>CM028131.1:1627205000-1629605000 GCA_016271365.2 Neoceratodus forsteri | reverse complement strand
ATCCTGGTATTTTCTCGACGTCGTTGACTGGTAAGATCTTTCCATTATTGTTTTTTCTTTCAATGACGCCGAGCCTTTTCTGTGTTCTTGCTTGATTGTTTAGCATCATGTCTGGTTCGGGGCCGAAGAGTAAGTCTAAGGCGGGATGTGCCCCTATGCGTTGGTGCCCTTGTGGCCGGCAGTTTTCCGTCACGGACCGTCATGATGTTTGTC
Source organism: Neoceratodus forsteri (assembly GCA_016271365.2). NCBI lineage: Eukaryota > Metazoa > Chordata > Ceratodontiformes > Ceratodontidae > Neoceratodus > Neoceratodus forsteri. The sequence continues at coordinate 1,629,604,787 of CM028131.1, read as the reverse complement.
TCCGGTGCCTGGGACCCTACCATGATATGGACCATTGCGACACCTGCTTCTCCATGGACCGCTGTGTTTTAGAACTCCGCGCGTTGCTAGTTGGGTGAGCCCCGCTGACTTTCGGAGGGCATCCCAGGCCAGATCTCTCGACCTTTCCTCTGGGTCCCCTCCCGGGTCTATGTGGCCCAGTGAGGAGGAAACCTCCTCCACTTCCAGCCTTGCCGAGGAGGAGGTTTCTTCTTCGGCGCCGGAGGAACGGCGTGATCCCACCCGAAGTCGCGCTGTTGGTGCCGTCCCGGCAGTCACCTCCACAGAGGTGCAGGATCCCCTGGTGTCGTGGCCCCTGGCTGCGGGGCGTGGCGCTGGTGGGCCCTCATTACCATCTTTCCTCGCCGTGGAGTCTTCCACTTCTCATGGCGCTGACAACTCAGTCGGGGCCGTAGGCGGCGCTGTTCTGGGCCTCGGCGTCGTTCGCGGCGCTGGGGACTCTGGCGGCGCCGTCGGTGGTGTTGGTCTGGATCATGGTGCCGTGGGTTCGGGCACCATGTGGATGCCGCCCAGGTATGGCGCGTCGCAGCAGTGCGGGGACTAGGTGCTGTCGGCGGTGCCGCTAAGGCGGTGCCGAGACTCGGCGGCACCGTCTGTGGTGTCGCCTGGGCACCGGTGCCATCGTGATGCGAGGACTCGGCGGCACCATCTGGGGTGCCGCACACTGGGCCTCGGCGCCCGTTCACGGTTCTGCGAGGGACTTCCAGCGCAGCGCCATTCATGATGCTGCGCCAGATCTTGGCACCGTGGGCGGGTGTCTGGTACTCGGCGGCACCGTTGGCGGTGCAGCCCAGGAACCGAGCACCGCCAGGGGGACGGATGACTCGGCGGACGTGTTGCTCATTGCAGCCTACAGCGGTACCAGGCCTGGTACCACCTCGGGGCAGGTTCCTGCTGCGGTTGGTTTGCAGTCTTCCCTTGTCGACCCCTCCTCGGAGAAGCACGACTCAGGTGAGGACACAGACCAGCAGCTAGAGTCCTCTGGCTCTGAACCTCCTGTAGGCCACAGGGCTAGACGGTCCAGTATCCCTCTCCCGGACTCCCCGGAGCTGGTCAGCCTGGAGGGCTCCACGGCTAGGGGTGGCCTGGAGTCTTCTGTGGTGGACCCTTTGGGAGTACGAGAAGGGATTCCCTCTTCTGGTAGGTCCCAGGCAGCCGCCGTTTCCGGTGCTGCTCGGGTCCTTCAGCAGAGGGAGGAGGACCCTGCTTTGGTAGGCATCCTTTGGGGCCTTGCTCAGCTGGGACCTCCACCGCTGGTTTCAAGGAAGAGGGCTGCTTCGGAGTCCAAAGGGTTGAGAAGTAGGGGTCGAGAGCAGCGATGAGCCCCCACTGCCCTGCGGGGTGTGGGGAGGAGTTGTAGCACTGATCCTCACCTCTCTCTGAAGGTCTCTAAAGTGAATTCTAGTGGCGGTTCTGATGGTTGCCCTTCTGGACTCATGCAGTCCCAGGCGCGCCACAGGGGAGATTCCCCTTCAGGGCTCTTTCTGGAGTTGCCTCCCTTCCTTTCTTCTACGCAACCCGGCGTGATCACAGCGTCCCCAGTTTGGGCAGCATCGCTACCTGGATCTCAGAGCTCTGGCAGAGGCCAGGCACGTGCTTTTAGGTGCCCTTCGCCCATCCCTCTGCAACCACCCCCCTCTCTCCCAGGCCATGTGGGGCCCACTAGGCTGTTATCTTGGGAGACATTCAGAGCTACTGCGGCAGCCTTCTCGTCCTATGTTAGGGCCATGGACGAACAGGTTTTTCGCCTGTCCCCCCCCGCCGCAGGAGTCTTCTGGACATTCGAGCTCCACTTCCTCGTCTTCCTCAACTGAGGAAGAGGAACTCCCTGTCCACCTTTCCTCTGACGCTGACTTCACTGACTATCAGCGTTTCCTTTCGAAGATGGTCTCGGAGCTTCATATTTCCTACGTTTGTAGAGACAGTACCGAGCAGCATACGCGTGCTTTCCTCAGTGAATTCAGTGCCCGCCATTTGGTGGTGTCTTCCTGGCCGATTCCCTTCCAGGAAGCATCTATCCGCACCTGGCAGTCTCCAGCCACTCCTTCTCCAGCCCCAGGAGACTGCAGGAGATGGTATTGTGCCCCCCACGAGTCTCTAGGTTCTCTACCTCACCCGCCTTCGGGTTTGACGTCCGTAGGTACTCCTTCTGAGCCACGCCCAGTGCCCGACAGGCCTCCAGACTCAGATTCTGCTGGAGTTGGCCGGTGAGGGACGAAGAGTTTTCTCTTCTGGTGGGTACTTTACTGTACATATCTTATCTGTGTCAATCTTCACCATTTATCACAGATGGGTACTGGCCGAGATCAGGACCCTGCGGAACTTTTTTAAAAGGGTGGCGGCCGAACACAAGCTCGGCGCCGCCCTCGAGACGCAGTCTGCGTGGCGCTCGAGGTTGGCCGTTAGGCTGTGTCGACTCCGCCTGCCTACCAGTTCTTTGTCTCCTGCCATCAAGGTCGCCTCGTGGGAAGCTTCTCTGCAATTTTAGGCCTTCAGCCTGTTTGAAAAAAAAAAATCGACGTTCAGTCCGTCGGTCGTCTACCGGTTCTGGGTTCTGCCGCCACTCGACGTCGCCGGTAAGATCTTTCCTTTTATTTGAAATTCTGCGACGTCGAGTCTGTTTGTGGTGTTTTTTTCTCCGTAGGTCATGTCTCGGTCGGAGGGCAAAAAGTCTTCAAGGCGGACGTCACCTGTCGTCAGTACCCATCGCGATACGTATTCCGTCACCGACCAGCATGACCGGTGTCCTGCGTGTCTTGGCCCGCTTCACGACATGGATTCGTGTGACGCCTGCTTCTCCATGGACTGCCGCGTCCTCGAACAGTGCGCGTTGAAAGTGGGGCGAGCTCCGCCGACTTTCGGTAGGGTTACGCTTTTCGTTGGGCCAGCACTCTCGGCCCTTCCTCAGGGTCCCCCTCCTGGTTCTATACAGACCGAGGAGGAGGAGCCTCAACTTCTAGCCTGGCCATTGCGAGGCTCCTCCCGTGGCGCAGGAGGCCGTCCGCTTCCTCCCGGGAGAGGGCGGGGCGCCGCCACTGACAGCCGCCCCGCTCGGGTGAAGACTCCCCGGTGTCGCTCCCGCTGCTCAGAAGGCCGGGTCGGCGCAAATCCTCAATGGCGTCGGGCCTTGATTGCTGTTCGCCCGTGGCGTATAGGCCTATCCGGTGCCATCGCCAGGCGCCTTTGGAAATCTTTCGGCGCCCGTGGGCCCTGTCGGCGCCGTTTGCGGCACCAACGCTGCTCGCGGTGCTGTGGATCAAGATCCGGCATCCTCTTTCGCCATGTCTCACCTCGGCGCTGTCCTCGGCGCCGGTGAAACTGCACAGCCATGCCTCGCAGCTCAGCACCGTAAGGGCCGCCGTCTCTGGCTGTCGAGTGCTGTCCTCAGTACCGTCCCGCTCTCGGTGCCGCTCGCGGCGCCGAGGCAGTCGAGTGCGTGTTCGGCGCCGAGTCTGCCCTCGGGGCGTCGTCGGTGCGCTTCAGTCCTCGGTGCAGCGCGCGGCCTCGTAGAACCCTGGCAGTGTCATTTTCGGCACCAAGGTTGCTGGTGGGGCTGCTGTCAGCGCCGTCTCCGTCTCTGTCCCTGGTACCGGCCCCGGTGCTGGTGGATTTGATGGCGCCACGTCTGGCCCTGGCTCTGGACGTTTGGCCCAAGCTGCCCTGGTGCCTCCTGCAGGTCCCGCCCACGGGGTTGCGGAGGGCATGGGTGCTGCTTCGGACACAGCTCTGGCTGCCGGGCCCTCTGGCAAAGTTGGTTCTGCCCGCCCTCCTACTGTTTGGCTCAGAGCTTCGGACTCTACCTTTTCGGGGTCGGAGTCAAGCTCGGAGTCAGACGGGCAGTCACACCCTTCGGGGTTGTCTGCGGAGGAGGGCGAGGAGTCGAGCCAGCCCCCTACTGAGGAGAGTCAGTTGGCCCCCCGAGGCTAGGGTCAGTGGTGCTGACCAGCAGGCAGTGGTGCATGCCACCATTGCTCTGCAGCCTGGCCTTGGGGGTTTCATTGACCCCTCGGTGGTGGTACCCCCTCCAGTGGTGTGTCTTGATCGCCCAACTTTGGGGCCCATCAAGAAGACTACAGGAGGGGAAGGTGCTGTTCCCTGGGTCTCCCCTTCGGGGGCCACCCAGAGATGCCAGCTACCTAGGCTGGCCCTCTCGAGGAGGAGGACTCTCTCGGACTCTGAGGGGTGGGGTGTGGGGTGGTAGCGTCCTGAGCCTTTCTCTGGGGTCCACTCGGGCCCTGGGCGACGCAGTGCAGATTTACCCTTCCCCCTCGGGTTCCTTGAGGAGTCCCATTCTTTGAACGGGGACCGTCCTTCTGGACTTATCGGCTGATCGCCTCACTGGGGGGATTCTTCTGGGCGCAGCCAAGGCAGTACCAACGTGGTTGTACAGCTGTCGGCTGTGGATTCTTCCGGGGCACCCTCCTCGGGTGTTCATGGTCCGCTCCCTAGCCCTGGCGGAGGTCAGCCGACTTCTTTTCTCGGCTCTGCCCCTATCCTTCTGCCACATCTCCAGTGCTCCCAGGCATTCTTGGTCCTAGCGGCCCTCTCACCTGGGAGCAGTTCAGAGCGGTGGCTGCCCGGTTCCCTGCCTACGTTAGGGCTATGGACAGCCAGGTTTTTCAACCTCCCCCCGTGCAGCCACCCTCGGAACATATGGTGACCTCCATCTCCTCATCTCCCTCTTCTGGGGGAAAGGAACCCTCTGTCCACATCTCTCCGGCTGCTGTTCTCTCTGAGTATCAGCGCTTCCTCGTGAGGATGTTGGAGGACTTGCACCTTTCTCCCTCTTCTGTTAGCAATCCTGAGCATGCGGCGCACTCCTTTCTAGGTGATTATGGCGAGGCCACCCTTGTGGTGCCGCCCTGGCCTGCTCCCTTTCGGTAGGCGTCCTTGCGTTTCTGGCAGAGGCCCTTCTCCGAGTTCCTGCCCCTAGGGACCTCAGCCAGAGGTATTGTGCTCCCAGGTCTCCAGGTTCCATGCCTCATCGCAGTCCGGCTTGATGCATCTGGACACCCCTGATGGGCTTCCACGCCCTCCACGTGACCGCCCCGGATCAAGACTCCTCGGTTTTGATTTTTGGGGGAGGACCTTCTGCAACTCGCAGTTGCTCCTTTCTATTTCACTCTCAGGCCCACTATGCAGCCTACAACAGGTTCTTGTGGTCACGCTAGGTCAGGTCCTAGCTTCTTTGCCTGACTCGGACAAACCAGACAAGCCATCGCATTCTCTGCCGTGGCCTGGGCTAGCAAGGCACCTGGCGGGGGCATCTTCTGGCGCAAGCGAGGTAGCTACCAGGATCATGGGACAGCGATCTGCAGCAGGAGATCGGGCGTGGCTACGTCTTCCTGGTTGTCACCCTTGGCCGGCGTGGGGTGATTTGCTCCGCCCACCAGGGAACCTACCTTTTCTCCCATAGAGTGAGACAGGCGCCAGCCGAGACAGCTTCCTTCCCCTCGCGGGGAGGACCCGATCTCACTCTCCCACTCTCGGGCCTCCCCAGGCCGGAAGGTTCACCAGTGTGTCACCCACTGAGGGCTAAGGGACTCTGTCCCTTAGGGTGTAAAGAAACAACCCCCTTCGGGGGGGCTTGGTACTCACCCATCTGTGATGAATGGTGAAGACTGACACAGATAAGATATGAAAATTATGTACCTACTGTAATTCTGATCTTTCTGTATATCTTCACCATTCATCACAACCCCACCCACCATCCCCCTGGGGCCTCAGTCTCTGGGCCCCCCTCCCTCTGTGGCTCCCCCTCTCCTCTTTTGGAGCAGGGTAAAGTAGGGACACACGGGGTGGAGGTATTCTCCTTCGAAGGGTACAGCTTGAGTGGCACTCCTTCTCTACTACATGTCTCCACCTCGATGGGGTGGGAGTTGGTGGTTGCCCTCCTCCTGTTCTCCTTCTGGTTTCCATCCAACTGTTTTACAAAAAAAAAAAAAACCCCTTCTTTTCACCAAACATCTTTCCTGAGAGAGTATTAAATCCCTGTACCCTGTCCTTCTTTCAGAATAGCCGACTCTGCTTCTGGGGTATTTGCCAGTTATTCTGTGCCTTGAATTCTGGCAGAGAGCTTTGCTACTCCTTGCAGTTCCTATACAATCTGGTGACAGACAAGGGTCTCGGATACCTTGTTACCTCTCACTCTCTCCTAAATTTTCTCCCTTCCTACCCTCCTTCTTCCATTTCCAGAGATTGGGGCCCTACCCAATCCCTAATCTCATCTCTTCTTCTGCTGTCCTCTCAGTCATTATTTCTCCTTTAGTTCCAGTTTTCCTTTCCTTTTCTGTCCCTTGGACTCTCTTGTCCCGCCCTCCATCCCTTCCTCTTACCGCTCCGGTGACTCAGAACTGGTAGGCAGGCGGAGTCGACACAGCCTAACGGCCAACCCTCGAGCGCCACGCAGTACGTCGACCTCGAGGCGGCGCCCGTGCTGTGTCGGCTCCGCCTACCCTTTTTAAAAAAAAAAAAAAGCTCCCGTGGGGTCCTGATCTCCGGCCAGTACCCATCTGTGATGAATGGTGAAGATACACAGAAAGATCAGAATTACGGTAGGTACGTAATTTTCATTTCCTCCCATCAGGCTCACCATGCTGCTTACAACAGGCATCTGTGGTCAATGCTGGCTCAGGTCTTAGCTTTGCTACCTGACTCCGAGCAGTCTAGACAAGCCATTGCCCTCTCTGCACAGGGTCTGGAGCTTGCAAGGCACCAAGCGAGGGCATCCTATGACGCCAACGAGGTGGCATCCAGGCTAGTAGGGACAGCGATCTGCATCAGGCAGATGGCATGGCTTTGTCTCTCCTGACTGTCACCCATAGCCCGGCGTAGGGTGACTGGCTCTGCCTTCCAGGGGACCCGCCTATTTTCCCATAGGGCGAGGAGACGCCTTCGGGGCAACCCCCTTCCCACAGCCCCTTGGGGGCGTCTTCTCCTCCTCACCCACCTTAGACTCTTGTCTATTGGTCAGGGTCTCCCCCTCTCTACTTGTCACCAGTAGGAGGCTGAGGGTCTGTTCCCTCAGGGGTTTTCTCTCCCTCCCCCTTTTCTAGGGGGAGGGGGCTTGGTACTCACCCAACAGTAATGAATGGTGAAGATTGACAAGGGAAGATATGAAAATTCACGTACCTACCGTAATTCTTGATCTTCTCTTATCTTCTAAACCACTAATCCCCACCATCCCCTCACGGGCCTCCTTCTTCAGCGTCTCCCCCTCCCTGCTCGTCCCTCCCTTTCTCCCTGGGCCGTTAAGCCAAAAAAAAAAAATACATTTTTTACATGCTCTCTTTCCGATCCTCTGAACGGATCTTTCCCTCTGAGAATAGGAGGAACGAGCTTCATTTATCTGTCCTGAGGGAACTTTTTCTGACTGCCTTTAATGGACATCTCTTGGTTCTCCCCAGCCATTTCTTCTCAATTCACAGTTTAAAGAGATGATCCCTTATGGGACTGGACTTCTCTTTTCCAGACCACCTCTGGCAAGTTTTAATCCTATTATGTCAGCCTCTACAGGTGTAGTGCTATCCGGCACTCCAATTCCTTAAAGGGTGTTCCCTGCCTTGCCTTTAGGGAGTCCGATTGAGTTCCCGTTCTCTCTCTTTGGTATAGGGGTGCCCCCTGCGGGCACCCCCCCACACTTTCACATGATACTGTGTTATCACTTAACAAAATGCTGGTGGACTTCCTCCCTTCTAGCTGGCAGCTCTCGTTTGTAACAGTTTTTTTCCTTCTTAATGATTAAAGAGCTCCCGGCTGGAATCTGGAAAAAACTGGGTAGGCGGGAGGTTAGGGAACCTGCCTTTGGTGTCCATTCTGAGCGAGAAGTTCAGTTGACCTTCTCTTTCAATTCCAAAATAGGATCCTTGCTTCCTTGTTTGTGGTTCCGAGCTTATAACCCTTAACTAATTGCCAACGGCAGTCTTCCCTCCCCCAGCCTCCCCTCTTATTCTTCTCTCTTTTTACCCTTCTTCTTTCTCCTCCCCCCATCTGTTCCTCCCTTAGAGCCGCCCCAGAAGTGAGGCCCTTCGGTCCCTTATGGTAGGCAGTTCTTCTTTTCCCTTCTATCCTCTATCGGCTTATTCCTTTTTCAGTTTATATCCTTTCCTTTTTCTATCCCTAGGCTCTCTTGCCTCACTCTTTCTTCTAACCCTTTTTTTCACCTCTCCAGCCAACAGAACTGGGATGGAGGAGGAGGAGTTTGCGGTGCCTAACGGCCGCCCCTCGCGCTTTACGCAGAGTGTCACTCCAGGGGGTGGCGCCGTCGACGCCGACTCCTCTAAAAAAAAAAAATCTCCCGTGGTGGGTGCGCGCCTCCGGCTGTCACCCAACAGTAATGAATGGTGAAGATACAAGAGAAGATCAAGAATTACGGTAGGTACGTAATTTTCATTTTTTTTGTCCTCATCTTAATGAGATCAGTCCCCTACTCATTCGACCCAAAGCATACTTGAACCCATTCGTGTCCCTTCCTTTCTCATACAATTCAAGTATATCAAAGGTTACCAATTAAGATTATCATGAAAAAGTGCTGTGAAAGGTTGCCCTCTTCCCACTCCCACTTGCTGGTATTATTTTATGTAAGGAAAAATCTTTTATTCCTTTCTTAACACAAGCTGCGTATTTCTCAAGGACGTTTCAGCGCCATTCACAACTATTTGTGGTAATTAGGAGACTCCTTGCCTCCTTGATTTTCATTTTATTTGCCAGGTGTGCTTTAACATTGCCTGTGAATCGTACATATACGATGATGCAATTACAGTCCCCACCACTTATAACGGGCTAGTTTGTCATAACGTTATTTGCCCGATATAGAAGATGGACGGTGTAACCATTTTTATGAACTAGCATAGCTGCCATCTGCTATGGAAATTGATGACCACACTTTTTAAGTGACTCGCACATTTTAAGTACTGTACAGTATTGAGACAGACTTTAAAATAAGGAAATTCAGTATTTTAAGTAAAGTCACAGTACTGTAGTAGAGCTGAACTATAGTAGCACTACTCCTACTTGTGTTCCGTGAAGTATTTAACGATCCGGGTAAGGTTTCTTCAACATTCGGCGGCATATCCCAATTCAGAAGCTGGTCAGCACTTTGATCCGTGGCCCTACAGAAAGTTAAGAGGGCTGAATGAACATTGGCATGAGCAGCTGGAACTCCTACACGAAAAGACCACATGGAACAGGTGCAGTGTCAGGGACTAACAGTTAATCAGGGACTGCCACTGCAAATCCAGCCCTTTTCAAGCATTGCACACTAGCACACTAGCAGTGTGATTTTTTTTAACAGCTTTGTTGAAGACTGACACAGAAGGTGTCTTTTATCATTCTACTATGAACTGCTAAGTGATTAATTGCTTGGTGTAACTGTACTTGCTAACCGCTAACCGCTAATTAGGTGTGAACACTGTCAGCACCTGGCAGATTCAGGGATAATCTACCCGTAATAGCAGGCGGGTCAGGATCGTTATAACCGGTGTTTATATAATGGCACTCAATTAGAAATGGCAAATGGTTTTACTGAATTGCCCGTTGAAACCGATTGCCCGCTTTAACCGTGGGCGGTATAAGTGGAGTAGACTATACTAGCCATGCACACTCTGTCATCACCAGAATGTAAAATAATTTCAAACCCTGCTATCTGACCCTCGTTGGTATGTGTGGCTGAGTCATCAGTCAAAACATGACACACAGTGTTGTCTTTGAACACTTTCTGAGGTTCTGTCAGAAAGGGCACTGGGACAGATAGGTCAGGGGGTTGGAGTGAACAATCATGGGTCTCTCCTGCAAATTGTAGGCCATGGGCCAATAAGGATGAAGTTTTGATAGGGAGGACAGTGATGTCATAATCCTGTAATACGAGAGACAAGTGTGTAAGTCTGGCATCAGATACAGAGTCATCTTTTACTCTGTCTGACAACAGAACATTAGTTGGCAAATGATTGGAATGCAGCACAATGGGTGCACATCCAATTATGTACATAAAGTATCTCACTGCCCAGTATGTAGCCAAAAGATTCCTTTCACAAAGGTTGTATTTCAGCTCCACTGTGGCAAGCATCGGGGATGCATAAGCAATGGGTCTGATGTGTCCATTGTATGTTTGGGCTAAAACTGCTGAGATTGCTATATCTGATGTGGCAGTTTCAAAGTAATGCCCTAAAACTGTGTTAGGATTAACCAATGCTGGGGCCATGGTCAGTGATCCCAAAAGAAAAGACAATGGGATCAGTATTAGGATACCTTGTACCTTCTTACCTGTAGTGCCTGCCACTGCAGCCACAGTATGGGATGATCCAGGTGTCACTGATAGAGGGGGTTCTGCATCATGTGCAGGCAGTGCTGGCACTATCAAGGGTGCCTGCATAGTGGAGAAAAATGTTGTGCAAGCTACATGTAGTTCTCCAGCTATGGATTGTGGTTCAGTAGCCATCAGGGGTGGAGAAAGTAGTACTGAAACAGTTGTCAGCTCAGGTTCAGAAATCAAACCTGTAACCCTCCCCCCACGTGGCCTGTGATGCTGAAAATATCACCGCCATGTGGCTTTCAGAATCAGGGTTGTCCCCTTCCCATTAAATGTAAAGTGGGTTTCCCCAGCGGAATGTTGCTGGATGGTAGCAACATTGTTTTTAATGTTGCAGCTTAAGGTACAGTATTAATGCACTGCATAGGAAAAGCAATACATTTCAGTCTTCTTGGCTGATGTTACATTGCACAGGAAATGAAAACAACTTTTCACGTAATTAACTTCAATGTGTTCTTTATCCAAGGCCATGCTAATAAAGCAAACATTAACAGCATCAGCTGTTTCTGCATCATCAGATGCTGACTTCATGACAGATTACATATCGGCCTTATTCAAAAGTACGTCAACATCATTTTTAATGAAAATCTTCTGTCCCTCAGAAACACTAGTGTTACTGATAATATTATTAATAATGCCAAACAACTCCGGTTTGTTTTGGTTGGTTATGGCAGCAATCACAGGTACCTGTGACTGCAGGATCGAATCTCCATGGTATGGTGGTCGGCCATTTTGGATTACCTCATGGTCATCATGGGTTACTGTGTCATGACCATCATTACATGACCATGAGCGGCCATCTTGGAGATGGTATGGGGATGCAGCCTGATGACATGTGTGTCCACCATTTTGAGACTGTAACAATTCTCCATTTTGTGAATCACAGAAAAACAAGTGGCTAGTCTTTGCTCTAGTCCACCCCACAGCATACTGTGAGTGTTCAAAATCAAACTCTTCAACATCAGAAGAGGCAAGGTCTTTGGACATTAAGTTAGTATGCCCTGCCAGTACCTCTGGCTGATGGCACAAGTTCGCGATATCTGACTTTTTACTCCTACATTCTAACTCAGATACAGGAGTTAGCATGCTGTAAAGTGCCTTTTTTTCAGATTTCAAGACATTTACATCTTGTAAAACTTGCTTTTTACCAACAGAAACTGCGTCATGATTTAGATTCAAAACCTTCATTTCAAGTCTGCTGTAATTAAACATACTGAATCACGCTGTATCGTCAAGGTCTGGTGTTGAAATACCGGCTTGTTAACTCTTTCAGTAATTACTTCAGACTTATCATCTCTAAATTCCTTGTTTTCAAAATGTAAGGAATTAGTGTTACTAGCCAGAACACCATTTGTTTGAAAAACATTTTTTTTAAGTTTTGCCTTTTTAGCATGATCTCTTAAGGCATGCAGGTCGTGGTTGCTTCTCTCATTAAATAGAGACTCATTTTCTAGACAGACAAATTGTAACTCAGACAGTAGTCCAGCTATTTTTTCTGTATGAGAAGCCCTTTTCAGACTAATCTCCTGCTTGTAGGCAGAATTCTCCATTTTGCAAGCATCATACTTACTTTTCAGAACAGATATCTTATTTAGAATAGCATCAAAACAATTAAACAATGTTGCAATTAATAATCCTTCAAGATCATTGGTACCATTTTTCAATTCCCCATAATGGCCTTTTTTGATATCCCTTAATAGACTATTATTGGATTTTGCTACTTTAGCAAAATCAAGCCAACTACTGATAGCAATTTGGCTTGTTAAGGCATCCAGCCTCAACTCAGTACTGATATATTTAGACATGTCTTAAGATAAGAAACCCTTAGCTGTCTGTGGATCAAAAAAACTTTGTTTGCAACCAAAATTCATGAAAGCACACAAACAGCCTTTGGCGTATGTGGACACCTAGATGAGTAAATACCCATCAGGATTTGAATGCAAAGGAAAGCTGTCTAACTGTTTGTTTCGGATCCTTTATAGCTGTGTTCCCACAGAGAAAGACTAGGGGGAAAAAAATCAAATATAAAACAACTCATTACACAGAAATTGAATATCTGCCAAGAGATTGTTTTGTCTGCACTGTAGAACACACAACTGACCGAAAAATTTTAAACATTAGACACTTTTAGCTTGTCTTTAGTGGGGATCTCTCTCCCAGTGTTTTAATTTATGGAGGAAATTAAAATGAAACTTGGAAAAAGCATCCAGACTCCATTTCGCGGTCGCCATTATGTTGTCTAAACACACTTGGTGTGTAGGGTAAACGATAAAAATAATAAAAATACAGATTCTTGTGTCTCGGAGTCTGCCAAGAAACATTTGTAAACAAACAAAGAGTACTAATAAAGTTTATTATGCTACTTACGCCAAGCATGTGACAGAGTAAATCACAAGGGAGATGGGCTTCTCGCCTTTCCTGAAGAATGTACATAATCTCCAGAATTGTAGATCTTAGGTTCTCTAAGATCTTGATCTTATCTGTGTCAGTCTTCACCATTCATCACAGATGGGTATCTGCCGGAGGTCAGGACCCTGCGGGAGCTTTTTTTTTTTTAAGGTTAGGCAGAGCCGTCACACCATCGGTGTCGCCCTCGGGGCCGACGCATTGTGTGGTGCTCGCGGGTTGGCCGTTAGGCTGTGTCGATTCTGCCTGCCTGCCAGTTCTTCGTCTCCCGCTGTAGAGGTCACCTCATGTGGAAGCTGAAGAAATTTGAGGCCTGCTTCGCAGTTACTCTACTTACGTTGTTATCATGTCGAAGTCCGTCGGTTACACCTGCCGGTTCTGTATTGCTTTACTCGACGTCGCCCGGTAAGATCTTTCCATTATTATATTTTTCTGCGACATCGAGTCTGTTTTTGGTGTTTTTTCCCTGTAGGTCATGTCTCGGTCAGAGGACAAGAAATCTTCCAAGATGGGTCGGCCCCCCCCATGCGACGGTGCCCATGCGGCCGAAAGTTTTCCGTCACCGACCAGCACAACTGGTGTCTCTAGTATCTTGGTCCACTTCACGACATGGATTCATGTAGCGCTGCTTTTCTCCATGGACCCCGGGTCATCGAACAATGCAGCGTGGAAAGTGGGGCAAGCTCTGCCCGACTTTTCGAGGTCGGGTGCGCACTCGTTAGGCCAAGCCACGCTCTCTCGGCCTTTCCTCTGGGTCCCCTCCTGGTTCTGTACGGACCGAGGAGGAGGGAGCCTCAGCTACTTGTAGCTTAGCCATTGCTGAGGCTTCTTCCATGGCACAGGAGGCCCGTCCCACTCCTTCTCGGGGGTAGGTGGGAGGCGCTGCCATGGCAATCGCCCCTTCGGGGGTGAAGGCTCTCCCGGTGTCGCTCCGGCGGGTTGCAAGGCCTGGGTCGGCGCCGTCCTTGATGCTGTTGGCCGGTGCTGTTGGAGGCCTCGGCGCCATAAGCCCTGACGGTGCCGTCGTCGGCGCCGATTTCTCACATGGTGCGGTGCCGTCGTCGGCACCGATTTCTAGCACAGTGCCGTGATCTCTGTCGGAGCCATTCGCGGCACCAATGCTGCTAGCGGTGCCGTAAGAACTACTACGGCACCGTCCTTTTCCATGTCTTGCCCCGGTGCCGAGGTTGAGCACGGTGTTGTGTCCTCGAGGCTCAGCGCAGTAAGGCCTTTGGTTTCCTCTGTCGGCACCATCCTCGGTGCTGCTCCTGCCCTCGGCGCAAGCCGTCCTCGGAGCCGCTCCTGCCCTTGGTGCCGTTCGCGGTGCTGGGGAGCCGGGCAGTGCCGATGGTGCTGCTGGGGCTGTCGTCGGTGCCATCTCCACCCTCGGTGCTGCTCGCGGCGCCGTGGAACCGGATGGCGCCGTGACTCGTCCCGGTTCTGGATCTCTTGTTCGGGCTGGGGCCGCGCCTCTCTCAGATTCCGCTCACGGGGCTGCGGGAGGTGCTGGCACCAACTCGGGCACAGCTTAGTCTCTGGGCCTGTTGGCAAGGATGGCACTGCCCGCCCTCCTACGGTGTGGCACAGGGCCTCGGACTCTACCTCTTCGGAGATGGAGTCGAGCTCTGAGTTGGACGTGCAGTCTGACTCTTTGGGGTTGGCTGTTGAGGTGGGTAGCACAGTAGTCTCTTCGACAAGTCGAAGTCAGCCCCCTTCTGAGGTGAGGTCGGTGACTACCGAGACTAGGGTCGGGGTGTTGACCAGCAGGCAGTGGTGCAGGCCACCATAGCTCTGCAGCCTGGTCTTGGTGGTTTCACTGACCCCTCAGTTGTGGTACCCCCTCCAGTGGTGTGCCTCGATCGCCCAACTTTGGGGCCCATTGGGGCATCTGTGGGGGGGAAGGTACTGCACCCTGGATAACCCCTTCGGGGGCTGCCCAGAGATGCCAGCTACCTAGGCTGGCTCTCTCGAGGAGGAGGGCTCTTTCAGATTCCGAGGGGTCGAGGGGTGTAGGGTCGGCACGTCTGCCTTTTTCTGGGGTCCACCCGGGCCCTGGGAGAAGCCGTAGTGCGGATCTCCGCTCTTCCTCCTCGGTCTCTTTGAGAGAGTCCCATTCTTATGAGGTAGGGGGCCGTCCTTCTGGACCTATACAGCCCCAGTCGCCTCATGGGGGGGATTCTTCTGGGCGCAGCCAAAGCAGTACCGATTTGGTTGTTCAGCTGTCGGCTGTGGGGTCTTCCGGGGCACCTTCTTCCGTGGGTGCCCACGGTCTGCTCCTTAGCCCAGGCGGAGGTCAGCCGACATCTCTTCTCGGCTCTGTCTGTAGCAAAGAAAGTGAAAGCCGGTAGCAAAGAAAGTGAAAGCCAAAAAGATTGCTTTCAGGCAATACAAAAAGAGACAGGCAGAAGGGGATAGGGAGAAGTACCAGGAGAAGCAGAGGGAGGCAGGGAGGTCAGTAAGGGAAGCGAAAGCTCAGACAGAAGAACACATTGCAAAATCAGTGGGTAGAGGGGACAAAACCTTTTACAGGTACATAAGTGAAAAAAGAAAGAGAAAGGGAGGGATAGTGAGACTGAAGGGGGAGGATGGGAGCAGCGTGGAGGATGACAACAGTAAAGCTGACATATTGAACAGGTATTTCTGCTCAGTCTTTACTGAGGAAGAGGAGGGTAATGGGTCTGAAGGAGTACAAGGGGTGAGAATGGTGCAGAAATGGACACAAGTCCCTTTACACGAGAAAGGGTCCTGAAGGAACTGGAAGTAATAAGAGTTGATAAAGCAATGGGGCCAGATGGGGTGCACCCCAGGGTCCTAAAGAACTAAGAGAGGTGGTGGCTGAACCTCTGGCTATCCTGTTTAGCCGATCACTGGAAACAGGAGGTACCCAAAGACTGGAGGACAGCAGATGTAGTCCCCTTATACAAAGCGGAACAAAGAGGAAGCAGGAACTACAGACCAGTCAGCCTCACCCTCGGTAGTGGGGAAGATCATGGAAGCACTACTGAAGGAGAGATTGGTGGAACATCTGGTTGTCAATGGACTACAGGACCCAAGGCAGCATGGTTTCACCAGGGGGAGGTCATGTCAGACCAACCTCGTTGAATTTTTTGACTGGGTGATTAGGGAGGTGGATCAGGGGAGAGCAGTGGACATGGCCTATTTGGACTTCAGCAAGGCCTTTGACACTGTGCCACATAGAAGACTATTACACAAACTGGGGAATATGGGTGTGGGCAGGACAGTAGTGTGGTGGGTAGGTAACTGGCTGGGTGGCAGGACACAGAGGGTGGTGGTAAATGGCTGTCACTCCACAGAGGAAGAGTGACCAGTGGGGTACCACAGGGATCAGTGCTGGGACCGGTTCTATTCAACATCTTCATCAGTGACATTGCACAGGACCTAGAGGCAGAATTTCACTGTTAGCTGATGACACAAAGCTCTGTAACAGAGTAGACACTCCAGAGGTGTGGACAAAATGAGAAGGACCTGCAGAAACTTGAAGAATGGTCAGGGGTTTGGCAGTTGAAATTCAATGCAAAGAAGTGCAAGATAATGCATATGGGGCACAAAAACCCTGGCACAATATATCAGTTGGGGGGTGAGGATATAGCATGCACCAATCAGGAAAGGGATCTTAGGGTTATCATCTCTGATGACCTCAAGGTAGGGAAACAGTGTGACAAGGCAGCAGGTAAAACAAATAGGATGCTGCGATGTATAGGCAGGGGCATCACCAGCAGGAAAAGGGAGGTCATAATTCCGCTATACAAGACACTAGTGAGGCCCCACCTGGAGTACAGTGTACAGTTCTGGAGACCATACCTACGTAAGGACATAGACAGGGTAGAGAAGGTTCAGAGGAGGGCAACAAAGATGGTGCATGGATTGCATCACAAGTCCTATGAAGACAGGTTGAAGGAACTGAACATGTACTCCCTGGAGGAGAGGAGGGAGAGAGGGGATATGATAGAGACATACAAGTATCTCACAGGGAGGAACAGGGTGCAGGAATACACTAGTTTTAAGCGAAAAAGATGTTCCAGGACTAGAGGGCATGGGATGAAGTTGGAGGGAGGACGATTCAGAGGAAACATTAGGAAGAATTTCTTCACAGAACGGGTGGTGGACAAGTGGAACACCCTGCCAGAGGAAGTGGTGGGGGCTGAAACAATCACGGGATTTAAGAATGCATGGGATAGACATAAAGGAATTCTGGAGGTCAGGGGTAAGGGGGCAACAGACTTCTAGGAAAACATAAACTGAACTTACAAGCTCAAATGGGCAGACTGGGTGGGCCATAGGCCCTTATCTGCCGACACTGTCTATGTATCTATGTCCCCATCCCTCTGCCACATTCTCCTGCGCTCCCAGGCATCCTCGGTCCTAGCGGGCCTCTCACCTGGGAGCAGTTCAGAGCGGTGGCTGCTCGGTTCCCTGCTTACGTTAGGGCAATGGATAGCCAGGATTTTCAACTTCCCCCCCGTGCAGCCACCCACCCACTGAACAGATGGTGACCTCCAGCTCCTCATCCCCCTCTTCAGGGGGAGAGGAACCCTCTGTCCACATCTCTCTGGCTACTGATCTCTCTGAGTATCAGCGATTCCTCGTGAGGATGTTGGAGGATTTGCACCTTACTCCTTCCACTACCAGCAATCCTGAACACTTGGCGCATGCCTTTCTAGGTGATTTTGACGAGGCCACTCTTGTGGTGCCGCCCTGGCCGACTCCCTTTCGGGAGGCGTCGTTGCGTTCCTGGCAGAGGCCCTTCTCCAGAGTTCCTGCCCCAAGGGATCTCAGCCAGAGGTATTGCACACCCCCAGAGTCTCCAGGTTCCATGCCTCATCCACAGTCTGGATTGACGCAGTTGGATGCTCCTGATGGGCTTCACGTCCTTCACCGTGACCGGCCCCCCAGATCAAGACTCCTTGGATTTTGATTTCTGGGGTAGGAGGACTTTCTACTCGGCACAGTTACTTCTTTCTATCTCTGCACATCAGGTCCACTATGCAGCCTATGACAGGTTCTTGTGGTCCAGACTAGGTCAGCTCCTAGCCTCGTTGCCTGACACGGAGCAAACCAGACAAGCCATTGCACTCTCTGCGCATGGCCTGGAGCTAGCAAGGCACCAAGCGAGGGCATCCTATGATGCCAACGAGGTAGCTACCAGGGTCGTAGGGACAGCGATCTGCACTAGGCGGACGGCATGGCTGCGTCTTTCCCAGTTGTCACCCTTGGCCCAGGAGGGTGATTAACTCCGCCCACGCAGGAACCTATCTGTTCTCCTGCAGGTGAGACGGCGCTTGTCGGGGCAACTTCCTTCCCCCTCCAGGGGGACTCCATCTCTCTCTCTCCCTCCCCACTCTTGGGCCTCTCCAGGCCCTGAAGGTTCCCCCCTTAGTGTGTCACCCACTGAGGGCTAAGGGACTTTGTCCCTTAGAGTGTAAAAGAAAACCCCCTTTGGGTGGGCTCGGTACTCACCCATCTGTGATGAATGGTGAAGACTGACACAGATAAGATATGAAAATTACGTACCTACCCTAATTATGATCTTTCTGTGTATGTTCACCATTCATCACAACCCCACCCTCCATTCCCCTGGGGCCTTAGTCTCTGTGTCCCCCTCCCTCTCTGTGCCTCCCCCTCTCCTTCTTAGGAGTGGGTTAAAATAGGGACACACAGGGGAGTAATTTTCCAGGGAGAGTGGATAGCTCGGGTGGCACTCCTTCTCCAGTACCTTGGCTCCACCCCTGTGGGATAGGAGTTGGCAGTTGCCCTCCTTCTCTCCTCCTCCCTGTTTCCGTCCAATCTATTTCTCCTAAAAAAAAAAAAATCCCTTTTTCACAAAAATTTTTCCTTGAGAGGGTGCTGAATCCCTGTACCCTGTCCTTCTTCCAGAATAGCCGACTCTGCTTATCTGGAGTGTTTGCCAACTGTTCCGTGCCTTGAATTCTGGCAGAAAGCATTGCTACTCCTTACAGTTCCTATACAATCTGGAGATGAACCAGGGTCTGGGATGTCTTATCCTTCTCCCCTCTCTTCCTAAATTCTTTACCCACCCTACCCCCCCTCTTTCTTTTCCAAAGACTGGGGCCCCACCCAATCCCCTTTAGTTTCTAACTTCTCTCTTTCTGTCCTCTCAGTCATTATTTCTCCTTTTAGTTCATACACCTTTTCCTTTTTCTGTCCCTTGGACTTCCTTGTCTCACCCTCCACTCCCTTCCTCTTACCTCTCCGGCGAATCAGAACTGGCAGGCAGGCAGAGTCGACACAGCCTAACGGCCAGCCTGCGAGTGCCACGCAGTGCGTCGGCCCCAAGGGCAGCACCGATGGTGTATCGGCCCCGCCTACCCTTAAAAAAAAAAAAAAGCTCCCGCAGGGTCCTGACCTGCGGCAGATACCCATCTGTGATGAATGGTGAAGATACACAGAAAGATCATAATTACAGTAGGTACGTAATTTTCATTTCTATCTCTCCCCGCGCTCCAGCTCTCTGCCCTTCTAGAGCAGCTACAGTAGTGTCTCGAGAGAGCTACAGTGGGTTGCAGACAGCTAAATACTACAGATAACAGCATAGCAACAGAGATTACAACATAGTTACAGATATGAGAAACAGTATGTATTGGTCCTAAGTCATTCTCCATTGGTTAATGACTTAGGAGACAGAATTACTAATGAGTATCAAGTGAGACAGAATATGCTTCCATTAGCATTATAGCTTAGACAAAAGAAATGCTGACAGTTTAAAACTACATGCACATTTCTTACTTACGTACAACATAAAATATTAGATATAACAAAGGTCTTCTGTCTCTGTCAGCTTGCTTAGAGACAAAGAGAACTGCTGACAGGCCTATTACATGGCATATCTGAGTGTAAAATACACTACATATAATTATATGTGAATATAAGTATACAGTAATCACTGATGATCCCTCTGAGTCATCTTATCAGTAATTAGGTAGATAATATATGGAATATCTATAAAAAACAAACATAATCTAGATAAATGTATTATAGTGAGGTATAATGAATCATGCATGATCAGTATTAGCATAGTGCAAAATAGCAGTATTATAGTACAATAGACCAGAAATACAGTGTGAGGTGTATGTGGGACGATAGGGGCATAACCCAGGCATAACAGTGGTACTCCCCTCCATTTTTTCCTTCAAGTTAAATATAATAGGGTAATTCCTTCACATGGCCACTAGAGCACGCTAATCCCAGCGGTGCCTCCAAGATGTAACCCCCAGGTGGCACTATCCCAAGGGCTACTACCCCTGCCTGCTGGACTACCAACAGGTTGAGGGGCCTAGGTTCTAGGGTGGGTGCCTCCACCCAGAGGTCAGGGTTGGTAGAGTTTGGTCACAGCCCTCTGGGACACTGAGACCCCTTCTAATCCCTCTAATGATGCACATAATACATAGGATTTACAGTACCCATACCCCACATGTACACACGGTTCAACCATAAGGTACCACTTACCCTCAAGACCGATTAATCGTCTTGGAGGACCCCCAGTAAAATAAGGTTGCTCAACATACACAAACTAATGCAATGCCAGCTATATAGGTACTGACACTTCAGACAGTTTAAAGTCAATAACACAAATCTGGTTTATTTAAGGGGAGTGGAACGCAGGAGGGGAAGAGCAAGCTGATTGGCAGAATTAAATCACAGTACTGTGCACTCATACAAGGTCTTAAAAGTCACACTCTTGGTACCCAGGTTGGGGGGGGCTAGCCAGGTCCATTGCCCAGGGTTGGCCGGCAGGTGCAGATGGATAGGGCCCTGTAGGAAAAAGATATACACAACACCCCGTTGTAATCCGGAGCCGGATGGCTCGGTCCTTGAGGAAATGAAATAAAGAAAATCAGATGAAACACTGGTGATTGATAACAGGTCGCAGGGGAATGCCCTGATTTGTACTCACACTACTCCAAGCTGAGAACCTGATGCAGATGGCTGTTCTGGATTGCCAGACAAACAAGGCAGAGAGATGAGATTCTACAGGCCAGGCCCAACTGCTTTAACTAGTGGACGGATTTAGTCTGATTTCACTCTGTTCAGCTTTCAGCTTACACCACACGGTGACAAGAGAACCGGAATAGCTATTCTCTACAAGCATTCAACACATTTATATGTAAAGGAAATCACTATACCAGGCAGCTGCTCCTAGGTCCCGATTGCACTTACTGCAAACACCTGGGGAGTTCACACAGCAGCTTCCATTCCTGACAGACCGAGCGCAATTCAACAATTTCTCCAGTCTTCTATAGGGTGACCCTGGTTTCCACTTTCAGTCTTCCTTCCTTTCAGGCAACTCTGATTCAGTCCGATTCAAGCTTGCAATGGCCACCGACTGACTGCAGGGCCTCTCACGCGCTTCCCGCATGAAACTATATAACGCACAAGCACAGAGCTTCTTCTCTCCTCACGGTCACAACAGATCTGATCTCTCAGTCGCAGGGCAGAACATTCTCTTTCGGCGCCACCCGGTCCAGTTGGTGGACTCAGCTGTCAATCACTCCAACGCTCTCTCGGTGCAAAAAGGCGCCAAGGTCCAAAACTTCACTCCCCAGAATTACTAGCTATACCTCCCATTGTAAGCCGGATCCCAGGAGAGTCCGAATTCTGGTTGGTCCAAACAGTCTTCATTTTAAAGCTCCCCTTATTCCATTGGCCCAGCACAGCAGTTTAGTTCCAAAATGGAGGGGCCACACACACAGAGTCCCAGCTGTAACAAAAGCAGGTTAGACAAACTACAATATTACTAATGCCTTAAATGTTTACAGTGAAACAGGTGTATCTTTCAGAGGGGCTCCCTTTGTGCTTTCAGTGACCGCAAAATGAAGTGATTGCCCCGCCGTTCAGGCGGGATTCGAGCAGGGAAACCCCAGCACCCCCAGGAAGACATCAGTTATGTCTGCAAGCAGACAGCTCTTAAAGAGACGGTAGGTGGAGGCTCTACCAGCACTCACAGTGCCATTCTAGCGGTTTAAATGCCAGACACCAGCAGGCAGGGTAACACTTAGTCAAGCTCCGGGGAGCTTTTTAAGAACCCCCATTGGTAGGGGGGATCTTCCTGGACTAAGTCTCCATCACTCATTCACACTAGTGGGATAGCACCGGAGGCACTAGGACCAAGCGGGAGCCTAAAGTTTTCAGAAGGGTCGGTGCCGAGAGAGGACCACGCATGCACGGCACCGCGAGACTAGCTCGCGCCTGTGTAGGCTATCTCGGCGTCGACCCTCCAACCACCTCAGTTCCTTTTCTCCCACCATCGAGTGCGCTTGGATGTCGACATCACTTGTCTGCCAGAGTTGAAGTTTTCATCTGTACGACAACAGCTCTTAATGTTTTAATATTTTAAAGTAGTAATTTATTATTTTACAAACAAGAAGAAGATTATGAAGAAGAAGAAAATGAAATTCTTTCCTGCCATCAATGGAGTCGTCCTTAGACGGTAGTGGTGACGGTAGGAGGACTTCGTTTGAAAGTTTTTATGGCAGAGGGGCTGTGTCCAGTCCGCCACCCTTAATTAAGGGGGTCTGACTATGGACAGTCCTATGCTCAGGGGGGAGGACAGTCCTCCGAAGCACAAATCCAATGGTTCCGGTGATCCGACTCCGCTTGACCTCGAGCTCCTCCTCTTCCTCGTTTGGGGAAGAAGAATCGGTGCCGCTCGAGGTTGCCCGTTGGTATGTCTGTACGAGGAATATTCGTCGGGAGGGGCGATGGGCCCAAACCGACTTTGGTGGATTCCTCTTGGCCCCGCTCCTAACGGCTGCTTTCTCGACTAAGAGCTCCATCTCTGTCCTCGCTGGAGCTCCGGTGGGCAGTTTCACCTTTGGGTTGCTCCTATGGAGCAGGGGGTTAGACTTTCCAGTTTTCCTGGCTCTGTTCCTGATTTCAGGACCTCTGGGCCTTGGAGCCGTTGGACCGGAGCTGGGTCGATTGAATCACATACTGCGAGGTGCCCTCTGGGTGCCTTTGCCATCGTGGCGACCCCTCGTGCCTACCCCCTCTCCCTTTTCCATGCAGGGGCCGGCATGGGCACCACCTTTTTCCTTCTCCCCTTCTCAGGATTTCCGTTGGCATTTTCCTTCGGCATCGTGGTTCGGTGCCGTGGCTCGGTGCCTTGGTCAGCGCCGTGACTTGGTGCCTTGGTCAACACCGAGCCTCGAGGCCTTGGTCGGCGCCGTGCCTTAGTCGGCGCCGTGGGTCGGCACCGTCACTCTGTGCGGCGCCGTGGGTGCTCTGTTTGCTGCCACTGGTTGTCAGTGCTGTCAGTGGTGCCATGCACCCGCGAGCGGTGCCGTGCTTCCGTGAGCGGCACCGTACACCTGCAAGCAGCACAGTGCTCCCGCAGGTGGCACTGTGCACCCGTGGGCGGCGCCATGCTCCCGCGGGCAGCACTGTGCTCCCACGGGCAGTGCCGGGCACCTGTGGGTGCCATGGGTGCCTTGGGTGCCAGGGATGCCAGGGGTGGCGCTGGGAGCACCCGTGGGTGCCGCGGGTGACGCTGTGGTGCCCATGGGTTCCATGGATGCTTCAGATGCCATGGGTGCCATCGGTACCTTGAGTCCCGGGGTGACACCCGTGGGTGCTGCGGGTGACACCATAGGTGCCCACGGATGCCACTGGTGTCCTCGGGTGCCATGGATGCCACTGGTGCCCTCAGGTGCCATTCTTGCCATAGGTGTCATGGGTGCCATTGTGCCATCGGTGCCATGGTGCCATGGGCATCGGAGGTGCCCTCGAGTGCCATTGCTACATGGGTGCCGGGAGTACCTGCGGATACTGCCGTGCCTGCCCTCGGGTATCGCCCAGGTTGGCATAGGCACTACTTGGTGTCCTCCTGTGCCACGAGTGGTGCTGATGCCACACGGGTGCTAGTGGGTGCTGTATGGCAGAATTAGTGACACATTTTTCCTTTCGGACTCCTTTCCACAGAACTTGCAGTGGGATGTTTACCACAGAATGAACTCCTGTTCTGCGGATTATTTTTTCCACACTTTTTTGTGAGTGGTGGTCTATGTAGGATCTTGTGTCATCCAGCAGTTTTCTGCTATGGAACTCTGTTGTACCATTCTGCCAGCAGAATCTCATTCTGCTCAGCACTTTCTCTGCTCCCTATGTGGTACCAAGCTCCTCGACATCCTTCCTGATGGTGGAGTCTCTAGTGGTTCTGACCTAGACCTCTCTTGGAGGTCCTCCTGGGGTAGAAGTGCATCTAGATGGTTCTTTCCCTGTCCTTCTGGTCAGTAACACAGCAGACGGCTCATTTTATATACTGGAGGGCACGTCCTCTCTATCATCAGAGTCCGTGATGGAAAATCCTTTCAGTAGTTCCTCAGTGATGGGGTCCACTATAGTATTTCACACTGTGTCCGTGGACCATACTCTTCTGCGTCAGACTTTTTCAATCGTCAAGACAGTTACACTCTGTGGAACAATTTAATTTAATGGTCGGGAGCCGCTCTGACTCTTCCGCTCCTTTGATAGGGGTATATAGCCCCCTTGTGATATTTCCTCTTCGGTGGTTTCTTCGGCACAGGTGGTTAACTTCTCTCCAGCTGTGATTGTTAGTCCGGTCATGGTTTCAGTATGGACACTCAGGCTCTTTCTGCACTCAGATGGAGAACATCTTCGTCTTTTTGTGTCAAGACAATCCTCAAAATAGCAGCCTAAAGGCCTTGTTAGGTTCGGACTAAAAAAAAAAAAATACCAATATAGTTTTTATCACAGCACAGGGCCTAGACGAAATTACCCGGTACCCCCCCACAATTTTTTGAGGGGGGGATCTGGTCAGATTCCTCCTCAGCCCCTGAGGCGCTCATCTCCGGGATATGGTAAAGAGTACCTGATTTCTTCTTCCCCTACGGGGAATCCTATCCAGCGACGATATGGGTCATCTCTTTCTCCGAGAGATTTCTCTTATTCAGAGACATTTCCTAGACCTAGGTGACTGCCCAGTCTGTTAATTCCTTTTCTTTTTATCAGGCTTTCTTCTCTTGAACAGAGCCTTACAGCAGCAGAAGCGACTCTCCACCGGAGTCGGAACTCAGGTTCCTGCTTCCTTGCTTGCTTAATTTAACAGGTGATTTTCTCCTTCTTGACGGATGGTCAAGTAGGTCCCTTTTTCTGAGGAAGCTTCTCAAATATTCACACCTTCGGTTCCTGCACTCTGGTCCATGCCAGTCGCTCACGAAGCTATCCTCTTCAAGTGTGAGAGGGAGTGGTGATGTTTCTTTTTCAGCAAACAAACTAGAATCCTTTCCTACTCCTTTCAGGAAAGCCAGAGTGGGTAGTGCCTCACTGCATTGAGTCACTGCCTCTTTCAGTCACTTCAACAAATGGGTTAGCCCTAACTTGGTCCTACTGTATCCCTCCCCGATGCACATCTGCCTCTATTGACCTTAGAAATCCAGCCCCTGTTTTTTTTTTTCCTGTCGGAATGTTTTTTCCCGCAGTGGACACGTCCTCCTGTACACCTTTTTCCCTTTCTTCCCAGAGTTCAGAGACTGCTGTTACAGTTGTACACACAGGGACAGGATTATTCCTCTTGGAATATGCAGTGGGTAGGATCTGGTTTTACTAGACCACCACAAGAGGCTTCTAAGTTGTGCTTGGCCTTCCATCAGGAAGATCCTGTGACTAAGTGGAGACCATTCTCTTTGATGGGCTAACCCCACCTGGACCCCCTTGCACTCCAAGTAAGGGTTTCAAGTGCTTCTGGACCTGTTGTTTACAGGTCAACCATTCTGGATAGTGGGGGTTTCCATCTGCACTTTCCGGTCTACCCTGAACCAGTAGACTTTACCTTCGACTCTTTCAGTTCCTGAAGTCCCTTTACGTTACATTAGTACATGTCTTTGACACTATTAATTTTGGTCCTAGATCAAATTGTGAGGCCAGGATCTTCCTGGACATAAGTCTCCACCACTCATTCACACTATTGGGATCTGCGCCGGAGGCACTAGGACTCATCGGGAGCAAACTTTTTGCTTGAGGGTCGGTGCCAGAGATGGCGCCCTTGATTGCCTTGGCGAGCCCCTAGCTCGTGCAGTAACGACTATCTCGGCGTCGACCCTCCAACCGTCTCAGTTCCTTTTTCCCCGCCGTCGAGTGCACTTCAGTGACGATGTCGCTCTCCTGTCGGGAGTCAAACTTCAAACTAGCAGCATAGTTTTCAGTTTTTATTATTTTGTAGTATTATCTCGATACAGTATCACTTAATTTTATTCTTATTTTTAAAATAAAATACAATAAAGAAGTCTCAGCCTACCTTGATGGAGTCAACCACGAGCAGGTCAGGTGAAGGTAGGGAGACTTCGTATGAAAGCTGTTCAGTCAGTCGGGCTGGGTCCGGTCCACCACCTTCTCCGGAAGGGGGGCTGACAACGGTCAGTCCAATGCCTGGGGGGATGGGCAGTCCCCCTTGAAGCATAAAAATAAACGGTCGACTTTCGGCACTGTTCGGCCTCAAGCTCTTCTTCGGCCCACAGGTCTAAAAAGAGAAGGCATCACTCGAGGTCGCCTCAATATGTCTGCGCCAGACGCCGGTTATCGGGCTAGTTGTCGTCTCCTCCTTCGGAGTCGCCAACCTCTGCTTCTGGTAGCCGACGGCTTCGACATCGGAGCCCTACCCCGCCCACAGGTAGGTCTTCAGATGAGCAGTTTCATCAGTGGGCCGCTCTTATGGAGCAATGGGCTTGGAAGTTGGTTCGGCTACCTGGCTCAGTCGCCTGGGCCTTCGGCTCTCTGGTGACCAGGTAGGGCGGTTGACTTCCTGGTCGCGACGGCACCTTCTTCGGTGCCGCCGACTCAGCAGGTGTTTGCCCCTCACATGGCTGGCGTGCAGGGGCCACACCGATGCCCTTATCTCCTGCCTTCTTCCTTCAAACCCGTTTTTCGGAGTCTGGGAGTTTCAGCCTCGGCCGTGGTGGCCCATCGGCGCCATCCTCGTGTCGATTGCTGCGCCGGCGCCTGTCCCTCGTGTCAGGCGGCTTCTCGCACCGGGCCCCTCGGCACCGTGTGGCTTTTCTGTGCTGTCCTCGCGCCCATGCAGCTTCTCGGTGTCATTTTCAGTGCCGCGGGTTTCAGCATCGCTCTCGTGCCGTGCACCTCCTCGCACCGGCGGCTCGGGACTCCTCTTTTCACTTGTTTCCTTCTTCCTCCTCTTCTGAATTTCATTCCTTTCATGTCCATGCAGTCCCTCCTGGACTGTCAGGAGATGACGTTGAGCCTGACCCAGACCTTCGGTTGGGTGATGAAGTGGACAAAGCAGTATTTATTACTGCTACAGAGCCTGTGGTCGAGGACCTATCCTTTAAGTCTCTGTTGAAAAATCTGAGTTCCACACTTTCTCTCCAGACTACAGACATCGATCCTGGGAAATTGTTGAGACTCCAATATCTTCATGCCTCGGAGATCCCTACGGATTTGACTCCTCCGATTCAGCCTTCCTTCGAGACGCTGTCTCAAATGGTATGGAATAATCCTGCTTTTACCCCTTCGGTGGCTAAATCCATTGATAGGAAATATTCAGCCCCCAAGGATCGTCCCATTTTGGCATCTCAAGCCTTTATGGATCCCATTGTAGTCCTGGCAGAGAATGACAAGGTCGTTTTCCTCAAACTACTACAGCTCGACCTATTAACAAAGAATCTCGTAAGATAGACACCTTAGGTAAGAGAGTCTTTGCTGCTTCTACTCTAAGTATGCGTATTGCTAGTTACCAAGGCTGTTTTTCTCAGTATGAGTATATCCTGTGGCATTCTGTTAAACAGATGGTTGAAGCCCTACCGGAGTCGGATTCAAAGCCAGAGCTTCTTCAAACCATTACCAGAGGTATTGAATCTAACAACCAAAAGGTTAAAGCAGCCATGGATGCTTTTGACACTGCTTCCCGTTCAGTGGCTGCTGGTATTTGCACCCGCCGTCATTCCTGGCTGCGCACTTCAGGCTTTACAAATGACGCGCAGCAGCAGGTGATGGCATTGCCCTTTGACGGTGCATATCTTTTTGGTCCTCAGGTAGAGCAAGCTCTAGAAGCTACACAAAAGACTAGGTCAGCCATTAAGTTGGCTCGGCCCCCTCCTGCCCCCTCTCGAGGGCATGCCAGTAAACGACAGTTTCATAACCGCCAGTCCTTTCGAGGCAGAGGCAGAGGTAGTTTCCATAAGAACCAACCTGCCCAACCTCAAAAGAAGGCGCAACAGAAAGCAAGGGCCCAAAGCGCCCAGCGCTACCTTATGAATTGCCGGCCCAAATTCCATCTCAGCTGCCCGAGGTGGACTTTTCCTCTCCGGTGGGAGGTCGTCTGATGCACTTCTACAACCAGTGGAAGTCCATAACCTCAGACAAATGGGTCCTTCGGATAATTCACGCGGGGTATTCACTCAATCTTGTGGAGACCCCTCCAGATCGTCCTCCTAAACGACAGCCCAGGCTGTCAACCCTTCAGTCAGACCTTCTTGCCGCCGAGATTCAGGGCCTTCTGAACAACAGTGCAGTAGAAATGGTGCCTCTGCACCAACGAAACACGGGGTTCTACTCCTGTTACTTTCTGGTTCCAAAGAAGTCTGGGGGAATGCGCCCCATTCTAGATCTCAGAAAGCTAAACAAATTTCTCCCCAAGGAGAAGTTCAAAATGATTTCTCTGGGAACCCTGTTACCTCTGCTCCATCAACACAACTGGTTAGCCTCCCTAGATATGCAGGACGCTTACCAGCACATTCCTATTCACCCGAGGCATCACAAATTCCTGAGGTTTGTGGCTCTGGGACAGCATTATCAGTTCAGAGTCCTGCCCTTTGGGCTATCCTCGGCGCCGCGAGTTTTTACGAAATGTGCAGTTCTCGCAGCACACCTCAGAAAGGTCGGAATTCAGGTGTTTCCTTATCTGGACGATTGGCTTCTAGCAAGCCCTTCCAGGCAAGGGACTCTGGACGCCGTGGAGACGGCCTCGCGCCTCCTTACGTCCATGGGAGTTCTGCTGAACCTCAAGAAATCGCAACTGCAGCCCTCCCAGAGGCTCCTTTTTTATAGGGACTCTTCTGGACACCTCCTGTGCGAAGGCTTTTCTTCCAGAAGACAGGAGGAATGAGATCCTTCAGATGGCCCATCACATCGGGGGAAAACAGCTCAGTCACAGCTCTCTCGATGCAACGGATGCTAGGCCTCATGGCATCCTCAGTGTTCACTGTACCCCTAGCACATCTGCACATGAGAACCACCCAGTGGATGCTCAGTACTCAGTGGTCCCCAACCACTCACCCGCAGTCCTATCTCATCAAGGTGACAGAACCTTTAAGGAGGTCACTCACCTGGTGGTCTCAAGAGAGCAATCTCCTGGAGGGGTATCCCTTTGCTCCTCTGGACCATCAGATCTCCATTACCACGGACGCATCCCTAATGGGGTGGGGAGCTCACTGTCAGGCTCTCCACACTCAAGGTGCGTGGACTCGAGTCGAGTCCCAGCTCCACATAAACGTCCTGGAAATGAGAGCCGTCCTTTATGCGGTCCGAGCTTTGAAGGACATTCTGTGTCACAAGAACATTCTCCTTCAAACGGACAACAAAGCAGTGATGTATTACATCAACAAGCAGGGCGGTGCTCACTCTTACCCCTTATGCAGGGAAGCAATGAGGGTATGGGAATGGTGCTTGGAGCACGACGCTCTAATTCAAGCGGTCTACCTGCCAGGTGTTCAGAACGAACTGGCAGACCATCTCAGCAGAACAGAGACAGACCCTCACGAGTGGTCTCTGACTCAACCATAGTTCAGTCACTATTCAAAGAGTGGGAACCCAGACCTGGACTTTTGCATCCCCACTCAACGCAAAACTGCTCTCTTCTGCTCCAGAAATCCAGAGCCTGGCATTTTCTGTCAGGATGCGCTCAGGCTGCGGTGGACAAAACGCTTTTATGCCTTTCCGCCTCTTCCTCTAATTCAGAGGGTACTCCTGTTCGAATCCCAGGGGAACAAAATGATTCTCATTGCTCCCTTTGGCCTCGACAGCTGTGGTTTCCACTACTCAACAATATGTTGGCAGTTCCTCCGAGACCACTTCCCCTGCAGATGAACCTTTTGACTCAGGGACCGGTGGTCCATCCCAACCTGAGATCACTTCACCTTCATGCTTGGCTCCTGAAGAGGTCGAAGTAAACCTGTTCAATGTCTCTCGAAGAGTTTCAGATATTCTTCTGGCTGCATGGAAGCCAGCCACTCGGAAAACTTATACAGCCAAGTGGAAGCGTTTTTCACTCTGGTGTGTAAAGTCCTCTTTGAATCCCTTTTCCTGTCCACCAGATAAGGTTTTGGAGTACCTTTGACCTCTCAAATTCAGGTCTGCAGTACTCTACAGTCAAAGTTCATCTTAGTGCCATTTCAGCTGATCATGAGCCCGTTTTTCCTTAACTCTGGCTCAGTTACCTATGGTTAAGAGATTCCTTAAGGATTCTGCATACCAGACTTCCTACAAGATGTCCAGTTGCAGCCTGGGACATTAATCTTGTGCTAGACATGCTCACTGGAAACCTTTCGAACTCTGGCTACCTGTGAGCTAAAATTTCTCACCTGGAAGACTGCCTTCCTAGTGGCCATTACCTCAGCCCGCAGGGTCTCTGAGATACATGCCTGGTCGCAGACCCTCCGTGATACTGTGTTCCATAAGGACAAAGTAGTTCTTCGTACCATCCTTAAATTTCTTCCTAAGGTTGTGTCGAATTTCATCTAAACCAACCTTTGGTCCTTCCTCTTATTTTATGGATTTCCAAAATGAAGGAGAACGCCCTTCATTCTTTGGATGTTAAGAGGGCCTTCGTTTCTATCTAGGTAGAACCAAGGATTTTCGCAAAGCTCAGCAACTATTCGTTTCCTTCAGTGAGACCCGGCTGGATCAACCTGTTGCTATCAGATGTATCTCATCATGGCTAGTGGCGTGCCTTCATCACCGCTATTCCATGGCGCAGGTTAAGTTGGAGGGTAGAGTTTACGCTCACTCTACCAGAGTGGTTGCAGCATCCCTTGCAGAAATCCGCAACATGCCCATCGCAGACATCTGCAATGCGGCCACCTGGAGCTCAGTGCATACTTTCGTTAAACATTATGCACTGGATGTCCATGCCAGACGACATTCTTCCTTTGGCAGAGCCATCCTCAATTGGCTTCTGTCCTAAGAAACATGAGCTCTTGGTCTCTCCTGCCGCCCTCTCGGGGGATTATTAGCTCGATACTCTCCCAATAGTGTGAATGAGTGGTGGAGACTTATGTCCAGGAAGATATGAAAATTAGCATTCACCGTAATTCTGATCTCTTGACCAGTCTCCACCACCATTCACACGCCCACCCTCCATCCCCCGAGCTCACCTTTCTTGTCGGTCTTCACTCCCTCAAATCTTCAGGCCGTGAAGACTTCTTTGTTGACCCTTCTTACACGGGTCACCCGGACTATCTTCTGTCCGTCTTTTTTAGGTTAGGCTACCCTTCTAGGTTAGTTACGCTGCACCTCCTTGGTAAAAAGGTACTGAGGTGGTTGGAGGGTCGGCCGAGATAGTCATTACCGCGACGAGCTAGGGGCCTGGCGTCGCCTCCCAGGGCGCCATTCTGGCGCCGACCCTCCAGCAAAAAGTTTGCTCCCGATGGGTCCTAGTGCCTCCGGCGCAGATCCGAATAGTGTGAATGAGTGGTGGAGACTCGTCCAAGAAGATCAAGAATTACGGTAGGTACGTAATTTTCATTTCTTGCCGCTCTCCTAGAGTGGTTGCTGCTGCCTGGCAGACTTGCCTTTTCTGCCCATTGCAGTCGTCGGCAAGGTGACGAGTTACAACTCGAACGCTTATCTTGTAAACACTATGTTCTAGATGCTCTTACAAGACAGCTCTTTTTATTAACAGGACAGTCCTTGGCTGTCCTTTCTGAGTGAACCCTATCTCCTACCACCCTACTCAGGGTTGCTGGTTTTAGCTTGGTACTCTCCCACTAGTGTGAATGAGTGATGGAGACTTAGTCCAGGAAGATATGGAAATTACGTACTTACTGTAATTATAGATCTTCTTGGACAGTCTCCATCACTCATTCACACACCCACCCACCATCCCCTGGGTTTACTCATTTTCTTTCCTGGTCTTCACGGTCCTATGATTCAGACTGTGAGGACATTATTGTTTGGCCTTTCTTGCTAAGGCCATCTGGGCCGTCTCAGGCCCAGAAACTCAGGATGAGTTATTCTCATTAGTTATGCTGCACCTCCTCGGTCGAAAAGGTACTGAGGCGGTTGGAGGGTCGTCGATGAGATAGCCTACACAGGCGTGAGCTAGTCTTGCAGTGCCACGCATGCGTGGTCCTCTCTCGGCGCTGACCCTTCTGAAAACTTTAGGCTCCCGCTTGGTCCTAGCACCTCCGGCGCTATCCCACTAGTGCGAATGAGTGATGGAGACTGTCCAAGAAGATCAATAATTATGGTAAGTACGTAATTTCCATTTACACTGGCATCATGGTATTTGAACCTGGATCTTCTAGTAGTTAGTGTTACATGGCACCCTCACTTTTTTTTAGTGTTATCCAGTTAGTATATGATGTTATACCCTTCCTTGACCAGTATAAACCACTGAGTATATAATGTTATACCCTCCCTTATCCAGCAGACACCAGTTAGTATATAATGTTACAGCCCGTTGCTCAGTATAGCCCAGTTAGTATATTATGCTATATCCTCCCTTGTCCAGTATAAACTAGTACATATATGCCATAATATTACAACCTCCCTTACTCAGTATGCAGTAGACCAGGGCAATATTTCTGCTCTAGAATGAGTTAGCTAAAATCTTTCGCTCATATTTTCCATTCTCTATATGATTATTCTTGGTACAATTTGTGTGAATTTTTATTCCTTATCTGATTCTGTTTTTCCACCACTGGAAAAGTAATTCTAAAAAGATATATTGGGAGAACCAATCACTGAATATGCTCAGAATATGTGTAGTGTAAAAATCTTCTTCTCTAGTAATATGCTATTGTACTATGAATTTATGTATGTATGGTAAAGACATACTCTGCGAATGCGGAACCCCGGTCATGGGTAATTTTTTTATTGTAATAGGAAGCTATATTTTTTGTGGTTAATAAGTTTTATTGATTTGACTTATTAAGACAATACAAACATTAAAATAGTCGGATACATTGCAAAGATTTTACAGACTGTTACATAAGTCTGTAGAAGCAGAGAACGGAATATGCTGGCCAAATAGTAACGAACTGAATATACTAACCAGGTAAGCAGTAGGATAATACTCTGTGCCTGGATGTACAACACCTATCCAGCTGGAGATTAACTTTGAAAGTATTAGCAGTTTGTGCATTGCATTATGACTAACTCATACAAACATATATATGAAACTTTTTTAAAAGTTGCACTCTGCTGCTATGGTTCAAAATGATGAATGCTTGTAATGAATAATGCTGATGAACTTTTATATGTAATGACCAAATGGTCGACCAGTAAAGTAAAGTGAAAGTAGACTGGTCAGTATACTATGCTGTATCCTCCCTTGCCAAGTATAAACATGTATATGTGTACCGTAATGTTATACCCTCCCTTGCTCAGCACAGATCAGTGCTAAACATCCCTGTCCTTCAAACAGGACACAGCTAGTCAATGCCAAGCCTAATGAATTCTGCCATGTTCTTTGTAAACAGTTACAAAAGAGAGACTATGTGGTAAGATAAATGAATCTCTTCTTCCCTCTCGTTGCTCAGCATGTGGTTCAGTGTGTGTTTGTGGCCATCAGAACCATCGGAAACATTGTGATCGTCACCACTCTACTACAGTTCATGTTTGCCTGCATTGGAGTCCAGCTGTTTAAGGTGAGTCCACCCAGGGCTTGGGAGCTGTGGAGATAGTGGGGGTACAGCATGTTAAGGTAGGCCATGCTCTGGGAAATTTGGGGTATAATTTGTTAGGTTAGGCTTGGTTCTAGGAATATTGGAGTATAACCCATTAAAGTAGGCCTTGTTCTGGAAATATTGGGTTACAAATTAAGGTAGACCTTGCTCTGAGGATAGTTGAGGGCAGTTTGTTAAGATAAGCCTTGCTCTGGGAAATATGGGGTACAGATTGCTAAGGCAGGCTTAGTTCTGAGGATAGCTGGGTACAACTTGTTAAAGTAAATATTGCTCTGGGAATATTGTGTTACAGATTAAGATATGCCATGGTCAGAAAATCTTGAGCAACAACTTGTTAAGGAATCCTTGCTCTGGGAGCATTGGGATGAAGAGAATTGGTGACCAGGAAAGGCACACTAAGCCACGATTCATTTGCAGGTACGACCTGGAGGAAGGTTACAAGGTGAAAAAATACAACAAACATAATGCAGTACAGGCACCAAAATAATACAAATAAACACAATATAGTGCAGGCAGCAACTAGTGCAAGACGGAATAAAATTAAATTTACGAAGTACAGTGTAGCACATGGCAGCTATACAAAGGAGTGCAGAATAGGCAGCGGGTTTGAAGGGATGTTCATTAAACATAAAGCTGAACGGTAACACAGGAAAAGAGCAAAACAGTAAGCCTCAACTAAGGAAAAGCATCGACAGTTCTAAAATGGTACGGAGCAGAAACAGGAGGGAGCAGAGTGAAGGTTTAGTAGAAGTTAAGGGAGAGATGTGAAGGGGAGAGACGGAGCTGTGGAGACAGGTTGTTTCAGAGGGAGGGAGATGGAAGTGGGGTAGATAGCCCAGCAGAAGTTTTGAAATGGGATAGAAAAGGAACAGGAGTCCACCAACTGGGTGGAGCAAGGGGGTAGAAAAGGAGGCAGGGTAAAGGAGGGAGAAAAGATACTGAGAAAGGGAGGGAGGTGAACTGGTATTTAGAGAGAAAGGAAACACACTGCAACAGGCAGTGGGAAGTGAGTGGAGGGAGGGTGAGGTTATGGTAGAGTGAGCAGTGATATATGAGGGGAGGACAGTGGCTAGCAAAATGACAGAAGACATGGAAACAAGTACTGTTTGGTGAGAAAATTGGTGGCAGTACTGTAGATCACATTGGCATAGTCACACACTGGAAGAAACCTCTTAAAGAGCGATTGACGCTTTCAAGAGAACTTTGACAAACCATAATATTTAGACACAGTTCAGCTTGTATTTCACATTAGTTTTGTATTTCTCCTCCCCATTATTTATTAATGAGGTAATTTGCAGGAAAACATGATCTTTGCGCCAGAAGAGTTAATCTAGTCTTGTTTCTTTCTCCCTACCTGAGGTTATAATACACTCCTTGTGACATCACAGTTACTCCCATGGCATCAGATTGTGATGTCACAACACAGGATTATGACTTGAAGTAGGGAGTAAACTAAAGAGGCAGATGAACTCTAAGGTATAAAGATCATGAATTCATACAAATTTACTCAGAAATAAATAATGTGGAGGAGAAATCTATAGAATATATATGGAATGCAAGCTGAATTGTACCTAAATATCATGTTTTTCAAAGTTTTCTTTGAGGCTTCAGCAGCTCTTTAAGGATGCTCTCATGGTGGGTGGGAGAGGTAGGCAAGTGACTTGCTATAAAGGGCATCGAGTTTGGGGTGGTGTTCTTGGTAGATGGCACCAATATGGGTAGAGAAGTCCAGTGGTCTATTTAGCCACACACAAAAGTAATTGAAAGAAGTCACATCTTAAGAGGGGTATAATCCAGGGTAGTAAAGACAGGCAATGGGAGTCTTGCAAGCTTTTGACTTGTGCTAAAGGTAATAAACATTATCTTTTTGACATTTACCATAACCTGGTGTTACTGGAACTAACGTTGGACATTACTGAAGTCAAGTTGAAGCAATGCTTCCAGAACAGAGTCCAAGGCGACGATTATAGTGTTGTCAACGTACATAAGTCAACACAAGCAGAGGGCAAATCATTAAGGAAAATGTAAAAGAGAATAAGAATCAAGATG
This sequence comes from Neoceratodus forsteri, assembly GCA_016271365.2. Taxonomy (NCBI): domain Eukaryota; kingdom Metazoa; phylum Chordata; order Ceratodontiformes; family Ceratodontidae; genus Neoceratodus; species Neoceratodus forsteri. The sequence goes on along the minus strand of CM028131.1, from coordinate 1,629,569,072 downwards.
GAGCCTTGGGGAGGCACAAGAGAGGATGGGGGGATAAGACATTGCTGACCTGAACTGACTGTAGTCAGCCATGGAGTTTGGAGTGATATCATTCAGCGTAAGTGCTGATAGTACAGCTCTCCTCACTTTGTCCAAGAGTAGTGCGTGGGTTACCATATCAGAAGCCTTAGCTAGATCAATGAAAATGGCAGCAGTGATGTGCCCCTGGTCTATCCCCTTATGGATGGAGTTACTTACGTGGAAGAAGGAGGAGATCGTGAAGTGGGATTTCTGAAAACCAGACAGAAAAGAGGAGAAAAAGAGGAATTCAGGAATGCAGAGATGAGAGTAAATCAGTTATCTTCGGATGCTTTCACAGGCACTGGTACTGCTTGGTGGGGGGAGACTGGAATGTTCACCATGTGATTTAAGGCATGAGATAAATGTTTATGGACATTATAGTTATATGGATACTAATTAAATTATGGAGATTAATACCAAAATTCAGGAAAAGTGCAAAAAAAAATTTTCAATTTTTTTTAAACCATCATGAAGTTTTCCATGCCAAAATTAAAAAAGTATTTTGGTATACTATGTCATTATAGAAAAATATATTGATATTCATTTCATTAAAAAAATGTCTATTGAGATGTAAATATTTATATCTATACAGCCTGAGAAAACTCCCTGTTTCTATATCGATAACATAATTACTTCTGTTATATAATAATGATATAATATCAACAGTATTTCCTAATGGTTAGACTCCAAGCTTTCATTTAAAAAAAATTAAGTTTCTAGCCCCAAAAGTTCCAGAGTTAGACCTTTCAAAAATATTTTCATTAAAATGTGATAACTCTGGAAATGTTAGGGCCAGAGACTTGGGGCCAGATATTCAAACTGCGCTATTTTGTGGAGCAAGCCCTTGCGCTGCACAAAATAATTGCGCAAGGGTGTGGCCAGAGCGATAGTCAAAGGAGTTGCACCCTTGAGCAACTCCTTTGAATATCACGCCTAGGCACAGCCACCGTGCATGGCGCAGTGGAACTTGGCGCCACCGCAAGTGGACAGAGTGGAGCATTCACTGCGGTGGCGCAAGTACCACTGGCCATGCGCAAAATCCCGATATTCAAGGTGACATGCAAATGGGGCCATAATTCATGCAAGGTGCGGGGCATTTGCATCTGATTATAGCCCCATTTGCATGCGCATTAGCATGCAGGTGCGCTGATCCCCGAGGACTTGCGCCTGCCAGGCAGCAGCCATTGGGGACCGACACTCCTGCAGCCCGTTTCGGGCAGAAGACTGTAAATCCCCACCACCACCCCCACCAGCCCGATCGTGGGATAGTAAATCCCCCCACCAGCCAGATCGCAAGGTGTGTGTTCTTCTCTGAATATATTCAGGAAACTAGTGGATCGATAATCTGATCACGGGATGTATTGCCCTGAATACAGTTCGTGCCTGTGTCTTCACTATTTCACTCACGAAGATTTCGCCCCCGCAGCCGGGCGTGTGGCAATGATTTATGTTGCGCCGATTATGCTCGGGGAAGGGTGACGCGGAAGAAGACATGGCGCAGCCCATGCCGGATAAGACAGTTAGACGGTGAATGAATACATTCATTCACAAACTGACTGCTTGGGTACGGTATATTGCACGCCCATTGGCTCTGCTCTGCACCACTGGCTGCATCTTCACCGGGCAGTCAGTCGGCGGATGGCGGGACAGCAGGCGGTGGGATGCTGCCGCTGCTGGGGGGAGCGGTGGTGGGGCTTCATGGGTGGTGGGTGGGGGACACTAGGCACCAGGGCTGTGTCTGGGGGGCGACTATTGCATCCTCGATCGGGATTATCGGTCCACTGACCACCAGGGCTAGTTCGGGAGGGGGGTGTTTATCATTACATCCCCGCGATCGATATCGGTCCACTGGACCACCAGGCCATGTTTGGGGGACACATGCTGCTCGCGACTGGCTGGTGGGGAGGCGGGGATTTACACTTTTGCCTGTGACTGCAGGGGGCAAGTGAGGGGTGGGTGGGGCCACAGGTGGCAGCTGCTGTGTTGCGCCCTGCATGCAGCAGCCACCTGGGTGGCCCCGACTTGAGCCTTTTTGGCCTGCTGTTGTGGTGCAGGTTGGGGCTGGCGCCCTGCACAGCCCGGCATCGGCTGTGCAGTTTATGCATGTTCCTCCCTCCAGTTCAGCATGCATTGTTTGCATTGTGCTGTTGCTCAGCATGTTTTCTGTGGCGCAACTGCCTCCTGCTGAATATCGCAGAATGGAGCAAGTTCGGACTTGCGCAGGCGCAACCCTATTGCGCATGGCACAACCCTTTTGAATATCTGGCCCTTGATGTTTTTAAGCAAATAGCTTGGAGTCAGCTAAGTAGATATATCAAGATATCACTACAGCAACAATATACTGTACCGATATAAAAAAATTAAATGTTTCATACTGATAAAAAACATAAAATTGTTCACTAAATGTTTACAATTCTGTCATTTTTAACAATATATCGACATGTCTATGCATGTAGCAACACAGAAGAACTGTATTGTTAGGGTCTATACACATTAATCAGACTCAAGCATTTAAAAAATTAAAGTTCTTATGATTAACTGTTCAAATTTTGCAGCTAAGTATTATAAAATATAAGATTATTTTTTGAAATAGAAGATACTAGTGGTTGTTCTAAGAATAAATACATTCTTTTCTAGTTCTTGGAGTTTGCAAGTACATGGAGAAGGGAAATAGGACAACAGTTACCAGGGGAAATACTCCCTTTGTAGAGAGGATAACTTTAGTAATTTCCTACCCTGAGAGACAGTGCAAAGAGTAAAAGGTTGAGGATATAGGTAAGAAGAGTAGTGATAGCAGGAACTGATAGGCGCAGGAGTTTGGGATCTAAACAATCTGGGCTATAACCACCTCAGAAATTAAGGGAGAGACCCAGTAGAGTCTCAAGTAGGGTGACAGGTGAGAAAGAAATAAAGGAAGTAGGTGAGGGAGTAGAGGGAGGAGTGGGGTATAAAAGAGAAGGGACTGTGGCTTGGGAAGAACTGAAGGGCACTAGTATTGAAGAAACTGATAAAACAAGAGGCAGGTGTGTAGTGGCTGGTAGTGAGGCTGCAGCCATCCAGAAGGACGGTGGTGGACAGCTGGGAGGGGGAATCAAAAAGGGAATGATCCCCTTCCAGAACTTTATTAGGGACTTTAGAGTATTTCAAGGGTTGAATGGAAAATAGCTAGATTTAGCCACCCTGGTGGCCATAATGCAGAAGTTTCTGAGCCGCTTTTTGCTCAGTACATACCTGTGCTTATAACTTCTGCATCTTTACATCTGTTCCCTTGTCAGACAACAAGACTGACAATAGACATTTGTACCAGTGCAGACATAGCAGGTCTCCTAGGGTGCACAGTCTTAAAGATGATAGAAAACAGTTCTTTTATACCTCTAGATGCCCTCCTGTATTCCTTTTAGCGTCTCTCTAATATTCTGCTATGTTTTGACTTTGCTGTATTAAATTAAGAATCTATTTTTTTACTTTGTAACTACCCTAAATTTCTCTCTCCTCAGCAGTTGTTGTTCTTTCTTTTTATACTGCATTAACTTTCTATGACATCAGTAACACGATGCCAAGCCATTCAGATGAATTACATGGAACAGTGTAACTTACAGTATATCATGTAATGTCTTAGAAATGTATTGTGTTACTCTGTGATTGACAAAGTAGAATGTTTTGAAAGGAAATTCCCATAAAGAATCCTATCACCAGTTGCTCACATCTTCTTCTTAAAGGGGAACAGTCAGCACTAACAGCCCTATACCTAAATGTGGGAATGGTCCCAATTTGCACTTTGTGTGGAAAAAAATCATTTTGTTTACTTAATGTGTTCTGTGAGTAGATTCATCAGACTGACTCATAACTTGGCAGTTTTGGTCAGTTTTAACCAAAATCTTCACGGTTTCCATATCACCACCCCACCCCACAGACACTTATGTGCCATTTTGTAAATCTGTCCTGAAATGTATTTTTGATGGTGATATCAGAGGAACACTGATTTGCCAAGACTCATGAGACTGTAGCCCCTAATTTTTTTAATTCCATTACTGTGGAGGGGTTGTGGGATAACAGATGGACCAGCCACCAAACTTCAGTTTTGACACACAATCTCTGTGTGATATTTATTCAAAATCCAGAATATAACCTTCAGCAATGGCATATTCCTTCTTCAATACATCGTTTGCAGAAACAGACTATGTATGTCCTTCCTCTGTACTTGTCAGCACCTACTGACTCACTGATCTACTGATCTAAACTTTTCAGTAAAAAACTCTTCATCCATATGGTTGCCTTATTTGCTCAAAAAGTGAAAATTCACGCTTGTTGCAAATTCTTCAGTAAACCATATTGGACTGAAGAATGCGTTTCAGTGGCTTCAGATTTGTTTGTCTACATGTGGCCTGGGTTGAACTGGTGCTTTTTGAAGATTTGGTGAAAAAATATTGTTCTGTTCAATAGTTATTCCATTTTTTATGTCTCATTATAGCCTATGGAAAAATTTACATGTGCACTGCGAAAACTTTCGTGATCACATTTTTGTTGTCAAGCTTCCCAAAATTGTTTTCGTGCTGCCACCATCTTGTTTTTCAGTTAGCAACAGAGAAAAAACGCTGTAATTCAAAAAAAGAATGCAGTTTGGTAAATACCAACAGTTGTGTTTACCTAATCGGGCCCTGAGGAACATGCCCAGCATTTGTTTTTTACTAGGTGGTCCGCAAATATGTTTTTTAAACTTTTGCCATTTTTTGATCACGGCAACATATCTTCCTGGACATAAGTCTCCACCACTCATTCACACTAGTGGGATTAGCGCCGGAGGCACTAGGACCCATTGGGAGCAAACTTTTTGCTGGAGGGTCAGCACGAGAGATGGCGCCGCAAGCAGCGGCTCGAGCAGCAATGACTATCTCGGCGACGACCCTCCAACCGCCTCAGTTCCTTTTTTCCTGCCGTCGAGTGCGCTTCAGTGACAACGCTCTTGTCGGGAGTCAAACTTCAAACTAGTGCATAGTTTTCAGTTTATTTTTTTTTGTAACATTATCACGATAGTAGTATCGCTTAGTTTTATTCTATTTTCGTTAAATTTTTCTAATATTTTAAATTTAACTTACTTGAAGAAGTCTCTACTGGACGGAGTCGACCATGAGCAGGTCAGGTGATGGTAGGGAGACTTCGTATGAAAGCTGTTCAGTCAGCCGGGCTGGGTCTGGTCAGCCTCCTTCTCCTCAGCGGGGTTCCGACAACGGTCAGTCCGATGCCCGGTCCCCCCGTCGGCATAAAAATTAACGGTTGCATTCTCGGCACCATTCGGCCTCGAGCTCTTCTTCGCCCACAGGTCAAAAAAGAGAAGGCATCACTCGAGGCTTCTCTGGTATGTTCGCACGCCGGTCGGGTTATCAAGCATTGCCGGTCTCTTCTCGAGTCGCTAAGTTCCAGTAACTGTCGTCTCGACATCGGAGCCCTCCCGCCTATAGGTAGGGCTCCAGATGAGCAGTATCATCAGTGGGCGCTCTTGTGGAGCGATGGGCTCGGGAGGTTGGTTCTTCTGCCTGGCTCGGTTGCCACGCGGCCCTCGGGCTCCTCCGGCAATCAGGTAGAGGCGGTTGGACCCTTCCTAAGTCGTGGCGCGCCTTCTTCGGTGCCAGCGACTCCGCGCTTAGGTGTTTCCCCCCCCTCACATGGCTGCGGCGCAGGGGGCCACACCGATGCCCTTATCTCCTGGTTTTTTTTTCCTTCTCTAGCTTTCCAGGTTCCTGGGGTGTTCCCAGCGCCCTCCGCGGGGTCTGTTGGCTCGTCGGCGCCGTTTTCGGTGCCGCTGGGCCTTGCGGTGTTGTCTGCGGCGCCGTTGGGTCTGGCGGCGCCGTTGGCGGCGCCGCTTATTGGCGGTGCCGTCGGCGGCGCCGCCAGTCTGGCGGTGCCGCTTGGGTGGCGGCGCCGCTGTCGCCTTGCAGGCGCGCGTGCCTCTTTCGGGCGCCGCGGCTCTCCACGGTGCTGTTTTCAACCCGTTTTGCCTTTCTCGGCTGGGCCCTGGGGACTCTCCTTGTTTCTCTGCTATTTCCTCCACTCCTAATTTTCACTCCTTTCCTGTCCAAACAGTCCTTCCTGGACCATCAGGAGATGATGTTGAGCCTGACCCAGACCTTCGGTTGGGTGATGAAGTGGAGGAAACAGGATCTTTCTTTGCTACAGAGCCTGTGGTCGAGGACCTGTCCTTTAAGTCTCTGTTGAGGAACCTGAGATCCACTCTTTCTCTCCAGACTACAGACATCGATCCTGGGAAGATATTAAAACTCCAGTATCTTCATGCTTCGGAGATCCCTACGGATTTGACTCCTCCGATCCAGCCTTCCTTCGAGACGCTGTCTCAAATGGTATGGAATAATCCTGCTCTTATTCCCTCAGTGGCTAAATCCATTGATAAGAAGTATTCAGCTCCCAAGGATCGTCCCATTTTGGTATCCCAAGCCTTTGCGGATCCTATTGTAGTCCTGGCAGAGAATGACAAGGTCGTTCTTCCTCAAACTACTACAGCTCGACCTATTAACAAAGAGTCTCGTAAGATTGATACATTAGGTAAGAGAGTCTTTGCTGCCTCCACTCTAAGTATGCATATTGCCAGTTATCAAGGCTATTTTTCTCAGTATGAGTATATCCTGTGGCACTCTATCAAAAGAATGGTTGAAGCTCTTCCAGATTCGGACTCCGAGTCAGAGCCTCTTCTGACCGTTATTAGAGGTATTGAGTCCAATAACCAACAGGTCAAAGCTGCCATGGACGCTTTCGACACTGCTTCTCGCTCAGCGGCCGCAGGTATTTGTACTCGGCGCCATTCCTGGCTGCGTACTTCTGGCTTCACGAATGATGCTCAGCAGCAGGTAATGGCGCTGCCTTTTGATGGCTCCTATCTTTTTGGCCCTCAGGTGGAGCCCCGAGGTGGAACTTTCTCCTCCGGTTGGAGGTCGTCTGATGTACTTCTACAACCAGTGGAAGTCCATAACTTCAGACAAATGGGTCCTTCGGATAATTCGCAAGGGTTATTCTCTCAATTTCTTGGAAACCCCCCCGAATTGTCCTCCCAGATGACAACCCAGGTTGTCGGCCTCTCAGTCAGACCTCCTCACCGCCGAGATCCAGGGCCTTCTAAACAACAGGGCATAGAACTGGTGCCCCCAGATTCGCGAAACACAGGGTTCTACTCCCATTACTTTCTGGTTCCAAAGAAATCTGGGGATGCGCCCCATTCTAGACCTCAGAAAGTTAAACAAATTTCTCCCCAGGGAGAAATTCAAAATGATTTCCCTAGGTACCCTGTTACCCTTGCTGCATCAGCACGACTGGCTGGCCTCCCTGGATATGCAGGACGCTTACCAGCATATCCCCATCCACCCGACCCACCGCAAGTTCCTCAGGTTTGTAGCTTTGGGTCAGCATTATCAGTTCAGAGTCCTGCCCTTTGGGCTATCCTCGGCGCCGCAAGTTTTTACAAAGTGTTGTGCAGTTCTCGTGGCGCATCTCAGGAAGATCGGACTCCGAGTGTTTCCCTACCTGGACGATTGGCTTCTAGCAAGCCCTTCCAGCCAAGGGACTTTGGAAGCCGTGCAAACGACTTCTCGTCTTCTTACGTCCATGGGAGTTCTGCTGAATTTGAAAATCTCAACTGCAGCCCTCCCAGAGGCTCCTTTTCATAGGGACGCTTCAGACACCTCTTCAGGAAGGCTTTCCTTCCAGAGGACAGAAGACTCGACATCCTTCGGATGGCCCGTTACATCAGGGAGAACCAATCGGTTACAGCTCTCTCGATGCAACGCATGTTGGGTCTCATGGCGTCCTCGGTGTTCACTGTACCCCTGGCCCGGTTGCACATGAGAACCACCCAATGGATGCTCTCCACTCAGTGGTCTCCGACCTCTCACCCCCAGTCTTATCCCATCAAGGTGACGGAGCCCCTTCGAAGGTCTCTCACCTGGTGGTCTCAAGAGAGCAATCTCCTGGAAGGATTCCCCTTTGCTCCCCTGATCATCAGATCTCCATCACCACAGACCATCGCTATGGGATGGGGAGCTCACTGTCTCTCCCTCCACACTCAAGGTGTATGGACTCAGTTCAAACTCATCTCCACATAAATGTCCTGGAGATGAGAGCGTCCTCTGCATCCGAGCTCTGAAGGATGTCCTTTGTCACAAGAACATTCTCCTTCAAATGGACAACAAAGCTGTGATGTATTACATCAACAAGCAGGCGGTGCTCATTCTTATCCCTTTGCAGGAAGCAATGAGGGTGTGGGAGTGGTGCTTGGAGCACAAGTCTCTGATTAGCTGTTTATCTGCCAGGTATACAAAACGACCTAGCAGATCACCTCAGCAGAACGGAGGCAGACCTCACGAGTGGTCTCGATCCAGCCGTAGCTCGGTCCCTGTTCAAAGAGTGGGGACTCCAGACCTGGACCTTTTGCATCCCACTCAACGAAAACTGCCTCTCTTCTGCTCCAGAAATCCAGGGCCTGGCATTTTCTGTCAGGATGCGTCAGGCTGCGTGTGACAAAACGCTTTTACGCCTTTCCACCGCTCTCTAATCCAGAGAGTACTCCTCAAGTTCGAGTCTCAGGGGACCAAGATGATTCTCATTGCTCACTCCTGGCCTCGCAACTATGGTTTCCTCTACTCAACAGTATGTTGGCAGCCTCCGAGACCACTTCCTTGCAAATCAATCTTTTGACTCAGGGTTCATGGTCCATCCCAACCTGAAATCACTTCACCTTCATGCTTGGCTCCTGAAGAGGTAGAAGTGAATCGGTTCAACGTCTCTGAGAGTCTCAGACATCCTTCTGGCTGCTGAAGCCAGCCACCCTGAAAACGTACGCTTCCAAATGGAAACGCTTTTCTCTCTGGTGTGCAAAGTCTCTTGGAATCCCTTTTCCTGTCCTCCTGACAAGTTCTGGAGTATCTTTTGGACCTATCAAACTCAGGTCTCCAGTACTCCACAGTTAAAGTTCACCTTAGTGCCATCTCAGCGTTCCATGAGCCGGTTTCTTCCTTGACTCTGGCTCAGTTACCTATGGTGAAGAGATTTCTTAAGGGGATTCTTCATACCAGACCCCCTGTTAAGCGTCCAGTTGCAGCCTGGGACATTAACCTGGTGCTGGACATGCTCACTCGGAAGCCTTTCGAACCCTTAGCTACCTGTGAGCTAAAATTTCTTACCTGGAAGACTGCCTTCCTGGTGGCCATTACCTCAGCCCGCAGGGTCTCTGAGATACATGCCCTGGTTACGGACCCTCCGTATACTGTATTCCATAAAGACAAGGTAGTTCTCCGTACTCATCCTAAATTTCTTCCCAAGGTTGTGTCAGAATTCCATCTAAGCCAACCTCTGGTACTTCCCTCTTACTTCGCTAATTTCCAAAATGAAGGGGAACGATCTCTTCATTCCTTGGATGTTAAGAGAGCCTTGCGGTTCTATTTAGATAGAACCAAGAATTTTCGCAAGACTCAGCAACTGTTTGTTTCTTTCAGCGACACCCGGCTGGGTCAACCTGTCGCTATCAGATGCTTCTCATCATGGTTAGTGGCATGCCTTCGACATTGCTATTCCATGGCTCAAGTAAATTAGAAGGTAGAGTGTACGCTCACTCTACTAGGGCGGTCGCGACATCCCTAGCGGAAATTCGCAATGTTCCAATTGCAGATATCTGCAACGCCGCCACCTGGAGCTCAGTGCATACCTTCGTTAAGCATTATGCACTGGATGTTCATGCCAGGCGGCATTCCGCATTCGGCAGAACTATCCTTAATGGACTTCTATCTTAGTCGCGTGAGCTCTGGCTCTCCTGCCGCCCTTTTGGGGGATTATCAGCTTGGTACTCTCCCACTAGTGTGAATGAGTGGTGGAGACTTATGTCCAGGAAGATATGAAAATTACGTACCTACCGTAATTCTTGATCTTCTTGGACGAGTCTCCACCACTCATTCACACGCCCACCCTCCATCCCCCGAGCTCACCGCTGTGTTGGTCTTCACTCCCTCAAATCTTTAGGCCGTGAAGACTTCTTTGCTGACCCTTCTTACACGGGTCGTATGGACTATCTTATGTCCGATTTTTAAGGTTAGATTTACTCTTTACGTTAGTTGCGCTGCACCTCCTTGGTAAAAAAGGTACTGAGGCGGTTGGAGGGTCGTCGCCGAGATAGTCATTGCCGCTCGAGCTGCTGCTCATGGCGCCGTGCCTCGCGGCGCCATCTCTCGCGCCGACCCTCCAGCAAAAAGTTTGCTCCCAATGGGTCCTAGTGCCTCCGGCGCTAATCCCACTAGTGTGAATGAGTGGTGGAGACTCGTCCAAGAAGATCAAGAATTACGGTAGGTACGTAATTTTCATTTTTTGTTGCCGTGCAGATATTCGACTTCAGGAACAATAGTAGCCGTGGCAATATTTTTGTGTGTGCGATAACATTCCCATTATAGAGACAGGAGTGTCGCAATAACATTAAAGTAATCGCGGTAACACTACACAAACACATTTTGCTAGGTGTTGTTTTCTTTGTCACTTCATTATGGTAAGGTGGATTGTGCTGTTGGCCTGAAATTTTCAGGGTGGCAAGCCCTAGTCCCACAGATGTGCCTTTTGATGGTTTGGTATGAAAACATTGAACAGATCCATAGTTATAGCATTCTGAAGTTCAGCAATTTCCTCATAGGATAACAATTCGGCGCCCATGACGCCTTTCAGGGCCCTTATCTCGAAAACAGTTCGAGATATGGATTTTTCGTCACAAACATACTTAGTCCCCCTTTTGGGGGACTAAATATAGAAGTATGTTGGAAAGCCATGAATACCATGAAATTTGATTTTTTTTGCTACCTTGTACACTTACTGAGATATTTGGGAATTAGTGTTGCAATTGCTCATTTTCATGTCCATAGGCCACTATTATGCCCTCAGAATTAGCACCCACAGCTCTTTTCAGTGCCCATATCTCGTAAACGATGTGAGATGCAGATTCAGTCGATTTATGTTGTGAGAACTTCTCATAGTCATGATTACAATGACACTTGAATTTTCTTCCTAGCTGCTACAGTTCCTGAGATATTGGCAAATTAGTGTTACAAGGGTTACCTTCCTTATAGGGCTGCTGTATGGCTTCATACTTATGTGTAAGTGGGAGCACAGGACCTGGAGGGCCCACACTTCCACAGACACATATCATTATGCACAAATGGGCAGCTTGGTGGGGCCCCACGCTCCTACCAACACATACAATTTACTACTTATACTACACTTTTTCAAAAAGAAAGGAAAGTCTTTGCAAAAAAACTTTGTTAATGCATCGATTAGGGTTGTTTCCACAGCTACAAAAGTATGGAAATTCAATGTTACCACCCCACACCCCACCCTCAAACCCCTAACTCCGCATTCCCCCACACACACAGACACATGTAAGACACATGCAAGATTGTAAGACACTATACTACTCCAGGCACATCTGTAAGCACAATAATCACAACACTGTACTGATTTCACATAACACTATGTAATGAAAAAACAAATACAGTATAAGCGACTCTATACTGCCTGAACAGTATGATGACACATTACTGCTGACATATCTTCCTAATACAATGACACGTAGTCTGTACACATTTTAAAAATATTGATTTACGTGTCATAATTCAACAATTGAGTCACTGCAAGTATCACTGATACCACATAGGCATGTGGTAGCAGGACAGATAGAGCTGACACATACACAGTAGTTGGGAGATACTGCTCAGGTGGGAAACTACCACCATCACATGTTGTTATGCTGCTGCGTTACCTGGAAATAAGCATTAACAGTATGTTATGGTTACCTTTGCATGTTACAGCTGTTGCTTTTACATCTTACTTGTAAACTATGCTACCAAAAAAAATTACTTTTATTATTACCACTGTTTGTTTTTGGGACTGACTTACTGTATCAGAAAAAAAAACAATTCAAACATCCAATGACGAGAAAGGGCGCTGTGGAGCCCGAGCAGCGTGCAGCAGATTTTTACAGCTCCTAAAAACTAGAAGGAGATTTGCCTAAGAACTCAATTTGGACGCTTCATTCAACCTTTTTGACCCCACCACTGAAAAGAACAACCCAGAAATAGCTAGGATGGGTAACCCTAAAAAAGAAAAAGGACCAGGAGGAGTCAGGACATGCAAGGGAACTGGGGGTCTCGGGAGAGTAGAAGAAGCTACAACATCCGAAGAGAGGCCTGAATCGGGGGGGAAACCATTACTACCTTGGGCCACAAACTCCAGACTTTGATTAAATCCATGTCCACCCTTAATCAAAAGGTGGATGATTTTAATGGGCGCGTTATCATTTCTAGAGTCTGCAGTGGATGGCCTTAAAGTCGACCTCCGTGATGTGTGCAAACAGGCTGATGCTTCCACAGGTGTGTCTACACTAATGATTAAAGAAAACCAGCATCTGAGGGCATGGCTGGAGGTACTTGAAAATCAAGCCCGAGTGGCAAATGTCAAGATTGTAGACCTTCCTGAAGACTCGGAAGGGGATCATCCATTTTTAAATATACAAGAGTGGCTCACTGAAAAGTTATCTCCGGAAGCTCCAGATAGTACTTGGGAAGTGCAAAAAGTCTACAGAATAACTCCACGTGGTCGCCCACAGAACATGGAGAAACCACGTACCTTGATGTTGGTGACATCGGGCATTGCAGCTCGAGACAAGATTCTCCGGTGTGCCCGTAGAGCAGCTCCCTTGTTCCAATATGATCATCAGATTCACATATTCCCAGATGTCAGCTACGCGACGAGACAGCGTCGCAAGAAATTTGAGGGAGTGAGAAGGGTCCTGCGGGAGTTGGGTATACCACACACTATTATTTTTCCAGCTAAGCTTTGGATTGTCCATCAGAGTAAGGTATTTCTATTCTCGGATCCAATCGAGGCCGGTAAGTGGGCCAATCGGAGAACTGCAGAGTCGCATAGAAGAACTAGTGGATCAGATGACGAGGACAATGAAGCCACAACTTGAAGTTTTCTTTCCTGGGACATTACTTACTATCTAGTGGTAATATTAATCTGATTTACCTCAGCATAATGTGACTCTTAAAAATTAAAATCGGTTCAGTCTATCTATCCAGAAAAACAAGACTATTAGTCTTATCTTTATCTAAGGTTACCATTCTGGACTTAATTTTGAACAGGCTATCTTTAAATAGTTTTAACTGAGGGCTGTTATCTCGGGATCTTAATGTCCTGGTATGTTTTGAACCAGGGGAGTGTAAGGCATTGTTTTATTCTTAATGGTGAGCTTTCTCAGGCTGCAAACATATCTTAAAGTGGTGTCTTTTCTTTTACATTAAAGTATTAACATGGCACCAATATTCCCCTTTTTAGGGGCATTGTTTGTTTTCAGTTAGAATTGTTGGACAATTAAATTACATTAGGTAATGCCGTGTGGCTCATGGGCGAGTATTGCAGCATATATTAAGTATAGTTATAATCATGCTTTTATGTTAATACGAACCCCCATATGATGTAACCATATATAGTAGATGCACGGTTCTACTTTGATTAAGGGGACGGTCTGTGTTCCTAATGGTGATAATTGTTCTGTAATGGTCTATCTACTGTATGATACAGTATATACTTGTCCTGTACTTGATAAAAAGTAAAAATAAAGTTAAAAAAAAACACAAAAAAAAACATCCAATGACTGTTGCTAGGCTCACACAAACTGTCATTTCTAATAAACTGTGTGGATAGCATACTGTGTGTTACTTCTGTTACCTGATCCTGCTTGTCTCTGGTTGATTGTATTGCCTTGGCCGTTCACTTGCTTGCATGTTTGTGTGTGAGGGGGGATGGGGGTTGGGGGGAATGTGGAGTTAGGGATCTTCCCTTGTCAATCTTCACCATTCATTACTTCCTGGGTGTAAGCCGGAGGCGCGCACCCGTCACGGGAGCTTTTTTTTTTTTTAAAAACTTTGGCTAACGGCACCGCCCTCGAGAGTGACGTCATGCGTGAGGGGCGGCCGTTGGTAGCGACCGACTCCTCCTCCAACTCAGTTCTGTTTCTCCCGACGTCGAGGCAGCACCTGTTGCGAGTAGCGGTCATGTTTAGTGCGTGTTTGCCGACTGTTCCTTTTTCTATCTACGGCGCCGGGTGTGTTTCTTGCTGTGTTTTAGCCTTGTTATTTTCGCGTTATGTCCGGTTCGGGAGCTAAGCACTTTTCCAAGATGGGCCGCGCCCTCTGCGCGGCCGGTGCTCCTGTGGCCGGTATTTCTCTCCGCCTCGACTGCATGACGCTTGCCTCTCTGCCTGGGACCCAATCATGATATGGGATTCGCGCGACGCTTGTTTTCTCGATGGACCTGGCCGCTGCCTCGAATCGCGCTTAAGCTCGGGCAAGGCCCCGCCTACTTTCGGGACGACGCCGCCTCGGCAAGGTCGTTAGGCCCTCCCCGGTCCCTCCCGGCCTATACGGTCCGAGGAGGAGGGGGTCCCTCGCCTTTTCTTGCCGAGGAGGAGGCCCTTCCATGTGTTGGGGAGCGCCGAGTCCCTTCCGGGCCGCGATGCCGACACCGCCTCGCAGTCACCCTTCGAGGTGCAAGCTCCCGTGTCGAGGCCCTTGGTTTTTGGCCTGGCTCGGTGGACCGACGCCGCGTGTTCGTTGTTGATCCCGCACCGTCATGCCGGTGATCGGCGCGCGCCGCTGTGCCACTTGGATCCCGGCGCCGGTGATCAGGGGCGGCGCTTGGATCCCAGCCGCTCACGGCACCGTGATCGTGGTTTGGCGGGTGTCATTGGGCCCGCTCACGGGCGCCGATGGACCTGGCGGTGCCGCCGCCTACGGCCCGCCGGCGGCGCTGTGGGCTTGTCTTCCTCCTAGCGTGCCGGCTTGCCGGGCGCCGCCGGGGTTCGAGTTGGGCCTGGCTGCGGGCGGAAGCGGCTCACCTTGGTACTGGGGCCGCTGCTGTCAGAGCCTCAGGGACCCCTGGGGTGGCCAGCATCGAGGTCCAGCTGGTCTCGCCTCCTCGGAGGGCGATGACTGGACGTGGACCCATCCTGGCACCCCACTCTTCGGGTCTGGGTCCCCTGTGGCTACAGGCACCAGGCGCAGCGGGCCCCTCCTCTGTCCCCTTCCGCTGCCTCCTGAGGGTTCCCGGCTGGGGTGGCTGGAGCCCCGGGGCAGGCGGGGGTGACGGAGGGGAGGCTCCTCTCGAGGGCCGGTGACAGCTACCCCCACGGTGCTGTTGCCCTCTAGGGACAGGGGGACTCTGTGGTCAAGGAGGAGGCCCTCTCGAGTCCGAGGGGTTGAGGGGCAGGGGTCTGCCACTGGTCTCTTTGCCACCTCAGGGGTGGCCAGGAGCCGTAGTGCAGAACCCGCCCCTCCTCCAGGGTTCTAGGGTGTCCTCCGGGCGGCGTTTGTGCGGACTGCCCTTCTGGATCCATGCAGTCCCAGCTGCCACAGGGAGGTTCTCCCCAGGGCTCTTCCAGGCTCCGCTCTCCCAGAGTTCCGCTTCATGGCCTGGTCTGATATCCGGGATCCCCCTACTAGGGCTCCTTTCCCCGATTCCAGAGCCCTCGCAGAGAGCAGTTGCCTCCTGGAGGTGCCCTCTCCCATCTCTCTGCCTTCTCCACCCCGCTCCCAGGCCATATCGGTCCCACGGGTCCGTTATCCTGGGAGCAGTTCAGGGGTTCTGCGGTGGCCTTCCCCTCATATGTTAGATACATGCATGAGCGGGTCTTTCGACTCTCCCCACCGCCGCAGGAATCCTCTGGACATTCCAGCTCCCCATCATCCTCGTCTCCCTCCTCTGAGGGAGAGGAACCCCCTGCTCATCTTTCCTCCGATGCTGATTTCACAGAATATCAGCGTTTTCTCTCGAGGATGGTGAGGGATCTTCGGATTTCCTATGTTCAGAGAGACAATACCCAACGGGAGACGCGAGAATTCCTTGGTGAATTCAGTGCCCAGCATTTGGTGGTACCTTCCTGGCCTATCCCCTTCCAGGAGGCGTCTATCCGGTCCTGGCAGTCCCCAGCCGCTTCTTCTCCAGCCTCGGCTGACTGTCAGCGTAGGTATTGTGCCCCCTCAGAGTCTCTAGGTTCTCTTCCCAACCCGCCCTCCAGTTTGGTTTACCTAGACACTCCTTCTGGGCGCCGCTGCCTGGTGCATGACCGCCCACCGGATCCAGACTCTCTCCAGTTCGACCGCTAGCTAAGAGTGTTCTCTTCTTCGTGCATGAAGCCAGTATTGCATCTCATCAGGCTCACCACGCTGCCTACAACCAGCATTTGTGGTCGATGATGTCCCAGCTGTTGGCATCAATGCCTGACACGGAGCAAACCAGACAGCTGCTGCCCTCTCCGTGGTAGGGCCTGAGCTGGCAAGACACCGCAAGGGCATCTTACGACGCCAATGAGGTGGCTTCCAGGCTTATGGGACAGCGATCTGCATCAGGCGGACGGCATGGCTTCTCTTTCCAGGTTGTCACCCCTGGCCCGCGTAGGTGATTCGCGCTCCGCCTGGGACCCGCTTTTCTCCTCTAGAGCTAGGAGACTTTTGGCGGGGCTCCCTCCCTCCTCGTCCTCGGGAGGCACCTCCTAGCTCTTCCCCCACTTAGGCTTTCTGAATGAGCCAGGTCTTCCTTCTGTTTCTCACCAACAGAAGGCTGGGTCTTGTTCCTCAGGTATGGCCTCTTCCCCTTCCTGGGGGAAGAGGAGCTTGGTACTCACCCAGGAAGTAATGAATGGTGAAGATTGACAAGGGAAGATATGAAAATTACGTACCTACCGTAATTCTTGATCTTCTCTTGTATCTTCACCATTCATTACTTACACCCTCCCTCCATCCCCTCAGTGGCCTCTTCCTGTGGCTTCTCCACCTCCCGTCTCCTTCCTCTCTCTGCAATATATATATAAAAAAAAAATTATAAAAAATGGGAAGAATTGCTCAATTTTTCCAAAAAAAAAAAATCTATTTCTTGGGGTGGTTCTTATTCTCCAGAAAAATTATTTACTCTAAGATTCTTGGGCCATCTAGTGGATTTGTTTGGCGATCAAACTGCACAACTATCTCTTGCCATCCTCGGGCGAGATACCTCTGGGGTTTTAGCCTGGCTCAGGCTATTCAGTTTTGATCCTGCAATCCTGCTCCAGCTGTTAAGCCCTAGAATCAAAACCCTCCCCTTCCCTAATTCTTGCCTTGCAGAGAGGAGGAACGTTCTGTTTTTAAAAAAAAAAAAAAAAGAAAGCTGAGGGAACTCTCTTCGACTGCCATAGGCATTCTTGGTATTCAGGTCACGCCCTAGCCTGCAAGTGATTATCTGTAAAAAAAGAAAGAGAAAACAAACAAAGTAAGATGAGAGGGCAGACTGCCTTCTCACCAGATTTTGATAATTGGTGTTTTCCTTTCTAGTGTCCTCGGACAGTTTTACAGACAAGCAGTGCTGACCATAACCAATCCCAGCCAGCCTAAGCCTCTGGCCTGCCTTGGCGAAGTCCGACTGAGTCCCACTTCTGTACTTATGAACTCCTGAAAGGCTTACAGTTTCCATTTCCAAACCCCTGAGCAGTGCTCTCATACTGCCGGGGGTTTTATTCTCCCTCTCGGTGTCCTCCAGTTAAAGGCCTTCCATGGCCAGGAGCCCAAGTGGTTATCAAAACAATGGCATGTTGAGGATGAGGACTGTGCCTTCCTGAGTCTGTCTAGCGGGTTTGGTGAACCTTCTCTCAGCTCTATCTCCGGGATCTTGCTCTCGTTGTCGAGCTTCAGCCATAAGCTCAACTAGGTCTTTGGGCATTCTGGTCCCTCAATATCCCATCTCTCTTCTTCTTCTTCTTCTTCTTTTCTCATTTCCTCCTTCTCTCTCTCCTAGAGTCACCCAGGTAAGGAGGCCCTGCAGTCTCTAGGTTAGGGATACTCTTATCTCCTCTGTCCTTCCTCCATCGGCTTATTCCTTTTTCAGTTCATTCTTCCTTGCTTTGCTATCCCTTGGCTATCTTGCCTCGCTATCTTTATTCTCTGCTTTCGCTTTTGCCTCTCCGGCTCACAGAACTGAGTTGGAGGAGGAGTCGGTCGCTACTAACGGCCGCCTCATGATGACGATGACGCCACTCTCGAGGCGGTGCGTTCAAAGTTTAAAAAAAAAAAAAGTTCATGATCGGTGCGCCGCCTGGCTTACACCCAGGAAGTAATGAATGGTGAAGATACAAGGAAGATCAAGAATTACGGTAGGTACGTAATTTTCATTTTTGAGGGGGGGTATGGGGGTGGGGTGGTGGGGTGGTAACCCTAACATTGAATTTCCACACTTTTGTCGCTGTGGAAACAACTCAACTGATGCATTAACAACGTTTTTTGCAAAGTATATACATATATGCATTGCAAAATAATTTTGTTTAATGCATCAGTTAGGGTTAAAGTGACAAAAGTGGGGAAATGAGACCTTAGGGTTAAGTCCTTAACCCACCCACCATCCCACCCCCATCCTCCACAGACCAGTAGATGCCAGGGTGTGCCATGGGGTTGTGAGGGATAACTCTCACCCCATTCTCCTTTACTGTAGCATGTCAACCTACTTACACGTGGAATGAGATAAGAGTTGGGCCTCCTGACCCCATGGCACACCCCAGCGTCTGTCAGTCTGTGGAGGATGGGGGGTGTGGGGGGGTTAGGGGCTTAACCTTAATGTCTCATTTTCCCACTTTTGTTGCTTCAACCCTAACTGATGTATTAATGGTTTTGCAATTAATATATATTTATGCAATGGGGGTCAGGATAAAAAATGGCAAATAACAGCAGTATTTTTGGCTGGTCAAACCTACAGTGAGAATATCGCATTTATCCTCTGTAGGTCATTTATCCTCACTGTAGCTAATAACCAGGCACTATCTGCACTTCAGCACAACTGTTCACAAAGGCTTTGATTTGTGGGAGATGGCAGCATGAGCAGCACAATCAGAATGCACCGGCTCGCTTGCATGCCTGCCTGCTCCCACTGGCAGTTTCATTTCTGTCCAGCAGCACACAGAACAGTTTCATTTTCTCCTCTGTTCTTTCACTGTAACTTATTTTAAAAAATCAACTTTCAGCATCGCACAATGTTGTTTACCATTTCTTCTAAAGGTCCAAAATACCAGACAAAACACACTGAATTATTTTCATTGTCTCCCCCACCTCACTTTCTTTCACCAAATATAAAAAAAAAAACAACTTTTAGCCTTACACAAAACATTCACTTCCTTCAAACCCCAGCACACAAAAAAGCAACCAACTCTCTCTTTTTTACTCTTATTACTCTCCCCAGCAGCACAATGGCACAGCATCCTGATGCAAAAGTTCAGTTTTACGGAACACAACACTCAGTCATCCAGAAAAAAAAGAAATAAATAAAGACATACCTATTTTTAAAAAATGGAAATTACACTGATAAAAAAAACTTGGCCCATTGCATAAATGGAACATACAATGCCCCCATCAAAAATATCTCAGATATTTTTCCCCTTGAGCAGTTTGACCTGTGGCATCACTCGTGGCTTTGCCAATCGTGATGTCAAAGGTCAAACTGCACTTGGGGAAAATATCAAAGATATTTTCAATTGGGCATTAAGTATATCTCTATATATATATATATATATATATATATATATATATATATATATTTTCATTGGAAAAAACTTCATTAATGCATCAGTTAGGGCTGTCATTACAGTGGCAAAAGTTTGGAAATTCGATGTTAGGGTTACCAACCCTCCCCCCATCCACCCGACTCTCCACACACCAGCAGGTGCCGGGTGCCTTGGGGTTGTCTGGTTCCAAGTCTCACCCCATTTTATTTGTAAGGAAGCTGAGTGGTACAGTATAGGACAATGGGGTGAGAGTAGGGCTCAACGACCCCAAGGCACACCCTGATGCCTTTTGGTGTGTGGAGCGTGGGGCTGGGGATGGGTGGTTAGGGTTGGTAACCCTAATGTCGAATTTGCAAACTTTTATCACTGTAATGACAACCCTAACTGATGCATTAACGAAGTTTTTTGCAATTAATTTCCCTTCTTTTTGAGAAAATGTAATAAGGGCCCAGCACTCCCATCATGCATACATTTTGTAGAGCCCTGTGCTCCCATCTATACGTAAGTGTACTGATATTTTAATGATATCACATCTCTGTGTAGGAGCGCAGGAGTCCTGTGCTCCCATTATTGCATAATGGGGTCCAAATGTGGGAGCGCAGAGCCCTATGGGTCCTGTGCTCCCATGTACCCATAAGTATAGAGACATAGCGCACATCCAGAGCCATTCCAGGTAACCACTGTGCTGCTAAAGTTGCAATATCTCAGGAACCGTAGGAACTTTGGACAAAATTCCTTCGTAGCTGTATTCTTGGCTGGCCACCTCCACCCGTGCTTAGTACATGCTATGCTTAGCAACAAATCTGTATCTTGAACCATTTTCGAAATATAACTGCCAAAAGGCGCCACAACCGCCAAGGTGTTATCTGATGGGAAAATTTTAAACTTCGGAGTGCTGTAACTATGGAACCAGTGTCTATTTCTTCACCAAACTAGCAAAGGGCACATCTCTGGGGCAAGGGCTTGCCACCCTGCAAATTTCAGCCCAACAGTCCTAACAGTTTTCTTGCTGTAAAGTGGCAAAGGAACTGGTTTTGGGGCTATTTACCTGCTTTCGCTATCAGATCATATATTTTTTTTCCCCATAGGCTATAATGGGAAACTTTAAAGTTTAATAACTTTTGAACGGATTAATAGTTCTAGGAGCATGGATATGTTGTTCATCCACAGTCTCTGGCATGTCCGTTTCCCCTTTAAATCTGGCTGGAAGTCTTCAAGCTAGCTTCTCCTACCCACCTGGGTGGTAAATACCTCGGCTCCACCCCATGACGCCAGATCTTCCTTTCCGCTGGAAGATTCAGTTTCCCTCGTGCTCCTTAGCAATCGTAGGCCCTGGATTCGCAGTCAGTTTTCACCGCAAATTACCTTGAAACTCATCAGAGTTCACGATTCCGATTACAGTGCATTGGACATGGAGGTCAAATTGTCCCCCGGATTTCGCCGGTGTCCCTGCTGCCAGAAAATGTCGCGCACCGATCCCCACCTCTCCTGTGTCTATTGCCTAGGTGTCGGATATGACACCACGTCTTGTACATTCTGTTTGGCCTTCCATCCCAACGTTCTGGACGACTGCAAGGTGCACCTAAAATTGGGAAGACCGGAGCTTAGAAACCCACCGGTGAAATGCAAAGGAGGCAAGGTGGGCGGTTTCCACGGCTGCGGGATCTGCCGAGCAGCTTAAGCAGATGGCTGCTTTCTAGGAGGAGGCGGCTCAGGCTTCGGCCAGTCACAGTTTTTTCATTCCTCTCAACCTTGGCTCTACCTTTTTGGGCTCCTTTAGGGAGTTGTGCCAGTCTCTCCCCACCAGGGGTGAGGTGCCCTCGGGTTCGCACTCCTCCCGCCCTCGGAAGAGGGACAAGGACCCCAAGTCGTCTTCTTCCAGAAGGAGATGCTCCTGGGATTGAGAGAGGTCCGAGTCCCAGGAACATGCGGTCTCAACTTCGGTCGAGATCGCTTCCTCAGCCGCCGGCTTTACCGACCTTCCGTCGGGCCAAGGCACTGAGACTGAGAAAACGGCTGAACCGGCCAAGATTACTTTCGACCCAATCGAGCCTTTATCGCCGACTCTGGTCGATGATTCCTTAGAAAGGACGCCTGTCCTTTCCTTTCCCGATGAGGAGACACTGCCCTCGGGTGTCCCCATCGAGGATAAGGTGCCGGAACCTCGGTTTTCACCGACTCTGGTGTCCCCTGATTAAACTAGTCGACCACGTCGGTCTCGATCGAGGACCAGGACCCATTTGGTTGATCGGCCGGAAAAGGGCCACAAACATTCTAAAAAGAGGCGCCGCCGCCGTTCCTCATCCTCCTCGGACGGGGAGAGGCTTCGACGGAAACTCCATTGACGCTATGAGGATTTGATGTGGCAACAGCTGATTTTGACCGGGCAGAAGCCAGCTCCTCCGGCTGCCCTGGCCATTACTTGGCTTCTGCCTCCTAAACCGATGCCTACCCCTCCGGAACCGAAGGCCTCGGTTCCACCTCCCCTGGGTCTGGTGCATATACCAGCTCGGCCTGTTCCGGTTTCTCCACTAATTTTGGTAGAGCCACTGCCTAAGCAGCCTCAGGGAGGGGCTCCCTCGAAAGAGGACCATGCAGACACTGGGCTTCCCTGACGTCTGTCCATTACAGTCACCCCCAACCGCCCTTGGCAGATCGAAGGGGACGTAGGTGGTAGGCCACTATACCCCAACTCTTTGGAATCCGATGACACAGGGTTACACTCTCATCCCAGGGATGATGAGTCATCCGTGGCTGGACTGGAGGACGGCCCTTCCTCCTTTCAGAGCATTCTCCGCCTGATCTCCGAATCCACCAGAATGCCCCTGGAGCACATCCAGAAAAAAGACAGAGTATCTCCTTACGGATATCCTCAAAAGGGGGGATACCCCGACGGAGGCCTTTCCAGTGGCCGAAGCCATCGTTGGCCCGGCCCTTGAGCTTTGGCAGCGTCCTGTTTCCTGCCCAGCTCCGTCTGCCAACATGGTCCACAAGTATACGGTGCCCATGGGGTCCCTGGTGAGGTTCACAGAGCATCCTTCGGCCGAAAGCCTAGTGACTGCTTCTGTGTTCAGGTGTACTGGTAGCTCAGCAGACACTGACTGACCCCCGGCATGGAGTCCAAAAATATGGACCACTCTGCCCATAAGGTCTATGCGGCCTCTTCCTTAGGCCTTCATCAGGCCAGCTCAGCTGTCATCATGGCACACTTCTCTCTCATGTCCTCCTTGGGTCATTGGATTAAGTCCTCCCTTATCTCCCAGTGGACATGCAGACCACAGTGAAGCAGGTCCGTGATCAAGGCCATGCTGTTCCTAAACAGCAGCTCCAGATGGCCCTGGACATTGGAGATTCCTGTGCCTGCTCTTTGGCAGCCGCAGTGGTCACTCACTGCAGGGCTTGACTGAGGCTATCCTCCTTCCCGGCAGATACCCAGAACAAGTTAGCTGATGTGCCCTTCCTAGGCACCAACCTCTTTGGTCCACGAGTGGCTGATCATCTCTAGCGCATAGAGCAGTCCAATGCTACCTTGGATTCTACCTCTTCGAAGGGTTCTTTGGGCAAGAACCAACAGAAGCGCAAGAAGGCTTTTCGGCACTCTTCCCTGTGGTTAGGCAGCCCTCCTATCAAGGAGGCCAGCAGAAACAGCAGGCTAAAACTTGGCACCCCAGGCCCAAACAGGGTCCACAACAGCCCCATAAAGGAGGCCAAGGTGCCGGTCAAGGAGCCTTCTCCTCCTCTAAGCCTGCCCAGTGACAGGTTGTGGGTTGCCACCCCTACACCTATCATGCCAGCTCTGGGTCCTCCCGTGGGGGCCAGCTCCGCCACTTTCTTTCTGCCTGGTCCGATATCACCTCGGATAGGTGGGTCTTAGAAGTGGTCGGCCAGGGACTGCCTCTGGAATTCGAGCAGTACCCTCCCAGCTGAGCCTGCACCCCTTGGGAGGAAAGGATCTCAGTTCGCACTCAGTCGGCTCTTCGAGACGACATTGCTCAGCTCCTCTGCAAAGAGGTGGTAGCTCCAGTGCCAAATCCTCCTACAGAACCAGGCTTCATGTCCAGGTACTTCCTGGTGCCCAAGCGGACGGGGGGTTGGCACCCCATCCTTGATCTCCACGACCTGAATCAACATCTCAGGTCTCGCACCTTCTGGATAGTAACTCTGAACCAGATCATACCATCCCTGGAGCGAAACATGTGGATCTTCCCTTGTCAATCTTCACCATTCATTACTTCCTGGGTGTTAGCCGGAGGCGCGCACCCGCCACGGGAGCTTTTTTAAAGCTTGTCGAACGGCACTGCCCCTCGAGAGTGACGCCATGCGCCATGTAGGGGCGGCCGTTAGTAGCGACTCGACTCTCCTCCAACTCAGTTCTGTTTCTCCTGGCCGGCCGAGGCAGCACCTGTCCACGCCAGAAGCGCCAGGTTGTAGTAGTTTCGACTGTTTCCTGACACTGACGCCAATACGTAAGACTGTTCTTTCTTTCTTCGCGCCGGGTGTATTTCCTACTGTGTTTTAGTCTCGCTGGTTTTGCGTTATGTCTGGTTCTGGGCTAGCGTTCTTCAAGACGGAGGCCGGGCCCCTATGCGCCGGTGCTCCTGTGGCGGCATTTCTCCGCCTCGACCGGCATGGCGCTTGCCTTCCGTTGCCTGGGACTAACCATGATATGGATTGATGCGGCGCATGCTGTTTCGATGGACCGTCCGTCCCTCGAAATCCAGCGATGTTCAAGCTTCGGCAAGGCCCGCCGACTTTCGGGGAGCGGCACACACGGGAATCTCGGGTGAGATCTTTAGGCCCTTCCCCCGGGTCTCCTCCCGGGCCTATACGGTCCGAGGAGGAGGGGGTTTCCTCATCCTATCTTGCCGAGGAGGAGACCCCTTCCGCGGTGTTGGGGGAGCCTCGTAGCCCCTCCCGGGGCCGCAGCGCTGACACCGCCTCGGCAGTCACCTCTTCGGAGGTGCAGGCTCCCCCCGTGTCGAGGCCCTTGGCTTTTGGGCCCGGCTTGGGTGGACCCTCGACGCCGCCTTGCGGCGGTTTCGGATCCCACGGCACCCGTTCAGCGGCGCCCGGTGATTGAAACGAGCGCCGTTGGCGGTGCTGCTGCTAACCTCGGCGCCGTTCGCAGTGCCGGTGGACATGCGTGGCGCTGTCGACGGTGCACTCCGCCTCGGCGCTGCCGGTGGCGCGTTGGCCTTCCCCTTCCCCGGGCGGTGCAGGCCTGCCGGAGCAGCTGGGGGTCAGTGAATGAGCCTTCCTGCTGCCGGGCGTGGGGCGGCCGGCGTCACCCTTGGTACCGGGGCGCTCATGGCCCGCGGGCCTCCGGGACCCCTGGGGGCCGCATCGAGGTCTCGGCTGGTCTCGTCTCCTCCTGGAGGACGATGACTCAGATGGGACTCCATCCTGGCACCCCCATTCTTCGGATCTGGGTCCTCGGGTGGCTAGTGCTCCAGGCGGCGCAGCGCGCCCCTCCTGTCCCCCACCGCCGTCTCCTGAGGGTTCCTCGGCTGGGGTGGCCGAGAGTCCCGGGGGGGCAGACATGGGGTGACGGTGGGAGGCTCCCCTCTCTGGAGGCTCGGTGCGGCTACCCCGAGTGCTAGTTGCCTCCTCTAGGGACAGGGGCGTTGCAGTCGGGAGGCCCTCTCGGGTCCGAGGGGTTGAGGGCAGTGGCCTGCCCGGTGCTAACTGGCCACATCGAGGGGCCAGGAGCCGTGGTGCAGCCCGTCCACTCCCGGGAGTTCTAGGGTGTCCTCCGGCAGCGTTTGCGGACTGCCCTTCTGGATCCATACAGTCCTGGCGTGTCGCCAGGAGAGTTTCTCCCAGGGCTCTTCCAGGCTCCACTTCCCCAGAGTTCCGTTCTGCGGCCTGGTTTGATACCGGGATCCCTCCTACTGGGGCTCCTTTCCCCGGATTCCAGAGCCCTCGCAGTAACAGTTGCCTCCTCGGAGGCCCCTCTCCCATCTCTCTGCCTTCCACCACCCGCTCCCGGGCCATGTGGTCCCTATGGGTCCGTTATCCTGGGAGCAGTTCAGAGGTTCTGCAGCCTTCCCCTCATATATTGAAATACATGCATGAGCGGGTCTTCGACTCTCCCACACCACAGGAATCCTCTGAGCATTCCAACTCCCCATCATCTCGTCTCCCTCCTCTGAGGGAGAGGAACCCTACTCATCTGTCCTCCGATGCTGATTTCACAGAATATCAGCGTTTCCTCTCGAGGATGGTGAGGGATCTCAGGTTCCTATGTTGAGGAGACAATACCCGAGCAGGCAGGCAGTGAATTCCTTGGTGAATTCAGTGCCCAGCATCTGGTGGTACCTTCCTGGACTATCCCCTTCGGGAGGGTCTATCCGGTCCTGGCAGTTCCCTGCAGCTTCTTCCCCAGCCCGGACTGCCAGCGTAGGTATTGTGCCCCTCTGAGTCTCTAGGTTCCCTTCCAACCCGTCCTCAGGTTTGGTATACCTGGATACTCCTTCTGGGCGCCGTTGCCTGGTGCACGACCGCCCACCGGATTCGGACTCTCTCCAGTTCGACCGTTGGGGACGAAGAGTGTTCTCTTCTTCTCGTGCGAGTGCATGTATTGCATCACATCAGGCTCACCACGCTGCCTAAAACCGGCATTTGTGGTCGATGATGTCCCAGCTGCTGGCATCTATGCCTCACATGGAGCAAACCAGACAAGCCGTTGCCCTCTCCGCAGTAGGCCTGGAGCTGGCAAGACACCAAGCAAGGGCATCTTATGACGCCAGTGAGGTGGCTTCCAGGCTTCGGGACAGCGATCTGCATCAGGCGGGACGGCATGGCTCTCTTTCCAGGTTGTCACCCCTGGCCGGTGGGGTGATTAAGCTCCGCCTTCCGGGACCTCGTCTTTCTCTTCCAGAGCTAGGAGACTTTACAGGGGCTCCCTCTGTCTCCCTCATCTTCGGGAGGCACCTCCTAGCTGTTCTCCCACTTAGGCTTTCTGAATAAGCCAGGGTCTTCTCCTTCTGTTTTCTCACCAGCAGAAGGCTGGGGTCTTGTTCCTCAGGGTGTACCCTCTTCCCCTCCAGGGGAAGGAGCTTAATACTCACCCAGGAAGTAATGAATGGTGAGAGATTGACAAGGAGATATGAAAAGTACATTACCTACCGTAATTCTGATCTTCTCTGTATCTTCACCATTCATTACTACTCCATCACCATCCCTCAGTGGCCTCTTCCTGTGGCTTCTCCACCTCCCGTCTCCTTCCTCTCTCTGAAAAAAAAAAAAAAATTTTTCTTAAAAACTAGGAAAAATTGTAATTTTCCAAGAAAAAAAATCCTTCTTTTTACAGAGTTCTAATTTTCAAGAGAAAAATTAATTACTCTAAGATTAAAGTGGGCCATCTAGGTGGATTGCATTGGCGATCAGACTGCACAACTATCTCTTGCCGTTATCCTGACAAAGATATCTCTGGGGTTTTGGCCTGGGTTCAGGCTATTCAGTTGATCCTGCAATCCCGTGTTCCAGATATTTGCCCTGGAATCAACCCCCCATTCTTGCCCTGCAGAGCAAAGGAGGCAGGCACGTCTGTTCCTTTTTTCTTTTAAAAAAAAAAAAAAAAAAAGGGAAAAAATGCTGAGGGAACTTCTTTTAGAGCTGCTATAGGCACCTTGGTTTCGGTCATGCAACCAGCCTCAAAGAAATTTCTTCTGTAAAAAAAAAAAAAAAAGAAAAACAAACAAATACAGGGAAATGAGAAAGGTAATCTCCCTGCTAGTTTCACATATTAAGACTTTCTCCTTTTAAGTGTCCTCCTGGACAGTTTTTACAGAAGAGCTGTACTGACTATATCCAATCCCGGCCAGCCTAAGCCTTGGCCAGTCTGTCTGAGTCCCATTTCTATGCTTAAAAACGCCAGAAAGGCTTACATTTTCCTTTCTAGGTCCCAGAGCAGCACTCTCCTGCTGCCTGGGGTTCCTTCCCTCCTCGGGTGTCCTCGAATTCCTAGGCCTGTCGCGGCCAGGAACCAGGGGGGTATCAACTCTTTAATGGCATGTTGAGGATAGGACTATGCCCTCCAGAGTCTGTCTAGCGGGTTTGGTGAACCTTCTCTTCAGCTCTATCTCCGAGGATTCTTGCTTCCTCTTGAGTGAGCCTTCAGCTCTAAGCTAACTTATGCTTGTTGGGCATTCTGGTCCCTTCAACATCCCATCTCTCTCTTCTCTTTCTTCTTCTTCTTCTATTTTCTCATCTCCTTACTTTATCTCTCCTCCTAGAGTCGCCCAGGTAAGGAGGCCCTGCAGATCCCTAGGCTGGGGATTTTATCTCCTCTGTCCTTCCTCCATCGGCTTATTCCTTTTCAGTTCATTCTTCCTTGCTTTGCTATCCCTCGTATCTTGCCTGCATATCTATATTCTCTGCTCTCACTTTTGCCTCTCGGCTCCACAGAACTGAGTTGGAGGAGGAGTCGATGCGCTATACGGCCGCTCAGCGCATGGCGAGCATGATGTCACTCGAGGGAGTGCCGTAAGACAAACTTTTAAAAAAAGCTCCCGTGGCAGGTGCCGCCTCAAGCTAACACCCAGTAGTAATGAATGGTGAAGATACAAGAAGATCAGGAATTACGGTAGAGTACGTAATTTTCATATCTTCCTGGACATAAGTCTCCACCACTCATTCACACTAGTGGGATTGGCGCCGGAGGCACTAAGACCCATCGGGGAGCAAACTTTTTTGCTGGAGGGTGGTTGCTTGAGCGGCACCCGTGAGACAACCGCGGCGCCCGCGAGCAACAAAACTCAGCGGTAAATGACCATCTCGGTGACGACCCTCCAACCGCCTCAGTTCCTTTCCGCCGTCGAGTCTGCGCTTCAGTGACGGCGTCGGCTCGCCTGTCGAGTCAAACTTCAAACTAAGCATAGTTTTCAGTTTGTTTTTTGTATTTCATTATCCGCGATAGTAGTATCGCTTAGTTTTATTCTATTTTTAGTAAATTTTCTAATATTTAAATTTAACTTACGAAGAAGTCTCGGCCTGCTGGGCCCAGTCGACCAGGCAGGTCAGGTGGCGGTGGGAGACTTCGTGTAACTGTTCAGTCAGCGGGCTGGGTCCGGTCAACCTCCCTTCTCCTCAGCGGGGTTCCGACTACGGTCCAGTCCGATGCCGGGGGATGGGCGATCCCACGCGCCGAGCATAAAAGAAGTCGGTCGCATTCGGCGCCGCTTCGGGCTCTCGAAGGCCTTCTTCGCCCACAGGTCAAAAGAGAGGCATCACTGAAGGTAGCCCTCTGGTATCCTCTGGCGTCGGACGGTCGGTTATCGTTGCTGGTTGCGGTCTCCCTTCTTGAATCGCCAACTTCCGATAATCGTCGTCCCTCGACATCGAGCCCTCCCGCCTAGGTGGGGCTCCAGATGAGCAGTTTCATCAGTGGGCAGCTCTCTTATGGGCGATGGGCTCGAGGTTGGTTCTTCTGCCTGGCTCGTTACCTCGAACCCTCGGGCTCTCCGGCGATCAGGTAGGGTGGTTGGACCTTCCTGATCGCGGCCCTTCTTCCGGTGCTAGCGACTCCGTGCTTAGGTGTTCCCCCTCACAGGCAGCGGCGCAGGCGTCACCGATGCCCATATCTCCTGTTTTTCCTTCTCTTGTTTTCCAGGTTCCCGGGCTTTTCAGCGCCTTCTGCAGGGTCTGTGGCAGTGTCGGCCGTTTTGAGACGCCCGAAGCTTGCGGCACCGTTGGCGGCGCAGCGTGATCTCAGCAGCGCCCGTAATTACCGTTAGTTAGGCGGCGTCGGCCACTGATAAACGCCGGCGCCGTCGGCGCGCCGTGCGCCAGCGTCGTCCATAGCACCGCGGGGCGTTCGCGAGGGCAGCGTGCCTCTTATGGCTACGTCACGCCTCGCGGGTAAATCTTCAGCCGAGTTTTGCCGTCGGCGCCCGGCAGCCCGCCAGGGACTCTCCTTGTTTTCTTCATTTCCTCTCTCTAATTTTCCTCCTTTCCTGTCCAAACAGTCCTTTCTGGACCATCAGGAGATGATGTTGAGCCTGACCCAGACCTTCGGTTGGGTGATGAAGTGGAGAAACAGGATCTTTCTTTGCTACAGAGCCACAGTAATTAGGACCTGTCCCCTAAGTCTCTGTTGAAGAACCTGGGATCACTCTTTCTCTCCAGACTACAGACATCGATCCTGGGAGAAAATAAGACTCCAGTATCTTCATGCCTGGGAGATCCCCACAGTTTGACTCCTCCGATTCAGCCTTCCTTGAGGCGCTGTCTCAAAATGTTATGGAATAACCCTGCTCTTATTCTCTCGATGGCTAAATCCATTGATAAGAAGTATTCAGCTCCCAAGGATGGTCCACATCCAAGCCTTTGCGGATCCTATTGTAGTCCTGGCAGAGAATGACAAGGTCGTTCTTCCTCAAACTACTAGCTGACCAAACCAACAAAGAGTCTCGTGAATTGATACATTAGGTAAGAGAGTCTTTGCTGCCTCCTCTAAGTATCGCGTATTGCCAGTTATCAAGGCTATTTTCTCCAGTATGAGTATATCCTGTGGCACTCTATGAAAAGAATGGTTTGAAGCTCTTTGAATTCCGGTTCAGGGTGGAAACTTCTTCTGACCGTTGATAGGTGGTGAGTCCACTAACCAACAGGTCAAAAGCCGCCATGGACGCTTTCGACACTGCTTCTCGCTCAGCAGCCCATGAGGATTTGTACTTCGGCGCCATTCCTGGCTGCGTGCCTACAAACTTCCGCAGTGCTCAGCAGCAGGTGATAGGCTGCTGCTGATGGCTCCTTTCTTTTTGGCCCTCAGGTGGAGCAGCCTTAGGAGCCACTCAGAAGAACTAGATCGAGCCATTAAGTTGGCCCAGACCTCCGCCTGCCCCTCGGGGGCATGTGAACAAACGTCAGTTTCATAGTCGTCTGATCCTTTCGAGGCAGAGGCAGAAGCTTCACCAAAAGCCAACCTGCCCAACCTCAAAGAAGGCGCGGCAGAAAAGCGCGGGACCTAAAAGCTCCCAGCACCTTAGAGTCGTTGGCCCAAGTTCCATCCACTCTGCCCAGTGGAACTTTCTCCTCGGTGGGAGGTGCGTCCTGATGTACTTCTACAACCAGTGAAGTCCGCAACCTCAGACAAATGGGTTCTTAGGATAATTGGCGAGGGTTATTCTCTCAATTTCTTGGAACCCCGAATTGTCTCCATACGACAACCCAGGTTGTGGCCTCTCGATCAGATCTCCTCACAGCGGAGATCCAGGGCCTTCTGAACAACAGGGCAATAGAACTGGTGCCCCCATCTGAAACACAGAGGTTCTACTCCCATTACTTTCTGGTTCCAAAAGAAATCTGGGGGATGCGCCCCATTCTAGAACCTCAGAAAGTTAAACAAATTCCTCCCAGGGAGAAATTCAAGATGATTTCCTAGGTACCCTGTTACCCTTGCTGCATCAGCACGACTGGCTGGCCTCTCTGAGGATATGCAGGATGCTTACCAGCATATCCCGTCCACCCGACCCACTTAAATTCCTCAGGTTTGTAGCTTTTGGGTCAGCATTATCAGTTCAAAGTCCTGCCCTTTGGGCTATCCACCGCAGCGAGTTTTACAAAGTGTTGTGCAGTTCTGCGGGCGCATCTCAGAAAGTCGGACTCCAGGTGTTTCCCTACCTGGACGATTGGCTTCTAACAAAGCCCTTCCGGCCAAGGGACTTTCGAAGCCGATGCAGCGACTTCAAGTCTTCTCACGTCCATGGGAGTTCTGCTGAATTTGAAAAAATCTCAACTGCAACCCTCCCAGAGCCTCCTTTCATAGGGGCCTTCTAGACACCTCTTCGCCAAGGCTTTCCTTCCAGAGGACAGAAGACTCGACATCCTTCGTATGGCCGTTACATCAGGAGAACCAATGGTTACAGCTCTCGATGCAGCATATGTTAGGTCTCATAGGCGTCTCGGTCTTCACTGTCCCTCTGGCCCGACTGCACATGAGAACCACCCAATGGATGCTCTCACTCAGTGGTCCCGACCTCTCACTCCCAGTCTTATCCCATCAGGTGGCAGGCCCCGAAGGTCTCTCACCTGGTGGTCTCAGAGAGCAATCTCCTGGAAGGATTCCCCTTTGCTCACCGGATCATCAGATCTCCATCACCACAGATGCATCGCTAATGGGATGGGGGCTCACTGTCTCTCCCTCCACACTCAAGGTGTATGGACTCAGTTAGAAACTCATCTCCACACCAGTGTCTGGAGATGAGGCGGTCCTCTATGCAATCGAGCTCTGAAGGATGTCCTTTGTCCGGGAGCATTCTCCTTCAAGCGGACAACAAAGCAGTGATATACGTAACAAACAAGGCGGTGCTCATTCTTATCCCTTTTGCAGGGAAGCAATGAGGTGTGGGAGTGGTGCTTGGAGCACAGAGTCTCTGATTCAAGCGGTTTATCTGCCAGGTATACAAAAGCGACCCAGCAGGTCACCTCAGCAGAGCCAGGAGGCAGACCCTCACAGTGGTCTCGATCCAGCCGTAGCTCGGTCCCTGTTCAAAAGTGGGGGACTCCAGACCTGGACCTTTTGCATCCCACTCAGCATAAAACTGCCTCTCTTCTGCTCCAGAAATCCAGGGCCTGGCATTTTCTGTCAGGATGCGTTCAGGCTGCGGTGGACAAAGCAGCTTTCCTTCGCCTTTCCACCACTTCCTCTAATCAGAGGTACTCCTCAAGTTCGAGTCTCAGGGGACCAAGATGATTCTCATTGCTCCTTCCTGGCCTCGGCAGCTATGGTTTCCTCTACTCAACAGTATGTTGGCAGCCTCTCGAGACCACTTCCTTTGCAAATCAGTCTTCTGACTCGGGGTTGAATTGGTCCATCCCAACCTGAAATCCTTCACCTTCATGCTTGGCTCCTGAAGAGAGAAGTGGGTGGTTCAACGTCTCGCAGAGTCTCAGACATCCCTTCTGGCTGCTTCGAGGAAGCCAGCCACCCGAGCGATGCAGCTTCCAGAGTAAGCGTTTTCTCTCTGAATGTAAATCCTCTTGGAATCCTTTTCCTGTCCTCTGGCAAGGTTCTGGGTATCTTTTGGACCTATCAAACTTAGGTCCTTCAGTACTTCACAGTTAAAGTTCACCTTAGTGCCATCTCAGCGTTCCATGAGCTGGTTTCTTCCATAACTCTGTCTCAGTTACCTATAAGGTGAAGAGATTTCTTAAAGGATTCTCCATACCAGACCCCCTGTTAGCGTCAGTTGCAGCCTGGGACATTAACCTGGTGCTGGACATGCTCACTTTCGGAAGCCTTTCGAACCCTTAGCTACCTGTGAGCTAAAATTTCTTACCTGGAGACTGCCTTCCTGGTGGCCATTACCTCAGCCACTTGGGGTCTCTGAGACTACATGCACTGGTTCTGGACCCTCCATTATACTGTATTCCATAAGGACAGGTAGTTCTCCGTACTCATCCTAAATTTCTTCCCAAGGTTGTGTCAGAATCCATCTGAACCAACCTCTGGTACTCAACTTACTTAGCTAATTTCCAAAATGAGAGAACAGGCTCTTCATTCCTTGGATGTTAAGAGAGCCACGGTTCTGTTAGATAGAACCAGGATGTTATAAGACACTCAGCAACTGTTTGTTTCTTTCAGCGACACCGGCTGGGTCAACCTAGCTATTAGATAATATCTCTTCATGGTTAGTGGCATGCCTTAGTCATTGCTATTCCATGGCTCAAGTTAAATTAGAAGGTGAGTGTCGCTCACTCTACTAGGCTGAACCATGACATCCCTAGCGAAAGTAGCCAATGTTCCAGTGCAGATGTAATATAACGCCCGCTACCTGGAGCTCAGTGCATGGTTGCGTTAAGCTTTTATGCACTGGATGTTCATGCCAGGCATTCCGCGTCGGCAGAACTATCCTTAATGGGCTTCTATCTTAGGCAGCGTGAGCTCTGGCTCCTGCCGCCCCTTTCGGGATTATCAGCTTGGTACTCTCCCACTGGTGTGAATGGTGGTGGAGACTTATGTCCAGGAAGATAGGGGAAAATTACGTGCCTACCGTGAAAGTGCCCGGTCTTCTTGGGCCGAGGTCTCCACCACTCTACGCCCACCCTCCATCCCGAGCTCACCGCTGTGTTGGTCTCCTCACTCCCTGCAAATCTTTGGGCGTGGGACTTGCTTTGCTGACCCGCTTCTTACGGGTCACTCGGGACTATCTGTCCGTTTTTAATGTTAGGTTTACCCTTTACGTTAGTTACGCACACCTCCTTGGTAAAAAAGGTACTGGCGGTTTGGAGGGTGGTCATCCGAGATAGTCATTACCGCTCGAGCCGCTGCTTTCGTGACGCCGTCTCGCGCGACCCTCCAGCAAAAGTTTGCTCGATGGGTGTAGTGCCTCGGCGTAATCCCACTAGTGTGAATGAGTGGTGGAGACTACGTCCAAGAAGATCAAGAACTACAGTAGAGTCGTAATTTTCCTTTCTGTTCACTGGATCTGCAGGGACGGCGTTCTTCCCGTCCCAATCCATCCGATCCCATCAGCGGTTCCCCGCTTCAGGGTCAAAGGGACCCTGTGCGAGTTCGAGCCATGCCATTCGGTCTTTCGCCGGCCCCAAGGGCTTTATCAAGTGCATCGCAGTGGTGGCAGCCATCTCCGGTGTCGAGGTTGAATTTACCCTTATCTCGATGTAAGTGGCTCTTGGCAGGGTTCCTCCCTCCAGGAGGTGGTGAGATCAGGGATCTTCCTGGATAAGTCTCCACCACTCATTCACACTGTTGGGATCTGCGCGGGTACTAGGACCCATCTGGAGCAAACTTTTGCTGGAGGGTGGCGCCAGGAATGGCGCCGCCAAGGCCAATGCCGTGAGCCTAGCTCGTGCAGTAACGACTGTCTCGTAAAGACCTCAACAGCCTCAGTTCCTTTTTTTCCGCCATCAGTGCACTTCAGTGACAACGTCGCTCGCCTGTCGAGTCAAACTTCAAACTGTAGCATAGTTTTCAGGTTTTTATTATTTGTAGTATTATCTCGATACAATTATCGCTTAAATTTATTCTTATTTTGAAATAAATACAATAAAGAAGTCTCAGCCTACCTTGGAAGTAAAATTCGAGGAAACAGAGTCAGGTTTTTCTGCCATTTCCTCTCCTAATTTTCACCTTTCCTGTCCAAACAGTCCTTTCTGGACCATCAGGAGATGATGTTGAGCCTGACCCAGACCTTCGGTTGGGTGATGAAGTGAGGAAACAGGATCTTTCTTTGCTACAGAGCCTGTGGTCGAGGACCTGTCCTTTAAGTCTCTGTTGAAGAACCTGGGATCCACTCTTTTCTCCAGACTACAGACATCGATCCTGGAAGATATTAAGACTCCAGTATCTTCATGCTTCGGAGATCCCCACGGATTTGACTCCTCCGATTCAGCTTTCCTTCGAGACGCTGTCTCAAAATGGTATGGAATAACCCTGCTCTTATTCTCTCAGTGGCTAAATCCATTGATAAGAAGTATTCAGCTCCCAAGGATCGTCCCATTTTGGCATCCTAAGCCTTTATGATCCTATTGTAGTCCTGGCAGAGAATGACAAGGTCGTTCTTCCTCAACTACTACAGCTCAATTCTATTAACAAAGAGTCTCGTAAGATTGATACATTAGGTAAGAGAGTCTTGCTGCCTCCACTCAAGTATGTGATTGCCAGTTATCAAGGCTATTTTTCTCAGTATGAGTATATCCTGTGGCACTCTATGAAAAGAATGGTTGAAGCTCTTCCAGATTCGGATTCCAAGTCAGAGCTTCTTCTGACCGTTATTAGAGGTATTGAGTCCACTAACCAACAGGTCAAAGCCGCCATGGACGCTGACTCCGCTTCTCGCTCAGCAGCCGCGGGATTTGTACTGGCCATTCCTGGCTGCGGACTTCTGGCTTCACGAATGATGCTCAGCAGCAGGTGATGGCGCTGCCTTTGATGGCTCCTTCTTTGGCCTCAGGTGGAGCAAGCCTTAGAGGCCACTCAGAAGACTAGATCGCTCATTGTTGGCCAGACTCCGCCTGCCCCTCTGGGGGCATGTGAACAGACGCCAGTTTCATAGTCGCTAGTCCTTTCGAGGCAGAGGCAGGAAGCTTCTATAAAAGCCAACCTGCCCAACCTCAAAAGAAGATCTAGCAGAGAGCTAGGACCTAAAGCTCCCAGCACTACCTTATGAGTCGTTGGCCCAAGTTCCATCCACTCTGCCCAAGTGGAACTTTCTCCTCCGTGGAGGTCGCCTGATGTACTTCTACAACCAGTGGAAGTCCATAACCTCAGACAATGGGTTCTTCTGATAATTCGCGAGGGTTATTCTCTCATTTCTTGAACCCCCGATTGTCCTCCCATACGACAACCCAGGTTGTCGGCCTTCAGTCAGATCTCCTCACCGCTGAGATCCAGGGCCTTCTGAACAACAGGGCAATAGAACTGGTGCCCCCGCGATTCTGGAAACACAGGGTTCTATCTCCCATTACTTTCTGGTTCCAAAGAAATCTGGGGATGCCCCATTCTAGACCTCAGAAAGTTAAACAAATTCCTCCCAGGGAGAAATTCAAGATGATTTCCTAGGTACCCTGTTACCCTTGCTGCATCAGCACGACTGGCTGGCCTCTCTGGATATGCAGGATGCTTACCAGCATATCCTCGCCCACCCGACCCACCGCAAATTCCTCAGGTTTGTAGCTTTGGGTCAGCATTATCAGTTCAGAGTCCTGCCCTTTGGCTATCCTCGGCGCAAGTTTTTACAAAGTGTTGTGCAGTTCTCACAAGATCTCAGGAAAGTCGGACTCAGTGTTTCCTCACCTGGACGATTGGCTTTCAGCAAGCCCTTCCGGCCAAGGGACTTTGAAGCCGTAAACGACTTCGCCTTCACGTCCATGGGAGTTCTGCTGAATTTGAAAAATCTCAACTGCAACCCTCCCAGAGCCTCCTTTCATAGGGACGCTTAGACACCTCTTCAGCTAAGGCTTTCCTTCCAGAGGACAGAAGACTGACATCCTTCAGTATGGCCTGCTACATCAGGGAGAACCAATCGGTTACAGCTCTCTCGATGCAACGCATGTTGGGTCTCATGACGCCCTCGGTCTTCACTGTCCCTCTGGCCCGACTGCACATGAGAACCACCCAATGGATGCTTCCACTCAGTGGTCCTCGACCTCTCACTCCCAGTCTTATCCCATCAAGGTGACGGAGCCCTTCAAGGTCTCTCACCTGGTGGTCTCAAGAGAGCAATCTCCTGGAAGGATTCCCTTGCTCACCCGGATCATCAGATCTCCATCACCACAGATGCATCGCCACGGGATGGGAGCTCACTGTCTCCTCCACACTCAAGGTGTATGGACTCGTTCAAACTTACTCCGCCATAAATGTCCTGGAGATGAGATGTCCTATGAATCCGAGCTCTGAAGGATGTCCTTGTCACAAGAACATTCTCCTTCAAACGGACAACAAAGCAGTGATGTATTACATCAACAAGCAAGGTGGTGCTCTGTTCTTATCCCTTTGCAGGGAAGCAATGAGGTGGGAGTGGTGCTTGGAGCACAAGTCTCTGATTCAAGCGGTTTATCTGCCAGGTATACAAAACGACCTAGCAGATCACCTCAGCAGAACGGAGGCAGACCTCACGAGTGGTCTCGATCCAGCCGTAGCTCGTCCCTGTTCAAAGAGTGGGGACTCCAGACCTGACCTTTTGCATCCCCACTCAACGCAAAACTGCCTCTCTCTCTGCTCCAGAAACCAGGGCCTGGCATTTTCGTCAGGATATGTTTCAGGCCGTGTGGACAAAACGCTTTTACGCCTTTCCACCACTTCCTCTAATCCAGAGAGTACTCCTCGTTCGAGTCTCAGGGGACCAAGATGATTCTCATTGCTCCTTCCTGGCCCCTCGCAACTATGGTTTCCCCACTCAACAGTATGTTGGCAGCCTCCGAGACCACTTTGCAAATCAGTCTTCTGACTCAGGGTTCGCTGGTCCATCCTAACCTGAAATCACTTCACCTTCATGCTTGGCCCTGAAGAGATAGAAGTGAATTGGTTCAACGCTCTCGCAGAGTCTCAGACATCCTTCTGGCTGCTCGAAGCCAGCCAATTAAAAACGACGCTCCAAATGGAACGTTTCTCTGGTGTGCAAAACCTCTTGAATCCTCCTTTTCCTGTCCTCCTGGCAAGGTTCTGGAGTATCTTTTGGACCTATCAAACTTAGGTCTTCAGTACTTCACAGTTAAAGTTCACTTAGTGCCATCTCAGCTGCTCCATGAGCTGGTTTCTTCCTTAACTCTGTCTCAGTTACCTATGGTGAAGAGATTCTTAGGATTCTCCATACCAGACCCCTGTTAAGCGTCCAGTTGCAGCCTGGGACATTAACCTGGTGCTGACATGCTCACTCGAAGCCTTCGAACCCTTAGCTACCTGTGAGCTAAAATTTCTACCTGGAAGACTGCCTTCCTGGTGGCCATTACCTCAGCCCGCAGGGTCTCTGAGATACATGCACTGGTTACGGACCTTGATAATGTATTCCATAAGGACAAGGTAGTTCTCCTGCACTCATCCTAATTTCTTCCCAAGGTTGTGTCAGAATTCCATCTGAACCAACCTCTGGTACTTCCTGGCTACTTCGCTAATTTCCAAAATGAAGGGGAACGAGCTTTCATTCCTTGGATGTTAAGAGAGCTTCTATGTTCTATTTAGATAGAACCAAGGATGTTCGCAAGACTCAGCAACTGTTTGTTTCTTTCAGCGACACCCGCTGGGTCAACCTGTCGCTATTAGATGTATCTCTTCATGGTTAGTGGCATGCCTTCGCCATTGCTATTCCATGGCTCAAGTTAAATTAGAAGGTAGAGTGTACGCAACACTTACTAGGGCGTGTCGCGCATCCCTAGCAGAAATTCGCAATGTTCCAATTGCAGATATATGCAACGCCGCCACCTGGAGCCCAGTGCATAGTTCTCGTTAAACTATGCACTGGATGTTCATGCCAGGCGACATCTCCGCATTCAAGAACTATCCTTAATGGGCTTCTATCTTAGACGCTGTGAGCTCTGGCTTCCTGCCGCCCTTTGGGGATTATCAGCTTGGTACTCTCCCACTAGTGTGAATGAGTGGTGAGACTATGTCCAGGAAGATAGGAAATTACGCACTCTACTGTAATTTTTGATCTTCTTGGACGAGTCTCCACCACTCATTCACACGCCCACCCTCCATCCCCGAGCTCACGGCTGTATTGGTCTTCACCCTCAAATCTTTAGGCCGTGAGGACTTTTTGCTGACCCTTCTTACACGGGTCATACGGACTATCTTATGTCCGCTTTTTAATGTTGGGTTTACCTTTACGCTAGTTGCCTGCACCTCCTGGTAAAAAGGTACTGAGGCGGTTGAGGGTCGTCGCCGAGATGGTCATTACCGCCGAGCCGTTGCTCGCGGGCGCCGCCTCTCGCCGACCCTCCAGCAAAAGTTTGTCCCGATGGGTCTTAGTGCCTCCGCGCCAATCCCACCTAGTGTGAATGAGTGGTGGAGACTCGTCCAAGAAGATCAAGAATTACAGTAGGTACGCACTTTTCCTTTCTGTTCACTGGATCTGCAGGACGCCTCTTCCACGTCCCAATCCATCCGTCCCCATCAGCGTTCCCCGCCTCAGGGTCAAAGGGACCCTGTACGAGTTCCAAGCCATGCCATTCGTTCTTTCATCGGCCCCAAGGGGCTTTATCAATGCATCGCAGTGGTGGCAGCCCATCTCCGTGTCGAGGAGTTCGATTCTACCCTTATCTCGATGAGTGGCTCTTGGCAGGTTCCTCCCTCCAGGAGGTGGTGAGATCCAGGATCTTCCTGGCATAAGTCTCCACCACTCATTCACACTATTGGGATCTGCGCCGAGGCACTAGGGACCCATCTGGAGCAAACTTTTGTTGGAGGGTCGGCGCCAGAGATGGCCGCAAGGCCCGTGCCGGAGCCCTAGCTCGTGCAGTAACGACTGTCTCGGGCCGACCCTCCAACCGCCTCATGTTCCTTTTTTCCCCGCCAATGAGTGCACTTCAGACAACGCCGTCGCTTGTCGGGAGTCAAACTTCAAACTAGAGCATAGTTTTCAGTTTTATTATTTTGTAGTATTATCTCGATACAGTATCGCTTAAATTTATTCTTATTTTTGAAATAATACTAATAAAGAAGTCTCAGCCTACCTTGACGGAGCTCTACTCATGAGCAGGTCAGGTGACGGTAGGAGACTCAGATGAAAGCTGTTCAGTCAGTCGGGCTGGGTCCGTCCGCCGCCCGGGAGGGAGGGTCTGACAACGGTCAGCCCAATGCCCGAGGGGATGGGCGGTCCCTCGAAGCATAAAAATAAACGGTCGACTTTCTGCACCGCTCGCCTCGAAGCTTTCTTCGACTGCAGGGCTAAAAAGAGAAGGCATCACTCGAGGTCGCCTTCTGATATGTCTGCGCTGCCAGACGCCGGGTTATCGGAGCTAGTTGTCGGTCCTCCTTCGGAGTCACCAACCTCTGCTTCTGGTAGCCGACGACTCGACATCGGAGCCTCCCCCCGCCTGCAGGTAGGTCTTCAGATGAGCAGTTTCATCAGTGGGCCGCTCTTATGAGCAATGGGCTGGAGGTTGGTTTGGTTACCTGGCTCGGTCGCTCATGGGCCTTCAGGCTCTCTGGGCGACCAGGTAAGCCGATTGGACCGTCTGGTGGCAGCGGCACCTTCTTGGGCTGCCGTCGACTCCAGCAACGATGTCCCCCTCACATGGCTGCGGCGCAGGGTCCTCACCGATGCCCCTTATCTCCTGCTCTTCTTCTTCAAAACCTGTTTTTGAGTCTGGAGTGTATTCGGCGCCCCTAGGCGCCGATTCCTCTTCCGGCGCCGTCCTCACGGTGCCATTCGGTTTCTCAGCGCCATCCTCAGCGCCGATGGCATTTGGCGCTGTCGCCCGGTGCTGTGCGGCTTCGGCACTGTTTTTGGCGCCGCGACCGTGCCTGTAGCACCGCCCGCTCTCGGGACTCCTCTTTCACTGGCTTCCTTCTTCCTCCTCTTCTGAATTTCATTCCTTTCCTGTCCATACAGTCCCTCCTGGACTGTCAGGAGATGACTTTTGAGTCTGACCCAGACCTTCGGTTGGGTGATGAAGTGGACAAGCAGGATCTATTACTGCTGCAGAGCCTGTGGTCGAGGACCTATCCTTTAAGTCTCTGTTGAAAAATCTGAGTTCCACACTTTCTCTCAGACTACAGACATCGATCCTGGGAAATTGTTGAGACTCCAATATCTTCATGCCTCGAGATCCCTACGGATTTGACTCCTCCGATTCAGCTTTCCTTCGAGACGCTGTCTCAAATGGTATGGAATAATCCTGCTCTTACCCTTCGGTGGCTAAATCCATCGATAGGAAATATTCAGCCCCAAGGATCGTCCCATTTTGGCATCTCAAGCCTTTGCGGATCCTATTG
This sequence comes from Neoceratodus forsteri, assembly GCA_016271365.2. Classification (NCBI taxonomy): domain Eukaryota; kingdom Metazoa; phylum Chordata; order Ceratodontiformes; family Ceratodontidae; genus Neoceratodus; species Neoceratodus forsteri. Next base: position 1,629,528,003 of record CM028131.1, on the reverse strand, counting down.
TAGTCCTGGCAGAGAATGATAAGTCATTCTTCCTCGCTACTACAGCTCGACCTATTAACAAAGAATCTGTAAGATAGACACCTTAGGTAAGAGAGTCTTTGCTGCTTCTACTCTAAGTATGTATTGCCAGTTACCAAGGCTATTTTTCTCAGTATGAGTATATCCTGTGGCATTCTATTAAACAGATGGTTGAAGCCCTGCCGGAGTCGGATTCAAAGCCAGAGCTTCTTCAAACCATCACCAGAGGTATTGAATCTAATAACCAGCAGGTTAAAGCAGCCATGGATACTTTTGACACTGCTTCCCGTTCAGCGGCTGCTGGTATTTGCACCAGGGTCATTCCTGGCTCGCACCTCGGCTTTACTGAATGATGCGCAGCAGGTGATGGCATTGCCTTGACGGTGCATATCTTTTGGTCCTCAGGTAGAGCAAGCTCTAGAAGCTACACAAAAGACTAGGTCAGCCATTAAGTTGGCTCGGCCCCTCCTGCCCCCTCGAGGGCATGCCAGTAAACGACAGTTTCATAATTGCCAGTCCTTCGAGGCAGAGGCAGAGGAAGTTTCCATAAGAATCAACCTGCCCAGCCTCAAAGAAGGTGTAACAAAAAGCGCAGGCCCAAAGCCGGCGCTACCTTATGAATTGCAGGCCCAAGTTCCATTCTCAGCTGCCCGAGGTGGACTTTTTCCTCTCCGGGTGGAGGTCGCCTGACGACTTCTACAACCAGTGGAAGTCCATAACCTCAGACAAATGGGTCCTTCGATAATTCACGAGGGATATTCCTCAATCTTGTGGAGACCCCCGGATTGTCCCTCCAAACAGCAGCCCAGGCTGTCAACCCTTCAGTCAGACCTTCTCGCCACCGAGATTCAGGGCCTCTGAACAACAGGGCAGTAAAAGTGGTGCCAATGCACCAACAAAACACGGGGTTCTACTCCCACTACTTTCTGGTTCCAAAGAAGTCCGGTGTATGAGTCCCATTCTAGATCTCAGAAAGCTAAACAAATTTCTCCTCAAAGAGAAATTCAGAATGATTCTCTGGGAACCCTGTTACCTCTGCTCCACCAACACGACTGGTTAGCCTCCCTAGATATGCAGGACGCTACCAGCACATTCCTGTTCACCCGAGGCATCACAAATTCCTGAGGTTTGTGGCTCTGGGACAACACTATCAGTTCAGAGTCCTGCCCTTTGGGCTATCCTCGGCGCCGCAGTTTTACAAAATGTTGTGCAGTTCTGAGCCACCTCAGAAAGGTCGAATTCAGGTGTTTCTTATCTGGACGATTGGCTTCTAGCAAGCCCTTCCAGGCAGGGACTCTGGACGCCGTGGAGACGGCTTCACGCTTCCTACATCCATGGGAGTTCTGCTCAACCTCAAGAAATTGCAACTGCAGCCCTCCCAGAGGCTCCTTTTATAGGGATTCTTCTGGACACCTCCTGTGTGAAGGCTTTTCTTCTAGAAGACAGGAGGAACGATATCCTTCAGATGGCCCTGTCACTGGGAAAACAGCTCAGTCTCAGCTCTCTCGATGCAACGGATGCTAGGCCTCATGGCATCCTCAGTGTTCACTGTACCCCAGCACGCCTGCACATGAGAACCACCCAGTGGATGCTCAGTACTCAGTGGTCCCCAACCACTCACCCGCAGTCCTATCTCATCAGAGGGACAGAGCCCTTAAGGAGGTCACTCACCTGGTGGTCTCAAGAGAGCAATCTCCTTGAGGTATCCTTTGCTCCTCTGGACCATCAGATCTCCATTACCACGGACGCATCCCTAATGGGGTGGGAGCTCACTGTCAGGCTCTCCACACTCAAGGTGCGTGAACTCAAGTCAAGTCCCAGCTCCACATAAACGCCCTGGAAATGAGAGCCATCCTTTATGCGGTCCGAGCTGTGAAGGACATTCTGTGTCACAAGAACATTCTCCTTCAAACGGACAACAAAGCAGTGATGTATTACATCAACAAGCAGGCGGTGCTCATTCTACCCTTATGCAGAGAAGCAATGAGGGTCTGGGAATGGTGCCTGGAGCACGAGGTCTAATTCAAGTGGTCTACCTGCCAGGTGTTCACAACGAACTGGCGACCATCTCAGCAGAACAGAGACAGACCTCCTGAGTGGTCTCTCGACTCAACCATAGTTCAGTCACTATTCGAGGAGTGGGGAACTCCAGACCTGGACCTTTTGCATCCCCACTCAACGAAAACTGCTCTCTTCTGCTCCAGAAATCCAGGGCCTGGCATTTTCTGTCAGGATGTGTTCAGGCTGCGTGGACAAAACGCTTTCTTCCGCTTCTTCCACCTCTTCCTAATTCAGAGGGTACTCCTCAAGTTCAAATCCCAGGAGGACAAAATGATTCTCATTGCTCCCTTTTGGCCTCGGCAGCTGTTATTTCCACTACTCAACAATATGTTGGCAGTTCCTCCGAGACCACTTCCCCATGGATGAACCTTTTGACTCAGGGACGGTGGTCCATCCCAACCTGAGATCACTTCACCTTCATGCTTGGCTCCTGAAGAGGTCGAAGTAAACCGTTCAATGTCTCTCAAGAGTTTCAGATATTCTTCTGGCTGCATGGAAGCCAGCCACTCGGAAACTTACACAGCCAAGTGGAAGCGTTTCCACTCTGGTGTGCAAAGTCCTCTTTAAATCCCTTTTCCTGTCCACCAGATAAGGTTTTGAGTACCTTTTGACCTCTCAAATTCGGGTCTGCAGTACTCTACAGTCAAAGTTCATCTTAGTGCCATTTCAGCGATCATGAGCCCGTTATTTCCTTAACTCTGGCTCAGTTACCTATGGTTAAGAGATTTCTTAAGGGATTCTGCATACCAGACTCCTTACAAGACGTCCAGTCGCAGCCTGGGACATTAATCTTGTGCTAGACATGCTCACTCGAAACCTTTCTAACCTTTGGCTACCTGTGAGGTAAAATTTCTCACCTGGAAGACTGCTTTTCCTAGTGGCACATTACCTCAGCCCGCAGGGTCTCTGAGATACATGCCCTGGTCACGGACCCTCCGATACTGTGTTCCATAAGGACAAAGTAGTTCTTCATACTCATCCTAAATTTCTTACTAAGGTTGTGTCAGAATTTCATCTAAACCAACCTTTGGTCCTTCCTCTTATTTTGGGACTTCCAAAATGAAGGGAACGTTCTCTTCATTCTTTGGATGTTAAGAGGGCCTTGCGTTTCTATCTTGATAGAACCAAGGATTCGGGAAGCTCAGCAACTGTTCGTTTCCTTCAGTGAGACCCGGCTGGGTCAACCTGTCGCTATCAGATGTATCTCATCTTGGCTAGTGGCATGCCTTCGTCACTGCTATTCCATGGCGAGGTTAAGTTGGAGGGTAGAGTTTACCAGGCGGGTCGCGTATCCCTAGCGGAAATTGCAACATGCCCATCGTAGACATCTGCAATGTGGCCACCTGGAGTTCAGTGCATACTTCTTAAACATTATGCACTGGATGTCCATGACAGATGGCATTCTTCCTTTGGCAGAGCCATCCTCAATGGACTTTTGTCCTAGAAACGTGAGCTTTTGGTCTCTCCTGCCGCCCTCTCGGGGGATTATTAGCTCGGTACTCTCCCAATAGTGTGAATGAGTGGTGGAGACTTATGTCCAGGAAGATATGAAAATGCATTACCTACCCGTAATTCTTGATCTTCTTGGACGAGTCTCCACCACCAGTCACACCCACCCATCCCCCGAGCTCACCTTTCTTGTTGGTCTTCGCCCTCAAATCTTTAGGCCATGAAGACTTCTTTGTTGACCCTTCTTACACGGTCGCCTGGACTATCTTATGTCCGGTTGTTAGGTTAGGCTACCCTTCTAGGTTAGTTGCGCTGCTCCTCCTTGGTAAAAAGGTACTGAGGCTGTTGGAAGATCGACGCCGAGATAGTCGTAACTGCACGAAGCTAGGGCTCAGGGCGCCGTCCTGCGGGCGCCCATCTCTGGCAATCACCCTCCAGCAAAAGTTTGCTCGATGGGGTCCTAGTGCCTCCGGCCGCAGATCCCAATAGTGTGAATGAGTGGTGGAGACTCGCCCAAGAAGATCAAGAATTACGGTAGGTACGTAATTTTCATATCTGGCTCTTCAAACCTGCTCCCAACTAGGCCTCCTGATCAACGAGGCCAAGTCGGAACTTATGCCCTCTCAGGTGATGGGCTTCATTAGGCTGAGCTTGACTTCGCCAGCCAGAGCCTGGCTTCCGGCGGACAGGACGGAGGTTCTTTCCTCCTTGCCCAATCATTTCTGGTTGGGCACTTGCACCCTGCCCGGGACTTCCTGCGCCTTCTGGGTTACATGGCTGCATGCACCTCTGTGGTCTGTTGGGCTCAATGGCACATGCGCCCTCTAATGGGAGCTATCTGCTCAGTGGACTTAGCGCCATGGTCACTTTGACCAGCTGATCACTGTGACCCAGAAGATGTGGGATGCTCTCCAATGGTGGACCGCCCAGACCGTTGCAGGAGGGATCCTGTTTGTCCGCCTGAGCCGACGGTCATTCTCATGACCGATGCCTCTCTCATGGACTGGGAGTCCACATGGGGACAACAGAGCCCATGCTCTGGACCCCAAGAAGTCCAGATGCCACATCAACCTGTTGGAGCTCAGAGCAGTCAGACTGGCACTGTCAGCTTTCGCCTCAACTCCAGGGTCAAGTGGTTCAAGTCCAGACAGACAATACCATGATCATGTACTACCTCAACAAACAGGGCAGCATGCACTCCAGTCTGCTGTGCAAGGAGGCGCTCCACGCCTGGCCCCTGTAGCCGGTTGGAGGTGGATTTCCTAGCCATCGATGTGGCAGGAGCCGAACCAGCTGATGGATGCTGTCAGCCGCGATAGGCCAGACATCTCACGAGTGATCTCTCCATCCAGAGGTAGCTTACAGCCTGTTCTCCCATTGGGGCAAACCAATGGTGGACCTGTTGCCTCCAGGGAAAACACCAAGCTGAGGGTGTACCATGCCCGCCCTCAGCAGGGGCTCGCTGCAGGGGATACCTTCTCCAGGTTGTGGACCCCAGACCTCCTCTGTGCGTCCCTCCTTTCCCTTGATCCACAAGGTGTTACTCAAGGTGAGGAGGGAGAAGTAGGTGATCCTGGTAGCTCCAGATTGGCTGCACCAGTTCTGGTACCCAGATCTCTCAGCCTCAGCTGCAGGCCCCAGAACGGCTTTGTACACGCCTCGACCTGATATCGCTGAACCAGGGGAAGGTATTCCATCCAGACCTTCAACCCCTGCACTCACAGCCTGGTACCTGAGCGGCTAGAGTTCCAGGCTCTGGGTCTTTCCAAGGATGTCTACACCGTGGTGGAGGCATCTTGTAAGGAATCGACCAGGAATGTTACATCTTCAAATGGAAGAGATTTTCCATTTGGTGTCAGGGTAAGAGTCTGGACCCATTATCCTGCTGTGTGCTAACAATCTCGACTACCTTGGTCTCTTTCCAAGGGGTTACATCGACCCTTAGGGTGCACCCTGACAGCCATTTCTCAGTCGCATGACATTCCTCTCGGACCTCCGCTGCCTGTGCCCTACCCTTCACACCATGGCAGCTGCTCAGCAGCACACCTCACAGCAGACACTTTCTCCCCTCATCGTTAACAGCTACAGGGATAGTGTACTATCCTGCAGCTGTTTTACATTTCATTGTTTTGGCGGTGCGGTTTTGACCACGCTTATTCTGGTTTCTATGTTTTCATGTACTACAAACTCAGAGATGGTTGGCACAGAATCACTGCAGTACATTGTGGAAGTCATGCTGGAGCTGGCCTTCTACAGCTGCGGCCAAAGGTCCAGAAGTGAAGATGACTGTATTATCCTCACACATTTACATGTACACAGATGACATGGTCATCTTCACTTGACCTTCAGATGCAGCTGTAGGGCCAGCTCCAGCATGACTTCCACAATGTGCTGCAGTGGTTCCTGCCAATCATCTTTGGGTTAATACATAGAAGACCATCTCCATGACCTCTGGCTCCAACCAGAAACTGGTCGGCTCTCATCTCCTCCTGTTTTCTCCATGTTAGATGGCACCTCTGGAGGTTGTCCCTGTCTTCAAGTACCATGGTGTGTGTGGCTTGATAGCAAGCTTGATTTCTCTGCCCACATTGGTGCTTTCCATACCAAGCTTCATCCTAGACTCAGTGCCCTGTACCGTCACAGAACTGCCTCTCCCTCCAGGTCCGCCAGGAACTGATTACCAAGATTGTTCTCCTGGTCTTTGACTATGCAGACGTGGTCAATGGTACCACCTCTTCCTCCTGCCTTGCCTGACTGAATTCCCTCTGAAATGCCTTCTGCCATTTTGCTACCAACTCTCTCCCCTGCACTAATTATTACTCTCTAGTCCTCCCTCTCCATCCTACCACTACCAAGCCGTTGCTAGTTCCACTGTGCTTCCTTTTAGCCAAATCCTCGTTTGGGTTCCTTCCCTCCTCCCTCCTCACTACCTTCCCTACACCATCCTCTTCATATCCTCTCACTCCAGAGACCCCTGCACCTTTTCCATCCCCACCCTCACTCCTCTGGTGGTAAAGCAGCTTTTTTTCTCCCACTGCTTTCCCTCCTTCTGGAACCACCTCCTCTCCCTTGCTTGTACACCTCACTTTCTGATCTGCCTGACATTAAGTCTCCACCACTTATTCACACTATTGGTATCTACGCCCAAGGTGCTAGGACCAAGCGGAAGCAACTTTTGCAGGAGGGCCAGCGCCACAGAGATGGAGTTACGAGCCTTGCTCATGTGACAATGACTATCTCAGCATCGACCCTCCATCCGCCTCAGTTCCTTTCCATACGTCCGGGCACTTCAGTGGCGATGTCACTCACCACCGGAGTCAAACTTCAAAGTAGCAGCATAGTTTTCAGTTTTTTATTTTTAGTATTTTTTGAATAAAGTACCGCTTAACGATAATTTATTCTTATTAAAGAAAGAAGTCTCCGCTTATATTGAGGGAGTCACCCATGAGCAGGTGAGGTGACGGGGAGGGGACTTTGTATGAAAGCTGTTCAGTCAGCCGATCTGGGTCCAGTCCGCCGCCTTCTCCGGAGGGGGTGTCTGACAACGACGGTCCAATGCCCGAGGGGAAGGGCGGTCCTCGAAATCATAAAAGAAAAGGGTCACATTCTGGGCACTTGTTGGACTCGAGGTCGCCTTCTGATATGTCTGTGCGCCGATCGTTTGGTCATTGGGGAAGGCTGTTGGTCTCCTCATTTGGAGTCACCAGATCTTCCTGGACATAAGTCTGCACCACTCATTCACACTATTGGGATCTGCGCTGGAGGCACTAGGACCCATCGGGAGCAAACTTTTGCTGGGAGTCGATGCCAGAGATGGCGCCCGAGGCAGTGCCGCGAGCCCAGCTCGGCGTGACAATGACTATCTCGGCGTCGACTCCCCAACCGCCTCAGTTCCTTTTTTCCCCGCCGCGACTGCGCTTCAGTGACGACGTCCGCTCGCTTGTCGGAGTCAAACTTCAAACTAGCAGCATAGTTTTCAGTTTTTATTATTTTGTAGTTTTATCTCGATTCAGTATCGCTTAAGTTATTCTTATTTTTAAATAAAAGCGATAAAGAAGTCTCAGCCTACACTGGACGGAGTCGACCATGAGCAGGTCAGGTGACGGTAGGGAGACTTCGGTATGAAAGCTGTTCAGTCGGGCTGGTTCCGGTCCGCCGCCTTCTCCGAAGGGGTCTGACAACGGCAGTCCAGTGCCTGGGGATGGAGGTCCCTCGGAAGCATAAAGCCAAATGGTCGCATTCTCGGCACCGTTCGCCTCGAGCTCTTCTTCGGCACCGCAGGGCTAAAAAGAGAAGGCATCACTCGAGGTCACCTCTGATACGCCTGCGCCGTAGACGCTCGGTTATCGGGTTAGCTGTCGGGTCTCCTCCTCGGAGTCGCCAACAGCGGCTTGGTAGCCGACGCCTTCGACATCGGAGTCCTACCCGGCCGCAGGTAGGTCTTCAGATGAGCAGTGTCATCAGTGGTCCGCTCTTATGGAGCAATGGGCTCGGAGGTTGGTTCGGCTACCTGGCTCGGTCGCTCGTGGGCCTTGGGGCTCTCTGGGCGACCAGGTAGGGTGGTTGGACTTTCTTGATGTCGCGGCACCTTCTTCGGTGCCGCCGACTCCGTGCTAGGTGTCCCCCTCACATGGCTTGCGCGGGGGTCACACCGATGCCCTTATCTCCTGCTCTTTTCCTTCAAAACCTGTTTTCGGTCTCTGGGAGTGCCTTCGGCGCGTGTGGCCTCGTGGCGCCATTCTCGGCATCGCCCGCGGTGCTGCGCAGCTGCTCGGCGTCGCGTGCGGCGCCATGCTGCTCTCGGCATCACCTGTGGCGTCGTGCGGCTTCTCGGCATCGCCGCGTCGCCGTCCTCGGTGCCGTGCTTGGCACCGCTCTGCCGGCGTGGTTCCTCAGCGTCGTTTTCAGCGCCGGGGCTCTCGGGACTTCCTTTTGTCTCTTTTCCTCCTTCCTCTTCTGGCTTTCATCCCTGTCCTGTCCATACAGTCCCTCCTGGACTGTCAGGAGATGACGTTGAGCCTGACCGAGACCTCGGCTGGGCGATGAGGTGGATTTAAGCAGGATCTTTTACTGCTGCAGAGCCTGTGGTCGAGGACCTGTCTTCTAAGTCTCTGCTGAAGAATATGACTTTCCACTTTCTCTCCAGACTACAGACATCGATCCTGGGAAATTGTTAAGACTCCAATACCTTCACGCTCGGAGATCCCTACGGATTTGACTCCTCGATTCAGCCTTCCTTCGAGGCGCTGTCTCAAATGGTATGGAATAATCCTGCCTCTCTTCATCGGTATAAATCCATTGATAAAAATATTCAGCCCCAAGGATCGTCCCATTTGGCATCTCAAGCCTTTGCGGATCCTATTGTAGTCCTGGCAGAGAATGATAAGGTCATCCTTCCTCAAACCACCACAGCTCGACCTATTAACAAGGAATCTGCAAGATAGACACCTTAGGTAAGAGAGTCTTTGCTGCTTCTACCCTAAGTATGCGTATTGCCAGTTACCAAGGCTATTTTTCTCAGTACGAGTATATCCTGTGGCACTCTCTCAAGCAAATGGTTGAAGCTCTTCCAGAGTCGGATTCAAAACCAGAGCTTCTTCAAACCATTACCAGGGGTATTGAATCTAACAACCAACAGGTTAAAAGCAGCCATGGGCGCTTTCGACTCCGCTTCCCGTTCAGCAGCTGCTGGTATTTGCACCGCCGCCATTCCTGGCTGCGCACTTCAAACTTCACCAATGATGCACAACAACAAGTAATGGCATTGCCCTTGATGGTGCATATCTTTTTGGTCCTCAGGCCGAGCAAGCTCTAGAAGCTACACAAAAGACTAGATCAGCCATTAAGTTGGCTGAGACCCTCCTGTCCCTCTCGAGGGCATGCCAGTAAGCGTCAGTTCCATAAAACCGTCAGTCCTTTGAGGCAGAGGCAGAGGAAGTTTCCGTAGAACCAACCTGCCCAACCTCAAAGAAGGCGCAACAGAAAGCGCAGGGCCCAAAGCGTCCAGCGCTACCTTATGAATTGCTGGCCAAGTCCCACCTCAGCTGCCGAGGTGGACATATCCTCTCCGTGGGAGGTCGGCTGATGCACTTCTACAGCCAGTGGAGTTCGTAACCTCAGACAAATGGGTCCTTCGGATAATCCGCGCAGGGTACTCACTCAATTTGTGGAAACCCTCCGGATCGTCCTCCCAAACGGCAGCCCAGGCTGTCTGCCTTTCTGTCAGACCTTCTCACCGCCGAGATTCAGGGCCTTCTAAACAACAGGGCAGTAGAACTTGTGCAGCTGCATCGAAACACGGGTTCTACTCTCATTACTTTCTGGTTCCAAAGAAGTCTGGGGAATGCGCCCCATTCTAGATCTCAGAAAGCTAAACAAATTTCTCCCCAAGAAGAAATTCAAAATGATTTCTCTAGGAACCCTGTTACCCTTGCTTCATCAGCATGACTGGTTAGCCTCCCTAGACATGCAGGATGCTTACCAGCACATTCCATTCACCGAGGCATCACAAATTCCTAAGGTTTGTGGCTCTGGGACAACATTATCAGTTCAGAGTCCTGCCTTTTGGGCTATCCTCAGCGCCACAAGTTTTACAAAGTGTTGTGCAGTTCTCGTGGCGCACCTGAAAACTGAATACAGGTGTTCCCTTATCTGGACGATTGGCTTCTGGCAAGTCCTTCCAGGCAAGGGACTCTGGATGCCATAGAGACTACCTCTCGGCCTCCTTACGTCCATGGGAGTCCTGCTAAACCTCAAGAAATCACAGCTGCAGCCCTCCCAGAGGCTCCTTTTGATAGGGACCCTTCTGGACACATCCTGTGCTAAGGCTTTTCTCCCAGAGGACAGAAGGAACGATATCCTTCAGATGGCCCATTACATCGGAGAGAACACGTCAGTTACAGTGCTCTCGATGCAACAGATGCTAGGCCTCATGGCATCCTCAGTGTTCACTGTACCTGTGGCCCGTCTGCACATGAGAACCACCCAGTGGATGCTCAGTACTCAATGGTCTCCAACCACTCAACCGCAGTCCTATCTCATCAAGGTGATAGAACCCTTAAAGAGGTCTCTCACCTGGTGGTCTCAAGAGGACAATCTCCTGCAAGGATACCCCTTTGCCCCTCTGGACCATCAGATCTCCATTACCACAGACGCTTCTCAATGGGGTGGGAGCTCACTGTCAGACTCTCCACACTCAGGTGTGTGGACTCAACTCGAGTCCCAGCTTCACATAAATGTCCTAGAAATGAGAGCTGTCCTTTATGCGGTCCGAGCTTTGAAGGACATTCTCTATCACAAGAATATTCTCCTCCAAGCGGACAACAAAGCAGTGCTGTATTACATCAACAAGCAGGGCGGTGCTCATTCTACCCATTATGCAGAGAGAAGCAATGAGGGTCTGGGAATGGTGCTTGGAGCACAAGGCTCTAATTCAAGCAATCTACCTGCCAGGTGTACAGAACGACTTGGCAGACTGTCTCAACAGAACAGAGACAGATCCTCATGAGTGGTCTCTCGACTCAGCCATAGTTCAGTCACTATTCGAAGAGTGGGGAACTCCGGTCCTGGACCTTTGCGTCCCACTCAACGCAAAAACTGCCTCTCTTCTGCTCCAGAAGTCCAGGGCCTGGCATTTTTGTCAGGATGCGTTCAGGCTGCAGTGGACAAAGCGCTTTCTTTTCGCCTTTCGCCTCTTCCTCTAATTCTGAGAGTACTCCTCAAGTTCAAGTCTCAGGGAGACAAGATGATTCTCATTGCTCCTTTTTGGCCTCGACAACTGTGGTTTCCACTTCTCAACAGTATGTTAGCAGTTCCTCCGAGACCACTTACCCTGCAGATGAACCTTTTAACTTAGGGACGGTGGTCCATCCCAATCTGAGATCTCTTCACCTTCATGCTTGGCTCCTGAAGAGGTAAATCATCGGTTCAATGTCTCTCGAAAGAGTTTCTGATATCCTTCTGGCTGCTTGAAGCCAGCCATTCAGAAAACTTACTGCAGCTAAGTGGGCGTTTTTCCCTCTGGTGTGCAAAGTCCTCTTTGAATCCTTTTCCTGCCCCAGATAAAGTTTTAGAGTACCTTTTGGACCTCTCAAATTCAGGTCTCCAGTACTCTACGGTTAAGGTTCACCTTAGTGCCATTTCAGCGTGTCGTGAGACGGATTTTTTCTTTCACTGGCTCAGTTACCTATGGTTAAGAGATTTCTTAAGGGCATTCTGCACACCAGACCCCTACAAGGCGTCCGGTTTGCAGCCTGGGACATTAATCTTGTGCTAGACGTGCTCACCGGAAACCTTTGAGCCTCTAGCTACCTGTGAACTAAAGTTCCTCACCTGGAAGACTGCCTCTCCTAGTGGCCATTACCTCAGCCCGTAGGGTCTCTGAGATACATGCCCTGGTCACAGACCCTCCGTATACTGTGTTCCATAAGGACAAAGTAGTCCTTCAGACTCATCCTAAATTTCTTCTTAAGGTTGTGTCAGAATTTCATCTTAACCAACCTTTGGTCCTTCCCTCTTATTTTGCGGACTTCCAAAATGAAGGGGAATGCTCTTCATTCTCTGGATGTTAAGAGGGCTTTGCGTTTTACTTAGATAGAACCAAGGAATCTTCCCTTGTCAATCTTCACCATTCATTACTTCCTGGGTGTAAGCGGAGGCGCTCCACCCGCCACGGGAGCTTTTTTTTTTTTTAAAAGTTGCGAAACGGCCGGCCGTCTCGAGAGCGACGTCATGCGTCATGCGCAGGTGCGGCAGGTTAATAGCGACCGACTCCTCCAACTCAGTTCTGTTTCTCCCGCCGTCGAGGCAGCACCTGTTCGCGGTAGCTAACCGAAAAGTCGTATCCGACTCTTTTTCTACACTCGACGCTACGGTAAGACTGTTCCTTTTTCTTTCCTTTGTACGGGCGCCGGTGTATTTCCGACTGTGTTTAATCTTGTTTATTTCGTTATGTCCGGTTCTGGAGCTTAAACGTTCTTCTAAGACGGCCAGGCCCCTATGCGCCGGGTGCTCCTGCGGCCGGATTTCTCCGCCTCGGACCGGCATGACGCCTGTCTGCTGCCTGGGACCCAACCATAATATGGATCTGCATGCACGCTTTGTTTCGATGGACGTGCTCCTCGAAGTCCACAGACAAGCCTCGGCAAGGCCGCCGCACTTACTGGGACGGCGTCATGGGAATCTCGGCGAGATCCCAGGCCTTCCCGGGTCCCCTCCTGGCCTATACGGTCCGGAGGAGGAGGGGTCTCCTCTTCCTTCTTGCCGAGGGGAGGCCCTTCCGTGTGTTGGGGAGCGTCGAGTTCCTCCGGGCCGCAGCGCTGACACCGCCGCAGTCACTCTTCGAGGTGCAGGCTCCCCGTGTCCTTGGCTGGGCCCGGCTCGGTGGACTCGACGCCGCCTTTGGGGCGCTGCTTGCGATCCCGGCGCTGTTCGCTGTGCCGGTGATCGGGCGGCGCCTGCCTTCGGCGCTGCTTCAGATCCCGCGCCGCGCGGTGCCGGTGATCGAGTGGCGCCGCTCAGGGCTCGCTTTGATCCCGCGCCGTCAGCGCGCCGGTGATCAGGGGCGGGCGCTGGCGCGGTGTCTGGCCTTGGGCGCTGTTCGGGTGCCGATGAGCCTGGCGGCGCCGCGACGGTGCCGCGGCTTTCTCCGACGCCGCCGGGCGTCGGGGCCTTCCTCCTCCGGGCGGTGCCGGTCTGCCGGCGCTGGGCTGGGTTGGGCCTCATACTGCCGCGTGTTGGGGCGAAGGCCAAGATTTCGCACTGGGGTCAGTCATGCCTCGGGCCTCGGGACCCTGGGTGGCCAGCATCGAGGTCCTGCTGGTCTCGCCCTCCTCGGAGGATGATGACTCAGATGTGGACCCATCCTGGCATCCCCATTCTTCGGAATCTGGGTCCTCGGTGGCTAGGGGTACCAGGCGGCGCAGCGGGCTCCTCCTCTGTCCCCTCTTGCCGTTGCCTCCTGAGGGTTCCCCGGCTGGGGTGGCCGAGTCCCGGGGCAGATGGGGTGACGGAGGGGAGGCTCCCTCTCTGGAGGTCCGTGACAGCTACCCCGGTGCTGTTACCTCCTCTGGGGTTAGGGGAACGTTGCAGTCGGGAGGAGGGCCCTCTCGAACCGAGGGGTTGAGGGCAGGCGTCCTGCTGCTCGGTCTCTTTGGCCACCTCAGGGGTGGCCAGGAGCCGAGCGCAGAGCCGCCTCCCCAGGGTTCTAGGGTGTCCTCTGGGGCTTTGAGCGGACTGCCCTTCTGGATCCATGCAGTCCCAAGGCCACAGGGAGTTTCTCCCCAGGGCTCTTCCAGGTTCCGCTTCCCCAGAGTTCCATTCGCGGCCTGGTTTGATATCCAGGATCCCTCCTACTAGAGCTCCCTTCCCCGATTCCAGAGCCCTCGAGAGAGAGTTGCCTCCGGAGGTGCCCCTCTCCCATCTCTCTGCCTCACCACCCCGCCTCCCAGGCCATGTCGGTCCTACGGGTCCGTTATCCTGGGAGCAGTTCAGGGTTCTCGGCGGCCTTCCTCATATGTTAGTTACATGCATGAGCGGTCTTTCGACTTCCCACCACCGCAGGAATCCTCTGGACATTCCAGTTCCCCATCATCCTCGCCTCCCTCCTCTGAGGAGAGAACCCCTGCTCATCTGTCCTCCGATGCTGATTTCACAGAATATCAGCGCTTTCCTCGAGGATGGTGAGGGATCTTCGATTTCCTACGCTCGAGAGACAATACCTAACGGGTGACGCGAGAATTCCTTGGTGAATTCAGTGCCCAGCATCTGGTGGTACCTTCCTGGCCTATCCCTTCCAGGAGGCGTCTATCCGGTCCTGGCAGTTCCCTGCCGCTCTTCCCAGCCCCGCGGACTGCCAGCATAGGTATTGTGCCCCTCTGAGTCTCTAGGTTCCCTTCCCAACCCGTCCTCAGGTTTGGTATACCTGGATACTCCTTCTGGGCGCCGTTGCCTGGCGCCGACCGTCCCACGGTTCGGACTCTCTCCAGTTCGACCGTTGAGAGTGAAGAGTGTTCTCTTCTTGGTGTGGGTGCATGTATTGCATCACATCAGGCTCACCACGCTGCCTACAACCGCATCTGTGGTCGATGATGTCCCAGCTGCTGGCATCTATGCCTGACACGGAGCAAACCAGACAAGCCGCTGCCCTCTCCGTGTAGGCCTGGAGCTGGCAAGACACCAAGCAAGGGCATCTTATGACGCCAATGAGGTGGCTTCCAGGCTTGCGGGGACAGCGATCTGCATCAGGCGGACGGCATGGCTTTGTCTCTCCAGGTTGTCACCCTGGCCCGCGAGGGTGATGCACTCCGCCTCCAGGGACCTGTCTTTTCTCATCCAGAGCTAGGAGACTTTTACAGGGGCTCCTCCGCCTCCTCGCCCTCGGGAGGCACCTCCTAGCTCTTTCTCCCACTTAGGCTTCTGAATAAGCCAGGGTCTTCCTTCTGTTTCTCACCAGCAGAAGGCTGGGGTCTTGTTCCTCAGGGTATGGCCTCTTCCTCCTGGGGAAGAGGAGCTTGTATCACCAGGAAGTAATGAATGGTGAAGATTGACAAGGAAGATAGGAAAATTACGTATCTACCGTAATTCTTGATCTTCTCTTGTATCTTCACCATTCATTACTTACACCGCCCACCATCCCCTCAGTGGCCTCTTCCTGTGGCTTCTCCACCTCCCGTCTCCTTCCTCTCTCTGCATTATATAAAATATAGGAAAATTGCTTCATTTCCAAAAAAAAAAAAACCAAAAGTAAAAAAAAAAAAAAAAAAATCTTCTTGGGGTTTAAAATCCAGAAAAATTATTTACTCTAAGATTCATGGGCCATCTCGTGATTGCATTGGCGATCAGACTGCACAACTATCTCTTGCTATTCTTATGGCAAGATACCTCTGGGGTTGTTTGGCCTGGCTCAGGCTATTCAGTTTTGATCCTGCAATCCCGTGTTCAGGTAGTTGCCCTGAAATCTAATCCCCCTCTATTCTTGCCTTGCAGAGCAGAGGAACGAGTACGTCTGTTCCTTTCTCTTAAAAAAAAAAAAAAAATGCTGAGGGAACTCTCTCCGACTGCTATAGGCATCTTGGTATCTGGGTCATGCATCTAGTTAAAAAAAAAATAATATTTTTATCTGTAAAAAAAAAAAATGGAGAAATCAAACAAGAAGGCAAATGAGAAGGTAGGCTATCCTTCTCGCTGTTTTGCTAAGTGGTTTCTCCCTTAAGTGTCCTCCTGGACAATTTTTACAGTAGAGCTCTGCTGACCATATCCAATCTTAGCCAGCCTAAGCCTTGGCCGCCTTAGCCAGTCAGTCTGAGTCCTGCTTTATCTTGGAACGCCTGAAAGGCTTACATTTTCCATTTTAAACCCCTGAGCAGCTCTCATGCTGCTGGGTTTTATTCTTCCCTCCTCGGCTGTCCTCCAGTTAAGGCCTTCCGCCAGGAGCCGAGGTGGGTGTCAAGAACAATGGCATGTTGAAGATGAGGACTATGCCTCCTGAGTCTGTCTAGCGGGTTCGGGGAACCTTCTCTTCAGCTCTATCTCCGGGATTCTTGCTTCCCTTTAGTCGAGCCTTCAGCTACAAGCTAACTATGCTCATTGGGCATTCTGGTCCCTTCAACATCCCATCTCTCTCTTCTCTTCTTCTTCTTCTTCTATTTTCTCATTTCCTTACTCATCTCTCCTCCTAGAGTCGCCCAGGTAAGGAGGCCCTGCACTCCTAGGCTAGGGATGTTCTTATCTCCTCTGTCCTTCCTCCATCGGCTTATTCCTTTTCAGTTCATTCTTCCTTGCTTTTCTATCCCTCGGCTATCTTGCCTCGCTATCTATATTTTCTGCTTTCATTTTTGCCTCTCCGGCTCACAGAACTGAGTTGGAGGAGGAGTCAGTCGCTACTAATGGCGGCCCCTCGCATGATTATGACGCCGCTCTCGAGGGCGGGCCGTTAGGCAAACTTTAAAAAAAAAAAAAAGCCTCGTGATGGGTGCGCGCCTCGCTTACACCCAGGAAGTAATGAATGGTGAAGATACAAGAGAAGATCAAGAATTACGGTAGGTACTGCACTTTTCCTTTTCGAAAGCCCAGCAACTGTTCGCTTCCTTCAGTGAGGCCCGCTGGGTCAACCTGTCGCTATTAGATGTATCTCAGCATGGCTAGTGGCGTGCCTTCGCCACTACTATTCCATGGCGAGGTTGTTGGAGGGTAGAGTTTACGCCACTCTACCAGAGCGGTAGTGGCATCCCCAGCGGAAATCTGCAACGTGCCCATTGCAGACATCTGCAGTGCAGCCACCTGGAGCTCAGTGCATACTTTCGTTAAGCATTATGCACTCGATGTCCATGCCAGGCGACATTCTTCCTTTGGCAGAGCCATCCTTAATGGACTTCTGTCTTAGGAAGCGTGAGCTCTTGGTTTCTCCTGCCGCCCTCTCAAGTTATTAGCTCGGTACTCTCCCAATAGTGTGAATGAGTGGTGGAGACTTATGTCCAGGAAGATATGAAAATTACGTACCTACCGTAATTCTTGATCTTCTTGGACGAGTCTCCACCACTCATTCACACGCCCACCTCCATCCCCCGAGCTCACCTTCTTGTTGGTCTTCACTCCTCAAATCTTTAGGCCTTGAAGACTTCTTTGTTGACCCTTCTTACACGGGTCGTTTGGACTATCTTATGTCCGGTTTTTAGGTTAGGCTACCCTTCTAGGTTATTACGCTGCACCTCCTTGGTAAAAGGTACTGAGGTGGTTGGGGAGTCGGCTCGAGATAGTCATTGCCGCTTACGAGCTGAGGCTCGATGCTCCGCTCCTCACGCGCCATCTCTGGCATCGACTTCAGCAAAAAGTTTGCTCCGATGGGTCCTAGTGCCTCCGGCGCAGGATCCCAATAGTGTGAATGAGTGGTGAGACTCGTCCAAGAAGATCAAGAATTACGGTAGGTATGTAATTTTCATTTTCTGTTTCTGGTCACCGACCTCTTGACATCGGAGCCCTTCACCGTCTTCTGGTAGGGCTTCCATGAGCAGTTTCATCAGTGGGCGGCTCTTATGGAGCAATGGGCTTAGATGTTGGTCCAGCTGCCTGGCCCGGTCACTCCTGGGGCCTTCGGGTTCTTCAGGAGATTGGGCAGGGCAATTGGGCCTTCCTGGTCATGCGGCACCCTCTTTGGTGCCGTCGACTCCATGCTCAGGTGTTTTCCCCCTCACATGGCTGCGGCACAGGTAGCCACACCAATGCCTCTATCTCTTGGTATTCTTTCTTCTTCCCTTCAAATCTGAATTTTCGGGGCCCTGTTGGTTGTTGGCGCTGTCGGCATGATGGGTCGCTCAGCGTCAGTCGCCTGTCGGTAGCTGTCCTTGGCACAAGTGGTTTTGGCACCATTGAGTTTCTTAGCGCTGTGCGCCCTTCGGCATAGTCTTGGCGCCTTGTGGCTTTTGGCACCATGTTCTTCTTGACACCATCTGCTTTGTCAGCGTTGTGCGGCCTTTCAGTGCCGTGTTCTTCTTCAGCCTTGAGGCGGGCTTTCGTCAGCCAATCTTCAGGGCTTCTCCTTTCTGAATTCTTTCCTTCCTCTTTCCTGCTGATTTTCATTCCTTTCCTGTCCATACAGTCCCTCTTGGACGGTGAGGAGATGATTTCAAACAACATGAGGGCTTGCTGTATTCAGACATAATGCAGTTAGCCTCAGCACTTGAACTGCCCGAGAGGAAAGAGTTAACTCTATGCAAGAGCATAGAACGTTGAGCTCGAGCTCGGTTTTCAAACCTCTGTCTGTGGTACTTCCCAGTGTAACCGTCAGATTCTTTACTCCGCCTAACAGTGAAGTCGCCAGAGATTTCCTCTGCTCGGTTCGAAAAGAAAAAGAAAACGTTCGTTTTAACTGCATTTGTTTATTATTTTTGGATTTCCAGCCTCTGTCTACGTACAGGTAGTATGTAGATAGGTAGTCACTGTGTTTTATTTTGCTAAAGAGTGGAAATTTCTTTTTTCTTCGGTTTTCTTTCTGGTCGGTCCGGTTCGGAACCGACTTTGTTAATTTTTCTGTTCTTCTGGGATTAGTGTGGTGTTCTGGTACCGATCAGTTTCAATAGAACTGGACTTTTGCTGGTTCTTTTAAAAGCCCATGACACGGTTTGTAACTGATCGGTTGCTCATTACCTGGCTTGAAAGCTGCTATAGGGTAATTGTTAGATTGGCCATGTCTGAGAAACCCAAGAAGAAAACGGTCCCACTGGGTTCCACACTGTACTGAGTGTGGGAAGCCTTTGCTAAGGCCGACCCCACCTCATCTGTGTTTACTGTCTGGGGTTTGACCACCTCAAGTCAGACTGCCAAATCTGTAAGAACTTTCCTAAAACCGCTCTAGATAAAAGACTGAGTAGGTTGAAGGAAGGGAGGCCGGTGCCTACTGCGAGGCGATACCTCCTCGGGCAGAAGGAGAGCTGACTCGAGGGGTCGGTTCCGTCAAAGAAAAGCTAAGTCTTCCAGTTCGGATCCTGCATCCCTCTCTCCAACTGTGGATGAAATAGCCAAGCGATTAGTATTGTTCAGTCGCTAGACACAGTTCCGTCTGAACCGACACCGGGTTCGGTCGGATCTGTCTCCTCCAGATTATGACCCAGTTGTTTATTATGAGGAGTGGAAGGGAGACGAAGACTATCCCGGTGATGATGATGATGATGACGATGAAGGGGTCTGGATGTGCCCATTGAACCGGACATCTCCCCAGACAGGCCCTCAGGTGTCTCTCCTCCCTGGCTCTCTGAGTCCCTTCACACCTTTTGTTCTACAGAAAGGGGCACAAACCCTGCAGCTTCCCTTGGTGAAGCAGCAGAGGAGGAGGAAGATCCTGATTTCATGGGTTGATAGACATCCCAGAGTCCAAAAGCTGTCTATCCCTCTTATAAATCTTTGGGAAACAGACACAAAATTTTACAAACCCTAATTCAATACCTCCTGTGGAGAAGAGAATGGACAGGAGGTATTCGATATCAGGTTCAGCTATGGAGTTCCTTAATAGTCATTGCAGCCATGTTGGTAGTAGTGCAGGCTGCAGCCTGTGACAGGGCTAACATTCCTTTGGCTTCATACCCCTGGATAAGGACTCAGGAATGTGGATGCCATGGCCAAAAACAGTATTTGGCATCCTCTTTGGGACTCAGGCAGGCTACTTATATGACCTACACAGCCAGGCACCAGAAATCCAGATGGGACAAAGTTCTGGAATTGGCTAAACAGGCCTCTCCCAGCTAGCCATGGAGCTGGAGGAGATGGCTGCTGATGGAATTGAGGCATCCAAAATGCAATTTCATGCTGCTGTGGACTCCAATGATGTGGCATCTAGAGTCATGGCTACATCTGTGTCTCTCAGGAGACATGCTTGGCAGATGTACTAGCCTTTTCGTGAGGATACCCAGACTAAGGCTATGGATGTTCCTGTAGTAGGTAACTCTCTGTTTGGGGAGCAGACAGAGACTTACGTGAAGAAAATGGATGAATACAGGACCACATACAGGAGTGCACAGGCCAAGGAAAGGCAAGCCACTCCGCACAAGCAGCAGTCTAGGGCAGCGCAGGGCAGGCCCTTTCAAAGGCCTTTTACCAAGCCCATCCTCCTTTCCTTCCCACAGAGGGTTCTTCAGAGGGAGGGGTAGGAGGGGATGAGCAGGGCTGCTCCCTCCTCCTCCTCCTCTCAGTCAAGGCTCCTGCCAAGCAGACACCCTGATGTGTCATCCCGGTCGACTCCCATTTCCAGTAGGAGGCAGGCTGGCTTACTACTTCCAGACCTGGAAGTCTGTGACCTCAGACAAGTGGGTCCTAGAAGTAGTAAGCCAGGACTGGCCCTCAGCTTCAAAATATTTCCAAAAGGGGCCAAGTCTTTTCCACCTTCATCAATCTCAGAAACCCTTGCCCTAGAGGCAGAGGTTTCCTCTCTTCTAGCTCTCAGAGCTATAGAGACGGTTCCTACTCAGCACAAGGGAAAAGGACTGCACTCCAGGTACTTCCTTACTCAAAGAAAACGGGAGTGGCGATCCATCCTAGACCTAAGATATTTGAACAAACACATTGAAGAGCCAAAATTCAAAATGGGAACTCTGGGAATAATCCTTCCCTGTCTAAGGCTAGGGATGGGCTAGCATCTCTGGACCTCAAGGATGCCTACTTCCATATTCCTATCAGGTGCTCCCACAGAAAATACCTCAGGTTCGAGTTGCCTTCAGGCCATTACCAATTCAGAGCAATGCCATTCGGTCTAACATCAGCTCAAAGGTGTTCACAAAGTGCCTTGCGGTAGTGGTAGCTACCTCAGAAGACAGGGTATCACCATTGTTCCGTATCTAGACGACTGGCTGTTAGTGGGTCAGTCTCTCTTTACAGGTCAAGTCAGCTCTTCAAACTACCCAGGACCTACTCAGCTCCTTGGCCTTTCTTCCTCAGTCTTCCAAAGTCTGTGCTCGAACCAGTTCAACTTCTTACCTTTATAGGCATAGAGTTGGACACTGTACAACAAAAGCCTTCCTTCCCCTGGCAAGGGTAAAGGCCCTAGTGGATCTCACTTCCTCCTTTCGACCTCAGGTCTCCCGCCAAGCAACACAGTTCCTCCAGCTCCTGGGCACATGGCAGCTTCCACGGCAGTGGTGCAGGGAGCAAGGTTCCAGATGAGGGATATTCAGTTTCGTCTGAGGTCTTTTGTCTCAGAAGAAGGATTCACTTACCAAACTGATTCCAGTGACTCAGGCACTGGTCCAAGCTCTCCAGTAATGGCTGGACCAGGACAACCTCAGACAAGGGGTTCCATTTCTCCTCAAGTCCCATCAGTAGTTTAACTACGGATGCTTCTCTCTAGGGTGGGAGCCCACCTGGGAGCCCTGACAGCTCAAGGGCTCTGGTCTCACAGGAGTCTCTCCTTCATATCAATCTCCTGGAACTCAGGGCAGTTTTCTTAGCCCTGCAGAGCTTCTTGGATTCAGTTAAGGGCAAGGTGGTCCAAGTCAGAGCGGACAACACCACCACAATGTGGTACATCAACAAGCAGGGAGGCACTCGGTCCTCGGCCTTGTGCACAGAGGCCATGAAGCTGTGGTCTCTGGCCTGTTCTCTTCAGACTTCTCTGGCAGCAGTTCACCTTTCAGGAAGGACAACATACTAGCAGATGCTCTGAGGCAGAATTTCTCAGGGTCACCACGAATAGTCCCTGGATCCTCACATGCTGGAGGTCATCTTCTCCAGGTGGGGCACTCCAGAGATAGATCTCTTTGCAGCACGGACAATCATCTGCTTCCACTGTTTTGTTGCAGACCTTCAGTCCTGGGGACGGTCCCCAGGATGCTCTCCTTTGGACTGGAAGGGCAGGTTTCTCTATGCCTTCCTCTCTTCCCTCTGCTGTTCAGAGTTCTGATCAAGATCAGGACTCAATCCTGCACAGTGATACTGGTGGCTCCAGACTGGGCCAGACAGCCTTGGTATCCTCTACTGCTGTTCTTGTCAGTGTCACGTCCCTTGTCTCTGCCAGGACATACAATCTCCTGTCCTCCTCCAAGGGCAGATCTGGTACCCCAATCTCTAGTCTCTCCATCTCAAGGCCTGGCTCTTGAAGAGTTAGAATATGCAGCTCTACATCTTTCTCAGGGAGTTCTGGATATTCTGAAGGTCTCTAGGAAAACTTCCAGCTAGAAAACTTACAACTCCAGATGGAAAAGGTTCAGTATTTGGTGCTCTCAGAAAGGCATTTTGCCCGATTCTGCAGACATTTCCACAACCTTAGACTATCTAGTTTATCTCAATGATTTAGGCCTTAGGCCTGCCACTCTGAAGGTTCATCTGGCAGCTGTCTCTGCATTCTGTCAGCAGGGAAGGGCTCTTCCCTGGCATATCATCCTGTTTTCCAAAACTTTTCAAAGGTCTGGTTCACATTAACCCTCCCTTTAGGGAGCCCACTCCACCTTGGGATCTTAATGTCTGCATAGCTCAGCTAATACAGCCTCTTTTGAACCTCTGGCTTCGGCCAATTGAAGTACTTGACCTGGAAAACTGTGTTCCTGGTAGCTATTACTTCTGCCAGGTGGATTAGTGAGCTACAGGCCCTGTCAGTGGAACCTGACTTCATCTCCTTCCATAGGGACAAAGTAGTCCTCCGAACCAGTAGGAGGTTCTTGCCCAAAATGGTTTCAGATTTTCATCTGAACCAGTCTATCTCTCCCTGTGTTTCTCACTGACCATTCTTCTTCAGGCGAAAGAAGGTTACACAGTCTGGACGTTAAGAGGACCCTTAGCTGCTACATTGAGCATACTAAGGCACATACAGTAGAAATGACTGTCTTCAATTGTTTCTCACTTATGGTGAAGTGGGAAAGGGTAAGCCTGCCACTAAGAGAACTATTGCCAGGTGGATTGTTTCTTGTTTACAATTTTGTTATGACAAATTGGTAGGACGCCCCCTTCAGGCCTAAGGGCTCATTCGACCAGGGTACAGCTGCTTCTCTAGCTGCAGCCAGAGATATACCTTTGTTAGAGATCCGTAGCAGCCACCTGGAAAACAGAACATACTTTCACCAAGCATTACTCCCGGTCATCCAGGCTAGGAGTGATGCTAAGTTTATTACAGCAGTACTGCAGAGCCTCTTCCAAAGTGGGTTCTGCATTCCCTCCTCCATAGGGAACTGCTTGGTAGTCTGCAGTATGTCTGAATACAGCAAGACTTCATGTTGTTTGAAGAAAAATTACTCACCATAGTAATGTTGTTTCTTCTAATGGAGTCTTACTGTATTCAGACCTCCCACCCTGCCTCCTCTCAGAACCTGGTTTTGGGAAGTGGGCTGGCAGGTACAGTGTTGCACATCGGTGTACCTTGTACCCTCCCTTTTGGGTGGGGTAGATGTTATTCTTATTATTTTTCTGGTATTTTACTAAATATTGTCAGTACCTTTCCTTCTTGGGCTCTTGACTTGAGTCTCTTGGGGCCCAAGAAGATATATTTTGCTTGGCTATATTTGAACAATTTCCATACTTTAGTTACTAGTTTGTCAGCTTGTAAGAATCTGACGGTTACACTGGGAAGTACCACAGACAGAGGTTTGAAAACCGAGCTCGAGCTCAATGTTCTATGCTTTGCATAGAGTTAACTCTTTCTTTCGGGGCAGTTCAAGTGCTGGGGCTAACTGCATTATGTCTGAATACAGCAAGACTCCATTAGAAGAAACAACATTACTATGGTGAGTAATTTTTCATTGAGCCTGACCCAGATCTTAGACTGGATGATGTGGAAGGAGCAGGACCTAATCCTGTTACAGACCCTGTGGTCGAGGACCTGTCTTTTAAGACTCTGTTGAGAAATTTGAATTCCACTCTTTCTCTCCAGACTATGGTCATTGAACCTGGGAAGTTTTAAGACTCCAATACCTTCATGTTCCAGACATACCTATGGATTTAACTTCCCGGTACAACCCTCCTTTGAGACACTGTCTCCAAATGGTATGGAATAATCCTGCTCTCATTCTTTCTGTGGCTAAGTCCATAGATAGGAAGTATGCTGCTCCCAAGGATCGACCTATTTTGTCCTCCCAAGCCTTTGCGATCCTATTGTAGTCTGGGCAGAGAATGATAAGGTCGTCCTTCCTCAGACTACTACAGCTCAACCTATAAACAAAGAATCTCATAAGATAGATACTTTAGGTAAGAGAGAGTCTTTGCTGCATCCACCCTGGGTATACGTGCGCCAGCTACCAGGGCTATTTCTCTCAGTATGAGTATATTCTTTGGCATTCGCTCAAACAAATGGTTGAAGCTCTACGGACTGGACGCTAATTCAGAGCTTCTTCAAGCCATAACCAGGGTTATCGAGTCCAACAACCAGCAGGTTAAAGCAGCTATGGATGCCTTGATACAGCCTCACAGCGGCGGTGGCGGGCATTTGAACCCTTCCGTCATTCCTGGCTGTGCACTTCAGGTTTCATGAATGATGCCCAGCAACAGGTCATGGCGTTGCCCTTGGATGGTGTTTATCTCTTCGGCCCTCAAGTGGAACAGGTTCTAGAGGCCAGACAAAGACTAGGTCAGCCATTAAATTGGCTCAACCTCCTCCAGCCCCCTCTCGGCGGGAGTTAACAAACGCCAGTTTCATAACGTCAGTCCTTTCAAGGCAAAGGTGGGGAGGGTGCAATAAAACCAAGCCCCTCAGCCTCAAAAGAAAATGCAACAGAAGGCGCAGGACCCAAACGCCCAGTGCCGCTATCTGTTGTTGGCCCAAGTCCCACCTCCGCTGCCTGGGGGACTCTTCCTCAGCGGTGGGAGGTCATCTGACTCAATTCTACAATCGGTGGAAGTCCATAACATTGGACAAATGGGTCCTCTGGATAATCCTCGAGGTATTCCCTCAATCTTTTAGAGACCCCTCGGATCGTCCCCCAAACTACAGCCCAGGCTGTCAGTACTTCAGTCAGAACTTCTGCCACTGAGATACAAGGTCTTCTGAACAACAGGGCAGTGGAAGTAGTTCCACTGGATCAGCAGGACACAGGTTCTACTCCCATTACTTTCTGGTTCCAAAGAAACCAGGGCAAGCGCCCATTTTGGACCTCAGAAAATGAAACAAATTTCTTCCCAAAGAGAAATTCAAAATGATATTGCTAGTAACCCTGTTACCTTTGCTTCATCAACACAACCAGATAGCCTCGCTGGACATGCAGGATGCTTACCAGCATATCCCTATTCACCCAAGGCATCACAAATACCTGAGATTCGTGGCTTTGGGCCAGCATTATCAGTTCAGAATCCTGCCCTTTGACTGTCCTCGGTGCCACAAGTTTTTACAAAGTGTTGTGCAATACTCGCAGCGCATCTCAAAAATCGAATACAAGTGTTCCCATACCTGGATGACTGGCTAGAAAGCCCTTCCAGGCAGGAACCCTCAACACTGTTGCCACGGCCTCAGACTTTCTCATGTCCATGGGAGTTCTGCTAAACCTCAAGAAATCACATCTGCAGCCCTCCCAGAGGCTCCTTTTCATAGAACTCTTCTGGACACATCCTGTGCAAAGCTTTTCTACCAGAGGACAGAAGGACTGATATTCTGCAGATGGCCCAATATATCAGAGAGAACAGCTCAGTAAGGGCTATCTCGATGCAGCAGATGCTAGGTCTCATGGCATCCTGGTGTTCACTGTACCCTAACACGCCTGCACATGAGAACCTCTCAATGGATGCTCAGTACTCAGTGGTCTCCTACTTCTCACCCTCAGTCCTTTCTCAACAAGGTGACAGAACCTCTGAAGAAGTCACTCACCTGGTGGTGCAAGAGAACCTTCTGAAAGGTATCCCTTTGCTCCTCTTGAGCATCAAATTTCCATTACCATGGATCGTCCCTGATGGGGTGGGAGCTCACTGTCAGACTCTCCACACTCAAGGTACATGGACTCAGGAAGAATCCAGCTTCGCATAAATGTCCTAGAAATGAGGGCCGTCCTTTATGCAGTCCAGGCTTTGAAGGACATTCTTTGTCACAAGAACATTCTCCTTCAAATGGACAACAAAGCAGTGATGTGTTACATCAACAAGCAGGGCGGTGCTCACTCTTACCCCTTATGCAGGGAAGTGATGAGTGTGGGAATGGTGCTTGGAGCACAAGGCTTTAATTCAGGTGGTCTACCTGCCGGGAGTGCAGAACGAACTAGCAGACCCGTCTCAGCAGAACAGAAACAGATTCTCACGAATGGTCTCTCGACTCAACCATAGTTCAGTCACTATTCTCAGAATGGGGAACTCCATACCTGGACCTTTTGCATCCCCACTCAACATAAAACTGCCTCTCTTCTGCTCCAGAAATCCAGGGCCTGGCATTTTCTGCCAGGATGCGTTCAGGCTGCAGTGGACAAACGCTTTCTATATGCCTTTCCGCCTCCTCTCTAATTAGAGGGTACTTCTCAGTTCGAGTCCCAGGGAACCAAATGATCCTCATTGCTCCCTTCTGGCCTAGACAAATATGGTTTACATTACTCAACAGTATGTTGGTAACCCCTCTGAAAGTGCTTCCCTTCAAATGAACCTTCTGACTCAGGGGCCTGTGGTCCATCCCAATCTGAGATCGCTGCCTTCACGCTTGGCTCCTGAAGAGATAGAAGTGAATAGGTCGAATGTCTCTCGAGAGTTTCAGATATCCTTCTGGCTGCCGAAGCCAGCCACTAGGAAAACTTATACAGCCAAATGGAGCGTTTTCTCTCTGGTGTGCAAAATCTTCTTTGAATCCTTTTCTTGCCCACCAAATAAAGTTCTAGAGTACCTTTTAGGCCGCTCAAATTCAGGTCTGCAATACTCTACAGTCAAGGTTCACCTTTGTGCCATTTCAGCTTATCACGAGCCAGTATTTCCTTGTCACTGGCTCAGTTACCTGTGGTTAAGAGGTTTCTTAAGGGTATTCTGCATACCAGACCTCCTGTCAGGCGTCCAATCGCAGCCTGGGACATTAATCTTGTGCTAGACATGCTCACTCAAAAACCTTTCGAGCCTCTATCTACCTGTGAGTTGAAATTTTCACTTGGAAAATGGCCTTCCTGATCGCCATTACCTCGACCATGAGGTCTCTGAGTTATATGCCTTGGTCACAGACCCCCAGTATATCGTGTTTCATAAAGACAAAGTAGTTCTTCAAACAGCATAAAAGTCTTGCTGTATTCTGACAATTGCAGTGATTCCCAACCTTTGAACTGCCCGGAGAGTTAACTTTCTATGCAGGGCATAGAATGCTGAGCTCGAGCTCGTTTGAAGTCTCTGTCTGGAGTATTTTGAACAAACCGTCAGATTCTTTACTCCGCCTCACTGAACAGTCGCTCTGGAAATTTCTCCTTGAGCTTGGTTCAAAGTTAGTTAAAGTTTTCAGTTTTAATCGGGTTTTAAGCGAAAAAGTATCGCATGGTCGGTTCAGTCTCTGTCTGTGGTGCCGTGAGTAGTAGATAGGAATTGTTCTGTGTTTCTGTGTGGAACTTGTAAAAGTGCTGCTCGGTTCGGCTGAACCGGCCATTTGATTAATGAAATTTGTGTGTTTACTTAGTGTGTGGTTACGGTTCTAAAAAGCGTGTTTTGAACCGTTTTTCAATACCCGTGACACGGTTAGGAACTGAAAAGGAGTCTTGCCTGGTGGTTGCTGAAAAAGGGTAAGTTTGGTTAGGTTGGCCTATGTGAGAAACCCAAGAAAAAACGGGCCCACTGGTTTCAACACTGCAGTGAGTGTGGGAGCTCTTTGCTAAGGCTGATCCCCACACCACCTGTGTTGTGTCTGTGGTTTGACAGCCTCGATTCAGACTGCCAAATATGTAAAACTTTCCCAAATCTACCCTTGAGAAGATTAGGTAGACTGAGGAAAAGGAGTCCGAGAAGTCCGCTGACCGGTGCCAGCCGGTTCGGTTCGACTGAACCAGAAGGAGTGGCCTCTGACCAGGCGATACTTCTTCAGCAAGGGAGTCGATTCCAGGGATCGGTTCCGACAAAAGAAACGAAAGATAAATCGACCGGTTTGGATCCAGAGGTTCATGTTCCAACTGCCGAAGAGATAGCCAGAGCGATTCAGATTGTGGAATCGCTCCATCTGGTTCTGACCGATCCGGCTCCTTCTGGCAGTGGTTTGGTTCAGTTGGTTCCCCGGTTCAAGATTGTGCCTGGAAGATTTTATGAACCGAATTTGAAGAGGAAGGGAATTTGAGGATGATGATGTAAGTGAGGGTCTGGATGTGCCTGTGGAACGGACTTCTCCCAGACAGACCTTCAGGTGTTTCCTCCTAAGCTTTCTGAGTCCCTTCTCACTTTATGTTTTACAGAAAGGTGGCTGAAACACTCCAGCTTCCTATGGAAGAGGCTGTGGAAGATCAAGAGGAGCCTGATTATGTAGAGATGATGGACATCCCAGAGTCAGGAGACTGTCTATTCCCTCCATAAATCTTTTGGGAAACAGACACAAAAATCTTAAAGTCTCCTAATACTGTACCTCCTGTGAATAGAAGAATAGACAAGAGTATACACTTTCAGGCTCAGATATGGAGTTCTTATATCAGCAATGCAGCCATGTTGGGATAGTGCAGACTGCTGCCTGTGACAAGACAAATATTCCTTGGCTTCACACCCCTGACAAGGACTCCAGGAAGATTGATGCCATGGCAAAGAAGCAGTACATGGCATCTTCTTTGGGACTCAGGCAGGCGAATTACATGGCCTGTACAGCTAGGTACCGGAAGTCCAGGTGGGACACTGTACTTGCACTGGCTAAACAGGCCTTCCCCAGCTAGCCAAGGAGCTGGAAGCAGTGGCTGCTGATGGGATTGAGGCATCTAACATTCACTTTCATGCTGCTGTGGACTCTAATGATGTGTCATCAGAGTCAGTACATCTGTGGCTCTTGGGAGGATGGCTTGGATCATGTACTAGCCTCTACTTGGGACACCCAGGCTAAGGCCATGGATTTTCCTGTAGTGGGTAATTCTTTTTTGGGGAGCAGACAGAGAGTTACATGAAGAAAATGGATGAGTACAGGACCACTTACAGGAGTGCTCAGGCCAAGGAAAGGAAGCAACTCCTCAAAGGCAGCAGTCTAGGGGCAGGGGCAGGCCTTTTCAAATGCCTTTTACCAAGCACAGGCCTCTTCTTCCTTTTCTCAGAGGGGTTCTTCAGAGGAGAGGCAGAAGGGGATGAGCAGGGCTGCATCCACTCCTCAGCCTAAAGCCCCTGCCAAGCAGACACCCTGATGGGCCTGCCCGGTCGACTGTCCTATTCCAGTAGGGCAGGCTGGCTTACTTTGTCCAGGACTGGATGTCTGTTACATCAGACAAGTGGGTCCTGGACGAGAAGCTCAGGGACTGGTTCTCAGCTTCAAAAATTTCCAAAGATGAGAGCCAGATCTTTCCACCTGCAAATCTTTCAGAAACCCTTGCCCTAGAGGCAGAGGTTTCTTCTCTCTAACTTTAAAAGCTATAGAGAGTACCTACCCTACACTGGGGCAAAGGACTGTACTCCAGGTACTTCCTGAACCCCAAAAGACAGGGAGTGACGAACCATTCTTGACCTAAGAAATCTAAACAAACATCTTTTAAAACCAAAGTTCAAGATGATAACTCTGGGAATAATCCATCCCTCTCTAAGGCCGGGGACTGGCTAGCCTCCCTGGACCTCAAAGATGCCTACTTTCACATTCCCATCAGGTGCTCCCCAGAAAGTACCTCAGGTTCGAGGTTGCCCTCAGGCCACTATCAGTTCAGAGCAGTGCCCTTTGGCTAACCTCAGCCCCAAGGGTTTTCACAAAGTGCCTGGCAGTAGTAGGTGCCTTTCTAAGAGGGCAAAAGATTTCCATTTTCCTTATCTGGACGACTGGCTAATAGTGGGTCAGTCTCCAGACCAAGTCAAGTCTCACCTACAAGTGACCCAGCAAGTGCTCACTTCTCTAAGATTTCTTCTCAACCTTCCCAAGTCAGTTCTCTAACCAGTCCAGCTCCTTACCTTTATAGGGCAGAACTGACACACTCAGAGCAAGAGCCTTTCTTCCTCTAGAAAGGGCAAGGGCTCTTATGGAACTAGCTTCTTCCTTCAGCCTTCAGGTATCTCGACCAGCAAGGCATTTTCTCCAGCTCTTGGGCCACATGGCAGCTTCAGCAGCAGTGGTCCAAGGTGCAAGATTCAGATGAGGGACATTCAGTTTCACCTGAGAGCTTTCTGGTCTCAGAAGAAGGATTCCTTACCAAACTGATCCCAGTGACTCTGACCTTGATCCAAGCCCTCCAATGGTGGCAGGATCAGGACAATTTAAGACAAGGTGTTCCTTTTGTTTGCTCAGCCTTGTTCAGTGGTCCTTACCACGGATGCTTCTCTCCTGGGCTGGGGAGCCCACCTGGGGTCCCTTACTGCTCAGGGGCTGTGGTCCCAAGAATCCTCTCCACATCAATTTTCTAGAGCTCAGGGCAGTTTTCTGGCTCTAAAGCATTCTCACAGTCAGTACAGAACAAGGTGGTTCAAGTCAGAACAGACAACACCACCACCATGTGGTACATCAACAAGCAGGGAGGCACTTGGTCCACGCCTTGTGCATGGAAGCCATGAAGTTGTGGTCACTGGCTTATTCCTGCAAACCTCTCTTGTAGCAGTTCACCTTCCAGGCAAGGACAATGTGCTAGCAGATGCACTGAGCAGGAATTCTCAGGGCCATCACGAATGGTCCCTGGACCCTCAGGTGTTGAAAGTGATTTTTCAAGGTGGGGCACTCAGAGATCTCTTTGCAGCCCCAGACAATCACCAACTCCCTCTCTTTTGTTGCAGACCTCCAGTCCTGGGCTCAGTCCCTCTGGACGCCCTGATCCTGAATTGGGAGGGAAGTTTCTGTATGCCTTTCCCTCTTCCCATCCTGTTCAATGTTTTGGTAAAATAAGGTCTCAACCATGCAGTGATTCTGATTGCTCCAGATTGGGTCAGACAGCACTGGTACCCCTGTTGCTGTCCCTAGCAGTCCATCTTCCCTGTCTCTTCCAGGAATTACAACCTGTTAACATCCTCTCAGGGAAGGATTTGGTACCCCATTCTTCAGTCTCTCAATCTCAAGCATGGCTCTTGAAGAGTTAGAGTTTGCTGATCTGCATCTTTCCCAAGGGTTCTGAATATCCTCAAGGCTTCTCGGAAGCCCTCCACCAGGAAGACTTACAACTCGAAATGGAAAGATTCAGCATTTGGTGTTCTAAGAAGCATATTTCTCCAGACACTGCTGAATTGCCTACGGTTCTGGATTATATGGTCTATCTTAATGGCCCTGGGCCTCAGACCAGCTACTCTCAAGGTACACTTGTCAGCTGTTTCTGCATTTTTGTCTGTGGGAAGCCTTCCTCATAATCTTCCCATCCTGTGTGCTGTATATTTTTAAAGGATTGCTTTACACCAATCCTCCTTTTAGAGACCCTGCCCTGCCTGGATTTAAATGTTTGCATTGCACACTTATGCAACCCCTTTCAGCCTATGTCTTCAGCAGAGCTTAAGTACTTGACTTGGAAGACTGTGTTCTGGTAGCCGTACCTCTGCCAGGCGTATCAGTGAATTCAAGCCCTGTCAGTGGAACCTGATTTTATCTCATTTCACAGGGATAAAGTGGTCCTTAGAACCAATAGAATGTTCTTGCCCAAAGTGGTTTCAGACTTCCATTTAAACCAGTCTTTGTCTCTCCCTGTTTTCTTCACTGATCATTCTTCTTCAGGAGAGAGGAGGCTACACAGTTTAGATGTCAAAAGAGCTCTTAGTTGCTACATAGGCGTACCAAGGGTCTGAGGTTTGACTCCCTGCAGTTGTTCCTCACTTATGGAGAAGTGGGAAGGGCAAACCTGCCACCAAAAGATCTGTTGCCAGGTGGATTGTGTCTTGTATACAATTCTGCTATGAAAACTGGAAAAACTCCACCCTCAGGCCTGAGGGCTGATTCCATAGAGGTACAGCTGCTTCCCTGGCTGCTGCCAGTGATATCCCTCTCTTAGAAATTTGTCAAGCAGCCACCTGGAAAACAGTCCATACCTTTACCAGAATTACTCTCTGGATATCCAGGCTAGGAGTGATGCTCGGTTTGGCACAGCAGTACTTCAGAGCCTATTCCCAAAGTAGGTTCTGTCCCTTCTCCTTGAGGTACTGTTTGGTAGTCTGCAACTGTCAGAATACAGCAAGACTTCATGTTGTTTGAAGAAAAATTACCTGAGTAATTATATTTCTTCTAATGGAGTCTTGCTGTATTCTGACTCACCTCCTGCCTCCCTCTCAGAAACTGTTTTGGGAAGTGGGTGGGCAGGTGCTTGCACCCAGGGTGTTTTGCTTGCACCCTTCTTTTGTTTGGGTGCTTATTTATTATTGTTATTTGCAGTACATTGGGTTTTGTTTTTGGTTTTCTGACTTGAATCTTCCTTGGGAATCCAAAACTTTTTCAGCCAGTTGGCTAGTAAGAATTTTACAATTTCCACATGGAATTTTTAGTTTAGTTGGGCTTCGTAAGAATCTGATTTAAGTTCAAAACACTCCAGACAGAGACTTCACCTTCAAGCGAGACCCAGCTGGGTGAACCTGTCGCTATCAGATGCATGTCAGCATGGCTGGTGGCATGCCTTCGCCCTGTTATTCCATGCTGCAGAGTTATGCACAGGAAGGCAGAGTGTCCCTCTCACTCTACTAGAAATGTCGTGGCATCCCTGGCGGAGATCCGCAATGTGCCCATTGCAGATATTTGCAATGCAGCTACCTGGAGCTCAGTGCATACTTGGCCAAACACTATGCCCTGGATGTCCATGCTAGATGACATATTTCGTTGGGCAGATCCATCCTTAATGGTCTTTTGTCCTAAAATTGTGAGCTCTTGGTCTCTCCTGTAAGCCCTCTCGGGATTATTAGCTCAGTTCTCTCCCAATAATGCAGATGAGTGGTGGAGACTTAATGTCCGGGAAGGTATGGAAATTACGACTACGTAATCCTTGATCTTCTTGGACCAAGTCTCCATCACTCATTCACACGCCCACCCACCATCCCCGAGCTCACCACTGTCGTTGGTCTTCACTGCCTCAACCTTTAGGCTGTGAAGACTTCTTTCTTGACCCTTCTTATACAGGTCTTCCGGACTATCTTATGTCCAGTTTTTTGTTAGGCTATCCTTCTAGGTTAGTTATGCGCACCTGCTTGGAAAAAAGGTACTGAGGTGGTTGGAGGGTCGGCCTTGAGACAGTCATTGCCACACAGCTGAGGCTTGGGCGCTGCTCCTCACAGCTCCATCTCTGGCACCTGCCGTCCTGCAAAGTTTGCTCCAGCTGGGTCATAGCGCCTCAGCATAGATCCCAGTAGTGTGAATGAGTGGTGGAGACTTCGGCCAAGAAGATCAAGAATTATGGTAGGTACGTAATTTCCATTTTTAAGTACCAGTTAAGGCAGGTTTCTTTTTCTCCTTGTTCTTTCCAACCCTCCTTGACTCTTCCCCTCTCTTCTGTCACCCACTCTTGCTTCCTACTCTATGCTACCTCAACAGGCACCTGTACTTTTGCAGACTCTCAGGTATCCATTTGATTGTGTAATACATTTTTGCTGCCACTTTTACACATTGCATCCACATGCTTCATCATCTGTAAAGATGCCTATTGTAGCATCTGCACAGCTGCCTGTTGTGACCTCCTTTTGTCTTTGTATTCTCGTACACTGTTATGAAACTGGTTCCATTCTCAGATTTTGTATGTTTATCCGCTCTATATTCCCTCCCTCAGGTTGCACCTGGAAATGAGCCTTGGCTCAGTGTGCCTTTCCAGTCATCAGTTTTAAATAAATAAAAACCTGGGGAGGGCTGGATGTTTGTTTTAGTTTCTTGGCCTTGTGAACTTGAACCAACTCAGATTACAGTATATGGCAAATTTTGCCTGGTTCCAATTTTGATGCTCAGAAGAACAAACTTTGGGAAGTTCACACTGATCATCACCTGTATTTGAAGGAGGGAAGGAGGGGAAGATCTCATAGACCCGAGCCCCTTCCAACCTTAAGTTACTATGTTATGTTATATTGCAGGTAGAGAAGTTACATGTAGGTGTTTCCTTGTAGGTTGAACTACTGCTGTCAAGGACTTGTGGTACAGAAATAAACTATCTGTGTGTTCTCTCTCCTTCAGGGCAAACTCTATAGCTGCACAGATGGATCAAAGCAAACAGAAGCAGACTGCAAGTAAGTGCAGAACAACAAGAGACTCATTGTGGGGCGGCCTACCAGCGTAAGCGGTAGCGCTACTACTTGTGATGCTGGCGACCCAGGTTCGGGAATGAGCCTGGATCATCAGAGGAGCTGATCGTCGGGGGATTCAGTGTCACCCAGATGCTCTCAACTCAGGAGGGAGGGTTCATGGCTACCAGTACACTGCCACCTGGGTGACCACAGGTGAAGGTTTACTTGGCACCGTTGGATCAGGGTGGGGGACCCCAGTGAGGCTGTAGCACCTGCACACATCTCCATGTGCACATCATGCTGTCCTTGGAGGAGAGGAAGAAATGCGGCTATGGCAGAGGACATCTGCTCTGTGTCGATGAGCCCTGCATGGCCAACTGTGGCACTCGCTTCCGGGCACTGTACCTACCGACTCCCTGCTGGGGGTAGAGAGGTGTGCCCCAGTGTCCTCACCCTGGGGAGAAGCCAGGGTGCCTAGGAGACTGAGGTAAGTCCTGGGAGGTGGATAATGGGGCTGGGCGCAGGGTTGGACTGATAGGAGGCTGGTCGGCCATAGGAGATTAAAGTACACTAATTCGAAAAAAGAGACTCATTGTTGTAACTCCATAATACTGGGTAGGACACTCACTGATTAGAAGCTGATTGCAGAGGCAGTGTAATCTAGTGGTTAGAGCTCTTGCTTGGGAACCAGAAAATTACAGGTTCAAACCCCACTAGAATCATATACTTACTGTGTGGACTAGAGCAAGTCATTTATCCTCCCACTGCTCCAGTCCACCCTGCTGCGAAATGGGTAAGAGCAGGACCCCACTGTAAATGAGACATCACATCTTTGTTGGGCTGTCCTTGAATATAAGCTGTAAACTAAGTTGTAAGGGACTATGTACTGTATTTCACATTATTAAGATTAGCCTTTGGATTGTGGGTAGAGCTGGATTTTTATTGGTTACAGAGAGACAGTTCAGCTACAGTACCCCCAGTAAAACTCCTTTTGCATTGTGGGTACGACATGTTTTGGAGTTGTCATTCTTTTGTTTTCTTTGGCATTCACAGGGTAAATTTATTACTTACAAAGATGGGGATGTCAACCAGCCAATGACTGAAGTTACTTAAGTGGAGAATAGTAATTTCCACTTTGACAACGTCCTGACTGCCATGATGGCTCTGTTTACAGTCTCCACCTTTGAAGGATGGCCAATGTGAGTAGTGTCCAACACAGTTCTTTCTCTCCTTACCCTCATGTTTTTCTTATTGTGTTCACCACCATAGAGGGAGTAGAGATGTTCTGTACCTATGTGTCTGTTGGTCTGTCCATCTCTCTGACTTCTTGTGCCTTCTTCTTTCTCTCCACCCTATGTTGTTCACATGCAAGGTGACCCCTTTTCTGTAACTATAGATCTTCAAAGGTTTTAGAAAAAACTGGTGCCTTTGACCACTGTCATTTTTAGAAATGTCAAAGGTTAAGTGAATATTTTGGCATTTTATCCTCATGTGAGCATGGTGGTGACATAGGAACACAAGCTAGACAAATATAGACCAATAGCCCATCTTGTTAGCCTTCTGCCAACCTGGCAGTTCATTTATTTATTCATAATTTTTGACCAGGAGTACAGAGTAAGCTGTGACAACTTGTTTCACGTGTATCTTGGAGGGTAGGTTACACGGACCTATTTCTATTGATGGGTAAGTAATTGACCACGATACAGAGGAAACTCTCCTACTTTTCTTTGATAAGTGCCATGGAATCTTTTATTTCCACCTGACAGTGACCAGAGATATGCAGGAGGAACCTCGGTTTAGTGTCTCATCCAAGGATGGCACCTCAACAGTAGAGCACCCTCCTTGTACTGCACTAGTGTCGTTATGAGTATTATTTCAAGATCTGGGTGTGGGGCTAGAACACACAACCTTTTGTTCTTCCAATCTTCTGACCCCAGAGGTGAGCATACTACCAACTGAGCCACTGAAAATGCCCCTTGAAAAATGTATCCTCTCTGGTTGCCATATACTTGAATGTAATGGGACAATGTGACATGGGGTGGGATTTCCAAAGATTGTCTCCAGAATCTGTCCACCTGTATTTTAAAATGTGGGCATCTATCTACACTGTTAAACCAACTTTGATATGGTCTAACAGCTTCCAAAGTTGGGAAGTAGTTGTGTCCAAAGACAAGGACTTTGTGTCCAAAACTATATTCATAAATCTTCCTGGACGTAAGTCTCCACCACTCATTCACACTATTGGGATCTGCGCTGGAGGCACTAGGACCCATCGGAGCAAACTTTTTGCTGGAGGGTCGGCGCTGGAGATGGCGCCACGCAGGCATGGCACTTGCGAGCCACAGCTCGCGCAATGACTATCTCGGCGTTGCCCTCCAACCGCTTCAGTTCCTTTTTTCCCGCCATCGCGTGCGCTTCAGTGACGACGCTGTTTGCCTACCGAGTCAAATTCAACTAGCAGCATAGCTTTCAGTTTGTTATTTTGTAATATTATCTCGATAACAGTATCGCTAGTCTTGTTTTAAAAATAAAGAAGTCTCAGCCCATTTTGACGGAGTCGACACATGAGCAGGTCAGGTGACGGTAGGGAGACTTTCGGATGAAACCTGTTCAGTCAGTCGGGCTGGGTCCTGTCCGCCGCCTTCTTCGAGGGGGTGTCTGACAACGGTCAGTCCAATGCCTGGGGATGGGCGGTCCCCACGGAAGCATAAAAATAAGCGGTCACATTCTCTGCACCGTTCCGCCTCGAGCTCTTCTGGCCCACAAGTCTAAAAAGAAAAGGCATCACTCGAAGTCGCCCTCTGATATGTCTGCGCAGGACGTCGGGTTATCGGCTAGTTGTCTCCTCCTTCGAGTCGCCAACCTCTGCTTCTGGTAGCCAGCGGCTCGACATCAAGTCCTACCCCACCTGCAGGTAGGTCTTCAGGTGAGCAGTTTTATCAGTGGGCTGCTCATATGGAGCAATGGGCTCGGAGGTTAGTTCAGCTACCTGGCTCAGTCACTCATGGGCTTTCGGGCTCATTGAGACCAGAGTACGGTGAGTTGACTCTCCTGGTCCTGCCTGGCACCTTCTTTGGTGCCGTCGACTAAGGGCTAGGTGTCCCCCCATGGCTGCAGCGCAGGGGCCACACCGATGCCTTTTATCTCCTGCTCTTCTTCCTTCAAAACCTGTTTTCAGGTCTGGGGTGTTTTCGGCGTCCTCGGCACCGTGTGGAGCCTTGGCACGTCCTCAGCGCCCGTGATGCGCTCAGCGTCATCCTTGATGCTGTCCTCGGCGCCGTCGGCTTCACGTGCTGCCTCATCGCGCCGTGCGGGTTCTCGGCGCCCTCCTCGGCACCATGCAGCTTCGGCGCCGTTTCGCAGCCACGTGGTCCCTCGGGCGGTAAGCCGGTGCTGCGTGCCTCCAGGCCGTTTCGGTGCCGGCGCCTCGGCGCCAGGGCCCCTCGCCCTCTGCTTTTCAGGACTCCTCTTTTCACTCATTTCCTTCTTCATTCTCTTCTGATTTTCATTCCTTTCTGTCCATACAGTCCTCCTGGACCGTCAGGAGATGACATTGAGCCTAACCCAGACCTTCGGTTGGGTGATGAAGTGGACGAGCAGGATCTATCTCTGCTGCAGAGCCTGTGGTCGAGGACCTGTCTTTAAGTCTCTGCTGAAGAATCTGAGTTCCACTTTTTCTCCAGACTACAGACATCGATCCTGGGAAATTGTTAAGACTCCAATACCTTCATGTTCCGGAGATCCCTACGGATTTGACTTCCGGTTCAGCCTTCCTTCGAGACGCTGTCTCAAATGGTATGGAATAATCCTTCACTCTCCACCTTTGGTGGCTAAATCCATAGATAGGAAATATTCAGCCCCAAGGATCGTCCCATTTTGGCATCTCAAGCCTTGGGATCCTATTGTAGTCCTGGCAGAGAATGATAAGGTTCTTCTTCCTCAAACTACTACAGCTCGACTATCTAACAAAGAATATCATAAGATAGACACCTTAGGTAAGAGAGTCTTTGCTGCTTCTACTCTAAGTATGCGTGTACTGCCAGCTACCAGGGCTATTTCTCACAGTATGAATATATTCTGTGGCACTCTATCAAGCAGATGGTTGAAGCTCTTCCGAGTCGGATGCAAGTCAGAGCTTCTTCAAACCATTACCAGAGGTATCAAATCTAACAACCAGCAGTTAAAGCAGCCATGGATGCTTTCGACACTGCTTCCGCTCAGCGGCTGCTGGTATTTGCACCCAACATCATTCCTGGCTACGCACTTCGGCTTTCACGAATGATGCGCAGCAGCAGGTAATGACGCTGCCCTTGATGGTGCGTATCTTTTGGTCCTCAGGTAGAGCAAGCCTAGAAGCAACTCAAAGACTAGGTCAGCCATTAAGTTGGCTCCCACTCCTCCCTCCCCCTCACGAGGGCATGTTAATTAACGCCAGTTTCATAATCGCCAGTCCTTTCAAGGCAGAGGCAGAGGGTTCCTAAAACCAACCTGCCCAACCTCAAAAGAAGATGCAACAGAAAGCGCAGGGCCCAAAGCTCCCAGCGCTACCTTATGAATGTCTGGCCCAAGTCCCATCTCAGCTGCCCGAGGGACTCTTCCTCTCTGGTGGGAGGACGCTTGATGCACTTCTACAACCAGTGAAGTCCATAACCTCAGACAAATGGGTCCTTCGGATAATTCGCGAGGGTATTCACTCAATCTGGTGGAGACCCCTCCGGATCGTCCCCAAACGGCAGCCCAGGCTGTCGACCCTTCATCAGACCTTCGCCGCGAGATTCAGGGCCTTCTGAACAACAGGGCAGTAGAAGTGGTGCCGCTGCATCAATGGAACACGGGTTTCTACCCCATTACTTTCTGGTTCCAAAGAAGTCCGGGGGTATGAGCCCCATTCTGGATCTCAGAAAGTTAAACAAATTCTCCCCAAGGAGAATTCAAAATGATTTCTCTGGGAACCCTGTTACCTCTGCTTCATCAACACTACTGGCTAGCCTCCCTAGACATGCAGGATGCTTACCAGCACATTCCTATTCACCGAGGCATCACAAATTCCTGAGGTTTGTGGCTCTGGGACAGCATTATCAGTTCAGAGTCCTGCCCTTTGGGCTATCCTCGTGCCACGGGTTTTACAAAGTGTTGTGCAGTTCTCGTAGCGCACCTCAGAAAGTCGGGATACAGGTGTTCCCTTATCTGGACGATTGGCTTCTAGCAAGCCCTTCTAGGCAAGGGACCCTGGACGCCGTGAGGCGGCTTCTCGCCTCATTCGTCCATGGGAGTTCTGCTGAACCTCAAGAAATGTAGTGCAGCCCTCCCAGAGGCTCCTCTTTATAGGGACTCTTCTGGACACCTCCTGTGAAGGCTTTTCTTCCAGAAGACAGAAGGGCGATATCCTTCAAATGGCACGTCACATCGGGAGAACACCTCAGTTACTGCTCTCTCGATGCAACGGATGCTAGGCCCTCATAGCTTCCCAGTGTTCACTGTTCCCTAAGCACGTCTGCACATGAGAACCACTCAATGGATGCTCAGTACTCAGTGGTCCCCAACCACTCACCCGTGGTCCTATCTCATCAAGGTGACAGAACCTCTAAAGAGTCCTCACCTGGTGGTCTCAAGAGAGCAAACTCCTGGGAGGATATCCTTTGCCT
Source organism: Neoceratodus forsteri (assembly GCA_016271365.2). Lineage (NCBI taxonomy): Eukaryota > Metazoa > Chordata > Ceratodontiformes > Ceratodontidae > Neoceratodus > Neoceratodus forsteri. The sequence continues at coordinate 1,629,488,164 of CM028131.1, read as the reverse complement.
TCTGGACCATCAGATCTCCTATTACGGACGCATCCCTAATGGGGTGGGGAGCTCACTGTCAGTCTCCACACTAGGTGCGTGACTCAAGTCGAGTCCCAGCTCCACATAAACGTCCTAGAAATGAGAGCTGTCCTTATACTGATCCGGAGCGTTGAAGGACATTCTCTAGTGTCTGAAGAACATTCTCCTTCAAATGGACAACAAAGCAGTGATGTATTACATCAACAAGCGAGGCGGTGCTCATTCTTACCTTATGCAGGAAGCAATGAGAGGTATAAAATGGTGCTGGAACACGAGGCTCTAATTCAAGCAGTCTACCTGCCAGGTATTCAGAATGAACTGGCAGACCGTCTCAGCAAAAGAGACAGACCCTCACAGTGGTCTTCACTCAACCATAGTTCAGTCACTATTAGAAGAGTGGGAACTCCAGACCTGACCTTTTGCATCCCCACTCAACAAAACAGCTCTCTTCTGCTCCAGAAATCCAGGGGCTGGCATTTTCTGTCAGGATGCGTTCAGGCTGCGGTGGAGAAAAAGCTTTCTTCACTTTCCACCTCTTCCTCTAATTCAGAGGTACTCCTAAGTTCGAATCCAGGGACAAATGATCCTCATTGCCCTTCCTGGCCTCCACAGCTGTGGTTTCACTACTCAACAATATGTTGGAGTTCCTCCGGACCACTTCCTACAGAGATGAACCTCTTTGACTCAGGGGCCTGTGGTTCACCCCAACCTGAGATCGCTTCACCTTCACGCTTGGCTCCTGAAGAGGTAGAAGTAAACCGGTTCAGTGTGTCTTGAAGAGTTCTGATATTCTTCTGGCTGCATGGAAACCACGTCACTAGGAAAACACCTGCACAAATGGAAGTTGAAGCTTGCTCTGGTGTGCAAAGTCCTCTTTGAATCCTTTTTCCTGCCCACCAGATAAAGTTATGAGTACCTCTTGGACCTCTCAAATTCAGGCCTACAGTACTGTACAGTCAAAGTTCACCTTGAGCGCCATTTCAGCATACTCATGAGCCATTTTTCCTCATCTCTGGCTCAGTTATTTGTGGTTAAGAGGTTTCTTAAGGAATTCTGCATACCAGACCTCCTACAAGATGTCCAGTTGTAGCCTGGGACATCAATCTTGTGCTAGATATGCTCACTCAGAAACCTTTTTGAACCTCAGCTACCTGTGAGCTGAATTTCTCACCTGGAAGACTGCCTTCCTAGTGGCCATTACCTCAGCCCATAGGGTCTCTGAGATACATACCCTGGTCACAGACTCTCTGTATACTGTGTTCCATAGGGACTAAAGTAGTTCTTCAAGTACTCATCCTAAATTTCTTCTAAGGTTGTGTCAGAATTTCATCTAAACCAGCCTTTGGTCCTTCCCTCTTACTTTGAACTTCCAAAATGAGAGAGCATTCTCTTCATTCTTTGACGTTAGAGGGCCTTTTGTTTCTTTCTGGATAGGGCCAAGGACTTCTTCAAGCCTCAGCAACTGTTACGTTTCCTTCAGCGAGACCCGGCTGGGTCAACCTGTCGCTTATCAGATGCATCTCAGCATGGCTAGTGGCATGCCTTGCCACTGCTATTCCATGGTACAGGTTAAGTTGGATGTAGGGTTTACAGCTCACTCTACTAGAGCGGTCGCGACATCCCTAGCAGAAATTTGCAACGTGCCCATTGCAGATATTTTTGCAACGCGGCCACCTGGAGCCTGCTCTATACTTTGTTAAATATTATGCTACTGGGATGTCCATGCTAGACGACATTCTTCCTTTGGCAGAGCCATCCTTAATGGACTTCTGTCTTAGAAACGTGAGCTCTTGGTTCTCTCCTGCCCCTTCTGGGGATTATTATCGTCTCTCCCACAGTGTAGTGAGTGTGATCGTGTTCAGGAAGATATGAAATTACGTATCATCGTAATTTTGATCTTCGACGTCTCCCCCACCATTCCCATGCCCACCGCTCCCGAGCTCACTTCTGTTGTTGGTCACCGCCAATCTAGGGTGTGAAGATTGTGACCCTTATAATGGCCGTCCGGATCATCTTATGTCTGCTTTTAGGTTAAGGCCACCTTCTAGGCCGTTACGCCTCCTCCTGGTAAAAGGCACTGAGGCGGGTGGAGGGTTACTGAGACATCATTCAGCGAGCTGTGGCTCATGGTGTCGTGCCTCATGCACCATCCTCTAAGCGCCAACCTCCAGCAAAAAGTTTGATCCTCGATGGTCCTAGGCTCGCACAGATCCCAATAGTGTGAATGAGTGTGAGACTCGTCCAAGAAGATCAAGAATTACTGCATACATGCTTTTCATTTTTTATCATGCAAATAGCTGCAGATCATACAAACTCGAGATTGTGAAACACAGTGCGTTCTGATTTTAAAACACATGCAATCACATGTAAGTTCTGGATTGGCTCAAACAAATGAAGGCTTTGGATTTGAAAAAAAACAAATACATGGATTAAGGACTGTGGAAATGCCTGCAGGTTCTGGATTCTGAACAAGACATGTAGGTTCAAACAATGATGAAGTCTTGCTATATTATGACATATATGCAGTGAGTCCCAACCAACTGCTCTGAGGTGAAAGAGTTAACTTTCCATGCCAGGCATGGAACGTAGAGCTTGAGCTCGGTTGAACTCTGTCTGGTTTTCTTCAAACTCAAACTGTCAGATTTCTTTTCTCACTATCGAACAGTCGCCCGGAGATTTCTCCTCTGCTCGGTCTATTTTGTCAGTTAAAGTATTGTTTTTCTCGGTTTCAACCGAAATTAAACCGCAACCGGTCGGTTGAGACTGTCTGTGGTATTGTGAGTACTAGATAGGTTTTACATTGATTTCTATTCTGTGTGAACTTGTAAACGGTTTATCGGTTCGGTTTAAACCGATCAAGTTGTTTAAAATATATTTATCTGTCATTTAGAGTGGTTACTAGTTCTATCAGTTCTAAAAAAACGGATCTTATTATCTTTTTTCCACGATCCTGACACGGTTGAGAACCGATAAGAGGGTCTTACTGGCGGTTTTATAAACTAGTAAGTTTGGTTAGGACTGGCACTATGTCTGAGAAACCCAAAAGAAAAACCGCCCAGTGGGTTTCAACACTGCAGTGTCTGTGGGGAAGTCTTTGCCAAGGCTGACCCCACACCACCTGTGTTTATTGTCTGGGGTTTGACCACCTCAATGCAGACTGCCAGATTTGTAAAAATGTTCTGCAGCTACCAAGTGAAAAGAGAGTTGGTAGGCTCAGGAAAGGAGGCTAAAAGTCCGCTGAACCGGATGTTAGCCCGGTTCGGTTCCAACCCAACCAGAGGAGCGCCCTCTGACCAGGGCAGACTTCCTCGGCAATGGAGATCCGACTGGTGAGTCGGTTCCAGCAAAAAGGACTAGAAATCAGCTGGTGGAGCCAAACTTTCCTCTCCAACCGCTGAAGAAATAGCCAAAGCGATTAAATTGTCCAGTCGCTTTCCCTGTATCCGACCGAACTGCACCATCAGGTGTCTGGTCTGCTCTTCAGTTCCACTGGTTCAAGAGTATGTATGAGGATATTATGACCCGGAGGAGGGGGAAGAGGAGATGAGGAGAGTGAATGTGGATATGAAAGTCTGATGTGCCTATTGACCCGGACATCTCCCCAGACAGACCTTCAGGAATGTCTCCCAGGTTTCTGGAGTCCCCTTCTCATTTTATGTTTTATAAGAAAGTGGTTGAAACCTCCAGCTCCCTATGTGAAGTAGCTGGATGATCAAGAGGAGCCTGACTGTGTGGAAATGATGGATATCCCAGAGTCAAGGAGGCTGTCTATTCCTTGCATAAATCTTTTGGGAAACAGACAGTTAAAATTCTAAAACTTCTCACACTATACCTCCTGTTGATAAGAGAATGGACAAGAGGTACACATTGTCAGGCTCTCGATACGGAGTTCCTTACAACAATGCAGCCATTTTGGGTAGTAGGCTGCAGCCTGTAATAAGGCAAATATTCCTTGGCTTCACATCACCCGGATAAGGACCCAGGAGGATTGATTCCATGGCAAAGAAATAGTACATGGCAGCATCCTTGGGACTCAGACAGGCAAATTATATGGCTTATGTTGCTAGATATCAGAAATCCAGATGGGATACTGTTATGGCCTTAGCAAACAGGTCCCTGGTCAGCTTGCCATGAGCTTGAGCAGGTGGCTGCTGATGGTATTGAGGCATCCAAGGTGCAATCCCATGCTGCAGTGGACTCCTAATGATGTGTCAAGAGTCATGGCTACATCTGTGGCACTGCAGAATGGCTTGGCTCAGATGTACTAGCCTGTCACAAGATACCCAGACTAAGGCCATGGATTTTCCTTGTTAGGGTAATCTTCTGTTTGGGAGCAGACAGAGAATTCACATGAAGAAATGGATGAGTATAGACCACCTATAGAGTGCACAGGCTAAGGAAAGGAAGGCCACTCCTCAAAGGCAGTTTCCAGGGGCAGGGGCAGGCCTCTTTTCTAGGCCTTTTACCAAGCCCAGGCCTCCTCTTCTGCCTATGCCCAGAGGGGGTTCTTTAGAGGAGAGGCAGACGGGTACAAGCAGGCCTGCTTCCTCCCTCAGCCCAAAGCCCTGCCAAACAGGCACCCTGATGGGGTTGCCAGGGCCGATTCTCAGCTACCTGTAGGGCAGGCTGGCTTACTTTGTCCAGGACTGGAAGTCTCTAACATCAGACAAGTGGGTCCTGGAAGTAGTAAGCCGGGACTGGTTCTCAGTTTCAAAAATTTCCAAAGATGAGAACCAGATCCTTTCCACCTGCAATCCATCAGAGGCACTGGCCCTAGAGGCAGAGGTCTCTTCCTCCTGGCTCTCAGAGCTGTGGAAAGGGTTCCACCCCTACACCAGGGCAAAGGGTTGTACTCCAGGTACTTCCTTACCCCAAAAAGACAGGAGAATGGCGGCCCATCCTGGATCTCAGATATTTAAACAAGCACCTTTTAAAACCAAAATTCAAATGGTGACTCTGGAATTATTCTACCTCTCTAAGGCCAGGGACTGGCTAATGTCCTGGACCTCAAGGATGCCTACTTCTATATTCTCGCCAGAAGCACCCATCGAAAGTACCTCAGGTTCGAGCTGCCCTCAGGCCATTACCAGTTCAGAGCAATGCCCTTGGCCTCACCTCTGCTCCAAGGGTATTCACAAAATGCCTGGCAGTAGCAGTTGCTGCCCTAAGAAGGCAAAATTGCCATCTTGTTTTACCTGGATGACTGGCTCATAGTAGGCCAGTCTCCAGACCAAGTCAAGTTACATTTACAGATAACTCAGCAACTGCTCACCTCTCTAGGTTTCCATCTGAATCTCTCAAAGTCAGTTCTAGAACCTGTCCAGCTCCTCACCGTCATAGGCGCAGAGCTGAACACAGAAGAAGCCAGAGCCTTCCTTCCTTTGGACAGGGCAAGGACCCTGGCTCTCTGGCCTCCTCCTTCACCCTGCAGGTCTCTCGACCAGCAAGGCATTTTCTACAGCTCCTGGGAACATGGCTGCTTCTACAGCAGTAGTGCAGGGAGCAAGATTTCAGGATGAGGGACATCCAGTTCCGTTTGAGAGCCTTTTTGTCCAAAGGAAAGACCTCCACCAAATTGATCCCAGGCCCTACAGTGGTGGCAGGATCAGAGCATCTGAGACAAGGGGTTCCGCTTGTCACTCAGTCTCACTCCTTAATCTTTACTACAGATGCATCCTCTTGGGGTGGGGGAGCCCACATGGGCGACTTCACTACCCAGGGATTGTGGTCCCTCAGGAATCTCTGCTCCACATCAACCTGTTGGAACTCAGAGCAGTTTTTCTAGCACTTCAGGTTTTTCCAAATCTGTTCAGAACAAAGTTGTACAGGTCAGAACAGACAACCACCACAATGTGGTACATCATCAAGTAGGGGCACTCGGTTCACGGCCTTGTGCACTGAAGCAATGAAGTTGTGGTCTCTGACTTACTCCTGAACACCTCCCTTATAGCAGTTCACCTCCCAGGCAAGGACAATGTCCTAGCAGATGCTCTCAGCAGGATTTCCCAGGGCCATCACGAATGGTCACTGGATCCCCTGGTCCTGGAGGTGATATTTGCCAGATGGGCACCCGCAGATAGATCTTTTGCAGCCCCAGACAATCACCATCCCTTTTTGCTGCAGGCCCCAGTGTTGGGCTCAGTCCCTCTGGATGCCTTAGTTCTCAATTGGGAAGGGAAGTTTCTGTATGCTTCCCTTCCTCTCCTGTTCAAAGTGTTAGTCAAAATCAGATCTCAATCCTGCAAGATGATCCTGATTGCTCCAGATTGGGCCAGACAACCCTGGTATCCACTCCTACTGTCCTTAGCAGTCCATCTTCCCTGTGTCTTCCCAGGAATCACAACCTGTTAACCTGTGCTCAGGGGAGGGTTTGGCACCCGAACCTCAAATCTCTCAATCTCAAGGCCTGGCTCTTGAAGAGTTAGAGTTTGCTGATCTACACCTCTCCCAAGGTGTAATGGATAATCTTCCTGGACATAAGTCTCCACCACTCATTCACACTATTGGGATCTGCGCCGAGGCACTAGGGACCCATCGGAGCAAACTTTTTGCTGGAGGGTCGGCGCGAGATGGCGCCTGGAGAGACGGCACCGCGAGCCACAGCTGCGTGTAATGACTATCTCGGCCGACCTCCAACCGCCTCAGTTCCTTTTTTCCCGCTGTCGAAAGTGCACTTAGTGACAACGCCGCCGTCACTGGAGTCAAACTTCAACTAGCAGCATAGTTTTCAGTTTGTTATTTTGTAATATTATCTCGATAACAGTATTGCTTAGTCTTATTTTAAAAATAAAGAAGTCTCAACCTACTTTGAACAGAGTCGACCATGAGCAGGTCAGGTGACGGTAGGGAGACTTCGATGAAAGCTGTTCAGTCAGTCGGCTGGGTCCGTCTGCCGCCTTTCTCCGGAGGGGGGCTCTGACAATGGTCAGTCCAGTGCCTGGGGAATGGGTGGTCCCCGCGGAAGCATAAAATAAACGGTTGCTTTCTGCACCGCTCAGCCTCGAGCTCTTCTTCGCCCACAGGTCTAAAAAGAAGGCATCACCGAGGTCGCCTCTGATATGTCTGTGCGTAGATCGCTCAGTTATTGGGGCTAGTTGCCGGTCTCTCCTTCGGAGTCACCAACCTCTGCTTCTGGTAGCCAGCGCTTCGACATCGAGTCCTACCCCGCCTGCAGAGAGGTCTTCAGGTGAGCAGTTCATCAGTGGACGGTGTTATGGAGCAGTGGGTTTGGAGGTTAGTTCAGCTACCTGGCTTGGTCACTCATGGGCTTGGGCTCACTGAAGACCAGGTAGGGTGGTTGGACACTCCTGGTCGCAGAAGCACCTTCTTCGTGCCGCCGACTCCGCGCTAGGTGTTTCCCTCACATGGCTGCGGGCGCAGGGAGCCACACCGATGCCTTTATCTCCTGCTCTTCTTCCTTCAAAACCTGTTTTCGGAGTCTGGGGTGTTTTCAGCGTCCTTGGTGCTGCAAGGAAATTGTCGCCGCCCTCGCGCCTGTGGTGCGCTCAGCCATCCTGGCACCGTGGCGGCTTCGGTGCCGTAGGATCTTTTGGCGCCTCGGCGCTGGGTAGTAGCTGCGCCTGCTTAGCGCCACGTGGTCCTCAGCAGCCTGGTGCCGCATGTTCCTCGGCGCATTCTCGGTGCTGTCGGCGCCTCGGGTGCCGGGGCCTCGGGCTCCCTCTGCTTTCAGGACTCCTCTTTTCACTCATTTCCTTCTTCCTCTCTTCTGATTTTCATTCCTTTCCTGTCCATACAGTCCTCCTGGACTGTCAGGAGATGACATTGAGCCTGGACGAGACCTTCGTTGGGTGATGAAGTGGACGGAAGCAGGATCTGTCTCTGCTGCAGAGCCTGTGGTCGAGGACCTGTCTTTAAGTCTCTGCTGAAGAATCTGAGTTCCACTCTTTCTCTCAGACTACAGACATCGATCCTGGAAATTGTTCAGACTCCAATACCTTCATGTTCGGAGATCCTTCGGATTTGACTCCTCCGTTCAGCTTCCTTCGAGACGCTGTCTCAAATGGTATGGAATAATCCTGCTCTCACCCCTTCGGTGGCTAAATCCATAGATAGGAAATATTCAGCCCCAAGGATCATCCCATTTGGCATCTCAAGCCTTATGGATCCTATTGTAGTCCTGGCAGAGAATGATAAGGTCGTTCTTCCTCAAACTACTACAGCTCGACCTATTAACAAAGAATCTCATAAGATAGACACCTTAGGTAAGAGAGTCATTGCTGCTTCTACCCTAAGTATGTGTATTGCCAGCTACCAGGGCTATTTCTCACAGTATGAACATATCCTGTGGCACTCTATCAAGCAGATGGTTGAAGCTCTTCCGAGTCGGATGCAAACCGAGCTTCTTCAGACCATTACCAGAGGTATCGAATCTAACAACCAGCAGGTTAAAGCAGCCATGGATGCTTTCGACACTGCTTCCGTTCAGCGGCTGCTGGTATTTGCACCGACGTCATTCCTGGCTGCGCACCGGGTTTCACGAATGACGCGCAGCAGCAGGTAATGGTGTTGCCCTTTGATGGTGTGTATCTTTTGGTCTTCAGGTAGAGCAAGCTCTAGAAGCTACTCAGAAGACTAGGTCAGCCATTGTTGGCTCGACCTCTCCTGCCCCTCTCGAGGGCATGTCAATAAACGTCAGTTTCTATATCGCCAGTCCTTTCGAGGCAGAGGCAGAGAGGTTTCCATAAAACCAACCTGCCCAACCTCAAAAGGAGACGCAACAGACACAAGGGCCCAAAGCGACCAGTGCTACCTTATAGAATGTCTGGCCCAAGTCCCATCTCAGCTGCCCGAGGTGGACTTTTACTCGCTGGTGGAGGTCATCTGATGCACTTCTACAACCAGTGGAAGTCCATAACCTCAGACAAATGGGTCCTTCAGATAATTTACAGGGTATTCACTCAATCTGGTGGAGACCCCCGGATCGTCTCCCCAAACGGCAGCCCAGGCTGTCGACCCTTCAGTCAGACCTTCTCGCCCAGATTCAGGGCCTTCTGAACAACAGGGCAGTAGAAGTGGTGCCGCTGCATCAACGGAACACGGGTTCTACTCCCATTACTTTCTGGTTCCAAAGAAGTCCGGGTTCGCCCCATTCTGTATCTCAAGCTAAACAAATTTCTCCCCAAGGAGAAATTCAAAATGATTTCTCTGGGAACCCTGTTACCTCTGCTTTATCAACACGACTGGCTAGCCTCCCTAGACATGCAGGATGCTTACCAGCACATTCCTATTCACCCGAGGCATCACAAATTCCTGAGGTTTGTGGCTCTGGGACAGCATTATCAATTCAGAGTCCTCCCTTTAGGCTATCCTCGGTGCAGCGGGTTTTACAACGTGTTGTGCAGTTCTCGGCAGCACCTCAGAAAGGTCGGGATACAGGTGTTCCCTTATCTGGACGATTGGCTTCTAGCAAGCCCTTCCAGGCAAGGGGCCCTGGATGCCGTGAGAGACGGCTTCGCCTCCTTACGTCCATGGGAGTTCTGCTGAACCTCAAGAAATCGCAAGTGCAGCCCTCCCAGAGGCTCCTCTTTATAGGGACTATTCTGGACACCTCCTGTGTGAAGGCTTTTCTTCAGAAGACAGAAGGAACGATATCCTTCAAATGGCCCGTCACATCGGGAGAACACCTCAGTTACTGCCTCTCTGATGCAACGGATGCTAGGCCTCATGGCTTCCTCAGTGTTCACTGTTCCCCTAGCATGTCTGCACATGAGAACCACTCAGTGGATGCTCAGTACTCAGTGGTCCCCAAGCACTCATCTGCAGTCCCTATCTCATCAAGGTGACAGAACCTTTAAAGAGGTCACTTACCTGGTGGTCTCAAGAGCCATCTCCTGGAGGGATATCCCTTTGCTCCTCTGGACCATCAGATCTCCATTACCAGACGCATCCCTAATGGGGTGGGAGCTCACTGTCAGGCTCTCCACACTCAAGGTGCGTGGACTCAAGTCGAGTCCCAGCTCCACATAAACGTCCTAGAAATGAGAGCTGTCCTTTATGCGGTCCGGCGTTGAAGGACATTCTGTGTCACAAGAACATTCTCCTTCAAACGGACAACAAAGCAGTGATGTATTACATCAACAAGCAGGGCGGTGCTCATTCTTACCCCTTATGCAGGGAAGCAATGAGGGTATGGGAATGGTGCTTGGAGTTCGAGGCTCTAATTCAAGCAGTCTACCTGCCAGGTATTCAGAATGAACTGCAGACCATCTCAGCAGAACAGAGACAGACCCTCACGAGTGGTCTCTCGACTCAACCATAGTTCAGTCATTATTCAAGAGTGGGGCACTCCAGACCTGGACCTTTTGCATCCCTACTCAGCCAAGACTGCCTCTATTCTGCTCCAGAAATCCAGGGCCTGGCATTTTCTGTCAGGATGCGTTCAGGCTGTGGTGGACAAAACGCTTTCCTTATGCCTTTCCACCTCTTCCTCTAATTCAGAGGGTACTCCTCAAGTTCGAATCCCAGGGGACAAAATGATCCTCATTGCTCCTTCTGGCCTCGACAGCTGTGGTTTCCACTACTCAACAATATGTTGGCAGTTCCTCTGAGACCACTTCCCTACAGATGAACCTTTTGACTCAGGGACCTGTGGTCCACCCCTAACCTGAGATCGCTTCACCTTCACGCTTGGCTCCTGAAGAGGTAGAAGTAAACCGTTCAGTGTGTCTCAAGAGTTTCAGATATTCTTCTGGCTGCACGGAAACCAGCCACTAGGAAAATTACACAGCCAAATGGAGCGTTTCTCGCTCTGGTGTGCAAAGTCCTCTTTGAATCCTTTTCCTGCCCACCAGATAAAGTTATGGAGCACTCTTAGACCTCTCAAATTCAGGCTCCAGTACTTTACAGTCAAAGTTCACCTTAGCCCATTTCAGCATATCATGAGCCAGTTTTTGTTTATCTCTGGCTCAGTTACCTGTGTTAAGAGGTTTCTTAAAGAATTCTGCATACCAGACCTCCTACAAGACGTCCAGTTGCAGCCTGGGACATCAATCTTGTGCTAGATATGCTCACTCGAAACCTTTTGAACCTCTGGCTACCTGTGAGCTAAAATTTCTCTTCTTGGACGTCTCTCCACTCATTCACACGCCCACTCTCCGTCCCCAGAGCTCACCTCTGTTGTTGGTCTTCACTCGCTCAAATCTTTAGGCTGCGAAGACTTCTTTGTTGACCCTTCTTATCTGGGTCGTCCGGACTATCTTATGTCCGGTTTTTAGGTTAAGGCTACCCTGCTAGGTTAGTTATGCTGCACCTCCTTGGTAAAAAGGTACTGAAGCGGTTGGAGGGTCGACGCCGAGATAGTCATTACAGCGCTTAGCTGTGGCTCACGGGTGTCGAGGCCTCGCGGGCGCCATCTCGCGCCGACCCTTCTAGCAAAAAGTTTGCTCCCGATGGGTCCTAGTGCCTCCGGCGAGATCCCAAATAGTGTGAATGAGTGGTGGAGACTCGTCTAAGAAGATCAAGAATTACGGTAGGTACGTATTTTCATTTCTGAAGGCTTCTAGAAAGCCTTCCACCAGAACTACCTATAATTCCAAATGGAAGAGGTTTTCCATATGGTGCTCTGGGAAGCATATTTCCCAGAATCTGCTGATTTACCCACAGTCCTGGATTATATGGTCCATTTAAATACCTTGGGGCTTCACCAACTAACCCTAAAAGTACATTTGGCAGCTGTGTCTGCTTTTATTTCAGCAGGTAAACCTCTTCTCTTTCAGCTCATCCTGTATTTTCCAAGTTTTTTAAGGGATTGCTTCACACTAACCCTCCATTCAGGGACCCTGCCCTGCCTGGGATCTTAACGTTTGCATTGCTCAGCTTATGCAACCCCCTTGAGCCTTTTGTCTTCAGCAGAGCTGAAGTTCTTGACTTGAAGACTGTGTTTCTGGTAGCCATCACTTCTGCAGACACATAAGTGAATTACAAGCTTTGTCAGTGGAGCCTGACTTTATCTCCTTCATAGAGATAAGGTGGTCCCCAGGACTAAAAGGAAGTTCTTGCCTAAGGTGGTTTCAGATTTCCACCTTAATCAATCTATATCTCTTCAGTGTATTTTACTGACCATTCCTCCTCTGGCGAGAGGAGGCTGCACAGCTAGATGTGAAGAGACCCTTAGTTACTACATAGAGCTGCATTAAGGGTCAGCAGGTTTGACTCCTCCAACTGTTCCTCACTTATGGTGAGGTTGGTAAAGAGAAACTGCCACTAAAAAGATCCATTGCCAGGTGGATTGTCTCTTGTATCCAGTTCTGTTATGAAAAGCTGGGTAAGGTTCCTCCCTCAGGCCTGAGGGCTCACTCTACCAGAGGAACAACTGCTTCCCTGGCTGCTGCCAGGGGCATCCGTATTCTAGAGATATGTCAAGCAGCTACCTGGAAAACAGTTCACACTTTTACCAAGCATTACTCCTGGACATCCAGGCTAGGAGTGATGCTCGGTTTAGCACAACTGTGCTTCAGAGCCTATTTCCTAAGTAGGTTCTGTCCCCTCCATGGAGGTAGTGCTGTAGCTTGCATATATCTAATATAGCAAGACTTCATGTTGTCTGAAGAAAAAATACTCACCTTAGTAATGTTGTTTCTTCTAATGGAGTCTTGCTGTATTATGACCTCCCCTGCCTGCCCTCTCAGAACCTCTGTTTTTGGGATGTGGGTGGGCAGTGCAGTGTGGCACTTAGTAGATGCCCACCTTGTTGTTTTCACCCTCTTTCTTTGGGGTGACTTGGTGTTGTGTTTATTTTTGGGTCTCCTGACTTGAGTCTTGGTTTTGGGACCAAAAATGTGTTTTCAAACAACATGAAGTCTTGCTATATTATAGACATTAGCAGTTTGTTCCAGCTCTAGAACTGCCCGGAGTGAAATGGTTAAACCATTCAAAATAGAATTTGGCAATGAGAGTGCTCTATCTGTGTCATTTCAAACTTGAACTGTCAGATTCTTTTACTCCACCTCAGTGAACAGTCGCTCCAGAGATTTCTCCTTCTGCTCGGTTCATTTCTCGGTTTAAAAGTGTTTTCTCGGTTGGATTTAACCGAGAATAGTTTTATTTTAACCCTAAAACCGCTCGGTTCAAGCTCTATCTGTGGTAACCGTAAGTAAATGAAGGTTTTGTCTGTGTGGAACTTGTAAGTTATCGGTTCGGTTTTGAACCGATCAGTGGGTTAAAACTCATTTAAAACTAAAAGTTACTATTTTAGAGTGCGGTTCCTGGTTCTTATCGGTTCTAAAAAAAAATGGATTTATACGTTTTTCCAATACCGTGACACGGTTAGGAACCGATAAGGGTGTCTTGCCTGGCACTGCCATTAAAGGGCAGGTTTTGGTTAGGCTGGCATTATGTCTGAGAACCCAAAGAAAAACTGGGCCCATTGGGTTTCAACACTGTGATGTTTGTGGGGAAGTCTTTGCCAAGGCTGACCCACACACCACATGTGTTTATTGTCTGGGGTTTGACCACCTCCAGTCAGACTGCCAGGTATGTAAATTTCCTGCAGCCACCCTGGAAAAAAGATTGGGTAGGCTCCAGGAGCGAGGAGCCAAAGTCCGCTGACCGGATGGCCAGCCCGGTTCGGTGCCAACCGAACCAGAGGGAGTGCCCTCTGACCAGGCGAGACTTCTCGGCAAAAGAAAAGCTGGTTCTGAGGAACCAATTCCAGTAAAGAAAACAAGAAAATCAGCAGGTCTGGAGTCCAAAATTCCTTCTCCAACTGCTGCAGAGATTGCAAAGCCATACAAATTGTCCAGTCACTGTCTCAGGGTCCGTCCAACCACCACTATCTGGTAAAGGTCGGTTCGTCTGGTCCCAGTGGTTCAGGATTATGATATTGAGGAATTTTATGAACCAGAGGAGGGGAGGAGATTATGAACAGTATGAATGTGGCTGGGAAGGTCTGGGTGTGCCCATTGAATCGACATCTCCCCAGACAGACCTTTAGAATCTCCCCTATGCTGTCTAGTCCCCATCTCATTTTATGTTTTATAAAAAGTTGCTGAAACCCTCCAGCTTCCTTTAGAAGAGGCTGTGGATGAGCAAGAGGAGCCTGATTTTGTAGAAATGATGGATATTCCAGAGTCTAGGAGATTGTCTATTCCTTTACATAAGTCTTTTTAGGAAACAAACAATTAAAATTTTAAAAGCTCTAATTCTGTGCCTCCTGTAGATAAAAAGATGGACAGAAGGTATACATTGTCAGGCCCTGATACAGAATTCCTTTCTCAGCAATGAAGTCATGTTGGGGTAGTTCAGGCAAGCAATTATACGACTTATGTAGCTAGGTATCAGAAATCTAGATGGGATACTGTTATGCAATTGGCCAACAGGCCCATGGCCAGCTGGCTAGTGAACTAGAACAGGTGGCTGCTGATGGCATTGAAGCCCTAAGGTTCAGTTTCATGCTGCTGTGGATGTTAATGATGTTTCCTCTTGGGTCATGGCCACATCTGTAGCTTTTCGTGGGTTGGCCTGGCTCAGGTGTACTAGTTTGTCACAAGATACCCAGACTAAGGCTATGGATTTTCCTGTGGTGGGAAATTCTCTGTTTGGAGAGCAGACAGAGAATTACATGAAGAAGATGGATGAATATAGGACTACTTACAAGGCCCAGGCTAGGAGGCGGCAAGCCACTCCTCAAAGGCATGCCCCAGGGGTAGGGGAGTCTTTCACAGGCCTTTCTACCAGACTCAGGCCTCCTCTGCCTATGCTCAGAGGGCTTCTTCAGAGCAGGGCAGGCGAGGGGTGGGCAGACCTGCTCCCACCCCCAGCCTAAAGCTCCTGCTAAACAGGCACCCTGATGGGTGCCCAGGGCCGATTCTCCTGTATCAGTGGGGGCAGGCTGGCTTACTTCAGTCAGAATTGGGCTTCTTTAACCTCAGACAAGTGGGTTCTGGAAGTAGTAAGCCAGGGTCTGGTTCTCAGCTTCAAAAGTTTCCCAAGTTGAGAAGCAGACTTTTCTACCTGCAAGTGCTTCAGAGACCCTCGCTCTGGAAACAGAGGTCTCATCCTGTTAGCTCTCAGAGCAGTAGAAAGGGTTCCTCCCTGCATCAGGGCAGGGTCTGTATTCAGATACTTCCTTACCCCAAAAGACAGGAGAATGGCGGCCCATTTTAGATCTCAGATATCTGAACAAGCATCTTTTGAAACCAAAGTTCAAAATGGTAACTCTGGCAATGATTTTACCTTCCTAAGGCCAGGGGACTGGCTAGCCTCCCTGGACCTCAAGGATGCCTATTTCCATGTCCTAATCAGAAGATCCCATAGAAAATGCGTCAGATTGAACTGCCCTCAGGTCATTACCAGTTCAGAGCAATGCTCTTCGGCCTTTCCTCTGCTCCAAGGGTATTCACAAAGTGTCTAGCAGTGGCAGTGGCCCACTTAAGGAGGCAGAGGATTGCTGTTTTTCCCTATCTAGACGACTGGCTCATTGTAGGCCAGTCCCCAGAACAGGTAAAATCTCACCTGCAGGTCACCCAGCAGCTTCTCACCTCCTGGTTTTTCTGCTAAACCTACCAAAGTTGGTTCTGGAACCAGTCCAATTACTCACCTTTATGGGGGCAGAATGGACACAAAGCTAGCCAGAGCCTTTCTTCCCCAGAAAGGGTAAGAATTTAGTGGCTCTGGCCTCTTCCTTCACTCTGCAGGTCTCTCGACCAGCAAGACACTTTCTGCAGCCCTGGGGCACATGGCTGCATCCACAGCTGTTGTGCAGGGAGCCAGATTTCAGATGAGAGACATTCAGTTTCACTTGAGAACCTTTTGGTCTCAGAAGAGACCCCTTTCCAAGTTGGTCCCAGTGACTCGAACCTTGATCCTAGCTCTCCAGTGGTGGCAGGATCAGAGCAATTTAAGAGTGGGGTCCCTTCATTTCCCCTTCTCACGACTTGACTCTCACTACAAATGCTTCCCTTCTGGGTTGGGGAGCCCACATGGTCGACCTTTCCACTCAGGGAGTTTGGTCCCCCAGGAATCTCTGCTCCACATCAATTTGCTGGAACTCAGAGCTGTCTTTTTAGCTCTTCAAGCTTTTCTGCATCTGTCCACGACAAGGTGATACAAGTCAGAACAGACAACACCACAACAATGTGGTACATCAACAAACAGGGAGGCACTCGGTCTTCGGCCTTGTGCACCGAGGCAATGAAGTTGTGGTCTCTGGCCTATTCCCTGAACACTCCCTCATAGCAGTTCATCTTCCAGGGAAGGACAATGTCCTAGCGGATGCCCTCAGTAGATTTCCCAGGGCCATCACGAATGGTCCCTGGATCCTCAAGTGCTGGGATAGTTTTGCCAGGTGGGGCATCCTCAGATAGATCTTTTGCAGCCCCAGACAATCACAAACTTCCTCTGTTCTGTTGCAGGCCTCCAGTGCTGGGCTCAGTTCCCCTGGATGCCCTTCTTCTGGATTGGGAGGAAGTTCTCTATGCTTCCCCTTCCTCTCCTATTCAAAGTACTAGTCAAATCAGATCTCAGCCTTGCAGGGTGATTCTGATTGCCCGGATTGGGCCAGGCAGCCCTGGTACCACTCCTTCTGTCTCTGACAGTCCATCTTCCCCTGTGCCTCCCCAGGAATCACAATCTGTTGACTTGTGCCCAGGGAAGGGTTTGGTATCCGGACCTCAAATCCCTCAACCTCAAGGCCTGGCTCTTGAGGAGTTAGAGTTTGCTGATTTACACCTCTCTCAGGGTGTTCTTGAGATCCTAAAGGCTTCCAGAAAGCCTTCCACTAGGCTACTTATAGTTCTAAATGGAAAAGGTTTTCCATTTGGTGTGCTGGAAAATATTTCCCCAGAATCTGCTGAATTGCCCATTTTGTTAGATTACATGGTACATCTTAATTCCTTGGGTCTCAGACCAGCTACCCTGAGAGTTCATTTGGCAGCTGTGTCTGCTTTTGTGTCAGCAGGAAAGTCATCCCCTCTTTCCTGTCATCCTGTGTTTTCCAAGATTTTAAGGGATTACTCCATACTAATCCTCCTTTCGGAACCGGCCCTGCTTGGGACCTTAATGTTTGCATTGCCCAGTTAATACAACCCCTTTTAAACCTCTGTCTTCTGCAGAGCTTAAGTACCTAACTTGGAAAACTGTTTTTCTAGTGGCTATCACTTCTGCCAGACCATAAGTGAATTGCAAGCCTGTCAGTGGAGACTGACTTTATTTCTTTCCACAGGGATAAGGTAGTCCTTAGGACTAATAGGAAGTTTTGCCTAAGGTGGTTTCAGATTTCCATCTTAATCAATCTATCTCCTTCCAGTATTTTCACTGATCACTCCTCTGGGTGAGAGGAGGTTGCACAACCTGGATGTTAAGAGAGCTCTTAGTTATTATAGCGTACCAAAGGTCTGAGTTCGAATCCTCCAACTTTTCCTTACCTATGGTGAAGTTGGGAAAGGCAAACCTGCCACTAAGAGATCAGCCAGGTGGATTGTCTCTTGTATCCAATTTTGTTATCAAGAGGGCAGAGCCCCCGGTTTGAGGGCTCATTCTACCAGGGGTACAGCTAAGGCCTCTTAGCTGCTGCCAGAGATATCCCTTTATTAGAGATTTGCCAGGCTGCTACTTGGAAAACGGTACACACTTTTACCAAGCATTACTCCCTGGATGTCCAGGCCAGGAGAGATGCTCGGTTTGGCACAGCTGTTCTTCAGAGCCTATTCCTAAGTAGGTTCTGCCCTCCTCCGTGGAGGTACTGCTGTGTATTCTGCTAATGTCTATAATATAGCAAGACTTCATGTTGTTTGAAGAAAAATTACTCACCATAGTAATGTTGTTTCTTCTAATGTAGTCTTGCTATATTATAGACCTCCCCAACCTGCCCCTCTCAGAACCTCTACTTGGTGGGTGCGGGCAACTCAGTGTGGGCACTACTTATGTCCTGTTAGCATTTTGTCCCCTTTGGGACTTTGGGGTGTGTATGTGTAGCGTATGTGTGTTTTATTATATTTATGTTCCATTTTCATATTATTTGAATGGTGTTAGTATTTCTGGTCCCCTGACTTGAGTCTTGGGTGTTGGGACCATCAATGGTTGTTATTATTTAGGTAGCCATTTGGCTAGTGTAGGTTACAGCTTCCACACAGACCTTAGTGAGTTTGGCTGTAAAGATCTGACAGTTCAAGTTTGAAATGACACAGATAGAGCTGCTCTCGTGCCAAAATTCTATTTTGGAATGGTTTTAACCATTTCACTCTGGGGCAGTTCTAGAGCTGGAACAAACTGCTAATGTCTATAATATAGCATGACTCCATTAGAAGAAACAACATTACTAAGGTGAGTAATTTTTCTTATGTTTAGTAGCCAGTTGGCTAGTGTAGGTTTGCAGCTTCCACACAGGACCTCAGTGAGTTTAGCTCAGAAGATCTGACGGTTTGAGTTTGAAGAACAACATACAGAGTTTCAACCGAGCTCTCGAACTCATGCTCCATGCCTGGCGTGGAAAGTTAACTCTTTCACCTCCGAGCAGTTCAAGGTTGGGACTCACTGCATATGTCATAATATAGCAAGACTCCATTAGAAGAAACAACGTTTCTAAGGTGAGTAATTTTTCTTTTAGACTGTGAAAATCACATGCAGGTTCTGGATTTTGAAAAACATGCAGACACATATAGATTCTGGAATGTGAATCTTACACACAGGTTCTGAGTTTTGAAAAGTACATGCAGAAAATACATAGAGGGTAATGGCTGGGGAGCAGGTAAACCATGCTGTAATCAACTCAGTGGTTGCTAGGGCAGCATGGTAAACCTCGAGGCGCAGCTTGAGAGGTTTACAGTAGCCTAGCAACCCCGAGAGTGATTTCAGCGTGGTTGTCACCCGATCACCAGCCATCATCTTTTACAGTGTATGGTCAAAAACAGTGTTTGCATTCTATGTGTGAGAATTATGGAACTCTGTTGTATTCTTTTTTGTTATGCCACTGTTTGAAAGTTCGAAATGTGGTTAACAACTTTTAACATTCTAAACAGTGCATAACAGAGCTGTGTAACTGCTGATTATGGTGGTTAATAGGCACTTACCATACATTATATGTATGTTATTTATTGTGAAAAAATGCAGGTCCTAGAATGTGAAAACACCTGCTGGTTCTGGATTTTTGAAAACACGTACAAATACATGTAGATAAATGGAGATTCTGAATTTTGAAGAACATGTACAGGTTAATAGATTCTGAAAAGAACAGGCTCTGGCTTGGGAAAAACATGGGTAAATAACTGTGGAAAACATATGCAGGTTCTGGATTGTGAGCAACACGTACATCTGGATTGTAAAAATACAAGTAGGTTCTAGATTTAAAAAATGCAGGTTCTGGATTTGGAAAACACATGATTGTGGACTGTGAAAAATATTCAGGCTCTGGATTGTGAACAGTCCATGTAGTTCCTAGATTGTGAGAAAGATACACAGGTTCTAGATTTTGAAAACACATGCAAACATGTAGGATCTGGACTAAGAAGAAAACACGAGGAGGTTCTGGATTCTGAAAAAACACATTCATATTGTGGATTCTATAAAATGTACAGAGTCTGTTTTTGAAGAAAAAACATATGGGTTTTATATTGTGAAAATATATGCAGGTTCCAAACTGTGAGCAACTCATGTTGGTTCTGGATTGTGAGAAACACATGCAAGTTCCAGACAGTGAACTGCATATGCCTGTTCTGGATTGTAAGAAATGAATGCAGGTTTTTGGATTTTGAAAAAAAAAAATTCTGGATGTTATAAAAGGGTTCACTAGTCCACAGATTCCTGCTAGGATGAAACAGCAGTGCAGTTGCTAGATTTTGAGGAAACATTAGCAGGTTACATATTGTGGAAAGACTAATGGGTTCTAGAGTAGGACTGAAGGTGCCAATGTGGGAAGAAAGTCTCATAGGCCCTGTGCTACCTGGACAGGATAACAGGTTTTGGATTCTGATAAAGGCTCACATGTTCAAGATTATGGGGAATAATTCACAGGATTTAGATTATGGGTGATGGATAACTGATACTAATTGTTGTGGGGGTTCACATGTTCATGTTCTAGATTTTAGATTGCGGATATCATGTTCTAGATTATGGGTAGAGGCTGATATGTTCTAGATTAAGGGATGGCTCACATGTCCTCGTTGTGGTGAATTGCTCACTGGTTCTAGATTAGGTGGTGGCTTACAAATTCTAGATTATTAAGAATGGCACACAGGATCTTATCTGTCAGTCTTCACCATTCATCACATGTGGGTAAGTGGATCATGACCGCGGAGATCTTTTTGGGGGATGGGTGGAGCTGATGTAGCACGGCGCCACCCTTGAGGCCGATGCATTGCGCATATCACGGTTGGTTGCTAGCTGGTGTCAGCCCACCCTCCTGCCAGTTCTTCGCCCCCACCGCAGAGTGGCCGCACCTGGTGTGGAGCTCCTGAGATAAGACTGCATCAGAGCTGTGGCCTAGTTTTATGTTTGGCCTATCCTGCTGAAAAAGTACCGCCGGTTCTGTTTTCACCACCTACCGACACTGCTGACTGGTAAGACCGCTCTTTTATTATTTCCAGTGAGGTCGAGTCTGTTTTTGATTGTTTACTGTTGATCATGTCTGGTATGGGGCAAGAAGTCCATGGAAAATGGGGCGGCCTCCTATGCGCCAGTGCCCATGCGGCTGTTGATATTCATTACTGACCAGCATGATCATTGCCTTACCTGCCATGGCCCGCTTCACGACATGGATTTGTGCGATGCCTGTTTTCCATGGACGTTGAGTTGTCGTGTTTCATCGTGGAAGGTCGCACGCGTGCTGCCGACTCCGGAGGGCGGGCTTCACTCATAAGGCCAAGACACGCCTCTCGCCCTTCCTCCATTTCCTCTGGTTCTATATGGACCGCGGGTGAGGGGCTTTGCCTCTTTGAGCCTTGCCACGGTGGGGACCCTTATTCAGTGCAGGAGGCCCAACTGTTCCTTTACGGGGCAGGCAGGAGGCACTGCCCGGCAATCACCCCTTCAGGGCGTAAGGCACCCCGATGTCTTGTCCTGGGGCTCATGGACCTGGGCCTGCACCAGGCTTGACGCCATCCGGCAGTGCCATTTTGGGTCTCAATGTCACTTGCGGCACGGGAGCCCTAACGTCACCATGGTTGGTGCCAGTCTGCCGCCGGCATCGTTTCTGCAGTCGGCACCGCTCACAGTGTCAATAGTGGGGATGGTGCTGTGGAAGTTCTACAGTACCTTCTTTGGCTGTTTCTAGATGGTGCTGAGATTGACGACAGTGCCATTTCTGGCTCCAGCACAGTTTGTAGCAACATGGCAGGTGACAGCGCCATGGGTGGCACCGTTTGCTCTTGGCACCGCTGCTGGCACCGGCTCTTACTCCGCACCATTCACGGCGCTGAGGAGGAACAGCACTGTGTCTGGTGCTGATTCTGGCCTCGCAATGTAGTTGGAGCCGCTTTTTCCTCCGGTGCCATTCGTAGTGCTGAGGAGGGAATCGACGCCAACTGTGGTGCCATTCTCAAGTTGACACATCTGTCGGTCCAGGAAGGGGCAGGCATCAGCAGGAGGTTTGGCATCAGACCTCGGTCTCCACCTCTTGGGAGGAGGATTCCGGGTCTGATTCAGACTGGCTACCGGACTCCTTGCAGCCTGCAACACCTCTGTACTTTCTTTTGGTGGCCCAGACCCAGCCTCCTCTGAGGAGTGGGCAGTGGTCCCGATTCTGGGATCAGTGGCACTGACCAGCAGACAGCGGTGCAGGTGACCGTGGCTATGCAGCCCATAGTCAGGGGACCTCTGCCCCTCAGCTGGGGTACCCTCCTGTGGTGTGCCTGGATCACCTAACTTTAGGGCCGACCAGGGCACCCGTGGAAGGGAGGGTGCTGCACCTGGGTGGTCTCCTCGGGACTGCTCGGAGTTGCCAGCTGCCTAGGCTGATGTTTTTGAGGTGGAGGGCTCTTTCAGAGTCTGAGGGGTCAAGGGCTCTGGGTTCAGTGTGGTGGCCCTTTCTGGGATCCACCTGGGCTCGGGAGGAGCTGGTCGCGGACCCTCATCTTTCCTCCTTTCTCCTCGAGAGGCCTTTCTCTTTGGAGGCCAGGTACCGTCCTTCTGGACTCACACAGTCTTGGTCGCCTCACAGGGCGATTCTTCAGGGCACAGGCTAGGCAGTTCCAGTCGCTTGACCAGCTGTCGGCTGTTGGGCTTCTCGGAGCCCTCCTCTTTGAGGCATCCAGTGCGGTTCTTGCCCGGGCAGAGGATGTTCCTCATCTCTTGTGGATCTGGCCCCATTCCTCTATTGCCATCTCCTTCTCTGCCTGGTATTTCCAGCCCTAGGGGCTTTTGACCTGGGAGCAGTTCAGGGTGCAGCTGCTCATTTCCTAGTTACGTTAGGGCAGTGGACCGCGGGCATTCTCCCCTCCCTGAGCAGCCGCCCCTGGATCTCCGAAGTCTTCCATCCCTCATCCCTCTTCTGAGAGAGAGGAATCATCTGTCCACATCTTCCTGCCACTGATCTGATTGAGTATCATCGCTTCCTCATGAGTATGTTGGAAGACCTTCGCATCACCCCTACCTCCCAACACAATCCTGAGCATGTGGCGCACCTTCCTAGGTGAATTCAGTGTGGCACCTCGTGGTGTCCGCCTGGCCTGCTCCCTTCTGGGAGGCGCCACTACACTTGGCAATGTCCCTTCTCCTGTGTCCCAGCCCCGGGAACTGAGCCAGAGGTATTATGGCTTCCCGAGTCTCCAGGTCAGATGCCTCACCCTCAGTCAGGCTGACGAACTGACACTCCTGATGGGCTTCACGCCCTTCACTGTGACTGGCCCTAGATCAAGACTCTGCGTGATTTTGACTTCTGGGGTAGAAGGACCTTCTACTCGGCATGGATTTTACTGTCCATTGCTGCACATCAGGCCCCTATTATTCCTATGATAGGTTCTTCTGGTCCAGGCTAGGTCAGCTCTAGTCTCCTTGCCTGATTCAGAGGTAACCAGACAAGCCATTGTACTCTCTGCTCAGGGCCTAGAGCTAGCAAGGCACCAGCGAGGCATCCTACAATGCCAGCAGGTGGCTTCCAGAGTCGTGGGACAGCGATCTACATCAGGCGGATGGCATGGCTGCGTCTCCCGGTTGTCACCCTTGGTCCGGCGTGAGGTGATTTCCTCCGCATACCGGAGAACCCATCTTTTCTCCCATAGAGTAAGGCAGCGATTGTCGGGCAACTTCCTTCCCACTCCGGGGGTCCCCATCTCACTCCCACAGGCTTGGGCCTTGCTAGGCCCATAAGGTTCTCCTCCCAGTGTGTCTCCCCCACTGGAAGGTAGGGGTTTATTCCCTTAGGGTCTCAGGCCCCCTTCGGGGGCTTGGTACTCACCACATGTGATGAATGGTGAATTGACACAAATAAGATATGGCATTCACGTGCCTACCGTAATTCTTGATCTTTCTGTGTATCTTCACCATTCATCAATTTCCACCCACCATCCCCTGGGGCCTCAGTCTCTAGGTCCCCTCCTCTGTGTGTCTCTGCTTACCCCCTTCCGTGGTGAGGTGGGGTGACCTTGGGCATGCAGAGGGTTTTTCTTCTGCCTTTGTCTGGCGGGGAAGTGGGGGTTGTTCTCCTCATCGCTTTGGCTTCCACCCCTTGGGGCGGGATGCTGGTGACTGCCCCTCCTCTTGTTAACCCTTGTCCTTCAGGACTAATCCTTTTTACTTCTGTTAAAGGTGTTTATTTCCCCCCTCCTTATTTTTGTTGGTTAGGAGGACATCCCTGGTTCCTGGTCCTCTCCTATTTAATCCACAACCCTAGGAAATCGTTCTGCCGGAGTGCCTCTTGGTCAAAATTCCATGCCTTGGCTTTTGCCAGTCTTCTCAGGTTCTTGCTACTCCTGGGCAGTAAGTCCATCTAAAAGCCGGGACCAGACCACAAGCCCTAGGTTTGTCCTCTCCCTCCCACTTAATGTTTCCTTCCTTCCTTCTCTCCCTTTTCCTCTTCAGAGATTGGGGCCCCTCCAATCCTTAGTTCTCTCTCTTCCTTGTCTGTCCTCTCAGTCGTTTATTCCTCCTTTTGTTTCTTATATCTTTTCCTTTTCTGTCCCTTGGACTTCATTGTCCCACCTCCCAACCCTGTTTCTTTCTACTGCAACTCAGAACTGATGGGAGGGCAGGCTGATGACAGCTAATGGCCAGCCTGCGCGCCACGTAATGCGCCAGCCTCGAGGGCGGCGCCATCATCTGTCGGCTCCGCCCATCAAAAAAGAAAAAGAAAAGAGCTCCACGAGGATCGTGACCTCCGCCACTTACCTACATGTGATGAATGGTGAAGATACACAGAAAGATCAAGAATTATGGTAGGTATGTAATTTTCATTTCTAGATTACTGAGAATGGCTTGAAGAGTCAAGATCTTGCAGAAAGACTGACAGAGAATTGTCTGAGTTGGGATGGACCTTTCTTACAGGTGTCATTTGAAATTCTGTGTGTACCTGAGAGTGTATGTGGTTGTTTAGTGGTTAGAGCACAGAACTGTGAACTTGGAGACCCAGGTTTGAATCCTCCATCTCCAATTGCTGCATGACTTTGAGCAAGTCACATAACCTCCCTCCACATACCTCCTCCCTCTCACTAAACCTCCTCGTGTGCTTCATAGATTGTGCAGTCATTCATAGCTTGTAAAGCACGTTGAGATACCATTGTTATGAACAGATTTCTTTTTCCTGACTTATCTGTCCTACTAGATCACATAAAATATTTGGGAATGGAAGTGTACATCAGAAATGGGAGAGAGCTACACGTTGAGTGCTGTGATGTATGTATATAGATTCATCTCTGTCTTCTCTCTCTCTCTCTCTTTGTATCATTAGGCTACTGTATCGGTCCATTGACTCACATACAGAGGACTTGGGCCCCATCTACAACTATCGTGTAGAAATCTCCATTTTCTTCATCATTTATATTATTATCATCGCCTTCTTCATGATGAACATCTTCGTAGGTTTCGTTATCGTCACCTTCCAGGAACAGGGGAACAGGAGTACAAGAACTGTGAGTTAGACAAAAACCAGGTAAGTAAGCACTGTCAGTCCTGAGACAGACAGACAGGCAGGCAGTGAGACAGACAGACAGATAATGGGCCAAGCCCTTCCTACATCAGAAATTGCTAGTTGTTGGGAGGACCTTGTCGGTGGGAGAAATGTGCATTCCAATAATTGGGGCTGTTCAGGGTCTCCACTTGAGATTTAGATCAGGCAGGGACCAAGCATTTATGGTTGCAGCCCCAAGATTTTGAAACACATTCTCAGAAGTCAGTCTGTGATGTGTCTTTGATCAGGATTTTCAGATCTCGTCTCAAGACCTGGCTGTTGTAACAAGGCCTTTCCCCAGCTAGTCCATCCGATGTTTGTACATGTTTGTCATGTTAGCAGTGTCTGTTTTGCAGTGTTATTTGTTTATGAAGTGCCTTGAGCCCATGGAAACGGACTTAAGAAATAAAGTTTGTCTGTCTGTTATCTATTTATCTGCTCCTCCAGCTACTCTGTCCATCTAGCTCCCTGTCTCTCTAAATCAGTAAGATTTTTGTCTTTTAATATATTTTAATTTAGATTTAGATAGTAATGAAAGCAATGCTATGAGATTTGTATCTGCAGCGGTAGAACATTTTATGGTATAGGATTTGTAATGGCCTGACAAAATATAAAATTTACTGTATCTTTACATGTGAGGGGCAGAATCATATCTCATAGTGGCAGAGCCGCAGGACTGTGAATTATAAAGTCCTGCCCCTCAAATGTGATGATAGACTGTGTATTTCAAGTTCAGCCATTTTGTGTACGATTTATGCAACATGGTTGACTAGTTATAACTTTAAATCAGCTGTTTGCGTAATGATTTAAAGCAGCAGTGCAACAAAATTAGGCAAAAATTTGTCCCTACCTTTTTCACTATAAAAGATTCCAGGCATCTTCCAGTTTTATTTGGTGGTAACATTTTCTAGTTCCATCAAAATTTTAATATTTAGTAAATGTTTTAATTTAGGAGAGGGAAATATGATAAAGACCTTCAAATTCCTAAAATGAATTATAAAATGGGTAGGAGAAATACTGTACTGTGATTGGTGGAATCCAGTCACATGACTGTGCTATTATTCCCAGCACAACAGTGCAGGTCAGAAATGCTTCCCATTCTGAACCTCATTACTGGGTCCTAAAATTAAAAAAACAGGGAAGCCATTTCATGATCGCAATAAGGCATTTCAGTGTGTGCATAACTGAGGGATAACAGCACTCCTTGGTGCGTAAAGCCCTCAGCTTTGGCCTCAGGCGTCACTTCCGAGGTGTGCTGTTGTCCCACAGAGGTTACTTGGGAAGCTGTGTTTGTGTTCATAGCTTTTGCAGGGTTACTTATGAAGCTGTGATGTATTGATTACCTTCTGTGATTAGTATTAAATCTCTCTGCAGGGAAGGGGTTCTCTAGCGTAGGATAAAAAAATTGTAAGCTATATTTCTGGATTTTCCAAGGCATTCGATAAAATACCCCATAAAGAATTAATTGAGGTTCTGATTAGTACAAAATTACCTGCTAACATAGTGAATTGGGTGGAGGCATGGTTGAGTAACAGAAGACAGAGGGTTACTATAAGAGGGCTAATGTTGGATTGGGAAGAGGTTACAGCGGAGTCCCACAGGGGTCAGTGTTGGGCCCATGTCTATTTAACATATATCTGTCCTCAATTAAGTGTAGTTTCCCAAACAATTGGATGAACAAGTTTGCAGATGACTGCAGGATTGGAGTTTTGTAAACACAATTGGAGAGCAACATAATGTACAGAAAACCTTGGATATGATGGTAAAATGGACTGAGCAGTTAAATTGGAATTAAACTTAAACAAATGTGCAGTAATGCACCTGGGAAAAAAATACCAACCTCGATTACAATCTGGAGGAATTGTGCTTCACAAGACTGAAGAGGAAAGAGACCTGGGGTGAGAGTAGCGGCGACCTAGAAATTAGTGCACACTGTGGTTTGGCAGTATCAAGAGGCAAACCAGGCATTGAACTGCATCTTTAGACACATTTGGTAGCAGAGATAGCAGGGTGATTGTGCCCCTTGTACCAAGAAGTTGGTGAGCCACATCCTAGAATACTGTGCACAGGTGTGGTCCCCATATATAAAGGCTGATGTCAGAAGGTTGGAGGGTGCAAGAAGGGCAAATAAAGAGATTAGGGCATGGAGAACCAAACATATCATAAGAGATTACAGGAGCTGGGATTGTATACATTACAGTATCGTAGACTCGGAGATATATGCATGATTTATAGGGCTTTCCAAGATTAACAATGAAGTGAGAATTTGGGACTTACAGTAAGGAAGACTTATTTGTAAGAGCATGGGGACATATGTTGCAATTAGAACAGGAAAAATGGAATACCTTAAAAAGGAAAAACTGATTCAGTTGAAATGGCTGTGGGGAGCGGTTTACCTAGGGATATATTACAAAGCAGAACTATGGACTCTTTTAAATTAAGTCTGGATAAATTCTATAAAAAACAGAGCAATTTAATATAAAAGTAGGCAAGGCAAGGGCAAGCATTAAGGGCAGTCTATGTAGCTTGAAAACCTGTGAAAACAGAAAGGGGATGTAAGCTAACAAAGCTAAAACAGGAAGGTCAGAAATAGACATGATGGGAGTGGTGCAGTGCAGTGGCTGTGGGGAGGCAGTCTTCAGGCAGACTTTCTGGAGGCTGCGGTGCTGCCCCATCTGCGTTCACCCCTCTGGGCTGAGGGGAGGTTGCTCATCTCCAGGCTAATTTGGCTGGGATTGGGAGCCTCCTCCCTGCCCAAGGACCCCAAATCCACTTCGCTGCCTCAAAAGATGCTGAGAAGGAGGGCGGCTGGACCACGGTGGGCTCAGGAAGGTGAGGCGGTGGGACAGAGGCACATCCTGCTACGGTTCACTCCACAACTCCTATGCCACTCTGGCAGGGAGGGACTGTCCCAAGGAGGCATCTGCAGTGGAGACCAAGGAGGATGTAGGGATCCTCCATGATGGGGGGCCCCAGGGGAGGCAGAGGACCCCAGCAGAGGAAGAAGCAGCTCCTGGTGGGGAACTCTATCATTAGGGAGTAGACTTGGGGACAGGAGGGAGGAGGGAGTGAGGAGGTTAAGTGCCTGCCCAGCGCATGGCTTTGAAGAATGGAAAGTGCATCCTAAGGATTAATGGAGTAGCAGGACGGGCGGGTGAGCTAGATGTCATTGTCCACCTGGGGACAAATGACCTGGCTAGTGATGAGGTTAGGGTAGGGCAGGAGGAGTTCAGGGAGTTGGGGAGGGTCTTAGACAGGTGGCACGCTCAGTAACATTTTGGAGGTGTTACCTGTCAATGACAGGGAGGACAAGGTACTCCACACAAGGAGTTTCAACACATAGCTGAAGGACTGGTGCAGAGCTGAGAGTTGGCTTCATTTGGGACTAGGGTCCCACCTGGAGGGATGGAGGCCTATACAGGGAGATGGCTTGCATCTATCGGGAGGGGGGACCAGGATCCTTGGTGAAGGTTTAAATACTTCATTGATAGGCATTTAAACTAGCCAAGGGAGTGGAAGAAAGCAGGGAGAATCAGTATGCCCCAGGAGGAAGCAGTCAGTAGGAAGGACTCTAAGGATTGGAAATCACCAAAGGAACCGAAAAGGTAAAATGGCAGAGAAAGGAGAAATGGGAATAAAGACAGGAGGGTAAAGAGAGAAGACATGAGGATAAGAGGGAGCTGTCAGAAGGGGAGGTAGCATAACTTGGAAGGCCCAGTGCATGAATGCTCACAGCCTGGGGAATGAAATCCGGACCTAGTGGCCTTGATGGCAGAGCCTAACCTGGACATTGTCACCATTACTGAGACATGGTACAATGGGAACCATGACTGGGATCTAGCCATACCCGGTTACACTCTATTCAGGAAAGATAGGGAGGAGGGGAGGGCTCTTACAGCAGGGAGGGTATAAAAGCAGCTGTCAAGCTGATCGACCAAACCCTGGGGTAAGTGCATATTGTAAAGGTACTGTTGGTAACATATGTGGGCCACTAGTGGGAAGAAAAGGGTTGCAGACCCAGAGGGCTGTGACTCAAGTCGCTCCAGACTGTTTTAACTCCTGACCTCTGCGGAGGCACTCGCCATTGATTCAGGGCCCCTCAACCTGTTATTAGCTAAACAGGCAGAGTAGTAGCCCTTGGAATAGCTCACCTAGGGTTACATTAGTAATTGTGTTTCTTCTAATGAGTCTTGCTGTATTCTGACCTCCTCCCTGCCTCCCCTCTCAGAATCTGTTTTTGGGAAGTGGGTGGGCAGGTGCAGTGTTGCACCCAAGGGTGTCTCCAGCACACTTCCTGTTTGGGTGCTTTAGTTTGGTTATTAAAATTTGTTATGCTTTATTACCTGTTTTTGTTTGGTTTTGGGTTTTCTGACTTGAGTCTTCCTTTGGGAACCTAGAGCATTAGTTGCCAGTTGGCTAGTAGAAATTTTACAGTTTCCACATTCTGATAGGTCAGTGAGTTTTAGCTCGTAAGAATCTGATGGTTTGGATTCAAAGTACTGCAGATAGAGTCTTCAACCGAGCTCGAGCTCAACGTTCTATGTCCGACATAGAAATTTAACCCTATACTCTCGGGGCAGTTCAAGTGCTGGGGCTCACTGCAATTGTCAGAATACAGCAAGACTCCATTAGAAGAAACATAATTACTAAAGTGAGTAATTTTTCTTGTAGTAGATCTCGAATAAGTACCGCTTACTATAATTTATTCAATTAAATGAAGAAGTCTCAGCCTACATTGACAGAGTCGACCATGAGGCGGGTTAGGTGATGGTAGGGAGACGTTGTATGAAACTGTTCAGTCAGCCGGGCTGGAGTCAGGTCCGCCGCCTTCTCCAGGAGGGTGGGTCTGACAACGGATGGTCCAATGCCCGGTCGCATTCTCGGCACCGCTCGCATCGAGCACTCTTCAGCCTGCAGGTCAAAAAGAGAAGGCATCACTCGAGATCGCCTCTGGTATGTCTGCGTCGACGGTCGGTCATTGGGGTCAGTTGCCAGTCTCCTCCTCGGAGTCACCGGTTTCTGTTTCTGATCACCACCTCTTCGACATCGGAGCCCTTCCCCACCTTTGGTAGGGCTTCAGGTGAGCAGTTTCATCAGTGGGCCGCTCTGATGGAGCAATGGGCTTGGAGATTGGTCCAGCTGTCTGGCCCGGTCACTTCAGGGCCTTTGGGATCTTAGGGAGATCGGGTGAGGCAGTTGGGCCTCCCTAGTCATCTGGCGCTTCTTGGTGCCAGTGACTCCACGCTCAGGTGTTCCCCCCCACCCCACATGGCTGTGGAGTAGGGGCCACACGATGCCTCTATCTCCTGGTATTCTTCCTTCTTTCTCCGCAAATCCTGGTTTTGAGCCCTGGGTTAGTTTTGGCACCATTGGCGTCGATGGACCGCTTGGTGCCATCCTCGGCAGCCTGATGTGTCTGTTGTCACCATCCTCGGCGCGTTGGGATTCTCAAGCGCCGTCCTTGGCACTGTAGCGGCCTTCGCCGCTGTCCTCGGCGCGTGCAGCCTTCGGGCGCCATCACCGGTGCCATAAAGCAGCCGGTAGCTGTCCTCGGCACGGGGTGCCTGTCGGCACTGTGTACAGTGCTGGGTCAGCGGTTCTGTGCTCTTTTGTACCGAGACTTGGTATGAAGTCTTCCAGTCTTCAGGGCTTCAAGACTCTGAACCCTTTTTCTCCTATTTTCCTTCTGATTTTCACTCCTTTCCTGTCCATACAGTCCCTCCTGGGCTCTCAGGAGATGATATTGAGCCTGACCCAGACCTTAGGCTGGGTGATGATATGGAAGGAGCAGGATCTAATCCTATTGCAGAGCCTGTGGTCGAGGACCTGTCATTTAAGTCTCTGCTGAGAAATTTGAATTCCACTCTTTCACTCCAGACTACGGATATTGATCCTGGGAAGCTTTTAAAGGTCCAATACCTTAACGTCCTGGACATCCCTATGGATTTAACTCCCCAGGTACAGCCTTCCTTTGAGACGCTTTCTCAAATGGTATGGAATAATCCTGCTCTCATTCCTTCTGTGGCTAAGTCCATAAATAGAAAGTATGCTACTCCCAAGGATCGACCCATTTTGGCCTCCCATGCCTTGCGGACCCTATTGTAGTCTTGGCAGAGAATGATAAGGTCGTCCTCCCTCAGGCTACTACAGCCCGACCTATAAACAAAGAATCTCATAAGATAGACACTTTAGGTAAGAGATCTTTGCTGCATCCACCCTGGTTATGCGTATTAGCAGCTATCAGGGCTATTTCTCTCAATATGAGTATATTCTTTGGCATTCACTCAAACAAATGGTAGAACTCTACCGAGTCGGACACTAATTCAGAGCTTCTTCAAACCATAACCAGGGTATCGAGTCCAACAACCAACAGGTTAAAGCAGCTATGGACACTTTTGATATTGCCTCCCGCCGGTGGCGGCGGGCATTTTACCTGCCGTACTCCTGGCTGTGCACTTCAGGCTTCACAAATGATGCCCAGCAACAGGTTATGGCATTACCCTTTGACGGTGTGTATCTCTTAGGTCCTCAGGTGGAACAAGCTCTAGAGACTACATAAAAGTGTAGGTTTGCCATTAAATTGGGTTGGCCACTCCGCCCCTTCTCGGGGGTGATAATAAGCGCCAGTTCGACCGTCAGTCCTTTTGAGGCAAAGGCAGGGAGGTTTTAATAAAATCAAGCCCCCAGCCTCAAAAGAAAATGGAATAAGCACAAAGACTAGCGACCAGTGCTGCCTTCTGAGTTTCTGGCCCAAGTCCCACCTCAGCTGCCCGACAGGGACTCTTCCTCAGTGGTGGGAGGTTGTCTGACTCAATTCTACAACCGGTGGAAGTCCATAACATCAGACAAATGGGTCCTCCAGATAATCCGTGAGGGTATCCCTCAATCTTTCAGAGACCCCTCCGGATCGTCCTCCAAATGACAGCCCAGGCTGTCAGTACTTTAGTCAGAACTACTCGCTTCCGAGATACAAGGCCTTCTGAACAACAGGGCAGTGGAAATACTTCTGTTGGATCAACAGAATATGGGTTCTACTCCGTACTTTCTAGTTCCAAGAAAACCGGGGCATGCACCCCATTTTCGACCTCAGAAAACTGAACAAATTTCTTCCCAAGGAGAAGTTCTAAATGATATCGCTAGGAACTCTGTTACCTTTGTTTCATCAGCACAACTGGCTAGCCTCTCTGGACATGCAGGATGCTTACCAACATATTCCTATTCACCCAAAACATCACAAATACCTAAGGTGTGTGGCTTTGGGCCAGCATTATCAGTTCAGAGTCCTGCCCTTTGGGCTATCCTTGCGCCTAAGTTTTCACAAAGTGTTGTGCAATTCTCACAGCGTATCTCAGAAAGATCAGAATACAAGTGTTCCCATATCAGGAGGACTGGCTTCTAGCAAGTCCTTCCAGGCAAGAACTCTCTATGCCATTTCCATGGCCTCAGACTTTCTTATGTCCATGGGAGTTCTGCTGAATCTCAAGAAATCACAGTTGCAGCCTCCCAGAAGCTCCTTTTTATAGGAACTCTTCTGGACAAATCCTGTCTGAGCCTTTTTCCAGAGGACAAAGGAGCGATATCCTTCAAATGGATCGATACATCAGAGAGACATCTTGGTTTGAGCTATCTCGATGCAAATGCTGGGTCTCATGCATCTCGTGTCCACTGTACCCTAGCTCATCTCCACATGAGAACCTCTCAATGGATGCTCAGTACTCAGTGGTTTCCCAACCACTCACCCTCAGTCCTTTCTCATCAAGATGACAGAGCCTCTGAAGAGGTCGCTCACCTGGTGGTTGCAAGAGGACAACCTTCTGGAAGGGTATCCTTTGCTCCCTGGATTACCAGATCTCCATTACCACAGGCAGCGTCCCTGATGGGGTGGGGAGCTCACTGTCAGAATCTCCACACCCAAGGTACGTGGACTCAAGACAGTCTCAGCTTCATTTAAATGTCCTAGAAATGAGAGCCGTCCTTTATACAGTACAGGCTTTGAAGGATATTCTCTGCCACAAGAACATTCTTCTTCAAGCGGACAACAAAGCAATAATGTATTACATCAACAAGCAGGGCAGTGCACACTCTTACCCCTTATGCAGGGAAGCGATGAGAGTGTGGGAATGGTGTTTGGAGCACAAGGCTCTAATCCAGGCGGTCTACCTGCTGGGGCGCAGAGCAACTGCCAGACCGCTCTCAGCAGAATGGAGACAGATCCTCACGAATGGTCTCGACTCAACCATAGTTCAGTCACTATTCGCAGAGTGGGGAACTCCAGACCTGGACCTTTTGCATCCCCACTCAACACAAAACTGCCTCTCTTCTGCTCCAGAATCGAGCCTGACATTTTCTGTCAGGTTGTGTTCAAGCTACAGTGGACAAAACACTTTCTATACACCTTTCCTCCTCTTCCTCTAATTCAGAGGTACTTCTCAAGTTCGAGTCCCAGGGGACAAAATGATCCTCATTGCTCCTTCTGGCCTCAACAGATATGGTTTCCATTACTCAACAGTATGTGGAAACCCCTACTGAACTTCCTCTTCAGACACACATCCTGACTCAGGGGCCTGTGGTCTATCCCAATCTGAGATCGCTTCTCCTTTACATTGGCTCTTGAAGAGATAGAAGTGAACAGGTTCAATGTCTCTAAGAGTTTCAGGTATTATTTTGGCTCTGCTAAGCCAGCCACTAGAAAATGTACACAGCCAAATGGAAGCATTTCTCTCTTTGGTGTGCAAAACTCTTTGAATCATTTTCCTGCCCATCAAATAAAGTTCTAGAGTACCTTTTAGACCTCTCAAATTCAGGTCTACAATACTCTACAGTCAAAGTTCACCTTTGTGCCATTTCAGCTTATCATGAGCCAGTACTTTCCTTGTCACTGGCTCAGTTACCTGTAGTTAGAGGTTTCTTAAGGAATTCTGCATACCAGACCTCCTATCAGACGTCCAGTTGCAGCCGGGACATTGATCTTCTACTAGACATGCTCACTCGAAAGCCTTTTGAGCCTCTAGCTACCTGTGAGCTGAAATTTCTCACTTGGAAACGGCCTTCCTGGTGGCCATTACCTCAACCGTAGGGTCTCTGAGATACATGCCTTGGTCACAGACCCTCCGTGACTGTGTTTCATAAGGACAGAGTAGTTCTTAGGACCCATCCTAAGTTTCTCCCTAAGGTTGTTTCGAATTCCATCTAAACCAACCTTTAGTCCTTCCTACTTACTTTGAGAACTTCCAAAATGAAGGAGAGCGTACCCTTCATTCTTTAGATGTGAAAAGAGCTCTGCGTTTCCATTTAGATAGAACAAAACAAATTTGCAAAGCTCAACAACTGTTTGTTTCCTTCAGCGAGACCCGACTGGGTCAACCTGTCGCTGTCAGATGCATTTCAGCATGGCTAGTGGCATGTCTTCGCCACTGCTATTCCATGGCGCAGGTTAAGCTGGAGGGCAGAGTGTACCCTCACTCTACTAGAGCAGTCGCGGCATCCCTGGAGGACCGCAATGTGCCTATTGCAGACATTTGCAATGCGGCTACCTGGAGCTCAGTGCATACTTTCTTCCAGCACTATTCCCTGGATGTCTATGCCAGGTGACATCTTTCATCCAGCAGGACCATCCTTAATGGACTTCTGTCCTAAATTGTGAGCTCTTGGTCTCTCCTGCCACCCTCTCGGAGGATTATTAGCTCGGTACTCTCCCATCAGTGTGAATGAGTGGTGGAGACTTTGTGTCCAGGAAGATATGGAATACATACCTACCGTGAATTCTTGATCTTCTTGAATGAAGTCTCCACACTCATTCACATGCCCACCACCATCCCCGTGCTCACCTCTGTTATTGGTCTTCATTCCTTCAGTCTTTAGGCTGTGAAGACTTCTTTGTTGATCCTTCTTATACGGTTCGCTGACTATCTTATGTCTGGTTTTCATTAGGCTATCCTTCTAGGTTAGTTACGCTGCACCTCCTTGGAAAAAGGTACTGAGGCGGTTGAAGGGTCGCGCCGAGATAGTCATTGCCACATGAGCTGAGACTCTGGCGCCGCTCCTGTGGCTCCATCACTGGTACCGACCTTCTTACAAAAGTTTGCTCCGCTGAGTCCTAGCACCTCCGGCGTAGATCCCATCAGTGTGAATGAGTGGTGGAGACTTAGGTCAAGAAGATCAAGAATTACAGTAGGTACATAATTTCCATTTGTCAACCCGCCTCCGCGTTCTTCCTCTCCCACCGTCGAGGTCACCTCCATAGACACGCTTGCTGAAGAAACTTCTGAGACGCCTACCTCAAATCTTGTGCAGTTCAAATTTCTCTGTATTGTTTGACTCGTGTCGACTCCGTGCTGAAGTCCGTCGGCTCCCTTTTTCCTGCCAGTTCTGTTAGCCTACTCAACGTCGCCTGGTAAGACTGTTCCTTGTTTATTTTATTTTGTGACGTTGAGTCTTGTTTGGTGTTTCTTCTCGTATGTCATGTCTAGGTCAGAGGGCAAGAAGACTTCCAAGACTGGACGGCCCCATGCGACGGTGCCCTTGCAAGTACTCCATCACCGACCAGCACGACCGCTGCCTCGTGTGTCTTGGCCCGCTTCACAACATGGATTCGTGTGATGCCTGCTTCTCCATGGACCACTGGGTCATTGAGAACCTGCGTGGAAAGTGGGCGAGCTCCGCCGACTTTCGGGGTTGCTGAGCACTCGCCGGGCCAAGCCGCTTTCTCTGCCTGTCTTCTGGGTCCCTCCTGGTTCTATACAGACTGAGGAGGAGGGGCCTCTACCTCTTGTAGCCTAGCCATGGCAGAGCCCCTTCTGCGGTGCAGGAGGCCTGGTCTGTCCCGAGACAGGCGGGAGGCACTGCCTTGCCAATCGTCCCTTTAGGCGAAGGCCCCCTAGTGTCGTATCCACGGCTCGGAAGGCCTGGAGTTGGCACCGTCTTGGGCCTCGGTGCCATTTGTGGTGCCGTGGGCCCTGATGGCATCATCATTGGCGCCCGCCGTGGCTTGGCGCCATTACTGCTGTCGGCGCCATTCATGGCACCGATGGTGCTGTCAGTGCTATGGGAGGATCTGGCACCGTCCTGATTGTTTCTCACCCTGGCGCCATTCTTGCTGCCGTGGTTTGGCATGGTGCCATGTCCAGTTCAGGAGTCGTTGCTGTGGCTCCGAGCATGGACATGGCGCCGTGGGGCCTTGGAGCTGGTGCTGTTCACAGCACCAAGAGTGCTGTTGGGTCCGTTGTCGTTGCTCTCTCTGTCCTTGGTGCCATGGGGCAGGTTGGCGCCATGGGTGTCTCCAGCCTTGGCGTCGTGAGCGCTGTCGGGCCGTTGTCGGCACTGTTGCTGGTCTCGATGACGCTTGCGGTGCTGTGGGTCAGGACAGTGCAGTGACAGGCTCCAGCTCTGAGGCTGCTGCCTTGTTGGAGCCGTGTCCTCTTCTGGCACCATTCACGGTGCAGAGGGGCACGGCACTGACTCTGGTGCAGTCTCTAGGTCTGGTGCTCTGTTCATTGGGAATGGCAGCGGGCGTCCGCGCCTGTTTGGCACAGGACTTTGATCTCCACCTCTTCAGAAGAGGAGTCTGATTCTGAGTCAGACAGGCAGTTGGGCTTCCTGGAGTTGGCTGCTGGTGTGGACACCCTAGTAGTGTCCTCGACAGGCTGGAGTCAGACCCCCTCTGAGGAGGCGGACAATGACTACCAGGGCCACGGTCAGGGTTCTGACCAGCAGGCAGTGGTGCAGGTCACCATTGCCCTGCATCCTGGCCTCAGAGGGTTCTCTGACCCCTCAGTGGTGGTACCCCTCAGATGGTGTGCCTGGATTGCCCAACTTTGGGGCCAGTCAGAGCACCCACAGGAGGGGAGGTGCTGCTCCCTGGATAGCCCTTCAGGGGCCAACCAGGGCTGCCAGATGCCTATGCTGGCTCTCTCGATGAGGAGGGCACTCTCAGATTCCTAGGGGTCGAGGGGCATGGGGTCTGTGTGGCGGCCTTTTCCGGAACCCACCCGGGCTCTGGGAGAAGCTGTAGTGCAGATCTCCACCCTTCCTTCGGTTTCCTCGAGAGCCTCATTCTTTGGAGGTAGGGACCATCCTTCTGGACCTACACAGCCCGGTCACCTCACAGTGGGGATTCTTCAGGGTGCAGTCTAGGCAGTTCAGTTTGGTTGAACAGCTGTCGACTGTGGAGTTTTCGGAGCTCCTTCCTTCCCTAGGGCTCCTGGTGCACTCCTAGCCCAGGCAGAGGTCAGCCGATCCCGTTGTCGGCTCTGCCCCTGTTCCTCTGCCACATTCTCCTGCACTCCCAGGCATTCTTGGTCCTAGTGAGCCTCTCTCCTGGGAGCAGTTCAGAGCTTAGGCTGCTCAGTTTCCCTCTTACGTTAGGGCTGTGGACAGACAGGTTTTCAACCTCCCGTGAGCAGACAGCTTCCGAACCCTTGAGGTCTTCTGACTCTTCTTCCCACTCTTCTGGGGAGAGGAGCCATCTGTCCACATCTCTCCAGCTGCTGATCTCGCTGAGTATCAGCGATTCCTCGTGAGGATGTTAGAGGACCTGCACATCACCCTCCCTCCCAACACAATCCAGAGCACACGGTGCATGCCTTTCTAGGTGATTTCAGTGAGGACACCCTTGTGGTGCCCTCCTGGCCTGCTCCCTTTCGGGAGGCATCGTTGTGTTCCTGGCAGAGGGCCTTTTCTGGAGTTCCTGCCCCTAGGGATATCTGCCAGTGGTATTGTGTCCTCCAGTCTCAGGTTCCATGCCTCATCCTCAGTCAGGATTGATGCAACTGGACACTCCTGATGGGCTTTGTGTCCCTCACTGTGACTGGCTCCCAGATCAGGACTCCTCGGATTTTGACTTTTGGGGGAGGAGGAGGATGTTCTACTCGGCACAGTTGCTGCTCTCTATTGCAGCACATCAGGCCCACTATACAATCTATGACAGGTTCCTGAGGTCCAGGCTCGGTCAACTCCTAGCCTCCATGCCTGACACGGAGCAAACCAGACAAGCCATTGCATTCTCTGCATGTGGCCTGGAGCTAGCAAGGCACCAAGCAAGGGCATCTTATGATGCCAGTGAGGTAGCTACCAGGGTCATAGGGAGAGCGATCTGTGCTAGGCAGGACGGCATGGCTGCATCTTTACCAGTTGTCACCCTTGGCCCGACATGGGGTGATTAACTCTGCTCACCAGAGAACCTATCTCTTCTCCCTTAGAGTGAGGCAGCATCTGTCGGGGCAACTTCCTACCCCTCCGGAAGTCTCCATCTCACTCTCCCCACTCTCAGGCCTCTCCAGATCCGTGAAGGTTCTCCCTCTTAATGTGTCACCCACTGAGAGCTAAGGGACTCAGCCCCTTAGGGTTATAAGCCCACTTAGGGGGCTTGGCACTCACCAAAGGTGATGAATGGTGAAGATTGACACAGATAAGATTTTTCGCACTTCTGGCACATAATAAGCGCTGATCGCTGTGGGAAGTCAGTGTTCAGGACAGATTAATAAAATCTCAGTTACACTGTTCATGAGCTGAGGAGCTAAAATGCCTATGTTGAAAATTTAGTGACAAAGTCCATGAACTGACTGTGTTACAAGTGTTACGTTGTGCAGTTTCCACGCACACCTCGTAATTTTATGCAATCTTAATATTTTCATTCCAGATTTTCAACATTGGCATTTTTTCACCTCCTTATGAACTGTACAGCTGTCATTTTTCATATCCTGCCTGAAATATGCGTTTACACATCTGGCACAGAATAGTGCGGGCGCTGTGGGAAATTAATGTTCAGGACAGATTAAGAAAATCATAGTGACAGTGTTCATGAGCAGAGGACACAAATGCCTATTTTGAAAATTTGGTGAAATAATTCCCACTAAATGACTGTGTTACACACACATGTGCGCAGTTTCTGCGATGTATTTCCGGAGTTCGAGCATTTTTAATATTTTCTATGAGTGGTACAGCTGTCATTCTTTCCTGCCAGATCCGTGTTTTCATACATTTGGTGCAGAATGGCACTGTCGCTGTGGGAACTCAAAGTTAGGGACACATTAACAAAATCACAGTGCCACTGTTCATGAGAAGAGGTCCCAAATGCTTTCATGAGGTATGGGTTACAAAAGCCATGTTGAAAATTTGTAGTGCAAATACCAACAAATGCCTGGGGCGTTAGGGTTTCTAACCATAATGTCTCACCCTGTACAGCCTGACAGGCATCAGGGGTGTGCCTTTGGATTGCCGACTGTAATGCTCATGCCATCCCCCACCCTGCAGCCAGTGACAGGCATTGAGGTATGCCTTGGACTCCTTCAGCCCCAGAGTTCACCCATTCTCCTATACTGCACCCATTTCAGCCTATGTCCTTCTGGAATGGGGTGGCTGAAGCTAGGCACCCCAAGGCACACCTCAACACTTTTCTGCAGGATAGGGTGAGGTGAAAATGGCATGCGTTATAGGCGACAACCAGCGCGTACCCCAATGACTGTCCCTCTCTGCAGGGTGGAGGCAGGGTTGGCATGAAGTTCAATACTTCACTGCCATTCCTATTCTGCATCTGTCTAACTCCTGCATTCCTAATGCTAATACCAGCAAGAAAACATTCGGCATTGACAAATGCTTGTTTAGTTTGTAGTTGGTTAGATAGCGGTTGCTTTTGAGAGCAGTAACTGGCTGTGATACTGAACAGATGTCTGGTTTACAAGTTTTCTAGAGAGCCCTAAATAGATTTTAAGTGAGTATTTTTCCCCACAAGCACTCGGAAGAAGTATGGAAGAACCAGAAGTGAGGTCAGGTAGCTAGGTCTTCGTCTTGGTAGGTTGACTGGCTCCGATACCAAAGTGACATGCAGTGTAGAAGAGCAACATTATTTACCTCCCTCTCCCCACCTCTTCTTGTTGTCTTGTACAGACATTTTAAAAGTAAGTTTAGCTTTTTAAAAATATAAAGCAATGGATGAGCATGTAAAGCCCACTTTGTGGCCATTTCAGATTCTGTTCAGTGAGCACGTGTTTGCCGTAATAATAGGCGGTTATTATGGCAAATAGTAACTAGCTATCACCATTGAAACAAGCATTTGTCAATGCTGAATGTTTGCTTGCTGGCATTGGCATTGGTAGTAGGAATTACAGAGCTGCATAATAGGAATGGCAGTAAAGTATTGAACTGAAGCCAACCCCATCACCACCCTGCAGACAGTGACAGGCATTGGGTGTGCCTTTGGGTCATCAGGCATAACTGACCCGCCATTTCACCACACTCCTACGTGCAGAGACAGAGCAAGTGTCACGGTGTGCCTTGGGGTCTTTGGCCCTTATCGCACCCATTCCATCAGGAAATATTGTGAGATGGGTGAGGTATAGGAGAATGGGGTGAACTTTGGGGCGAGAGAATCCAGGCACACCTCGATGCCTCTCAGTGGCTGCAGGGTGTGGGTAGGGGTGGAATGGTATGAGCATGCGGTGACAATCCCAAGTCACAGCCCTGATGCCTGTCATTCTCTGCAGGGTGGGGTGTTATGGTCGAAACCCTAATGCCTCAGGCATTCGTTGGTATTTTCACTCCAAATTTTCAGCATGGGTTTTTGTGACTCCACCTCATGAACAGTGGCAATATCAGTTTGTTAGCGAAGCTGCTTTTGCACAGCTGCACGGCATTTGTCACCACAGGTGCAAAACACATTCTGAGCCGCCTACCGGCGATGATGCCGTCTCAGGTTCCCGTCGTCAAGGCGGCACTCCCTCACCACCTCCGAACTCCAGGGCTCTCTCATCTGGGTCCAGAGGGGCAGGATCACGGTTTCCCAGGTGCTTCCCAAGGGTCCGTTCCTCCCCGGTCAGGAAAGGGAGTCTTTCCTCTTCCTCTTCACCTCGAACTCCTCGGATTCCTCCGATGGTTGCTCCAAAGGGACGAAGAGCCACGCCTCCGCTCGAAGCCCAGGCCAAGGACTCCTCCAAGTCTCCTCCGGAAGATGCTTCTTTTACAGAGTTGCTAAGGAAAATCCAAGAGGTTCATCAGTGGCACTCTGGACCAGACCCTCAGCGTTTGAAACTCGCCAAGCATCTGGATCTGCCGTGACAGCTCCTACTTTGGTGCCGCCCTGGATAGAGCCTCATGCCGACCTTGTCACCACCATCTGGAAACAGCCGTTGGCTCTAGCCCCACTTCTGCAGAAGTTGAATAGGCTATACCAGACTCCGAGGGTGTTGATTTTTAGATTCTCACCCTCATGCCGACTCGGTCATGATTAGCTCCGCCACCTAACAAAGAATCCGCCTACTGGACCAGTATGGAAAGAAGATCTTTGCTTCCTCCATGCTAGGGATTAGGGCCCTGAACTATGTTGGCCATATGGGGACTACCAGAAGGCCATTCTCACTCAGGTGGAAGCCAAACTAGACTCCCTGCCAGACTCCCAAGTCAAGCAGGAGTTGGCTGATCTTGTCCGCTCTGCACGTTTGGCCAGTCGACACATGCTTTGTGTGACCTACGATGCAGTGGACACTGCTGGACAGGGCTCAGCTTTCGCCGTGAAACTACGTCGTCATGTTTGGCTCCATGTGTCAGGGTTTTCCGGAAGTGCAATCCACTATCCGAGGAAGCCCTTCTGGGGTTGGTGCTTTTGTTGGTGATGTCTAGGACATCATCACCGATTTGCAGGAGAAGGGATGGCACTGAAGTCTGTTGACTCCATGTACCACCCCACCAGCTGCAACACCGCCTCTTTCTGACGCAGATTGACCCCAAAGCGAAACCCCAGGAAAGCGGGCCACAAAACATCAGGCCCCACAGCTGCTAAGCCCCCCACCCAAACAAGCAGCGGGTGCTTCAGCTGCGGCGCTGCTTCACACCACCTGACTCCTTCCCTCTCCCACAGCCTCTGGACTCCCGGAGAAACCGGTGGGAGGGAGGATTCCCTCCACCTTCCGGGCTGGGAGAGGATAACATCAGATTCTTGGGTGTTCCAGCTGATTGCAGAAGGACACTCGATAGAGTTTCTCCAGAAACCACCTCGCCACCCCCAAAGTCGACTCATATTCACAGGAACACCTTCTCTTGGTCCAGAAGGAGATTTCAGCTCTACTTCTGAAACAAGCAATAGAACCTCCCCTTCATCTTCAAGGGACGGGTTACTATTCCATTTCTTCCTGGTCCCAAAGAAGACAGGAGATCTCAGACCTGTTCTGGATCTCAGTTCCCTGAATCTTTTGTGGAGTTCAAAAGGTTCAGAATGCTCCGTTGCAGAGCCTTCTGCCCCTTCTCTGGTCGGGTCAATGGCTATGTGCCCTGGATATGCAGGATGCTTACCTGCACATTTCCATTCGCCCATCTCATCCAGATATCTTCGTTTTGCGTTCCAAGGGGACCACTGCCAATCAAAGGCACTTCCGTTTGGCCTATCCTCGGTGCCCAGTGTTGTATCTCAGTCCAGTAGACCCTCCGCTCCCAATGGGATCAGTTAGTGGACGACTTAGATCACCAGATCTTCCCTTGTCAATCTTCACCATTCATTACGTTGGGTGATAAGAGAGTGCACACCACCACGGGAACTTTTTTTAGCGAGGAGTCTGGGTGGCGCTTTGCATAGGCCTTGGCGGCCGTTAGGCACCGCAAACTCCTCCTCCATCCCAGTTCTGTTTGTTCTGCCGTTGAGGCTGTAGCTGCTGCGCGAGTTTTGGTAGTTTACTGCGTCATAGGCCGCTTCGAAGTTTATTTGACGCTCCTTCATCCGGTGTTCTCGGCGTGGGTCGACCGGTAAGACTTTTCCCTTATTATTTTTCTTTCGAGACGCTTGAGCCTTTTCTGTGTTTTGCTTGATTATTTAGCATCATGTCTGGTTGGGGCAAAGAGTAAGTCTAAGGCGGGCCGTGCCCTATCGCGCCGGGTGCCCTTGTGGCTGGCAGTTTCGTCACGGACCGTCCAGGATGTTTGTCTTAGGTGCCTGGGACCCTACCATGATATGGACCATTGCGACGCCTGCTTCTCCATGGACCACCATGATCTTCCCTTGTCAGTCTTCACCATTCATTACTTCCTGGTGTAAGCGGAGGCGCACACCGCCACGAAGTTTTTTAAAAGTTTGCCTAACGGCCCCCCTCGAGTGACGCCATGCGTGCATGCGGGGCGGCCGAGTAATGCGACCGACTCCTCCTCCAACTCAGTTCTGTTTCTCCCGCCATCGAGGCAGCACCTGCTTCATGGAGTAGTTTTTGTAGTGCAATTCTAACTAGGCCGACTCTCTTTCGTTTCGACTCAGCGCCATACCACGGTAAGACTGTTCTTTTTCTATCTGTACGGCTCGGGTGTTTCCTACTGTGTTTTACCTTAATTGTTTGGCGTTATGTCCGGTTCTGGAGCGGCGCTTTCAAGCGGGCCGTGCCCCTATCGGTCGGTGCTCCTGTGGCGGCATTTCTCCGTCTCGGACCGGCATGAGCGTTTGCCTCCGTTGCCTGGGACCCAGCCATGATATGGATTAGATGCGGCGCCTGTTTCGATGGACTGTGGCGGTCCTCGAAACCAGCGCATTCGCTTCGGCAAGACCCGCCAACCTTCGGGGCGGCGTCGCTCTTGGATTCTCGGGCGCTCGTTAGGCCCTTCCTCGGGTCCCTCCGGGCCTGATCACGGTCCGAGGAGGAGGGTCTCGCCTATTCTTGCCGAGGAGGAGCCCCTTCTGCGGTGTCGGGGAGGCGTCGTAGTCCCTCCAGGGCCTTGGCGGCGACACCGCCTTAGCAGTCACCTCTTGGAGGTGCAGGCTCCCCCCGTGTCGAGGCCCTCGGCTTTTGAGTGTGGCTCGGTGGACCCTCGGCGCCGCCTTTCGGCGCCATTCGGATCCTGGCGCTGTTCACGGCGCGCCCGGTGACCAGGCCCGGCGCCCGTTGGCGGTACCGCTTTGGGCCTCGGTGCCGTTCGTGGCGCCCGATGGACTAAGCGGCGCTGTCGTCGGTGCTGCCGCCTTCCAGCCGCGCCCGGCGCCGTGGGCCCCTTGTCCCTTCCTCAGCGGTGCGGCCTTGCCGGCGCCGTTGAGAAATGAGCCTGAAACCTAGCTGCTACGGCGTGAGGGAGGCGGCGCCT
Source organism: Neoceratodus forsteri (assembly GCA_016271365.2). Lineage (NCBI taxonomy): Eukaryota > Metazoa > Chordata > Ceratodontiformes > Ceratodontidae > Neoceratodus > Neoceratodus forsteri. Next base: position 1,629,444,048 of record CM028131.1, on the reverse strand, counting down.
CCCTTGTGCAGGGCCGTTCAGCGGCCCGTAGCCCTCAGGACCCCTGGGGTGGCCAGCATTGAGGTCCTGCTGGTCTGGTCCTCCTCGGAGGCGATGACTCAAACGTGGACCCATCCTGGCACCCCACTCTTAGTCTGGGTCCCGGTGGCTAGAGGTGCCAGGCGGCGGAGGCCCCTCTCTGTCCCCTCCATGTCTCCTGAGGGTTCCCCGGCTGGGGTGGCCGGGAGCCCTGGGGGCAGGCGTGGGGGTGAGCGAGGGAGCTCCCTCTGGAGGCCCGGTGACAGCTACCTCCCAGGTGCTGTTGCCCCTCTAGGGACAGGGGACGCTGTGGTCGAGGAGGAGGCCTCTCGGAGTCCGAGGGTTGAGGGGCAGGGGTCTGCTGCTCGGCCTTCTTTGGCCACCCTGGGGGTGGCCAGGAGCAGTGCAGGCCTGCCCCTCCCTCAAGGTTCTAGGGTGTCCTCCGGCGGTGTTTGTGCGGACTGCCCTTCTGGATCCATGCAGTCAGCGTCGTCGTCACAGGGAGGTTCTCCCCAGGGCTCTTCAGGCTCCGCTTCCCCAGAGTTCGTTCTGCGGCCTGGTCTGATATCCGGGATCCCTCCTCCCAGAGCTCCTTTCCCGGTTCCAGAGCCCTCGCAGAGGCAGTTGCCTCAGCGGAGGTGCCCCTCTCCCATCTCTGCCTGCCACCACCCCCCGTTCCCAGGCCATGTCGGTCCCTCAGGTCCGTTATCCTGGGAGCAGTTCAGGAGTTCTCGTGACGCCTTCCCCTCATATGTTGAGATACATGCATAAGCGGGTCTTCGACTCTCCCACCGCCGCAGGAATCCTCTGGGCATTCCAGTTCCCCATCATCCTCGTCTCCCTCCTCCGAGGAAAGGAACCCTACCATCTGTCCTCCGATGCTGATTTCACAGAATATCAGCGTTTCCTCTCGAGGATGGTGAGGATCTCCGGATTTCCTACGTTCGAAGAGACAATACCGAGCGGAGAGCGTGAATTCCTTGGTGAATTCAGTGCCCAGCATCTGGTGGTACCTTCCTGGCCTATCCCTTCCAGGAGCGTCTATCCGGTCCTGGCAGTCCCCTGCCGCTTCTTCCCCAACCCGACGGACTGCCAGCGTAGGTATTGTGCCCCTCTGAGTCTCTGGGTTCTCTTCCAACCCGTCCTCCAGGTTTGGTATACCGGATACTCCTTCTGGGTGCCGTTGCCTGGCGCGACCGCCACACGTTCGGACTCTCTCAGTTCGACCGTTAGAAGAGTGATCTTCCTGGACATAAGTCTCCACCACTCATTCACACTAGTGGGATTGGCGCGGAGGCACTAAGACCCATCGGGGAGCAAACTTTTGCTGGAGGGTCGGCCTTGAGAGGCAGCCCGCGAGACTGCAGCGCCCGCGGAGCAGCGGCTCCAGCGGTAATGACCATCTCGGCGACGACCCTCCAACCGCCTCAGTTCCTTTTCCTCGCCGTCGAGTGCGCTTCAGTGACGTCGCTAACGCCTGTCGAGTCAAACTTCAAACTAGCGCATAGTTTTCAGTTTGTTTTTGTAACATTATCCGATGGTAGTATAAACTTAGTTTTATTCTATTTTTCGTAAAATTTTTCAATATTTAAATTTAACTTACTTGAAGAAGTCTCGGCCTACTGGACGGAGTCGACCATGAGCAGGTCAGGTGGCGGTAGGAGACTTATGTAAACTGTTCAGTCAGCGGGCTGGGTCGGTCAGCCTCCTTCTCCTCAGCGGGGTTCCGACTACGGTCAGTCCGATGCCCGGGGATGGGCGGTCCCCGCCCGGCATAAAAATAAGCGATCGCATTCTCGGCGCCGTTGGCCTCGAGCTCTTCTTGGCCCACAGGTCAAAGAAGGCATCACTCGAGTCGCCCCTCCGGTATGTCTCAGCGTCGGCGGTCGGTTATCGTTGCTAGTTGCGGTCTCCTTCTTGATCGCCAGCTTCCGATAATCGTCGTCCCTGACATTGGAGCCCCTCCCGCCTATAGGTAGGGCTCCAGATGAGCAGTTTCATCAGTGGGCGCTCTTATGGGCGATGGGCTCGGAGGTTGGTTCTTCTGCCTGGCTCGGTTACCTCGGAGCCCTCGGGCTCCTCCGGCGATCAGGTAGGGCGGTTGGACCTTCCTGAGCCTGGCGCCTTCTTGGTGCTAGCGACTCGGTGCTTGGTGTTTCCCCCTCACATGGCTGCAGCGCGAGAGGCCTCACCGATGCCCTTATCTCCTGGTATTTTTCCTTCTCTTGTTTTCCAGGTTCCGAGAGCTTTTCAGCGCCTTCTGAGGGTCTGTGGCGTGTCGTAGCCGTTTCCGAGCGCCCGGGCTTGCGGCGCCGTTGGCGTAATCGGCGCCCGTTGGTAAAGCGCCCAGCGTTGTCACCAGCAGCGCCCGGTCAATGCCGTTGGATCAGGCGGCGCCGTTCGCGGCGTCGTCTGCGATACCGTTAGCGGCGTCGTCCGCGGCGCCCGTTAGCGGCGCGTCCGTCGCGCCGTTGGCGGCGCTTGGCGCGGCGTCGTCACCAGCGCGCCGGCGTTCGCGAGCAGCGTGCCTCTTCGGCGCCCGTCGCCTCCTGAACGCCGTCTTCAGCCCGTTTTGCCGTCTGGCGCCGGCAGCCCCTAGGACTCTCCTTGTTTTTCTGCCATTTCCTCCTCTCTAATTTTCCTCCTTTCCTGTCCAAACAGTCCTTTCTGGACCATCAGGAGATGATGTTGAGCCTGACCCAGACCTTGGTTGGGTGATGAAGTGGAGAAACAGGATCTTTCTTTGCTACAGAGCCTGTGGTGAGGACCTGTCCTTTAAGTCTCTGTTGAAGAACCTGGGATCCACTCTTTCTCTCCAGACTACAGACATCGATCCTGGGAAGATATTAAGACTCCAGTATCTTCATGCTTGGAGATCCCTGATTTGACTCCTCCGATTCAGCCTTCCTTGAGGCGCTGTCTCAAATGGTATGGAATAACCCTGCTCTTATTCCCTCAGTGGCTAAATCCATTGATAAAGTATTCAGCTCCCAAGGATCGTGCCCCATTTTGGCATCCCAAGCCTTGCGGATCCTATTGTAGTCCTGGCAGAGAATGACAAGGTGCATTCTTCCTCAAACTACTACAGCTCGACCTATTAACAAAGAGTCTCGTAAGATTGATACATTAGGTAAGAGAGTCTTTGCTGCCTCACTCTAAGTATCGTGTTGCAGTTATCAAGCTATTTTCTCAGTATGAGTATATCCTGTGGCACTCTATGAAAAGAATGGTTGAAGCTCTTCCAGATTCGGATTCCAAGTCAGAGCTTCTTCTGACCGTTATTAAGGTATTGAGTCAATAACCAACAGGTCAAAGCATCCATGGATGCTTCGACACTGCTTCTCGCTCAGCAGCAGCGAGATTTCTTTCGGCGCCATTCCTGGCTGCGTACTTCTGGCTTCACGAATGATGCTCAGCAGCAGGTGATGGCGCTGCCTTGATGGCTCCTTTCTTTTGGCCCTCAGGTGGAGCAAGCCTTAGAGGCCACTCAGAAGACTAGATCGGCCATTAAGTTGGCCAGACCTCCGCCTGCCCCTCTGGGGCATGTGAACAGGCGTCCAGTTTCATAGTCGTCAGTCCTTCGAGGCAGAGGCAGGGGAAGCTCCATAAGCCAACCTGCCCAACCTCAAAGAAAGCGCAGCAGAGCGCAGGGACCTAAAGCTCCCAGCGCTACCTTATGAGTCGTTGGCCCAAGTTCCATCCTCTCTGCCCGAGGTGGAACTTTCTCCTCAGTGGAGGTGCGTCTGATGTACTTCTACAACCAGTGAAGTCCATAACCTCAGACAATGGGTTCTTGGATAATTCACGAGGTTACTCTCTCAATTTCTTGGAACCCCCGTGGTGTCCTCCCATACGACAACCCAGGTTGTCGGCTCAGTCAGATCTCCTCACCGCGGAGATCCAGGGCCTCTGAACAACAGAGCAATAGAACTGGTGCCCCCGCATCTACGTAAACACAGGGTTCTACTCCCATTACTTTCTGGTTCCAAAGAAATCTGGGATGCGCCCATTCTAGACCTCAGAAAGTTAAACAAATTCCTCCCAGGGAGAAATTCAAGATGATTTCCCTAGGTACCCTGTTACCCTTGCTGCATCAGCACGACTGGCTGGCCTCTCTGGATATGCAGGATGCTTACCAGCATATCCATCCACCACCGACCACCCAAATTCCTCAGGTTTGTAGCTTTGGGTCAGCATTATCAGTTCAGAGTCCTGCCCTTTGGCTATCCTCAGCGCCCTTGAGTTTTACAAAGTGTTGTGCAGTTCTCGCGCATCTCAGAAAAGTCCGGACTCAGTGTTTCCCTACCTGGACGATTGGCTTCTAGCAAGCCCTTCCGGCCAAGGACTTTGGAAGCCGTGCAAAGCGACTTCTGCTTCTCACGTCCATGGGAGTTCTGCTGAATTTGAAAAATCTCAACTGCAACCCTCCCAGAGGCTCCTTTTCATAGGGGCGGCTTCTAGACACCTCTTCAGCGAAGGCTTTCCTTCCAGAGGACAGAAGACTCGACATCCTTACGTATGGCCCGTTACATCAGGGAGAACCAATCGGTTACAGCTCTCTCGATGCAACGCATGTTGGGTCTCATGGCGCCCTCGGTCTTCACTGTCCCTCTGGCCCGACTGCACATGAGAACCACCCAGTGGATGCTCTCCACTCAGTGGTCCCGACCTCTCACCCCAGTCTTATCCCATCAAGGTGACGGAGCCCCTTGAAGGTTTCTCACCTGGTGGTCTCAAGAGAGCAATCTCCTGGAAGGATTCCCTTTGCTCCCCGGATCATCAGATCTCCATCACCACAGATGCATCGCTAATGGGATGGGGAGCTCACTGTCTCTCCCTCCACACTCAAGGTGTATGGACTCAGTTGAAACTCATCTCCACATAAATGTCCTGGAGATGAGAGCGGTCCTTATGCAATCCGAGCTCTGAAGGATGTCCTTTGTCACAAGAACATTCTCCTTCAAACGGACAACAAAACAGTGATGTATTACATCAACAAGCAAGCGGTGCTCATTCTTATCCCTTTGCAGGGAAGCAATGAGGTGTGGGAGTGGTGCTTGAGCACAAGTCTCTGATTCAAGCGGTTTATCTGCCAGGTATACAAAACGACCTAGCAGATCACCTCCAGCAAACGGAGGCAGACCTCACAGTGGTCTCTCGATCCAGCCGTAGCTCGGTCCCTGTTCAAGAGTGGGGACTCCAGACCTGGACCTTTTGCATCCCACTCAACCAAAACTGCCTCTCTTCTGCTCCAGAAATCCAGGGCCTGGCATTTTCTGTCAGGATGCGTTCAGGCTGCGGTGGACAAAGCGCTTTCTTACGCCTTTCCACCACTTCCTCTAATCCAGAGAGTACTCCTCAAGTTCGAGTCTCAGGGGACCAAGATGATTCTCATTGCTCCTTCCTGGCCTCGGCAACTATGGTTCCTCTACTCAACAGTATGTTGGCAGCCTCTCGAGACCACTTCCTTTGCAAATCAGTCTTCTGACTCAGGGTTCGTTGGTCCATCCCAACCTGAAATCACTTCACCTTCATGCTTGGCTCCTGAAGAGATAGAAGTAGAATCGGTTCAACGTCTCCTATGAGTCTCAGACATCCTTCTGGCTGCTCGAAGCCAGCCACCCCAGACGTCGCTTCCAAATGGAAGCGTTTTCTCTCTGGTGCAAAATCCTCTTGAATCCCTTTTCCTGTCCTCCTGGCAAGGTTCTGGAGTATCTTTTGGACCTATCAAACTTAGGTCTTCAATACTCCACAGTTAAAGTTCACCTTAGTGCCATCTCAGCGTTCCATGAGCCGGTTTCTTCCTTAACTCTGGCTCAGTTACCTATGGTGAAGAGATTTCTTAAGGATTCTCCATACCAGACCCTGTTGGCGTCCAGTTGCAGCCTGGGACATTAACCTGGTGCTGGACATGCTCACTTCGGAAGCCTTCGAACCCTTAGCTACCTGTGAGTTAAAATTTCTTACCTGGAAGACTGCCTTCCTGGTGGCCATTACCTCAGCCCAGGGTCTCTGAGATACATGCACTGGTTACGGACCCTCCATTATACTGTATTCCATAAGGACAAGGTAGTTCTCCGTACTCATCTAAATTTCTTCCCAAGGTTGTGTCAGAATTCCATCTGAACCAACCTCTGGTACTTCCGCTTACTTAGCTAATTTCCAAAATGAAGAGGAGCGAGCTCTTCATTCCTTGGATGTTAAGAGAGCCTTGCGGTTCTATTTAGATAGAACCAAGGATGTTCATAAGACTCAGCAACTGTTCGTTTCTTTCAGCGACACCCGGCTGGGTCAACCTGTCGCTATTAGATGTATCTCTTCATGGTTAGTGGCATGCCTTCGTCATTGCTATTCCATGGCTCAAGTTAAATTAGAAGGTAGGTGTACGCTCACTCTACTAGAGGCGATGCGCATCCCTAGCGGAAGTGAATGTTCCAATTGCAGATATATGCTACGCGCTACCTGGAGCTCAGTGCATACTTTCGTTAAGCACTATGCACTGGATGTTCATGCCAAGCGGCATTCCGCATTCGCAGAACTATCCTTAATGGGCTTCTATCTTAGGCAACGTGAGCTCTGGCTTTCCTGCCGCCCTTTTGGGGATTATCAGCTTGGTACTCTCCCACTAGTGTGAATGAGTGGTGGAGACTTATGTCCAGGAAGATAGGAAAAGTACGTACCTACCGTAATTCTTGATCTTCTTGGACGAGTCTCCACCACTCATTCCACGCCCTCCATCCCGAGCTCACCGCTGTATTGGTCTTCCTCCCTCAAATCTTTAGGCCGTGAGGACTTCTTTGCTGACCCTTCTTACGCGGTCATACGGACTATCTTATGTCCGTTTTTAATGTTAGGTTTACCCTTTTTAGTTGAATTGCCTGCACCTCCTTGATAAAAAGGTACTGAGGCGGTTGGAGGTCGTCGCCGAGATGGTCGTACAGCTGAGCCGCTGCCGGCCCGTGTCTCACTGGCGTCGTCTGCAACGTAACCTCCAGCAAAAGTTTGCTCCGATGGGTCTTAGTGCCTCCAGCGCCAATCCCACTAGTGTGAATGAGTGGTGGAGACTCGTCCAAGAAGATCAAGAATTACGGTAGATGCGTAATTTTCCTTTCTCTTCTTCTCGCGAGTGCATATATTGCATCACATCAGGCTCACCACGCTACCTACAACCGGCATCTGTGGTCGATGATGTCCCAGCTGCTGGCATCTATGCCTGATCCGGAGCAAACCAGACAACCGTTGCCCTCTCTCCGGTGAGGCCCTGGAGCTGGCAAGACACCAAGCAAGGGCATCTTATGACGCCAATGAGGTGGCTTCCAGGCTTGCGGGACAGCGATCTGCATCAGGCGGACGGCATGGCTGCCTTTCCAGGTTGTCACCCCTGGCCCGGCGAGGGTGATTCGCTCCGCCTTCGGGGACCCGTCTTTCTCTTCCAGAGCTAGGAGACTTTACAGGGCTCCCTCCATCTCCTCGTCCTCGGAGGCACCTCTAGCTCTTCTCCCACTTAGGCTTTCTGAATAAGCCAGGGTCTTCTCCTTCTGTTTCTCACCAGCAGAAGGCTGGAGGTCTTGTTCCCTCAGGGTATGGCCTCTTCCCCTCCAGGGAAGAGGAGCTTAGTACTCACCCAGGAAGTAATGAATGGTGAAGATTGACAAGGAAGATAGGAAAATTACGTACCTACCATAATTCTTGATCTTCTCTTGTATCTTCACCATTCATTCTCTCTCCGCCCACCATCCCTCAGTGGCCTCTTCCTGTGGCTTCTCCACCTCCCGTCTCCTTCCTCTCTTTGCATATATATAAAGACAGGAAAAATTGCCTAATTTTCAAAAAAAAAAAAATATAATTAAAAAAAAAAAAAAAAATCTTTCTTTTGGGGGTTTCTAAATTTCCAGAAAAATTACTTACTCTAAGATTCATGGGCCATCTAGTGTTTGCATTGGCGATCAGACTGCACAACTATCTGTTGCCATTCTTCTGGCAAGATACCTTTGGGGTTTTTGGCCTGGCTCAGGCTATTCAGTTTTAATCCTGCAATCCCGTGTCCAGATAGTTGCCCTGAAATCTAATCCCCCCTCTATTCTTGCCTTGCAGAGCAGAGGAGCAGGTACATCTATTCTTTTTCTTTAAAAAAAAAAAAAAAAAAAAAAAGCTGAGGAGCTCTCTTGACTGCTATAGGCATCTTGATATCTGGGTCATGCATCTAGTCTAAAAAAAAAAAATTTTTATCTGTAAAAAAAGGGGAAAACAAACAAGAAGGCAAATGAGAAGGTAGGCTATCCTTCTCGCTGTTTTCTATTGGTTTCTCCCTTTAAGTATCCTCCTGGACAATTTTTACAGTAGAACAGTGCTGACCATATCCAATCTAGCCAGCCTTAGCCTTGACCTGCCTTGGCCAGTCAGTATGAGTCCCATTTCTATCTTGAAGCATACAGAGGCTTACATTTTCCATTTCTAAACCCTGAGCAGCGCTCTCATGTGCCTGGGTTTTATTCTCCCCTCCTCGGCTGTCCTCCAGTTAAGGGCCTTCCGGCCAGGAGCCCGAGGTGGGTATCAAGAACAATGGCATGTTGAGGATGAGGACTATGCCCTCCTGAGTCTGTCTAGTGGGTTCAGTGAACCTTCTCTTCAGCTCTATCTCCAGGGATTCTTGCTTCCCCTTTAGTCGAGCCTTTAGCTGCAAGCTAACTAAGCTCGTTGGGCATTCTAGTCCTTCAACATCCCATCTCTCTCTCTCTCTTTCTTCTTCTTTTCCTTCTATTTTCTCATTCCTTACTCATCTCTTCTCCTAGAGTCGCCAGGTAAGGAGGCCCTGCAGTCCCTAGGCTAGGGATACTCTTATCTCCTCTGTCCTTTCTCCGTCGGCTTATTTCTTTTCAGTTCATTCTTCCTTGCTTTGCTAACCTCAGCTATCTTGCCATGCTATCTATATTTTCTGCTTTCACTTTTGCCTCTCTGGCTCACAGAACTGAGTTGGAGGAGGAGTCGGTCGCTACTAACGCCGCCCCGCATGACGCATGACGCCACTCCCGAGGGCAGGGCCGTTAGGCAAACTTAAAAAAAAAAAAAAAAAAGCTCCCGTGGCGGGTGCGCCCCGGCTTACACCCAGTAAGTAATGAATGGTGAAGATACAAGAGAAGATCAAGAATTACAGTAGGTGCGTAATTTTTCCTTTTAGAAGTCCGGCTGGGAGTGGGCGAGCTCCACCGACTTCGGAGGGCGAGCGTCGCCCTAGGGCTTCCCAGGCCAGATCTCTCGACCTTTCCTCCGGGTCCCCTCCGGGTCTATATGGCCGGCGAGGAGAAACCTCCTCACTTCCAGCCTTGCCGAAGGGAGGTTTCTTCTTTGGCGCCAGAGGAGCAGCGTGATCCCACCCAGGGTTGCGCTGTTGGCGCCGTCCCGGCAGTCACCTCCCTCAGAGGTGCAGGCTCCCCTAGTATCGCGGCCCCTGGCTGCGAGGCCCAGCGCTAGTGGGCCCTCGTTGCCGTCTTTCCTCGCTGTGAGTCTTCCGCTTCTCATGGCACCGGCGACTCGGTCAGAAGCTGCAGCGCCGTTCTGGACCTTGGCGTCATTCGCGGCGCCAGAGGCTCTGTCAACATCGTCAGCAGTGGGTTTGGCGGTGGCGGTGCCGCTCTGGGCCTTGCCGCCGTTGGCGCTGAGGGACTCGGGCAGTGCTGCTCTGGGCCTCGGCGCCGTTCCTGGTGCGGTGATTCGGGCGGTGCTGCTCTGGGCCTTGGCGTCGTTCCGGCGCCGGGGACTAGGCGGTGCCGTCAGCAGTGCCACGCTGGGCCTCAGCGCTGTTTGTTGTGCCACACCAGATCTTGGCGCCGTTCGTGGTGCCGAGTACTTGGCGGCACCGTTCACAGTGCAGCCTGGGAACCAGACACCGCCAGGGGACAGATGACTCGGCGGACGTGTTGCTCGTCGCGGCCCTCACGGTGGTACCAGGCCTGGTGCCACCTCGGGGCGAGTTCCTGCTGCAGTTGGTTTGTAGTCTTCTCTTGTTGACCCCTCCTTGGAGGAGGCGACTCAGGTGAGGACACAGACCAGCAGCTAAGTCCTCTGGCTCTGAACCTCCTGTAGGCCACAGGGCTAGATGGTCCAGTATCCCTCTCCCGGACTCCTGGAGCTGGTTAGCCCGGATGACTCCACGGCTAGGGGTGGCCTGGAGTCATCTTTGGTGGACCCGCCGGAGGTTCGAGAGGATTCCCTCTTCAGGTAGGGGCTCGGGCAGCCACCGTTTCTGGTGCTGCTCAGGTCCTTCCAGCAGAGGAGGAGGACCCTGCTTCAGTTGGCGCCCTTCGAGCCCTTGCTCAAGGGACCTCCACCGCTGGACTCGAGGAAGAGGGCTGCTTGAGTCCAAGGGTTGGGGGTCGAGAGCAGCGATGAGCCCCCACCGCCCTCTGAGGTGCGGGGAAGTGTCGTGGCGCTGATCCTCACCCCTCTCTGAAGGTCTCTAAAGCACCTTCTAGTGGCAGTTTGAGGGTTGCCCTTCTGGACTCATGTAATCCCAGGCGCGCACAGGGAGATTCCCCTTCAGGGCTCCTTCGGAGTTGTCTCCTTTCCTCTCTTCTGCAACCCGGCATGATCACAGGGTCCCCAGTTTTGGCAGCATCGCTACCTGGATCCCAGAGCTCTGGCAGAGGCCGGGCACATGCTTTTAGGTGCCCTTCACCCATCCCTCTGCAACCACCTCCCTCTCTCCCAGGCCATGTGGGGCCCACTGAGCCATTAACTTGGGAGGCGTTCAGAGGCACTGCGGCGGCCTTCCCATCCTATGTTAGGGCCATGGACGAACAGGTCTTTCGCCTGTCCCCCCGCCGCGGAGTCTTCTGGGCATTCGAGCTCCACTTCCTCCTCGTCTTCCTCAACTGAGGAAGAGGAACTCCTGTCCACCTTTCCTCTGCGCTGACTTCACTGACTATCAGTGTTTCCTTTTGAGGATGGTCTCGAGCTTTGTATTTCCTACATTTGTAGAGACAATGACAGTGGCAGAGCGTGCTTTCCTCAGTGAATTCAGCCTGCCATTTGGTGGTGCCTTCCTGGCTGATTCCTTCCAGGAAGCGTCTATCCGCACCTGGCAGTCTCCAGCCACTCCTTCTCCAGCCCCAGGAGACTGCAGGAGGCAGTGACCTTCACGAGTCTCTGGGTTCTCTACCTCACCCACCTTGAGTTTGGCGTCCCTAGATACTCCTGGAGCCGCCCAGTGCACAACAGGCCTCCGGACTCGGATTCTGCTGAGTTTGACCGGTGGGGGCGAAGAGTTTTCTCTTCTGGTCGTGCATTGCTGTGCATTTCCTCCCATCAGGCTCCTGCGCTGTTACAACAGGCATCTGTGGTGATGCTGGCTCAGGTCTTAGCTTTGCTACCTGACTCAGAGCAGTCTAGACAAGCCATTGCCCTCTCTGCACAGGGTCTGGAGCTTGCAAGGCACCAAGCAAGGGCATCCTATCGCCAGCGGTGGCATCCAGGCTAGTAGGGACAGCGATCTGCATCAGGCGGATGGCATGGCTCGTCTCTCCCGACTGTCACCCATGGCCCGGCGTGAGGGTGACTGGCTCTGCCTTCCGGGACCGCCTATTTTCCCGTGGGTGAGGAGTCGTCTTCAGGGCAACCCTTCCCACAGCCCTTGAGGCGCCTTCTCTCCTCACCCACCTTAGACTCTTGTCTGTTGGGTAGGGTCTCCTCTCTACTTGTCACCAGTAGGAGGCTGGGGATCTGTTCCCTCAGGGGTTTCTCTCTTCCCCCCTTTCTGGGGAGGGGCTAGTACTCACCCAACAGTAATGAATGGTGAAGATTGACAAGGGAAGATATGAAAATTACATACCTACCGTGATTCTTGATCTTCTCTTGTATCTTCACCATTCATTACTGAATCCCTCCCACCATCCCCTCAAGGGCCTCCTTCTTCGGCGTCTCTCCCTCCTGTTCGTCCCTCCCTCTTCTCCCTTGGCGTTAAGCCAGAAAAGAAAAAGAAAAATTTTTTCATGCTCTGTTTCCGTTCTTTTGAATGGATCTTTCCCTCTGAGAATAGGAGGAGCGAGCTTCATTTATCTGTCCTGAGGAACTCTTTCTGACTGCCCTTAATGGGCATCTCTTAGCTCTCCCAGCCATTTTTCTCAGTTTGCAGTTTAAAGAGACAATCCCTAATGTGGCTCGACTTCTGTTTTCAGACCACTTCTGGCAGGTCCTAATCCTATTATGTCAGCCTCTACAGGTGCAGTGCTATCCAGCACTCCAATTTCCTAAAGAGTGTTCCTGCCTTGCCTCTATGAGTCGATTGAGTTCCCGCTCTCTCTATTTGGTATGGGGTGCCCCTCTAGCCCCCACTTCACATGATGCTGTGTTGTCCTTAACAAGATGCTATTGGGCTTCTTCCCTTCTAGCTGGCAGCTCGTTTGGAACAGAGTTTTTCCTTCTTAATAATTAAGAGCTCGGCTGGAGTCTGGGAAAAATTGGGTAGGCAGGAGGTTAGGAACCTGCCTTTGGTGTCCATTCTGGACGAGAAGTTCAGTTGACCTTCTCCTTCAATTCCAAAATGGGATCCTTGCTCTCTTGTTTATGGTTCCAAGCTTATAACCCTTAGCTAATTGCCAGCGGCAGTCTTCCCCATCTAGCCTCCCTCCTATTCTTTTCTCTTTTACCCTTCTTCTTTCTCCTTTCTATCTGTTCCTCCCTTAGATCCACCCCAAGTGAGGCCCTTGGTCCCTTATGGTGAGCAGTTCTTCCTTTCCTTATATCCTCTATTGGCTTATTCCTTTTCACTTTATATCCTTTCCTTTTCTATCCCTCGGCTCTCTTGCCTCACTCTTTCTTCTAACCCTTTTTCGCCTCTCCGGTCCAACAGAACTGGGATGGAGGAGGAGTCTGTGGTGCCTAACGGCCACCCCCACGCCCTCAGCAGAGTGTCACTCCAGGGGGCGGCACAGTCAGCCGCCGACTCCTCAAAAAAAAAAAAAAAAAAAAGCTCCCGTGGTATGGTGTGCACCTCGGCTATTACCCAACAGTAATGAATGGTGAAGATACAAGAGAAGATCAAGTATTACGGTATTTTCATTTCTAGTCTCCTCCGATGCTTGAGACTTGCAGTGGTGGATGGTTCGAGAGAACCTGTTTGAGGGAGTTCCTTTCTTCGTCCTGCCCCTCCCCTCCCAGACTCTAACCACAGGCGCCTCGGGCAAGGTTGGGGAGCCCATCTAGGTCCCCATCGGACCCAGGGCTCCTGGTCCAAGCTCAAACAAACACTCCACATCAGTGTGCTCGAGCTACGGGCAGTGTTGTCGCTGTCCAAGCCCTTCACCCATACATCCTTCCCGCCACCTAGCTGTCCAGGCGGACAACATGTGTGTGGTTTGGTACATCAGCAAACAAGGGGGACTTCGGTCTACCCTCTTTTCAGGGAAGCAGTGAGGGTTTGGGATTGGGCAACACAACACGACCTTCACCTCATGGCAATTCATGTTCCGGAGTCGACAACACCCTGGCAGACAAGCTAAGTCACTCTTCTGCTCTGACTCACAAGTAGGAACTGGACCAAGGGGTCCTAGACAATATCTTCTGACTTTGGAGAACACACACAGGTCGACCTGTTTGCATCCCTCTAAGCGCAAAGCTTCCCATCTTCTGCTCGCTTGTTCCAGAGTGAGGCTTTCTGGAGGCGCTCTGTCTCTAGACTGGAAGGACAGATTCATCTATGCCTTTCCCCAATTCCACTTATCCCACGAGTCTTGCAGAAACTAGCTTCAGAAGGAGCACGAATGATTCTGATTGCTCCTTTCTGGCCCAGGCAAGTTTGGTTCTCTCTTCTACAACAATACTCAGAGGCTCATTCTATTCCTCTTCCTCTATCTCAAGGTTTACTGACCAAGGATCAGGGACCCTAGTCCATCCAGGCCTCAAATCTCTTCAGCTGCATGCATGGCTCCTGCAGACTTAGCTCAATCCCATTTTGGGGTTTCTCCTCAAGTGGCGGAGATTTTGGTGGAGGCTAGAAAACCCTCCACTAGATCTACCTGCCATGAAGTGGAAAAGATTCACTATCTGGGCTGCTTCCAAGGATGTGGAACACTTTTCCTGCTCAGCTGGGCTTCTGCTGGAGTACCTCGCCATCTGTTTGACCTGGGTCTCAGTCATTCTTCTCTGAAAGTCCACATGGTAGCCATCTCAGCCTATCATGTCCTCTTTGCAGACAAGACATTTGCTCAACTGGAGGTCTCTAAGACTTTTCTCAGAGGGGTCCTCCATCTGAGACCTCCTATATGTACTTCTGCTCCCCTTGGGATTTGAACTTTGTTCTAGAAACTTACTCTGCCTCCCTTTGAACCGGCAGCTTCCATGAAGTGAAGTTCCTTTCATGGAAGACTCTCTTCCTGGTGGCCATTACTTCCGCTCGGAGAATTTCGAGCTCAGGCCTTGATTGTAAAATTCCATACTGATTTTCACAAGGAACTTGTTGCTCTGTGCACGAACCCTAAGTTTCTCCCTAAGGTAGTAGCGGGTCTACTCTAAATTAGTCCATAGAGTTACCCACCTTTTCACGCAGTACTCGAATCAGGTAGAGTATTTACTCCATACTATGGATGTTCACCGTATTCTGAGGTACTACACCAACAGGACGAAGGATCTCAGAAAAACTGATCAACTGTTCATCTCTTTTTGCTCATAAGCGGGAACTCAGTGCTGTTTCTAAGCAATGCCTATCTAAGTGGTTGGCTCACTGTGTCACTTTCTGTTATGACAAATACAGCAGAGACCCTGCGGGTCAAGTCAGAGACCACTCCACCAGAGGAGTAGCTGCCTCAGTGGCTTGTTTCAAGAATGTGTCAGCGGCAGATATCTATGCAGCCGCCACCTGGACTTCCGTCCATACCTTTACAAACACTACAGTTTGGATATTGCCTCTCGCCGTAGAAGCAGGCTTGGGCTGGCTGTTCTGCAAGGCCTCTTATCTTGAAGCTTGCTCAGCTAGAACTGCTTCTTGGAGTAGTTTTCCTCCTCCGGTGCCTCTCTTTGTTCCAGACTGCTTGGGATTCAGTCCTATATGTAATTACCTACTGCAAGAGCTCTCTGAAGTAAGATAGTACAGTTACATAAGAACTTAACCGTAACAATAGCTCTTTGAGAGAGGCTTTTGCAGTAGGTAATTCCTTCCGCCCTCCATCCCGCTAGGCTTTTTCAGCTGCTTTTCCAGTGCCGGAAATATCCGCTCCTCTCTTGTCTGGCCTCTTTTTGGCCTGTGGCGGGAAAAGAACTGGAAAGGCGTCAGGACCGCCCTTTATACGGTCTCCTGACACCAGTCACACCTTACATGGGGCGGTCCCTGCAGGGACTGCTAGCTAGAAATTTTCCGTGGGGTCCTGCACGCCTGCGGCGTCAGTCCTATATGTAATTACCTACTGCAAGAGCCTCTCTCGAAGATCTACTGTTACGGTAAGTTCTTACGTAACTGTACTTTATGTTATAGAATACAGATCACACTGGTGGATCTGCTCAGCCGATCCAGATCCAGCGCACACAAATGGGAACTTCTGCAAAAGTAGCAGAAACTCTGTTCACAAAATGGGAACTCCAGATCTTGATCTCTTCGCCTCCCCATACAACGCAAAACTGCCCAATTTCTGCTCGCTAGATCCAGGGACTGGTGTTTTCTGGTGAGATGCATTGTCCCTCTCCTGGACAGGCAGATTCTTTTATATCTTCCCCCTTCTCACTGATCAGAGAATTCTCCTCAAACTGCAAGCAGAAGGGAAGACTTGATTCTGGTGGCCCCATATTGGCCCAGACAGATATGGTTTCCTTTACTCCAACATCTAGCGAACAATCCTCCATTCCTCTACCTCTCAGCTCCACACGTACTGTTGCAGGGCAGTGGATCACAGGTCCACCGAACTTGTGATCCTTATACCTCGCGCCTGGCTTTTGAAGACTTAGTGATTTCTCCATGGAGTCTCAAATAGAGTGGCCGATATCTCGTGGCAGCAAGGAAACCCCTACTAGAGCTACTATGCCATGAAATGGCAATGTTTTGTCTATGGTCCTCGGCCCGTGGCCTGGACCCTTTGACTTGCCTGGTGAACTCGGTCTTAGAGTATGTTCTCTCCCTGTCAGACACAGGGCTAAGTTACACCTCTATAAAGGTGCATCTCTTAGCATTATCAGCATACCATGCATCTTTTGGAGATAAATCTAGCCCAATTTGACCTGTTGCACACCTTTCTGCATGGCATCCTCCACCTGAAACCACCTGTTCGAGATCCCATCCTCCTTGGGACCTTCTTTTCATTTGGAACAGCTCACACTACCCCTTTTGAACCAGCCACGGTTACGAGCTACACCTTCTCTCTTGGAAGGCTTTATTTTTAGTTGCAGTTACTTCTGCCAGAAGAATTTCAGAGCTCCAGGCACTTATGTGCAAAGAGCCGTGTTGGTTTTTCATGAGGAGAGGATGTCCTTAGAACTAATCCTAAATTATTACCTAAGGCAGTGTCACAGCTTACTCTCAACCAAGAGATTAACCTTCCTGTTTATTACCTTGAGTATTCCAATAGAGGCGGCTGTCATGCACACTTTGGATGTGCACAGGATACTCAAGTACTATCTGATGAGAACCAGACTGCACAGAAAATCAGATCAGTTATTTGTCTCGTTAGCCTCCAGGATGCTAGGGGCACTTGTGTGCAAACAGACACTTTCGAAATAGTTGGTAAACTGCATTGTGTTCTGTTATCAAGCAGAACAAACCCTTACTGGGACCGGTAAAGGTCATTCCACCAGGGATGGCAACCTCATTTGTCTCCCTGAGGAACATTTTGGCCTCAGGCATTTGTGCAGCAGCTACTCGGAATACTGTGCGGCGCATTCATCAGGTACTACAGTCTGGACATTGCCTCCAGGCACAGAGCTGAGTTTGGTCTTGCCATCCTGCAGAGGCTTCTTTCATGAAGGTTCCCTTTTCCCTTCTCCAGTCCTTCTCCCGTTTTAGGGGCTACCGCACATTCTTGGGACTCAGTCTAATGGTGTATCCTACTGCAAAGCTGTATCTCAAAGTAAGGTAGTACAGTTATGTAAAACTTGCCGTAACAGTAGATCTTCAAGAAGCAGGTACTTTCCACCCACCCTTCCACCTTCCCCTCAGGAGGTCATCTGCATTTGCATTGGCAACATGATTATTAGTCTTCCCTTGGGCGAATCCTCGATCTTCCTTCAGGATTTCTATCGCTATGCGGAGTCTCAATTGGGGAAAACTGAGGATGCTGGGGACCACCCTTTATGATGTAAGGGATGTCGGGTGGGGCCTACGTCGGGAGCACTTCTCGCTGTATGAAGCGAGCTAGAAGTTTTCCATGGGTCCTGCCACCTGACGGCTTCAGTCCTAATGGTGTAACCTGCTGCAAGAGCTGTTCTCAAAGATCTACTGTTACGGTAAGTTGTTAGTGTAACTGTACTTTTCTGTAGTATGAGAGAAATTGTTAGATGCCATTGCTGATGATAGTGATAGAGTTTCAAAATCTAAAGTTCTATATTGTTGATAACTTGATAAGTTCCAGCTGAGAATTTCAGGTTTGAATGCAGCTTGGAAACATTACTTCAAAGTGTCAGACTGGTGCATTACTAAATCCATTGCAGCTGTTGGGGGGTGGGGATGTCTGCACTCAGTACTGGGCGTCCTTTGCCACAGCATGCATTTCTTGACAATGTGATTTAGTACAGTGGTAGAAACTACAGACTACCAAACAGTAATGGGCAGGGGACATGGGTTTGATCTCCAGTGTGGGACATTTTGTTCTTCTTTCTTACTCAGTTTATGTAGTATGAGAGAAATTGTTTGATATCACCATTGATGTTAGTGATAGAGTTTCAGCAAGATGTGAAGTTCTATATTGGCGATAACTTAAACATTTCCAGCTGAGACTTTGAGCTTTGAATGCAACTAGGGGCATTACTTTAAACTGATGGACTGGTTCATTATTAAATCCATTGCAGCTGTGTGTGTATGTGTATTGGGGGCTTGTCTGCACTCAGTGCTGACTATCCTTTGCTGCAGCATGTATTTCCTGTGACAGAGCCTTTGTACAAAGGTAGAGCTACAGGCTACCAAGCAATAGTAGGTAGAGAACTTGGGTACAATCCCCAGTGTGGGACGTTTCTTTTGTTCTCAGTACAATTTCTGTAGTATGAGAGAAATTGTTAGATGCCATTGCTGATGTTAGTGATAGAGTTTCAAAATCTAAGGTTCTATATTGTTGATTACTTGATAAGTTCCAGCTGAGACTTTCAGGTTTGAATGCAGCTTGGGAAACATTACTTCAAAGTGTCAGACTGGTGCATTACTAAATCCATTGCAGCTGTTGGGAGGTGAGGATGTCTGCACTCAGTACTGGGCGTCCTTTGCCACAGCATGCATTTCTTGACAATGCGATTTAGTATAGTGGTAGAGCTACAGACTACCAAACAGTAATGGGCAGGGGACATGGGTTTGATCTCCAGTGTGGGACATTTTGTTCTTCTTTCTTACTCAGGTTATGTAGTATGAGAGAATTGTTTGATATCACCATTGATGTTAGTGATAGAGTTTCAGCAAGATGTGAAGTTCTATATTGGCGATAACTAAACATTTCCAGCTGAGACTTTGAGCTTTGAATGCAACTTGGGGCATTACTTTAAACTGATGGACTGGCTCATTATTAAATCCACTGCAGCTGTGTGTGTATGTGTATTGGGGGGCTTGTCTGCAGTCAGTGCTGACTATCCTTTGCTACAGCATGTATTTCCTGTGACAGAGCCTTTGTACAAAGGTAGAGCTACAGGCTACCAAGCAATAGTAGGTAGGGACTTGGGTACAATCCCCAGTGTGGGATGTTTCTTTTGTGCTCAGTACAATTTCTGTAGTATGAAAGAAATTGTTAGATGCCATTGCTGATGTTAGTGATAGAGTTTCAAAATCTAAAGTTCTATATTGCTGATAACTTGATAAGTTCCAGCTGAGACTTTCAGGTTTGAATGCAGCTTAGAAACATTACTTCAAATTGTCAGACTGGTGCATTACTAAATCCATTGCAGCTGTTGGGAGGTGGGGATGTCTGCACTCAGTACTGGGCGTCCTTTGCCACAGCATGCATTTCTTGACAATGTGATTTAGTACAGTGGTAGAGCTACAGACTACCAAACAGTAATGGGCAGGGGACATGGGTTTGATCTCCAGTGTGGGACATTTTGTTCTTCTTTCTTACTCAGTTTATGTAGTATGAGAGAAATTGTTTGATATCACCATTGATGTTAGTGATAGAGTTTCAGCAAGATGTGAAGTTCTATATTGGCGATAACTTAAACATTTCCAGCTGAGACTTTGAGCTTTGAATGCAACTTGGGGCATTACTTTAAACTGATGGACTGGCTCATTATTAAATCCACTGCAGCTGTGTGTGTATGTGTATTGGGGGCTTGTCTGCAGTCAGTGCTGACTATCCTTTGCTACAGCATGTATTTCCTGTGACAGAGCCTTTGTACAAAGGTAGAGCTACAGGCTACCAAGCAATAGTAGGTAGGGACTTGGGTACAATCCCCAGTGTGGGATGTTTCTTTTGTGCTCAGTACAATTTCTGTAGTATGAAAGAAATTGTTAGATGCCATTGCTGATGTTAGTGATAGAGTTTCAAAATCTAAAGTTCTATATTGCTGATAACTTGATAAGTTCCAGCTGAGACTTTCAGGTTTGAATGCAGCTTAGAAACATTACTTCAAATTGTCAGACTGGTGCATTACTAAATCCATTGCAGCTGTTGGGAGGTGGGGATGTCTGCACTCAGTACTGGACGTCCTTTGCCACAGCATGCATTTCTTGACAATGTGATTTAGTACAGTGGTAGAGCTACAGACTACCAAACAGTAATGGGCAGGGGACATGGGTTTGATCTCCAGTGTGGGACATTTTGTTCTTCTTTCTTACTCAGTTTATGTAGTATGAGAGAAATTGTTTGATATCACCATTGATGTTAGTGATAGAGTTTCAGCAAGATGTGAAATTCTATATTGGCGATAACTTAAACATTTCCAGCTGAGACTTTGAGCTTTGAATGCAACTTGGGGCATTACTTTAAACTGATGGACTGGCTCATTATTAAATCCACTGCAGCTGTGTGTATGTGTATTGGGGGGCTTGTCTGCAGTCAGTGCTGACTATCCTTTGCTACAGCATGTATTTCCTGTGACAGAGCCTTTGTACAAAGGTAGAGCTACAGGCTACCAAGCAATAGTAGGTGGGGACTTGGGTACAATCCCCAGTGTGGGATGTTTCTTTTGTGCTCAGTACAATTTCTGTAGTATGAAAGAAATTGTTAGATGCCATTGCTGATGTTAGTGATAGAGTTTCAAAATCTAAAGTTCTATATTGCTGATAACTTGATAAGTTTCAGGTTTGAATGCAGCTTAGGAAACATTACTTCAAATTGTCAGACTGGTGCATTACTAAATCCATTGCAGCTGTTGGGGGTGGGATGTCTGCACTCAGTACTGGACGTCCTTTGCCACAGCATGCATTTCTTGACAATGTGATTTAGTACAGTGGTAGAGCTACAGACTACCAAACAGTAATGGGCAGGGACATGGGTTTGATCTCCAGTGTGGGACATTTTGTTCTTCTTTCTTACTCAGTTTATGTAGTATGAGAGAAATTGTTTGATATCACCATTGATGTTAGTGATAGAGTTTCAGCAAGATGTGAAGTTCTGTATTGGCGATAACTTAAACATTTCCAGCTGAGACTTTGAGCTTTGAATGCAACTTGGGGCATTACTTTAAACTGATGGACTGGCTCATTATTAAATCCACTGCAGCTGTGTGTGTATGTGTATTGGGGGGCTTGTCTGCAGTCAGTGCTGACTATCCTTTGCTACAGCATGTATTTCCTGTGACAGAGCCTTTGTACAAAGGTAGAGCTACAGGCTACCAAGCAATAGTAGGTAGGGGACTTGGGTACAATCCCAGTGTGGGATGTTTCTTTTGTGCTCAGTACAATTTCTGTAGTATGAAAGAAATTGTTAGATGCCATTGCTGATGTTAGTGATAGAGTTTCAAAATCTAAAGTTCTATATTGCTGATAACTTGATAAGTTCCAGCTGAGACTTTCAGGTTTGAATGCAGCTTAGGAAACATTACTTCAAATTATCAGACTGGTGCATTACTAAATCCATTGCAGCTGTTGGGGGTGGGGATGTCTGCACTCAGTACTGGACGTCCTTTGCCACAGCATGCATTTCTTGACAATGTGATTTAGTACAGTGGTAGAGCTACAGAATACCAAACAGTAATGGGCAGGGGATATGGGTTTGATCTCCAGTGTGGGACATTTTGTTCTTCTTTCTACTCAGTTTATGTAGTATGAGAGAAATTGTTTGATATCACCATTGATGTTAGTGATAGAGTTTCAGCAAGATGTGAAGTTCTGTATTGGCGATAACTTAAACATTTCCAGCTGAGACTTTGAGCTTTGAATGCAACTTGGGGCATTACTTTAAACTGATGGACTGGCTCATTATTAAATCCACTGCAGCTGTGTGTGTATGTGTATTGGGGGGCTTGTCTGCAGTCAGTGCTGACTATCCTTTGCTACAGCATGTATTTCCTGTGACAGAGCCTTTGTACAAAGGTAGAGCTACAGGCTACCAAGCAATAGTAGGTAGGGGACTTGGGTACAATCCCAGTGTGGGATGTTTCTTTTGTGCTCAGTACAATTTCTGTAGTATGAAGAAATTGTTAGATGCCATTGCTGATGTTAGTGATAGAGTTTCAAAATCTAAAGTTCTATATTGCTGATAACTTGATAAGTTCCAGCTGAGACTTTCAGGTTTGAATGCAGCTTAGGAAACATTACTTCAAATTGTCAGACTGGTGCATTACTAAATCCATTGCAGCTGTTGGGGGTGGGGATGTCTGCACTCAGTACTGGACGTCCTTTGCCACAGCATGCATTTCTTGACAATGTGATTTAGTACAGTGGTAGAGCTACAGACTACCAAACAGTAATGGGCAGGGGACATGGGTTTGATCTCCAGTGTGGGACATTTTGTTCTTCTTTCTTACTCAGTTTATGTAGTATGAGAGAAATTGTCTGATACCACCATTGATGTTAGTGATAGAGTTTCAGCAAGATGTGAAGTTCTATATTGGCGATAATTTAAGCATTTCCAGCTGAGACTTTGAGCTTTGAATGCAACTTGGGGCATTACTTTAAACTGATGGACTGATTCATTATTAAATCCACTGCATCTGTGTGTGTGTGTATTGG
This sequence comes from Neoceratodus forsteri, assembly GCA_016271365.2. Taxonomy (NCBI): domain Eukaryota; kingdom Metazoa; phylum Chordata; order Ceratodontiformes; family Ceratodontidae; genus Neoceratodus; species Neoceratodus forsteri. The sequence goes on along the minus strand of CM028131.1, from coordinate 1,629,421,748 downwards.
GGGCTTGTCTGCACTCAGTGCTGACTATCCTTTGCTACAGCATGTATTTCCTGTGACAGAGCCTTTGTACAAAGGTAGAGCTACAGGCTACCAAGCAATAGTAGGTGGGGAGTTGGGTACAATCCCCAGTGTGGGATGTTTCTTTTGTGCTCAGTACAATTTCTGTAGTATGAGAGAAATTGTTAGATGCCACTGCTAATGTTAGTGATGGAGTTTCAGTAAGGTCTGAAGTTCTATAGCTGAGACTTTCAGGTTTGAATGCAGCTTGGAAACATTACTTCAAACTGAGAAAGATCATGCCAACTCCAGATGCCCTAGTAAAGGAACTGATCAGGTTAAAATGTCTGGATTTGTGTATTGTGTGGGCTATGCTTGTTTATATGTTGAGGTGTATGTGTGTACTTGCATGCATGTATGTATCTGTAATGTGCAGCTTCTGTGTGTTTTCATTGTTTGCATGTACAGTATATGTACTGTTTACTGTGCAAAATTACAGTTTCATACCTTAGGGCCACCCAGTGCCATTGGTACTTTGATTATATTTTCTCAACATTCAGTCTTATTGTTAATATAATCAATTGATCAATTATCAGACTGTCTTGCAAAATACAACCTCAATGCCACCAGCAACATGGCTTTAGGAAGGGACATAGCACTACCTCTGCCCTCCTTGCATTTACTGATTACACACATAAAGCTGTTGATCTTGGTCACTTTGTTGGGTCTGTGTACATAGACCTAACAAAAGCGTTGACACAGTCAGTCATGCCCTTCTACTTGCTGCTCTCCCTGCTATTGGTGTCTCTTGTGATTCTACCTTGGTTCTCCAACTACCTCTGTGGTGGACACAACATGTCAAAATCAATGACATCCTCTCCTCAAGCCATCCTGTCCACTCAGGAGTCCCTCAAGGATCAATTATTGGTCATCTTTTCAGTCTTTCTTCAACACCTTCCCCTAGCCTGCTCAAGCAACCTGCTCTTATACGCAGATGGCTGTTATATACTCAGTCACTCTGATCCCTTTCACTAAAGCGGTCCCTTCAAAGTACTTTTCGAAGTTGAATCCTGGTTCTTGATCACAAACTAATAATTAACTATAAAAAGACAAAGGTTATGGTATTTGCCTCCCATAAAACAAACATAAGGAGGTCTGCCTCACCATCCATAATAATCTCTGCCATCTGTTGGAACAAGTCAACAGCTTCAAGTACCTTGAGTTACCTTGACTGTTCACTGTCTTTTCGGAGCATGTCAGCATGGTCTGTAAGGCAGTGAATATAAGGATTAGGTTACTCTATAGGCATATCGTTGCATGACACCCGACGCCTCAATTAGCAGTAACTAGTTCTATCCTCTCAATCATCAACTATGGAATAGTAATCTATGGCTCTGCCACTGATACTGTCTCGGAAAAGTAAAGGTTGCCCTCATTAAGGCATGTCGGCCTAGTGACCGGTGTCCATAGACTCACCCAGACTTGCAACCTTTACTCGCTAACAAATTGGCTAAACTTCAGTAATAGACTCATCTACCAGTCCTGTCTACCAGTCAAAAAACCCTCGGCCTCACTCCTCCCTTCTCACAGTTGCTTCTCTCATGTAATCCACTACCAGGCTCACAAGAGTGCCACAAGGTTCCTTCAATGTCCCACACTGCAGAACTTCCTTATGCCAGTGGGCTTTTCTGTACAGGGCCCCAGTTTGGTTAAATAGCTTTGTGACAGGGTTCAATAGAACCCTGTCCCAGTTGTTATGGAGAAAGTATTTAAATCAAGGATCTTTCCTTTTCTTTCTTTTCTTTGTCTGGTTCATGGCTTGAATTTTCCTGTGAGACTTGGATTTGATCATCCCGACAATCTTGCGATTCTTTGCTCTCACTGTCTCCCAGTTTTCCCTTGCTGTCTCTCTTTTCCTCCTTTGCATATATGCTAATATGAAAGTATGTGAAAATCATTGTATGGAAATGTAACTGATAATGGGATCACTTTTGTTTAGAAAATGTATAGTGTTACTGTTGAAATATATATAATTATATTTTGAGATGATTGCAGAAAGCTATTGTTAACTGTAGAGGTTACTTGAGTGTAAATCTTCCAGCCTTTTGCAAAAGCTGCAGAAGGGGCCTCAGCTCAAAACACACTGTGTACTAGCGCTTCTGCCTGAAATTTACAAAAACAGGATGCTTGCTAAGGTTGGCGTTGAAATGACTTATCACGAGAGCTGAGCTACAATTTCTGGGAGATTAGAAGAACAAGGGACAAAGAGACTGAAAAGAAACTTTATTTTATTTGCCTTTGTAAATAGTTATACTGAACAAGTTTATTTTATGATACTGCTAGTGTAAATAAATAATTTTGTTGAATTCTACAACTACTCCTGGTTTTCCTATGCTTCCTGACCTGTGCCTCAATGACAAGCTTGCCATTAGAAGTCTTGGCTGAACAAAAGTTAGGACCCTTTAAATTCAACCTTCAGCAGCACCTACTATCTCTTAGCTCCTGTGACTGCACTTAAACGGTCTACATCTCACCCCCACCAAATTCACACTGTTTGTCCCTGATGACTATGTCTGCTAGACTGTTACCTGTAACTCTGTGTTCTACGTTGGATTTGGCTGAATATATCAATCTTATCTGTGTCAGTCTTCACCATTCATCACAGGTGGGTTCTGGCTAGAGGATCAGGACCCTGTGGAGCTTTTTTTTGCAAGGGAGGAGTCAACGTTGGGGTGGTGCCGCCCTTGGGGCCGGCGCATTCACGTGCTTTTCAGCGGTTATTGGCCAGTAATAACGCCAACCCCTCCTAGTTCCAATTCTGCTTCTCCCACCGTCGGTGAGGACCTCATGTGTGAAGCATTTTTCTCCATACTGCATCAGGGCCTAGTCCGTCGGCTCTGACTTGTCCTAGATCTTCCTGGACATAAGTCTCCACCACTCATTCACACTAATGGGAACTGCGCCGGAGCACTAGGACCCATCGGGAGCAAACTTTTTGTTAGAAGGTTGGGCGCCTGAGACAGAGCGCGAGGAGGGCGCCTCGAGCCTCAGCTCGTGCGGTAATGAATATCTCGGCATCGACCTTCAACTGCCTCAGTTCCTTTTTCCCGCCCGTCAGGTGCACTTCAGTGACGACGACGCGCTCCTGGGAGTCAAACTTCAAACTAGCAGCATAGTTTTCAGTTTTGTTGTTTTGTAGTAATATCTCGAATAAGTATCGCTTAGTTTATTCTTATTTACAAAGAAGTCTTAGCCTACTTTGGACTTTCGACCACGGCGGGTCAGGTGGCGGTAGGGAGACTTCGTGTAAAAAGCTGTTCAGTCGGCGCGGCTGGGTCCGCGCCGCCTTTCTCCGGAGGGGGCTGACAACGGTCAGTCCAGTGCCCAAGGGGGTGAGCGGTCCCTCGAAGCATAAAGTAAACGGCTTCCATTCTCGCACTGTCCGGCCTCGAGCTCTTCGCCCACAGGTCAAAAAGAGAAGGCATCACTCGAGGTCGCCTCTGATATGTCTGCGCATAGACGGTCAGTTATTGGAGCTAGTTGCCAGTCTCCTCCTTCGGTCGTCAGCTTCTGTTTCTGGTAGCTGGCGTCTTTGACATGGAGCCCTACCCGCCCTCTGGTAGGTCTTCAGATGAGCAGTTTCATCAGTGGGCTGCTCTTATGGAGCAGATGGGCTCGGAGGTTGGTCCAGCTGCCTGGCCAGTCACTCCAGGCGCCGTCGGGCTTCTTGGGAGACCAGGTAGGGTGGTTGAGCCTCCCTAGTTGAGCGGCACCGTCTTTGGTGCCATCGACGCCGCATTTAGGTGTTCACCCCCTCATATGGCTGCGCACAGGGGCCACACCGATGCCTCTATCTCCTGCTCTTCTTCCTCCTTTCTCCTCAAATCCTGTCTTTTGGAGACTTGGGGTGTTTTTGGCGCCTTTGGAGTCGATGGCATGCTCGGCGCCATCTCGGTGCCGAAGGGCCTGTCGGCACCATCCTCAGCGCTATTGAGTTTCTTGGCACCGGTACATCGTCAGCGCCATTCTGCCTCTCGGTGCCGTCTTTGGTGCCATGTGGCTCCTCTGTGCCGTATGGCACGCGGCACCATCCGGCCTCTTAGTGCCGTCTTGCGCTCGGCACTTCATTGGCACCATCGTGCTTGCCGCCATGCGCTTTCTGCGGCGCTTGGGGTTGTTAGGGCATCGTCCACCTTTGAGGACTCCTCCTTTAACCCTTTTCCTTCCTTATTTCCTCTGATTTTCCTCCTTTCCTGTCCATGCAGTCCCTCCTGGACTGTCAGGAGATGACGTTGAGCCTGACCCAGACCTTAGGCTGGGTGATGAAATGGAAGGAACAGGATCTATTCCTGCTGCAGAGCCTGTGGTCGAGGACCTGTCTTTTAAATCTCTGCTGAAAACCTGATTTCCACTCTTTCTCTCCAAACTACAGACATCGATCCTGGGAAATTTTTAAGACTCCAGTACCTCCATGTTCCGGAAATCCCTATGGATTTGACTCCTCCAGTACAGCCCTCCTTTGAGATGCTGTTTCAAATGGTATAGAATAATCCTCCTCTCATTCCTTGGTGACCAAATCCACAGATAGAAAATACTCAGCCCCAAGGATCGACCCATTTTGGCATCCCAAGCCTTTGCGGATCCTATTGTAGTCTTGGCAGAGAATGATAAAGTTGTCCTCCCCAGACTACTACAGCTTGACCTATTAACAAAGAATCTCAGTAAGATAGACACTTTAGGTAAGAGAGTCTTTGCTGCTTCCACCCTGGTATGAGTATTGCCAGCTACCAAGGCTATTTCTCTCAATATGAGTACATCCTTTGGCACTCACTCAAACAAATGGTTGAAGCTGTACGGAATCGGACACAAAGTCAGAGCTACTTCAGACCATTACCAGGGTATCGAATCCAACAACCAGCAGGTTAAAGCAGCGATGGATGCTTTTGATACTGCTTCCCAAACAGCCAATGAGCATTTGCCCCGTCATTCCCGCAATGCGCTCTTCAGGTTTCCTGAAGCCTTTTGTGGCAGGTAATGGTGTTGCCTTTTGATGGTGTGTATCTCTTTGGCCCTCAAGTAGAACAGGCTCTGAAGCTACACAAAGACTAGGTCAGCCATTAAGTTGGCTCGACCTCCTCCTGTCCCTCTCGAGGGGTGTTAATAAGCAGCCAGTTTCATAACCATCAGTCCTTTGAGGCAAAGACAGAGGAAGTTTTCATAAAACCAAGCCCCCAGCCTCAAAAGAAACGCAACAAAGCGCAAGGACCCAAAGTGCCCAGTGCTGCCTTCTTAGTTGTTGGCCCAAGTCCCACCTCAGCTGCCGAGGTGGATTCTTCCTCAGCGGTGGGAGGTCATCTGATGCACTTCTACAATCAATGGAAGTCCATACGTCAGACAAATGGGTCCTCCCAATAATCCGTGAAGAGTATTCACTCAATCTTGTGAGACCCCTCCGGATTGTCCTCCCAGGCGACAACGCAAGCTGTCAACCCTTCAGTCAGATCTTCTCACCGCCGAGATACAGGGCCTTCTGAACAACAGGGCAGTGGAAGTAGTTCCACTGCATCAACGGAACACAGGGTTCTACTCCCATTACTTTCTGGTTCCAAAGACAACTGGGGGCATGCGCCCCATTTGGACCTCAGAAAACTAAACAAATTTCTGCCCAAGGAGAAATTCAGAATGATATCACTAGGAACCCTGTTACCTTTGCTTCATCAACATGACTTGTTAGCCTCCATAGAGATGCAGGATGCTTACCAGCACATTTCTATTCACCCAAAGCATCACAAATTCCTAAGGTTCGTGGCTCTGGGACAGCATTATCAGTTCAGAGTCCTGCCCTTTGGGCTATCCTCAGTGCCACAAGTTTTTACAAAGTGTGGTGAAGATCTTCCTGGACATAAGTCTCCACCACTCATTCACACTAGTGGGATTAGCGCCGGAGGCACTAGGACCCATCGAGGAGCAAACTTTTTGCTGGAGGGTCGGTAGCGAGAGATGGGCGCCACGAGGCATGGCGCCGCGAGCAGCAGCCTCGGCGGCAATGACCATCTCGGCGACGACCCTCCAACCGCCCTCAGTTCCTTTTTCCCGCCCGTCGAGTGCGCTTCAGTGACGACGTCGCTCAAGATGTCGAGTCAAACTTCAAACTAGCGCATAGTTTTCAGGTTTATTTTTGTAACATTATCTCGATAGTAGTATCGCTAATTTTATTCTATTTTCTAATATTTTAAATTTAACTTACTTGAAGAAGTCTCGGCCTACTGGACGGAGTCGACCATGAGCAGGTCAGGTGACAATAGGGAGACTTCATATGAAAGCTGTTCAGTCAGGCTGGGTCCGGTCAGCCTCCTTCTCCTCAGCGGGGTTCCGACAGCGGTTAGTCCGATGCCGAGGGATGGCAGTCCCAGCAGCATAAAATAAACGGTCACATTCTCGGCACCGCTCGCCTCGACGCCTTCTTCGCCCACAGGTCAAAAAGAGAAGGCATCACCTCGAGGTCGCCTCTGGTATGTCTGCGCCGCTTGACGGTCGGTTATCGTAGCTAGTTGCCGCTTCCTTCTTCGGAGTTGCCAACTGCTGGTGACCGTCGTCCCTCAACTCGGAGCCCCTCCCGCCTGTAGGTAGGGCTCCAGATGAGCAGTTTCATCAGTGGGCGCTCTTATGGGGCGATGGGCTCGGAGGTTGGTTCTCCTGCCTGGCTCGGTTGCCACGGAGCCCCGGGCTCCTCCAGCGATCGGGTAGGGCAGTTGGACCTTCCTGATCGCGGCGGCGCCTTCTCCGGTGCCAGTGACTCCGCGCTTAGGTGTTTCCCCTCACATGGCTGCGGCGCAGGGGCCACACCGATGCCCTTATCTCCTGGTTTTTCCTTCTCTAGCTTTCCAGGTTCCTGGGGCATTTCCAGCGCCTTCCGCGGGTCTGTTGGCTTGTCGGTGCGTGTTCCGGTGCCGCTCGCACCTCTTGGCGCCCGTCTGCGGCCGCGTGGTCTTCGGCGGCTGTTGGGTCTGGGCGGCGCCATCGTGGCGCAGCTGGTTCGGCGGCGCCGCTTGGTTCGCGGTGCCGCTTATGTGCCGCGTGCCTCTTCGTGCCGTGCCCTCTGCGGTGCCGTTTTCAACCCGTTTTGCCTTCTCGCGCGTGGGACCTCGGGACTCTCCTTGTTTCTCTGCTATTTCCTCCTCTCCAATTTTCACTCCTTTCCTGTCCAAGCAGTCCTTTCTGGACCATCAGGAGATGATGTTGAGCTGACCCAGACCTTCGGTTGGGTGATGAAGTGGAGGAAACAGGATCTTCTTTGCTACAGAGCCTGTGGTCGAGGACCTGTCCTTGAAGTCTCTGTTGAAGAACCTGAGATCCTCTTTCTCTCCAGACTACAGACATCGATCCTGGGAAGATATTTAGTCTCAGTACCTTCATGCTTCGGAGATCCCTACGGTTTGACTCCTCCGATCCAGCCTTCCTTCGAGGCGCTGTCTCAAATGGTATGGAATAATCCTGCTCTTATTCCTTCAGTGGCTAAATCCATTGATAAGAAGTATTCAGCTCCCAAGGATCGTCCCATTTTGGCATCCCAAGCCTTTGCGATCCTATTGTAGTCCTGGCAGAGAATGATAAGGTCATTCTTCCTCAAACTACTACAGCTCGACTTATTAACAAAGAGTCTCGTGAATTGATACATTAGGTAAGAATACTTTTGCTGCCTCCACTCTAAGTATGCGTATTGCCAGTTATCAAGGCTATTTTCTCAGTATGAGTATATCCTGTGGCACTCTTTGAAAAGAATGGTTGAAGCTCTTCCGGATTTGGACTCCAAGTCAGAGCTTCTTCTGACCGTTACTAGGGTATTGAGTCCAATAACCAACAGGTCAAGCCGCAGGACGCCGACACTGCTTCTCGCCCCGCAGCCGCAGGTATTTGTACCGCGCCATTCCTGGCCGCGCATTTCTGGCTTACCTAATGATGCTCAGCAGCAGGTAATGGCGCTGCCCTTTGATGGCTCTTTCTTTCGGCCCCTCAGGTGAAATGCCTTAGAGGCCACTCAGAAGACTAGGTCGGCCATTGCTGGCCAGACCTCCGCCTGCTCCTCCTCGGGGCATGTGAACAGACGCCAGTTTCATAGTCGCCAGTCCTTTCGAGGCAGAGGCAGGGGAAGCTTCCATAAAAGCCAACCTGCCCAACCTCAAAAGAAAGCAGCAGAAAGCGCGGGGCCTAAAGCCCCAGCGCCACCCTATGAATTGCTGGCCCAAGTTCCATCCACATGCCCGAGGTGGAACTTTCTCTCCGTGGAGGTCGCTTGATGTACTTCTGCAACCAGTGGAAGTCCATAACTCGGACAAATGGGTCCTTCGGATAATTCACGAGGGTTATTCTCTCAATTTTTGAAACCCCGAATTGTCCTCCCCAGACGACAACCCAGGTTGTCGGCCTCTCAGTCAGACCTCCTCACCGCCGAGATCCAGGGCTTCTAAGCAACAGGGCAATGAACTGGTGCCCCCGATTCGCGGAGCACAGGGTTCTACTCCCATTACTTCCTGGTTCCAAAGAAGTCTGGGGAATGCGCCCATTCAGACCTCAGAAAGTTAAACAAGTTTCTCCCCAGGGAGAAATTCAAATGATTTCCTAGGTACCCTGTTACCCTTGCTGCATCAGCATCGACTGGCTGGCCTCCCTGGATATGCAGGACGCTACCAGCATATCCCCATCCACCCAACCCACATAAGTTCCTCAGGTTTGTAGCTCTGGGTCAGCATTATCAGTTCAGAGTCCTGCCTTTGGGCTATCCTCGGCACCAGCGAGTCTTTACAAAGTGTTGTGCAGTTCTCATGGCGCATCTCAGGAAGATCTGACTCCGAGTGTTTCCCTACCTGGGACGATTGGCTTCTAGCAAGCCCTTCCAGCCAAGGGACTTTGAAGCCGTGCAAACGACTCTCGTCTTCTTACGTCCATGGGAATTCTGCTGAATTTGAAAAAATCACAACTGCAGCCCTCCCAGAGGCTCCTTTTATAGGGACGCTTCTAGACACCTCTTCGCGAAGGCTTTCCTTCCAGAGGACAGAAGACTGACATCCTTCGGATGGCCCGTTACATCGGGGAGAACCAATCGGTTACAGCTCTCTCGATGCAACGCATGTTGGGTCTCATAGCGTCCTCGGTGTTCACTGTACCCTGGCCCGGTTGCACATGAGAACCACCCAATGGATGCTCTCCACTCAGTGGTCTCTGACCTCTCACCCCAGTCTTATCCCATCAAGGTGACGGAGCCCCTTGAAGGTCTCTCACCTGGTGGACTCAAGAGAGCAATCTCCTGGAAGGGTTCCCCTTTGCTCCCCGGATCATCAGATCTCCATCACCACAGACGATCGCTAATGGGATGGGGACTCACTGTCGCTCCCTCCACACTCAAGGTGTATGGACTCAGTTGAAACTCTTCTCCACATAAATGTCCTGGAGATGAGAGCGGTCCTCGCGATCCGAGCTCTGAAGGATATCCTTTGTCACAAGAACATTCTCCTTCAAGCGGACAACAAAGCTGTGATGTATTACATCAACAAGCAAGATGGTGCTCATTCTTACCCCTTTGCAGGAAGCAATGAGGGTGTGGGAGTGGTGCTTGGAGCACAAGTCTCTGATTCAGGCGGTTTATCCGCCAGGTATACAAAACGATCTAGCGGATCACCTCAGCAGAACGGAGGCAGACCCTCACGCAGTGGTCTCGATCCAGCCGTAGCTCGGTCACTATTCAAAGAGTGGGGACTCAGACCTGGACCTTTGCATCCCACTCCAGCATAAAACTGCCTCTCTTCTGCTCCAGAAATCCAGGGCCTGGCATTTTCTGTCAGGATGAGCTCAGGCTGCGTGTGGACAAACGCTTTCTTTACGCCTTTCCACCGATCCCTCTAATCCAGAGAGTTCTCCTCAAGTTCGAGTCTCAGGGGACCAAAATGATTCTCATTGCTCCTCCTGGCCTCAGCAACTATGGTTTCCTCTGCTCAACAGTATGTTGGCAACCTCTCCGAGACCACTTCCTTGCAAATCAACCTTTTGACTCAGGGTTCATTGGTCCATCCCAACCTGAAATCACTTCACCTTCATGCTTGGCTCCTGAAGAGGTAGAAGTGAATCGATTCAACGTCTCTCGTAGAGTCTCGGACATCCTTCCGGCTGCGCGGAAGCCAGCCACCCAGACAACAGCTTCAAATGGAAACGCTTTTCTCTCTGGTGTGCAAAGTCCTCTTGAATCCTTTTCCTGTCCTCCTGACAAGGTTCTGGAGTATCTTTTGGACCTATCAAACTCAGGTCTCAGTACTCCACAGTTAAAGTTCACCTTAGTGCCATCTCAGCGTTCCATGAGCCGGTTTCTTCCTTGACTCTGGCTCAGCTTCCTATGGTGAAGAGATTTCTTGAGGATTCTTCATACCAGACCCCTGTTAGGTGTCCAGTTGCAACCTGGGACATTAACCTGGTGCTGGACATGCTCACTCGGAAGCCTTTCGAGCCCTTAGCTACCTGTGAGCTAAAATTTCTTACCTGGAAGACTGCCTTCCTGGTGGCCATTACCTCAGCCCGCAGGGTCTCGAGATTCATGCCTTGGTGACGGACCCTCCGTATACTGTATTCCATAAAGACAAGGTAGTTCTCCGTACTCATCCTAAATTTCTTCCCAAGGTTGTGTCAGAATTCCATCTAAACCAACCTCTGGTACTTCCTCTTACTTCGCTAATTTCCAAAATGAAGGGAATGATCTCTTCATTCCTTGGATGTTAAGAGAGCCTTGCGGTTCTATTTAGATAGAACCAAGAATTTTCATAAGACTCAGCAACTGTTTATTTCTTTCAGCGACACCGGCTGGGTCAACCAGTCGCTATTAGATGCATCTCATCATGGTTAGTGGCATGCCTTCGACATTGCTACTCCATGGCTCAAGTTAAATTGGAGGGTAGGTGTGCGCTCACTCTACTAGAGGCGTCGCGGCATCTTTAGCGGAGATTCGCAATGTTCCAATTGCGGATATCTGCAACGCCGCCACCTGGAGCTCAGTGCATACCTTCAAGCATTATGCACTGGATGTTCATGCCAGGCGACATTCTGCATTCGCAGAACTATCCTAATGGTCTTCTATCTTAGATGCGTGAGCTCTGGCTCTCCTGCCGCCCTTTTGGGGGATTATCAGCTTGGTACTCTCCACTAGTGTGAATGAGTGGTGGAGACTTATGTCCAGGAAGATATGAAAATGCACTACCTACCGTAATTCTTGATCTTCTTGGACGAGTCTCCACCACTCATTCACACCCTCCCCATCCCGAGCTCACTGCTGTGTTGGTCTTCACTCCTCAAATCTTTAGGCCGTGAGGACTTCTTTGCTGACCCTTCTTACAACGGGTCGCATCGGACTATCTTATGTCCGGTTTTTGAGTTAGATTTACTCTTTAGTTAGTTGCGCTGCACCTCCTTGGTAAAAAGGTACTGAGGCGGTTGGAGGTGCGTCGCCGAGATGGTCATTGCCGCTCGAGCCGCTGCTGCGGCGCCATGCCTCGCGGGCGCCATCTCACGCCACCCTCCAAAAAGTTTGCTCCCGATGGGTCCTAGTGCCTCCGGCGCTAATCCCACTAGTGTGAATGAGTGGTGGAGACTTGTCCAAGAAGATCAAGAATTATGGTAGGTACGTAATTTTCATTTCTCCAGCACATCTCAGAAAGATCGGAATACAGGTGTTCCCTTATCTGGACGATTGGCTTCTGGCAAGTCCTTCCAGGCAGGGAACTTTGGACGCCGTAACCACGGCTTCACGCGTTTACACGCCTGTGGGAGTCCTGCTAAACCACAAAAATCGCAGCTACAGCCCTCCAAGAGGCTCCTTTTATAGGAACCTTCTGGACACCTCCTACGCGAAGGCTTTTCTTCCTAAGGACAGGAGGAGCGATATCCTTCAGATGGCCCATTACATTGGGGAGAGCAACTCGTTCCAGCTCTCTCGATGCAATGGATGCTAGGTCTCATGGCATCCTCGGTATTCACTGTACCCCTAGCACGCCTTCACATGAGAACTTCTCAATGGATGCTCAGTACTCAGTGGTCCCCAACCACTCATCCAGATCCTTTCTCATCAAGGTGACAGAACCTCTAAAGAGATCACTTACCTGGTGGTGCATGAGAGAACAATCTTCTAGAAGGGTATCCTTTGCTCCTCTGGATCATCAGATTTCCATTACCACAGACGCGTCCCTGATGGGGTGGAGAGCTCACTGTCAGGCTCTCCACACTGCGTAATGTGGACTCAGGTTGAGTCCCAGCTTCACATAAATGTCTTAGAAATTAGAGCCATCCTTTATGCAGTCTGGGCTTTGAAGGACATTCTCTGACACAAGAACATTCTCCTTCAAACGGACAACAAAGCAGTGATGTATTACATCAACAAGCAGGCGGTGCTCACTCTACCCTTTATGCAGAGAAGCGATGAGAGTATGGGAATGGTGCTTGCAGCACAAGTCTCTAATTCAAACGGTCTGCCTACCAGGAGTGCAGAAGCGAACTGGCAGATCGCCTCAGCAAAACAGAGACAGATCCTCACGAATGGTCTCTCGACTCAGCCGTAGTTCAGTCAATATTGCAGAGTGGGGAACTCCAGACCTGGACCTTTTGCATCCCCACTCAACACAAAACTGCCTCTCTTCTGCTCCAGAAATCCAGGGCCTGGCATTTTCTGTCAGGATGCGTTCAGGCTGCAGTGGACAAAACGCTTTCTATATGCCTTTCTGCCTCTTCCTCTAATTCAGAGGGTACTCATAAGTTCGAATCCCAGGGGACAGAATGATCCTCATTGCTCCCTTCTGGCCTCGACAGATGTGGTTTCCACTACTCAACCGTGTTCGGCAGCTCCGCCGAAACCACTTCCCTTCAGATGAACCTCTTGACTCAGGGGCCTGTTGTCCATCCCAACCTGAAGTCGCTTCACCTTCACGCTTGGCTCCTTAAGAGATAGAAGTGAACAGGTTCAATGTCTCTCGCAGGGTTTCAGATATTCTTCTGCTGCGCATGAAGCCAGCCACTAGGAAAACTACACAGCCAAATGGAAGCGTTTTTCACTCTGGTGTGCACAATCCTCTTTAAATCCTTTTTCCTGCCCACCATATAAAATTTTGGAGTATCTCTTAGACCTCTCAAATTCAGGTCTGCAGTACTCTACAGTCAAGGTTCACTTTTGTGCCATTTCAGCTTATCATGAGCCAGTACTTTCCTTGTCACTGGCTCAGTCACCTGTGTTAAGAGGTTTCTTAGGGAATTCTGCATACCAGACCTCCTATAAGACGTCCAGTGGCAGCCTGGGACATTAATCTTGTGCTAGACATGCTCACTCGAAAACCTTTCGAACCTCTGGCTACCTACGAGCTAAATTTCTCACCTGGAAAACAGCCTTCCTGGTAGCCATTACCTCAGCCTGCAGGGTGTCTGAGGTACATGCCTTGGTCACAGACCCTCCGTATACTGTGTTCCATAAAGACAAAGTAGTCCTTAGAACCCATCCTAAGTTTCTCCCTAAGGTTGTTTGAATTCCATTTAAACCAACCTTTGGTCCTTCCTTCTTACTTTGCAAACTTCAAAATGAAGGAGAACGTTCTCTTCATTCCTTGGATGTCAAGAGAGCTTTACGTTTCTATCTAGATAGAACAAAAGACTTTCGTAATGCTCAGCAACTGTTTGTTTCCTTCAGCGAGACCCAGCTGGATCAGCCTGTCGCATGGCTGGTGGCATGCCTTCGCCACTGTTACTCCAGCACCACTTCTGACTCCAGCACCATTTGTTTCACCAGGGAGGAAGGTGGCACCATGGGAAGCAGGGCAGCTCGCGGTGCCGCTGGTGGGAGAGATCGCGGAGTGGTTTGGTTCCGGGCCTCCTCCACCTCGAGGATGATTCATTCGCTGACCCAGACTGGCTCCTGGATTCCTCTGAATCCTCCGGTTCCTCCTTGCCCAGTGCTTCAGCGCCGATTCAGCCCCTCCCGTGGAGTCGGCAGCTACTGTTGGATCCAGTGTCGGTGGTTCTTACCAGTCCTCAGGTGCTCTGAGGGGCACTGGGGGACAGACTGGAGATGGTGGTTCACCTGCTCCCTTGGGAGGTGTACCCCTTTCTGGGGCTGCTCAGCTTGGCCCCACTTTTAGGCTGGAGCATCTCAGGCAGGGAGGGTGCTCGCCCAGTTGCTGTCTCTCAGGAATCGCCACAGGGATCGAGCTACCTATGCTGATCTTGAGGAAGAGGGCTCTCTGAGTCCTATGGGTTGAGGGACAGGCTTGGGGCAGCACCCTTCCCTGGACTGCAGGGCTCAGGAAGGAGTCGCAGCTGGTCATGTTTTCTCCTGAGGTCTCTCTGGGAGGGCCCTCATCTTTAGGGGCTAAGGGTTGCCCTTCTGGGCTCATGCGGCCCTGTTCACACAGAGGGAAATTATCTCTTGGGCTCAGTCCTGGCCATTCCAGCTCGGTTGAGCGGCCACTGACTGCTGCAACCAGCGGATCTTCTCCTCCCTTAAGATCTCCCGTTCAGTCTCCCAGCCCTGGCAGAGGTCACGCTCCTCCTTGTAGGTGTCTGGTCCCCTTGCCTCTGCTGATCCCTTCCTCCCAGGCCACGCCGGTCCTATGATACCTCTCACCTGGGAGCAGTTTAGGTCTATGGCTGCACTTTTCCCCACCTACTACAGGTCCATGGACGAGGAGGTGTTCCACCATTCCCTGGTACAGCCCGTGCCTGACTCTCTGGACTCATCATCTCCCTTGTCTTCCTCCTCTGAGGGAGAGTAGTCTACCATCAACCTATCCCCACAGCTGATTTGTCTAGTTATCAGCGCTTCCTTTCAGGGTTGCTCAACGAGCTCCACATCACCACTTTAGGCAGTCCCAATCCTGACCAGGAGGCATGTGCCTTTCTAGGCGAGTTCAGTGCAGCCAACCTGAGGGTTCCCGCCTGGCCTTCTCCCTTCAGGGAGGCATCGATCGCCTGGCGAAGTTCCTCAATCCTTGCACCAGCCCCAAGGGACCTCCACCAGAGGTATTGCGCATCCCTAGGGTCTCCAGGAGCCTTGGCTCACCCCCTTTGGGTGTGACTCTCCTGGACACAGCCACTGGGCATAGATGCCCAAGGCGTGACTGACCTCTAGAATCAGATTCTGCTGAATTAGATTTTGGAGGAGGAGAGCTTTCTCTCGGCATGTCTCTTCTTATCTCTCTCAACTCATCAGGCCCATCATAATGCCTACAACAGGCACTTATGGTCTCTGCTAGGACAGATCCTAGTCTCTCTGCCTGATTAGTAGGCAACCAGATAAGCCATTGCCCTCTCCACACAGGGCATGGAGCTTGTGAGGCACCAAGCAAGGGCATCTTATGATGCCAACAAGGTGGCTTCAGGCTGGCGGGAACAGCGATCAGCATTAGGTGGATGGCATGGCTTCATCTTTCCCACTTATCACCCATAGCCGGCGTAGGATGACTGCCTCCTCATTCTAGGGAACCCACCTTTTCTCCTGCAGGGTGAGATGGAAACCAGGGGCAACTCCCTCTCCTACGGAGAACCCCGCCTCACCCAGACCAGTCTCAGGCCTAACCAGGCCTGGAAGGGTTCCATCCTCCAGTGTCTCCCCACTGGAGGCTGAGGGACTTTGGTCCCTTAGGGAGCTACCAGGTCCCCTTTGGGGTCTCAGTAATCACCCACCAGTGATGAATGGTAGAAGATTGACACAGATAAGATATGAAAATGATGTACCCCTATAATTCTTGATCTTTCTGTGTATCTTCACCATTCATCACTGCTTCCCATCCACCTTCCCTCTTAGGCCTCAGTCTCTGGGAGATCCTCTTCCTGTTTGTTTTCTCAACAAGGGCACCATGTAGTCCTTCTCCGGTACCTTGTGGCTCTGCTTTCATCTGAAGGTATTGGAGGTATCCTGGGAAAGACAAGCAGGGAGGTAACCGTCTGTTGGGGTCACCAGGGTCTCCTCACTGTCCTGATGGAACCTCTCTCTTTTGGGACTTCCTTGGCTCCTCGCTCTGCTTTAAACCAAACCCGTGGTTTCTTGAAGCAGTGTTGGGGAGATCCTGGTGACCCCTCCCTATAATTCCTTCATACCAGCTTTAAGCGGTCTCCCTGTGAGGTTCTCTTTGGGAATCTCTTCCACCTCTTAGTCAAAAAGAAAAATCCTCCATTGTCTCATTCTCCTCCTTGGAGGTGACACTTCTCTAAAATTCTCTAGAACCCTCCTGGGATGATGTGTTTTCCTCAGGAGGATACTCCTTCAGGGTGGGTCCTGTCCTCACTTCCTGATTCCCTAAGATAAGAAGGGAGACATTGTCCCTACCCTTGGTCCATTAAGGACTCCTCAGAATCGGCACTCTGATGGTCCTCTCCTGGGCTTCGTGTCAGCCTTCCTCTTCATGACCTTGGTTAAAGGTTTTCTCCACCTTTGGAGACGAGCTATATGGCTAAAGGCAGTGGTGTCATCCTCCAGCCTTGAACAGTCCTCTGGGCCCCTGTGACTCGGGTGCAGTGTCTCCCTCTCTTCTCTCTCTTTTCCTTCTACCTTCTCTTCCCTTCCTTATTTAACCCTTTCCTACTCACCCAGAGGTTGGGGCCTCCTGACCCCAAACCCTTAGGCTTTCTTCTCTTTCTGTCCTCTCCTCGGCTTTATTCCTCCTTTGGTTTTATATCTTTCCTTTTCCTATCCCTCAGGCTCCCTTGCCCTGCCCTCTCTCTTCTTTTGTCACTCTCTGGCATGCAGAAGTGGGACTAGGAATGGTAGGCACCACGTTATGGCCAACCAAGTAGCGCACATCAACTCCACCTCCTTGCAAAAAAAGCCTGCTGGGTCCTGATCCTCCGGCTAGAACCCACCAGTGATGAATGGTGAAAATACACAGAGATTAAGAATTACAGTAGTCTGTAATTTTCATTTAATGACTATGTCTGCTTAGACTGTTACTTGAAATTTCTTGCTTGTATTGAATTCTGACATTACTGCCTGAATTACTGCTTCTACTATATCAGTGGTTCTCCCACTATTGTACCACTTGTATTTTTCACTGTTATATAGCATTCAGCAGTATTGTGTGCTATCTCTCTCTCTCCTTGGTGTTATTGCAACTTACTGTACCTTATATTTCCACCTACTTTGTATCTGTCTCCCATAAATAACGGATCTGTTATTGCTGAAATTTTTGTACCAGCTGTAACTTGTGACATGTATTTTCTCTGACCTGGAGCCTTTGTAAATGAGTCCCTGGCTCAAAGGTAATGTAATTCCAAGATTTAAATAAATAAAAAATAAAATAAATAATATGTTCATAAAAAAACAGGGTGTAAAAAAATGTGTGTTTTGTAAATTGATATGTGGAAACATTAGCAATATTCTATATTGCAATATAAACTTAGCTAACCACAAGCTTTTATTTAAAAATATCTTCTTTGGGGATATCTTTGTCATCAGGTCACACCTATGGAGCGACAGGCGCTAGGATCACATGGAAGTTTTCTGCAGCAGTCTAGCAGGGGCCACCCACACTGATGTCAGGCTTCAGTGTCGCAGCCCTATATAAGCATGGATGGTCCTGTTCCCACCTCAGTTCTTTCCTGCTGTCAACCATTGGCCTATAGACTCTGTGGAAGCTTAACGTTAGAGTACCACCAAACTCTTGCAGGGACCTTTGACACAGTCTCAGGGTACCCTGGTCCATCCAGACCATAAGTCCCTCTGGTTAGTTTCAGTTTCAGTTTATTATACTGGAAAGGCATGTGAGCAAAAGTTGCCCATTTTCTAGCGTCCAGTTTTGGACAAACACAAACAATTTATGCATAACATACAGTTCGACAATCAAGAATAAGCAGTATGATGCAAACAGTAGGCAGGTCACAAAACAATGATAGTTAAACAGTAGCTAAGACTGAATTAAGTTTGAAGTGCATTGTAGGGAAAGAGCTAGAGGGGAAGAAATAACATGGGGAAGAAGCAGACAGTGATGGAGAAAAGCTACCCCAAGGAAGAAAAGCATCGAACAGCACTTTTAGGAAGGTTTAAGAAGGAGGAGGGACAGGGAGACAGGTACAAAATTGGGGAACAGTCAAGTATGGGGACACTTGCAGCAAAAGGACAAGGAGAGCGTTTCCTTAAGATGTATCTAAAAGGCGGTAGTTTGACAGTGGATGAGGGAAGGGAGATTATTGAAAAGTTTAGTGCCCTTGTTGAGAGGGTGTTTTGGCCATGGAGATGTGACAAAAGGGATGGTGAAGGAGAGGAGGAGGAGCCTAGTGGCCTTAGGGGAACTGACAAAGGAAACTGGATTTGATGCCACGAGGGAGGATGCCAAGGGATAGCTTATGAAAAAGGTGATGATTTTGCTGTTGAGTCTGTCTTTGAGGGGAACCAGTTTGATAGCCTGTAGAGGTCACAGTGGTGGGTGCATCTGGGCAGCCCAGAAACAAAGTGGATCATGTTATGTTAGGTGGTATGGACCTTGCTTATACTTCCTTGGTAGAGGTGCAGGTAGTGGACTAGAGCCATTGAAGACATAGCCATTGCTCACTTTGGGGTCTTCCAGAAGGTGTCTGACGTCCTGATAGCTGCCAGGAAACCCTCCACCAGAGTCACTTACTCAATGAAGTAGAAGCGCTTTCCTGTATGGGTCACTTCCCATCACCTGGACCCTTTCACTTGTCCGGTCAACAAAGTTCTAGAGTATCTCCTGTCCTTATCGACTGCAGGACTACAGTATTCCTCTACTAAGGAGTACCTGTCGGCTGTTTCAGCCTTTCATGTGCCTGTTTATAGCATACTGTGGCCCAATTGGATGTGGCACCTGCTTTTTGAGGCATTCTACACTTGAAGCCTGCTCTCCAGAATCTGGTCCCATCTTGGGACCTCAGTTTCATGCTCGAGAAGCTGATCCTGCTTCCTTTTGAGCCAGCCACATCTTATGAGGTACACTTTCTGTCATGGAAAGTGTTATTTTTAGTTGCTATTACTTCTGCTTGAAGGATTCCAGAGTTACACGCCTCATGTGTGAGCAGCCTTATTTCATTTTTCACAAAGTCAGAGTCTCTTTGTGTACAAATCCTAAGTTTCTTCCTAGGTTGCTGTCTTAGTTTACTCTAAATCAGTCTCTCCACCTTCCTGTTTATTTTCCAGAGCATGCCAATCCAGGAAGCACTGCTCCATACTTTGGATGTCATAGAATTCTCAGGTACTATACAAACTGTACTAAGGACTGCAGAAAGTCCTCTCAGTTGTTTGTTTCTTTCGCCCCTGGCAAAGAGGGTGCTTCAGTATCTAAACAGTGCTTGTCCAAATGGTTGACCAATTGTATTACTTTTGGTTATAGGAAGTACGGTAAGGAACTTTCTGGTGTGGTTCATGGCCATTCATCCAGAGGCATGGCCACTTCTGTTGCCTGTTTCAGGACCATGTCAGCTGCGGAAATTTGTGCTGCTATCACTTGAGTACTGTCACACATTAACCAAACATTACAGTCTGGACATTCCCTCCAGACGAACGGCAGGCTTTGGTCTAGCTGTGCTTCAGGGCCTTCTTACTCAGGCCTCTGGCCTTCTGCCACCCAGACTGTCTTGCGCTTAGCACTGCTTGGGACTCATTCTGTAGGTGTTCTGTAAGTGTGACCTGATCACAGAGATATCCCGAAGAATATAGAACAGTTAAGTAAGAACTTACTGTAACAGTAGATCTTCAAGGGAATCTCTGTCATCAGGTCATGCCGCTCCTCCTCCATCCCGGTTCTCTCTCTGTCTCTATCCAGTATGGCTGTCCTGTTGCTTCAGTCTTTATGCTAGCTGGACACCTTCTCTCTCAGTTCCTGGTGGGACTCCTGTCTCCTATGGCTCTGGCTAGGGAAAGAACTGAGGAGGGAGTGGGGCCCCCATGCTGATATAGAGCTGTGACGTCGAAGCCTGACATTGGCATGGGCAGCCCCTGCTAGACTGCTGCAGAAAAGCTTTCATTTGATCCTAGCACCTGACGGCTAAGTTCTATAGGTGTAACCTGAAGACAGAGATTCCCTCAAAGATCAACTGTTATGGTAAGTTCTTATGTAACTGTTCTTTTCTAGTCCTAATGGTTCAGACGTTAGCCCATGAGGGAGACAGGCATGGGGAGCAAAGGAGGAGGAAAAACTACATACGGTATTAGTAAAAAGTCTTCTGTTTGCATATTGAGGCAGTTTCATGTTTTGTATTCCATGAGTGCTCAGATTGTGTACACTCATAGTAACAGGGCCCACTATAATGAGATGCTATGTCAAAGGTGGACTGAAAATATGCAAAATAAAAATGTATCCCCTATAGCACATGCATCTGTAACCTTTCTTAAACTTGCAACTTCCTCCTTCTTTTGTCAGTCAGTGTGTGGAGTATCGTTAAAGGCTCGCCCACTGCCCGATACATCCAAGAACCCATACCAGTACAAGGTGTGGTACGTTGGAACTCCACCTACTTTGAGTACCTGATGTTTGTTCTCATCTTACTCAACACCATCTGCCTAGCAATTCAGGTAAGCAACTCAGTTTGCCTTTTTCCCTTATTAAAAACAGATATCCCTTCATCCCAGCTACTAAGATTTTAAACTGTGCCCCTAACCACATGAACCCCAGCTACAGGCGTACACACCCTATACTAAAAAATCAATCTCTAAAACATTCCAACACCCACGCTGTAGCCAGTCCTGATGCGGCTCGGGTTGTCAAGGGTCAGCCAGTGAGGAGAGGACAGAGCATCTGGAAGACTGCTGTCCTCTACCAGGAGGAGGGTTCCAGTTCTCTGCATTGCCTGTCCCCTAGCATTGACTAGGGGTGAGCCAAGCTGGAGCTGTTGACACTCGGGAGGGAGTGGCGTCTGCTGACACACCACGCATAGAAGCCTGTGTGAAGACATCTGGGCAGCATTGCATGCCGCCCCCAGGGAGAACTCAGAAAAATATGATCGTCTAAGCCGCCACTGACCCTGACAACCCGGAGCCCTCTACCACACGAGCATCCAGGTCATGTTGCATTTGCAAAGGAAGGTACTTATGGGAAGCAGGAGAGTGAGGCTGGGGTGGTCAGTGTCCAGAGGGCGACGTAGGCACCTGAGAAACATAACTAACTACAAAAAAAAAAACAGAAAAACACCCTGCTCAGTCTCTACCCACTGATCTGAATGGGCTAGACCTAGTTAGGGGATATCACTTAGCTAAGTCATCCATCGATAAGAGGGTCCTCTGCCCCCTGCTAAAGATCTCTGTGGGGACTGAAACACTGGGGAATCTAGTTCTTGTTTTCTCCACTCCGCATTGAATAAATGTGACTGTTTGCACTGCAGTCGTTTCTTGTTTCAAACAACATGAAGTCTTGCTGTATTCTGACATATGCAGTTAGGTCCTGCCTTTCAACTGCCCCGGAGAACAAAGAGTTAAACTTTTCATGACCAGCATGGAGTGTTACTACGAGCTCAGTTGAAGCCCTGTCTGCTATTGTTTAGACTGCAACCATCAGATTCTTTACTCCACCTCACTGAACAGTCGCTCTGGAGATTTCTCCTGCTGCTCGGTTCAAAAGTCGGTTGAAGTGTCGGTTTTCGGTCGGTTTCTACCAAATTGCTGTTACCGCTTAGTCGGTTCAAGTCTCTGTCTGTGGTACCATGAGTACTAGATAGTTTTTTGTTCTGTTTCTGTGTGGAACTTGTAAATTGTGGATTGGTTCGGCTGAACTGATCAGTTTGAGGTAAAAAGCTTGTGCTTACTTTAGAGTGTGGTAACGGTCCTTATCGGTTCTAAAAACTGATTTAATACGTTTTTCGAGACCGTGACACAGTCAGGAACCGATAGGAGTCTTGCCTGGTGGATTGCTGAAAAAGATGCGTTTTGGTTAGGATTGGCCATGTCTGAGAAACCCAAGAAAAAAAACGGGCCCGCTGGGTTTCAACACTGACGTGTGTGTGGGGAAGTCTTTGCTAAGGCTGATCCCCACACCACCTGTGTTTATTGTCTGGGGTTTGACCACCTTGATTCAGACTGCCAAATTTGCAAGAATTTTCCCAAATCTACCCTGGAAAGAGATTAGGTAGACTGAGGGAAAGGGAGGCCGAGAAGTCCGCTGACCTGGATGGCCAGCCCGGTTCGTTTCGACCAAACCAGAAGGAGTGCCCTCTGACCAGGGCGATACTTCTTCAGACAAGAGAGCCAATTCCGAGGAATCGGTTCGGTAAAAAAAAAGAAAAGACAAATCGACGGTTCGGACCTAGAATTTCATACTCCGACTGCTGATGAGATAGCCAAGGTGATAAGGATTATGCAATCGCTAGTTCGGTTCCAGCCGAACTGGCACCATCTGGCAGGGGCTCGGTTCGGTCAGTTCCCCGGTTCTGGATTATACTTTGGAAGAATTTTATGAACCAGAGGAGGAGGAGGAGAATATGAGGATGATTATGGTGATAGTGAAAGTCTGGATGTGCCTATTGACCCGGACATCTCCCCAGACAGACCTTCAGGTGTTTCTCCTCCTAGGCTTTCTGAGTCCCTTCACACTACATGTTTTACAAAAAGTGGCTGAGACCCTCCAGCTTCCTGTGGAGGAAGCAGTAGAGGATCAGGAAGAGCCTGATTATGTTGAGATGATGGACATCCCAGAGTCCAGGAGACTGTCTGTTCCCTCCACAAACCTTTGGGAAACAGACATAAAATTCTTAAGTCTCCTAATTCTATACCTCCTGTGGACAGGCAGAATGGACAAGAGGTACACTCTCTCTCAGGCTCAGATACGGAGTTCCTTTTCAGCAATGCAGCCATGTGGGGTTGTGCAGGCTGTTGCCTGTGATGAGGCAAATATTCCCTTGGCATCACACCCCCAGACAAGGACTCCAGGAAGATTGATGCCATGGCAAAGAAACAATACATGGCAGCATCTTTGGGACTCAGGCAGGCTAACTATATGGCCAATACAGCCAGATACCAGAAGTCCAGGTGGGACACTGTGCTGGCTCTGGCTAAACAGGCTCCTGACCAGCTTGCCAAGGAGCTGGAGCAGGTGGCTGCAGATGGGACTGAGGCATCAAAGTACAGTTTCATGCTGCTGTAGACTCCAATGATGTATCATCAAGAGTCATGGCTATATCTGTGGCTCTTCAGAGGATGGCTTGGCTCAGATGTACTGGCCTCTCACAGGATACGCAGGCTAAGGCCATGGATTTTCCTGTAATTGGTAATTCTCTGTTTAGGGAGCAGACAGAGAATTACATGAAAAAGATGGATGAGTACAGGACCACTTACAGGAGTGCTCATGCCAAAGAAAGGCAAGCTACTCCTCAAAGGCAGCAGTCCAGGGGTAGGCTTTTCCAAAGGCCTTTTTCCAAGCTCAGGCCTCCTCTTCTTCCTTTTCACAGAGGGGTTCTTAGAGGAGAGGCAGAAGGGGATGAGCAGGTCTGCAGCCACCCCTCAGCCTAAAGCCCCTGCCAAGCAGACACCCTGATGGGTCTTCCCGGGCTGATTCTCCCATACCAGTAGGGGCAGGCTGGCTTACTTTGTCCAGGACTGGAAGTCTCTTACATCAGACAAGTGGGTCCTGGAAGTAGTAAGCCAGGGACTGGTTCTCAGCTTCAAAAATTTCCCAAGATGAGAACCAGATCTTTTCTACCTGCAAATCTCTCAGAGACCCTAGCCCTAGAGGCAGAGGTTTCTTCTCTCTAGCTCTCAGAGCTATAGAGAGGGTTTCCACCCTACACAGGGGCAAAGGATTGTACTCCAGGTACTTCCTAACCCCCAAAAGACAGGAGAATGGCGGCCCATCCTGGACCTAAGATATCTGAACAAACATCTTTTGAAGCCAAAGTTCAAAATGGTAACTCTGGGAATTATCCTTCCCTCTCTAAGGCCAGGGACTGGCTAGCCTCCCTGGACCTCAAAGTTGCCTACTTTCACATTCCCATCAGGTGCTCCCACAGAAAGTACCTCAGGTTCGAGTTGCCCTCAGGCCACTATCAATTCAGAGCAATGCCTTTGGCCTAACATCAGCCCCAAGGGTTTTCAAAAGTACCTGGCAGTAGTAGTTGCTTTCCTAGAAAGAAAAAGATCTCCATCTTTGTATACTTGGACGACTGGCTCACAGTAGGTCAGCCTCCAGACCAAGTCAAGTCACATCTGCAAGTGACCCAGCAGGTGCTCACTTCCTTAGGATTCCTTCTCAACCTTCCAAAGTCAGTTCTCGAACCAGTACAGCTCCTCACCTTCATAGGTGCAGAACTGGATACAGTAAAGGCAAAAGCCTTCCTTCCCCTGGAAAGGGCAAGGACCCTTATGGAACTGGCCTCATTCACCCTTAAGGTGTCTCGACCAAAAGGCATTTCCTTCAGGTACTGAGCCACATGGCAGCTTCCACAGCAGTGGTCCAGGGAGCAAGATTCCAAATGAGGGACATTCAGTTCCATTTAAGAGCCTTTTGGTCCCAAAGAAAGGATTCCTTACCAAACTAATCCCAGTGACTCGGACCCTGTTCCAAGCCTTGCAGTGGTGGCAGGATCAGGACAATTTGAGACAAGGGGTTCCATTTGTCACTCAGTCTCATTCAGTGATGCTCACCACAGATGCTTCCCTGCTGGTCTGGGGAGCCCATTTGAGGATCTTACCACCCAAGGACTGTGGTCACCTCAGGAATCTCTGCTTCACATCAATCTCTTGGAACTCAGAGCAGTGTTTCTGGCACTGCAAGCTTTTCCAAATCTGTACAGAACAAGGTGGTTCAGATCAGAACAGACAACACCACCACCATGTGGTACATCAAAAACAAGGAGGCACTCGGTCTCGGCCTTGTGCACAGAAGCAATGAAGTTGTGATCCCTGGCCTATTCCTGCAAACCTCTCTGACACCAGTTCACCTCCCAGGGAAGGACAATGTCCTAGCAGATGCATGGAGCAGAATATCCCAGGGCCATCATGAATGGGCCCTAGATACTCTAGTTTTGAAAGTGATTTTCTCGAGATGGGGCACACCAGAGATAGATCTTTTGCAGCTCCAGACAATCACCAACTTCCTCTCTTTTGTTGCAGATCCCTGTCTTGGGCTCAATCCCCTGGATGCTCTGATTCTGAACTGGAAGCTAAATTTCTGTATGCTTTCCCTCCCCTCTACTGTTCAAAGTGTTAGTCAAGATAAAGTCACAACCATGCAAAGTGATTCTGATTGCTCCAGACTGGGCCAGGCAGCCATGGTATCCCTTGTTGCCATCCCTAGCATTCCATCTCCCCTGTCTCTTCCCAGGAATTACAACCTGTTGACATCCTCTCAGGGAGGATTTGGTACCCTAATCTTCAGTCTCTCAATCTCAAGGCTTGGCTCTTGAAGAGTTAGAGTTTGCAGATCTGCATCTTCCCAAGGGTTCTGGATATCCTTAGGGCTTCTCAAAGCCTTCCACCAGGAAGACTTACAACTCAAATGGAAAAGATTCAGCATTTGGTGTTCTAAGAAAATATTTCTCAGACTCTGCTGAATTGCCTATGGTTCTGGATTATATGGTCCATCTTAATGGCCTGAGGCCTCAGACCAGCTACCCTTAAAGTACACTTGGCAGCTGTTTCTGCTTTCTTGTCAGTAGGCAAGTCTTCCTCTCTATCATCCCATCCTGTATTTTGTAAGTTTTTCAAGGAATTGCTTCACACGATCCCCTTTAGAGATCCTGCTCCTGCTTGGGACCTTAATGTTTGCATTGCTCAGCTTATGCAACCTCCCTTTGAGCCTTTGTCCTCAGCAGAGCTTAAGTACTTGACTTGGAAGACTGTGTTTTTGGTAGCCATTACTTCTGCCAGACGTATCAGTGAATTGCAAGCCCTGTCAGTGGAATCTGATTTCATCTCTTTCACAGAGATAAAGTGGTCCTTAGAATTAACAGAAAGTTCTTACCTAAAGTGGTTTTAGATTTCCACCTCAACCAGTCTATATCTCTCCCTGTTTTCTTCACTGACCATTCCTGCTTGGGAGAGAGGAGGCTACACAGCTTGGACATTAAAAGACCCCTTAGCTACTACATAGAGCGTACCAAGGGTCACAGGTTTGAATCCTCAGTTGTTCCTTACTTATGGTGAAGTTGGTATGGGCAAACCTGTCACTAAGAATCTATTGCCAGGTGGATTGTTTCTTGTATACAATTCTGCTATGAAAAATTGGGTAGAACTCCACCCTCAGGCCTGAGGGCTCATTCCACTAGAGGTACAGCTGCTTCCCTGGCTGCTGCCAGGGATATTCTCTCTTAGAAATTTGTCAAGCAGCCACCTGGAAAACAGTCCATACTTTCACCAAGCATTACTCTCTGGATATCCAGGCTAGGGTGATGCTCGATTTAACACAGCAGTACTTCAGAGCCTGTTTCTAAAGTAGGTTCTGTCCCTCCTCCATGGAGGTACTGCTTGGTAGTCTTTATATGTCAGAATACAGCAAGACTTCATGTTGTTTGAAGAAAAATTACTCACCTTAGTAATGTTGTTTCTTCTAATGGAGTCTTGCTGTATTCTGACCTCCCCGCCTCCCTCTCAGAACCTAGTTTTTGGGATGTGGGTGGGCAGGAGCAGTGTTGGCACCCTAGGGGGTGTCCTTTTTGCACCCTCTTTGGTTTGGGTGAGAGGTTATGTTTTGGATGTGTTTTATTTTTGGGTTTCTGACTTGAGTCTTCCTTTGAAACTCAAAAACTTTTATATATATATATTTGCCAGTTGGCTAGTAAGAATTTTACAGTTTTCACACAGAACATCTAGTGAGTCTTTGCTCGTAAAGATTTGATGGTTGCAGTTTAAACAACAGCAGCTCGTGGTGAACAATCCATGCTGGTCATGGAAAGTTTAACTCTTTGTTCTCCGGGGCAGTTGAAAGGCAGGACCTAACTGCATATGTCAGAATACAGCAAGACTCCATTAGAAGAAACAACATTACTAAGGTGAGTAATTTTTCTTGCCTACTTTCTGTTCTTACTGATTCCCTTGTGTTTTACATCCTGTGCCCTGTGTTTTACATCCAGGCCCTGTGAGGTCAGGTAAATCTCAATAGACAGATCTACACACACACACACACACACACCACCTACCTATAACCTGCTAGGTCACCAAATGTCAGTATGCTTGGAGAGGAGGAAGGGAGATGGTAAAAGTTTTGTGCCACACAATTAATCATGAGTGGCACAAGACTTAACCTTCCCTCTTCCTGCATACAAACATTAGGTATCTTGCTGGGTCAAGACGATTATTTGTTCAGACTTATCTGAATCCTAAGGGTGTGAAGATGGGGGCCTTCTCATTGATAGGTGATATAGCCAGGCAACATTCCCAAGGTGGCTTACTCGGGTCAGTGGGTGGTGACTTAGCTGGGCAGAGGATTGAGATGGGATTTGGGATTGTTTATTTTATTAAAGCGGGTGAAGACCTGTAGCCATGGGTTGTTGAGAGTAAGGGAAACAGTTGCAACTCTTAGCAGGAAGAGCAGGACAGTGGTGTAAAACTGGGGCTCAGAAAACTTGCAGCATCAGGGTGGGAGTGGGTGGAGTTTGTTTTCTAAATTGTGAGGGTGAACACTCCCGACCTGCTGGACTAACTCTAAGTCTTTGTTGAGTCTGGACTCTTCAAGACAAAATTATTTGGTACCACTCATTCTTTCATCTGGTTGTGGTAACATTGAGTGAAATTCAGTTTAATGGAATATCCTTTGAGGAATGGAATGGTCAAGGCACCTTGTGACTGGGATATTATTTTAAGCCACAAGAAGCAATGAAGTTTCAACTCCTGAATTATTAATAAATGTAATGTATTTTTGCCTTCAGCAAACTGAAGTATTGACCTTTGGCCAAGATCGCCACTTCATCAAAACAGAACAAGGTGGTTACTTATTTAATCAAGTAGGTGAAACTTAAGAGTTCACTGGTATCCGAGACCCTAGAATACTACTATTCCCACTAAAAGGTGAGAAAATCTGGGTTCTAACCCCATGTTTTTCTATATTCATAACTGTATGCAGTCTGCCTCCTAAGCAGAACTGCCTGGAAGAGTGGAACTATATGCAAATGATAGACCCTATCATTGCTCGAGAACACATTCAAACTGCTGTCCCCACCTACTGCAACATTCCATCAATGTCTCAGATTTCTCCTCCACCTGACAAGTCAGGCGCGTGGAGATCTTCCTCTCGTCAGTTCAAGCTAATTCCAGTTTTATAAGTATTATCTAGTTTAATATTTAAACTGCTGCCTTCATTTATTGTTTAATTTAGTCCTATTATTTAAAAATTTAAGATCTTCCTGGACATAAAGTCTCCACCACTCATTCACACTGATGGGATCACGCGGATCCGTTAGGGATCCAGTGGGAACAAACTTTTTTGCAAGAGGGTAGGCAGAGATGGAACTGCGAGCGGCGCCACTAGCCTCGGCTCATGCGACAATGACTATCTCAAGACGTCAACCCTCCAACTGCCTCAGTTCCTTTTTTCCCACCGTCGAGTAGCGCTTCAGTGGCGACGTTGCTCATAACGGAGTTAAACTTCAAATTAGCAGCAATACTTTTCAGTTTATTGTTTTGTAGTATATCTCGAATAAGTGCAGATTAATATAAAGTTTTCTTATTCAAGAAGAAGTCTCAGCCTACATTGACGAGTCGACCATGAATGGGTCAGGTGGCCGGTAGGGAGACTTCGTGTAAACTATTCACTCAGCCGGGCTGGGTCTGGTCCACTGGTCTCTCCGGAGGAGGGTCTGACAATGGATGGTCAGTACCCGAGGATGGGCGGTCCCAGGCTTATAAAAGCAGTCATTCTCGGCACCCGATTGTATAAAACTCTTCGGCCCACAGGTGAAGAAAGAGAAGGCATCACCGAGGTCGCCTCTGGTATGTTCAAGATCGACGGTCGGTCATTGGGGTCAGTTGCGGTCTCCTCCTTTGAAGTCGCCTGCTTTCTGTTTCCGGTCACCGACTCTTTCAACATCAGAGCCCTTCCCACCTTCTGGAAGGGCTTCAGATGAGCAGTTTCATCAGTGGGCTGCTGTTATGGAGCAATGGGCTTGAGGTTGTCCAACTGCCTGGCCCGGTCACTCTGGGGCTTTCAGGCCTTTCAGGGGATCAGGTAGGGCAGTCAGGCCTCCCTAGTCTTTGGTGTCATCGACTCCGCTTCAGGTGTTTTCTCCCTCACATGGCTGCGGCTCAGGGGCCACACTGATGCCTCTATCTCCTGGTCTCCTCCCTTCTTTCTCCTCAAATCCTATTTTGCGGAGCTCTGGGTTGTTTTCGGTGTCGTAGTGACATCGGTCGCTCGGCGTGGGTCTCAGCTGATGCTTCTGTCAGTGCCATCCAGCGCACCGTGAGATTGTCGGCACTATCCTCGGCGACATTGGGCTTGTCGGTGCCATCCTTGGCGCGCGAGGCCCTTGTCGGTGCCGTCTCGCCATGCGTTATGTTGAGTGGCACCGCCAAGCTAGTATAACGCCTTTCCAGCCTTCAGGTCTTCTTGACTCCGAACCCTTTTCCTTCTTCATTTCCTTCTGATTTTCACTCCTTTCCTGTCCATATAGTTCCTCCTGGACTGTCAGGAGATGATATTGAGCCTGACCCAGACCTTCGGCTAGGTGATGACATAGAAGGAACAGGACTAATCCTGTCGAGAGCCTGTGGTCGAGGACCTGTCTTTTAAGTCTCTGCTGAAAAATTTGAATTCTACTGTTTCTCTCCAGACTACAGATATCGATCCTGGGAAGCTCTTAAGGCTCCAATACCTTCATGCCGGAGATCCTGTGATTTAACTCCCCGGTACAACCTTCCTTGAGACAGTCTCTCAAATGATATGGAATAACCCCTCTCGTTCCTTCTGTGGCTAAGTCCATAGACAGGAAATATGCTGCTCCCAAGGATCGACCTATTTTGGCCTCCCAGGCCTTTGCAGACCCTATTGCAGTCTTGTCAGAGAATGATAAGGCCATTCTTCCTCAAGCATCTACAGCCTGTCCTATAAACAAAGACTCTCGTAAGATAGACACCTTAGGTAAGAGAGTCTTTGCTGCCTCCACCCTGGGTATGTGTACTGCCAGCTACCAGGGCTACTTTTCTCAATATGAATATGTTCTTTGGCATTTGCTCATGAGGGAGACTCCTCCTCAGCGGTGCGAGGATGTCTAACTCAGTTCTACAACCAGTGGAAGTCCATTACATCAGACAAATGGGTCCTCCAGATAATCTGTGAGGGTACTCCTCAACCTTTGGAAACCCATCCGGATCGTCCTCCCAAACAACAGCCCAGGCTGTCAACAGCTCAGTCAGACCTTCTTGCCTCCGAGATACAAGGCCTTCTGAACAACAGTGCAGTAGAAATAGTTCCGCTGGATCAACAAACCACAGGTTTCTCTCCATTACTTCCTGGTCCCAAAAAGACTGGTGGCATGCACCCCATTCTGGACCTCAGAAAGTTAAACAAGTTTCTTTTCAAGGAAAAGTTCAAGATATCGCCTGAGACCCTGTTACCCTGGCTTCATCAACACAATTGGCTAACTTCTCTGGACATGCAGGACGCTTACCAACATATCCCTATACACCCAAAGCATCACAAATACCTATGGTTTGTAGCTCTAGGCCAACATAATCAGTTCAGAGTCCTGCCCTTTGGACTATCCTCGCTGTACAAGTTTTTACAAACTGTGTGTACAATTCTTGCAGCGCATCTCAGAAAGGTCAGAATCCAAGTGTTCCTGTATCTGGATGACTGGCTCCTAGCAAACCCCTCCAGGCAAGGAGCTCTCGATGCCATAGGCAAAACCTCAAGTTTCTCAGTCCACGGAGTCCTGCTAAACCTCAAAAATCACAGTTGCAGCCCTCCCAGAAGCTCCTTTTTATAGGAACTCTTCTGGACACCTCCTGTCATGAAAGCTTTTCTTCCAGAGGACAGAAGGCAATATCCTACAGATGGTCCGATACATCAGAGAGAACAGTTCGGTTCAAGCTATGTCGATGCAATGGATGCTGGGTCTCATGGCATCCTCAGTGTTCACTGTACCCCTAGCACGCCTCCACATGAGAACCTCTCAAATGATGCTCAGTACTCAGTGATCCCCAACCACTCACCCGCAGTCCTTTTCATCAAGATGACAGAACCTCTAAGAGGTCACTCACCTGGTGGTCACAAGAGGACAATCTTGGAAGGGTATCCCTTTGCTCCCCTGGATCACCAGATTTTCATTACCATGGATGCGTCCCTGATGGGGTGGGGAGTTCACTGTCAGAATCTCCACACTCAAGTGCGTGGACTCAGGATGAGTCCCAGCTTCACATAAATGTCCTAGAAATGAGAACTGTCCTTTATGCAGTCCGAGCTTTGAAGGACATTCTTTGTCAAAGAACATCCTCCTTCAAATGGACAACAAAGCAGTGATGTATTACATCAACAAGCAGGGTGGTGCACACTCTTACCCTTTATGCAGGGAAGCGATGAGAGTGTGGGAATGGTGCCTAGAGCACAAGGCTCTAATTCAAGCGGTGTACCTGCCAGGAATGCAGAATGAACTGGCAGACCGTCTAAGCAGAACAGAGACAGATCCTCACAAGTGGTCTCTCGACTCAACCATAGTTCAGTCACCATTCGCAGAGTGGGAATTCCAGACCTGGACCTTTTGCATCCCCACTCAACACAAAACTGCCTCTCTTGGCTCCAGAAATCCAGGGCCTGGCATTTTCTGTCAGGTTGCATTCAGGCTGCAGTGGACAAAACGTTTCTATCAGCCATTCCTCCTCTTCCACTAATTCAGTGGGTACTTCTGAAATTTGAGTCCCAGAGACAAAATGATCCTCATTGCTCCCTTCTGGCCTCAACAGATATGGTTTCCATTACTCAACAGTATGTCGGAAACCCTCTGAAAGCGCTTCCCCTTCAGATGAACCTTCTGACCCAGGGCCTGTGGTCCATCCCAATGTGAGGTTGCTTCACCTTCACACTTGGCTCCTAAAGAGATAGAAGTGAACAGGTTCAATGTCTCTCAAAGAGTTTCAGATATTCTTTTGGCTGCCAAGAAGCAGCCACTAGAAAAACTTACACAGCCAAATGGAAGCTGCTTTCTCTCTGGTGTGCAAAATCCTCTTTGAATCCTTTTTCCTGCCCACCAAATAAAGTTCTAGAGTACCTTTTAGACCTCTCAAATTCAGGTCTACAATACTCTACAGTCAAAGTTCACCTTTGTGCCATTTCAGCTTATCATGAGCCAGTACTTTCCTTATCACTGGCCCAGTTACCTGTGGTTAAGAGGTTTCTTAAGGGTATTCTGCATACCAGACCTCCTATTAGACGTCCAGTCGCAGGCTAGGACATTAACGTTGTGCTAGACATGCTCACTCAAAACCTTTTGAGCCTCTAGCTTCCTGTGAGCTGAAATTTCTACTTGAAAACGGCCTTCCTGGTGTCCATTACCTCGGCCCAAGGTCTCTGAGATACATGCCTTGGTCACAGACCCTCTGTATACTGTGTTTCATAAGGACAGAGTAGTTCTTAGGACCCATCCTAAAGTTTCTCCTAAGGTTGTTTCAGAATTCCATCTAAACCAATCTTTGGTCCTACCACCTACTTACCGAGCAACCTTCCAAAATGAAGGACTGTCCGTCATTCTTTAGATGTCAAAAGAGCTCTGCATTTCTATTTGGATAGAACAAAAGAAATTTGCAAAGCTCAACAACTGTTTGTTTCCTTCAGTGAGACCCGCTGAGTCAACCTGTCACTATCAGATGCATTTCAGCATGGCTGGTGGCATGCCTCGCCACTGTTATTCCATGGCACAGGTTAAACTGGAGGGCAGAGTGTACACTCGCTCTACTAGAGCAGTCGCGGCATCCCTGGCAGAAATCTGCAACGTGCCCATTGCAGACATTTGCAATCTGACTACCTGGAGCTCAGTGCATACTTCGTCAAGCACTATGCCCTGGATGTCCATGCCAGATGACATCTTTCGTTTGGCAGGACCATTCTTAACGGACTTCTGTCTTAAATTTGTGAGCTCTTGGTCTCTCCTGCCGCTCTCGGGGATTATTAGCTTAGTACTCTCCCATCAGTGTGAATTAATGGTGGAGACTTTATGTCCAGAAAGATATAGAAATTAAGTACCTACCATAATTCTTGATCTTCTTGGACTGAAGTCTCCACTCATTCACACACCCACCCTCCATCCCCGAGCGCACTTCTGTTGTTGGTCCTCACTCCCTCAATCTTTAGGCTGTGAAGACTTCTTTGTTGACCTTTCTTATATGGGTCATCCGGACTATCTTATGTCCGGTTTTTGTTAGACTATCCTTCTAGGTTAGTTGCACTGACCTCCTCGGGGAAGAAAGGTACAGAGGCGGTTGGAGGGTTGATGCTGAGGTAGTCATTGCCGCACGAGCCGAGGCTCGCACTGCTCCTCACGGGCTCCATCTCTGGCTCGACCCTCTTGCAAAAAGTTTGCTCCCACTGGGTCTAGTGCCTCCAGCGTAGATCCCATCAGTGTGAATGAGTGGTGGAGACTTAGGTCCAAGAAGATCAAAATTCAGGTAGGTGCGTAATTTCCATTTTCTCTAGTTTAGCGTAAAATTGTATTATTTCTCGGTTCCTCACAGTTCGGTATAATTGCTGAGGAACCAGGGCTTCATAGTTAATTTGCCATTTTTCTCCTTAGTTTTAGTCATAAAATTTATATATTTTCGTTAATTTCTGTGTTTTAAACTTATTCTTTGTAACTGACGGTCGGTTCTTCTGAACCAATAGTAGTAGTAGTAGTAGTGAAAAGTTTATTTCGGATATCAGAAACAGGATAAAACCAATTTAGCATCAGCCAATTTACAATGGGGTCCTACTGTACAAATTATCAGTTTCATTCTAAGAATACTATACATGCATACATATACATACATACATACAACAAACTAGTACATAAAGAAAAAATACAATTTACATATGTCAAATCTCTCAGGTACAGCAACTTTTTAGAGACATTGCCTCCTTTACAAACCAGGATCTTAATACATTACAAGATGTTTTGTTAGTACATAACCTCAAATGCCCTGGCAATGAATTCCACAATTTCAGGCCCTCATATACATAACAGTGTTGGCCCTCGCTGTTCTAATAAATAGCACCCTAAATTTTATTTCCCTGCAGATCGTAATCCTTCCTTAACATTCCACTCCTCCAGGAATGCCACTAGATATCCTGGTTCCTGTGAACCGCTGACCCGGTTCGATATCTGAGTTATCAGTTCTTTCCCCGGTTCCTTAACGGTTCCTGAACCGATTAAAAAAAACAAAAAAACCTTAGTTTGAATACCAGTAAGTGGTTGCTGGTTTTCTCCTGGAAATGGAAACGCAAGAAAAACAAAAAAGACTGGTCCCCAGGTTTCAAAAATAGTACAGAATGTGGGGAAGTGTTTGCTAAAGCTGACAAACACGACTTTTGTTTAGTCTGCTTGGGACCTGATCACTTTTCAGCAGACTGTGCCATTTGTAAATCCTTCCCTCCTAAAACAATTGAGAAAAGGATGGAAAGGCTGAAGAAAAAGTAGAGAGTGGTCCCTCTGGCTCTAACCAGCCACCAAAAACAGCGGGTGAAACCGCTTTATCTACTGTTACCCTGCTGAAGGGTGTTTCTGGCACTTTAAAGCGAGAGCGGTCTGGCTGACTCTCAGCCCCGTCAAAAAAATCTAACAAAACTAAGCACATAGAACCCCAGGCCTCTGTTCCTCAAGGGGTCTCTACTGTGTCTCACAGCCTGCCTTCTGTAGAGGAGCTAGCTCAGGCTATGAGGGTTCTGCAGGCTTTACAGGATTCTGCCTGCTCACCCTGCTCCTCCTAAAGCTCCTGCCACAGCTCCTGCCCCTGAGTCACAGGAACTGGAATATGATGACTGTGGTGAGAAGGATCCTGAACAGGATGAAACTATAGAGCCCAATCTCACCTGAGCAGGAGTTCGGTTCTCCCCTGACCTGAGGATTTTTTCTCACTTTTCTTTGTGAGAAAGATAGTGAATGCTCTGGACTTAGCTACCACTGAAGTGGTCGATGATAAAGAGGAGGCTGAATACCTTGAGATGATGGATTAACCCCACAAAAAGGTATATTTACCAATCAACAAGTTCTTTAAAAAGACTTGTTTAATATTTACAGACTCCAAACTCTATCCCTCCTATAGATAGGAAGTCTGACAGAAATATCACCTGGACAGAGAGGGAGCAGAATTTTATACTCCCCTGATCACAAGGTATAGTTCAACAGGCAGCTTGTGAAAGCGAGGTTCCTCTCTCTCCCATCCCCTGAGAACTAATCCAGGAAATTAGATGGAATGTCTAAGAAAGGGTACCTAGCTGTCTCCCTAGGTGTGAGGTAGGCTAATTACCAGGCATATGCAGCACAGTATCAGAAAATACTGCGGCAATCAGTACTGGCTATGTCAGAGAAGGCTTCGCCCTCTCTGATGACCTGGCAGAGACAGCTAGATTTGGTCTGGAAGCTGCTAAATACCAGTTCCAGATGGCAGCTGATGCTAATGATACCGCTGCCAGGTACATGGCTGTGTCGGTGGCCTTACGAAGACTGGCATGGCTTAGGGACACTAATCTCACCCAGGATACCTAGACAAAGGCCATGGATTTCCTGTGGAGAATAATTCCTGTTTGGCAAACACGCTGAGGAATACATGAAAAGGTGGATGAATACAAGGCCACCTACAAGAGTAATTCCTCCAGGGGCCGAGACTACCTTCTTATAGGCCTTATGCAAGGGGCAGGGGAAGGTCCTCCTATGGGAGGCCTTTTATCAAGGCCAACTGCTTTCAGCAACAATCCTACCCACAGCAGACTGGGTATTTTAGACCTAAGGGCAGAAGGGGTTCCAGAAGGGGCTCCAATCTGCCCAGGCTCAGGCACCCCAAAACAAATCCCTGACCAGTTGGTCCAAGTCGCCTCCCTACTGCCAGTAGGGGGCAGGTTGACTTACTTCCTCCAGAACTGGTTCTCCATCACCACAGACAGGTGGGTTCTGGAAGTGGTAAGTCAGGGTTTGTCCCAATGTTTCAAATCTCTTCCCCTCTGAAGTCAAGACTTTTCAAACCAGCTTCCCTCTTGGAGGGCAAGCTCTTGCTAAAGAGGTGCAGAAGTTGCTCCACGTGAGAGCAGTGGGTATGTACCAACACATCTCAGAGGAAGGGCTTCTCCCGCTACTTCCTGACCAAAAGAAAATGGGGACTGGTGACCCATTCTGGATCACAGATCTCTCAACAAATTCCTGATAAAGCCAAAATTCAAGATGGTCACCTTGCGATCCATGCTCCCAGTTATCCAGCAGGGAGTTTGGTTGGCATCTCTGGATCTAAAAGATGCCTTTTCACATCCCAATAAGGCAATCTCACAGAAAGTATCTCAGGTTCAGACTCCTTTCAGGACATTATCGGTTCACTTCCTTCCTTCGGTCTGACCTCAGCATCCAGGGTATTTACAAAGTGCCTAGCTGTGGTGGTGGACACGTAAGGAAGTCTGGCATCCTAGACTTCCCTTATCTGGATGACTGGCTATTTGTGGGAAAATCCCACAAGTATCAGAGCACCTTCAGTCAGCAGTGCATCTCCTACAGTCCTTGAATTCCTGATAAATCAGGAGAAGTCTGTCCTTACCCTGTTCAGCTGCTTCAGTTCATTGGAGCAGAACTGGATACTATTCAAGGAAGGACTTTCCTCCTCAAGACAGAGTGCAGGTTATTTACGACCTGGCTGCCTCTTTCAAGTTACACCAGCCATGTCTAGCAAGATACTATCTGCAGATCCTGGGCCATATAGCTGCAGCAACAGGTAAAGTTTCAGGGCAAGATACAGAATGAGAGACTTGCAATCTCATCTTAGGTTCCATTGGTCGCAGTGAAGGGACAAGATGTCAAAGCTCATGCCAGTAACAGAGGTTGTTATTCAAGCCTTACAGTGGTGGAAAAATTCAGACAACTTAAGGCAAGGTGTCCCTTTCCAGAAGGAGAACCCTTCCTTTGTTCTCACAACAGATGCTTCTCTACTGGGATGGGCGCCCACATGGGGGAACACACCATCCATGGGACTTGGTCGAGGCAGAATCCCTTCTGCACATAAATCTATTGCAGCTCGAGCTGTGTTCCTACCTCTAAAAGCTTTTGCTCATTTGGTACCAGGAAGTGTGGTACAGATCAGAACAGACAACACCACAACAATGTACTATATAACAAGAGGGGCACAAGGTCTGACCCTCTTTGCTCAGAGACCATGAAACTGTGGGATCTTGCATACTCTATAAAGTACCTCTGCAAGCAGTCCATGTCCGGGGAAGGACAACATTTTAGCAGATGTGCTCAGCAGAATCAGTCAGGGCCATCACAGTGGTCATTGGATCGCGGGTGGCCAATTCAATATTCAGAAGGTGGGGTACCCCCAGAGGTGGACCTCTTTGCCTCTCAGAGAACCACAAACTACCACTGTTTTCTTGCAGACCCCACTCGGGCACAGTCCCAGTGGATGCCATGGTAATGGATTGGTCAGGAGAAGTCTATATGCTTTCCTTCCTTTCCTCTCATCATCAGAGTCCTGATCAAGGTCAGGTCCCAGTCTGCCTCAATGATTCTCATACGCCCCAGACTGGCCCAGACACCATTGGTATCCTCTTCTACTGTCCATGCTGGTATCCACACCAGTACATCTTCCCGAGGCACAACCTGTTAACCTCCACCAGGGAAAATAAGATATTCAGTCTCGACTCTCTCTGTCTCAAGGCTTGGCTCTTGAAGACATAGAATTTGTAAACCTAAATCTCTCCCAAGCAGTTTTACACATACTTAGGGATATAGAAAACTCTCCACTAAGAAAACCTATTCAGCCAAATGGAAAAGGTTTCTCTCTTGGTGCACCCTGCACAGCATCGAACCTGCCTCAGCAGGAATTCCAACTTTACTGGAGTACCTCACTTTCTTACATGATCAGGGCCTAAGCATACTTCACTAAGGGTCTGCTTAGCAGCTATCTCTGCTCATGTTTCAGTGGGATGCCCACTTCCATTGCATCTGACCCTATTTTAAAAAAGTTTTCAAGGGTCTCTGTCTTACATATCCACTCATTAGGAACCTGTCCCTGGGTGGGATTTGAACATTTGTATTGCTCAGCTTATGAGGGCCACCTTTTGAACCTATGTCCTCAGCCCACCTACAGTATGTCACATGGAAAACTGTATTCCTAGTAGCTATTACTTCTGGTAGAAGGATAAGTGAGTTTCAGCCCTATCTGTGGAAAAGGACTGTTTGTCTTTCCATAATGATAAAGTGGTACTCAGAACCAATAGAAAATTTCTCCCTAAGGTGGTGTCAGATTTCCATTGAACCAGTCCATTACATTA
The DNA here is from genome assembly GCA_016271365.2 of Neoceratodus forsteri. Taxonomy (NCBI): domain Eukaryota; kingdom Metazoa; phylum Chordata; order Ceratodontiformes; family Ceratodontidae; genus Neoceratodus; species Neoceratodus forsteri. Next base: position 1,629,383,373 of record CM028131.1, on the reverse strand, counting down.
CCAGTGTTCTTCACTGAACACTCTACTTCAGGTGAGCATAGACTTCACAGTCTGAATGTGAAGAGAGCTCTTGTTACTACATACTCTATCTCATACTGAGGACCACAGGCATGATAATCAACAGTTATTCCTTACCTATGGGGATGTGAAAAAGGTACACCAGCTACCAAGAGATCAGTCTCCTGCTGGATAGTTAGTTGTATACAGTTCTACTATCAAAAACAGGCAAACAGGCCCCATTGGGACTCAGGGCCCATTCAACCAAGGGAACAGCTGCTTCTATAGCAGCTTCAAAGGATGTCCCCCTACTGGACATATGCAAAGCTGCCACATGGAGGACAGTACATACTTACAACATTACAGCCTGGACATACTGTCCAGAGGTGATGCCAAATTTGGAACAGCAGTCCTGCAGAGCCTCTTTCCTAAGTAGGTTCTCTGCCCACCTCCAAAGGTACTCCTTTGAAGTCTGCATACAGTTATGAATATAGAAGAATACATGGTGTTAGAAGAAAAAATTACTCACCTTAGTCATCTTATTTCTTCCAGTGTATTCTTCTATATTCATAATTCTCCTTCCCTGCTTCCCCTATCAGAACCAGAGTCTCAGCATGCCTACTGATGATCTTCCTGGACATAAGTCTCCACCACTCATTCACACTATTGGGATCTGTGAGGAGGGCACCAGGGCCTTATCGGGGAGCAAACTTTTGCTGGAGGGTGGCGCCAGAGATGGCGCCACGAGGCACGGCACCACCGAGCCTCAGCTCAGGCTGTAATGACTGTCTCGACGCCGACCCTCCAACCGCCTCAGTTCCTTTTTTCTCCCCGCCGCCAAGTGCTTCAGTGACGACGCCGCTCACCGCTGGGAGTCAAACTTCAAACTAGCAGCATAGTTTTCAGTTTTGTTATTTTGTAGTATTATCTCGATACAGTATCGCTTAGTCTTATTTTAAAAATAAAAGTCTCAGCCTACTTTGTGACAGACTCACCAAGAGCAGGTCAGGTGATGGTAGGGAGACTTAGTGTAAAGCTGTTCAGTCAGTCGGGCTGGGTCCGGTCCGCCGCCTTCACCAGAGGAGGGGTCTGACAGCGGTCAGTCCAATGCCGGGGATGGGCGGTCCCCACGAAGCATAAAATAAACAGTTGCATTCTCAGCACCGTTCGCCTCGACCTCTTCTTGACCCACAGGTCTAAAGAGAAGGCATCACTCGAGGTCACCCTCTGATATGTCTGCGTAGACATTCGGTTATCGGGGCTAGTTGCGGCCTCCTCCTTGGTCGCCAACCTCTGCTTCTGGTAGCCAATGGCCCGACATCGAAGTCCTACCCTGCCCGCAGGTAGGTCTTCAGATGAGCAGTTTCATCAGTGGGCCGCTCTTATGGAGCAATGGGCTCGGAGGTTAGTTCAGCTACCTGGCTTGGTCACTCGTGGGCTTTCAGGCTCATTGAGAGACCAGGTAGAGCAGTTGGATTTTCCTGGTTGCGGCACCTTCTTGGTGCCGTCGACCCCAGCGCTAGGTGTTTCCCCTCACATGGCTGCGGGCAGGGGCCACACCAATGCCTTTATCTCCTGCTCTTCTTCCTTCAAAACCTGTTTTGAGTCTGGGGATGTTTTGGCATCCTCGGTGCAGCGCAGTGCTTAGGCGTCGTCTTTGGCGCGTGGCTTCTCGGCGCGTGCGGCTTCTTGGTGCCGTCCTCGGCACCGTGTGGCTTCTCGGCACCATTTTGTGTCACAGGTCCCTCGGCATCGCTTTCGGTCCGCAGGTCCCTTGGCTGCTCTGTGCTGCAGCCGCCTCGGCGCCCGGAGGCTCGGGCTCCCTCTGCCTTTCAGGACTCCTCTTTTCACTCATTTCCTTCTTCCCTCTCTTCTGATTTTCATTCCTTTCCTGTCCACACAGTCCCTCCTGGACTGTCAGGAGATGACATTGAGCCTGACCCAGACCTTCGGTTGGGTGATGAAGTGGACGAAGCAGAATCTATCACTGCTACAGAGCCTGTGGTGGAGGACCTGTCATTTAAGTCTCTGCTAAAAATCTGAGTTCCACTCTTTCTCTCCAGACTACAGACATCGATCCTGAGGAATTGTTAAGACTCCAATACCTTCATGTTCCGGAGATCTACAGATTTGACTCCTCCGTTCAGCCTTCCTTGAGGCGCTGTCTCAAATGGTATGGAATAATCCTGCTCTCACCCCTTCGGTTGGCTAAATCCATAGATAGGAAATATTCAGCCCTCAAGGATCACCCCATTTTGGCATCTCAAGCCTTTGCAGATCCTATTGTAGTCCTGGCAGAGAATGATAAGGTCGTTCTTCCTCAAACTACTACAGCTCTACCTATTAACAAAGAATCTCGTAAGATAGACACCTTAGGTAAGAGAGTCTTTGCTGCTTCTACCCTAAGTATGCGTATTGCCAGCTACCAGGGCTATTTCTCACAGTATGAGTATATCCTGTGGCACTCTATCAAGCAGATGGTTGAAGCTCTTCGAGTCGGATGCAAAGCCAGAGCTTCTTCAAACCATTACCAGAGGTATCGAATCTAGCAACCAGCAGGTTAAAGCAGGCATGGATGCTTTCGACACTGCTTACCGTTCAGCGACTGCTGGTATTTGCACCCCGTCATTCCTGGCTGCGCAGTTGGGTTTCACGAATGAGCGCAGCAGCAGCAGGTAATGGCGTTGCCTTCGATGGTGCGTATCTTTTTGGTCCTCAGGTAGAGAAAGCTCAGAAGCTACTAAAAGACTAGGTCAGCCATTAAGTTGGCTAGACCCCTCCTGCCCCTCTCGAGGGCATGTCAATAAACGTCAGTTTCATAATCGTCAGTCCTTCGAGGCAGAGGCAGAGGAGGCTTCCATAAAACCAACCTGCCCAACCTCAAAAGAAGATGCAACAAGCGCAAGGGCCCAAAGTGCCCAGCTACCTTATGAATAGGCTGGCCCAAGTTCCATCTCAGCTGCCCGAGGTGGACTTTTCCTCTCCGGCGGGAGGTCATCTGATGCACTTGTACAACCAGTGGAAGTCCATAACCTCAGACAAATGGGTCCTTGGATAATTCGCGAGGGGTATTCACTCAGTCTTCTGGAGACCCCTCGGATCATCCTCCCAAGCGGCAGCCCAGGCTGTCGACCCTTCAGTCAGACCTTCTCTCGCAGATTCAGGGCCTTCTCAACAACAGGGCAGTAGAAGTTGTGCGCTGCATCAACGAACACGGTTTTACTCCCATTACTTTCTGGTTCGAAGAAGTCCGGGGTATCGTCCCATTCTGGATCTCAGAAAGCTAAACAAATTTCTCCCAAGGAGAAATTCAAATGATTTCTCTGGAACCCTATTACCTTTGCTTCATCAACACGACTGGCTAGCCTCCTAGACATGCAGGATGCTTACCAGCCATTCCTATTCACCCGAGGCACCACAAATTCCTGAGGTTTGTGGCTCTGGGACAGCATTATCAGTTCAGAGTCCTGCCCTTTGGGCTGTCCTTGGCGCTGCAGGTTTTACAAAGTGTTGTGCAGTTCTGCAGCTCACCTCAGAAAGGTTGGGATGCAGGTGTTCCCTTATCTGGACGATTGGCTTCTAGCAAGCCCTTCCAGGCAAGGGACCCTGGCACTGTAGAGACGGCTTCTCGCCTCCTTACGTCCATGGGAGTTCTGCTGAACCTCAAGAAGTCGCAACTGCAGCCCTCCCAGAGCTCCTCTTTATAGGGACTCTTCTGGACACCTCCTGTCGAAGGCTTTTCTTCCAGAAGACAGAAGGAACGATATCCTTCAAGTGGTCCGTCATCGGGAGAACTCCTCAGTTACAGCTGTCTCGATGCAACGGATGCTAGGCCTCATGGCTTCCTCAGTGTTCACTGTACCCCTAGCATGTCTGCACATGAGAACCACTCAGTGGATGCTCAGTACTCAGTGGTCCCCAACCACTCATCCAGCAGTCCTATCTCATCAAGGTGACGGAACCTTTAAAGAGGTCACTCACCTGGTGGTCTCAAGAGAGCAATCTCCTAGAAGGATATCCCTTTGCTCCTCTGGGCCATCAGATCTCCATTACCACGGACACATCCCTGATGGGGTGGGAGCTCACTGTCAGGCTCTCCACACTCAAGGTCGTGGACTCAAGTCAGTCCCAGCTTCATAAGCGTCCTAGAAATGAAGCCGTCCTTTATGCGGTCCGAGAGTTGAAGGACATTCTGTGTCACAGAACATTCTCCTTCAAACGGACAACAAAGCAGTGATGTATTACATCAACAAGCAGGGCGGTGCTCATTCTTACCAATTATGCAGGAAGCAATGAGGGTATGGGAATGGTGCTTGGAGCACAAGGCTCTAATTCAAGTGGTCTACCTGCCAGGTATTCAAAACGAACTGGCAGACCATCTCAACAGAACAGAGACAGACCCTCACAGTGGTCTCTCGACTCAACCATAGTTCAGTCACTATTCGAAGAGTGGGATCTCCAGACCTGGACCTTTTGCATCCCACTCAGCCTCTCTTCTGCTTCAGAAATCCAGGGCCTGGCATTTTCTGTCAGGATGTGTTCAGGCTGCGGTGGACAAAGCGCTTTCTTACGCCTTTCCACCTCTTCCTCTAATTCAGAGGTACTCATAGTTCGAATCCCAGGCGGACAAGATGATTCTCATTGCTCCTTTTGGCCTCAGCAGCTGTGGTTTCCACTACTCAACAATATGTTGGCAGTTCCTCCGAGACCACTTCCCTACAGATGAACCTTTTGATTCAGGGGCCTGTGGTCCATCCCAACCTGAGATCCGTCACCTTCACGCTTGGCTCCTGAAGAGGTAGAAGTAAACCCGTTCAATGTGTCTCAAAGAGTTTCAGATATTCTTCTGGCTGCACGGAAACCAGCCACTAGGAAAACTTACACAGCCAAATGGAGCGTTTCTCGTTCTGGTGTGCAAAGTCCTCTTGAATCTTTCCTGCCCACCAGATAAAGTTCTGGAGTACCTCTTAGACCTCTCAAATTCAGGCCTACAGTTCTCTGCAGTCAAAGTTCACCTTAGTGCCATTTCAGCATATCATGAGCCGATTTTTTTCCCTATCTCTGGCTCAGTTACCTGTGGTTAAGAGATTTCTAAAGGAATTCTGCATACCAGACCTCCTACAAGACGCCCAGTTGCAGCCTGGGACATCAATCTTGTGCTAGATATGCTCACTGAAACCTTTCGAACCTCTGGCTACCTGTGAGTTAAAATTTCTCACCTGGAAGACTGCCTTCCTAGTGGCCATTACCTCAGCCATGAGGTCTCTGAGATACACACACCTAGTCACAGACCCTCCGTATACTGTGTTCCTTAGGGACAAAGTAGTTCTTATACTCATCCTAAGTTTCTTCCTAAGGTTGTGTCAAATTTCATCTAAACCAACCTTTGATCCTTCCTCTTAATTTGCGAACTTCCAAAATGAAGGAGAGCGTTCTCTTCATTCTTGGACGTTAAGAGGGCCTTCGTTTCTATCTGGATAGAACCAAGGACTTTCAAAGCCAACAACTGTTCGTTTCCTTCATAGAGACCCGGCTGGGTCAACCTGTCACTATCAGATGTATCTCAGCATAGCTAGTGGCATGCTCAGCCACTGCTATTCCATGGCGCAGGTTAAGTTGGAGGGTAGGGTTTACGCCACTGTACTAGAGCAGTCATCCCTAGTGGAAATTCACAACGTACATTGCAGATATTTGCAACACGGCCACCTGGAGCTCAGTGCATACTTTTGTTAAATATTATGCACTAGATGTCCATACCAGGCGACATTCTTCCTTTGGCAGAGCCATCCTTAATGGACTTCTGTCTTGGGAATGTGAGCTCTTGGTCTCCTGGCCCTTTTAGGATTATTAGCTCTGTACTCTCCCAATGTGTGAATGAGTGGTGGAGACTTATGTCCAGGAAAATATGAAAATTACGTACCTACAATTCTTGATCTTCTTAGACGAGTCTCCACCACTCATTCACACCTCTCCGTCCCGAGCTCACCTCTGTTGTTGGTCTTCACTCCCTCAAATCTTTAGGCTGTGAAGACCTCTTTGTTGACCCTTCTTATACGGGTCGTCCGGACTATCTTATGTCCGGTTTTGGGTTAACCTACCCTTCTAGGTTAGTTAAGCTGCACCTCCTTGGTAAAAAGTACTGAGGCGGTTGGAGGTTGGCCTTGAGATAGTCATTACAGCCTTGAGCTGAGTTCATGATGCCGTGCCTCTCAGAGCCATCTCGTAGCCGACCCTCCAGCAAAAGTTTGCTCCCGATGGGTCCTGGTGCCTCCGGCGCAGATCCCAATAGTGTGAATGAGTGGTGGAGACTCATCCAAGAAGATCAAGAATTACGGTAGGTACGTAATTTTCATTTATCTTGATTTCCTAAGCATGTACACCCCATTGGGGTACACTTTACCTGGGCAGGATTCCTCCTTCTTCTTTGGTTACCTGAGTTTCCAGGATAAAACTTATGTTTTAGTTCTACTGAAATAGTCACTGGGGTATATACTGGGTTATGGGGTCCTACCGTTTAGGCATTTATAGATAGTTTAGATAGGTATTTAGTATTTCTGTCTTGTAGGCTATTTTTTGAAATCTGAGGCGTTGATGGAATGCTGCAGTAGATGAGGGCAGCAGTTTGAGCGTGTGTCTCGAGCAATAATAGGTTCTATCATTTGCATATAGTTCCAGTTCTGTCGGGCAGTTCTACTTAGGAGGCAGACTGCATACAGTTATGAATATCGAAGAATACACTGGAAGAAATAAGATTACTAAGGTGAGTAATTTTTCTTCTGTCAGAACCACTTCCTCAAGATCACCTCCGAAACCAACTTCTCTTGGCTGCACTAGTTAAATAATTATGCAAAACATTCAAAATTCATATGCAGTATACCGTGTCAGAAGTGGTACTGAGTGCGGGTTATACGCTTAACAGAACAAAGACAGAGGTCCTCAGCTTTTATTATACACCTGCAAACAAGATAAGAGATGCTCCCATTAGACTGGGCAGCACATAAGATGAAATACCTGGGCACTAATATCACTAAACATCTATCCCAGTTATTCAAAGGCGAACTATAGCCCCTGTTAAATCAGATAACAAAGGATTTTGAGAGATGGTCACTAATAAACCTTCCCATCTATGCCAAGATACAATCAATCACTATGAATATTCTCCCAAAGTTCTTATACTTATTCCAGTGCCTCCCAATTCCAATAAATAAAGTGTAATTTCAGGTTTGGCATAGGAAGATTGCAAGATTCATATGGAATGGTAAAAGCAAAGGTCAATTTAGCATCTTGCAAACACACAGGAAAAAGGTGGTGATCCCTCCCGATCTGGAGGATTGTACCTGGCCACACAACGAAGAGAGCCCTACAGTGGTCAAACCCAGCCTATATCTCCAATTGGAAGTTAATAGAGCAGGGTGAGGAGGATGGACGTGGACCCCCACTAGATGCTAGGATCATGCTCCCCTGGGGTTCCATGGTTGATCCCCCCCATTGTTAATGGTGGTTAATAGCACATTGACGGCCATAAGAAGGGTGTGGCAGAAATTTAAAATTGGAGGGTCCATTTGGCCCCTGAGGGGACTCTCATGGACTCAGACTCTCAGCCGGTTAGACCATACTTTTAAGGCCTGGAGCAGGCTAGACCTGTCTAATTTTGGACAATTTGTGCAAGGAGCGTGGTCCTGGACTTTGAAACACTCCGGAATAAATATGAACTCTGGCGCTCTGACTATTTTAGATATCTACAAGTTAGAACTTATATTAATAAATGTCAGAGGTGCAGACCAAGAACCAGATCGAGTTTCCTCTCCTCGAATGTATAAGGGCATGATGGCTTCCCAAGCCCAAAGAGGACACATATCCATTTTATATAAAACACTGGCAACACTGAAGAAAGATCCTTGGAAAAAATTAAAATAAACTGGCAAGGGACTCCGGCATGGATGGTAGGGAGGTGGATTGGGACAAAGTATTCCACGACTATTAAAACAACCAGATCCCCACTCTGGCAAGAATTTAGCTGGAAAATAAGAGTCCGTTATTTTCTAACCCAACATTACTCCATAAAGAGACCCAGCCGCCCCCATGCATGCTGAGACTCTGTGGGATGACAATGCACATCATTTACACATTTTGGGGCATGCCCAAGATACGATCCTTTTGGTCTGAGGCAGAGGCGACACTGGGCACCCTTTTGTGCTTGAATACCCATTGGACTGGCCAGAGGCAATTTTGGGTGTCCCGCCTTATGTAGTACAGGGAGCAGACTCAACATACCTCTGGGCTGTAGTACTGCAGCAGCTCATAAAACCATTACCGAGCCTGGCTGAAGCCAGAGCTACCTGTTATAGGTACTTGGATTCAAATCAAAAAAGAAATCTCAGACTTAGAAGAATTAACTTTCAAAGTCAACCTGCAGACACGTTTTCATACACGGGTGGACGAGATGGTTCACCTGGCTAGATAAACAAGAAACTCAGAACCTGGGACAGTGACTAGCTGAAATAAGAGATTTATTTAATATAGAGGAGAGGGTAAGATGTTAAAGGGATTGAGTCCATAGTGGAAGTAGAGAGTCGTAGCTCCATGACCTGGCTCAGTGAGACCCTAGGAACTTGATTGTAATAAAAGAGTGGACACTCCTAGATCTTTCCTGGTAGAGACAATCAAATGTCAATGTATTAATCGTACCTATACTGTTACCTTGTGTACTATGACTATGTACCGTTTGTTGACAATAAACATGAATTAAAAAAAAAGTGGTACTGGGGGCCCAGGTTTTTCCCGACTTTAACAGGAATGCTGGTATTCCACAATCTGGATTTCAGTGGACTCTTAGGTTGTATCTACTTGACTGAATTCGTAACCATCATGTTCTGTTCTGATGAAGTAGGATACTTGTCCACAAATGTCAATATTTAATTTTGGAGATAGATAATACTCAGTAAATTCTTTGACCATTCAGGAAATAAACCTTAATTGCTTCTCATGGTTTCATGAACTGCCTTCAGAAGGATCCCCAAACCTATATTTCATGTAATCTTAAAGAGACAGTCACCACCAAGGGCCCCACTCAAGTGCAGGGCTGGTCCCGATGCACACTTTGTGTGCAAAACATTTTAGTTTACCTTACTGTTTATTGTACTATAGTAGATTATATCAGACTAATTTTGCTTAGTTCCAGACTGACATTTTCTGTAATTACAAATCCCCAAATCCCTGCAGATAACATCGCATCAAGGTTGCATCATGCGGGATGAGGTAGCCAGACTCAGAGCGGAGTAAACTGGGTCAGGAGTACCATCACCCTGTCCAGGAACCACCCAGTCCAATGCAGCTGCCTCAAAGGATGCCGAGCGAGGAGCACTTGGATGACAGTGGGCTCAGGGAGGGTTAAAGCAGTCAGGCAGAGGCACATCCCAGATCCTATTCCTCTCAAGAACTCATATGCCACACTGGCAAATGAGGACAACCAAATAAATTGCAGGGAAGTGGAAGGAAAGGATGTGGAGGTTAGGCAGGAGGTGACCTCAGTGGGAAAGCAGTGGACCCCAGAGGAGGAGAGCAATCCTGGTGGGGACTCCATCATAAGAGGATCAGCTAGGAACACAGGAGGGGAGGACAGGGAGGTGAGGTGCCTACCAGGTGCCACGGCATGGAGGGATGGAAGGAAGATACTGGGGATCACTGGGAAGGCAAGACAGGAGGGTGAGCTGGATGTCATTATCCACCTAGGTACTAATGACTTGGCAAATGGGGAGCCAAAGGAAGTTCAGGAAGAGTTTAGGAAACTGGGGAGGGTCTCAAGCAAGTAGCTACATCTGTACTTTCTCAAAGTACTACCTGTGAGGAAAACATAGAGTGCATGCACAGAACTTTAACTCATGGTTGAAGAACTGGTGCTGTGAGGAAGGGTTTGGATTCATTGGTGACTGGGGACCCATCTGGAGGGATGGAGGTTTGTTCAAGCCTGACGGCCTGCATCCATCCTGGAGGGAATCAAGCACTCAATGATAAGTTTAAATGCTACATTGACAAGCATTTAAACTAGCAAGGGTGGCAGGCCAGCAAGGATGATACCTACTTGCTCACCCCACAGTTAGTAATTGAACCAGTGAACCAGAGGGTGGCTATCTCTGCAAAGCAGTGTGCAAAGATGGAGATTAGTGTCCAAAGGTGGATAAGCAGAAAAGGGGCAAAATTCAGCAGAAGGGCAGACAGCAAAGAGAACCAGGGATAAATGACAACCAAGGAAGGGGCTGGAGTAGAACAGTGAAGCAGTCTAGGGAGGTCAAATCATGGAAAGCCATGTGTGCAAATGCCAGGAGCCTTAGCAACAAGATGGACGATCTGGAGGCTGTCATGGTACAGTCAGACCTGGACATTGTGGCCATCACTGAAACCTGGTGTAATGATAACCATGACTGGGAGATGGCCATACCTGGCTACAACATATTCAGAAGAGACAGAGCAGGCAGGAAGGGAGGAGGGTGGCACTGTATGTGAAAAATGACATAAGGGCCACACAGATCAGGAGGAACAAAATGGGGAGAGATACTGTGGGTTAAGCTGGAAAGGAAAATGGGGCCAGCCATCCGCACAGGTGTGGTCTATAGACCACCAGCCCAGGAGGAAGAAACAGATAGGAGCTGATGCTAGCCATCCAAAGGATGGCAGACAAAATGAGTAGTACTGGTTGGAGACTTCAATATACCAGGCGTGGACTGGAGCATCCCAGCAGCAGCATCAACTAGGGCAGATTTATCCTGGACTCCCTTCAGGTGCCTTCCTCAAGCAACTGGTCATGGAACCAACTCGGCAGAAGGCAATACTGGACCTTGTGCTCACAAACAGGGACAGTGTGATGGGGGTAACAGTGGGGAGCACCTGGGTAACAGTGACCACCAGTCATTGTGGTTTGAAATCACAGAAAGAGCAGAACCAAACCACACAAAACACGTATCCTGGATTTTAGGGGGCAGACTTTGGGAAAATGGGGAGATGCTTGAAAGAGGCATTAGGGGAATGGGACAGGAATCAGGGATTGAGGAACAGTGGGCAGTATTTAAAATAGGGATTATAAGAACAACAGAATTATGCATTAAGCAGGTTAGCAAGAGGAAAAGAAAGAGGAGACCATTATGGTTTTCCAAAGAGGTAGCAAAGAAAGTGAAAGCCAAAAGATTGCATTCAGGCAATACAAAAGACACAGGCAGAGGGATAGGAGAAGTACCAGGAGAAACAAAGGGAGGCAGGGAAGTCAGTAAGGAAGCCAAAGCTCAGACAGAAGAACACATTGCAAAATCAGTGGTTAAAGGGACAAAACCTTTTACAGGTACATAAGTGAAAAAGAAGGACAAAGGAGGATAGTGAGACTGAAGGGGAGGATGGGAGCGCGTGGAGGATGACAACAGTAAAGCTGACATATTGAGCAGGTATTTCTGCTCAGTCTTTACTAAGGAAGAGGGTAATGGGTCTGAAGGAGTACAAGGGGTGAGAATGGTGCAGAAATGGACACAAGTCCCTTTACACGAAAGGTCCTGAAGGAACTAGAAGTAATAAGAGCTGATAAAGCAATGGGGCCAGATGGGTGCACCCAGGGTCCTTAAAGAACTAAGAGAGGTGGTGGCTGAACCTCTGGCTATCCTGTTCAGCCAATCACTGGAAACAGGAGGTACCCAAAGACTGGAGGACAGCAGATGTAGTCCCCTTATACAAAGTGGGAACAAAGAGGAAGCAGGGAACTACAGACCAGTCAGCCTCACCTCGGTAGTGGGAAAGATCATGGAAGCACTACTGAAGGAGAGATTGGTGGAACATCTGGTTGTCAATGGACTACAGGACCCAAGGCAGCATGGCTTCACCAGGGGAGGTCATGTCAGACCAACCTCATTGAATTTTTGACTGGGTGACTAGGGAGGTGGATCAGGGGAGGGCAGTGGACATGGCCTATCTGGACTTCAGCAAGGCCTTTGACACTGTGCCACATAGAAGACTATTACACAAACTGGGGAATATGGGTGTGGGCAGGACAGTAGTGTGGTGGGTAGGTAACTGGCTGGGTGGCAGGACACAGAGGGTGTTGGTAAATGGTTGTCACTTCACAGAGGAAGAGTGACCAGTGGGTACCACAGGGATCAGTGCTGGGACCGGTCCTATTCAACATCTTCATCAGTGACATTGCACAGGATATAGAAGGCAGAATTTCACTGTTCGCTGATGACACAAAGCTCTGTAACAGAGTAGACACACCAGAGGTGTAGACAGAATGAGAAGGACCTGCAGAAACTTGAAGAATGGTCAAGGGTTTGGCAGTTGAAATTCAATGCAAAGAAGTGCAAGATAATGCATATGGGGCACAAAAACCCTGGCACAATATATCAGTTGGGGGTGGGGATATAGCATGCACCAAGCAGGAAAGGATTTTGGGGTTGTCATCTCTGATGACCTCAAGGTAGAAACAGTGTGACAAGGCATCAGGTAAAGCAAATAGGATGCTGGGATGTATAGGCAGGGCATCACCAGCAGGAAAAGGAGGTCATAATTCCGCTATACAAGACACTAGTGAGGCCCCACCTGGAGTACAGTGTACAGTTCTGGAGACCATACCTACGTAAGGACATAGACAGGGTAGAGAAGGTTCAGAGGAGGCAACAAAGATGGTACATGGGTTGCATCACAAGTCCTATGAAGACAGGTTGAAGGAACTGAACATGTACTCCCTGGAGAGAGAGGAGGAGAGGGATATGATAGAGACATACAAGTATCTTACAGGGAGGAACAGGGTGCAGGAAAACACTATTTTTAAGTGAAAAGATGTTTCAGGACTAGAGGGCATGGGATGAAGTTGGAGGAGGACGATTCAGAGGAAACATGAGAAAGAATTTCTTCACAGAGCGGGTGGTGGACAAGTGGAACACCCTGCCAGAGGAAGTGGTGGGGCTGAAACAATCACGGTTTAAGAATGCATGGGATAGACATAAAGGAATTCTAGAGGTCAGGGTAAGGGAAATAGACTTCTAGGAAAACAAACTGAACTTACAAGCTCAAATGGGCAGACTGGGTGGGCCATAGGCCCTTATCTGCCGACACTGTCTATGTATCTATGTATCTATGTATCAGTGGGAGATTCAATAACCTGCAGTGCATGTTACAGTTTATATAAGCTCTGATTTTTGTTTGCTAGTCCGCTGTCCTCTATGGGTGTGTACTGTCACAGAGGACTGTACTTAGCACCTGGGGAAAAGCAATTCTGGAAAATATCTAATCTGAGATAATAAAAGCTCTAACATGCACTGCAGGCTACTGAATCTCATACTTCTGCCTAGTGCTCTGGTAACAGCTGCAGGGATTCTGGCATTTGTAGTAAAGATGATGTCAGCCTACAGCTAAGCAATATTAGTCTGATATAATCTACTATACTACAGTAAACAGTAAGTAAACCAAAATGTTTTGCCTGCAAGTTAGACATTAGGACATGCCCTACACTGGAGTATGGGGTCCTTTGTGCTGATTGTTCCCTTTGAGGGCACCCGAGTTTGAGACTTTTGTTGGGGATTATATAGCCACTATTGAGGCTTCCCACAATCGTCCACGCCCAAATATCATTGTTTCCTGGCCAGTTCCAGCTCCTGATTCAAGATGCTTGATTTGGGGGGTTATGGTCAGTTACATCTGGCTAGCCAGTGGCAAAGTGTGTTGTCTCTCTCCAGCACATTGTGCTGAGCAGTGTGTTGGGGGTATTACTTTTTTTTAATTCAAGTTTATTGAAAAGCTTGGGTATGTCTTATACAACAAGATCAACTATACAGGTAGAAAATCAATAGTAACTTATAAAACCACAGTATGTATATCAAGTAACAATAACATGATAAGCAAGCTCACTCATGGCATTTCAATTATTGTAACGTTACACTGGGATATTATTCATATCAGTAAGCTGCATTTAGAACCCAGACCATACCCAGTGATTAGGGTGCATTAACTCATGTGGAAGGCCAGGACAAGTGTGGGGACCAGTCGCAAGTGGAGTCTAGACTAACCAGAGTCAGTGTGGGACTCCTCTTTCCAGAGGGTCCATCTCACCCATCTCCATACAAATGTAGGGAGCTGTAGGTTGACTTTATTTGGGAGAATTACTAGCTAAGATTCAGGAATGTTACCATAGACTTTAGTAATTCCCCCAGCATTGGTTGGTCCCAGGTGTGAGTGAATCTGTTGGGAGGCCCTTGATCCCTGTTGTCAAATGGACTCAGAATCATCAGCAAATTATGGAACTATTGATGTCAAGGGACTCTGTGTTTAGTAAGTAAAGTTTTATATGGAGGCGTATTTATAAGTAACAGCATTTATTCCTGTCTGGACCAATCCCTAGTTGCTCCTGGATTCCATACTAAGAGTCAGTTGTTTCTTTTGCCACATTTTTGTTGAATGGTACAAGTGACTTAAGGACAAAATATAGAACATATCTATTTTGCTATTATTTCAGTTATTTTTTCCATTTATTGCTGTCAGGCAGTGTGATCTAGTGGTCAGAGCACAGGCTAGCAAGCAGCTGACTCAGGTTGCAATTCAGCCCCAGCTGCTGGCTCACTGTGCGATCTTGCACAAGTCACTTGACCCCTCCCTTACTTCAGTCCCTCACTGATATAAAATAGGATGCTTGAAATCGTAGACCTGTAATCTGAATCACTGGATTCCAATCCCTTTTGTGGAATAGGTTGTAGAATTTCAATCTGAAAATCATAATTCTGAAATTAAAAGGTTAAATATTGTCTTTACATAGAAATTATAATTTAGGAATTAAGATTTAGGATTCCAGTTCCAAGGTCTTATGAAACTGGAATTAAACAGAATTCAGAAATGGAAATTCCTAAATTCCCATAAATCTATTAGATCAAATTGGCCAACTCAACCATCCTTAATATAAAAGTAAGAAGAAGTAAGACCCTAGTAAAATGTGTTGTGTCTCAGTTGGGATATCCTGCAGAAATACATGACAACAAAATAATATTCCGTTATAGCTAGTCCCAAGTATCTCACACAGTTCACTGTGTGCCTCCGATAGATAGCACATCCCCTTATTTCTTCACACTCCAATATGTTGGCTGCTGTAGCTCTAAGGAGGTCAGTGAGAATGGCATTGTATCCCTTCTAGTTCTCTCTTAGATTTGATCAGTATGGGCTGAGCTGGGGTGATAACAGCAGTTGGCATTGATGTTGAATGGATGTCCCTACAAGGCAGGGATGATACTGAACTGACAGTGCCTCCAGGAGGGTGCACAGTGGAACAGTGGTAAATAACCTGCTTTTTCCTTTTTAGCACCATCGCCAATCTAAAAGTTTCCATGAATCAATGAACATTTTGAACATGCTCTTCACTGGACTCTTCACTGTTGAAATGATCCTGAAGCTGATAGCTTTCAAGCCTCGATACGTGTATGCAAAGCTTTCCTTTCCTGTCATGAGGGGTTGGGAAGGGGATTTTAGGTGTTCCTGTTGATTTTATTCAGCCATTTCAATCCCTGTTAGGGCCTACAGTCACATGACCACTTCCAAGTCAAAGCACTGACTCAAGTCATCCAATAGAAGGAATTGTTTTAGATTAAAATGGGCAGCGAAACCTCTGGTTTCATTTAAAGTGAATAACTGAGTGTGTGTTCCATCTGTGCTTTGCACTGTCATCAGGCATAGCAGAGAAAGTGTAGAAATGCTGCATTTCTGTACCCACAAACAGATGGGAGAGCAAATGCAACCAAATTTATTAAGAGGAGTTGACATGGCTCTGTCTTCTTGTTACAGTGAGGCCATAGATCGCTAAAGCCCCTTTCATGGGGTGGTGGGGAATCACACTTGAAAAAAATGTGTTTCTTCGTGAAAACAAGATATTTCTTTGTTCGCTGCAAGAAACCATGGGATATCTTATACTATCTACTCAATGAGCCAGCAGATCAAATGACTCCTAACAATCCTTCCCAACTGGTCATGCCATAGATCCTTTTTATTACTGAAGAGTCCTGCTGCTGTTGGAAAAGTTGTTTGTAGCAGACATCCTTTTCAATGGTTATTCAGCAGGAATCCTTTAAACTCACAGATATCAGGTGTACAAAAGCTTGGTTTTGCCAAGAGTCCAATTTACATACTGTATATGTTCCCTGATTTCAGCTGCCGTCTCGTGGCAGTAAGGGTTTCTGGAGGAATCATCACCATTCAGTTAACTATTTCACCTGATGTCACATCCAGCTTATAACTCATTTGTTTCTGAATAATGTGGTACCCATTTTCTATTTTATTGTTGGATATACAGTTGGGGAGAATGGGAAGGCGGTGACCCAGATCCCAAACTGTCATAGAGCTGGAACTAAGAGTTTCCCAGTAGTCTGATCTGGACGCTTGCAGTATGATGCAACACTACCACCCCATCCCACCACATTAAGAGGTGAGGGTAGCAACATGAAAATAAAACGGTCCAAGATACATGTACCTAGGCATTGTAAACATTTAGGACTGATGGTGATCACCAAATAAACTATTCCTTTCCAGTCTCCATGAGGAAGTTCTGCATTCTGTTATGTGCTACAACCCCTTCCACTGGGAAGGAGAGGCAGAGAGAGAGAGAGAGAGAGTGTGCCCCTGCCCCTCCTGCATCAAAGGAGACAGTATTTGCCACCATACTGCTGTGGAGGTTTGCACATGGTGTCTGTGGTCAGTTTAGCTCTCTGTAAGATGGTAACCCTCTGTCTCCCTGGAGACAGTTAGAACTATATCCTGAGCACTGTGCACAGCACTGACATTCTTTGTTCTGCACATGCACTGAGCATTCCGATCTGATCCAAGGCAAGTTCTCAGAGAGAGGTAGCTATGGTGCCCTGTAGATAATCCTGGAACTGGATTCCAGTATTGTCAGCTGGGTTGGGTTCTGTTCAATTGGATGGGGTTGAAGGATTCCTGCTGGAGAGCATTTTGGGAAAGCCCTCTTTGCTGGTCCAGCGAATGCATTCTTAGGTGCTACCTATAATGTATCAATTACCGCTATCACTCCCAGCCACCGTTTGTGGTGATGATGTAGAAATGAAACATTTATTTTCAGAGACCAAGCAGAGGAAAAAGGAACAAAATATCTAATTTGCCCTTGGCTTCACCAATGTTTCATGCTATTCTGGGCATATCTGAATGTGCAATCTTTTGCAGCTTTCACTTGGACAGTCTTTTCATCATGCTAGCTTGGGCTGGATTTCCTAACAGCTCAGATAGAGTAAAAGAAAAGGCAAAAACAAAAACAAAAAACAGAGAGGACTCTAAAGTCAAGTTCATGGAATTCCAATGACCTCAGTGACCTTTCACAGATGCTTGCATCGTCTTTGTCCTAAAAGTGTTTTGATGTCTCATTGGCTAGAATTTTGGAACAGAAATTGTAATCAGAGGGAAGTAATATGACTAAAACTTTGGAACTGAATGACAGCCATCAGAATACCATCCAAGTGCCAAGCCAGCTGAGCTACATATCTGGCCCTCTAGTTAGTTTCAGCTTTCCATGGCCTCATTCTTAGTCAAACTGCAAGTCTTGCTGTCCTATCAACAGTGCTTGTCTACCCATCTCTTCTCCCCATATGGCTCCAGCAGTAGAACCTACTCTGGGGATGTTTAGCAAAAGACAATACGTGGGTTTTCTACAACAGAAGAAGAGCAGCAGTCATGCAGCTGAAGACATGTTAGCTTTGGAAGCAAAGGAAAGGACGGGTTGCTGCAGAGAATGCAAACATTAAACCTAGGTGTAAAGACTGAAGCAGAGTGTTTCAGTGACAGTTCAGGTGACAATTAGATGTTTTGGTGTAGTACTAGCCACTGCTTAGCAATTAAATCACAAACTGTAGTGAGAAAAAATAATGTGACCTATTGGAAATTGAACCCAGGCCCCAGAATGTCATCCCAGTGCTCTAACCACTGAGTCACAGACCCCATGGTTGAACCTGGGGTTCCCAGACACACTTCCTTTCTCTAATGTTGTAAATCTTGCAGCTCGGAAAAATCGAGATGGCAGTTACAGTAGGTAACTGCTTAGCAAGTAAATCACAAATTATAGTGAGAAAGAAATAATGTGATAGTTTGTGATTAATACAAGGTGCTGTACAAAATGCAGAGAGAATTCCAGTTGAGTTCAAATAAGATCCACAGTTTTCCTGGAGGCAGAAACATTTGATTATTTGAACTTGGCACTGTACTAGGCTTTGATTTCCTGGGTGATGTTGAATTTCAGAAAATCCGTGGTGTTTATTTCTTTTTCCCAATAGGCAGCACGTTTGGTTTGTATTGTTCTGAAAGTGAATTAGGCAGCTCAACAAAGGCTTAGATGAGAATAGTCAGGACTTTGCAACATACTAACATAGTGTTGTAATGACAGAGGAACTGGGGTCCATCTTGTTTGCACATCCTGCAGCATATCAGTGACATCACTGTACCCAGTTTGAGTGTGGACACACGCAAGTCTTTTAGTTGGAAAGTTAACCCACCTCATGCTGTTTGATCCTCATTGCCAGTCTCCTCTGAAATCTGTCTAGTCCTGATTTTAAAATAAGTACAGCACAAGCTTAAACAACCTAGTGGAGTAGGTTTGTCCACCTGTGAAGTAATGTTTTGTAATGTTTCTCCTTATCCTGCCACCACCACCCCAGTGTCTTCTGGCTGTTCTTGTACTCACCAGCTCAAATAGCTGAGTGTACTCCACCGCCTCTATACACTTTAGTATTTGGAACACTGTGATGATGCCCCTTGTGTGCCTTCTCATCTGTAGTCTGAATACTTTGAGCACAGTATGTCCAATCTTTCCATGTAGCTCTTGGCCCTAAGCGTACTTTTATGAGGAGGCGCATTTGTACCATCATCTTCTGGTGAACTGCCCATACAGAGAAATTCAGTTGAAGTACCTACTAGATTGTGCTAGAGGAAGGGATAAGTACCCCTCCAGTGGGAGACCTAATGTCCTCAAAATTAACCAATCAATACTTGCTATCAGATAGTATTTCGCTGTTACTGTGCAAATTAGGAATAATAGTTTTGATCATGGTCCAGATCATGATTTGGATCTAAGGTTCCTGAAAATCAATAACTTTGACTAAGATGTAACTGAAGCCCCAGGAACCTAGTCAATAATGATTGGCTGACATCACATACTCAGAAAGGCACAAAGGTGCTAGACAGGAATCTGTTTTATTTCCTGTTTCTGGTGACCCTGAACCCTCCCTTTGTCCTTCACCAGCAAGGTGTGTAACAGTGTACCATACAGCAGTGCAGGACATCGTTACATCATGCTTGGCGAGAATGAAAGAATGATACAAATGATTTTTATTACAAAACCCCAAAACACTAAAACAGGAGTTCTGACTTAAAGCAACTGTCGATGAAGCCAGAATGGGATGATCTTCAGGCCTGAGTCGGATTTCTGTTAAAGGGACAGTATCAGAATCTCTGAGGCCAGAAATTTTTTTTAGTAAGGTAGGCATTGGTGCTTTATTAAAGACAGAATATGGCTTTTGTGGGTTTTCTGAAAAGGTTATTTTCATGCAAATGTATACAGATCTCAATCCACCATTTTGCTATCTCCAACAGAGCTTCAATCCTGGCATATGAACAGTGTGGATCTATTACTTTTCAATAAATATTTTCACTAGAGAGTAACTCTCCTAACCAGGACAAACAGAAGTACTCTGTATTTCATGTGTTGCTAGAGCTCCATTCTGATTAGTAAAGACCTTTTCAAGTCTTTAAATGGATCAATCTGTCTCCTTGATTTGAGATTTAAATTCAGGTTTAACACACAATTGAGCATTCCTGGAAGGAAATTAAGTTAGATTCCTGGAGTTGTTTAAACAACTCCTTTTACTTTAAGATATGCCTTTTTTTTTTACAACTTAGTTCACTATGGTGTGTCCAAGGCCCAACATATACAGATGGTAGCTGTATCCCTTTAACTCCTGCCAAGGGCACTGTGTTTACCTGTTGACAGTGGCATGTGGTTGAGTGACTAGCATGCTCTTCTGGCCCTCAGGTCTGGAATCTCAAATTTGCACATTCCTGCATAAAATTTAAATAATCACATTCACTGATGAAAACTGCAACATCTGGTATACCAAGGCCACTCGGAATACAATACAAAGGAGAAATATCAGTGAAGAAATGTAAAACCCCTAAGGACTGCCTAATTCAAAATCCAGTACCAAACACATCCCATCTGTGTCTCAAGGGTTCTGCTTCATTTGCTGTGTGTCACTGGCTGTGAAGCAGTGACCCTGATTTCATCTCCACGCTCTTTTCAACTGCACTGACTTGCCCTGAACAATATATATCCCTAATATGACTCAGTCTCCTACACCTAGTGAGATACATGCGGCTATTGACACAACCAGCACTTCTGCAGCCTTGGCAATGAATCCAGACACTAAACCAACCAGGGATCCTCCCTGCTTGAAGATGTATGTGCAGCTTGGCTCAACCACGACTCATCCACTCTGGGTAAAGTATCTGCCATTTGATCATCCATAACTTCTATACTCTAGAAGATATAGCTGGAAATTGACACAACCATGGCTCCTCCATCCTAGGAACCATTTTATTTTACAATTTTTGACTGGACAAGGCACACTGAGCCAAAGCTCATTTCCAGGTGTGTCGTGGGAACACAGAGAGGTTAACTGACTTACAAGTGCACAAAGAGGTAGCACAACTTAATGTACATGACTCCACCTTCTAGGTGTGTTCTCATTCACCATGGCAATATAAATGTTTGACTGTGTGGTCTGTCTCCCTCCCCCTCCGTGAAGCATCAGGCGAGTAGTGCTGGAGTTAAACAATTCCTGTGGTCTTTTCTAAGGATACAAAAGTGCATTTGGCTTTTGGTATTTGAGGCTAAGTGACTTACTCAGGGTCACACAGTATACAGTTAGAGGTTTGGGAATCAACCCCAGTTCTGCTGGGTGTACTAAGCTTATTCACAGCTTGTTGCTCTAACCTCTACTAGTAGCCATTAGTGTATCTGCAGCTTGACTCCACCATGGGTCTTATATTATGTCCGTGCCTTGCTCTTGGGCAAATGGCCCTCAGCCCTTGCTGGAATCAAACCTGGGACCTTGAGTCCCAAAGGCAGCAGCTGTAAGCATTTGGCTAAAGGGGAATTGTCCCTTGCTTGTAGGTTGGAGTGCCCTTTGAGTATTCATACCTCCAATCAAATGGACCACAACTAGAAATTGTGTTTTGCTGTTCTACAGTAGTTACTCAGCATTACTTTGACTGATATTGGCAGATTTCACTACTAGTTGACACTGCTGTACACCAACTGCCTTCTGATCCTATACAATAGCTCCTTCAGCGTGAGATATATATCAAGGAAATTGAATAAACCATGGATGCTCTACTCTGGAAACTGTTGGGCACCTGAACCAACCATGGTTACTGTGGAAGATGTATCCAGACATTGAAGTCCATGGCTCATCCATACTGGAAGATGCATTTGGAGCTTAAACCAGTCTTGGCTTTTCCATCTATAGATATGTATTTAAAGTGTGACCCAATAAATAATTCCTCTTCCCTGGGAGGTGTACCTAAGGCTTGACCCATGGCACTTTCACCTTCAGAGTTGCATTTACAGCTTAGTTCCACAATGGTTTCTCCACTCTGGGAGATGTAGCTGGAGGCTGACAATTCACAGCTCCTTTGCCATCCATGGTTATATACTTGAGGTCTTACCAAACCATGGTTTTACCACTTGGGAGCTGTATCTGGAGATTAATTAACTACAGCTATTTTACCTTGGAAGATGCATCTGGGGTATGTTCCAGCAGGCGGGAGGTTGCACAGGAAGCCATACGAGGACAGGCTGTGGTATCTCAACATGTTACTCCTGAAGGAGATTATAGGAAAATGGACATGATTGTGACCTTATAAGTACCTCACAGAGGTGAACAAGGTACAAGTGGAGAGTCTCTTTCAGAGGAGGAAAAGCACCAGAAAATGGGGGCATGCAATGAAGCTGGGGTGGGAGAGTTTAACAGGGATGTGAGGAAATACTTCATAGAAAAGGTGGTGGACACCTGGAACAGCCTGCCAGAAGAGGTGATGGGGGCAAAACAGTGAGGAGCTTCAAGCATGTGGGACAGGCACATAGGCATAATGTTTGGAGGAAAGGGAGGCTCGAGGACGCCGGGTAACCAAACAGGGTCCAAGTAGTTGGAGTAGGCAGAAAATAACAGAGCAGGCTGGATGGGCCTACTGGTCCTTTTCTGCCAACAAATTCTATACTTCTATGTTTCTAGGCCCTCGAGCTTTGGTTATTACCTCATGGTAATGGATCACTGGCTCTGGAATGTTGTTTAAGCATTGTTTTGTTACCTAAAACACAAAGTACAAGACACAGGATGAAATGATGTCTCCTAACTCAGATCATGGCTTTTAAGCATTGTTTTATTACCTGAAAACACAAGGTACAAGACACAGAATGAAATGATGTCTCCTAACTCAGAGCATGGCTTGTTTAAGCATTGTTTTACTACCTGAAAACACAAGATACAAGGCACAGAATGAAATGATGCTTCCTAACTCAGATCATAGCTTGTTTAAGCATTGTTTTACTACCTGAAAACACAGGGTACAAGGCACAGAATGAAATGATGTCTCCTAACTCAGATCATGGCTTGTTTAAGCATTGTTTTACTACCTGAAAACACAAGATACAAGGCACAGAATGAAATGATGTCTCTAACTCAGATCATGGCTTGTTTAAGCATTGTTTTACTACCTGAAAACACAAGATACAAGGCACAGAATGAAATGATGTCTACTAACTCAGATCATGGCTTGTTTGAGCATTGTTTTACAACCTGAAAACACAAGGTACAAAGACAGAACAAAATTATGTTTCCTAACTCAGATCATGGCCAGTACATTTTATTATAGCAGTATCTGTCTGTAGTATCACGCTGTTGGAAACTACTGCTATAGTAACAGCCATCAAAAGTAAGGACAGATGAAAGAAATGTGTTAAAATCACCACACAACCTACAGACAGAACAAAGGGTGCAATGCGCTGGCTTAAACCTCTCTCACCTAGCATTACTTCTGTGGGAGTTGGATTAAAATACAGGCCCCATTTAAATGACTGAAAAGGAACCCAAACTGATGGCTGCATGAGATTACTAGTTTAGATGTGCACTGCAGTTGTGAACACCTTCCTGAATCTAGCTACCCATCTTCCTAGAATGCTCCAGGGCATTTTCTCTGAGCCTGTATCATCTAAAATAGACCACTGACCCTCTGCAGTACATCTCAAGTCAGATGGGCAGTGATGAGGCCCACTTCCTGTTCCTGCCAGATGTCAGCCACCCAGGCTAAGGCAGGTGTCTTTTCACATCCAGAGGACAGTCAGATATTGAAAGGTACAGGAAGCCATTTGCAAGTTCTTTGTGCACACTGAGTGTGTTCACACTTCCCAGATTGGGGTGTGATTGTGCTGGGGCTAGGAGTGCAAGCAACATTAGATCTTACTTGAGAGGGCTCTTGCAGTAGGTAATTACATATAGGACTGGCGTGGCAGGCGGCAGGACCTGAAAAAATTTCTAGCTAGCAGTCCCTGGCGAGGGACCGCCCCACGCCAGGTGACCCGCGCCAGAGATGTCGGTATAAAGGGGCGGTCCCGGACTTGCTTTCCAGTTCTTTACTGCCGTTAGCTCGTGCAGCACCTCGCTAAAAAGTTCGTGCTTCACACCCATTCCTTCGTCGCTTTTTACCTAAAAACTTTATTTTTCTCGACTAGCATCAGTACTTAACGCCGGGTATGTCGCCCCTCACACCCTCTGGAGCACAAGAATAAGTATGATTCGTGGCGGCGCCCAACTACTGCACAAGGACGGCCACCCCTGTGCCTGTTCTGCCTAGGCCCGATCATCCGGTTGAGAAGTGCCAGCATTGCCTCAGCTTTAACGCGGCTACCTGAAAAAGCGGCAGCAATCCTGAAACCCATATTCTAAGAAAATGAGTTCTATGGAAAGGAGCTTAAAAACTGAGGCAGGCGTCCACTTCCCCGAAGGCATTGAAAGAAAGAAGGACAAGGACAGGCACTGGGACAAAGCTCCTCCACGCGTCTCCTAGGGAATTCGCTGGGACCTGAGTAACATACCCTTAGAGATCGCTCCTCGACGGCTGCCTTGGAAGTTTCTGAGGCGGCATCGGCCCGCCTTTCTGGCTCGCTTTTCCGGGCCTTGCGGGCGCCTCCAGGCGGTTGGAGGCCTCGCTCCTGGTTTGGCTGTAGGCTCGCAGCCTACCATCGTGGCGACTCCGGTAAGCCGGGCGCGGCTCCTCTGGCGTCCGCCCGGAGAGGGCTGGTAAGGCGTCCGACCCTTCGGGCGGCGGGGCTTCTTCCCCACCGGACCAGGCCGACCCCTCCTCTCAACCTGTCTCCGTGACAGCTCCGTGAGTCGGACATCGGCTCCTCTGGCGCCTGCTGAGCTCGCCTCTCGCCTCCGTTGGCTCGTCCAACATCCGGCCGGCAAAGGAACCGACAACGGACCCCAACGTCCGTCGCTCCCGGGTCACCGCAGCCTTCACTGCCGTCTGGGAACAGAGTCCCCAACCTGAACCGGGGACTTTTCCCTCCGTCCCCAGATGAAGCTGAGGATTTTTGCCTCCGTCAGTCATTCCTCCATCTGGGCGCCTAGACCTGACATCAACTCCCTGGATGCGGCCCTCTGGCGTGGTACCTCCAGCGTCAGGGCCTCTGCCATCGGCCCTGATGCTGGTCTTACCGACTCAGGAGATCTTTTGCTCCCATTGAGCCCTCCGCCCTCTGGGCTCTCACTAGACCCGCCCGTGGGTCCCCGCCGGGCCGTCTGCTCAGGCAACCCCGGCTTCGGGTATCCTCCGTCTTATTCGACGCTGTACCCAGGAAGCGCTGTATCCGCGCCACAGTACCGGCGCCGGGCTTCCTGATGCCGCAGTACCGACGCTCAATACCCGATGCTGGGTTTACCCGCAGCCAGGTTTTGGATACACTCCATATGGGTATAACCCGTATTCTTATCCCTGCCTCCTCCTCCACTGCCCTGGCCTGCTGGTGGACCTGCAGGAGACTCTGGCCTCCTGGTGGGCTGAGGCCAGGCTCAGCTCACCAAAGAGGTGAGAAGCCGCCTTCGCAATGGTGCCATCCCAGGTTCCCGTCGCCCCAGGCAGCACACTCTCCCACCTCCGGACTCAGGGTTCTTCTGTCTGGATCCAGAGAGGGCAGGACACGCATCCCGGGGACTCCCAAGGGGCCCATTCCTTCCCTGGGTTGGGAAAGGAGTCTTACTCTCCTTCATCCTTCTCTTCACTCTCGGACTCCTCGGACTCTTCAGCGGCTGCTCCGAGAGAGCAACAACATCACTCTCCGTCAAAGCCCGGCCAGGACTCCTCCGAAGTCTCCTCGGAGATCCTTCTTTCTGGACTTGCTTAGAAAAATCCAGGAGGTTCATCAGTGGCGCTCCTTGGAGACCAGATCCTCAGCGTCTGAAGCTCGCTGAACATCTGGATCTGCCCGTGACAGCTCCTACATTAGTGCCACCTTGGATAGAGCCTCATGCGACCTTGTTACCATGATATGGAAACAACTGTCGGCCTTAGCTCCACTTCCTAGGACATCGAACAGGCTATATCAGGCTCCAGGGGTGTTGATTTCCTGGATTCTCACCCTCGTGCCGACTCGGTGCGTGATTAGCACTGCTCACGGCGGTCGGCGAACCTAAACATCTTAGCTAGTCACCTCCTGATAAGGAATCTCGCCTTCTGGACCAGTATGGGAGAAAGATTTCGCTTCCTCCACACTGGGGATTAGGGCCCTAAACTATATCGGCCACATGGGGACTATCAGAAGGCCTTCCTTACTCAGGCAGAAGCCAAGCTGGACTCCTTGCCTGACTCCCAAGTCAAACAGGAGTTGGCTGATCTCAAATCCGCTGTGCTCGTTAGGCCAGTCGACACATGCTACGTGTGACATATGGCGCAGTGGACACTGCTGGTGACGCAGCTTCGCTATGGCCTTCGGCATCATGCTTGGCTCTGCGTGTCAGGTCTGGTCCCGGAGGTGCAATCTGCTATCGGGGAAGCACCTTTCCGGGGTCGGTGCTTTTCAGGGTGATGTCAAGGACATCATTACCGATTTGCAAGAGAAGGGATGGCTCTGAAGTCAGTTGATTCCATGTACCGTCCCCATAAGCAGCAGCACGTCCTTTCTGAGCGGAATCAGCCAAAGGCAAAACCCAGGAAGGCGGGCCACAAAACGCCGGCCCCCCATGGCTGCTAAGCCCCTCCGCTAAAAAAGCAGCGGGTGCTTCAGCTGCAGCGCTGTTCTACCACCTGACTCCTTTCCTCTCCACTGCCTCCGGACTCCCCAGAGGAACCGATGGGAGGAGGTTTTCCCTCCACCTTCCGGGATGGGAGGATAACCACAGATTCTTGGGTGCTCCAGCTCATAGCAGAAGGACACTCCATAGAGTTTCTTCAGAAACCACCCGCCACCCCATCTGAAGTCATCGTATTCACAGGAACATCTTCCTTTGGTCCAGGAGGAAATCTCGGCTCTTCTGCTGAAGCAGCGATGAGAGCCAGTTCCCCTTCACCTTCAGGGACGGGTTACTATTCCGTTTCTTCCTGGTCCCAAAGAAGATGGGAGAACTCAGATCGATTTTTAGATCTCAGTTCCCTGAATCTTTATGTAGAGTACAAAAGGTTCAGGATGTTCTCTTTGAAGCCTTCTGCCCCTCCTCCGGCCGGGCCAATGGCTTTGTGCTCTGGATATGCAGGATGCTTATCTGCACATTTCCATTTCGCCCATCTCGCCATAAATACCTTCGTTTTCGTTCCAGAGACCACTACCAGTTCAAGGTGCTCCCGTTTGGTCTATCCTCGGCCCCAGGTATTTGCAAATGCCTGGCAGTGGTGGCGACCCACCTGCATACAAGGAGTACAGGTTTTCCCTTACCTGGAGCGACTGGCTCCTGGCAGCCTCATCAGGAGGAACTCCTCGATTCCTCTCCCTTACCCAGCAGGTTTTGCCTGCCTGGGTATTACCATCAACCATTCAAGTCTCATCTGGACCCATTCCCAGAGGCTACAGTTTATTGGGGCGATCCTCGATATGACCCTGGGCAAGAGCCTTCCTGCCTCGGACAGGGCGGCCTCCTTTAGACCCAGATAAGTCTGTTGTCTGACCACAGGATGGTCTGCCGAGGTTGGTCCTTCCGCCTTCTCGGGCTCATGGTGGCTGCTATCCGATGGTCCCTCGCGCTCGACTCCACATGAGGATCTCTCAGTGGACTCTATGCTCTCAGTGGGATCAGCTAGTGGACGACCTAGATCACTCAGTTCTGATCTCCTCCCGATGATCGAGACTTACAATGGTGGATGGTTGAGAGAACCTGTTTGAGGTTCCTTTCTTTCATCCTCCCCTTCCAGACTCTAACCACAGATGCCTCAGGCGAAGGTTGAGGAGCCCATCTAGGCCCTCATTGGACCCAGGCCTCCTGGTCCAGGCTAGAACAAGCTATCACATCAGTGTGCTCGAGCTTGGGCAGTGTTGTATGCTCTCCAAGCCCTTCACTAATACATCCTTCCCAGCCACCTTGCCGTCCAGACAGACATGTGCGTGGTGTGGTACATCAACAAGCAGGGAGGGACTTGGTCCTACCCTCTATGCAGGAGGCAGTGAGGGTTTGGGATTGGGCAACACAACACGACCTTCACCTCATGGCGATTCACATTCCAGGAGTTGACAACACCCTGGCAGACAAGTTAAGTCACTCTTCTGCTCTGACTCACGAGTGGGAACTGGACCAAGGGGTCCTAGACAATATCTTCCAACTTTGGGGAACACCACAGGTGACCTGGTCGCATCCCCTTAAGCATAAAACTTCCCACCTTCTGCTCACTTCGTTCCAGAGCGAGGGCGCTTTCTGGAGCTGTGTCTCTAGACTGGAAGGACAGATTACGTCTATGCCTTTCCCCAATTCCTCTTCTCCCACAGGTTTTGCAGAAACTAGCTTCAGAAGGCATGAGAATGATTCTGATCACTCCTTTCTGGCCCAG
The DNA here is from genome assembly GCA_016271365.2 of Neoceratodus forsteri. Taxonomy (NCBI): domain Eukaryota; kingdom Metazoa; phylum Chordata; order Ceratodontiformes; family Ceratodontidae; genus Neoceratodus; species Neoceratodus forsteri. The sequence continues at coordinate 1,629,355,278 of CM028131.1, read as the reverse complement.
GCAAATCTGGTTCTCTCTTCTACAACAATACTCAGAGATCCTCCTCTTCCTCTTCCTCTATCTCGAGGTTTGTTGACCCAGGATCAGGGCAGCCTGGTCCATCAAGCCTCAAATCCTTCAACTGCATGCATGGCTCCTGCAGACCTAGCCCAATCCGTTTGGAGTGTCTCCCAAAGTGGGGAGATTTTAGTGGAGGCCAGAAAACCCTCCACGGATCCACTTATGCCATGAAGTGGAAAAGATTCACATTTGGGCCACTTCCAAACGTGGAACCTTTCTCCTGTTCAGCGGGGCTTCTGCTGGAGTATCGTCATCTGTTTGACCTGGGTCTCAGTCATTCCTCTTTGAAGGTACACATGGCGGCCATTTCAGCCTATCATGTTCCCTTTGCAAACAAGACTTTGCTCAACTGGAGGTCTCCAAGACCTTTCTCAGAGGGTTCTCCATCTGAGGCCCCCATCCGTACTCCTGACCCCCTTGGGACTTGAATTTTGTTTTAGAAACTTACCCTTCCTCCTTTGAACCTGCAGCTTCTGCAGATTTGAAGTTTCTTTCATGGAAGATGCTCTTCTTGGTGGCCACTACTTGACTGAAGAATCTCCGAGCTCAGGCTCTTATGTGTAAAATCCTTACTTGATTTTTCACAAGAATGAGTTGTCTTGCATGAATCCTAAGTTTCTACCTAAAGTAGTAGCTGAGTCTACCTTAAATCAGTCCATAGAGCTACCTGCCTTTTTACGCAGTACTCTAATCAAGGGAATATTTACTCCATACTATGGATGTTCACGGATTCTGAGATACTACACCAACAGGAATGAAGGATCTCAGAAAGGCTGATCAGTCGTTAGTCTCTTTGCTCACAAAGGGAAGGCAATGCTGTTTCAAGCAATGCCTGTCTAAGTGGTTGAGCTCATTGCATCACTTTCTGTTATGACAAATACCACAAGACCCTCCCGGTCAAGTCAGAGCCACTTCACTTCACAAGAGGTTGCTGCCTCTGTGGCTTGTTTCGAGAGATGTGTCTGCGGCAGACATCTGCGCTGCCGCCACCTGGACTTCGTCCATACCTTTACGAAACACTACAGTTTGGATATTGCCTCTTGCAAGAGCAGGCTTCGGGTTAGCTGTTTTGCAAGGCCTCCTATCTTGAGGTTTGCACGGCAGAACTGCTTCCTGGAGTAGTTTTCCTCCTCCTGGTGCCTTTCTTTGTTCCAGACTGCTTGGGATTCAGTCCTATATTTAATTACCTACTACAGAGCCCTCTTGAAGTAAGATAGTACAGTTACGTAAGAACTTGCTGTAACAGTAGATCTTCGAGGCTCTTGCAGTAAATGTTTCCGCCCTCCATCCCCTAGGCTTTTTCAGCTCCCTTTTCCATTTAAGGAAATATCCTCTCTCTCGTCCGGCCTCTTTCAGCCTGTGGCGGGAAAGAACTGGAAGGCGGGCGTCCGGGACCACCCTTTATACCGACGTCTCCTGATGCTGGTCACCTGGCGTGGGGCGGTCCCTCACCAGGGACTGCTAGCTAGAAATTTTTTCGTGGGGTCCTGCCACCTGCGGCGTCAGTCCTATATGTAATTACCTACTGCAAGAGCTCTCTCAAAGATCTACTGTTATGGTAAGTTCTTATGTAACTGTACTTTTCTCATGCATGATCCCACCCAAAAGTGGCAAATACTGTACATCCCACCTAGGGTAAGTCGACTGCGTGAAGGTAAGCCTGAAGCAGGTGGGCTTTCTTAGCTGCTCATTCAGTGCACCACGTAATGGGGGAGAAACAGTTTATTATACTTTAGTCTTCGTGGGACACAAATACAGTGATGTGAAACAGGGAAATGGGTGGGGGCAGGCTTTGAATCAGCAGCATGATGGTTTATATGGACCATTTGGGAATTTTGTTTTAGTTCTTCTTTTAACTTTTATTAAAATTATATTCTTATCCTGATCTACCTCAGTACATAAATCAGGGCCTCAAGGTTTTCAAAGTCAAAAGCACTAAAACAGAAACTACAAAACAGGCACATTTTGCTTTGGAACACAGTTCTCTTTAGCTGCTCAAGCAGTGATCCTGTTCGCGATCAGCTACATTAGTTCATTGCACACCAGTGCAGTGTGTGGGAACTCTTGCTCCACCTACTGCGCATGATGGTCTAAATCTAGCAAAATGACTCTGACATGTGCCACACTGCCACCTGGGAGACTCAGGTTGGCGTGTGGACTTGGGTGCCCTGTCCTACAACCTTCCGGGGCTGGGCACTTGATAGAGGTTCTGTAAGGCACTCCATTCCTGAAGAGAAAGCACAGGCAGCACTTGTTGGTGGACCGACATTAGCTTACTGACCCTCTCAGCAAGAAAAACAGGTGCAACCAGAGCTGACACTTGTGGTCAGGTGTGGGATAAGGAACACATTTAGGTGGGGGGGTCTTGTCCACAAAACAAAGTGTCCCATCTTGCACCTCATGCTCATACAAATGCAGCTTGTGTACAGAGTTAGCCATTTGTGATTATCATCCCTGGGAATGAGCAACATTGCAGGTTTATGGGTGCTACAGTGAGCTACTGAAAAGGGCTTTGAGCACAATCAAGGACTACATCAGCTTCATTAAATGTAACATTGTCATTACCATCCCAAAAGAAATAAGAATTTTGTCTAAGAAAAAGTTTTGTTGTCTTTTTACTGCTGTGCCTTGGATCAGGTCTGACTCAGCTCTGCTCATGTGTATGTGCTCAAGCCAGAGGAATTGTCACTTTGGATAATAACAAAATTGTCTCCAAACCCTTTTTCGGTTTCTGAGTGTCACCTGAACACTTGTTATAACTTATTTGAGGTTTGCTGGATTACTGTGTGATTGCAGAACAGTGGCATGGGTAACAGTATACAGCTTCTATATTTCAAGATGTTACACCATTATATCCTAATGCAACAGGGCCCATATGGGGCAATATCAGGATCCCTCCCCTTCAGGGTCATAAACTGCATGTGAGCTGTTGTTGCAGTGGGTTTGCCTGTCTTTATGCCTGGGAGAATGGGGGTGTTCTTTTAGAGTGGTTCCCCACCCTAAGGAGGAGGGCAAAAACAGGAGGAGGGCAGTTTGAGCCGCCCTAAGCACTGCTGTTGTTGAGCTGGGCCTAGTTGGTTGCACTGGCAGGGCACTGCATGACAAAGCTGACAGTGGTGTGGCTGGCTATTCATTACTGGGGGTGGGGCATGTGGTGTCTCTCCATGCACCAACGGAGATCGCACACCTCACTATAGGGGATGGAGGCATGGTGGACATTACTCATGTACGTGAATACAAACCTAACAGCTCATTGTATGAACTGCAAAGTAAATACATAGAACCTTACTCTAGGTTCTTCAGGAACATGCTGTGTGACTAAGGACACTAACAGTTACAGGTAATCACTTAGACTAAAATGTCTATGAAGAAAACAGTGTTATTATGCCTAATAATATTTTATTTTCATCTAACAATGTGTTTTAACCAAATCCCAGCTCTGGCTGCCACCTCCAATCTACTGGATTAACTCCACAAATCTTCTGGTCTTTCCTGATCTTTTTTCCAGTTATTGAGAGACAGTTCAGATATGTTCTACAAGAACATTTTCTCTCCCCTCACCCTTCTCCCCCTCTCCTTGGGTTACAAGATGTCATACATGCCATTCCAAAAGTGGAGACTATTAAGAACAGCGTCACAGGTTTCAATACGATAAGGGGTCTGTTTCTAAGAGCTGGTGGGAAATTTTAGGCTTCATACCTCCTGACTCACTATATAGTGATTGTTGCCAGAATTCTCCTCATTCTGTGCATGGAATCCAACCTTTATCTTTCCTCATGACCCAAGTTCGCTCATTCACTGTTGATAAAGTGCAGCCAAGGAACTCCATGACAAGATATCTCCAAATAACTCCTTCCCACGCTGGCACACAGCTACAAGCAGGGCTGCTGCCAATCCATGTTTTGTTGCACTTGACTTCCACAAATGAGGTAAAACATCCAGAATATAAGGGGAGGATATTGGGGGGACAGCAAGGGCCATCTAATTTTGCAGGCGTGAAGCCAAAAAATGGCAGAGTTTTCTGAAAGGGACTTTACAAGTAATACTGCATATAAACTTCAAAAATTGTTCTGTTCTAGAATATCGACTTTCAGAATTTGTGGCCTGGGAAGTATACTGCTTTACAAAACACTGGAATGACTGTAGCCAGTCCGTCAGCAGAGGAGTAGAGCTACTGCTCTCTATGCAGGCAACTGGGGTCAGGGACAAGACTAGGTCATTGTGGGTAGGGCATCCCAGAGGATGCTCTCCTCCTCCTCCATGAAGGGAGGGCACTGCCTTTGCTACTGTGCTGCCACCTATGTGACAAAGGGCAGGTAGAAAAGGGAGGTCTTAGGCCAGCTACGAGGTGATGTGCCATCTTGCATGTCCCGCTTTGCCCCAAGCATACCGATGACCTACAGGGCACAAATGAAGAAAAATGTCCCCAATGCCTGAGGCAAGGACCTGGTACATCTGATCCCCGAGTGTCCATCATGCTGCCACCTGACAAGACATCAGGAATTTCTTGGGCATATCCCATTGCCAGGGAACAAACTCACAACACTGTTGAGGGTCAGTGGTGATGTCACAGATGCCAGTGAGCTAGCTTGTGCCTTGGGATTCCGGGAGAAATGAGTGCTAGAGACAGAAGAAAGATAAACTGTGAATACAAAAAATAAAACTGGAATGACAGCTTAATTAGGACCCAAGTGAAAGTTTTGGACATCCCCAACCCAATGTAACTGAACCCTTGGCTACATTTCCACAACATTTACTTTTCTGAAAGCTGATTCGGTTGATTTTCAAAATATAAATTCAACTGAAGCCAAAACAGAAAAGTACTCTTCCTGTCATTCTTGATGTTTTGTTTGAAAAAAAATGGCTCAAACAGGGCTGGATTATGAAACTGCAGTCACAAGATTTTTGGCTTCAGATTGGAGGTTCATTTAAGCAGTAAAGCCAGACTCTGAGGCATAATCTTAGAATGCAGATTTGTTTGGTCCGCTAAAGTTCTATTATAGCAAGTTAGTCTGTGTTAATAATTTCAAAGGTAAGTGAGGCATTTCCTTTCTCATGGGAGGGCATTACTGTATCAGTGGATAAGAACCTTTTCCAAATGTTTGCACGATAAACAAATAGCAGGAAAGAGGCCAGCAGTTTAACTGCAGTGATCACAAAATGCCTTTGGTTGAAGCAAAGTGGCTGTCATTGACAAATCAGATTTTGTGATGACTGGGGTTAGAACCAAACATTTGTAAAGCTCAGCCTATCAGGAGACAGCTTACTGCATTATTTTGGTCAGGTAGATTTGCCACTTTGATGAAAGAAGAATGGTTTAAGTTTTTAGGATCTTCCTGGACATAAGTCTCACCACTCATTCACACTAATGGGATCTGCGCGGAGCACTAGGACCCATCGGGGAGCAAACTTTTGCTGGAGGTCGACACAGAGATGGCGCCCGCAGCGAGGCCACGACACCACATGACACTAACGGCGCTGTAATAACTATCTCGGGCGCCAACCCTCCAGCGCCCGCCATCTTTTTTTCTCACCACGAAGTGCGCTTCAGTAACGACGCCGCTTCTGTCGAGTCAAACTTCAAACTAGCAGCATAGTTTTCAGTTTATTTTTTGTAGTATTATCTCGATGTAGTATCGTTTAAATTTATTCTATTTTAATATACAATAAAAGTCTCCAGCCTACTTGGCGGAGTCGACCATGAACAGGTCAGGTGGCGGTAGGGAGACTTCGTGAAAGCTATTCAGTCAGTCGGGCTGGGTCCGGTCCGCCCCTTCTCCCGAGCGGGGTCCGACCAATGGTCAGTCCAATGCCGGGGATGGGCGGTCCCCGGAGGCATAAAACAAGCAGTCGCATTCTCGGCATCGTTGGCCTCGAGCTCTTCTTGACCCACAGGTCTAAAAGAGAGGCATCACTCGAGGTCGCCCTCTGATATGTCTGCTGCGCCGACGGTCTGTTATCGTGGCTACTTGCCGTCTCCTCCTTCGAGTCACCAACTCCTGCTTCCAGTAGCCGCCTTGGCATCGAGTCCTACCCCGCCTATAGGTAGGTCTTCAGATGAGCAGTTTCATCAGTGGGCGCTCTTATGGAGCAGTGGGCTCGGAGGTTGGTTCTGCTACCTGGCTCGGTTGCCGGGGCCTCGCGGGCTTGTCGGGCGACCAGGTAGGGTGGTTGGACTTTCCTGGTCGCTGGCGCCTCTCTCGGTGCTGGCGACTCCGCGCACCAGGTGTTCCTCCCTCACATGGCTGCGGCGCGGGAGCCACACCGATGCCCTTATCTCCTGCTTTTTCCCTTCTAACCATGTTTCTCAGGGTCCTGGGGTGCTTCTGGCGCTGTCGCGGTGTCGGCGGCGGCGCTTGTTGCACCATCGGCGATTGCCGTGTGCCTTCGGCGCCGTCCACCGTGCCGCGGGCTTCTCAGCGCCGTCCACGGCGCCGTGTGACCTTCCGGCGCGTGCCTCCCTCGGCACCATCCGGCGGTGCCGTGTGCCTTCTCGGCGCCCGGCCTCCTCGGCGCTTCAGGCGCGCCACGCTCTTCTTCGGCGCTCGCTGCCTGCCTCCTCGGCGCCGGGAGCTCTCGAGGACTCTTCTTTCCTTTCAATTCTTTCTTCCTCTCCTGTGTTTCACTCCTTTCCTGTCCAAACAGTCCTTCCTGGACTATCAGGAGATGACGTTGAGCCTGACCCAGACCTTCGGTTGGGTGATGAAGTAGACGAAGCAGGATCTTTCTGCTACAGAGCCTGTGGTTGAAGACCTGTCCTTTAAGTCTCTGTTGAAGAACCTGAGTTCCACTCTTTCTCCAGACTACAGACATCGATCCTGGGAAGCGGTTAAGACTCCAATATCTTCATGCTTCGAGATCCCTACGGATTTGACTCCTCCGATTCAACCTTCGAGGCGCTGTCTCAAATGGTATGGAATAATCCTGCTCTTACCCCTTCGGTGGCTAAATCCATTGATAGGAAATATTCAACCCCCAAGGATCGTCCCATTTGGCATCTCAAGCCTTTGCGGATCCTATTGTAGTCCTGGCAGAGAATGATAAGGTTGTTCTTCCTAGCTACTACAGCTCGACCTATTAACAAAGAGTCTCGTAAGATTGATACATTAGGTAAGAGAGTCTTTGCTGCGCCCACTCTAAGTATGCGTGACCAGTTACCAGGGCTATTTTTCTCAGTATGAGTATATCCTGTGGCACTCTATTAAACAAATGGTTGAAGCTCTTCGGACTCGGACTCTAAGTTAGAGCTTCTTCTGACCATTACCAGAGGTATTGAATCTAATAACCAACAGGTCAAAGCAGCCATGGATGCTTTCGACACTGCTTCTCGTTCAGCAGCTGCTGGTATTTGTACTCGCCATCATTCCTGGCTGCGTACTTGGGCTTCACGAATGATGCACAGCAGCAGGTAATGGCATTGCCTTTTGATGGCTTGTATCTTTGGTCCTCAGGTAGAGCAAGCTCTAGAGGCTACTCAGAAGACTAGGTCGGCCATTAAGCTGGCTCGACCCCCGCCTACCCCTCTCGGGGCATGTCAGTAGCGTCAGTTTCATAATCGATCAGTCCTTTGAGGCAGGGGCAGAGGAAGTTTCCATAAGAACCAACCTGCCCAACCTCAAAAGAAGACACAACAGAAGCGCAAGGCCCAAAGCGCCCAGTGCTACCTTATGAGTTGCCGCCCAAGTTCCATCTCCACTGCCCAAGGTGGACTTTTTCTTCTCCGGTGGAGGTCGTCTGATGTACTTCTACAACCAGTGGAAGTCCATAACTTCAGACAAATGGGTGCTTCGGATAATTTGCGAGGGTATTCTCTCAATTTTCTGGAGACCCTCCGAATCGTCCTCCCAAACGTCAACCCAAGCTGTCTATCCTTCAGTCAGACCTTCTCCGCCGAGATTCAGGGCCTTCTGAACAACAGGGCAGTAGAACTGGTGCCTCTGCATCAGTGAAACACAGGGTTCTACTCCACTACTTTCTGGTTCCAAAGAAGTCTGGGGTATGCGCCCCATTCTAGACCTCAGAAGCTGAACAAATTTCTCCCCAGGGAGAAATTCAAAATGATTTCTGTAGGAACCCTGTTACCTTTGCTTCATCAACACGACTGGCTAGCCTCCTAGACATGCAGGACACTTACCAGCATATTCCTATTCACCCGAGGCATTACAAATTCCTGAGGTTTGTGGCTCTGGGTCAACACTATCAGTTCAGAGTCCTGCCCTTTGGGCTGTCCTCGTGCCGCGAGTCTTTACAAAATGTTGTGCAGTTCTCACAGCCATCTCAGGAAGCTCGGACTCGAGTGTTTCCTACCTGGACGACTGGCTCCTAGCAAGCCCTTCCAGACAGGGGACTCTGGAAGCCGTTCAGACGGCCTCTCGCCTTCTACGCCATGGAGTTCTGCTGAATCTAAAGAAGTCACAGCTGCAGCCCTCCCAGAGACTCCTTTTCATAGGGACTCTACTAGACACGCCTTGCAAGGCTTTCCTTCCAGAGGACAGAAGGCTCGACATCCTTCAGATGGCCCGTTACATTGGGGAGAACAGATCGGTTACAGCTCTCTCGATGCAATGTATGTTAGGGCCTCATGGCATCCTCAGTGTTCACTGTACCCCTAGCTCGGCTACACATGAGAACCACCCAATGGATGCTCTCCGCTCAGTGGTCACCAACCTGTCACCCCAGTCTTATCCCATCAGGTGACAGAGCCCTTACAGAGGTCTCTCACCTGGTGGTCTCAAGAGAGCAATCTCCTGGAAGGATTCCCTTCTCTTCTGGATCATCAAATCTCCATCACCACAGACGCATCGCTAACGGGATGGGGAGCCCATTGTCGCCTCTCCACACTCAAGGTATATGGACTCAGCTCGAGGCCCAGCTTCACATAAATGTCCTAGAGATGAGACGTCCTTTATGCGATCCGAGCGTTGAAGGATATTCTTTGTCACAAGAACATTCTCCTTCAAACGGACAACAAAGCTGTGATGTATTACATCAACAAGCAGGGCGGTGCTCACTCTTACCCTTATGCAGGGAAGCGATGAGGGTGTGGGAATGGTGCTTGGAACACAAAGCTCTAATTCAAGTGGTTTACCTGCCAGGCGTACAAAACGACTTGGCAGACCGTCTCAGCAGAACAGAAGCAGATCCTCACGAGTGGTCTCTTGACTCAGTCATAGTTCAGTCACTATTCAAAGAGTGGGAACTCCAGACCTGGACCTTTGCATCCCCACTCAACGCAAACTGCCTCTCTTCTGCTCCAGAAATCCAGGGCCTGGCATTTTCTGTCAGGATGCGTTCAGGCTGCAGTGGACAAAACGCTTTCTTCGCCTTTCCACCTCTTCCTCTAATTCAGAGTACTTCTCAAATTCGAGTCTCAGGGGACCAAGATGATTCTCATTGCCCCTCTTGGCCTCGACAACTATGGTTTCCTCTACTCAACAGTATGTTGGCAGCCCTCCGAGACCACTCCCCTGCAGATGAACCTGTTGACTCAGGGTCGGTGGTCCATCCCAACCTGAGATCGCTTCACCTTCACGCTTGGCTCCTGAAGAGGTAGAAGTGAACCGTTCAATGTCTCGAAGGGTCTCGGACATTCTTCTGGCTGCTCGGAAGCCAGCTACTCGGAAAACTTAACGTCTAAGTGGAAGCGTTTTAAGCTCTTGTGTGCAAAGTCCTCTTGGAACCTCTTTCCTATCCTCCAGACAAGGTTTTGGAGTACCTTCTGGACTCTCAAATTCAGGCCTCCAATACTCTACAGTCAAAGTTCACCTTAGTGCCATTTCAGCGTATCATGAGCGGTTTCTTCTTTGTCTCTGGCTCAGTTACCTATGGTTAAGAGATTTCTTAAAGGAATTCTGCATACCAGACCCCTATAAGACGTCCAGTTGCAGCCTGGGACATTAACCTTGTGCTAGACATGCTCACTCGAACCTTTCGAACCTCTGGCTACCTGTGAGCTAAAATTCCTTATCTGGAAAACGGCCTTCCTAGTGGCTATTACTCAGCCCGCAGGGTCTCTGAGATACATGCCCTGGTTACGGACCCTCCGTATACTGTGTTCCATAAGGACAAAGTAGTTCTTCGCACTCATCCTAAATTTCTTCCCAAGGTTGTGTCAGAATTCCATCTAAACCAACCTTTGGTCCTTCCCTCTTACTTTAGGACTTCCAAAATGAAGGGAACGGTCTCTTCATTCCCTGGATGTTAAGAGAGCGCTTGCGTTCTATTTAGATAGAACCAAGGATTTTCATGAGCCCAGCAACTGTTTGTTTCCTTCAGCGAGACCGGCTGGGTCAACCTGTTGCTATCAGATGCATCTCATCGTGGCTGGTAGCATGTCTTGGCATTGCTATTCCATGGCACAGGTTAAATTGGAAGGGGGGTTTACGCTCACTCTACCAGAGCGGTCGCGGCATCCCTAGCGAAATTCGCAATGTTCGATTGCAGACATCTGCAATGCCGCTACCTGGAGCTCAGTGCATACCTTTAAGCATTGTGCGCTGGATGTTCATGCCAGGCGATATCCACCTTCGGCAGAACTATCCTTAATGGACTTCTGTCCTAGAAGCGTGAGCTCTTGGTCTCCTGCCGCCTCTCGGGGATTATTAGCTCAGTACTCTCCCATTAGTGTGAATGAGTGGTGGAGACTTATGTCCAGGAAGATATGAAAATTACTTACCTACCGTAATTCTTGATCTCTTGGACTAGCTCCACCACTCATTCAAACGCCCACCCTCCATCCCCGAACTCACCGCTGTGTTGGTCTTCACTCTCTCAAATCTTTAGGCCATGAAGACTTCTTTGTTGACCCTTCTTACACGGGTTGCCCGGACTATCTTATGTCCGGTTTTAAGAGTTAGGTTACTCTTTCGTTAGTTGCGCTGCACCTCCTTGGTAAAAAGGTACTGGTAGGATTTGGAGGGTCGGCCGAGATAGTCATTACAGCACGAGCTAGTGCTCGCGCGGCCGTGCCTCTGGCGCCATCTCTGGTGTCGACCCTCCAGCAAAAGTTTGCTCCCGATGGGTCCTAGTGCCTCCGCGCAGATCCCATTAGTGTGAATGAGTGGTGGAGACTCAACTAAGAAGATCAAGAATTACGGTAGGTACGTAATTTTCATATTCTGATTGTTGGCCAATTGCTGCTCTGTTTGGTATAAATTCTGATAAACCACTGTGGAGCATCGGCACTGATGGTGGTTGCATGTGACCATTCCTTGCAGTGGTATAACTTGAAAATGTAGCTTTTGCTCAGAGGTTTGATATAAAACTTTAATAACTGATTCATCAGTTGGCAGCATGGCCTGCTCTCCTTGGCTGAGTTAATGGGCTGCACACACCACTTTCCATGTTAAAAGGAGGCAGTATAGCGCGGTGGTCTAAGGCTCTGAGCTGCAAATCTGGTGACATCCAGCAGACCAGACCTGGGTTTGAATCCTACAGCTTCCACTTGCATACTGTGACCCTGAGCAAGTCACTTAACTTCCTTGTGCTCCCAGGTCGCTTCCTGTAAAAAGCTTTCAGCTTAGTGTGCTATACCTGGTTAAACGACAACTAAAATTGACTCGCATTATATTTCCGCACCTGATTTTCAAAACAACAATTGCACACATGCGGCAGAAAAAGTTGTATGAGGAGGGGTCTACTTGCACAACTTCCATTTCTGCTATATGCATGGTTTTTGAAAAGGTTGCCTTTTCACAACCTTTACTTAAGTTTAGTTTATAGCAGACTGGGTAGATTTTGTGTGCAGAAACTGTGCTTGGTATTACTCAGGCATAGCATCTGTGCAAAATGGAAAAATTCCACCAGTGCACAGACATTGCAGAAAAAAGCATTTTGCCAGTGAGGGATTTTTTCCCCAAACAAGCATGCTGGGCATGGAGGCTTAGTCCTAGGCTGAGTCAAGGCCCACTAAAAGTCAGGCCTCTGATACTGAAACCTTACTGGATTATTTCTTGCCATGGAGAGGTTCCTTCTTGTACAGTAAGGCAGTGGTGACAGAGCTTGGCTGTTTATTTTTCATGGCTTATGGCTTTTCTGAATGGGCTACCATCCCACTTTTCTAGCTTAGTTCTCACCATAGACCTTTGTCACAGGTGGTGGTAAAATAGGGCTTGCAACACAAAGAAAAGCAGGATAGGTAGCCAAAGCAGGAAGTGATCGCACTGCAAACATTGCAAACCTTGTTTTAAAATCACCTTGACTATGGCCTGTTGGATCAATACCCTTAATAGGAAAGCTCCCACCCACCCACACACAACACACAAGACAGGGACTTAGGAATGTGGCCTGGGAGGAGAGAGTTCACTGTCCTTTCATGCTGCTCATCATTTTCCCCACTTAATGCAAACTGCTACACTGACTATTGACCCTAGCCATGAGAACTGGCATGGGTGTGCCTCTGTGCCACACCACTGGATGGGGGGTTGCTAATTGATAAATAATCCCCCAAAGCTCAACCATTACCCTCCATGAACTTACTTGAACATCACCTGGCATGCTTCCACTAAGGGATTGCTGAGGTCAGAATCAGACTTACTCTGAGCGATTAACCTAACGGTATCTATCAGGATACCAGCGAGCTGAAAGTACTCACACTCACGAACCGGCTTTGGTATCCCAGAATCAGGGATGCCCAAAGTGTTGTAACAGCGAAATTGCATTTTGCTCAAGGAAATTGTATTTCATCTGGAATGAAATGCTAGGTTACGCCTATGAAACATTTATTTATTTAGTTTTTTTGTTGACCGGTAAGTGCACTAGACAAAATCCTGCCTATTTTCAGGCACGATCCGTGGAGGGAAACAGATGAATGCCAACTGACCTTGAACCAGATTAAGCTGTTGGTGGTATTTTTAGTGAATGAGAGAAATTTGGCCAGGACACCAGGAAATTCCCCTACTCTTTTAATAAATGCCGTGGGATCTTTGATGTCCACCTGAACTACCACCAGTCCAGGCAGATGGGACCTAGGTTTAACGTCTCATCCGAAGACGGCACCTCGAAGTGCAGCACTCTCATGCTTCACTACAGTATCAGTACTGGGATATTAACCCAAGTGCCAGATGTGGGAACTGAACCCACAGCCCTCTGATCTCCTGGCCTCAGAGGCGTGTGCTATCTACTGAGCCACTGACACTGGTTCTGCCTGGCATAACCTTGTGAGAGTGGTGGAGCTAGAGCTGGCCGAGCAGCTCCGTGGCGTGGAGCACTAATGCTCCTGCAGCTCGGCCAGCAAGCTTTTCTGGGATGGAGGTCTGTTCCAGTAGGAGAACTTTTTCAAACTTTATTTGCACCCCGGTAACCTAACTACCAACTCCGAGTCCTGCTCACCCTAGGAGTTGGTTATATTAGTTAGGGTGGGGGCAATGCCCCCTGCATAACACAAGTCCCTGTCAGGATTCTGAAATTCGGGTCTGCTGACCTCGTGTAGTGTAGGTCGGGAGACTGAATTTCGGATTCCGTAATATATCCATCTAACCTAACCTTCCTTCCCAGATACTAGTACACCCACCATGATCCTACACAAACTCCACGATTCCACAGAGGCCAGAACTGAACTCAGTCAGAGCACTGGCGAAGTAACCTTACTCCCATACCACACGTCACCCTCAGTTACCCTACTTGAGCTCCACCATTTCACCGAGGTTACAGTTAGACTCACATGGAGCATTAACCTAACTCAGACATCTCTCAGTGAACTATACCACCTTATGTGATCCAGCTCAAGCTCCACAGTTCCGCAGATGCCTCAGTCAAACTCACTTAAAGTGTTAGCTTAACTGAACCCTAACTCCTATACCCGTCACCCTCTATGACCCCTACTTGGGCTCCTCCATTCAGCTGAGGCCAGAGTCAAAGTCACTTGTAGCATTAACTTACCTCAACCCTCCTTCACTAAGCTTTGTCACCTCTGCAACCCTACTTGAGTTCTAGTGCTCACAGAGGTCAGACTTGAACTCACTTAGACCACTACCCTAATCCAACCATTACGCCTAAACTGTGTCACCCTCCATGACTCTACTCAGGCTTTAGGGTTCCACTGAAGCAGAATAAAACTCACTCAGAACATTAATTTAACACAACCTCCCACTCAATAGCATTCTTAGAGACCCTACTTGTGTGCCACCATTCTTCAGAAGACAGAAGCAAAGTCACTTAAAGTCCTAGTTACCTTGGGTCTCTGCCTTGCTGTGTCATTGGAAGACAGAGTGGAAAGAAGATGATGTGTTTGCACTCTGGAGGGGTGTGCTTGAGCTGGGGAGAGGGAAGGCTGGAATTGAAAGGAATAGGCTTCTCACCCAATCAAAAAATAGATACCGCCTGATGACGCTCAAAATAGCTTCAAATGCAAAAAATATAGTGTACACATTTGGGGGGTCTATTCCCAACAGGACCACGTATTATAATTTTCTTCCTTTTCTGTATTTCTGGGAAGTGCAGGACCTACTAGTCTCCCAGAAGTCCTTTTCTATTCAGGGTGACCACCAGAGCCCTCCCAACACAAAATGCTTCTTGGTCAACCACAGACCTACCAGCTGGGACAAAGATCTGGGTGGAGACCATACACATAGAGGGAAGAGGTTCCAGTGGCCATGGGAGTATCAGTTGCCTGTGACTATCCCTCTTTCTCTGTATATCACCCAGTCCCTGGTCACACGAATGCTGTGTGAACTGTGACAGTATCCCTCATGCCTCCTTTCACCAAGCAGTTCACAGCTGCACTGCCACTAGTAGTCAATCCACATGGTGGCAATGCAGTAGGAGTTGCTGCCTCTCCCTGCCCAAAAGCAGAAAGTGTCCCCTGGAATACCTGATAGTTCTGTTGGCCAGTGTCAATACCCAGGTCACCGCATTATTAAGCAAGCAGAACCACCTGTTACATGACTACTTTGATCAGCAGACTCTATTCAGCATTTAGAGAGGCATCTCCTAGCCAGGAAAAAGAGTGAAGGTCCCAGATCTGAATCTGAGCTTAAATAGACATTGCCACGGACAGAGAAGGCAGAATGGGGACCTAGAACCAAAATTGAGTTTAAAAACTGTCATTCAAACACCATGAAGTCTTGCTATATTATAACAATAGCAGTCAGCCACTGCAGCTGAACTGCCCGGAAGGAAGGAGTTAACTCCAGAAGATCTGAGTTCTACAGCGCAAAGGGCGCTGTGCCCAAAACTCTATCTGGCAGTTTCAAATGAAACTGTCAGATTCTTTACTCCGCTTCACTGAACAGTCGCTCCGGAGATCAGCTCCTTCCAGCTCGGTTCATTCTCGGTTCAAGCGAGTATTTTGGTTCATTTGAACGGCAAAAGTTATTATTTTACCATTTCGGTTTTAAAGCTCTATCTGGTAACCGTAGTACTAAAATTTAAGTCTGTGTGGAAAATTAATTATCGGTTCGGTTTTGAACCGATCGGTTAGTTTTTCTGCATTTTAAAAGTGTACAGTGGGTTTTAGAGTGCGGTTCCCGGTTCTTATCGGTTCTAAAAACCCGAATTATAACGGTTTTTTCAAATACCCGCACACGCTTAGGGAACCGATAGGTGTGTCTTGCCTGGCACTGCCATCAAAAGGGCAAGTTTTGGTTAGGGCTGGCATTATGTCTGAGAAACCCAAAAGAAAAACGGCCCACTGGGTTTCAACACTGTGATGTCTGTGGGGACGCCTTGCCAAGGCTGACCCACACCACTTGTGTTTATTGTCTGGGGCTGACCACCTCCTGTCAGACTGCCAGGTGTGTAAAATTTCCTGCAGCCACCCTGAGAAGAGATTGGGCCAGCTCAGGGAACCAGAGGCCAAAAGTCCGCTGACCCAGATGGCCAGCCCGGTCCAGTACCCACTGGACCAGAGGAGTGCCCTCTGACCAGGCGAGACTTCCTCGGGCAAAGGAAGGCTGGTTCAGAGGAACCAGTCCCAAGTAAAAGACAAGGAAATCAGTAGGTCTGGAGTCCAAAATTGTGTCTCCAACTGCTGCAGAGATAGCTAAAGCCATTCAGATTGTCCAGTCACTGTCTCAGGGATCTGTAGAACCACCAACAGCTGGTAAAAGGTTGGTTCGTGTCAGTCCCAGTGGTTCAGGATTTTGAAGTTGAGGATTTTATGAACCACAGGAGGGGAGGAGGAATTTGATCAATATATGTGTGGCTGGGGGTCTGACGTGCCCATTGAACCGGACATTTCTCCAGACAGACCTTTAGAATCTCCTCCTATTCTGTCTGAGTCCCTTCTTTCTTTATTTTTACAAAAGGTTGCAGAAACCCTCCAGCTTCCTTTAGAGGAGGCTGTGGATGAGCAAGAGGAGCCTGATTATGTGGAAATGATGGATATTCCAGAGTCTAGGAGGTTGTCTATTCCTTTGCATAAGTCATTTAGGAAGCAAACAACAAAGATTTTAAAAATCCTCATTCTGTCCCTCCTGTAGATAAAAAATGGACAGAAGGTATACTTTGTCAGGCTCGGATACAGACTTCCTTACTGAGCAGTGTAGTCATGTGGGTGTGGTACAAGCTGCAGCCTGTGACAAGGCTAATATTCCTCTGGCCTCACATCCTCCTGATAAGGATTCCAGGAAGACTGATGCCATGGCAAAGAAACAGTATATGGCAGCTTCTTTGGGACTCAGGCAGGCAAATTATATGGCTTATGTAGCTAGATATCAGAAATCTAGGTGGGACACAGTATAGAAGTTAGCCAAGCAGGCCCATGGCCAGCTGGCTAGTGAGTTGAACAGGTGGCTGCTGATGGCATTGAAGCCTCTAAAGTTCAATTTCATACTGCTGTTGATGTTAATGATGTTTCTTCTAGGGTCATGGCCACTTCTGTAGCTTCCGTAGGTTGGCATGGCTCAGATGCACTAATCTGTCCCAAGATACCCAGTCAAAGGCTATGGATTTTCCTGTAGTGGGAAATTCTCTTTTGGGAGCAAACAGAAAACTATATGAAAAGATGGATGAATACAGAACTACCTACAAAAGTGCCCAGGCTAAGGAGAAGCATGCCATGCCACAAGGCATGCTCCCAGAAGTAAGGGGCAGGCCCTTTTCAGGCCTTTTTACCAATTTCAAGCCTCCTCTGCTGTCTCGCAGAGGGTTTCTTCAGAGCAGGGTAGACGTGGCACAAGTAGACGTCCCCTCCCTCAGCCTAAGGCTGCTGCTAGCAGGCACCCTGATGGGGTGTCCAGGGCCGATTCTCCTGTACCAGTGGGGGCAGGTTGGCCTATTTCAGCTGGAACTGGCTGTCCCTAACTACGGACAGATGGGTTCTGGAGGTAATAGGCCAGGGTCTGGTTCTCAGCTTCAAACACTTTCCAAAGATGAGAGCCAGGCATTTTCCACCTGCAAATCCTTCAGAAGCCTCTTGCATTGGAAGCAGAGGTTTCTGCTCTGCTGGACTGCAAAGCGGTGGAAAGGGCTCCTCCTTGCCATCAGGGCAAGGGGCTTTATTCAAGATACTTTCTTACCCCAAAAGACAGGAGAATGGCGTCCATTCTAGATTTAAGATACTTGAACAAGCATCTGTTGAAACCAAAGTTCAAAATGTTGACTCTGGCAATGATATTGCCTTCCTAAGGCCAGGGACTGGCTAGCTTCCCTGGACCTCAAGGATGCCTATTTTCATGTTCTGATCAGGCCTTCTCACCGAAAGTACCTCAGGTCGAACTGCCCTCAGGCCACTACCAGTTCAGGGCAATGCCCTGGCCTTACCTCTGCGCCAAGGGTATTCACAAAATGTCTCGCTGTAGTAGTGGCTCACTTAAGAAGGCAAGGGTTTGCTGTGTTTCCTACCTGGACGACTGGCTCATTTGGGTCAGTCTCCAGGTCAGGTGAAATCCCACTTGCAAGTCACCCAGCAGCTTCTCACTTCCTGGGATTCCTGCTAAACTTACCAAAGTCAGTTCTGGAACCAGTTCAGGTCCTAACTTTCATAGGCGCAGAATTGAACACAAGGTTAGCCAGGGCTTTCTTCCCTCGGAAAGGGTGGACAGACTCATCGCCCTGGCATCCTCCTTTACCTCTGCGGGTCTCTCGACCAGCAAGGAATTTTCTGCAACTCCTCGGGCACATGGCTGCTTCCACAGCTGTCGTGCAGTGAGCAAGATTCCAGATGAGGGACATTCAGTTCCATTTGAGGGCCTATTGGTCTCAAAGGAAGGACCCCTTACCAAGTTGGTCCCAGTTACTCAAACTCTGATCCTAGCCCTCCACTGGTGGCAGGTCCAGAGCAATTTAAGACAGGGTTCCCTTCATTCCCATTTCTCCTCCCTCACCCTCACCACGGATGCCTCCCTGTTAGGGTGGGGGCTCACCTGGGCGACCTTGCACACCAGGGGTATGGTCTCCTCAGGAGTCTCTGCTCCACATCAATCTTTTGGAACTCAGAGCTGTCTTTTAGCTCTTTGGGTGTTTTCAGATTCTGTCCAGAACAAAGTGGTTCAAGTCAGGACAGACAATACCACCACCACAATGTGGTACATCAACAAGCAGGGGCACTCGGTCTTCAGCCTTGTGCACAGCAATGAAGTTGTGGTCTCTGGCTTACTCCTGAACACCTCCTGATAGCGGTTCATCTCCCAGGGAAGGACAGTGTCCTGGCGGACGCCCTCAGCAGAATTTCTCAGGGCCATCACGAATGGGCTCTGAATCCACAAGTGCTGGGGTCTGTCTTTGCCAGATGGGCACTCTCAGATAGATCTTTTCGCAGCCCCAGACAACCACCAACTTCCTCTTTTCTGTTGCAGGCCTCCAGTTCTGGGCTGAGTCCCTCAGGGCGCCTTTCTGTTGGACTGGAAAGGGAAGTTCGGTATGCCTTTCCCCTTTCCTCTCCTTTTCAGGGTACATAGAAAATCAGATCTCAACCTTGCAGAGTGATTCTGATTGCCCCAGATTGGGCCAGACAGCCCTGGTACCCTCTGCTCCTGTCCTTGGCAGTCCACCCTGCCCTGAGCCTGCCCAGAGTCCCGACTTACTGGCCTGTGCACAGGGAGAGTGTGGTATCCGGACCTCAAATCCCTCCACCTCAAGGCTTGGCTCTTGAGGAGCTAGAATTCTGACTTACACCTTCTCAAGGTGTCATTGATATTTTAAAGGCTCAAGGAAGCCTTCCACTAGGGCCACTTATAATTCTAAGTGGAAGAGGTTTTCCATCTGGTGCTCTGAGAGGCAGATTATCCCAGAATCTGCTGATCTTCCCATTCTACTGGACTATTTGGTCCATCTGAATTCCCTAGGCCTTAGACCAGCTACCCTGAAGGTTCATCTGGCAGCTGTCTCTGCTTTTGTGTCAGCAGGGAAGCCTGCCTCCCTTTCTTCTCACCCGGTGTTCTCCAAGTTTTTAAAGGGTTACTTCATACTAACCCTCCTTTTGGGAACCAGCTCCCGCCTGGGACCTGAATATTTGCATTGCTCAGTGTGCAACCCCCTTTGAGCCTCTGTCTTCTGCAGAGCTCAAGTATTTAACTTGGAAAACTGCTTTCCTAGTAGCTATCACCTCTGCCAGACGCATAAGTGAGCTACAGGCCCTGTCAGTGGAAGAAGATTTTATCTCTTTCCACAGAGATAAGGTAGTCCTTAGGACTAATAGAAGTTTTTGCCTAAGGTGGTTTCTGATTTCCACCTGAATCAATCTATCTCTCTCCCAGTATTTTTCACTGGGCATTCTTCCTCAGGTGAGAGGAGACTGCACAGCTTGGATGTCAAAAGAGCCTTAAGCTACTATTTAGAGCGCACCAGAGGTCATAGGTTCAATCCTCCAACTCTTTCTTACCTATGGCGAGGTTGGCAAAGGAAACCTGCCACTAAGAGAACAATTGCAAGGTGGATTGTTTCTTGTATCCAATTCTGTTATCAGAAACTGGGTAGAGTACCCCCTCAGGATTGAGGCCCACTCCACCAGGGTAAGCTCGCGTCTCTAGCGTGCTAGAGACATCCCATTCTGGAGATTTGTCAAGCTGCTACCTGGAAGACAGTTCACACCTTTACAAGCATTATTCCCTGGATGTCCAGTCCAGGAGAGATGCTCGGTTTGGCACAGCTGTGCTTCAGAGCCTATTTCCTAAGTAGGTTCTGACCCTCCTCCATGGAGGTACTGCTGTGTAATCTGCTATTGTTATAATATAGCAAGACTTCATGGTGTTGAAGAAAAATTACTCACCTTAGTAATTGCTTTTCTTCTCATGGAGTCTTGCTATATTATAACATCCTCCTCCTGCCCTCTCAGAACTTCTACTTGGGTAGGTGCAATTGGTGCAAGCACTGTGTCATGCCATTGTAGTTTTCCCTACCTCTTTTCCTTTGGGTTAGGGATCTAGATTGTTTCATTTAGGTTATTTATATTGCCCCTTCCTGGACTTGAGTCTTTGGGGAAGGGGGTTCATATGTGCTTGTCAAGGTGGTAAAACGAATCATAATACCATCAATTTTTGTTATTATGGCTCTGAGTGTTTCTTTGTTCTTTATATTGTTGTTATTACTACTAGTAGGTAGCCATGGGCTAGTGTAGTTTTTCCACACAGACTTTCCGTCCTTTGATGTTAGCTTTGTAAAGATCTGACAGTTTCATTTGAAACTGCCAGATGAAACTTTAGGCACAGCGCCCGCGGCTGTAGAACTCCAGATCTTGTAGGTTAACTCCTTCCCTCTCCGGGCAGTTCAGCTGCAGTGGCTGACTGCTATTGTTATAATATAGCAAGACTCCATGAGAAGAAAAGCAATTACTAAGGTGAGTAATTTTTTTCTTCTGGTACAAAAGAAAACAAGTGGTGATCCCAGATCTGAAGCAGGCATAAAAGACATCATTGCTGGACAGGGAAACAGAGTGGGGTCCCATTTCTACAGCGAGCTTAAAGAAGTATCACTGCTGGCAAGTCGAACCAGAGTCATGGTCCCAGATCTGAAGCAAGCATAAAAGGCACCTGGTACTACTTGAACATGGAAACCAGAGTGGGGCTCCACATCTAAAGCAAGCTTAAGGGGCATCACTGCTGGCCAGGGAAGCAGAGTGGGGTCCCAGAGACAAAGTCATGCATAGAGTTGCATCATCCCTGGCCAGAGGAGTGGAGTGAGGGTTCTAAAACCAAAGCAGTGCAGCCATGATGGCGCCTATATTTGTATACAGTTCCACTGCGAATGGGGAAGCAACCTGGCATCCCTGGTAATGAGGTCACCAGGCCAGGCGAAAATAATGGAGGCAACCTGGGACAGCCGGGTTCACTGTCTGAAACTGCCACCCACTTCCAGGATGGTGGAGCTGTGTGAGGGGGCTGTGGAGGCACTACTTTTGGCTGCATCTGGGAGCGAGGGAGACGTATCCCACTGCTTAAGCACCTCCTGTTGGCAGGGGAGCTTTGACGTCTTGGGTAATCGTGGAATATCAGCACCTCCTGTATGGGACAGCATGCTTTAGAAGGCTATGCATGTAGCTTAGGGAGATGGGAGGAGAAATGGGGAAAGTGCTCTTTCATTTGCCATGATGGCTGCCCCCACCCATGTCCACTGCCCTGCCTGTCCCCGATCGGCTGGAAATGACTACCGCCTGCCTAAAGCCTGACTCATGGATAAGTGACTTGCACTGGTCCATAAACCATCACAAGGGTGCGATCTTGCAGGTTGGTGTCTGGATGTGGAGCTTGGCAGAGCAGGCCAGTGTTAAGGACAGAAATGCGGAACGTGAGTGGCCTGATTAGGTAGACAACACGCCTGAGTTGAGTTGGGTGGTAAAAATTTATGAATCAAAAAAAAAAAAAAGGAGTCACTGAGTGAGGAGGCTGCAGATCATGTGATTACCGCTGCTGCAGGAATGGCTATGAATCTAACCTGCTTCTTGGGACCTGAATTTAAGAGCCTCAACCCTGCTCATGCTCACAGAAAAAGTGTGCAAAAATTGAACTCACTCAGAGGAAACACAGAGATTTTCTTTGGGGATATCTCTGTTATCTGGTCACACCTATAGAACTTAGCCATCGGGCGTAGAGATCACCTGGCTTTTCTGCAGCACTCTATTACAGGCGCCATACTAACATCAGGCTCTGACATCACGCACCCTATATAGCGTGTGACCCCTGCTCCTTCCTCAGTTCTTTCTGGCTGTGACCATTTATGCGAATGGACTCCACCGAAGCTTTATCGCCAGTTTGACTACCAAAACTACTTACCTTTTCTTTGATATTTGCCTTTGAACCTTTAATTTTGAAGAGATTCCTTTTGTCTTTGTATGTCGAGAACCAACGCCTCATCAGCTCTCATCCGTTGCTATTGCTGTGGAAAGAAGATCTTCAGCCGACAACCACAGACTCTGTGTCTGCTGTATTGGGACTGGCCACAACGTTCATGCCTGTGAGTTCTGCCTGAAGTTCAATCTCACCATCCAGCACCAATGTAAGAAAGCCTTGCAGAAGTTCCTCATGGAGCAACAGGCAGCCAGTGGAGAGAAGGGTCTCCGGGCCCCTCCCTCCCAGTCGCCGTATCTTCTTCGGCCTCAGGTCACCAAGGCCCAGGACAAGTCCTCAGGAAACATTTAGGTTGGGATAAGGATCAGTCTAAAGACCATTCCCTCCATCGATGATCCCAATCCCATTGGATTCTTCCTCCTTTCTCCTGGGATTGCTCCGTTGACCACTTTGGTGTCGACGCCTCACTCGTGCAGGCCTCTGCACCTATCAGGTCCCCATGGAGAGTCTTCCCCAGCCTTCACAGGACTGTAGGGGCTATCAGCTTTGGGATCATTGGCCCCAGCCCCACCATGGAGACCTCTTGAATCTCGAGGTCCTCAGGCACTGGGCCCTGTCGTACTCTACACGGTTAGCAGTGGTTCGGGTGAAGCTGGGTTCCGCATCCCTCTACTGATGCCTGTGTCGACGGCTTCCCTTTCCCTTCATTGACTTTAATGCCATTCTTTCTTCCATTACATCTCTCATATAACAGTTTGTTCCATTATATCGTTGCCAGCGACTCCTGATCAAGACTACCACAGCGACAGGAATAGGGGCAACCGCCAGTTGCTGTGGTGGTCTGTATGACGATTGGGGACTGTCTCACTGGGTGTCCCCCCTCCTCCCGTCCAACTCCGACTTGGAGTTAGAATTCTAGAGACTGGGGTGGGGGCAGAGCCACCACATGGAGGGGTTCTGGGGCACAGCCCTCAATGGATACACGGAGGTATCCCCGACACTGCACTGCCAACAGTTGGCACTGCAGCTGTCACTGTCAGGATGTCTCTGTGATGACTGTCACTCGCGGCATGGGTAAACCCGACAGTTCCACAGCCAGGCCATCATCACCTGTACCATCAGGTGCTGCCTCGACATTGATGCCAGTTAGGCCTGTCCGCCCCACACCTTCTAGAGAGATGTTGATACTCGACTGTTCTTCCTGCCTCAGAACAGGCAGCGTTGAGGAGGAGTACCACCCTGATCTCATCCTCCTAAGGAAGAGGATGAGGAGGAAGAAATTGAAGTGGACTCCTCTGACAGGTTACTGTCTCCTCCAAGAATGAGGACTCAGTCAAACACCCCCCGTCCTCCCAGAGGACCCCTCTTTCTTCAACATCATGAAGCAGCTCTTTTCCACTATGGAGTTCCAGACTGATGAAGAGGATGTCATAAGGAGGAACCTGGTAGGTTTCTTGAGATCCCAGAATCTCCACCGAAGTTATTTCTCCTCTGCTGCAGTACTGAATGATGCATTCACTGCTGCCTGGCACAGGCCCAGCCTGGTACTAGCCATACTCAAAAGGCTGATAAGCTTTACCAGGCACTTCAGGGGCTGCCTTTTATGCAGCCTAACTGGAAACTGACTCAGTGGTGATTAAGGTAACTCATGACAGGTCTAAGGCCCCAAACAACTTAGTTCCCTGCCCCTGACCGGGAATCTAGGAGGCTAGACCTCTGGGGCAAGTGGACTTTTGTGTCTGCCACTCTAGGCCTTAGGATTGCCAGTTACTTGGCTCATCTGATCAAGTACCAGAATACTCTCTGGAGGAAGGGCAAAGCTGCTGCTCAGGCCCTCCTGAAGGTTCCCAGAAAGAGCTTCTCAAAGTTCTCCAGGCCTCGGAAGATGTCAGTAAGCATCTCCTCAGACCCACCTATGACATTACTGATACCACAGCCAGGCAGCTACCTCTGCCATTTTCCTCAGAAGGCACTCTTGGCTTAGGGTTACTGGTTTCGCAGCTGACATCCCAAAAAAGATGCTAAATGTACCTTTTGTGAGTCACAAACATTTTGGTCCTGATGTGCAGGATATTATCAATGACCTGCAGGCCTCTGGAAGGGCTATTTGGTCTGTTCACTCCCTTTATCATACCCAGCCTAGGAGCAGACTGAGGCCCTCCTTTTGCAAGGTCTCACATGTCTGGTTCTGGATCCAAGGTCCAGGGCAAGTGCAGGGCCAGCTCTGCCTTGCCTGCCCTGTCTCTACCTCTGGTTCCTCTGCTAAGCAATCCAGAGGTGGAGGTGCGGACCTGCCACAGTTCAGCTTCAGCCTGACTCCTTGACAGACACCCCCTCCTCTTGTTCCAAGCCGAAGGTGGTGATGGGAGGTTGGTTCTCCTCCATTTGTCCCAGTTGAGAACCATTACTTCAGATGCTTGGATCCTGCAGATAATCAAAAGGTAATACTCTAGAACTTCTAGAACAGCCTCAGATGATCCCCAATTCCCAACTCTTATCCTCCAGACCACACAGAGTACTGCTGTTCCAGGTGTTAGTGAGTGCTTCCTTGTAGAATTTGCTTTTTGCCTCATGGACTGCCATTGTGCACTCATTGCGGGCCTTTTTATACCTTTGGATGTTAGTTGCCATGTGCCCATGCTGTTTGCCAGAGTTGGTCTCTTGCGTTTAGTTGGCCAGTAGTTTCAGGGTAATCCAGGGATTTATAGGTCCTCTGGTTTTTCTCTGTGACAGGAGTGTGTTTGTCACAGGCTGCATTGAATTTTGAGATAAAGAGATCTAGTGCAGTGTCCACATCCATGGTTCCATACAGATCCAACCAGCCTGCTGCTTTAGGTCTTCTTTAGTGCGAAGGTGGCCTTTAGTAGTAGACTTTTTTATGGTTCTGGCAGGGGGTTTCTAGTGGTTGTTGTTCCAGAGAAACTGACAGGGAGTGGTCACCAATGAGTCAGGGAGCACGGTGAGATCTGTGATGTGGGAAGGGCGGTTCCAGAGAACCCAGTCCAGAAGTGTGCTGGTGCCTGTCCTTGTAATTTGGTTCAGCTGGCACGTCCACCAGCTGGGAGAAGTGGATCGTGGCAAGGGTATCTTTGATGGTGTTAGCAGCAGGTGAGACCCAGTTGATACTGAAGTCTCTCAACAGCTTTGCTTCAGAATTTAGGCTCAGTGTGCTGATAGTCCAGTAGGTTGTCGATGCCAGGTGTGGTCTGCTTAGCTGGGATGTATATCGGACAGCAGGGTGAGCACTTTGTTGTGTGCTCTAGCATTAGTTTGATGGCTAGTACCTGGAGATTGTCATTGCTGGGTGGTGGGGTATGACATATCCCCGGAGTGTATTTCTGGTGTAAATGACACATCCTCCACCTCTTTTTGAGCACCGGTCCAGTCGGTACAGGGTATAGCCGGGCAGAATATGGCAGTATCCGGTATTTTCAAGGAAAGCCATGTTTCCACAATAGATATGACATCAGGGTGGTGTTGAGAGACCCAGGTCTTGAGACTGTCCATTTTTGGGAGGAGGCTGCAAATGTTTGGATGAAAAACATGAGACCTGTAGTTTTATGCTTTCTAGCATTGAGAGTCATTGGAGGGCCTGGGCTGGGATGCACATTGAGACATGAAGAGTAGGAGAAGCAAGAGCAGTCTTAGGGTCTGTTTCAGTATTAGTTTTCTTTCGCTGCCTTACTAACTTGCTGGCCGCCTGCATTTTATTTTGTGAATATTGCCCGAGGTAGGAGTAGTAGTAGCAACGAAGCGTAGTAATGTGGTCCACTTAGAGTTTAAATTTTCTTGACTGTTGCCTTTTACTGGATGCAAGTACTTTAGTGGTGCTAAAGTGGGCAAAAGAATCCAGGGATGAGCAGTACCAGGAGGGGATCTTTGGTGGCACAGGCAGGTCCTGGGATGCCATGCTGGGTGTAGCTTATGGACCCCGGTAGGGGAGATGATTGAGACATACAGTAAGACTGTCTCCTGGTGGTTTAGATGGAGGAAGGAGGCAACCTGGTGCACGGAGGTCCCATTGGAGATAATAGAGTGAGTATGACGATGCATAACAGGGTCCCAGAGGTCCTAATCGACATTGTGATGCGAAGCCTCAGGAATGAGGTACTACCATTTAAGAGAGAGAGAGAAAGAAAGTGAAACTGGAGAGAAGTAGGGGCAGGTCACTGAGAGAGAGAGAGAGAGAGAGAAAGTATTTAACAAAGGAAAGAGATGGGCGAAAAATCACCCAGACAGCTACACAGAGAAAGAGCTGCAGTGGTCCCAGCTCTTCACCCTGTTAAGGACTTTTCCAAGGTAATGAAATAAACATAGGGACAGTCCGAGGCACTCTCAGTTGGAGGTAGTCTGTTGCTGCCCAGGGTCCAGTAAAGCAACTTCAGTTCCAAATTGCACTGCATTAGGGCAGTGGGAGCAGGCAGGCAGTTGATGCCTGGAGGAGGTGGAGGAGCTGATCCGTTCAGGGTGCAAGGATCCCTTAGGCAGTGCCTTAGTTCTGTATGCCTTCCGGGATCATCTGTCCCCGGCCTCTGCTGGTGCAGCTGGACAATCTCAGTGTGGTCTATTACATCAGCAAGTAAGGGGTACTCATTCCTACCCTCTGTGCCAGGAAGCGGTGAGGGTCTGGTACTGGGCTCTAGATCACAGTCTAGAACTGTTAGCTGTCCATGTGCCAGGCACCCCAAACGCCTTGGTAGACTGCCTCAGCTGGTCACAGTCCAAAATGCATGAGTGGGAGCTGCTGGCCTTGGTCTTAGAACATCTGTTCAACAGGTGGGATCATCCAGAGTTAGACCTTTTCGCGTCCCCACTCAGCGCAAAATTGGCGTGTTTCTGCTTCGCTAGAGCCAGGGCTTGGAGTTTTCTGATGAGACGCTTGTTCCTTTCCTGGAAAGGGAGGCTTCTTCACACCTTCCCTCCCTTTCTTTGATTCAGAGGGTCCTCATCAAGGTACAATGGAGTGTGCCACCCTTATTCTGGTGGCTCCATTCTGGCCTCAGCAGAAATGGTTTCCATTACTGCAACAATTGGCTGTGGAACCTCAGTTCTAGAGACATGGATATGTTGTTCATCCACACTGTTGGGCAGGTTCCTTGCCGCTTTAAATCTTGCCGGAAGGTCTTCAAGCTGGCTCCTCCCACCCACCGGGTGGTAAAACTCGGCTCCGCCCCATGGCGCCAGATCTTCCTTACTGCTTGGAAGCTCAGGTTCCCTCCTTAACGCTCTCGTATAGACTGGATCCTAATTCTTCGGTTCACCGAAAATAATTCTAAAATTTTTAAGACTTCAGTCTAATTACTCCCTCGTGGCTGCAATGGACAAGTCGACTCCTGGATTTCGGTGGTGCCCATGTGGGCAGAAAATGTCCAGGGCGGACCGCACTCATGTGCTTCTACTGCCTCGGCCTAGATCACACGACCACGCAGGCCTCACGAGTTATGTCGATCGTTTTCGTCCAGCGTCCTAGAAGACCACGCTGCCCGGTTACAGCTTGGGGCCTAAAGAAGCACCACCGCCAGTGAAGTCCAAGGAGGCCCGTTGGGCAGTGTCCGTGGTGGCTGGCTCGGCTGAGCAACTCAAGCAGATGATCGCCTCGAGGAGGAGGCGGCCCAGGCCGATCCTCATCTTCCTTGGTCACGCATTTATCCCTCTCTCTGGGATCCTCCTACACAGCTTCTTTTAAGGAGCTTTGCCAATCCTTTCCACGAAGGGAGAGGGGCCATCAGGACACTCTTCTCGGACCAAAACAAAGGACCTGAAGGTAAGTCCCACGTTGGCGTTCATGGGACGGGAGAGGTCCCTTCCTGGACAGTAGCAGTCGACATCGGTCGGGGTTGCGGCTAAGGCGCTGGCTTCATGGTGTCCCCTCCAGGTCAGCCGGCTGAGACACTCCGACGTGGGTCGGTGATTTTCTCGACTTGTTGGATGGGCTGTCGACTGGTGAAGCCGACAACCCTTCTTCACCGGTTCCCCAGTGGAGACCGAGGATTTGCCTGCGCCTCCTGTGCCGGAGTCCCCGGTCAAGGCTCCTGAGCGAGGGAAGAGCGGGTGTCCCCTCCTTCCCAGACCCGCCCTCGGAAACACAGAGGTCTCGGTCTCAGACCTTGTCTCGGTCCAGCCAATCCTGCCAACATCGGCAGTCTCGGTCTCGGTGCTCGAGGACTTAATGTGGCAGCAGTTACTTTTGTTTGGAACAAGCTGGCGCCGTCGCATGCTTCTCGGCCATTAAGTGGCTGGCACCGAAGGCCAAAACAACCCTCGCTGTAATCGAGGTGCCCATGCCCTGGGCCGTTGTTCGCCAAAACTAGCTGCCCCACGACTGTGGTGGAACCTCCGCCTCACAACCGAAATTGGGGACGCCGACTCAAAGACGCTCTGTCGGGTCAGGGTCTGCCCCACAGGTTGTCAGTCACCCTCACTCCCGACCGTCCTTGGCAGGTAGAGGGTGGTCAGGCCCCAGGCAGCTCTTCAGACTCCTCTGTGTCTGACGATGACTCCTCCCTGTTTTCCAGGCCCCTTGACCTGGAGTCCTCCGGAGGGCAGTCGATGGACGAGAGCCCATCGCCGTTTATGGGTCTGCTTCAGCTCATCTCAGAGTCCACGGGATGCAGCTCGAGCCTCGTAGATTCAGCGGGCCAAGTATCCCTGATGGAGATACTGGACCGAGGGATTCGCCCATGGAGGCCTTTCCGTGGCTGAAGCCATTGTTGGCCCAGCCTTGGAGCTCTGGCAGTGGCCAGCTTCCTGCCCTGCGCCTTCAGCCAGGATGGCCAGGAAGTATGCGGTCCCTCACCGGCTCTTTGTCCATTTTTGGAGCACCCTTCTGGAGGCGTTAGTCTCCGATAGCATTTTCCAGCGTTCCTGGAACGCTAGGATGTGGATAAGCCCCCGACAAGGAGTCCAAAAGCTGGACTATGCTGGGTGCAAGGTGTACGATGCATCCTCCCTAGGCCTCCGCCAGGCCAGCTCAGCCATACTGATGACACACTTCTCCCATGTCCCTATGGGCCCCTGGATGAGGTGATCCCTCATCTCCTCTCCGACCTGCAGACCACAGTCAAGCAGGTGCGGATCAGGGAAGGGTGGTGGTGAAACAGCAGCTCCAAATGGCTCTGGACATTGGAGACTCCTGTGCCAGATCAGTAGTGGCCGAGTGGCCATGCGCCACAGAGCATGGCTGAGGATATCCACCTTCACAGCAGATACCCAGCATAAATTGCGGATGTCCCTTCTTGGGACTGACCTCTTTGGCCCTGGAGTGGAAGGCCACCTCCAGCGGATCAAAAAGTCCAATGCTACCCTGGACTCAGTCACCTCCACCCAGAAGGACAAGGGCCATCATCAACAACATAAGTCCTTTCGCCCTTCTGCGCTTGTGGCACATCCGCCCAACAACACCAGCATAAGGGCTGGCAGGCTCTGGGCTAGACATCCCAAAGCCAAGCCTGCGGCTTCCTCTAACAGGAAGCAGGAGGAAAGGCCCAGGAGGTCCCTTGGCCAGTCCTCCTCCAAGCCTGCCCAGTGACGGGTTGAGGGGTGTCGCCCAGCCTTGTCACTCCCTGGGTTCTCCCTGGGGACAGCTCCGCACTTCCTTTCCACCTGGTCCGCTATCACCATGGACCGCTGGGTGTTGGAGGTGGTAGGAAAGGGCCTGCCTCTGGAGTTCGAGCAGGCCCGCCTTCCGAGCCGTCCGCCTCGGGGCTACGGGGTCCCAAGAGCCTTCTATTGGCTCGCTGAGCCGACATTGCCCTGCTCCTTGAAAAGAGGTAATCAGGAAGGTGGCGGATCCTCCTCCAGACCCGGGTTTGTGTTCAGGTACTTCCTGGTCCCGAACAGATGGGGGCTGGCCCCATTCTAGACCTGCACGACTTGAACAGGTTCCTAAGATCTCGAACCTTCAGGATGGTCACTCTGGCTCAGATCATTCCATCCTTGGAACGAGGCATGTGGTTCTGTTCTCTGGACCTCAGGATGCGTTTTTCGTCCCAATCCGTCCCACCAGAGATTCCTCCGCTTCAGGGCAGAGGGATCCCTCTACGAGTTCGAGACCATGCCCTTCGGCCTTTCCCTAGCTCCCAGGGTCTTCACCAAATGCATGGCAGTGGTGACAGCATTCCTGCAGCGCCGAGGGGTCCGGGTGTACCCCTACCTGGATGACTGGCTGATTGCAGCCTCCTCCAGAATGGAGGTGGAGCGGTCCAGAGATCTGGCCCTCCAGGTTTCTCTCAGGTTGGCCTCCTCATCAGCGAGACCAAGTCGGAACTCGTGCCAAAGCAGGTGATACAATTCATCGCGGCAGAGCTCGACTCTCTCACGAGCCAGAGCACGGCTCCCAGTGGACAGGGCCGGAGGTTCTTTCCTCCTTTGCCCAGTCATTTCAGGTTGGGCAGTTGCGCCTGCCCGGGACTTCCCTGTGCCTCCTGGGCCTTATGGCAGCCTGCACCAGCGTGGTCTGTTGGGCCCATTGATACATGCGTCCCTTCAATGGGGGCTGGTCAGCCAATGGTCACAGCACTCCAATCCTTGGAGCAGCTAGTGACAGTGACCCAGGGATGTGGAACACCCTCCAATGATGGACCGTTCCAGCACATCTGCAGGAGGGCATCCCGCTCATCCGCCCACAGAGCGCACAGCCTCTGGTCCCCTCGGGAGTCTCGATGCCACATCAACCTGCTGGAGCTTTGAGCGGTTTGTCTAGTCCTCACCACCTTCGCTCTGTTTCTACGGGTTAGTGGTCCAGGTCCAGACGGACAATACCACGACCACGTACTACCTAAACTGCCAGGGCGGGATGCCCTCCATGCCTCTGTGCAGGAAGCTCTCTGTATTTGGTCACTGTGGCGCAGCCTGGAGGTGGATCTCCTCGCCATCCATGTGGCAGGAGCCTCCAACATTCTGGCCGATGCCCTAAGCCAGATAGGGGCTGCGTCCCCACGAGTGGTCTCTCCTGTCGGAGGTAGTACAAGATCTGTTCTCCCACTGGGGCATGTCTCAGGTGGAGCTGTTTGCCTCAGGGAGAATGCGAGCTGAGACTGTTTCATGCCCTCCCCTCAGCAGGGCGCTGCAGGGAGGGCCTCTCGAGGCCGTGGACCCGGGCCTCTTCTGCCTTTTCCCCATTTCCCTTGATCCACAAGGTGCTTCTCAAGGTGAGGAGGGTCAAGGTGCAGGTGATTCTGGTAGCCCCAGAGTGGCCCCGCCAGTTCTGGTATCCAGATCTCCTCAGTCTCAGCTCCAGGTTCCCGAGGCGACTTCCAGCCTGCCCGGACCTGATCTCAGTCAATCAGGGGAAGGTATTCCATCCGGACCTTCAATCCCTGCACCTGACGGCCTGGTTCCTGGCTGCTAGAGTTCCAGGCCTTGGGTCTTTCCGACGAGATCATCAACGTTGTTGAGGCGTCCTGTAAGGAGTCGACCAGAAAATGCTATGCCTTTAAATGGAAGAGATTCTCCAATTGGTGTCAGGGCAAGGGCATGGTCCCTTCCTCCTGTTCCTTGGCAAGCATTCTGGACTACCTGTGGACCCTTTCTCAGCAAGGGCTTTGGTGCATGACCCTTAGGTGCACCTGGCAGCCATCTCTGCTTACTGGACGAGGGCCGGGAAGCAGTCGGTGGCGCAAG
The DNA here is from genome assembly GCA_016271365.2 of Neoceratodus forsteri. Taxonomy (NCBI): domain Eukaryota; kingdom Metazoa; phylum Chordata; order Ceratodontiformes; family Ceratodontidae; genus Neoceratodus; species Neoceratodus forsteri. The sequence continues at coordinate 1,629,323,437 of CM028131.1, read as the reverse complement.
AGAAGGTGGTCGGGTGCTTTTCAAAGGCCTTGATCACATATCCCTCCGTGCGAGAACCTCCACCTCCGTGGGATCTACTGCTGGTTTGGCTAAGCTCATGGGCAAGCCATTCGAACCGATGCACAGGTGTGACATCTCTCACCTGTCGTGGAAGACTGCCTTCTTGGTGGCTGTCACGTTAGCCAGAAGGATGGGAGAGCTCCAGGCACTTTCCATCAAGTCTCCTTATCTGGTCTTTCACAGGGACAAGGTTGTCCTGCGCCCCCACCGAAATTCCTTCCGGAGGTGGTGTCGGAGTTTCACGTTAACCAGATGTTGACTCTGCGGTGTTCTACCTCAATCACCTCGGAGGCCAAATATGGCTCCATACTTTGGACCCTAGAAGAGCTCACATTATAAGGAGCGGATGGCTGAAGTCGGGAGGGGTTCGCCAGCTGTTTGTTACCTACGCTGAAGCCGCACCTGGCAGAGCCTGCAGCTAAGCGACAATAGGCAGGTGGGTCACCTCCTGCATAGATCTGTCCTATAGGTTGGCAGGCATGGAGCCTCCCAGAGGATAAGAGCTCATTCTTCTCGCCATACCGCTGCATCAGTGGCTGCTTCCAGGGACGTCCCTAGCCAGGAAATCTGCAGGGCTGCTACCTGGAGTCAGCACACCTTCATCACCCACTACCACATCGACCTTGAGTCACGCCGGGATGCTGGTTTTGGGGCCTCGGTTCTCAGTCTTTATTTCCTAAGTAGGGGTGTGCGCCTTGCCTCCCTCCTCCGGAGAACTGCTAGGAGTCTATTAGACAGTGTGGATGAACAACATATCCATGTCCCTAGAAATACAGGTTACTCACCTGTAACAGGAGTTCTAGGAATGGTATATGTTGTTCATCCCTAACTCCCTCCAGCCTCCCCGACTTGACACACAACCTGGCTTCCAGCGGGCTAGATCTGGCGTCCATGGGGCGGAGCCAAGAGTTTTACCACCCGGTGGTGGGTGGAGGAGCCAGCTGAAGACCTTCCGCAAGATTTAAAGCGGCAAGGAACCTGCCAGACAGTGTGGATGAACAACATATACCATTCCTAGAACTCCTGTTACAGGTGAGTAACCTGTATTTCCCCTGCCCTCTGTGGAACCTGTTGACACAGGCTCAGGGGACCCTGGTCCAACAGACCTCAAGTTCCTCCACCTGCATGCATGGCTTCTGAGGACATATCCGTTGCTTGGTTTGGTGTGTCTCAGAAGCTGGCTGATGTCCTGGTGGCTGCTAGAAAACCTTCCACCAGGGCCACTTACTCTATGAAATGGAAGTGGTTTACTACCTGGGCCGCTTCTCATCGCTTGGACCCTTTCACCTGTACGGTGAACCAGATTCTGGAATATCTCCAGACTCTGTCTGATGCAGGACCCAAATACTTCTCCCTTAAAGTGCACCAGTCCTCTATATCAGCTTCCTTCATGTACCCGTTGATGGCCATACTGTGGCACAGCTGGATGTGGTCCATACTTTTCTGCGAGGCATTCTCCACTTGAGCCTCTTACCCATAATCTAGTTCCAGCTTGGGACCTGAATTTTGTTTTAGAGAAGCTGATCCTGCCTCCTTTTCAGCCAGCCACATCTTGTGAGCTACCATTTCTGTCATGGAAAGCGTTGCTTTTAGTTGCTATTACTTCTGCTCAAAGAATCTCAGAGCTACAGACTCTCATACGTGAGTAGCCTTATATTTATTTATTTATTTATTTTATTTAGTTTTTGTTGACCAGGTAAGTCGCTAGACAAATCCTGCCTATCTTCAGGCACGACCCGGGAGGGGATACAGATGAATGCCAACTGACCTTGAACCAGATTAAGCTGTTGGTGGTGTTTTTAGTGAATGAGGGAAATTTGGCCAGGACACCAGGAAAATTCCCTACTCTTTTCGATAAGTGCCATGGGATCTTTAACATCCACCTGAACTACCACCAATCCAGGCAGATGGGACCTCGGTTTAATCGTCTCATCCGAGCATGCCAATCCAGGAGAAGCATTGCTCCATACTTTGGATGCACATATATTCTGTATTATTATACAAACCATAGGAATGACTGCAGGAAGTCCTCTTAGTTGTTTGTTTCTTTCACCCCTGTCAGAGAGGGTGCTTCAGTTTCAAAACAGTGCCTGTCCAAATGGTTAACCAGCTGTATTGCTTTTATTACAGTAAGTACGGCAAGGAACTTCCTGGGGCTGTTAAGGGCCTTTCCACCAGGAACATGGCCACTTCAGTTGCCTGTTTCAGGGCATGTCCGCAGCCGAGATCTGCACTGTTGCCACTTGGAGTATTGTCCACACATTCATCAAGCACTAGAGTCTGGACATTGCCTCCAGAAGACTGGCAGGCTTTGGCCTAGCTGTGCTTTAGGACCTTCTTTCTTAGGGCCTCTGGACTCCTGCCACCCAGACTGTCCTTGCTCTCAGCAGTGCATGGGACTTGTTCCATAGGTGTGACCTGATGACAGAGATATCTCTGAAGATAGAAAAGTTACACAACAACTTAATATAAAGTAGATCTTCAAGGAATCTGTCATCAGGTCATGCCATCCTTCCTCCATCCCCTTTCTCTCTCTCTTCTCTCTCTCTCCTCTCTCTCTCTACAGCTCAGCTGTCCAGTTGCTCAGCCTTTCTGCTTCCAGGAACCTCTTCTCTCTCTCTTCTCGGGTCCCTGGTGGGACTTCTGTCTCCCATGGCCTCTGGCTAGGAAAAGAACTGAGGAAGAGCGGGACCTCCCACGCTATATAGGGTGTGTGACGGAGCCAGACATTGATATGGATGCCCTTAATAGACTGCTGCAGAAAAAAGCTCCGTGTGATCCTGATGCCTGAAGGCTAAGTTCCATAGGTGTGACCTGATGACAGAGATTCTCTTGAAGATCTGCTGTTACAGTAAGTTTTACGTAACTGTTCTTTTAAAGGTTACTGCAGGTAAAGTGCCCTTCACACAAAGGGTAAGAGTGCACCCAAGACCCAGGAATTGCCCTTGAGAACACCCCAATGTATTTCTCCCAGAAGTCAAGGTAGTGGATGTTTTATAGTTATTACAGATAATAAAGTTGTCTCTCTCTGTCTTGTATCATAAGCACTATATCAATTCCTAGAAACAGACCTCCCAGAACAACCAAAATCTTTGGAGTCAACGACTTGCATTGTGACATCTTGTAACCCCTGTGCTAGGTGTCTGTGCTCAGAGCACCTCTAATAATGAGCTTAACCCTCTCCTCACCACCACCATTCTCTGTGATTTGTGCTTAAAATTTAACAGCATTGTGTTGAGGGCTAATTATTCTTAAACTGTTTCTCTCACTTCACAAACTGAACTATCATGGACAATAGAGAATACTGGTTTGACAACCATGCACAGCAGCCAGTCTGTGCTGCCACAGAAAGAGGGTTCTGATTACATTAGACCTTGAGAGTGAAGCTCAAGGGTCCAATGTAATCAAAAAGCCAGTGTGACACAAGCTGGTTGGGCATGTGGTTAACCAACCAGTATTTTATTTTTTATAGTGTATAGTGTTTTGGTTTAGTTTTGTTTATTTTTAAAAACAAAGGTATTTTCACAGAGCTACATGGCGGCAGCAAATGTGCTTGGTGGTTTCAGTTCAGAACTTGAACTGATTGCTCTGCGCGATGGCAATGCTGTGAAGAAACACCAGGTGCCTCCAGGACTTCTAATCAGCTGGAACCTTGTTGTACCACAGAAGAGTACAATTGCGTTCCATGACCTTTGAACTATGGTACAACAAAGTTTCAGTTGGCATGGAAATCCATGCAGAACAAACCCTCGCTATGCACTATAACTATGATCATTTTATATAGATAGATATATATATAGATCTTCCCTTGTCAATCTTCATCATTCGTTACTGCTTGGGTTAGGCATGCACCGCTATGGAGATTTTTTTATTTTTAGGTCGGCACCACGGCGCCCGCTAACAACAACGTACTGCGCATGCGTGAGGGGCTGTTAGGTCGTCAGACTCCTTCTCCATCTCAGTTCTGTTTCTCCCACCGTCAAGGCTACACCTGCTACGTGTGAAGTTTTTCGCCGCGCCAGAGGCCTACTTTTCGCGACTCGAGAGAGGAGTCTCCGAGTAGTTTCTTCCCAACGCTGTTGATTTTGGTAAGATTGTTCCTTTCTTTTCACGGCGCCGGAGCTTTTCTGTGTTTTATATTGTTTTCACATCATGTCCGGTTCGGGAGCAAAGCGTGAAGTCAAAAGCGGGCCACACCCCATGCGCCAGTGCTCCTGTGGCTGGCATTTTCCGTTACAGACCGGCATAATGTTTGCCTCGCTACCTGGGACCCAACCATGATATGGATTGTGCAATGCCTATTTCTCGATGGACTGTCGCATCCTAGAAGTCCGTGCGCTCAAGATCAGCAAGGTTCGCCGACTTTCGGACGACGGCCACTCCAGGGCTTCCCAAGAAAGATCTCTAGACCCTTCCTCCGGGTCCCCTCCAAGGCTTATACGGTCTGGAGAGGAGGAGGCCTCCTCAACTTCTAGTCTTGCTGAGGAGGAGGGAGCCCTTCGTGGTGTTGGAGGGCGCTGTGGTCCTCCTGGGGCCGTGGTGGAGACACCGCCTGGGCAGTCACCTCTTGAGGTGCAGGCTCCCCAGTGTCGAGGCCCAGGTCTCTTGGGCCTGGCATCGGTGGACCCTCGATGCAGCCTTCCAGTGCCGCTCTGGATCTGGGCAGTGTTTGCGGCACCAGTGATCGAGGCGGTGCCATGTTGGCTGTCGGTGCTGCCCGCCGCGCTGTGGACCCGGCTGACTCTTCTCCAGCGTGCACTGAGTCGGGTTCCCAGGGTCAAGGGTGCCGCCGCCGGTCTGACCAGTGCAGTTGGGGAGTCGGGGCCGGGTTCGGTGTCTCTGGTGCATCAAAGCCGCCTGGCACTGTAGCTGGCACCGACATCGTTCGCAGCGTTGTTTCTGTGGAGACCCCTGGGTGGCCAGTATTGAGGTCCAGCTGGTCCTCCTCCTCCTCCTCGGATGATTCGGACGGGGACCTATCCTGGCACCCTGACTCTTCGGAGTCAGGGTCTCCAGTGAGACGAGGTGCCAGCGCCGCTATTCCTCTGTCTCTGCTGTCCTCTCCTGAGGCCTCCCAGGCTGGGGTGGTCTGGGGTCCCTGGAGGGGATGGCATGGAGGTGGGGGAGGGGCTCATCCTCCTGAGGGGTTTTGGCAGCTGCCGATCCCGTGCTGCTGCACCTACTCGGGGTGGGTTGTCGCTGGGGTTGAGGAGGAGGAGGAGGAGGGCATTCTCAGAGTTTGGGGGTTGAGAGACCGGGTTGGGGCACCTCGTCTTCCTGCCACCCTCAGGGTGCGGGTAGAGCCGAGTGCTGGGCCCCGCTCTTCTTGGGCTCAGGGACCCATCTAGTGCGGCTGTTGTGGATGCCCTTCTGGACCCATGCAGCCCCAGCTTCGCCATAGGGAGGATCCCTACTAGGCTCTTCCAGGCTTTGCATCCCCAGGGTTCCGCTCTACGACCTGGTTTGTTGTCCGGGAGCCCACCAGCTTAGGCTCCATTTTCCGGATTTCAGAGCCTCAGCAGAGGACAGTTGCCTTATCGTAGGTCCCTCTCCCTGTTCTCTTCAGCCACCCACCTCTTCCAGGCCATGTCGGTTCTATGGGCCTGTTATCCTGGGAAGATGTTTGGGGCTCTGCTGGCGGCCTTCCCCTCATACATTAGATGTATGCATGAGCGGGTGTTTCGCCCTGTCCCAACCACCGCGGAGTCCTCTGACATTCGAGCGCCCCATCATCCTCGCTGTTTCCTCCTTGGAGGGAGAGGAACTCCCTGCTCACCTCTTCTCCGAAAATGATTTCACTGAATATCAGCGATTCCTTCGAGGATAATGAGGATCTTTGTATCTTCTTTGTTAGGCGAGACAATACCGAATGGGAGACGCGTGAATTCCTCAGTGAATTCAGTGCCCAGCATTTGGTGGTACTGTCCTGGCCTGTTCCTTTCCAGGAGCGTCTATCCGCTCCTGGCAGTGGCCAGCCATCCTCTTCCAGCCTCAGCAGACTGCAGGAGGCGGTATTCTGCCTCACTGGAGTCTCTGGGTTCTTTCCCAACCCGCCTTCAGGATTGGCATTCCTAGAAACTCTCTTGGTGCCGCCTGGCGCACGACCGCCACCCAATTCAGATTCCTTCACAATTTGACCGGTGGGGAGAAGGTGTTCTCTTCATCTCGTCGTGCTGTGCATTGCCTCACATCAGGCGCACCATGCTGCCTACAGTAGGCATTTATGGTCGATGCTATCCCAGCTTCTAGCATCAATGTCTGATTTGAGCAATCTAGACAGGCTATTGCCCTCTCTGCTATAGGCCTGGAGCTGGCAAGACACCAAGCAAGGGCATTTTCGACGCCAGTGAGGTGGCTTCCAGGCTTGCAGGGACAGCAATCTGTATTAGATGGACGGCATGGCTTTGTTCATCAAGGTTATCACCCCGGCCCGCGTAGGTGATTTGCCTCTGCTTTCTGGGGACCCGCTTTTTCCTCCAGGGCTAGGGAGGCTTCTGCAGGGCTTCTCCATCTCCTCGTCCCTGGGACACCTCCTAGCTCTCCTCCACCATAGGCTTCTTGTCTGATTAGCCCAGAGTCTTCCGCTTGTTTTCCACCAGCAGGAGGCGGAGGGTCTTGATTCCTCAGGGTTTCTGTTATCCCACCTTCCCTCAGTGGCCTCCTACTGCGCGCTCCCTCCCTAATCGCTCCTGTCCCTTCCTCGTGGTCTTTAAGCCAAAAAAAAAAACCCTATCTTGATTTTCCGTTCTTCTCTGGATGGATCCTTTTCCTCAAGGTAAAGGGGAATGAGTAAGATTTATTCTATCCTGAGGGAACTCTTTCTGATTGCCCCAGGGTGACCTCTTGGCCTCTTAGCCATGTTGTTTAGTTCACAGCTGAAGAGACCATCCCTCTATGGCTCGGCCCCAATTTTCAGGTTCCGTCTGGCAGGTATTAATTAATATTGTGTCAGCTTCTCCTGGTTGGTGCTTCTGGCACTTCATTTACCTCGAGCTGTTGTTCCTGCCTTGCCTTCAGGAGTCGATTGAGTTCCCTCTGTCCTTTTATATACAAAACTGCCTTCTGAGGGCTTACCCCTCCCAGCATCTGTGCTAGCACTGAACAAGGTGCTAAGGGCTTATTCCCTTCCTAGTTGGCGCGCTATCTTTCTGGAACAGAATTCTGCCTGGGCAGTCTGTGAGCTCTCAGCTAGAGTGTAGGGGTTGGGATGAAGGGAGGTTAGAGAATCTGCCCTTTGTGTCCAATCTGTACAGGCGGTTCAGCTGAACCTTCTCTCAGTCCTATCAGGAGGGATTCTTGCTTCCTTGTTTTGGTTCCGAGCTTATAAGCCTCTCAACCAATATGTCTATGGGCAGTGTTCTCCCCTCTCAGCATACCTTGTTTTCTTCCTTTCTTCTTCTTTTCTTCCCTTTTCCTTTCTCTTTATCTGTTCCTCCCTTGGAGCCACCCCAGAAGGGAGGTCCTGTGGTTCCTTAGGTAGGCATTCTCTCTTTCTTTCTGTCCTCTACCGGCTTATTCCTTTTTCAGTTTATATCCTTTCTTTTTCTGTCCCTCGGCTGTCTTGCCTCACTCTACTTTTCTTACCCTTTTTTCGCCTCTCTGGCTACCAGAATTGAGATGGTGGAGGAGTCTGTGGCACCTAACAAGCCGTCCCTTGCGCATGGGCAGGCGTTGCTGTGGGGCGGCACAGTTGGTGCAACCTAAAAAAAACAATTCTTCCCATAGCGGTACAGCCCGCACAACCCAAGCAGTAATGAATGGTGAAGATACAAGAGAAGATCAAGACTTACGGTAGGTACGTAATTTTCATTTTTGTGTCCAACTAAATTTTTGGTCTAACGCCCTTCTAACCCCCACCTGCCCCCTCCCCATATAGGGTTATTTTAGTGATCCCTGAATGTCTTTGATTTCCTCATCGTTATTGGCAGCATAATTGACGCATACTGAGTGTGATCCATGTGAGTATAATCTACCCTTCCCACAATACCTCTGCTTCTCTTTTCTCTTGTTCTCTCTTCTCTGCCTCTTTTACCTACAACCTCCTCCTCCTCCTGCCGAATGCATTTGGCTCCCCGTTATTTCCACTGGTCACAGTGTAGAAGCAGCCTGTGATGGGTGACAGGTGAAGGGTGCCTGAGTTGGGGTCATTTTTAAAAGGTAGACCTGCTTTGAAATGTTTCAGTCTGTGACTAACTGGGTTTAATAATCCAAACAGCAATAAAAGCTTTCCACGATACAAACAGCCAGTACTGTAGAACGGTAAGAAAACTGGATAATATACACACGTAACCTCTTTCTTTTCATGTTTTCTCTTCTCTCCTCTTTCATGCTTTTTTGTTTTATATATTTTTTCATTTCCTTTTTTATTTTTGGCTTTTCTGCCATGCAGCTACTTTTGTGATGCATGGAGCACGTTAATCTTGATAGTTGTGGGTAGCATTGTTGATATTGCAATCACGGAGGTGAGCGTAAGTAACTGGCGTCTGTCCATGAGCGTGCCTGCACTACAGCTCGTGTGTCCTTCTTTCTCAACCTAGTCTGATTTCTCTTTTGTTTTGTTTTTAGACGGCTGGGATCTCGAATGTTGCATCATCTACTTCTCTCATACTCAGCCTCGCATGAATCAAACTGTATACTAGGAAAAAACCTGGAGATCATAAGGGCAACAGCAAGTTTGCCGGTCACACCTTTTGTGCCCGATGTCCAAGATCCTCACTCAGACTGTATTCCACAGCTCTTAGCTGGAACAAATTGGACTGGACAGGTAGTCCCAGTTTCAGGTGCTTGTTAGAGTAGACAGGTAGTCCAAGTTTAAAGAACAGGTCAGGAAGACCAGGTAATTTCAGTATCAGGAACTGGTTAGGGTGGATAGGTAGCCCTGGTTTCAGGTACCGGTCAGGATGGGCATGCAGCTCCAGCTTCAGGTCCTGGCTGTGGTGGACAGGTAGCCACAATGTCAGGTACAGGTTGAGGCGGACAGGTAGCACCGTTTCAAGTACATGTCAGGGTGAACAGGCAGATGCAGTTTATGTACCAGTTAGAGTAAACAAGTAGCCCTGGTTTCAGATACAGGTCAAGATGGGCAAGTAATCCTGGTAGCCCTGGTTTCAGAACAAGTTGGAGTGGACAGGTAACTGCAGTTTCAGGTGTAGGCTGGGGTGGACAGGTAGCTCCGGTTTCGGGTACAAGTCAGAGTGGACAGGTAGTTGCAGTTTCAGGTACAATTTAGGGACAGGTATCTTAGGTTTCTGATACCAATCAGGCTGGACAGGTAGCCCTCGCTTAAGGTACAGATCGGGGTCCTTGACTGGACAATTTCAAGTCTATGTATTTGCAATAGCTAGATGATATGTTTTATTGCTATTGGCAGAATGCATTTTACAGTGTATATTTTACCATATTGTACTTGCCCTCAAGATGTTCTTGTAAACAATACTCCCGTATCAATGAGCTTGTCCTGCAGTGAACTTTGAATTTTGAATGAATGAATGAAGTGATTGGATGAATGATCTCTGTTTACAGGTACAGGTTGGGTGGACAGGTAGCTCTAGTGTCAGGTACAGGTCGGTTGGACAGGTAGCCCTGTTTTCAGGTACAGGCTCGGGTGAACGGTAGCCCTGGTTTTAGGCACAGGTCAGGGTGGACAGGTCGATGCAGTTATAGGTAAAGATCAGGGTGGATTGTTAGCCATGGTTTTAGGTACATGTTAGGATGGACAGGTAGTACCAGCTGCAGGTACAGGTGAGGGAGGACAGATTGGTTTCAGTTACAGGTTGGGGAACAGGTAGCCTCAGTTTTAGATAACAATTGGGGTAGACAGGTAGCCTTGGTTTCAGGTACAGGTCAGAAATTGGACAGGTAGCCTCTGTTTCAGATACCGGTCTGGGTGGATGGGTTGCTCTTGTTTCAGGTATAGGTCAGGGTGGACTGGTAGCCCCTGTTTCAGGTATGGGTCAGGGTGGACAGGTAGCTCTTGTTTCGATAGAGGTTAAGATGGACAGGTAGCTCCTGTTTTATATACAGGTTGGGGTGGACAGAGTGCCACTGTCTCAGGTACATGTCAGGCTAGGCAGGTAGCCTAGTTTCATGTACAGGTTCAGATAGTCAGGCAGCCCCTGTTTCAGTTACAGGTTGGGATGGATGGGTACCCCGTTTCAGGTACAGGTTAGAGTGGACAGTTGTTCCTTGTTTCAGGTTCACGTTGGGGTGGACAGGTTGGTGTTAGGTAAAGTTTGGATAGGCAGATAGCCTTGGTTTCAGGATCAGGTCATGGTGGACAGGTTGCTCCTGTTTCAGACACAGGTCAGGGTGGAAAGGTAGCCCTGTTTCAGGTACAGGTCAGGATGGACAGGTAGCCCTTGTTTCAGGTACATGTCAGGGTGGACAGGAGCCCTTGTTTCAGGTATAGGTCAGTTGGAGAGGTTGCCTCAGTTATTCCATTTCAGGTACAGGTATGGGTAGACGGGCAGCTCTTGTTTCCAGTACAAGTCAGGATGGAGAGGTAGCCCTGTTTCATATACAGATTGGGTTGGACAGGTAGCCACTGTTTTAGGTACATGTCAGGGTGGCCAGGTAGCCCTGTTTCAGATATAGGTTGGGGTGAATATAGGTAGCCCCTGTTTCAGGTACAAGTCAGAAGGTGTATAGTTAGCCCATGTTTCAGTTACAGTTTAGGGTGGACAGGTGGCCCTGCTTCAGATACAGGTTGGGAGGACAGATAGCCCATGTTTCGGTGTACCAGGTCAGGGTGGACATGTACTGTAGCTCCTGTTTCAATCACAGGTCAGGGTTGAGCCTGTGTTTTACGCACAGGTTATGATGGACAGGTAGCCCTGATCTTACTTCGAGGGGCTCTTGTAGTAGGCAACACCGTTAGTACTAAACTGCCAGGTGCTAGGACACACAGAAAACTTCTAGCTAGCAGTCTACATCGGAGACCGCCTCGATGTTGGCACACCAATGTTCCCTATGGTATAAAGGGGCGGTCCCCAGCCACACCTCAGTTCTTTTTCTGCTGCTGTCGACCTGTGGTCATCGGACTTTGTGGAACATTGCTTCAGTTGACCGCCTTTCTTTCTTTTTGATTATTTTTCTTCTTTCTTTATTTTCAACAGTTTTTGTTGTTTTTTATTATCGGCTGCATGTCTTCACCGACTCGCCTGCTGAGTCTCGCACTTCAAGTGTGCCTCAGTAAACAGATTCCAGATAAGGATGGCCATTCTTCTTGCAATATTTTTCTAGGTTTGGATCATGACACTGAAGCCTGCCAGGCCTGCCTGAAGTTCAATCATGCCACACGGGATGGCGCCAGAGGGTCCTAGAAGCCTATCTCCTTCAACAGAAACTGGCCACGATAGAAAAAGAGCTGCAGGCCTGGAGTCCATCTTCCTCCCCGGGCCTCGTCAGAGACTTCCACTCCTTCTAAGAAGAAGTACAAGCATGACAAGCATCGGGACTGGGATAGATCCACCTCTAGGCCCATGTCGACTTGGGGCTGTGGCCAACGTGGAGTCTTCCTCTCAGGGGTCAGCTCCTCTGACCACACCAGCCTCCTTTCCTCTGGGCTGCCTCTGGTCCCACTGCCCACTTTGATTACCATGGCAGGCGGTGCCTCTGCGGGTCTGGGGACTCTTCCTCCATCTCGCCGCCACTGTTGCTCAGGACCTTCACCCTCAGGGTTCTCAGCCAGGAGCTCAAATGGTTCTCAGGACGTCCAGTACCTCCACTGATGTCTGCCCGGCCCCAGCACCTTTGCCAGACTATTTTCTGGGGTCAGATAATGGTCCTTTGGAACCAGCGCCAACTGTCACCCGCTCCTTGCGGTCACAGCCTTCTCCTGGGGGTCCACCCTGGGCGCCTGCTGCCTCTACCACTGCCAGTGGGCTGCATTCGGACCTTTCCACCTGGCGCTAGCAAGGCCACCGCCTGCCGGTCTTCTACCACCTGACTTGGTGCCAGATCGCCCGATGCAGGGATCTGCCAGTTCTCCTCTTCCGAACCCGACACCTCTGGCCAGGCCAAGGACAGACCCTCCCACGGGCTTCAGCCATTACTGTCAGGACCCTTGGGTCCTGCACCCAACCATCATTGGGCCGCTGCTGCATGTCCATTGGGTCCTCCTTCGGGGCAACCTCAGGGTCCCCACTGATGCCCTTCAGGCCATTGTTTGTCTCAGCAGGACCACCGTTGATCCCTACCCAATGCCGGGCCTTCTACTTCCACCGCTAACTCTCAACCATCATCGGATGGTTATAGCGCTTTGTTTAGCTCTTGTGGGCGTGACATCCAACAACTGACACAAGCCCCAACGGCATCCCTCGCTGGCCCTGTACCGATGCGAGATCCTCTCAGCCTGCTCTTAGGACTGCCTCCTATGCTAGAGCAGCGCCAGTCCTGTCACAGGTCCAACTCAGCACTCCTGCGCTGAGCTCTGACTACTCAAAGGATCTCGGAGTCAGATTCTGTAGAGCTGCCGGATTTCTCCAATCACTTCTCTCAGAGGAGATGTGGATCATGGAGACTCCCAAATCCCCCAGAGGACTTTTCCTTTCTGGAGGTGATGAGGCTCATTCAAGCATCACAGTGTTGGCAAACAGAGGAATGGGACCCTCAGCGATGCTGTTTGGCAGAACACCCACGCCTCCCAGAGCTCACTTCCTGGTTATTCTTCCTGTGGTAGTGCCTCACGATGATGTTACTACCACTATCTGGCAGCAACCGCATTGGTCCCTCCATTGCCTAAAAGTGGAAAGGCTGTACCATGCCCCAGAGGGTTGGCCCCATTATGGGACCCACCAAAGGCTGACCCCACAGTACTAGTGGCAGCCCATGTCAGGTATACTAAACTCAAACGCCTGGGTGACTTTCCTCCAGACAAGAAGTCTAAGCAACTTTACCACTTTGGTAGGAGGGTTTACACCTCCTCCACACTAGCCCTGCATGCCCAAAATTACCTGAAGCACATGGTGGTCCATCAACAATTCCTCTTGGGCCAAGCTACAGGCATCCTAGGTACCCTCCCAGATTCATCCTCTAAGGCTCAATTAGAGCAGCTCCTCCACTCTGCCTCCAAAGTGAGTATCCATGTCTTCCTTGCCACCTATGACATGTTGGATGCCTCAGCACGGAGCACAGCCAGCTATATGTCTCCGCTGCCATGCCTGGCTTGGTCTGTCAGACTTTGCCCCAAGTGTTCAGTCCTCCATTATGGATGCCCTGTTTTGGGGCTCTGCCCTTTGGTGCCGAGGTTCAAGACATGCTCACTTCCCTACAGGACTTGGGCAGGGCCCTACGCTTGGGCACTCCTCTTCCGCACCCTCCAGAGCAGGGCGCACCCATCTTTCCTTTGCCTTAGTGGAGTGACCTGCCCGCCACCAACCTTCCTGGTCCAGGTGCAAGCATCGGCTCCTCAGCCCCTGACAACCCTGCCCCTAAGGCTCACAGAGTCAAGGTGGTAGCGCTGTCCTGTGTCCTCTGCCACCCCTTGTCTTATAGCATAATCCCGCCTCTCTCGTCCAGGATTCTACTGGAAATGTTAGATTTCGTACTCCACCCAGATTAGATGGAGGATAGATTTCTCTTGTATGGATTCTACCCAAGCTGTTTGGAGGTTCCTTACCCTCCACCTAGTCAGATGGAGGATAATTTTCTCTCTTGTGGGACTTTCCTTTTCTTCCAGGGCCACTTCAGCCTTTTCATTCGGTGGCTTTCCTTGGAAGTACCCATTTTTCCTCTGGAATAAGTACCACGGAGACCTTTCTGAAGGACAGAAAGAGCATATTTCGTTCCCCATCTCCTCTGGAGACTGGGGGACGTAGGGGATCTCCAGATATCTTGGGACCTAGGTCATTCTGCCAGTCCTCGAGGTTCACTCTTCAATGTGGAGGCCTTCCTGAATTTCTTGTTACGGATCCTCCTTGGAGCAAGGTGTAGCCAGAAATTTCCATTTTATACACACAACTCCAACAAGTACACCACCACATTAAAAAATGTACACATCCTCTCCAAATGGCACCCTTCCAAACAAGTCAGATTGTTGTTAGATGATTCCTCTAATCTCTAAAGAGGTTATACATGTATCTGTCTCCTAAACAGAAAATTAAACAGAGTCACTCCTCAGTGGCCCACACTAACCCAAATACTACAGATTGGAATGAAAATGTTAACAGAAAGGCATATGGTTTGCAACAGGCACTCAAAACTGTACACAAATGTGTACAGTGGTATCTTTCTACCTACACACTTGCCTTGGAGTGGAGTTGTGTTCCTCTTTCTCTGGACACATCCCTACTTCTCTCGTACTCCTGTCCTCTGCCATTTTCCCCGCTCCTGTTGTCAGGAGGAAGGCTACTATTCAAATCCCTCCATTTAGACTTATTTTTTGGTCCCTAAGTCTCAGCTGGTGGCTGTGCCCTGGGCCCAGGGCCCATAGGCGACAAGTCTTTAGGGCTCCTGACCTGGATGGTTGATACCTTATGATCTCCCCAGGGCATCTGACTTAGACCTGTATCCTGCAGCCATTCCTTCCTCTGTGGATTAGCTCTGTCCTCTTGCCATTACCTCTGCTATTTTTTGGTGTTGGGAGGTTCGGCAAGGGCTGGCTCTCCCTCCTCCCTTCTGGGTAGGACAGCGACCCCTGACGCACGTGCTTCCCATGTTGTCTTCTGTCACCGGCTCCTAGCTGACTCCTTTCCATAGCCGCTGAACCTCCAGGTGGTGGCAGCCCCCACGGTCCTCCTGGCCATGTTTCTCAAAAGTTTTGTGGCCCTGGCTATGGTTTCAGGAGTGTTGGAGGTTTGAGTCAGAGTTCTTCCTGTTCTTCTCAGTGTTTGAAATGAGGACAGTCTCACTCACCTTTCACCATTCTTGAAAGGTCAGAAGAGTGCAGGGTATATCTTGCAGCCCATTCCTCACTTCCCGACGGCAGAGGTCCTGGGTGCTCTGTTTTGCCTGGAGACCATTCTTGGTAGTACGTGGGCTCGGTTCCACAGATGACCTCTGCGAATGTCCATGCTTTGACAGGCGGGGCGAGCAACACCTTTCCTGCCTGATCCACATTCGATGCCGGCCTGTCTTGTGTAATACCTACTTCTCCCGGCTTGCTGTTTTCTTGTGGGAAAAGTCTGTTACTCCTTCCTTTCCGTTTCTTCAGAGGGTTTCCTCCAACTGCAGCCAGAAGGGATGAGAATGTTCTCTATAGGGCCATGCTGGCAGTGCCCAGCATGGTCTCCTCTGCTTTCCCTTGGATGGGAATGTTCTCTATAGGGCCACGCTGGCAGTGCCCATGGTCTCCTCTGCTTTCCTCAGAGCAGTGGACCCTCCCATTCCCCTTCCCTGGGCTTCCTCTCACCCTTTCTGGTCTGAGGAGATTGCACCATTGAATTCTCAAGTCCCTCATCTTTTCAGCTTGGCTCCTTGTGTTGTAGCCTTCTCCTGCTTGGAGGCCTTCTTCAGGATTTCCGAGTTACCATGGGGGTCAGCATGCTGCCCTCAAACCCATACACGCCCATGCCAGAGGCCTTAATTGGTCTGGACAGCTTCTGGAGGACAGCCAGTTCACCAGCTTCGGGATGGTTTCTCATCTCTGTTCGGCTTTAGTCTGGGTTCTTCCAGACACCAGTGCATCCTTCTGCCTTCCTGCCTGTCTATTCCCAGAGGAAGTAGAGCCTAGATTTCTTGAGGAATCTCCCACCCCTTTCTGGAGGAGGGGCATTTCCCTGTCCTCCTGCCTTTTGGAAATTGGCGTTTCTCTTTCTCAAGGTATTTCTAAGCCCCAAGCCCTATTGGGCTAAGGTGCATTATGTACCCTCCCGCTGGAGAGAGGACTTTTCCAGCCTCTACCTAGTTACTACTGCCAGTAGTGTCTGGGTTTCTCTGTTTTGGATTATGCAGTGGTACGTTGTCCCATACATTCTTATCAGGAGGGCCCTCCACCTTTTCCTGATTTGAGACGCCTCCAGTCAGCCTATTTCTTGGGACGTAGGCTCTTCTGGCCATCCTGTTTTCTCTTCCTTCCTTCTTGCTACCTTGTTGACGGGTGCTTCAGTGCCTTTTGGACACAAGTCACAGGAGGTTCCATTTTGCACTTTGGCTCCTGTCACTGCTTCCAACCCCTTCTCGTGGTTGGTCGGGGCTTCCTCATTGGATGGCCGCCTGATCTGCAGCCTGTCTCTGGGTTCTGCCTGCCACAGGGGCATTATGTTGCCCAGTTCCAGTTTCTTTGGGGTTCTTTACCAAGTTCAGTTGACTGGGCTTTACCTTTAGGTGCAGGCTAGCCTTGGACTAGCAGTCCCTCAGGGACACCTGCCCTTATTTATTTATATTTATTTATCCTCCTCCTGAGTGTTGTCTCAGCTTGTTGGCACTGCTTGGAACTCTGTCCTAATGGTGTTGCCTACTGCAAGAGCCCTCAAAGTAAGACAGTGCAGTTACATGAGACTTACCGTAACAGTAGATCTTGAGGAGCTCTTGCAGTAGGCAGGCCCTCCTTCCATCCCCTGCTTTCTTTTTTTGGCTCATTTGGTCATTTCTATGGCTCTAGGAGCCCCCTCTTCCCCTGTCGCTCCTTTTACAGGTCTCTGCGGAGGAACTGAGGTGTGACTAGGGGACCACCCTCTTTATACCATTGGGGATGTTGGCATGCTGACATCGGGGCAGTCCCCACTGTAGTCTGCTAGCTGGAAGTTTTCCTGTGGTCCTAGTGCCTGGCAGCTTAGTCCTAATGGTGTTGCCTACTGCAAGAGCTCCTCCTAAGATCTACTGTTGCAGTAAGTTATTACGCAACTATACTTTTCAGATATAGGTCAGGTGGACAGGTAGCCCCTATTTCAGGTACAGGTCAAAGTGGACAGGTAGCCCAGTTTTTAGGTTCAGGTCAGGATGGACCATTTGCCCTAGTTAAAACTGCAGATTGACTGATTGAAATTATTTTCCCAGGTAAACTTACAGAGATACAGGAATTTTGTTTATAGATGTGATCTGGGAGGGCGGGGAGGAGGCATTATAAGGAGCATAAACACAATATACAGCAGTCAAGTAGATTTAAAAAACACCATAAAGTT
The DNA here is from genome assembly GCA_016271365.2 of Neoceratodus forsteri. Lineage (NCBI taxonomy): Eukaryota > Metazoa > Chordata > Ceratodontiformes > Ceratodontidae > Neoceratodus > Neoceratodus forsteri. Next base: position 1,629,306,317 of record CM028131.1, on the reverse strand, counting down.
CAGGACGTGCTAAAACAAAATATTCATTAATTTCAATAGAAGGTGGACAAACTGGTAACAAGAGTACAAAGTACAGCAATAGGAAATTCAGAACAATCCGAACAGTGAGTAGCATTGGTACAGTCGCAGCAGGATGTGAGCAATAACTAAAGGGGAACTGCACTGAACCTGTAAGTCATTTTAATCTGTAAACGCTTATTTTAAATATTGGTTCCAACTGTGTTATTCATCCTTCTCTACAGGCTTATTTGTTATCCTAGTGGGTGTTTCTGATTTGCACACAAGTAATAATCTGCACTCTGTAAACCTGTATGTAGCAATGTACCAAGACCCTAATGTAAACTCAATGTTATGTATTCCTGTACACTCTATATCATGTACCATGGTCTCCTATGTATAACTCTATGTGATGTATATTCTATCGCCCATGTATCCCTCCCCCAGGTCGCACCGGAGACGAGCATCTTTTGTTCAGTGTGCCCTACCTGGTGAAACTGTTCAATAAATAAATAAATAAATACCATTTTAGAACTATATGATTGTAGTTTATATCCCTGCTCAGTTCTTCCATTGTTGGTGTAATGCATCTGCAGTATCTTCTACTATAGAATCCTGTAGTTGAGAGGACATAAACCTACATCATATAGCTCTAAAATGGCGCTAACACCAGAGTGTAAATCAAAAACTACACCGAGGTTACTAACAGGCCAGCATAGGTGCAACAACAACAGAATTGGAACCAATATTTAAAATACAGCTTCTACTGGAAAAAATGACTTAGGTTTGGCCGTTCTCTCTAACAGAATGTTTAGTGACAAGAACACTAGTAGATGGGCAGACACCCTGGGCTAAGCCATTGCATAACTGAGGGAGTCTGTTGCTGAAGGCAAGGATCAAACTTCTTCTTGAACCTGTTTACTTACGTAACCGTGTGCCAATATGAGAATGCAGATTGTGCTTCAAATCCAAGGAGGGAGTAAGCAGCTTGTTCAGATAACTAGGACGTTTGTTAAGCTTGAATTTCTACCTATATAGGCATAGATACTGTGAGAATCTGCAGAAGAGCAGTGACCATTGCAGACTGCCATGCAGAGTACAGTGCTGTGTCCGGGATGGACATTGGAATATAAAGTGCCATAAGAAGTTGTACAAGGTATACTGTTTCAATAGGTGACATTTTGAAGCAGTGGCATAGATGATTTCGCCAGAGCCAGTTAGAGGTAGATCATGCATTCAACTATGCATTTCTGCTACCGTGGAAAGGCAGTCAGTTACTCCGTGGAGGGCACTCAACTGCATGTATGATTTTCTGATCAGAGACTGACTTTGAGAGGAGTTTAGGGATTGATCAAGAGTAAACCTACAAATTTATACTGTGATACAGCATTTAGAGTACACCACTCATTAGGAGATGTGCTATGCAGGTTTAAACTGTTTTTCAAGCAATACCTGGGACCAAAAATCATAGAGACCATTTTAGATCAGAGCGGAGAGGTAGGTAGTCCCTGTTTCAAGTACAGTTCAAGGTGGGCAGAAAGTTCTGGTTTCAAGTAGCCCTAATTTCAAATATGGGTCAGGGTGGACTAGTAGTCCTGGTTTCAGGCATATATAAGAAAGGACAGGTAGCCCCAGTTTCAGGTACAGGTCAGGTGGACAGGTAGCCCCAGTTTTGTGTACAGGTCAGGTGGACAGGAAGCACTAGTTTCAGGTACAGATCAGGGTGGATAGGTTGCCCTAGTTTCAGGTACAGGTGAGGGTAGACAGGTTGCCCTTAGTTTTAAGTATATGTTGAGATAGACAAGGAGCCCCGTCTCAGGTACAGGTTAGGAAGGGTGGCCATGTTGCCCAAGTTTCAAGTACATGTCAGGGTGAACAGGTTGCCTCAATTTCAGGTACAGGTCAGGGTGGACAAGTAGCCTTAGTTTTAAGTATATGTCAAGGTAGACATGTAGCCCCCATTTTAGGTACTGGTCCGGTTTATAGGTTGCCCCAGTTTCAGGAATAAACTGAGATGGATGGGTTCCATAATTTCACGTACAGGTCAGGGTGGACAGTTCGCCCTAGTTTCAGACATAGAGGACTAGTGTGAACAGGTATTTTCAGTTTCAGGTTCTTTTCAGTATGTGCATATAGCCCTGGTCCCAGGTACAGGATGGAGTGGAGAGGACTAATTAGATTTAAGCAGGGCAAGATTGAAGCCATTACAGTAAACTGAAGTCAGGGCCTCAGGGCATAAAGGTGTTTTGTGTCTGCCACTTCATGGCTGGGTTCCTCTCCATTGCCTTCTTTAGCCTGTGAAAGAAGAAATGCTAAATTCATGTATTTTTCAGAACCTGCAGTACACAACATGTGCTGTCTAATGGAATTCCTGTGGAGTAGTTGAGGGTGGAATCGCCTTCAAACTGCAGGTCATTGACTCCTTAACCCAGGACTTTCCCTGCACTGTCCGAGCAAGTCCTCAGTGCACAAGGGTACTATGGAATGGGTTCCTGCTATAGCTCGGCAGAGTCATCCAGTTTAGGGCTGTCCCAAAATGTGAGTTTTATGATGGCTTCCTTGGGATTGATTAGCTGATTAGAGGAATCTGACAGGAAAGATGTAACACCGAGTGAAGTCTCAAATAGTTTTGTTTACATAAAACAGCAATTACCTTGGAGAAAACTGCATTCTCACCCCAGGAGTCCTTTAGCATCAGTAACAATAGCAGTAAGCTGACCAGGTTGAACTGCCTCGGAGGTGGAGCCATGAATATTCATTAAAATAGAGTGGCCAATCAGAATCAAGCAGGAAGTTGTGCAGCATACAAAGTGTCCATGGGGCTTCAGAATTTTTCTTTGATTAAGAAATACTGCTACTGAGGTGCTCTTTCTCATTCTTGAGAAACACATTTTTGTACCTAAATCTTTATTTTTGTGCTGAGTTTGTATTTTACATTTATTACCATTTTATGGTTTTTTAGTGGTTCCTTTCTCGTTCCCAGGAACCACACTTTCCTTTTTCCTCGGTTCCTTTTAACTTTTCTGAGGTAAAATATACCGTGTTTTGAGTATTTCAGTAGTTTTCAAGGTCTTTTAATAGAGGCTCCCTTATGTTACCGGAACTGCTATTTTTCTGTATTTCTACTGAGTTTTGTTATTTTAAATCATTGGTTCTTTACTGCTAGGGAACCGACTGCATTTACAGTTTTTCCATTTTGGGAACTGATGTTTTCAGTTTTGTGACACATTGTTATGTCAGAAAAGCCAAAAAAGAGGACTGGACCCACAGGTTTTAAAATTTGTATTAAGTGTGGTATGTTTACAATGCTTGAGTCCAGAACATTTTGCTCTAAATTCTGCTCAAAACTATTAAAAGAGGGCCAAAAGACTAGAAGAGATGGCCTCTAGTAATGCTTCTCCTATTAAGGAGGGGTCCACTGCCCTGGATAAGCCTAAAGATAAGGACTCCTCAGAAAAACGAGTCTGATAAACAAAACAATAAAAATTGTGACATGCCAAAAAAAAAAGGGTGGACAGACCACATGGTCTGTTCCAGCAAAATAACTATGTAAAGACAAACATACCACTGCCCCTCCACGTCAAGGCAAGGAGAGATGCCAGTGGAAAAATCATAAAAGACAAAAAAGAATAAAGAGGTCAGTCACCCACTGAGGTCTCTGACCCTAATGAAGATTTACCTAGTAAAGAAATGGCAAAGCATGGCACCTATATCAAACTTTACAGGGTATAGGGGCTTTTCTCTGCCCCTCTCTCCTGTTAACCCTAGCAGCTCTGTCCCATCCTTTGGGACATCCTGCTACTACATTCAGGGGATTACGATGCTGATGATAATGATTAAGATAACAATGGGGACCAGCCTCTGGTGCTGGACATTTTGCCTGACCACGCTTTGGTAACTCTCCAGATGGCTAGGGAGGACCTTTCCTCCTCTGACCTTCTTACAGCACATGGTGAACACCCTGGACCTCCCTCCTCAGGAGTCTACCGAGGATGATGATGATGGTAAAGAGGATGAAGACTATAAAAATCTGATAGGTCTTCCTCCTACAAATCCTTCAAGAAATCCACTATGAAGCTCCTGCGGGCCCCTACTTCCCTGTCAGGAGTGGCCAAGAAAGTGGATAGAAAATATTCTCTGGCTAAAAATGAGGCTGATTTTCTTTATACTCATCCCAGCCATGAAGGGGTGGTTCACGCCGCAGCCTGTGATAAGGCTAAGGTCCCTCTCACCTCTATGCCTCCTGAAAAGAAGTCACAAAGTTAGATGCTATGCTAAAAATCTTGTATCACAGCCTCTTACTTAGCATACTCTGCTATGTACCAGAAGGTTCTTTGGAGTTCTGTCCAGGACATTCTGTCACACAGATCTGACAGGATGATCTTCCTGGACATAAAGTCTCCATTGCTCATTCACATTGGTGGGATCTATGCCGGAGGTGCTAGAACCCAGCAGGAGCAAACTTTTGCAGGAGGGCGTGCCAGAGATGGAGCCATGAGGAGCGGCACCGTGAGTCTCGCTCGTGTGGCAATGACTATCTTGGCATCGACCCTTCAACCACCTCAGTTCCTTTTTCCCACTGTTGAGTGCGCTTCAGTGACGATGTCGCCGCCTGCCAGAGTCAAACTTCAAACTAGCAGCACAGTTTATTATTTCGTAGTATATCTCGAATACATACCGCTCATTATAATTTATTCTTATTAAAGAAAGAAGTCTCGGTCTACATTGACGGAGTCGACACGAGCAGGTCAGGTGGCGGTAGGGAGACTTCGCATGAAAGCTGTGTTCAGTCAGCGGGCTGGGTCCAGTCGCGCCCTCTCCGGAGGGGGGTGGGGTCTGACAACGGATGGTCAAGGACTGACGGAGGGCGGTCCCCAGAAGCTTAAAAGAAACGATCGCATGCTTGGCACCATTCGGCCTTGAGCTCTTCTTCGCCCACAGAGCAAAAAGAAGGCGCCACTCGAGGTTGCCCTCTGGTATGTCTGCACGTTGATGGTCAGTCATTGGGGTCAGTTGCTGGTCTCCTTCTCCGGAGTCGCGGTTTCTGTTTCTGGTCACCAACCTCTTCAACATCGGAGCCCTTCCCGCCTTCTGGTAGGGCTTCAGATGAGCAGTTTCATCAGTGGGCCGCTCTGATGGAGCAGTGGGCTTGGAGGCTGGCCCAGCTGCCCAGCCCAGTCACTCCAGGCCCTCGCGGGCTCTTTGGGGATCGGGTAGTGCGGTTGGGCCTCCCTAGTCATGCTGGCGCCTTCTTGGTGCCGTCTACTCCGTGCTCAGGTGTCCCCCCACATGGCTGCGGTGTGGGAAGCCACACCGATGTCTCTATCTCCTGGTATTCTTCCTTCTTTCTCCTCAAATCCTAGTTTTGGAGCCCTGTATTTGGTTTGGCACTGTTGGCATCGATGGGTCACTTGGCACGTCCTCGACACCGATGCGTCTGTCAGTCTTTGTCGCCGACGCACTGTGCAGCCTTCCGGTGCCGTCCTTGGTTCCACATGCGACTTGTCGGCACCTGTTGGGTTTGTTGCACCGAGGGCTGTGCACAGCGCTGGGTCAGGCAGCGCCATGCTCTTTCTCAGCCGAGGCTTGGTGTGACATCTTCCAGTGTTCAGGGCTTCTCAACTCCAAACCTTTTTCCTTCCTCTTTTCCTTCTGATTTTCACTCCTTTCCTGTCCATACAGTCCCTCCTGGGCTGTCAGGAGATGATATTGAGCCTGACCCAGACCTTAGTCTGGGTGATGACATGGAAGGAACAGGATCTAATCCTGCTGCAGAGCCTGTGGTCGAGTACCTGTCATTTAAGTCTCTGCTGAAAATTTGAATTCCACTTTTCTCTCCAGACTACAGATATCGATCCTGGGAAGCTTTTAAAGCTCCAGTACCTTCATATGAAATTTGCCAGCAGATAAAGGCCTAGAGGTCTATCAAGTCTGCTCGAATGTGCAACTAGCACCCCTTATCCTGCAGCTGCCCTCCTTCCACCCTTCCCTTCATTGACCCTACCCTTGTCCTGTCCCATCCCCTTTTGAAGCAGTCCACTGTTCCACTGGATACCACTTCTGCAGGTAACGCATTCCACCCAGCCACCACCCTCTCTGTAAAAAGTGTCTCCTCATCTCCTCCTGAACCTTCCTCCTCCTGTCTCATATCATGGCCCCTAGTGTCCCTCCCTCCCTTACTTTGAACAGCCCTCTGTACCTGTCTTGTTTATTCCTTTCATATATTTAAAGGTATCAATCATGTGCCTCTCCCTCCTCTCCTCCAGTGAGTACATGTTCAACTCCTCAGCCTCCTCTTGTATGATAAGTCCCCAGCCCTTGATCATCTTTGTCACCCTTCACTGCACCCTCCAGTAACTTAATGTCCCTCTTCAGATCGGCGCCAGTACTGCACGCAGTACTCCAGGTGCAGTCTAACTAATGACCTATACAGTGGCAGAATCACTCTCTCTCTCCTCGAGGATATACCCTTTGCAATACAACCCAGCATTTTGTTGGCCTTTGCAGCTGCCTTCCTACATTGTGCCGAGTTATTCATTGACCCTGTAATGAGCACCCCATGTCCCAGAGATCCCTATGGATTTAACTCCCTGGTACAGCCTTCCTTAGAGACGCTTTCTCAAATGGTATGGAATAATCCCGCTCATTCCTTCTGTGGCTAAGTCCACAGATAGAAAGTACACTGCTCCCAAGGATTGACCCATTTTGGCCTCCCAAGCCTTTGCAGACCCTATTGTGGTCTTGGCAGAGAATGATAAGGTCGTCCTCACTTAGGCTACTACAGCCTGACCTATAAACAAAGAATCTTGCAAGATAGATACTTTAGGTAAGACAGTCTTTGCTGCATCCATCCTGGGTATGTGTATTGCCAGCTACCAGGGTTATTTCTCTCACTATGAGTATGTTCTTTGGCATTCACTCAAACAAATGGTAGAAGCTCACCAGAGTCGGACACCAATTCAGAGCTTCTTCAAACCATAATCTGGGGTATGGGTCCAACAACCAGCAGGTTAAAGCAGCTATGGGCGTCTCGATACTGCCTCCCTAGCGGTGGCGGCGGGCATTGTACCGCCATCACTCCTGACTCGCCTTCAGGCTTCCACGAATGATGCCCAGCAACAGGTCATGGCATTACCTCTCGATAGTATGTATCTCTTCGGTCCTCAAATAGAGCAAGCTCTAGAGGTCACACAAAAGACTAGACCTGCCATTAAATTGGCTTGACCTGTTCCCTCCCTTCTCGGGGGTGTTAATAAACATCAGTTTCACAACCGTCAGTCCTTTCGAGGCAAGAGCAGGAGGTTTTAATTAAAACAAGCCCCCAGCCTCAAAGGAAAACACAACAGAAGCACAAGGCCCAAAGCGCCCAGTGCTGCCTTCTCAGTTTCTGGCCCAAGTCCCACCTCAGCTGCCTGAGGGGATTCTTTCTCAGCAGTGGGAGGTCGTCTGACTCAGTTCTACAACTGGTGGAAGTCCATAGCATTGTACAAATGGATCCTCCGGGTAATCTGCGAGGGTGTTCCCTCAGTCTTTCAGAGACCCTTCGGATCGTCTCTCAAATGACAGCCTAGGCTGTCAGTATTTCAGTCAGGATTCTCGCTTCCGAGATGCAAGGCCTTCTGAACAACAGGGCAATAGAAATAGTTCCGCTGGATCAACGTAACACAGGGTTCTACCCATTACTTTCTAGTTCCAAAGAAAACCGGGGGCATGCACCCCATTTTGACTTCAGAAAATTGAACAAATATCTTCCCAAGGAAAAGTTCAAAATGATTTCGCTAGGAACCCTGTTACCTTTGCTTCATCAACAAGACTGGCTAGCCTCCCCGGACATGCAGGATGCTTACCAGCATATTCCTATTCACCCAAAGCATCACAAATACCTACGGTTTGTGACTTTGGGCCAGCATTATCAGTTCAGAGTCCTGCCCTTTGGGTTATCCTCGGTGACACAAGTTTTACACAGTGTTGTGCAATTCTCACAGCGCTCCTCAGAAAGATCGAATACAAGTGTTCCCATATCTGGATGACTGGCTTCTAGCAAGTCCTTCCAGACAAGGAACTCTCGTGTCGTAGCCATGGCCTCAGACTTTCTCACATCCATGGGAGTCCTGATAAATCTCAAGAAACCACAGTTGCAGCCCCTCCCAGAAGCTGCTTTTCATAGGAACTCTTCTGGACACCTCCTGTGCGAAAGCTTTTCTACCAGAGGACAGGAGGAGCGATATCCTACAGATGGCCCAATACATCAGAGAGAACAGCTCGGTTCAAGCTATCTCGATGCAACGGATGCTAGGTCTCATGGCATCCTCGGTGTTCACTGTACCCCTAGCACGCCTCCACATAGAACCTCTCAATGGATGCTCAGTACTTAGTGGTCCCCAACCACTCACCCTCAGTCCTTTCTCATCAGGGTCACAGAACTTGAAGAGGTCATTCACCTGTGGTCACAAGAGGACAATCTTCTGGAAGGTATCCTTTGCTCCTTGGATCATCAGATTTCCATTACCACAGACACGTCCCTGATGGGGTGGGAGCTCACTGTCAGAATCTCACACCCACGTGACGTGACTCAGGATGAGTCCCAGCTCACATAAGTGTCTTAGAAATGAGAGCCGTCCTTATGCAGTCCGGCTTTGAAGAATGTTCTTTGTCACAAGAACATTCTCCTTTAAATGGACAACAAAGCAGTGATCATCCTGGACTGTCTCCATCACTCATTCACACTAGTGGGATAGCGCCAGAGGTGCCAGGACCAGCGGGGCAAAATTTTCTAAAGGGTCGGCGCTGGTGGGACCGCGCATGCGCCTTTCGCGAGACTAGCTCGCGCCTGTATAAACTATTTCAGTGTCGACCTCCAACCGCCTCAGTTCCTTTTCTCCCGCCATCGAGTGCGCTTGGATGTCGACATCGCTGGTTTGAGTCAAAGTTTTGTCTATATGACAGCAGTTTTTAGTGTTTAATTTAACTGTTTAATTTAACTATTTAGTAGTAATTTTTATTTTACAAACAAGAAAGAAGATTATGAAGAAAAATAAATTCCTGCCATCAGCGGGAGTCATCCTTAGGCGGTAGCGGTGATGGTAGGGAAGACTTTGTTTGAAAGTTGTTATGGCAGAGGGGCTCTGCCCAGTCCGTGCTCCTTAAGTAGCGAGAGAGGGTCTGACTATGGACAGTCCTGTGCTCCGGGGACAGTCCTCCGAAGCACAAATCTAGTGGTTCCGGGATCCGGCTCCACTTAGCCTCGAGCTCTTCTTCCTCATTTCGGGAAGAAGAATCGGTGCCGCCGAGTTTCCCTTGGTATGTCTGCACGGGGATTGTTCATCGGAAGGGGCAATAGGCCTGAACCGACTTTGGTGGTTCCCTTGGTCCCGCTCCTAATGGCCTTTCTCGACTCTGGACTCCATCTCTTTCTTTGTTGAAGTTCGGTGAACAGTTTCACCTCTGGGCCACTCCTGTGGAGCAGGGGTTTGACTTTCCTTTTTCCTGGCTGTGTTCCTGTTTTGGGGACCTCCGGGCCCTGGAGCCATTAGACTGGAGCTGGGTCAATTAGATCAAGATGAGCGCAGTGCCCCTCTTGGTGCCTTCGCCACCGTGTCGACCCCTCGTGCCTACCCACCCTCTTCTTTTTCCATGCTGGGGCTGGCACAGGCACCACCTTTTCCATCTCCCCATCTTCTCCATTGGCTTTTCCACAGTGTTTTCTTGGTGCGTGCCTGATGCCTGGGTGGCGCTGCGGGTCGGCGCCGTGGCTACTGGTTTGACATTGGTGCCGAGGCAGCGCAGTTGGGGGAACAGGTCGCGCCAGATCGGCACCATGGCTTGGCGCCTCGTGGGTTTCCGTGTGGCACCGTGGGTGCTGTCATTGTTGCCATCATTGCCAGCACCGCTGGCTGTGCCGTGGTGTCTCGCAGTGCTGCAGATGCCTGTGGGTGCTCGTGGGTGGTGCGGGCACCTGAGGGTGATGCCGCACACCCACAGGTGCCGTGGGCGGTGCTGAGTACCTGTGGGTGGTGCCACAGGCCTTTTCCAGGCACCTGCAGGTGCCACGGGCAGTGTCGGGCACCTTGGGTGCCATGGGGCCTAGTATCTTTGGTACCATGAGTCCATGGGTGTCAGTAGTACCATGGTGCCTTGGGTGCCATAAGTGCCATGGGTGCCCTCAGGTGCTATTGCTGCCATGGGTTTCTTGGGTGCCATGGGCGCAAGGTGACCTTGCGTGCCATTGCTGCTGTGGGTGGCGAGGATGCCTGTGGGTTCCGCCGTGGTGCCCTCGGTGTCTCCCAGGTTGGCATAGGCACTGCTTGGTGCCCTCTGTGCCCGCGAGTGATGCTGGTGCTGCAGGTGTGCCAGTTGGTGCTATCCGACAGAACTAGGGACAGATTTCCATTTGCGGACCTCTTCCTCCATGGAAATTGTGGCAGGATGTTTCCACAGAATGAAGTCCTGTTCTGTGGATTATATTTTTCCACACATCTTAGTGGGTGACGGTCTGCATCGGGTCTTGTGTCATCCAGTGGTTTTCCGCTGATGGGACTCTTCTGTTCTGTTCTGCCAGCAGAATTTCTCATTCTGCTCAGCACTTTCTCGGCCCCACATGGTGCCATGAACAAACTAGAGTCCTTCCTACTCCTTCAGGGAGGCGGAGTAAATAGTGCCTCACGCATTGAGCCTTCTACTGCTATTCGGTCACTTCAGTGATTGGGTTAGCCCTAATTTGGTCCTGCAGTGTCCTCCTCGAAGCACATCTCCTCTGTTTCTCCTTACAAATCCAGCCCCTGTTGTTTTCTGTCGGAATGTTTTTCCACAGTGACACGTCCTCCTGTACACTTTTCCTTCTTCCCTGAGTTCAGGGACTGCTACTACAGTTATACACACAGGGGCAGGATGCTTCCTTTTTGGAATATGCAGTGGGTAGGATCTGGTTCTACTAGACCTCCACATGAGGCTTCTAAGTCATGCTTGGCCTTCCATCAGGAAGGTTCCAGTGACTAAGTGGAGACTATTCTCCTTGATGGGCTAACTCCACCTGGACCCCTTTGCTCACCAAGTAAGGAGTTCAAGTGCTCCTGGACCTGTTGTTTACAGGTCAGCCATACTTGATAGTAGGGGTTTCTATCTGCACTTTCTGGTCTACCCTGAACCAGTAGACTTTACCTCTGACTCTTTCAGTTCCTGAAGTCCTTTTACATTACATTAGTACATGTTTTGGACTCTTTTAATTTTGGTCCTAGAACGAATTGTGAATCCAGGTTCTTGCCGCTCTCCCAGAGTGGTTGTGGCTTCCTGGTAGACTTTCATTTGTGCCCATTGCAGTCGTCTGCAAAGTGGTGAGTTACAACTCGGCGCTTATCTTGTAGGTACTATGATCTTCCCTTGTCAATCTTCACCATTCATTACTGTTTGGTTTAGTGCGAGCCGCACCCATCTGGGAGTTTTTTTTTTTTTTTGGGTCGGCTCAACCAGCCGCCCTCGAGCACGACGCGACCGCGCGTCATGCGCGAGGGCGTTCGCTAGGTGCCGCAGACTCCTCCTATCTCAGTTCTGTTTCTCCTGCCATCGAGGCTGCACCTGCTGCAGGTAGTTGAAGCTTTTCTGCGTCACAAGACTCCTCGTTTTCTCCAGTGGTTCTCGCTCACGCCGTCTCCCGGTAAGACCGTTCCTTTATTTCTATCGATGGCACCGGTGCTTTGTTGCTGTTTTTTGTCTTATTTAGTTAGCATCCATGTCAGGTTCGGGGCAAAACATAAATCAAGGCGGGCCATGCCCCATGCGTCGGTGCTCCTGTGGCCAGCATTTCTCCGTCACGGATCGGCATGATGTCTGTCTCCGTTGCCTGGGACCCAACCACGATATGGACGCGTCGATGCCTGTTTCTCCATGGACCGTCGTGTCCTCGAGTCCGCCATTCAAGATCGGCAAGGCCCGCCGACCTTCGGAGACGGCGTCGCTCTGAGATTCCGTGGGTCTCTAGGCCCTTCTCCGGGTCCTCTCTCAGGCCTATACGGTCCGTGGAGGAGGCTTCCTCCTCTTCTCTTGCCGAAGAGGAAGCTTTTGCGGTGTCGGAGGCGTCGTGGTCCGTCCCTGGGCGTGGTGGGACACCGCCTTGGCAGTGACCTCCTTGAGGTGCGCAGGCCCCCAGTGTCGAGGCCCATGCCTGCTGGGCCTGCACCGGTGGACCCTCGACACTGCCCTCCGGTGCGTTTGGATCCTGGCACCACTAACAGCGTCGGTGATCGAGATGGTGCCTTTGGCGGCACCGCTCTGGCCTTTGGCGCTGCTCGTGGCGCCGCCAGGCCGGTTAGCTCACGGCGGGTCGGGTTCCGGTGCCAGGCGGGCGCCGTGGGCCTGGCCAGCGCCCGATGAGGGCTGGGACCGGCCCAGCGGTGTGGGTGGGCCAGGTCGTCCGCGCCAACTTCTGGCACTGGCTGCTTCGGCGCCATTTCACCGGGGACCCCTGGGGTTGCTGGTATTGTGGTCCAGCTGGTCCCTTCCTCTTCAGAGAGGTCGATGACTCAGACGTGGACCCGTCCCTGGCAACCTGACTGTTTGGAGTCGGGGTCCCGTGGCACGTGGTGTCAAGAGGCCCAGCGGGTTCTTCCGCTGTCCCCGCTGCTGTCCTCTCCTGAGGGCCCTTGGGCTGGGGTGGTCCTGGGTCCCTGGGGGCGATGGAGTGGGGCGGAGGAGGGCTCTCCCTCCTGGGGTGCTCGTGACAGCTACCTCCCTGGTGCTGTTGCAGCCACTTGGGGTGGTAGACGCTGGGGTCGAGGAGGAGGACGCTCTGAGTCTGAGGGTCAAGGCGGGTGCAGTCATCACGGTCTCTGCCGCCACCCCTCAGGGGTGGCTAGGAGCCGAGCGGTGGGTCCCGTCTTTTCCTCTTGGACCCTGGGGTCCCCTCCGTGGGCGTTGCTGTGGGCTGCCCTTCTGGATCCATGCAGTCCAGGTTCGTCACAGGGAGGATCCTTCTGGGCTCTTCCAGGTTTCGCTTCTCCAGGGTTCCATTTTGGACCTGGTCTGTTGTCCGAATCCCACCAGCTCGGGCTCCGTTCTCCGATTCAGAGCCCTAGCAGAGGACAGTTGCTCTTGTAGGTGCCCATCTCCCATTCCTCTGCAGCCACCCCGCCTCTTCCAGGCCATGTCGGTCCCACGGGCCCGTTATCCTGGGAGCAGTTCAGAGGTTCTGCAGTGGCCTTCCCTCATATGTCAGGTGTGTGAATGAGCGGTCTTTCACCTATCCCCACCCGCGCAAGAATCTTCTGGACACCTCGAGCTCTCCATCATCCTCGCCTCCCTCCTCTGAGGAGAGGAACCCTCTGCTCATATCTCCTCCGATGCTGATTTCACTGAATATCAGCGATTCCTTTCGAGGATGGTGGGGATCTTGAATCTCCCGTTAGGCGAGACAATACCAAAGCGGGAGACGCGTGAATTCCTTGGAGAATTCAGTGCCCAGCACCTGGTGGTACCTTCCTGGCCTATCCTTCCAGGAGGCTCTATCCGTTCCTGGCAGCCAGCCGCCCCTTCTCCAGCCCCGCAGACTGTCGTAAGGTATTGTGCCCTTGATGTCCTATGTACTCTCCCAACCGCCTTCGGGTTCGGTATAGAGACTCCCTCCGGGCGCTGCCGCCAGCGCACGACCGTCCACCGGATTCAGATTCCCTACAATTGCCCGTGGGGGTAAGAGTGTTCTTTTCCTCTCGTGCGATGGCTTGTATTGCATCTCATCAGGCTCATCACGCTGCCTACAGTAGGCATTTGTGGTCGATGCTCTCTCAGATCTTAGCATCAATGCCTGATATGGAGCAAACCAGACAAGCTATTGCCTCTCTGCTATAGGTCTGGAGTTGGCTAGACACCAAGCAAGGGCATCTTATGACGCCAATGAGGTGGCTTCCAGGCTTATGGGACAGCGATCTGCATTAGGCGGATGGCATGGCTTCATCTATCAAGGTTGTCACCCTGGCCCGCGAGGGTGATTCGCTCAACTTTCCGGGGACCTGTCTCTTTTCCTCCAGAGCTAGGGAGATTACTGCAGGGGCTCCTCCGTTTCCCCATCCTCGGGGACACCTCCTAGCTCTTCTCCCACATAGGCTTTTCTCTGGATTAGCCCAGGGTCTTCCTCTTCTGTTTCTCACCAACAGGAGGCTGGGGTTTTGTTCCTCAGGGTTCTAACCCCCGCTGGTACTCACCCAAGCAGTAATGAATGGTGAAGATTGACAAGGAAGATATGAAATTACGTACCTACCGTAATTCTTGATCTTCTCTTGTATCTTCACCATTCATTACTGATACCCACCCACCTTCCCTCAGTGGCCTCCTTCTGTGGCGCCTCCCTCCTCGCTTCCTCTTCCTTCCTTTGGCCTTTATGAAAAGAAAAAAAAAATGTTTCTGTTCCCATTCTTTATGAATGGTTCTTATTTTCCTCAAGGTAAAGAGGAACGAGCATGGTTGTACTTTTCTCTTATTCTGAGGGAACTCTTTCTGACCGCCCTTAGGGTGTGATTCCTCATGCCTTCTTCAGGCTATGCAGTTTCACAGCTTAAGAGGCCATGCTCTGACTCGCCTCGGCAAAATGCAGAATCTCTGGCAGGTATTAATTTGAGCTCTTCTACTGCTGATTGAACTTGTCAGCTATAGCGTCTACTTGCCTTGCCTTAGGGAGTCTGATTGAGTTCCACTCATCTTTCATACAAAGCTGCTTTCGAGAAGGCATAGTCTTCCCATACACTGCTGTGTTAGCACTTAACAAGGTGCTAAGGGACTTAGTCCCCTTCCTGGGTGGGCGCTCTTCCCGAACAGGTTCTGCCCGGGCAGTCTAGGAGCCCTCAGCTAGGATGTAGGGACTTGGCATGTTGAGAGTTCAGAGATGTTGCCCTCATTCGAATCTGTTCAGGTGGTTCGGCCGAACCTCCCTCAGTCCTAGCAACTGGGATTCTTGCTCCTTGTTAGTTCTCGAGCCTATAAGCCTCTCAACCAATGCTTGATGGGCACTGTTCTCCCTCTCAACATGCCTCTTCTTCTTCTTCTTCTTCTTTCTTCTCTCCTCTCTCTCTGTTCCTCCCTAGAGCCACCCGGAAAGGAGGCCCTCATGGTCCTTAGGGTGGGAATTCTCTCTCCTCTGTCTATTCTCCACCGGCTTTTACCTTTTCTGTTTATATCCTTTCCTTTTTCGTCCCTCGGCTCTCTTGCCTCGCTTTCCTTTTTCTTACCCTTTATTTTACCTTCTCCGGCTACAGAACTGAGATAGAGGGAGGTCTACGCGGCTAACGGCCGCCTCTTGCTGGCGCATTGCGTCAGCGTCGAGGCGGCGCCGTTGGAGCCGACTCAAAAAAAAACTCCTCAGAACGGGTGCGTGCCTCCGGCATTAACCCAATCAGTAATGAATGGTGAAGATACAAGAGAAGATCAAGATTACGGTAGGTACGTAATTTTCATTTCTAGATGCTCTTTACAAGACAGCTCTTTTATCAGCAGGACAGTCCTTGGCCGTCCTTTCTGAGTGAACCCTGTCTCCTTCCACCCTACTCAGGGTTGTTGGTTTTAGCTTGGTACTCTCCACTAGTGTGAATGAGTGATGGAGACTTAGTCCAGGAAGATATGGAAATTACGCATACCGTAATTATTGATCTTCTTGGACAGTCTTCATCACTCATTCACACGCCCACCCACCATCCCATGGGTTCACTCATTTTCTTTCCTGGTCTTCACGGTCCTATGATTCAGACTGTGAGGACATTGTTCTTGACCTTTCTTACAAAGGCCATCTGGGCCTCTCAGGCCCAGAAACTCAGAATAAGTTATTCTCATTAGTTATGCTGCAGCTCCTCGATTAGAAAAGATACTGAGGTGGTTGGAGGTTGACGCCAAGATAGCCTATACAGGCGTGAGCCAGTCTCACGGTGCCACGATGCGCTTGTCCTACCTTGGCGCTGACCCATTAGAAAGTTTTGTCTCTCCTTATCCTGTGCTCTGGCGCGATCCCACTATTGTGAATGAGTGATGGAGACTGTCCAATAAGATCAATAATTATGGTAAGTACGTAATTTCCAGATGTATTACATCAACAAGCAGGGTGTTGCCCACTCTTACCCTTTATTCAGGAAGCAATGAGAGTGTGGAATAGTGTCTAGAGCACAAACTCTAATTCAGGCGGTCTACCTTCCAGGAGTGCGGAGCTAACTGGCAGACCGTCTCAGCAGAACAGAGACAGATCCTCATGAGTGGTCTCTAGACTCAACCGTAGCTCAGTCACTATTCGCAGAGTGGGGAACTGCAGACCTGGACCTTTTGCATCCCCACCCAACACAAAACTGCCTCTCTTCTGCTCCACAAATCCAGGGCCTGGCATTTTCTGTCAGGATGCGTTCAGGCTGCAGTGGACAAAGCGCTTTCTATCGCCTTTCCTCCTCTTCCTCTAATTCAGAGGTACTTCTAAAGTTCGAGTCAGGGGACAAAATGATCCTCATTGCTCCCTTCTGGCCTCAACAGATATGGTTTCCGTTACTCAACAGTATGTTGCAAACCCTCAGTGCTTCCCCTTCAGGCGAACCTTCTGACTTAGGGGCCTGTGGTCCATCCCAATCTGATGCTTCACCTTCACCTTGGCTCCTGAGCGATAGAAGTGAACAGGTTCAATGTCTCTGAGAGTCTCAGATATTCTTTTAGGCTGCGCATAAGCCAGCCACTAGAAAAACTTACACAGCCAAATTGAAGTGTTTTACCTCTGGTGTGCAAGATCCTCTTTGAATCCTTTTTCCTGCCCACCAAATAAAGTTCTAGAGTCACCTTTTAGACCTCTCAGATTCAGGTCTACAATACTTTATAGTCAAGGTTCACCTTTGTGCCATTTCAGCTTATCATGAGCGAGTACTTTCCTTGTCACTGGCTCAGTTTCCAGTAGTTAAGAGGTTTCTTAAGGGTATTCTGCATACCAGACCTTCTATCAGGCGTCCAGTCGCAGCCTGGGACATTTATCTTACGAACATGTGAACATCTGAAATTTGCCAGCCGATAAAGGCCTAGAGGTCTATCAAGTCTGCTCGGAATGTGCAGCTAGCACCTATTCTGCAGCTGCCCCTCCCTTCCACCCTTCCCCTCATTAACCCTCCTCCCTGTCCTGTCCCATCCTCGTTGAAGCAGTCCACTGTTCTACTGCATACCACTTCAGCAGGTAACACATTCCACCCAGCCACCACCCTCTCTGTAAAAAGTGTCTCCTCATCTCCTCCTGAACCTTCCTCGCTCCAGTCTCATCATGGCCCTGGTGGCCTCCCTCCTTACTTTGAACAGCCCCTCTGTACCCGTCTTGTTTATTCCTTTCATGTATTTAAAGATTTCAATCATGTCACCCCTGTCTCTCCTCTCCTCCAGTGTGTACATGTTCAACTCCTCAACCTCCTCTCGTATGATAAGTCCTCCAGCCCCTTGATCATCTTTGTCGCGCTGCTGCACCCCTGTACTAGACATGCTCACTCAAAAAGCCTTCGAGCCTCTAGCTACCTGTGAGCTGAAATTTCTCACTTGGAAAACGGCCTTCCTGGTGGCCATTGCCTTGGCCTGCAAGGTCTCTGAAATTCATGCCTTGGTCAAAGACCCTCCATATGCTGTGTTTCATAAGAGCAAAGTAGTTCTTAGGATCAATCCTAAGTTTCTCGCTAAGGTTGTTTCAGAATTCCATCTAAACCAACCTTTAGTCCCTACCTACTTACTTTGCACACTTTCTAAATGAAGGAGAGCGCACTCTTCATTCTTTGGATGTCAAAAGAGCTCTGCGTTTCTATTTAGATAGAACAAAACAAATTCAGAAAGCTCAGCAACTGTTTGTTTCCTTCAGTGAGACCCGCTGGGTCAACCTGTCGCTATCAGATGCATTTCAGCATGGCTGGTGGCATGCCTTCGCCACTGTTATTCTATGGCTGTTAAGCTGGAAGGCAGAGTGCTCATTCTACTAGAGCAGTCGCGGCATCCCTAGCGGAAATCATAGCGTGCCCATTGCAGATATTTGCAGTGCGGCTACCTGGAGCTCAGTGCATACGTTTGTCAAGCACTATGCCCTGGGTGTCCATGCCAGGTGACATCTTTCATTTGGCAGAACCATCCTTAATGGACTTCTATCCTAAATTTGTGAGCTTGTGGTCTCTCCTGCCGCCCTCTCAGGGGATTATTAGCTCAGTACTCTCCCATCAGTGTGAATGAGTAGTGGAGACTTTATGTCCAGGAAGATATGGAAATTACGTACTTCCATAATTCTTGATCTTCTTGACAAGTCTCCACCACTCATTCACACGCCTACCTTGCATCCCCTGAGCTCACCTCTGTTGTTGGTCTTCACTCCCTCAATCTTTAGGCTATGAAGACTTCTTTGTTGACCCTTCTTATACGGGTCGTCCGGACTATCTTATGTCCATTTTTGTTAGGCTATCCTTCTAGGTTAGTGATGCTGCACCTCCTCAGAAAAAAAAGGTACTGAGGCGGTTGGAGGGTCGGCTGAGATAGTCATTGCCACAAGCCGGCACCCAGCACGCTTCTCACTGACTCCATCTCTGCCACTGGCCCTCCTGCAAAGTTTGCTCCCGCTGGGTCCTAAGCGCCTGGCATGAGATCCCATCAGTGTGAATGAGTGGTGGAGACTTCATCCAAGAAGATCAAGAATTATGGTAGGTACGTAATTTCCATTTCAGGACATTGCTGAAACAGTAAAATCTAGTCTGGAAGCCACCAAATACCAGTTTCAAATGGCTGCAGACACTAATGATACAGCAACAAGGGTCATGGCTCAGGCTGCCTCACTCAGACGTTTTGCCTGGCTAGAACAACTAATTTAACACAGGACATCCAGTCAAAGCTATGGATTTCCTCTTGAAAATAATTCCTTTTTCTGGACAAAACTAAAGTATACGTGAAAAGGTGGAGTGAGAAGTCCACCTATGAAAGTAATGCAGCCAAGCAGAAAGCCTCTACATCCCAGAAGTCTCAACCTAGGGGTATGAGGCAGGGGTTACATCCCCAGGGCATTCTGTCTTATGCCCATGCCTTTGATTTCTCTCAAATCATAGAATCATAGAAGCTTGATGGCAGAAAATGACCACATCTAGTCTGCCCATTCCCACTTCAAATGAGAAGTTATTTCAGAGGAAGAGGCAGGAAGCGTCAGAGGAGAGCTGCCACCACTCCTGCCCCTGCCATACAGTCTGAGTCCTAACTTCTGCAATCAGGTCACCTCCCTCCTCCAGTAGGGGGCAGGCTTTCCCACTACCCCAAGTTTGGACCCCATCACCACAGACAAGTGGGTCTTGGAGGTAATGAAAAAGGTCTACCCCTACAGTTCAAGCAGTTTCCTACCCTTCGAGTCTGGGTCTGTCAAAACCCTATCCCCAACAGAAAGAAACCTGTTGGAGTTGGATGTAAAGACTCTGTTATAAACGAAAGGGTGGAGAGGGTCCCCTTTCACAGCATGGAAAAGGTGTCTACCCCAGATACTTCCTGACATTAAAAGAAAAATGGGAGTGGCAACCGATTTTAGACCTCTGATATCTAAACAGGCACCTACTCAAACCAAAATTCAAGGTGATTACCCTTCAAATGGTAATACACTCTCTGCAGCATGGAGACTGGCTAGCCTCTCTGGATCTCCAAGGATGCCTATTTTCACATACTAGTAAGGCAGTCCCACAGAAAGCTTCTAAGGTTCAGGCTGCATCAGACCGTTACCAATTTGCAGCCATGCCCTTTGGCCTCACCTCTTCTCCCAGAGTATTCACAAAGTGCCTGTCTATAGTGGCAGCCAACTTGAGAAAGCAGGGCATCTCAGTCTTTCCATACGTAGATGACTGGCTCGTAGTGGGCAAGACCCTCAGCAAGTCAGAGGCTCTAAACCACACAAGAAAACTCTGTCCTCTTCTGGGTTTCTAATCAATGAAATGAATCCCATCTGAAACCCTCTCAGCTCCTCAACTTCATAGGAGCAGACTTGAATATGCAGCAGACAAAAGCCTTTCTTCCTCAGGACAGAATTCAGAACTTTCTGACTGCAGCAAATTCTTTCTGCTAAGCCAACCAAGGCCTGTGAGGCATTTTCTACAGCTCCTGGGCCACATGGCTTCCATGACAGCTGTGGTCCCAGGGTAAGGTTTCAAATGAGGACATTCAGTATCATTTGTGAGTCCACTGGTCACAAAGAAAAATTCTCTGTCCAAGCTAGTACCCATGAGAAAAACACTGCTTCAGTCTCTCGACTGGTGAAAGGAAGAGAAAACCTCTCAGTGGGCATCCCCTTTCAGCTGTTCAGTCAGTGGCACTTGGATGCCAAAGGAGTCCAAAGCCACCTAAATCTTCTGGAACTCAGGAGCTGTGTACCTGGCACTGAAAGCTTTCAACCCTCAGGTCAAGAGACACATTGTTCAAATCAGAACAGACAACACCACTGCTATGTTTTTATAAACAAGCGGCGTGGCACGAGGTCTACTGCCCTGTGTACAGAGGCCATGAGAATCGGTTCCTGGCCTATTCTCTGGACGTGAGTCTCCCTGCCATACACCTCCCAGGCAAGGACAATACCTAGCAGATGCTCTGAGCTGCATCAGCCAAGGTCACAACGAATGGATTCTGAACAGACAAGTCCTTGTCACAGTCTTCAGGAGGTGGGGCACACCAGAGGTGGACCTGTTTGCATCCCACCTCAACTACCAGCTTCCTCTGTACTGCTGCAGACCCCAGCAATGGGCACTCTCCCAGCAGATGCACTAGCTTTGAACTGGACAGGGAAGTTTTTTATGCTTTCCTCCATTTTCTCTGTTACACAGAGTGCTACTGAGCTCAGAGATCAGCCTGCAACCATGATCCTCATGGCTTCAGACTGACCAAGGCAAGCCTGGTATCCTCTCCTGCTGGCCATGTCCCACAAGAAGCTGATTCAACTTCCTCTGACTCACTGTCTTCTCACTCTACCACAAGTAGGAGTGAAGTATGCAGACCTGGAATCCCTTCACCTCGAAGCCTGGTTCTTGAGGAGCTAGAATTCCCAGATTCACAGTGTTCAGAACAAGTTCTAAAATTCTTTGCATGGCTAAAAAGCCAAGCACAAAAACCTATGCAGCTAAATGGAAAAGATGTTCAATCTGGTGCAAAGGAGAAAGAATAGACTCTCTGAAAGCTTCTATCCCTTCTCTTTGGACTGTTCAGTTAATCTGGAATCATTGGGCCTCAGGGCCTCATCCTTGAGGCTTCTTGCTGCAATTTCAGCCTACCTTTCCACTGGGAAAGAAAAGTCTATCATTTCTAGGCCCATTTTCAAAAGTTATTCAAGGGCCTCCTTCATTTGCAGTCCCCAATTAGGGAACCTGTTCCCTTGTGACCTTAACCTCTGCTTTGCTAAGCTCATGGAGCCCCCCTTGAGCCCATGGCTATAGCCCACATTAAGCATGTTACCTGGAAAACAGTATTCCTAGTGACTATCACTTCTGCAAGAAGGATTTCAGAACTGCAAGCACTCTGCACTGAGAGCCTAACTACATGGTCCTCCATAAGGACAAAGTAGAGCTCAGAACAAATAGGAAATTCCTTCCCAAGGTGGTCTCTGGTTCCACCTTAACCAGTCCATTACACCCCCATCTTTTCACTGACATTTCCACCCAGGGGAAAGAGCTTTCACAGCCTAGATGTCAGGGAGAGCTCTGTCGTATTACATGGCGCATTCCAAAAGGTCAGAGGCCCTCTACTCAGCTTTTCCTCACCTATGATGAGTGGGCAAGAGAAAACCAGCCAGCAAGAGAACTATCTCACTGGATAGTTTTCTGTATTCACTCTGTTATGCCAAGGCTGGCAAACAGCTTCCTCAAGGCCCACTCTACTAGGGGAACTGCTGCCTCTGTGGCAGCTGCAAGGCACATCCCTTGCTAGAGGTCTGGAAAGCAGCTACCTGGAAGATTGCACATGCATTCATAAAGCATTACTGCCTGGATGTACAGTCAAGGTCTGATGCCAGATTTGCAGGGTGGTCCTGCAGAGCTTCTTCCCTAAGTAGGTTCTGTACTCGCCTCCCAACAGTACTGCTTTGTAGTCGCTATTGTTACTGATGCTAAAGGACTCTTGTGGTGAGAAGAAATATACACACCGCAGTAATTCTGTTTCTTCCAAGGGGTCCTTTAGCATCAGTAACCTCCCACCCTGCCTCCCTGAGCACCTACTTTAAGAGGGCTGTGCTTCTGTATCTTTTTGCCAGATTTTTTCAGTTTTTTGATTGTTTTCAGAGCATGTTAATGGTTTATTATAGTATTTTTATAGTTCTTGCAGTTGCATGGTTTTAAATCCTGTTGGCACAGTCCTTTTAGTCATTGTTCTCTTTTCATCTTCGAAAATATCTGAAGCCCTGTGGGCTTTTTGTACTCAGCACAGCTTCCTTCTTGATTCTGATTGGCCACTCTGTTTTAATGAATATTCATGGCTCCACCTCTGAAGCAGTTCAACCTGGTCAGCTTACTGCTATTGTTACTGATGCTAAAGGACCCCTGGAAGAAATAGAATTACTACGGTGAGTAATTTTTATCCAGCTTAACCCCTTTTAAAGCTCTCTGAAAATGTGGTGCTAGTTTCGAATTTAACAGCTCCTTGAGAGGTTAATGTGACAACATGCCATATGACATATTGCTCTGGAAATGCAGTCTGAGATGTGAGAGGACCTAATCTCATGGTGAGAAAATCCTTTGTGGCTGACTCCAAATTTGCTAGGGACTCCTGGAAAGGAATATTTCAATGAAGGTCTTCCTGGGGCACATCTCACCCAATATGAATTACTCGTGAGTCCTTAACTCCTACTATACAGTTGAGAGATAATCTCTGCACCGTCTTTCTGTTACTTGGCATGTTTTAACTCTTGAGCAACCCTTTGCACTTTTTTCCAAAGATGTAAAAAAAAATTTTTATGAAAATCCTTGCACAGCCGTCCATGCTCTAACCAGAAAGATTTTGGCTTGCACTTAGTCTGAGGCCTTCTTTGGGTGAACCTATGCACTGGTGGCTATGGTGTGTTTTGTGTGTTCTCTTCTCACCCTTTCAGCCTGCTGAGGATCCTGTTTTTCCATGGCCCATCAGTAATCGCAGCTGGTGGGCTACTCCTCTTGCAGCAGATTCTGCCACGGTGCTGCGACC
This sequence comes from Neoceratodus forsteri, assembly GCA_016271365.2. Taxonomy (NCBI): domain Eukaryota; kingdom Metazoa; phylum Chordata; order Ceratodontiformes; family Ceratodontidae; genus Neoceratodus; species Neoceratodus forsteri. The sequence goes on along the minus strand of CM028131.1, from coordinate 1,629,283,175 downwards.
ACTGCACTGACCAGCAGACTGACTGCAAAATCGAGTATCGATTGGTGGGAACCCGTAGTCCTCCTTTTGATTGGCTGAGACAGTTTAAAATGTAGGGCATTATTTAATGCCCAGATAGCTTGCATTTATGAAAAGTGGCATAAAATTATGTTTGAAACATTTCCTGTCAAAAAATTGTTATTCAGTAATTTCCACTCATTGCCTAGGTGGGCATTATTGAATGATAATGGCCTGCTAAGTGGCTCTTGTGCTTGATTGCCCAATCAGACGTGTGGTTGTCATATTAATGGTCTGTTCTCAGTTTTGTGGGATGCATTACCAGGAATGTGTGCTTTTGTCTTTCTGTTGTCTTGACATGAAGAAGTCTGTCTCTTCTGTTGCTGTCTTTCTCTGTGCTGTTCAACCAGAGTGGAGTCAGAACTAGGGAGAAAAAAGAGAACTAGGTCTATTTAGAGATGGATGGCCAGTTTAAATGAGGGAGTTTTCTAAAATTAGAAAAGCTGCTTACTGTTAAAAATGCCTTGTTTTGTCAGAAGTGCTGACTCAAGTTAGAATAGCATGTTTTTAGCATTTTCTTTCATGTAAATGTCACTGTAGTATTAGACTAAGTCTCATACAGTCCCATTACTGACTCGGTTCTTGAACCATACTACAGCTGGTGCTCCTCACTTTTCTCCAAATCAGGCATATCCTTTGCAAACAGTAGCTTACTGCACCTTCAGATGGACTGAAACTAGCTAGCTTTAAAGGGAACTGCTTGTTACAGTTGTCAAATTGTGGAATGTAATGCTTTATACATTACTGGTCCTATCTGGGATACCGCATATTTATTTATTTAGTTTTTGTTTTACTGGGTAAGTGCACTAGACAAAAACATTGCCTATTTTCAGGCACAACCAGGAGAGCTACTGACAGAGGCACAGCAATTACAGGTAATACAGCAGTGTACACACATCATATACAACAGCATATATACGCTATGAGTCAACCTCATATATAAGTCAGTCTCTCCTTTACTTTGTCAATTTATGGCAAAATTAGACATTATTTTTGCTGCCTATATCTATTTTGTGACCAACACTGGGTACAGAACTAGTTTTTATGGCCAGAACTGACACACAGAATCAGATTACACAGTTGCAGAACTGGTTTACCATTGTGAAATCTGCAGACAGGCTGACCTTGTAGATAAGCTGAGTCCCCTTCTTGGGTGCTGTTTTTAGCATCAAAACTAGACTTATATGGGAGCATATACAGCATATTATCGCATACTATGTATACAGACATGGGTTGGCGTAATATAGTAATTGTAGGAGATCTGGGTACTCCTGACACCTGGAACTGTAACACAGAATGTAATTGGCTAATTCTGGACACCTTAGGGCACCTGAAATTCCAGCCCATAATGCTGCAGAACACGTTTATTTTGTTGGGGGAATGGATTGAACTTTTACAGTTTCATCCCTGACATGAACATGAGCATTTAGGCATAGTTTTATTTTGTGACAAACCTGAGAGCATAAATGTATTCACTGTTATTTTAAATGGGAGAGTTTTTGTTTTTTATACGTTACTCACTGCTCTAGTTATCAACCATTTCCCTACAAAATGGCGTGAGGTGATCATATCTCATAATGTCATTTTTTTCTTCCAAAATCAGATGTATGCAGCACAAAATGCTGGCCATAATAGAAAACTGTTGTAGTTTATTTGCCGTTGTTCACCACCGTGACACATTGGGCAAGTTATAATGTGCTTAATAAGTAAACTCAAGTTTGTTATTTGTGTGCCACAGCAAGGATATTACCCTTTGAAAGTGCGCTTGTCCTTAGCTTGGACCACAATCTAAGCAATTACATAGTGGAAGAGATGTAGGACTTAGATGGTATGTGTACGATGTGCTATAGAAAGCGATTATACTGACTCGTGCTCTCCTTCTCTCTCTCTCTCTCTCTCTGTTTTTCGTTCTCACTGTCTCTGTCCTGTCTCTCTCCTTGTTGATTGCTCTCAATCACTGCGTTCGCCTATTGAACCAAAAGATCAATATTTTATATATGCATATATATTCTAGCGGGTTTGTTCTACATTGGAAAATACTAACTCCCTGGAGTTTTGCATTGCACCAGTTCACTCTTGTTCCAGTCCTAGCTATCTGGCCTCACAGTACTGTAATTGGAAACCCAAGTTAAAAGTGTCCCATAATTCTTAACCCTGATGGGAAAATCTATGCATGTTGGAGCTGAATCTTTGAAACACATTAAGAGAACATATTCTGTGAACATCATTGTACTACATATTTGCAAGTGGAACAAATAGTTTGACCATAACGTTTATTATCATAATGATTATTATTATTATTATAATGACAATACTAGTAAATATTTTTCAAACTTTCAGCAGTCATTATTTACAAAAAGTTGGCAAATCTGCAGTGCAAAAATAATTTGTAGTCCCTCATTGCAAATATGATGCTAAACAGTGTGGTGCAAAGGACAGAATTTTGAGAGCAGTATAAGTCCAGCCAGACTCAGTTATCTGGCTGCAACAAGTAAGATGCAGTTTCAGTACCTTGTATAGCCCATTTCAGTGAACCACTGCATTTCCAGGAAGTCTCTCCCTTCAGTGCTGTTGGTGAATGTTGGCCCAGTGTTATGGCAGCAGGTCTAGTCACCAACCCTCACTTCTAAATGGTGAACCAGGGTTTGCATTTGAGATGCAGAATTCCGTGCTGGATCTGTATTGGGTCCCACTGCATTGCAGAAGGGTGAGGCACTCGGCTTCCCAGGGAGGGAGTGTGGGGTCACCCCAGCATTGGTACATCCTCTACCTGCTGGATGATTGAGCAGCAACATCAGGGCCAACTGCAACGGCAGCCACTCACTTGCCCTCCCAGCTGGAGTAAGATGCAGCTATAGTGACCACGATCATTAGAGTGGGAAGCAGGAGAGCAAATCAATGAAAAATGGGGGGAGAGCTTTTGTGCAATAATTGTCCAGATATTGGCTGAAATGTGATGCGGCGATAATGCTGAAAAAATTGCTATGTTTACATGTGCCTGCGTTGATTCACATTAAGGATGCACATAATTGGCTGATTCTGATCTGATTGGACTTGATAGGAATTTAGGAATTTATGATTTAAAATCTGATTCCAACTCCAAAAGGACCTCAGACTCAAAATCATGTTTTAAATACTAATTCCTAAATCCTGACTGCCCATGTAAAAACTTGATTTAGCCTTTATCAGAATTAGGATTCTCAGACTGCATTTCAAGAATCCTAATTTGAAGATCAGATCCAAATCTGACAAATCTGATTCCATGATTTGGAATCCGAGCAAACCCTAATTCACATTCAACTGATTCTGTTACATCAGTTTGGAATCTATTCAAATTACATGCAACTGACTTGATTGACTAATGTAGATGAAGTTTACATACTTTAAATATGAGAACTGCATCAACATAGCATTTTTTGTGTTATTTCTTTTCTCCCAGCTTGCATCCATGCCAGCCTCTCCATCAGGCGAACCAGTGCTTCTCCCAACCCGTCCTGTCCCCGAGCCTCCAGCTTTCCAAATGACAGCCATCTCGGCTTCTTGGTAACCTTGCCCGGCTGGATGGGTCCCCTCCTCCGAGGGGAAAGCACCAGCTGGGGGCTGTAGACCAGCCCAACATCTTGGCCAGGAGGTGCTGCAAAGGCGGAAGGCTTTGGAGGCATTGACAGGCTTGGAGAGCCAGGCAGCCATCCAGCCCGGCATGACATGGAGTGTTTTCACGTTTTTCTGAGTACGTCCCTCCTTCGCTGTCATGCTGTGCTCTGGCCTCCACCCAGAGGCCGCTGCCAATCGGGCGACTCCCTAACTCACCCTCGAAGAGAAAAGTAGTTCCTACGGACGCCAGTCCTCTCCTCCGCCCCTGCCAGCCCTGGCGTCCTGAGTCCGTTCCCAAACCGGGTCGTCGGTGTGGGTCCAGGTAAGGCACTCGTGCCTCAACCTTCACGCCACCGGCCAGCCCTCACATAACATTTAATTTACTGACTATGAATTGATGTAGTGTGGATGTGAATATGGTCACTATCAACTGACTCCAAGTTACATGCAATGTACTTCAATCGCTGAACTAAAATTTGATTCAGTTAATCAGCTGTATGTAACCTGAGTTTACATGACTTCTGCAGTTGATTTAAAGGACATATCTAATAACATTGAATTGACTGCAGCACCCATATGAACAGCTCCAATGGAGCTGTTTACATGACAGCAGTAATCGATGAAAGTTAATAGATATGTACTTTCAACTGATTACAGTGATCGAAAACATAAATAGGTTACACACAGTCAACTGAATCAAATTTCTTTTCAGTGGTTTAAGTCCACCAGTTCACAGCGGCATGTGAAACCTGGATTACTTTGCATCAGTTGCTGATGCTCCTATGGACCTATGGAATCAGCTAATAGTTGCCATGTCTGCATTTGCCCTCGTTAATATGCATCCACAACATTTCAGTTGAGTGTTATGTAAATGCCATTCACATACTCAAAGAAAAACCCCATTTGCATAACAGTTAATTCAACTGCTGTAAATTGGAACAGATTCAAACTGACATGATCAAATTAATTGAACATCTTCATTCCCATTTGTCGATGCAGACACATGTAAACATTCTAAATGTATATCATCGGAGGGTGTCGCAGAATGGTTACTAATCTCAGTGTAGCACAATGCACAACCATGCCAGTACTCTAAGCACTCTCAAGACTGCACCAGAATTCATTTTTGTAGAAAATCTTCACAGATCCCTGGCATATTTTGCAAACATTAGAAAAACTGTCTGCCAGATATCATTTTCACATAAGCTTTTTCCCATTCTACCAGTCCGCTCTCTCCTGACTGCATCCCCAACCCCCATCACCTACCCTCCCATGGACTTATCCCTTAACCACTGCTTGTCCAGAACCATAGCGTGGTGGGTGGGGCAACTGCATGGGATGCTGGTATCATCCTTGGTGGACAGAGACTCTTCTCCTCCAGTTTTCTCTCACAGGGACTCCCATCATGCAGTCACACACACACACACACGTGGCAATGCCAGCATCTGATGGTGTCCCTCCCTCCCTTCTGGTGGCCTTGAATGAGATCGATCTCTCTTCTCTCTCTCTCTCTGCCTCTCTCTCTCTCTCTCTCTTCTCTCTCTCTCTCTCTCTCTCTCTCTCTCTCTCTCTCTCTCTCTCTCTCTCTCACTCCCTCTCTCTCTCTCACCACTGCTACGGGGTGATCTCACTGTGGTGCACAATCCTACCCAGAAGGAGATAAGTTGTCCCTGGGATGCTCAGTATTCAGTTCCTCCTCCATCCATCCCTTCCTCAACAGCCTACAGCACACAAAACACCTTTAGATGTTAGAGAACTCTTTCAAACTGGAATTATATTGCTGCAGTCCATCTTTCCATATCTAAAGCTATTAATACTGATCTGCATATATTATCAGTAGACATCTTCTAAAGCGGTAACTGTAAAAACAAGATCAAGTTTAGTAAGAAAGTTATACACAATCGTGCTGCTGGAATATTCTCCTATTGGCAGCATCAGTGGCTCAATAGGTTACAAACGCCTCTCAAGCTGGAAGATAGGAAGGTCATGGGTTCTGGTCCCATACCAAGAACTTGGGCTAATAACCAGTACTGAAACTGTACAGCAGCATGGGGGGTTGCACTGTTGAAAGGTCATCCTTCAGATGATTTTTTTTTTTAAACTAAGGTCACTCTACCCATCTTTGGTGGCTGTACTGGTAGCAGTTGGAGATCCCATGGCACTTATCGTAAGAGTTGGGGATTTTCCTCAGTTCTGGCCAGCATCTCTGTCAATGAAACAAATCCATGTAACACTCCCCACCCCACTCCAGGCATACCTGGAAATGAGCAGACACAGCTCTGAGTACCTTTTCTAGTCAGACATTACAAATACATATTTTTCAGAATTGCCTTATTGCAGGCAGCAGCAATCCAAATCACCAATGTTTTCCAAAAGAGTTTTGGCGTGATAAAACTAGGGTTACACACAATGGTGGCGTCTGTAAACACCTATATCTTCCTGGACATGAAGTCTCCACCACTCATTCACACTAATGGGATCTCGCCGGAGGTGCTAGGGACCCAGCGGAGCAAACTTTTGGCAGGAGGGCGCGCCAGAGATGGAGCCACGAGGAGCGTGCCGCGAGCCTCTGCTCATGTGGCAATGACTATCTCTGTGCGACCCTCTAACCACCTCAGTTTCTTTTTTCCCCACCAAGTGCGCTTCAGTGATGACGTCAGTCACCACGAGTCAAACTTCAAACTAGCAGCATAGTTTTCAGTTTATTATTTTGTAGTATTTTTCAAATAAGTACCGCTTATGATAATTTATTCTTATCAAAGAAAGAAGTCTCAGCCTACATTGACGGAGTCCGACCATGAGCGGGTCAGGTGACGGTAGGGAGACTTCGTATGAAAGCTGTTCAGTCAGCAAGCTGGGTCCGGTCCGCCACCTTCTCTGGAAGGGGGTCTGACAACAGACGGTCCAATGCCGGAGGGATGGGCGGTCCACCCAGAAGCATAAAAGTAAACAGTCCCATTCTCAGCACCGTTCGGCCTCGAGCTCTCTTTGACCCATAGGTCAAAAGAGAAGGTACCACTCGAGGTCGCCTCTGATATGCCCGCGCATCGAAGATCGGTCATTGGGGTCAGTTGCGGTCTCCTCATTCGGAGTCTCCGTTTCTGGTTCTGGTCTCTGACCTCTTGACATCGAAGCCCTTCCCGCCTTCTGGTAGGGCTTCCGATGAGGAGTTTCATCAGTGGGTCGCTCTTGTGGAGCAATGGGCTCGGAGGCTTGTCCAGCTGCCTGGCCTGGTCACTCAGGGGCCCTCGGGCTCTTTGGGGATCGGGCAGGGCGATTGAGCCTCCCTAGTTGTGGCGTCCTCTTCAGTACTGTCAACTCACGCTCAGGTGTTTTCCCCCTCACATGGCTGTGGCGCAGGGGCCACACCGATCCTCTGTCTCCTTTATTCTTTCTTCTTTTCCCTCAAATTCTAATTTTCAGGGCCCTGGGTTGGTTTCAGCGCCATCAGCATCGGTGGGTCGCTCATCACTGTTTCTGGCACCGGGCACCTCCCAGCACCATCCTCGGCACTGTTGCACCTGTTGGTGCCATCTTTGATGCGCTTTCGGGTCTGTGCAGCTTTTGGTGCTGTTTGGCCTTTCAGCACCATGCAGCTTTTCGGCACCGTGTTCTTCCTTGGCGCCGTCTGCTTTTCGATCGTATGCGACCTTTGGCGCTGCGTGCTCTTCTTCGCGCGCCAAGGCCGGCTTCTTCTATCAATCTTCAGGGCATCCCCACTCTGATTTCTTTTTCTTCCTCTTTTCTGCTGATTTTCAGTACTTTCCTGTCCATGCAGTCCCTCCTGGACTGTCAGGAGATGATATTGAGCCTGACCCAGATCTTAGACTGGGTGATGATGTGGAAGGAGCAGGATCTAATCCTGTTACAGAGCTTGTGGTCGAGGACCTGTCATTTAAGTCTCTGCTGAAAAATTTGAATTGACTCTTTCTCTCAGACTATGGACATCGACCCTGGGAAGCTTTTAAGACTCCAATACCTTCATGTTCTGGACATCCATGGATTTAACTCCTGGTACAACCCTCCTTTGAGACCCTTTCTCAAATGGTATGGAATAATCCTGCTCTCATTCCTTCTGTGGCTAAGTCCATAGATAGGAAGTGTGCTGCTCCCAAGGATCGACTGTTTTGGCCTCCCAAGCCTTTGCGGACCCTTTTTAGTCTTGGCAGAGAATGATAAGGTCATCCTTCCTCAGACTACTACAGCTCGACCTATAAACAAAGAATCTTATAAGATAGATACTTTAGGTAAGAGAGTCTTTGCTGCATCCACCCTGGGTATGCGTATCACCAGCTACCAGGGCTATTTCTGTCAATATGAGTATATTCTTTGGCATGCGCTCAAACAAATGGCTGAAGCTCTACCGAGTCGGACACTAATTCAGAGCTTCTTCAAACCATAACCAGGGCATCTAGTCCAACAACCAACAGGTTAAAGCAGCTATGGACGCATTGATACTGCCTCCCAAGCGGTGGCAGCGGGCATTTGTCATACACGCCATTCCTGACTCTGCCTTTAGGTTTCACAAATGATGCCCAGCAACAGGTCATGGCGTTGCCCTTCGATGGTGTGTATCTCTTCAGCCCTCAAGTAGAATAAGCTCTAGAGCCACACAAAGGACTAGGTAAGCATTAAATTGGCTCAACCTACTCCACCCTCTCGAGGGTGTTAACAACACCAGTTTCATAACTGTCAGTCCTTGAGGCAAAGATAGAGAAGGTTTTAATAAAAATCAAGTCCTTAGCCTCAAAAAGAAAATGCAACAGAAGGCGCAAAGACCCAAAACACCAAGTGCCACCTTCTGAGTTTCTGGCCCAAGTCCCACTTCAGCTGCCCGAGGGGACTTTTAGTGGTGGGAGGTCATCTGACTCAATTCTACAACCAGTGGTCTCTCCTGCCTCCCTCTCAGGGGATTATTATTTTGGTACTCTCCCATTAGTGTGAATGAGAGGTGGAGATATGGAAATTACGCACCTACTGTAATTCTTGATCTTCTTGGATGAAGTTTCCACCACTCATTCACACGCCCACCCACCATCCCCGAGCTCACCTCTGTTGTTGGTCTTCTCCCCTCAATCTTTAGGCTGTGAAGACTCTTTCTTGACCCTTCTTATACAGGTCTTATACAGGTCTTCGGACTATCTTATGTCCAGTTTTTGGTTAGGCTGTTCTTCTAGGTTAATTCGCTGCACCTCCTTGGAAAAAAAGGTACTGAGGCGGTTGGAGGGAGTGGAAACACGAGATAGTCATTGCCACCACGAGCAAAGACTCATGGCCCTCCTACGCAGCTCCATTTCTGATGCCGGCCTCCAAAGTTTGCTTCCGCTGGAGTCCTAGCGCTCCAGCATAGAGCCCATTAGTGTGAATGAGTGGTGAAAACTTTGTCCAAGAAGATCAAGAATTATGGTAGGTATGTCATTTCCATTTTTTTCAACTTAACAGGCAGCATATTCAAAGAGATTGCATACCACAAACTTTTGTGTCGCACCACTATGTACATACTTATGTAGCACTTCACTGGCCATATTCAAAAGGACAGTATGTGTTGCACAAATCACTTTGCACAGCAGTACTAATAGAAACATTGCACACATGCAGATGAGGAGAGTAGACATGAATAAAGGCGCAATGGGATATTTAAAGTTGATTCCACACAAAAGTGCTGTTTATGTCTGTGTATAAATAGCTGTGTACCACAGCAAACGTACTGGCGCACTGAACAGACCAGTGCCACAAAGTGACCTGTTAGGTACCAGTAATTGGCAGTAAATAATATAGAAATTTGATGTTAGTGTTTTGCATTCAGAGTGGGGTCATTTGCATGTCCAGCTTTGAATATGACAGGTCTGTCCTCAGCACAAACTGCTTAAGGTTTTAGCAAATTCTTGGTTTGCTCTGTAGGTTCCATAGATTTTACTTGAGAGGGCTCTTGCGGTAGGTAATTACATATAGGACTGACGTTGGCAGGCGGCAGGACTTACGGAAAAATTTCTGGCTGGCAGTCCCTGGCGGACCCGCCATGATCATGTGACTGGCGTCAGGAGACACCGCTATAAAGGGTGGTCCCTGACGCCCGCCTTTCTAGTTCTTTCCTGCTGTTAGCTCGTGCAGCACCTCTGGAAATGTTTGTTGCCTCGTCAGCCTCCCTTCATCAGTTTTTACCAAATAATTCTAATTTGTTCGACATTCGCCAGGTCATCGTTGGTGTATGTCATCCCTACACCCCTCGAGCTACAAAAATAAAGTTGACTAATGCGGCCCCAACTCCCGTACAAGGGCGGCCATTCCCTGTGCCTGTTCTGTCTAGGGCCCGATCACCCAATCAAGAAGTGCCAGCACTGCCTCAGCTTCAATGCGGCTACCCGGAAAAGGCGGCAGCAATCCCTGGAAGCCCACATCTTGAAGAAAAGATGAGTTCGATGGAGAAGGAGCTCAAAACTGAGGCAGGTGTCCACTTCCCAAAGGCCATCGGAAGAAGAAAGACAAAAAGAGGCACCGGGCAAGGGCTCCTCCACTGCATCTCCCTCGGGAGTCGCTGGGACTTAGGTAGCGTCCCTCCGGGGACCGTCTCGATGGCCACCTCGGAGGTTTCCGAGGGGTATCAGTCCACCCGCCTGGCTCGTGCTTGGGCCTTTGGGCACCTCCAGGCAATTGCAGGCCTCCGCCCCAGTTCAGCTGCAGCTTTGTGGCTTACTGGCGTGGGCGACTCTGGTAAGCCAGGCGTCGGCTCCCTCTGGCGTCGGCTCAGAAAGCCGGTAGGCGCGCGGCCCTACCAGATGACGTGCGGCTCCTCTCCTGCGGACCAGGCGATCTTTCTATTGGTCTGCCTCTGGTGAAGGCTTCCATAAGTCGGACGCTGGCTCCTCCGGCACCCGCCGAGCTTCGCTGTAAACCGCCACGTTGGTTCGTCCGACGTCCGTTGTCAAAAAGAACCCGACGACAGACCTGCCACGTCCGGGTCGTCCCGGGTTCTCCGCAGCCTCGCTGCCATCCGGGACCCCAGTGCCCCAGCCCGACTCTGGGATTTTTCCTCCATCCCCAGGCAACGCTGGGTTCCTCCTCCATCGGACCGCCCTCCCATAGGTGCGCTGGATCTGATGTCAGCTCTCCGGACGCTGGCTCCGGCCGCTGCTACTCCGACTCTGGGGCCTCCGATGCTGGCCCTGATGCTGGTTTTACTGTCTCCGCCAACATCCCACTTCTGGATGTCGCCCCCGCCAGGGCCCCTCCGCCCTCCGGTCCCTCCAACCTGGATCTGCCCATGAGGGCCACCGGCCGGGCTGTCTGCTCGGCAGCTCTTCCAGCTCCGGATACCCTCCATCCTATTCGATGCCGGCGTATCCGGGACCACAGTATCCAGCACCACAGTACCCGACACTGGTCTTTCCGATGCCGCAGATGCCCGACACCACAATACCCGGCGCTAGGTTTCCGACCGGTTTTGAATAATCTCCATATGGGTACAACCCATATCCTTGTCCCTCTCCTCCACTGCCCTCACAACCACCGTGAATTTGCAGGAGACTCTGGCCTCTCTGGTGGGCTGAGGCCAGGCTCAGCTCACCAGGGAGATGGAGAGCCACCTACTGACCACAGTGCCGCCTCAGGTCCACAGCGGCACACCCTCACCACCTCCGGACTCCAGGGCTCTCCCATCTGGGTCCAGAGAGGGGCAGGATACATTTCTCAGGTGCTTCCCAAGGGGTCCATTCTCCCTGGTCGGGAAAGGGAGCCTTTTCCTCTCCTCTTCACCCTCGGACTCCTTGGATTCCTCTGACGTTGCTCCAAAGGGACGATGAGCCACGCTCTCGTCGAAGCCAAGCCAAGGACTCCTCCAAGTCTCCTCCAGAAGATCTTCTTTTACGGAGTTACTACAAAAATCCAGGAGGTTCATCAGTGGCACCTTTGGAACTAGCCCTCAGCGGTTGAAACTCGCTGAGCATCTGGATCTGCCCGTAACAGCTCCTGCTTTGGTGCCACCCTGGATAGGAGCCTCACGCCGACCTTGTTACCACCATCTGGAAGCAGCCGTCGGCTCTATCCCCACTGGAAGTCGAATAGGCTAAACCAGGCTCCCGAGGGTGCTGATTTTTAGATTCTCACCTCGTGCTGACTCGTCGTGATTAGCGCCACTCACGGCAGGTCTGTTAATCCAAAACATCTCAGCTCATCGCCACCTGACAAAGAATACCGCCTATGGGACCAGTGGTATGGAAAGAAGATCTTCACCTCCACACTGGGATTAGGGCCCTGAACTGTGTCGGTCATATGGGGACTACCAGAAGGCCATTCTTACTCAAGTGGAAACCAAACTGGACTCATTGGTGGACTCTCAGGTCAAGCAGGAGTTGGCTGATCTTGTCTGCTCTGCACGTTCGGCCAGTCGACACATGCTTCGTATGACTTCCACGATGCAGTGGACACTGCTGAACGGAGCTCAGCTTTTGCCGTAGGGCCCTACGATGTCATGCTTGGCTCCGTGTGTCAGGGTTGGTCGGAGGTGCGATCCGCTATCAGGAAGCGCCTTCCGGTCAGTGCTTTTCGGTGCGATGTCAAGGACATCATCACCAATTTCCAGGAGAAGGGATGGCACTGAAGTCCGTTGACTCCATGTACGCCCCCCCACCAGCCGCAGCGCTGTCCCTTTCACAGACAGAATCGGCCCAAGGCGAAACCCCAGGAAGACGGGCCACAAAACATCAGCCCCCACAGCTGCTAAGCCCCCACCCAAAAGCAGCTGGTGCTTCAGCTGCGGCACTGCCCCACACCACCTGACTCTCTCCTCTCCCACAGCCTCCGGACTTTTCCGGAGGAACCGGTAGGAGGGAGGTTTTCCCTCCACCTTCCGGGATGGGAGAGGATAACATCAGATTCTTGGGTGCTCCAGCTGATTGCAGAAAGACACCATAGAGTTTCTACAGAAACCACCTCACCACCCCTCAAAGTCGCATATTCACGGAACATCTTCTCTTGGTCCAGGAGGAGATTTCAGCTCTGCTACTGAAAGAAGCAATAGAACCCGTCCCCTTCATCTTCAAGGGACAGGTTACTATTCCCATTTCTTCCTGATCCCAAAGAAGACAGGAGATCTCAGACCTATTCTAGATCTCAGTTCCCTGAATCTTTTTGTGGAATACAAAGGTTCAGAATGCTCGCTGCAGAGCCTTCTGCCCCTCATCCGGTCGGGTGAATGGCTATGTGCCCTGGATATGCAGGATGCTTACCTGCACATTTCCATTTGCCCGCCTCATTGCAAATATCTTTGTTTTGCATTCCAGGGGACCACTACCAGTTCAAAGTACTTCCATTTGGCCTATCCTCGGCGCCCAAGTATTTCACCAAATGCCCAGCGTGGTGGCGGCCTACCCATGCATTCGGGAATGCAGGTTTTCCTGTACCTGGACGATGGCTCCTGGCGGCCTCATCCAGGGAGGAACTCCTGCGCTGCTCACCTTACCCAGCAGGTTTTGCCTGCCTGGGTATTACCATCAACCATTCCAAGTCTCACTTGATCCTGCCTCAGACTACAGTTTATCGGGCAATTCTAGACACCACCATTGGCAGGGCCTTCCTGCATCGGACCGGCATCCACCCTCCAGACTCAAATAAGTCTGTTGTCTGGCTGCAGGCAGGTCAGTGCAAGGTCGGTCCTTCACCTCTCAGGCTCATGGCGCCTGCTATCCCGACAGTTCCTCGCGCTTGACTTCACATGAGAGTCTCTCAGTGGACTCTCCGCCTCCCAATGGGATCAGTTAGTGGACTACTTAGATCACCCAGTTCTATTCTCCTTGCCGATGCTCCAAGACTTGCAGTGGTGGATGGTTTGAGAGAACCTGTTTTGGGAGTTCCTTTCTTTCATCCTCCTCCTCCCAGACTCTAACCACAGACGCCTCGGCTAGGTTGGGAGCCCATCTAGATCCCCATCGAACCCAGGGCTCTTGGTCCAAGTTCGAACAGACACTCCACATCAATGTGCTCGAGCTTGAGCAGTGTTGTATGATCTCCAGCCCTTCACCCATACATCCTTCCCAACCACCTAGCCGCTCAGGACGGACAACATGTGCGTGGTTTGGTACATCAACAAAACAAGGAGGTACTTGTCCTACCCTCTTTGCAGGAAGCAATGAGGTTTGGGATTGGGCAACACAACACAACCTTCACCTCACGGCAATTCATGTCTGGAGTCAACAACACCTTAGCAGACGAGCTAAGTCTCGTCTGCTCTGACTCACGAGTGGGAACTGGACCAAGGGGTCCCAGACAGTATCTTCCACTTTGGGGAGCACCATAGGGTCGACCTGTTCGCATCCCTCTAAGCGTAAAGCTTCCCATCTTCTGCTCGCTCATTCCAGAGTGAGGCACTTTCTGGAAGACACTCTGTCTCTAGACTGGAAGGACAGGTTGGTCTATGCCTTCCCCAATTCCAGTTATCCCACGAGTCTTACAGAAACTAGCCTCAGAAGGAGCACGAATGATTCTGATTGCTTCTTTCTGACCCAGGCAAGTTTGGTTCTCTCTACAACAATTCTCAGAGGATCCTCCTCCTCCTCCTCTTCCTCTTCCTCTATCATGAGGTTTGCTGACCCAGGATCAGGGGACCCTGGTCCATCCAGGCCTCAAATCTCTTTAGCTGCATGCATGGCTCCTGCAGACTTAGCTCAATCCTGCTTTGGGGTTTCTCCCAAGTGGCGGAGATTTTGGTGGAGGCTAGAAACCTCCACTAGATCTACCTACGCCATGAAGTGGAAAGGTTCACTATCTGGGCTGCTTCTAAGCACGTGGAACCCTTTTCCTGCTCAGCTGGGCTTCTGCTGGAGTACTCACGCCATCTTTTGACCTGTGTCTCAGTCATTCTTCTCTGAAAGTCCACATGGTGGCCATCTCGGCCTATCATATCCCCTTGCAGACAAGACATTTGCTCAACTAGAGGTCTCTAAGACATTTCTCAGAGGGGTCCTCCATCTGAGACCTCCTAATGCACTCCTGCTCCCCTGGGACTTGAACTTTGTTCTCGAGAAACTTACTCTGCCTCCTTTGAACCGCAGCTTCAGCATACTTGAAGTTCCTTTCATGGAAGACTGTCTTCCTGGTGGCCATTACTCGCTTGGAGAATTTCTGAGCTCCAGGCCTGATGTGTAAAATTCCATACTTGATTTTTCACAAGGAACGTGTTGCTCTAGACTAAGCCTAAGTTTCTCCCTAAGGTAGTAGCAGAGTCTGCTCTAAACCAGTCCATGAGTTACCCACTCTTTTTTACGCAGTACTCTAATCAGGGAGAGTATTTACTCCATACTATGGACATTCATCGGATTCTGAGATACTACACCAACAGGATGAAGGATCTCAGAAAGACTGATCAACTGTTCGCCTCTTTTGCTCTTAAAAGAGAAGACAATGCTGTTTCTAAGCAATGCCTATCTAAATGGTTGGCTCATTGCATCACTTTCTGTTATGACAGCATTAAATAACATCTCTGCCGGTCAAGTAAGATGCCACCCGCCAGAGGAGTAGCTGCCTCAGTGGCTTGTTTCAAGAATGTGTCAGTGGCAGATATCTGTGCTGCCGCCACCTGGGCCTCCGTCCATACTCCTTTACAAAACACTACAGTTTTGATATTGCCTCTCGCCTAGAGCAGAGACTTCGGCTGGCTGTCCTGCAAGGCCTCTTATCTTAAAGCTTGCACAGCTAGAGCTTCTACTTGAAGTAGATTTCTCCTCCCGGTGCTTCTCCTTGATCTTCCTGGACATAAGTCTCCACCACATTCACACTATTGGATCTGCTTGAGGCACTAGGACCCATCGGGAGCAAACTTTCTGCTGGAGGGTTGGCGCCAGAGATGTCGCCACGAGGAACGGCGTCACGAGCCCCAGCTCGTGGCGGTAATGACTATCTCTCGGCCGCACCTCCAACCGCCTCAGTTCCTTTTTTCCCCGCCGTCGAGTGCACTTCAGTGACGATTGTCACCACCTCTTGTCGGAGTCAAACTTCAAACTAGCAGCATAGTTTTCAGTTTTATTATTTTGTAATATTATCTCGACACAGTATCGCTTAAATTTATTCTTATTTTTGAAATAAATACAATAAAGAAGTCTCAGCCTACCTTGGACGGAGTCGCACCATGAGCAGGTCAGGGTGACGGTAGGGAGACTTCGTGATGAAAGCTGTTCAGTCAGTCGGGCTGGGTCCGTCCGCCGCTTTCTCCGGAAGGAGGGTCTGACAATGGTCAGTCCAATGCCCGAGGGATGGGCAGTCCTCCGAAGCATAAAAATAAACGGTCGACTCTCGCACTGTTCAGCCTCGAGCTCTTCTTCAGCCCACAGGTCTAAAAAGAGAAGGCATCACTCGAGGTCGCCTCTGATATGTCTGCGCCAGACGCCGGGTTATCGGGCTAGTTGCGGTCTCCTCCTTCGAGTCGCCAGCCTCTGCTTCTGGTGAGACAGCTTCGACATCGGAGCCCTACCCGCCCGCAGGTAGGTCTTCAGATGAGCAGTTTCATCAGTGGGCACGCTCTTGTAGAGCAGTGGGCTCGGAGGTTGGTTCGGCTACCTGGCTCGGTCGCTCGTGAGCCTGGGGCCTCTGGGCGACCAGGCAGGGCGGTTGACCTTCCTGGTCGCAGGCACCTTCTTAGTGCCGCCGACCTGCGCTTAGGTGTTCTCCCCTCACATGGCTGCGGCGCAGGGGCCATACCGATGCCCTTATCTCCTGCTTCTTCCTTCAAACCTGTTTTCGGAGTCTGGCAGTTTTGACTCTTCGGCGCATGTGGCCTCTTGGTGCTGTCCTTGCATCGAATACTGCGCTTGGCGCTGTCCTCGGCGCCGTGCAGCTTCTCCGGCGCCATCCTCGTTGCCGTCCTTGGCACTGTGTGTCTCTGGCGCTGTTTTGGCGCCTGCATGGCCTCAAGCGTCGTTCTTGGTGCGTCGATGCGCCCTGGCTGCCTGGGGCTCTCGAGTTCCTTTTTTTCACTTGCTTCCTTCTTCCTCCTTCTCCTCTCTTCTGAATTTCATTCCTTTCCTGTCCATAGTCCCTCCTGGACTGTCATGTGAGATGACTTTGAGCTGACCTGACCTTCGGGTTGTGGGATGAAGTGACTAAGCAGGATCTATTACTGCTCAGAGCCTGTGGTCGAGACCTATCCTTTAAGTCTCTGTTGAAAATCTGAGTTCCACACTTTCTCTCCAGACTACAGACATCGATCCTGGGAAATTGTTGAGACTCCAATGTCTTCATGCCTTTGAGATCCCTACGGATTTGACTCCTCGATTCAACCTTCCTTCAGACGCTGTCTCAAATGGTATGGAATAATCCTGTTTTACCCCTTGGTTGGCTAAATCCATTGATAGGAAATATTCAGCCCCAAGGATGCGTCCCATTTGGCATCTCAAGCCTTTGCGGATCCTATTGTAGTCCTGGCAGAATGAATGAAGGTCGTTCTGCCTCAAGCTACTACAGCTCGACCTATTAACAAACAATCTCGTAAGATAGACACCTTAGGTAAGAGAGTCTTTGCTGCTTCTACTCTTAAGTATGCGGTGATTGCCAGTTACCAAGGCTATTTTTCTCAGTATGAGTATATCCTGTGGCATATTCTATTAAAGCAGATGGTTGAAGCCCCTGCCAGAGTCGATTCAAAGCCAGAGCTTCTTCAAACCATTACCAGAGGTATTGAATCTAATAACCAGCAGGTTAAAGCAGCCATGGATGCTTTCTGACACTGCTTCCGTTCAGCGGCTGCTGGTATTGCACCCGGCGCCATTCCTGGCTGCGCACTTCGGCTTTGACGTAATGATGCTGAGCAGCAGGTGATGGCATTGCTCTTGATGGTGCATATCTTTTGGTCCTCAGGTAGAGGAAGAAGCTCTAGTTACGCACAAAAGACTAGGTCAGCCATTGTTGGCTCGGCCTCCTGCCCCTCTCGAGGCAGCTGCCAGTAAACGACAGTTTCACATCGCCAGTCCTTTCCGAGGCAGAGGCAGAGGAATTCTTCATAAGAATCAACCTACCCAGCCTCAAAAGAATATGCACAGAAAAGCGCAGGCCCAAAGCGCTTTGATGCGCTACTCTTTATGAATTGCCGCCCAAGTTCCATCTCAGCTGCCTGAGGTGGACTTTTCCCTCCGGTGGAGGTCATCTGATGCACTTCTACAACCAGTGGAAGTCCATAACCTCAGACAAATGGGTCCTTCAGATAATTCATGAGGGTATTCACTCAATCTTGTGGAGACCCCGTGATCATCCCCAAACGGCAGCCCAGGCTGTCAACCCTTCAGTCAGACCTTCCGCCGAGATATCAGTGGCCTCTGAACAACAGGGCAGTAGAAGTGGTGCCAACGCACCAACGGTAAACACGGGTTTCATCCCACTACTTTCTGGTTCCAGCAGTCCCAAGGGTATGCGCCCATTCTAGATCTCAGAAAGCTAAACAAATTTCTCCCAAAGAGAAATTCAAAATGATTTCTCTTGGGAACCCTGTTTTACCCTTGCTCCACCAACAAGACTGGTTAGCCTCCTAGATATGCAGGACGCTTTCCAGCACATTCCTGTTCACCCAAGGCATCACAAATTCCTGAGGTTTGTGGCTCTGGGGCAGCACTATCAGTTCAGAGTCCTGCTCTTTACAGGCTATCCTCGTACGGTTTTTACAAAATGTTGTGCAGTTCTCGTAGCGCACCTCAGAAAGGTCAGAATTCAGGTGTTTCCTTATCTGGATGATTGGCTTCTAGCAAGCCCTTCCAGCCAAGGGACTCTGGACGCGTGGAGACGAGCCTCGCCTCCTTACGCCCATGGGAGTTCTGCTCAACCTCAAGAAATCACAACTGCAGCCTCCCAGAGGCTCCTTTTTATAGGGACTCTTCTGGACACCTCGTCTAAGGCTTTTCTTCCAGAAGACAGGAGGAATGATATCCTTCAGATGGCCGTCATATCGGAAAACAGCTCAGTCTCAGCTCTCTCGATGCAATGGATGCTAGGCCTCATGGCATCCTCAGTGTTCACTGTACCCCCTAGCATCTGCACATGAGAACCACCCAGTGGATGCTCAGTACCAGTGGTCCCCAACCACTCACCCGCAGTCCTATCTCATCAAGGTGACAGAGCCCTTAAGGAGGTCACTCCACCTGGTGGTCTCAAGAGAGCAATCTCCTGAGGGGTATCCTTTGCTCCTCTGGACCATCAGATCTCCATTACCACGTGACTTATCCCTAATGGGGTGGGAGCCCACTGTGGCTCTCCACACTCAAGGTGCGTGGACTCAAGTCAAGTCCCAGCCCACATAAATGTCCTAGAAATGAGAGCTATCCTTTATGCGTGTCCGCAGCTTTGAAGGACATTCTGTGTCACAAGAACATTCTCCTTCAAACGGAACAACAAAGCAGTGATGTATTACATCAACAAGCAGGCGGGCTCACTTCTTACCCCTATGCAGAGAAGCAATGAGGGTATGGGAATGGTGCCACATCAGGCTCTAATTCAAGCTGTCTACCTGCCAGGTGTTCAGAACGAACTGGCAGACTGCCTCAGCAGAACAGAGACAGACCTCACGAGTTGTCTCTCGACTCCAACCATAGTTCAGTCGCTATTCGAAGAGTGGGAACTCCAGACCTGGACCTTTTGCATCCCCACTCAACGCAAAACTGCCTCTCTTCTGCTCCAGAAATCCAGGGCCTGGCATTTTCTGTCAGGATGCGTTCAGGCTAGCGGTGGACAAAAGCGCTCTTTTCGCCTTTCCGCCTCTTCCTCTAATTCAGAGGGTACTCCCAGTTCGAATCCCAGGGGACAAATGATTCTCATTGCCCCTTTGCCTCGGTAGCTGTGGTTTCCACTACTCAACAATATGTTGGCAGTTCCTCCGAGACCACTTCCCCTGCAAATGAACCTCTTTGACTCAGGGATCGGTGGTCCATCCCAACCTGAGATCACTTCACCTTCATGCTTGGCTCCTGAAGAGGTCGAAGTAAACCGGTTCAATGTCTCTCAAGAGTTTTAGATATTCTTCTGGCTGCCAGCCACTCGGAAAACTTACACAGCCAAGTGGAAGCTTTTCGCTCTGGTGTGCAAAGTCCTTTTGAATTTCTTTTCCTGTCCACCAGATAAGGTTTTGGAGTACCTTTGACCTCTCAAATTTTGGTCTGCAGTACTCTACAGTCAAAGTTCATCTTAGTGCCATTTCAGCGTATCATGAGCCCGTGTATTCTTTTAACTCTGGCTCAGTTACCTATGGTTAAGAGATTTTTAAGGGAATTTTGCATACCAGACCCCCATACAAGACGTCCAGTCGCAGCCTGGGACATTAATCTTGTGCTAGACATGCTCACTCGAAACCTTTCAACCTCTGGTTACCTATGAGGTAAAATTTCTCACCTGGAAGACTGTTCTCGCTGGCCATTACCTCAGCCCAGGGTTCTGAGATACATGCCCTGGTCACGACCCTCTGTATACTGTGTTCCATAAGGACAAAGTAGTTCTTTCAGACTCATCCTAAATTTCTTCCTAAGGTTGTGTCAGAATTTATCTAAACCAACCTTTGGTCCTTCCCCTTATTTGCAGACTTCCAAAATGAAGGGGAACATTCCTTTCATTCTTTGGATGTTAAGAGGGCCTTATGCTTCTATCTAGATAGAACCAGATTTTGCAAAGCTCAGTGACTGTTCGCTTTCCTTCAGTGAGACCTGCTGGGTCAACCTGTCGCTATCAGATGTATCTCATCATGGCTAGTGGCGTGCCTTCGTCACTGCTATTCCATGGCGCAGGTTAAGTTGGAGGTAGAGTTCGCCACTCTACCAGAGCGGTCGCGGCATCCCTAGCGAAATCCAAGCGTGCCCATCGCAGACATCTGCAATGCGGCCACCTGGAGCTCAGTGCATACTTTCTAAACATTATGCACTAGATGTCCATACCAGACGACATTCTTCCTTTGGCAGAGCCATCCTCAATGGACTTCTGTCCTAAAACGTGAGCTCTTGGTCTCTCCTGCAGCTCTCTCGGGGATTATTAGCTCGGTACTCTCCCAATAGTGTGAATGAGTGGTGAGACTTATGTCCAGGAAGATATGAAAATTACGTGCCTACCGTAATTCTTGATCTTCTTGGGCGACTCCACCACTCATTCACATCCCACCCTCCATCCCCGAGCTCACCTTTCTTGTTGGTCTTCACTCCCTCAAATCTTTGGGCCGTGCAAAACTTCTTTATTGACCCTTCCTACATGGTCGCCCGGACTATCTTATGTCCGGTTTTAGGATTAGGCTACCCTTCTAGGTTAGTTACGCTGCACCTCCTTGGTAAAAGGTACTGAGGCGGTTGGAGGGTTGGACGCTTAGATAGTCGCTACCACATGAGCTAGGGCTCACGGCGCCATTCCTCATGTGTCATCTCTGGCGCTGACCCTCCAGCAAAAGTTTGTTCTCGATGGGTCCTAGTGCCTCCGGCGCAGATCCCAATAGTGTGAATGAGTGGTGGAGACTCGGTCCAAGAAGATCAAGAATTCAGACAACATGAAGTCTTGCTATATTATGACATATGCAGTATAACTGCTCCGGAGGTGAAAGAGTTAACTTTCCATGCAGGGCATGGAATCTTGAGCGAGCTCGGTTGAACACTCTGTCTGTTGAAGCTCAAACTTAAAGTGTCAGATTCTTCACTCTCCACTGAACAGTCGCCTCCCGAGATCCCTCCTGCTGCTCGGTTCGTTTGTCGGTTTAAAAGTGTAATTCTCGGTTTATTTTACCAAAATTTAACTGCAATCGTCGGTTCAAGCTCTGTCTGTGGTGTTGTAAGTAATAGATAGGCTTTTGTTTATTTTCTTCTGTGTGAAATTTGTAAACTTCTTTTTCGGTTGGTTTGAACCGATCAGATTGAGTTTAAATTACTTTCTAGTCCTTTAGAGTGCGGTTCGGTTCTTATCGGTTCTAAAAACAGATTTATTACGTTTTTTCCATGACCCATGACATGGTTGGGAACTGATAAGAGAGTCTTGTTGGCGGATTGCCATTAACGGGCAAGTTTTGGTTGAGCTGGCACTATGTCTGAGAAACCCAAAAGAAAACCGGACCCACTGGGTTTCAGCACTGTGGCCTCTGTGGGGAAGCCTTTGCTAAGGCTGACCCACACACCACTTGTGTATATTGTCTGGGGTTTGACCACCTCAATGCAGACTGCCAGATTTGTAAGAATTTTCCTGCTGCCACCGTGGAAAAGAGATTGGTAGGCTCAAGGAAGCGAGGAAAAGTCCGCTGACCCGGATGGCCAGCCGGTTCGGTTCCAACCGAACCTGAGGGAATGCCCTCTGACCAGGGCGATACTTCCTCGGCAACGAAGAGCCAGCTCTGAGGAGCCGGTTCCAACTAAAAGGACTAGAAAGTCAGCTAGTTTGGGGCCAAAAGTTCTTTCTCCAACCACTGAGGAAATAGCCAAAGCTATTCAAATTGTCCAGTCTCTTTTCCTAGTTCTGTCCGGAACGACAACATTAGGAAGCGCCGGTTCGACGGTGTCCCCGGTTCAAGATTATGATTTTGAGGATTTTTATGAACCGGAGGAAGGGGAGGAGGGTATGAGGAGAGTGAGTGTGATTTTGAAAGTCTGCATGTGCCCATTGAACGGACATCTCTCCAGACAGATCCTCAGGGGTGTCCCTCCCAGGCTATCTGAGTCCCTTCTCATTTTTGTTTTACAAGAAAGTTGTTGAGACTCTGCAACTTCCTGTTGAGGAAGCTGTTGATGATCAAGAAGAGCCTGATTTTGTGGAAATGATGGATATTCCAGAGTCTAGGAGACTGTTTATTCCCTGCACAAATCTTTTAGAAACAGACAATAAAAATTCTGAAAACTCCTCATTCTATCCTCCTGTGGATAAAAGGATGGACAAGAGGTATGCTTTATCAGGCTCTGATACGGAGTTCCTCTCCCAGCAGTGCAGCCATGTGGGGTAGTGCAGGCTGCAGCCTGTGAC
Source organism: Neoceratodus forsteri (assembly GCA_016271365.2). Classification (NCBI taxonomy): domain Eukaryota; kingdom Metazoa; phylum Chordata; order Ceratodontiformes; family Ceratodontidae; genus Neoceratodus; species Neoceratodus forsteri. The sequence continues at coordinate 1,629,260,582 of CM028131.1, read as the reverse complement.
AAGGCTAATATTCCTCTAGCTTCTCACCCTCCTGAAAAGGACTCCAGGAGGATGGGTGCCATGGCAAAGAAACAGTACATGGCAGCATCTTTGGGACTCAGACAGGCAAATTATATGGCTTACGCAGCTAGGTACCAGAAATCCAGATGGGATACTGTCCTGGCCCTAGCAAAACAGGCCCTGACCAGCTTGCCAGGAGCTGGAGCAGGTGGCTGCAGATGGTATTGAGGCATCCAAGGTGCAATTTCATGCTGCAGTAGACTCTAATGATGTTTCATCAAGAGTCATGGCTATATCTGTGTCTCTTCGCAGAATGGCCTGGCTCAGATGTACTGCCCTGTCACAGGATACTCAGTCTAAGGCTATGGATTTTCCTAGTTGTGGGCAATTCTCTGTTTGGGGAGCAGACAGAGAATTATATGAAGAAAATGGATGAGTATAGGACCACCTATAGGAGTGCACAGGCCAAAGAAAGGAAAGCCACCCTCAAAGGCAGCATGTCAGGGGCAGGGGCAGGCCTTTTCATAGGCTCTTTACCAAGCCCAGGCCTCCTCTTCTGCTTATGCCCAGAGGGGTTCTTTAGAGGAAGGGCAGAAGGAGCTCTAGTAAGCCTGCTTCTACCCCTCAACCAAAGCTCCTGCAAAACAGGCTCCCTTGATGGGGTGGCCAGGCCGATTCTCCACTACCGGTAGGGGCAGGCTGGCTTACTTTGTCCAGGACTGGAAGTCTTTAACATCAGACAAGTGGGTCCTGGAAGTAGTAAGCCAGGGACTGGTTCTCAGCTTCAAAAAATTTCCGAAGATGAGAGCCAGGTCTTTCCACCTGCAAACCCATCAGAGGCATTTGCCCTGGAAGCAGAAGTTTCTTCCTCCTGGCTCTCAGAGATGTGGAAAGGGTGCCTCCCATACACGGGGCAAAGGGTTGTACGCCAGGTACTTCCTACCCCAAAAAGACAGGAGAATGGCAGCCCATCCTGGATCTCAGGTATCTAAACAAGCACCTTTAAAACCAAAGTTCAAAATGGTGACTCTGGGAATCATTTTACCTCTCTAAGGCCAGGGACTGGCTAGCCTCCCTGGACCTCAAGGATGCCTACTTCCATGTTCTCATCAGAAGCTCCCATCCAAAGTACCTCAGATTGAACTGCCCTCAGGCCATTACCAGTTCAGAGCAATGCCCTTCTGTCTCACCTCGGCCCCGAGGGTGTTCACAAAATGCCTGGCAGTAGCAGTTGCTCATTTAAGAAGGCAAAGATTGCCATCTTTCCTTATCTGGACGACTGGCTCATTGTAGGCCAGTCTCCAGAACAGGTCAAACTACACTTACAAGTAACCCAGCAACTGCTGACATCCCTAGGTTTCCTTCTCAGTCTTCCAAAGTCAGTTCTGGAGCCTGTCCAGCTTCTCACCTACATAGGCGAGAACTGAACACAAACAAGCCAGGGCCTTCCTCCCTCTGGAAAGAGCAAGGACCTTGGTCTCTCTGGCCTCTTCTTTCACCCTGCAGGTCTCTCGACCAGCAAGGCATTTTCTACAGCTCCTGGGGCACATGGCTGCTTCTTCAGCAGTAGTGCAGGGATCAAGATTTCAGATGAGGGACATCCAGTTCCATTTGAGAGCCTTTTGGTCTCAAAGGACAGATCCTCTAACCAAGTTGATCCCAGTGACTCGAACCCTGATTCAGGCCCTTCAGTGGTGGCAGGATCAGAGCAATCTGAGACAGGAGGTTCCCTTCACTCCCAATCTCACTCCTTGACCCTTACTACAGATGCATCCCTCTTGGGGTGGGGAGCTTACATGGGCGACCTTCCACCCAAGGGCTGTGGTCCCCTCAGGAATCTCTGCTCCACATCAATTTGCTGGAACTCAGAGCAGTTTTTCTAGCACTCCAGGTTTTTTCCACATCTGTTCAGATCAAGGTTGTTCAGATCAGAACAGACAATACCACTACAATGTGGTACATCAACAGCAAGGGCACTCGGTCTCACGGCCTTGTGCACCAAAGCAATGAAGTTGTGGTCTCTGGCTTATTCTCTGAACGCCCCTCACGGCTGTTCACCTCCCAGGCAAGGACAATGTCCCAGCTGATGCCCTCAGCAGGATTTCCCAGGGCCATCATAATGGGCACTGGATCCCCAGTACTGGAGGTAGTATTTGCCAGATGGGGCACCCTGCAGATAGATCTCTTTGCAGCCCCAGACAATCACCAACTTCCCTTTTTGCTGCAGGCCCCAGTGTTGGGCTCAGTCCCTCTGGATGCCTTTTCTACTCAGTTGGGAAAGGAAGTTTCTCTATGCTTTCCCTCCTTCCTCCTTTTCAAGGTGCTAGTCAGAATCAGATCTCAACCCTGCAAGATGATCCTGATTGCTCCAGATTGGGCCAGGCAGCCCTGGTACCCACTCCTCATGTCCTTAGCAGTCCACCTTCCCTGTGTCTTCCCAGGAATCACAACCTGTTAACCTGTGCCCAGGGAAGATTGGTATCCAACCTCAAATCTCTCAATCTCAAGGCATGGCTCTTGAAGAGTTAGAGTTTACTGACCTACACCTTTCCCAAGGTGTATTGGATATATTGAAGGCCTCTAGGAAGCCTTCCTACTGGGCTACTTATAATTCAAAATGGAAAAGATTTTCCATATGGTGTGCTGGTAAGCATATTTCCTCCGAATCTGCTGGCGTGCTCACATCCTGGATTATTTGGTGCATTTGAATTCCTGGGCCTGAGACCAGCTACTCTAAAAGTGCACTTGGCAGCTGTGTCTGTCTTCTTATCAGCAGCCCTCCTCTTTTTCAGCTCACCCTGTGTTCTCCTGTTTTTTAAAGGGTTGCTTCACACCAACCCTCCGCTCAGGGACCCTGCCCTGCTTGTGATCTTAATATTTGCATTGTTCAGCTTATGCAACCCCTTTGAGCCATTGTCTTCAGCAGAGTTTAAGTACTTGACTTGAAAACTGTGTTTCTGGTAGCCATCACCTCTGCCAGGCACATAAGTGAGCTACAAGCATTGTCAGTGGAGCTTGATTTTATCTCCTTTCATAGAGATAAGGTGGTCCTCAGGACTAACAGGAAGTTTTGCCTAAGGTGGTTTCAGACTTCCACCTTAATCAATCCATGTCTCTTCCCGTGACTTCACTGACCATTCCTCCTCTGGTGAGAGGAGATTGCACAGTTTAGATGTCAAAAGAGCCCTTAGTTACTATATAGAACGTACCAAGGGCCACAGGTTCTAATCCTCCAATTGTTCCTCACTTATGGTGAGTTTGGTAAGGGAAACCTGCCACTAAAAGATCCATTGCCAGGTGGATTGTCTCTTGTATCCAATTCTGCTATGAAAAACTGGGTAAGGTTCCTCCCTCAGGCCTGAGGGCTCACTCTACCAGAGGTACAGCTGCGTCTCTGGCTGCTGCCAGGGACATCCCTATCCTAGAGATATGTCAAAAGCTACCTGGAAAACAGTTCACACTTTTACTAAGCATTACTCTCTGGATATCCAGGCTAGGAGTGATGCTCGATTTGGCACAGTTGTGCTTCAGAGCCTATTTCCCAAGTAGGTTCTGTCCCTCCTCCATGGAGGTACTGCTGTGTAGTATAGCATATGTCATAATATAGCAAGACTTCATGTTGTTTGAAGAAAAATTACTCACCTTAGTAATGTTGTTTCTTCTAATGGAGTCTTGCTATATTATGACCTCCCCTAGCCTGCCCCTCTCAGAACCTCTTTTTGGGATGTGGGTGGGCAGTGCAATGTTGGCACTTCATAGATGCCCGCTTTATTTTCACCCTTTCTTTGGGTGCTTAGGTGTTATGCTTATTTTTCTTTCTTGAATCCGTGACTTCAGTCTTTGTTTTGGGATCAAGATAAAAAATATGTTTTGTAGTTAGTAGCCAGTGGCTAGTGTAGGTTTACGGCTTCCACACAGAACCTTAGTGAGTTTTTGCTCGAAGATCTGACAGTTTAAGTTTGAGCTTCAACAGACAGAGTGTTCAACCGAGCTCACTCAAGATTCCATGCCCTGCATGGAAAGTTAACTCTTTCACCTCCGAGCAGTTCTAACCTGGGGTTATACTGCATATGTCATAATATAGCAAGACTCCATTAGAAGAAACAACATTACTAAGGTGAGTAATTTTTGTTACGGTAGGTATGTAATTTTCATTTCCAGACTGCTTGGGGTTCAGTCCTATATGTAATTACCTACTGCAAGAGCCCTCTTGAAGTAAGATAGTACAGTTACGTAAGAACTTACCGTAACCTTAGATCTTTGAGAGAGGCTCTTGCAGTAATAATAATAATAATTTTATTTATATAGCCCTTTCAGTGTATCAAGGCGCTGAACAAATTAAAATCATAATTTCAAATTCCAATGCAAGACTTCAAAACATATAAAATACATCATAAAAGCATAATAAATTATGATAAAATTCCAATCATATTAAAATTAACTTAGCTATCCAAGAAGGCCATTTTCCATAAATATGATTTCAAATCTTTCTTAAATGTCTCCACGAGGTGCACTCCGTAACCGGCATGGTAGAGAATTCCAAAGAGTGGGTGCAGCATGAGAAAATGCTCTGCTGCCTGTAGATTTTAAACTCACTCTTGGAATTTCCATAAGCAGTAGGTAATACCTTCCGCCCTCCATCCCCTAAGCTTTTTCAGCTCCTTTTCCGTTAAAGGAAATATCCACTTCTCTCTCATCCGACCTCTTCTGGCCTGTGGCAGGAAAGAACTGGAAGGCGGGGTCAGGGACCGCCCTTTATACCGACGTCTCCGACCCGGTCACCTGACGTGGGGTGGTCCCTTGCCAGGGACTGCTAGCTAGAAATTTTTCCTTAGGGTCCTGCCGCCGCTTCGACGCCAGTCCTATATGTAATTACCTACTGCAAGAGCTTCTCAAGATCTACTGTTACGGTAAGTTCTTACGTAACTGTACTTTTCTCTGACAATACAAGAAAGCAGTTGCACTTAGTCTTGATCCTGCTGCTAAATCAGTCATTATGCAGTGATTAAGGTACCGGAGTTTCAAATAGTCCACTGGAAACACACAGTTCAAAAGTGCTTTATTTCACAACAGAAAGCCCCTGATGAAGCTCCACCCATGCGAAGCAATGGGATACCTGGTTGTGGTAGTACAGGGTACCAAGGAGTCAGTGTGGCTCAATTGGTAGCTCATCTGCCTCTAAACTAGAAGGTCATGGGTTCTAGCCCCACACCGGGATTGGGTTCATACCTAAATGCTGCCCCTGGAGTGCAGTACTACAGGGCTGCTGTATTGTTGGGGTGTGCTGTCCTTGGATGAGATGTTAAACAGAGGTCTCTTCTACCTGTCTCTGGTGTTGTCCTAGTGGGTGTCCAGGTGGAAGTAAAAGAATCCAAGGCACTTTTCACAAGAGTGGGGATTTCCCGTTGTTCTGACCAACATTCCCTTTCCCATAAAACTGGTTCTTGCAATTGTCCAAGGCTGGCGGTGGGTGCTGATGTGCAAATGACTGCCACTACATGTTCAGTCACTTCACTACCAGTCTAGCATTGCTTATATAATGTTTTGGGATACAATGTGTATGAAAAGCACTATATAAATTCTTATTTTTCTTCTTCTTCACTTTCCACTGCTATCCTCGGACTGCTTCTGTGACATAAAGAACTTTTGGACTGCATAAATGTTTCCTGTGGACTATTTGAAACTCAGTACCATCAGCACTGCACAGTGACTGATTTAGATGTGAATCCTGGGACCGAGTGCATTTTGTACTGTTTGATGTGCATTGGGAGTGCTTCTCTCAGCAACCACATGGTGAGCTAGGCATTGATGAGCGTGAGCAACTCATGCATGTATGTCTCTAGCTTCTCTGCCCTATCAGTTCGTCTGCACAAATATTGCCTGTGCTAACACTAACTTGCTGAGGGCTGACCTGACAGATTATATTCAGACATGGTCAGCACAAATACATATTGGGTTGTGCATCTTGGAAAATAAGCCCCTTACAACAGCTGCGCTTAATCTGCATGCAGTAACTGAGGTTGCATGCGAGTTAGCATTGGTTTGGAATATGATTCCCAAATTCTATTAAAAACTGCAAAACCCAGTGGCTGCAGCGTAATTCAACTTCTAACAGTCACACCTGTGCAGATGAGTTTATCACACATTACCAGTCAGTGTTAACTTGAAAACCTAAACAACACAACTGAAAACATGTCAAGGCATTATGTCATGTATGGTCGTTAGCCCCGGACATAATGTCACGCTCAAAAGATGCGGACATTATGTCCCGAGGACAAAAGGAAACAAATCAAAACATAGCCTGTTAAAATTAGTTGCAGTTGAAAAGTTACCACATATTTTGACTGCCAGACTAATTGCCGCATGAGTGAGATAGCAGTTGGCAGCAGCCGAGGCATTGAATTCAGTGTCTTGGTGAGGGAGTGTGGTTTCACCACAGAGGGTAACTGTTACGTAAGCGCTTTAGACGCCTAATGGCTGTGACAAATCAGCAGCCAGGGTTTTACAATGGTGGTACATACACATACTGTACCATTCTGGTGCCCCTGTTACAGGCAAAAGTCATGTGATGTTGAGTCGTGCAGTCACTGGTCTTTGGTAGCAGAAGCTACATTTGCTCCACAACCATTTCTACTGGCGACCTCATTTAAATTTAGCATTTTGTCCAGCGCATTTTGTCTGCGCGGCAGTATCACCGCAACGCTCCATCTGTATGCCTAATCTTCCTTGTCAATCTTCACCATTCATTACTTCTTGGGTGTAAGCGGGCGTGCCACCCATGACGGAAACTTTTTTTTTTTTTAAAAGCTAGCTCTAGCAGGCGCCGCCCTCGAGACCGGCGCCTTGTGTGTCATGCGTGAGGCGGCCCGTTAGTAGCTACGACTCCTCCTCCATCTCAGTTCTGTTTCTCCCGCCGTCGAGGCTGCACCTGCTGCGCCATGAGAGCTATAGTTCGTGAAGTACGCAATAGTTTTGCTGACCTCTGTTTCTCGATTCGACGCCGACGCCATACCATGGTAAGACTGTTCTTTTTCTATCTGTAGGCGCCGGGTGTTTTCCTACTGTTTTTACCTTAATTGTTTCGCGTTATGTCGGTTCTGGAAGCGGCGTTTCTAAAACGGGCGCACCCCCATGCGTCGGTGCTCCTGTGGCGGCATTTTTCCGTCTCGGACCGGCATGACGTGTCTTCGATGCCTGGGACCCAACCATGACATGGATTCGTGCGACGCCTGCTTCTCCATGGACCGTCGTGTCCTCGAAGTCCGCGTTCAAGCTCGGCAAAGGCCCGCCGACTTCGAGGGGCCAGGCGTACGTTCCTGCGAGGCTCCCCAGGTAAGGTGTTTAGGCCCTTCCCCGGGTCCCCTCAGGCCTATACGGTCCAGCGGAGAAGGAGCTTCCTCATCTTATCTTGCTGATGAGGAAGCTCCTTCTGCGATGTTAGGAGCGTAGGTCCCTCCCGGGCCGCGACGTCGACACGGCCTCGGCAGTCACCTCGGAAGTGCAGGCTCCCCAGTGTCGAGGCCCATGATTTCTGGGCTGGACACCGCAGACCCTCGGCGCCGCCTCTCGGCGCGCCGTTTCGGATCCCCGCGCTCGTCGTGGTGCCGTGATCGAGACGGCGCTGCTTTGCGGTGCCGCTTTGGATCCCGTGCCGCTCATGGCGCGGTGATCGGATGGCACCGCTGGCGCGCGCATGTCTCCGCGCCATTAGCGGCGCCGGGCCTGCTTTCTCCTGCGGTGCCGGGTCGGTTTCTCGACACCGAGCGGTGCCGTTGGCTCCGCTGGTACCGCTGGGAGCTGGGACCGAGCCTGGCTGTTGCTGATGCTCGGGGTCAGCGGCGCGCCTCTGGTGCCGGTGCCGTTCGCGGCGCCCGTGCCGCGGGACCCCGGGTGGCCAGTATTGAGGTCCTGCTGATCTCGCCCTCCTCGAGGCGGCTCATTCGGACGTGGGACCCATCCTGGACCCCCACTCTTCGGGTCGGGGTCTCCTGTGGCACGAGGTGCCAGGCGGCACAGCGGGCTCTCCTCTGTCCCCCTTCCGCCCTCCCTGAGGGCTCTCCGGCTAGGGTGGCCTTGAGTCCCAGGGGAGACATGGGGCGACTAAGGGGAGGCTCCCTCCCGGGGACCGTGACAGCAGCCTCCCGGTGCTGTTGCTCCCTCTGGGGGATGGGAACGCTGTGGTCGAGGAGGAGGGCTCTTCTCGAGTCCGAGGGGTTGAGGGGCAGGGGACAGGACCTCGGTCTTCTCGTCACCTCAGGGGGTGGCCAGGAGCCGAGTGCTGAACCCGCCCTTCCCTCCGGGACTCTAGGGTGCCCTCTGGTGGCGTTGTTGTGACTGCCCTTCTGGATCCATGCAGTCCCGACTTTGTCACAGGGAGGTTCTCCCCTGGGCTCTTCCAGGCTCTGCTTCTTCAGGGTTCCGCCTTGCGCCTGGTTTGTTGTCCGGGACCCCGCCAGCTCGGGCTCCGTTTCCCGGATTCCAGAGCCCTGGCAGAGATCTATTGCCTCCTCAGTAGGTGCCCTCTCCCATATCTCTGCCTCCACCACCCCGCCTCCCGGCCATATCGGGTCCCACGGGTCCGTTATCCTGGGAGCAGTTCAGAGGTTCTGCAGCGGCCTTCCCCATAGTTAGATGTATGCATGAGCGGGTCTTCGACTCTCCCACCACCGCAGGAGTCCTCTGAGCACTCCAGCTCTCCATCATCCTCGTCTCCCTCCTCTGAGGGAGAGGAACCCCTGCTCATCTCTTCTCCGATGCTGATTTCACTGAATATCAGCGATTCCTTTCGAGGATGGTGAGGGACCTTCGGATCTCTTGCATACGGAGAGACAATACCGAATGGGAGACGCGAGAATTCCTTGGAGAATTCAATGCCCAACACTTGGTGGTACCTTCCTGGCCTATTCCTTCCAGGAGGCATCTATCCGTTCCTGGCAGTCGCCAGCGCTCTTCTCCAGCCCGGCTGATTGTCAGCGTGGGTATTGTGCCCCTCGAGTCTCTAGGTACTCTCCCCAACCCCTTCTGGCTTGGTCTACCTGGATACTCCCTCCGGGCGCGCTGCCTGGCGCCACGACGCCCACCGGACCCGGACTCTCTTCAGTTCGACCGGTGGAGGCGAAGAAGTTCTTCTTCTCGTGCGGTTGCTTGTATAGCATCACATCAGGCTCACCACGCTGCCTACAATCGGCACCTGTGGTCGATGCTCTCTCAACTTCTAGCGTCGATGCCTGATACGGAGCAAACCAGACAAGCTGTTGCCCTCTCCGCTATGGCCTGGAGCTGGCAAGACACCAGGCAAGGGCATCTTCTGGACGCCTAATGAGGTGGCTTCCAGGCTTAGTGGGGACAGCGATCTGCATTAGGTGGACGGCATGGCTTCGTCTTTCAAGGTTGTCACCCTGGCCCGGCGTAGGTGATGCGCTCCACCTTCTGGGGACCTGTCCTTCTCCTCCAGAGCTAGGAGACTTTTGCAGGGCTTACTCTGTCTCCGTCCTCGGGAGGCACCTCCTAGCTCTTCTCCCACTTAGGCTTTTCTCTGAACTAGCCAGGGTCTTCCCTTCTGTTTCTCACCAACAGGAGGCTGGGGTCTTGTTCCTCAGGGTTTTACCTCTTCCCTTCTGGGGAAGAGGGCTTGTACTCACCAAGTAATGAATGGTGAAGATTGACAAGGGAAGATATGAAAATTACTGACCTACCGTAATTCTTGATCTTCTCTTGTATCTTCACCATTCATTACTGATCCCTCCTCCGTCCCCTCAGTGGCCTCCTTCTGTGGCGCCTCCCTCCCGCTGCTCGCTCCTCCCCTTGGCCCTTATGCAAAAAATTAAAAAAAAAATCTCTGTCCTTGCCATTTCTCTTAATGGTTTCCAGGAAATTATTTACTCTAAGATTGATTGGCATTTATTGCAGGAGTGCTGGGTCGTGAGGGGGCTGCGACTATCTCACCGCTATGTTTTCAGGCTGAGGCACTCCTAGGGACTTTGCCTGACTCTGTCTGTGCAGTGTTTGGTCCCGGAATCTTCTGCTAATCAATTACTAAGCCAGGAAACCCTCCCTTTTACAGAGTAAGAGGAACGGGTACGGTTATACAGTTTCTCTCTTAAAGCTGAGGGAACTCTCTCCGACTGCTTTGAAGGCAATCCCTTGCTTCTCAGGTCATGTTTTTCCTCACAAGCCTGTGAGTCATGCTCTGTCCTGACCCCCTTTTTCAAGGGTCCTTCTGAAGCAGTGCTGCAGGAAAAGCAGTTCCAACTACGGGCAGATCTTGCCAGTTTCAAGTCTCTACCTGCCTTGACATAGCAAGTCCGATTGAGTCCGTTATATTTCTTACAAACCGCCTTTAAAAGGCTAAGTTTCTTTCTATACCCTTTGAGCAGCTCTTACATGCTGCCTGGGAACCAATCCTTTCCTAGCTAGGCGCCTTCCGAACAAAGGTCTGCTCAATCAGGCCAGGGCCCCTCAACTAGGATAAAGGACTCATGGCATGTTGAGGTCAAAGACTATGCCTCCTTAGTCTGTCTAGCTCCCTTGTTAAGTCGAGCCTTAAGCCTCTCAGCTAACTATGCTCGTTGGGCATTATTGTCTCCTCAACATCCCATTTTCTTCTTCCTCTCTGCTTCTTTCTTTCTCCTTCCTTTCTCTCTATCTGTTCCTCCTAGAGTCGCCTGTAAGGAGGCCCTGCGATCCCTTAGGGCAGGAATTTCTTTCCTCTGTCTATTCTCCATCGGCTTATTCCTTTTTCAGTTTATTTTCCTTCCTTTGCTATCCCTTGGCTATATTGCCTCGCTTTCTTTTCCACAATATAATTTTTTGCCTCTCCGGCTCACAGAACTGAGATGGAGGAGGAGTGGTAGCTCTAACGCCGCCCTCGCAGGCGACGCAAGGCGGTCTCTAGCATGGCGCATAGAGCTAGCTTTTAAAACAAAAAAAAGCTTCCGTCAGTGGGTGCGTGCTCCGGCTTACACCCAAGAAGTAATGGTGAAGATACAAGAGAAGATCAAGAATTCACGGTGAGGTACGTAATTTTCATTTCTGTTACATGCAGCAACTTAGAGTTCAGGTAGTAATATTAAAAATTCCTTAACTCTCTCTCATATACTGTAAAACCAGTTAATCTTCCTGTATCAGTCTTCCCCATTCATCACTGGTGGGTATCATCCAGAGACGCAGTACCCTGCAGGAGCAATTTTTTCAAAGGGGAGGAGCCGCACTGGGTCGGTACCACCCTCGAGGCCGATGCACTGTGTGGCAGTAACCGACACTGACTCCTCCTCCTCCACCTCAGTTCTGCTTCTCCTGCCATAGAGTGTGCAGCTACCTCACATTCGAGCCAGAAACTACGCCATCAGAGTCTACTGGATTTGTCAACGCTTTTAGTTCTGCTGTCGCCGTATCCATCTACTCAGTGCTGTATTTATTCAATCTGCATACCGGTAAGATCTTCCTGGCATAAATTCTCCACCACTCATTCACACTAATGGACTACACTGGAGGTGCTAGGACACAGCGGGAGCCAAAATCTCCAGGAGGGCCGGTGCTGAGGTAGGACCACGATGCGCAGAACCACAAGACTGGCTTGTTCCATATAGGCTACCTCAGCATCAATCCTCCAACACCTCAGTGACAACGCCGCTGGCCTGCTGAGAGTGAAATCTTCACATCTATATGACAGCAGCATTGTCGTTTAGTTTTGATTTGTAGTTTTAACATTCAGTATTTATTTATTTAAAAAAAGATTTTTATTGAAAAAGTATACAGAAGTCCTCTTCAGCCCACCATTGACGGAGCTGACCATAAACAGGGCCGGTGATGGTAGGGAGGCTTACATAAAGGCTGTGTGTTCAGCGGAGTTGGGTCCAGTCCGCCACCCTCTACAGATGGGGGCTCTGACTACGGGCAGTCCAGTGCTCGGGAAAAGGACGGTCCTTCTGAAGCACAAAAAGAAGCGGGCCCATTCTGGTTGAGAACCCGCACCGCTTGGTCTTCAAGTTCTTCTTCGTCCCATTGGTTGAAGAAGAAATGGTACCACTCAAGATCATCCTCTGGTATGTCTGCATGATGATTGTCGAGTACAGGGATAGAAGGCCAACTGCAATGGGGTCATCTTTGGCTTGTGTTCCTAGTGACTGACATCATCAACTCGTAGTTCCTCCCGCCCCCAGTGGAGTCTTCTGGTGAGCAGTTTCATCATTGGGCCACTCTTATGGAGTAGTGGGTTTGGTGGTTGTCCTGACTTTCCGTGCCTGCAGAATCAGCACCGGGGCCTTTGGCCTTGGGCTTTGATTCGAGGGCAGGGCGGTTAGGTCTGCCCTAGGCATATGGCACCTCTCCGGTGCGTTGACACCGCACCCCTTGTGCTTTTCCCCCACATGGCTGCAGCGAGGGGCCAGCACAGGTACCATTTTCTCCTACTCATGTTTTCAAATCTTCATCCTTTGCACGAGGAGTTGAGTTAGGGTCGCCAGGTGCTGGCATGGTGCCAGTTGTGGTGCCCGTCTCTGACTCGGTCCTGGCAGCTCTGCAGTCCGCGCCACTTGCAGGGCTGGTGCCACTGCAGAATCCTGGATTCTTGACTCCACTCCGAGGAGCACCTCCTCCTGCTGTCTTTCCTCCCTTTCCTTTTTATACTGTCTGGCCTAGTAGGAGATGACATTGAGCCTGATCCTCATCTACGATTAGGAGAAGACTTTGATGGGATTCATCGTTTGGAGTGGAAAATAAGCCTCTACTTTACTGGAGCTTCTGGTCGAGGACCTGTCTTTTAAGTCTCTACTGAAGAATATGAATTCCCTCTCTCTCTCTCTCTCTCTCTCTCTCTCAGATTTGGAGGTGGACCGGGAAGTTGATATGCCTTCAATATCTGCATGTCCTGGAGATCCCTGTGGAATTGACTCCTCCGATACAACCCTCTTTGGAGACTGTCTCTCACAAATGGTGTGGACAATATGGCACTTGTTCCTTTCATAGTTAAATCCTGGCCTCTCAAGCCTTCACTGACACCATAGTGGTCCTGGCAGAAATGACAAAGCCATCCTCCTCAAGAATCCACAGCTCACCCAGTAAACAAAGAATCTTGTAAGACTGACACATTAAGGAAGCGAGTCTTCGCTGCCACTACCCTGGGTATGTGTATTCTTAGCTGCCAGGGCTACATCTCACAATATGAGTATACCCTCTGGTATTCACTAAAGCTTCCATGAAGGCTGTTCCGGGGTCAGATGTTTCCTTGGAGCTCCAAATTATTACTAGAGGTACTGAGTCCAATAATCAGCAACATAAGGCTGCTATGGATGTCTTTGACACTGCTTCTAGAGCAGCAGCAGCTGGGATATGTACCGACACCACTTGTGGTTACAGACCTCTGGGTTCACAAATGATGCCCAACAACGAGTCATGAACTTACCATTTGATGGTGCTTATCTGTTTGGCCCACAAGTGGAGCAGGCACTTGAGGTAACTCAGAAAACTAGAATGGCTATTAAGACTGCCAGACCGGCTCCTACTGCCCCTCAACAATCAATCAATCAATTGATCAATCTTTATTTTACCAGGTGAAGCACCGTTGAGCAAGCTCATTTCCAAGGTGGGCCTGGTCATACAGAAATAACATCCAATACATAAGAGATACATATATGCATGCACAGATACAGCAATACTACTACTGATAGAAGTAGCACAGGTATAACAGCAAAATAAAATACGGGCTATACATAGGGTGGGAATTCAAACAGGATACAAATGAGGCAGTATATAAGTATATAAAGCTATACATAAGCTAGATAGTCAGGCGAGATACAGAAGTTTCACACCAAAATGTTTGTTTTGGACAGTACATTTAAATATTCCGTATTGTTTGTATAAGGCAAAACATTATGTACCCCAAGAGAGTGGTGAGCAGTCAAGGAAATTAGAACCTAGGAAGGAGTAGGAGGTGGAAGCCTGAGGTGGAATGCTTTAAAGTGCATGTAGGAGGTCGGGGGTTGGTCTCTAGGTGTAAGTAACCTGACAGAACACGTCAGGAGTACTTACAGCGTTCAGAGAAAAGTCTTGCATACAGCAGTTTGAATACGGGATTTTAATGGAATTGCTAATTTTGGGTTATTTGAAGCTTGTTCCAAAGCTGGGGTAGTGCAAAGCTAAGGGAGGATCTGCCAAAGCGGGTTTTGACCTTCGTAACATTAGGGAGATATAAGATTGGCTTCTCAGTGCATAGTTGCCAGAGACACATAGAGGCAGACAGTTAGAGATGTACTGGGGCAACATCTTAGTAATTGCTCTTGTAGGTCCAAAGGACAGCTCCTTTGTCTTCTGAAAGCAAGAGATTGCCAACCCACTGCCGAGTACAAGTTGCAGTGATGGATAGAATAAGGTTTCCAGAGACTAAACGAAGGGCTCTGTGATAGAGAACATCAGGTTTGGCTAGAGCTGTCCCATGAGCATGACAGTAAATGAAGTTGACATAGTCCAATAATGATAGGAAGGTAGTTAGGACCAGCCTCCTCTTTGACTCATAGGTGAGAAGGTACTTGATTCTGTAGAATACACTGAGCCTCTGCTTCAGTTTTTTGTTCTCATCTACATGAACCAGGAAGGACAGATGGCAGTCAATTCACATTCCAAGGTATTTAAATTTGTCAACATAGTCAAGGGGTTCATTGAGTAAGGTGGTGATCAGTTTCACAAAACCTGCTGTAGATGTCAGTGGAGCAATGCTATTTGGGTCAGAATCATTGCTTTAGCTTTTTAGCATTTAGCAGCAATTTTGCTTGAGGAAATTATGCTGCAGGATGTTGAAATCTTTCTGCAATTCTGTGCATGCCTACTTGGGGTAGGTCTAGACAAGTAGAGGACAGTATCGTCTGCAAGAGATGAATGTCTGAGGATGAAACCCCCATGTCGATATTGTTGATATAAAGCGAGAAGAGTAATGGACCTAGGATGGAACCCTGGGGTACCCTTCTATTGATAGGTTTTGGAGGGGAGAGGTTACCCACAGCTTTTACCTGCTGAGAGTGTCCGGAGAGGTAGGAGGAGGAGAACCAGCTGTGGGACGTCTGGGTCTAAGCCAAAGGTGCGAAGGGTATTCAGAAGCAGTTCATGATCTATGGTGTGAAGGCCTTGCTTAGGTCTAGGAAGACTCGCACACCGATAATTTATCATCGAGGGCTTTCTGCCAGTCATTTGTTACCTTTGCGAGAGCAGTAATTGTGCTATGGCGGGCCTAAAGCCTGACTGGGCCTGGTTGAGTAGGTTAGAGGAGTCTAGATAATCTGTGATGTTATAATTTACTACTTTTTCAAGTAGTTTGGAGAGAATAGGTAATAGCGAGATGGGCCTATAATTATTGGGGTCTGTCGGGTCACCAGATTTGAACAGAGGGATCACTTGGGCTGTCTTTCATATCTTGGAAAATGCACCCAGTGAAGAGATAAGTTAAAGAGGTGTGTGATTGGAACAGCCAAAACACGATAACTGATCTTTAAGAAGTATGGCTCAACATGGTCAGCACCAGCGCTTTCTCCTGACGCCCAGGTGCAGTAACAGGTCCTCCACCTCCTTGAGGGAGACAGAACGGAAAGAGAAGGAAGAGGCAGATTGGGTGTGGTGAGGATTTGATGCTACCTAGCTAAGGATGGTGCATGAAGGTGACTGGCCGGCAAGGAGTCAAAGGCCAGTCCTGCCGTGGCAAAGTGGTCATTCAAGAGATCAAGATCCCTACTTTAGAAACATAGAATTTGATGACAGATAAGGACCGCTGGCCCATTTCCTACTAGATAGATAAGCTGCAGATTCTAGTTAATCAACAGCTTACTTCCTCCTGCCCCCCACTAGAATTGCCTTATGCCTGTCCCATGCATTCTTGAATTCTCCCACTGTTCCTGACTCCACAACCTCCTCAGGAAGGCTATTCCATGCATCCACAACTCTCTCCGTAAAAAATACTCTTAACATTACCTCTGAGCCGTCTCTCCTCTATCTTCAAATTGTGCCCCTTGTTCTTGCACATCTCTTCTGAAAGATACTACCCTCTTGTACCTTGTTAATTCCCTTGAGATACTTGAAAGTTTCTATCATGTCCCCTCTCCCTCCTTTCCTCAAGGGTATACATATTAAGCTGCTTTAGTCTCTCCTCGTATGTCTTCTGGTGCAGACCTTGCACCATTTTGATTCTGCCCTCCTCTGAACAACCTCCACTCTGTCTATGTCTATGCGGAGATGGAGTCTCCAGGGTGCATGCAATACTCCAGATGGGGTCTCACTAACTGTCTGTAGAAAGGGATAACAACTTCCTGTTTTCTACTGTTGATGCCTCTCCCTATGCATCCCAGTATCCCCCAGCCCTCCTTACTGCCTTCTCACATTGCTTGCCCATCTTTGAGCCATCTGATATAATTACTCTAGGTCTCTCTCAATTTTTGTTATTAACTCACCCCCCATTGTGTACTCTTCCCTGGGTTTTTGTTTCCTAGATGCATTACCTTGCACTTCTTTGCACTGAATCTGAGCTGCCACGTATTTGACCATTCCGCCAACCTTGCCAAGTCCTTTTCATTCTTTCCACCCCACCTTGTGTATCAACCCTGTTGCAGATCTTTGTGTCATCTGTAAAGAGACATACCTTTCCTTTCAGGTGCTCGCCAATGTCACTTATAAAGATATTAAAGAGGACTGGTCCCAGTACTGAACCCTCCGGTACCCTGCTAGTTATCCTCCTTTCTTCACTATGGACTCCATTTACTATTACCTTGGGTTTCCTGTTGTCCAGCCAGTTTTTTATCCAGGCTACCACCTTGGGACCCACTCCAAGGCTGTCAGTGATGATTGTGTCACCTTTTGAGATTTTGAAGGAAGAGACCCAGAATGAACATGACCTTCGATGTCGACACAAAGATCTGCAACAGGGTTGATGCACAAGATGGAGTGGAAAGGACGAAGGATTTGGCAAGGTTGGAGGAATGGTCAAATGTATGGCAGCTCAGATTCACTGCAAAGAAGTGCAAGGTAATGCACATGGGAAACAAAACCCAGGGGAAGCGATACATAATGGGGGTGAGATACTGACAACAGTAAAATGGAAAGGGACCTAGGGTAATTATATCAGATGACCTAAAGGTGGGCAAGCAATGAGAAGGCAGTGAGGAAGGCTGGGGAGATACTGGGATGCATAGGAAGAGGCATCAATAGTAGAAAACAGGAAGTTGTTATCCCTCTGTACAGACAGTTGGTGAGACCCATCTGGAGTACTGTGTGCAGATCTTCCCTTGTCAATCTTCACCATTCATTACTTCTGGGTGTAAGCCGGAGGCGCACACCCACCACGGGAGCTTTTTAGGGGGCAGCTTCTAATCGGCGCCGCCTGAGACCGACGATTTAAGTGCGCGAGGGGCGGCTAGTAGCCACCGACTCCTCCTCCATCTCAGTTCTGTTTCTCCCGCTGAGGCTGCACCTGCTACGCGGTTGTGACAGTGAAAGTACGCAGTTCATGTTATTTTTCCGACTGCCCGTCGCTCGGTGTTACACTCGACGCCATACCACGGTAAGACTGTTCCTTTCTATCTAGTAAGGCGCGGTGTTTTCCTACTGTTTTTGCCTTAATTGTTTTGGATTATGTCCGGCCCTGGAGCGAAGCATTTTTCGAAGACGGGCCGCGCCCGACGCGCCGGGTGCTCCTGTGGCCGCATTTTCCGTCTCGACTGGCATGATGTGTGTCTTCGCTGCCTGGGACCCAACCATGACATGGATTCATGCGACGCCTGTTTCTCCATGGACCATCGTGGTCCTCGAAGTCCGCGTGTGATCTGCTTGGCAAGGCCCCGCCAACCTTCGGGGACGGCGTCGCTCCAGGGATTCCCAGGTAAGGTCTCTAGGCCCTTCCCTCGGGTCTCCCCGGCCTATACGGTCCACGGAGGAGGGAGCTCTCCTTCTTGCCAAGAGGAAGCTTCTTTCGCGGTGTTGAGGGAACGTGAGCGGTCCTCCCGGGGCCGCTGGCGGTGACACGCCGCGCAGTCACTCTCAGAGGCAGGCTCCCCAGTGTCGAGGCCCATGATTTCTGGGCCGACACCGGTGGATCTCGACGCGCCTTTCCGCGCCGTTGGATCCCGTGCCGTTGGCGGTGCGGTGGATCGAGACGGCGCCGTGAGCGGCGCCATTTCGGATCCCGGCGCCATTGGCTGCGCTGGGGGGTGCCCGGCTTCCCTCATGTGCCGGGTCGGTTTCCGCCGGAGCAGTGCCGTAGGCCTCGCTGGTGCCGCGGGGAGCTAGGGGCGGGTCTGGCTGTCGCTGGTGCTCGGGGTCGACTGCCCGCCTCTGGTACCGGTGCTGCTATGCGCCAGTTACCGAGGACCCCGGGTGGCCAGTCTCGAGGTACTGCTGGTCTCGCCTTCCTCGAAGCCGACGACTCAGATGTGGACCTATCCTGGTACCCTCACCCTCGGGCGGGTCTCCTGTGGCATGAGGTGCCAGGCGGCGCAGCGGCCCTCCCACTGTCCCTCCTGCCCTCCCCTGAGGGCTCTCCGCTAGGGGTGGCCTTGAGTCCCAGGGGGTGACATGGTGGGACTAAGGAGAGGCTCCCTCCTGGGGACTCTGACAGCAGCCCTCCCGGTGCTGTTGCTTCCTCTGGGGGGCGGAACGCTGCGGTCGAGGAGGAGGGCTCTCTCAGAGTCCGAGGGGTTGAGGGGCAGGGGACGGTACTGGTCTCATTGGCCACCCTGGTGGGGTGGCTAGAGCCAGTGCTGAACCCGCCTTCCCTCCGGGGCTCTAGAGTACCCTCCGGTGGCGTTGCTGTGGGCTGCCCTTCTGGATCCATGCAGTCCTCAGCCACAGGGGAGGTTCTCCCTGGGCTCTTCCAGGCTCCGCCTCAGGGTTCCGCCTTGCGGCCTGGTTTGTTGTCCGGGACCCCGCCAGCTCGGGCCCGCTCCTCGGATTTCAGAGTCCTGGCAGAGGTCAATTGCCTCCTCGTAGGTGCCCTCTCCCATATCTCTGCCTCCACCACCCCGCTCCCGGGCCATGTCGGTCCTATGGGTCCGTTATCCTGGGAGCAGTTCAAGGGTTCTGCAGCGGCCTTCCCATCACGTTAGATGTATGCATGAGTGGGTCTTTCGACTCTCCCCACCGCCGCAGGAGCATTCCAGCCTCCATCATCCTCGCCTCCCTCCTCTGAGGAGAGGAACCCCTGCTCATCTCTCCTCAGACGCTGATTTCACTGAATATCAGCGATTCCTCTCGAGGATGGTGAGGACCTTCGATCTCTTACATAAGGAGAGACAATACCGAACGGGAGACGGTGAATTCCTTGGAGAATCAGTGCCCAGCACTTGGTGGTACCTTCCTGGCCTATCCCTTCCAGGAGGCGTCTATCCGTTCCTGGCAGTCGCCAGCCGCTTCTTCTCCAGCCCCGCTGACTGTCGGCGTAGGTATTGTGCCCCTCGAATCTCTAGGTACTCTCCCAACCCCCTCTGGCTTGGTGTACCTGGAGACTCCTCCGCGCGCCGCTGCCTGACGCATGACCGCCCACCGACCCGGATTCTCTACAGTTCGACGGTGGGGGCGAAGAGTGTTCTCTTCTCGCAGTGTTGCTTGTATAGCATCTCATCAGGCTCACCACGCTGCCTACAGTCGGCACCTGTGGTCGATGCTCTCTCAGCTCCTAGCATCGATGCCTGATACGGAGCAAACCAGACAAGCTGTTGCCCTCTCCGCTATAGGCCTGGAGCTGGCAAGACACCAGGCAAGGGCATCTTACGACGCCAATGAGGTGGCTTCCAGGCTTGCGGGACAGCGATCTGCTTTAGGCGGACGGCATGGCTTCGCCTTTCAAGGTTGTCACCCCTGGCCCGGGCGAGGGTGATGCACTCCGCCTCCGGGGACCCGTCTCTTTTCCTCCAGAGCTAGGAGACTTTTGCAGGGGCTTCCTCCATCTCCACATCCTTGGGAGGCACCTCCAGCTCTTCTCCCACTTAGGCTTTTCTCTGAACTAGCCAGGGTCTTCCCTTCTGTTTCTCACCAACAGGAGGTTGGGGGTCTTGTTCCTCAGGGTTTACCCTTCCCTCCAGGGGAAGAGGGCTTGGTACTCACTAAAGGTAATGAATGGTGAAGATTGACAAGGAAGATATGAAAATTAGCACTCACCGTAATTCTTGATCTCTCTTGTATCTTCACCATTCATTACTGATCCCACCTCCTTCCCCCAGTGGCCTCCTTCTGTGGCCTCCTCCCTCTGCCTCCTCTCTCTTATTGGCCTTATGCCAAAAAAAAAAAAAATCTCTGTCCTTGCCTTTTTCTTGAATGGTTTCCAGGAAATTCTTTACTCTAAGATTCTTGGGCATTTATTGCAGGAGTGCTATGTCGTGAGGGAGATGCACGACTATAGCACCGCCATATTTTCAGGCGAGGCACCCTGGGACTCTGCCTAACCCTTTCTGTGCAGTTATTTAGTCCCAGAATCTTCTGCTAATCAATTACTAAGCCCTGAAACCCTCCCCTTTTCCAGAGTAAGAGGAACGAGTACGGTTATACCATTCTTTTCCTTAAAGCTGAGGGAACTCTTTCAGACTGCTTAGGATGCAATCCCTTGCCTTCTCAGGTCATGTTTCCTCATAAGCCTGTGAGTCATGCTCTGTCTTGACCCCTTTTCAAGAGCCCTCATGGCATTGCTGCAGGAAAAGATTTATAGTCATGGCATATCTTGCCAGCCTCAAGTCTCTATCTGCCTTGGCATAGCAAGTCCGATTGAGTCCCTCATATTCCTTACAAACCGCCTTCAAAGACTCAGTTTCTTTCTATACTCTTCTAGAGCAGCTCTTTCCAAGCTGCTTGGGAATCAGCTTTTTCCTAGCTGGGTGCTCTCCGAACAAGGGTCTGCTCAATCAGTCTGGGAGCTCTCAACTAGGATAAAGGAACGGCATGTTGGGGTCCAAAGACTCTGCCCTCTGGTCTGTCTAGCTGGTTCGTGAACCTTCTCTTCAGCACTACCAACAGGGATTCTGTTCTTGTTAATTCGAGCCTTAAGCCTCTCAGCTAACAATCGCTCATGGGCATTATTGCCTCCTCAACATGCCACTTTCTTCTTCTTCTTTCTTTCTGCTTTCTTCATCCTTTCTTTCTCCTTCCTTTCTCCCTATCTGTTCCTCCTAGAGTCCCTCGAAAGGAGGCCCTATGATCCCTTAGGGCAGGAATACTCTCTCCTCTGTCTGTTCTCAATCGGCTTATTCCTTTTCAGTTTATTTTCCTTCATTTGCTATCCCTTGGCTATCTTGCCTCGCTTTCTTTTTTCACAATATATTTTTGCCTCTCGGCTCACAGAACTGAGATGGAGGAGGAGTCGGTACTACTGGCGCCCCTCGCGCATGGCGCAAGGCGTCGTCTCGAGGGCGGCGCTGCTAGAGCTGGCCCTTTAAAAAAAAAGTTTCGCAAGGGAAGGCCTGCTTAGCACCCGAAGTAATGAATGGTGAAGATACAAGAGAAGATCAAGAATTACGGTAGGTACATACTTTCTATTTCTGGAGACCCCATCTCCAGAAAGACATAGACAGAGTGGAGGCTGTCCAGAGGAGGGCAACAAAATGGTGCAGGGTCTGCACCAGAAGACATACGAAGAAAGACTAAAGGAGCTTAATATGTATACCCTTGAGGAAAGAAGGGAGAGGGGACATGATAGAAACTTTCAAGTATCTCAAGGGAATCAACAAAGTCCAAGAGGGTAGCATCTTTCAGAAAAGAGATGTGCAAGAACAAGGGTCAGCAATTTGAAGATAGAGGGAGGATGGCTCAGAGGTAATGTGAGGAAGTATTTTTCACAGAGAGGGTTGTGGATGCATGGAACAGCCTTCCTGAGGAGGTCATGGAGTCAAGAACAGTGGAGGAATTCAAGAATGCATGGGACAGACATAAGGCAGTCCTAGTGAGGGGTAGGAGGAAGTAAGCTGTTGGTTAACTAGGATCTGCAGCTTATCTGTTAGGTAGGAAAATGGGCAGACTAGGTGGACCAAGCGGTCCTTATCTGTCGTCAAATTCTATGTTTCTATGTCTTTGAGTGTTTTCCAAAATTTTATGGACAATTGGCAGAGGAAGCCAGTGAAGTTTGGTAGAAAGAAGCTTTTTAGTTCTGGTTAGCTTCGGCAGAAGTTCGTGGCAGCCCTAAAAGCAATCCAGTCTTCGGGGAGCTTTGTTTTCCAAGCCTTTTCCATAATTTGTCCCTACTATGTAGGGCTGTTCTCAGCTCTAGTGTAAACCACGGAAAGGATCTTTCCTTTATCCTGGTTTTGACTACTGGGGTATGCGTGTCAAGTGCGTTAGTACATAGGCTTCAAATGGCTTATAGGCATCCTCGACTGTTTTGGCCAGGTAAAATTTCTGCAATAGAAGAGACTCCTGGATATCCTCAATGAGGGCATAAGTGTCAAGGTTACGCACATCTTTTGAAGGTGTACCTAGAAGAAGAGGGGTTTAGATGCAGTCCTTAAGCAAGCAATGGGACAATGGTCGCTGATATCCAGAAGAATACACCTGAATGGGAGAATAGGTGTGGCTTATTCATGAGTACAGTGTCCACAAGGAGCTTTTACTCGGATTCGCTTTGTTCGGTCGCAGCATCAGAAATAAGCTGAACCAATCCAAAGGTGTCACAAAGTACTTTAAGTGGTAAGGAGATATCAGAGAACCAATGCAGGTTGAAGTCTCCCAGGACAATTACTTCAGCCTGTGTATTGCTTAAGAAGTTAGTCAAGTGGTTCAACAGATGGAGGCCTGCTGAGGGGGCCTATAGCAGCCCATAATATACAAAGAGGAGGATGCAAGTTGGACCTTAATGGTTAGCTTGGATTCCTTAGCAGCAGTAGTGGAGTCGGTAACAAAAGCAGTATATTTATCCAGCACGTAGATGACAACACCTCCCTCTTGTTGGTCTGTCAAGTGAAAGATGTTATAGGAGGGCATATTCACCTCGATGTCTAGGGTTGATGGTTTAGCCAAGATTCTGTAATTACCAGAATATCCGGATTAGTATGCAAGATCTAGGTTTGATGGCATCCAGTTTTCTCAAAAGACTACATACTGTACATTCAGATGAAGTATACGAGACCTTTATGGTGAGCTAGGTCACAGGGGCTTGAATTGGTAGTTGGGGCCTGGATTCAGCTCGACAGATCCTGAGCAAAGCAGCAGCAACACAAGTATCTTAATAAGCGCATTTAGCAACAATCTAAAGGACCTGGTGTGTTCCGTTCACGAGTGGATACCTTTGTGTTTCAGTATGTCTATAGTGTGCCCCTATAGAGTGCAGGGTTGCATAGGTCATGACCCTGGCGAGGTAGAGTTGAGGAGAACAAAGGAGGTGTGAGAATAAGTAGTTGGCATTCAGCCCACAGGGTAGGGAGGCTGCCGTCCCTGTGTGCCAGTGGGATAAAAATAGGACGGTGGTGCTATGGTTTGCAAATCGGCAGGTGGCTTGCATGTAGTTGTAATGGTTCCCAGCCCTGTGTTCCAGGGCAGGGAGTGGGTATAGGAGCATGAAGCCAATGTAAAGATGTAGCAACAGTGCAGCCCACATTTCATATGAGGTGAGGATATGGGTATTATGGAAAAAATTTAGCTGCGGTAAACCTTCCTTTATCTAGGACCTAGTACTAGAGATTTCAGCAAAGTAGGAAGGGCCAGGAGAGAGACCAAAAAGGGGTGGGGCAAGAGGTTTAGACAGGAATTACCTGCCTGAGTCTGGGTCCATAGTCTAGATATATAAGCAGAGAAGGAAGAGCCAATGAGGGGGAATTCTTCCAGAGTAGGAGGGACAGAAGAGTATTTAAAGGTGGCTTGGGCGGGGTGGGACTAAATAAGCATCACATAAGCACAGCTTGGTTTCAGAAGAGTGGTAACGCAGCCAGATATGCTGACTGCAAGGTGCACCAGTCGTGGGCTAGGTTCCTCGTGGCTGGTCCAATCGATGCCTTGATGAAAAGCCAGCAATGGGAGAGCGCCGAGCAGCCCGCTCCAAAATTCAAACAGCAGCCGTACCTGAGTGGTGAATCCGGGCGTTGGGGACCAAGAGGCCGGTCTGAAGGTGAAGCTAGGTCCGATGGAAGCGGGCCAGAGAGAGATGGTCAGAGAGGCCGTTCGCTGCTGTGAGCACCGCCGAGGCGAGATGTCTGTGGAAACGGCAAAGAAAAACAGTAAGTTATAGGCACAGAAGCAGGGTGAGGCGAGATGGGGGCGGGGTTGGCGCAGACGAGCAGCAGGGGTGAAGGCAAACAAAAGGTAGACAAGGTCAGAATAGCCAGTAGAAATGGCGTGGAGGGTCAGTGAAACAAAGGAGGTAGAGGGCAGGAGAGGTGGAGTGTAGAATTACAGTAAGAGGTGTTCCAGGTTCACTTTACACTGCCAAGAATGCGCCAACTGAACACAGACAGATGCAAGGCTTGGGAGAATATAGTGGGGATGCAGACCTTAGAGGGATAGAGTAGGAGCTTGCAGTTCCAAAGTGCAGAAAATAGAGTAACAGTAAGTCTTAGCTTAGGAGGTAGTGAAATTCAAATAGTTTAAAATTCAGTTTCTATAGTTGAACAACTCAGTTTCTGGTGCTTAACATTCGGCGGGACTGCGACAGTTTCATAACCGTCGGTCCTTTCGTGGCAAAGGCAGAAGGGGCTTCAACAAAACCAAGCTCCTCAACCTCAAAAGAAATTGCAGCAGAAGGCACAGGGCCAGAAAGTGTCTAGTGCCACCCACTGAAAATCTGGCCCAGGTCCCTCCTCATCTGCCTGACGGGACAGTTTCTCATCAGTAGGGGACATCTGACTCAGTTTTACCATCAGTGCAAGTCAGTCACTTCAGACAAATGGGTTCTCCCAGGCGGGGAGGAGGGTTCCTGGTACTTCCCTCCAGTCCATCAGAGTATGTGTTGGGCGGTCTGGTCGTACACCCCGAGACCAGGTTATGGAGTCTGGGAGCTAGATCCCCCATCTATGCAGGCATCCAAGGGTCCATTTTCCTTGATCTTCCTGGACTAAGTCCCTTCACTCATTCACACTAGTGGGATAGTGCCGGAGGCGCTAGGACCAAGTGGGAGCCTAAAGTTTTCAGAAGGGTCGGCCGAGAGGACCACGATGCACAGCACCACGAGACTAGCTCGCACCTGTGTAGGCTATCTCGTGTCAACCTCCAACCGCCTCAGTTCCTTTCTCCCCGCCATCGAGTGTGCTTTGGATTTCGACGCCCTCATCTGCCGGAGTCGAAGTTTTCGCCTATATGACAACAGCTCTTAATGTTGTAATATTTTAAAGTAGTAATTTATTTATTTTATGAAGAAGAAGAAGATTATGAAGAAGAAGAAAAAAATTCTTCCTGCCATCAGCGGGTCATCCTTAGAGCGGTGGCGGTGTGATGGGAGGACTTCGTTTGAAAGTTTTTATGGCAGAGGGCTGTGTCCGGTCCGTGGCCCTTTAATTAACGCTGGGGTCTGACTACGGACAGCCTTGTGCCCGGGAGGACAGTCCTCAAGCACAAATCTAACGGTTCGTGATCCGGCTCCACTTGACCTCGAACTCCTCTTCCTCATTCGTGGAAGAAGAATCGAGCCGCTTGAGGTTGCCCGTTGGTATGTCTGTACGAGGAATGTTCTCCGGAGGGGCGATGGGCTCAAACCGACTTTGGTGGGTTCCTCTTGGCTCCGCTTCTAACGGCTGCTTTCTCGACTCAGAGCTCCATCTCTGTCCTTGCTGGAGCTCCAGTGGGCAGTTTCACCTCTGGGTCGCTCCTATGGAGCAGGGGTTCGACTTTCCAGTTTTCCTGGCTCTGTTCCTGATTTCGGGACCTCTGTGCCTCAGAGCCATTGGACCGAGCCGGGTCGATTGGCTCACATATGGCGAGGTGCCCTATGGGTGCCTTTGCCATCATGTCAACCCCTCATGCCTACCCCTCCCTTTTCTCCATGCAGGGGCCGCACGGTCACCACCTTTCCTTCTCCCTTCTTAGGATTTCCATTGGCATTTTCCTTCGTGCCGTGGCTCGGTGCCTTGGTTGGTGCTGTGCCTCGGAGCCGTAGGCTGGGCGGTGCTGAGCCTCGGAGGCCTTGGTCGGCGCTGTGGGTCGAGGCCATGGCTCGGTGCCTTGGTCAGCACCGAGCCTTGGGGCCTTGGTTGGCTCCATGCCTTAGTTGGCGCCATGGGTCGGCTCCGTCACTCTGTGCGGTGCCGTGGGTGTCTCTTTGCTGCTGCTGGTTGTCGGCACGCCAGTGGCGCCTTGCACCCGTGATTGGCACCATGCACCTGTGGGTGGTGCTGTGCACCCGTAGGCGGCGCCCGTGCTCCTGTGGCAGCGCTGAGGCTCCCACGGTGCTGCGGGTGGCACCGTGGGTGGCACCAGTGCCTTGGGTGCCGGGATGACCGGGTTGGTGCCGGAGCACCCGTGGGTGCCACAGGTGATGCTGTGGTGCCCATGGGTTCCATGGATGCTTCAGGTGCCATGGGTGCCACTGGTGCCTTGGGTACCAGGGTGACACCCATGGGTGCTGCGGGTGGCACTGCAGGTCTCCATGGATGCCACTGGTGCCCTCAGGTGCCATGGGTGCCACTGGTGCCCTCAGTTGCCATTCTTGCCATGGGTGTCATGGGTGCCATTGTGCCATTGGTGCCATGGGTGTTGGAGGTGCCCTCATGTGCCATTGCTACATGGGTGCCGGGAGTACCTTACGGATACTACGTGGCTGCCACGGGCATCACCCAGTTTGGCATAGGCACTGCTTGGGCCCTCCTGTGCCATGAGTGGTGCTGATGCCACACGGGTGCTAGTTGGTGCTGTATGGCAGAATTAGTGACACATTTTTCCTTTCGGACGCCTTTCCACAGAACTTGTGGCGGGATGTTGACCCAGAATGAACTCCTGTTCTACAGATTATTTTCCACACATTTTAGTGAGTGGTGGTCTATGTGGGATCTTGTGTCATCCAGCGGTTTTCTGCTATGGAACTCAGCTGTACTGTTCTGCCAGCGGAATCTCATTCTGCTCAGCACTTTCTCTGCTCCCTCGTGGTACCAAGCTTCTCGACATCTTTCCTGATCCGGAGTCTTTAGTGGCTCTGACTAGACCTCTCTTGGAGGGCCTTCTGGGGTAGAAGTGCATCTAGATGGGTCTTTCCCTGTCCTTCTGGTCAGTAACACAGTGGACAGCTCATTTTATATACTGGAGGGCACGTCCTCTCTATCATCAGAGTCCGTGATGGAAAATCCTTTCAGTAGTTCCTCAGTAATGGGGTCCACTATAGTATTTCACACTGCATCCGTGGACCATACTCTTCTGCGTCTAGACTTTTTCAGTCGTCAAGACAGTTACACTCTGTGGAACATTTAATTTAATGGTCGGAGCCGCTCTGACTCTTCCACTCCTTTGATAGGGTATATAGCCCCTTGTGATATTGCCTCTTGGTGGCTTCTCGGCACAGGTGGTTAACTTCTCTCCAGCTGTGATTGTTAGTCTGGTCATGATTTCAGTATGGACACTCAGGCTGTTCCGCACTCAGATGGAAAACATCTTCGCCTTTTGTATCAAGACAATCCTCAAAATAGCAGCCTGAAGGCCTTGTTAGGCTCGGACTAAAAAAATATCAATATAATGTTTATCACAGCACAGGGCCTAGCCAAAATTACCGTACCCCTCTTTTTTTTTTGGGATCTAGTCAGGTTCCTCCTCAGCCCGAGGCACTTGTCTCCGGATACTGGTAAAGAGTATCTGATTTCTTCTTCACCCTACGGGGAGTCCAATCCGGCTGACGATATGGGTCATCTCTTTCTCTGAGAGATTTCTCTCATTCAGAGACATTTCCTAGACCTAGGCGACTGCCCAGTCTGTTAATTCCTTTTCTTTTTATCAGGCTTTCTTCTCTTGAACAGAGCCTTACAGCAGCAAGCGACTCTCCACCGAGTCGGAACTCAGGTTCCTGCTTCCTTGCTTGCTTAATTTAACAGGTGATTTCTCTTTCTTGATGAACGCCAAGTAGGTCCCCTTTTCTGAGGAAGCTTCTCAAATATTCACACCTTCGGTTCCTGTGCTCTGGTCCATGCCAGTCGCTCATGAAGCTATCCTCTTCAAGTGCGAGAGGAGTGATGATGTTTCTTTCAGCAAACAAACTAGAATCCTTTCCTACTCCTTTCAGGAAAGCCAGAGTGGGTAGTGCCTCACCGCATTGAGTCACTGCCTCTTTCAGTCACTTCAACAAATGGGTTAGCCCTAACTTGGTCCTGCTGTGTCCCTCCTCAAGCACATCTGCCTCTATTGACCTTAGAAATCCAGCCCGTTTTTTCTGTTGGAATGTTTTTTCCAGTGGACATCTTCCTGTACACCTTTTCCTTTCTTCCCTGAGTTCAGAGACTGCTGCTACAGTTGTACACACAGGGGCAGGATTATTCCTCTTGGAATATGCAGTGGGTAGAAGATCCTGTGACTAAGTGGAGACCATTCTTCTTGATGGGCTAACCCCACCTGGACCCTCTTGCTCACCAAGTAAGAGGTTCAAGTGCTTCTGGACCCATTGTTTACAGGTCAACCATTCTGTATGGTGGGGTTTCCATCTGCACTTTCCAGTCTACCCTGAACCAGTAGACTTTACCTCCGACTCTTTCAGATCTTCCCTTGTCAATCTTCACCATTCATTACTGCTTGGGTTAAGCCGAGGCGCACCGCTTCTGGGAGGTTTTTTTTTTAGAGTCGGCTCCAGCGCCGCCTCGAGACGACGTGCACATACATGCATGGCGGCCGTTGGGTGCGCAGACTCCTCCTCCATCTCAGTTCTGTTTCTCCCGCCGTCGAGGCTGCACCTGCTGTGCGGTAGCATATAGTTTCTCGTTTTTTCCACAACTGAAGACTCCTCGTTTTCTCAGACCATTTACTCGGCGCGTATACCGGTAAGACCGTTCCTTTTATTTCTATACTGCGGCGCCGAGTGCTTATTACTTTTTCCTTGTTTAGCTCTGCATCATGTCGGTTCGGGAGCAAGGCGAAGTCGAGCGGGCCGCACCCTATGCATCGGTGCTCCTGTGGCCGACATTTTTCCGTCTTGGACCGGCATGATGTCTGTCTCTGTTGCCTGGGACCCAACCACAACATGGATGCGTGTGGCGCTTGTTTCTCCATGGACCGTCGTGTCCACCAAAGGGTCCAGCGTTCAAGCTCGGCAAGGCCCGCCGACCCGGAGACGGCGTCGCTCAGGATTCCCAGATAAGGTCTTTAGGCCTTCCCGGGTCCCTCCGGGCCTATACAGTCCACAGAGGAGGCTTCCTCCTCTTCTCTTGCCGTGAGAGCTTCTCTCGCGGTGTCGGGGACGTCGTGGTCCCTTCGGGGCCGTGGCGGGGACACCGCCTCGGCAGTCACCTCCCTCGGTGCAGGCTCCCCAGTGTTGAGGCCCACGATTTCTGGGCCTGGCACGTGGACCCTCGATGCCGCCCTCCGGCACTGTTTCGGATCAGTGCCGCTTGCGGCGCCCGGTATCGGACGGCGCCGCAGCGGCGCTGCCCTGGCCTTCAGTACTGCTCCATGGCCGCCTGGTTGAGTTCCGGCGCGGGAGCAGCGCGTGGGCCTAACTGGTGCGGCAGGGAGCAGGACCGGGCCTGGCTGTCGCGCGAGTGGGCGGGTCGTCCGGCGCGTCCCTGACACGGCGCCCGTTGCTCGGGATCCCTGGGGTTGCCAGCATTGAGGTTCTGCTGGTCTCGTCCTCTTCGGAGACTGATGACACAGATGTGGACCCATCCTGGCACCCTGACTCTTTGGGGTCAGGGTCCCCGGTGGCACAGGGTGCTAGGCGGTGCAGTGGGTCCTTCCACTGTCCCCACTCCGTCCTCCCTGAGGGTCCTCAGGCTAGGGGTGGCCCTGGGTCCCAGGGGGTGATGTGGTGGGGACTGAGGGAGGCTCCCCTCCTAGGGTGCCTGTGACAGCTGCCCTCCCGGTGCTGTTACCTCCTCTCGGGGTGGGGAATGCTGCAGTCGAGGGAGGAGGCTCTCTTGGAGTCCGAGGGTCGAGGGGCAGGGATGGGTGCCCGGTCTCCGCGGCCACCCTCGTGGGGTGGCTAGGAGCCATAGCGCGAACCCGCCCTTTCCTCTTGGGCCCGGGGTTCTCTCGGGGTGTTGCTGTGGACTGCCCTTCTGGAACCATGCAGTCCGGGCTCGTCCAGGGAGGTTCCCCTGGGCTGTTCCAGGCATCACATCCTCAGGGTCTAGTCTTGCGGCCTGGTTTGTTGTCGGGATCCCTCCAGCTCGGGCTCCGTTCCCCGATTTCAGAGCCCTGGCAGAGGTCAGTTGCCCTTCGTAGGTGCCCTTCTCCAGTACCTCTGCATCCACCCCGCTCTTCCAGGCCATATCGGTCCCTCTGGGTCCGTTATCCTGGGAGCAGTTCAGAAGGTTCTCGCGGCCTTCCCTCATCGTTAGATACATGAGTGGGTCTTTCGACTCTCCCCACCGCCGCGGGAATCTTCTGGACATTCGAGCTCTCCATCATCGTCGTCTTCCTCCTCTGAGGAGAGGAACCCCTTGCTCATCTTTCTTCCGCGCTGATTTCACTGAATATCAGCAATTCCTCTCGAGGATGGTGAGGGATCTTGAATCTCTTACGTTAGGCGAGACAATACTGAGCAGGAGCGCGTGAATTCCTTGGAGAATTCAGTGCCCAGCACCTGGTGGTACCTTCCTGGCCTATACCCTTCCAGGAGGCATCTATCCGTTCCTGGCAGTCACCAGCCGCCCTTTCTCCAGCCCCAGCAGACTGTCGTCTAGGTATTGTGCCCCTCAGTATCCCTGGGTACCCTTCCCAACCCGTCCTCGGGTTTGGTGTACCTAGAGACTCCTTCCGGGCGCGCCCTGAGCGACCACCCACCAGATTCGGATTCACTACAATTCGACCGGTGAGGCGAAGAATGTTCTCTTCTTCTCGTGCGGTGGCTTGCATTGCATCACATCAGGCTCACCACGCTGCCTACAATCGGCATCTGTGGTCAATGCTCTCCCAGCTCCTAGCATCAATGCTTGATACAGAGCAAACCAGACAGGCTATTGCCCTCTCCGCTTTAAGGCCTGGAGCTGGCAAGACACCAAGCAGGGCATCTTATGATGCCAATGAGGTGGCTTCCAGGCTTGTGGGGACAGTGATCTGCATTAGGCGGACGGCATGGCTCCGTCTATCAAGGTTGTCACCCTGGCCCGGCGTGGGGTGATCGCTCCACTTTCCGGGGACCCGTCTTTTTCCTCCAGAGCTAGGAGACTTTTGCAGGGCTTCCTCTCCCGTCCTCAGGGGCACCTCTAGCTCTTCTCCCACTTAGGCTTCTCTTTGTGTTAGCCAGGGTCTTCCCTCCTGTTTCTCACCAACAGGAGGCTGGGTCTTGTTCCCTCAGGGTTCTACCCCCCCTTTTTCAAGGGGAGGGCTTAGTACTCACCCAAGCAGTAATGAATGGTGAAGATTGACAAGGGAAGATATGAAAATTACGTACCTACCGTAATTCTTGATCTTCTCTTGTATCTTCACCATTCATTACTGATACTCACCCACCTTCCCCTCAGTGGCCTCCTTCTGTGGCGTCTCCCCTCCCATCTCGTTCCTCTCTCCCCCTTGGCCTTTATGCCAAAAAAAAAAATCTTTTTTTCCCATTCTTGTGAATGGATTCTCTTTTTCCTCAAGGTAGAGAGGAACGAGACGTTGCAAATTTCTTTAATTTTGAGGGAACTCTTTCTGACTGCCCTATGGTGCGATTCCTTACCTTCTTCAGGTCATGTAGTTTCACAGCCTGGTGGCCATGCCCTGTCTTGGCCTCCTCAAAGTTTGGAATCCCCTGGCAGGCATTATTTTCAAAGCTTTCCAGCTGCTGACTGAGCTTGTCAGCTTCAAGCCTCTGTCTGCCTTGTCCTAGCAAGTCTGATTCAGTTCCTCTCTATTTTCTTACAAACTGCCTTCGAGAAGGCATAGTCTTTCCATACTCTTCTGTGGTAGCACTTAACAAGGTGCTAAGGAACTTAGTCCTCTTCCTGGAGGCCTCTTCTGGAACAGGTTCTGCTCAGACAGTCTAGGAGCCCTCAACTGGGATGAAGGGACTTGGCATGTTGAGAGTTCAGAGAGTCTGCCCTCTCTTGGGTCTGTTCAGGAGGTTGGTGGAACCTCTCCTCAGTCTACAACTGGGATTCTTGCTCCTTATTAGTTTCGAGCCTATAAGCCTCTCAACCAACAATGCTCGATGGGCACTGTTCTCCTTCTCAACATGCCTCTTTCTTTCTTTCTTTCTTTCTTCCTCCTCTTCTTCTATTTCCTCTCTCTCTCTCTCTCTCTCTGTTCCTCCCTAGAGCCGACCGGAAAGGAGGCCCCACGGTCCCTTAGGGTAGGATTTCTCTCTCTGTGTCTATTCTCCATCGGCTTATTCCTTTTTCAGTTTATTTCCTTTCTTTTTCTATGCCTCGGCTCTCTTGCCTCACTTTCTTTTTCTTACACTTTATTTTGCCTCTCCGGCTAACAGAACTGAGATGGAGGAGGTCTGCGGCACCTCATGGCCGCCCCCTCGTGCTATGTGTGATGCGTCGTCCTTGAGGAATGACGCCGTTGGAGCCGAACTCTAAAAACCAAAAAAACTCCCAGAAGGGTGTGCGCCCTGCTTAACCCAAGCAGTAATGAATGGTGAAGATACAAGAGAAGATCAAGAATTACGGTAGGTAATGTAATTTTCATTTCCTGAGGTCCCTTTACCTTACATTAGTGCATGTCTTTGACACTATTAATTTTGGTCCTAGATCAAATTGTAAGGCCAGGTTCTTGCCGCTCTCCTAGACTAGTTGCGGCTGCCTGGCAGACTTTCATTTTGTGCCCATTGCAGTCGTCGGCAAGGTGATGAGTTACAACTGAGTGCTTATCTTGTAGGCACTATGTTCTTGATGCTCTTACAAGACAGCTCTTTTATTTACAGGACAGTCCTTGGCTGTCCTTTCAAGATGAACCCTATCTCCTACCACCCAACTCAGGGTTGTTGGTTTTAGCAGTACTCTCCACTAGTGTGAATAAGTGATGGAGACTTAGTCCAGGAAGATATGGAAATTACGTACTTCCGTAATTATTGATCTTCTTGGACAGTCTCCATCACTCTTCTACGCCCACCATTCCTGGGTTCACTCATTTCTTTCCTGGTCTTCACGGTCCTATGATTCAGACTGTGAGGACATTACTCTTTGGCCTTTCTTGCAAAGGCCATCTGGGTCCTCTCAGGCCCAGAAACTCAGGATGAGTTATACTCATTAGTTATGCTGCACCTCCTCGGTCAAAAGGTACTGAGGCGGTTGGAGGGTCGGCAGAGATAGCCTACACAGGTGCGAGCTAGTCTCCTGGGGTGCCAAGCGTCTCTCTCAGCCCCAACCCTTCTGAAAACTTTAGGCTCCCGCTTGGTCCTAGTGCCTCTGGCGCTATCCCACTAGTGTGAATGAGTGATGGAGACTGTCCAAGAAGATCGGTAATTATGGTAAGTAACGTAATTTCCATTTTTCTGCCATCCCATGGACGTTGGCACGCAGGGGCTGTCTAGGGGTGGAGCGCTAATGATACGCTAGCACTCCAACTCCCTGCTGACATCCTCCCTCCCTGCAGACTGTCTCATTGCACCGCCACCCGTGGTCACCCAGGTGGCGGTATAGCAGCAGAGCAGGCAACTCACCCTCTCGGAGAAGGAGAGTGGCCTATGGGTGCTCAATCCTTCTCCCCGGGCTGACCCTCCAGCTGCCTGAGTCCATTTCCAAATCTCCGTCACATGCCGTGAGCGTAGCTCTACCGCCATGCCGGGCGGGCCAGCCTAGAACTTGTCTTTAACTTCTTTCACCACTTTCCTATCATGGCAGGGCCAGAAGGGCTGGCCAGGCCAGGCCCTGTGTAGCAGGATCCTGGTTTCAAGGTGGCTGATTGGTGATGCCAGGCTTGTGGGGACCATCCCTCATACTGCAGCAACCAAAAATCTTATCTGTGTCAGTCTTCACCATTCATCACATTTTGGGTTACTGGCGGAGGTCATGACCCTCGCAGACTTCTTTTTTGTTTTGATGCGAGTCGATGCAGCATAGGCACCGCCCTCGAGGCCGGCGTTATGTGCTGTTGACTCCACCCTCCCGCCAGTTCTTCGTCTCCGCCATTGGGTCACCTCGTGAGAGCTCGAGAGAAGAAACTGAGGCCTAACTCTCACAGCAAATTTATTCATCGACTCCGTGTCGTTTCTTGGTGCCGTAATCCATCGGCTCCCTCCTGCGGTTCTGTTCACCACACTCGATGTCGCCGGTAAGATCTTTCCATTTCTTTTGCTATACTGCGACATCGAGTCTTGTTTGGTGTTTTTCTCCGTGGTTATGTCTCCAGTCGGAGGGCAAGAAAACTTGAAAACTGGGCTGGCTCCCCATTTAGCGGTGCCCATGCTGCCCCGAAAATACTCCGTCACCCACCAGCGCAACCGTTGCCTTATGTGTCTTGGCCTGCTTCACAACATGGATTCATTTGACTTCTGTTTCTCCATGGACCGCCAGGTCATCGAGCAACGCAGCATGGAAAGTGGAGCAAGCTCCGCCCGACTTTCGTGGGTCGGTGTGCACTCGGGCCAATCCACATTCTCTCGGCTTCCTCCAGGTCCCCTCCCAGTTCTATACAGGCGAGGAGGAGAGAGCCTCGGCTCTCATAGTCTAGCCATGGCCCAGTCCATGTCCTCCGGGGAGCGGACGGAGGCACGCATTGGCAATCGCCCTTTGAGGCGAAGGCTCCCAGTGTCAGACCCGTGGCTCAGAAGGCTCGGGTCTGTGCCATCCTTGCGCCATCTGTCGGTGCCATTTTGGGCCTCGGCACCATTCACAGCACCATGGGCCTGATGGAGTCATTGGCGGCACCATTCCGTCGCTCTGGGAGGTTCTACATCGCCGTCTCTGATTTTTTCTCAGCTACGCCAAGATTGGGCATGGCACCGTGTCTGAGTTCGGAGCCATTCACAGTTCTGGGCATGGAGTACGGCACAGTGGGGTTTCAGATCTCAGCGCCGAGGCACTGTCAGAGCCGTTGTCGGGCGCCCGTCTCTGTCCTGGCACACTCGCAGCACCGTGGGGCCAAGGACAGCGCTGTGGGGTGTCTGTCCTTGCTGCCAAAAGCGCTGTCGGAGCTGTCGTCGGTGCGTTTCTGTCTCGGCACTGCTCACGGTGCCGTGGACGGTAGGCGCCCGTGGTCGGCTTCTGGCTTGAGACTGCTGCTGTGGTTGAGCCGTGTCTTCTTCTGCCACCGTTCACGGTGCTGTGAAGGACATGGGTACCGACTTGATGCGGTCTCTGTTTCTGGTACCCTATCTGGTCGAGATGGCAGCAGGCGCCTGCCAACTGTTTGGCACTGGGGCTTGATCTCCACCTCTTCGGAGGAGGAGGAGTCAGACTCTGTGTCAGACGGGCAGTCTGGCTTCTTGGAGTTAGCTGCTGGTGTGGGCACCTTGTAGTGTCCTTGACAGGCTGAAGTCAGCCCCTCTGAGGAGCGGGCAGGGACTGCCGAGGCTGGGGTCAGGGTTCTGACCAGCAGGCAGCAGTGCAGGCCACCATTCCACTGCATCCCGGCCTCAGAGGGTTCTCTGACCCTCAGCGGTGGTACCCCTTCAGGTGGTGTGCCTAGATCGCCCAACTTTGGGGCCGATCAGAAGTCCCACGGAGGAGGGTGCTGCACCCTGGATAGCTCCTTTGGGGGCCGACCAGGGCTGTCAGTTGCCTTGGCTGGCTCACTAGAGGAGGAAGGTGCTTTCGGATTTTGAGGGGTCGAGGGCATGGGCTCTGTGTGGTGACCTTTTCTGGAGTCCACCTGGGCTCTGGGAGAAGCCGTAGTGCGGATCTCCGCTCTCCCCTTCGGTTTCTTTGAGAGGGCCCCATTCTTTGGAGGTAGGGACCGTCCTTTTGAGCCTACACGGCCCCGGTCACCTTACGGGGATTCTTCCAGGCGCAGCCAAGGCAGTTCTGAAATGGTTGTTCAGCTGTCGGCTGTGGGGTCTTCTGGAGCACCTTCTTCTGCTGGTGCTCCTGGTGCGCTTCCTAGCCCAGGCGGAGGTCAGTCAATTTCTCTTGTCAGCTCTGCCTATCCCTCTGTCACATTCTCCGGCGCTCCCAGGCATCCTTGGTCCTGGTGGGCCTCTCTCTGGGAGCAGTTCAGGGCCATGGCTGCTCAATTCCCCACTATGTCAGGGCAATGGACAGACAGGTTTTCAACCTCCCCTGAGCAGCCACCCTCTGAACAGTTGAGGTCCTTAACTCCTCATCCCCTCTTCTGGGGAGAGGCCTTCTGTCCACATCTCCCCAGCCGCTGATCTTGTGGAGTATCAGCGATTCCTCATGAGGATGTTGGAGGACCTGCACATCACCCCTCCCACTCAAAACAATTCAGAGCACTTGGCATGCATTTCTAAGCGACTTCAGCGAGGACACCCTTGTGGTGCCCCTGGCCTGCTCCCTTCGGGAGGCATCATTGCGTTCCGGTGGAGACCCTTCTCTAGAGTTCCTGCCCCTAGGGATCTCTGTCAGTGGTATTGCACCCCTCCCCCGGAGTCTCCAGGTTCCATGCCTCATCCTCAGTCAGGATTGATGCAACGGACACTCCTGATGGGCTTCACGCCCTCCACCGTGACTGGCCCCAGATCAAGATTCCTTGAATTTTGACTTCTGGGGGAGGAGAGTTCTACTCGGCACGGTTGCTGCCCTCCATCGCAGCACATCAGGTCCACTATACATCCTATGACAGGTTCTTGTGGTCCAGGCTGAGTCAGCTCCTAGCCTCTTTGCCTGACACAGAGCAAACCGGACAAGCCATCACACTCTCTGCATGTGGCCTGGAGCTAGCAAGGCACCAGCGAGGGCATCGACATGTCAACGAGGTAGCTACCAGGGTCGAGGGACAGCGATCTGCACTGGGTGGGCGGCATGGCTACATCTTTCCGGTTGTCACCCTTGGCCCAGTGTAGGGTGATGAACTCTGCTCACCAGAGAACCTGTCTCTTCTCCCGTGGGCGAGGCAGGCGTTTGTCGGGCAACTTCCTTCCCCTCTGGGGGTCCTCGTCTCACTCTCCCACACTCGGCCTCCCAGGCCCTGAAGTTCTCCCTCTTAGTGTGTCACCCCTGAGAGCTAAGGGACTGTGTCCTTTGGGTTAAAACCCCTTCGGGGGCTCGGCACTCACCAAATGTGATGAATGGTGAAGATTGACACAGATAAGATATGAAAATTACGTACCTACCGTAATTATGATCTTTCTGTGTATCTTCTCATTCATCTAATCCTCCACCATCCCACTGGGGCCTCAGTCTCTGGGACCCCCCCCTCTCTGTGCCTTCCTTGCCCCCTCCTTTCTTTGTCAGGAGTGGGATAAACAGGGGCACATGGGGAAGATATTTCTAAGGGAGAGTGGTCAGCGTGGGGGCACTCCTTCTCCAGTGCTTTGGCTCCACCCCTGCGGGGTGGGAGTTGGCAGTTGCTGTCCACTCTTTACTCTTCCTTTGTTCCTGCCAAGTCTTAATTTTCTTTCTCCGTTGGACATATCCTCCTTATTTAAAAAAAAAAAAAAAATACTAATTTTTCTTACACCAAAATCTTTTCCTGAGGGGAGAATCCTGTGTCCTACCTTTCTTCCAGAATAACCGTTTTCTGCCTTTTGGAGTTATTGCCAGTAATTCCATACCTTGAATTCTGTCATTAAGCCTTTTGGCTACTCCTTGCAGTTCCTATACAATCTGGAGATAAGTCAAGGTCCAGGGTATGGTTGCTGCCTTTTCTCCCCACTCTCAAACTTTACCTAAATTCCTCCTCTCTCCTTTTGCCTATTTCCAGAGATTGGGGCCCTACCCAGTCCCTTAGTTTCCTTCTTCTTCTTCTGTCCTCTTAGTCATTTATTTCTCCTTTTGGTTTATATATCTTTCTTTGTCTGTCCCTTGGACTTCCTTGTCCACCCTCCCATCCGTTTTCCTCACCTCTCCGGCGACTCAGAACTGGTGGGAGGGCCGAGTCAACAGCACTTATCGGCCAACCCATGAGCGCCACGCGTGTCGTCGACCTCAAGGGCGGCGCCATGCTACACGACTCAGCCCATCGACATAAAAAAAAGAAAAGAAACTCCCACGGGGTCAGGTCCTCCGCCAGTAACCCAAATGTGATGAATGGTGAAGATACACAGAAAGATCATAATTACGGTAGGCACGTAATTTTCATTTTGCTTCATTTTGTGTTTTTGTTTTTGTTTTGTTTTGTCTCCAGGACTACCAGAGTGCAATGCACAGCCATGTCTGCTAGCATCCCTCCCCTGCTGGAGCTTCCTGACTGCCACAACACCTAGCCTCCTTTACGTGTTAGGCTGACTGCATGAGGCATCATCTCCCCACCTGAGGGAGAGACCAGTCCGTTGGATGCTTCAGCCTCCCTCCTGCCTAGCCCCAGTGACATGAATCCGCTCCCAAACCTTGTTTACCGTTGTATCAAACGGCAGTGCTACCACTGTACAACCAGGCCAGCACTCTGACTCCATTTAGATGCAAACAGCAAAACAGAGCTCATCCGCTATTTGTGACAGTATAGTGCCACATCCAGCAATCACAGACCTAGGTAGCAAAGTTGATTGGCATTCCACAGGTGGAATGCGTACGATATTGTATTCTGTTTCTGAAATGCTTTTCAGAATTTCTTTTTGGAATTCTGCTGAACTTCTGAAGAGCATTTCTTATGCTTTTACCTCCAACTCTTGACTGGCCCCTTCAGCCCCTACACCCTGCTCAGTCCTGTAACTCACCATCCCTATGACTTACTCACACTCCTGGGCCCCATGGATGACCCCTTGGGAAAGGCTGTTTAGGGCCACCCTTACGCCCATGCAGAGTTTAGCATTGGTTAGGAGCAAGAGCCTCAGTCAGTGGTGCAGGACCTACAGCAGGGCAGTGGCAGCATCCTGTGCAGTCGGGATTTTTACTTATTTCATCCCCATCACCGAGTGTCATGAGATGATGCATCTAATAGTAGAACATCAGAACGCTGACGCCCTCCCTGTGTTCTGGCTGAGAGGCACTGCCACTTGTGATCACCCAGGTGGCAGAATTGCTGCAGAGACCAAGATCCCTCTCTCCTTCAAGGAGGCAAGCGTCCTTGGGATGTTCAACCATCCACCCTCGGCCAGCCCTCCAGCCCATACACGCTCCCAAACCTGGTCGCTGATGCAGGAGGCGGTAGCACTACCGCTATGCTGGTGGTCCGATTCCAATAGCATTTCTATGCAAACCCTTTCCATGGATTACGGAAATTGCAGAATAATTTTCCTCAAGTTGTGGAAAAAAGAATCCACGGTTTATGTAAACCACAGATTGCTAATCTGCAAAAACATTGTGCTTTTGAAATTTTGCAATTCTGTTACAAGGAATTCTACAGAATTGGCTGAATTTTTCAGAATTCCATGGAATTCTTTTTCCATCAGAATTAGTAGCAGCTGCTCTTCTTGGCAGCTGTCATGCCCAGTGACCCTCTAGCTTCCAGCAGTGTAGCTGACCCATTGTTTCTAAAACCACTGGTGGGAGCAGAAACAGATGATGGTGCCAGGAGAAGCAGTCTGTCCATATTAGCCAGTTATACCCCAGGATCCAGTATCTCTGTGATGTATTTGCTTACACTTTTCCCCTTATTTTGTTTTCTGTGTTTCCGACTCCCTTTTCCCACTGAGTAGTTCCATAAAACATAGACGATGACAGTAAAAAAGACCAATGGTCCACACAATCTGCCCATATTACCCTATAATACTGCAGAATGTAGTCTCTCAGTGGGGTCTTAACCTATACTGTTCCCATTTGTTATCGTGATCTTTCTGGACATAAAGTCTCCACCACTCATTCACACTAATGGGACTACACGGGCGCTAGGACCAAGCGGGAGCCAAAAATCTTCAGGAGGGCCTGCGCTGAGGTAGGGGGCAGCGTGGACGGTGCCGCAAGACCAGTTCGCTGCATAGGCTAACTTGGTGTCGACCCTCCAACCACCTTAGTTGCTTTTTCCCCATCAAGTGCGCTTCAGTGATGATGTTGCTCGCCCGCCAGGAGTCAAATACGCCTATAAGACAGCAGCTTTAGTCGCTCAGTATTTAATTTGTAGTATTAATTTAAAAAAAAAAAAAGACGTTTTAATTTTTTCTTTGAAAGAATGCAGAAGTCCTCTTCAGCCTGCCTTGATGGAGTCGACTATGAATGGGGCGGTGACAGTAGGGAGACTTCGATGAAAGCTGTGTTTCCAGCAGGGCTGGGTCAGGTCCGCCACCACTCTACAGGGCGGGGGCTGACTATCGACATCGGTGCTTGGGGGAAGCGGTCCTTCCAAAAGCACAAAAAAGCAGGCCCATTCTTGATCATTGTCGAGAACCCAGCACTGCTCGGCCTCGAGCGCTTCTTCGCCCCACCGTCAAGAAGAACGGTGCCACTCGAGGTCACCCTCTGGTATGTCTGCATGTCGACTCGCCAGTAACGGGGACAGAAGGCCAACCCTCGACTCCATTGGGGTCACCTGTAGCCTCTGTTCCTAGTGGCCAGCATCCTTGACCTCGTAGTCCCTCCCAGGGGCAGGGGCCAGCACAGGTACAATTTTCTACTACTCATGTTTTCAGAACTTCATCCTTGGGTGCACTGAAAGTTGGTTAGGGTCTCTGGGAACTGTGCGGTGCTGGTTGTGGTGCCATCGAGCTCGGCGTTGGCGCACCCAGCGCCAGTGCCATTTTGCACCTGGTGCCGCTTCAGGTGCCAGGATTCTCAACTCCAATCGAGGGGCACACTCTTCCTGCTTTCTTTCCTCCCTTTCTTTTATATACTAGCCAGGTGTGGCTAGTAGGAGATGATTTGAGCCTGATCCTGATCTGCGATTAGAGGCGACTTTGATGAAGCTTCATCTCTCGGTGGGAAGTAAGCCCTCTACTTCAGAGGAGCTTTTGGTTGAGGACCTGTCCTTTAAGTCTGTATTGAAGAATATGAAATATTCCCTTGTCAATCGTCACCATTCATTACTTCTGGGTGTAAGCGGGCGCTCACCGCTCAGGGTTTTTGGGGAGGGGTTGGCACCGCCCAGAGGCGATGCGCACCATGGTGCACGAGGGTGGCCATTAGGCGCGCAGACTCCTCCTCCATCCCAGTTATATTTCTCCTGCCATCGAGGCTGCACCTGCCATGTGTGTGAGACGTTTTTCTAGTGCGCCATTAGGCCTAGTTCATTTATAAGCCATTTCATTTGCCTCCTGCATCCTGGTTCGATTCTCCCATGCCGTTGACACCAGTAAGACCGTTTCATTTTATTTTCAATGGCACCAGGAGCTTTTCTGTGTTTAAGGTTGTTTTCGCATCATGTCCGGTTCGGGAGCTTAAAGTCGAAGTGGGTTGTGCCCCCATGTGTTGGTGCTCCTGTGGCCGCCATTTCTCCATGATGAACCAGCATGATGTCTGCCTTAGGTGCCTAGGACCTAACCATGATATGAATAGATGTGGCGCCTGCTTCTTGATGGACGCCGTGTTCTTGAAATCCGTACTTTCAAAGTCGGCTAAGGCCCTCCGACTTTCAGAGGTGGTGGCCTTCTCGGGTTCCCAGGCCAGGACTTTAGGCTCTTCCTCCGGGTCCCCTCCCAGGTCTATCACGGTCTGGTGAGGAGGCCTCCTCATCTTCAAGCCTTGCCGAGGAGGAGGCCTCTTTGCGGTGTCAGAGGAATGCTGTGGCCTCTTCAGGGGTCGCGTCTGGGACACCGCCTCAGCAGTCACCTCTCTTGAGGTGCAGGCTCCCCAGTGTTGCGGCCCATGTTTGCTGGGTCCGGCACTGGTGGACCTCACTGCCGCCTTCTGGCACTGTCTCAGATCCTGGTGCTGTTACTGGCGCTGGTGATCAGGGCGGTGCCGAATGCAACGCCCGGTGTTGTTCTCGACACCGCTAGTTGTCATTGACCCGATTGACTCCATTTGCGTGTTGGGTTGTGGTGCTGTGTGTGGCACCGGGAATTCCATTGGGACCGTAGATGGGTTGGAGCCAGGTTCTGGGGCCGTGGGTGATGCACTGTGAGCAGCTGGCATTGCGACAACACCGGCACCGTTCAGCGGTGCCGTTTCTCAAGGATTCTCGGGGTGGCCAGCATTGAGATCATTCTGGTCGACTCCTCTTTGGAGGGGACTTTTCAGACATGGACCCGGTCTGGCTCCTGATTCTTCCAATCAGAGTCCTCTGTGGGGCGCGATGTCAAGCGGCCCAGTGCTCCATTCCTGAATCTCACAGTGGTCTTCCTCTGAGGGACTTCCAGGCTGGGGTGGCCTGGGGTTCCTGGGGAGAGGCGGCTGGGGGTTAGGGAGGGACTGTCCACCAGAGGGGCCGTGGCAGCTGCGCCTTGTTGCTACTGCACCTCCTCGGGAGGTTGGGAGCCCTGTCTTTGGGGCCTCCTCAGGAGGCCTCTGGATCGAGGACCCCTTTGCTGGGGTCAAGAGAGAAGGCATCCTCGGAGTCAGAGGGTTGAGGGTTTGGGGTGAGGGTGTCGGCGCTCCCTGCCACCCCCGGGGTGCAGGGAGGAGCCGTGAGTGCGCCCAGCCTCTCCTTCTTAGGTTCAGGGTCCCTTCCAGTGACACTGCAGTGGGTTGCCCTTCTGGACTCATGCAACTCCAGGTGCGTCACAGGGAGATTCCCGTTTGGACTCTTCCGGAGTTCACATTCCCTGGGTTCCGTCCTTGTGACCGGTTTGATTTTGGGATCCCTCAAACCTAGGCTCTGTTCCCTAGATTTCAGAGCCCTGGCAGAGGACAGTTGCCTTCTTGTAGGTGCCCTTCTCCCATTCCTCTGCAGCCACCCCTCTCTTCCAGGCCACGTGGGTCCTATGGGTCCATTATCTTGGGAGACGTTCAGAAGCACTGTGGTGGCCTTCATCATCATATTAGGTACATGCATGAACGGGTCTTTCACCTGTCCCCACCACTGCAGGAGTCTTCTGGACATTCAAGTTCCCCGTCCTCCTCCGCTCCCTCCTTGGAGGAGAGGAACCCACTGCTCATCTCTCTTCTGCGCTGATTTCACTGAATATCAGTGCTTCTTTCGAGGATCGTTAGAGTTTCTGTATTTCCTGTGTGAGACAGGACAATACTGAGTGGGAGATCATAAATTCCTCAGTGAATTCAGTGCCCAGCACTTGGTGGTGCCATCCTGACCTATTCCTTCCAGGAAGTGTCTATCTGAACCTGGCAGTCTCCAGCCAACCTTCTTCCAGCCCCGCAGACTGTAGGAGGAGGTATTGTGCTCCATCTGAGTCCCTAGGTTCTCTCCCTAACCGCCCTTGGGCTTGGTGTTCCTAGAGACCCCTACGGGTTCAGCGCCTGGTGCCACGACCGACCACCGGACTCGAATTCCCTACAGTTCAACCAGTAGAGGCGAAGAGTGTTCCCTTCTTCTCATGCGATGTTGTGCATTGCGTCACATCAGGCACATCATGCTGCCTATAACAGGCACTTGTG
Organism: Neoceratodus forsteri; assembly: GCA_016271365.2. Taxonomy (NCBI): domain Eukaryota; kingdom Metazoa; phylum Chordata; order Ceratodontiformes; family Ceratodontidae; genus Neoceratodus; species Neoceratodus forsteri. The sequence continues at coordinate 1,629,217,110 of CM028131.1, read as the reverse complement.
GTCGATGCTGCCTCAGGTACCAGCACCGATGCCTGATACAGAGCAATCTCGACAGGCCATTGCCCTCTCTGCTGTAGGTGTGGAACTGGCAAGGCACCAAGCAGGGCATCTTACGATGCCAGTGAGGTGGCTTCCAGGCCTTGAGGACAGTGATGTGCATCAGGCAGATGGCATGGCTTCATCTATCAAGGTTGTCAACCCTGGTCCGGCGTGGGGTGATTCACTCTGCCTACTGAGGGACCCGCCTCTTTCCACCAGGGCTGGGAGACTGCTTCAGGGGCTTCCTCCATCCCCTCGTCTTCAGGGGACACCTTCAGGGTTATGTTAGTCCCCTCTGGGTGGGGCTTGGTACTCACAGCAATAATGAATGTGAGAAGATTGACAGAGAAGATATTAAAATTACCTACCGTAATTCCTGATCTTCTCTTGTATCTTCACCATTCATTACTGAATCCGGCCACATTCCCTCATGGGCCTCCTTCTGGGGCATCTCCTCCGCCCTGCTTGCTCTCCCTCCTCTCTTCCTTTCATGGCCTTTAGAGGCCTAAATCCCTAGCCTTCAGGTCTTCGTTCTTCTCTCAGAAGAAGGTATCGTAAATCTGGAGAGGAGGAGGGCAGTAGAGCTTCATCTTTTTCCTGAGGAACTCTTTCTGATTACCCTTGAAGGTGTTCCTTCTGGCACCTTTTTCTTAGGCCAAGTTAGTTCAATCACCAGTTAACAGGAAAAATTCTTGAACAGTCCTGTTCCTTTGGTTCTCGGCCTCGCTGGTATCTCAGGATCTTGTCCTGTGTTCACCAGTCTGGTGCTAGTCAAAGACTTCTAGCCCATTTAAAAACAAAAAAAAAAAATATTTGCCTTCTGGAACTGGTGATCTGATTCTTTAGCCTCTGCCTCTCAGGGAGTCAGAATGAGTTCCTTCTCTATCTCTGTCCATCTTCCCAAGGGGTGCCCCTTAGGGCATCAAATCCCCTTCCCCCACCATTATTAACACATGGCAATGTGCTAGTAGGGATCCTTTTTCCCCTTTCTTGGTTGGGTGCTCTCCCTCCGGAACAGATTGTTTGCCTTGGCAATCTGTGAGCTATCTGTTTGAGTGATGGGTTTCAGGATGGTGGGAGGTGTAGGAAATCTGTCTTTTGTGTATCAAGCTGTACAAAGGTTCAGTCGAAACCTTTAGGTCAGTTTATTTGAAGGATCCTTGCTTCCTTGCCCTTTGGTTCCGAGATAATAAGCCTTTAAGCCAACTTAACTCACAATTTGGCAGAATTTTTCCTACTCCCAACATCCCCCTTTCTTTTCTTCTTCTTTTTCCTTCTTTCTCCTCTTCCTTATCTGTTCCTCCTTTGGAGCTGCCCCAGGAGTGAGGCCTTATGGTCCCTTAGGGTAGGGTTCATCTTCCTTGTCAATCTTCACCATTCGTTACTGCTTAGGGTTAGCCGGGCGGCAGGCGCTACGGTTTTTTTTGAGTCGGCTCCAGCGGCGCCTCGAGCGAAGACGTGCTGCGTCATGGCGGCCAGTTAAGTGCTGCAGACTCCTCCTCTATCTCAGTTCTGTTTCTCCGCCGTCGAGGCTTCACCTGCTGCACGGTAGCAAAATAGTTTAAGGTTCCTCATAATCCTTCAAGACTCCTTGTTTTTCCTCAGTGACTCGCTCGGCCCGTATACTAGTAAGACCGTTCTTATTTTCTATCAACGTTGCTGAGTGCTTTATTGCTGTTTTTTTGCCTTGTTTAGTTTGCATCATGTCAGGTTTGGGAGCAAAGCGTAAGTCAAGGCGAGGCCATGCCCCTATGCGTCGGTGCTCCTGTGGCGGCATTTCTCCATCTCGGACCGCGCATGATGTCTGTCTCCATTGCCTGGGACCCAACCACGACATGGGCAGCGTCGACGCCTGTTTCTCCATGGACCGTCATGTCCTAGAAGTCAGCGCGTTCAAGATCGGCAAGGCCCGCCTGACCTTGAGGGCGGCGTCGCTCCAGGGATTCCCAGGTAAGGTCTCTAGGCCCTTCCTCGGGTCTCCTCCGGGCCTATCGCTCCGTGGAGGAGGCTTCCTCCTCTTCTCTTGCCGAAGAGAAGCTTCTCTTGCGGTGTCGGAGGAGCGTCGTGGTCCCCTCCGGGGCTGCGGCAGGGGACACCGCCTCGGCAGTCACCTCCTCGGAGGTGCAGGCTCCCCAGTGTCAAGGCCCACGCCTGCTGGGCCCGGCACGGTGGACCCTCGGCGCCGCCCTCCGGCGCCGTTTCAGATCCCGGAGCGGCTCTGGCCTTCGGCACTGCTCGTGGTGCCGCAGGCTGGTTTGCGCTCTTGGCTGCACCGGGTTGGGTTCCGGCGCCGGGCGGTGCCATGGGCCTAACGGCACCGCCAGGGGCGGGGCGGGCCCTAGCGGTTGTGGGTGGGCCAGGGTCATCCGGCGCCGTCTCTGGCACCGGCACCATTTGCGGCGCTGTTTCTCCGGGGACCCGGGGTTGCCAACATCGAGGTTCAGCTGGTCTCTTCCTCTTGGAGGTCGATGACTCGGACGTGGACCCATCCTGGCACCCTGACTCTTTGGAGTCGGGGTCCCCGGTGCACGTGGTGCTAGGCGGCACAGCGGGCCCTCCGCTGTCCTGCTCCCGTCCTCCCCTGAGGGACCTCGGGCTAGGGGTGGCCCGGGTCCCGGGGCGATGGGGTGGGGATGGAGGGGCTCTCCCTCCTGGGGGCCCGTGACAGCTACCCTTCCGGGTGCTGTTACCGCCTCTCGGGGTGGGAGGCAGCTGGAGTCAGGAGGGCGCTCTTGGAGTCCGAGGGTGGGGGCGGGGATGGTCGTCACGGTCTCTGCCGGCCACCCTCGTGGGGGTGGCTGGGAGCGTGAGTGCTGAGCCCGCCTTCTTGGGCCCAGGGTCCCCTCCGGTGGCGTTGCTGCGGACTGCCCTTCTGGATCCATGCGGTCCCAGGTTCATCAGGGAGGATCCTCTCCTGGGCTCTTCAGGTTTGCATCCCCAGGGTTCCGTTTGCGACCTGGTCTGTTGTCGGAATCCCGCCAGCTCGGGCTCCATTCTCCGGATTCAGAGCCCTAGCAGAGGTCAGTTGCCTCTTCGTAGGTGCCCATCTCCAGTACCTCTGCAGCCACCCCCACTCTTCCAGGCCATGTCGGTCCCACGGGTCCATTATCCTGGGAGCAGTTCCAGAGGTTCTTGGCAGCCTTCCCTCATATGTTAGGTATATGCATGAGCGGGTCTTCGCCTCTCCCCACCGCCACAGGAATCTTCTGGACACTCAGCTCCATCATCCTCGTCTCCCTCCTCTGAGGGAGGGAACCTGCTCATATCTCCTCTGATGCTGATTTCACTGAATATCAGCGATTCCTTCGAGGATGGTGAGTGATCATCGAATCTCCTATGTTAGGTGAGACAATACCGAGCGGGAGGCGCGGAATTCCTTGGAGAATTCAGTGCCCAGCACCTGGTGGTAACTTCCTGGCCTATCCCTTCCAGGAGGCATCTATCCGTTCCTGGCGAGTCGCCAGCCACCCCTTCTCCAGCCCGGCAGACTGTCGCGAAGGTATTGTGCCCGCCGGAATCCCTAGGTTGCCCTTCCCAGCCGTCTTGGGTTTGGTATACAGGAACTCCTTCTGGGCGCTGCCACCTGGCACCGACCCGTCCACAGATCGGATTCCCTACAATTCGACCCGGTGGGGGCGAAGTGTTTTCTTCCTCTCGTACGATGGCTTGCATTGTGTCACATCAGGCTCACCATGCTGCCTACAGTAGGCATCTGTGGTCGATGCTCTCTCAGCTCTTAGCATCAATGCCTGATATGGAGCAAACCAGACAGGCTATTGCCTCTCCGCTATAGGCCTGGAGCTGGCAAGACGCCAAGCAGGGCATCTTATGATGCCAATGAGGTGGCTTCCAGGCTTGTGGGGACAGCGATCTGCATGGCGGACGGCATGGCTTCGTCTATCAGGTTGTCACCCCTGGCCCGGGAGGGTGATTCGCTCCGCCTTCTGGGGACCCGTCTTTTTTCTCCAGAGCTAGGAGACTTCTGCAGGGCTTCCTCCGTCTCCCGTCCTCGAGGGCACCTCTAGCTCTTCTCCCACATAGGCTTTTCTCTGGATTAGCCCAGGGTCTTCCCTTCTGTTTCTCACCAGCAGGAGGCTGGGGTCTTGTTCCCTCAGGGTTCTACCCCTTTTGGGGGCAGTACTCACCAAGCAGTAATGAATGGTGAAGATTGACAAGGGAAGATATGAAATTACGTGCCCACCGTAATTCTTGATCTTCTCTTGTATCTTCACCATTCATTACTGATCCCACCACCTTCCCCTCAGTGGCCTCCTTCTGTGGCGTCTTCCCCTCCCGTCTCGTTCTCTTCCTTCCCTTGGCCTTTATGCCAAAAAAAAATCTTTCTGTTTTCCATTCTTAGTGAATGGATCCCCTTTTTCCTCAAGGTAAAGAGGAATGAGCACGGTTGTACTCTCTAATTCTGAGAGAACTCTTTCTGACCGCCCTTAGGGTGCGATTCTAAATACCTTCTTTAGGTTATGCAGTTTCCCAGCTTAAGAGGCCATGTTCTGCGGCCTTGCAAAATTTAGAATCCCCTGACAGGTATTATTTTGAGCTCTTCCAGCTGCTGATTGAACTGTCAGCTCTGAGCGTCTGCTTGCCTTGCCTTAGGAGTCTGATTGAGTTCCACTCTATCTTTCATACAAACTGCCTAGTGAAGGCATAGTCTTCCCATACACTGCTGTGTTAGCACTTAACAAGGTGCTAAGGGACTTAGTCCACTTCCTGGGTGGGCGCTCTTCCCGGAACAGGTTCTGCCGGGCAGTCTAAGAGCCCTCAGCTAGGATGTAGGGACTTGCATGTTGAGAGTTCAGAGATGTTGCCATCATTCGAATCTGTTCAGGTGGTTCGGTTAGACCTCCCTCATTCCTAGCAACTGGGATTCTTGCTCCTTGTTAGTCTCGAGCCTATAAGCCTCTCAACCAATGCTCGATGGACACTGTTCTCCCTCTCAACATGCCTCTTTTTCTTCTTCTTTTCTTGGTCTTCTACTTTCCCTTTCCTTCTCTCTGTTTCCTCCCTAGAGCCGCCTGGAAAGGAGGTCCTGCAGTCCCTTAGGGTAGGAATTCTCTCCCTCTGTCTATTCTCTACCGCTTATTCCTTTTCAGTTTATATCCTTTCCTTTTCTATCCCTTGGCTATCTTGCCTCGCTTTCCTTTTTCTTACCTTTATTTCGCTCTCCGGCTACCAGAACTGAGATAGAGGAGGAGTCTGCGGCTCCCTAGCAGGCCACCTCGGCGCATGGCGCTGATGCACGTCGTACTTTCGGGGTGGCGCCGTTGGAGCAGACTCAAAAAAAAAACAAAAAAAACTCCCGTAGCAGGTGCGCGCCTCGCAACCCCAAGCAGTAATGAATGGTGAAGATACAAGAGAAGATCAAGAATTACAGTAGAGTACGTAATTTTCATTTCTCTTTCCTGTCCTCTATCAGCTTATTCCTTTTTCAGTTTGTTTCCTTTCCTTTTACTATCCCTCGGCTCTTGCCTTGCTCTTATTTTTCTATTTGCCTCTCGGCTTACAGAACTGGGATGGAGGAGGTCTACGGCACCTAATGCGCCACTCATACACCACATAGTGTGTCCCTCTCGTGGGTGGCGCCATAGGCGCCAACTCCTCCCTCCCAAAAAAAAAAAAACTCCCGTAAGCGGGTGCATGCTTCCAGCTTACACCCAGCAGTAATGAATGATAAAGATACAGGAGAAGATCAGGAATTAAGGTAGGTACATAATTTAATTTCCACCCTCTGTTTGCATACTTCGGAGGTTGATCCGGGGAAGTTGTTGCGCCTTCAATGTCTACATGTCCCGGAGATCCCTGTGGAATTGACTCCTCAGGTACAACCCTCTTTTGAGACTCTCTCTCTCTCACAATTGGTGTGGAACAATCTGGTGGTTATTCCTTCTGTGGCTAAGTCCATCGACAAAAATACGCTCCCTCTAGGGATCGACTAATCCTGGCCTCTCAAGCTTTTACTGCGTCATAGTGGTCTTGGCAGAAAATGACAAAGTTGTTTCCCTCAGGAGTCTACAGCTCATCCAGTAAACAAAGAATCTCATAAGATTGACACACTGGGGAAACGAGTCTTTGTGCGCTACCCTAATTATGCGTATTGCTAGCTACCAGGGCTATGTCTCACAATATGAGTATACCCTCTGGCATTCGCTGAAAACCACTGTGGAGACCCTGCCAGAGTCAGACGTTACCTCAGAGCTTCTCCAAACTATCACTAGTGGTATTAAGTCAAATAATTAGCAACTTAAGGCTGCTATAGATGCCTTTGACACTGCTTCTAGAGCAACAGCAGCTGGGAGATGCACCTGATGCCACTCATGGTTACAAACCTCAAGGTTCATAAATGATGCCCAGCAAAGAGTCATGAATTTACCATTTGATGGGGCTCATCTGTTTGGCCTACAGGTGCAGCAGGTACACGAGGCCACACAGAAAACTAGGATGGCTATCAAAACTGCTAGACGCCATGCTGCCCCTCACACGGGTGGGAACTCCGCCAGTTTCATAACTGTCATTCCTTTCGTGGTAAAGGCAGAGGGGCTTCAACAAAACCAAGCCCTTCAGCCACAAAGAAAGTACAGCAGAAGGCACAGGGCCCAAAGTGCCTAGTGCGCCCTGAAATTCCAGCCCAGGTAACTCCTCAGCTGTCCGAGGGGACTCTTCTTCGGCAGTAGAGGCGTTTGACTCAGTTTACAATCAGTGGAAGTCAGTCACTTGGACAATTTGTTCTCAGGATAATTCGCGAGGTTATTCTCTGAATTTTCAGATGCCCTCCAGATCTTCCACCCAAACAACAGCCCAGGCTGTCGGTTACTCAGTCAGACCTCCTTGCTTCTGAGATTCAAGGCCTTCTGAACAACAGGGCAATAGACATAGTTCGCAGAAGCAACGGAACACAGGTTTCTCTCCACTACTTCCTAGTTCCAAAGAAAGAGGTGGTATGCACCCTATTACGAGACCTAAGGAAGTTAAACAAGTTCTCTTCAAGGAAAAATTCAAAATGATATCACTCAGTATGCTTCTACCTCTGATTCATCTAAACAATTGGCTGGCCTCACTGGACATGTAGGATGCTTACCAACACATTCCTGTGCACCAAGCCACCACAAGCATCTTCGATTTGTAGCAGTGGGTCAGCACTATCAACTCAGAGTACTGCCCTTTGGGCTGTCCTCAGTGGCGTGAGTTTTACAAAGTGCTTTGCAGTTCTCACAGCACACCTAAGGAAACTCGGATTCAAGTTTTCCCGTATCTGGATGACTGGCCGTGCAAGCTCCTCCAGACAAGGACACAGGAAGCAGTGGCCACAGCTTCCAGGTTCCTCACATCTATGGAGTTCTGTTGAATCTAGAAAATCACAGCTACAGCCCTCCCAATAACTCCTCTTCATAGGATCCCTCCTGATACCTCCAACACAAGGGCCTTCCTCTCGGAGGACAAGAGAACAATATCCTCCAGATGGCCCACTTCATCAAAGAGAACGACTCAGTCCAAGCTCTCTCGATGCAGCGGATGCTGGGTCTCATGGCGTCATCAGTGTTCATGGTGCCCTTGGCTCATCTTCACATGAGGACCACTCAGTGGATGTTCAGTACTCAGTGGTCCCTGACCACACATCCCAGTCCTTTCACATCAGGGTGTCGGAACCTCTAAAATGATCACTCACCTGGTGGACTCAAAGAGGACAACCTATTGAAGGCTTTCCCTTTGCCCCACTGGAGACACAGATCACCATTACCACAGATGCATCTCTACTTGGATAGGGAGCTCACTGTCAGGATCTCCACACCCAAAATCTGTGGAGTCGGATGAGTCTCAACTCCATATAAATGTCCTGGAAATGAGAGCTGTCCTGTACACCATCAAGGCCCTAAAGAACATCCTCTGTTAGAAAATAATTCTTCTTCAGATGGACAACAAAGTGGTGATGTACTACATCAACAAGTGGGGGTGGAGGTGCACTCTTCTGCCCTGTGCAGGAAGTGATGAGAGTGTGGGAATGGTGCCTAGAACATGAAGCCCTGATGCAGGCAGTCTACCTGCCTGGAGTCCAAAATGATCTAGCAGATCGCCTCAGCAGAATGGAGGTGGATCCTCATGAGTGGTTGTGCAATCAGCTTCTTCAAGAATGGGCACACTGACCTGGACCTTTTTGCATCCCCACTCAATGCAAACTGCTCTATTCTGCTCCAGAAATCCAGAACATGGTGTTTTCTGTCAGGATGCATTCAGACTGTGGTGGACAAGACGCTTTTGTACCATTCCTCCTCTTCTCTTAATTCAGAGGGTGCTGCTCAAGTTAGAGACACGAGGCAGAGTGATCCTCATCACCCCCATTCTAGTCTCTTCAGATTTGGTTTCTGTTGATCAACAGATTATAGAAAATTCCACCGGATGACTACCACTTAAAATGGGCCTTCTGACCCAGGGCCCAGTGGTCTATTCCAACCTGAGATCCCTTCATCTCCATGCTTGGCTCCTGAGGAGATAGAAGTGGGTAGATTTGATATCTCATGTAGAGTCTCAGACATTCTCCTAGTTGCACACAAGTCAGCAATTAGGAAAACTTGCACAGCTAAGTAGAGCGTTTCTCCATCTGGTGTGCAAAGTCCTCCCTGGATCCCTGTTCTTTCCACCAAACAAGGTCCTGTAGTATCTACTAGACTTGTCAAAACAGGTCTACAATACTCAACGATGAAGGTCCTTCTCTGGGCGATCTCAGCTTATCACGAGCCTATACACCCGATGTCTCTGGCTCAGTTACCCTTGGTCAAGAGGTTCCTTAAGGTATACTCCACACTAGGCCACCAGTCAGGAGACGGTAGCCACTTGGGATATTAACCTTGTGCTAGACATGCTCACCCTTAAACCTTTCGAGCCTCTAGCAACATGTGAGCTAAAGTTCCTGACCTGGAAGGCGCCTTCCTCATAGCCATTACCTCCGCTGCAGTGTCTGAAATACATGCCCTGGTCACAGACCTCTTTATACAGTATTTCACAAAGACAAAGTGGTTCTCAGAACCCACCCAAAGTTTCTTCCCAAAGTAGTCTGAGAATTTCATCTGAACCAGCCCTTGGCTCTTCCGACCCTATCGAACTTCCAGAATGAGGGAGAGTGTACCCTACATTCTCTGGATGTTAAAGGGTTTTGCGGTTCTACATAAAACTAAAGAGATCCGGGCAAGTCAAAGCAACTCTGTCTCGTTCAGCATGACCCAGCTGAGTCAGCCTGCTGCTATCAGGTGTATTTCGCATGGCTGGTGGCATGTCTTCGCCACTGCTATTCCATAGCACAGGTTAAGCTGGAAGGCAGGGTATATGCCCATTCTACCAGAGTAGTCACTGCATCTCTGGCAGAAATATGGAACGCACTCCATTGCAAGACATCTGCAATGCAGCTACTTGGAGCTCCGTGCACTTTTGTGAAGCACTATGCTCGGATGTCCATGCCAGACAGCATCAATCCTTTGGCAGGACAATCCTTAATGGGCTCCTGTCCTAAGTGAGCTCCTGTCTCCTGCCGCCTTGTCGGGGATTATTTTAGCTCAGTACTCTCCATTAATGTGGAATGAGTGATGGAGATGTTATGTCCAGGAAAATATGAAAATTACATACGATCCGTAATTCTTGATCTTCTTGGATGATGTCTTCATCACTCATTCCACGGCTACCTCCATCCCCAAGCTCACTTATCTGTTTTGGTCTTCAGTCCCCGATGGTTGGGCTTTGAAGACTCTGTTGTACTGACCCTTCTTATATGGGTCAAATTGGACTATCTTATATCTTACATAGGTTAGTTTCACTAGGTTGGTTTATGCTGCACTTCCTTGGTAAAAAGGTACTGAGGCGCGTTGGAGGTTGACGCCAAGGTAGCATATGCGTATGAGCTGGTCTGTGCACCTTTCCTCGTGGGCCCTACTTTGGCACCGCCTTCCCAAGAGTTTTGGCTTCCACTCCGGTCCTAGCACATCTGGCATAGTCCCATTAGTGTGAATGAGTGGTGGAGATTCATCCAAGAAGATCAAGAATTACGGTAGATGCGTAATTTTAATCTTCCCTTGTCCCTTGTCAATCTTCGCCATTCATTACTGCTTGGTGTGGCCGAGGCTCGCACTCACCATGGAATGACGCATTGTGTGATGCACGAGGCGGCCGTTAGGTGCCGCTAGACCTCTCCTCCATCCCAGTTCTGTTTCTCCCGCTCGGTTGCACCTGCTTGTGAGTTTAGAAATTTTAGTACACCACTAGGCCTCATTCAACAACCTTTTTCGTCGATGACTCCTCATCCTGGTTTTCTCCCGATGCCAGTAAGTTCGTTCCATTAATTTGTTTAACAGTGGTAGGAGCTTTTTCTGTGTTATATTTTATTTCGCATCATGTCAGGTTTGGGAGCTAAGCGAAAGTTTAAAGCAGGCCACACCCCAATGCGTCAGTGCTCCTGTGGCGGCATTTTTCCGTTATGGACCGGCATGATGTCTGCCTTGATTGCCTGGGACCTAACCATGATATGGATAGATGTGATGCCCGTTTCTCGATGGACCACCATGTTCTCCGAAGTCCGCGTGTTCAAAATCAGCAAGGCCCTGCTGACTTTTGGAGGCGGTGTGTTCTCGGGCCTCCCAGGCCAGATCTTTAGACCCTTCCTCCGGGTCCCCTCCCAGGCCTATCACGGTCTGGAGAGGAGGCCTCCTCATCTTCTAGTCTTGCTGAGGAGGGAGGCCTCTTTCTGATGTTGGGGCACGCATGGTCCTCCCGGTGCCACGGTGGGGACACGCCTTGGCAGTCACCTCTTTGGAGGTGCAGGCTCCCCAGTGTCGTGGTCAGCGGTTGCCAGGCCTGGCATGGGTGACCTCGATGGCGCTGGTGATCGGGGCGTTTTGGCTCTCGGTGCTGCTGACAGTGTCGTGGGCCAGTCAGTCCACTGGTGGCGTCATGTCAGGTCCCGATGCGAGGGGGGCGGTGCAGGGGCTCGGCTGGAGCCAGCAGGGCAAGTCGGGGCTGGGTTCCAGTGTTGTCTGTGGTGTGCGTGCCGAAAGCGCGCTGTGAGCGGAGCGGCAAAGCGGCGCCATTTCTCCAGGAGACTCCTGGGGTGGCCAGCAGCGAGGTCCTTCTGAGTCGTCTCTTCCTCGGAAGCAGGACGACTCAGACGTGGACCCTCCTAGCTCCCCTGATTCCTCGGGATCAGAATCTTCTGTGGACATGGTGTCAGGCGGCCCAGCACACCCATTCCTCAGTCTCCACAGCAGTCTTCTTCTGAGGACTCCCAGGCTGGGGTTGGCTTGGGGTCCTTGGGGGACAGCATGGGAGTGGGAGGCTGCCGTCTCGGTGCTGCGCCTTCTCAGGGTGAACTAGGGGCCCTATCTTGGGAGGCTCCTGAGAGACCCCGGATCGATGGGCTCTGTCACTGGCGCCGGGAGGGCGTCCTCTGAGTCCAATGGGTTGAGGGGCTGGGGTGAGGCACGCCGAGTTCCGCCTGCTACCCTCGGGTGTGGTGGTAGGAGCTGTAGTGCTGAGCCCCGCTCTCCCTGTTAGGCTCAAGAGACCCATCCGGTGGCGTTGCTGTGGGCTGCCCTTCTGGTTCCATGCAGCCCCAGGTACATCACAGGGAGGATCCTTCCAGGCTCTTCCCAGCTTCTCATCTCCTGGGTTCCATTCTGCGACCTGGTTTGTTATCCGGGACTCTGCCAGTTAAGGCTCCATTCCTGGATTCAGGAGCCTTAGCAGAGGCAGTTGCTTGCTTCTTTATGGGTGCCCTACTCCCATTCCTCTGCAGCCACCTCTCTCTCTCTCCCAGGCCATGTCAGTCCCTATGGGTCCGTTATCCTGAGAGACGCTCAGAGGCACTGTGGCAGCCTTCCCCTCACTATGCTAGGGTATGTGCATGATGGTGTTTCACGATCCCCACCGCCGCAGGAGTCCTCTGACATTCGAGTTCCCCATCCACCTCATCTCCCTCCTCGGAGGGAGAGGAACCCTCTGCTCATCTCTCTTCTGACGCTGATTTCACTGAATATCAGCGCTTCTTCGAGGATGGTTGGGGACCTGCATATCTCCTATATTAGGTGAGACAATACTGAGTGGGAGATGCGAGATTCCTCAGTGAATTCAGTGCCCAACATCTGGTGGTACCATCCTGGCCTATTCCTTTCCAGGAGGCATCTGTCCGTTGCTGGCAGTCTCCAAGCGACCCTATCCCAGCCCGGCAGACTGCAGGAGGAGGTTTGTGCCCCATCCGAGTCCCTAGGTTCTCCTACCAACCCTCCTTCGGGATTGGTGTCCCTAGAGACTCCTCCGGGCGCTGCCGCCTGGCGCACGACCAACTGCGGACTCAGATTCTCTACATTTTGACTGGTTGGGGCGAGAGTGTTCTCTTCCTCTTGTGTGATGCTGTGTATTGCATCACATCAGGCACACCATGCTGCCTACAACAGGCATTTATGGTCGATGCTATCTCAGCTTATAGCATCATTGCCTGACATGGAGCAATCTAGACAGGCCATTGCCCTCTCTGCTATAGGCCTGGAGCTGGCAAGCACCAGGCAAGGGCATCTTCGATGCCAATGAGATGGCTTCCAGGCTTGTAGGGACAGTGATCTGCATTAGGCAGATGGCATGGCTTCATCTATCAAGATTGTCACCCTGGCCCTGCAAGGGTGATTTGCTCCACCTTCCGAGGGACCCGTCTTTTTTCCAACAGGGCTAGGAGGCTTCTGCAGGGGCTTCCTCCGTCTCCTTGTTTCCAAAGGATACATCCTAGCTCTCCTCGGCCTTAGGTTTCTCGCCTAATTAGCCCAGGGTCTCTCCTTCTGTTTTCACCAGCAGGAGGCTGAGGGTCTTGTTCCCTCAGGGTTTCTCTTGTCCCCTTCGGGGGCTTAGTACTCATCAAGCAGTAATGAATGGAGAAGATTGACAAGGGAAGATATGAAAATGATGTACCTACCGTAATTCTTGATCTTCTCTTGTATCTTCACCATTCATTACTGATTCAAGTCCACCTTCCCTCACGGGCCTCCTTCTTCAGTGTCTCCCCTCCCTGCTCGTTCCTCCTCTCTTCTTCTTTCACCTTCAAAGCAAAAAAAAAAAACAAACATTTTTTCTCCTTTTAGTTCCTCTCTGAATGGATAAATTTTTCTTGTGAAAAGAAGAGGAAAGAGTAAGGTTTATCTCTGTCCTGAGGAAACTCTTTCTGATTGCTCCTAGGGTGACCTTTTGGCTCATTCTTAGCCAATGTGGTTCTATTCACATTTAAAGAAACCATTCCTAAATGGCTCGGTTTCCTTTTTTCTAAGTCCCCTCTGACATGTCTCAACATTCTATTGGTGTCAGCCTTTGCTGGGTAATTCACTCCAATTTCCTTAAGTCGGTAACCTTTCCTTCCTTCGAAATCTGACTGAGTTCCATTCTCTCTTCTTGCATAAAAGAATGCCTTTTAGGGCTTCAGGTACCCCCACACCACACACATCTGTGCAGCACTTAACAAAATGCCACTGGGCTTTCTTCCCCTCCTAGTTGGGCGCTATTGTTTTTGGAACAGATCCCTGCCTTGGCAGTCTGTGAGCTCTCAGCTAGAGTTTAAAGGGGTTGGGGATGATGGGAGGTGTGGACAATCTGCCTTTGTGTCCAAGCTGTGTGTGAGTTCGGTTGAACCTCCTCTTCAGTTTTATCAAGTGAGATTCTTGCTCCCTTGTTTTTGGTTCCGAGCTTATAAGCCTTAAACCAATTTCTCAATGGGCAGAGTTTTTCTTCCCTCCCATCACCCCATTTCTCTTTCTTCTCTTCTTCTTCTTCTTCCTTCTTCTCTCTCCTTTATCTAGTCCTCCCTCAGAGCTGCCTCAGGAGTGAGGCCCTGCAGTCCCTTAGGGTAGGCAGTCCTTTTCTGTCCTCTACCAGCTTATTCCTTTTCAGTTTATATCCTTTCCTTTTTCTAGCTCTCGTCTCTCTTGCCTCGCTCTTTTCTTGCCCTTATTTCGCCTCTCCGGCTAACAGAACTGGGATGGAGGAGGTCTACGGCACCTAATGGCGCCCCTCATGCATCACATGATGCGTCACTCTTGGAGGTGGCGCCATCAGCACCAACTCCTCTAAAATAAAAAACTCCGTGGGCAGTGCGCACCTCCGGCTTACACAGGAAGTAATGAATGGTGAAGATAAAAGAAGATCAAAATTCACGGTAGGTACGTAATTTTCCTTTTTGCTCGCTAGATCCAGGGCCTGGTGTTTTCTGGTGAGACGCGTTGTCCCTCTCCTGGGCGGGCAGATTCCTCTATGCCTTTCCTCCTGTCCCGTTGATCCAGAGGTTCTCTTAAAACTTTGCAGGAGCAAGTGCGCTCATTCTGATCGCACCTTCTGGCCCAGACAAATTTGGTTCCCTCTTTTACACCAGCTATCCCGGGAACCTCCAGTTCCTTTGCCAATCAGCTCCCATCTATTGTCTCAGGAGGAGGGTTCATTGGTCCATCCGGACCTCGCTCATTGAACCTGCACGCTTGGCTCCTAGAGACATAGCTATGATGCGATATGGTCTCGCAGTAAGTGGCAGACGTACTCTCTGCTACCAGCAACCAGCACTACCAGAACTCTTACGCCATGAAATGGCGAGATTCTGTTTGTGGGCTCAAGCCACGGCTTTCCACCGTTAAACTGTCCAGAAAAGCTGGATCTTCTCTTGTCAATCTTCACCATTCATTACTGTTGGGTGATAGCCAGAGGCGTACCATGCATGGGAGCTTTTCTTTTTTTTTTTTTGAGGACTTGGCGTAATGGGTGACACTCTGCGTGGGCGGGCGATCCGTTAGGCGCTCCAGACTCCTCCTCCATCCCAGTTCTGTTTCTCCCGCCGTCGAGCTGCACCTGCTGTATAAGTTTAGTAGTTAACTGTGTCATAGGCGCTTTCGAAGTTTATTTGGCCGCTCCTTCATCCGATATTCTTGGCGTGAGTCGACCGGTGAAGACCTTTCCATTATTATTTTTTCTTTCGAGACGCTGGAGCCTTTTCTCTGTTTTGCTTAATTGTTTAGCATCATGTCTGGTTCTGGGCCAAAGCATAAGTTTAAGGTGGGCTGTGCCCCTATCGTCGTGCCTCTGTGGCCGGCAGTTTTCCGTCACGGACTGTCATGATGTTTGTCTCTGGCGCCTGGGACCCTACCATGATATGGACCATTGTGGCGCCTGCTTCTCCATGGACCGCCGTGTTTTAGAAGTCCATGTGTTGCAAGTTGGGTGAGCTCCACCGACTTTCAGAGGACGACGTCGCCTAGGGCTTCCCAGGCCAGATCTCTCAACCTTTCCTCCAGGTCCCCTCCGGGTCCATACGGCCCGGTGAGGAGAAACCACCTCCACTTCCAGCCTTGCAGAGGAGGAGGTTTCTTCTGATGCCGGAGGAATGGCGTGATCCCACCAGGGAGTCGCGCTGTTGGCGCTGTCCTGGCAGTCACCTCCTCGGAGGTGCAGGCTCCCCGGTGTCGCGGCCCCTGGCTGCGGGCCCAGCACTGAGTGGGCCCTCGCTTCCTCTTTCCTGCTTGTGGAGTCTTCCACTTCTCCACGGTGCCAGTGACTCGGTCGGGGCGGTAGGCGGGCGCCATTCTGGGCCTCAGCGTCGTTTGCGGCGCCAGTGGCGCCCGTCGGCGGTGTCGCTCTGGGTCATGGCACCGTGTGTTCAGGCGTCGGCATTGGCAGTGTCGCTCTGGGCCTCGGTGCTGATCGGCTGTGCTGGGGACTCGGTGGCACCATCAGCGGCGGTGCGGCGCTGGGCCGGCGCCGTTCACGGTGACCCGGTGATTCAAGCGGTGCTGTCGGCGGTGCGCTCTTGGCCTTGGCACCGTTCCGCGTTAAGGGGACTTCGCAGCGCAGTTCGTGGTGCCGTGCGGATATCGGGCGCCATAGCAGGTGTCCGGTACTGGAAACAACGTTGGCAGTGCGGCCTGGGAACGGACACGCCAGGAGGACAGATGACTCGGCGGACGTGTTGCTCGTTGTGGCCTACAGTGGTACCAGGCCTGGTGCCACCTGGGGTAGGTTTCTGCTGCGGCTGGTTTGGAGTCTTCCTTGTCGGCCCCTCCTCGAGGAGGCGACTCAGGTGAGGACACAGACCAGCAGCTAGAGTCCTCTGGCTCTGAACCTCCTGTAGGCCGCGGGGCTAGGCGGTCCAGTATTCCCCTCCCGGACTCCACAGAGCTGGTTAGCCGGATGGCTGCATGGTTAGGGGTGGCCTGGGTCTTCTGTGGTGCACCCTTCAAAGTCTGAGAAGGATTCCCTCTTCTGGTGGGTCCCAGGTAGCCGCCCGTTCGGTGCTGCTCAGGTCCTTCAGCAAGGGAGGAGGACCCTGCTTCAGTGAGGCCCTCGGGGCCTTGCTCAGCAGGGACCTCCACCACTGGTTTCAAGAAACAGGGCTGCTTTGGAGTCCAAAGAGTTGAGGGTAGGGTTAGAGGAGCAGCCGAGCCCCACCGCCTGCAGGGTGCGGGGAGGAGTCAGCTGATCCTCACCTCTCTCTGAAGGTCTCTAAAGTGCCTTCTAGTGGCGGTTCTGAGGGTTGCCCTTCTGGACTCATGCAATCCCAGGCACGCCACAGGAAGATTCCCTTTAGGGCTCTTTCGGAGTTGTCTCCTTTCCTCTCTTCTGCGCAGCCTGCCATGATCACAGGGTCCCCAGTTTTGGCGGCATCGCTACCTGGATCCCAGAGCTCTGGCAGAGGCCAGGCACGTGCTTTAGGTGCCCTTCGCCCATCCCTCTGCAACCACCTCCCTCTCTCCCAGGCCATGTGGGTCCCACTGGGCCATTAACTGGAGACTTTCAGAGCTACCTGGCAGCCTTCCCGTCCTATGTTAGGGCCATGGACGAACAGGTCTTTCGCCTGTCCCCCCCGCCAGGAGTCTTCTGGGCATTCGAGTTCCACTTCCTCCTCGTCTTCTTCAACTGAGGAAGAGGAACTTCCTGTCCACCTTTCCTCTGATGCTGACTTCACTGACTATCAGCGTTTCCTTTCAAGGATGGTTTGAACTTCGTATTTCCTCGTTAGTAGAGACAATACCGGCGACGATGCGTGCTTTCCTTAGTGAATTCAGCGCTCGCCATTTGGTGGTACTTTCCTGGCGATTCCTTTCCAGGAAGCGTCTATCCGCACCTGGCAGTCTTCAGCCATTCCTTCTCAGCCCCAGGAGACTTCAGAAAATGGTATTGTGCCCCCATTAGTCTCTAGGTTCTCTACCTCACCCACCTTGGGTTTGACGTTCCTAGATACTCCTTCTGGGCTTATTGCGCCCAGTGCATGACAGGCATCAGACTTGGATTCTGCTGGAGATTCGACGGTGGGGGCGAAGAGTTTTCTCTTCTGGTCGGCATTGCTGTGCATTTCCTCCCATTAGGCTCACCACACTGCTTACAACAGGCATTTGTGCTCGATGCTGGCTCAGGTCTTAGCTTTGCTACCTGACTCACAGCAGTCTAGACAAGCCATTGCCCTCTCTGCACAGGGTCTGGAACTTGCAAGGCACCAAGTGAGGGCATCCTATGACACGAACGAGGTGGTATCCAGGCTAGTAGGGACAGCGATCTGCATCAGGCGGATGGCATGGCTTTGTCTCTCTGACTGTCACCTATGGCCCGGCATGGGGTGACTGGCTCTACTGCTCCAGGGGACCGCCTATTTTCCCGTAGGGCGAGGAGACATCTTCAGGGGCAACCCCTTCCCACAGCCCCTTGGGGGCACCTTCTCTCCTCCTCACCCACCTTAGACTCTTGTCTATTGGTAGGTCTCCCCTCTCTACTTGTCACCAGTAGGAGGCTGAGGGATCTGTTCCTCAGGGGTTTTCTCTCTCTCCCCTTCTTGGGGAGGGGCTTAGTACTCACCCAACAGTAATGAATGGTGAAGATTGACAAGGAAAGATATAGAAATTATGTACCTACGTAATTCTTGATCTTCTCTTGTATCTTCACCATTCACTACTGAATCCCCCACCATCCCCTCAAGGGCCTCCTTCTTTGGTGTCTCCCCTCCTGCTCGTCCCTCCGTCTTCTCCCTTGGCCATTAAACCAAAAAAAAAAAGTTTCATGCTCTCCTTCCGTTCTTCTGAATGGATCTTTCCCTCTGAGACTAGGAGGAGCGAGCTACATTTATCTGTCCTGAGGGAACTCTTTCTGACTGCCCTTAATGGGCATCTCTTAGCTCTCCCCAGCCATTTTTCTCAATTCACAGTTTAAAGAGACGATTCCTATGTGGCTCGACTTCTTTTTACCTTCTGGCAGGTCCTAATCCTATTATATCAGCCTCTACAGGTTTAGTGCTATCCGGCACTCCAGTTTCCTTAAAAGTGTTCCGGCCTTGCCTGTAGGAGTCCGATTGAGTTCTCGCGCTCTCTCTCTCTCTCTCTCTCTCTGGTATGGGGTGCCCCTCGAGACCCCCCCCACTCACGTGATACTGTGTTATCACTTAACAAAGTGCTAGTGGGCTTCTTCCCTCTAGCTGGCAGCTCTTGTTTGGAACAGAGTTTTTCCTCTTAATAATTAAAGAGTTCCGGCTGGAGTCTGGAAAAATTGGGTAGGCGGAGGTTAGGGAACCTGCCTTTCAAACAACATGAAGTCTTGCTATATTATAGACATTAGCAGTTTGATCCAGCTCTAGAACTGCCCCGGAGTGAAATGGTTAAAACCATTCCAAAATAGAATTTTGCACGAGCAGCTCTATCTGAGTCATTTCAAACTTAGAACTGTCAGATTCTTTACTCCGCCTCAGTGAACGATCGCTCAGAGTTTCTCTTTTCTGCTCGGTTCATTTCTCGGTTTAAAAAGTGTTTTCTCGGTTGGATTTAACGAGAATAGTTTTATTTTAACCATAAAACCGTTCGGTTCAAGCTCTATCTGTTGTAACTAGTAAGTAAATGAAGGTTTGTCTGTGTGGAACTTGAATATCAGTTCGGTTTTGAACCGATCAGTGGGTTTAAAACTCATTTAAAACTAAAAGTTACTATTTTAGAGTCGGTTCCGGTTCTTATCGGTTCTAAAAAAGCGGATTTATTACGGTTTTCCAATACCGTGACACGGTTAGGAACCGATAAGGGTGTCTTGCCTGGCACTGCCGTTAAAGGGCAAGTTTTGGTTAGGCTGGCATTATGTCTGAGAAACTCAGAAGAAAACTGGGCCCACTGGGTTTCAACACTGTGATGTTTGTGGGAAGTCTTTGCCAAGGCTGACCCACACACCACATGTGTTTATTGTCTGGGGTTTGACCACCTCCAGTCAGACTGCCAGGTATGTAAGAATTTCCTGCAGCCACCCTGGAAAAAAGATTGGGCAGGCTCAGGAACCAGAGGCTAAAAAGTCCGCTGACCCGGATGGCCAGCCCGGTTCGGTGCCAACCGAACCAGAGGGAGTGCCCTCTGACCAGGGCCAGACTTCCTCAGGCAAAGAAAAGCTGGTTCTGAGGAACCAATTCCAGTAAAAAACAAGAAAATCAGCAGGTCTGAGTCCAAAATTCCTTCTCCAACTGCTGCAGAGATAACAAAAGCCATACAAATTGTCCAGTCACTGTCTCAGGGTCCGTCGAACCACCACTATCTGGTAAAGGTCGGTTCGTCCGGTCCCAGTGGTTCAGGATTATGATATTGAGGAATTTTATGAACCAGGAGGGAGGAGGATTATGAACAATATGAATGTGGCTGGGAAGGTCTGGGTGTGCCATGAACCGAACATCTCCCCAGACAGACCTTTAGAATCTCCCCTATGCTGTCTGAGTGGATGAGCAAGAGGAGCCTGGTTTTGTAGAAATGATGGATATTCCAGAGTCTAGGAGATTGTCTATTCCTTTACATAAGTCTTTAGGAAACAAACAATTAAAATTTTAAAGCTCCTAATTCTGTAAAAGATGGACAGAAGGTATACATTGTCAGGCCCTGATACAGAATTCCTTTCTCAGCAATGCAGTCATGTTGGAGTAGTTCAGGCTGCTGCCTGGATAAAGCTAATATTCCCTTGGCTTCACATCCTCCTGACAAGGATTCCAGGAAGATTGATGCCATGGCAAAAAAACAGTATATGGCAGCCTCTCTGGGACTCAGGCAAGCAAATTATATGGCTTATGTAGCTAGGTATCAGAAATCTAGATGGGATACTGTTATGCAATTGGCCAAGCAGGCCCATGGCCAGCTGGCTAGTGAACTAGAATAGGTGGCTGCTGATGGCATTGAAGCCTCAAGGTTCAGTTTCATGCTGCTGTGGATGTTAATGATGTTTCCTCTAGGGTCATGGCCACATCTGTAGCTTTACGTAGGTTGGCCTGGCTCAGGTGTACTAGTTTGTCACAGGATACCCAGACTAAGGCTATGGATTTTCCTGTGGTGGGAAATTCTCTGTTTGGAGAGCAGACAGAGAATTACATGAAGAAGATGGATGAATATAGGACTACTTAGAAGAGTGCCCAGGCTAAGGAGGCGGCAAGCCACTCCTCAAAGGCATGCCCCAGGGGTAGGAGTAGGCCTTTTCACAGGCCTTTCTACCAGACTCGGGCCTCCTCTGCCCTGTGCTCAGAGGGCTTCTTCAGAGGCAGGGGCAGGCGAGGGGTAGGCAGATCTGCTCCCACCCCAGCCTAAAGCTCCTGCGAAACAGGCACCCTGATGGGGTGCCCAGGGCCGATTCTCCTGTACCAGTGGGGGCAGGCTGGCTTACTTCAGTCAGAATTGGGCTTCTTTAACCTCAGACAAGTGGGTTCTGGAAGTAGTAAGCCAGGGTCTGGTTCTCAGCTTCAAAATGTTTCCCAAGTTGAGAAGCAGATTTTTCTACCTGCAAGTGCTTCAGAGACCCTCGCTCTGGAAACAGAGGTCTCATCCCTGTTAGCTCTCAGAGCAGTAGAAAGGTTCCTCCCCTGCATCAGGGCAGGGGTCTGTATTCAAATACTTCCTTACCCCAAAAAGACAGGAGAATGGCGGCCCATCTTAGATCTCAGATATCTGAACAAGCATCTTTTGAAACCAAAGTTCAAAATGGTAACTCTGGCAATGATTTTACCTTCCCTAAGGCCAGGGGACTGGCTAGCCTCCCTGGACCTCAAGGATGCCTATTTCCATGTCTAATCAGAAGATCCCATCGAAAGTACCTCAGATTGAACTGCCCTCAGGTCATTACCAGTTCAGAGCAATGCCCTTCGACCTTACCTCTGCTCCAAGGGTATTCACAAAGTGTCTAGCAGTGGCAGTGGCCCACTTAAGGAGGCAGAGGATTGCTGTTTTCCCTATCTAGACGACTGGCTCATTGTAGGCCAATCCCCAGAACAGGTAGAATCTCACCTGCAGGTCACCCAGCAGCTTCTCACCTCCCTGGGTTTTCTGCTAAACCTACCAAAGTCGGTTCTGGAACCAGTCTAGGTACTCACCTTTATAGGGGCAGAATTGGACACAAAGCTAGCCAGAGCCTTTCTTCCCCAGAAAGGGTAAGGAATTTAGTGGCTCTGGCCTCTTCCTTCACTCTGCAGGTCTCTCGACCAGCAAGACACTTTCTGCAGCTCCTGGGGCACATGGCTGCATCCACAGCTGTTGTGCAGGGGCCAGATTTCAGATGAGAGACATTCAGTTTCACTTGAGAACCTTTTGGTCTCAGAGAAGAGACCCCTTTTCAAGTTGGTCCCAGTGACTCGAACCTTGATCCTAGCTCTCCAGTAGTGGCAGGATCAGAGCAATTTAAAGCGGGGTCCCCTTCATTTCCCCTTCTCACGACTTGACTCACTACAGATGCTTCCCTTCTGGGTTGGGAGCCCACATGGGCGACCTTTCCACTCAGGGAGTTTGGTCCCCAGGAATCTCTGCTCCACATCAATTTGCTGGAACTCAGAGCTGTCTTTTTAGCTCTTCAAGCTTTTCTGCATCTGTCCACGACAAGGTGATACAAGTCAGAACAGACAACACCACAACAATGTGGTACAGCAACAAACAGGGGGCACTCGGTCTTGACCCTTGTGCACTGAGGCAATGAAGTTGTGGTCTCTGGCCCATTCTCTGAACACTTCCCTCATAGCAGTTCATCTTCCAGGGAAGGACAATGTCCTAGCGGATGCCTCAGCAGGATTTCCCAGGGCCATCACGAATGGTCCCTGGATCCTCAAGTGCTGGGGATAGTTTTTTGCCAGGTGGGGCATCCCTCAGATAGATCTTTTGCAGCCCCAGACAATCACAAACTTCCTCTGTTCTGTTGCAGGCCTCCAGTGCTGGGCTCAGTTCCCTGGATGCCCTTCTTCTGGATTGGGAGGAAGTTCCTCTATCTTCCCCCCTTTCCTCTCCTATTCAAAGTACTAGTCAAAATCAGATCTCAGCCTTGCAGGGTGATTCTGATTGCCCGGATAGGCCAGGCAGCCCTGGTACCCACTCCTTCTGTCTCTGACAGTCCATCTTCCCCTGTGCCTCCCAGGAATCACAATCTGTTGACTTGTGCCCAGGGAAGGGTTTGGTATCGGACCTCAACTCCCTCAACCTCAAGGCCTGGCTCTTGAGGAGTTAGAGTTTGCTGATTTACACCTCTCTCAGGGTGTTCTTGAGATCCTAAAGGCTTCCAGAGAGCCTTCCACTAGGAGCTACTTATAGTTCTAAATGGAAAAGGTTTTCCATTTGGTGTGCTGGGAAAAATATTTCCCAGAATCTGCTGAATTGCCCATTTTGTTAGATTACACGGTACATCTTAATTCCTTGGGTCTCAGACCAGCTACCCTGAGAGTTCATTTGGCAGCTGTGTCTGCTTTTGTGTCAGCAGGAAAGTCATCCCTCTTCCTCTCATCCTGTGTTTTCCAAGTTTTTTAGGATTACTCATACTAATCCTCCCTTTGAGAACCGGCCCTGCTTGGGACCTTAATGTTTGCATTGCCCAGTTAATGCAACCCCTTTGAACTCTGTCTTCTGCAGAGCTCAAGTACCTAACTTGGAAAACTGTTTTCTAGTGGCTATCACTTCTGCCAGACGCATAAGTGAATTGCAAGCCTTGTCAGTGGAGACTGACTTTATTTCTTTCCACAGGGATAAGGTAGTCCTTAGGACTAATAGGAAGTTTTTGCCTAAGGTGGTTTCAGATTTCCATCTTAATCAATCTATCTCCCTTCCAGTATTTTCACTGATCACTCCTCTCGGGTGAGAGGAGGTTGCACAGCCTGGATGTTAAGAGCTCTTAGTTATTATATAGGCGTACCAAAGGTCACAGGTTCGAATCCCTCCAACTTTTCCTTACCTATGGTGAAGTTGGGAAAGGCAAACCTGCCACTAAGAGATCAATGCCAGGTGGATTGTCTCTTGTATCCAATTTGTTATCAGAAAGTGGGCAGAGCCCCCCCTCGGTTTGAGGGCTCATTCTACCAGGGTAAAGCTGCGTCTCTAGCTGCTGCCAGAGATATCCCTTTATTAGAGATTTGCCAGGCTGCTACTTGGAAAACAGTACACACTTTTACAAGCATTACTCCCTGGATGTCCAGGCCAGGAGAGATGCTCGGTTTGGCACAGCTGTTCTTCAGAGCCTATTCCTAAGTAGGTTCTGCCCCTCCTCCATGGAGGTACTGCTGTGTATTCTGCTAATGTCTATAATATAGCAAGACTTCATGGTGTTTGAAGAAAAATTACTCACCTTAGTAATCTTGTTTCTTCTAATGAGTCTTGCTATATTATAGACCTCCCCAACCTGCCCCTCTCAGAACCTCTACTTGGTGGGGTGCGGGCAACTTAGTGTGGGCACTACTTATGTTCTTTAGCATTTTGTCCCCTTTGGGACTTTGGGGTGTGTATGTCTACGCGTGTGTGTGTTTTGTTATACTTATGTTCCTTTTCATATTATTAGAATGGTGTTAGTATTTCTGGTCCCCTGACTTGAGTCTTGGGTGTTGGGACCATCAATGGTTGTTATTATTTAGGTAGCCATTTGGCTAGTGTAGGGTACAGCTTCCACACAGACCTTAGTGAGTTTGGCTCAGTAAAGATCTGACAGTTCAAGTTTGAAATGACACAGATAGAGCTGCTCTCGTGCCAAAATTCTATTTTGGAATGGTTTTAACCATTTCACTCTGGGGCAGTTCTAGAGCTGGATCAAACTGCTAATGTCTATAATATAGCAAGACTCCATTAGAAGAAACAACATTACTAAGGTGAGTAATTTTTCTTGGTGTCCATTCTGTGAGGAAGTTCAATTGGCCTTCTCCTTGAATTCCAAAATGGGATCCTTGCTCCCTTGTTTATGGTTCCGAGCTTATAACCCTTAGCTAATTTGCTAGCGGCAGTCTTCCCCCCTCCTAGCCTCCCCTCCTATTCTTCTCTCTCTTTTTACCATTCTTCTTTCTCCTTTCTATCTGTTCCTCCCTTAGAGCTGCCCCAGAGTGAGGCCCTTCGGTCCCTTATGGTAGGCAGTTCTTCCTCTCCTTCTATCCTCTATCGGCTTATTCCTTTTCTGATTATATCCTTTCCTTTTCTATCCCTCAGCTCTCTTGCCTCACTCTTTCTTCTAACCCATTTTCGCCTCTCTGGCTAACAGAACTGGGATGGAGGAGGAGTCTGCAGTGTCTAACTGCCACCCCTCGTGCTCTCATGGCGTCACTCCAGGGGGCGGAGCCGTTGGTGACTCCTCAAAAAAAAATCTCCTGTGGCGGTGCGCGCCTCTGGCTATCACCCCAACTGTAATCAGTGGTGAAGATACAAAGAAAATCAAGAATTAGGGTAGGTACATAATTTTCATTTTTGGTAGCCGTTACTTCTGCTAGGCGTATCAGTGAATTGCAAGCCCTGTCAGTGGAACATGATTTCATCTCTTTTCACAGAGATAAAATGGTCCTTAGAACTAACAGAAAGTTCTTGCCTAAAGTGGTTTCAGATTTCCACCTGAATCAGTATGTGTCTCTCCCTGTTTACTTCACTGAGCATTCTTCATCAGGGAGAGGAGGCTACACAGTTTGGATGTTAAAAGAGCCCTTAGCTACTACATAGAGCATACCAAGGGTCACAGGTTTGATTCCCTCCAGTTGTTTCTCACTTATGGAGGGTAGGAAAGGGCAAACCTGCCACCAAGAGAACTACTGCCAGGTGGATTGTGTCTTGTATACAATTCTGCTATGAGAAACTGGAAAAGATTCCACCCTCAGGCCTGAGGGCTCACTCTACAAGGGTATAGCTGCTTCCCTAGCTGCTGCCAGGCATATCCTTCTCTTAGAAATCTGTCAAGCAGCCACCTGGAAAACAGTACATACCTTTACCAGGCATTACTCTCTGGATATCCAGGCTAGGAGTGATGCTCGGTTTAGCCAGATAGTACTTCAGAGCCTATTCCCAAAGTAGGTTCTGTCCCTCCTCCATGGAGGTACTGCTAGTAGTCTGCAGTTGTCAGAATACAGCAAGACTTCATGTTGTTTGAAGAAAAATTACTCACCTTAGTAATTATGTTTCTTCTAGTGGAGTCTTGCTGTATTCTGACCTCCCCCCTCCTCAGAACCTGCATTTTGGGATCTGGTGGCAGGCGCAGTGTTGGCACCCAGGGGTGCCCCTTACCTCATCTGTTACTCATGGGGTGATATGTTACTTCAATTTTATTGTTTTTTGGGTTTCCTGACTCGAGTCTTCCTTTGGGAACCCAAAGATTATTTTGTGCCAGTTGGCTAGTAAAATTTTAGTTTCACACAGAACATCTAGTGAGTCTTGCTCGTAAAGATCTGATGGTTGCAGTTAAAATACAACAGGCAGAGACATCAACTGAGCTCGAGATCAACATTCTATGCCCTGCGTAGAAAAGTTAACCCATTGTTCTCCGGGCAGTTTAAAGGCTGGCTAACTGCACTTGTCAGAATACAGCAAGACTCCACTAGAAGAAACATAATTACTAAGGTGAGTAATTTTTCTTAGAGCTGCCCCAGATGGGAGGCCCTACGGTCCTTTAGGGTAGGTGTTCTCACTCTTCCATCTGTCCTCTACCGGCTTATTCCATCTTCAGTTTATATCCTTTCCTTTTTCTATCCTCGGCTCTCTTGCCTCGCTCTTCCCTTCTTCCTTTTCCCTTTTCTTGTCTCTCCGGCTACCAGAACTGAGATGGAGGAGAGTCCATGACATAGCGGCCGCCTCTCACATATGGCCTTGGTCGCACTCATCGGCGGCCCCGTTGGAGCCAACTCAAAAAACAACAAATCTCCGTGGCGGGTGTGCGCCTCGGCACTATCCCAAGCAGTAATGAATGGTGAAGATACAAGAGAAGATCAAAATTACGGTAGGTTCGTAATTTTTCATTTTTCGACTCTGTACTATTCCTCCATACCGCAGTCCGGTCGGCTCCTTTCCTGCCTGTTCTAGTTGCCTTCCTCGATGTCGCTCAGTAAGACCTTTCCAATTATTTTTATTCTTTGCGACGTCGAGTCTGTTTTTGGTGTTTTTTCCTTGTAGGCCATGTCTGGGTCAGAGGGCAAGAAGACTTCAAAAGGCGGGCGGCCCCCATGTGATGGTGCCCTTGTGGTAAATTTTCCGTCACTGACCAACACGACCGTTGCCTTACGTGTGTGTTGGCCCGCTTCCACGACATGGATTAGATGCGACGCCTGTTTCTCCATGGGCCATCCGGGTCATAGAGCCTTGGCGTGGAAAGTGGGAAACTCCGTCGACTTTTGGGTCGGGCATGCACTTGTCAGGCAAGCCGTGTACTCTCAGCCTTTCCTCCGGGTCCCTCCGGTTCTATCTGGACTGAGGAGGAGAGGAGCCTCGGCTTCTAGTAGCCTAGCCGTCGCAGACTCCTGTCCCTAAAACTGTGAGCTATTGGTCTCCTGCGCCCTCTCGGGGATTATTAGCTTGGTACCCTCCCATTAGTATGAATGAGTGGTGGAGACTTTATGTCCGGGAAGATATGAAATTATGTACCTACTGTAATTCATGATCTTTCTTGGATGAGTCTCCACCACTCATTCACATGCCCACCCACCATCCCCTGAGCTCACCTCTGTTGTTGGTCTTCATTCCCTCAATCTTTAGGCTGTGAAAACTTCTTTATTGACCCTTCTTATATGGTCGTTCAGACTATCTTATGTCCGGTTTTGGTTAGGCTATCCTTCTAGGTTAGATTCGCTGCACTCCTCGGAAAAAAGGTACTGAGAGCGGTTGGAGAATTGACGCCATGACAGTCATTACGCATGAGCTGAGGCTCAAGGGTGCCGCCTCCTGCCCCATCTCTGGCGCCGACCCTCTACCATAAAGTTTGCTCCCGCTGGGTCCTTGTGCCTCGGTGCAGATCCCATTAGTGTGAATGAGTGGTGGAGACTCATCCAAGAAGATCAAGAATTACGGTAGGTATGTAATTTCCACTTCTCTGTGCTCTCCAGGCATTCCAGCCGCTTCTTCTCCGGAACACTCCTCATTCAGACAGAAATATGGCCACTGTCTGGTATCTGAACAAAGAGGAGACACCTGATTGTACCCCTTCGCGAGGGAAGCAATGAGGGTGTGGTATTGAGGCAATTCAATACAGCCTATACTTGACAGCAGTCCACATGCGGGGTCCACAACATCCTGGTGGACAGTCTCAGCCAGTCAGTCACCAGGGCTCATGAGTGGGAACTAAAGCAGGCAGCAGTAGAGGATCTGTTTCTTCATTGGGGTAGGCCAGACCTAGATCTATTCGCCTCCCCATCCGCACTAAAACTACCCAGCTTTTGCTCGCTTGTTCCAGGCATGGTGCTTTTGGCGAGACGCACTGTCTCTGTCCTGGACAGGAGATTTCTGTATGCTTTCCTCCTTTCCTCTAATTCAGAAGGTTCTACTGAAGCTCTAGGTGGAGGGAGCTCACATGATTCTCATTGCCCTCTGTGGCCTCAGCAGATATGGTTCCCGTTGTTGAAACAACTGGGCTCTGGAACCACCAGTCCCTCTGCCTCTCTCTCTGTCATGACCTTCTGTCCCAGTAGCAGGGCACCGTGGTACATTCGAGCCTCAAGTCTCTTCATCTTCATCGTGGCACCTGTGGACATAGCGATCTCTTGCTATGGAGTTTCTACCAGGTAGCTCAGGTCTTGGTGGAAGCTACTAAGCTCTCCACTAGATCCACCTATGCCATGAAATGGAAAAGATTTTCTATTTGGGCCACAGCAAAGAGCTTGGACCCATTTTCTTCTTCGACCTCCCAGGTATTAGAGTACCTCTTACATCTGTCAGAGTTGGGCCTCAGTTATTCTTCACTGAAGGTCCATTTCTCTGTAGTATCAGCCTCCTACCTTCCGAGTGGATGGCAAAACCTAGCTCAGCTAGAGGTTTCTAAAACCTCAGTCCAGAATCCTGTTCCTCCCGGGATCTCAATTTTATGTTGCAAAGCTTACTTTGCCCCTTCTGAACCAGCAGCAAGCTATGATATGCATTTTATAGCATGGAAAACACTCTTTTAGTTGCTATCACTTCAGCGCGAAGGGTTTCAGAGCTTCAGGCTCTAGTTTGTAGAGGGCCTTATTTAATTTTCCACAGGAACGGGTGGTCCTGCAGACTAATCCTTCATTTCTTCCAAAGGTGGTTTTGGAGATGACTCTAAATCAGAGTGTCGAATTGCGGTGTTTTTTCCAGAGTACTCCAACAGGGGGAATGTCTTCTGCATACTCTTGATGTGCACAGGATTTTGAGGTATTATACCTCTCGGACTAAAGAGGTTCGTAAGTCGAACCAGCTTTTTGTTGCCTTTGCCTCCCAGTGTCAGGGAAAGGCGATCATGAAACAGACTCTGTCTAGGTGGCTGGCTAACTGTATTCATTACACTTACCAAAAGTCTGAAAAACCCCTTCTGGGGAGCGGTTAAAGGTCACTCCATCAGGAGTGTGACCACTTCTGCCACCTTTTTCAGGAATGTGTCCACTGCCGATATCTGTGCAGCGCCACTTGGTCTTCCGTCCACACTGTTAGGAGGTCTAAACCTCACTTTCAGGTTCTTGGCAATATTGGGAATGCAAGTAATCACAGACATGTTGCATAAGAGTAATAAACAAGTTTATTACTATCAAAAGGATAAATCACAGTTGCCCTAAGCAGTTCTTACGTCTGACGAACGGAGCCAGTGCTAAGTGTTCCCTATACCTCGAGGTTTCTCTGTGTCGTCTGGGATCTCCGGTACAAGACTAGTGTATTACATTATGGCCAGATATTCAAAGGTTGCGTAGGCGCAACAGTGTTGTATCATGCACAACCCAGTCGCCCAGTGCGATATTTAAAGGAAAGTCGCCGCTACAAATCCTGATCTTGCCTTGAGTGCATCAGTAATGTATTGAGCACAGGTGGGAGTGTGTGCCCATGCACTGCTTGCACAGCCCAGATATTCAGCCCGGTCTGTGCAGAGTCATGCATCGCGCCAACCCCCTACCTGCGCCTGCTGCCTAAAGATCGCCCCCAAAAAGGAACAGTGATGGCCACCCACAGGTGAGCTGCCGCGTTGCAGGGGTGCAACACAGCAGCTGCCACCTGTGGGTGGCCACCAATTCCTGCCGCACCTGCGTAGCGCCCCATGCCCGATCGCGGGCATCTATAATGCTCCCCAAGTCCAATATACTGGTGGTCGAGTGGACCTCTATTGCCCCGATCGTGGGCATCACTCATCCCCAAGTCCAATATCCCTGGTGGTCCAGTGGACCTCTATATTGCCCGATCGCAGGCATCACTGTATTCTCCCCAAGTCCAATATCCCTGGTGGTCAGTGGACCTTTTCTGGGCCTGATCGCGGGCATCATTAATCACCCCCAAGTCCAGTAGTCCTAGTGATCTAGTGTGCCCCATCCCACCCTCACTGAGCCACCACCCGCTCCCCCCCGTCAGCCCAGTGGCAGCAGCACCCCCTGCCGCCCGCCACTTCGCCGACTGACAGCTCGGTAGGGCTGCACGCCCATTGGTTCACGGCATGAGCAAATGGGTGTGCAGTCCATACCGTACTACCAGTCTAGATATCTTGACTGAGTAGTACGGTGAGGCTGCACTGACCATTGGCCTCATGCTGTGAACCAATGGGCATGCAGCCCTACCGAGCTGTCAGGCGGTGGGCGGCAGGCGGGTGGGTGCTACCGCTGATGGGGGCGGATGGTGGGGGCACAGTGGGCGGATGGGGTGGGGTACACTAGATCACCAGGGATATTGGATTTGGGTGGGTGATTAATGATGCCCTTGATCGGCTCAGTGCGGTCCACTGGACCACCAGGGATATTGGAATTGGGGTGATTAATGATGCCCGCGATCGGCTCAGTGCGGTCCACTGGACCATCAGGGATATTGGACTTGGGGGATACAGTGATGCCCGTGATCAAGGCACATAGAGGTCCACTGGACCACCAGGGATATTGGACTTTTTTATTTTATGGGACTTCCGCTGATCGGGCTGCAGGGGCATCGGTCCCCGATGGCTGCTGCCTGGCGGAGGCGCCAGGCGCAAGTCGTCAGGGATCGGGCGCACCTGCATGCTAATGGCATGCAAATGGGGCCGTAATGAGATGCAAATGCCCCCTGTGTGCCTTGCATAACTATGGCCCCATTTGCATGTCCCGCTTGAATATCTCAGGGGTGCTGTGCATGCGCAATGGCACTTGTGCCACCGCATCTCCATGCTCCCTCTGGCCACTTGCTGGCGCAGTGCCACTGCGCCATGCACAGTGGGGGTGGCCAGGTGCGATATTCAAAGCTGTTGCGCCATAGCCATAGCGCAGCTCCATTGAATATCGCCCAGGCACACCCGTGCGCAACAAAGTTGAGCTGCTCCCAGGCTTGCGCCACAGCCTGGTGCAGTTTGAATATCCGGGCCTATATACCTATGATAATTACTATGGTTACTGTAAGATAGAAACATTTCTAGTTACAGAGATGAGCCCTATTGGCTAAATTAGAGGTGGCTCCACGGTCCAAGATAACATTATACAATTTTGTATAGTCATCAGTTTATGAACAAAAGAGTACTTATACAGAGTCTTACATAACTCAGTGTAGTAGTACAAATCACCAAAAGGTGGAAAAGCCGACTTACATATCATAATTACTCCAGGACACAGGTGCCTTGGCATTTTACAAGTAAGAAATACACAGAAAATACATAGAAGAATATACTGTATGTATTAGCAAGCAAAGTGTATTACAACAATATGCATTCATCTCCTGACATCTACTCTTGTCGGTAGGTGCCCTTAGCCCTATATGTTAGTATAATGTATACCTAAGTGCTAGCTGTCTACGTGTGTACTTCTGAGGGGTACCAATTAGGGTGCAGGGGCCTGTAACATTCCCCCTTGTTGCCTCCAAGGCAACAGAGGCAAATCTAGGGAAAGGCCAGGAGCAGTGGTCATTTACAAACCCGATGCGTGAGCTTTGTAAAGGAACTTGAGCTGCTCATGGTGTTGGCGCAGTGTGTGTCGTAGGCAGCAGAGCATAATAATCAAAATAAAAGATTAAAATGCTTGCATAATAACAAAATCTTTAAAGGTAATCTCTAACCAGTTGTTAGTCAATGCATCATTCATGTCACCATCATTAATCAATGAGAGGATAGCTTCATTGGCCTTGGTCATATTATTGCTGATGTGGATGAGGTATGTGTCTTTCCTGTCTAAAAGTGATTTTAATGTGAGTGTCAGTGGGTTTATGTGTACATTAAAATATGGTAAGTATTCAGACAGTGTGAGCAGATAATTGGGATTACCATCAGTGATGTCTGCATCGAGCAGGGGACGGGGTTATGATGGTATGTCCAATGACAGTCTTCTGGTGGGAGACAAAACAGAAATTGGGGTAATCAATAACACATGTAACAGATCTATAAGTATAGCTTTTAAAATTTGTAACCACACAGTACTCCCCATTGGAACTGTACTGAGCAAACAGTAGGAGTCTCCACTTTTGCAACTGGACAGGGCAGGTGTAGGCCGTCTTGAAATCCGTGTTGACAGGCGATGAACCTCCTCACGATATGATTGGTAGAGCTTATCCGGAACCAAAGTCGAATCCAAGGCATTCGTGCCATTCTTGGTGATGTCATCATCCATGGTGAAATTCCAATCAATGCTATCTGGAGAATAACCACAAACAGGTTGAATAACACCAAATAAATCACATCAGCAGAAGTAAATGTATTACTTCTTTGCACAGCAGTCCATGTCGTGAGCCACCCAGGCGTCCAGGAAAGGATGGAAAACCAGTAGAGGCGGTAGATCCAGGCGTTCTCTGTAGATGTCTTAGTCCAAATGCCCAATAGAGTGAACCAGTGCAAGCTTGTCGAACAAAGCTGTAGTGGGATCAAAATGTGGTAAACAGACAGTAAAAGAAACAAACATGGTATCTGTTATGGAACATTTCTTAGCAGCAAAACAAGGACCAGTATTAGGGTGTCTGGTCACAAACCCCAAATTCCTGGCTGTGGAGAGAGGAATGGTTAAAGCTTGTTGCATACACATAGCAGTACAGCCAGGGTTTTACATCGTGGACAATACCATTTGGAAATGTGTCTGTCATGTATGATATCAGGGATTCTTCCAGATTCTAGATCTCGGAAGAGATTGTTGATGGTAGTGATGATGTAAGAGCCATAGGCAGAGCAAAAGATTTCTCTAGCAATGTATTGTTTATCTGCTTCTTTATTGTTTTGTTTGTATGAGTGCATTGCTCTTATCTCTTGAATCAGTGAATGCCTTAGCAATGTCGTGCATGTTGTATACAGTGTATCTTTCTTCCTGACTAAGGCCATCCACACCATGCAATAATGGGGTAGGATATCGTTAACCAAACCAGTGGAGAACTTGGCAAAATGAGCTTTGATAGCAGCAATGTCTGCTTTATTCCAAATAGACATAGCTGTACCAAAAGGCCTGTGACAGTACCTGTTGCACCTGTAACATCAGAACTGTCAACTTCATGTATCTTACGTTTATGAGTTAAATCATCAGAGTGGGTTTTCTCCTGAAGTTGCCTCTATGTTCAGTAGAATGGTCTCCGGCAATAGGGTCTTGAGTACGAATCTGAAATGCAGCTAAACTATCAAGCAATAATGAACTATAAAATGCTGAAGTGTTAGTATTGTGACACATACCAAATTCTTTCATATTCGGTAAGTAAGATTAAACAAAACAGATATATGCATAAACTGTAAGTTGTTAATTAATGAACCTGGGAGGGCAGTGGCTGTTAGACCACTACGGGGACCAGGGTATGCTATGGACATTCCAAAAGCTGTTTATCAGTGGTGGTAACACAGATAGGTACATGGCTGCAGAAGCCATGTGGTGTATAGCACAAAATATCCAAGCAGAATCCTAGACAAAGAATTACAGTATGAAGGATCAGTTAAGGCAGTAATGTTGTACAAACCAGAGTGTCTTAATGCAGTTTGTAACAAGGACATAGAACCATTTGGGGATAATTTAGCATTGGACCAACCCTGGAAAGTTCCTTTGGAGAGTTTGGCCACAGGGAGAATTTGACCTTACGATGTGGTTTGCCACTCAATTTGTTGGGCTGATTTATAATAATAATAATAATAATAATAATAACATTTATTTAATAAAGCGCCTTTCATAATTTCAAAGCGCTTGTACAGCAAGGATACAAAACAAACATATATTCAAATACATAAAATATAAAATCAAGATAAAACAGGAAATGCCTTTGCCCATAAGAAAGTCTTTAGCGCCTGCTTAAAACACCCCACCGTCCTGCACTCTCGGAGCGGGCGGGCAGAGAATTCCAGAGGGTAGGTGCCGCAAATCCAAAAGCACGAGCACCAGATGACTTCAAGTTTACCCTTGAATCTTCCAGCAACCCCTCGCCAGCTGAACGGAGCTGTCATAGAGGGGTGTAAGGCACTAGGAGCTCTTCAAGAAGTTGGGACCCTGACCGTGTAGGGCTTTGTAGGTCAGAAGGCCTACTTAAAGGTGATTCACTGTATTGGCAGCCAGTGCAGAGCGTGCAGCACCGGGTAATGTGGGATCTTCTTGATGCCCCAGTCAACAAACATGCTGCCGCTTCTGCACTAGCTGCAAGCGGTGGATATCAACCCCAGGAAGTCCTAGGTAAAGGAGTTACAATAATCAAGGGCGATGTCACAAAGGGTGGACTAGAACAGGCAGATCACTGGGTGGAACAAGGTGCCTAATCCTGACAATGTTCCTAAGATGGAAGAAGGCCAGCTTGACGACTGCCAATACCTGATGTTGAAGAGTCAAGCCGCCGTCAAGCTCCACTCCAGGTTACCCACCTGTTCGAGGAGAGAATCTGGTCCTCTCCTAGGACTAAACTGGACGGAAGCCCAGTTCTCAATCCATCTACCCTATGACCTGAGTCCACAACCAAAACCTCAGTCTTACCTGGCTTTATCAGGAGCAACAACCAAGGCAGTGAGGTAAGCATCAGAACCTTCCTGGACAGTGATCAGACTATCTGGCATATTGATGGATACTCCATCTGGAGGAGGTGCTGGAGGATCAAGCTGTCGTAGGAGGTTCGGTATCATGCCTTGGATGCAGGGATAACTCCTGAGATGAGATAATGGAACAAGATAGCCATCTTGTCAGTGTATCTGAAAAGGAAGATCAAAGATTAGTATGTTAGTACTATTCCACCCAATGGGGTGAGGAAAAGTAGATAAGCTCCTTTATACAGTTTAAGCTGGTTTGCATGTAACCATTTGTCAGTCAGCTTATTGTTATGCAGGAGTCTAACCTGATAGACTGCTGGACTGAGCTTGTTGACAATGGGGTATGGGCCTTCCCCTTATTGGAGAAGGAGTGGGTGGATGTGCAAATCGGAGTACCATTATCTGATCTCCAACCTGCCAATCCACTTCTTGTGCATGTCTGTCAAACTGTATTTTGATTGTTGCTGGCCTTGCCCATGCAGTTGGCAGCATACAAGTGTGTGTGTATGAGATCTTTTCTGAGTTTTTCCACATATTGGTCTACAGACACAAGTTCTGCAGTGGGGGTGTGCAGGTCAAACAATAGGTGTTCAGGTAATCTCATCTGTCTTCCAGTCATCACCTCAAAGGGTGTAAGCTGGGTAGTGGCTGAGGGTGTACCCAATTGCCATAAGGAGTAACAGCAGTAGGGAATTCCAGGTTTTGGGATTATCCTCAATGAATTTGGAAAGCATTTGCTTAATCCGTCTGTTGGCTCTTTCTACTTGACCTGAGGATTGGGGTGGTAAGGTATGTGGAACTTCTGCTGAACACCAAGGAGTTCAAAGGATTCTTTCTCAACTCACCTGTAAAACTGGTTCCTTTGTCAGAGTCTGCCTTGAGAGGTAGGCCCCACCTGGAGAAAATATGTTCCACCAGGATTTTGCCAGTAGTCTTTGCAGTGCATGTCTTAGTGGGGAAAGCTTCAACCCACTTAGAGAAGAGGTCAGTTACCACAAGAGCATACTTATTATTTCTGCTGGTGTTGGTCAGAGGCCAATAAAATCAATCTGTATGGCATGCCAAGGGCCAGAGTGTCGCTTTGGTAAGAGTCTGGCATTTCGTTTGGTAGGGATGGTGTTGTTTTGTGCACAAGCGAGACAATTGTCTGTGTACTGTTTGACATCTTTGGTGACACCAGGCCACCAGGCGGTGGTCTTGAACATTTGGAGGGTATTTTCCACTCCCTGGTGTCCACTAGTGGGTGTATCATGCACTTGGTGCAAGAATTCAGATCTTAAGTGTCTGGGGACCACCCACAACTTGGTGGTGGAATCATCTGGTCGATACCAGATGAGCTTGTCATCAGGTGACAAGTATAACTTACCTTTATGCCTCCAGTAGGGGTTATGTGTGGGAAGTTTCTCTTGATACTCTTGTCAAGGAATCTGAACACTTCTTTGAGTTCAGTATCAACATGTTGGGCTGCTGAGAGGTCCAGGGGAGAAGGTTCAGGTTTCTTCCTGAGTGATGCAATCTGTACGGCCGCATTGGTCTCTGGATGGTCCATCATCCAGGTGTCCCCCTCGGCCCCTTCCTTGGCAAGGGTGTCTGCTGTGTCATTGAAGGCATGATAGGGGTCATGGAGAGAATGAGCTTTGACTTTATGTACATACAGTTTGTGTGCAAATTTCTGTGCCAGTGAATGTATATATTACCAATTCCTTATACTTCACTGGGCTGCCATCAGAGGAGAGGAAGGAGTTCTTCTGCCAGAAAGGAAGGAATTCTGTAAGAGAACAACAAACCCAATTAGAGTCTGTAAAATGATAGTGTCTTCGGTCCCATGCTGGATGAACTTGAGGGCACAGGCCACCACTGCCATCTCTGCATATTGTGTTGATGCTACGCTACAGCACTTAGATATTTTGATAGTGTTCCCATAGGGTAAATCACTAAGATACCCATCCCTGCAATTTGTTCTCCTGATAGTAGGATGCTGAACCATCAGTAAAGACATGACACAAAGAGGTGTTATCAAGTATTTGTGGCGTGGCAGGGAGGAAAGGACCTGGATCCGGAGGATCAGGTGACTGCAGTGTACAGTCATGGGGTTCTCCTTGGAAAGGAATCCATGAGCCAGCATAGATGGAATTTTTGTCGGTTGCACCTGTATGTCTCTATCCTGAGAAGAAGTGACCAGTGTGTCAGACTGGTGTTAGAGACTGACCCATCCTTCACTTTGTCTGAGAGCAGAAAGGTAGTTGGGGTGTGGTTGATGTTGATGATCAGTGGTGAGTACCCAATGATATACAGGAAGTGCTTGACAGCCCAGTAGGTGGCCAGAAGGTTCCTTTCCCAAAGGCTGTACTTCTGTTCCACTGGGGTCAAGAGCTGTGATGTATATGCAGTGGGTCTCAGGGTGCCATGAACCTTCTGGGCCAGCACTGCTGACATGGCAATGTCAGAGGTTGCATGTCCAGATGGAATGGTAGTGCTGGATTGGGGTTAACCCAGATTGATCAAGGGGCGGAGGCCAAGGCCTGCTTCAGTGACATCACAGCTTGGTGTGTATAGGGCCCAAGTCCATGGGACATCCTTCTTGAGTAACTCATACAGAGGAGCAGCTTTCTGAGCAAAATCACAAATAAAATCTCTCGAATAATTCACCATACCTAGAAACCTCAAGAGTTGCCACGCTGGTGGGCAGTGGCAAATCTTGCAATCCCTGTACCTTCTTCCAGGTAGGGCTTCACCGTGG
Source organism: Neoceratodus forsteri (assembly GCA_016271365.2). NCBI lineage: Eukaryota > Metazoa > Chordata > Ceratodontiformes > Ceratodontidae > Neoceratodus > Neoceratodus forsteri. The sequence continues at coordinate 1,629,179,993 of CM028131.1, read as the reverse complement.
TCAGTTATTTTCAGACCTAGAAAGAGTACTTCTTTCTGACATAGTTGTGCTTTTGCTGGATTGCATTTCAGGCCTGCTCTCTGGATGAGAGTCAGTAGTTAGTCCAGGAGATCCAAATGTTGTTCCTGTGTGGCTGTTGCCAGCAACAGGTCATCCACATATTGCAAGAGACAATGGGGAGTAGAGAAACTCTCGAGGGCGTCCATCATGTGCAAATGGAACAGGGACGGACTATTATGGAATCCTTCTGGCAAGCAAGTCCGTGTACTGTCTTCCTTCAAAGGTGAAGGCAAACTTATATTGACTCTTAAGGACCAATGGTAATGACCAAAACCATTGAAATGTCCAGAGCACTGAACCATTTCAGGTCAGGGGTCAAGAGTAATGTACGTCAGGTGCTGAAGCCATAGTTGGGGAACAACTGGGGTGACCTGATTCAGTTTCCTGTAGTTAGTAGTAAGTCTCCAGGCGCCTGTGGGTTTTTAATGGGCCACACTGGGAATTGGCAGTGGAAACACAAGTTCTGATTACTCCTTGCTTGAGGAGTGACTTGATCGTTTCTCTAAGGAAGGCAAGGCCTCAGTTGGGAAAGGATATTGCCTTTGCCTCTCATGTGCTGGGCCTGGCACTCGATGATAGTGCATTCTGCCCACAGTCATGTTTGTTAATTGCAAATGCTTCCAAATGTCTTTGCAAAGTGGGGAGAAGCTTTGGGAAAAGTTCATGAGTCTTGAACAAATCTATGACGCATACTCCTTGTCATTGGAAGAGATTGTTGCACTAACGTGTGAATCAGGAATCAAAATAGTATGATATTGACCCTGAATCTGTATCTGTAGCATGTTAGCTAGGTCCACTACACAGCCGTGTATGAGAAAGTCAATCCTCTGCGATATTAGGATGGTCATGCAATACAATTAGTTGGAAGGTGTGTGGGCCTTTAGATGGCCTAGCTCTACCGATAGGGGTAGAGAACAGTATGCAGGTAGCCTAGTACCATCAACTCCTGACATGTTGGTCCTCCATCCGGTGGACCAAGGGATGTGTCTGGATGTTCATCATGTAGCATAGATATAGCTGCACCTGTATCTAGTAAGACTACCAGTAGGTGGCCCCGACCTCGGCCTCGGTGCAGGGCCTTCTGTTTGTATCCAAGACTAGCTTGTTTACAATCCGGACTGGGGCCTGTAATTGTCAATCTGTACTACTGAGAGCATGAAGAAGTTGGGCCTGACTTTGTGAATCACTTCACCCTGCTGCACTAACGCTATATAGGGAGGAGCTTCTGGGTTCAGGCCTGTATGAGCCTGAAGGCCTGCTCCACCAGTGTCCCCATGACCCGTTGGAGTCTGGGTTGCGGTTACCACCACCGCAAGGGTCTGTGCAGGAACAGCTTCCGCTACAGAGCGCACTTGTCTCAGGAGCTCGGAATTTCCTATTCTCTTCAACTATCTCCCTATATGAAGGGCCTGTTCTTTGCTGTTGTGGTTTACCTTTACCCTTATGTTTTTTATACTTATGCCAATTCCGGTCCCACCCACTGCTGTTGCTGTTGGGTTGTTGTTGATGGGCCTGTTGGGGGTGTTGGTTATCAGCTGGAGGGGCTTGCTGATGTTGGGCCTGTTGGTGTTGGGCCTGCCCTTCCACAGTGTAGTGCGTCGTGGCCTCTGGAGTAGGCTCACGGCGGCTACCTTCTTGGAACCGGAGCCCAGATCACGGATGTAGAGTTGGTAAACTCGGTTTTCCAAAGGATGTCAGCAAACCTATCCGTATTGGGGTAGGTGATTGGCTCTACCTTTTCTCGTACTGCTGGAATCATGTTCCTAAGGAACAGGGTCTTATATTCAATAAGATCTACATCCGCAGCTTCTGTGCCAAGTGCTTTCCTGCTCGGTAGACCATCCAAAGTCTCTGATGGTAAGTCGCTGGACTTTCCTTTGCATTCTGTTTCACTGAGTATGCAAGCATCACTCCCTACTACACCTGGGCTGTGAGCAGAAATTAGCTCGGCTGCAACCTCGTCAAGGTGGTGTTCCCATCCTGGCGGATGGCATCGGGAGTTTGGCCCACAAACTAGGATCGATGGTTTGGCGTAGTATTTGGACCTGGTATTCTGCAGCGAGGCTAAGCATCCGCATTTAGGAACACACCTTTTCCAAGTGACAGCTGAGGTTGTCAGGCAGTTCATCCGACCAGTGCTGTCAGCTATTTGCTGAACAGAGTAGGCCATTTAGAGGTTTCTGTGTCGATCAGGCAGAGGTAGATTATCTCGGTGCCGTCCAGGGCAGCCCGAGCTGCAGCCTCGCCGCAGTGCGGACAATACCCTCCTGAGTGCCAGCCTCCTGCAGAAGCTGCCTAATCTGGGTTTTAATGGCCCATTTACTTCTCTCAGGAAGAGGTACATTGCCTATCGCAGTTTCAATCATCGCTTCTATCTCATGCCTATCTTCCACATTAATAATGGCTATCGGTGGTGCCGTCGGGACCAGGCCTGGGCCTGCTCCCCTATCTTGGGGCCACCACGCTGGTGTCTCCCATGATGGGCGTCACGGCGTCGATGACGTGTGACATTGTGAGGGTGTAGTGGGGACCCGCCATGTTGTGGATGGCTGGGTGGGTCTCTGGGCCATAGTAGGGGTGTGACTGGGTGTTATATTGAGAGATGTCATCATCTGACAACTCCCCTTCAGATGCGTATATAAGGCAGGGGCTCGCCTCCATTGCTCCTTAACATGGCCAGCCAGAACCTCCCGCTGATGGCGCAGTTTCGCCATCTTGGTTTGACATTCAGTATGACTCACACTTGCAACATCCATATCAACCTCATTTTGCTTTTTGCTTTTGCAACACTCTATCTGTCGCGCTCAGTTCGCGATTGTCCCTAACAGCTATTTCTAAGTCATTGTGTACCTGGTTTATCTCGCCCTGTAGCTCACCCATCTCCTCACTCAACTGAGCATTTGCAGCACTCAGCAAATCATTCATTTGCAATGCCTGTCCCTTATCCTGTCTCAAACTTTCACACTCTTGCTTCAACATACAAAATTCCTGTTCTCCAGCTTGAGCTGAATGATGCAATAGTGAATCCTTTTCATTCCATGAGTTTGGAGTTCAGACTTCAAATTCTGCTGCAGTCTAACACATTCCGTTTCCTGTAAACCCATCTGCTGCTTTAGAGATGAAATGCCAGATCAAAGGTTGAAACCTCGCTCGGAGGCTCAGAGCAGCATAAAGAGCCACGACCATCAACCCTTTAAATTGGCGCTTACTGGCTGATTGTCTCGTCTCCGTGTACTGGGTTGAAATCCCAGTATAGGGTTTTCAGATTGACTTGCGTCCCACGGAAGTCAGCCCATCTCCGTGGGAGGTAAGGAAGTTCGAGACATCGAGTTTCAGTTCTGCGCAGATATTTGATACGATGGCCATTCTGTGGGAGAGGAAAAAATGAAACTGTGAAAAGGCGCCGTGCTGTGTATCGATCCACGGCAGGAGCAATTTATACACAGCCAGGCTACTGTAAAAGTTGTAGACTTACAGTTCAAAGCTGTAATGGAGTGAGTCGAGTCAGCATCGACCACACCGAAAGGATGACAGCCAGACTTTGTAAGTGACTACAGACTGGTTTAAAAGCGGGAGAGGTGATACGAGATGTACACCTACTGTCCCCATGGGAATGGGAAAAGTTTCAGCAACAAGTGAAAACTTACAAACACCAAATATCGCCTGCACATGGTCACCAATTTGTTAGGAGGTCTAAACCTCTCTTTCAGGTTCTTGGCAATATCGGGAATGCAAGTAATCCCAGACGTTGCATAAGAGTAATAAACAAGTTTATTATTATCAAAAGGATAAATCACAGTTGCCCTAAGCAGTTCTTACCAATATGAACCGGGAGCCAGTACTAATCATTCCCTATACCTCGAGATTTCTCTGTGTTCCTGGGATCTCGAGGTACAAGACAAGTGTATTACATTATATACCTATGATAATTACTATGGTTACTGTAAGACAGAAACATTTCTAGTTACAGAGATGATCCCTATTGGCTAAATTAGAGGTAGCTCCACGGTCCAAGATAACATTATACAATTTTGTATAGTCATCAGTTTATGAACAAAGAGTTCTCATACAGAGTCTTACATAACTCAGTGTAGTAGTACAAATCACCAAAAGGTGGCAATGCCGACTTACATATCATAATTACTCCAAGGACACTGGTGCCTTGGCATCTTACAAGTAAGAAATACACAGAAAATACATAGAAGAATATATGAATTAGCAAGCAAAGAATATTACAACAATATGCATTCATTTCCTGACATCTATTCTTGTACAGTAGATGCCCTTAGCCCTATATGTTAGTATAACATATATCTACGTGCTAGCTGTCTATGGTATACATCTGAGGGTACCAATTAGGGTGGAGGGGCCTCGTGTAACAACACCTTCACTAAATGTTACAGTCTGGACATTGCCTCTAGGCATTGAGCTGGCTTCGCCTTGCAGTTTTGCAAGGTCTTCTGTCTTGAACAGACCCTTAGTTGGCAGACATTTTCTTCCTCCGGAACCTCATCTCCGACGCCTTCTTTTGTGTTAGACTGCTTGGTATTCAGTCCTATGTGAAGACCTACTGGGAACCCTCTTGAAGTAAGATATAGCAGTTACATAAGAACTTACGTAGCAGTAGATCTTGAGCAAGAGGTTCCTGCAGTAGGTCTGCTTTCCTCCCACCTTTCCCCCAGCTCCTGTTGTTTTTCCTTATTTAGTGTCCAAGTCTCTGGCTTTGCCAGGCACAGGGTACCAGGAGTTGTCACTTCTCTTTTCTACTCCCTTTATTTAGGTCTCCAGTGGAAAAGAACTGGAGGGAGATGGGCACCACCCTTTTACAGTCATGCTGACGTCGCGTCACCTGACAATAGGGGTGGTCCTGCTGATGATTGCTAGCTACAAGTTTGCCATTTGGACGTGGCGCCAGAGGCATGAGTCCTATATGTGAAGACCTACTGCAGGAACCTCTTTCGAAGATCTACTGTTACGGTAAGTTCTTACGTAACTGCTATACCTGTATACTAGGCAGCATCTCAGTAAGGAGGGCATCAAGGTACTGAAGGGAAAGATGGGAGATTATAAGGGTAACGCTCCTTAATTTAAACTGATAAGGGAGGCAGCAAGGATCCGAGAACAGACAGAAGGAGAGACATAGAGACTAGGGAGGAGAGGAAGGAGTCATGGTGGAAAGTGGTATCCCTGAATGCACAGAGTCTGGGAACAAAATGGCTGAGTTACAAGTGCTGATCGCTGAGAGAGGTGGACTTGGTAGCCATCACAGAGACTTGGACCATGCCGAACCGTGACTGAGACCTTTTCATCCCTGGGTAAAACCATGTAAATGAGACGGGGGTTAGAAAGGTGGGGGAGTTGCATTTTATGTAAGGGAGGAAATAATCTTTACAAGGGAGGATGAGGCAGGGGAGGACTGAGGTGTTGTGGGTGCAGGTACAATCCACAAAAGGGAAAACTAAGGCTGGGGTGGTGTATAGACCACCAACCCAGAAAAGAGGAGAAGGACAGGAGCTGGTGTCCAAAATAGTGGAGATGGCAAGTAAGGGAGGTGATGATTATGAGGGCCTTCAGTGTGCCTTATGTGGATTGGATGATCCCAACGGCACCAGATCAGTATCAGCGGGCAGAACAGCACCGTCTAGATCTTCCCTTGTCAGTCTTTACCATTCATTACTGCTTGGGTTAAGCCGGGCGCACCCGCTACAGTGTTTTTTTTTTTTGGAGTCGGCTCCAGCGGGCGCGCCCTCCAGCGCGCATCTGCGCTCATGCACGTGAGCGCCGTTAGTCCGCAGACTCCTCCTCTATCTCAGTTCTGTTTTAACGCCGTCGAGGCTGCACCTTCTGCGCGGTAGCTGAAATAGTTAAACGGTTCCTTGTAATCCTTCAAGACTCCTCGTTTTTCCTCAGTGTCTCGCTCGACGCCAGATACCGTAAGACCGTTTTATTTTTCTACCAACGTGCTTTGAGTGCTTTATTGCTGTTTTTTGCCTTGTTTAGTTTGCATCATGTCAGGTTGGAGCAAAGCGTAAGTCAGGCGGGCCGTGCCCCTATGCGTCAGTGCTCCTGTGGCGGCATTTCTCCATCTCGGACCGGCATGATGTCTGTCTCCGTTGCCTGGGACCAACCACGACATGGGCACATCGCGATGCCTGTTTCTCCATGGACCGTCGTGTCCTCGAAGTCTGCATTCAAGATCGGCAAGGCCCATCGACCTTCGGAGAACGACGTCGCTCCAGGGATTCCCGGTAAGGTCTCTAGGTCTTCCTCCGGTCCCCTCCGGCCTATACGGTCCGTGGAGGAGGAGGCTCTCTTTCTCTTGCCAAAGAGGAAGCTTCTCTCAGGTGTTGGAGGAACGTCGTGGTCCTCCCGAGGCCGCAGCGGGGACACCGCCTCGCAGTCACCTCCGGAGGTGCAGGCTCCCCAGTGTCAAGGCCTGCATCTGCTGGGCCGGCGCAGTGAACCCTGGCCGCCACCCTCTGAAGCCGTTTTGGATCTAGGCGCCCGCTTGTGGCACCAGTGATCGAGATAAGCAGTGGTGGCGCCAATCAGCCTCGGCACGCAGGCCCAGTTTGCATTCTCGGCGGTGCCGGGTTGGGTTCCGACGGCGGGCGGCACCGTGGCCTAACTGACAACACAGGGGAGCTGGCCTAGCGGTTGTGGGTGGCCAGGGTCGCCCAGCACCGCTTCCTGGCACCGCGCCGCTCGCCCACCATTTCTCTGGGGACCCCGGGTTGCCAGCATCGAGTTCAGCTGGTCTCTTCCTCTTGGTCGATGACTTGGGCGTGGACCATCCTGGCACCCTGACTCTTGAGTCGGGGTCCCGTGTGACGTGGTGCTAGGCAGCAGCGGGCCCTCTACTGTCCCTGCTCCCGTCCTCCCTGAAGGCCCTCGGGCTAGGGGTGGCCCCAGGTCGGGGGATGGGGTGGGGGCGGAGGGGGCTCTCCTCCTGGGGGCCCGTGACAGCTACCCTTCCAGGTGCTGCTACCACCTCTCGGGTGGGAGAACGCTGGTCGAGGAGGGATGGCGCTCTCGAGTCCAGGGCGAGGCGGGGGCGATCATCGCGGTCTCTGCTGGCCACCCCTCGTGGGGTGGCTAGGAGCATGAGCACTGAGCCCCGCCTTCCCTCTTGGGCCCCGGGGTCCCCTCCGTGGTGTTGCTGCGGACTGCCCTTCTGGATCCATGCAGTCACAGGGAGGATCCTCCTGGGCTCTTCCAGGTTTCGCATCCCTAGGGTTCCGTTTTGCGACCTGGTCTGTTGTCCGGAATCCCGCCAGCTTGGGCTCCGTTCTCCGGATTTCAGAGCCCTAGCAGAGGTCAGTTGCCTCTTCGTAGGTGCCCATCTCCAGTACCTCAGCAGCCACCCCGCTATTCCAGGCCATGTTGGTCCCTCGGGTCCGTTATCCTGGGAGCAGTTCAGAGGTTCTCGCGGCGGCCTTCCCTCATATGTTAGGTATATGCATGGCGGGTCTTTCGCCTCCCCACCGCCGCAGGAATCTTCTGGACACTCGAGCTCTTCATCATCCTCGCCTCCCTCCTCTGAGGGAGAGGAACCCTGTTCATATCTCCTCCGATGCTGATTTCACTGAATATCAGCGATTCCTTTCGAGGATGGTGAGTGATCTTGAATCTCCTATGTTAGGCGAGACAATACCGAGCGGGAGGCAGGGGAATTCTTGGAGAATTCAGTGCCCAGCACCTGGTGGTACTTTCCTGGCCTATCCCTTCGAGGCGCCTATCGTTCCTGGCAGTCGCCAACCGCCTTCTCCAGCCCCGCAGACTGTCGGCGAAGGTATTGTGCCCCTGGAATCCCTGGGTACCCTTCCCAACCCGTCCTCGGGTTTGATATACCTAGAGACTCCTTCCAGGCGCGCCTTCAATATGACCGTCCACCGGATTCGGATTCCCTACACCCCGACCGTGGGGCAAAGAGTGTTCTTCTTCCTCTCACAGCGATGGCTTGCATTGCATCACATCAGGCTCACCACGCTGCCTACAGTAGGCATCTGTGGTCGATGCTGTCTCAGCTCTTAGCATCAATGCCTGATACGGAGCAATCCAGACAGGCTATTGCCCTCTCACTATAGGCCTGGAGCAGGCAAGACACCAAGAAGGGCATCTTATGATGCCAATGAGGTGGCTTCAGGCTTGCCGGGACAGCGATCTGCATTAGGCGGACGGCATGGCTTCATCTGTCAAGGTTGTCACCCTGGCCCGGCGTAGGGTGATTCGCTCCGCCTTCCGGGGACCCGTCTCTTTTCCTCCAGAGCTAGGAGACTTCTGCAGGGCTTCCTCCGTCTCCCCATCCTCGGGGACACCTCCTAGCTCTTCTCCCACATAGGCTTTTCTCTGGATTAGCCCAGGGTCTTCCCTTCTGTTTCTCACCAGCAGGAGGCTGGGGGTCTTGTTCCCTCAGGGTTCTACACCCCTTTTTTTGGGGGCTTAGTCTCACCAAGCAGTAATGAATGGTGAAGATTGACAAGGAAAGATATGAAATTACGTACCTACTGTATTCTTGATCTTCTCTTGTATCTTCACCATTCATTACTGATACCAACCACCTTCCCTCAGTGGCCTCCTTCTGTGGCGTCTACCCCTCCCGTCTCGTCGTTTCCTTCCCTTGGCCTTTATGGCAAAAAAAAAAAAAAACTTTCTGTTTTCCATTCTTAGTGAATGGATCCCCTTTTTCCTCAAGGTAAAGAAAAGCGAGCACGGTTGTACTTCTCTAATTCTGAGGGAACTCTTTCTGACCGCCCTTAGGGTGCGATTCCTAAATACCTTCTTAGGTTATGCAGTTTTCCAGCTTAAGAGGCCATGTTCTGTGGCCTCGGCAAATTTAGAATCCCCTGGCAGGTATTATTTTGAGCTCTCCAGCTGCTGATTGAACTTGTCAGCTCTGGCGTCTGCTTGCCTTGCCTTAGGGAGTCTGATTGAGTTCCTCTATCTTTCATACAAATTGCCTTCATGAAGGCAGAGTCTTCCCATACACTGCTGTGTTAGCACTTAACAAGGTGCTAAGGGACTTAGTCCCTTCCTGGGTGGACTCTTCCCGGAACAGGTTCTGCCGGGCAGTCTAAGAGTCCTCAGCTGGGACGTGGGGACTTGGCATGTTGAGAGTTCAGAGATGTTGCCATCATTGAATCTGTTCAGGTGGTTGGTTGAACCTCCTCTCAGTCCTAGCAACTGGGATTCTTGCTCCCTTGTTGGTCTCGAGCCTGTAAGCCTCTCAACCAATGCTCGATGGGCACTGTTCTCCCTCTCAACATGCCTCTTTTCTTCTTCTTCTTCTTCTACTTTCCCTTTCCTTCTCTCTGTTCCTCCCTAGAGCCACCCGGAAAGGAGGCCCTGTGGTCCCTTAGGGTAGGAATTCTCTCCTCTGTCTATTCTCTACCGGCTTATTCCTTTTCAGTTTATATCCCTTTCCTTTTTCTATCCCTCGGCTCTCTTGCCTTGCTTCCTTTTTCTTACCCTTTATTTTCGCCTCCGGCTACCAGAACTGAGATAGAGGAGGTCTGTAGCACCTAACGGCCGCCTCATGCATGATGCAGTATGTCAAGGCTGAGGGCGGCGCCTGCTGGAGCCGACTCAAAAAAAAAAAAAACCTCCAGAAGGGTGCTGCCTCCGGCTAACCCAAGCAGTAATGAATGGTGAAGATACAAGAGAAGATCAAGAATTATGGTAGAGTGCGTAATTTTCATTTACTACAAAATGGCACAGTCTGAAACTGTGCTAGACTAAATAACAAACTCGAAACCATGCATGTTGAGATGTCCTCGTGGTTTTGACTCGGCAGTATGTCCTGTTGTGCTTTGACCGACACGATCCCAACTGCTTCTTGTACCAGGTCACTGGTGATGCTGGGAGCATTTCAGAGTGGGTTCCTGACACAGTGTGTTATGGAACCCACCAGGGACAGAACCATACTGGACCTGGTACTGGCAAATGGAGCACATGTTCTGAGGTGAGAGTGAGGAACCCCTGGTTGGGAGTGAGCACCACATGGTGTGGATGCATCTTGACATGGATAGGAGAAAAATAACACCAAAACCAGAGTGTAAGATTTTTAGGAAGGCTGACCACAATAGAATGGGAGAGATTCTAGTGGGCATCTTGCTGGTATCAGAGAAGAGATGGGTGTGGACAAGAAATAGGCCATTATCAAGTTGGTGACAGACGCTAACAAGTGTTCAAAATTGAAAAGTAAAAAGCCAAAGGCTAAAAGCTCAGCTGGTTTGATAGGCAGGTAGCTCAGGCAATGAGGACAAAGGTCAACCTTCAAGAAAGTCAAATGACCCAGAAAAGGAAGACAGAGGAGTACAATGTTAAGGCTAGAGTGGTGTGCAGAGCGGTCTAGTTGGCCAAGGCCACAAAGGGCTGCAACTGGCATAGTAACATAGTAGTTGACGGCAGATAAGGACTTTTCCTTGGATCTGATTCCATTTATTTCCACCCTCTTCTTCCTGTCCTCAACCAGTTTCCAACCCAGTTTTCCACTTTGTGGCCACCTCTAGGCTCCTAGCTTGTTCACCTGTCTCCTGTGGGTACGGTGTCAAAGACCTTACTGAAATGGCGGTAGGTGATATCCACCACTCCTCCCTGATCCACCTTCTTTGTCACCCAGTCAAAAAGTCAATTACATTTGTTTGACGTGACCTTCCTGCTGTGAAACCATGCTGCCTTGGATCCTGTGCTTTCATGGTTTCCAAGTGTTCCACAATCCTTTCCTTATGTAGTATCTCCAAATCTTACCCACTACTGAGGTGAGGCTGACTGGCTTATAGTTTCCTGCCTCCTCCTGCTACCACTCTTGTGAAGAGGGACTACATTTGCCCACTCCCAGTCTTCTGGAGCCACCCTGTATTGAGCGACTCACTAAACAGGGTCGCCAGCAGTGCTGCTAGCACCATCTGTAATTTCCTTAATATCCTGGGGTGTATATCATCTGGCCCCATCGCTTTGCCCACCCTCAATTTTGTAGATTCCTCCGGGATCCTCTCTGCTGTAAAGGACTGGTGTTCTTCTCTCCCCATTGTTTCTGCTGCCTAGCTGTGGTCTCTGTCCCTACCCTGTACCATGAATACCGAACAGAGTATTCATTCACTATCAATGTTTTTGTAGGTCACCTCTCGCACACCTTTCTCCCCTTTGAGCCTTACAATCCCTCCTGGCCTTCCTTCTATCACTAATGTATCTATAAAATGTCTTATTTCCCTTTAGTGTCTGTGCTAACCTCTCCTCTGTTTGCACCTTTGTGCTCCTAACTCTTACCTGCCTCCCTCTGTCTCTCTAGGTACACCGACCTATCCTCATCCTTCAAGTCTCCTGTATTTTCTAAAGCCCCCATCTTCTGGGACATAAAGTCTCCACCACTCATTCACACTAGTGGGACTACGGCCTAGGACCTAAGAGGGAGCCAAAATCTTCAGGAGGGCCGTGCCGGGTAGGATCAGCGCATGCGGCAGCACGACTGCTTGCACTATGTAGACTATCCTGGCATTGATCCTTCAACCACCTCAGTTCCTTTTTCCCACCGTTGAGTGTGCTTCAGTGATGATGTTCCTCGCCTGCCAGGAGTCAAATCTTCATGTCTGTACGACAGCAGCATAATCATTCAGTATTTGATCAGTTTTATGTAGTTTATTTATAAAAAAAAAAAAAAAAAACATTCAATAGAAACGAAAAGTCTTCTTCAGCTGCCTTGACGAATCGACTCGCAAACGGGGCTGGTGATGGTAGGAAACTTTGGCAAAGCTGTTTCAGCAGCAGGGCTGGGTCCAGTCTGCCACCCTCTATGGGGGTCTGACTACGGGCAGTCCGTGCTCTCGAAGCAGGGCGGTCCTCCCAAGCACAAAAGAAGTGGGCCTATTCCCGATCATCGTTGAGGACCCAGCACCGCTCGGCCTCGAGTTCTTCCTTGTCCCACCAGTTGAAGAAGAAGCGGTACCACTCGAGGTCATCCTCTTTTATGTCTGCGGAGATCATCGGTAGCGGAGGACAGGAGGCCAACCCTGGCTCCATCGGTCACTTGTGGCCTCGGTTCCCGGCAGCCGTGATCCTCGACTCTGGGTCCTTCCCCGCACCTGGGGTCCTCTGGTGAGCAGTTTCAGCATTGGGCCACCCTGATGGAGCAGTGGGTTCAGCGGTTGTCCTGACTTCCTGTGTCTGTGGAGCCAACCCAAGGCGCCGGCCTGGGGAGCTTGAGACCTGAGGCGGACAGTTGGGTCAACCTAGTTGCATGACACCTTCTTTGGTGTCATCGACTCTCGCTCTCGTGCAGGAGCCAGCACACGTACTACTTTCTCCTATTTATGTTTTCAGGTCTTCAGCCTTGGATGCCCTGGGGTTGGGTTGGGGTTGGGGTCTTTCAGGCGCTCAGCTTTCAATGACAGTGCCTCATCCAATTCGAGGAGCACCCCCTCCTGCTCTCTTGCCTCTCTTTCTTTTCTGAACTATCCTTCAGGACTAGTAGGAGATAATGTTGAGTCTGATCCTGATCTGCAATTAGAAGGCGACTTTGATGAAGATTCATCCTCTGGGTGGAAAGTAAGTCCCCTACTTAGTAGAGCCTTTGGTCGGGGACCTGCCCCTTTAGAAGAATATTAATTCCACCCTTTCTCGCCACACTTCTGAGGTGGATCCTAGGAAGCTGTTGTGCCTTCAATATTTGCATGTCCCAGAAATCCTGTGGAAGTTACATCTACAGCATAGCCCTCTTTTGAGACTCTTTCACAGATGGTGTGGAGCAGTCCGGCGCTCATTTTTCTGTGGCTAAGTCCATAGACAGGAAATATGCTCCCCTCAGGATAGACCAATCCTGGCCCTCAAGCCTTTGCAGATGCCATAGTGGTCTAGGCAGTACAAGCGCAGTGGTTTAAGACTCTGAGCTGCAAAATTGGCGACCTGGGTTTGAATCCCATGGCCCCACTTACCTGCTGTGTGACCCTGAGCAAGTCACTTAACTCCTTATGCTCTCAGGTTGCACCTGTAAACAAGCTTTCAGCTTAGTGTGTCTCTCTGGATAAAAATGACAAAGCCGTTCTCCCTCAGGAGTCTCACGGCTTGTCCAGTAAACAAAGAATTCCAAAAGAGTGACAGTTTAGGGAAGCGAGTGTTGCCGCTGCAACCCTAGGAATGTGTATTGCTAGCTGCTAGGGCTGTTTCTCTCAATATGAGTACACCCTTTAGCATTCGCTAAAGCCACTGTGGAGGCTCTTCAGGAGTTGGATGTTAGTTTAGAGCTTCTCAGACTATTACTAGATGCATTGAGTCAAATAATCAGCAACTTAAGGCTGCTATGGACACCTTTAACACTGCTTTGAGAGCAGCAGCAAGCTGGCATATGCACCCGCATCACTCATGGCTATAGACTTCAGGGTTCACAAATGATGCTCAACAAAGAGTCATGAATTTTCAATTTGATGGAGTTTATCTCTTTGGCCCTAAGTGGAGCAAGCACTAGAGGCCACTGAGAAAACTGGGACTGCTATTAAGATGGCCAAGCTGGCCCTGCTGCCCCTCAGCAGGGCGGACATTGCTGATAGTTTCATAATCGTCAGTCCTTTCGTGGCAAAGGCCAGGGGCCTTCAACAAGAACCAAACCCCCAGGCACAAAGAAAATGCAGCAGAAGGCACAGGGCCTGAAGGCACCTAGTGCCACCCTCTGAAGACTTGGCCCATGTCCCACCTCAACTGCCCGGGGGACCTTTCTTTGCGGTAGGTGGCCGTCTGACTCAGTTTACAACCAGTGGAAGTCACTCACCTTGGACAAGTGGGTCCTTCAGGATAATTCACGGGGTTATTCTCTAAATTTTCAGATACCCTCTGGATCATCCACCCAAACGACAGCCCAAACTGACTATGACTCAGTCAGACCTCCTTACTTCCAAGATTCAGGGCCTTCTGAACAACAGGGCAGTAGAAGTGGTTCCGCAGGAGGAATGGTACAGGATTCTCCCATTACTTCCTAGTTCCAAAGAAAACAGGTGGTATGCACCCTATTCTAGACCTAAGGAAGTTAAACAAATTCCTCTTCAAGAGAAATTCAGAATGATATCACTTAGTACATCAACCTCTGATTCATCAAAATGATTGGCTGGCCTCCTGGACATGCAAGACACCTACCAACATGTTCCTGTGCACCCAATCCACCACAAGTATCTCCGATTTGTGGCTCTGGGCCAACACTACCAATTCAGAGTCCTGTGCTTTGGGCTGTCCTTGGCGCTCCAAGTCTTTACAAAGTGCTTTGCAGCATCTCAGAAACTTAGAATTAGTATTCCCATATCTGGATGACTGGTTCCTAGCAAGCTCCTCCAGACAAGGGACACAGGAAGCAGTGGCCACAGCTTCCAAGTTCCTCACATCCATGGGAGTTCTGTTGAATCTGGAAAATTGCAGCTACAGCCCTCCCAACAACTCCTTTTCATAGGAGCTCTCCTGGACACCTCCAGGGCAAGGGCCTTCCTTCCAGAAGACAGGAGAAATGACATTCTTCAGATGGCTTTCTCAATGCAGCGGATGCTGGGCCTCATGGCATCAGCGGTGTTCACAGTGTCTCTGGCTCACCTGTACATGAGAACCACTCAGTGGATGCCCAGTTCTCAGTGGTCCCCGACCACACATCCACAGTCCTTTCACATCAAGGTGATGGAACCTCTAGGTCACTCACCTGGTGGACCCAGGAAGACAACCTTCTTCAAGGCTTTTCCTTTGCCCCACTGGAGACACAGATCACTTTCACCACAGATGCATCTCTAATTGGCTGGGGAGCTCACTGTCAAGATCTCCACACCCAAGGTCTGTGGAGTCAATCAGTGTCAACTACACATGAATGCCCTGGAGATGAGAGCTGTCCTGTACGCTGTCCAAGCTTTGAAGAATATCCTCTGTCACAAAGTAATTCTCCTTCAAACGGACAACAAAGGCGGTGATATATTACATCAACAAACAGGGTGGAGCACACTCTTACCCTCTCTGCAGGGAAGTGATGAGAGTGTGGGAATAATGCCTAGAGCACAAAGCCCTGATCCAAGCAGTCTACCTCCCAGGAGTTCAGAATGATCTAGTGGATTGCCTCAGTAGAATGAAGGTGGATCCACACAGGTGGTCTTGTGACTCAATCGTCATGCAGTCGCTCTTGAAGAGTGTGGCACTCCGGACCTGGACCTTTTGCGTCCCCATCAATGCAAAACTGCCTCTGTTCTGCTTCAGAAATCCAGAGCCTGGCATTTTCTGTCAGGATGCATTCAGACTGCAGTGGACAAGACAAAACAATGGATAAAGGCAAGGCTGTAGACATGAACAAAAGCAAGAACGGTTGTACTAAGGTTAAAACCAACACTCTGATATATAGTAAAGGTGAGTTTATTCAGACATAAGAAAACACAGAATCTGACCCTGGCACTTCCACTACATGGGTCTTCCTTGGGGAGGGCAGTTTCCTTTCAGGGCAAACAAAATTTATACAACTCACAATCAATCCCTGGTGTTGTTAATAACTTACAAGACATTAAACGGATAAATTGCCCAACTTTCAATACATTTCAAGTACATAAAAAACACAGATTCATTATGTGATACCTACAATAATACAAAACTTAACTGCCTTATACCTAGAATGTGCAAACATTAAGTAAGTGCTTTGAAGTTTAAATAACCTCAATTAATTATACAGCTACCCACAAAATGGGACATGTCTTTGAGGTACAAGATTGCACTTGGAAAGTTTTTTTATATGTTATTTATATCTCTTTGCTTTAGATTTAAATACAACTCTTTATAGTCTTAACCTTTTTCTACACGTAGTGCAATAACATATGAGGTCTTTTATGAAAGATGAAAAATGAAAGTTGATTTTCTATCACTAAAGCTATGATTTAAAATCGATTGCTTTATTTAAACCATTAGGTATCAACGTGTGTAACACTGCTGTCCATTTAGTATTCTTTCTGTAGGAGAAGCTCCTTATGATTGCCTCCCTAATCAATGGTGGTACATACTCAATCCCTGAGAATTTTAATAAATCAATATTAGACTCATGATATTTCATAAAGTGAAATCCCAAAGCATTTTTCATCTTTATTTAATACTGCCATTATGTGCTGTTGTGTTCTGTTTTTAAAGGGCAAACTCTTTTGCCAGTATAGAGCAGGATTCACAAAGAAGATCGCTCAGTGTATCACGGCTGCCCTGGAGCAGGGACATGCACTGAGTGCAAAATGGCGATCCACAGAGGAGGGGCAGGAAGATGCCCTGGCGCATCCCCTCTGTGAATAGCACAGGTGTGCCCCACTCAGGATGCGCCAGGGCATCCTAGGCTGCACTGACACATCTCCCATGTCTGGCTGTGAACCCTTCGGGACAGGGCATCTCAGGATGCCCTGTGCCTAAAAACGCAATTCACAACCAGTGGCATGCAAATGAGGCCATTAGGCATGCTTGGCTCAATGGGGCCATTAGCATGCCATTATGGCCCCATTTGCATTGCGCCTGCAGGATGCCCTGGTGGAATGCGCCGAACAGTAGACATCGCACAAGCACACTTCCCTCCCCGCCCCCAAGCCTTCAGTAAATGTCGCACCCGCAGCGGTAAAGAAATGCAGAACCCCCAAGCCCCGTTGAAGCTGCCCTCCATGGTGGTGGTAACTGTAAAGGAAACCCCCATCCCAGCCCCAAGCCCCTGTTGAAGCCGCCCTCTGCGGCAGCCGTCCCATTACGGAACAACCTCCCCCAACCCCCTCTCCCCACCCCAGCAGGGTCTCACTGTCTGCAGGCAGCTCAGCCCATCCACATACCACCACGGCCACCCGCCGACAGAGCTGTCTGTCAGTGACAGCTGCTGTACAACCCAAGCCTGGATGGGCACCCAGTCCAGGAATGATGCCAGATTTGACACAGCAGTCTTGCAGAGTCTTTCTCCTAAATAGATTTTGGCCCACCTCCTTGAGGTACTGCTGCATAGTCTGCAAGAGTATATATTAGTGGATTCCTGGGGTTAAGAAAAAATTACTCACCTGTAGTAATCTTGTTTCTTCCAAAGGGATCCACTAATATTATTACTCCACGCCCTTGCCTCCTCTTTCAGAATCTGTAACAAGAAAATCCTCTCCAGCTGTTAAGATGTATAGTTGGAGTGGCATGCCACTTGCTGACACCTTCTAGTAATGTCTTAACTTGTAGTTTTTTCTAAAGGCATATCTGACTTCAGAAAAAGGGGACATTTGTTTATACTAGTCCTTTGGCCACCCCACCTCCCCCAGCTCCCAGTCCCATGAGTTTCCCTAACAGTCACTACTAATGCAGGCTGCCTGACCATGCCCCTCACACTCCACCATTTACTCTAGCATGTCTTCTCTGCTCAGCCTCCCTCACCCCCATTTCTCCTATGCCTTATCGCCCTTCTTCCCTCATCCTTCACCTCCACTGCAGTACCTACCGCTCTCTCAAAGCTCCTTTCTTCACCCCACTGCCAGCTATCCCCGACCCTCTGAACTACTAACAAGGCACTTTGTGGCTGCTTATTCCCCTGTCCACCCTCATAAAGTGTTTTTCTTGTTATTTTAACTTGTACCTATGTTTTGAGTTATTCTGTAAGTTCTGAATCCAGGCTGTATTGTTCATTATGATGCACCTTTACTATCTCCTATTTGTACTTTGTTTTGCAATCTATGACGTGGAACCTTTGTAAAAAGCTTGCGCTCAAAGGTCTTTTCAAATCACTAAATACATACATATATATGTAAATAAATAAATAAATAAAATGTTGTTATTTGCCCAGTTGGGCATTATTTTCTATAATTATTTAAATAGTGATTCACATGTTGTTATGGCCTCTATGCGAGGCTTATAAGAAATCTGAGGTAGAATGTAGGCAGTTGACACTGGGCAGTTTGAAAATAGATGCACAAGCTAAACATTCCATGGTTAGCATAGCATTCTATTCTCTCCGGGCAGTGCTGGCTTAAGGAGTACTGCAAGAGTAATAATATTAGTGGATCCTTTGGAAGAAACAAGATTACTACAGGTGAGTAATTTTTCTTCTCTGATGTCAGGGGTGTCACAGGAAGGGTGCCACAGGTCTGTCCTTGGGAAAATACTTTTTAACTTGTATACAAGTGACATCAGTGTGGAGCTACATGGAAAGAGAATCTGTTTACAAATTATATAAAATTCTGTGGGAGTAGATATCAGTGAGGGATTAGCAGCGTAAAGGGATGCAGAAAAGCAGGAGCAGAAATTCAGTGCCAAAAATGTAAAGAGATGCACATTAGAAGTAAAAATCTGTGCATGGAATATTATACTGGAAAAGATCCTTCTTAGCCAGTCAGTATACAGAGTTACTGTTCAGTTATTCTGCGGTGACCGGGCAGTAGAGTGAATATGAACATACTGAAGAAGCCAGCAGAAGAATGCCATTTGGTCTATCAAGTCTGCTCATATTGCAGGGTCCACAGCTTGAATAATGGGACAATGGCTCTGCATTCTGACTGGCAAGAACAATAACTGGACAGTAGCTCTGCATTCTGATTGGCTGCTGCATATACTTAGCCAGTCAGAGAGCAAGCCCAGTTTGTCCTCCTCTTCAACATGCAGCAGCCAATCAGAGATGTCTAGTAACCTGCAGCACTTCTATGAGAAACAGTTCCTGCTTTCTCACAGATTTGCTTGTAGTGACAAACAGATTTGGGAGTTTAAAATTGTTTTCAGTACAATAGTGATAATTCAATAGTGGTCTAGGTTTCCTTGGTAACAACTGGACCAGAGGGGTTAATAAACATCTCAGCCTTTGGCCATAGTGTTGATTCCTGTTGGTCCAGTAATTTCCTTGTAAACCCAGACCACTATGGTATTCTCGCTATATTGCATCAGTGGGGTAATGTGATAGGCTGCAGGTGTGCGTGGGTAAACAGGTAGCGTGACACCACAGCAGTTCTTTATATGCTTAAAATTTTATTTTATATCAGGATATTTCTTTGTAATAGCAGGGTACATATTCTTACAATGAACATCATTGGCACTTCAAACAGTCTGCAGAAAGTCATTACATCGAGCTTCTTCATCCATTAACAGCATTTCCAAAATTCATTAGCCTTTCTATCTCTTAGATTGGACTTGAACACTTAGTCTTCCATTTGGCACAGAATATGAACAAAGTCTAGCTCCTCAGAGCACCTTAACACCATTCCTGGATTTCACCTCCAGACCCAGAATCGATCTGATCTGCTAAACTGTTTAGCTTTTATACTCTAAGGGGTCAGGTGACCTAAACCCCACCCCTACATGTTGTTTTAACAATATTTCTTTATTTACTACATGTTTATTTTATTTAAGAAGTGATACCCTTTTTAAATTCCTGTACCAATCTTCTTTCCAGCTTACAAGTAATTTACACCCTTTTAAGCATTTTAAGCTTTGTTTCTGGCGTCAGATAAGCACCACCCTTTTCCAACAGTATTTAATAATGCACGGATGACCAGTCGGCTCTTAAGAGCATTGCTGAATCAGAGAGAAAGGCCGCAGTTGGAACTCGGAATGCCAAAAGAACCGACAAAACTCGCTGTCTGCAACCGACACCCAAAAGAGCTCAAAATCTCACCCTGAACACTTCACCCATCCACGGTATGTAAAAATCATTCGGAGGGTTTTCAAACATAAGGGTACACTTAAAAGGAG
Organism: Neoceratodus forsteri; assembly: GCA_016271365.2. Taxonomy (NCBI): domain Eukaryota; kingdom Metazoa; phylum Chordata; order Ceratodontiformes; family Ceratodontidae; genus Neoceratodus; species Neoceratodus forsteri. Next base: position 1,629,160,262 of record CM028131.1, on the reverse strand, counting down.
CTAGAAGAGGATACCTTCTCAAAGGTGTGCACACTTTCGCACAGTAATTTCACCGGCACTTCATATTGCTGTAGAAAACCTCAGCGGCATGTCTACATAAAAACAACCACATTCTTCTGTGCTTTTACTAATAGAGCCTAACGGGGTAAAACTAAAGAACTGGGAGCTTCTTTTCATATTTTCAGGGTCTCTGTAATGTGATATCTTTTACGGGCATAATTCTTAACTACCAGGACCTTGAACACAGCGCCCTGAGACTTTTACATAGCCCTCGACAATATAATGTTTGTTTAACTAAGTCTGCTCTACTCATGTTATAACATTATCCTTTATATTTCAGTTCTAACTACAGTACCAGCAGCATATTTAGAATCAAAATCGTTTAAAAACAAAGCATAAACAAACGTTGTATTTTCTGTAAGACTAAGCCGTCGGCTGAATGTTTTCACCACTGGACTGGGTCTGACTTCATAGGGCAACTGCACTCTCTCTAAAGGGGGATAACTACTATTTTGGGAGAAAACTACTTATAGGCAGTATAGAAGAGACTACTGCTTTTAAACATCAAATACTGGAATATGTTTTACACTGCCGACGTCGCACGATCACACAGTCGTGCGCTTTACAGATTGTTCAAGCAGCAACAGCAAACAGAAAAAGCTACTCACTGGGGCTAAATTAACTGGAGTTTTTCTGTATTACCTCCTAGGGACTACATCAAGGGATAATATGTTGCAAATAAAGGAAAACAATTCTAATAGTTTCTAAACTTGACTAAAGAGGTTTTCTCCCTCATTTTGAGAAACTATTACTTTTATCCAGCATTTATAAAATATAAATCTTTCTCTCTTGAGGGTAGAACTTCCAAATACTCCAATACAAGGAGAAAATAAACATCTAGCCCAAAATGTTACTTTTCCCCAGATCTCACAGAGCCACTCTGTGACAGGTAATAAGAGACCTCGAGGAGGAAAGGACCTGGTGATAATTAATAGTTTAAAGCATCTTCTCAAAGTTCTGAGATGCATCAGGCAGAGTTTCTACTTGCAGCAAAGAGGTAGTATTGCCACGGTACAGGTCATTGGTTAGATCATACCGAGAGTTTTATGCAATTTGGAACTTGCATCTGAAATGACGCAGATCTATTGAACAGTTTCAGAATGAAATCAGTAACATAGATCTGCAGGCAAGAAAATCATGAATTAACATTTAATATAGATAGATGCAAAGTGATGCATATTGGTAGCAGGAATAGGAGGCATCATACTTCATACATGAGAGGAAGATAGCTGATACTGATAGAGAATGGGACCTTGGAGTTACCACTAACAACAAAATGTCCCCAGTGGAACAATAAGAGGCAGTATAGCGCAGTGGTCTAAGGCTCTGAGCTGCAAATCTGGTAACATCCAGCAGACTAGACCTGGGTTTGAATCCCACAGCTTCCACTTGCATACTGTGTGACCTTGAGCAAGTCACTTAACCTCCTTGTGCTCCCAGGTCGCTCCTGTAAAAAGCTATCAACAGTGTACTATACCTGGTTAAACAACTAAATAAAAAAAAAATGTAGAGAAGCAGCAAGTAAGTGTATGTAATGTAATAGGATTCTAGGTTATACCACAGACACACTAAGAGTAGAGATAGGGAGGTCTTAGTACCTTTGTACTACCTTGATGCGCACATCTGAAATACTGTGTACAGTTCTGGGCACCTCATAACAAAAAAACATTAGAATGCTTGAGAGAAGGGCTACTAAAAGTCAGGCAACTATCCAACAAGTCTTATGGTGAGAGGCTGATGGACTTTGAATCTATACTCTCTGGAGTATAGGAACTGAGGAACCTATGTTTGGCATATAGGGCCTTTCACAATAGGGACCTTTGGGAGTGTGTTGGTTTGGAGAGTAAGTAATCTGAATGAGAAAGCAAGTTTCACTGTCATCAGTTAAAGGGAGAGTTCTATAGGACATTGCAGTGGGGTGCATGGTTTAACAAGTGGTCAGTACTTGGAATAGGCTGCCTATGGAGGTGGTATTAAGCAACCCCTAAATGCCTTGAAAACTTCATTGGATAAGTACATTGGTAATAGGAAGTTTAAATTCTCAGATTAATACCAGAAGAGTCAAAAGCATATGGCTACCAACACATACACCTAAGAACCTATGAAAATGACAATGAAAGGTTAAAGACTAGCCACAGGAGGGCTACATAAAGTATCCAGGGGCAGCAGTGTAGGCCAATTAGGAGATTTGACAATCTTTAAATGCTCTCTGGAGGACAGGAGGCAAAGGAGGGCTATAATAGAAACATAGATATCTTCCTGGACATAAGTCTCCACCACTCATTCACACTAGTGGGATCTGCGCCGGAGGCACTAGGGCCCATCGGGAGCAAACATTTTGCTGGAGGTGGCCACGAGAGATGGCACCACGGCGGTGGCTCGGTAATGACCATCTTGGCGGCGACCCTCCAACCCGCCTCAGTTCCTTTTTCCCGCCGTCAGTGCGCTTCAGTGACAACGTCGCTAGCCTGTCGGAGTCAAACTTCAAACTAAGCGCATAGTTTTCAGTTTATTTTTTGTAATTCTATCTCGATAGTAGTATCGCCTAATTTTATTCTATTTCTGTTATATTTTAGAATTTTACTTACAGTAAGAAGTCTCGGCCACTGGACGGAGTTTACCATGAGCAGGTCAGGTGGCGGTAGGAGACTTCATATGAAAACTGTTCAGTCAGTCGGGCTGGGTCGGTCAGCCCCCTTCTCCTCAGCGGGGTTCCGACAGCGGTCAGTCCGATGCCGGGGATGGGCTGTCCCCGCCCGGCATAAAATAGCGGTCGCATTCTGGCACCGTTCGGCCTCGAGCTCTTCTTGACCCACAGGTCAAAAGAAGGCATCACTCGGGGTACCGCCCTCTGATGCATCTGCTGGCGTCGGCGGTCGGTTATCATACCTGGTGCGGTCTCCTCCTTCGGAGTTGCCAACTTCAAGTTTCCGCCGTCTTCGACATCGGAGCCCCACACACGCCTATAGGTAGGACTCCAGATGAGCAGTTTCATCAGTAGGCCACTCTTATGTGGGCGATAGGCACCGGAGGTTGGTTCTTCTGCCTGGCTTGGTTGCCCCGGGCGCGGGCTCATCGGGCGATCAGGCAGGCGGTTGAACCTTCCTAGTCGCTGCGCCTCCCGGTGCCAGCGACTTCGTGCTTAGGTGTTCCCCCTCACATGGCTGCGGCACAGGGGCCCACACCGATGCCCTTATCTCCTGTTTTTCCCCTTCTCTTCCTTTCCAGGTTCCGGGGTGTCCTCGGCGCCTCCCAGCGGGAGTCGCTGCGCTTGTCGGCGCCGTTTCGGTGCGCGGGCCTTGCGGTGCCGTCCGCGGCACCGCTGGGTCTGCGGGCACTGTCCGCGGTGCGGCGGGTCTCCAGCGCGCCCGGGCGCCACCAGCGGTGCGCTGCGGTGCCAGGTAGCTCACCGGCGCCGTGCGCCTCCAGCGCCGTTTTCGACTCCTTTCGCCTCCCTCGGCGCGGGCGCCCTCAGGGACTCTCCCTTTCTATCTCCTCTTTCTTCTTCTCCTATCTTTCCTCCTTTCCTGTCCAAGCAGTCCTTCCTGGACTATCAGGAGATGATGTTGAGCCTGACCCAGACCTTGGGTTGGGTGATGAAGTGGAGAAACAGGATCCTTCACGCTACAGAGCCTGTGGTCGAGGACCTATCCTTTAAGTCTCTGTTGAGGAACCTGAGATCCTCTTTCTCTCCAGACTACGGACATCGATATTGGGAAAATATTAAGACTCCAGTATCTTCATGCCGGAGATCCTGTTTGACTCCTCCGATTCAACCCTCCTTTGAGACACTGTCTCAAATGGTATAGAATAGTCCTGCTCTTATTCCTTCAGTGGCTAAATCCATTGATAAAAATATTCAGCTCCCAAGGATTGTCCCATTTGGCATCCCAAGCCTTTGCGGATCCTATTGTAGTCCTGGCAGAGAATGACAAGGTCGTTCTTCCTCAAGCTACTACAGCTCGACCTATTAACAAAGAGTCTCGTAAAATTGATACATTAGGTAAGAGAGTCTTTGCTGCCTCCCTAAGTATCGTATTGCCAGCTATCAAGGCTATTTTTCTCAGTATGAATATATCCTGTGGCACTCTATGAAGCGAATGGTTGAAGCTCTTCCAGATTCCGACTCCAAGTCAGAGCTCCTTCTAACCGTTATCAGAGCTATTGAGTCCAATAACCACAGGTCAAAGCCACCATGGATGCTTTCGACACTGCTTCTCGTTCAGCAGCATGGTATTTGTACTCGGCGCCATTCCTGGCTGCGTGCTTCTGGCTTCACGAATGATGCTCAGCAGCAGGTAATGGCGTTACCATTGATGGCTCCCTATCTTTTTGGGCCTCAGGTAGAGCAAGCCCTAGAGGCCACTCAGAAGACTAGGTCGGCCATTAAGTTGGCTGAACCCCGCCTACCCCTCTCGGGGCATGTGAAGCAAGCGTCAGTTTCATAGTCGCCAGTCCTTTGAGGCAGAGGCAGGAAGCTTCCATAAAGCCAACCTGCCCAACCTCAAAAGAGGCGCAGCAGAAAGCGCGGGGCCCAAAGCTCCAGCGCTACCTTATGGTGCCGGCCCCAGTTCCATCCACACTGCCGAGATGGAAATTTCTCCTCCAGTGGGAGGTCGTCTGATGTACTTCTACAATCATTGGAAGTCTGTAACCTCGGACAAATGGGTCCTGCGGATAATTCGCGAGGTTATTCTCTCAATCTTTGGAAAACCCCGGTGCCCTCCCAAGCGACAACCCAGGTTGTCGACCTCTCAATCAGACCTCCTCACCGCCGAGATCCAGGGCCTTCTAAACAACAGGGCAATAGAACTGGTGCCCCGCATCAGCGAAACACAGGGTTCTACTCACATTACTTTCTGGTTCCAAAGAAATCTGGGGATGCCCCATTCTAGACCTCAGAAAGTTGAACAAATTCCTCCCCAGGGAGAAATTCAAAATGATTTCCTAGGTACCCTGTTACCTTTGCTGCATCAACACGACTGGCTGGCCTCCTGGATATGCAGGGCGCTTACCAGCATATCCCCATCCACCGACACATCGCCAAATTCCTGAGGTTTGTAGCGCTGGGTTAGCATTATCAGTTCAGAGTCCTGCCTTTTGGGCTATCCTCGGCGCGATTTTTACAAAGTGTTGTGCAGTTCTCATGGCGCATCTCAGGAAGCTTCGGACTCGGTGTTTCCCTACCTGAGCGATTGGCTCTAGCGAGTCCTTCCAGCTAAGGGACTCTGGAAGCCGTTCAAGCGACCTCTCGCCTTCTTCGTCCATGGGAGTTCTGCTAAATCTGAAGAAGTCACAACTGCAGCCCTCCCAGGGCTCCTTTTCATAGGGACTCTTCTGGACACCTCTTCCACGAAGGCTTTCCTTCCAGAGGACAGAAGACTCGACATCCTTCAGATAGCCCGTTACATTGGGGAGAACCGATCGGTCTCAGCTCTCTTGATGCAACGTATATTTGGGTCTCATGGCGTCCTCAGTGTTGGGGTCCCTAGCTCGGTTACACATGAGGACCACCCAATGGATGCTCTCCGCTCAGTGGTCACCGACCTCTCACCCCAGTCTTATCCCATCAAGGTGGCCGGCCCCGAAGGTCTCTCACCTGGTGGTCTCAAGAGAGCAATCTCCTGGAAGGATTCCCTTTGCTCCTCTGGATCATCAGATCTCCATCACCACAGGCGCATCGCTAATGGGATGGGAGCTCACTGTCTCTCTCCACACTCAAGGTGTATGGACTCAGCTCGAAACTCAGCTCCACATAAATGTTCTGGAGATGAGGCGGTCCTCTATCACGATCCGGCGTTGAAGGATGTTCTTTGTCACAAGAACATTCTCCTTCAAACGGACAACAAAGCTGTGATGTATTACATCAACAAGCAAAGCGGTGCTCACTCTTATCCCCTTTGCAGGAAGCAATGAGAGTGTGGGAGTGGTGCTTGGAGCACAAGTCTCTAATTCAGCGGTATATCTGCCGGGTGTACAAAGCGACCTAGCAGATCACCTCAGCAGGGCGGAGGCAGACCCTCACAGTGGTCTCGACCCAGCCGTAGCTCAGTCACTGTTAAGAGTGGGGACTCCAGACCTGGACCTTTTGCATCCCCACTCAATGCAAAACTGCCTCTCTTCTGCTCCAGAAATCCAGGGCCTGGCACTTTCTGTCAGGATGCGTTCAGGCTGCGGTGGACAAAGCGCTTTCTTCCGCCTTTCCACCCTTTAATTCAGAGAGTTCTCCTCAAGTTCGAGTCTCAGGGACCAAGATGATTCTCATTGCTCCTCCTGGCCTCGGCAACTATGGTTCCCCTACTCAACAGTATGTGGCAGCCTCTCGAGACCACTTCCCTTACAAATCAATCTTTTGACTCAGGGTTCGTTGGTCCATCCCAACCTGAGGTCACTTCACCTTCATGCTTGGCTTCTGAAGAGGTAGAAGTGAACCGGTTCAACATCTCGTAGAGTCTCAGGCGATCCTTCTGGCTGCTCGGAAGCCAGCTACCCGAAAACTGCAGCTTCTAGGTGGAGCTTTTCTCTCTGGTGTGCAAAGTCCTCTTGGAATCCCTTTTCCTGTCCTCCAGACAAGCTTCTGGAGTACCTTTTGGACCTATCAAACTCAGGTCTCAGTACTCCACATTAAAGTTCACCTTAGTGCCATTTAGCTTTCCATGAGCGGTTTCTTCCTTGTCTCTGGCTCAGTTACCTATGGTAAAGAGATTTCTTAAGGAATTCTGCATACCAGACCCCTGTTAGCGTCAGTTGCAGCCTGGGACATTAACCTTGTGCTGGACATGCTCACTCGGAAGCCTTTCGAACCCTAGCTACCTGTGAGCTAAAATTTCTTACCTGGAAGACAGCCTTCCTAGTGGCCATTACCCCAGCCATGGGGTCTCTGAGATACATGCCCTGGTTACGGACCCTCCAGTATACTGTGTTCCATAAGGACAAAGTAGTTCTTCATACTCATCCTAAATTTCTTCCCAAGGTTGTGTCAGAATTCCATCTAAACCAACCTCTGGTGCTTCCCTCTTACTATGAACTTCCAAAATGAAGGAAGCGGTCTCTTCATTCTTTGGATGTTAAAGAGCCTTGAGTTCTACTTAGATAGAACCAAGAATTTTCATAAGACTCAGCAATTGTTTGTTTCCTTCAGCGAGACCGGCTGGGTCAGCCTGAAGCTATCAGATGCATCTCATCATGGTTAGTGGCATGTCTTGACATTGCTATTCCATGGCACAGGTTAAATTGGAAGGTAGAGTGTCGCTCACTCTACTAGAGCGATCATGGACATCCCTAGCGGAAGTCGCAATGTTCCAATTGCAGATATCTGCAATGCCGCCACCTGGAGCTCAGTGCATACCTTCGTTAAGCATTATGCACTAGATGTTCATGCCAGGCGTCATTCCGCCTCGGCAGAACTATCCTAATGGACTTCTGTCCTAGGCGTGTGAGCTGGCTCCCCTGCCGCCCTTTTGGGGATTATCAGCTTAGTACTCTCCACTGAGTGTGAATGAGTGGTGGAGACTTATGTCAGGAAGATATGAAAGTGCAGTACCTACCGTAATTCTTGATCTTCTTGGTAGTCTCACCACTCATCTGCCTCCCTCCATCCCGAGCTCACCTGTGTTGGTCTTCACTCCCTCAAATCTTTAGGCCGTGAAGACTTCTTTGCTGACCCTTCTTACGGGTCGTCCGGACTATCTTATGTCCGTTTTGTATGGTTGGTTTACTCTTCGTTAGTTGCGCTGCACCTCCTTGGTAAAAAGAACTGAGGCGGTTGGAGGTCGTCGCCAAGATGGTCATTACCCGTGCGAGCCACATTCCATGGCGCCATCTCGCGCCGACCCTCCAGCAAAGGTTTGCTCCGATGGGTCCTAGTGCCTCCGGCGCAGATCCCACTAGTGTGAATGAGTGGTGGAGACTCGTCCAAGAAGATCAGAATTACAGGTGAGTCGTAATTTTCATTTCCTGCTAGTTCTAGTCTGCCCTACTCGGCGTCGCTGGTAAGATCTTTCCATTTATTTTACATTTTAGCGATGTCGAGTCTGTTTTGGTATTTTTTCCATAGGTCATGTGCGGTCAGAGGGCAGAAGTCGTCTAAGTGAGCGGCCCCCATGCGTCGGTGCCCGTGCGGCTGCAAGTACTCGATACCGACCAGTATGACCGGTGTCTGTCTCGTGTCTTGGGCCACTTCACGACATGGATTAGATGCGACACCTGCTTCTCCATGGACCACGGGTCCTCGAACAGTGCTGTTTAAAGTAGGCGAGCTCCGCCGACTTTCGAGTGGGTCTACTTCGTCAGGCCAAGCACGCTCTCCTCGGCCTTCCTCCGGGTCCCTCCGGTTCTATACCTGGACCGAGGAGGAGGGGCCTTGGCCTCGTAGCCTAGCCTTGGCGAGGCTCCTTCTGCGGTGCAGGAGGCCCATCCGCTTCCTCCGGGAGCAGGCGGGAGGCGCCACTATGGCAATCACCCTTTGGGGTGAAGGCTCCCCAGTGTTGCTCCTGCGATCCGGAGCGCCGTCGCTTAGGGCCGTCAGCGCCCGTTCATGGCGCCGTGGGTCCTGTCAGCACCGGCGGTGCCGGCTTCGTCTTTAAGCACGTGGGCCTTGCCGGCGCTGTTAGCGGTGCCGACCCTGCTCGTGGCACTGTAATCCTGGAATCAGCATCACCTTTCGCCATGTCTGCGCCTCGGCGGCGTCCTCGGCACCAAGGTTGAGCACGCGGCGCTGGGGCCTTGGTCATCCGTCGGTGCCGCCTCGGCACCGTTGGTGCTCGGTGCCGCTCACGGCGCCGTGGGGTCTGGCGGTGCCGTGTTTGGCGCAAGTCCGCCCTCGGGGTCGTCGGCGCCGCTTCAGTCCTCGGTGCAGCTTAGCGGCGCCGAAAAGCTAACCGGCGGCACCAAGGCTGTGGCTGGGGTTTCTGTTGGCGCCATCTCTGTTACTGGTACCACCCGGTGCGGTGGACTTGGCGGTGCAGATGGCCCTAGTTCGGGACCTTTGGCCCGTGCTGCCCTGCTGCCTTCTGCCAGTGCCGCTTGTGGGGCTGTGGAGGTGCAGATGCCGCCTTGGCCACTGCTTGGACTTCTGGGTCCTTTGGTAGTCGCCCTCCTCGCCCTCCTACCATCTGGCTTAGGGCCTCAGACTCTACCTCTTGGTCGAGTCGGGCTCGAGGTCGGCGGGCAGTCACACCCTTGGGGGTTGTCTGCAGAGGAGGGACCAGCTGGTGGTCTCCACGCGGGTCTCAGTCAGCCCCTTCTGAGGTGCGTCTGGTTCCCCGAGGTTGGGGTCAGTGGTACTGACCAGCAGGCTGTGGTGTGTACCACCATTGCCATGCAACCTGGCCTTGGGGGTTCCTTGACCCCTCGGTGGTACCCCTCCGGTGGTGTGTCTCGATCGCCCAACTTTGGGGCCTATCGGAAGCCCACAGGAGGGAGGTGCTGCTCCTGGGTCTCCCCTTGGGGCAGCCCAGAGCTGCCAGCTTCCTAGGCTGGCCCTTTCGGACTAGGACTCTCGGGACTCGGAGGGTTGAGGGTGTGGGGTCGGCACGTCTACCTTTCTCTGGGACCCACCGGGCCCTGAGCGAAGCCGTTGCGTGGACTTCGCCCTTCCCCTTCTGGTTCCTTGAGGTGTCCATTCTTTGGCGGCGGGGACCGTCCTTCTGGATCTATCTGCCCAGTCGCCTCACTTGAGGATTCGTCTGGGCGCAGCCTAGGCAGTACCAGCGTGGTTGTACAGCTGTCGGCTGCGAGGTCTTCAGGACAACCTCCGGGGGTCCTTGATCTACTCCCTAGCCCTGGCAGAGGTCAGCCAACTTCCTCTGGTGGCTCTGCCCCTCCCTCTGCCACCTTCTCAGCGTTCCCAGGTATTCTGGTCCCTACGGTCCTCTCACCTGGGAACAGTTCAAGGCAGTGGCTGCTCGGTTTCCTGCCTACGTTAGGGCCATGGACAGCAGGTTTTCAACCTCCCTGGAGCAGCCACTCTCAGGCGCATGGTGACCTCCAGCTCCTCATCCCCCTCTTCAGGGGAGAGAACCGTCTGTCCATATCTCTCCTGCGCTGATCTCTCCGAGTATCAGCGTTTCCTCGTGAGGATGCTGGAGGACCTTCACCTTTCTCCCTCTCCTGAGGCAATCCTGAGCATCGGCCACGCCTTTCTAGGTGATTTGATGCGGCCACCCTTGTGGTGCCACCCTGGCCTGCTCCCTTGGAGGCGTCCATGCGTTCTGGCAGAGGCCCTTCTCCGAGTTCCTGCCCCTAGGGACCTCAGCCAGAGGTATTGCGCTTCATGAGTCTCCAGATTCTATGCCTCATCCACAGTCCGGATTGCGCACCTGGACACTCCTGAAGGCTTGCGCCCTCCACCGTGACCACCCAGATCAGGACTCTTCAGATTTTGATTTCTGGGGAGGAGGACTTTCTACTTGGCATGGTTGCTTCTCTCCATCTCCGCTCGTCAGGCCCACTATGCAGCCTACAACAGGTTCTTGTGGTCAGCGCTGGGTCAGATCCTAGCTGCTTTGCCTGACTCGGGCAAACCAGGCAAGCAATCGCACTCTCTGCGCGTGGCCTGGAGCTAGCAAGGCACCAAGCAAGGGCATCTTACAAGCGCCAATGAGGTAGCTACCAGGGTAATAGGGACAGCGATCTGCACCAGGAGATTGGCAACCGCCTTTCCCGGTTGTCACCCTTGGCCCGGCGTAGGGTGAATGCTCCGCTCACCAGAGACCTATCTCTTTTCCCTTAGGGGCGAGGCGGCGTTTGTGGGGCAAATTCCTTCCCCCTCCGGGGACCCGTCTCGCTTTCCCCACTCTCGGGCCTCCTTAGGCCCAGAAGGTTCCCACTTAGTGTGTCACCCACTGAGGGCTAGGGACACTGTCCCTTAGGGTGCAATTAATCAACCCCTTCAGGGGCTTGGTACTCACCCATCTGTGATGAATGGTGAGGTCAGCACAGATAAGATATAGAAATTACGTGCCTACCGTAATTGCAGTCTTTCTGTGTATCTTCATCATTCATCACAATCCCTGCCATCCCCTGGGGCTTCAGTCTCTGGATCCTCCTCCCTCTGTGCCTACCCCTCTTTTTGAGTGGGGTAAAGTTGGGACACACAGGGGGTAATTTTCTTCCCCAAAGGGTACAGTTCAGTGGCACTTCTTCTCTACTACTTATCCTCACCCTATGGGGTCAGAACTGGTGGTTGCCCTCCTTCTGTTATCCATCTATTTAAAAAAAGAGAACCCTTTTTTCACCAAAATCTTACAGAGAGAGTACTGAGTCCCTTACCCTGTCCTTCTCCAGAATAGCCGACTCTGCTTTTGGGTATTGCGGTTATTCTGTGCCTTGAATTCTGGCAGGTGAGCTTTGCCACTCCTTGCAGTTCCTATACAGTCTGGTGACGGACAAGGTCCTGGATCCTTGTTACCTCTCACTGTCTCCTAAATTCTCTCTCCCCCTCCCTCTCTTCTTCCTTTTCCAGATTGGGGCCCTACCAAGTCCCCTAGTTTTACTTCCTTTATGCTGTCCTCTCAGTCGTTATTTCTCCTTTTAGTTCAGTTTCTCTTCCTTTTCTGTCCTTGGACTCTCTTGTCCCACCCTCCATCCTTCCTCTTACCTCTCTGGCGACTCCAGAACTGGTAGGCAGGCAGAGTCGACACAGCTGCGGCTAATCCTCGAGCGCCCGTGATACGTCGGCCTGAGGGTGGCGCGATGCTAGTCCGGCTCCGCCTATCCTTTTAAAAAAAAAAAAAAAAAAGGCTCCTCAGGGTCCTGATCTCCGGCCAGTACCCATCTGTGATGAATGGTGAAGATACACAGAAAGATCATAATTCTGGTAGGTACGTAATTTCTGTCTCCACCTCACTGAACAGTCACTCCGGAATTTCTCCTTCAACTCGGTTCGAAAGTCGGTTAAAGTTTTCAGTTTTCATTGGTTTTAAGCTGAAAAAAGTATCCGCATAGTCGGTTCAGTCTCATGTCTGTGGTGCCTTGAGTACTAGATAGGAATTGTTCTGATCTTATCTGTGTCAATCTTCACCATTCATCACAGATGGGTTATCTGGCGGAGGTCAGGACCCGAGCTTTTTTTTTTTAAAGGGGTGGTGGAGCCAACACACCATCGGTAGCCCTCGAGGGCAGACGCGTGGCGCTTGAGGGTTGGCCGTTAGGCTGTGTCGACCCGCCTGCCTGCCAGTTCTTCGCTCCGCCATAGAGGTCACCTCGTGGAAGCTTCAGGAAGATTTTAGGCCTGTTTCAGTCCTTCACCTTGCGTTTCAGTCCGTCGGTTTACCTGCGGTTCTGTTTTCTGCCTCCACTCGGCGTGCCTGTAAGATCTTTCCTTTTTATTTGAATTTTACAGCTGTCGAGTCTGTTTGGTGTTTTTCCGTAGGTCATGTCTAGGTCAGAGGGCAAAGAAGTCTTTGAAGGCGGGTCGGCCCCCATCGTCGGTGCCATGCGGCGAAATTCTCCGTCACCAACCAGCACGACCGGTGTCTTAGTGTCTTGGCCCGCTTCACGACATGGACTCGTCACGACACCTGCTTCTCCATGGACCGCGGGTCCTCGAACAGCCCAGCGTTGAAAGTGGGGGCGAGCTCTTCCGACTTTCGGGGTAGGGTTCGCACTCGTTGGGCAAACCGCGCTCTCGGCACTTCCACTGGGTCCCCTCCTGGTTCTGACAGACCCGAGGAGGAGGAGAGAGCCTTGGCTACTTGTAGCCTGGCCATCGCCGAGAGCTCCTCCAGGCGCAGGGGCCGTCCCGCTCCTCCCGGGAGGCGGGTGGGCCGCCACGCCATGGCAATCGCTCCTTGGGGGCAGGCTCCCCTGATATGCGTTCCGCAGCTCGGAAGGCCCAGGTCGGCGCCATCAGAGCTGGGGGGCCTAGGCGGGGCGTTGCTCGGCGTGACTTGTCGCTCGGCGCTGTGGGCTCCGGTCGGCGCCGTTCGCGGTGCCAACACTGTCAGCGGCACGTGAGACCAGATTCAGCGTCGTCCTTCACCATGTCACCGCCTCGGCATCCTCAGTGCCGGTTGAGCGCAGTGCCATGTCTTCAGGGCGGCGGCGCGTGGCGCCCGACTCCATCTGTCGGTGCCGTCTGCGGCGCCATCCATCTCGACACCATTTGCGGCTGAGGCGGTCGGTGCCGTTTCAGCGCGGGTCCGCCTGGAGCGTCGCCGGGCGCTGCTACGGTCCCTCGGTGCACACGCGGTGCCGTGGAACTGGGTAGCGTTGGCGTCGGCACGAGGTGCCACGGGGCTGTTGTCGGCGCCGTCCCTTTCCTAGGTACTGCTCCGGTGCGGTGGATTGGATGGTGCTGTGACTGCCCTGGCACTGGACCTCTCTGGCTTGGTTTGGCGCGTGCCTCCTGCAGGTCCACTCGCGGGTTCACGGAGGGCACGGGCGCCGGCCTCAAGCACAGTAGTGGCTTCCGGTCCCGGTGGCAGGTTAGTTATGCCCGCCCTTCTACAGTTTGGCTCAGAGCTTCGGACTCTACCTCTTTGGGTCGGTCGAGCTCTGAGTCGGATGGGCAGTCACACCCTCCGAGGTTGGCTGCGGACGTGAGCAGCACTGTGGTCACAATCGGTGAGACCAGCCCCTACTGAGGAGGCGGTGGCCCCGAGACTAGGGTCAGTGGTGCTGACCAGCAGGCAGTGGTGCATGCCACCATAGCTCTGCAGCCTGGTCTTGGGGTTTCATCGACCCCTCGGTGGTGGTACCCCTCCAGTGGTGTGTCTTGATCGCCCGATTTTGGGGCCCATCGAGAAGCCTGCAGGAGGGGTGTACTGCTCCTGAGTCTCCCTTCGGGGCTGCCCAGAGATTCCAGCTACCTAGGCTGGCCCTCTGAGGAGGACTCTCTCAGACTCTGAGGGGTCGAGGTGTGGGGGTCGCCACGTCGGCCCTTTCAAGGTCCACTCGTGCTCTGGATGGAGCCATAGTGCAGATTTCCACCCTTCCCCCCCGGGTTCCTTGAGGAGTCCCATTCTTTTGAGGCAGAGGACCGTCCTTCTGGACCTTATGGCCCCGGTTGCCTCACTGGGGGATTCTTCGGGCGCAGCCAAGGCAGTACCAATCTGGTTGTACAGCAGTCAGCTGTGGGGTCTTCCCGGGCACCCTCCTCAGGTGCTCACGGTCCACTCCTAGCCCTGGCGGAGGTCAGCCGACTTCTCTTCTCGGCTCTGCCCCTATCCGCTGCCACATTCTCCTGTGCTCCCAGGCATCCTCGGTCCTAGGCCCTCTCACCTGGGAGCAGTTCAGGCAGTGGCTGCCCGGTTCCTACTTATGTTAGGGCAATGGACAGCCAGGTTTTCAACCTCCCCATGCAGCCACCCTCTGAGCACATGGTGACCTCGAGCTCCTCATCCCCTTCTTCAGGGGAGAGGAACTTTCTGTCCACATCTCTCCGGCTGCTGATCTCTCGGGTATCAGCGTTTCCTTGTGAGGATGTTGGAGGATTTGCACCTTTCACCCTCCACTATCAGCAATCCTGAGCCTGTGCGCACGCCTTTCTAGGAGATTTTGGCGAGGCCACCCTTGTGGTGCCACCCTGGCCAGCTCCCTTTTGGGAGGCATCGTTGCGTTTCTGGAAGAGGCCCTTCTCCGGAGTTCCCACCCCAAGGGACCTCAGCCAGAGGTGTGCGCTCCCCGAGTCTCAGGTTCCATGCCTCATCCACAGTCTAGTTTGATGCACTTGGATACTCCTGATGGGCTTCACGCCCTTCACTGTGACAGCCCTCAGATCAAGACTCCTCAGATTTTGATTTTGGGGGAGGACCTTCTACTCGGCACAGTTACTGCTCTCTATTTCTGCTCATCAGGCCCACTATGCAGCCTACAACAGGTTATTGTGGTCCAGGCTGGTCATCTCTAGCCTCGTTGCCTAACTTCGGAGCAAACCAGACAAGCCATCGGGCTCTCTGCATATGGCCTGGAGCTAGCAAGCCACCAAGTGAGGACATCTTATAGGCTAGCCGAGGGTAGATACCAGGGTCGTAGGGACAGCGATCTGCACTAGGAGATCGGCATGCTCAGTCTTTCCAGTTGTCACCCTTGGCCCGGCGTGGGGTGATTAGCTCCACCCACCAGGGAACCTACCTTTTCTCCCGTAGAGGTGAGGCGGCACTTGTCAGGAGCAACTTCCTTCCCCTCTGGGGAACCTGTCTCTCTCCCCACTCGGGCCTCTCCAGGCCCTGCAGGTTCCCTCCCCTTAGTGTGTCACCCACTGAGGGCTAAGTGGCTTTGTCCCTTAGGGTGTAAAAGAAACAACTACCTTCGATGGGGCTTGGTACTCACCCATCTGTGATAAATGGTGAAGACTGACACAGATAAGATATGAAAATAGCGTACCTACCGTAATTCTGATCTTTCTGTGCATCTTCACCATTCATCTACACCTCACCCACCATCCTCTGGGGCCTCAGTCTCTGGGTCCCCCTCCCTCTCTGTGGCTCCCCTCTCCTCCTTAGGAGCGGGGTAAAGTAAAGGACACACAGGGGGTATTTTCAATGAAGAGTAGACAGCTCGGGCACTCCTTCTCTACTACTTTGTCTCCACCCGATGGGGTGGGGTTAGTAGTTGCCCTCCTTCTGTTCTCCTTCTGGTTTCCATCCAACTATTTCTCAAAAAAAAAAAAAAAACTTTTTTCACCAAACATCTTTTCCTGAGAGTACTAAATCCCTGTACCCTGTCCTTCCTCCAGAATAGCCGACTCTGCTTCTGGGGTATTTGCCAGTTATTCTGTGCCTTGAATTCTGGCAGAGAGCTTGCTACTCCTTGCAGTTCCTATACAGTCTGGTGATGGACAAGGTCTCGGATACCTTAATACCTCTTCCTGTCTTCTAAATTCTTTCCCTCCCTACCCTCCCTTCTTCCGCTTCCAGAGAGGGGCCCTACCCAATCCCCTTAGTCTAACCTCTTCTTTGCTGTCCTCTCAGTCGTTATTTCCCCTTTTAGTTCAGTCATCCTTTCCTTTTCTGTCCCTTGGACTCTTGTCCCACCCTCTATCCGTTCCTCTTACCTCTCCGGCGACTCAGAACTGGCAGGCAGGCGGTGTCGACACAACTAGCGGCCAACCTCTGAGCGCCATGCAGTACGTCGTGCCGGACGGCGGCGCCAATGGAGTGTTCGCTCCGCCTACCCTTTTTAAAAAAAAAAAAAAAAAGCTCCTGCGGGTCCTGACCACCGGCCAGATAACCCGTCTATGATGAATGGTGAAGATACACAGAAAGATCAGAATTACGGTGAAGTCGTAATTTTCATTTTTTCTATGTGGAACTTTTAAAAGTGCAGTGAGTTCGGCTGAACCAGCCATTTGATTTTAATTTTGTTTGTATACTGGTGTGTAGTTACGGTTCTTATCGGTTCTAAAAAAAGCGTGTTTTAACGTTTTTCAATACCTGTGACATGGTTAGGAACCAATAAGGAGTCTTGCCTGGCGGTTGCCAAAAAGAGTAAGTTTGGTTAGGTTGGCCATGTCTGAGAAACCCAAGAAAAAACGGCCCACTGGGTTTCAACACTGCAGTGAGTGTGGGGAGGTCTTTGCTAAGGCCGATCCCCACACCACCTGTGTTTATTGTCTGGGTTTTGACCACCTGATTCAGACTGCCAAATATGTAAAACTTTCCCAAATTTACCCTTGAGAAGAGATTAGGTAGACTGAAGGAAAGGAGGCGAGAGTCCGCTGACCGGATGGCCAGCCCAGTTCGGTTTCGACCGAACCAGAAGGAGTGCCCTCTGACCAGGGTGATATGTCTTTGGGCAAGGAGAGCTGATTCCGAGGATCGGTTCCGACAAAAGAAAGTGCAAAGATAAAGCGACGGTTCGGATCAGAGGTTCATGTTCCAACCGCTGAAGAGATAGCCAGGGCAATTCAGATTGTGGAATCGCTCCGCCCGGTTCCGACCGATCCAGTTCCTTCTGGCAGGGGTTCAGTTGGTTGGTTCCCCTGGTTCAAGTATACCCTTGAAGATTTTTATGAACTGGAATTTGAAGAGGAAGGGAATTTGAGGATTATGATATAAGTGAAGGTCTGGATGTGCCTGTGGAACGGACATCTCCCCAGACAGACCTTCAGGTGTTTCCCTCTAGGCTTTCTGAGTTCCTTTCTCACTTTATATTTTACAGAAAGGTGGCTGAAACCTCCAGCTTCCTATGGAGGAGGCTGTGTAAGACCAAGAGGAGCCTGATTATGTAGAGATGATGGATATCCCAGAGTCCAGGAGACTGTCTATTCTCCTCCATAAATCTTTTGGAAACAGACTCTAAAAATTTTAAAGTCTCCTAATACTATACCTCCTGTGGATAGAAGAAAGGACAAAGAGGTATACACTTTCAGGCTCAGACACGAGTTCTTAGATCAACAATGCAGCCATGTTGGGGTAGTGCAGGCTACTGCCAGTGACAAGGCAAATATTCCCTTGGCTTCACACCCCGACAAGGACTCCAGGAAGATTGATGCCATGGCAGGAAGCAGTACTGGCATCTTCTTTAGGACTCAGGCAGGCGAATTACATGGCCTATACAGCCTGGTACCAGAAGTCCAGGTGGGACACTGTACTGGCACTGGCTAAACAGGCCTCCCCAGCTAGCCAAGGGCTGGAGGCGGTGGCTGCAGATGGGATGAGGCATCTAAGGTTCAGTTTCATTCTGCTGTGGACTCCAATGGCGTGTCATCAAGAGTCATAGCTACATCTGTGGCTCTTAGGAGGATGGCTTGGCTCAGATGTACTAGCCTCTCACAGGATACCCAGGCTAAGGCCATGGATTTCCCTGTGGTGGGTAATTCTCTGTTTGGGAGCAGACAGAGAATTACATGAATAAAATGGATGAGTAGGACCACTTACAGAGTGCTCAGGCCAAGGAAGGCAGGCAACTCCTCAAAGGCAGCAGTGTAGGGGCAGAGGCAGGCCTTTTCAAAGGCTTTTACCAAGCATAGGCCTCTTCTTCCTTCTCTCAGAGGGGTTCTTCAGAGGGAGGCAGAAGGGGGATGAGCAGGGCTGCATCCACTCCTCAGCCTAAAGCCTCTGCCAAGCAGCACCCTGATGGGCCTGCCGGGTCGGCTATCCTATTCCAGTAGGGGCAGGCGGGCTTACTTTGTCCAGGACTGGATGTCTGTTACATCAGACAAGTTGGTCCTGGAAGTAGTAAGCCAGGGACTGCTCTCAACTAAAAAATTTCCAAAGCTGAGGACCAGATCTTTTCCACCTGCAAATCTCTCAGAAACCCTTGCCCTAGAGGCAGATGTTTCTTCTCTCCTAGCTTCAAGAGCTATAGAGGTACCTACGCTACACTGGGGCAAAGGACTGTACTCCAGGTACTTCCTGACCCCAAAAGACAGGGGTGGCGACCCATCCTAGACCTGAGATATCTAAACAAACATCTTTTAAAACCAAAGTTCAAGATGATAACTCTGGGAATAATCCTTCCCTCTCTAAGGCCAGGAACTGGCTAGCCTCCCTGGACCTCAAAGATGCCTACTTTCACATTCCCATCAGGTGCTCCCACAGAAAGTACCTCAGGTTCGAGTTGCCCTCAGGCCATTATCAGTTCAGAGCAATGCCCTTTGGCCTAAGCTCAGTCCCAAGGGTTTTCACAAAGTGCCTGGCAGTAGTAGTTACTTTTCTAAGAAGGCAAAATATTTCAATTTTTCCATATCTGGACGATTGGCTAATAGTGGGTCAGTCTCCAGACCAAGTCAAGTCTCACCTACAAGTGACCCAACAAGTGCTCACTTCTCTAGGATTTCTTCTCAACCTTCCCAAGGCAGTTCTCGAACCAGTCCAGCTTCTTACCTTTATAGGGGCAGAACTGAACACACTCAGAGCAAGAGCTTTTCTTCCTCTAGAAAGGGCAAGGGCTCTTGTGGAACTAGCTTCTTCCTTCAGCCTTCAGGTATCTCGACCAGCAAGGCATTTCCTCCAGCTCTTGGGCCACATGGCAGCTTCAACAGCAGTGGTCAAGGGCAAGATTCCAGATGAGGATATTCAGTTCCACCTGAGAGCTTTTGGTCTCAGAGAAAGAACTCCTTACCAAACTGAATCCAGTGACTCTGACCTTGATCCAAGCCCTCCAGTGGTGGCATGATCAGGACAATTTAAGGCAAGGTGTTCCTTTTGTTGCTCAGCCTTGTTCAGTGGTCCTTACCACGGATGCTTCTCTCCTGGGCTGGGGAGCCCACCTGGGGTCCTTTACTGCCCAGGCCTGTAAGTCCCCAAGTCCCTTCTCCAATCTTCTAGAGCTCAGGGCAGATCTTCCTGGACTAAGTCTCCATCACTCATTCACACTAGTGGGATGAGCCGGAGGTGCTAGGACCAGCGGGGAGCCTAAATTTTCAGAAGGGTCAGCACCGAGAGGGACCACGCATGCGAGCACCGCAAGACTAGCTTGTGCCTGTGTAGGCTATCTCGGCATCAATGCTCCAACTGCCTCAGTTCCTTTTCTCCCACCGTCGAGTGCGTTTGGATGTGGATGTCGCTCGTCTGCGAAGTCGAAGTTTTAGTTTATCGACAACAGCTCTTAATGTTTTAATATTTTAAAGTAGTAATTTATTTATTTTACGAACAAGAAGAAGATTATGAAGAAGAAGAAAAAGAAATTCTTTCCTGCCATCAGCGAGATCGTCCTTAGGCGGTAGCCGGTGATAGCAGGAGATTCTGATTGAAGGTTTTTATGGCAGAGGGGCTGTGTCCGGTCCTCCGCCTTTAATTAAGGGGGTTGACTATGGACAGTCCTGTGCTCGGGGGACAGTCCTCCAAAGCACAAATCTAGCAGTTCCGGTGATCCAGCTCCGCTTGACCTCGAGCTCCTCTTCCTCATTCGGGAAGAAGAATCGGTGCCACTCGAGGTTGCCCGTTGGTATGTCTGCACAAGGAATGTTACGTCGAGGAGGCGATGGGTCTGAACCGACTTTGGTGAGGTTCCTCTTGGCCCGCTCCTAACGGCTGCTTTCTCGACTCCGAGCTCCTTCTCTGTCCTCGCTGGAGCTCGGGTGGGCAGTTCACCTCTGGGTCGCTCCTATGGAGCAGGGGTTTGACTTTCCAGTTTTCCTGGCTCTGTTCCTGATTTTGGGACCTCTGGGCCTCAGAGCCGTTGGACGGAGCTGGGTTGATTGGATCACGTATGGTGAGGTTCCCTATGGGTGCTTTTGCCATCATGTGGAGCCCCTCGTGCCTACCTCCCTCTCCCTTTTCCATGCAGTGGCGGCCACAGGCACCACCTTTCCTTCTCCCTTCTCAGGATTTCCATTGGCATTTTCCTTGGCACCGTGGTTCAGCGCCCGTTGCTCGGTGCCTTAGTGGGTGCCGTGCCTCGGACCGTATCTGGGCAGCGCCAACCTTCCGGGCCTTGGTCTGCGCTGTGGTTCGGCACCATGACTCGGTGCCTTGGTTGACCCGTGCCTGGGCGCTGGTGGCGCCATGCCTTAGTCAGCACCGTGGGTTGGCTCGTCACTCTGTGCGGTGCTGTAGGTGCTGTCTTTGCTCACTCGTTGTCAGCGCCCGTCAGTGGTGCCATGCACCCATGGGTGGGCGCCGTGGGCATCTCTGGGCACCGTGGGTGCCAGGCACCCACGGGTGCCATGAAATGATGCTGTGGGCACCCATGGGTTCCATGGAGGCTTCAGCTGCCATGGGTGCCACTGGTGCCTTGGGTACCGGGTGACACCCGTGGGTGCCGTGGGTGGCACTGCAGGTGTCCATGGATGTCACTGGTGCCCTCCAGGTGCCAAGGGTGTCATGAGTGCCATTGTGCCATCGGTGCCATGGGCGTTGGAGGTGCCCTCATGTGCCATTGCTACATGGGTGCCGGGAGTACCTGCGGATACTGCGTGGCTGCCCCGGTGTCCTTCCAGGGTTGGCATAGCTACTTCTTGGTGCCCTCCTGTGCCACAAGTGGTGCTGATGCCACACAGGTGCTTGTCGGTGCTGTATGGCAGAATTAGTGACACATTTTTCCTTTCGGACTCCTTTCCACAGAACTTGTGTCAGGACGTTGACATAGAATGAACTCCTGTTCTGCAGATTATTTTTCCACACATTTTAGTGAGGCGGTCTATGTGGGATCTTGTGTCATCCAGCGGTTTTCTGCTTTGGAACTCTGCTGTACTGTTCTGCCAGCAGAATCTCATTCTGCTGAGCACTTTCTCTGCTCCCTACGTGGTACCAAGCTGCTCGACATCTTTCCTGGTGGCGGAGTCTCTAGTGGCTATGACCTAGACCTCTCTTGGAGGTCCTTCTGGAGTTAAGTGCATCTAGATGGGTCTTTCCCTGTCCTTCTGGTCAGTAACACAGCAGGCGGCTCATTTTATATAGTGGAGGCACGTCCTCTCTATCATCAGAGTTCGTGATGGAAAATCCTTTCAGTAGTTCCTCAGTAATGGGGTCCACTATAGTATTTCACACTGCGTCCGTGGACCATACTCTTCTAGTCTAGACTTTTCAATCATCAAGACAGTTACACTCTGTGGAACATTTTAATTTAATGGTCGGGAGCCGCTCTGACTCTTCGCTCTTTGATAGGGGTATGTGGCCCCTTGTGATATTGCCTCTTTGGTGGCTTCTTTGGCACAGGTGGTTAACTTCTCTCCAGCTGTGATTGTTAGTCCGGTCATGATTTCAGTATGGACACTCAGGCTCTTTCCGCACTCAGATGGAAAACATCTTTGTCTTTTGTATCAAGACAATCCTCAAAATAGCAGCCTAGGATGCCTTCCAAGTGGCCTGTAGGGGTGCACCTGCAGGACCACAGTGTGCATGGCATCTGGTCATTATGCAAGTTCAAACTGCATATCAACCTGTTGGAACTGCAAGCAGTGCACTGGCAGAATTTGTTCCTCTGGATAAGGACAGGGTTGTCCAGGTAAACCTGGACAGTATGATCACAGATGTTCTACCTGAACCAGCAGGTTAGTGCTCACTC
This sequence comes from Neoceratodus forsteri, assembly GCA_016271365.2. Lineage (NCBI taxonomy): Eukaryota > Metazoa > Chordata > Ceratodontiformes > Ceratodontidae > Neoceratodus > Neoceratodus forsteri. The sequence continues at coordinate 1,629,138,308 of CM028131.1, read as the reverse complement.
CTTTCTGCTGTGTTGGGAGGCATTGTGGATGAGGTTCCTGGCTCATTGCAAGCAGACCTGGTACCAGTCCATGTGTTGGGCATAAGCAACCAGGGTAGTGTGCTACCTCTCTTCAATGTGTGAGTTGTTATCACGTGGTTGCTGCAGGTGTTCCAGGTATTCTCCACATGCGAAACACCCATCAGTGGATTTTTGCTTTCTGGGGAAACTGGTAGTTGATGATGTTTTTACCTATCCCCTCAGCCAGAAACTGCCATGGAACACATTTGCCTGGCCTTGGACAGGAGGTGTCCTTTATGCCGCCTCTCCATTTTTATGATTCAGAAGGTGATACTCAAGCCATGGAAAAGCCAAAAATCTCTAATCCTGATAGCCCAGGACTGGTGCCGCAACTTTTAATGCCAGGATCTCCACAGCCTCTGCAGTAAGCCACATTGACTGCTCCTACTCTAGCTAGACCTTCTTGTGAGGTGTGAGGAGACAGTCACCTGGTCCTTCAATTTCTGCACCTGGCAGCCTTATTTCTGATAGACTAGAGATGTTCCTGGACTAAAGTCTCCATCACTTATTCATACTAATGGGACTACGCCGGCACTAAGACCTAGCAGAAGCCAGAAATCTTCAGGAGGGCCAGCGCCTAGGTAGGACTCGCATCGCGGCGGCACTGCGAGACTGGCTCACGCTGTATAGGCTGTCTCAGCATCAACCATCCAACCAGCTCAGTTTCTTTTCGCTATCAAATGTGCTTCAGTGATGTACAAGCTCCGCGTCATGAGTCAAATCTATCACGACAGCAGCCTTAGTCATTCAGTATTTGATTTAGTTTTAGTGTTTTTAGTAATATTTATTTAAAAAAAATGTAAAGTGAAGTAAAGAGAGAAGAAGTCTTCTTCAGCTCACAATCAACAAGTCGACTATGAATGGTGACAGTAAGGAGACTTTGATTGAAAAGCTGTTTTGGCAGCAGGGCTGGGTCAGTCCACCACCCTCTTTGGAGGAAGGGGTCCTGAAGAAAGTGGTACTGCTTGAGGTCGCCCTCTGGTACATCTGCACGGAGATCGCTCGGTAGCAGGGACAGTAGGCCAACCCCAGCTGCATCGGGGTCGCCTGTGGCCTCGGTCCATAGCGGCCATGGTCCCTCAGCTCTGGAGTCCCTCTGCCACCTGGGGAGTCTTCCAGGAGCAGTTTCATCACTGGGCTGCTCTTATGGAGCAATGGGTTCAGCGGTTGTCCTGACTGCCCTTACCTGAGGACTCAGTCCAGGCCTTGAGCCTAGGGGCTGTTGGTCCGCGGTTGGAGCAGTTGGGTCAGCTTGATCACTTGACACCTTCTTCAGTGCCATCGACACGGCTCCCTTGTGCCTTTCCCACTCACATGGCTGCAGCACAGGGGCCAGCACAGGTACTGCATTCTCTCCCTTCTCCTCTTCACGCTTTTCAAGTCTCTGGTGGTGTCGTGGCCCTTGGGAGTCCCAGTGTTGGGGTTGGGGACTCAGGTGCTCATTCGGTGCTGACTCTGGCAGTGCCAACTGTGGCACCGTGTGCAGCTTCAGCTGTGGCAACAGTGCCATTGCCAGTGCTGCATGTGGCAGCGATCTTATCTGTGTCGATTTTCACCATTCATCACATGTGGGTAGTGGCGGAGGTCCGCGACCCTGCCGGAAGCTTTTTTTTTGGATGGGTGGAGTCGGCCCATCAGCAGTGCCGCCCTTGAGGCTGGCGCTCTGCGTTGTGCTCCTGGTTGGCCATTAGGTGTTGCCGACTCCACCCTCCGCCAGTTCTTCATCTCCACCATAGGCGTCACACCTCGTGAGGAGCTCAGCGAAGATCTGCATCAGCATCTATGGTCTAGTGTTTTGTTTGGCCTTCCATCGAAAACTAATCTCCGTCAGTTCCGTTTCACCACCTAATCAATGCTGCTGACTGGTAAGACCATTCCTTTTATTCTTACAACGTAGTTGAGTCTGTTTTACCTTGTTTACGTTGATCATGTCTGGTTGGGGGCAAAAGTCGTCTAAAATGGGCGCCTCCCATGCATCAGTGCTCATGCGGCCGTCAGTATTCATTACCAACCAGCATGATCGTTGCCTACGTGTCTTGGCCCGCTTCACAACATAGATTCGTGTGGCGCCTGCTTTTCCATGGACTGTCGAGGTTTTGAGCAGCGTGTGAAGAAAGTCGGACGAGCCCTGCTGACTTTGAAGGGTGGCTGCTGCGCGTGAGCCAAGCCATGGTCTCTTGGACTTTTCTACAGGCCCCTCCCAGTTCTATATGGACTGCAGAAGGGGCTCCCAGCTCTTCTAGCCTTGCCACGGTGGGGCCCCTTCCACGATGCAGGAGGCCCAGTCCATTCACCTTGGGGAATGGGCAGGCACACCACTCTGGCAATCGCCCCTTTGGGCGAAGGCTCCTCGGGAGTTGTGTCCAGGGGCCTGTGGGCCTGGGCCAGCTCAGTCCTCGATGCCGTCTGCGGTGCCATTTTGGACCTCAGTGCCACTTGTGGTACTGTGGGCTCTGAAGGTGCTGTGGTCGGCACTGGTCTGATGCTTGGCGCGTGTCTGCTGCCACCACCATTTGTGGGGCCGATGGCAGTTGCAGCGCTGTGGGAAGTTTGCAGTGCCTTCTGTGACTGTTTCTGGTCTTGGTGTCATTCGCAGTGCGAGACTGGGGCGGCACGTTCCAACTCGGCGCCATTTGGTGGCACTGGGGCTGGTGGCCAACACCTGAGTGGTGCTGATCTTATCTGTGTCAGTCTTCACCATTCATCGCTGTTGGGTATTGACTGGAGGTCAGAACTCTGGGAGCTTTTTTTTTTTTTTTTAAGGTAGGTGGAGCCGATGCGCTGCATGATGCTCGAGGTTGGCCGTTAGGCTGCGTCGACTCCGCCTGCCTGCCAGTTCTTCGTCTACTGCCATAGAGGTTGCACCTCATGTGGAGCTGCTGCGCTGAAAAAACCTTGATGCCGTCCTATTTTTCCTTTGGTGCGAGAAGTCCGTCGGTTCCTGCGGTTCTGCTTTGCCATACTCAACGTCTCCGATGAGATCTTTCCGTTTCTTTATTTCTGCGATGTCGAGTCTGTTTTGGTGTTTTCCTGTAGATCATGTCTCAGTCAGAGGGCAAGAAAACATGTAGGACAGGTCAGCCTCCCTGCGACAGTGCCCATGTGGCCAAAGTATTCCATCACCGACCAACCACGACCGGTGTCTTTCGTGTCTTGGCCGCTTCATGACATGGATTAGTGCGATGCCTGTTTCTCCATGGACTGCGGGTTATCGGACAACGTGGAAAGTGTGGGAGAGCTCCGCCGACTTCGGGGTTCAGGCGCGCACTCAGCCGGGCCAAGCCGCTCTCTCAGCCATTCCTCCGGGTCCCCTCCTGGTTCTACATGGACCAAGGGTAGGAATCCTTGGCTACTAGTAGCCTAGCCATTGCCGAGGCTCCTTCCGTGGCGCAGGAGGCCCATCCTGCTCCTTCGGGGGCTGGCGGGAGGCGCCACCATGTGCCCCTGCCGGGGTGAAGAGTTTCCCCGGTGTCGGACCGCAGTTCGCAAGGCCTGGTTCGGCGCCCGTGCTCGGCATGCCGTCGGGTGGCGTTGTGGCCCTGATAAAGCCATCGTCAGCGCCGATTGCTGGCACCATAGTCGGTTGAAGCCATTCGTGGTGCCAACACTGCTAGTGGCGCTGTGGGAGCTGCTACAGCGCCTGTCTTTGTCCATGTCTCATTTGAGCACGGCGCTGTGTCCTCGGGCTCGGTCCCATGGGGCCATTGGATTCTGCCGTCATCGGTGCCACCCCTGCCCTCGGCGCCGTTCGCTGCACCATGGAGCAGGGCAGCACTGTCCTCAGCACCGATGGCACCCGTCGGTCCTGCCTCTGCCCTCGTTGCTGTTCATGGTGCCATGGAGCTGGGTGGCGCCATCCTCGGTGCCAATTGTGCCGTCGGGGCCATCATCGGAGCCATCTCCATCTTCAGCGCCATTGGGCTGGATGGCACCATGGCTGATCCCGACTGTGGAGCTCCTGTTTGGGCTGGGCCGTGCCCCTATGGATTCCGCTTGTGGTGTTGTAGGGGCACTGGTACCAGCTTCGGGCATAGCTTGGGTTCTGGCCCTTTGATAAAGATTTCAGCGGGTGCCCTCCTGCGGTTTAGCACAGGGCCTCGGCCTCTACCTCCACAGAAGCAGAGTCTAGCTCTGTGTCAGATGGACAGTCTGACCCTTTGGGGTTGGCTGTTGAGGTGGGCAACCCAGTAGTCTCCTCGACAAGCCTGGTCAGCCCATTCTGAGGTGGGGTCGGTGGCTACGAGACTGGGGTCAGGGGTGCTGACCAGCAGGCAGTGGTGTAGGCCACCATTGCTCTGCAGCCTGGTCTTGGTGGGTTCACTGACCCCTCAGCAGTGGTACCCCCACCTGTGGTATGCCTGGATCGCCACTTGGGGGCGATCAGAGCACCTACGGGAGGAGGGTGCTGTGCCCTGGATAGCTCCTTGGTGCTGCCCAGAGCTGTCAGCTACCTAGGCTGGCCCTCTCGGGGAGGGCTCTTTTCGGACTCTGGGGTCGAGTGGGGAGTGGGCTGTGGCCTTTCGGGGGGTCCACCGGGCTCTGGGAGAAGCCGTGTGCAGATCTCCGCTCTTCCTCCTCAGTCTCTTTGAAGAGCCACATTCTTTTTGAGTGGGGACCGTCCTTCTGGACCTATACGCCCCAGTCACCTCACAGAGGATTCTTCTGGGCGCAGCCAGGCAGTACCGAAATGGTTGTTCAGCTGTCGGCTGTGGGGTCTTCAGGGGAACCTTCTTCCACTGGTGCCCCGGTCCACTACTTAGCCAAGCGGAGGTCAGTCGACATCACTTCTCGGCTCTGTCCCCATTCCTCTGCCACATTCTCCTGCACTCCCAGGCATCCTTGGTCCTAGCGGGCCTCTCTCCTGGGAGCAGTTAAGGCAGTGGCTGCTCGGTTCCCAGCTTATGTAGGGCGATGTACAGTCAGGTTTTCAACCTCCCCCAGGCAGCCACTCCCTGAACAGCTGGTGCCCTCCAGCTCCTCATTCTCCTCTTCTGGGAAGAAGAACCTTCTGTTCACATCTCTCCAGCTGCTGATCTCGCTGAGTATCAGCGCTTCCTATGAGGATGTTGGAGGACTGCACCTCACACCTGCCACTATAGTAATCCTGAGCACTCAGCGCACACCTTTCTAGGTGATTTTGGCGAGGCCACCCTTTTGGTGCCACCCTGGCCTGCTCCCTTTGGGAGGCGTCGTTGCTCTCCTGGCAGAGGCCCTTCTCCAGAGTCCCTGCCCAAGGTTCTCAGCCAGAGGTATTGCACACCCGCAGTCTCAGGTTCCATGCCTCATCCGCGGTCTGGATTGGCGCGGTTGGATACTCCTGATGGCCTTCGCCCTTCACCGTGACCAGCCCCCAGATCAAGACTCTTCAGATTTTGACTTCAGGGGTAGGAGGACTTTCTGCTTGGCATGGTTATTGCTTTCCATTTCTGCACATTAGGCCCACTATGCAGCCTATGACAGGTTCTTGTGGTCCAGGTTAGGTCAGCTCCTAGCCTCATTGCCTGATTTGGAGCAAACCGGACAAGCATTGCACTCTCTGTGTGTGGCCTAGAGCTAGCAAGGAACCAAGTGAGGGCATCCTATGATGCCTTGAGGTAGCTACCAGGGTCGTAGGGACAGCGATCTGCACTAGGCAGGCGGCATGGCTGCGTCTTTCCCAGTTGTCACCCTTGGCCCGGCGTAGGGTGATTATCTCCACTCACCAGAGAACCTATCTCTTCTCCCATAGGCGAGATGGCACTTCGAGAGCAACTTCCTTCAACCTCCAGAGGGACTCCGTCTCACTCTCCCCACTCTTGGGCCTTTCCAGGCCCTGAAGGTTCTCCCTCTTAGTGTGTTACCCACTGAGGCTAAGGGACTTTGTCCCTTAAGTTGATGAAAACCCCTTCAGGGGCTCAGTACTCACCCAGCATTGATGAATGGTGGCGGTGACACAGATGAATATGAAAATGCGTACCTACCGTAATTATGATCTTTCTGTGTATCGTCACCATTCTTCGCGATCCACCCTCCATCCCCTGGTGCCTCAGTCTCTGGGTCACCCTCCTTTCTGTGCCTATCCTTCCCCTCTCCTTTCTTAGGGTGGGGTAAAACAGGCTTAGGGGATAATGTTCCTAGGAGAGTGGACAGCGGGTGGCACTCCTTCTTCAGTGCTTTGGCTCCACCTCTGTGGGGTGGGAGTTGTCAGTTGCCCTCCTTTCTCTCTCTCTTCCTCCCCTTTCCCGTCCAACCTATTTCTCCTTGTTTATAAAAAAAGTTTTCCTTTTTTCTGTAATCTTTCCTTGAGAGGCTGTTAATTCTCTGTACCTTGTCCTTCTTCCGGAATAGCCGACTCTGCTTATCTGGAGTGTTTGCCAGTCATTCTGTGCCTTGAATTCTGGCGAAAGCCTTTGCTACTCCTTGCAGTTCCTATGTAATCTGGAGATGGACCAGAGTCTGGGATGTTTAACTCCCCCTCTCCTCCTAAATTCTTTACCCACCCTACCTCCTCTTCCTTTTCAGAGATTGGGGCCTCCAATCCCTCTAGTTCTGACTTTCTCCCTTTCTGTCCTCTCAGTCATTATTTCTCCTTTTTGGTTTATATATCTTTTCCTTTTTATGTCCCTGGACTTCCTTGTCCCACCCTCCACTCCTTCCTCTTACCTCTCCGGGATTCAGAACTGGCAGGCAGGTGGAGTCGATGCAGCTAACGAGCAACCACGGAGTGCCACGCAGTGTCGAGCCTTGAGGGCAGCGCCAATGGTGTGTCGGCTTCACCTACTTTAAAAAAAAAGCTCAACGGGGTCTGACCTCCAGCCAAGTACCCAACAGTGACAAATGGTGAAGATACAGAAAGATCATAATTATGGTATGACGTAATTTTCATTTCTTGCTCCTGGCACCATTTGCGGCACTGTGGATGGGGATAGCATTGCCACCTGCACTGTCTCTGACTCGAGTGCCATTCACCGCGCCATGGTAGGGGTTGGAGACATGTCTGGCATCGACTCAAACCTTGGCGCCATGGTTGGGAGCTGTCTCTTCTTCTAGCACTGTTCACAGTGCTGGGAGAAGGTCAGCTCGGTTGTGGTTTGGGTTCCCGGATTGGCACCTGTCTCGGTCCTGCTAGGAGCAGGTGCCTGTGGGTGGTCTGGCACCAGGCCTTGGTCTCCTTTTCTTTGAAGGAGGACTCTGGGTCTGATCCGAACCGGCTGCTGGATTATTTGGAGTCTGCAGCCTCTGTTGGCCTTGGTAGAGGCTTTGGTGGTCCAGACCCAGCCTCCCTCTGAGGAGCAAGTGGTGGTCCCTGAATCTAGGGTCAGGGGCTCTGACTAGCGGCAGTCCAGGCGGCCATTGTTCTGCAGCCTGGACTTGATGGATTTTCAGCCCCTCAGCTGGGCCCTCCTAATCCCTTAGTTTTTCTTCTCTTCTCTTCTCTTCTCTTCTCTTCTCTTCTCTTCTCTTCTCTTCTCTTCTCTTCTCTTCTCTAATCTGTCCTTTCAGTTGTTTATTTCTCCTTTTAGTTCATACATCTTTCCTTTGTCTGTCCATTGGACTTCCTTGTCCCTTCCTCCCAAGCCTCATTCTTATTCTATGGTGAATAAGAACTGGCGGGAGGGTGAGGTTAACGACACCTAATAGCCAACCCAGCGGCGCCACGCAGTGCGTCACCTCGAGGGCGTGCCATCGGTGCATTGACTCTGCCCATCCAAACAAAAAAGAACTCCCGTGGGTCAGGACCCAGCCACTACCCGCATGTGATGAATGGTGAGATATACAGAAAGATCAAGAATTACAGAATGTCGTAATTTTCATTTTGGCACTGGCCCCGACTCGGTGCTGATTCTTGACTCCAGTTCGGGGTGGCACCTTTCCTACCTTTGCTTTTCCTTCTGGGATAGAAGGGACTTTGATGAGTCTGATCCTGATCTGTGTCTGACAGGTGATTTGGACGAGGATTCGTTTTATGGGTTAGAGAGTAAGTCCTGTACTTCAGCTGAGCCTGTGGTGAAGACCTTTCATTTAAATCTTTGCTGAAGAATATGAATTCCATCCTGGCTCCCAAACATCTGTGGTGGACCCTGGGAAGCTTTGCGCCTGCAGTACCTATATGTTCCTGAAATTACTGTGGACCTGACACCGCCAGTGCAGCCCTCTTCTGAGACTCTTTCACAGGCGGTGTGGGACAGACGACACTCATTCCTTCCGTGGCTGTCTGTAGATAGAAACGTTCCCACTAAGGACAAGCCAATCCTTGCTTCTCAAGTCTTCGCAGATGCCTTTGTGGTTCTGATGGAAAATGACAAAGCTGTGCTTCCCAGGAATCCGCGGCTCATCCGGTGAATAAAGAATCTAATAAAATAGACACTCTGGGAAGCAGTGTTTGCTGCTGCTACCTTGGGCATGTGTATAGCTAGTTATCAGGGCCATTTCTCTCAGTATGAATATACCCTCTGGCATTCGCTCAAGGCAACGGTTGAGAGCCTCCTGGGGTCGGACACTAGCAGAGCTTCTACAGATCATTACCAGAGGCATAGGGTTCAGCAATCAGCAACTGAAAGCTGCTATGGATGCCTTTGACACTGCTTCTAGGGCAGCAGCAGCTGGGATTTGTACACGACCTTACTGGCTAAGAACTTCAGGCTTCACAAATGATGCTCAGCACAGAGTCATGAATTTCCTTTTGACAGTGTTTATCTGTTTGGCCCACAAGTGAAGCAGGCACTGGAGGCCATTCAGAAGGTCAGGACTGCTATTAAGACTGCCAGACTGGTTCTTGTCGCCCCTCAGAGGGGCAGAAGCCGATGACAGTTCCATATCTGTCAGTCCTTTGAGATGAGAGCAGAGGAGCTTTAACAGAACCAAACCCCTCAGCCCGCAGAAGAAAACAGCAGAAGGCACAGGCTCTGAAGGAACCCAGTGCCACCTCTGAAGACTGGCCCATGTCCCACCTCAGCTGCCTGAGGTGGACTCCTCTTGGCAGTAGGGGTCACCTGACTCGATTTTACAACCAGTAGAAATCCATCACAGTGGACAAATGGGTCCTCAGGATAATTGAGAGGATATTCTCTCAGTTTCTAGAGACTCCCGCATCATCCACCAATCGACAGCCCAAGCTGTCTGCTGTAGTCAGACCTCCTTGCTTCCGAGATTCAGGGCCTTCTGAACAACAGGGCAGTAGAAGTGGTTCCTGAGGCAGAACCTTTACTTCCTAATTCCAAAGAAAACAGGTGGTATCGCCCTATTCTAGATCTAAGAAAGTTAAACAAATTTCTGTTCAAGAAAAATTCAAGATGATCTCGCTGGTAACACTACCTCTCATTCATCAAGTACTGGTTGACACCTCTGGACATGCAGGATGCCTACCAGCACGTTCTGGTACCAAGCCAGCACAAGTACCACACCTTGTGGCTCTGAGTCAGCACTTCAATTCAGAGTCCTCCCTTGGGCTGTCCTTGGCACCACGAGTCTTTATAAGAGTGCTTTGCTGTATTCACGGCGCCTGCAAGCTCTTTCAGACAGGGGACACCTGAGGCGGTCTCCACAGCTTCCAGGTTCCTCACATCCATGAGGTACTACTGAACCTGGAAAAATGCAGCTTCAGCCCTCCCAACAACTTCTCTTCATAGGAGCTCTTCTGCATACCTCCAGTGTAAGGTCGTTTTCCAGAGGACAGGAGGAATGACATTGGGATCGCTCACTTAATCAAGGAGAACAACTCAGTTCGAGCTCTCTCATTCAGCGGATGCTGGGTCTCATAGCATTGTCTGTATTCCGTGCCCTAACCTGCCTACACATAGAACCACATAGTGGATGCTCAGCACTCAGTGGTCTCCAACTGTGCACCAAGAATCCTTCCATATCAAGGTGACAGAGCCTCTAACGAGATCACTCACTTGGTGGACTCAGGAGGACAACCTTCTCAATGTTTCCCTTTGCCCCACTGGAAATGCAGATCACCATCACCACGGATGCATCTCTGACTGGCTGGGAGCTCACTGTCAGGACCTCCACAACTAGGGTCTGTATAGCCAGGAGGAGTCCCAGCTACACATAAATGTCTTGGAGATGAGAGCTGTCCTGTACACTGTCCGAGCTCTGAAGGATGTCCTTTTACAAAGTAATACTCCTTCAGACGGACAACAAGGCTGTGATGTACTACATCAACAAGCAGGGTGGGGTGCACTTACCTCTGTGCAGAGATGCCATGAGGTGTGGAGTGGTGTCTAGAGCACAAAGCCCTGATCCAGGCAGTTTAAATGCCAGGAATCCAGAATGATCTGGTGGACTGCCTCAGCAGAATGGAGGTGGATTCACATAGTGATCACTCGACTCAAGTGTCATGCACTCGCTGTTGAAGAGTGGGCACTCTGGACCTGGACCTTTGCATCCCACTCAGCATAAAACTGCCTCTGTTCTGCTCCAGAAATCCAGAACTTGGCGTTTTCTGTCAGGATGCATGCAGACTGTGGTGGACAAGATGCTTTCTGTCGCATTTTCTCCTCCTCCCTTAATTCAGTGGGTGCTGCTGAAGCTGGGCATGGGAGGAGAATGATTCTCATCGCCCCACTGGCCTCATCAGATTTGGTTTCTGTTAATCAACAGATTATCAGAGGTTCCACCAAGACAACTACCACTTCAAATGAACCTTCTGACCCAGGGCCCAGTGGTCCATCCCAACCTGAGGCCCTTCATCTCCATGCCTCGCCTCCTGAGGAGATAGTAGGTAGATTGAACACCTCCCGTAGAGTCTCAGACATTCTCCTAGCAGCGACAATAACTGCCACTAGGAAAACTTTCATGGCAAAGTGGAAAGCGATTCTCCATCTGGTGTGCAAAGTCATCCCTGGACCACTTTTCTTGCTTAACAAACAAGGTACTAGAGTACTGGTAGACCTGTCAAATGCAGGACTGCAGTACTTAACAGTGAATGTACACCTCTATGTGATTTCAGCTTACCAGGAACCTATCCACAATATGTCAGTAGCTCAGCTGCCCTTGGTTAAGAGGTTCCTTAAGGGTATCCTCCATACTAGGCCACCAGTCGTGAGACCGGTATCCACTTGGAATATCAACCTTGTGCTAGATATGCTCACTCATAAACCTTTCAGAGCCTCCAGCAACCTGTGAGTTAAGTTCCTGACCTAGAAAGCTGTCTTCCTTGTAGCAGTTACTTCCGCTCATGAGGTATCTGAAATATGTGCCCTGATCACAGACCCTCTGTATACAGTATTTCACAAGGGCAAGGTGGTTCATAGAACTCACCTAATTTCTTCAAAAGTAGTCTCGAATTCCACCTGAACCAACCCTTGGTCCTTCCAACCTACTTTGAATTTGCAGAATGCAGGAATGTACCCTACATTCTCTGGATGTAAAAAGCATTTTGCATTTCTACATTGACAGAACAAAGAGATCCATAAATCAAGCAACTCGTTGTCTCATTCAGCATGGCCTGGCTGGGTCAGCCTGTTGTCATCAGGTGCATTTCGGCATGGATGGTAGCATGTCTCTGCCATTGCTATTCCATAAGCTGGTCAAGCTGGAATGCAGGGTGTATAGCCCACTCTACCAGAGGGGTGCTGGCATCTCTGGCAGAAATCAGAACCGCCCATTGCAGACATCTGTAATGCAGCTACTTGAAGCTCTGTGCAAGCGTTTGTGAGCTTTTCATATGGGTGTCCATGCCAGACAGCATCCGTCCTTTGGCAGGACAGTCCTTAATGGAGTTCTGTCCTGAGTGAGCTCCTTTCTCTCCTGCCGCCTTCTCGGGGATTATTTTGGCTCAGTACTCTCCACTAGTATGAAGGTGGTGGAGACTTTATGTCCAGGAAGATATGTAAATTACCTACCTAACATAATTCTTGATCTTCTTGGATGAAGCCCACCACTCATTCACATCTCTCACCATCCTCGAGCTCACTTATCTTGTTTTTATGGTTTCACTCCCTCGTTGGCAGGGCTGTGAAGACACTGTTGAGTTGACCCTTCTTACATGGGTCCTCTGGACTATCTTATGTCCGGCGTGGGTTATTTTCACTAGGTTGGTTTACACTGCATCTCTCGGTAAAGGTTCTGAGTCAGGTGGAGGGTGCGACACGAGGTAGTCTATATGGCAAGCTAGTCTTGTGGCACTGTGCATACATGTGGTCTACCTTGGCTCCAGCCCCTCCTAAAGAGGTTTGGCTCCCATTCAGTCCTAGCACCTCGGTGTAGTCCCACTAGTGACGAATGAGTGGAGACTTTGTCCAAGAAGATCAAAATTATGGTAGGTCGTAATTTACATTTCTTAGCCAAACACTTAATGTCTACATTTATTTCTCATTGCCTATGAGCTGTAAAATCACTTATTCCTGTAGAGTTTTCTCTTTTCAGCAGTTTTCATGAAATACCTCATAGGCTGCTGAAATGTTAAAGAGCTGGTGACACTGACCAGGAGAACTTTAACAAAACATAATATTTAGGCACTGTCAGCTTGTATTTCCTATTAGTTCTGTATTCCTGCTCCCCATTACTTAGTAGTGAGGTAATCTGCGTAAAAACAGGATCCTTGCTCCTGAGAGTTCAACTATTCCCTGCTTTCTCCCTACCTGAAGTCATAGAGCACTGCTTGTGACCTCAAAGTTATTCCCTTGGCAACAGATTGTGATGTCTCAACAAAGTATTATGACTTGAAGTAAGGAGTAAGTTATAGAGGCAGATGAACTCAAAATTAACTGTAAGGGACAACAATCATATATTCATACAAATTTCTTTAGTATTAAATTATGGGAAGGAGAAATATATAAAATATAAATGGAATGCAAACAGAAGTGTACCTAATTATTATGTTTTTAAAGTTTTCTTTGAGGCATCAGTAGCTCTTTAAATATTTACTATAGTCCACATTTTCCATTCTAATCCTATTCACCAATTGTCTCACATTAAAAGTCCAACGGTTTCCCAGAATAATATTTTTCTTGGACACTCACATTTCGAAAAGCTAGGTGCTGAAGGATTTCTATCCTGAAAAGTCTAGACTTTTCTAAGATTTGTAACCTTAACTAGATCTGAGATATCCTTAGGCTTCCTGTGATTTCTAACATTTTTAAGAAAAGCTGGGTGTAAAATTCTACACATGCAGGGCTCTGTGCAGGCATTCTCAGTGTGCTGGTGGCATTGTGAGAGGAATCAGCTTGTAAGACTTATAGCTGTAAGTGGAAGAAGATCTTCCTGGACATAAGTCTCCACCACTCATTCACACTAGTGGGATTAGCGCCAGAGGCACTAAGACCCATCGAGAACAAACTTTTTGCTGGAGGATCGGTGTGAGAGGCAGTAGCATGAACTGCTGTTGCCCCTGAAACAGCAGCTCGGCGGTAATGACCTTCTCAGCGACAACCTCCAACGCCTCAGTTCCTTTTTCCCGCCGTCAGATAAGCTTCGATGATCACGTCACTAAAATGGGAGTCAAACTTCAAACTAGCGCATAGTTTTCAGTTTGTTTTGTAACTTTATCACGATAAGTAGTATCACTTAATTTTATTCTATTTTCGTTAAATTTTTCTAATATTTCAATTTTACTTGAAGAACTCCGGCCTACTGGACGGAGTCGACCATGAGCAGGTCAGGTGACGGTAGGGAGACTTCGTGTAAAACTGTTCAGTCAGCGGGCTGGTCGGTCAGCCTCCTTCTCCTCAAGCGGGGGTTCCGACAACGGTCAGTCCGATGCCGGGGATGGCGGTCCCCGCCGGCATAAAATAAGCAGTCGCATTCTCGGCACCGTTGGCCTCAAACTCTTCTTGACCACAGGTCAAAAGAAGGCATCACTCGAGGTCGCCCTCTGGTATGTCTGCGTGTCGACGGCTTTCGGTTATCGTTGCTGAGTTGCGGTCTCCTTCTTCGAATCGCCAACTTCTGGTAATCATCGTCCTCGACATGGGCCCTCACGCCTATAGGTAGGACTCCAGATGAGCAGTTTCATCAGTGGGCCTCTCTTATGGAGCAATGGGCTCGGAGGTTGGTTCTTCTGCCTGGCTCGGTTGCCTTGGGCCCTCGGGCCCTCCGGCGATCAGGTAGGGCGGTTGGACCTTCCTAGTCGCGTGGCGCCTTCTTGGTGCCAGCGACTCCGTGCTAAGTGTTTCCCCCTCCATGGCTGCGGCGCGGGCCTCACCGATGCCCATATCTCCTGGTTTTCCTTCTCTAGCTTTCCAGGTTCCTGGGGCTCTTCGGTGCCTTCCGCAGGGTCTGTTGGCTTAGCCGAGCGCCATTTTCGGTGCCGCTGGGTCTGCGGCAGTGGTGCCGTTGGATAGGCGGCGCCGTTCGCGGCGCCAATGCAACATCGTCCGCGGCGTCGTGGGCAGCGCGCCCGTGCGGCATTGTTAAGTCAGCGGCGCGCCCGGGGCGCTTGCGGGGCAGCGTGCCTCTTCGGCGCCGTGCGCCTCCTCAGTGCCGTCTTCAGCCCGTTTTGCCGTCTCGGCGCCGCAGCCCATAGGACTCTCCTTGTTTTTCTGCTATTTCCTCCTCTCCTAATTTTCCTCCTTTCCTGTCCAAACAGTCCTTTCTGGACCATCAGGAGATGATGTTGAGCCTGACCCAGACCTTGGTTGGGTGATGAAGTGGAGAAACAGGATCTTTCTTTGCTACAGAGCCTGTGTTGGGGACCTGTCCTTTAAGTCTCTGTTGAAGAACCTGGGATCCTCTTTCTCTCAGACTACAGACATCGATCCTGGGAAGATATTAAGACTCCAGTATCTTCATGCCGGAGATCCCTCAGGTTGACTCCTCCGATCCAGCCTTCCTTGAGGCGCTGTCTCAAATGGTATGGAATAATCCTGCTCTTATTCCCTCAGTGGCTAAATCCATTGATAAAGTATTCAGCTCCCAAGGATCGTCCCATTTGGCATCCCAAGCCTTTGCGGATCCTATTGTAGTCCTGGCGAGAATGACAAGGTCGTTCTTCCTCAAACTACTACAGCTCGACCTATTAACAAAGAGTCTCGTAAGATTGATACATTAGGTAAGAGAGTCTTTGCTCCTCCACTCTAAGTTCGTGTTGCCAGTTATCAAGGCTATTTTTCTCAGTATGAGTATATCCTGTGGCACTCTATGAAAAGAATGGTTGAAGCTCTTCCAGATTCGGATTCCAAGTCAGAGCTTCTTCTGACCGTTATTAGAGTGGAAGTCAATAACCAACAGGTCAAAGCCGCCATGGGCGCTTTCGACACTGCTTCTCGCTCAGCAGCTGCTGCGGGGTTGTACTCGGCGCCATTCCTGGCTGCGTACTTCTGGCTTCACGAATGATGCTCAGCAGCAGGTGATGGCGCTGCCTTTTGATGGCTCCTTTCTTTTTGGCCCTCAGGTGGAGCAAGCCTTAGAGGCCACTCAGAAGACTAGATCGGCCATTAAGTTGGCCAGACCTCCGCCTGCCCCTCTCGGGGCATGTGAACAGGCGTCAGTTTCATAGTCGTCAGTCCTTCGAGGCAGAGGCAGGAAGCTTCCATAAAGCCAACCTGCCCAACCTCAAAGAAAGAGCGCAGAAAGCGCAGGGCCTAAAGCTCCCAGCCTACCTTATAGTCGTTGGCCCAAGTTCCATCCACTCTGCCCGGTGGAACTTTCTCCTCCAGTGGGAGGTCGTCTGATGTACTTCTACACAGTGGAAGTCCATAACTTCGGACAAATGGGTCCTTCGGATAATTGCGAGGTTATTCTCTCAATTTCTGGAAACCCCAATTGTCCTCCCAGACTACAACCCAGGTTGTCGGCCTCTCAGTCAGACCTCCTCACATGAGAGTCCAGGGCCTTCTGAACAACAGGGCAATAGAACTGGTGCCCCGCATCTCGAAACACAGGGTTCTCCATTACTTTCTGGTTCCAAAGAAATCTGGGGATCGCCCATTCTAGACCTCAGAAAGTTAAACAAATTCCTCCCCAGGGAGAAATTCAAGATGATTTCCCTAGGTACCCTGTTACCCTTGCTGCATCAGCACGACTGGCTGGCCTCTCTGGATATGCAGGATGCTTACCAGCATATCCCGTCCACCGACCCACGCAAGTTCCTCAGGTTTGTAGCTTTGGGTCAGCATTATCAGTTCAGAGTCCTGCCCTTTGGGCTATCCTCGGCGCGCGAGTTTTACAAAGTGTTGTGCAGTTCTCGCGGCACATCTCAGCAAAGCGGACTCCAGTGTTTCCCTACCTGGACGATTGGCTTCTAGCAAGCCCTTCCGGCCAAGGGACTTTGGAAGCCGTGCAAGCGACTTCTCGTCTTCTCACGTCCATGGGAGTTCTGCTGAATTTGAAAAATCCAACTGCAACCCTCCCAGAGCTCCTTTTCATAGGGACGCTTCTAGACACCTCTTCAGCGAGCTTTCCTTCCAGAGGACAGAAGACTCGACATCCTTCAAATGGCCCGTTACATCAGGGAGAACCAATCGGTTACAGCTCTCGATGCAATGCATGTTGGGTCTCATGGTCCTCGGTCTTCACTGTCCCTCTGGCCCGACTGCACATGAGAACCACCAATGGATGCTCTCCACTCAGTGGTCCCGACCTCTCACCCCAGTCTTATCCCATCAAGGTGGCGGGCCCTTGAAGGTCTCTCACCTGGTGGTCTCAAGAAACAATCTCCTGGAAGGATTCCCTTTGCTCCCCGGATCATCAGATCTCCATCACCACAGGCGCATCGCTAATGGGATGGGGAGCTCACTGTCTCTCCTCCACTCAAGGTGTATGGACTCAGTTCGAGCTCATCTCCACATAAATGTCCTGGAGATGAGGCGGTCCTCTATGCAATCCGAGCTCTGAAGGATGTCCTTTGTCACAAGAACATTCTCCTTCAAGCGGACAACAAAGCAGTGATGTATTACATCAACAAGCAAAGCGGTGCTCATTCTTATCCCTTTGCAGGAAGCAATGAGGGTGTGGGAGTGGTGCTTGGAGCACAAGTCTCTGATTCAAGCGGTTTATCTGCCAGGTATACAAAGCGACCTAGCAGATCACCTCAGCAGAGCGGAGGCAGACCCTCACAGTGGTCTCTCGATCCAGCCGTAGCTCGGTCCCTGTTCAAGGTGGGGACTCCAGACCTGGACCTTTTGCATCCCCACTCAGCAAAACTGCCTCTCTTCTGCTCCAGAAATCCAGGGCCTGGCATTTTCTGTCAGGATGCGTTCAGGCTGCGGTGGACAAAGCGCTTTCTTTCGCCTTTCCACCTTCCTCTAATCCAGAGAGTACTCCTCAAGTTCGAGTCTCAGGGGACCAAGATGATTCTCATTGCTCCTTCCTGGCCTCGGCAACTATGGTTTCCTCTACTCAACAGTATGTTGGCAGCCTCTCGAGACCACTTCCTTTGCAAATCAGTCTTTTGACTCAGGGTTCGTTGGTCCATCCCAACCTGAAATCACTTCACCTTCATGCTTGGCTCCTGAAGAGATAGAAGTGAATCGGTTCAACGTCTCGTAGAGTCTCAGACATCCTTCTGGCTGCTCGGGCCCAGCCACCAGCATCTGCAACTTCAAATAGAGCGTTTTCTCTCTGGTTGCAAAATCCTCTTGGAATCCCTTTTCCTATCCTCCTGGCAAGGTTCTGGAGTATCTTTTGGACCTGTCAAACTTAGGTCTTCAGTACTCCACAGTTAAAGTTCACTTAGTGCCATCTCAGCGTTCCATGAGCGGTTTCTTCCTTAACTCTGGCTCAGTTACCTATAGTGAAGAGATTTCTTAAGGATTCTCCATACCAGACCCCTGTTAAGCGTCCAGTTGCAGCCTGGGACATTAACCTAGTGCTGGACATGCTCACTCGGAAGCCTTCGAACCCTTAGCTACCTGTGAGCTAAATTTCTTACCTGGAAGACTGCCTTCCTGGTGGCCATTACCTCAGCCCGCAGGGTCTCTGAGATACATGCCTGGTTACGGACCCTCCAGTATACTGTATTCCATAAAGACAAGGTAGTTCTCCGTGCTCATCCTAAATTTCTTCCCAAGGTTGTGTCAGAATTCCATCTAAACCAACCTCTGGTACTTCCGCCTTAGCTAATTTCCAAAATGAAGGAACGAGCTCTTCATTCCTTGGATGTTAAGAAACCTTGCGGTTCTATTTAGATAGAACCAAGGATGTCATAGACTCAGCAACTGTTCGTTTCTTTCAGCGACACCGGCTGGGTCAACCTGTCGCTATTAGATGCATCTCTTCATGGTTAGTGGCATGCCTTCGTCATTGCTATTCCATGGCTCAAGTTAAATTAGAAGGTAGAGTGTCGCTCACTCTACTAGAGGCGATCGCGACATCCCTAGCGGAAGTCGCAATGTTCCAATTGCAGATATATGCAAGCACTACCTGGAGCTCAGTGCATACCTTCGTTAAGCACTATGCACTGGATGTTCATGCTAGACGACATTCCGCATTGGCAGAACTGTCCTTAATGGGCTTCTATCTTAGATCGTGAGCTCTGGCTCTCCTGCCGCCCTTTTGGGGGATTATCAGCTTGGTACTCTCCCACTAGTGTGAATGAGTGGTGGAGACTTATGTCCAGGAAGATAGGAAAATTACGTACCTACCGTAATTCTTGATCTTCTTGACGATTCTCCACCCATCATCTACACGCCCACCCTCCATCCCCGAGCTCACCGCTGTATTGGTCTTCACTCCTCAAATCTTTAGGCGTGAGGACTTCTTTGCTGACCCTTCTTACGGGTCATACGGACTATCTTATGTCCGTTTTTAATGTTGGGTTTACTCTTTCGTTAGTTGCGCTGCACCTCCTTGGTAAAAGGTACTGAGGCGGTTGGAGGTCGTCGCTGAGATGGTCATTACCTTTCGAGCCGCTGCTTTCGCTGACGCCGTGTCCTGGCGCTGTCTCTCTCGCCGACCCTCCAGCAAAAGTTTGCTCCCGATGGGTCTTAGTGCCTCCGGCGCTAATCCCACTAGTGTGAATGAGTGGTGAGACTCGTCCAAGAAGATCAAGAATTACGGTGCGTAATTTCCCTTTCTTGTGCTGACCTGCACAGCATGATCCATCTCTGCTTCTTTGCTCCATGAAGCCCATTTTCAACTATCTTTGTTCCCTGACCCAGTCAGGCTGGCAGTTACATCTCTGAAGGCATGCTTGACTGCCATCTTGGTGCACCATGTGAAAGCTGGTATACCAGTGGTGGTGGTGGCACAGGAGAAAGGATCTCCTGTTGTGCACTCTGCCTTCACTGTGGGACTTATCACTGGTGTCACAGCTCATGAGCATTGGAGTGTATAGACAAATGTCATCTGTCACATTCATTGTTGAAGACCATGGGCTCAATTCTTAAAGCCCTGATATTGACGCAAGGTGCCTACACCAAACATAAATGGTGCAAGTAGCACCTTGCATCTCACAAACTTCCCCTGAACAGTTCACAAAAGCAATGGGAGAGGTTGCCACAAGTGTGGGAACTTTGGCGCGGGACCTCTCTCATACCAGAATCTGGTGCAGGGTCCCTATGGCCAGGGGCTTCAGTGCAAGCTGCTGTTTGTCACAGCTTGGCGCTGATCTAAGCCCTTTGAGGATCGAGCCCCATGTTCTTTGACACCATCACCTCAGCTAGATTGGTAAGTGAACTCCAGATGTTTTCTGAAGTGTACCAGTAACTGGTTTTCCACAAGGACAAGGTTATCCTGTCCCCTGTGAAGTTCCTGCCAAGCTCATCTTTAAATTCCATCTGAACCAAGCCTTCATGCTACTCATTTTTTTTCTAAAGCTGCATGCTTCAGGCGCTGTGAACCTCCACACTGATGTCCACAGTGTTCTGCACTTCTGCTGAGGATTAAGGCAAATTTCATAGTGAGGCCCACCTCAGGCTTTTGTCACATATGCTGAAATGGCCCTAAGCAGACCAAGAGCCAAACAGACCATCTGCATGTGGGACCATATTTTGCATTGGACTCTTACCAGCTGAATGAGCAGGAGCTGTCTAGGAGTCTTCTTGCTTACTTCACCCAACATACTACTGCCTCTGTTGGTGTTTTCTGGTTGCACACATGTTAATATCCTATAACAGTATCAAGATATACAGTCACCAGGATGCTGCTTTGGGGCCATATTCCTTCAGTCTCTATTTGTCTTGTGTTTGTGCCTTGCCCTTCCTCCAGGATGTCTGCTAGTAGTCTGCCTAAGTGTGGATAAGGAACTGAATCTAGATAGTTTGAAGAATATTTACTTATAACTGTAATTTTACTACTAGTATACGCTCACATCCACGTGACTCCACCCACTCACCCCGGCAATACTTGCTTTTTGTACCTATTCTAGTATGCAGATTTGAGACCAGTAGGGCAGAACCAAAAGACGAATGATTGGGTGGTAGGAGGAGTCAAGCTTGAAGGCTGCTTCTGGTGACTGAGCATGCGAGTGGAAGACTGTCTAAGTAAGGATGGGAACTAAATGCTAGTAGCAGAACCACAGATACAGGATAGTAACCAATGCATTAGCTAGCTAAAGAAAATAACTTTTGCCACTGTCGCCACAAGAAGCCTGTTTTTACGCTTAGCAAGTTTCTGATTAACTCCTCCACACTGTTGCTGTTTGTTAAAAGTAGCTGTGGGTCACTAAATGCAGCTGCTAGTTTAACCAGGAGTAGCACACTAAGCTGAAAGTTAATAGAAAATAGTCAATAGAAAGCTTCACTTCAGCTACACTAAGCGGTACAAATCTGTCATTAAAGGTTAACAAGGTTTAATAAAACAAATATGGCCTGAAGTACAGTACTTGGCTAATAGTAAACAACTACTGTCTCTGGGTTAAAAAATTATCTCAATAGACAATAATGCCCTTGAACTTCAGCTTTTGGCATAATAACCCAATGCCGGTCACTTGTACAGCCTCAGCCACTAGTTTTCCATCACAGGCC
This sequence comes from Neoceratodus forsteri, assembly GCA_016271365.2. Taxonomy (NCBI): domain Eukaryota; kingdom Metazoa; phylum Chordata; order Ceratodontiformes; family Ceratodontidae; genus Neoceratodus; species Neoceratodus forsteri. The sequence goes on along the minus strand of CM028131.1, from coordinate 1,629,117,420 downwards.
TCAACTCCAGTCCATAGCTGTGAGTGAGATAGATAGATAGATGGGTTTATAGCTAGATAGATAGATTTATAGATAGACAGACAAATAGATTTATTTACAGATAGAGTTATAGATAGACAGATAGACAGACAGCTAGATAGCGTTATAGAGTTATAGACAGACAGATAGATAGATAGACAGAGTTATAGATAGATAGACAGAGTTATAGATAAACAGACAGATAGACAGATAGATTTATAGATAGACATAGATTTATTTATAGACAGATTTATAGATAGACAGACAGATGTATTTATAGATAGATAGAGTTATAGATAGACAGATAGATAGATTTATAGATAGACAGATTTATTTATAGATAGATTTATAGATAGACAGATAGCTTTATAGATAGATAGATTGATAGATAGACAGATGGATAGATGCAGTGGTACCAGCCAGGATCCAATGCAAAAGTGAAGCATACTGCACTTACTGCAGTAAACAAGGCAATTTATGTGGCAGCTGTTTCCTTCTGTCAAGCAGTAACACGAGTCACTGCATTGCATCCTGGTCAGTACCACTGTGTGTGTGTGTATACATATATCTATATATATACATATACACGTCATATATAGAGAGAGTGGAGTCAGCTGGCATGCAGCTCTCTTATTCCCTTGTCACAGTTTCTGCCAGTGACATGCTGCAGAATACTGCAGGAACACATTGTAATCAGTGTGGCATGCTTTTCACAGATAGTTGCAACTTAGCAGACTGCTGAATGGATATCTATGTAAGTATATATATATATATATACATACTGTGGTGAAGAGGGCTAGAGCAGTTCTGTTTGTTTTCAGCCTTATATAGAGAGCATATAACAGAACCCTCTGCCAGCTGATGTGGTGGGCCAAAATGAACAATGGTTACAAAAACAGGTGAGACAGCATGAAGGGCTTGGAGGTTGCTCAGGGTGGTAGCAGTAGGCGGTGAGCATGAGGGTGGATAGTGTGGGTTAAAACCCTGTATGGACAATCAGTCCCAAGTTTGTTAGGCTTTATGGGTAGACTGAATGGGCCAATGGTCGTTTTCTGCCATCAGTGTCTTTGTTTCTAATAAATGCTAAGAAAGTATGGTGTACAATGCAAAGAAAATTGTATTGTACTGCAGGAAATCACTTCAATTTCTGATGTAGTACAGTACAAGGAAATTATTTATTTATTTATTAGCTTTTGTTGACCAGGTAAGGTGCATTAGGCAAAACCCTGCCTATTTTCAGCTGACCTGGGAGAGTACAACATGCAGTTTACAAGAAACAAGCAGCAAATAATACAGAACCGATATTGCATTGGGGGTCTTATGAGGTCATAGGTTGTATGGATTCATCTCCTTGTTAGACCCCTGAGATTATTTCACAAGTAAACAGTACTTTTCATGGTTTGTTTTATATAATACATTCAGTTAGTTGAAAAACAGCTTTAACTAATTTAGGGATTTTGAAATGTTTCCAGCACCAAAGGGGTTAACCCCTGCATTAAGAGCAAATTAGGTTTCTTTGTTCAAAAATATTAAGTAATTGATCAAGAGGTCAGTGTTCAGCAGGCGAGAGAGAAAGAGACAACAGAGTAGTTTGAGCGGGATCACATGACTCTGAGATCATGTTATTATTTATTTATTTAGCTTTTGTTCACGGGTAAATGCATTAGCCATAAAATTGAGTCAAGATGGCGATTGGAGTAATTTGAGTTAGAGGGCTGGAGATGCGCTCTGTCTCGATTCCTTTAGTAAATACATGGTTTAGTTTCTACTTGAAAGAAATGTTTTCTACTTGTGAAAATGTGTTTCATACACTGTGTTGACAAAGGCTGTTTGGAAGGATATTTTAAAGCTCATGCCGTGCAAGAATTGTTTGTTTCACTGATTTATTTCCAGTTTGTTTTACAGCTCTGTGTTTTGGGTTTAAATTTCTAACTTTAGTGTGTGCTTGAAAATAATGTTTTCATCATGTGAAAATGTTTCTGACAATGTTGGGAAAGGCTGTTTGTCAGGGTCGTTTGAAAGTTCTTGCTGCTCAAGAATCATTTATTTATATTGGCCACAACGGAATAGCTGTGTTTTCCTTAGATTTGTTTTACAGCTCAGTGTTTGTTGGTTTATATGTATTTTAAAATAACCATGTGCTGAATGTACTATTAAGTTGGGTTTTGAGGTAGAAATCAACAAAATTGTCAGTTGGTAACTGATTAGTGTACTGAGGATATAACAATTGATTAATATGCATTACAGTTATTATGCTTTATGAGCTGGTAGACACACACTTTTCTTATACCGTACAGGTCTAACAATGGCTTATGGATTTATTAATGTAGTGTATTTGGTGAATGTTTAGTAATCAGGTAAGTGGACTAAACAAATGCTGGTAAACTGCTTGTTTTCAAGCGTGACTAAGGCAAAATTCACAGCACAAACAATAAATTCAAATACATTCAGTCAGGCGCAGATTGAGGTAGTGACATACAGTGGACTGAAAAGAGTGAGGTAACTCTAAAACAGGTATAAGAGAATCCCAGAGGATGCTCTCTTTCTCTGAGGAGGAAGCAGGCTCTTCTGCTCTGCCACCTTGGCTGCCACAGATGCCAGTGCAGTCAAAGCGGCTACAGGAGGGATGATGCTGGCTCATGCTGTGTGTGACCACGGTTCTGCATGCACAGGCACACCGGTGTCATTGCCACCACCATCCTGAGGGCTGGGTTAACCCAATGGAGAAAAAACTCCAGCAGTGTAACAGCATTATATTGGCATGTTAGGCCCTGCCATCTCAACTGCCCACCACCCTCAACACTCGAGGACTGAAGGGGAGCTACCCTGTCCCCTGATGGAATCTACCACAGAGGACTAGGGACAGGAGGAAGGGACTTTGTGGACCCCATGAAGGCGAGTAAATGACAGAGAAGGAGAGGCTAGGAGATGGCCAGGATGTTAAGGATAGCTCTAGTGATTAGGGATAAACTGAATATTAAAGAAAAACAAAAAAAAAAAACAACATGCATTAGATTTTAACAGGTGTTTGTGTAGCACTAATCTGAAGTGTGGGTGAGTATCTAAACTAGTTTGCAGTGGAAACAAGTTCCAGAACCTGGGCAAGAGTATGAAAAACCTGATAGTTATCAAGGCTATTGAGATCATTAGATTTGAACACAGGAATAATGGGCCCCCATGCACAAGGGGTGGGTAATGCGTTGCCTGAGGCACGTACCCATCCACGTGCCTATGCGGCCCTGGACAGGTGCAGGGTAAGAGGTATGCACTACCGTTAGCACCCAGGGCACCTGTTTGCGGTCATGCCCCTCAGCATGCAGGGTTGCATGGGCAGTTGGGGATGGAGCACGCTGACCCGGCAGGCGTCCAATCGGATGCTCATACCAGGTCCCTCGGTGGATCCCTTGCACCCATGTGGCAGGTGCACAGCATCGGAGCCTGCTGCGTAAGCGGCACCAGATGGACTACTGCCAGGCACTCACCCAGGATGCTGCCTAACCCTCCCTGCAGCCTAGTGGGCTGGGGCAGCCTGCAGGTCAGTTGAGTTGATCTGCCACTCCTGGTAGTCGTAGAACATGGGGCGCATACTGGGTTATGCCTGGTCCCAGATGATGTACCCGGCACCCCCCTGTGCCTGGCACTACGTGGCTTAGTGAATGCTGCATAGTGCATGCATGCCTCCGACGACACGCTCATAGCGCCCAGTTCTCTCTGAGGGGGCTGGGATGGCGGGTGTGCAAGTGTCTTGTGAGCCCTTGGTGAATGCAGCCAGGGGTCACCAGACTCCCACCCACGTGGCATTCACACATAAGGTTGCCCTCGTGCCTCGGTTGCGCATCACGTAGGCAGCTATTTTGTTCATGCATAGGGCCCAATATTTGCGATTTTCCAGATGTCAGGGACAGTGTCAGAGATGAGGGATAGATTAACTATTCTGGCTAGTGAGGCAGCTATGCAAGGAACAGCTAATTTTAGAAGTTTAGGTTCCTAACCATCAAAGCCCAAGTTACTGCCTGGTTTTATGCTAGATAATTAGATCTTCCTTGTCAATCTTCACCATTCGTTACTGCTGGGTGTAAGCTGGAGGTGTGCACCTACTTAGGAGCTTTGTTGTGTGGGAGGAGTAGGCGCCCGATGGCGTCACCCATAAACCAATGCACTGCGTGGTGTTGAGGGGTTGGCCGTTGGTTGCCGCTGACTCCTCCTTCTCCACCACAGTTCTGTTTCTCCCTCTGTTGAGGTAGCACGTGTCTGCGAGTCAACAGAAATAACCTGAGTCAGAGGCCTTTTTCATTTTTGACGCCATTTTCCTCAACTGTTTGACGTTCCTCCATCCCAGTTCTGAAGTTGCTCACTGCGCTAATTATTCCTGGTAAGCCTGTTCCTTTTATTTTCCTGAAAGTTCTTACCAACAGCACTGGGTCTGTTTGCTGTAGTTTTTGAGTTTGTTTCGGCATTATGTCTAGTTGGGGCTAGGAAGAAATCCAAAGTAGGATGCCCCCAATGCGTTAGTGCCCAGTGGCCAGCATTACTCCATTTTTGGACCAGCATAGCGTCTGCCTTCGCTGCCTGAACCCCAACCACAACATGGACAACTGCAATGCCTGCTTCTCCATGGAATGCCACGTACTTGAAATACGTGAGTTTAAAGTTGCAGGGCCCTACCGATTTTCAGAGGGTGGCGTCGTTCTAGTGATGCCATGGCTAGAACTCTTGACCCGCCTCGGTCCCCATCCCAGGTCTATATGGCCTGGTGAGGAGAAACCTCCTCTTCTGATTCAAACCTTGGCGTGAGGAGGTTTCTTCCGTGGTGCCGGAGGAACAGCTTGGTTCCCTCCGAGCCAAGTCAGGAGAACTGCTATGGCAGTCACCTCCTGCTCCCCGGTGTTGTGGCCCACTGCTGCTGGGCCCTCGCCACCTATCCACCAGTGGTGTCTCAGATCCTGGCGCCGTTTGTGGCGCGGTGATCTGGGTGCCCTGCTGGTAGTAGTTACGTTCTGGGGCGGTGCTGTTCGCAGCACCATTGGCAGGGAGGCTCCGGGTTGCCAGTGTGGCTGTGTGTGTGGTCTGCTCCTCTTCAGAGGAGGATGACCCACTGGCCAATTGGATTGGCAACCCAATTCCTCAGAGTCAGGGAGCTCCCTGGACATGACACCAGGTGCTCCGGTGCTCGTCCCTTTGTGGCTCCAGAGGTCAGAGTCTCTGTGGGCCCCTACGCTGCTTGGGGACCCAGGGCGGATAGTGGTTCTGGGGTCACCAGGGGTGATGGTCCCGGCCTCAGGGGCCATGGCAGCTACCATTCCTGCTGCTGCCCTGACTACTGCAGCGGAAAGGACCTCCTCTTCTGCGGACTCTCTTGGGGGCCAGCGGGATTGGAAGGCCCTTAGCACTGAGCATGGGGAAGAGGGCAGCCTTGGAGTATGTGGGGTTGAGAGGTCAGGGTGAAGCATGGGGCCCTCTTCCACTACCCTTCAGGGAGTGGGGAGGAGCCACAGTGCTGAACCCCATTTCTCCTCCTCTGAGACTGCTGAGGTGCCCTTAGTGGGCAGTGCTGGAGTTTGTCCTTCTGGAACCATGCAGTCCGGTCACATCACAGGAGAATCCCCTCATGACTCAGCAGGTTGTTTGCCAATTTGCAGCATCCGCTGACTGGGTCGACCACGGATCCCCTGTGTGGGAGGATCTATTCTGAGGTTCAGAGCCCTGGCAGAGGCGGGCACTTTCTGTCAGGTGCCTTTCCCAATCCCTTTGCAGACTCCACTTCCTCTCCCTTGCCATGTGGGTCCTATGGGTCCCTTGACCTGGGAAACGTTCAGAGCTACTGCGGTGGCCTTCCCTAGGTATGTCAGGGGTATGGACAGGCAGGTCTTCCTCCTGTCCCCACTGCACAGGAGGACTCTGAACATCTGAGCTTCTCTACTTCCTCGACTTCCTCCTCTGAGGAAGAGAGACGTTCCATCCACTTCTCCTCCAACGTTGATTTCACGGAATATCAGCAATTCCTTTCAAGGTTGGTTTAGGGCTCCATATTTCCCATGTGGTCAGGCACAATACTGAGTGGGAGATGCTCCTTCTTGAGCAAATTCAGTGCAAACCACCTTGTGGTCACTTCCTGGCCTTTTCCTTTCCAGAAAGCATCCGATCCGCACCAGGCAGTCACCAGCCACCTCATCCCAGCCCCAGCGGCTGCAGAGGCATTGCACCCAGGTTCCCTAGGTTCTCTGCCTCACCCATCTTCAGGGTTGGCGGCCCTAGACACTCCTTCTGGGCTGTAGCACCCAGCGCACCGACCACCAGATCCGGACTCTGCAAGTTCGACGGTGGGGAAGAAGAGTATTCTCTTCATCTTGTGTACTACTCTGCATTACATCACATCAGGCCCACGCTGCCTACAACAGGCATTTGTGGTCAATGCTGGTGCAGGTGTTAGCATTATTGTCTGACTCAGAGGAATCTAGGTAGGCCATCTCCTCTCTGCGCAGGGTCTGGAGCTTGCAAGGTACCAAACAATGAGGTGGCTTCCGGACTGGTAGGGACAGTGATCTGCATTAGGCAGACAGCATGGCTTCGCCTATCAAGATTGTTACCTGTGGCCGTGTAGGGTGATTTCCTCCACCTTCCAGGGGACCTGTCTCTTTTCCCGCAGAGGCGGGAGGAACTTGCAGGGGCGTCTTCCATCCCCAAGTCATAGGAGACACCTCCTCTCCTTGAACAGCCTTAGACCATGTATAGCCTAGAATGGCTAAAGGTTCTCCCCTTCTGCATCTCCCCACAGGAGACTGAGGAAACTGTTCCTCAAGGCAGTGCCAGGTCCCCTCTGGGGGCTCGTACCCACCCAGCAGTATTGAATGGTGAAGATTGACAAGAGGAAGATATGTAAATTACGTACCTATCGTAATTCAAACAACTTGAAGTCTTGCTTAAACTGCCCCGGAGAACAAAGGGTTAACATTTCTATGCAGAGTATAGATCGCTGAGCCTCGAGCTCGGTTGATGTCTCTGTCTGTTTCCATTTGAAAGCTAACCATCAGATTTTTACTCCGCCTCACTGAACAGTTGCTCTGGAGATTTCTCCTGCAGCTCGGTTCGAAAGTCAGTTTAAGTGTCATTTTTCCGGTTTCTAACTGAAACGTTTCCGCATAGTCGGTTCAGTCTCTGTCTGTGGTACTGTGAGTACTAGATAGGTTTTTACTGTGTTTCTGTGTGAACTTGTAAAGTGTGGATCAGTTCGCCGAACCGATCATTTGTTTTATTCTTGTGTAACTTTAGTGTGTGGTTACGGTTCTTATCGGTTCTAAAAATGTGTTTGAAACGTTTTTCCAAGACCCGTAACACGGATAGGAACCGATAAGGAGTCTTGCCTGGCGGTTGCGAAAAAAAGGTAAGTTTGGTTGGGTTGGCCATGTCTGAGAAACCCAGGAAAAACGGCCCACTGGGTTTCAACACTGCAGCAGTGTGGGAGGTCCTTTGCTAAGGCCGATCCCACACCACCTGTGTTTATTGTCTAGGTTTGGCCACCTCGATTCAGACTGCCAATTTGCAAAATTTTCCCAGATCTACCCTGGAAAAGAGATTAGGTAGACTGAGGGAAAAGGAGGCCGAGAAGTCCACTGACCGGATGGCCAGCTCGGTTCGGTTCGACCCGAACCAGAAGATGCCCTCTGACCAGGCGATACTTCTTCGGGCATAAGGAGAGCTGATCCCGAGGGTCGGTTCCGACTAAAAGAAAGCGAAAGAAAAATCGCCTGGTTCAGATCCAGAAGTCCATGTTCTGACCACGAAGAAATAGCCAGAGCAATTCAGATTGTGGAATCGCTTTGTCGGTTCTGACCGATCCGCACCTTTGGCAGGCTCGGTTCGGCCTGGTTCCCTGGTTCACGATTATACTTTGGAAGAATTTTATGAACCGGAGTTTGAATAGGAAGGGGAGTTTGAAGACGATGATGGTGATGGTGAAAGTCTAGATGTGCTTGGTCCCACTCCCACTTTATGTTCTACAGAAAGGTGGCTGAGACCCTCCAGCTTCCTATGGAAGAGGCAATGAAGGATCAGGAGGAGCCTGATTATGTAGAAATGATGGACAGCCCAGAGTCCAGGAGACTGTCTGTTCCCTCCACAAATCTTTTGGGAATCGGACACAAAAAATTCTGAAGTCTCACAATTCTATACCTCCTGTGGACAGAAGAATGGACAAGAGGTATACACTTGCAGGCTCAGAAATGGAGTTTTTATACCACCAGTGCAGCCATGTTGAGTTGTGCAGGCTGCTGCCTGTGATAAGGCAAACATTCCCTTTGCTTCACACCCCCAGACAAAGACTCTAGGAAGGTTGATGCCATGGCAAAAAGCTGTACATGGCATCTTCCTGGGACTCAGGCATGTGAATTATATGGCCTATACAGCTAGGTACCAGAAGTCCAAGTGGGACACTGTACTGGCACTGGCTAAACAGGCCTCCCCAGCTAGCCAAGGAGCTGGAGGCGGTGGCTACAGATGGGATTGAGGCATCTAAAGTTCAGTTTCATGCTGCTGTGGACTCTAATGATGTGTCATCAAGAGTCATGGCATCTGTGGCTCTTCAGAGAATGGCTTGGCTCAGATGTACTAGCCTTCATGGGACACCCAGGCTAAGGCCATGGATTTTCCTGTAGTGGGTAATTATCTGTTTGAGGAGCAGACAGAGAATTACATGAAGAAAATGGATGAGTACAGGACCACTTACAGGAGTGCTCAGGCCAAGAGAGGCAGGCAACTCCTCAAAGGAAGCAGTCTAGGGCAGGGCAGGCCTTTTCAAGGCCCTTTTACCAAGCACAGGCCTCTTCTTCCTTTTCACAGAGGGGTTCTTCAGAGGGAGATACAGAAGGGGATGAGTAGGCTGCATCCACTCCTCAGCCTAAAGCCCCTGCCAAGGAGACACCCTGATGGGCCTGCCCGGTCGATTCTCCTATTCCAGTAGGGGAAGACTGGTTTACTTTGTCCAGGACTGGATGTTTGTTACTTCAGACAAGTGGGTCCTGGAAGTAGTAGCCAGGGACTGCTTCTCAGCTTCAGAAAATTTCCAAAGATGAGAGCCAGATCTTTCCTGCAAATCTCTCAGAAACTCTTGCCCTAGAGGCAGAGGTTTCTTCTCTTCTAGTCTTAAGAGCCATAGAGAGTACCTACCTACACTGGGGCAAGGGCTGTACTCCAGGTACTTCCTGACCCCAAAAGACAGGGAGTGGTGACCCATCCTAGACCTAAGATATCTAAACAAACATCTTTTAAAACCAAAGTTCAAGATGGTAACTCTGGAATTATCCTTCCCTCTCTAAGGCCAGGGGACTGGTTAGCCTCCCTGGACCTCAAGGATGCCTACTTTCACATTCCCATCAGGTGCTCCCACAGAAAGTACCTCAGGTTCGAGTTGCCCTCAGGCCACTATCAGTTCAAACAATGCCCTTTGGCCTAACCTCAGCCCCAAGGGTTTCACAAAGTGCCTGGCAGTAGTAGTTGCCTTTCTAAGGAGGCAAAGATTTCCATTTTCCATATTTGGACGGTTGGCTAATAGTGGGCCAGTCTCCAGACCAAGTCAAGTCTCACCTGCAAGTGACCCAGCAAGTGCTCACTTCTCTAGGATTTCTTCTCAACCTTTCCAAGGGGCAGAACTGGACACAGTCAGAGCAAGAGCCTTTTCATCCTCTAGAAAGGGCAAGGGTTCTTTTGAACTAGCCTCTTCCTTCAGCCTGGGTATCTCGACCAGCCAGGCATTTCCTCCAGCTCTTTGGCCACATGGCAGCTTCAACAGCAGTGGTCCAAGGGGCAAGATTCCAGATGAAGGATAGTCAGTTCCACCTGAGAGCTTTTGGTCTCAGAGGAAGGATTCCTTACCAAACTGATCCCAGTGACTCTGACCTTGATCCAAGCCCTCCAATGGTGGCAGGATCAGGACAATTTAAGACAAGGTGTTCCTTTTGTTACTCAGCCTTGTTCAGTGGTCCTTACCACAGGCGCTTCTCTTCTGGGCTGGGAGCCCATCTGGGGCCCTCACTGCCCAAGGGCTGTGGTCCCCAAGAATCCCTTCTCCATATCAATCTCCTAGAGCGAGGGCAGTTTTTCTGGCCCTGAAAGCTTTCTCCAGTCAGTACAGAACAAGGTGGTTCAAGTCAGACGGACAACACACGCCACCATGTAGTACATCAATGAACAGGGAGGCACTCGGTCGGCCTTGTGCACAGGCCATGGATTGTGGTCCCTGGCTTATTCCTGCAAACCTCTCTGGTAGCAGTTCACCTTCCAGGGAAGAACAATGTTCTAACAGATGCACTGAGCAGGATCTCTCAGGGCCATCACGAATGGTCCCTGTACCCTCAGGTGTTGAAAGTGATTTTTTCAAGGTGGGGCACTCCAGAGATAGATCTCTTTGCAGCCCCAGACAATCACCAACTCCCTCTCTTTTGTTGCAGACCTCTAGTCTTGGGCTCAGTCCCCTGGATGCCCTGATTCTGAATTGGGAAGGAAGTTTCTGTATGCCTTCTCTCCTTCCCACTCCTGTTAAAAGTTTTAGTCAAAATAAGGTCTCAACCTTGCAAAGTGATTCTGATTGCTCCAGATTGGGCCAGACAACCCTAGTACCCACTGTTGCTGTCCCTAGCAGTCCATCTTCTCCAGTCTCTTCCCAGGAATTACAACCTGTTAACATCCTCTGAGGGGAGGATTTTGTACCCCAATCTTCAGTCTCTCAATCTCAAGGCATGGCTCTTGAAGAGTTAGAGTTTGCAGATCTGCATCTTTCCCAAGGGGTTCTGGATATTCTCAAAGCTTCTCAAAGCCCTCCACCAGAAAGACTTATAACCCAAATGAAGAGATTCAGCATTTGGTGTTCTAAGACAGCATTTCTCCAGATACTGCTGGATTGCCTACGGTTCTGGATTATATGGTCCATCTGAATGGCCTAGGCCTCAGACCAGCTACTCTCAAGGTACACTTGTCGGCTGTTTCTGCATTTTTGCCTGTGGGGAAGTCTTCCTCACTGTCCTCCTTTTAGAGACCCTGCCCTGCCTGGGATTTGAATGTTTGCATTGCTCAATTTATGCAACCCTTTTGAGCCTATGTCTGCAGAGCTTAAGTACTTGACTTGGAAAACTGTGTTCTTGGTAGCCATTACCTCTGCCAGGCATATCAGTGAATTGCAAGTCCTGTCAGTGGAACCTGATTTTATCTCCTTTCACGGGATAAGTGGTCCTTAGAACCAGTAGAAGGTTCTTGCCCAAAGTGGTTTCAGACTTCCATTTAAACCAGTCTTTGTCTCTTCCTGTCTTATTCACTGATCATTCTTCCTCAGGAGAGAGGGCTACACAGTTTAGATGTTAAAGAGCCCTTAGTTACTACATAGAGCGTACCAAGGGTCACAGGTTTGACTCCTCCAGTTGTTCCTCACTTATGGAGAAGTGGGAAAGGGCAAACCTGCCACCAAAAGATCTACTGCCAGGTAGATTGTGTCTTGTATACAATTCTGCTATGAAAAACTGGGAAAAACTCCACCCTCAGGCCTTAGGGCTCAATCCACAAGAGATACAGCTGCTTCCCTGGCTGCTGCCAGGGATATCCTCTCTTAGAAATTTGTCAAGCAGCCACCTAGAAAACAGTCCATACCTTTACCAAGCATTACTCTCTGGATATCCAGACTAGGAGTGATGCTCGATCTTCCTGGACATAAGTCTCCACCACTCATTCACACTAATGGGAATCGGCGCCCGGAGCACTAGGACCATCGAGGGCAAACTTTTGCTGGAAGGTGGCGCCTGAGATGGTGTCGCGAGGGCGCTGCAAGCCTGGCTCGTGTGATAATGAATGTCTGGCGCGTCGACCTTCCAACCACCTCAGTTCTTTTTCCCCGCTGTCGAAAGTGCACTTCAGTGACGACGTCGTGCCGCTGGGAGTCAAACTTCAAACTAAGCGGCATAGTTTTCAGTTTTATTGTTTTGTAGTAATATCTCGAATAAGTATCGCTTAAGTTTATTCTCATTTACAAAGAAGTCTCAGCCTGCTTTGGGAGTCGACCATGAGCGGGTCAGGTGGCGGTAGGGAAGACTTCATATGAAAGCTGTTCAGTCAGCGGGCTGGGTCCGGTCCACCACCTTCGAGGGGGGTCCGACAACGTCAATCCAATGCCCGAGGGGTGGGCGGTCCCTCAGAAGCATAATAACAACGGCCACATTCTCGGCGCCATTTGGCCTCGAGCTCTTCTTCGACCCATAGGTCAAAAGAGAAGGCATCACCTGAGGTCACTCTCTGATATGTCTGCGCCATAGGCGGTCAGTTATTGAAGCTAGTTGCAGTCTCCTCCTTGCGAGCCAGCTTCTGTTTCTGGTAGCCAATGTCTTTGACATCAGAGTCCCTACCCGCCCTCTGGTAGGTCTTCAGATGAGCAGTTTCATCAGTGGGCTGCTCTTGTGGGCAATGGGCTCGGAGGTTGGTCCAGCTGCCTGGCCCAGTCACTCGGGGCCTTCGGGCTTCTTGGGAGACTAGGTAGGGCGGTGGAGTCTCCCTGGTCATGTGGCACCGTCTCCAGTGCCATCTACTCCGCGCTTAGGTGTTTCCCCTCATATGGCTGCAGCGTAGGGGCCACACCGATGCTTCTATCTCCTGCTCTTCTTCCTCCCTTCTCCTCAAATCCTGTTTTCAGAGTCTTGGGGTGTTTTCGATGCCCTCGGCGCCATCTTCAGTGCCAGGATGTCTGTCGGCGTCGCCCTCGGCGCCGTTGGGATTACCCAGCACCATGCACTGATGGCGCCTGGCCTCCAGCCTCAAGTGTGCCGTCTTCTGTGCTGTGCGCCTTGTCGGGGCTGTGTTGGCTTCTGTGCTGTCCTTACCCTCAGCACGCCAGACAGCGCTGTGACTGGTTCTGACTCCGGGCTGCTGTTTGTGCCGGGTGGTGTCCTCCCGGATACCGTTCCACAGTTCTAGGGGGCTCTGGCACTGGCTCGGCATTTTCTCGGTTTCTGGCACCCCATTTGGCAAGGATGGCAGCGGAGGCCCTCCTACAGTCTGTCACAGGGCCTCGGCCTCTACCTCTTTGAGTGTATCTCTTGGCCCTCAAGTAGACCAGGCTCTAGAAGCTACACAAAAACTAGGTCAGCCATTAAGTTGGCTCGCCCTCCTCCTGTCCCTCTTGAGGTGGTGTTAATAAACGCCAGTTCCATAACCGTCAGTCCTTTCGAGGCAGAGGCAGAGGAAGTTTCATAAAAACCAAGCCCCCAACCTCAAAAGAAAGCGCAACAGAAGGTGCAAGGACCCAAAGCACCCAGCGCCACATTCTGAGTTGTTGGCCCAAGTCCCACCTCAGCTGCCCGAGGTGGACTCTTCCTCAGCGGTGGGAGGTCATCTGACGCACTGCTACAATCAATGGAAGTCCATAACCTCAGACAAATGGGTCCTCCGGATAATCCGAGGATATTCACTCAGTCTTGTGGAGACCCCTCCGGATTGTCCCCCAAGCGACAGCCCAGGCTGTCAACACTTCAGTCAGACCTTCTCGCCTCTGAGATCCAGGGCCTTCTGCACAACAGGGCAGTAGAAGTAGTTCCGCTGCACCAACAGAACACAGGTTCTACTCCCATTACTTTCTGGTTCCAAAGAAACCGGAGCATCGCCCATTTGGACCTCAGAAAACTAAACAAATTTCTGCCCAAGGAGAAATTCAAAATGATTTCACTAGGAACCTTGTTACCTTTGCTTCATCAGCATGACTGGCTAGCCTCCCTAGACATGCAGGATGCTTACCAGCACATTTCTATTCACCCAAAGCATCACAAATTCCTAAGGTTTGTGGCTCTGGGACAGCATTATCAGTTCAGAGTCCTGCCCTTTGGGCTATCCTCGGCACCACGAGTTTTACAAAGTGTTGTGCAGTTCTCGTAGTGCATCTCAGAAAGATTGGAATTCAAGTGTTCCCTTATCTGGACGACTGGCTTCTGGCAAGTCCTTCCAGGCAGGGAACTCTGGACGCCGTAGTCACGGCTTCAACCTCTCTCACGTCCATGGGAATCCTGCTAATCCTCAAAAATCACAGCTGCAGCCCTCCCATAGACTCCTCTTTATAGGAACTCTTCTGGACACCTCCTGTGTGAAGGCTTTTCTTCCAGAGGACAGAAGGAGCGATATCCTTCAGATGGCCCGTCACATCGGAGAGACCAACTCAGTTCCAGCTCTCTTGATGCAATGGATGCTAGGTCTCATGGCATCCTCAGTGTTCACAGTACTCCTAACACGCCTTCACATGAGAACTTCTCAGTGGATGCTCAGTACTCAGTGGTCCCCAACCACTCACCCACAGGTTCTTTCTCATCAAGGTGACAGAACCTCTAAAGAGTTCACTCACCTGGTGGTCATGAAGAGAACAATCTCCTAGAAGGGTATCCCTTTGCTCCTCTGGATCATCAGATTTCCATTACCACAGACGCATCCCTGATGGGGTGGGGGCTCACTGTCAGGATCTCCACACTCAAGGTACGTGGACTCAGGTCGAGTCCCAGCTTCACATAAATGTCTTGGAAATGAGAGCTGTCCTTTATGCGGTCCGGGCATTGAAGGACATTCTTCTGTCACAAGAGCATTCTCCTTCAGACGGACAACAAAGCGGTGATGTATTACATCAGCAAACAGGGTGGTGCTCACTCTTACCCCTTATGCAGAGAAGCGATGAGAGTGTGGGAATGGTGCTTACAGCACAAGTCTCTAATTCAAGCGGTCCACCTGCCAGGAGTACAGACAACTGGCGGACCACCTCAGCAGAACGGAGACAGATCCTGCATAATGGTCTCTCGACTCAGCCATAGTTCAGTCAATATTACAGAGTGGGGAACTCCAGACCTGGACCTTTTGCATCCTCACTCAACACAAACTGCCTCTTCTGCTCCAGAAATCCATGGCCTGGCATTTTCTGTCAGGATGCATTCAGGCTGCAGTGGACAAAACGCTTTCTATATGCCTTTCCACCTCTTCCTCTAATTCAGAGGGACTTCTCAAGTTCGAATCCTAGAGGGACAAAATTATCCTTATTGCTCCTTCTGGCCTCAACAAATGTGGTTTCCACTACTCAACAGTATGTCGGCAGCTCATGCAAACCACTCCCTCTTCAGACGAACCTCTTGACTCAAGGGCGGTTGTTCATCCCAACTTGAGGTAGCTTCACGTTCACGCTTGGCTCCTGAAGAGATAGAAGTAGAACAGATTCAACGTCTCGCAGGGTTTCAGATATTCTTCTGGCTGCGTGGAAGCCAGCCACTAGAAAAACCTACAGCCAAATGGAGCGTTTTCGCTCTGGTGTGCAAAATCCTCTTTAAATCCTTTTCCTGCCCACCAGATAAAATTTTGGAGTACCTCTTAGACCTCTCAAATTCAGGTCTGCAGTACTCCACAGTCAAAGTTCACCTTTGTGCCATCTCAGCTTATCATGAGCCGATACTTTCCTTGTCATTGGCTCAGTTACCTGTGGTTAAGAGGTTTCTTAAGGGAATTCTGCATACCAGACCTCCTATAAGACGTCCAGTCGCAGCCTGGGACATTAATCTTGTACTAGACATGCTCACTCAGAAACCTTTCGAACCTCTGGCTACCTGTGAGCTAAAATTTCTGACCTGGAAAATGGCCTTCCTAGTGGCCATTACCTCAGCCTGCAAGGTCTCTGAGATACATGCCTTGGTCACAGATCCTCCATATACTGTGTTCCATAAAGACAAAGTAGTCCTTAGAACCCATCCTAAATTTCTTCCTAAGGTTGTTTGGGATTTCATCTAAACCAACCTTTGGTCCTACCTCTTACTTTGTGGACTTCCAAAATGAAGGAGAACGTTCTCTTCATTCCTTGGGCGTCAAGAGAGTTTGCATTCTATCTAGATAGAACAAAAGACTTTCGTAAAGCTCAACAACTGTTTGTTTCTTTCAGTGAGACCGGCTGGGTCAACCTGTCGCTATCAGATGTATCTCAGCATGGCTAGTGGCATGCCTTCGCCACTGTTATTCCATGGCACAGGTTAAGTTGAAGGTCAGATGCACGCCACTCTACTAGAGTAGTGGCATCTCTGGCAGAAATCCGCAATGTTCCCATTGCAGATATTTACAATTGGCTACATGGAGCTCAGTGCATACTTTCATTAAACACTATGCCCTGGATGTTCATGCCAGGCGACATCTGTCCTTTGGCAGAACCATCCTTAATGGACTTCTGTCCTAAATCTATGAGCTCTTGGTCTCTCCTGCCGCCTCTTGGGGATTATTAGCTCAGTACTCTCCCATTAGTGTGAATGAGTGGTGGAGACTTATGTCAGGAAGATATGGAAATTAGTACCTACCATAATTCTTGATCTTCTTGGACGAGTCTCCACCACTCATCTACCCCTCCATCCCCGAGCTCACCTCTGTTGTTGGTCTTCACTCCCTCAAATCTTTAGTCTGTGAAGACTTCTTTGTTGACCCTTCTTATACGGGTCGTCCGGACTATCTTATGTCCGTTTTTTTAGGTTAGGCTACCCCTCTAGGTTAGTTAAGCTGCACCTCCTTGGTAAAAGTACTGAGGCAGTTGGAGGGGTTGGCCTTGAGATAGTCATTACAGCCTTGAGAGCTGAGGCTACATGATGCCCGTGCCTCCTTGGCGCCATCTCTGGCGCCAACCCTCCAGCAAAAAGTTTGCTCCCGATGGGTCCTAGTGCCTCCGGCGCAGATCCCAATAGTGTGAATGAGTGGTGGAGACTCGTCCAAGAAGATCAAGAATTACGGTAGTGCGTAATTTTCATTTGTAGCCACTGCAGCTGGGGTCCTGGGAAGGGAGTCAGATAAGAACAGAAACCTTTCAGGTCTGCACCCAGAAATAGTAAAGTAGATACAGTTCCCATGAAGCACAAGATATGGTGTGTGCCAGCGCATCATAAGTCTAATACTTGGAGCTAGATGAAGCTTGAGATGCGCGAAGCAAGAGGTAAGGATCATTTTTTAATTTCTTTGTGCAGGGCCCTCTGGGAATCATGTATAACATAATTCATAAAGCACAAAGCAGAAGGTCATTCATGAATTTCTTCATACAGTAGCGCATGTCCTGGACCTGTACTTTGTCCTTGTCACATGGCATGGGGCTGGTGGAAGAGGGTGGGCTTTAAATGGAAAATCACAAGGAATAACACAGCACTGATTTGAAAAGACTCCTGAGACTCCAAACCCTATTTTTCATTCCTGTACTTTGTGCGATTTATGTTCTTCAAACCTAATGTCTACATTAAAGTAGTTTTTTGCAATAAATTTAATTTTTCTTTTTGTGACAGTGGAATCATATCCTCATTCACACAGGTACCTGTGGGACCTGTGTGAAATAGAATAAAGAGAATATTTGACATAAACAGAATATCTGACATATTTTGATTCTTGTGTTACCAACTGTCTTCATGCCAGGATGCACAGGGCCGTGTGGGCCCAGCTCCAGACAAAGGTCTGCCTGGCTGTGTGCAGGGACCTGTGCACAAGCTGACATTAAAGACTGCTATGCCAGGATGCGATTACCCTCCAGGCCCTGTGCAAGAAAATGGTTGCCCTGGCTGTGCAGAGCCCTGGGAGCATGCATGCAGTCAGACACAAAGACTGCCATGCCAGGAAGCTCATGACCTTCTGGGTCCTGTACCAAGACAAAGGTCTGTCTGGCAAAGCCCTGCATACAGGCAGACACCAAACATTGCCATGTCATGACTTGCAGGGCACCAGGCTCTGCACAAGGAAAACAGTCCTGGCAGCATGCAGGCAGACATCAAAGGCTACCATACCAGGATGTGCATGCCCCAATGCCCTGTGCCAAGACAAACCACTAGCTGGCTGCAGGTGGTGCACACAAGCAGATACCGAAGACCAGCTTACCAGGATTCAAAGGCCCTGTGCCAAGAAAATGGTCCCTCTGGCTGTGCACAGGCAGACATCAAAGACTGGCATATCAGGGATGCGAGGGTCCTCTGGGCCCTACACCAAGACAAAGGTCCAAGTGGATTGCACAAGTGCCCAAAAGCAGGCAGACACTAAAGACTACCATATTAGGATATAATGTTCTTATCCAGACATTTTCCAAAATTCCTTAAAAAACTCATAAAAGCAAAACTACCTTAGAAAAGCATTTCCATCGTCACAGAAGCTGCTTCACAAAAGCATAAATCTATTTTGGTTTTGTCAATCGTGACTCTGCAGATTTTCATTTTAATTAAAGTAAGGACCATACTTCAACAAAACACATCTAAAAAATCCCCACACAACCTAAATTGTCGAACAAACAAGTTGCTGCTATGATATCCACCTTGTTTTCAAATTGTTACTCTGCAGTCATTTGCTGGCATTTGGAACTGCCGTGACAGCAGAAATAACACACAAAAGCACAAATGCAAATGATGAAAGCATACTTATGAAATTAAGAAATATTTATGTACGTCACTGAAGAATTTTAAACAATTGATATTTCCAGCAAAGAAGAAAATAAAAACAGGCATTCTTCTTTTTAAAGCTAATATGTGGATCACATAAACCACCCCTCTTCCTACATTTCTATTTTAGATGTGCAAACATTTGTGTGTTTTTATGCCTTTCTATTGCTAATTTATAAGAAAGCTAATTACTTTAAATCATAAACGTATTTTTGCATTATGTTTTCATAACTCATGATCTTTTCAGGTGGAGAGGTAGAAAAATTAAGTAACTTGGAGTAATTTACCCCAAAATCCACAATTTATATCTTAGAAACTTGAACCCTTACACAAAATTGGGAGGCAGATCTTCACCGATGGGCACAATTCGTCTCCCTTTTGTGCTAGAATAGAAACAATCAGTACTAACATTTTACCTAGATTGTTATACCTGTTCCAGACAATTCCTATATTTCCCCTTCTTATTTTATATCCTGGAACAAAATGTTAGCAAGATGTGTCTGGGCAGGACATAAACCTCATATTAGATGGTCTCTTCTTCAGCTCCCTAAAGATAAGGGAGATTTAATCCTCCCTAACCTACTCCATTATGCCTATGTGGCCGTCCTCGGATTGATTTTAAATTGGCTGAACCCGACATGTAAAGCTGTATGGAAACAAATAGAATATGTACTAATGATGTACATGATGCTCCATGGTGGTCTTTGCACCTCTGACATCTTTGCCCAGATTACAGGATTTTTACACAGAGGCTCAACACACTCTACAGACTTGGTATACAATTAGAGCTATCCCTGGACTGGCTCCTGTATTGTATTTTATTTGGTTGCTCTTGTCTGAAGCTGAGTTTTGCCTGCTTGTATTGATCTCACTTTTCATTGGTGGCATCAAAGGGTGTCTCGTTCATTTTAAATTCTTAGATTCCAAGGGTAGTTCCATTCTCACAGTAGCAGGTAGCATGTGGCTTGACAAATGGAGAATACTTTAGGTACCTTCAGGTTCAGACCTTCCTGCTCATAAAGGACCTGAGAGGAGCTGCCTCCCGGAGCCTGTACCGCTTTTGTTAAATATGTTTATGTCGACCCTATGAGGATATATGTGGCAACACGTAATTGGGCATTTATATAGGGGCGTCGGAATATTTGATGGACTCGACCAGAGGAATACTTGAGGCCTGGAACAGGGAATTAGTATCCCAGTTTCGTATGACAGCTGGAAAAATTTGCTTGCAAGTCATTGGGGATATCTTTATTCCATACTGGTGAGAATTTTGCCTGGATGGCACGTGTACACTTTTTAATACAGCAGCAAAACTGGTAAAATTTGTTCCTGCTCCAGTAGGTTGCTGCTGGAGAAACTGTGGAGAACCTACGGCCAGTCAGGTACATGTCTTCTGGTCCTGCCAAGCATTGATGGCATTTTGGCAGAAAACTGCAGGCTTTCTGGTTAAATTATTGGGTGAGGAGGCAGTTCTTACCCCAGAATTGGTTCTCCTCTCCGCTTCACCAGAGGGTCTCTGTATTCAAAGGGTTCTCGTCTATTTACTTATATTTTGGCTGCCAAGAAGGCAATTACTCACCTATGGAGGCAGAGTAAACCTCCTACAATTCAAGAGTGGTTTAAAATTATAGGAGATTTATATTATATAGAATGGTAATAACTTTGTGTAATACTAGATCCTCACAATTTGAGCTTAGATGGTGCACTTGGGTCTTCTTCATCTCAGATCGAGACCCCTCATTTGTCCCATGAAAGTGGATGGGGGTAGGTGTGGGTTGGGTTGTTTGTAGGGTCTGGCTCTCATCCCAGATTGTCTGCACAGAGGAAAAGCTATAAGTGTTTTTTTCTGTATGTCTTTTCTATATTGGACTATTTGAAAAATCCATGGTCTTGCTACGAATATGTAAGATGATGTAGTTATCATTGTACCTCTTAATGTTTTAATGTCTGTATGAATAATTTTTCTTTATTAATAAATAAAACAGACAGTTTAAAAAAAACTCATGATCTTTGAAAATTCATATTTTCAGCAAAAGCCAATATCTCACGATAACAAAATACCAGGGATTTTTCCTTAAGGCTAATATATGACCCACACAGACCACCCTCCACCTACATTTTCTGTGTCCAGTGAGCATACATTTGCATATTTTGATGGTTTCATATTGTTAACTCATATCAAAGCTAATTTGTTTACCTCATGAAAGCATTTTTTCAGTAAGCTTTCATCCTTCGTAATTTTAAAATTCATATTTCCAGCAAAAAATCTACTCATAAAAATACTAAGAGTCTTTCTTTAAAGGCTAATATGTCCACCACAGCCAGTGAGACAAAATTGGTGTGGTTTTTATCCTTTGTATTTCTAACTTATACAAAAGCTAAATTCTTTAGCTCACAAAAGCCTTTTTCATATTAAAGCATAACAAAATGCTATTGCAAAAATCCAGTTATCCTTAGCACATTTATTTTTGCTACTGAGCTTGTACAAAAAAATGGAATTTATTTTGCTAATATCTCAAAAACAGTAATACTTAGGGGAAAAACTAATCAGCACAGCACAGTCCTTGCACTAAACCCTATGAAACCTGAAAGTTTCAGGTTTTAAATCCCAACTGTTGTTTCACTTTTGATAAGATAAAAAGGTCTTAATTTTGGTGAATTTATGTATTTCATCATTTCAGAACTTTGCTGCTACTTAACTGATTGCTATGACATTTATAGGATCCAGAGATTCTGGCAATAACTCAGACATGTGCCCCAGGACGATTTGTAATCGAGCAGTAGCCTGCTCAGTATGCCTTCCTGGTTAAACGCTCAATAAATACATAAATAAATAAATAAATAAATAAACATGCCAATTTTCAATCACATTGGTAAGATGACAGCCATCCTCTTAAGGTACAAATATAGGAAAGTCCCTATAACCTTTTTCTGCTTGCCAGTGTAGCGTGTAGGCATCAACAATGATTCTCTCTTGCATCCCCAAATTTCATCGTAGTTAAATTTAAAGGGACACTGTCAACCGCCCAGGCCTCAAATTTTACGTAGTTCAGAAAATACATGTTCTGATTGCACTTGTTGGGCAGAATATTGAGGATATGTAGGTAGTTTGATTCTGGTACCCTTTTCAATAATTTGCATAAAGTCGAAAGCTACGTGGTCCGCTCCTATGTAGTAGCAGTAGTAGTAGTAATCATTTTTATTCATACGAATAAAGGATACATTCAATTGAGTAAAGCTCATTTTCAATGAAGTTCCATATCAAAATACAAAAACACATAGTTATACATTAATACAACATATAAACACACATTGACACAATACATTATCTCAACTGTAAAAACATAGTTACACATTAATACAGTACAACATATAAACATACATTGACACAATACATTGTCTCAAATGTAGCATGCTGTCCGTGAAGCATGGTCACATTCCCAAATGGTGCCAAAGTGCCCAGAGGCTTGTGCACGCTCCCAATACCCGAGTTCAGCTAGAAACATTATTTGACAGAGTATGGAAAGCTGAATTCGGAAAGTGGCTCTATTGGTGAATGAGGGCTCTAACTTACAAAAATCATGTTTGAAAGCCGAAGCTGATGCTAGGCATGCACTTATACATATGCATACTTGGGTATTGGGAGGCATGCACTATCCTCAGGCGCTCGGCACCATTTAGAGTGTGACTAAGGCCTCAGGTCAGGCAGGTTGCTATTGGAGCAGACTGCAGCTTTTGGCTTTATGTGAAATTATTGAAAAAGGGTATTGAATCAAACTACCAGCCACATCAGCATATTCTGCACAATGTGTGCAATCAGAGCGTGTTATTTTCTGAACTACGACAATTTGAGGCCTGGGGGTTGACAGTGTCCTTTAAATGAAGTTGCTTCGCTCTGTTCTGCCTTGGTGAAAACCATTTGACGCCATTGCAAAGTGACATGACTCCACTCATAAAGGAAACAGGGAGCTGATAATGCGTATTTGCACATCAAAGGACTGGGAGTAAGCAAAGAGCTCCTAGCACATAGGAATTAATAAGTTGACTAACAAAACTTTACAAACACCAGCATCCTTCCAACTGCATTTTTCCAACTTAGACACACTTTAAACAACAGAAAGCATTAGGGAACTTACCTTAAAAGCTTTGATGGCCAGCACAGACAAGAATACATGGACTTCACAAGACATACAATAGAACTGACTGACAATAGTACTTCTGTTGACTTGCATGCACATCATCAGCTTCCATGATGTGTGTTGCATGAGTGAGTCATGATCTTTGCAATGGCGTCAAACAGGTTTTCACACCAGGGCAGAGCACAGCAGAGTAAAGCAACTTCATTTAAATTTAAATTAAGATAAAAGTAGGGGTGTAAGAGGGAATCATTGTTCATGCCATTAAATTCACCGGTATATAGAAAATAGGATGAGGGGACTTCTTCTTTAACATTAAAGTGCCTACTCAATCCTACTATACAGGGGCTATATATTATAGAGGTATGGTAGTGCCTCTGTTTAGGGTTGAGTTAGTGTTTGTGTCAAAACAGGGTTTGTGAGAGCTTAGGGGCCAGTTATTTGCCAAGATTGGTATAAATCGGTTTGGTAGTTCGCAAGTTGTTAATTATTGAACTTATGTAAAATACCCAAATTAAGACACTTTTGTTGTTGGATAGCACAAAAATTAGACCAATTTAAATTATGAAACTTACAGGTTTGGTATATTTTGTGCCAGATTAGGACCGTTTCGTGGTTTGAAAAGGAACCAATGTGTATTTATCAATCAAGCAATCAATCAAAATCTTTATTTATCCAGGTGGGCACCATTGAGCAAGGCTCATTTGCAAGGTGGACCTGGTCATGAATACATCAAAGTACAGTACGGAAGCAGGTATACAAAAAGCAATAATATACAAGGAAGAAAAAGTATAACAGTGTACACAGTACAGTACAAGGTTGAAATAAATAAAAAAATAAAAAAAGCATTATTTTACAATTGAAGAAGTCAGCAGATGTACAATCAACCATAGGCATACAGGGTTATAAGCAGAGATCTTTTGAGTGAGGGCAGCTGACAACTACACATATATTGGAAAGAGGCAGCGTATGGGGTGGCAGCTTAGAGGTAAAGAAGAGGAGGGATATATTACGACGACTGGGGGAAAATTGGTCTAAAACCACAGAAAGTGACGTATAGCTGTCATGTACTTGTTTATTATGATAATGACAGAGGAGGGGTAGATAATTGGGACACTACTGTGGATGGGGTGGGACTTTAGCCAGGCTGGAGCGGACAGGGAAGGGTGGGTGTAGCAGGAAGAGTTAATAGGGAAAGAGTGAGAGCCAGGGGGTAGAAACATGAATCAGGATGGAAAGGGGGAGTTATGGAATTAATGGGCTAGCGGTGAGGAAAACATTTGCAAGGTGCTTTCATGTAGCGATCGAGAGTGCCTTGAAGATATTCAGGCTAACAGGGCAGCTCAGCTTCAAGTTCCTTTGTAAACCATTCCACAATGTGGGTAAAGAGAAGCTTAGAGCAGCTTTGTCGAAACGAGTGCTGACCCTTGTAACTTGGAGGGCAATTAGGAAATAGCTCCTTAGAACGTAGGTGCCCAACACACCTATGGGGAATACAATCTGAGACATATGAGGGAGCTTGTTGGTCACCACTCTGAAGGCCCATAGGGCAGCATTTATTCCTCCTATAGTGCAGGGAAGTCCAGCCTAACGATGAGTACAGGGAGCAGTGGTGTGTGGAAAGTGGAAGGCCAGTAATGAACCTGATAGCTCTGTGGTAGAGGGGGTCCAAGTTAGCCAGTGCAGAGGCAGTGCAGTGGCTGTAGAGCAGGTCTCGTAATCTATTAAAGATAGGAAGGTAGCTTGAACCAGTTGAATCTTGGCCTCCTTTGTGAGCAGGTGGTTAATTCTGTAGAATAGTCCTAATCTTTGCCTTAGTTTCTTCTGTAGTTCTTCGAGATGGTCGTGAAGGAAAGTTTATGATCGAGCCAAATTCTTAGATATTTGAATTTAGCTACATACTCTAGTGTTTCTCCGAGAACAGTGGTATTTAGGGTAGCCCCCATCCAGCAGGAATTGCCACATGCAAGGAGGGGGAGAAGAGCATGGCTCAGCTTGGAGATCTTCACAGGCTGCTTCCGCGTGGGACGACTCAAGTACAGTACAGTGTCATCTGCAATAAGTGGATGTTGGCTTTTTGATGGGGTCATTGATGTTGTTAATGTAGACTGCAAAGAGGAGGGACCAAGGATAGAGCCCTGGGGCATGCCCTCAGCATAGGTTTTAATGGAGAAAGATCACCTTCAGCTTTAACCTGCTGTTTCCGTTCTCGAGGTAGTCTGCAAACCAGCACATAGATTTATGGTCCAGGCCTAAGGTTCTTAGGGAGGAAACAAGCAGGCTGTGATCGACTGTGTCGAACGCCTACTAAGATCCAAGAAAATGGCACAGACATGCTTCTTGTTGTCAAGGTCTAGGAGCCAATCATTGGTCACCTTAGCTAGGGCTGTTATGGAGCTGTGCTTTGCTCTGAATCCAGACTGAACCGGGTTTAATAGGCTTCTGGATTCTAAGTATACTAGCTGGCCACACACTATTTTTTCTAGTAATTTAGACAGGATGGGGAGGAGGGAGATCGGTCTGTAATTATTTAGATTGCAGGGGTCACCTGCTTTTAATAGAGGGATGACATGGGCTATTTTCCATTGAGGGGAGGCTACCCTGGGAGAGTGACATGTTGAATAGGTGGGTGATTGGCACTACAAGCACATGGTAGACATTCTCAGATAGTATGGCTCTATGACATTGGAGCCTGCTCCCTTCCTGGTGTCCAGTTGCAGCAGTAGGTCTTCCACCTCTTTAGAGAGACAGGCAGAGGAGAAGGCTCTCGGTAGGGGGGACACTGTGGGTTGGTGGGCCTGAGTTGTGCAAAGGTCATTGGCAGGGAAATATCAAATGCTAGCCCTGCCATTGCAAAATGGTACTGAGGGCTTCCAATATCTCCGATCGGTTAGAGGTAACTGCCACACGACTTAATTTTTGCTGGAATGGAATTACCAGGTGTGTGTCCAGACATGTCTTTTAATGTTTTCCAGAACTTTGAAGGATTTCTTGAGGCAGAGGCTAACTCCAAATGATAGTAGGCGGCCTTGGCTGCTCTGATCAACTTGGTGTACTTGTTAAGTGCTCTCTTAAAAGACACCAATCCGAGTCGTTCTTTCTTCTTCGGGCTTTTTCCATAAAGTATCTCTTTCTAACAGGAAGCTTTGAGCTCAGGCGGAGAACCAACGGCAGGTGCTGCTCCTGACCTGCACCTTAACCAAGGGTGCATGCTTATTTAAAGCCTCACTTAAAATATCGTAAAAAATAGTATATATACCTTGTTAACCGTTTTGGCTAGGAAGAATTCCTGCCATCACTGTGAATATTTCAAGTCATGGAGCGTATACAAACAAATCGAGATTGTGTTTGCACCGCTTGATAGAGAACTTGGCCACAAACTGTGGGTTGTGCATGGATCTAATGGTGGTGATTATACAATGATTGCTAATGTCTGAAAAATGTTTCGACATGAGAGAACAGATGTGGCTTGCTAACCAAAATTACATCTAAGAGGAGCTGTTGTCAAGGTTCTTTTATTTGGCGAGTAGGCTCTCAATGAGTTGCACCAACCCTAGAGTGTCACAAAAGGATTTCAAGGGAGCTGATGCATTTGATAGCAAATCGTAGTTCAGGTCACCAAGAATAATGGTTTCAAGGAACTGAGCCCCATTTATAGGGTTTTAAAAGTTTTAAAATTGAGCACATGCATGGTACACCAAAACAAATAACTAAAACGAATTTCTCAAATTGAAGTTAATGACTATCTAAAACCTACAAATAGAAAAAAAGAAACACACTTAACTCTAAAGGTTGACAATTTTGTATGGTTCATCAGAAGACAGTCTAATGAGATATCTGAGCTGCCTTTCAAAGATAAAATTAACTACACTTTGTATTTTATTAAAATAAAAATGTTTTGTGATTCACTACAAAAATAATTGAGACCGACCTTAATGAACTTAGGGTGAGTCACGTAGATTTAGCTCAAATGCACTTGGTAAAACACATCAAAAATTAAATAAATCATCTGAAATTTTTGTCTAAGACCAGTACCTGAACAAAAGAAAATCACAAAATTGTAGAAAATATCTAACACAAAAGAAAAATAAAATAGTCATATAATTCCAATCCAATATCAGCATAATATTTAAAGCAGAGAAACAGAGAAACCACGAAGATCTTGAGGTATCTCAGTCATCAGGTCACACCGTAGAACTTCACCATCGTGAAGTAGGATCCACACGGAAGATTTTCGTAGTACAACTGGGGTCGCCCCACCAACGCCATGTGACCATGTCACCAACTCTGTAAAGCCGTGAGCGGCCCCACTCCTCCTCAGTTCTTTCCCACCATCGACTTGTTCGCATGGGTCTCCATGGAAGCTCCAACACAGTTTGGCCTTTTTGTATATGACTTTTTCATTATATTACCTTAGAATCTCTTTTTAAGAGATTCCTTTCTTTGTTTATGTCGATAATTAATCCTTTCATTAGCTCTTCCATCGCTGTGGAGTGAAGATTACCTCCACAGACAAACACTCTCTCTGTATCTGCTGTCTTGGGCCTGATCACATAGTCTCCGACTGTGAGTGCTGCCATAAGTTTAATCAAACAACCCTTAGGCAACTCAAAAGGCTGTTAAAATGTCCTAATGAAGCAACAGGTAGCCAGTTCCAGTCAGGGGTCCTCCGAGTCCCAGTCTCCCAGTTGCCAGCAGGGTCATTGAACTCCCAGGCCTCTATAACCTGAGACAAGTCCTCAGGGAAAAGTCCAAAAGGACCAAGATCGGGGCAGCGGTCTGTCTCCCTGATGGCCTCTTCTCTTTTCCGGGTTTTCCATCGGCTGCAGTGACTCATACGTCTGCTGTCCAGGTCTCTGTGCCCACCCGATGCATACCAACAGTGCTTCAGTCTGATATTCAGGGTGGCGGTCATTGACCTCCGGGTCGTCGGCCCTTATTCATCGACAACGGGCTCATTGTCAGTGGCCCTCCAGACGAGGCCTGATCCTACCCCCAGGCCCTTGTGCTACAGGCTCTTTGGGTTCTCAGGGTCCCTCAGGTGGGTCATTGCTCCCTGCGCCACAGACCCCCGTTGATGCAGTCTTTGACGGTCGCGACCTCAGTGAGATTTTGACTAAATTTACCTCAGTGATTGTTCACCAGCTTGGCACTTTTAGACCTTCGTCAATCGGCAGCTTTGTCATCAACTCTTCCTAGATGGCTGTTGCCGTCAAAGTTGGTTCCTCACACGTCAGACCTGAATCCGAAGAGGTCGATGTGAGGATGACTACCACTCTGATTTTATTCTTCCTGATGAGGAAGAAGAGGAGGAAGTCCTCTCTTCCAACAGGTCCATTGCTTCCTCAATAAGCGAGGACTCTGTCAAGCACAGCCCTAGGTCACCTCCAGAGGACCCTACCTTCTTCAGTATCATGAAGCAGCTGTCCTCAGCCATGGGGTTTCACACTGAGGAGGAGGAGGATGTCACCAGGAAGGATTTAGTGGATTTCCTGGAGATTCCAAAGTCTCCTCCCAAAATCAATTCTCCTATTTTACCTGCTCTGAGGAATGCCACTACTGTAGCCTGGCATAGGCCTGACATGGCGCCAGCCATGCCCCATAAAGGCAGATAAACTTTATCATGCCCCTTAGAAATTCCATATTATGCTGCCTAGCCTGAAACTGAGTCAGTGGTCATAAAGACAGCTCATGACAGGTCTAACGTGCCCAGCACCTTAGCTGCCTCCCTGACAAGGAGTCACGCAGGATTGACCTTTAGGGCAAAGAGGTTTATGCCTCCTCCACTCTGGGGCTGAGGATTACAAATTGCCTATCTCATATGGTCAAGTGCCAGAATGCTAACTGGAAAAAGGCAAGGCGCTGCCCAACCCTCCTTGATGGTACGCAGAAGCAGGAGATTCTTAAGTGCTTGCAGACCGCTGAGGATATTAGCAAGCATCTCCTGTGGGCCCTCTCTGTTATCTCAGACACTATTGCCAGAGCTACTGCCACCACCAGAATTTGCCTTTGTAGGCACTCCTGGCTGAGGGTCTTGAGCTTTGCTGCTGATGTTCAGCAGAAGGTGCTTAATGCCCACTTCAGTGGCTTTACGCTTATTGGTCCAGATGTCCAGGACATCATTAATGACCTACAGGCATCTGGCAGAGCTGTCAAATCTGTCCACTCGCTCTATCACATGCAACCTAAGAGCAGACAGCTCTCCTTTTGGAAGGCATCCAATAGGCCGGAAGCAGCCTCATGGCCTCAAGGCAAAAGCAGACCCTCCGCTTTGCCCACCCCTCTATAGCTGGGGCCGTGATCAAGCATCCTAGAGGTGATGGACCAGCCTTAGCGCCTGGATCCACCTCTGCTTGACTCCTTGCCAGACACCCCCTTCCGGCTCCGACCAAGAGTTGGTGGTCGGAGGTCGGTTCTCCCTCCATCTCAATCAATGGAAAACCATTACATCAGATGCCTGGTTCCAAATCATACAAAGGGTTCATACTCTGGAGCTCACCAAACAACCCCAGAGACTCCCTCTGCCCTACAACTACCCCTTGGCCCATCTGTCGGTTCTCCGAGGAGGTACTGTCCTTCTGTGCAAACAGGCCATCGAGCCAGTGCCCAGGTGCCAAAGGAACAAAGGATTTTATTCCAGGTTTTTCTGGTACCCAGAAAGACTGGACACCTGAGACCCATCTTAGACTTAAAAGATCTCAATCTGTATGACCAGTACAAAAAGTTTTGAATGATAACTTTACCAGGTCTGATGCCCTTCTCAGGCAAGGTGACTGGCTGTGTTCCCTGGACATGCAGGATGCTTACCTGCACATCTCGGTGTTTCCTCCTCACAGAAGATTCCTCCAGATTCTTTTCAGGGTGAGCATTACCAGTTCAAGGTGCTGCCTTTGACTTGTCCTCGTGCCACAGGTATTTACAAGTGCTTAGCAGCAGTAGCTGCGGCCCTCTGAAAGGAGGAATGTACAATCTTCCTGGACATAAGTCTCCACCACTCATTCACACTATTGGGATCTGCGCCGGAGGCATCAGGACCCATCGGGAGCAAACTTTGCTGGAGGTCGAGCGCCAGAGATGGCGCCCGCGAGCCGCAGCGTGAGCCTCAGCTCGCGCTGTAATGACTATCTCGGCATCAACCCTCCATCCGCCTCAGTTCCTTTTTCCGCTGCCGAGTGCGTTTCAGTCGACGTTGCTTGCCTGGCGGAGTCAAACTTCAAACTAACAGCATAGTTTTCAGTTTTGTTATTCAAACACCATGAAGTCTTGCTATATTATGACTATATGCAGTCAGCCACTGCAGCTGAACTGCCCGGAGAGGAAAGAGTTAACTCCAGAGAGTCTGGAGTTCCACAGCGTGAGGCGCTATACCAAAGCTCTATCTGGCCAGTTTCAAATGAAACTGTCAGATTCTTTACTCCGCTTCACTGAACAGTCGCCCGGAGATCAGCTCCTTCACATCGGTTCATTTCGGTTCAAGCGAGTATTTTCGGTTCATTTGAACTGGCAAAAGTGTTTATTTTACCGCATTTGGTTAAAAGCTCTATCTGGTAAACCGTAAGTAGAAAATTTAAAGTCTGTGTGAAATTCAATTATCGGTTCGGTTTTGAATCGATCGGTTTGCTTAATTTAACGTTTTAAAGTGTGGTTGGGCTTTTAGAGTGCGGTTCCCGGTTCTTATCGGTTCTAAAAACCTTGCTTTTAAAATAGGTTTTCAAATACCCGTGACACGGTTAGGAACCGATAAGGTGTCTTGCTCTGGCACTGCCATCAAAAGGGCAAGTTTTTGGTTAGGCTGGCATTATGTCTGAGATACCCAAAGAAAACCGGCCCACTGGGTTTCAACACTGTGATGTCTGTGGGGAAGCCTTTGCCAAGGCTGACCCACACACCACTTGTGTTTATTGTCTGGGGCTGACCACCTCCTGTCAGACTGCCAGGTGTAAAAATTTCCCTGCAGCCACCCTGGAAAAGAGATTGGGCGGCTCAGGGAATGAGAGGCCAAGAAGTCCGCTGACCCGGGATGGCCAGCCCGGTCCAGTACCCACTGGACCAGAGGGAGTGCCCTCTGACAGAGGCGAGACTTCCTTGGGCAAAAGGAAGGCTGGTTCAGGGGAACCAGTCTCAGTGAAAAAGACAAAGAAATCAGTAGGTTTGGAGTCCAAAATTGTCTCTCCAACTGCTGCAGAAATAGTTAAAGCCATACCAGATTGTCCAGTCACTGTCTCAGGGTCCTGCCAGAACCACCTACAGTTGGTAAAAGGTTGGTTCGTTCAGTGCCAGTGGTTCAGGAGTATGATGTTGAGGAATTTTATGAACCACAGGAGAGGGAGGACGAATTTGATCATTACATGTGTGGCTGGGAGGGTCTGGGCGTGCCCATTGAACCGGACATTTCTCCAGACAGACCTTTAGAATCTCCTCCTATTCTGTCTGAGTCCCTTCTCATTTTATGTTTTACAAAAGGTTGCAGAACCCTCCAGCTTCCTTTAGAGGAAGCTGTGGATGAGCAAGAGGAGCCTGATTATGTAGAAATGATGGATATACCAGAGTCTAGGAGGTTGTCTATTCCTTTGCATAAGTCATTTAGGAAGCAAACAACAAAGATTTTAAAAATCCTCATTCTGTCCCTCCTGTAGATAAAAAATGGACAGAAGATATACCTTGTCAGGCTCTGATACAGACTTCCTCACTGAGCAGTGTAGTCATGTAGGTGGGTACAAGCTGCAGCCTGTGACAAGGCTAATATTCCTCTGGCCTCACATCCTCCTGATAAGGATTCCAGGAAGATTGATGCCATGGCGAAAAACAGTATATGGCAGCTTCTTTGGGACTCAGGCAGGCAAATTATATGGCTTATGTGGCTAGATATCAGAAATCTAGGTGGGACACAGTATTGCAGTTAGCCAAGCAGGCCCATGGCCAGCTGGCTAGTGAGTTGGAACAGGTGGCTGCTGATGGCATTGAAGCCTCTAAAGTTCAATTTCATACTGCTGTTGATGTTAATGATGTTTCCTCTAGGGTCATGGCCACTTCTGTAGCTTTCCGTAGGTTGGCATGGCTCAGATGCACTAATCTGTCCCAAGATACTCAGTCAAAGGCTATGGATTTTCCTGTTGTGGGTAATTCTCTGTTTGGGGAACAAACAGAAAACTATATGAAGAAGATGGATGAATACAGAACTACCTACAAAAGTGCCCAGGCTAAGAGAGGCATGCCACTCCACAGAGGCATGCTCCCAGAGGTAGGGGCAGGCCTTTCCTCAGGCCTTTTACCAATTTCAGGCCTCCTCTGCATTTGCACAGAGGGGTTTCTTTAGAGGCAGAGGTAGACGGGCACAAGTAAACCGCCCCCTCCCCTCAGCCTAAGGCTACTGCCAAGCAGGCACCCTAATGGGGTGCCCAGGGCAGATCTCCTGTACCAGTGGGGGCAGGTTGGTTTATTCAGCCAGAACTGTGTGCCCTAACTTCGGACAGGTGGGTTCTGGAGGTAATAGGCAGGGGTCTGGTTCTCAGCTTCAAACAGTTCCGAAGATGAGCCAGACATTTCCACCTCAAATCCTTCAGAAGCCCTTG
Organism: Neoceratodus forsteri; assembly: GCA_016271365.2. Taxonomy (NCBI): domain Eukaryota; kingdom Metazoa; phylum Chordata; order Ceratodontiformes; family Ceratodontidae; genus Neoceratodus; species Neoceratodus forsteri. Next base: position 1,629,085,266 of record CM028131.1, on the reverse strand, counting down.
CTTTGGAAGCAGAGGTTTCTTCTCTTTTGGACTGCAAAGCAGTAGAAGGGTCCTCCTTGCCATCAGGGCAGGGGCTGTACTCAAGATACTTTCTTACCCAAAAAAGACGGAGAATGGCAGCCCATTTTAGATTTAAGGTACCTGAACAAGCATCTTTTGAAACCAAAGTTCAAAATGTTAACTCTGACAATGATTTTGCCCTCCCTGAGGCCAGGGGACTGGTTAGCTTCCTGGATCTCAAGGATCCTATTTTCATGTTCTGATCAGGCCTTCTCACGGAAAGTACCTCAGGTTCGAACTACCCTCAGGCCACTACCAGTTCAGGGCAATGCCCTTCGGCCTTACCTCTGCGCCACGGGTATTCACGAAATGTCTAGCTGTGGTAGTGGCTCATTTAAGAAGGCAAGGGATTGCGGTGTTGCCCTACCTGGATGACTGGCTCATAGTGGGTCAGTCCCCAGATCAGGTAAAATCCCACTTGCAAGTCACCCAGCAGCTTCTCACTTCCTGGGATTCCTGCTGAATTTACCAAAAGTCAGTTCTCGAACCAGTTCAGGTACTAACTTTCATAGGTGCAGAATTGAACACAAAGTTAGCCAGGGCATTTCTCCCCTCGGAAAGGGTAGACAGACTCATTGCCCTGGCATCCTCCTTTACCCTGCGGATCTCTCGACAAGCAAGGCATTTTCTGCAACTCCTAGGGCACATGGCTGCTTCCACAGCTGTAGTGCAAGGAGCAAGATTCCAGATGAGGACATTCAGTTCCATTTGAGGGCCTATTGGTCTCAAAGGAGGGACCCCCTTTCCAAATTGGTTCCAGTGACCCAAACCCTGATCCTGGCCTTACACTGGTGGCAGGATCAAAGCAATCTAAAACAAGGGGTTCCTTTCATTCCGTTTCCCACTCCCTCACCCTCACCACGGATGCTTCCCTGTTAGGGTGGGGAGCTCACCTAGCGACCTGTCCACTCCAGGGAGTGTGGTCTCCCCAGGAATCTCTGCTCCACATCAATCTTTTGGAACTCAGAGCTGTCCTTTTAGCTCTTCAGGCGTTTTCAGCTTCTGTCCAGAACAAAGTAGTTCAAGTCAGGACAGACAACACCACAACAATGTGGTACATCAACAAGCAGGGGCACTGGGTCATCAGCCTTGTTACCAAAGCAATGAAGTTGTGGTCTCTGGCTTACTCCTGACACCTCCCTGATAGCAGTTCACCTTCCAGGGAAGGACAATGTCCTGGCGGATGCCTCAGCAGGATTTCTCAGGGCCATCACGAATGGGCTCTGAATCCTCAGGTGCTGGGGTCAGTCTTTGCCAGATGGGGCACCCTCAGATAGATCTTTCGCAGCCCCAGACACCACCAACTTCCTCTGTTTGTTGCAGGCCTCCAGTGCTGGGATCAGTCCCCTGGGCGCCTTTCAGTTGGATTGGAAAGGAAGATCTTCCTGGACATAAGTCTCCACCACTCATTCACACTAGTGGGATTAGCGCCCGGAGGCACTAGGACCCATCAGAAGCAAACTTTTGCTGGAGGTCATGCGAGAGATAGGCGCGCCCGAGCAGCCCGCGAGCAGCTTCGGCGGCAATCACTATCTCGGCGACGACTCCAACCGCCTCAGTTCCTTTTTTCCCACCGCCGAGTGCGCTTCAGTGACAACGCCGCTGCCTGTCGGGAGTCAGACTTCAAACTAGCACATAGTTTTCAGTTTATTGTTTTGTAACATTATTACGATAGTAGTATCGCTTAATTTTATTCTATTTTCGTTAAATTTTTCTAATATTTTAAATTTAACTTACTTGAAGAAGTCTCGGCCTACTGGACGAGTCGACCATGAGCAGGTCAGGTGACGGTAGGGAGACTTCGTGATGAAAGCTGTTCAGTCAGCGGGCTGGGTCCGTCAGCCTCCTTCTCCTCAGCGGGGTTCCGACAACAGTCAGTCCGATGCCCGGGTGATGGGTGGTCCCCGATCGGCATAAAATAAGCGAGTAAGCATTCTCGGCACCGTTCGACCTCGACTCTTCTTCACACCACAGGTCAAAAAGAAGGCATCACTCGAGGTCGCCCTCTGTCAAGTCTCGCTGTCAGACGATCGGTTATCGTAGCTATTGCGGTCTCCTTCTTTGGAGTCGCAACTTCCGGTGACCGTCGTCCTCAACATCGAGACCCTCCCGCCTATAGGTAGGGCTCCAGATGAGCAGTTTCATCAGTGGGCGCTCTTATGGGCGATGGGCTCGGAGGTTGGTTCTTCTGCCTGGCTCAGTTGCCACGGAGCCCTCGGGCTCCTCCGGCGATCAGGTAAGGCGGTTGGACCTTCTAGTCGCATGGAGCCTTCTTGAGTGCCAGCGACTCCGGCGCTTAGGTGTTTCCCCTCACATGGGTGCGGCGCGGGGACCACCCAATGCCCTTATCTCCTGTTTTTCATTCTCTAGCTTTCCAGGTTCCTGGGCGTTCCCAGCGCCGGCAGGGTCTGGTGGCTTGTCGGCTTGTTTTCGGTGCCGCTGGGCCTTGCGGTGCGTCCAGCGGTGCGGAGGTCTTCGCGGCGCTGCCTGCGCGCCCGTTGGGTCTGGCGCCATCGGTAGCGCTGCTGGTCACGTGGCGCGCCCGCTTGGCTCGGGCGCTTGCGGTGCAGCGTGCCTCTTGGCGCCGTGCCCTCTGCGGTCCGTTTCAACCGTTTTGCCTTCTGGCACGGGGCCCTCGGGACTCTCCTTGTTTCTCTGCTATTTCCTCCTCTCCTAATTTTCACTCCTTTCCTGTCCAATCAGTCCTTTCTGGACCATCAGGAGATGATGTTGAGCCTGACCCAGACCTTCGGTTGGGTGATGAAGTGGAGGAAACAGGATCTTTCTTTGCTACAGAGCCTGTGATTGAGGACCTGTCCTTTAAGTCTCTGTTGAAGCTGAGATCCACTCTTTCTCTCAGACTACAGACATCGATCCTGGGAAGATATTAAGACTCCAGTACCTTCACGCAGGAGATCCCTACGTTTGACTCCTCGATCCAGCCTTCCTTCGAGGCAGCTGTCTCAAATGGTATGGAATAATCCTGCTCTTATTCCTTCAGTGGCTAAACCCATTAATGAAGTATTCAGCTCCCAAGGATATCCATTTTGGCATCCCAAGCCTTGCGGATCCTATTGTAGTCCTGGCAGAGAATGATAAGTCGTTCTTCCTCAAACTTCTACAGCTCGACCTATTAACAAGAGTCTCGTAAGATTGATACATTAGGTAAGAGAGTCTTTGCTGCCTCCACTGTAAGTATGCGTATTGCCAGTTATCAAGGCTATTTTTCTCGAGTATGAGTATATCCGTGGCACTCTTTGAAAAGAATGGTTGAAGCTCTTCCGGATTCGGACTCCAAGTCAAGCTTCTTCTGCCGTTACTGAGGGTGTGGTCAACCAGCAGGTCAAAGCAGCTATGGACGCTTCGACATCTTCTCGCTCAGCAGCCGCAGGTATTTGTACTCGGCGCCATTCCTGGCTGCGTACTTCTGGCTTCAGGAATGATGCTCAGCAGCAGGTAATGGCGCTGCCCTGTGATAGCTCTTTCTTTTCGGCCCTCAGGTGGAACAAGCCTTAGAGGCCACTCAAAGACTAGGTCGGCCAATAAGTTGGCCAGACCTCCGCCTGCTCCCTCTCGGGGCATGTGAACGAGGCGTCAGTTTCATAGTCGTCAGTCCTTTCGAGGGAGGAGACAGGGGAAGCTTCCATAAAGCCAACCTGCCAACCTCAAAAGCGCAGCAAAAGCACAGGGCCTAATGCTTTGGCGCCACCATGAATTGCTGGCCCAAGTTCCATCCACATTGCGCGGTGGAACTTTCTCCTCCAGTGGGAGGTCGTTTGATGTACTTCTGCAACCAGTGAAGTCCATAACCCGGACAAATGGGTCCTTGAATAATTCGCGAGGTTATTCTCTCAATTTTGGAAACCCCGAATTGTCCTCCCAGGCGACAACCCAGGTTGTCGGCCTCTCAGTCGAACCTCCTCACCGCCGAGATCCAGGGCCTTCTAAGCAACAGGGCAATAGAACTGGTGCCCCGCATCTCTGAACTGAGGTTCTACTCCCATTACTTCCTGGTTCCAAAGAAGTCTGGAGGAATCGCCCCATTCTAGACCTCAGAAAGTTGAACAAATTTCTCCCCAGGGAGAAAATTCAAAATGTTCCTAGGTACCCTGTTACCTTGCATCAACCGACTGCTGGCCTCCTGGATATGCAGGGCAGCTACCAGCATATCCCCATCACCCAACCCACACTGAAGTTCCTCAGGTTTGTAGCTCTGGGTCCAGCATTATCAGTTCAAGTACTGCCTTTTGGGCTATCCTCGGCCTTGCGAGTCTTTACAAAGTGTTGTGCAGTTCTGGCGCATCTCAGAAAGATCGGGACTCAGTGTTTCCCTACCTGGAGATTGGCTTCTGCAAGCCCTTCCAGCCAAGAGACTTTGGAAGCCGTGCAAGCGACTTCTCGTCTTCTTCGTCCATAGGAATTTTGCTGAATTTGAAAAAATCACAACTGCAGCCCTCCCAGAGCTCCTTTTCATAGGGAAGGCTTCTAGACACCTCTTCCATGAAGGCTTTCCTTCCAGAGGACAGAAGTCTCGACATCCACCCGGATGGCCCGTTACATCAGGGGAGAACCAATGGTTACAGCTCTCTCGATGACAGCATGTTGGATCTCATGGCGTCCTCGGTGTTCACTGTACCCCTGGCCGGTGCACGCAGGAACCACCCAATGGATGCTCTCCACTCAGTGGTCTCAACCTCACCCCAGTCTTATCCCATCAAGGTGTGGAGCCTTGAAGGCTCTCACCTGGTGGACTCAAGAAACAATCTCCTGGAAGGTTCCCTTTTGCTCCCCGGATCATCAGATCTCCCATCACCACAGGACGCATCGCTAATGGGATGGGGAGCTCACTATCGCTCCCTCCACACTCAAGGTGTATGGACTCAGTTAAAACTCTTCTTCACATAAATGTCCTGGAGATGAGAGCGGTCCTCACAGCGATCCGAGCTCTGAAAGGATATCCTTTGTCACAGAACATTCTCCTTCAAGCGGACAACAAAGCTGTGATGTATTACATCAACAAGCAAGGCGGTGCTCATTCTTACCCCTTTGCAGGGAAGCAATGAGGGGTGGGAAGTGGTGCTTGGAACTACAAGTCTCTGATTCAGGCGGTTTATCTGCCAGGTATACAAAGCTTGATCTAGCGGATCACCTCAGCAGAGCGGAGGCAGACCCTCACAGTGGTCTCTCGATCCAGCCGTAGCTGCGGTCACTATTCAAAGAGTGAGGGACTCCAGACCTGGACCTTTTGCATCCCCTCAGCCAAAACTGCCTCTCTCTCTGCTCCAGAAATCCAGGGCCTGGCATTTTCTGTCAGGATGCGTTCAGGCTGCGGTGGACAAAGCGTTTTCTTTATGCCTTTCACGATCCTCTCTAATCCAGAGAGTTCTCCTCAAGTTCGAGTCACCGAGGACCAAAATGATTCTCATTGCTCCCTCTGGCCTCGGCAACTATAGTTTCCTCTGCTCAACAGTATGTTGGCAGCCTCTCCGAGACCACTTCACTTACAAATCAACCTTTTGACTCAGGCTTCGTTGGTCCATCCCAACCTGAAATCACTTCACCTTCATGCTTGGCTCCTGAAGAGGTAAGTGAATCGATTGAGAGTCTCGTAGAGTCTCGGACATCCTTCTGGCTCACTGAAGCCAACCACCCAACGTCACCTTCCAAATGAGAAACGCTTTTTCTCTCTGGTGTTAAAGTCCTCTTGGAATCCCTTTTCCTGTCCTCATGACAAGGTTCTGGAGTATCTTTTGGACCTATCAAACTCAAGTCTCCAGTACTCCACAGTTAAAGTTCACCTTAGTGCCATCTCAGCGTTCCATGAGCCGGTTTCTTCCTTGACTCTGGCTCAGCTTCCTATGGTGAAGAGAGATTTCTTAAGAGATTCTTCATACCCAGACCCCTGTTAGGCGTCCATTTGCAACCTGGGACATTAACCTGGTGCTGGACATGCTCACTGGAAGCCTTCCAGGCCCTTAGCTACCTGTAGCTAAAATTTCTTACCTGGAAGACTGCCTTCCTGGTGGCCGTACCTCAGCCCGCAGGGTCTCGAAAATTCATGCCTTGGTGCGGACCCTCCATTATACGGTATTCCATAAAGACAAAGGTAGTTCTCCGTACTCATCCAAATTTCTTCCAAGGTTGTGTCGAATTCCATCTAAACCGCCTCTGGTACTTCCCTCTTACTTAGCTAATTTCCAAAATGAGAGGGAGAAATCTCTTCATTCCTTGGATGTTAAGAAGCCTGCAAGTTCCTATTTAGATAGAACCAAGAATTTTCCAAAGACTCAGCAACTGTTTATTTCTTTCAGCGACACCCGGCTGGGTCAACCCGTCGCTATGAGATACGTCTCATCATGGTTAGTAGCATGCTTTTCGACATTGCTCCCATGGCTCAAGAATTAAATTGGAGAGGTGAGTGTCGCTCACTCTACTAGACGAATAATGACATCTTTAGCGGAGATTCGCAATGTTCAATTCTTGGACCTATCTGCAACGCCCGCCCCTAGACTCAGTGCCTACCGTTAAGCATTATGCACTGGATGTTCATACCAGGCGACATTCGCGTTGACCAGAACTATCCATAATAGTCTTCTATCTTAGGCCAGCTGAGCTCTGACTCTCCTGCACGCCCTTTTGGGGATTATCAACAGTACTCTCCACTAAAGTGTGAATGAGTGGTGAGACTTATGTCAGGAAGATATGAAAAGTCACATACCTACCGTAATTCTTGATCTTCCTAGGCAGTCTCCACCACTCATCTACCGCCCTCCATCCCCCGAGACTCACGCATGTTGGTCTTCCTCCTCAAATCTTTGGGCCGTGAGGACTTCTTTACTGACCCATTCTTACAGGGTCGTGCGGACTATCTTATGTCCGTTTTGAGGTTAGATTTACTCTTCGTTAGTTAGCTGCACCTCCTTGGTGAAAAAAGTACTGAGGCGGTTGGAGGGTGACGTGCGCCGAGATGGTCATTGCGCTTGAGCGCTGCTTTCATGGTATCATCTTGCTGGTAGTCTCCGGCGCCCGACCCTCAACAAAAGTTTGCTCCCGATGGGTCCTAGTGCCTCGACTAATCACTAGTGTGAATGAGTGGTGGAGACTCGTCAAGAAGATCAAGAATTACGGTAGATGCGTAATTTTCATTTCTCGCTGCGCATCTCAGGAAGATTGGACTCCGGTGTTTCCCTGGACGATTGGCTTCTATAAACCCTTCAGCAAAGGACTTTGGAGCCAAATGCAAACGACTTCTACCGTCTTCTACGTCCATAGGAGTTCTGCTGAATTTGAAAAATCACAACTGCAGCCCTCCCAGAGGCTCCGCCCTTTTCATGGGCACTGGGCCTCTTCCATGAAGGCTTTCCTTCAGGGACAGGAGCTACGATATCTTGGATGGCCGTTACATCGGTGAGAACCAATAGGTTACAACTCTCGATGCAACATGTTGGGTCTCATAGGCGTCCTCGAAATTCACTGTACCCCTAGCCCGGTTGCACACGAACCACAATGGATGCTCTTCGCTCAGTTGTCTCCTACCTCTCACACCCCAGTCTTATCCCATCAAGAGTGGCAGGCCCCGAAGTCTCTCACCTGGTGGTCTCAAGAAAACAATCTCCTGGAAGGTTCCCTTTGCTCCCAGTCATCAGATCTCCATCACCAGATACGCAAGCTAATGGGATGGGGGAGCTCACTGTCCTCCCTCCACTCCAAGGTGTGTGGACTCAGTTAAAACTCATCTCCATAAATGTCCTGTGGAGTGAGGCAGTCCAGTATCACGATCGAGCTCTGAAGGATATCCTTTGTCACAAGAACATTCTCCTTCAAGCGGACAACAAAGCTGTGATGTATTACATCAACAAGCAAGGCGATGCTCATTCTTATCCCCTTTGCAGGAAGCAATGAGGTGTGGGAGTGGTGCTTGGAGCACAAGTCTCTGATTCAAGCGTTTATCTGCCAGGTATACAAAGCGACCCAGCAGATCACCTCAGCGAACAGAGTCAGACCCTCACAGTGGTCTCTCGATCCAGCCGTAGCTAGGTCACTGTTCGAGAAAGAGTGGGGACTCCAGACCTGGACCTTTGCATCCCACTCACGCTAAAGCTCCTCTCTTCTGCTCCAGAAATCAGGGCCTGGCATTTTCTGTCAGGGATGCGTTCAGGCTCGGATGGACAAAATGCTTTCTTCATGCTTTCCACGCTTCCTCTAATCCAGAGTACTCCTCAAGATTCGAGTCTCAGAGGACCAAAATGATTCTCATTGCTCCCTCCTGGCCTCAGCAACTATAGTTCCTCTGCTCAACAGTATGTTGGCAGCCTCTCCGAGACCACTTCCTTGCAAATCAATCTTTGACTCAGGGTTAGTTGGTCCATCACCAACAAATCACTTCACTCAGCCATGCAGCTCCTAGAAGAGGTAGAAGTGAATCGGTTCAACGTCTCGTAGAGTCTCAGACATCCTTCTGGCTGCTCGGGAAGCCAGTCACCCAGCATCTCGCTTCCAAATGGAAGCGTTTCTCTCTGGTGTACAAAGTCCTCTTGGAATCCTTTTTCCTATCCTCCTGACAAGGTTCTAGGGTATCTTTTGGACCCTATCAAACTCAGGTCTCCAGTACTCCACAGTTAAAAGTTCACCTTAGTGCCATCTCAGCGTTCCATGAGCCGGTTTCTTCCTTGACTCTAAAGCAGTTACCTATAGTGAAGAAGATTTCTTAAGGGATTCTTCATACAGACCCCGATTAAGCATCCAGTTGCAGGCTGGGACATTAACCTGGTACTGGACATGCTCACTCGAACCTTCGAACCCCTAGCTACCTGTGAGCTAAAATTTCTTACCTGGAAGACTGCCTTCCTGGTGGCCATTACCTCAGCTACATAGGGGTCTCTGAGATACATGCCCTGTTCACGGACCCTCCATTATGCTGTATTCCATAAAGACAGTAGTTCTCCGTACTCATCCTAAATTTCTTCCCAAAGGTTGTGTCAAATTCCATCTAAACCAGCCTCTGGTACTTCTCTCTTAGCCGCTAATTTCAAAATGAAGGAGCGATCTCTTCATTCCTTGGATATTAAGAAACCTTGCGGTTCTATTTAGATAGAACCAAAATTTCGTAAAACTCCAACAACTGTTTGTTTCTTTCAGCAGACCCGGCTGGGTCAGCCTGTCGCTATCAGATACATATCATCATGGTTAGTGGCATGCCTGTAGAGCATTGCTATTCCATGGCTCAAGTTAAATTAGAGGTAGAGTGTCGCTCACTCTACTAAGTGATCATGACATCCCTAGCGGAAGTCGCAATGTTCCAATTACGAGATATCTGTAGCTACCTGGAGCTCAGTGCATACCTCGTTAAGCATTATGCACTGGATGTTCTATGCCAGGCAGCATTCCGCGTTCGGCAGAACTATCATTAATGGACTTCTGTCTTAGATCACGTGAGCTCTGGCTCTCCTGCAAAGCCTACATGGGGATTATCAGCGCAGTACTCTCCACTGAGTGTGAATGAGATGGTGGAGACTTGTTCCGGGAAGATATGAAAGTGCAGTGCCTACCGTGGTGCGTCTTCTTGGATGAGTCTCCACCACTCATCCTGCATACCCTCATCCCCGAGCTCACCGCTGTGTTGGTATTCCTCCTCAAATCTTTAGGCCGTGAAGACTTCTTTGCTGACCCTTCTTACACGGGTCATCACGGACTATCTTATATCCCGTTTCTTAAGGTTAGATTACTCTTTACATTAGTTGCGCTGCACCTCCTTGGTAAAAAATTACTGAGGCGGTTTGGAGGAGTGCGTCGCCGAGATAGTGATTCCGGCGCGAGTCGCTGCTGTCTAGCGCCGTTTCTCAGCGGTGCCATCTCTCGCGCCGACCACTCCAGCAAAAGTTTGCTCCCGATGGTCCTAGTGCCTCGCGCTAATCTCACTAGTATGAATGAGTGGTGGAGACTCGTCCAAGAAGATCAAGAATACAGTGAGTGCGTAATTTTCATTTCCTGTGCCTTTCCCCCTTTCCCCTTCTTTTCAGGGTACTAGTAAAATCAGATCTCAGCCCTGCAAGTGATTCTGATTGCTCCAGATTGAGCCAGACAGCCCTGTTACCCTACTTCTGTCCTTGACAGTCACCACCTGCCTGAGCTTGCCCAGAGTCCACGACTTACTGGCCTGTGCACAGGGAGAGGTAGTATCCGGACCTCAATCCTCCATCTCAAGGCATGGCTCTTGAGGAGTTAGAATTTGCTGACTTACACTTTCTCAGGTGTTTGGATATTAAAAACTTCAGAAGCCTTCCACTAGAACCACTCACAATTCTAAGTGGAAAAGTTTTTCCATCTGGTGCTCTGAGAAGCAGATTATCCCAGAATCTGCTGATCTGCCCATTTACTGGACTATTTGGTCCATTTAAATTCCTTAGGCCTTAGGCCAGCTACTTTAAAGGTTCATCTGACTGCTCTCTGCTTTTCTGTCAGCAGGAAGCCTGCTTCCTTTTCTTCTCACCCTGTGCTTTCCAAGTTTTTAAAGGGTTACTTCACACCAACCCTCCTTTTGAGAACCAGCTCCGCTTGAGACCTGAATGATTTGCATTGCTCAGTTAATGCAACCCCCTTTGAGCCTCTGTCCTCAGCAGGCTCAAGTTTCTGACGGAAAACTGTTTTCCTAGTAGCTATCACTTCTGCCAGACGCATAAGTGAACTACAGGCCCCTGTCAGTGGAAGAAGATTTTATCTCTTTCCACAGAGATAAGGTAGTCCCTCAGGACTAACAGAAATTTTTGCCTAAAGTGGTTTCAGATTTCCACCTGAACCAATCCATCTCTTCCAGTATTTTTCTACTGAGCATTCTTCCTCAGGTGAGAGGAGTCTGCACAGCTTGGACATCAAAGAGCCTTAGCTACTATTTGGAATGCACCAAAGGGTCAGGTTGAATCCTTCAACTCTTCCTTACCTATGGCGAGGTTGGCAAAGGAAGGCACACTCGAGAACAATTGCAAGGTGGATTGTCTCTGTATCCAATTTGTTATCAAAAACTAGGTAGAGAACCCCCTCAGGACTGGGGCTCACTCCTCAGGTACAGCTGCATCTCTAGCGGCTGCTAGAGATTCCCATTCTGGAAATCTGTCAAGCTGCTGCTCGGAAAACAGTTCACACTTTCAAGCATTATTCCTGGATATTCAGTCAGGAGATGCTCATTTTGGCACAGCTGTGCTTCAGAGCCTATTTCCTCAGTGGTTCTGACCCTCCTCCATGGAGGTACTGCTGTGTAATCTGCATATAGTCATAATATGCAAGACTTCATGGTGTTTGGAAGAAAAATTACTCACCTTAGTAATTGCTTTTCTTCCTCATGGAGTCTTGACTATATTATAAACCTCTCCTGCCCCTCTCAGAACTTCTACTTGGGTGGGGTGGCAAATTAGTGCAAACACTGTGTCATGCCATTTAGTTCTTCCTTCTCCCCTTTATTTAGGGTTAGGGAATTAGGAATTTCTGTTTTGAGTAATATGTTGGCCCCTTCCTGGACTTGAGTCTTGGGGAAGGGGGTCTAATAGTGCTTATTGGGAAGAAACTAATAATACTATTATTCATTGTTATTATTATTATTGCTGTTTATATTGTTGTTATTCCTACTGGTAGGTAGCCACTTGGCTAGTGTAGAGCTTTCGCACAGACTTGTTGCTTAGTGTTAGCCGTAAGATCTGACAGTTTCATTTGAAACTGGCCAGATAAACTTTAGTATAAGCCCTCGGCTGTGGAAATCAGACTCTCTGGAGTTAACTCTTTCCTCTCCGGGGCAGTTCAGCTGCAGTGGCTGACTGCATATAGTCATAATATAGCAAGACTCCATGAGAAGAAAAGCAATTACTAAGGTGAGTATTTTTTTTCTTTTGTAGTATTATCTCGATACAGTATAGCTTATTTTAAAAATAAAAAGTCTCAGCGTACTTTGGCCAGATCGACCATGAGCAGGTCAGGTGACGGTTGGGAGACTTAGGTAGGAAAGCTGTTCAGTCAGTCGGGCTGGGTCCGGTCCGCTGCTGCCTTCTCCAGAGGGGGTCTGACAGCGGTCAGTCCAATGCCGGGGGATGCGGCGGGCCCAGCGGAAGCATAAAAATAAATGGTCGCATTCTCTGCTGCACCGTTCGGCCTCTAGCTCTTCTTAGGCACTGGGTCACAAAGAAGGCATCACTCAGTGCGCCCTCTGATATATCTGCACATAGAGCGTTCGGTTATCGGGGCTGGTTGCGGCCTCCTCCTTCCGAGTCGCCAACCTCTGCTTCTGGTAGCCAACGGCTTCAACATCAAGTCCTACCCGCCCGCAGGTAGGTCTTCAGATGAGCAGTTTCATCAGTGGCCGCTCTTATGGAGCAATGGGCTCAGGTTAGTTCAGCTACCTGGCTCGGTCACTCCTAGGCTTTCGGGCTCATTGAGAGACCAGGTAGGGCGGTTGGATTTTCCTGGTCAGCGCGGCACCTTCTTTGGTGCTGTCGACCCGCTTAGGTGTTCCCACCCTCACATGGCTGGGCGCAGAGGGCCACACCGATGCCTTTATCTCCTGCTATTCTTCCTTCAAAACCTGTTTTCGGTCTGGGGTGTTTTGGGATCCTCGGCGCCGTCTTCAGCACCGTCGGCTTCTCGGTGCCGTTTTCGGTGCCGCATGGTCCCTCGGCATCGTTTCGGTGCCGCGTGGTCCTCAGCGTCATTTTCGTGCCGTGCGCCTCCTCGGCGCCCGGGGCTCTCGGGTCCCTCTGCCTTTCAGGACTCCTCTTTTCACTGCTTCCTTCTTCCTCTCTTCTGATTTTCATTCCTTTCCTGTCCATACAGTCCTCCTGGACTCTCAGGAGATGACATTGAGCCTGACCCAGACCTTCCTGGTGTGATGAAGTGGAGGAAGCAGGATCTATCACTGCTACAGAGCCTGTGGTCGAGGACCTGTCATTTAAGTCTCTCTGCTGAAAATCTTGAGTTCCACTCTTCTCTCCAGACTACAGACATCGATCCGGGAAATTGTTAAAACTCCAATACCTTCATGTTCCGGAGATCCCTACAGATTTGACTCCTCCAGTTCAGTTTTCCTTCTGAGACGCTGTCTCAAATGGTGTGGAATAATCCTGCTCTCACCCCTTGGTGGCTAAATCCATAGATAGAAATATTCAGCCCCAAGGATCATCCCATTTTGCATCTCAAGCCTTTGCAGATCCTATTGTAGTCCTGGCAGAGAATGATAAGGTCGTTCTTCCTCAAACTACTACAGCTAGACCTATTAACAAAGAATCTCGTAAGATAGACACCTTAGGTAAGAGAATCTTTGCTGCTTCTACCTAAGTATCGTATTGCCAGCTACCAGGGCTATTTCTCACAGTATAAGTATATCCACTCTATCAAGCAGATGGTTGAAGCTCTTCCGAGTCGGATGCAAAGCCAGAGCTTCTTCAAACCATTACCAGAGGTATCGAATCTAACAACCAGCAGGTTAAAGCAGCCATGGATGCTTTCGGCACTGCTTCCGTTCAGCGGCTGGTATTTGCACCTGCCGTCATTCCTGGCTGCGCGCCGGGTTTCACGAATGAGCGTGCAGCAGCAGTAATGGCGCTTGCCCTTTGATGGTGCGTATCTTTTGGTCCTCATGTAGAGCAAGCTCTAGAAGCTACTCAAAAGAGTAGGTCAGCCTTTGTTGCTTTGACCTCCTGCCCCCTCTCGAGGGCATGTCAATAAATGTCAGTTTCATAATCGTCAGTCCTTTCGAGGCAGAGGCAGAGGAGGTTTCATAAAAACAACCTGCCCAACCTCAAAAGAAGACGCAACAGAAAGCGCAAGGGCCCAAAAGTGCCCAGCGCTACCTTATGAATGGCTGGCCCAAGTCCCATCTCAGCTGCCCAAGGTGGACTTTCCTCTCCGGTGGAGGTCGTCTGATGCACTTCTACAACCAATGGAAGTCCATAACCTCAGACAAATGGGTCCTTCGGATAATTCGAGAGGGTATTCACTCAATCTTCTGGAGACCCTCCGGATCGTCCTCCCAAACGCAACCCAGGCTGTCAACCTTCAGTCAGACCTTCTTGCCGCGAGATTCAGGGCCTTCTCAACAACAGGCCAGTAGAAGTGGTGCCGCTGCATCAACGGAACACGGGTTTTACTCCCATTACTTTCTGGTTCCAAAGAAGTCCGGGGTATCGCCCCATTCTGGATCTCAGAAAGCTAAACAAATTTCTCCCCAAGGAGAAATTCAAAATGATTTCTCTGGGAACCCTGTTACCTTTGCTTCATCAACACGACTGGCTAGCCTCCCTAGACATGCAGGATGCTTACCAGCACATTCCTATTCACCCAATGCACCACAAATTCCTGAGGTTTGTGACTCTGGGACAGCATTATCAGTTCAGAGTCCTGCCCTTTGGGCTATCCTTGGCCTGGTTTTACAAAGTGTTGTGCAGTTCTCACAGCGCACCTCAGAAAGGTTGGGATACAGGTGTTCCCTTATCTGGACGATTGGCTTCTAGCAAGCCCTTCCAGGCAAGGGACCCTGGACGCCCATGAGAGCGGCTTCTCACCTCCTTACATCCATGGAGTTCTGCTGAACCTCAGAAGTCGCAACTGCAGCCTCCCAGAGGCTCCTCTTTATAGGGACTCTACTGGACACCTCCTGTGCGAAGGCTTTTCTTCCAGAAGACAGAAGGAACGCTATCCTTCAAATGGCCCGTCACATCGGGAGAACTCCTCAGTTACAGCTCTCTTGATGCAACGGATGCTAGGCCTCATGGCTTCCTCAGTGTTCACTGTACCCTAGCACGTCTGCATATGAGAACCACTCAGTGGATGCTCAGTGGTCAGTGGTCCCCAACCACTCACCTGCAGTTCTATCTCATCAAGGTGACGGAACCTTTAAAGAGGTCACTCATCTGGTGGTCTCAAGAGAGCAATCTCCTGGAAGGATATCCCTTTGCTCCTCTGGACCATCAGATCTCCATTACCACGGACGCATCCCTGATGGGGTGGGAGCTCACTGTCAGGCTCTCCACACTCAAGGTGCGTGGACTCAAGTTGAGTCCCAGCTTCACATAAATGTCCTAGAAATGAGAGCCGCCCTTATGCGGTCCGAAAGTTGAAGCGACATTCTGTGTCACAAGAACATTCTCCTTCAAACGGACAACAAAGCAGTGATGTATTACATCAACAAGCAGGCGGTGCTCATTCTTACCCATTATGCAGGGAAGCAATGAGGGTATGGGAATGGTGCTTGGAGCACAAGGCTCTAATTCAAGCGGTCTACCTGCCAGGTATTCAGAACGAACTGGCAGACCATCTCAGCAGAGCAGAGACAGACCTCACGAGTGGTCTCTCGACTCAACTATAGTTCAGTCACTATTCGAAGAGTGAGGAACTCCAGACCTGGACCTTTTGCATCCCCACTCAACGTAAAACTGCCTCTCTTCTGCTCCGGAAACCAGGGCTGGCATTTTCTGTCATAATCGTTCAGGCTGCGGTGGACAAAATGCTTTCTTCGCCTTTCCACCTCTTCCTCTAATTCAGAGGGTACTCCTCAAGTTCGAATCCCAGGGGACAAGATGATTCTCATTGCTCCCTTTGTCCTCGGCAGCTGTGGTTTCCACTACTCAACAATATGTTGGCAGTTCCTCCGAGACCACTTCCCTACAGATGAACCTTTTGACTCAGGGGCCTGTGGTCCATCCCAACCTGAGATCGCTTCACCTTCACGCTTGGCTCCTGAAGAGGTAGAAGTAAAGCGGTTCAATGTGTCTCGAAGAGTTTCAGATATTCTTCTGGCTGCACGGAAACCAGCCACTAGGAAAACTTACACAGCCAAATGGAAGCGTTTCTTGCTCTGGTGTGCAAAGTCCTCTTTGAATCCTTTTTCCTGCCCACCAGATAAAGTTCTGGAGTACCTCTTAGACCTCTCAAATTCAGGCCTACAGTTCTCTACAGTCAAAGTTCACCTTAGTGCCATTTCAGCATATCATGAGCTGATTTTTTCCTTATCTCTGGCTCAGTTACCTGTGGTTAAGAGATTTCTTAAAGGAATTCTGCATACCAGACTTCCTACAAGATGTCCAGTTGCAGCCTGGGACATCAATCTTGTGCTAGATGTGCTCACTCGGAAACCTTTGAACCTCTGGCTACCTGTGAGCTAAAATTTCTCACCTGGAAGACTGCCTTCCTAGTGGCTATTACCTCAGCCCGCAGGGTCTCTGAGATACATGCCGTAGTCACAGACCCTCCGTATACTGTGTTCCATATGGATAAAGTAGTTCTTTGTACTCATCCTAAGTTTCTTCCTAAGGTTGTGTCAGAATTTCATCTAAACCAACCTTTGGTCCTTCCTCTTACTTTCTGCGAACTTCCAAAATGAAGGAGAGCGTTCTCTTCATTCTTTGGACGTTAAGAGGGCCTTGCATTTCTATCTGGATAGAACCAAGGACTTCGAAAGCCCAGCAACTGTTTGTTTCCTTCAACGAGACCCGACTGGGTCAACCTGTCGCTATCAGATGTATCTCAGCATGGCTAGTGGCATGCCTTCGCCACTGCTATTCCATGGCGTAGGTTAAGTTGGAGGGTAGGGTTTACGCCACTCTACTAGAGCGGTCGCGCATCCCTAGCGAAATTGCAACGTGCCCATTGTAGATATTTGCAATGTGGCTACTTGAGCTCAGTGCATACTTTTGTTAAAATTATGCACTAGATGTCCATGCCAGACGACATTCTTCCTTTGGCAGAACCATCCTTAATGGACTTCTGTCTTAGGAATGTGAGCTCTTGGTCTCCTGCCGCCCTCTCGGGATTATTAGCTCGGTACTTTCCCAATAGTGCGAATAGTGGTGGAGACTTATGTCCAAGAAGATATGAAAATTACGTACCTACAGTAATTCTTGATCTTCTTTGACGAGTCTCCACCACTCATTCACACGCCCACCCTCCATCCCCTGAGCTCACCTCTGTTGTTGGTCTTCATTCCTCAAATTTTTAGGCTGTGAAGACTTCTTTGTTGACCCTTCTTATACGGGTCATCCGGACTATCTTATGTCCGGTTTTTAGGTTAGGCTACCCTTCTAGGTTAGTTAAGCTGCACCTCCTTGGTAAAAAGGTACTGAGGCAGTTGGAGGGTCAACGCCGAGATAGTCATTACAGCATGAACTGAGGCTCATGGTTGCCGTGCCTCATGGGCATCATCTCTGGGCGGACCCTCCAGCAAAAGTTTGCTCCGATGGGTCCTGGTGCCTCTGGCGCAGATCCCAATAGTGTGAATGAGTGGTGGAGACTCGTCCAAGAAGGTCAAGAATTACGGTAGGTACGTAATTTCTATATTTCTCTATGTGGATGATTGACTCCTAAAAGTACCATCCAGGAAATCCTCCCGGAGCCCTTTAGAGAACTCTTTAGTTGTTTCTCCCTGGGCATTACTGCTGCCCAAGTCAGTCCTGGTCCTGTACCAAAGGCTGCAATACATAGGGGCAGTTCTAGACTCCATGCAGGAAAGGCCTTTCTGCCTCAAGCCAGGGCAGAGTGCCTTTTGCCCAGGCTCAGGAGGTGGCTCAGAGCCGTTACATTCCAGCCGGGGTGTACCTGAGACTGTTGGCTCTGATGGCAGCTGCCATCCCCACCGCTCCATTGGCCAGGCTCCACGTGCGCATTTTCCTGTGGACTCTCCACGACAGTGGACCAGTGAACGGATGATTTAGATCAGTTAGTGCTGGTCTCTCCCCAGTCCGCAAAGTGCTTCAGTGGTGGATGGACCACCTGAACTTACTGCAAGGAGTTCCATTCCAGATCTCCTCTCCACATCAGATCCTCACTACGGATGCCTCCAGTTTAGGCTGGGAGCTCATCTGGGTCCCTTTCAAACTCAGGGTTCTTAGTCCCAGATTGAAACCTCCCTGCATATCAGTGTCCTGGAGATGTGGGTGGTTCTGTATGCCGTGCAGGCTTTCCAGAGCCACCTTCTTCCAGGCCAGTTGCTGATTTAATCAGACAACCTCAATGTAGTGTCCTACATCAACAAGCAGGAGGAACGATTCATAGCCCCTATGCAGGGAGGCCATGAAGAGTGGTATTGACATTGACCACAGCCTGACACGCTTGGCAGTCCACATCCCAGGAGTCTAAACACTCTGGTGGAGAGCCTCGCAGACTCAGTCCAGCATGCATGAGTGGAAACTTCTCTCTAACCCCATGTATTCTTCTCATATTTCTAACTCTCTGCAGTTAGCCTGCTCAGTAGAACTGCCCAGAGAATGGAACTATATGGTAATGATGGAATCATTGGCACGTGACAATTATTCAAACTGCTGCCCTCATCTGCTGCATGTTCTAGCAATGTCTCAGATTTCTTACTCCGCCTCACAAGTCTAGATGCCCAGGAGACTCCCTCAGGTCATTGTTGGCTTACTGTGAAGTATAATTGTTCAGTTATACATAATTTTCTTTCTGCTGCCTTCATTTACTGTTATTTTTTAGTCTAATGTCTAGTTTATTTAAGTTTAGTTAGATTTAGCGTTTATTTCTCGGTTCCTCACGGTTCAGTATAACCATTGGGGACAGTTTGATATTAGTTGCAGAGTTTTTCTGCTTCATTTTCTTTAAAATTTTATTGTGTAAAGTGTATTTTAACATTGTTTGAAGCTGCTAACCCGGTTTCTTTCAAACAACTTGAAGTCTTGCTGTATTCTGACAAGTGCAGTTAGCCCCAGCCTTTAAACTGCCCCGGAGAACAAAGGGTTAATCTTTCTATGCAGAGCATAGAATGCTGAGCTTCGAGGTCGGTTGATGTCTCTGTCTGTTTCCTTTGAACGCTAACCATCAGATTCTTTACTCTGCTTCACTGAACAGTCGCTCCGGAGATTTCTCCTGCAGCTCGGTTCAGACGTTGGTTTATGTGTCGCTTTTTCGCCAGTTTCTATCAAAAAGTTTCCGTGATAACTCGTTCAGTCTCTGTCTGTGGTATCATGAGTACTAGATAGTTTTTGTACTGTGTTTCTGTGTGGAACTTGTAATGTGGATCGGTTCGCCGAACCGATCATTTGTTTAATTCTTGTGTAAATTTTAGTGTGTGGTTACTGGTTCTTATCGGTTCTAAAAAAACATGATTTGAAACGTTTTTCCAAGACCCGTGACACGGTTAGGAACCGATAAGGAGTCTTGCCTGGCGGTTGCGAAAAAGGGTAAGTTTGGTTAGGTTGGCTATGTCTGAGAAACCCAAGAAAAAAACGGCCCACTGGGTTTCAGCACTGCAGTGAGTATGGGGAGGTCTTTGCTAAGGCCGATCCCCACACCACCTGTGTTTATTGTCTGGGTTGGACACTCGATTCAGACTGCAAATTTGCAAGAATTTTCCCAAATCTACCCTGGAAAAGAGATTAGGTAGACTGAGAGAAAAGGAGGCCTAGAAGTCGCTGACCTGGATGGGCAGCCGGTTGATTCCGACTGAACTAGAAGGGTACCCTCTGACCAGGCGATATCTTGAACAAGGAGAGCCGATTCCGAGGGTCGGTTCCGACTAAAAGAAAGCGCAAAGAAAAATCATCCGGTTCGGATCCAGAAGTCCATGTTCCGACCGCCGAAGAAATAGCTAGAGCAATTCGGATTGTGGAATTGCTTCGCTTGGTTCCAACCGATCCGCACCTTTGGCAGGGGCTCGGTTCGGTCAGTTCCCTGGTTCACGATTATACTTTGGAAGAATTCTATGAACCGGAGTTTGAGGAAGAAGGAGAGTTTGATGATGATGATGATGGTGATGGTGAAAGTCTAGATGTGCCTGTGGAACCAGACATCTCCCAGACAGACCTTCAGGTGTATCCTCCTAGGCTTTCTGAGTCCCCTTCCCACTTTATGTTCTACAGAAAGGTGTCTGAGACCTCCAACTTCCTATGGAAGAGGTAATGGAGGATCAGGAGGAGCCTGATTATGTAGAAATGATGGACATCCCAGAGTCCAGGAGACTGTCTATTCCCTCCACAAATCTTTGGGAAACGGACACAAAAATTCTGAAGTCTCCCAATTCTATACCTCTTGTGGACAGAAGAATGGACAAGAGTGCACTCTCTCAGGCTCAGAAACAGAGTTTTATACCACCAATGCAGCCATGTTGGGGTTGTGCAGGCTGCTGCCTGTGATAAGGCAAGCATTCCTTTGGCTTCACACACCCCAGACAAAGACTCAAGGAAGAATGATGCCATGGCAAAAAGCTGTACATGGCATCTTCCTGGGACTCAGACAGGCAAATTATATGGCCTATACAGCCAGGTACCAGAAGTCCAGGTGGGACATTGTACTGGCACTGGCTAAACAGGCCTCCCCAGCTAGCCAAGGGCTGGAGGCAGTGGCTGCAGATGGGATTGAGGCATCTAAAGTTCAGTTTCATGCTGCTGTAGACTCTGATGACTCTGTGTCATCAAGAGTCATGGCTATATCTGTGGCTCTTCAGAGAATGGCTTGGCTCAGATGTACTAGCCTCTCACAGGATACCCTGGCTAAAGCCATGGATTTCCTGTAGTGGGTAATTCTCTGTTTGGGGAGCAGACAGAGAATTACATGAAGAAAATGGATGAGTACAGGACCACATACAGGAGTGCTCAGGCCAAGGAGAGGCAGGCAACCCCTCAAAGGCAGCAGTCTAGGGGCAGGAGCAGGCCTTTTCAAAGGCCTTTTATCAAGCACAGACCTCTTCTTCTTTTCACAGAGGGGTTGTTCAGAGGGAGAGGCAGAAGGGGATGAGCAGGGCTGCATCCACTCCTCGGCCTAAAGCCCCTGCCAAGCAGACACCCTGATGGGCCTGCCGGGTCGACTCTCCTATCCCAGTAGGGGGCAGGCTGGCTTATTTTGTCCAGGACTGGATGTCTATTACATCAGACAAGTGGGTCCTGGAAGTGGTAAGCCAGGGACTGGTTCTCAGCTTCAAGAAATTTCCAAAGATGAGAGCCAGATCTTTTCCACCTGCAAAATCTCTTTGGAAACCCTCGCCCTAGAGGCAGAGGTTTCTTCTCTTCTGGCCTTAAGAGCCATAGAGAGAGTACCTACCCTACACTGGGGCAAAGGGCGGTACACCAGGTTCTTCCTGACCCCAAAAGACAGGGAGTGGGACCCATCCTAGACCTAAGATATCTAAACAAACATCTTTTAAAACAAAGTTCAAGATGGTAACTCTGGGAATAATCCTTCCCTCTCTAAGGCCAGGAGACTGGTTAGCCTCCCTGGACCTCAAAGATGCCTAGTTTCACATTCCCATCAGGTGCTCCCACAGAAAGTACCTCAGGTTCGAGTTGCCCTCAGGCCACTACCAGTTCAGAACAATGCCCTTTGGCCTAACCTCAGCCCCAAGGGTTTTCACAAAGTGCCTGGCAGTAGTAGTAGTTGCCTTTCTGAGAAGGCAAAGATTTCCATTTTCCATATCTGGACGATTGACTAATAGTGGGCCAGTCTCCAGACCAAGTCAAGTCTCACCTGCAAGTGACCCAGCAAGTGCTCACTTCTCTAGGATTTCTTCTCAACCTTCCCAAGTCAGTTCTCATCCAGTCCAGCTTCTTACCTTTATAGGGGCAGAACTGGACACAGTCAGAGCAAAAGCCTTTCTCCCTCTAGAAAGGGCAAGGGTTCTTATGGAACTAGCCTCTTCCTTCAGCCTTCGGTATCTCGACCAGCAAGGCATTTCCTCCAGCTCTTGGGCCACATGGCAGCTTCAACAGCAGTGGTCCAAGGGCAAGATTCCAGATGAGGGTTATTCAGTTCCATCTGAGAGCTTTTGGTCTCAGAGGAAAGATTCCCTACCAAACCGATCCCAGTGACTCTGACCTTGATCCAAGCCCTCCAGTGGTGGCAGGATCAGGACAATTTAAGACAAGGTGTTCCTTTGCCATTCAGCCTTGTTTGGTGGTCCTTACCACGGACGCTTCTCTTCTGGACTGGGAGCCCATCTGGGGCCCTCACTGCCCAGGGGCTGTGGTCCCCAAGAATCCCTTCTCCATATCAATCTTCCTAGAGCTCAGGGCAGTTTTTCTGGCCCTGAAAGCTTTCTCTCAATCAGTACAGAACAAGGTGGTTCTGGTCAGAACGGACAACACCACCACCATGTGGTACATCAACAAGGTGGGAGACACTTGGTCCACGGCCTTGTGCACGAAAGCCATGAAATTGTGGTTCCTGGCTTATTCCCTGCAAACCTGTCTGGTAGCAGTTCACCTTCAGGGAAGGACAATGTGCTAGCAGATGCACTGAGCAGGATCTCTTAGGGCCATCACGAATGGTCCCTGGACCCTCAAGTGTTGAAAGTGTTTTTTCAGGTGGGGCACTCCAGAGATAGATCTCTTTGCAGCCCCAGACAATCACCAACTCCTCTCTTTGTTGCAGACCTTCAGTCTTGAGCTCAGTCCCCTGGATGCCCTGATTCTGAACTGGGAAGGGAAGATCTTCCTGGACTAAGTCTCCATCACTCATTCACGCTTAGTAGGATAGCGCTGGAGGCACTAGGACCAAGCGGAAGCCTAAAAGTTTTCAGAAGGGTTGGCCCAGAGAGAGGACCCTGCATGCGTGGCACCATAAGACTAGCTCATGCCTGTGTAGGCTATCTCAGCGTCGACCCACCAACCGCCTCAGTTCCTTTCTTCCGCCGAAAGGCGCTTGATGTCGGACGCCGCTTCGCCTGGCTGAGTCAAAGTTTTCGCCTATACAACAGCACTTATTGTTTTAATATTTTAAAGTAGTAATTTATTTATTTTATGAACAAGAAGAAGATTATGAAGAAGAAGAAAAGAAATTCTTTCCTGCCATCAACGGAGTCGTCCTTAGATGGTAGCGTGACGGTAGGAGGACTTCGCTTGAAAGTTTTTATGGCAGAGGGCTGTGTCCGGTCCGCCACCTTTAATTAACGGGAGGGGTCTGACTACGGACAGTCCTGTGCTCGGGGACAGTCCTCTGAAGCACAAATGTAATGGTTCCAGTGATCTGGTTTCACTTGACCTCGAGCTCCTCTTCCTCGCTCAGGAAGAAGAATCAGTGCCGCTCGAGGTTGCCCGTTTGTATGTCTGCATGAGGAATGTTCGTCGGGGGTGATGGGCCCGAACCGACTTTGGTCAGTTCCTCTTGGCCCGCTCTAATGGCTGCTTTCTCGACTCCGAGCTCCTTCTCTGTCCTTGCTGGAGCTCCAGTGGGCAGTTTCACCTCTGGTCGCTTCCTATGGAGCAGGGGTTTGACTTCCAGTTTCCTGGCTCTGTTCCTGATTTTGGGACCTCTGGGCCTCGAGTCGTTGGACTGGAGCCAGCGATTTTTCACGTGTGGCAAGGTGCCCTGTGGTGCCTTTGCCATTGTCAAACCCATGTGCCTACCCCTTCTCCCTTTTCCATGCAGGGGCCGCACGGCACCACCTTTTCCTTCTCCCTTCTCAGGATTTTTATTGGCATTTTCCTTCGGTGCCGTGGCTTGGTGCCTTAGGTCGGCACCGTGCCTCAGAGCTGTAGCTGGGCGGGGCCGAGCCTCGGGTCCTTGGTTGGTGCCGTGGTTCGGCCTTGGTCGAGTCGAGCCTCGGGTCCTTCGTCGGCATCGTGGTTTGGCACGTGGTTCGGTGCTGACCGGCGCATGCCTTGGTTGGCACCGTTGGTCAGCACCATGGATGCCTCTTTGCTGCTGCCACTGGTTGTCGGGCGCCGCATAATGGTGTGCACCTGCAGGTGGTGCCGTGCTCCTGCGGTCAGGGCTGGCACCTGCGCGTGGCTTGACTGCCATGGGTGTCTTGGGTGCCAGGGATGACAGGGTAGCGTACTGAGCACCCATGGGTGCCGAGGTGATGCTGTGGGTGCCCATGGGTTCTATGGATGCTTCAGGTGCCATGGGTGCCACTGGTGCCTTGGTACGGGGTGACACCTATGGGTGCCACAGGTGGCACTGCAGGTGTCCATGGATGCCACTGGTGCCCTCAGGTGCCATGGGTGCCACTGGAGCTCTTGGGTGCCATTCTTGCCATGGGTGTCATTGGTGCCATTGTGCCATCGGTGCCATGGGCATTGGAGGTGCCCCATGTGCCATTGCTACATGGGTGCTGGGAGTACTCATGATACTGACTGGCTGCCCCCGGTATCGCCCAGGTTGGCATAGGCACTACTTGGTGCCCTCCTGTGCCACGAGTGGTGCTGATGCCACACGGGTGCTAGTGGGTGCTGTATGGCAGAATTAGTGGCACATTTTTCCTTTCGGACTCCTTTCCACAGAACTTGTGGCGGATGTTGACCGCAGAATGAACTCCTGTTCTGCTGATTATTTTTCCACACATTTTAGTGAGTGGTGGTCTATGGGATCTTGTGTCATCCAGCTGTTTTCTGCTATGGAACTCTGCTGTACCGCTCTGCCAGTGGAATCTCATTCTGCTCAGCACTTTCTCTGCTCCCTACGTGGTACCAAGCTCCTCGACATCTTTCCTGATGGCAGAGTCTCTAGTGGCACTGACCTAGACCTCTCTTGGAGGTCCTTCTGGGGTAGAAGTGCATTTAGATGGGTCTTTCCTGTCCTTCTGGTCAGTAACACAGTGGACAGCGCATTTATATACTGGAAGGCACGTCCTCTCTATCATCAGAGTCTGTGATGGAAAATCCTTCTGTAGTTCCTCAGTAATGGGGTCCACTATAGTATTTCACACTGCGTCCGTGGACCATACTCTTCTCGCGTCAGACTTTTTCAATCGTCAAGACAGTTACACTCTGTGGAACATTTTAATTTAATGATCGGAGCCGCTTTGACTCTTCTGCTCCTTTGATAGTGGTATCGAGTTCCTGTGATATTGCCTCTTCGGTGGCTTCTTCAGCACAGGTGGTTAACGTCTCTCCAGCTGTGATTGTTAGTCCGGTCATGATTTCAGTATGGATCAGGCTCTTTCCACACTCAGATGGAAAACATCTTGTCTTTTGTATCAAGACAGTCCTCAAAATAGCAGCCTGAAGGCCTTGTTAGGCTTGGACTAAAAAAAAATATATATATATATATCAATATAGTTTTATCACAGCACAGGGCCTAGCCGAATTACCTGGTACCCCCTTTTTGGGGATCTGGTCAGATTCCTCCTCAGCCCCTGAGGCGCTAATCCCCGGATATGGTAAAGAGTACCTGATTTCTTCTTCCCTTACGGGGTCCGATCCGCACGATATGGGTCATCTCTTTCTCTGAGAGATTTCTCTCATTCAGAGACATTTCCTAGACCTAGGCGACTGCCCAGTCTGTTAATTCCTTTTTTATCAGGCTTTCTTCTCTTGAACAGAGCCTTACAGCAGCAGAAGCAACTCTCCACCGAGTCGGAACTCAGGATCTTCCTGGACATAAGTCTCCATCACTCATTCACACTATTGGGATCTGCGCCAGAGGCACTAGGACCCATCGGAGCAAACTTTTGCTGGAGGGTGAGCGCCAGAGATGGCGCCGCAAGGCTGGCCTTTCTGCGAGCCCTAGCTCGTCTTGATAACGACTATCTCGGCGTCGACCCTCCAACCGCCTCAGTTCCTTTTTCCCCCGCCGAGTGCACTTCAGTGACGACGTCGGTCGCTTGTCGAGTCAAACTTCAAACTAGCAGCATAGTTTTCAGTTTTATTATTTTGTAGTATTATCTCAATACAGTATCGCTTAAATTTATTCTTATTTTTAAAATAAATACAATAAAGAGTCTCAGCCTACCTTGATGGAGTAGACCATGAGCAGGTCAGGTGACGGGTAGGAGACTTCGATGAAAGCTGTTCAGTCAGTCGGGCTGGGTCCGGTCCGCCGCCTTCTGCAGGAGGAGGGTCTGACGACGGTCAGTTCAATGCCCGGGGGATGGGCGGTCCCTCGAAGCTAAAAATAAACGGTCGCACTCTCAGCACTGCTCGGCTCGAGCTCTTCTTCAGCCCGCAGGTCTAAAAAGAGAAGGCATCACTCGAGGTTGCCCTCCGATATGTCTGCGCCAGACGCCGGGTTATTGGGGCTAGTTGCCGGTCTCCTCCTTCGGAGTCGCCAACCTCTGCTCCTGGTAGCCGACGGCTTCGACATCGGAGCCCTACCCCACCCCAGGGGTAGGTCTTCAGATGAGCAGTTTCATCAGTGGGCCGTTCTTATGGGAGCAATGGCTCGGAGGTTGGTTCGACTACCTGGCTCGGTCGCTGTCGGCCCACGGGCGCTCTCTGGGCGACCAGGTAGGCGGTTGGACCTTCTCTGGTTGCGCGCACCCTCTTCGGTGTCGCCGACCACAATTTCAGGCGTTTCCCCCTGACATGGCTGTGGCAATAGGCCACACCGGATGCCCTTATCTCCTGCTCTTCTTCCTTCAAAACCTGTTTTCAGAGTCTGGGAGTGTTTTCGGCGCCTTGACGCCATGTGGCCTCTCGGCGCCCGCCCTCGTGCCGATGCTGTTCGGGCGCCAGACTGGGCAATCGGCTTCTCGGTGGCATCTCTCGGCACCGTGGCTTCGGCACCGCTGCACCACGTGGCCTCGCGGCTCGTTCTCGGTGTTGCGTCTCCTCGGCGCCAGTGGCTCTCGGGGACTTCTTTTCACTTGTTTTCTTCTTCCTCCTCTTCTGAATCTCATTCCTTTCCTGTCCATACAGTCCCTCCTGGAATGTCAGGAGATGACGTTGAGCCTGACCCAGACCTTCGTTGGGTGATGAAGTGGGCGAAGCAGGATCTATTACTGCTACAGAGCCTGTGGTCGAGGACCTATCCTTTAAGTCTCTGTTGAAAAATCTGAGTTCCACACTTTCTCTCCAGACTACAGACATCGATCCTGGGAAATTGTTGAGACTCCAGTATCTTCATGCCTCGGAGATCCCTAATGGATTTGACTCCTCCGATTCAGCTCTTCATTCGAGACGCTGTCTCCAAATGGTATGGAATAATCCTGCTTTACCTCTTCGGTGGCTAAATCCATTGATAGGAAATATTCAGCCCCATGGATCGGTCCCATTTTGGCATCTCAAGCCTTTATGGATCCTATTGTAGTCCTGGCAGTGAATGATAAGGTCGTCTTCCTCAAGCTACTACAGCTCGACCTATTAACAAAGAATCTCATAAGATAGACACCTTAGGTAAGAGAGTCTTTGCTGCTTTACTCTAAGTATGCGTGTTGCAGTTACCAAGGCTATTTTCTCAGTATGAGTATATCCTGTGGCATTCTATTAAACAGATGGTTGAAGCTCTCTACCGAGTCGGATTCAAAGTCAGAGCTTCAAACCATCACCAGAGGTATTGAATCTAATAACCAGCAGGTTAAAGCAGCCATGGATGCTTTTGACACTGCTTCCCGCTCAGCGGCTGCTGGTATTTGTACCGGCGTCATTCCTGGCTGCACACTTGGGCTTTACGAATGACGCCAAGAGCAGCAAGTGATGGCATTGCCTTTGACGGTGCATATCTTTTTGTCCTCAGGTAGAGCAAGCTCTAGAAGTTACACAAAAGACTAGTCAGCCATTGTTGGCTCTGGTCCTCCTGCCCTCCTCGAGGGCATGCCAGTAATCGACAGTTTCCCATAATCACTAGTCTTGAGGCAGAGGCAGAGGAAGTTTCATAAGAACCAACCTGCCCAACCTCAAAAGAAGGCGCAACAGAAAGCCGCAGGCCCAAAGCCGCCCAGCGCCATTCTATGAAGTACTGCCAGCTGAAGTTCCATCTCAGCTGCCCAAGGTGGACTTTTCCTCTCCTCGTGGGAGGCGTCCTGATGCACTTCTACAACCAGTGAAGTCCATAACCTCAGACAAATGGGTCCTTCTGGATAATTCGCAGGGTATTCACTCAATCTTGTGGAGACCCCTCCGATCGTCTCTCCAAACGACAGCCCAGGCTGTCAACCCTTCAGTCAGACCTTCTCGCGCTTAGATTTGGGCCTTCCTGAACAACAGGGCAGTAGAAGTGGTGCCACTGCACCAACGAAACACGGGTTCTACTCCATTACTTTCTGGTTCCAAAGAAGTCTGGGCTGAACATGTCCATTCTAGATCTCAGAGTTAAACAGATTTCTCCCCAAGGAGAAATTCAAAATGATTTCTCTGGGAACCCTGCTACCTTTTTCTCCACCAGCATGACTGGTTAGCCTCCCTAGATATGCAGTGATACTTACTCAGCACATTCTGTTCACCGAGGCATCACAAATTCCTGAGGTTTGTGGCTCTGGGACAGCACTATCAGTTCAGAGTCCTGCCTTGGCCATCCTTAGCGCCACTTAGTTTTACAAATGTTGTGCAGTTCTCACAGCGCACCTCGTAAAGGTCGGAATTGTGTTGTTTCCTTTATCTGGACGATTGTTTTGTGCAGTCCTTCCAGACAAGGGACTCTGGTCGCGTGGAGATGGCCTCGCGCTTCCTTACGTCCATGGGAGTTCTGCTCAACTCAAGAAATCACAACTGCAGCCAGTTCCAGAGGCTCTTTTTATAGGACTCTCTGACACCTCCTGTACGAAGGCTTTTCTTCCAGAAGACAGGGAGGAACGATATCCTTCTTGATGGCCCATCACATCGGGAAAACAGCTCAGTCACAGCTCTCTCGATGCAACAGATGCTGGGCCTCATGGCATCCTCAGTGTTCACTGTATCCCTAGCATCGCCTGCACATGAGAACCACCCAGTGGATGCTCAGTACCAGTGGTCCCCAACCACTCACCCGTAGTCCTATCTCATCAAGGTGACAGAGCCCTCAAGGAGGTCACTCACCTGGTGGTCTCAAGAGCAATCGCCTGGAGGTATCCCTTGCTCTCTGGACTATCAGATCTCCGCTACCACGGACGATCTCTACGGGGTGGGAGCTCACTGTCAGGCTCTCCACACTCAAGGTGCGTGGACCAAGTTGAGTCCCAGCTCCACATAAACGCCCTAGAAATGAGTGCCATCCTTTATGCGGGTCCCGAGCTTTAAGGACATTCTGTGTCACAAGAACATTCTCTTCAAATGGACAACAAAGCAGTGATGTATTACATCAAGCAGGGCGGGCTCACTTTACCCCTTATGCAGAGAAGCAATGAGGTATGGAATGGTGCTTGAGCACGAGGCTCTAATTCAACAGGTATCTGCCAGGCATCTAGAGCGACTGACAGACTGTCCTCAGCAGAACAGAGACAGACCGTCGTGAGTGGTCTCGACTCAACCATAGTTCAGTCAACTATTTGAAGAGTGGGGAACTCCAGACCTGGACCTTTTGCATCCCCACCAACGCAAAACTGCCTCTCTGCTCCAGAATCCAGGGTCTGGCTTTTTCAGATGTGTGCAGGCTGCGTGGACAAAATGCTTTCTACGCCTCTTCCTCTAATTCAGAGGGTACTCTCGTTCGAACTCTAGGGGACAAATGATTCTCATTGCTCCTGCTTGGCCTTGGCAGTTGTGGTACTCCACTGCTCAACAATATGTTGGCAGTTCCTCCGAGACCACTTCCTGCAGATGAACCTTGACTCAGGGACCAGTGGTCCATCCCAACCTGAGATCACTTCACCTTCACGCTACGGTCATGGTAAACCGTTCAATGTCTCTCAAGAGTTTCAGATATTCTTCTGGCTGCACGGAAGCCAGCCACTGGAAAACTTACACAGCCACGTAGCTGCCTGCCTGGTGTGCAAAGTCCTCTTTGAATCTTTCCGTCCACCAGATAAGGTTTTGGAGTACCTTGACCTCTCAAATTCGGGTCTGCAGTAATTCACAGTCAAAGTTCATCTTAGTGCCATTTCAGTTATCATGAGTCTGCTTATTTTAACTTAGCTCAGTTACCTATGTTTAAGAGGTTTCAAGGGATTCTGCATACCAGACCTCCTATAAGACGCCCAGTCGCGGCCTGGGACATTATCTTGTGCTAGACATGCTCACTCGGAAACCTTTTCAACCTCTGGCTACCTGTGAG
Organism: Neoceratodus forsteri; assembly: GCA_016271365.2. Classification (NCBI taxonomy): domain Eukaryota; kingdom Metazoa; phylum Chordata; order Ceratodontiformes; family Ceratodontidae; genus Neoceratodus; species Neoceratodus forsteri. The sequence goes on along the minus strand of CM028131.1, from coordinate 1,629,055,386 downwards.
CTAAAAATTTCTCACTTGGAAGACTGCTCCTAGTGACCATTATCTCAGCCCGCAGGGTCTCTGAGATACATGCCCTGTTCACACCCTCCGTGATACTGTGTTCCATAAGGACAAAGTAATTCTTCGTACTATCCTAAATTTCTTCCTAAGGTTGTGTCAGAATTTCATCTAAACCAACCTTTGGTCCTTCCTCTTATTTTGGCGGACTTCCAAAATGAAGGGGAACGCTCTCTCTATTCTTTGGATGTTAAGAGGGCTCTATGCTTCTATCTAGATGGAACTAAGGAATCTTCTGACAGAAGTCTCCACCCACTATTCACACTAGGATTAGCGCTCGGAGGCACTAGGACCATCGAGCAAAATCTTTATGCTGGAGGGGTCGGCGCCGAGATGGCGCGCGAGCGGCTCGAGCAGCACGACCATCTCCGGTGACGACCTCCAACCGCTTCAGTTCTTTTTTTTCCCGCCGTCGAAAGGCCTTCAGTGACGACGCCGTCATTTTGAGTCAAACTTCAAACTGTGTATAGTTTTCAGTTTATTTTTTGTACATTATCTCGATAGTAGTATCGCTTAATTTATTCTATTTTCAATATTTTAAATTTAACTTACTTGAAGAAGTCTGGCCATTGGACGAGTCACCATGAGCAGTCTAGGTGACGTAGGAGACTGTATGAAAGCTGTTCGTCAGTGGGCTGGGCCGTCAGCCTCCTTCTCAGCGTGTCTGCCAACGTCAGTCCGATGCCCGGGGATGGGTGTCCTCTCCGGTATAAAATAACGGTCGGATTCTCGGCACCATCTGGCCTGAGCTACTCTTCTTCGGCCCAGGCAAAAAGAGAAGGTATCAATGGTCATTTCTGGTATGTCTGGGCGCTGGCCGACGGTCGGTTATCGAAGAAGGCCGCCTCCTTCTTCGAGCTCAACCACAGACCATCGCCTCACATCGGAGCCCTCACCACCTGTAGGTAGGGCCCAGATGAGCAGTTTCATCAGTGGGCGCCTAGCGCGCTGGCCGGAGGTTGGTCTCCTGCCTGCCTGCCACGGAGCCCCGGCCCTCCAGTGATCGGGTAGGCGGTTGACCTCCCGGTCGCTAGGGCGCTTGTGCCGTGACTCACTTTAGTGTTTTTCACATGGCTGCGCGCAGGGGCCACCGATGCCTTTATCTCCGTTTTTTCCTTCTATTTCCAGGTTCTGGGGCCCGCGCTCTGGGTTGTCGGTGCTTTTGGTGTCCTATCTTGCAGCACTCATGGTGCCGCTGTGCTCTTCGGGCGCCAGGCTCTGCGTGCCGCTTCAATGCTTTGCCTTCAGCTGGGGCCCTCGGGACCCTCCTTGTTTCTCTGCTATTTCCTCCTTCCTAATTTTCACCTTTCCGTCCAATCAGTCCTTTCTGACCATCAGGATGATGTTGATCGTCCCAGACCTTCTCCATGGGGATGAAGTGAGAAACAGGATCTTCTTGCTGCTGTGCCTGTGGTCGAGACCTGTCGCTTAAGTCTCTGTTGAAGAACTGAGATCCACTCTTCTCTCCAGACTAAGGCATCGATCCGAAGATATTAAGACTCAGTACCTTCATGCTCGAGATCCCCGATTTGACCTCCGATCCAGTTTTCCTTCGAGACGCTGTCTCAAATGGTATGGAATAATCCCGTTTTATTCTCAGTGGCTAAATCCATTGATAAGTAGTGCATTCAGCCTCATGATCATTCCCATTTGGCATCCCAAGCTCTTTATGATCCTATTAGAAACCTGGCAGAGAAATGATAAGGTCGTTTTCCTCAACTACTAAGCTGCTCATCTATTAACAAAGAGTCTTTAAGATTGATACATTAGTAAGAGTCTGCTGCCCACTTATGTACATGATTCAGTTATCACTATTTTTCTCAGTATGAGTATATCCTGTGGCACTCTTGAAAGAATGGTTAAGTTTTCCGATTCGACTCCAAGTCCGAGCTTCTTCGACCTTATTTGGAGTATTGAGTCCAATAACCAACAGGTCAAAGCCGCTATGGACGCTGACACTGCTTCTCGCCAGCAGCTTGGTATTTGTACCGCCATTCCTGCTGCGTACTTGGCTTCATTAATGATGCTCATAGCAGGTAATGGCGCTGCCCTTTGATGGTTCTTTTCGCCCTCAGGTGAACAAGCCTTAGAGGCCACTCAGAAGACCATGTGGCCATTGTTGGCTTGACTCTCCTGCTCCTCTCTCGGGGCATGTGAACAGACGTGCCTCATAGTCGTGGGTCCTTTCGAGGCAGAGGCAGGAAGCTTCCATAAAAGCCAACCTGCCCAACCTCAAAAGAAAGCGCAGAGCGCAGGGCCTAAGCCCCAGCGCCACTTATGAATTGCTGGCCCAAGTTCCATCCACATTGCCCGGTGGAACTTTCTCTCCGTGGAGGTCGCTTGATGTACTTCTACAACCAGTGGAAGTCCATAACTGGACAATGGGTCCTTCGGATAATCGCAGGTTGTTCTCAATTTTTGAAACCCCTAATTGTCTCCAGACGACAACCCAGGCTGTGGGCTCTGTCAGACCTCCTCACCGCCGAGATCCAGGGCCTTCTACAACAGGGCAGGAACTGGTGCCCCCACATCTGTGGAGCACAGGGTTCTACTCCATTACTTCCTGGTTCCAAAGAAGTCTCGGGAATGTGCCCCATTCTAGACCCGGTAGTTAACAAATTTCTCCCAGGAGAAATTCAAATGATTTCTAGGTACCCTGTTTTCCTTGCTGCATCAGCACGACTGGCTGGCCTCGATGCAGGACGCCACATATCCCCATCCACCCGAACCGCGTAGTCTCCGGGTTTGTAGCTTGGGTCAGATATCAGTTCAGAGTCCTGCCTCTTTGGCTATCTCGGCCCGCATTTTTACAGTGTTGTGCAGTTCTCGTGAGGCATCTCAGAAGATCGACTCCGAGTGTTTCTACCTGGACGTATTGGCTTCAGTGTTCTTCCACAAGGGACTTTGGAAGCTATGCAAACGATTTCTCGCCTTTACGCCCATGGAATTCTTTGAATTTGAAAATCAACTGCAGCCTCCCAGAGGCTCTTTCATAGGACGCTCTAGACACCTTCCACAAGGTTTCTCTTCCAGAGGACAGAAGACTACATCCTTTGATGGCCTGGTTCATCGGGAGAACCAATCGTTACAGCTCTCTCGCTGTAACGCATGTTGGGTCTCATGGCGCCCTCGGTGTTACTGTACCCCTGGCCTGGGTTGCATGAGAACCACCAATGGATGCTCTCCACTTGTGTGGTCTCCGACCTCATCCTAGCTTATCCCATCAAGGTGACGGAGCCTGAAGGTCTCTCTCCGGTGGACTCATGAGAGCATCTCTGGAAGGGTTCCCTTGCTCCCCGTCTCATCAGACTCATCACCACAGACACATCGCTATGGATGGGAGCCACTGTCGCCCTCCACACTCAAGGTGTATGGACTCAGTTCGAACCTTCCACATAAATGTCCTGAGATGAGAGCTGTCCATCATCCGAGCCTGAAGGATTTCCTGTCACAAGAATATTCTTCAAACGGACAAAGCTTGGATGTATTACATCAACTATAAGGCGGTGCTCATTCTACCCCCCTCCAGGAAGCAATGAGGGTGGAGGGTGCTGAGCACAAGTCCTGATTCAGGCGTTTTATCCAGGTATACAAAACGCATCTAGCAGATCACCTCAGCAGAACGGAGGCAGACCTCACGAGTGGTCTCGATCCAGCCGTAGCTCGTCACTATTCAAAGAGTGGGACTCCAGACCTGACCTTTTTGTATCCCACTCAACGCAAAACTGCCTCTCTTCTGCTCCAGAAATCCAGGCCTGCATTTTCTGTCAGGATGCTCTGGCTGTGTGGACAAACGTTTTCTTTACGCCTTCCACCTACTTCTCTAATCCAGAGAGTTCCTGTTCGAGTCTCAGGGCCCAGAATGACTTGCTCCCTCCTGGCCTCGGCAACTATGGTTTCCCTCAACAGTATGTTATAGCCTCCGAGACCACTTCCTTGCAAATCAACTTTTGACTCAGTCTGGTCCATCCTATCCTGAAATCACTTCGCGTTTGTCTCCTGAAGAGGTAGAAGTGAATCGATTCAACGCCTCTCGAGTCTCGGACATCCTTCATTATGCTGAAGCGCCACCAAACGACGCCCAAATGGAAACATTTTTCTCGGTGTGCAAAGTCCCTTGAATCCTTTCCTGTCCTCTGACAAGGTTCTGAGTATCTTTGACCTATCAAACTGTGGTCTCCAGTACTCTACAGTTAAAGTTCACCTTAGTGCCATCTCAGCTTCCCATGAGCTGTTTCTTCCTTGACCTGGCTCAGCTCCATGGTGAAGAGAGTTCTTAAGGGACTCTTTACCAGACCCCTAGGCATCCAGTTGCAACCTGGGGTATTAACCTGGTGCTGGACATGCTCACTGAAGCCTTCGCCGTTAGCTACCTGTGAGCTAAAATTTCTTACCTGAAGACTGCCTTCCTGTGCCATTACCTCAGCCCAGGGTCTCGGAGATTCATGCCTTGGTGACGGACCTCCGATACTGTATTTCATAAAGACAAGGTATTTCACTATCCTAATTTCTTCATGAGGCCAGGTTCTTGCCGCCTCCCAGAGTAGTGCGGATGCCTGGCAGACTTTAAGTTTTGCCCATTGTAGTTGTCGGCAAGGTGACGAGTTACAGCTCTAACGTTTATCTTGTAGGCACTATGTTATAGATGCTCTTACAAGACAGTTCTCTTTTATTAACAGGACAGTCCTGGCTGTCCTTTCCGAAAAGGAACCCTATCTCCTACCAACCCTACTCAGGGTTGTTGATTTTAGCTTTGGCACTCTCCCACTAGTGTGAGTGAGTGATGGAGACTTAGTCCAGAAGATATGGAATACTATGCCTATTGTAATTATTGATCTTCTTGGACTGTCTCCATCACCATTCACTACCGCCCACCCACCATCCCCTGGGTTCACTCATTTTCTTTCCTGGTCTTCATGGCCTATGGTTCAGACTGTGAAGACATTGTTCTTTGACCTTCTTACAAGGCCATCAGGGCCCTCTCAGGCCCAGACACCTGCAGAATTATTCCTCATTATTACGCTTGCACCTCCTTGGTCGAAAAAGGTACTGAGGCAGCTGGAGGGTCGACGACAGGTAGCCTACCAGCAGGCGTAGCTGTCTTATGGGGTGCTGCCATATGCGGTCCTCGCCCGCCCTTCAGGAAAATTTTTGCTCCCGCTTGGTCCTAAGCGCTCCGGCGCTATCCCACTAGTGTGAATGAGTGATGGAGACTGTCTAGAAGATCAATAATTATGGTAGGTCACGTCACTCCATATCTTACTTGAGAGGGCTCTGCAGAAGGTAAAATATATAGGACTGGCGCTGGCATGGCAGGACCCCATCAGAAAATTTCTAGCTAGCATTCCCGACAGGGACCGCCTCACGTCAGGTGACTGGCGTCAGGAGACGTCAGATAGAGGGCAGTCCCGGATGCCCACCTTCCAGATTCTTTTCCACCATTAGCTCGTGCAGTGCCTTGCGGAAAAGTTCGTGCTTCGTCAACCCTACCTTCATCGGTTTTTCACCGAAAAATCTTCCAACTTTGGGGAACACCACAGGTCGACCTGTTCGCATCCCCCCCAAACGCAAAACTTCCCATCTTCTGCTCGCTCGTTCCAGAGCGAGGCGCTTTTTGGAGTGACGCTCTGTCTCTAGACTGGAAGGACAGATTCGTCTATCCCTTTTCCCCAATTCCACTAATCCCACGAGTCTTGTAGAAACTAGCTTCAGAAGGAGCGCGAATGATTCTGATCGCTCCTTTCTGGCCCAAGTAAGTCTGGTTCTCTTTTCACAACAATATTCAGAGGATCTCCTCTTCTCTTCTCTCTGTCTAGAGGTTTGTTGACCCAGGATCAGGGACCCTGGTCCATCCAGGCCTCAAATCCCTTCAACTGCATGCATGGCTCCTGCAGACTTAGCCCAATCCTCGTTTTGGAGTGTCTCCCAAAGTGGCGGAGATTTTAGTGGAGCCAGAAAACCCTCCACCAGATCCACTTATGCCATGAAGTGGAAAAGACTCACTATTTGGGCCGCTTCCAAGAATGTGAAACCTTTCTCCTGTTCAGCGGGGCTTCTGCTTGAGTATCTACGTCATCTGTTTGACCTGGGTCTCAGCCATTCCTCTCTGAAGGTACACATGGCAGCCATTTCAGCCTATTATGTTCCCTTCACAGACAAGGCTTTTGCTCAACTGGAGGTCTCCAAGACCTTTCTCAGAGGGGGTCCTCCATCTGAGGCCCCCATCCGTACTCCTGCTCCCTTGGGACTTGAACTTTGTCTTGAGAAACTTACTCTCCCTCCCTCTGGACCTGCAAGCTTCTTGGATTTGAAGTTCCTTTCATGGAAGACCTCTTCTTGGTGGCTATTACTTCAGCTTGGAGAATCTCTGGGCTCCAGGCCTGATGTGTAAAATCCCGTACTTGACTTTTGACAAGGAATGAGTTGCTCTTCATACCCAGATCCTAAGTTTCTCCCTAAAGTAGTAGCCGAGTCTACTCTAAATCAGTCCATAGAGTTACCTGCCTTTTCTTAGTACTCTAATCAAGGAGTATTTACTCCACACTATGGATGTTCACGGTTCTGAGATACTACACCAACAGGATGAAGGATCTCAGAAAGTCTGATCAGTTGTTGCGTCTCTTTTGCTACAAAAGGGAAGGCAATGCTGTTTCAAGCAATGCCTGTCTAAGTGGTTGGCTCATTGCATCACTTTCTGTTATGACAAATACAACAAGACCCCCCAGGTCAAGTCAGGAGCACTCCACAGAGGAGTAGCTGCCTCAGCGGCTTGTTTAAAGAATGTGTCTGTGGCAGACATCTGCACTGCCTGCACTTCGACTTTCCATACCTTTACTAAACACTACAGTTTGGATGTTGCCTCTCACCATAGAGCAGGCTTTGGGCTGGCTGTTTGCAAGGCCTCTATCCTGAGACTTGCACAACAGAACTACCTTTGAGTAGTTTTCCTCCTTCCGGTGCCTCTCTTCGTTCCAGACTGCTTGGGATTCAGTCCTATAATGACAATTACCTACTGCAAGAGCCCTCTCAAAGTAAGATAGTACAGTTATGTAAAAACTAACCACAACAGTAGATCTTCAAGAGAGGCTCTTGCAGTAGGTAATACCTTCCCGCCCTCCATCCCCCTAGGCTTTTTCAGCCCCTTTTCCATTGAGGGAAATATCCACTTCTCTCTCTCTCTTCCGGCCTCTTTTGGCCTGTGGTGGGAAAAGAACTGGGGCGGGCATCCAGGACCGCCCCTTTGTGACGTCTCTGGCGCAGTCACTAATGTGGGGCGGTCCCTGCGCCAGGACTGTAACTAGAAATTTTTCGGCGGGGTCCTGCACGCCTGCGGCATCAGTCCTATATGTAATTACCTGTAGAGCCTCTCTCGAAGATCTACTGTTCTGGTAAGTTCTTATGTAACTGTACTTTCCTGTGCTCTGGTCCATGCCAGTCGCTCAGAGGCTATCCTCTTCAAGTGTGAGAGGGAGTGGTGATGTTTCTTTTTTCAGCAAACAAACTAGAATTCTTTCCTACTCCTTTCAGGAAAGCCAGAGTGGGTAGTGCCTCACGCATTGAGTCACTGCCTCTTTCAGTCACTTCAACAAATGGGTTAGCTCTAACTTGGTCCTGCTGTGTCCCTCTCGGCCTTATCTGCCTCTATTGACCTTAGAAATCCAGCCCCTGTTGTTTTCTGTGGAATGTTTTTTCCACAGTGGACACGATCCTCCTGTCCACCTTTTTTCCTTTCTTCCCTGAGTTCAGAGATGCTGCTACAGTTGTACACACGGGGCAGGATTATTCCTCTTGGAATATGCAGTGGGTAGGATCTGGTTTTACTAGACCACCACGAGGCTTCAGTCGTGGCTTGGCCTTCCATCAGGAAGATCCTATGACTAAGTGAGACCATTCTCCTTGATGGACTAACCCCACCTGGACCCCTTGCTCACCAAGTAGGGGTTCAAGTGCTTCTGGACCTGTTGTTTACAGGTCAACCATTCTGGATAGTGGGGTTTCCATCTGCACTTTCCGTCTACCCTGAACCAGTAGACTTTACCTCCGACTCTTTCAGTTCCTGAGGTCCCTTTACGTTACATTAGTATATGTCTTTTGACACTATTAATTTTTGGTCCTAGATCAAATTGTGAGGCCTGGTTCTTGCCACTCTCCTAGAGTGGTTGCGGCTGCCTGGCAGACTTTCATTTTGTGCCCATTGTAGTCATCGGCAAGGTGACAAGTTACAACTTCGAGCACTTATCTTGTAGGCACTATGTTCTGGATGCTCTTACAAGACAGCTCTTTTTATTAACAGGACAGTCCTTGGCTGTCGCTGCAGAGTGAACCCTATCTCCTACCACCCTACTCAGGGTTGTTGGTTTTAGCTTGATACTCTCCCACTAGTGTGAATGAGTGATGGAGACTTAGTCCAGGAAGATATGGAAATTATGTACTTATCATAATTATTGATCTTCTTGGACAGTCTCCATCACTCATTCACACGCCCACCCACCATCCCCTGGGTTCACTCATTTTCTTTCCTGGTCTTCACCGTCCTATGATTCAGACTGTGAGGACATTACTCTTTGGCCTTTCTTGCAAAGGCCATCTGGGCCCTCTCAGGCCCAGAAACTCAGAATGAGTTATTCTCATTAGTTACGCTGCACCTCCTTGGTCGAAAAGGTACTGAGGCGGTTGGAGGGTCGATGCTGAGATAGCCTACAGAGGCGCAAGCTAGTCTCGTGGTGCCACGCATGCGTGGTCCTTTCTCGGCACCGACACTTCTGAAAATTTTAGGCTCCCGCTTGGTCCTAGTGCCTCCGGTGATATCCCACTAGTGTGAATGAGTGATGGAGACTGTCCAAGAAGATCAACATCACGGTAAGTGCGTATTTCCATTTTCTGTATGCCTTCCTCCCTTCCACTCCTGTTCAAAGTTTTAGTCAAAATAAGGTCTCAACCTTGCAAAGTGATTCTGATTGCTCCAGTTTGGGCCAGACAGCCCTGGTACCCCGTGTTGCTGTCCCTAGCAACCCATCTTCCCCTGTCTCTCCCCAGGAATTACAACCTGTTAACATCCTCTCAGGGGAGGATTTGGTACCCCAATCTCCAGTCTCTCAATCTCAAGGTATGGCTCTTGGAGAGTTAGAGTTTGCAGATCTGCATCTTTCCACAGGGGTTCTGGATATTCTCAAAGCCTCTCAAAGCCCTCCACCAGAAAGACATAACTCCAAGTGGAAGAGATTCAGCATTTGGTGTTCTGAGAAGCATATTTTCCAGATACTGCTGGGTTGCCTATTGTTCTGGATTATATGGTCCATCTTAGTGGCCTAGGCTTCTAGACCAGCTACTCTTAAGGTTCACTTGTCAGCTGTTTCTGCATTTCTGTCTGTGGAAGTCTTCCTCACTATCTTCTCACCCTGTGTTCTGTAAATTTTTTTAGGATTGCTTCACACCAGTCCTCTTTTCATAGACCCTGCCCCTGCCTGGGATTTGAATGTTTGCATTGCTCAACTTATGCAACCCCCTTTTGAGCCTATGTCCTCAGCACAGCTTAGGTACTTGACTTGGAAAACTGTGTTCATGGTAGCCATTACCTCTGTCTGGCGTGTCAGTGAATTGCAAGCCCTGTCAGTGGAACCTGATTTTATCTCCTTTCACAGGGATAAAGTGGTCCTTAGAACCAATAGAAGGTTCTTGCCCAAAGTGGTTTCAGTCTTCCATTTAAAGTAGTCTGTGTCTCTTCCTGTTTTCTTCACTGATCTTTCTTCCTCAGGAGAGAGGAGGCTACACAGTTTAGATGTTAAGAGCCCTTAGTTACTACATAGAGCATACCAAGGGTCACAGGTTTGACTCCCTCCAGTTGTTCCTCACTTATGGAGAAGTAGGAAAGGGCAAACCTGCCACCAAGAGATCTGTTGTCAGGTGGATTATGTCTTGTATACAATTCTGCTATGAAAAACTGGGAAAACTCCACCTCAGGCCTGAGGGCTCATTCCACAAGAGGTACAGGCTGTTTCTGGCTGCTGCAGGATATCCTCTCTTAGAAATTTGTCAAGCAGCCACCTGGAAACAGTCCATACCTTTACCAAGCATTACTCTGTGGATATCCAGGCTAGAAGTGATGCTCAGTTTGACACAGCAGTACTTCAGAGCCTATTTCCCAAGTAGGTTCTGTCCCTCCTCCTTGGAGGTACTGCTTGGTAGTCTGCTATTGTCAGAATACAGCAAGACTTCATGTTGTTTGAAGAAAAAATTGCTCACCTTAGTAATTATGTTTCTTCTATTGGAGTCTTGCTGTGTTCTGACCTCCCTCCCTGCCTCCCCTCTCAGAACCTGGTTTTGGAAAGTGGGTGAGCAGGTGCAGTGTTGCACCTCAGGGGTGCTCTTTTTACACCCTCTTTCGTGTGGGTGTTTATTTTGTTATATTCCTATTTGGTTTGGGTTTTGAGTTTTGGATTTCCTGACTTGAGTCTTCTTTTGGTAGTCCAAAACTTTTTGTTGCCAGTTGCCTATTAAAATTTAGTTTTACAATTTCCAGATAGAATACTATTTGAGTGTTGCTCGTAAGAATCTGACGGTTAGCATTCAAAGAGAAACAGACAGAGACATCAACCGAGCTCGAGCTCAGCATGCTCTGCATAGAAAGGTTAACCTTTTGTTCTCCGGGGCAGTTTAAAGGTTGGAGCTAATTGCAATTGTCAGAATACAGCAAGACTCCAATTGAAGAAACATAATTACTAAGGTGAGTAGTTTTTTCTTTCTAACCGCTAACCCAGTTACTGTGAACCGTTGAATCGGTTCCGAGAACCGCTGACCCGGTTCCGAGTTTAAAAATTCATCAGTTCTTTGGAGCCTAATCGGTTCCTGAACCGACCACAAATAAAAAAAAAAAATGTATTTTTTGTGGTTATGGTTTTTCTCCTGGAAATGGAGCATGCTGAAAAACCTAAGAAAAAGACTGGTCCCCCAGGTTTTAAAAACTGTGTCAGGTGTGGGGAAGTATTTGCCAGAGCAGACAAGCATGACAGCTGTGTGTTCTGCCTGGGAACCGAGCATTTATATACTGACTGTGAAATTTACAAATCATTTCCACAGAGAACTGTGGAAAAAAGAATGGAGAGGTTGAACAGAAAGTTGGGAGGTGCTTCAGGCTCTAACCAGCCAACACCTTCAAAAATCAGCGGATGAAACCGCAGCTTCTTCTTTTACCACCCCTGATATGGGTGAATTGACCTCCTTAAAAAGGCTGAGTGGGCCTACTGACTCTCAGGTCCCCTCCAAAAGGCAAAGAAGACCAAGCACATTGAACCCCAGGCAAAACCAATGGATTCTTCTGTGTCTTACAGTCTGTCTACTGCTGAGGAGAGTGGCAGGCTATTAAAGTCATCGAGGCAATTCAGGGGTTCATACCTTCTCCAACCCTCCTCCTCCAAGGATTCAGGAGATTCTCCTCCTGGGATCCCCAGTCTCAGGGGATAGATACTGGGGAGTATGGTATACCAGTGGATGATGATGGTGAGCCCACTGAAACGGAAATCTCACCAGAGCAGGAATTTGGCTGTCCTCCCAGGCCTGAGGATTTTTCCTCTCACTTTTCCTTTGTAAGAAAAATAGTAGATGCCCTTGACCTAGCTACCACCGAGGTCATAGAAGGTGAGGAGGAGGCAGAATATATGGAGATGATGGGGTTAACACCCACTAAGAAGATTTTTCTGCCAATTAATAAATTCTTCAAGAAGTATTTATTCCCAGTCCTGCAGAACTCTAACTCTGCCATGCCTCTGGAAAAGACGGCTGACAAGAAGTACCAATTGGACAGAAAAGGGGCTGAATTCCTCTATTCTCACCCTGATCATTAGGGTATAGTCCAACAGGCAGCCTGTGAGAAGGCGAGGGTTCCTTTATCCTCTCACCCTCCTGAGAAGAATTCAAGGAGAATGGACAGCATGTCAAAAAAGGGTACTTAGCTGCCTCCTTGGAGGTCAGACAAGCTAATTACCAGGCCTACACTGCACAGTATCAGAAAACACTGTGGCAGTCTGTTTTGGCCATGTCAGAGAAGGTTCCCTACCCTGTCTCTGACGACTTAGTAGAAACAGCCAGGTTTGGACTGGAAGCATCTAAATACCAGTTCCAGATGGCAGCAGATGCCAGTGATAATGTTGCAAGGATTATGGCTCTGACTGTAGCCCTGAGAAGGTTTGCTTGGCTTTAACACAGGACACCCAGGCTAAGTCCATGGACTTCCCTGTACAAGATCATTCTCTCTTTGGCGAACAAACCGAAGAGTATATGAAGAAGGTGGATGAATACAAAGCCACCTATAAGAGTAATTCATCTAAGGACAGGCCTTCTACTTCTTATAGGCCTTATGGAAGGGGAGGTAGAGGAAGGTCCTATAGTAGGCTCTTCTATCAACCTCAAGCTGTCCCACAGCTGCAGCCATACCCACAGCAGACTGGGTATTATAGGGCCAGAGGTAGGAGGGGCTCCAGGAGGGGTTCCCAGTCTGCCCAGGCTCAGGCCCCACCGAAACAAAATCCCGGACTCCTTTGCCAAGGCCGCTCCTAATACCAGTAAGGGCAGACAGGCTCACTTCTTCCAGGTTTGGCAGGCCATAACCACGAACAAGTGGGTATTGGAATTAATGAGTCAGGACTGTCTCTGAGTTTCAGATCTCTCCCTCCTCTGAAGTCAAGGCTGTTCAAACCAGCCTCTCTTCTCGAAGAACAGCTCCTAGAAAAGGAGGTTCAAACCCTGGTCAGCATAAAAGCAGTGGAGCAGGTGCCAAACCTTCAGAAGGGCAAAGGGTTTTATTCCCAGTACTTTCTTACCAAAAAGAAAAATGGGAAGTGGCGGCCTATTCTATACCTAAGGCATCTGAACAACTATCTGGTAAAAACAAAACTCAGGATGTTGACCCTATCTGTAATTTTGCCTGTCATCCAGCAGGGAGACTGTCTGGCATCTCTGGATTTTAAAGATGCCTATTTCCACATCCCCATAAGGGAGTCTCACAAAAAATATCTCAGATTCAGACTCCCTTTAGGTCACTACCAGTTCTCAGCCCTGCCCTTCGGTCTCACCTCAGCACCAAGGGTATTTACAAAATGCCTGGCAGTGGTAGTAGCATTCCTACAAAAGCTAGGAATGGCAGTTTTTCCTTATCTCAACGACTGGCTAGTTGTGGGAAAGTAATTTCAGTAGGTGCAAGCACACCTGGAAATAACAAAAAATCTGTTACATTCTCTGGGCTTCCTGTTAAACCAGGGAAAGTCCGATCTTATCTTCACCATTCATCACCTTTGGGTTACTGGCCAGAGGTCATGACCCCGTGGAAGCTTTTTTTTTGATTGGCGGAGTCGACACACCATCGGCACCACCCTCGAGGTCGACGCACTGCATGGCGTTTGCGGGTTGGCTGGTAGGTGTTGTCATCTCCGCCTTCCTGCCAGTTCTTCGTCTCCTGCCATCAAGGTCACCTTGTGGCAAGCTCTAAGAAGAATTTTCAGAGGCCTGCCTCTACAGTTGAAGCCTTCGCCTGCCTTTTGACTCTGTGTCACTGTGTAGTCCGTCGACTCTGTATATCCTGCTGGTTCTGTTCGCTCCACTCGACATGACCTGGTAAGACTGTTCCTTGTTTTATTTGCTTTGTGACATTGGGTCTTGTTTTGGTGTTCTTTTTTCCGTAGGTCATGTCTCAGTCGAAGGGCAAGAAGTCTTCTAAGACGGGACGGCCCCTCACGCGATGGTGCCCATGTGGCCGTAAGTACTCCGTCACCGACCAGCACGACCATTGTCTCGTGTGTCTTGGCCCGCTTCATGACATGGATATGTGCAACGCCTGCTTCTCCATGGACCGCCGGGTCATCGAGCAACGTGTGTGGAAAGTGGGGCGAGCTCTGCCGACTTTCGAGGGTCAGGCGCGCTCTCATTGGGCCAAGCTGCATTCTCTCGGCCTTTCCTCCAGGTCCCCTCCTGGTTCTGTATGGACCAAGGAGGAGGGGGCCTCTGCCTCTTCTAGCCTAGCCATGGCAGAGGCCCCTACTGCGGCGCAGGAGGCCTGGTCTGTCCCCCCAGGGGACAGATCGGAGGCGTCACTTTGGCAAATGCTCCTTCGGGGGTGAAGGCTCCCCCGGTGTCGCACCTGCGGCTTGGAAGTCCTGGGTCGGCACCATCCTTGACGCCATCTGTCGGCACCATTTTGGGCCACGGCGCCATTCGCGGAGCCATGGGCCCTGATGGAGCTGTCTTTGGTGCCAGTTCATTGCACTGTCAGTGCTGTTCGTGGCCTGATGGGGCTGTCGGTGCCGTGGGAAGCTCCTACGTCGTTGTCATATCTGTTTCTCGCCCCAGCGCTGTCTCGCTGAAGTCGGGTTGAGGACGGCTCTGTGTCCAGATCTTACTGAGAGGGCTCTTGCAGTAGGTAATTGCATATAGGACTGATGTCGGCAGGTGGCAGGACCCCACAGAAAAATTCCTAGCTAGCAGTCCCAGGCAGGACTGCCCCACGTCAGATGACCGGCGTCAGGAAGCGTCGGTATAAAGGGGCGTCCTGACGCCTGCCTTCCAGTTCTTTCCCACCACAGGCCAAAGAGGCCAGACGAGAGGGAGCGATATTTTCTCACTGGAAAATGAGCTGAAAAAGCTTAGGGGATGGAGGGCGGAAGGTATTACCAAGGCCCTGAATTCTACGGTTCTGCATGGTGTGAATTTGCTGCAGAATTTGCATCATGCCGCAGAATATATATATTGTGCCGTAGAATTCATTGTTTTTGTTGAATTTTCATATAAATATACTGTTTTTCCATAGTGTCAGGCTTTCTTTCCCACCTCGTTTATCCTGTAGCCCCTCCTCTGTGCTCAGCAAATGATGTCATCAATGACATCACTTCATATTTAGCCAATGGCAGGACTGCATTCTGACATAGAAATGAATAAATCATGCCTAGAAATCAGAAAATGCTGCCGCAGAAGTCAAGGAGCCCTGCCGCAGAAATCAGAAAATTCTGCCACAGAACACCAGGGGCCCTGGGTATTACCTACTGCAAGAGCCTCTCTCGAAGATCTACTGTTACGGTAAGTTCTTACGTAACTGTACTATCTTACTTCGAGAGGGCTGTTGCAGTAGGTAATTGCATATAGGACTGAATCCCAAGCAGTCTGGAACAAGGAGAAGCATCGGGAGGAGGTGATCTACTCCAAGAAGTAGTTCTAGCTGTGCAAGCTTTAAGATAAGAGACCTTGCAGAACAGTCCACCCGAAGCCTGCTCTATGGCGAGAAGCAATATCCAAACTGTAGTGTTTAGTAAAGGTATGACTTGAAACTGATATCTCTGCCATTCCAATTGAGGCAGCTACCTCCGGTGGAGTGGTCTCATTTGACCCGCAGGACTCTTAGTTGTATTTGGTTACATCAGAAAGTGATGTAAATGAGCCAACCATTTGAGATAGGCATTGCTTAGAAACAGTATTGCCTTCTTTTATGAGCAAAAGAGACGAACAGTTGATCACTCTTTCTGAGATCCTTCGTCCTGTTGGTGTAGTATCTCAGAATCCGGTGAATGTCCATGGTATGGAGTAAATACTCTGATTAGAGTACTGCGTAAACAAGGTGGGCAACTCTATGGACTGATTTAGAGTAGACTCTGCTACTACCTTAGGGAGAAACTTAGGGTTAGTGCGAAGAGCAACACGTTCCTTGTGAAAAATCAAGTATGGAATTCTACACATCAGGGCCTGGAGCTCGAAATTCTCCAAGCAGGAAGTAATGGCCACCAGGAGAGAGTCTTCCACAAAGGAACTTCAAGTCTGCAGAAGCTGCGGTTCAAAGGGAGGCAGAGTAAGTTTCTTGAGAACAAAGTTCAAGTCCCAAGGGGAGCAGAGAGTACGTATAGGAGGTCTCAGATGGAGGATCCTCTGAGAAGGTCTTAAAGACCTCCAGTTGAGTAAATGTCTTGTCTGCAGAGGGACATGATAGGCCGATATGGCTGCTATGTGGACTTTCAGGAGGAATGACTGAGACCCAGGTCGAACAGATGGCGTGGTACTCCAGCAGAAGCCCCGCTGAGCAGCAAAGGGTTCCACGTCCTTGGAAGCAGCCCAGATAGTGAACCTTTTCCACTTCATGGGCGTGGGTGGATCTAGTGGAAGTTTTCTAGCCTCCACTAATATCTCTACCACCTGAGGAGAAACCATGAGATTGAGCTAAGTCTGCAGGAGCCATGCATGCAGCTGAAGGATTTGAGGCCTGGATGGACCAGGGTCCCCTGATCCTGGGTTAGTAAACCTCTTGATAGAAGGAAGAGAGGATGATCCTCTGAGTATTGTTGTAGAAGAGAACAAACTTGCCTGGGCCAGAAAGGAGCAATCCAGAATCATTCGTGCTCCTTCTGAAGCTAGTTTCTGCAAGACTCGTGGGATAAGTAGGGTGGGGGAAAGGCATAGATGAATCTGTCCTTCCAGTCTAAAGACAGAGCGTCTCTCAGAAAGCGCATCGCTCTGGAATGAGCGAGCAGAAGGCAGGAAGCTTTGCATTTAGGGAATGCAACAGGTCAACCTGTGGTGTTTCCCAAAGTCTGAAAGATACTGTCAAGGACTCCTTGGTCCAGTTCCCACTCATGGAGCGAGGCAGAAGAGCGACTTAGCTTGTCTGCTAGGGTGTTGTCGACTCCCGGAACATGAAATGCCATGAGGTGAAGGCCGGTTGTGCTGCTCAATCCCAAACCCTCATTGCTTCCCTGCAAAGAGGGTCAGACTAAACCCCCTTGTTTGTTGATGTA
This sequence comes from Neoceratodus forsteri, assembly GCA_016271365.2. Classification (NCBI taxonomy): domain Eukaryota; kingdom Metazoa; phylum Chordata; order Ceratodontiformes; family Ceratodontidae; genus Neoceratodus; species Neoceratodus forsteri. The sequence continues at coordinate 1,629,038,566 of CM028131.1, read as the reverse complement.
CCAAACCACACACATGTTGTCCGTCTGGACGGCAAGGTGAGCGGGAAGGATGTATGGGTGAAGGGCTTGGAGGCATACAACACTGCTCAAGCTCGACACATTGATGTGGAGTGTCTGTTAGAGCTTGGACCAAGAGCCCTGGGTCCGATGGGGACCTAGATGGGCTCCCCAACCTTCACCCGAAGCGTCTGTGGTTAGAGTCTGGGAGGGGGGAGGATGAAAGAAAGGAACTCCCCAAAACAGGTTCTCTCGAACCATCCACCATTGCAAGTCTCGGAGCATCGGCGAGGAGACCAGAACTGGGTGATCTAAGTCATCCACTAACTGATCCCATTGGGAGCGGAGAGTCCACTGAAACTCTCATGTGAAGCCGAGCGCGAGGAACTGTCAGGATAGCAGCCGCCATGAGCCCGAGAAGGCGAAGGACCGACCTTGCACTGACCCGCCTGCGGCTGGACAACAGACTTATTTGAGTCTGGAGGGTGGACGCCCGGTCCGGTGGCAGGAAGGCCCTGTCAATGGTCGTGTCTAGAATCGCCCGATGAACTGTAGTCTCTGGGATGGGATCAAGTGAGACTTGGAATGGTTGATGGTATACTAGGCAGGCAAAAACCTGCTGGGCAAGGAGGTGAGCAGTGCAGGGTTCCTCCCTGGACAAGGGCCATGGGAGCCAATCGTCCAGGTGCGGAAAACCTGCACCCCCTGGTTCACAGGTAGGCGTCCAGCACTGCCAGGCATTTGGTAAACATTTGGGGCGCCAAGGATAGGCCAAACTGAAGTGCCTTGAATTGGTAGTGGTCCCCCTGGAACGCAAAACGAAGATATTTGCGATGAGACAGGCGAATGGAAATGTGCAGGTAAGCATCCTGCATATCCAGGGCACATAGCCATTAACCCAACCAAAGAAGGGGCAGAAGGCTCTGCAACGAGAGCATTCTGAACCTTTTGTATTCGACAAAAAGATTCAGGGAACTGAGATCCAGAATAGGTCTGAGATCTCCTGTCTTCTTTGGGACCAGGAATAAACGGGAATAGTAACCCGTCCCTTGAAAATGAAGGGGAACGGGTTCTATTGTTTGCTTCAGTAGTAGAGCTGAAATCTCCTCCTGGACCAAGAGAAGATGTTCCTATGACTATGACAACTTTGTGGAGGGGGGTGGTGAGGTGGTTTCTGTAGAAACTCTATCGAGTGTCCTTCTGCGATCAGCTGGAGCACCCAAGAATCTGACGTTATCCTCTCCCAGCCCGGAAGGTGGAGGGAAAACCTCCCTCCTACCGGTTCCTCCGGGGAGTCTGGAGGCTGTGGGAGAGGGGAGGAGTCAGGTGGTGTGGGGCAGCGCCACAGCTGAAGCACCCACTGCTTTTTTGGCCGGGGGGGCTTAGCAGCTGTGGGGCCCGACGTTTGGTGGCCCGCCTTCCCTGGGGTTTCGCCTTGGGCCGATTCCGTCTGTGAAAGGGACAGCACTGCGGCTGGTGGGGGTGGTACATGGAGTCAACGGACTTCAGTGCCATCCCCTTCTCCTGCAAATTGGTGATAATGTCCTTGACATCGCCACCGAAAAGCACCGACCCCTAGAAGGGCGCTTCCTGGATAGCGGATTGCACTTCCGGGACCAACCCTGTGCAGCGGAGCCAAGCATGACAGTGTAGACCTCTGGTAGCTGAGCTCAAGTCAGCAGTGTCCACTGCACGCTTAGGTGCTGTAGCATGTGTCGACTGGCCGAACGTGCAAAGCCGACAAGATCAGCCAACTCCTGCTTGACTTGGGAGTCCAGCAGGGAGTCCAGTTTAGCTTCCACCTGAGTGAGAATGGCCTTCTGGTAGTCCCCCATATGGCCGACATAGTTCAGGGTCCTAATCCCCAGCGTGGAGGAAGCAAAGATCTTCTTTCCATACTGGTCCAGTAGGCAGGATTCTTTGTCAGGTGGCAACGAGCTAAGATGTTTTGGGTTAGCCGACCAGCCGTGAGCGGCACTAATCACGACCGAGTCGGCATGAGGGTGAGAATCTAAAAAATCAACACCCTCGGGGGCCCGGTATAGCCTGTTCGACTTTCGCGGAAGTGGGGCTAGAGCCGACGGCTGTTTCCAGATAGTGGTGACAAGGTCGGCGTGAGGCTCTGTGCAGGGTGGCACCAAAGTAGGAGCTGTCACGGGCAGATCCAGATGCTTGGCGAATTTCAAACGCTGAGGGTCTGGTTCCAAAGAGTGCCACTGATGAACCTCCTGGATTTTCCTTAGCAACTCCGTAAAAGAAGGATCTTCCGGAGGAGACTTCGGAGGAGTCCTTGGCCTGGGGTTCGACGGAGAGCATGGCTCGTCGTCCGTTTTGGAGCAACCGTCGGAAGAATCCGAGGAGTCCGAGGGTGAAGAGGAAGAGGAAAAGACTCCTTCCCCAACCTGGGGAGGAATGGACCTTGGGAAGCACCCGAGGCGTATCCTGCCCCTCTCTGGACCCAGATGGGAGAGCCCTGGAGTCCGAGGTGGTGAGGAGTGTGCCACCGAGGCGTGCAGGAACCTGAGATGGCACCGTCGTCCGGTAAGTGGCTCTCCACCTCTCTGGTAAGCTGAGCCTTGGCGTCAGCCCACCAGGAGGCCAGAGTCTCCTGCAAATCCACCGGCAGCTGTGGGGGCAGTGGAGGAGGAGGGGGATAAGGATATGGGTTGTACCCATATGGAGAGTATCCAAAACCCAGCGGTGGGCATTGTGACGTCAGGTACTCCGCTCTCGGCACCGTGGGACCGGATTGCGCCATTACTGGTCCTGGCTCTGGACTTCTTGTTCGGGCTGGGGCCGTGCCTCCTGCGGATTCTGCTCACAGGGCTGTGGAAGGCGCTGGCACTGGCTGGACACAGCTTTGGTCTCTGGGCCTGTTGGCAAGGATGGCACTGCCCGCCCTCCCACGGTTTGGCACAGGGCCTCGGACTCTACCTCCTCAGAGGCGGAGTCGAGCTCTGAGTCAGACATGCAGTCTGACCCTTTGGGGTTGGCTGTTGTGGTGGGTAGCCCAGTAGTCTCCTCGACAAGCTGGAGTCACCCCCTTCTGAGGTGGGGTCGGTGGCTACTGAGACTAGGGTCAGGGGTGCTGACCAGCACGCAGTGGTGCAGGCCACCGTAGCTCTGCAGCCTGGTCTTGGCGGTTTCACTGACCCCTCAGTAGTGGTACCCCCCACCAGTGTTATGCCTAGATCGCCCAACTTTGGGGCCGATCAGAGCACCTACAGGAGAGGAGGTACTGTGCCCTGGATAGTCCCTTCAGGAGCTACCCAGAGATGCCAGCTACCTAGGCTGGCCCTCTTGAGGAGGAGGGCTCTTTCGGACTCCGAGGGGTCGAGGGGTGTGGGATCGACACGTCGGCCTTTTTCCGGGGTCCACCCGGGATCTGGGAGAAGCCGTAGTGCGGATCTCCACTCTTCCTCCTCGGTCTCTTTGAGAGAGTCCCATTCTTTTGAGGTAGGGGACCATCCTTCTGGACCTATACGTCCCCGGTCGCTTCACAGGGGGGATTCTTCTGGGCGCAGCCAAGGCAGTACCGATATGGTTGTTCAGCTGTCGCCTGTGGGGTCTTCCGGGGCACCTTCTTCCGTGGGTTCCCACGGTCTGCTCCTTAGCCCAGGTGGAGATCAGCCGACATCTCTTCTCGGCTCTGTCCCCATCCCTCTGCCACACTCTCCTGCGCTCCCAGGCATCCTGGGTCCTAGCAGGCCTCTCACCTGGGGTCAGTTCAAAGCAGTGGCTGCTCGGTTACCTGCTTACGTTAGGGTGATGGACAGCCAGGTTTTTCAACCTTCCCCCGTGCAGCCACTCACTGAACAGCCGGTGACCTCCAGCTCCTCATCCCCCTCTTCTGGGGGAGAGGAAACGTCTGTCCACATCTCTCCAGCTGCTGATCTCACTGAGTATCAGCGATTCCTCATGAGGATGTTGGAGGACTTGCACCTTACTCCTTCCACTACCAGCAATCCTGAGCACATGGCGCATGCCTTTCTAGGTGATGTTGGTGAGGCCACCCTTGTGGTGCCGCCCTGGCCCGCTCCCTTTCGGGAGGCGTCGTTGTGTTCCTGGCAGAGACCCTTCTCTGGAGTTCCTGCCCCAAGGGATCTCAGCCAGAGGTATTGCGCACCCCCGGAGTCTCCAGGTTCCATGCCTTATCCACAGTCTGGAATGACACAGTTGGATACTCCTGATGGGCTTCACGCCCTTCACCGTGACCGGCCCCCAGATCAAGACTCCTCGGATTTTGACTTCTGGGGTAGGAGGACTTTCTACTCGGCACGGTTACTTCTTTCTATTTCTGTACATCAGGCCCACTATGCAGCCTATGACAGGTTCTTGTGGTCCAGGCTGGGTCATCTCCTAGCCTCGTTGCCTGACACGGAGCAAACCAGACAAGCCATTGCACTCTCTGCGCGTGGCCTGGAGCTAGCAAGGCACCAAGCGAGGGTATCCTATGATGCCAACGAGGTAGCTACCAGGGTCGTAGGGACAGTGATCTGCACTAGGCAGATGGCATGGCTGCATCTTTCCCGGTTGTCACCCTTGGCCCGGCGTAGGGTGATTAACTCTGCTCACCAGGGAACCTATCTCTTCTCCCGCAGAGCGAGACGGCGCTTGTCAGGGCAACTTCCTTCCCTATCCGGGGGGGGACTCCATCTCTCTCCCCACTCTCGGGCCTCTCCAGGCCCTGAAGGTTCCCCTCCTTAGTGTGTCACCCACTGAGGGCTAAGGGATTTTATCCCTTGGAGTGTAAAAGAAAACCCCCTTCGGGGGGGCTCGGTACTCACCCAACAGTGATGAATGGTGAAGATTGACACAGATAAGATATGAAAATTATGTACCTACCGTAATTATGATCTTTCTGTGTATCTTCACCATTCATCTCAATCCCACTCTCCATCCCCCTGGGGTCTCAGTCTCTGGGTGCCCCTCCCTCTCTGTGCCCTGCCCTCCCCCTCTCCTCCTTAGGAGTTGGGTAAAACAGTGGCACACAGAGGGATAATGTTCCAGGGAGAGTGGACAACTCGAGGGGCACTCCTTCTCCAGTGCCTTGGCTCCACCCCTGTGGGGTGGGAGTTGACAGTTGCCCTCCTTTCTCTCCTCCTCCCTGTTTCCGTCCAACCTTTTATCCTTGAAAAAAAAAATTCCCCTTTTTTCAACAAAAATCTTTCCTTGAGAGGGTGTTGAATCTCTGTACCCTGTCCTTCTTCCAGAATAGCCGACTGCTTATCTGGAGTGTTTGCCAGCTATTCCATGCCTTGAATTCTGGCAGAAAGCCTTTGCTACTCCTTGCAGTTCCTATTCAATCTGGAGACTGACCAGGGTCTGGGATGTGTTGACCTTCTCCCCTCTCTTCCTAAATTCTTTACCCACCCTACCGCCCTCTTCCTTTTCCAGAGATTGGGGCCCCTCTCAATCCCCTTTAGTTTCCAGCTCTTCTCTTTTCTGTCCTCTCAGTCATTATTTCTCCTTTTAGTTTATACATCTTTTCCTTTTTCTGTCCCTTGGACTTCCTTGTCCCACCCTCCGCTCCCTTCCTCTTACCTCTCCGGCGACTCAGAACTGGCAGGCGGAGTCGACTCAGCCTAACTGCCAACCCACGCAGTGCCACGAAAAGGCCGGCCTTGAGGGCGTGCCGATGGTGTGTTGGTCCCTACCTTAAAAAAGCTCCCGCTGGGTCCTGACCTCCGGCAGATACCCTCAACAGTGATGAATGGTGAAGATACATAGAAAGATCATAATTACGTGTAGGTACGTAATTTTCATTTTCTTAAGGGTATTCTGCATACCAGACCTCCTGTCAGACATCCAGTTGCAGCCTGGGACATTAATCTCGTGCTAGACATGCTCACTAGAAAATCTTTTGAGCCACTAGCTACTTGCGAATTGAAATTCCTCATTTGGAAAATGGCCTTCGTGGTGGCCATCACCTTGGCCCTCAGAGTTTCTGAAATACATGCTCTGGTAACAGACTGTCCGTACACTGTATTTCACAAGGATAAAGTAGTTCTTAGGACCCATCCTAAGTTCCTCCCTAAGGTTGTCTCAGAATTCCATTTAAAACAACCTTTGGTCCTACCTACAGTACTTACTTTGCTGATTTCCAGAATGAAGGAGAACATACCCTTCATTCCTTAGATGTTAAAAGAGCTTTGCACTTCTATTTAGATAGAACGAAGGAAATTCGCAAAGCTCAACAATTGTTTGTCTCCTTCAGCGAGACCCGGCTGGGTCAGCCTGTTACTATCAGATGCATTTCAGCATGGCTGGTGGCATGCCTTCACCACTGTTATTCCATGGCACAGCTCAAGCTAGAGGGCAGAGTGTATGCTCACTCTACTGGAGCAGTCGCGGCATCCCTGGCGGAATCTGCAACGTGCCCATTGCGGACATTTGCAATGCGGCTACTTGGAGCTCAGTGCATACTTTTATTAAGCACTATGCGCTGGACGTCCATGCCAGACGAAATCTTTCGTTTGGCAGGACTATCCTTAATGGACTTCTGTCCCGAGTTCGTGATTTTGGTTTTCCTGCCGCCCTTTCAGGGGATTTTTAGCTCAGCACTCTCCCGTAAGTGTGAATGAGTGGTGGAGACTTTCTGTCCAGGAAGATATGGAAATTCCGTATGTACCGTAATTCTTGATCTTCTTGGATGAAGTCTCCACCGTGCATTCACATGCCCACCCTCCATCCCCTGATCTCACCTCTCTGTTTTGGTCTTCACCCCCTCAATGTTTAGGCTGTGAAGACTTCTTTGTTGACCCTTCTTATACGGGCCGTTCAGACTATCTTATGTCCGATTTGTGTTAGACTAGTCTTTCTAGGTTAGTTGCACTGCACCTCCTCGGAAAAAAAGGTACTCTGCGGCAGTTGGAGGATTGGCCTTGAGATAGTCAGTACCGCATGGCTAATGCTGTGAGCACACTCCTTAGGCTCCATCTCTGGCGCCGACCCCTGCAGAAAGTTTGCTCCCGTTGGGTCCTAGTGCCTCCGGCGTAGTCTCATAAGTGTGAATGAGTGGTGGAGACTTTGTCCAAGAAGATCAAGAATTACGGTAGGCACTGTACTTCCATTTCCTGCCCCAGGGATCTCTGCCAGCGGTATTGTGCCCCTCCAGAGTCTCCAGGTTCCATGCCTCATCCTTAGTCAGGATTGACTCAACTGGACACTCCTGATGGGCTTTGCGCCCTGCACCGTGACCGGCCCCCAGATCAAGATTCTTTGGATTTTGACTTCTGGGGGAGGAGGACCTTCTACTCAGCACAGTTGCTGCTTTCTATTGTAGCACATCAGGCCCACTGTGCAACCTATGACAGGTTCTTGTGGTCCAGGCTGGGTCAGCTCCTAGCCTCCATGCCTGACATAGAGCAAACCAGACAAGCCATTGCACTCTCTGCACGTGACCTGGAGCTAGCAAGGCACCAAGCAAGAGCATCGTATGACGCCAGTGAGGTAGCTACCAGGATCATAGGGACAGCGATCTGCATTAGGTGGATGGCATGGCTGCGTCTTTTCCAGTTGTCACCCTTGGCCCAGCGTAGGGTGATTAAATCCCGCCCACCAGAGAACCTGTCTCTTCTCCCGTAGAGTGAGGTGGCGTCTGTCGGGGCAACTTCCTATTCCCTCCGGGGAGTCCCTGTCTCACTCTCCCCACACTCGGGCTTCTCCAGGCCCTGAAGGTTCTCTCTCTTAGTGTGTCACCCACTGAGAGCTAAGGGACCCAGTCCCTTAGGGTTTAAAACCCCCTTTGGGGGGGGCTCGGCACTCACCCAAAGGTGATGAATGGTGAAGACTGACACAAATAAGATATGTAAATTACGTACCTACCGTAATTCTGATCTTTCTGTGTATCTTCACTATTCATCACAATCCCACCTCCATCCCCCGGGACCTCAGTCTCTGGGTCCCCTTCCCTCTCTGTGCCCCCTGTCTTACCCCCCTCCTTTCTGTCAGTCAGGGGTGGGGTAAACTGGGGCACATAGGGGATAGTTTTTCCTTAAGGGTGGAGTGGTCAGGAGTGGGGGCAATCCTTCCTCAGTGCTTGGCTCCACCCCTGTGGGGTTGGCAGTTGCCTTTTTCCTTCTTCCTTTCCCTGCTGTCAATCCTTGATTTCTTTTGATTTCATTGTCCTGTGGACATAACCTCAATTAATTTAAGAAACTAGGTTTCAAACAACATGAAGTCTTGCTATATTATGACAGATGCAGTTTGTCCCACCATTAGAACTGCTCCGGAGGTGAAAGAGTTAACTTCCATGCAGAGCATGGAACTTAGAGCATGACTCGTTAGAAAGCTCTGTTAGGTGGTTTCAAAACCAAAACTGTCAGATTCTTTACTCCACCTCACTGAACGGTCGCTCGGAGATTCCTCCTGCTGCTCGGTTCATTTCTCGGTTTAAAGCGTTTTTCTCGGGTTAAATTTAATCATGTATATTTTTATTTTAACCGCAAACCGATCGTTCAAGCTCTGTCTATGGTATTGAGTAATAGATAGGTTTTCTGTGTGGAACTTGTAAATGTTTATCGGTTCGGTTTGAACCAGTCGAATGTATTTAAACTTGGTTTTGAAGCCTTTTAAGGCTTGTTAGAGTCGGTTCGGTTCTTATCGGTTCTAAAAACAGATTTCATTACGTTTTTTCCACTACCGTGACACGGTTGGGAACCGATAAGGGTGTCTTGCTCTGGCACTGCCATCAAAAGGCAAGTTTTTGTTGGCTGGCATTATGTCTGAGAAACCCAAAAGAAAAACCGGGCCCACTGGGTTTCAACACTGTAGTGTCTGTGGGGAAGCCTTTGCCAAGGCTGACCCACACACCACATGTGTTTATTGTCTGGGGTTTGACCACCTCAATGCAGACTGCCAGATTTGCAAGAATTTCCCTGCAGCCACCCTAGATAAGAGAGTTGGCAGGCTCAGGGAACAAGAGGCCAAAAAGTCCGCTGACCCGGATGGCCAGCCCAGTTCGGTGCCAGCCGAACCGGAGGGAGTGCCCTCTGACCAGGGCCAGACTTCCTCGGGCAAACGTAAAGCTGACTCAGAGGAGCCAGTTCCAGCAAAGAGAACTAGAAAGTCAGCAGGTGTGGAGGCCAAAATCCCTTCTCCAACTGCTGCAGAGATAGCCAGGGCAATACAAATTGTCCAGTCACTGTCCTCGGTTCCTCTCGAACCGCCACTATCTTCCTTGTCAATCTTCACCATTCATTGCTTCCGGGTGTAAGCCGAGGCGCGCACTTCCACGGGAGCTTTTTTTTTTTTAAAGTTTGCTCTTGGCCCGCCCTCGAGAGTGGCGTCATGCGCGGGCGGCGTTAATAGCGAGCTGACTCCTCCTTCAACTCAGTTCTGTTTCTCCGCTGTCGAGGCAGCACCTGCTTTCGAGTAGTTTTGTAGTGCGCAATTCTAACTTCGACGACTCCTCTTTCGTTCCTTTTCGGCACGCCATACGCGGTAAGACTGTTCTTTTTTCTATCTATGCGGTCGGGTGTTTCCTACTGTGTTTTACCTTAATTGTTTTGGCGTTATGTCCGGTTCTGGAGCGAGCGCTCGAAGATGGGCGCCCCTATGCGTCGGTGCTCCTGTGGCTGGCATTTCTCCGTCTCGGACCGGCATGACGTTTGCCTCCATTGCCTGGGACCCAGCCATGATATGGATTCGCAGCGGCGCTGTTTCGATGGACCGTCGGCGTCCTCAAAACCCGGCGTTTAAGCTCGGCAAGACCCGCCGACCTTCGGGGACGGACGTCGCTCTCGGATTCTCGGCACGCTCTTAGGCCCTTCCTCCGGTCCTCCCCGGCCTATACGGTCCGAGAGGAGGGTCTCCTCCTATTCTTGCGAGGAGGAGACCCTTCTCTGTGTCGGGGAGCGTCAGTAGTCCCTCCCGGGCGCGGCGCCGACACCGCCCGGCAGTCACCTTCGAGGTGCAGGCTTCCCCGTGTCGAGGCCCCGGCTTTTGGGCCTGGCTCGGTGGACCTCGACGCCGCCTCGGCCCGCTGGATCCTGGTGCTGTTCCGCGTGCCGGTGATCGATGCGGCGTTGGCGGTGCTGGCGGATCCGGCACGCTCGCGCGCTGTGATCGGGGCGCTTGCTGGCAGTCCGCTGGGCCTCTGCGCTGCTCGGTGCCGATGGACAAGGGTGTTGCTGGCGGTGTTGGCTCGCTTCCGACGCGCTCGGCGCCGTGGGCCTTGTCCTTCTCCAGGCGGTGCCGGCCTTTGTCGCCTGCTGAGGTGGGAGTTAGGCTGGCTGCTATCGCGTGAGGGAGGCGAGCGGCGCCCTTGGTAGTGGGCTGCATACGCCCCAGAGTCTGGGGACCCCTGGGTGGCTAGCATTGAGGTCCTGCTGGTCTCATCCTCCTTGGAGGGCGATGACCAGACGTGACTCCATCCTGGCACCCCCACTCTTCGGAGTCTGGGTCCCTGGTGGCTAGAGGTGCCAGGGCGCGTAGCGGGCCCCTCCCTCTGTCCCCTTCCGTTGTCTCCTGAGGGTTCCCCTGGGGTGGCTGGGAGCCCCAGGGGCAGGCGTGGCACGGGGGGCTCCTCTTGGAGGCCCGGTGACAGCTACTCCTGGGTGCTGTTGCCTCTAGGGACAGGGGGATGCTGTGGTCGAGGAGGAGGGCCTCTCGAGTCCGAGGGGTTGAGGGGCAGGGTCTGCTGCTCGTGTTTTGGCCACCCTAGGGGTGGCTGTAGTCAAGTGCAGAGCCTCGCCTCCCTCCAGGGTTCTAGGGTGTCCTCCGGTGGTGCCAGTGGACTGCCCTCTGGATCCATGCAGTCCCGGGCTGTCACAGGGGAGGTTCTCCCCAGGGCTTCCAGGCCCGGCTTCCCTCAGAGTTCCGTCTCTGCAGCCTGGTCTGATATCCGGGATCCCTCCTCCCAGGGCTCCTTTCCCCGGATTCCAGAGCCCTCGCAGAGAGCAGTTGCCTCCGCGGAGGTGCCCCTCTCCCATCTCTCTGCCTCCACCACCCCCGCTCCCAGGCCATGTCGGTCCTACGGGTCCGTTATCCTGGGAGCAGTTCAGGGGTTCTGCGGCGGCCTTCCCCTCATATGTTAGATACATGCATGAGCGGGTCTTTCGACTCTCCGACACTGCCGAGGAATCCTCTGGGCATTCCAGTCTCCCTATCGTCCCTCGCTCCCTCCTCCCGAGGAGAGGAACCCCCTGCTCATCTGTCCTCCGCATGCTGATTTCACAGAATATCAGCGCTTCTCTCGAGGATGGTGAGGATCTCCGGATTTCCTACGCTAGAAGAGACTATACCGAACGGGAGACGGTGAATTCTTTGATGAATTCAGTGCCCAGCATCTGGTGGTACCTTCCTGGCCTATCCTCTTCCAGGAGGCGCCTATCCGGGTCCTGGCAGTCCCCTGCCACTTCTTCCCAGCCCCGCGGACTGCCAGCGAGGGTATTGTGCCCCTCTGAGTCTCTAGGTTCCCTTCCCAACCCGTCCTCAGGTTTGGTATACCTGATACTCCTTCTGGGCACTGCCGGCCTGCGACTGCCCACCGATTCGGACTCTCCAGTTCGGACCGCTGAGCGTAAGAGTGTCTCCTCTCTCTGCATGAAAGGCATGTATTGCATCACATCAGGCTCACCACGCCTGCCTACAAACCGCATCTGTGGTCGATGATGTCCCAGCTGCTGGCATCTATGCCTGATACGGAGCAACCAGACAAGCCGTTGCCTCTCTCCATGTAGGCCTGGAGCTGGCAAGACACCCCAAGGGGCATCTTATGACGCCAATGAGGTGGCTTCCAGGCTTGCAGGGACAGCGATCTGCATCAGGCGGACGGCATGGCTTGCTTTCCAGGTTGTCATTCCTGGCCCGGGCGAGGGTGATCTGCCCGCCTCGGGGACCCGCTCTTCTCTCTCCAGAGCTAGGAGACTTTTACAGGGGTTCCCTCCGGTCTCCTCGTCCTCGGGAGGCACCTCCCAGCTCTTCTCCCACTTAGGCTTTCTGAATAAGCCAGGGTCTCTCCTTCTGTTTCTCACCAGCAGAAGGCTGGGGGTCTTGTTCCTCAGGGTATGGCCTCTTCCCCTCCAGGGAAGAGGAGCTTAATGCTCACCAGGAAGTAATGAATGGTGAAGAGTTGACAAGGAAGATAGGAAAATTGCATTGCCTACCGTAATTTTTGATCTTCTCTTGTATCTTCACCATTCATTACTTACACCGCCCACCATCCCCTCAGTGGCCTCTTCCTGTGGCTTTCTCCACCTCCTGTCTCCTTCCTCTCTGCATATATATAAAAGACAGGAAAATTGCTTAATTTTTCCCCCAAAAATATATATAATTAAAAAAATCTTTCTTTTGGGGGTTCTAAATTTGAAAAATTACTTACTCTAAGATTCATGGGCCATCCTCGTGGTTTGCATTGGCGATCAGATCATACAACTATCTTGCCATTCTTCTGGCAAGATACCTTTGGGGTTTTTGGCCTGGCTCAGGCTATTCAGTTTTGATCCTGCAATCCCGTGTCCAGATAGTTGCCCTGAAATCTAATCCCCCTCTATTCTTGCCTTGCAGAGCAGAGGAGCAGGTACATCTATTCCTTTTTCTTTAAAAAAAAAATGCTGAGGGAATCTCTCGACTGCTATAGGCATCTTGATATCTGGGTCATGCATCTAGTCTAAAAAAAAAAAAAAATTTTATCTGTAAAAAAAAGGGAAAACAAAAAGAAGGCAAATGAGAAGGTAGGCTATCCTTTCTCCCTGTTTTGCTATTGGTTTCTCCTTAAGTGTCCTCCTGGACAATTTTTACAGTAGAACAGTGCTGACCATATCCAATCCTAGCCAGCCTTAGCCTTGACCTGCCTTGGCCAGTCAGTATGAGTCCCATTTCTATCTTGAAACGCCTCGAGAGGCTTACATTTTCCATTTCTAAACCCTGAGCAGCGCTCCTCATGCTGCCTGGGTTTTATTCTTCCTCCTGCTGTCCTCCAGTTAGTGGCCTTCCTGCGGCCAGGAGCCCGAGGTGGGTATCAAGAACAATGGCATGTTGAGGATGAGGACTATGCCCTCCTGAGTCTGTCTAGCGGGTTCGTGAACCTTTCTTCAGCTCTGTCTCCGGGATTCTTGCTTCCCCTTTAGTCGAGCCTTTAGCTGCAAGCTAACTATGCTCGTTGGGCATTCTGGTCCCTTCCAACATCCCATCTCTCTCTTTCTTCTTCTTCCTTCTATTTTCTCATTTCCTTACTCATCTCTCCTGCTAGAGTCGCCCAGGTAAGGAGGCCCTGCAGTCCCTAGGCTAGGGATACTCTTTATCTCCTCTGTCCTTTCTCCATCGGCTTATTCCTTTTCAGTTCATTCTTCCTTGCTTTTGCTATCCTCGGCTATCTTGTCTCGCCATTCTATTATTTTTCTGCTTTCACTTTGCCCTCCGGCCCACAGAACTGAGTTGGAGGAGGAGTCGGTCACGCACACGCCTCGCATGACGATGACGCCACTCGAGGGCGGGGCCGCTAGGCAAACTTTTGTGAAAAAAAAGCTGCCTGTGGGGTGTGCGCCTCCGGCTTACACCCAGTAAGTAATGAATGGTGAAGATACAAGAGAAGATCAAGAATTACGGTAGGTACGTAATTTTCCTATCTGGCAAAAGGTCGGTTCGGTCGGTTCCACCGGTTCAAGAATATGATATAGAAGAGTTTTATGAACCAGAGGAGGGGGAGGATGATTATGATCAGTGTGAATGTGACTTTGAAAGTCTGGATGTGCCCATTGAACCGGACATCTCCCCAGACAGACCTTTAGGTGAATCTCCCCCTACGCTTGCTAAGTCCCCTTCTCATTTTTTTTTTTTAAAAAGTTGCTGAGACCCTCCATCTTCCTTTAGAGGAGGCTTTGGATGAGCAAGAGGAGCCTGACTATGTAGAGATGATGGATATCCCAGAGTCCAGGAGATTGCCCATCCCTTTACATAAATCTTTTAGGAAACAAACAATAAAAATTTTAAGAGCTCCTAATTCTGTGCCTCCTGTAGATAAAAAGATGGACAGGAGGTACACTTTGTCAGGTCCTGATACAGATTTTCTTTCACAGCAATGCAGTCATGTTGGGGTAGTTCAGGCTGCAGCCTGTGATAAAGCTAATATTCCCCTGGCTTCACATCCTCCTGACAAGGACTCCAGGAAGATTGACGCCATGCACAAAAACACAATACATGGCAGCATCTTTGGGACTCAGACAAGCAAACTATATGGCTTATGTTGCGTAGACACCAGAAATCTAGATGGGATACTGTCATGGCCTTAGCTAAACAGGTCCCTAGGCCAGCTTGGAAAGGAGCTGGAGCAGGTGGCTCTTGATGGTATTGAGGCATCTTAGGTGCAATTCCATGCTGCAGTGGATTCTAATGATGTATTCTCTAGAGTCATGGCTACATCTGTGGCTTTTCGCAGATTGGCCTGGCTCAGGTGTGCTACTTTGTCAGCAGATCACCCAGTCTAAGGCTATGGATTTTCCTGTTGGGAAATTCTCTGTTTGGGGAGCAGACAGAGAATTATATGAAGAAATGGATGAATATAGAACCACTTATAGGAGTGCACAAGCCAAGGAATGGCAAGCCACCTCAGAGGCAGCCCCAGGAGTAGGGGCAGGCCTTTTCACAGGCCTTTTACCAGACCCAGGCTCCTCTTCAGCCTATGCTCAGAGGGGTTCTTCAGAGGAGAGGCAGACGGTGCAGAGCAGACCTGCTCCCACCCCTCAGCCTAAAGCCCCTGCCAAACAGGCACCCTGATGGGATGCCCAGGGTTGGCCTCCATTACCTGTAGGGGCAGGCTGGCTTACTTCGTCCAGGACTGGGAGTCTTTAACATCAGACAAGTGGGTCCTAAGTAGTGAGCCAGGGTCTGGTTCTCAGCTTCAAAATATTTCCAAAGATGAGCAGATCTTTTCCACCTGCAAACCCTTTAGAGACTCTTGCTTTGGAACAGAAGTCTCAACCCTCCTGGCTCTCAGAGCTGTAGAAAGGGTTTCTCCCCACACCAGGGCAAGGGTCTGTACTCCAGGTACTTCCTTACCTCAAAAAGACAGGAGAGTGGCGTGCCTATCCTTGATCTAAGATATCTGAACAAGCACCTTTAAAACCAAAATTCAAAATGGTGACTCTGGGAATGATTTCACCTCCCTAAGGCCAGGGGGACTGGCTAGCTTCCCTGGACCTCAAGGATGCCTACTTCCATGTTCTTATCAGAAGCTCCCATCGAAAGTACCTCAGATTCGAACTGCCCTCAGGCCATTATCAGTTCAGAGCAATACCCTTCAGCCTTTCCTCTGCCCCAAGGGTGTTCACAAAATGTCTGGCAGTAGCAGTTGCTCATCTAAGAAGGCAAAAGATTGCCATTTTTCCCCTACCTGGACGACTGGCTCATTGTGGGTCAGTCTCCAGACCAGGTCAAATCACACCTGCTAGTTACCCAGCAGCTGCTTACCTCTCTGGGCTTTCTTCTCAGTCTTCCAAAGTCAGTTTTGGAACCTGTCCAGGTACTCACCTTTATAGGCGCAGAACTGGACACAAAGCAGGCCAGAGCCTTCCTTCCCCTGGAAAGGGTAAGGACCTTGGTGTCCCTGGCCTCGTCCTTCACTCTGCAGATCTCTAGACCAGCAATGCATTTCCTGCAGCTCCTAGGACACATGGCTGCTTCCACAGCTGTAGTGCAAGGAGCAAGATTTCAGATGAGGGACATTCAGTTCCATTTGAGAGCTTTCTGGTCTCAAAGAAGAATCCCTATCCAAGTTAATCCCAGTGACTCAACCCTGATCCAGGCCCTTCAGTGGTGGCAGGATCAGAGCAATCTGAGATAAGGGGTGCCTTCATCCCTCTGTCCCACTCCTTGACCCTTACTACAGATCTCGCCTCTTGGGATGGGGAGCTCACATGGGCGACCTCTCCACCCAGGGGTTATGGTCCCTCAGGAATCTCTGCTCCACATCAATCTGTTGGAACTCAGAGCTGTTTTCTAGCACTTCAGGTTTTTCTGCATCTGTTCAGAACAAGGTGGTACAGGTCAGAACAGCAACTTACCACTACAATGTGGTACATCAACAAACAAGGGGGCACTCGGTCTTGACCTTGTGCACCGAGGCGATGAAGTTGTGGTCTCTGGCTTATTCCTGACCACTTCCCTCATAGCAGTTCACCTCCCAGGCAAGGACAATGTCCTGGCAGATGCTCTCTGCAGGATTTCCAGGCCATCACGAGTGGTCTCTGGATCCCTAGTACTGGGGATAGTTTTTCAGATGGGGCACTCCTCAGATAGATCTTTTGCAGCCCCAGACAACCATCAACTTCCACTTTTTGTTGCAGGCCCCAGTGTTGGGCTCAGTCCCCTGGATGCCTTTCTCCTCGATTGGGAAGGGAAGTTCCTCTGTGCCTTTCCTCTCCCTCCTGTTCAAGGTACTAGTCAAAATCAGGTCTCAGCCCTGCAAGATGATCCTGATTGCTCCAGACTGGGCCAGGCAGCCCTGGTACCACTCCTTCTGTCCTTAGCAGTCCATCTTCCCCTGTGTCTCCCCAGGAACCACAATCTGTTAACCTGTGCTCAGGGAGAGTTTGGTATCCGAATCTCAAATCCCTCAACCTCAAGGCCTGGCTCTTGAGCAGTTAGAGTTTGCTGATCTGCAACTTTCTCAAAGTGTTCTCGAAATCTTGAAAGTTGCTAGGAAGCCTTCCACCAGGGCTACCTATAACTCCAAATGGAAAAGGTTTTCCATATGGTGTTCTGGGAAGCATATTTCCCCGGAATCTGCTGATTTACCAACTGTATTGGATTATATGGTCCATCTTAATTCTCTGGGAGTGAGACCAGCTACCCTGAAAGTGCACTTGGCAGCTGTCTCTGCTTTCATTTCAGCAGGGAAGCCCTCTTCTCTTTCTGCTCACCCTGTATTTTCCAAGTTTTTTAAGGGATTGCTTCATACCAATCCTCCATTCGGGGACCCTGCCCCAGCTTGGGATCTTAATGTTTGCATTGCTCAGCTGATGCAACCCCCCTTTGAGCCTCTGTCTTCAGCAGAGCTTAAGTATTTGACTTGGAAAACTGTATTTCTAGTAGCCATCACTTCTGCCAGGCGCATAAGTGACTTACAGGCTTTATCAGTGGAGACTGACTTTAGTTCCTTTCACAGGAGTAAGGTAGTCCTCAGGACTAACTGGAAGTTTTTGCCTAAGGTGGTTTGGATTTCCACCTTAACCAATCTATTTCACTTCCAGTGTTCTTCACTGACCATTCCTCCTCTGGTGAGAGGAGGCTGCACAGCTTAGATGTTAAGAGGGCCCTAAGTTACTACATAGAGCGTACCAAGGGTCACAGGTTTGACTCCCTCCAACTATTTCTCACTTATGGTGAGGTTGGGAAAGGGAGACCTGCCACTAAGAGATCCATTGCCAGGTGGATTGTCTCTTGTATCCAATTTTGCTATCAAAAACTGGGTAAGGTTCCCCCCTCAGGCCTGAGGGCTCACTCTACCAGAGGTACAGCTGCATCTCTAGCTGCTGCTAGAGACATCCCTATCTTGGAGATATGTCAAGCAGCTACTTGGAAAACAGTACACACTTTCACCAAGCATTACTCCCTGGATATCCAGGCCAGGAGGGATGCTCGGTTTGGCACAGCCGTGCTTCAGAGCCTATTCCCTAAGTAGGTTCTGTCCCTCCTCCATGGAGGTACTGCTGTGTAGTCTGCATCTGTCATAATATAGCAAGACTTCATGTTGTTTGAAGAAAAAATTACTCACCTTAGTAATGTTGTTTCTTCTAATGGAGTCTTGCTATATTATGACCTCCCCCCCAGCCTGCCCCTCTCAGAACTTCTACTTCGGGTATGGGGTGGGCAGTCCACTGTTGGCACTTATTGATGCCCCTTTTATGTTCGGGTGTTGTGTTTTATTTAGTTATTTTATCTTATTTTTCTGGTCCCCTGACTTGAGTCTTGGTGTTGGGGCCAGGAAAATGTGTGAATATTTTAGTAGCCAGTTGGCTAGTGTAGGTTACAGCTTCCACACAGAGCCTTAGTGAGTTTTGCTTGTAAAGATCTGACGGTTTCGGTTTGAAACCACCCTAACAGAGCTTTTCTAACTGAGCTCGCGCTCTAAGTTCCATGCTCTGCATGGAAGTTAACTCTTTCACCTCCGGAGCAGTTCTAATGGTGGGACAAACTGCATTTGTCATAATATAGCAAGACTCCATTAGAAGAAACAACATTACTAAGGTGAGTAATTTTTTCTTCTTGCACCAAAATCTCCTTGGGGGATATCCCTGTTTTCCTGTCTTTCTTCCAGAATAGCAGATTCTGCTTATAGGAGTTGTGCCAGTAATTCTGTGCCTGCAATTCTTGCAATTAGCCTCTTGCCTACTCCTTCGAAGTTCCTATATAAAGTGGAGACTAGTCAAAGTTACAGGGTATGTTTCTCCTGTCTCCCCACCCCCTCTAAAATTTTTCCTTACCTCTAATAACCTTTCCCTCCTCCGCTTCCTTTCTACTGCCAGAGATTTGGGCCCTCACCCAATCCCCTTAGTCTTCAAACTTCTGTCCTCTCAGTCATTTATTTCTCCTTTTAGTTTTATATCTTTTCCTTTGTCTGTCCCTTGGACTTTCTTGTCCCACCCTCCCAACCCCTTTCTTTTTTTTTTTTTTTTTTTTTTTTACTTGCTGTTTTCCTCCTCCTCTCTGGAGCCCACTCCTTCCATCCTACTCCTTCCCACCTCACTCCACCTCCCTTGGGTCTGCCCCTAGAGTGCCTCCTTCCCTTACCTCCTGCACAGTGGGGTCTGTCCTCTTCTTGGTGGTCTAGGATGGATCCGGAGCGGATTTCATCTAGGGCTGCCAGAGAGGTCATTTTTCCATTTTTCCCTCGTAATCCCCTACCCCTGGGTCGTCCAGCGCTAGGACGTATGTCCCGAGAGAAGACGTGCTGACACACGCCAGACCTCTCATGCGCCGCCGACGCCCCCCCTCCCCGACAAGCGGAGCCGCCTCCATCCCCTTCAGTTGTCGGTGCTCCCACTGGATGCGAGGGGATGTAGAACGAGATGCTCTGGTTCCCACCCTGAGAGAGAGGAAAGCATCCGTTGGGACGCCGATCCTCTCTCCCTGCCGACCCCAGCCACCGGCTCGCTCGGTCTTCGGACGCCGGCATGGCGGTGTCGCCGGCCCAGTGCCTCAACCCTCAGCCTATTGGGCCGGTTTCCCAACCCCTTCTAACCTCTACGGTGACTCAGAACTGGCGGGAGGGCAGAGTTGACAACACCTAACAACCAACCCTTGGGCGCCATGCAATGCGTCGGCCTCCGAGGGGCCCGTAAAGTGCGCGTCGACTCCGCCCATCCAAAAAAAAGAAAAGAGCTCCCACGGGTCATGACCTCTGGCCAGTAACCCCAAGGTGATGAATGGTGAAGATACACAGAAAGATCAGAATTATAGTGGGTACGTAATTTCCATTTCTCACACCAGTTCAAGTCCTGCATCTCACTGGAGCAGAACTGAATACCTTAAAAGGAAGTGCTTTTTTCTCCAGGGGACAGAGCTCAGTCTATTCTGCAACTAATTGCTTCATTCGAGCTGGGAAATCCATGTCCAGCAAGGAGATATTTGCAAATTCTGGGACACATGGCTGCAGCAACAGGAGTGGTCATGGGAGCAAGACTTCGAATGAGGGACATTCAGTTTCATCTACTGGCGCACTGGTGCCAAAGAAAAAACAATATGTCAAAATTGATTCCTGTAACAAAATTTATGATCCAATCCTTCAGTGGTGGACAGTTGTCCAAATTAAGGGCAGGAGTTCCCTTCAGAAGGAAAATCCTCAGTCATTCTTCAACAGATGCTTCTCTGTTAGGATGGGTGCTCATAGGAGGAGCACACTACCCATGGCACTTGGTCAAGTGTGGAGTCTCTCCTCCACGTAAATCTGCTAGAGCTTTGAGCAGTGTTTCTGGCTCTAAGAAGTTTTTCCCAGTTGATACAGGGCAAGGTGGTGCAGGTCAGAACAGACAACACCACTACAATGTTCTACATAAACAAGCAAGGGGGAACAAGGTCAGATCCCCTGTGCACAGAGGCCATGAAAATCTGGGAACTGGCTTACTCACTAAAAGCTTCCTTGCAAGCTATTCATGTACCCAGGAAAGGAAAATACCCTGGCAGATGCCTTAAGCAGGATCAACCAGGCACATCACGAATGGTCTCAGAACAGACAGGTACTGGACTCAGTGTTCAGATGATGGGGCTCTCCAGAGGTAGATCTCTTTGCCTCTCACGAGAATCACATGTTGCCCCTATTTTGTTGCAGACCACCAGTCAGGAGTACAATTCCCCTGGATGCTGTAGCCCAGGACTGGTCAGGAAGGCATCTATATGCCTTTCCTCCCTTCCCTCTCGTCTTCAGAGTGCTACTCAAACTCCGGTCACATCCTGCGTCCATGATACTGGTAGCACCAGACTGGGCCAGGCAGCCATGGTACCACCTTCTGCTGTCAATGTCAGTGTCCAGACCCATCCTCCTACCCAGGAGGCACAATCTATTAACTTCCCAGCAAGGGAAGATCCTGTGCCCTAACCTCAGGTCTCTCAGATTCAAGGCCTGGCTCTTGAGGACTTAGAGTTTGCAAACTTACAACTTTCTCAAGCTGTTCTGGATATCATAAAAGGACATAGAAAACCATCTAGTAAGAAAACCTATAATGCAAAATGGAAAAGGTTTTCTATTTGGTGTGATGCCAAGCATATTTCTCCCTCCCTGGCAGAAATCCCAGTTCTGTTAGAATATCTTACTTAGTTACACTCACAAGGTCTGAAACATACATCTCTGAAGGTGCATTTGGCATCAATTTCAGCTTTTATTTCTGCAGGGAAAAATGCTTCCCTTGCACCTAATCCCATTTTCAAAAAGTTCTTTAAAGGGCTATGTCACTTACATTCTCCTATTGAAGAGTCAGTTCCTGTATGGGATCTGAACATTTGCATTGCTCAGCTCATGAAACCTCCATTCGAGCCAATGTCATCAGCACACTTGCAGTATAGCACTTGGAAAATTGCATTTTTGGTGGCAATCACTTCTGCTAGGAGAATAAGTGAATTGCAAGCATCATGTGTGTAAAAGGATTATTTATCTTTTCATAATGATAAAGTAGTACTTCGAACTAATAGGAGGTTTCTTCCTAAGGTGGTTTCTGATTTCCACTTAAATCAGTCCATGACACTGCCAGTCTTCTTCACAGAACATACCAGCTCAGGAGAGTGCAAACTCCATAGTCTAGATGTAAAAAAGACATTGAGTTATTATTTGACCCACATCAAGGATCACAGAGGTATAAACAACAACTTTTTCTCACATATGGGGATGTGAGAAAGGGCACCCAAGCTTCCAAGAGATCAATCTCTCACTGGATAGTTCAATGCATTCAGTTTTATTACACATAATGTGGAAAACAGGCCCCAGCAGGCCCCAGGGCCCACTCTACTAGGGGCGCAGCTGCCTCTGTAGCAGCTTCTAGAGATATCCCTTTAGTGGAGATCTGTAAAGCAGTGACCTGGAGAACAGTACACACCTTTACTAAACATTATAGTTTGGACTTGCAGTCCAGAAGTGATGCCAGGTTTGGCACAGCAGTTCTGCAGAGTTTCTTTCCTAAGTAGGTTCTTTGACCACCTCCAAAGGTACTGCTTCGAAGTCTGCAGAGAGTTATGAATATGAGAAGAATACGTGGGGTTAGAAGAAAAAAATTACTCACCTTAGTAATGTTTCTTCCAATGTATTCTTCCATATTCATAACTCTCCCTCCCTACCTCCCCTTCCAGAACCAGAGCCTCTGAATGGTGTTCTTACCTGGCAGTCCCAAACACAGGCACATTTACCTTTAATCCTGTGGGGTTTTATCTTACCTTTCTTTTTCCCAGGTGATTCTGGTCATTTTGAGGTAGGACTGATACCATAATCATTAGTATCAGCTTCAGTATATAGGCATAGAGTATAGTTGTGCTGTATCAAGCAGCATTTAAGCTTGAATATTTTTAAAAAGGTTGCCTTGTGGGCTTCCTAGAAATTGGAGATATTGATAGAACATGCAGCAGATGAGGGCAGCAGTGTGAATAATTGTCACGTGCCAATGATTCCATCATTAGCATATAGTTCCATTCTCCGGGCAGTTCTAGTGAGCAGGCTAACTGCAGAGAGTTATGAATATGGAAGAATACATTGGAAGAAACAAGATTACTAAGGTGAGTAATTTTTTCTTATCTATCGCAGAAGATCTATTCGACAGATCGGGTCATCCAGAGTTGGTCCCTTTTGCGTCCCCATTCAATGCAAAATGGATCTACAATGCCAGTTGGACAAAAATATGTCGACCTGACGTTACAGCGACGGCAGTATGTTGACTGCAATTGCGGTCGGCATTGTGCCGTCGGAAATCAAATGTGTTTTTTTGCAGCCCCCCTATAATTTATTATAATCAACTCCGAATCGGAGCTGATTCAGGAAGGGGGTGCAAGACCGAAGAAAACAGTGCCGGGGTCCCAAGTGGACTTTACAGCGATCCGTCGATCTTGTTGGTATCGACAAGATTGCTGTAAAGATGTCACTGTGGCGTAGGCATGCCACGCAAAACTACCTCATTTCTGCTAGCTAGATCCAGGGCCTGGAGTTTTCTGGTGAGACGCATTGTCCCTCTCCTAGAGCAGGCATTTTCTTTATGCCTTTCCCCTGTTTCCTCCCTACCGGGTCATAATGTCTTATGCTTAATAGCGTCCGACATTATAGCTAACCCAAAACAGCACTGTCCATGACAGCGAATGGTGCAATACAGCGTATACTGCTGCATGCGGTATTGCATCATTCACACACCCCAGGCAGAGGATAAGTCCTCTGCTGGGACTGTTCCACGAACGAGCTGCCGTGTCTCACCGACTGAGCCACAGCAACAGGAACCCAGGCGCTGCGTCTGGGACTGGGTTTGATACCCGGTCTCAGACATTTTATTTTTACAACATTGTGTGCTCCCTTGAAGTAACCCCTCCCCGGAGTTGAGAAACCTTAGTGGGGGTGGCTCAGGGGGTGCAGCCCCCCCGTAACAGGGGGTGTGGGGGTGGAGCCACTCACAGAAAAAAGACATGCTGCATGGCAGCAATTGCTCTGTATTGGCAGTGTGATTTTGCCATGTGGCATAATGTCTTACAACATTATGACCCCGTGCCTGTTTCCTCTAATTGAGAAGGTACTCATCAAGCTGTAGATGGAGGGGGCCACCATGATCCTGGTAGCTCCATTCTTTTCTCACCAGATATGGTTTCCTCTTCCACAGCAGCTGGCAGAGGAACCTCCGTTCCTTCTCCCACTCTGCAGGAATCCACTGATCCAGGATCAGGGGACCCTGGTCCATCCCGATCTCAGGTCGCTCCATCTGCACGCCTGGCTCCTGAGGATGTAGCCATCACCAGATTTGGGGTTTCTAATAAAGTGGTGGATGTCCTAGTGGTCACCTGAAAGCCTTCCACCCGAGGCACTTATGCCATGAAGTGGACACAGTTTGCCATATAGGCTGCCAAGCATAATACAGAGACCCTTTCACCTGTCTGGTGAACCTAGAATCTTCCTGGACATAAAGTCTCCACCACTCATTCACACTAATGGGAACTATGCGGAGCGCTAGGACCCGTGGAGCAAACTTTTGCAGAGGATCGGCACCGAGATGGAGCCATGAGGGAGTGGCGCTGCGAGCATCAGCTTGTGCGGTAATGATTATCTCGTCGACCTCCAACCGCCTCCAGTTCCTTTATTCTGCCTTCGAAAAGGCGCTTCAGTGATGATGTCGCCATCGGGCTGGTAGTCAAACTTCAAACTAGCGGCATAGTTTTCAGTTTATTATTTTATAGTATTTTTTCGAAAAGTACCGCTTACGATAATTTATTCTCAAGAAAGAAGTCTCAGCCTACATTGACGGAGTCAACCATGAATAGGTCAGGTGATGGTAGGGAGACTTCGTATGAAAGCTGTTCAGTCAGCTGGGCTGGGTCCGGTCCGCTGCCTTCTATGGAAGGGGGGGTCTGACAACAGATGGTCCAGTGCCCGAGGGGAGGGGCGGTCCCCCCTGGAAGCATAAACAAAAATGGTTGCGTTCTCGGCACCTTTTGGCCTTGAGCTCTTCTTCGGCCCGTATGTCAAAAAAGAGAAGACATCACTCGAGGTCGCCCTCTGATATGTTTGAGCGTCGACGGCCGGTCATTGGGGTCACATGCTGGTCTTCTTGTTCGGAATCGTCGGTTTCTGGTTCTGGTAGCTGACCTCTTCGACATCGGAGCCCTTCCCCGCCTTCTGGTAGGGCTTCCGATGAGCAGTTTCATCAGTGGTCCGCTCTGATGGAGCAGTGGGCTCAGAGGTTGGTCCAGTTGCCTGGCCCAGTCACTCTGGGGCCCTCTGGCTCTTCAGGGGATCAGGCAGGGCAATTGGGCCTCCCTAGTTGCGCAGTGCCCTCTTCCCGTGCCATCAACTCTGCGCTCAGGTGTTTCCCCTCCACATGGCTTACCGACGCAGGGGCCTCCACCGATGCCTCTATCTCCTGGTATTCCTCCTTCTTTTCCCTCAAATCCTGGTTTTTGGGGCCCTGGGTTAGTTTTGGCACTGTCGGTGTCGGTGGGTCGCTCGGCACCGATGCACCTGTCAGCGCCATCCTCGGCGCCATGCGGCCTGTCAGGGCCAACCGCAGCGCCATGTGGTTTTTCGGTGCCGTTGACTTTCTTGGCACTGTGTGGCCTTTCGGCGCCATGCGGCTTGTCGGTGCCGTGTTCTTTTTCAGTGCCGTCTGCTTTGTCGGCGCCATGCAGCCTTTTGGCACCATGTTTTTCTTCGGTGCTGAGGCCTGGCTTTTCATCTGCCAATCTTCAGGGCTTCTCCTCTCGGAATACTTTTCCTTCCTCTTTTCCTGATGATTTTCATTCTTTTCCTGTCCATGCAGTCCCTCCTGGACTGTCAGGAGATGATATTGAGCCTGACCCAGATCTTAGACAGGGTGATGATGTGGAAGGAGCAGGATCTAATCCTCTTGCAGAGCCTGTGGTCGAGGACCTGTCATTTAAGTCTCTGCTGAAAATTTGAATTCACTCTTTCTTCCAAACTATGGACATCAATCCTGGGAAGCTTTTAAGACTCCAATATCTTCATGTTCGAACATCCCTATGGATTTAACTCCCCGGTACAACCCTCCTTTGAGGCACTTTCTCAAATGGTATGGAATAATCCTGCTCTCATTCCTTCTGTGGCTAAGTCCATAGATAGGAAGTATGCTGCTCCCAAGGATCGACCTATTTTGGTCCCTCAGGCCTTTGCGGATCCTATTGTAGTCTTGGCAGAGAATGATAAGGTCGTCCTTCCTCAGACTACTACAGCTCGACCTAAAAACAAAGAATCTCGTAAGATAAATTCTTTAGGTAAGAGAGTCTTTGCTGCATCTACCCTGGGTATACGTATCGCCAGCTACCAGGGCTGTTTCTCTCAATATGAGTATATTCTTTGGCATTCACTCAAACAAATGGTTGAAGCTCTACCGGAGTCGGACACTAATTCAGAGCTTCTTCAAACCATAACCAGGGGTATCGAGTCCAACAACTAGCAGGTTAAAGCAGCTATGGATGCCTTTGATACTGCCTCCCGAGTAGCGGCAGCGGGCATTTGTACCCACCGCCATTCCTGGCTGCGCACTTCAGGTTTCACGAATGATGCCCAGCAACAGGTCATGGCGTTGCCCTTTGATGGTGTATATCTCTTTGGCCCTCAAGTAGAACATACTCTAGAGGCCACACAAAAGACTAGGTCAGCCATTAAATTGGCTCGACCTCCTCCCACCCCTTCTCGCGGGGGGGGGTACTAACAAACACCAGTTTCATAACTGTCAGTCCTTTTGAGGCAAAGGCAGAGGAAGTTTTAATAAAAATCAAGCCCCTCAGCCTCAAAAGAAAATGCAACAGAAGGCGCAAGGACCCAAAGTGCCCAGTGCCGCCTTCTGAGTTTCTGGCCCTAGTCCCACCTCAGCTGCCCGAGGGGGACTCTTAGCCAGTGGGAGGTCGCCTGACCTCGATTCGACAACCAGTGGAAGTCCATAACTTCAGACAAATGGGTCCTCCGGATAATCCGAGAGGGATATTCCCTCAATTTTTCAGAGAACCCTCCGGATTGTCCCCCCAAACGGCAGCCAAAACTGTCAATACTTCAGTCAGAACTTCTCACCTCCGAGATACAAGGCCTTCTGAACAACAGGACAGTAGAAGTAGTTCCGCTGGATCAACGGAACACAGGGTTCTACTCCCATTACTTTCTAGGTCCAAAGAAAACCGGGGGCATGCGCCCCATTTTGGACCTCAGAAAATTAATAAAATATCTTCCCAAAGAGAAATTCAAAATGATATCGCTAGGAACCCTGTTACCTTTGCTTCATTAACACGACTGGTTAACCTCCCTGGACATGCAGGATGCTTACCAGCATATTCCTATTCACCTAAGGCATCACAAATACCTAAGGTTCATGGCCTTGGGCTAGCATTATCAGTTCAGAGTCCTGCCCTTTGGGCTATCCTCAGCGCCTCAAGTTTTTACAAAGTGTTGTGCAATTCTTGCAGCACATCTCAGAAAAATCCGAATACAAGTGTTCCCATATCTGGACGATTGGCTTCTAGCAAGCCCTTCCAGGTAGGGAACCCTCCATGCCATTGCCACGGCCTCAGACTTTCTCACGTCCATGGGAGTCTTGCTAAATCGCAAGAAATCGCAGCTGCTTCCCTCCCAGAGACTCCTTTTCATAGGAACTCTTCTGGACACCTCCTGTGCGAAAGCTTTTCTACCAGAGGTCAGAAGAAGCGATATCCTACAGATGGCCCTCTACATCAGGGAGAACAGCTCGGTTCGAGCTATCTCGATGCAACGGATGCTGGGTCTCATGGCATCCTCGGTGTTCACTGTACCCCTAGCTCGCCTCCACAGGAGAACCTCTCAATGGATACTCAGTACTCAGTGGCCCCCAACCACTCACCCTCGGTCCTTTCTCATCAAGGTGACAGAACCTCTGAAGAGGTCGCTCACCTGGTGGTCTCAAGAGGACAACCTTCTGGAAGGGTATCCATTTGCTCCCCTGGATCATCAGATTTCCATTACCATGGATGCGTCCCTGATGGGTTGGGGAGCTCACTGTCAGAATCTCCACACCCAAGGTACGTGGACCCAGGACGAGTCCCAGCTTCACATAAATGTCTTATAAATGAGGGCCATCCTTTATGCAGTCCGGGCTTTGAAGGACATTCTCTGTCACAAGAACATTCTCCTTCAAACGGACAACAAAGCAGTGGTGTATTACATCAACAAGCAGGGTGGTGCACACTCTTACCCCTTATGCAGGGAAGCGATGAGAGTGTGGGAATGGTGCTTAGAGCACAAGGCTCTAATCCAGGCGATCTATCTGCCGGGAGTACAGAACAAACTGGCAGACCGTCTCAGCAGAACAAAGACAGATCCTCACGAGTGGTCTCTAGACTCAACTGTAGTTCAGTCACTATTCGCAGAGTGGGAACTCCAGACCGGGACCTTTTTGCATCCCCACTCACACAAAACTGCCTGTCTTCTGCTCCAGAAATCCAGGGCCTGGCATTTTCTGTCAGGATGGTTCAGGCTGCAGTGGACAAAATGCTTTCTACCCTTCTCCTTCTTCCTCTAATTCACAGGGTACTTCTCAAGTTCAAGTCCCAGGGGACAAAATGATCCTCATTGCTCCTTCTGGCCTTGACAAATATGGTTTCCGTACTCAACAGTATGTTGGAAACCCTCTGAAAACGCTTCCTCTTCAGGCAACCTTCTGTCTCAGGGGCCTGGGGTCCATCCCAATCTGAGATTGCTTCACCTTCATGCTTGGCTCCTGAAGAGATAGAAGTGAACAGGTTCAATGTCTCTTGCAGAGTTTCAGATATTCTTCTGGCTGCGTGCAAGCCAGCCACTAGGAAAACTTACTCAGCCAAATGGAAGCGTTTTTTGCTCAGGTTTGCAAAATCCTCTTTGAATCCTTTTTCCTGCCCTCCAAATAAAGTTCTACAGTACCTTTTAGATCTCTGAAATTCAGGTCTTCAATACTCTACAGTCAAGGTTCACCTTTGTGCCATTTCAGCTTATCATGAGCCAGTACTTTTCTTGTCACAGGCTCGGTTACCCGTGGTTAAGAGGTTTCTTAAGGGAATTCTGCATACCAGACCTCCTATTAGACGTCCGGTCGCAGCCTGGAACATTAATCTTGTGCTAGACATGCTCACTCAAAACTCTTGACCTCTAGCTACTTGTGAGTCGAAATTTCTCACTTGGAAAGCGACCTTCATGGTGGCCATTACCTCGGCCTGCAGGGTCTCTGAGATACATGCCATGGTCACAGACCCTCCAGTATACTGTGTTTCATAAAGACAAAGTAGTTC
Organism: Neoceratodus forsteri; assembly: GCA_016271365.2. NCBI lineage: Eukaryota > Metazoa > Chordata > Ceratodontiformes > Ceratodontidae > Neoceratodus > Neoceratodus forsteri. Next base: position 1,629,010,153 of record CM028131.1, on the reverse strand, counting down.
TTAGGACCCATCCTAAGTTTCTCCCTAAGGTTGTTTCAGAATTCCATCTAAACCAACCTTTGGTCCTTCCTACTTACTTTGTGAACTTTCAAAATGAAGGGGAGCGCTTCTTCATTCTTTGGACATCAAAAAGAGCTTTGCGTTTCTATTTAGATAGAACAAAGGAATTTACATAAGGTCAACAACTGTTTGTTTCCTTCAGCGAGATCCAGCTGGGTCAGCCTGTCTTATCAGATGCATTTCAGCATGGCTGGTGGCATGCTTCGCCACTATTATTCCGTGGTGCAGGTTAAGCTGGAGGGCAGAGTGTACACTCACTCTACTAGAGTGGTCGCGGCATCCTTGGTGGAAATCTGCAACGTGTCCATTGCAGATATTTGCAATGCAGCTACCTGGAGCTCAGTGCATACTTTTGTCAAACACTATGCCCCGGATGTCCATGCCAGAAAAAAAATTTTGTTTGGCAGGACCATCCTTAATGGACTTTTGTCCTAAATTTGTGAGCTCTTGGTCTCTCCTGCTGCCCTCTCAGGGGATTATTAGCTCAGTACTCTCCCATTAGTGTGAATGAGTGGTGGAGACTTTATGTCCAGGAAGATATGTAAATTACGTACCTACCGTAATTCTTGATCTTCTTGGATGAAGTCTCCACCACTCATTCACACTCCCACCCACCATCCCCCGAGCTCACCTCTGATATTGGTCTTCACTCCCTCAATCTTTAGGCTGTGAAGACTTCTTTCTTGACCCTTCTTATATTGGTCCTCCGGACTATCTTACATCTGGTTTTTAGTTCGGCTATCCTCCTAGGTTAGCTATGCTGCACCTCCTCGGAAAAAAGGTACTGAGGTGGTTAGAGGGTCGATGTCGAGATAGTCATTACTGACGATCCAGGCTGCAGTGCCACTCCTTGCGGCTCCATCTCTTGCGCCACCTCTAGGAAAAAAGTTTGCTCCGCTGGGTCCTAGGCGCCCGGAGTAGTTCCATTAGTGTGGAATGAGTGGTGGAGACTTCGTCCAAGAAGATCAAGAATTACGGTAGAGTACGTAATTTCCATTTCTGGACTACCTGATCTCTCTGTCTGACTCAGGTCTCCAGTACTCCTCCCTCAAGGTGCACCTTTTGGCTGTCTCTGCCTTTCATGAGCCCTTGGGTGACTGTACGTAGCTCAGCTGGATGTCTCCTGTACCTTTTGAGTGGCATCCTGCATCTGAAACCTCCAATCTGTTCCCCTGTCCCAGCTTGGGATTTGAATTTTGTTTTGTAGACGTTGACCCTGTCTGCTTTTGGGCCAGCCACAACTTGCAAGCTATGCTTCCTTTCCTGGAAAGCATTTTTTTTAGTTGCTATTACTTCTGCTCAAAGAATTTCAGAGCTTCAGGCCCTCTCTTGCAAGGAGCCTTATTTGATTTTTCTCAAAGACAGGGTATCTTTGTGCATGAGTCCTAAGTTTCTTTCTAAGGTGGTGTATGAGTTTACTCTGAACCAATCTACCCACCTTCCTGTTTATTTTCCAGAGTGTGCCAGTCCAGGGGAACCAGTGCTCTATACGTTAGATGTGTGCAGAACTTTGAAATATTATCTGCTCTGAACCAAGGAATGTAGAAAGTCGAAGCAGTTGTTTGTTTCTTTCACCCAGGTAGACAGAGTCTTCAGGTTTCTAAGCAATGTTTGTCCAAATGGTTGGCTAATTGATTTGTGTTCCGCTTCAACAAGTATGGCAAAGAATTGCCTGGAGCAGTCAAAGCTCATTCCACAAGAGGCATGGCTACCTCTGTGGCTTGATCTTCCTGGACTAAAAAAAGTCTCCACCACTCATCCACACTAATGGGACGATGCCAGAGGTGCTAGGACCCAGTGGGAGCCAAAAATATTCTGGAGGTCCAGTGCCGAGGTAGGACTGTGCATGCACCGCACCGCAAGGCTGGCTGTGCTGTATAGGCTATCTCAGCGGCCGACCCTCCAGCCACCTCAGTTCCTTTTTTCCCCACCATTGAGTGTGCTTCAGTGACGATGTCGCTTGCCCACCAGGAGTCAAATCTTCACATCTATACGACAGCAGCTTTAGTCATTCAGTATTTGATTTAGTTTTTAGTAGTAGTTATTGAAAAAAAATTGTTTTTTAAGTGAGGTAACAAAGAAAAGGAGTCGACTGTGAACGGTGCCAGTGATGGTAGCGAGACTTCGCTTGAAAGCTGTTTTGGCAGCAGGGCTGGGTCTGCTTTGCCACCCTCTTTGGAGGGGTCTGTCCATGGGCAGTCCAGTGCTTAGGAGGAAGGGCGGTCCTCTCGAAAGCATGAAAAGAAGCGGGCCCATTCCCGATCCTGGTTGGGGGCTCGACACCGCTCGACCGTAAGCTCTTCTTCCTCCCACCAGTTGAAGAAGAAGTGGTACCGCTTGAGGTCGCCCTCTGGTACATCTGCACGGAGATCATCAGTAGCAGGATGGTAGGCTGACCCTGACTCTGTCCGGTCACCTGCAGCTTCCATCTCTAGTGGCCACGATCCTTAATTCGAGGTCCCTCCCTGCCCCCAGGGTGTCTTCTAGGGAGCAGTTTCATCTTTGGGCGCTCTTATGGAGCAGTGGGTTCAGCGGTTGTCCCGACTGCCCTTGCCTATGGACTTGATCCCGGGGCCTTCAGGCCTAGGGACCGTTGGTCTGCATTCAAAGCGTTGAGTCAACTCAGTCATGCAGCACTTTCTTTAGTGCCATTGATTTAGCTCCTAGGTGCCTTCCTTCTCACATGGCTGCAGAGCAGGGGCCGACACAGGTACTGCTTTCTTCCCCTACTCCTCTTCACAGTTTTAGGTCTCTAGGGGTGTCGCTACCTTTGGGAGTCCCAGGGTTGGGGACTCCAGGTGCTCGTCGGCACTGACTGTGGTGTCATGGGTGGCTCTGGCGGTGGCGATGGCACCGTTGCTGTTCACGTGTGGCACCAGCACCATTTTTGGCACTGACTCCACCCAGGTGTGGGGTTCTTGACTCCGATCCCTGGGGTGGCACCTGGCTCTTCCCCTTCTTTCTCCTACCTTTGCTATCCCTCTGGAGTAGAGGGGACTTTGATGAGCCTGATCCTGAACTGCACCTGACAGACGATGTGGATGAAGACTCATTTTATGGGATAGAAAGTAAGCCTCTACTTCAGCTGAGCCTGTGGTTGAAGACCTTTGATTTAAATCTCTGCTGAAGAATATGAACTCAACCCTGGCTCTCCAAACTTCTGAGGAGGATCCTGGTAAGCTTTTGCGCCTGCAATACCTGCATGTTCCTGAAATTCCTGTGAACCTGATACCGCCAGTGCAACCCTCTTTTGAGGCTCTTTCACGAGTGGTGTGGGACAGACCAGTGCTTATTCCTTCTGTGACTAAGTCTATAGATAGGAAGTATGTTACCCCCTAAGGACATGCCAATCCTTGCTTCTCAAGCCTTTGCAGATGTCCTGGAGGTTCTGGCTGAAAATGACAAAACTGTGTTCTCAGGAATCCACTGCTCATCCAGTGAATAAAGAATCTCAAGCCCAGTGCTTACTTTTGTTAAACATTATGCACTAGATGTCCATGCCAACGACATTCTTCCTTTGGCAGAGCCATCCTCAATGGACTTCTGTCCTAAAGCGTGAGCTCTTGTCTCTCCTGCAGCCCTCTCGGGGGATTATTAGTCAGTACCTCCCAATAGTGTGAATGAGTGGTGGAGACTTATGTCCAGGAAGATATGAAATTACATTACCTACAAGTAATTCTTGATTTTCTTGGGCCAGTCCTCCCACCACTCATCACATCTCCCTCATCCCAGAGCTCACACCTTTCTTGTTGGTCTTCACTCCTCAAATCTTTAGGCCGCGGAAGACTTCTTTATTGACCCTTCTTGCAGGTCGCCCGGACTATCTTATGTCCAGTTTTAGGTTAAGCTACCCTTCTAGGTTAGTTACTGCATCTCCTTGGTAAAAAGGTACTGGAGGCGGTTGGAGGGTCACGCTGAGATGGCTGCCACTGCGACGAAAGCTAGGCTCAGAAGCCGATCCTCATGGGCGCCATCTCTGGCGCCAACCTCCAGCAAAAAGTTTGTTCTATGGGTTCTTGTGCCTCAGCGCAGATCCCAATAGTGTGAATGAGTGGTGGAGACTCATCCAAAGTTCAAGAATTACAGTAGGTATAATTTTCATTTTTGATGCTGCCCCTCTGGTGGCTGCTTCCACCATCAGTTAGTTAACATCTGTCTAGCTATTATTAGTCCAGTCAGGGGTCCAGTTATGGATCTTCAGGCTCCTCCTGCTCCTCAGAGGATGACATCCTTGTCATTTCTTATCGAGCAATCTTGCCAAATAGCAGCCAACAACCTTGTCAGGCTCGGACTAATGATATTAAAAAAAAAAAAGGGGCAGAATTATCACAGCACAGGGCCTAGTTGGAATTTCCCGATACCACACTTGGATCTGATCAGGTTCACCTCAACCCTGAGGCGGTCGTCTCTAAACCTCAGTAAAGAGTACCTGTTTTCTTCTACCCCTAGGGGGCAGTCCGATCCAGCGGTAGTATAGCTCACCTCTTTTCTCTAGAGAATTTCTCTTATTCCGAGATATTTCCAAAACCTAGGCATCTAACCAGTCTGTTAGCCCCCCTTTTGCTTTTTAATCAGGCTTTCTTCTCCTGATCAGAGCCTTGCAGCAACAGAAGTGACTCTTCAGCAAGTCGGAACTTAGATTCCTACTTCCATGTTTGCTTCAACTTAACAGATGACATGCTTCTTTCTTGACCATTGGTCAAGTAGGTTCTTTCTAAGGTAACCCAGCAAATATTCACATACAGTCACCACTACCCTAGTACTGTACACTTTACCTCCGGCTCTTGCAGTTCCTGAGGCCCTTTACATTAGATTAGTGCATGTCTTTGACACTATTAATTTTGGTCCTAGATCAAATCATGAGGCCAGGTTCTTGCCGCTCTCCTAGAGTAGTTGCGGATGCCTGGCAGACTTTAAGTTTTTGCCCATTGTAGTTGTCGGCAAGGTGACGAGTTACAGCTCGAGCGTTTATCTTGTAGGCACTATGTTATAGATGCTCTTACAAGACAGCTCTTTTTATTAACAGGACAGTCCTTGGCTGTCCTTTCCGAGTGAACCCTATCTCCTAGCCACCCTACTCAGGGTTGTTGATTTTAGCTTGGCACTCTCCCACTAGTGGGAGTGGTGAGTGGAGACTTAGTCAGGAAGATATGGAGTACATACTTACTGTAATTATTGATCTTCTTGGACTGTCTCCATCACTCATTCCATCACCCCCACCATCCCTGGGTTCACTCATTTTCTTTCCTGGTCTTCATGGCTATGGTTCAGACTGTGAAGACATTGTTCTTTGACCTTTCTTACAAGGCCATCAGGGCCCTCTCAGGCCCAGACACTCAGAATGAGTTATTCTCATTGATACGCTGCACCTCCTTGGTCGAAAGGTACTGAGGCAGTTGGAGGGTCGACGCGAGGTAGCCTCCAGCAGGCGCGAGCAGTCTTATGGGGTGCTGCCATACGTGGTCCTACGCCTGACCCTTCAGAAAAATTTTGCGCTCCGCTTGGTCCTAAGCCTTCCGGCGCTATCCACTAGTGTGAATGGTGATGGAGACTGTCTAAGAAGATCAATAATTATGGTAAATACGTAATTTCCATATCTTACTTGAGAGGCTCTTGCGGAAGTAATTACATATAGGACTGACGCTGGCAGGCGGCAGGACCCCACTGAAAAATTTCTAGCTAGCATTCCCTGGCGAGGGACCGCCCCCCGTCAGGTGACTGGCGTCAGGAGGCGTCAGTATAAAGGGGCAGTCCCGGATGCCCACCTTCCAGTTCTTTTCCCACCATTAGCTCGTTGCAGTGCCTTGCGGAAGAAGTTGGTACCCGTCAACCCTACCTTCATCGGTTTTCACGAAAAATCTTCCAACTGGGGGAACACCACAGGTCGACCTGTGCGCATCCCCAAGCATAAAACTTCCCATCTTCTGCTCGCTCGTTCCAGAAGCGAGCGCTTTAGGTGACGCTCTGTCTCTAGACTGGAAGGACAGATTAGTCTATCCTTTCCACAATTCCACTAATCCCACGAGTCTTGCAGAAACTAGCTTCAGAAGAGCGTCGAATGATTCTGATCGCTCCTTTCTGGCCCAAAGCAAGTCTGGTTCTCTCTTCTACAACAATATTCAGAGGATCCTCCTCTTCCTCTTCCTCTGTCTCGAGGTTTGTTGACCCAGGATCAGGGGACCCTGGTCCATCCAGGCCTCAAATCCCTTCAACTGCATGCATGGCTCCTGCAGACTTAGCCCAATCCCGTTTTGGAGTGTCTCCCAAAGTGGCGGAGATTTTAGTGGAGGCCAGAAAACCCTCCACCAGATCCACTTATGCCATGAAGTGGAAAAGACTCACTATTTGGGCCGCTTCCAAGAATGTGAAACCTTTCTCCTGTTCAGCGGGGCTTCTGCTTGAGTATCTACGTCATCTGTTTGACCTGGGTCTCAGCCATTCCTCTCTGAAGGTACACATGGCAGCCATTTCAGCCTATTATGTTCCCTTCACAGACAAGGCTTTTGCTCAACTGGAGGTCTCCAAGACCTTTCTCAGAGGGGGTCCTCCATCTGAGGCCCCCCATCCGTACTCCTGCTCCCCCTTGGGACTTGAACTTTGTTCTGGAGAAACTTACTCTCCCTCCCTTCGAACCTGCAGCTTCTGCGGATTTGAAGTTCCTTTCATGGAAGACCCTCTTCTTGGTGGCTATTACTTCAGCTTGGAGAATCTCTGAGCTCCAGGCCCTGATGTGTAAAATCCCGTACTTGACTTTTGACAAGGAATGAGTTGCTCTTCGCACGAATCCTAAGTTTCTCCCTAAAGTAGTAGCCGAGTCTACTCTAAATCAGTCCATAGAGTTACCTGCCTTTTTCACGCAGTACTCTAATCAAGAGGAGTATTTACTCCACACTATGGATGTTCACCGGATTCTGAGATACTACACCAACAGGATGAAGGATCTCAGAAAGTCTGATCAGTTGTTCGTCTCTTTTGCTCACAAAAGGGAAGGCAATGCTGTTTCAAGCAATGCCTGTCTAAGTGGTTGAGCTCATTGCATCACTTTCTGTTATAACAAATACAACAAGACCCTCCCAGGTCAAGTCGAGAGCCTCCACAGAGGAGTAGCTGCCTCAGCGGCTTGTTTAAAGAATGTGTCTGTGGCAGACATCTGCACTGCTGCCACCTGGACTTCCGTCCATACCTTTACTAAACACTACAGTTTGGATGTTGCCTCTCACCATAGAGCAGGCTTTGGGCTGGCTGTTTTGCAAGGCCTCCTATCCTGAGACTTGCACAACCAGAACTACCTTTTGGAGTAGTTTTCCTCCTTCCGGTGCCTCTCTTCGTTCCAGACTGCTTGGGATTCAGTCCTATATGTAATTACCTACTGCAAGAGCCCTCTCAAAGTAAGATAGTACAGTTATGTAAAAACTAACCACAACAGTAGATCTTCAAGAGAGGCTCTTGCAGTAGGTAATACCTTCCCGCCCTCCATCCCCCTAGGCTTTTTCAGCCCCTTTTCCATTGAGGGAAATATCCACTTCTCTCTCTCTCTCCGGCCTCTTTTGGCCTGTGGTGGGAAAAGAACTGGGAGGGCATCCAGGACCAGCCCCTTTGTGACGTCTCTGGCCGGTCACCTAATGTGGGGCGGTCCCTGCGCCAGGACTGTAACTAGAAATTTTTCGGCGGGGTCCTGCCGCCTGCCGGCATCAGTCCTATATGTAATTACCTACTGTAAGAGCCTCTCTCGAAGATCTACTGTTACGGTAAGTTCTTATGTAACTGTACTTTCCTGTGCTCTGGTCCATGCCAGTCGCTCACGAAGCTATCCTCTTCAAGTGTGAGAGGGAGTGGTGATGTTTCTTTTTTCAGCAAACAAACTAGAATTCTTTCCTACTCCTTTCAGGAAAGCCAGAGTGGGTAGTGCCTCACCGCATTGAGTCACTGCCTCTTTCAGTCACTTCAACAAATGGGTTAGCCCTAACTTGGTCCTGCTGTGTCCCTCCTCGACGCACATCTGCCTCTATTGACCTTAGAAATCCAGCCCCTGTTGTTTTTCTGTCGGAATGTTTTTTTCCACAGTGGACACGTCCTCCTGTCCACCTTTTTTTCCTTTCTTCCCTGAGTTCAGAGACTGCTGCTACAGTTGTACACACAGGGGCAGGATTATTCCTCTTGGAATATGCAGTGGGTAGGATCTGGTTTTACTAGACCACCACGAGAGGCTTCTAAGTCGTGCTTGGCCTTCCATCAGGAAGATCCTATGACTAAGTCGAGACCATTCTCCTTGATGGACTAACCCCACCTGGACCCCCTTGCTCACCAAGTAGGGGTTCAAGTGCTTCTGGACCTGTTGTTTACAGGTCAACCATTCTGGATAGTGGGGGTTTCCATCTGCACTTTCCGGTCTACCCTGAACCAGTAGACTTTACCTCCGACTCTTTCAGTTCCTGAGGTCCCTTTACGTTACATTAGTATATGTCTTTGACACTATTAATTTTGGTCCTAGATCAAATTGTGAGGCCTGGTTCTTGCCACTCTCCTAGAGTGGTTGCGGCTGCCTGGCAGACTTTCATTTTGTGCCCATTGTAGTCATCGGCAAGGTGACAAGTTACAACTCGAGCACTTATCTTGTAGGCACTATGTTCTGGATGCTCTTACAAGACAGCTCTTTTTATTAACAGGACAGTCCTTGGCTGTCCTTTCAGAGTGAACCCTATCTCCTACCACCCTACTCAGGGTTGTTGGTTTTAGCTTGGTACTCTCCCACTAGTGTGAATGAGTGATGGAGACTTAGTCCAGGAAGTATGGAAATTATGTACTTATCATAATTATTGATCTTCTTGGACAGTCTCCATCACTCTTCTACCTACTCACCATCCCTGGGTTCCTCATTTTCTTTCCTGGTCTTCACCGTCCTATGATTCAGACTGTGAGGACATTACTCTTTGGCCTTTCTTGCAAAGGCCATCTGGGCCCTCTCAGGCCCAGAAACTCAGAATGAGTTATTCTCATTAGTTACGCTGCACCTCCTTGGTCGAAAAGGTACTGAGGCGGTTGGAGGGTCGATGCTGAGATAGCCTACAGAGGCGCAAGCTAGTCTCGTGGTGCCACGCATGCGTGGTCCTTTCTCGGCACCGACACTTCTGAAAATTTTAGGCTCCCGCTTGGTCCTAGTGCCTCCGGTGATATCCCACTAGTGTGAATGAGTGATGGAGACTGTCCAAGAAGATCAATAATTACGGTAAGTACGTAATTTCCATTTTCTGTATGCCTTCCTTCCCTTCCCACTCCTGTTCAAAGTTTTAGTCAAAATAAGGTCTCAACCTTGCAAAGTGATTCTGATTGCTCCAGTTTGGGCCAGACAGCCCTGGTACCCCGTGTTGCTGTCCCTAGCAACCCATCTTCCCCTGTCTCTCCCCAGGAATTACAACCTGTTAACATCCTCTCAGGGGAGGATTTGGTACCCCAATCTCCAGTCTCTCAATCTCAAGGTATGGCTCTTGGAGAGTTAGAGTTTGCAGATCTGCATCTTTCCACAGGGGTTCTGGATATTCTCAAAGCCTCTCAAAAGCCCTCCACCAGAAAGACATAACTCCAAGTGGAAGAGATTCAGCATTTGGTGTTCTGAGAAGCATATTTCTCCAGATACTGCTGGGTTGCCTATTGTTCTGGATTATATGGTCCATCTTAGTGGCCTAGGCTTCAGACCAGCTACTCTTAAGGTTCACTTGTCAGCTGTTTCTGCATTTCTGTCTGTGGGGAAGTCTTCCTCACTATCTTCTCACCCTGTGTTCTGTAAATTTTTTTAAGGATTGCTTCACACCAGTCCTCTTTTCATAGACCCTGCCCCTGCCTGGGATTTGAATGTTTGCATTGCTCAACTTATGCAACCCCCTTTTGAGCCTATGTCCTCAGCACAGCTTAGGTACTTGACTTGGAAAACTGTGTTCATGGTAGCCATTACCTCTGTCTGGCGTGTCAGTGAATTGCAAGCCCTGTCAGTGGAACCTGATTTTATCTCCTTTCACAGGGATAAAGTGGTCCTTAGAACCAATAGAAGGTTCTTGCCCAAAGTGGTTTCAGTCTTCCATTTAAAGTAGTCTGTGTCTCTTCCTGTTTTCTTCACTGATCTTTCTTCCTCAGGAGAGAGGCTACACAGTTTAGATGTTAGAGCCCTTAGTTACTACATAGAGCATACCAAGGGTCACAGGTTTGACTCCTCCAGTTGTTCCTCACTTATGGAGAAGTAGGAAAGGGCAAACCTGCCACCAAGAGATCTGTTGTCAGGTGGATTATGTCTTGTATACAATTCTGCTATGAAAACTGGGAAAACTCCACCTCAGGCCTGAGGGCTCATTCCACAAGAGGTACAGCTGTTTCCCTGGCTGCTGCAAGGGATATCCCTCTCTTAGAAATTTGTCAAGCAGCCACCTGGAAAACAGTCCATACCTTTACCAAGCATTACTCTGTGGATATCCAGGCTAGAAGTGATGCTCAGTTTGACACAGCAGTACTTCAGAGCCTATTTCCCAAGTAGGTTCTGTCCCTCCTCCTTGGAGGTACTGCTTGGTAGTCTGCTATTGTCAGAATACAGCAAGACTTCATGTTGTTTGAAGAAAAAATTGCTCACCTTAGTAATTATGTTTCTTCTATTGGAGTCTTGCTGTGTTCTGACCTCCCTCCCTGCCTCCCCTCTCAGAACCTGGTTTTGGAAAGTGGGTGAGCAGGTGCAGTGTTGCACCTCAGGGGTGCTCTTTTTACACCCTCTTTCGTGTGGGTGTTTATTTTGTTATATTCCTATTTGGTTTGGGTTTTGAGTTTTGGATTTCCTGACTTGAGTCTTCTTTTGGTAGTCCAAAACTTTTTGTTGCCAGTTGGCTATTAAAAATTTAGTTTTACAATTTCCAGATAGAATACTATTTGAGTGTTGCTCGTAAGAATCTGACGGTTAGCATTCAAAGAGAAACAGACAGAGACATCAACCGAGCTCGAGCTCAGCATGCTCTGCATAGAAAGGTTAACCTTTTGTTCTCCGGGGCAGTTTAAAGGTTGGAGCTAATTGCAATTGTCAGAATACAGCAAGACTCCAATTGAAGAAACATAATTACTAAGGTGAGTAGTTTTTTCTTTCTAACCTTCTTAACAGTTACTGTGAACCGTTGAATCGGTTCCGAGAACCATGACCGGTTCGAGTTTAAAATTCATCAGTTCTTTGGAGCCTAATCGGTTCCTGAACCGACCACAAATAAAAAAAAAAATGTATTTTTGTGGTTATGGTTTTCTCCTGGAAATGGAGCATGCTGAAAACCTAAGAAAAGACTGGTCCCCCAGGTTTTAAAAACTGTGTCAGGTGTGGGGAAGTATTTGCCAGAGCAGACAAGCATGACAGCTGTGTGTTCTGCCTGGGAACCGAGCATTTATATACTGACTGTGAAATTTGCAAATCATTTCCACAGAGAACTGTGGAAAAAAGAATGGAGAGGTTGAACAGAAAGTTGGGAGGTGCTTCAGGCTCTAACCAGCCAACACCTTCAAAATCAGCGGATGAAACCGCAGCTTCTTCTTTTACCACCCCTGATATGGGTGAATTGACCTCCTTAAAAAGGCTGAGTGGGCCTACTGACTCTCAGGTCCCCTCCAAAAAGGCAAAGAAGACCAAGCACATTGAACCCCAGGCAAAACCAATGGGATTCTTCTGTGTCTTACAGTCTGTCTACTGCTGAGGAGAGTGGCAGGGCTATTAAAGTCATCGAGGCAATTCAGGGGTTCATACCTTCTCCAACCCCTCCTCCTCCAAGGATTCAGGAGATTACTCCCTCCTGGGATCCCCAGTCTCAGGGGATAGATACTGGGGAGTATGGTATACCAGTGGATGATGATGGTGAGCCCACTGAAACGGAAATCTCACCAGAGCAGGAATTTGGCTGTCCTCCCAGGCCTGAGGATTTTTCCTCTCACTTTTCCTTTGTAAGAAAAATAGTAGATGCCCTTGACCTAGCTACCACCGAGGTCATAGAAGGTGAGGAGGAGGCAGAATATATGGAGATGATGGGGTTAACACCCACTAAGAAGATTTTTCTGCCAATTAATAAATTCTTCAAGAAGTATTTATTCCCAGTCCTGCAGAACTCTAACTCTGCCATGCCTCTGGAAAAGGCGGCTGACAAGAAGTACCAATTGGACAGAAAAGGGCTGAATTCTCTATTCTCACCCTGATCATTAGGGTATAGTCCAACAGGCAGCCTGTGAGAAGGCGAGGTTCCTTTATCCTCTCACCCTCCTGAGAAGAATTCAAGGAGAATGGACAGCATGTCAAAAAGGTACTTAGCTGCCTCCTTGGAGGTCAGACAAGCTAATTACCAGGCCTACACTGCACAGTATCAGAAAACACTGTGGCAGTCTGTTTTTAGGCCATGTCAGAGAAGGTTCCTACCCTGTCTCTGACGACTTAGTAGAAACAAGCCAGGTTTGGACTGGAAGCATCTAAATACCAGTTCAGATGGCAGCAGATGCCAGTGATAATGTTGCAGGATTATGGCTCTGACTGTAGCCCTGAGAGAGGTTTGCTTGGCTTTAACACAGGACACCCAGGCTAAGTCCATGGACTTCCCTGTACAAGATCATTCTCTCTTTGGCGAACAAACCGAAGAGTATATGAAGAAGGTGGATGAATACAAAGCCACCTATAAGAGTAATTCATCTAGGACAGGCCTTCTACTTCTTATAGGCCTTATGGAAGGGGAGGTAGAGGAAGGTCCTATAGTAGGCTCTTCTATCAACCTCAAGCTGTCCCACAGCTGCAGCCATACCCACAGCAGACTGGGTATTATAGGGCCAGAGGTAGGAGGGGCTCCAGGAGGGGTTCCCAGTCTGCCCAGGCTCAGGCCCCACCGAAACAAAATCCCGGACTCCTTTGCCAAGGCCGCTTCCCTAATACCAGTAAGGGGCAGACAGGCTCACTTCTTCCAGGTTTGGCAGGCCATAACCACGAACAAGTGGGTATTGGAATTAATGAGTCAGGGACTGTCTCTGAGTTTCAGATCTCTCCCTCCTCTGAAGTCAAGGCTGTTCAAACCAGCCTCTCTTCTCGAAGAACAGCTCCTAGAAAAGGAGGTTCAAACCCTGGTCAGCATAAAAGCAGTGGAGCAGGTGCCAAACCTTCAGAAGGGCAAAGGGTTTTATTCCCAGTACTTTCTTACCAAAAAGAAAAATGGGAAGTGGCGGCCTATTCTATACCTAAGGCATCTGAACAACTATCTGGTAAAAACAAAACTCAGGATGTTGACCCTATCTGTAATTTTGCCTGTCATCCAGCAGGGAGACTGTCTGGCATCTCTGGATTTTAAAGATGCCTATTTCCACATCCCCATAAGGGAGTCTCACAAAAAATATCTCAGATTCAGACTCCCTTTAGGTCACTACCAGTTCTCAGCCCTGCCCTTCGGTCTCACCTCAGCACCAAGGGTATTTACAAAATGCCTGGCAGTGGTAGTAGCATTCCTACAAAAGCTAGGAATGGCAGTTTTTCCTTATCTCAACGACTGGCTAGTTGTGGAAAGTAATTTCAGTAGGTGCAAGCACACCTGGAAATAACAAAAATCTGTTACATTCTCTGGGCTTCCTGTTAAACCAGGAAAGTCCGATCTTATCTTCACCATTCATCACCTTTGGGTTACTGGCCAGAGGTCATGACCCGATGGAAGCTTTTTTTTTGATTGGCGGAGTCGACACCATCGGCACCACCCTCGAGGATTGACGTGACTGCATATGCGTTATGGGTTGGCTGGTAGGTGTTGTCATCTCCGCCTTCCTGCCAGTTCTTCGTCTCCTGCCATCAAGGTCACCTTGTGGCAAGCTCTAAGAAGAATTTTCAGAGGCCTGCCTCTACAGTTGAAGCCTTCGGCTGCCTTTTTGACTCTGTGTCACTGTGTAGTCCGTCGACTCTGTATATCCTGCTGGTTCTGTTCGCTCCACTCGACATGACCTGGTAAGACTGTTCCTTGTTTTATTTGCTTTGTGACATTGGGTCTTGTTTTGGTGTTCTTTTTTCCGTAGGTCATGTCTCAGTCGAAGGGCAAGAAGTCTTCTAAGACGGGACGGCCCCTCACGCGATGGTGCCCATGTGGCCGTAAGTACTCCGTCACCGACCAGCACGACCATTGTCTCGTGTGTCTTGGCCCGCTTCATGACATGGATATGTAACGCCTGCTTCTCCATGGACACTTGGTCATCCGAGCAGCGTGTGTGGAAAGTGGGGCTGAGCTCTGCCGACTTTCGAGGTCAAGGCGCTCTCATTGGGCCAAGCTGCATTCTCTCGGCCTTTCCTCCAGGTCCCTCCTGGTTCTGTATGGACCAAGGAGGAGGGGGCCTCTGCCTCTTCTAGCCTAGCCATGGCAGAGGCCCCTACTGCGGCGCAGGAGGCCTGGTCTGTCCCCCCAGGGGACAGATCGGAGGCGTCACTTTGGCAAATGCTCCTTCGGGGGTGAAGGCTCCCCCGGTGTCGCACCTGCGGCTTGGAAGTCCTGGGTCGGCACCATCCTTGACGCCATCTGTCGGCACCATTTTGGGCCACGGCGCCATTCGCGGAGCCATGGGCCCTGATGGAGCCGTCTTTGGTGCCAGTTCATTGCACTGTCAGTGCTGTTCGTGGCCTGATGGGGCTGTCGGTGCCGTGGGAAGCTCTACGTCGTCGTTACTATCTGTTTCTCGCCCCAGCGCTGTTCGCAGTGCCGGGGTTGAGGACGGCTCTGTGTCCAGATCTTACTTCGAGAGGGCTCTTGCAGTAGGTAATTGCATATAGGACTGATGTCGGCAGGTGGCAGGACCCCACAGAAAAATTCCTAGCTAGCAGTCCCAGGCAGGGACTGCCCCCACGTCAGATGACCGGCGTCAGGAAACGTCGGTATAAAGGGGCGTTCCCTGACGCCTGCCTTCCAGTTCTTTCCCACCACAGGCCAAAAGAGGCCAGACGAGAGAGGAGCGGATATTTTCCTCACTGGAAAATGAGCTGAAAAAGCTTAGGGGGATGGAGGGCGGGAAGGTATTACCAAGGCCCTTGGAATTCTACGGTTCTGCGGTTGTGGAATTTGCTGCAGAATTTGCATCATGCCGCAGAATATATATATTGTGCCGCAGAATTCATTGTTTTTGTTGAATTTTCATATAAATATACTGTTTTTCCATAGTGTCAGGCTTTCTTTCCCACCTCGTTTATCCTGTAGCCCCTCCTCTGTGCTCAGCAAATGATGTCATCAATGACATCACTTCATATTTAGCCAATGGCAGGACTGCATTCTGACATAGAAATGAATAAATCATGCCTCAGAAATCAGAAAATGCTGCCGCAGAAGTCAAGGAGCCCTGCCTCAGAAATCAGAAAATTCTGCCACAGAACACCAGGGGCCCTGGGTATTACCTACTGCAAGAGCCTCTCTCGAAGATCTACTGTTACGGTAAGTTCTTACGTAACTGTACTATCTTACTTCGAGAGGGCTGTTGCAGTAGGTAATTGCATATAGGACTGAATCCCAAGCAGTCTGGAACAAGGAGAAGCATCGGGAGGAGGTGATCTACTCCAAGAAGTAGTTCTAGCTGTGCAAGCTTTAAGATAAGAGACCTTGCAGAACAGTCCACCCGAAGCCTGCTCTATGGCGAGAAGCAATATCCAAACTGTAGTGTTTAGTAAAGGTATGGACGGAAGTCCAGGTGGCGGCAGCACAGATATCTGCCGCTGACACATTCTTGAAACAAGCCGCTGAGGCAGCTACTCCTCTGGTGGAGTGGCCCCTTACTTGACCCGGCAGGGTCTTGTTGTATTTGTCATAACAGAAAGTGATGCAATGAGCCAACCATTTAGATAGGCATTGCTTAGAAACAGCATTGCCTTCTCTTTTATGAGCAAAAGAGACGAACAGTTGATCACTCTTTCTGAGATCCTTCGTCCTGTTGGTGTAGTATCTCAGAATCCGGTGAATGTCCATAGTATGGAGTAAATACTTCCCCTGATTAGAGTACTGCGTAAACAAGGTGGGCAACTCTATGGACTGATTTAGAGTAGACTCTGCTACTACCTTAGGGAGAAACTTAGGGTTAGTGCGAAGAGCAACACGTTCCTTGTGAAAAATCAAGTATGGAATTCTACACATCAGGGCCTGGAGCTCGGAAATTCTCCAAGCAGAAGTAATGGCCACCAGGAAGAGAGTCTTCCACAAAAGGAACTTCAAGTCTGCAGAAGCTGCCGGTTCAAAGGGAGGCAGAGTAAGTTTCTTGAGAACAAAGTTCAAGTCCCAAGGGGGAGCAGGAGTACGTATAGGAGGTCTCAGATGGAGGATCCCTCTGAGAAAGGTCTTAAAGACCTCCAGTTGAGCAAATGTCTTGTCTGCAGAGGGGACATGATAGGCCGATATGGCTGCCATGTGGACTTTCAGAGAGGAATGACTGAGACCCAGGTCGAACAGATGGCGTAGGTACTCCAGCAGAAGCCCCGCTGAGCAGCAAAAGGGTTCCACGTCCTTGGAAGCAGCCCAGATAGTGAACCTTTTCCACTTCATGGCGTAGGTGGATCTAGTGGAGGGTTTTCTAGCCTCCACTAATATCTCTGCCACCTGAGGAGAAACCCCAAAACGGGATTGAGCTAAGTCTGCAGGAGCCATGCATGCAGCTGAAGGGATTTGAGGCCTGGATGGACCAGGGTCCCCTGATCCTGGGTTAGTAAACCTCGTGATAGAGGAAAAGGAAGAGGATGATCCTCTGAGTATTGTTGTAGAAGAGAGAACCAAACTTGCCTGGGCCAGAAAGGAGCAATCAGAATCATTCGTGCTCCTTCTGAAGCTAGTTTCTGCAAGACTCGTGGGATAAGTAGAATTGGGGGAAAGGCATAGATGAATCTGTCCTTCCAGTCTAAAGACAGAGCGTCTCTCCAGAAAGCGCATCGCTCTGGAATGAGCGAGCAGAAGACGGGAAGCTTTGCATTTAGGGGGAATGCGAACAGGTCAACCTGTGGTGTTCCCCAAAGTCAGAAGATACTGTCAAGGACTCCTTGGTCCAGTTCCCACTCATGAGCGAGAGCAGAAGAGCGACTTAGCTTGTCTGCTAGGGTGTTGTCGACTCCCGGAACATGAAATGCCATGAGGTGAAGGCCGTGTTGTGCTGCCCAATCCCAAACCCTCATTGCTTCCCTGCAAAGAGGGTCAGACTGAGCCCCCCCTTGTTTGTTGATGTACCAAACCACACACATGTTGTCCGTCTGGACGGCAAGGTGGACGGGAAGGATGTATGGGTGAAGGGCTTGGAGAGCATACAACACTGCTCGAAGCTCGAGCACATTGATGTGGAGTGTCTGTTCGAGCTTGGACCAAGAGCCCTGGGTCCGATGGGGACCTAGATGGGCTCCCCAACCTTCACCCGAAGCGTCTGTGGTTAGAGTCTGGGAGGGGGGAGGATGAAAGAAAGGAACTCCCAAAACAGGTTCTCTCGAACCATCCACCATTACAAGTCTCGGAGCATCGGTGAGGGAGACCAGAACTGGGTGATCTAAGTCATCCACTAACTGAGTCCACTGAGGCGGAGAGTCCACTGAAACTCTCATGTGAAGCCGTGAGAACTGTCAGGATAGGCAGCCATGAGCCGAGAAAGGCGAAGGACCGACCTTGCACTGACCGCCTGCGGCTGGACAACAGACTTATTTGAGTCTGGAGGGTGGGCCGTCCGGTCGGTGGCAGGAAGGCCCTGTCAATGGTGCGTGTCTAGAATCGCCCGATGAACTGTAGTCTCTGGGATGGGATCAAGTGAGACTTGGAATGGTTGATGGTAATACCCAGGCAGGCAAAAACCTGCTGGGTAAGGGTGAGGCAGTGCAGGAGTTCCTCCCTGGACAAGGCCGCGAGGAGCCAATCGTCCAGGTACGGGAAAACCTGCACCCCCCTGGTTCACAGGTAGGCGTCCAGCACTGCCAGGCATTTGGTAAACATTTGGGGCGCCAAGGATAGGCCAAACTGAAGTGCCTTGAATTGGTAGTGGTCCCCTGGAGCGCAAAGCGAAGATATTTGCGATGAGACAGGCGAATGGAAATGTGCGGGTAAGCATCCTGCATATCAGAGCACATAGCCATTACCCAACCAAAGAAGAGGGCAGAAGGCTCTGCAGCGAGAGCATTCTGAACTGCTGTGATTCGACAAAAGATTCAGGGAACTGAGATCCAGAATAGGTCTGAGATCTCCTGTCTTCTTTGGGACCAGGAATAAGCAGGAATAGTAACCCGTCCCTTGAAAATGAAGGAGACGGGTTCTATTGTTTACTTCAGTAGTAGAGCTGAAATCTCCTCCTGGACCAGAGAAGATGTTCCTATGACTATGACAACTTTGTGGAGGGGTGGTGAGGTGGTTTCTGTAGAAACTCTATCAGTGTCCTTCTGCGATCAGCTGGAGCACCCAAAATCTGGCGTTATCCTCTCCCAGCCCGGAAGGTGGAGGAAAACCTCCCTCCTACCGGTTCCTCCGGGAGTCTGGAGGCTGTGGGAGAGGGGAGGAGTCAGGTGGTGTGGGGCAGCGCCACAGCTGAAGCACCCACTGCTTTTTTGGGCGGGGGGGCTTAGCAGCTGTGGGGCCCGACGTTTGGTGGCCCGCCTTCCCTGGGGTTTCGCCTTGGGCCGATTCCGTCTGTGAAAGGGACAGCACTGCGGCTGGTGGGGGTGGTACATGGAGTCAACGGACTTCAGTGCCATCCCTTCTCCTACAAATTGGTGATAATGTCCTTGACGCCATGCGAAAAGCACCGACCCCTGAAGGCGGCTTCCTGAATGGCGGTTGCACTTCCGGGACCAACCCTGGCAGCGGGCCAAGCATGACAGTGTAGACCTCGGTAGCTGAGCTCAGTCAGCAGTGTCCACTGCACGATAGGTCGCCAGGCATGTGTCGACTGGCGAGCGTGAAAGCCGACAAGATCCAGCCAACTCCTGCTTGACTTGGGAGTCCAGCAGGAGTCAGTTAGCTTCCACCTGAGAGAATGGCCTTCTGGTAGTCCCCATATGGCCGACATAGTTCAGGGTCCTAATCCCCAAGCGTGGAGGAAGCAAAGATCTTCTTTCCATACTGGTCCAGTAGGCAGGATTCTTTGTCAGGTGGCAGCGAGCTAAGATGTTTTGGGTTAGCCGACCAGCCGTGGCGGCACTAATCGCGACAGTGGCGCGGGGTGAGAATCTAAAAATCAACACCCTCGGGGCCGGTATAGCCTGTTCGACTTTTCGCGGAAGTGGGGCTAGAGCCGGCGGCTGTTTCCAGATAGTGGTGACAAGGTCGTGAGAGAGGCTCTGTGCAGGTGGCACCAAAGAGGAGCTGTCACGGGCAGATCCAGATGTGGCAATTTCAAGCGCTGAGGTCTGGTTCCAAAGAGTGCCACTGATGAACCTCCTGGATTTTCCTTAGCAACTCCGTAAAGGATCTTCCGGAGGAGACTTGGAGGAGTCCTTGGCCTGAGGTTCGGCGGAGGCATGGCTGCGTCGTCCGTTTTGGAGCAACCGTCGGAAGAATCCGAGAGTCGAGGTGAAGGAAGAGGAAAAGACTCCTTCCCCAACCTGGGGAGGAATGGACCTTGGGAAGCACCCGAGGCGTATCCTGCCCTCTCTGGACCCAGATGGGAGAGCCCTGGAGTCCGGAGGTGGTGAGGGAGTGTGCCACCGCAGACGTACGGGAACCTGAGATGGCACCGTCGTCGGTAAGTGGCTCTCCACCTCTCTGGTAAGCTGAGCCTTGGCGTCAGCCCACCAGGAGGCCAGAGTCTCCTGCAAATCCACCGGCAGCTGTGGGGGCAGTGGAGGAGGAGGGGGATAAGGATATGGGTTGTACCCATATGGAGAGTATCCAAAACCCAGCGGTGGGCATTGTGACGTCAGGTACTCCGCTCTCGGCACCGTGGGACCGGATTACGCCATTACTGGTCCTGGCTCTGGACTTCTTGTTCGGGCTGGGGCCGTGCCTCCTGCGGATTCTGCTCACAGGGCTGTGGAAGGCGCTGGCACTGGCTCGGACACAGCTTTGGTCTCTGGGCCTGTTGGCAAGGATGGCACTGCCCGCCTTCCCACGGTTTGGCACAGGGCCTCGGACTCTACCTCCTCAGAGGCGGAGTCGAGCTCTGAGTCAGACATGCAGTCTGACCCTTTGGGGTTGGCTGTTGTGGTGGGTAGCCCAGTAGTCTCCTCGACAAGCTGGAGTCACCCCCTTCTGAGGTGGGGTCGGTGGCTACTGAGACTAGGGTCAGGGTGCTGACCAGCACGCAGTGGTGCAGGCCACCGTAGCTCTGCAGCCTGGTCTTGGCGGTTTCACTGACCCCTCAGTAGTGGTACCCCCCACCAGTGTTGTGCCTAGATCGCCCAACTTTGGGGCCGATCAGAGCACCTACAGGAGAGGAGGGTACTGTGCCCTGGATAGTCCCTTCAGGAGCTACCCAGAGATGCCAGCTACCTAGGCTGGCCCTCTTGAGGAGGAGGGCTCTTTCGGACTCCGAGGGGTCGAGGGGTGTGGGATCGACACGTCGGCCTTTTTCCGGGGTCCACCGGGATCTGGGAGAAGCCGTGGTCGGATCTCCACTCTTCCTCCTCGGTCTCTTTAGAGAAGTCCCATTCTTTTTGAGGTAGGGGACCATCCTTCTGGACCTATCGTCCCGGTCGCTTCACAGGGGATTCTTCTGGGAGGCAGGCAAGGCAGTACCGATATGGTTGTTCAGCTGTCGCCTGTGGGGTCTTCCGGGGCACCTTCTTCCGTGGGTTCCCACGGTCTGCTCACTTAGCCCAGGTGGAGATCAGCCGACATCTCTTCTCGGCTCTGTCCCCATCCCTCTGCCACACTCTCTCCTGCGCTCCCAGGCATCCTGGGTCCCTAGCAGGCCTCTCACCTGGGGTCAGTTCAAGCAGTGGCTGCTCGGTTGACCTGCTTACGTTAGGGTGATGGACAGCCAGGTTTTCAACCTTCCCCGTGCAGCCACTCACTGAACAGCCGGTGACCTCCAGCTCCTCATCCCCCTCTTCTGGGGGAGAGGAAACGTCTGTCCACATCTCTCCAGCTGCTGATCTCACTGAGTATCAGCGATTCCTCATGAGGATGTTGGAGGACTTGCACCTTACTCCTTCCACTACCAGCAATCCTGAGCACATGGCGCATGCCTTTCTAGGTGATGTTGGTGAGCCACCCTTGTGGTGCCGCCCTGCCCGCTCCCTTCGGGAGGCGTCGTTGTGTTCCTGGCAGAGACCCTTCTCTGGAGTTCCTGCCCCAAGGGATCTCAGCCAGAGGTATTGCGCACCCCCGGAGTCTCCAGGTTCCATGCCTTATCCACAGTCTGGAATGACACAGTTGGATACTCCTGATGGGCTTCACGCCCTTCACCGTGACCGGCCCCCAGATCAAGACTCCTCGGATTTTGACTTCTGGGGTAGGAGGACTTTCTACTCGGCACGGTTACTTCTTTCTATTTCTGTACATCAGGCCCACTATGCAGCCTATGACAGGTTCTTGTGGTCAGGCTGGGTCATCTCCTAGCCTGCGTTGCCTGACGCAGACAAACCAGACAAGCCATTGCACTCTCTGCGGCGTGGCCTGGAGCTAGCAAGGCACCAGCGGGGTATCCTATGATGCCAGCGAGGTAGCTACCACCAGGGCGTAGGGACAGTGATCTGCACTAGGCAGATGGCATGGCTGCATCTTTCCAGTTGTCACCCTTGGCCCCGTGGGTGATTAACTCTGCTCACCAGGGAACCTATCTCTTCTCCCGCAGAGCGAGACGGCGCTTGTCAGGGCAACTTCCTTCCCTATCCGGGGACTCCATCTCTCTCCCCACTCTCGGGCCTCTCCAGGCCCTGAAGGTTCCCCTCCTTAGTGTGTCACCCACTGAGGGCTAAGGGATTTTATCCCTTGGAGTGTAAAAGAAAACCCCCCTCGGGGGGGCTCGGTACTCACCCAACAGTGATGAATGGTGAAGATTGACACAGATAAGATATGAAAATTATGTACCTACGTAATTATGATCTTTTCTGTATCTTCACACCATTCATCTAATCCCTCTCCATCCCCTGGGGTCTCAGTCTCTGGGTGCCCTCCCTCTCTGTGCCCTGCCCTCCCCCTCTCCTCCTTAGGAGTTGGGTAAAACAGTGGCACACAGAGGGATAATGTTCAGGAGAGTGGACAACTCGAGGGGCACTCCTTCTCCAGTGCCTTGGCTCCACCCCTGTGGGGTGGGAGTTGACAGTTGCCCTCCTTTCTCTCCTCCTCCCTGTTTCCGTCCAACCTTTTATCCTTGAAAAAAAAATTCCCTTTTTTCAACAAAATCTTTCCTTGAGAGGTGTTGAATCTCTGTACCCTGTCCTTCTTCCAGAATAGCCGACTGCTTATCTGGAGTGTTTGCCAACTATTCCATGCCTTGAATTCTGGCAGAAAGCCTTTGCTACTCCTTGCAGTTCCTATTCAATCTGGAGACTGACCAGGGTCTGGGATGTGTTGACCTTCTCCCCTCTCTTCCTAAATTCTTTACCCACCCTACCGCCCTCTTCCTTTTCCAGAGATTGGGGCCCCTCTCAATCCCCTTTAGTTTCCAGCTCTTCTCTTTTCTGTCCTCTCAGTCATTATTTCTCCTTTTAGTTTATACATCTTTTCCTTTTTCTGTCCCTTGGACTTCCTTGTCCCACCCTCCGCTCCTTCCTCTGCCTCTCCGGCGACTCAGAACTGGCGAGTCGAGTGCAACCTAACTGCCAACCCACGAGGTGCACGCGGATCGTCGGCCTTGAGGGCAGTGCCGATGGTGTGTTGGCTCCGCCTACCTTAAAAAAAAAAAGCTCCCGCGGGGTCCTGACCTCCGGCAGATACCCCAACAGTGATGAATGGTGAAGATACATAGAAAGATCATAATTACGGTAGGTACGTAATTTTCATTTTCTTAAGGGTATTCTGCATACCAGACCTCCTGTCAGACATCCAGTTGCAGCCTGGGACATTAATCTCGTGCTAGACATGCTCACTAGAAAATCTTTTGAGCCACTAGCTACTTGCGAATTGAAATTCCTCATTTGGAAAATGGCCTTCGTGGTGGCCATCACCTTGGCCCTCAGAGTTTCTGAAATACATGCTCTGGTAACAGACTGTCAAGTACACTGTATTTCACAAGGATAAAAGTAATTCTTAGGACCCATCCTAAGTTCCTCCCTAAGGTTGTCTCAGAATTCCATTTAAAACAACCTTTGGTCCTACCTACAGTACTTACTTTGCTGATTTCCAGAATGAAGGAGAACATACCCTTCATTCCTTAGATGTTAAAAGAGCTTTGCACTTCTATTTAGATAGAACGAAGGAAATTCGCAAAGCTCAACAATTGTTTGTCTCCTTCAGCGAGACCCGGCTGGGTCAGCCTGTTACTATCAGATGCATTTCAGCATGGCTGGTGGCATGCCTTCACCACTGTTATTCCATGGCACAGCTCAAGCTAGAGGGCAGAGTGTATGCTCACTCTACTGGAGCAGTCGCGGCATCCCTGGCGGAATCTGCAACGTGCCCATTGCGGACATTTGCAATGCGGCTACTTGGAGCTCAGTGCATACTTTTATTAAGCACTATGCTGGACGTCCATGCCAGACCAGAAATCTTTCGTTTGGCAGGACTATCCTTAATGGACTTCTGTCCCGAGTTCGTGATTTTGGTTTTCCTGCCGCCCTTTCAGAGGTTTTTAGCTCAGCACTCTCCGTAAGTGTGAATGAGTGGTGGAGACTTTCTGTCCAGGAAGATATGGAAATTCCTTATGTACCGTAATTCTTGATCTTCTTGGATGAAGTCTCCACCGTGCATTCACATGCCCTCCATCCCTGATCTCACCTCTCTGTTTTGGTCTTCACCCCCTCAATGTTTAGGCTGTGAAGACTTCTTTGTTGACCCTTCTTATACGGGCCGTTCAGACTATCTTATGTCCGATTTGTGTTAGACTAGTCTTTCTAGGTTAGTTGCACTGCACCTCCTCGGAAAAAAGGTACTGCGGCAGTTGGAGGATTGACGCCGAGATAGTCAGTACCGCATGAGCTAATGCTCGCGGTGCCGCTCCTTTCGGCTCCATCTCTGGCGCCGACCCCCTGCAGAAAGTTTGCTCCCGTTGGGTCCTAGTGCCTCCGGCGTAGTCTCATAAGTGTGAATGAGTGGTGGAGACTTTGTCCAAGAAGATCAAGAATTACGGTAGGTACGTAATTTCCATTTCCTGCCCCAGGGATCTCTGCCAGCGGTATTGTGCCCCTCCAGAGTCTCCAGGTTCCATGCCTCATCCTTAGTCAGGATTGACTCAACTGGACACTCCTGATGGGCTTTGCGCCCTGCACCGTGACCGGCCCCCAGATCAAGATTCTTTGGATTTTGACTTCTGGGGGAGGAGGACCTTCTACTCAGCACAGTTGCTGCTTTCTATTGTAGCACATCAGGCCCACTGTGCAACCTATGACAGGTTCTTGTGGTCCAGGCTGGGTCAGCTCCTAGCCTCCATGCCTGACATAGAGCAAACCAGACAAGCCATTGCACTCTCTGCACGTGACCTGGAGCTAGCAAGGCACCAAGCAAGAGCATCGTATGGCGCCAGTGAGGTAGCTACCAGGATCATAGGGACAGCGATCTGCATTAGGTGGATGGCATGGCTGCGTCTTTTCCAGTTGTCACCTTGGCCCAGCGTGGGGTGATTAAATCCCGCCCACCAGAGAACCTGTCTCTTCTCCCGTAGAGTGAGGTGGGCGTCTGTCGGGCACTTCCTATTCCCTCGAGGAGTCCCTGTCTCACTCTCCCACACTGGGCTTCTCCAGGCCCTGAAGGTTCTCTCTTAGTGTGTCACCCACTGAGAGCTAAGGGACCCAGTCCCTTAGGGTTTAAAACCCCCTTTGGGGGGGGCTCGGCACTCACCCAAAGGTGATGAATGGTGAAGACTGACACAAATAAGATATGTAAATTACGTACCTACCGTAATTCTGATCTTTCTGTGTATCTTCACTATTCATCACAATCCCACCCTCCATCCCCCGGGACCTCAGTCTCTGGGTCCCCTCCCTCTCTGTGCCCCCTGTCTTACCCCCCTCCTTTCTGTCAGTCAGGGGTGGGGTAAACTGGGGCACATAGGGGATAGTTTTTCCTTAAGGGTGGAGTGGTCAGGAGTGGGGGCAATCCTTCCTCAGTGCTTCGGCTCCACCCCTGTGGGGGGGGGGTTGGCAGTTGCCCCCTTTTCTTTCCTTCTTCCCTTTCCCTGTCAATCCTTGATTTCCTTTGATTTCATTGTCCTGTGGACATAACCTCAATTAATTTAAGAAACTAGGTTTCAAACAACATGAAGTCTTGCTATATTATGACAGATGCAGTTTGTCCCACCATTAGAACTGCTCCGGAGGTGAAAGAGTTAACTTCCATGCAGAGCATGGAACTTAGAGCGCGAGCTCGGTTAGAGAAGCTCTGTTAGGGTGGTTTCAAACCAAAACTGTCAGATTCTTTACTCCTGCTCACTGAACGGTCGCTCGGAGATTCCTCCTGCTGCTCGGTTCATTTCTCGGTTTAAAGCGTCTTTTCTCGGGTTAAATTTAATCATGTATATTTTTATTTTAACCGCAAACCGATCGGTTCAAGCTCTGTCTATGGTATTGTAAGTAATAGATAGGTTTTCTGTGTGGAACTTGTAAATGTTTATCGGTTCGGTTTGAACCAGTCGAATTGTATTTAAACTTGGTTTTGAAGCCTTTTAAGGCTTGTTAGAGTGCGGTTCCCGGTTCTTATCGGTTCTAAAAAAAACAGATTTCATTACGTTTTTTTCCACGACCCGTGACACGGTTGGGAACCGATAAGGGTGTCTTTGCTGGCACTGCCATCAAAAGGGCAAGTTTTTGGTTAGGCTGGCATTATGTCTGAGAAACCCAAAGAAAAACCGGGCCCACTGGGTTTCAACACTGTAGTGTCTGTGGGAAGCCTTTGCCAAGGCTGACCCCACACACCTATGTGTTATTGTCTGAGGTTTGACCACCTCAATGCAGACTGCCAGATTTGCAAGAATTTCCCTGCAGCCACCCTAGATAAGAGAGTTGGCAGGCTCAGGGAACAAGAGGCCAAAAAGTCCGCTGACCCGGATGGCCAGCCCAGTTCGGTGCCAGCCGAACCGAAGGGAGTGCCCTCTGACCAGGGCCAGACTTCCTCGGGCAAACGTAAAGCTGACTCAGAGGAGCCAGTTCCAGCAAAGAGAACTAGAAAGTCAGCAGGTGTGGAGGCCAAAATCCCTTCTCCAACTGCTGCAGAGATAGCCAGGGCAATACAAATTGTCCAGTCACTGTCCTCGGTTCCTCAGAACCCACTATCTTCCTTGTCAATCTTCACCATTCATTACTTCTGGGTGTAAGCCGGGCGCACCTCGCGACAGGCTTTTTTTTTAAGTTTGCCTAACTGGCCCGCCCTCGAGAGTGGCGTCATGCGCGGGCGGCGTTAATAGCGAGCTGACTCCTCCTTCAACTCAGTTCTGTTTCTCCCGCGTCGAGGCAGCACCTGCTTGCGAGTAGTTTTGTAGTCGCCAATTCTATTCAACGACTCCTCTTTCGTTCCTTTTCGGCACGTATACCGGTAAGACTGTTCTTTTTTTCTATCTTATGCGGGTCGGGTGTTTCCTACTGTGTTTTTACCTTAATTGTTTGGCGTTATGTCCGGTTCTGGAGCGAAGCGCTTTTCGAAGATGGGCCGCGCCCCTATGCGTCGGTGCTCCTGTGGCCGGCATTTCTCCGTCTCGGACCGGCATGACGTTTGCCTCCATTGCCTGGGACCCAGCCGCGGTATGGATTAGTGCGGCGCCTGTTCTCGATGGACCGTCGGCGTCCTCAAAACCAGGCGTTTAAGCTCGGCAAGACCCGCCGACCTGCAGGGGGCGGCGTCGCTCCGGATTCTCGAGCACGCTCGTTAGGCCCTTCCTCCGGTCCCCTCGGGCCTACTCTGATCGGGGAGGAGGGTCTGCCTATTCTTGCGAGGAGGGGCCCTTCTGCGGTGTCGAGGGCGTCAGTAGTCCCTCGGGGCATGGCGCCGACACCGCCTCGGCAGTCACCTCTTCGAGTGCAGGCTCCCCCGATGTCGAGGCCCTCGGCTTTTGGGCTGGCTCGGGTGGACCCTGGCGCGCCTTCAGTGCCGTTGGATCCTGGTGCTGACCCGGCGGTGCGGTGATGAATCGCGGGCGCCCGTTGGTGCGCTGGATCCGCACAGATTCGCCCGGCACGCCAGTGATCGGCGGCGCCGTTGGCAGTGCGCTTTGGGCCTCGCCGTTCGGCGGTGCCGATGGACAAGCGGTGCCGTCAGCAGTGCTGCCTCGCCTTCCGGCCGCCCGGCGCCGTGGGCCTTGTCCTTCCTCCGAGGCGGTGCCGGCCTTGCGGCGCCGTTGGAAGTGGAGCTGAGCCTGGCTGCTACGGTGAGGGAGGCGGCGGGCGCCTCCTGTAGTGGGGCGTTCGGCGGCCCCGTAGTCACGAGGACCCCTGGGGTGGCCAGCATTGAGGTCCTGCTGGTCTCATCCTCCTTGGAGGCGATGACTCAGGCGTGGACCCATCCTGGCACCCCACTCTTCGAGTCTGGGTCCCTGGTGGCTAGAGGTGCCAAGGCGGGCGCAGCGGGCCCCTCCCTGTCCCCCTTCCGTTGTCTCCTGAGGGTTCCCGGCTGGGGGTGGCGGGGAGCCCAGGGGCAGGCGTGGGGAGTGACGCGGGGGAGCTCCCTCTGGAGGCCGGTGACGCTACCTCCCGGGTGCTGTTGCCCCCTCTAGGGACAGGGGATGCTGTGGTCGGGGAGGAGGGCCCTCTCGGGTCCGAGGGGTTGAGGGGCAGGGGTCTGCTGCTCGGTCTTCTTTGGCCACCCTAGGGGTGGCCAGAGCAGTGCAGAGCCTGCCCCTCCCTCAGGGTTCTGGGTGTCCTCCAGGCGTTTGTGCGGACTGCCTTCTGGATCCATGCAGTCAGGCGTCGTCACAGGGGAGGTTCTCCCCCAGGGCTCTTCCAGGCTCCGCTTCCCCAGAGTTCCGTTCTGCGGCCTGGTCTGATATCCGGGATCCCTCCTCCCAGGGCTCCTTTCCCGGGATTCCAGAGCCCTCGCAGAGAGCAGTTGCCTCCGCGGAGGTGCCCCTCTCCCATCTCTCTGCCTCCACCACCCCCGCTCCCAGGCCATGTCGGTCCTACGGGTCCGTTATCCTGGGAGCAGTTCAGGGGTTCTGCGGCGGCCTTCCCCTCATATGTTAGATACATGCATGAGCGGGTCTTTCGACTCTCCCGACCGCCGCAGGAATCCTCTGGGCATTCCAGTTCCCCATCGTCCTCGTCTCCCTCCTCCGAGGGAGAGAACCCTGCTCATCTGTCCTCCGATGCTGATTTCACAGAATATCAGCGTTTCCTCTCGAGGATGGTGAGGGATCTCCGGATTTCCTACGTTCGAAGAGACTATACCGAACGGGAGGCGTGTGAATTCCTTGATGAATTCAGTGCCCAGCATCTGGTGGTACCTTCTGGCCTATCCCCTTCCAGGAGGCGTCTATCCGGTCCTGGCAGTCCCCTGCCACTTCTTACCCAGCCCGGACTGCCAGCGTGGGTATTGTGCCCCTCTGAGTCTCTAGGTTCCCTTCCAACCCGTCCTCAGGTTTGGTATACCTGGATACTCCTTCTGGGCACCGTTGCCTGGCTGCGACTGCCCACGGTTCGGACTCTCTCCAGTTAGAGCCGTTGAGGCGAAAGAGTGTTCTCTTCTTCTCGTGCGAGTGCATGTATTGCATCACATCAGGCTCACCACGCTGCCTACAACCGGCATCTGTAGTCGATGATGTCCCAGCTGCTGGCATCTATACTGATATGAACAAACCAGACAAGCCGTTGCCCTCTCGCGCGGTGGGCCTGGAGCTGGCAAGACACAAACAAGGGCATCTTATGGCGCCAATGAGGTGGCTTCCAGGCTTGCGGGGACAGCATCTGCATCAGGCGGACGGCATGGCCCCGTCTTTCAGGTTGTCATTCCTGGCCAGCGTGGGAGTGATATGCCCGCCTTCCGGGGACCCGTCTTTTCTCTTCAGAGCTAGGAGACTTTTACAGGGGTTCCCTCCGTCTCCTCGTCCTCGGGAGGCACCTCCTAGCTCTTCTCCCACTTAGGCTTTCTGAATAAGCCAGGGTCTTCTCCTTCTGTTTCTCACCAGCAGAAGGCTGGGGGTCTTGTTCCCTCAGGGTATGGCCTCTTCCCCCTCCAGGGGAAGAGGAGCTTAGTACTCACCCAGGAAGTAATGAATGGTGAAGATTGACAAGGAAGATAGGAAAATTACGTACCTACCGTAATTCTTGATCTTCTCTTGTATCTTCACCATTCCTTCTACCATCCCTACCATCCCCTCAATGGCCTCTTCCTGTGGCTTCTCCCCTCCTGTCTCCTTCCTCTCTCTGCATATATATAAAACAGGAAAAATTGCCTAATTTTTCCCCAAAATATATATAATTAAAAAAAATCTTTCTTTTTGGGGGTTCTAAATTTCAGAAAATTACTTACTCTAAGATTCATGGGCCATCTAGTGGTTTGCATTGGCGATCAGACTGCACAACTATCTCTTGCCATTCTTCTGGCAAGATACCTTTAAGGTTTTTTTGGCCTGGCTCAGGCTATTCAGTTTTGATCCTGCAATCCCGTGTCCAGATAGTTGCCCTGAAATCTAATCCCCCCCTCTATTCTTGCCTTGCAGAGCAGAGAGCAGGTACATCTATTCCTTTTTCTTTTAAAAAAAAAATGCTGAGGGAACTCTCTTCGACTGCTATAGGCATCTTGATATCTGGGTCATGCATCTAGTCTAAAAAAAAAAAAAAAATTTTATCTGTAAAAAAAAAGGAAAACAAACAAGAAGGCAAATGAGAAGGTAGGCTATCCTTCTCCCTGTTTCACTATTGGTTTCTCCCTTTAAGTGTCCTCCTGGACAATTTTTACAGTAGAACAGTGCTGACCATATCAATCCTAGCCAGCCTTAGCCTTGACCTGCCTTGGCCAGTCAGTATGAGTCCCATTTCTATCTTGAAGCACAGAGAGGCTCATTTTCCATTTCTAAACCCTGAGCAGCGCTCCATGCTGCCTGGTTTTATTCTTCCCTCTCGGCTGTCCTCCAGTTAAGGGCCTTCCGCGGCCAGGAGCCCGAGGTGGGTATCAAGAGCAATGGCATGTTGAGGATGAGGACTATGCCCTCCTGAGTCTGTCTAGCGGGTTGGTGAGACAACCTCTTCAGCTCTGTCTCAGAGTTCTTGCTTCCCCTTTAAGTAGAACCTTTGTACAGAAGCTAACTATGCTCGTTGGGCATTCTGGTCCTTCAACATCCCATCTCTCTCTCTTCTCTTTCTTCTTCTTTTCCTTCTATTTTCTCATTTCCTTACTCATCTCTCCTGCTAGAGTCGCCCAGGTAAGGAGGCCCTGCAGTCCCTAGGCTAGGGATCTCTTATCTCCCTCTGTCCTTTCTCCACCGGCTTATTCCTTTTCAGTTCATTCTTCCTTGCTTTGCTATCCCTCGGCTATCTTGCCTGCTATCTATATTTTCTGCTTTCACTTTTGCCTCTCCGACTCACAGAACTCAGAGTTGGAGGAGGGTAGATCACTACTAACGGCGGCCCTCGCGCTTATGCCGCTGTAGCGTCACTCTTGAAGCGGGCGTTAAGCAAGCTTAAAAAAAAAAAGCTCCGTGGGAGGTGTCGCCTCCGGCTTACACAGTAAGTAATAAGAATGGTGAAGAGATACAGAGAAGATCAAGAATTACGGTAGATACGTAATTTTCCTATCTGGCAAAGGTCGGTTCGGTCGGTTCCACCGGTTCAAGAATATGATATAGAAGAGTTTTATGAACCAGAGGAGGGGGAGGATGATTATGATCAGTGTGAATGTGACTTTGAAAGTCTGGATGTGCCCATTGAACCGGACATCTCCCCAGACAGACCTTTAGGTGAATCTCCCCCTAGGCTTGCTAAGTCCCCTTCTCATTTTTTGTTTTATAAAAAAGTTGCTGAGACCCTCCAGCTTCCTTTAGAGGAGGCTTTGGATGAGCAAGAGGAGCCTGACTATGTAGAGATGATGGATATCCCAGAGTCCAGGAGATTGTCCATCCCTTTACATAAATCTTTTAGGAAACAAACAATAAAAATTTTAAGAGCTCAATTCTGTGCCTCCTGTAGATAAAAAGATGGACAGGAGGTACACTTTGTCAGGTCCTGATACAGATTTTCTTTCACAGCAATGCAGTCATGTTGGGGTAGTTCAGGCTGCAGCCTGTGATAAAGCTAATATTCCCTGGCTTCACATCCTCCTGACAAGGACTCCAGGAAGATTGACGCCATGCACAAAAAACAATACATGGCAGCATCTTTGGGACTCAGACAAGCAAACTATATGGCTTATGTTACGAGACACCAGAAATCTAGATGGGATACTGTCATGGCCTTAGCCAAACAGGTCCCTGGCCAGCTTGCAAAGGAGCTGGAGCAGGTGGCTCTTGATGGTATTGAGGCATCTTAGGTGCAATTCCATGCTGCAGTGGATTCTAATGATGTATTCTCTAGAGTCATGGCTACATCTGTGGCTTTTCGCAGATTGGCCTGGCTCAGGTGTACTACTTTGTCACAGGATACCCAGTCTAAGGCTATGGATTTTCCTGTGGTGGGAAATTCTCTGTTTGGGGAGCAGACAGAGAATTATATGAAGAAAATGGATGAATATAGAACCACTTATAGGAGTGCACAAGCCAAGGAATGGCAAGCCACTCCTCAGAGGCAGCCCCTAGGAGTAGGGGCAGGCCTTTTCACAGGCCTTTTTACCAGACCCAGGCCTCCTCTTCAGCCTATGCTCAGAGGGGGTTCTTCAGAAGGGAGGCAGGCGGTGCGAGCAGACCTGCTCCCACCCCTCAGCCTAAAGCCCTGCCAAACAGGCACCCTGATGGGATGCCCAGGGTTGCTCTCCATTACCTGTAGGGGCAGGCTGGCTTACTTCGTCCAGGACTGGGAGTCTTTAACATCAGACAAGTGGGTCCTAGAAGTAGTGAGCCAGGTCTGAGTTCTCAGCTTCAAAATATTTCCAAAGATGAGCCAGATCTTTTCCACCTGCAAACCCTTTAGAGACTCTTGCTTTGAAACAGAAGTCTCAACCCTCCTGGCTCTCAGAGCTGTAGAAAGGGTTTCTCCCCACACCAGGGCAAGGGTCTGTACTCCAGGTACTTCCTTACCCCAAAAGACAGGAGAGTGGCGGCCTATCCTTGATCTAAGATATCTGAACAAGCACCTTTTAAAACCAAAATTCAAAATGGTGACTCTGGGAATGATTTTACCCTCCCTAAGGCCAGGGGGACTGGCTAGCTTCCCTGGACCTCAAGGATGCCTACTTCCATGTTCTTATCAGAAGCTCCCATCGAAAGTACCTCAGATTCGAACTGCCCTCAGGCCATTATCAGTTCAGAGCAATACCCTTCAGCCTTTCCTCTGCCCCAAGGGTGTTCACAAAATGTCTGGCAGTAGCAGTTGCTCATCTAAGAAGGCAAAAGATTGCCATTTTCCCCTACCTGGACGACTGGCTCATTGTGGGTCAGTCTCAGACCAGGTCAAATCACACCTGCTAGTTACCCAGCAGCTGCTTACCTCTCTGGGCTTTCTTCTCAGTCTTCCAAAGTCGTTTTGGAACCTGTCCAGGTACTCACCTTTATAGGCGCAGAACTGGACAAAAGCAGGCTAGAGCCTTCCTCCCTGGAAAGGGTAAGGACCTGGTGTCCAGGCCTGCCCTTCACTCTGCAGATCTCTAGACCAGCAATGCATTTCCTGCAGCTCCTAGGACACATGGCTGCTTCCACAGCTGTAGTGCAAGGAGCAAGATTTCAGATGAGGGACATTCAGTTCCATTTGAGAGCTTTCTGGTCTCAAAGAAGATCCCTATCCAAGTTAATCCCAGTGACTGAACCCTGATCCAGGCCCTTCAGTGGTGGCAGGATCAGAGCAATCTGAGATAAGGGGTGCCTTCATCCCTCTGTCCCACTCCTTGACCCTTACTACAGATCGTCCCTCTTGGGATGGGGAGCTCACATGGGCGACCTCTCCACCCAGGGGTTATGGTCCCCTCAGGAATCTCTGCTCCACATCAATCTGTTGGAACTCAGAGCTGTTTTCTAGCACTTCAGGTTTTTCTGCATCTGTTCAGAACAAGGTGGTACAGGTCAGAACAGACAACACACTACAATGTGGTACATCACACAAACAAGGGGGCACTGGTCTTGACCTTGTGCACGGCGATGAAGTTGTGGTCTCTGGCTTATTCCTGACCACTTCCCTCATAGCAGTTCACCTCCCAGGCAAGGACAATGTCCTGGCAGATGCTCTCATGCAGGATTTCCCAGGGCCATCACGGTGGTCTCTGGATCCCTAGTACTGGGGATAGTTTTGCCAGATGGGGCACTCCTCAGATAGATCTTTTGCAGCCCCAGACAACCATCAACTTCCACTTTTTGTTGCAGGCCCCAGTGTTGGGCTCAGTCCCCTGGATGCCTTTCTCCTCGATTGGGAAGGAAGTTCCTCTATGCCTTTCCCTCCTCTCCTGTTCAAGGTACTAGTCAAAATCAGGTCTCAGCCCTGCAAGATGATCCTGATTGCTCCAGACTGGCCAGGCAGCCCTGGTACCACTCCTTCTGTCCTTAGCAGTCCATCTTCCCTGTGTCTCCCAGGAACCACAATCTGTTAACCTGTGCTCAGGGAGAGTTTGGTATCCAGATCTCAAATCCCTCAACCTCAAGGCCTGGCTCTTGAGCAGTTAGAGTTGCTGATCTGCAACTTTCTCAAAGTGTTCTCGAAATCTTGAAAGTTGCTAGGAAGCCTTCCACCAGGGCTACCTATAACTCCAAATGGAAAGGTTTTCCATATGGTGTTCTGGGAAGCTATATTTCCCGGAATCTGCTGATTTACCAACTGTATTGGATTATATGGTCCATCTTAATTCTCTGGGAGTGAGACCAGCTACCCTGAAAGTGCACTTGGCAGCTGTCTCTGCTTTCATTTCAGCAGGGAAGCCCTCTTCTCTTTCTGCTCACCCTGTATTTTCCAAGTTTTTTAAGGGATTGCTTCATACCAATCCTCCATTCGGGGACCCTGCCCCAGCTTGGGATCTTAATGTTTGCATTGCTCAGCTGATGCAACCCCCCTTTGAGCCTCTGTCTTCAGCAGAGCTTAAGTATTTGACTTGGAAAACTGTATTTCTAGTAGCCATCACTTCTGCCAGGCGCATAAGTGACTTACAGGCTTTATCAGTGGAGACTGACTTTAGTTCCTTTCACAGGGATAAGGTAGTCCTCAGGACTAACTGGAAGTTTTTGCCTAAGGTGGTTTCGGATTTCCACCTTAACCAATCTATTTCACTTCCAGTGTTCTTCACTGACCATTCCTCCTCTGGTGAGAGGAGGCTGCACAGCTAGATGTTAAGGGGCCCTAAGTTACTACATAGAGCGTACCAAGGGTCACAGGTTTGACTCCCTCCAACTATTTCTCACTTATGGTGAGGTTGGGAAAGGGAGACCTGCCACTAAGAGATCCATTGCCAGGTGGATTGTCTCTTGTATCCAATTTTGCTATCAAAAACTGGGTAAGGTTCCCCTCAGGCCTGAGGGCTCACTCCACCAGAGGGTACAGCTGCATCTCTAGCTGCTGCTAGAGACATCCCTATCTTGGAGATATGTCAAGCAGGTACTTGGAAATACACACACTTTCACCAAGCATTACTCCCTGGATATCCAGGCCAGGAGGGATGCTCGTTGGCACAGCCATGCTTCAGAGCCTATTCCCTAAGTAGGTTCTGTCCCTCCTCCCATGGAGGTACTGCTTGTAGTCTGCATCTGTCATAATATAGCAAGACTTCATGTTGTTTGAAGAAAAATTACTCATCTTAGTAATGTTGTTTCTTCTAATGGAGTCTTGCTATATTATGACCTCCCCAGCCTGCCCCTCTCAGAACTTCTACTTGGTATGGGGTGGGCAGTCCACTGTTGGCACTTATTGATGCCCCCTTTTATGTTTGGGTGTTGTGTTTTATTTAGTTATTTTATCTTATTTTTCTGGTCCCCTGACTTGAGTCTTGGTGTTGGGGCCAGGAAAATGTGTGAATATTTTAGTAGCCAGTTGGCTAGTGTAGGTTACAGCTTCCACACAGAGCCTTAGTGAGTTTTGCTCGTAAAGATCTGACGGTTTCGGTTTGAAACCACCCTAACAGAGCTTCTCTAACCGAGCTCGCGCTCTAAGTTCCATGCTCTGCATGGAAGTTAACTCTTTCACCTCCGGAGCAGTTCTAATGGTGGGACAAACTGCATTTGTCATAATATAGAAGACTCCATTAGAAGAAACAACATTACTAAGGTGAGTAATTTTTCTTCTTGCACCAAAATCTCCTTGGGGGGGGGGGGATATCCCTGTTTTCCTGTCTTTCTTCCAGAATAGCAGATTCTGCTTATAGGAGTTGTGCCAGTAATTCTGTGCCTGCAATTCTTGCAATTAGCCTCTTGCCTACTCCTTCGAAGTTCCTATATAAAGTGGAGACTAGTCAAAGTTACAGGGTATGTTTCTCCTGTCTCCCCACCCCCTCTAAAATTTTTCCTTACCTCTAATAACCTTTCCCTCCCTCCCGCTTCCTTTCTACTGCCAGAGATTTGGGCCCCTACCCAATCCCCCTTAGTCTTCAAACTTCTGTCCTCTCAGTCATTTATTTCTCCTTTTAGTTTTATATCTTTTCCTTTGTCTGTCCCTTGGACTTTCTTGTCCCACCCTCCCAACCCCTTTCTTTTTTTTTTTTTTTTTTACTTGCTGTTTTCCTCCTCCTCTCTGGAGCTACCTCCTTCCATCCTACTCCTTCCCACCTCACTCCACCTCCCTTGGGTCTGCCCCTAGAGTGCCTCCTTCCTTACCTCCTGCACAGTGGGGTCTGTCCTCTTCTTGGTGGTCTAGGATGGATCCGAGACGTTTCATCTAGGGCTGCCAGAGAGGTCATTTTTCCATTTTTCTCCCTCGTAATCCCCTACCCCTGGGTCGTCCAGCGCTAGGACGTATGTCCCGAGAGAAGACGTGCTGACACACGCCAGACCTCTCATGCGCCGCCGACGCCCCCCCTCCCCGACAAGCGGAGCCGCCTCCATCCCCTTCAGTTGTCGGTGCTCCCACCGGATGCGAAGGGGGATGTAGAACGCAGATGCGTTCTTGGTTCCCACCCCTGAGAGAGAGGAAAGCATCCGTTGGGACGCTCAGATCCTCTCTCCCTGCCGACCCCAGCCGGCTCGGCTCCCGGTCTGGGTCGCCGGCATGGCGCGGTGTCGCCGGCCCAGTGCCTCAACCCTCAGCCCATTGGGCCGGTTTCCCAACCCCTTTCTAACCTCTACGGTGACTCAGAACTGGCGGGAGGGCAGAGTTGACAACACCTAACAACCAACCCTTGGCGCCATGCAATCGTCGGCCTCCCGAAGCGCCGTAAAAGTCGTCGACTCCGCCCATCCAAAAAAAAGGAAAAAAAAAGAGCTCCCACGGGGTCATGACCTCTGGCCAGTAACCCCAAGGTGATGAATGGTGAAGATACACAGAAAGATCAGAATTATAGTGGGTACGTAATTTCCATTTCTCACACCAGTTCAAGTCCTGCATCTCACTGGAGCAGAACTGAATACCTTAAAAGGAAGTGCTTTTTTCTCCAGGGGACAGAGCTCAGTCTATTCTGCAACTAATTGCTTCATTCGAGCTGGGAAATCCATGTCCAGCAAGGAGATATTTGCAAATTCTGGGACACATGGCTGCAGCAACAGGAGTGGTCATGGGAGCAAGACTTCGAATGAGGGACATTCAGTTTCATCTACTGGCGCACTGGTGCCAAAGAAAAAACAATATGTCAAAATTGATTCCTGTAACAAAATTTATGATCCAATCCCTTCAGTGGTGGACAGTTGTCCACAATTAAGGGCAGGAGTTCCCTTTCAGAAGGGAAAATCCCTCAGTCATTCTTCAACAGATGCTTCTCTGTTAGGATGGGGTGCTCATATAGGAGAGCACACTACCCATGGCACTTGGTCAAGTGTGGAGTCTCTCCTCCACGTAAATCTGCTAGAGCTTTGAGCAGTGTTTCTGGCTCTAAGAAGTTTTTCCCAGTTGATACAGGGCAAGGTGGTGCAGGTCAGAACAGACAACACCACTACAATGTTCTACATAAACAAGCAAGGGAACAAGGTCAGATCCCTGTGCACAGAGGCCATGAAAATCTGGGAACTGGCTTACTCACTAAAAGCTTCCTTGCAAGCTATTCATGTACCCAGGAAAGGAAAATACCCTGGCAGATGCCTTAAGCAGGATCAACCAGGCACATCACGAATGGTCTCAGAACAGACAGGTACTGGACTCAGTGTTCAGATGATGGGGCTCTCCAGAGGTAGATCTCTTTGCCTCTCACGAGAATCACATGTTGCCCCTATTTTGTTGCAGACCACCAGTCAGGAGTACAATTCCCCTGGATGCTGTAGCCCAGGACTGGTCAGGAAAGGCATCTATGCCTTTCCTCCCTTCCTCTCGTCTTCAGAGTGCTACTCAAACTCGGTCATCCTCCGTCCATGATACTGGTAGCACCAGACTGGGCCAGGCAGCCATGGTACCACCTTCTGCTGTCAATGTCAGTGTCCAGACCCATCCTCCTACCCAGGAGGCACAATCTATTAACTTCCCAGCAAGGGAAGATCCTGTGCCCTAACTCAGGTCTCTCAGATTCAAGGCCTGGCTCTTGAGGACTTAGAGTTTGCAAACTTACAACTTTCTCAAGCTGTTCTGGATATCATAAAAGGACATAGAAAACCATCTAGTAAGAAAACCTATAATGCAAAATGGAAAAGGTTTTCTATTTGGTGTGATGCCAAGCATATTTCTCCCTCCCTGGCAGAAATCCCAGTTCTGTTAGAATATCTTACTTAGTTACACTCACAAGGTCTGAAACATACATCTCTGAAGGTGCATTTGGCATCAATTTCAGCTTTTATTTCTGCAGGGAAAAATGCTTCCCTTGCACCTAATCCCATTTTCAAAAAGTTCTTTAAAGGGCTATGTCACTTACATTCTCCTATTGAAGAGTCAGTTCCTGTATGGGATCTGAACATTTGCATTGCTCAGCTCATGAAACCTCCATTCGAGCCAATGTCATCAGCACACTTGCAGTATAGCACTTGGAAAATTGCATTTTTTGGTGGCAATCACTTCTGCTAGGAGAATAAGTGAATTGCAAGCATCATGTGTGTAAAAAGGATTATTTATCTTTTCATAATGATAAAGTAGTACTCGAACTAATAGGAGGT
The DNA here is from genome assembly GCA_016271365.2 of Neoceratodus forsteri. Taxonomy (NCBI): domain Eukaryota; kingdom Metazoa; phylum Chordata; order Ceratodontiformes; family Ceratodontidae; genus Neoceratodus; species Neoceratodus forsteri. The sequence continues at coordinate 1,628,971,774 of CM028131.1, read as the reverse complement.
TTCTTCCTAAGGTGGTTTCTGATTTCACTTAAATCAGTCCATGACACTGCCAGTCTTCTTCACAGAACATACCAGCTCAGGAGAGTGCAAACTCCATAGTCTAGATGTAAAAAGACATTGAGTTATTATTTGACCCACATCAAGGATCACAGAGGTATAAACAACAACTTTTTCTCACATATGGGGATGTGAGAAAGGGCACCAACTTCAAGAGATCAATCTCTCACTGGATAGTTCAATGCATTCAGTTTTATTACACATAATGTGGAAAACAGGCCCCAGCAGGCCCCAGGGCCCACTCTACTAGGGTCGCAGCTGCCTCTGTAGCAGCTTCTAGAGATATCCCTTTAGTGGAGATCTGTAAAGCAGTGACCTGGAGAACAGTACACACCTTTACTAAACATTATAGTTTGGACTTGCAGTCCAGAAGTGATGCCAGGTTTGGCACAGCAGTTCTGCAGAGTTTCTTTCCTAAGTAGGTTCTTTGACCACCTCAAAGGTACTGCTTGAAGTCTGCAGAGAGTTATGAATATGAGAAGAATACGTGGGGTTAGAAGAAAAAATTACTCACCTTAGTAATGTTTCTTCCAATGTATTCTTCCATATTCATAACTCTCCTCCCTACCTCCTTCCAGAACCAGAGCCTCTGAATGGTGTTCTTACCTGGCAGTCCCAAACACAGGCACATTTACCTTTAATCCTGTGGGTTTTATCTTACCTTTCTTTTCCCAGGTGATTCTGGTCATTTTGAGGTAGGACTGATACCATAATCATTAGTATCAGCTTCAGTATATAGGCATAGAGTATAGTTGTGCTGTATCAAGCAGCATTTAAGCTTGAATATTTTTAAAAGGTTGCCTTGTGGGCTTCCTAGAAATGGAGATATTGATAGAACATGCAGCAGATGAGGGCAGCAGTGTGAATAATTGTCACGTGCCAATGATTCCATCATTAGCATATAGTTCCATTCTCCGGGCAGTTCTAGTGAGCAGGCTAACTGCAGAGAGTTATGAATATGGAAGAATACATTGGAAGAAACAAGATTACTAAGGTGAGTAATTTTTTCTTATCTATACAGAAGATCTATTCGACAGATCGGGTCATCCAGAGTTGGTCCCTTTTGCGTCCCCATTCAATGCAAAATGGATCTACAATGCCAGTTGGACAAAAATATGTCGACCTGACGTTACAGCGACGGCAGTATGTTGACTGCAATTGCGGTCGGCATTGTGCCGTCGGAAATCAAATGTGTTTTTTTGCAGCCCCCCTATAATTTATTATAATCAACTCCGAATCGGAGCTGATTCAGGAAGGGGGTGCAAGACCGAAGAAAACAGTGCCGGGGTCCCAAGTGGACTTTACAGCGATCCGTCGATCTTGTTGGTATCGACAAGATTGCTGTAAAGATGTCACTGTGGCGTAGGCATGCCACGCAAAACTACCTCATTTCTGCTAGCTAGATCCAGGGCCTGGAGTTTTCTGGTGAGACGCATTGTCCCTCTCCTAGAGCAGGCATTTTCTTTATGCCTTTCCCCTGTTTCCTCCCTACCGGGTCATAATGTCTTATGCTTAATAGCGTCCGACATTATAGCTAACCCAAAACAGCACTGTCCATGACAGCGAATGGTGCAATACAGCGTATACTGCTGCATGCGGTATTGCATCATTCACACACTCCCAGGCAGAGGATAAGTCCTCTGCTGGGACTGGGTTCCACTGAACAGCTGCCGTGTCTCACCGGACTGAGCCACAGCAACAGGAACCCAGGCGCTGCGTCTGGGACTGGGTTTGATACCCGGTCTCAGACATTTTATTTTTTACAACATTGTGTGCTCCCTGAAGTAACCCCTCCCCGGGTTGAGAAACCTTAGTGGGGTGGCTCAGGAGTGCACCCCGTAACAGGGGGGGTGTGGGGTGGAGCCACCACAGAAAAGACATGCTGCATGGCAGCAATTGCCTGTATTGGCAGTGTGATTTTGCCATGTGGCATAATGTCTTACAACATTATGACCCGTGCCTTTTCCTCTAATTGAGAAGGTACTCATCAAGCTGTAGATGGAGGGGCCACCATGATCCTGGTAGCTCCATCTTTTTCTCACCAGATATGGTTTCCTCTTCCACAGCAGCTGGCAGAGGAACCTCCGCTCCTTCTCCCACTCTGCAGGAATCCACTGATCCAGGATCAGGGACCCTGGTCCATCCCGATCTCAGGTCGCTCCATCTGCACGCCTGGCTCCTGAGGATGTAGCCATCACCAGATTTGGGGTTTCTAATAAAGTGGTGGATGTCCTAGTGGTCACCTGAAAGCCTTCCACCCGAGGCACTTATGCCATGAAGTGGACACAGTTTGCCATATAGGCTGCCAAGCATAATACAGACCCTTTCACCTGTCTGGTGAACCTAGAATCTTCCTGGACATAAAGTCTCCACCACTCATTCACACTAATGGGAACTATGCCGGAGGCGCTAGGACCCCGTGGGAGCAAACTTTTTGCAGAGGATCGGCACCGGAGATGGAGCCATGAGGGAGTGGCGCTGCGAGCATCAGCTTGTGCGGTAATGATTATCTCGGCGTCGACCCTCCAACCGCCTCAGTTCCTTTATTCCTGCCTTCGAGTGCGCTTCAGTGATGATGTCGCTCGACCGCCGGTAGTCAAACTTCAAACTAGCGGCATAGTTTTCAGTTTATTATTTTATAGTATTTTTTCGAAAAGTACCGCTTATGATAATTTATTCTCAAGAAAGAAGTCTCAGCCTACATTGACGAGAGTCAACCATGAATAGGTCAGGTGATGGTAGGGAGACTTCGTATAAAGCTGTTCAGTCAGCTGGGCTGGGTCGGTCCGCTGCCTTCTATGGAAGGGGTCTGACAACAGATGGTCCAGTGCCCGAGGGAAGGGGCGGTCCCCCCTGGAAGCATAAACAAAAATGGTTGCGTTCTCGGCACCTTTTGGCCTTGAGCTCTTCTTCGGCCCGTATGTCAAAAAAGAGAAGACATCACTCGAGGTCGCCCTCTGATATGTATGTGTCGACGGTCGGTCATTGGGTCATATGCGGTCTTCTTGTTCGAATCGTGGTTTCTGGTTCTGGTAGCTGACCTCTTGACTCGGAGCCCTTCCGCCTTCTGGTAGGGCTTCCGATGAGCAGTTTCATCAGTGGTCCGCTCTGATGGAGCAGTGGGCTCAGAGGTTGGTCCAGTTGCCTGGCCCAGTCACTCTGGGGCCCTCTGGCTCTTCAGGGGATCAGGCAGGGCAATTGGGCCTCCCTAGTTGCGCAGTGCCCTCTTCGGTGCCATCAACTCTGCGCTCAGGTGTTTCCCCCCCTCACATGGCTACGACGCAGGGGGCCTCACCGATGCCTCTATCTCCTGGTATTCCTCCTTCTTTTCCCTCAAATCCTGGTTTTTGGGGCCCTGGGTTAGTTTTGGCACTGTCGGTGTCGGTGGGTCGCTCGGCACCGATGCACCTGTCAGCGCCATCCTCGGCGCCATGCGGCCTGTCAGCGCCAACCGCAGCGCCATGTGGTTTTTCGGTGCCGTTGACTTTCTTGGCACTGTGTGGCCTTTCGGCGCCGTGCGGCTTGTCGGTGCCGTGGTTCTTGCGCTGTCTGCCCTTTGTCGGCGCCATGCAGCCTTTTGCACCATGTTTTCTTCTCGGTGCTGAGGCTCTGGTCTTTTCATCTGCCAATCTTCAGGGCTTCTCCTCTCGGAATACTTTTCCTTCCTCTTTTCCTGATGATTTTCATTCTTTTCCTGTCCATGCAGTCCCTCCTGGACTGTCAGGAGATGATATTGAGCCTGACCCAGATCTTAGACAGGGTGATGATGTGGAAGGAGCAGGATCTAATCCTCTTGCAGAGCCTGTGGTCGAGGACCTGTCATTTAAGTCTCTGCTGAAAAATTTGAATTCCACTCTTTCTCTCCAAACTATGGACATCAATCCTGGGAAGCTTTTAAGACTCCAATATCTTCATGTTCCGAACATCCCTATGGATTTAACTCCCCCGGTACAACCCTCCTTTGAGGCACTTTCTCAAATGGTATGGAATAATCCTGCTCTCATTCCTTCTGTGGCTAAGTCCATAGATAGGAAGTATGCTGCTCCCAAGGATCGACCTATTTTGGTCCCTCAGGCCTTTGGGATCTATTGTAGTCTTGGCGAGAGAATGATAAGGTCGTCCTTCCTCAGACTACTACAGCTCGACCTAAAAACAAAAATCCGTAAGATAAATTCTTTAGGTAAGAGAGTCTTTGCTGCATCTACCCTGGGATAACGTGACGCCAGCTACCAGGGCTGTTTCTCTCAATATGAGTATATTCTTTGGCATTCACTCAAACAAATGGTTGAAGCTCTACCGGAGTCGGACACTAATTCAGAGCTTCTTCAAACCATAACCAGGGGTATCGAGTCCAACAACTAGCAGGTTAAAGCAGCTATGGATGCCTTTGATACTGCCTCCCGAGTAGCGGCAGCGGGCATTTGTACCCACCGCCATTCCTGGCTGCGCACTTCAGGTTTCACGAATGATGCCCAGCAACAGGTCATGGCGTTGCCCTTTGATGGTGTATATCTCTTTGGCCCTCAAGTAGAACATACTCTAGAGGCCACACAAAAGACTAGGTCAGCCATTAAATTGGCTCGACCTCCTCCCACCCCTTCCCGCGGGGGGGGGTACTAACAAACACCAGTTTCATAACTGTCAGTCCTTTTGAGGCAAAGGCAGAGGAAGTTTTAATAAAAATCAAGCCCCTCAGCCTCAAAAGAAAATGCAACAGAAGGCGCAAGGACCCAAAGTGCCCAGTGCCGCCTTCTGAGTTTCTGGCCCTAGTCCCACCTCAGCTGCCCGAGGGGGACTCCTTAGCAGTGGGAGGTCGCCTGACTCGATTCGACAAACAGTGGAAGTCCATAACTTCAGACAAATGGGTCCTCCGGATAATCCGCGAGGGATATTCCCTCAATTTTTCAGAGAACCCTCCGGATTGTCCCCCCCAAACGGCAGCCAAAACTGTCAATACTTCAGTCAGAACTTCTCACCTCCGAGATACAAGGCCTTCTGAACAACAGGACAGTAGAAGTAGTTCCGCTGGATCAACGGAACACAGGGTTCTACTCCCATTACTTTCTAGGTCCAAAGAAAACCGGGGGCATGCGCCCCATTTTGGACCTCAGAAAATTAATAAAATATCTTCCCAAAGAGAAATTCAAAATGATATCGCTAGGAACCCTGTTACCTTTGCTTCATTAACACGACTGGTTAACCTCCTGGACATGCAGGATGCTTACCAGCATATTCCTATTCACCTAAGGCATCACAAATACCTAAGGTTCATGGCCTTGGGCTAGCATTATCAGTTCAGAGTCCTGCCCTTTGGGCTATCCTCAGCGCCTCAAGTTTTTACAAAGTGTTGTGCAATTCTTGCAGCACATCTCAGAAAAATCCGAATACAAGTGTTCCCATATCTGGACGATTGGCTTCTAGCAAGCCCTTCCAGGTAGGGAACCCTCCATGCCATTGCCACGGCCTCAGACTTTCTCACGTCCATGGGAGTCTTGCTAAATCGCAAGAACGCGCTGCTTCCCTCCCAGAGACTCTTTTCATAGGAACTCTTCTGGACACCTCCTGTCAAAGCTTTCTACCAGAGGTCAGAAGAAGCGATATCCTACAGATGGCCCTCTACATCAGGGAGAACAGCTCGGTTCGAGCTATCTCGATCTAGCGGATGCTGGGTCTCATGGCATCCTCGGTGTTCACTGTACCCCTAGCTCGCCTCCACAGGAGAACCTCTCAATGGATACTCAGTACTCAGTGGCCCCCAACCACTCACCTCGGTCCTTTCTCATCAAGGTGACAGAACCTCTGAAGGGGGTCGCTCACCTGGTAGTCTAGCAAGAGACAACCTTCTGGAAGGGTATCCATTTGCTCCCTGGATCATCAGATTTCCATTACCATGGATCGTCCCTGATGGTTGGGAGCTCACTGTCAGAATCTCCACACCCAAGGTACGTGGACCCAGGACGAGTCCCAGCTTCACATAAATGTCTTATAAATGAGGGCCATCTTTATGCAGTCGAGCTTTGAAGGACATTCTCTGTCACAAGAACATTCTCCTTCAAACGGACAACAAAGCAGTGGTGTATTACATCAACAAGCAGGGTGGTGCACACTCTTACCCTTATGCAGGAAGCGATGAGAGTGTGGGAATGGTGCTTAGAGCACAAGGCTCTAATCCAGGCGATCTATCTGCCGGGAGTACAGAACAAACTGGCAGACCGTCTCAGCAGAACAAAGACAGATCCTCACGAGTGGTCTCTAGACTCAACTGTAGTTCAGTCACTATTCGCAGAGTGGGAACTCCAGACCGGGACCTTTTTGCATCCCCACTCAACACAAAACTGCCTGTCTTCTGCTCCAGAAATCCAGGGCCTGGCATTTTCTGTCAGGATGCGTTCAGGCTGCAGTGGACAAAATGCTTTCTATACGCCTTTCCGCCTCTTCCTCTAATTCACAGGGTACTTCTCAAGTTCAAGTCCCAGGGGGACAAAATGATCCTCATTGCTCCCTTCTGGCCTTGACAAATATGGTTTCCGGTACTCAACAGTATGTTGGAAACCCCTCTGAAAACGCTTCCTCTTCAGACGAACCTTCTGTCTCAGGGGCCTGGGGTCCATCCCAATCTGAGATTGCTTCACCTTCATGCTTGGCTCCTGAAGAGATAGAAGTGAACAGGTTCAATGTCTCTTGCAGAGTTTCAGATATTCTTCTGGCTGCGTGCAAGCCAGCCACTAGGAAAACTTACTCAGCCAAATGGAAGCGTTTTTTGCTCAGGTTTGCAAAATCCTCTTTGAATCCTTTTTCCTGCCCTCCAAATAAAGTTCTACAGTACCTTTTAGATCTCTGAAATTCAGGTCTTCAATACTCTACAGTCAAGGTTCACCTTTGTGCCATTTCAGCTTATCATGAGCCAGTACTTTTCTTGTCACAGGCTCGGTTACCCGTGGTTAAGAGGTTTCTTAAGGGAATTCTGCATACCAGACCTCCTATTAGACGTCCGGTCGCAGCCTGGAACATTAATCTTGTGCTAGACATGCTCACTCAAAAACTCTTCGAGCCTCTAGCTACTTGTGAGTCGAAATTTCTCACTTGGAAAACGACCTTCATGGTGGCCATTACCTCGGCCTGCAGGGTCTCTGAGATACATGCCATGGTCACAGACCCTCCGTATACTGTGTTTCATAAAGACAAAGTAGTTCTTAGGACCCATCCTAAGTTTCTCCCTAAGGTTGTTTCAGAATTCCATCTAAACCAACCTTTGGTCCTTCCTACTTACTTTGTGAACTTTCAAAATGAAGGGGAGCGTTCTCTTCATTCTTTGGACATCAAAAGAGCTTTGCGTTTCTATTTAGATAGAACAAAGGAATTTCGCAAAGGTCAACAACTGTTTGTTTCCTTCAGCGAGATCCAGCTGGGTCAGCCTGTCTCTATCAGATGCATTTCAGCATGGCTGGTGGCATGCCTTCGCCACTATTATTCCGTGGTGCAGGTTAAGCTGGAGGGCAGAGTGTACACTCACTCTACTAGAGTGGTCTCGGCATCCTTGGTGGAAATCTGCAACGTGTCCATTGCAGATATTTGCAATGCAGCTACCTGGAGCTCAGTGCATACTTTTGTCAAACACTATGCCCGGATGTCCATGCCAGAAAAAAAATTTTGTTTGGCAGGACCATCCTTAATGGACTTTTGTCCTAAATTTGTGAGCTCTTGGTCTCTCCTGCTGCCCTCTCAGGGGATTATTAGCTCAGTACTCTCCCATTAGTGTGAATGAGTGGTGGAGACTTTATGTCCAGGAAGATATGTAAATTACGTACCTACCGTAATTCTTGATCTTCTTGGATGAAGTCTCCACCACTCATTCACACTACCACCCACCATCCCCCGAGCTCACCTCTGATATTGGTCTTCACTCCCTCAATCTTTAGGCTGTGAAGACTTCTTTCTGACCTTCTTATATTGGTCCTCCGGACTATCTTACATCTGGTTTTTAGTTCGGCTATCCTCCTAGGTTAGCTATGCTGCACCTCCTCGGAAAAAAGGTACTGAGGTGGTTAGAGGGTCGATGTCGAGATAGTCATTACTGGACGATCCGAGGCTCGCAGTGCCACTCCTTGCGGCTCCATCTCTGGCGCCGACCCTCTAGGAAAAAAGTTTGCTCCCGCTGGGTCCTAGCGCCTCCGGAGTAGTTCCCATTAGTGTGAATGAGTGGTGGAGACTTCGTCCAAGAAGATCAAGAATTACGGTAGGTACGTAATTTCCATTTCTGGACTACCTGATCTCTCTGTCTGACTCAGGTCTCCAGTACTCCTCCCTCAAGGTGCACCTTTTGGCTGTCTCTGCCTTTCATGAGCCCTTGGGTGACTGTACCGTAGCTCAGCTGGATGTCTCCTGTACCTTTTTGAGTGGCATCCTGCATCTGAAACCTCCAATCTGTTCCCCTGTCCCAGCTTGGGATTTGAATTTTGTTTTGTAGACGTTGACCCTGTCTGCTTTTGGGCCAGCCACAACTTGCAAGCTATGCTTCCTTTCCTGGAAAGCATTTTTTTTAGTTGCTATTACTTCTGCTCAAAGAATTTCAGAGCTTCAGGCCCTCTCTTGCAAGGAGCCTTATTTGATTTTTCTCAAAGACAGGGTATCTTTGTGCATGAGTCCTAAGTTTCTTTCTAAGGTGGTGTATGAGTTTACTCTGAACCAATCTACCCACCTTCCTGTTTATTTTCCAGAGTGTGCCAGTCCAGGGGAACCAGTGCTCTATACGTTAGATGTGTGCAGAACTTTGAAATATTATCTGCTCTGAACCAAGGAATGTAGAAAGTCGAAGCAGTTGTTTGTTTCTTTCACCCAGGTAGACAGAGTCTTCAGGTTTCTAAGCAATGTTTGTCCAAATGGTTGGCTAATTGATTTGTGTTCCGCTTCAACAAGTATGGCAAAAGAATTGCCTGGAGCAGTCAAGCTCATTCCACAAGAGGCATGGCTACCTCTGTGGCTTGATCTTCCTGGACTAAAAAAAGTCTCCACCACTCATCCACACTAATGGGACGATGCCAGAGGTGCTAGGACCCAGTGGGAGCCAAAAATATTCTGGAGGTCCAGTGCCGAGGTAGGACTGTGCATGCACCGCACCGCAAGGCTGGCTCGTGCTGTATAGGCTATCTCAGCGTCGACCCTCCAGCCACCTCAGTTCCTTTTTTCCCCACCATTGAGTGTGCTTCAGTGACGATGTCGCTTGCCCACCAGGAGTCAAATCTTCACATCTATACGACAGCAGCTTTAGTCATTCAGTATTTGATTTAGTTTTTAGTAGTAGTTATTGAAAAAAAATTGTTTTTTAAGTGAGGTAACAAAGAAAGAGAGTCGACTGTGAACGGTGCCAGTGATGGTAGCGAGACTTCGCTTGAAAGCTGTTTTGGCAGCAGGGCTGGGTCTGCTTTGCCACCCTCTTTGGAGGGGTCTGTCCATGGGCAGTCCAGTGCTTAGGAGGAAGGGCGGTCCTCTCGAAAGCATGAAAAGAAGCGGGCCCATTCCCGATCCTGGTTGGGGGCTCGACACCGCTCGACCGTAAGCTCTTCTTCCTCCCACCAGTTGAAGAAGAAGTGGTACCGCTTGAGGTCGCCCTCTGGTACATCTGCACGGAGATCATCAGTAGCAGGGGATGGTAGGCTGACCCTGACTCTGTCCGGGTCACCTGCAGCTTCCATCTCTAGTGGCCACGATCCTTAATTCCGGAGTCCCTCCCTGCCCCCAGGGTGTCTTCTAGGGAGCAGTTTCATCTTTGGGCCGCTCTTATGGAGCAGTGGGTTCAGCGGTTGTCCCGACTGCCCTTGCCTATGGACTTGATCCCGGGGCCTTCAGGCCTAGGGACCGTTGGTCTGCATTCAAAGCGGTTGAGTCAACTCAGTCATGCAGCACTTTCTTTAGTGCCATTGACGCAGCTCCTAGGTGCCTTCCTTCTCACATGGCTGCAGAGCAGGGGCCGACACAGGTACTGCTTTCTTCCCCTACTCCTCTTCACAGTTTTAGGTCTCTAGGGGTGTCGCTACCTTTGGGAGTCCCAGGGTTGGGGACTCCAGGTGCTCGTTCGGCACTGACTGTGGTGTCATGGGTGGCTCTGGCGGTGGCGATGGCACCGTTGCCGTTACCACGTGTGGCACCAGCACCATTTTTGGCACTGACTCTGACTCAGGTGTGGGGGTTCTTGACTCCGATCCCTGGGGGTGGCACCTCTGGCTCTTCCCCCTTCTTTTCCTACCTTTGCTATCCCTTCTGGAGTAGAGGGGGACTTTGATGAGCCTGATCCTGAACTGCACCTGACAGACGATGTGGATGAAGACTCATTTTATGGGATAGAAAGTAAGCCCTCTACTTCAGCTGAGCCTGTGGTTGAAGACCTTTGATTTAAATCTCTGCTGAAGAATATGAACTCAACCCTGGCTCTCCAAACTTCTGAGGAGGATCCTGGTAAGCTTTTGCGCCTGCAATACCTGCATGTTCCTGAAATTCCTGTGAACCTGATACCGCCAGTGCAACCCTCTTTTGAGGCTCTTTCACGAGTGGTGTGGGACAGACCAGTGCTTATTCCTTCTGTGACTAAGTCTATAGATAGGAAGTATGTTACCCCCTAAGGACATGCCAATCCTTGCTTCTCAAGCCTTTGCAGATGTCCTGGAGGTTCTGGCTGAAAATGACAAAACTGTGCTCCCTCAGGAATCCACTGCTCATCCAGTGAATAAAGAATCTCATAAGATAGACACCCTGAGGAAGCGAGCGTTTGCTGCTGCTACCTTGGGCATGTATATAGTTAGTTACCAGGGCCATTTCTCTCAGTATGGGTATACCCTCTGGCATTCATTCAAGGCAACGGTCGAGAGCCTCCTGGAGTCGGACACTAACACGGAGCTTCTGCAGATCATTACCAGAGGTGTAGAGTCCAACAATCAGCAACTGAAAGCTGCTATGGATGCCTTTGATACTGTGTCTAGAGCAGCAGTGGCTGGAATTTGTACCAAACGACATTCCCGGCTGAGGACTCCAGGCTTCACAAATGATGCTCAGCAGAGAGTCATGAATTTCTCCTTTGATGGCATTTACCTGTCTTACCCACAAGTGGAGCAGGCACTGGAGGCCACTCAGAAAACCAGGACTGCTATTAAGACTGCCAGACCGGCTGCAGCTGCCCCTCAGAGGGGCGGAAACTGCCAACAGTTCCATAATCGGTAGTCCTTTTGAGGCAAAGGCAGAGGAGCTTTTAACAAGAACCAAACTTCTCAGCCACAAAAGAGAACACAGCAGAAGGCACAGGCCCCGAAAGTGCCCAGTGCCACCCTCTGAAGACCCAACCCTTGTCCCACCTCAGCTGCCCGAGGTAGGCTTCTCTTCGGTTGTAGGGGGTCGTCTGACTCAATTTTACAACAAGTGGAAATCCATCACAATGGACAAATGGGTCTTCAGGATAATTCAAGAGGGATACTCTCAATTTCAGAGACTCCCCCTGGATCATCCACCCAAGCGACAGCCCAAGTTATGGTGGTATGAACTTAGGAAGGAAGTTCTATATCATATGAGACCTAACCTCTGGATGAAGCAAGTGGATGCCCAGGTGGTTGTGCCCGTGGCATATAGGAAAATGGTGATGGAGGAAGCGCACTTCAGTCACTCAGGGCATCTGAGCCATGGGAAGGTTTTGGCTAACCCTGTAATTCTATTAGCCAGGCATGTACAGGCAGGTGGCAGCATACTGTAAGACCTGTTATGGGGCAGACATATAGTGACCCTGTTAGTGATGTTGGAGGAGTAACCTAGAGGGTGAAGGGCAAGAGATGGCACCCTTGGAGGAGGGGGAGACTCCCACATAGAACTGAAGGGCAAGGTGGTGGTGGCCAACACCACTAATAGTGTATAAGATTTGGTACATAAACCCAGAGGTTAGGGACAGGCTGTTAGGCATACAGCATGGTATGTTACTAGCCTACCTTTAAACGTCTAAGTGTGGACGGAGCAAGGTTGATCTTCCTGAACATAAAGTCTCCATCACTCATTCACACTGATGGGATCTACACCAGAGGTGCTAGGACCCAGTGGGAGCAAACTTTTTCGCAAGAGGGTCGGCGCCAGGGATGGAGCCGTGAGGAGCGGTGCCGCGAGCCTCGGCTTGTGCGGCAATGACTATTTTGGTGTCAATCCTCTAACTGCCTCAGTTCCTTTTTTCCCGCTGTCGAGTGCACTACATTTACGACGTCGCTCGCCTTCCGGGAGTCAAACTTCAAACTAGCAGCATAGTTTTCAGTTTCTTATTTTGTAGTATTTCTTGAATAAGTACCACTTACTATAATTTATTTTAATTGCAAGAAAGAAGTCTCAGCCTACATTGGCGGAGTCGACCATGAGCGGGTCAGGTGATGGTAGGGAGACTTCGTATGAAAGCTGTTCAGTCAGCCGGGCTGGGTCTGGTCCGCCGCCCTCTCCGGGGGGGGTTGACAACGGACGGTCCAATGTCCGAGGGGAGGGGCGGTCCCCCGGAAGCATAAAAGAAAACGGTCACACTCTCGGCACTGTTCGGCCTCGAGCTGTTCTGTGACTCACAGGTCAAGAAAGAAAAGGCATCACTCAAGGTCATCTTCTGGTATGTTGACGGTTGGTCATTGGGGTCAGTTGCCAGTCTCCCCCAGAGTCGCCGGTTTCTGTTTCCGGTCTCCAACCTCTTTGACATTGGAGCCCTTCCCCGCCTTCTGGTAGGGCTTCAGATGAGCAGTTTCCTCAGTGAGCTGCTCTGATGGAGGAGTGGGCTCAGTGGTTGGTCCAGCTGCCTGGCCCGGTCACTCAGGGGCCCTCGGACCCTTAGGGGGATCGGGTAGGGCAGTTGGGCCTCCCTAGTCACGCGGCACCTTCTTCGGTGCCATCGACCCTGCGCTCAGGTGTCCCCCCCCCCTCACATGGCTGCGGCACGGGGGGTCACACCAATGCCTCTATCTCCTGGTATTTTTCCTTCTTTATTCTCAAATCTTAGTTTTTGGAGCCCTGCATTGGTTTCAGTGCCATCGGCGTCGATGGGTTGCTCGGCACCGTCCTTGGAGTGGATGCGTCTATTGGCGCTGGCCTTGGTGCCGTTGGGATTGTCGGCGCTGCCCTCGGCGCTCTGCAACCTTTCGGCGCTGTCCTCAGTGCCATTGAGCTTGTCGGCACCACCCTCGCTGCCGTGCGCTGTGCTGGGTCAAGCGGCACTGCGCTCTTCTTCTGCACCGAGACGTGGTGTGGCGTCTTCCAGTCTTCAGGGCTCTTTGACTCCAAACCCTTTTCCCTCCTATTTTCCTTCTGATTTTCACTCCTTTCCTATCCATACAGTCCCTCCTGGGCTGTCAGAAGATGATATTGAGCCTGATCCAGGCCTTAGGCTGGGTGATGATGGGGAAGGAACAGAACCTAATCCTGCTGCAGAGCCTGTGGTCGAGCACCTGTCATTTAAGTCTCTGCTGAAAAATTTGAATTCCACTTTTTCTGTCCAGACTATGGATATTGATCCTGGGAAGCTTTTAAGACTCCAATACCTTCATGTTCCGGACATCCCTATGGATTTAACTCCCCCAGTACAGCCCTCCTTTGAGACGCTTTCTCAAATGGTATGCAATAATCCTGCTCTCATTCCTTCTGTGGCTAAGTCCATAGATAGGAAGTATGCTGCTCCCATGGATCGACCCATTTTGGCCTCTCAAGCCTTTGTGGACCCTATTGTAGACTTGGCAGAGAATGATATGGTCGTCCTTGATAAGGTACAGGTACAGGTACAGAGGGGCTGTTCAAAGTAAGGAAGGGGAGGGACACCAGGGGCCAAGATATGAGACTGGAGGGAGGAAGGTTCAGGAGGGAGTTGAGACACTTTTTTACAGAGTGGGTGGTGGCTGGGTGGAATGCGTTACCTGCAGAAGTAGTATCCAGTAGAACAGTGGACTGCTTCAAAAGGGGATGGGACAGGACAAGGGGGAGGGTCAATGAAGGGGAAGGGTGGAAGGGAGGGGCAGCCGCAGAATAATGGGTGCTAGCTGCACATTCGAGCAGACTTGATAGACCTCTAGGCCTTTATCTGCTGGTAAATTTCGTATGTTCATATGTCCTTCCTCAGACTACTACAGCTCAACCTATAAACAAAGAATCTCGTAAGATAGATACTTTAGGTAAGAGAGTCTTTGCTGCATCCACCCTGGGTATGCGTATTGCCAGCTACCAGGGCTATTTCTCTCAATATGAGTATATTCTTTGGCATTCACTCAAACAAATGGATGAAGCTCTATCCAAGTCGGACACTAATTCAGAGCTTCTTCAAACCATAACCAGGGTATCGAGTCCAACAACCAACAGGATATAGCAGCTATGGACGCTTTTGATACTGCCTCCCGGGTGATGGCGGCGGCGGGCATTTGAACCCGCCGTCATTCCTGGCTGCGCACTTCAGGCTTCACGAATGATGCCCAGCAACAGGTCATGGCATTGCCCTTCGATGGTGTGTACCTCTTCGGTCCTCAAGTAGAACAAGCTGTAGAAGCCACGCAAAAGACCAGATCGGGCATTAAATTGGCTCGACCTCCTCCTGCCCCTTCTTGGGAAGGGGGGTGTTAATAAACGCCAGGTTCACACCATCAGTCCTTTTGAGGCAAAGGCAGAGGAGGTTTTACTAAAAGGCCCCTCAGCCTCAAAAGAAAATGCAACAGAAAGCACAAGGACCCATAGCGCCCAGTGCCACCTTCTGAGTTTCTGGCCCAAGTCTCACCTTAGCTGCCCAAGGGGGACTCCTCTTTAGCGGTGGGAGGTCATCTGACTCAATTCTACAACCAGTGGAAGTCCATAACATCGGACAAATGGGTCCTCCGGATAATCCGTGAGGGGTATTCCCTCAATCTTTCAGAGACCCCTCCGGATTGTGCCCCCCAAATGGCAGCCCAGGCTGTCAGTACTTCAGTCAGAACTTCTCGCCTCCGAGATACAAGGCCTTCTGAACAACAGGGCAGTAGAAATAGTTCCGCTGGATCAATGGAACACAGGGTTCTACTCCCATTACTTTCTAGTACCAAAGAAAACCGGAGGCATGCGCCCCATTTTGGACCTCAGAAAATTGAACAAATTTCTTCCCAGGGAGAAGTTCAGAATGATATCGCTAGGAACCCTGTTACCTTTGCTTCATCAGCATGACTGGTTAGCCTCCCTGGACATGCAGGATGCTTAACAGCATATTCCTATTCACCCAAGGCATCACAAATACCTAAGGTTCGTGGCTTTGGGACATTATCAGTTCAGAGTCCTGCCCTTTGGGCTATCCTTGGCGCCGCGAGTTTTTACAAAGTGTTGTGCAATTCTCACAGTGCACCTCAGAAAGATCGGAATACAAGTGTTCCTGTATCTGAATGATTGGCTTCTAGCAAGTCCTTCCAGGCAAGGAACTCTCGACGCCGTAGCCACAGCATCAGACTTTCTCACGTTCATGGGAGAGTTCTGCTAAATCTCAAGAAATCACAGTTGCAGCCCTCCTAGAAGCTCCTTTTCATAGGAACTCTTCTGGATACCTTCTGTGCGAAAGCCTTTCTTCCAGAGGACAGAAGGAGCAATATCCTACAGATGGCCTGATACATCAGGGAGAACAGCTCGGTTCAAGCTATCTCGATGCAACAGATGCTGGGTCTCATGGCATCCTCGGTGTTCACTGTACCCCTAGCTCGTCTCCACATGAGAACCTCTCAATGGATGCTCAGTACTCAGTGGTCCCCAACCACTCACCCTCAGTCCTTTCTCATCAATGTGACAGAACCTCTGAAGAGGTCGCTCACCTAGTGGTCGCAAGAGGACAGCCTTCTGAAAGGGTATCCATTTGAAACATAGAAACATAGACTTTGACGGCAGATAAGGACCACTTGGCCCACCCAGTCTGCCCATTTCCCTACCTACTGGATAAGCTGCAGATTCTAGTTAACCAACAGCCTACTTCCTGCCACCCCCCACTACAATTGCCTTATGTCTGTCCCATGCATGTTTGAATTCCCCCACAGTTTTAAACCCAACAACCTCCCCAGGAAGGCGGTTCCGTGCATCCACCACTCTCTCCGTGAAAACAAATTTCCTTACATTACCCCTGAGCCGTCCCCCCTCTATCTTTAAATTGTGTCCCCTTGTTCTTACACATCTCTTTTTCTGAAAGATGCTACCCTCCTGGACTTTGTTGATTCCCTTGAGGTACTTGAACATTTCTATTATGTCTCCCCTGTCCCTCCTTTCATCAAGGGTATACATATTAAGCTCTCTCAGTCTCTCTTCAAATGATTTCTGATGCAGACCCTGCACCATTTTAGTTGCCCTCTTCTGGACTGCTTCTATCCTGTCTATGTCCTTGCGTAGATGAGGCCTCCAAAACTGCACACAGTACTCTAGATGGGGTCTCACCAACTGTCTGTACAGAGGGATAACCACTTCCCTTTTTCTACTTGTGATGCCCCTTCCTATGCATCCCAGTATCCCCCTGGCTCTCCTTACTGACTTCTCACATTGCTTACCAACCTTTAGATCATCTGATATGACTACCCCCAAGTCCCGTTCCATTTTTTGTTGTTGTTAGTACCTCCCCTGCTATTGTGTACTCTTCTCCTGGGTTTTTGTTTCCCAGGTGCATTACTTTGCACTTCTTTGCATTGAATCTAAGTTGCCATATGTCTGACCATTCCTCCAACCTTGCCAAGTCCCTTCTCATCCTTTCTACCCCCTTGTGTATCAACTCTGTTACAGATCTTTGTGTCATCTGCAAAGAGGCATACCTTTCCCTCCAGACCCTCTGCAATGTCACCTATAAAGATGTTAAAGAGGACTGGACCCAGTACTGAGCCCTGAGGTACTCCACTAGTGACCCCCCTTTCTTCGGAATGTGTTCCACTCCTATACCTTCTGTGTCCTGTTGTGCAGCCAGTTTGCTACCCAGACTACCACCCTGGGACCCACTCCCAGGCTGGCTAACGATTATTAATATTTTTGCGGGACTGTGTCAAATGCCTTGCTAAAGTCTAGGTAGGCCATATCCACAGCCCCTCCCTGGTCTATTACTTTGGTCACCCAGTCAAAGAAATCTATTAGATTCGTCTGACATGACCTTCCTGCTGTAAATCCATGCTGCTTTGGGTCCTGTGCCCTGCTGGCCTCTAGGTACTCAACAAGTCTTTCTTTCAGAAGTGATTCCATCATTTTCCCTACCACTGAGGTCAAACTTACAGGTCTGTAGTTTCCTGCTTCTGCCTTGCTCCCACTTTTGTGAAGGGGAATCACATCTGCCCTCCTCCAGTCCTCAGGTACCACCCCATCTTCCCATGATTTGTTAAAAAGTGTGGTCAGTGGTGTCACTAGGTCCTCCCTTATTTCTTTTAGGATTCTGGGGTGAATCCCATCAGGCTCCATTGCGGGCCTGAATGCCGGCAATCGCTCCCAGTTGTGCTTTGCGCAAAGCACTACTGGGAGCGATTGCCAGCATTCAGGCCCACGCCGGTGAGACTGAGGATACCATGGGCGGCACTGTTAAACAAGTCAGGATTATTTATGCACTGAACTATGGGAGCGATTGCCAGAATTTATTTCGGGGCCATGGCGGTGAGACTGGGAGGCACTCTGAATTGCCTTATGTGGGTGAGTGTCTGCAGGGACATGAGTGGGGAGGGTGGTGGGGCTGAGATGGGTAGGGTTTAGATTCTAGCATAAGTGGGATCAGGGCTACTCATACCTGTCTACTGACCCTGATTATAAAGGCTGTCCCTCTCTTCACCCCTCAAAATGATTCTGTCCCTCCTCCGTCCTTCACAGAAAAGACGCTGCCAACATAGAATAAGATGCTGTAAATTTAGACTTTAATGTAGAAAGATAAAACTCTGTATAAAGGCAATGGTAGCAACAGTGTTGTGAGCCTAAAGATAAAAGCAGCAGTATATTTATTAGTTGGCAGTAAATGTCATAATGGTTGAGAGGTATAATGGGGGAGGGTTGTGGCAGGGGAATCAGCTCAAGCTTTAGTTTTTGGCAAAGCAGTCATGTCTAGGGAGGCTGAGATGGGTGTTTTTTTTTTTTGCATGTACGCTATGGGTGGGGGTAAGGTGGGTGGTTGGCCACTGAGATAGGTGGGAGGATGGTTTTTGTGGTTGTGGCAAAGGGGACAAGGGTGGGGAGGTTGTGGTACTGAGGTGTGTGTGTTTTGGGGGGGTACTGAAACAGATGAAACCAAGACAGAATAGATTTTAATGAAACATTTTATTTAGGTTACAATATTTAAGTATTTTTAATTTTGCTAATCAAATCGAGGCATATGCTATTCATTTTCACACTTGATTAGCACTTTCACGTGCAAAACTGCTAATCAATTTTCCGAGCTTATTTAAAACCCTGAAGATCATTATGAGAGGGACCCTGTGACGGAGTTTCCGGTGAGAGTATGCCGAAGCTCCACACCATTCCAGGATGTTAGTTGAGATTTGGACAGTTGTAGGACGGTTGCCCTCTTATGCGGGGGGATGTGTGACAAGGTGACCCTGTCATAGTGGGCACCCCTGGGATAAATTGCAACCCCTTTCCCAAGCAGTTTATGTTTTGTATAATGTCCAACATGCTGGTTGGCTGGTTATAAATTAAGTGCTGAAGTTCTTATAAATCTTTCTTCGCATATTAACCTAAAAACAAAACTAAGAGTACAGTTACAAAATGAGGGGACTGTCTTAACATAAGAATAACAAAAACTTGTGCCTGCTTTTTCTAGATGTTAGCAGCCCCCTTCTAAGATATATTTTGCAGCAAATAGCATGAGATAATTTGACCCTGCAGGAGAGTTTAGGAGCACAGAATGCTCTGACCTCTGCTCTGACCTTTCCAATGTTGTAAATAAGTTCTGTGCTCCAGGTGGCTGCCAAATAACTGTTCTCTATGGAACAGCAGTGGCCCCTAGCAGCTAGTTTTGTTATGTCTGCTGTTAATCTAAAGGTGGGGAAATTGTTTTTCCTACTTCTAGTGAGCTTATAAAAAGCCCTACCTCAGTGCTGAGAGAGGAGATAGGGTGGTCAGTTGAATACTGAGAGGAAGGTGGAAGACCTCCTGGTAGTGTGTGCTTTCACACTGTTTAATTCATGCTAGACTGAAGAAGAGCCTTGGAAACTGTTGAAGCTAAGTAGTTGTCCGACTTACCATTTTGCTTTCTGTATATTTTACTTGATAAAAATAAGATGACACTTCTGCTTTTTTTTATGCACCTGACTTGTAGTCTACCTGAAATTGTGTTATCCTAAACACACGCCCAGTGACACCGACCCACCATCCCCTGAGCTCACTGTTTCTAGTCTTCATTCTCTCGTTGGCTGGGCAGTGAAGACACTGTTGAGTTGACCCATGTTACATGGGTCATACGGACTATCTTATGTCCTGGTTAGGTTAGTTTCCTAGATTAGTTTACACTGCACTGCCTCAGTAAAAAAAGTACTGAGGGTTGACACCGAGATAGCCTATATGGCGCATACCAGCCTTGTGGCACCGTGCATGCACAGTCCTACCTCGGCGGCATCCCTCCTGAAGATTTTTGGCTCCCGCTGGGTCCTAGCACCTCTGGCATAGTCCCATTAGTGTGAATGAGTGGTGGAAACTTCATCCAAGAATTACGATAGGTACATCATTTTCATTTTCTGAGGGGTCTCAGCTGCTGACATTTGTGTGGTTGCCACCTGGAGTACCGTCCACACTTTTACTAAGCACTACAGCCTGGATACTGAAACATAGAAACACAGAAATTGTCGCCAGATAAGGACCACCAGGCCCAGCCGTGTCTGCCCAAAAGCCCTACACTAGTTTGTGGCCTCTGACTCTACCCAGCCAATGGCTTTTCACCCCTCCTTCCCACCTCTAAGGTAACCTTATGCCTGTCCCATGCATGTTTAAAACCCTCTGCTATGCTCACCCCCACCACCTCCTGTGGCAGTCTATCCCACATGTCCACCACCCTCTATGTGAAGAAAAACCTTCTCACATTTTCCCTCAGCCTGCCACCTTCCAGTTTCATATAATTTCCCCTCATTCTTGTACATTGCCTCTAGAGCCCGCATAGGATTTTGCAAGGCTGTGCTGCAGGGCCTCCTTTCTTAAGTTTAAGGTTGATCTTCCTCCCAGATTGTTTGTTTGCATCTGTAACTGCTTTTTGGACTCGTTCCCACAGTGTGACCTGATGACTGAGATACCCCCAGAAGAAGATAGAACAGTTACGTAAAAACTTACGGTAGCAGTAGATCTTCGAGGGTATCTCAGTCATCAGGTCTGTCTTCCCTCCCACCCACCAAAACCCTTTTTTGGGGCTGTTATCTGGAACTGGTGTATCCAGCCTTTCTTATAGGTCTGGGCACCTCTCTCTCTCTCTGTCTCTCCTCAGTCCCCCATGGCTAGAGCTATGCTCCCTTTGTCTCTGCAGGGAAAGAACTGAGGAGGGAGAAAGGCCGCTCTTGCCTTTATAAGGTTGGTGACATTGTCACATGACATCGGTGTTGGCGGCCTCAGTTGTACTGCTGAAAATCTTCTGTGTGAATCCTGCTTCACCAACAGTGAAATTCTACAGTGTGACCTGATGACCGAGATCTCTTTGAAGATCTGCTGTTATGGTAAGTTCTTACGTAACTGTTCTAACAGTTGCAAACACAACCGAACCCCCCCCCCCCAAAAACAATTACTTGCATTTTGTACTTCAAATAAAGTAGTATACAGACTGAATAGTAAGAAAGTTATGTCTGATATCCTGCTTTGTGCAGGACCCTGTGCAAAGCCAGTTAGGACTCCTGTTCTGCGCATGACCCAAAGGGCCCTGTACAAAGCAATTAGGACTTGGCTCCTTTTTTCCGGCAAAGCGTATAGCAAGCTCTGACTCTACTTTGTCAAAAGGTAAGGAAATCCATTGCAAAATACTACATTAATGCATTTTTAGGGTTAAAGTGCACAAAGTATGAAAATCAAGAGTTATGGTGAAAAGACTCTGGAGCTTTGGAGAACCTATAGTGTGCTGTTCCTCAGGATTTGAATGATCAGGCGACGCACCATTGACCTTACCATAATGTTTGCACCCTCTATACATGCATTACTGTGCAAATGTAACTCCCCCATGCCCCCATCTAGGGGCATAAACTTCTTTGCAGATGGTCCGGGGCAATGGAGAAGGGGTACCCTCAAGCGCTAACATCGAGACCAATGCACTTCAAAAATAAGGCAGGGAAAGTGGTATCCTACCTTGCTGGCATCTTCAATACTCATGCCTCTCACCTTTACCCTCAGTATCTAGTTTTCCCCCTGAAGGCCGCACACCAGAAACTCCACACTGTACCTCTACTGTATCCAGAGTTCCCCCTGATCCCTTGGACGTGCCCCAGGCGGAGTGAAACTGTATCTGGAAGGCAACTCATGAGAAATTAGTTTGACTGAACATAAAGGGGAAAAAGGATTTCATTTGCTTCCCCCTCTCAGTTTAAATAAGGCACATCACTACTGTTTCCTCCCAAACTGACTTCTTTATTCTGCTCCTGCACTGCACATGATTCCCAGCAATACAGGGGTCACACCTTCATTTTTTAAACAGATAATGCAGCTCCATGGGGCTAATTCAGCTTTTTACACACTGGCTGAATATATTAAAACAGCAGCACGATGACTCTTAAAGCAGTACAAGGCAGGGATTTTTCCTCTTTCTCTCTCTCTCTCTCTTTCTTTCTCTCTCTCTCTCTCTCTCTTGGATGATTTACCCAAGATCTACTTGAAACTCAGATCTCTGCAATCTCCTGCCTTCTCTGGATCTGGTAAGCCAACCTTTTTTCTTTTCCTTACTCTTCAGTTACCCACTCACTGACACTGGTCACCCCCCCCCACAAAAAAAAAAAAAAACTGGTGTGGGAAAGTGGGCTACTTCCCCACCTGGACCCCTGGGTGCTGGCCCCAACCACAGGAGAATACCAGTATTTTTCCTGATGACCCAGATCCCATAACCCACAGCTTGGCACTGTACCTGTGCTGCTTCAGCACCTGCCACCTTCACTTCGCTCAGCCTCTCCTCAGCCTCACTGCTGCAGCGGCCCCAAAACCCAGCCCCGCTCCATATGCTATGGGCTGTACTGCCTCCTACTGATGGCCCCAACGCTCCAATTCCTGCTTTTCAAACTCCTATGGGGGTTCCAACTAGGCCCACATTCCCTTCACACCACCTGGGCTCGCATTAAGCTCCAGCATGAGGGCTACACTCCAAGGCCTGCCGTTATGGCCTGTAACCTGCCCAGACCTCAATGTTCTGGTGCCCCAGGACCTGCCTCTCTAAAGCAGGCTCACATCTTGGGTGAAAGCCCTCCCCCCATTCCCTCTACAGCCAGGCTACCCTGCCACACCAGGTATGAGGGAAGCCACTGCCACCGGCTTCCCTCCTGTGGGGGCTCTGCCACTGTCCCCACAGCTCTAGTAACCTTGGAACACCTTACAGGGACCTCTAGGGCTCCTAACTCTTCCTGGCCTCCAAGCCACCTACATTCTCTGCCCCCAAATGATGCAGGACCTGGCTACACTTTCTTCCCCCCTACAGAGCTCCATACCCTCACTCCTCGTCGACCGCGGCGCTGTCCAAAGCCGTCCTGACTTTACTTTGGAGGGGATTTCCCCACTGGCCCTCCTGGACCGCTGAGCTCCTTCACTTGCCCACCAAAATCTCTGCTTCTTACTCTGCAATTCCAGCCACCCCCAGGCCTAATGCACGGGCTGGAAAGGCCCCGATACCTCCTGTCTGCTCCCTTATATACTCCCTAAAACCTGCTGTATGCTGTCACCTTGAGGCATCCAGCAGCAATATCCCCCAGAGCACTAACGCATTCCCTAGCTCGGGGCTAAGAGGGGAAAGGATGCCCAAAATGGGAATATGAGCCTCTCTTTTAAGGAGGGCTTACACTATTTCCCCCATCCAGGAAATCATTCCCTCCTGGGAATGATGGCAAGGGCCCAGTGATAGTCTTCTCCCATTAGACTGGGTATGCACACTCCCCAGCCTTCTGGCATTAGACACACCATGCCTGGCCACAGGCATCACCCAACCTACCTTCCTAGCCCAATACAGTCCTAAAACTCCGAAGACCTACCTGCGCTAGGAGATTATCTAAATGGTTAGCAAACAACCATCATTATTTCTTTAACAACAATTGCAATCTTTTCTCTTAATGATTTAAGCATTTCAATGTTAAGCATCTGCAAACAGCGATAATGAGGTAGATACAGTTTAGCTATACCCAGATGCCTCCCACCAAATTTTAAAACAAGTTTCACTGTGTACAACCCTAGTCCACTCACACACACATATCTTCTCACCAGTCTGTCAAACGTATTCTATCATGATCAGAACATCAACATTATAATTTTAAATTTAAGAGCTTTAATCAGCTCCATAGAGCAATTGTCCTGGCGCAGTCCATAAGTCCTGAACCAGAAGGCCCTGGAGCGAAATAATATTCTGGGTCTGGCCTGGTGGTCACGTCTCCAAAGGAATCCCGGTCCAGAAGATAATATTTGGTACAAGTCCCAGCCAAGTCCTGGACCAAAGCAAAATGCTTGAACAACATTAACCCAGACCAAGTCCCTGTGCGACACATTGACCATGCCTACTGGAACAACTGTTGAGATGGGGCAGTTCCTCCACCTGAACGATTCTTTAAGCGTTCCACCTGCTCCTTAAAAGGGAAAAAGGAGCCAGTCCTCCCCATCTCCTCGATAATGTACCAAATCCGTTTCAGCACATAATGAATGAATGAATCAATCAAATCTTTATTTATCCAGGTGGGCACCATTGAGCAAGGCTCATTTGCAAGATGGACCTGATCATAACAAAAATCATAGTACAGAAACACAGTAAAACAAGGTGCAGTGTCAAACAGAGAAGTAAAAAATATACATATGTACAGAATAGAGTCATTCATACATATAATTAAGATACATACATTAACATTGAGCAAAGTGGCCTTTTCAACGGATAGGCTCAAAAATGGAAATAGCTGGCAAGTTCAGTGGAGAGTGCCTGATTAGGAATAATTACGAGGATGGTGAAGTTAACTGGAATACATCTGGGAGGGGAGTGGCACCTGGCCAAGGCCAAAGCAGCAACTAATGGATCCAGGGAGCGTATGTAAGGGGGGCTAAGACGGGGAGAGATGGAGAAGGAGAGTGAGGATAAGGACATAAAGATAGTTCAGTTGAGGATATTCTACCCACAGCCTCTTGTGGACCCATCTTTTGACCTGGCTCCATTCTGGCAGGTCCCTCACGCTGGTCCTCCTGGCTTGTCCCATTGGTAGCCATATCCCACATCAGTACTTCACATTCAACGGGTCAGTTGAGTTTAACCCATCCATCCGGGTCCAGAGGGTCTTAGCCCGGACTGGGAGCTGTGGGGTGTTATCTGCAAAGGTGATAACAGGGTGATGATAAGGCCTAGGGATGGCGCTTACCACCATATAATCCTGGAACTGAAACCTGCTGCCCACATATTTTTCTTCATCCAGCTCCTCTAAATCTTTTTACCACCAACACTCCCTCTGGCTGATACTGGTGCAGGGCCAGGCTCGGAGCCACTCCCAATAGGTGTTTTTTTACTTCTGGCTCCCAAGGCAGGCTCTGACTTGGTTGACAGGGCCTGTGGGCTGCCGCTGGACAGGGGCTGAGGCAAGGGTCCCCCGGCTCTGGAGGATCTCTGACTGGTTGTCTGAGGCCCCTGCCCCCTCCCTCTGCCACTGGGATAGCCAGTAGCCGATGGCAGGGAGCAGGGCAGATGGCTGTGCTCCCTGTCACCTTTTCCTTTTTCTGCTGCACCTGCACCGTCCTCATCTACAGCCTCCATGATTACATTTTATCTCATCTCATCTCATCTATTCTTTGTTAACCGGGTAAGAGCACTGGACCAAAGGTCCTTTTTCAAGCCTGACCCGGACTGAAAAAACAGGAAATTACAAAACACATATAAGAATACAAACAATAAACATAATTCCATAAAACATTTACATACAGAATTATGTAGTAAACACTGTTTCAGTTTCATCTTAAAATCTGCAACAAAAGTAGACTGGCGAACAGGCATAGGTAACGCATTCTGGTACATAGGAGCGGCTGCTGAAAATGCATGAGAACCTATTTTAAGTTTAGATTTAACTTCATTGAGTAAAATACCATTTGCTGACTGTATGCTAGCTACCATAGGCCTAATCAAAGTAGGCCGTGCAATGGAAACAAAGATTTATAAAACAAACATTTAAAAATAATACATCCAGGGATTCACTTCGGGTCTCATCCACCTGGGCACAGGTGCTTTCTCCCAGCGACAGACTCTCTAACCCAACTGAATCTCTATTGGTTGGTGACCATGGTATAAAAGAGCTGGCGGTGGAACTGGGAGCAAACATCCCCAAATTTGGAACTGGCTGCCTGCCTATGCAATATGGGCATATAGGCAACCTGGCAACTGCTTCCCCCATAAACCCACACCTCAAACAATGTTCACGTTCTTTGCCTTTTCCCCCAGATTTCCAGAACCAGGAGAGCAGTGAGACAGGAATCGTAGCCAGGGGTTCCTCCGGGGTCACTTCGGGTCTCCCTGCACTTCCCCCTGCCACAACGCGCTGCCAATCCATGGTGGGTGCCTGAGTTCAGTCTCTCCCCCTCCCAGTTCTCACTCCGATGATTGAGGTCTCAGACCCCTTTGACCGACAGGCTGAGGAAGGTGCACAAGCGCTCTAACAAGAGGCGTCGACAACCTTCTTTGCCCTCCTCGGATGAGAAGATACTTAGTCGGAAACTCCGTCGACGCTACGAAGATCTAATGTGGCAACAGCTGATTTTGTCCGGTCAAAAGCCGATTCCGGCTTCCACCCTGGCCATTACTTGGCTTTTGCCTCCCAGGCCAAAGCCGACTCCTTTTCAGAGCCGGCACACACTGTTCCTCCTCCCACAGAGCTAGTCAAAACGGTTCTGCAAAAATCAACCTCTCCACCAATCTAGGTGGAGCCGCCACCCAAACAGCCCCCCATGGGGGTGCCTACCAAAGAGTCTTAGCCTGTTCGGCGCCTCCCACGTAGGCTATCTGTTACCCTCACTCCTGACCATCCTAGGTGGATGGAGGGAGACACAAGTGGCCGGCCGATTTATCTGGACTCCTCAGACTCTGACCTTCATTCTCGTCCCTTGGGTGAGGAATCGGTCGGCAGTTTGTCAATGGAGGAAGGCCCCTTTTCCTTTATGGGCATCCTCCGCCTTATCTCTGAATCCACAGAGATGCCTCTTGAACCCGTTCCAAAACCGGACGAATATCCATCCCCTCATGGATATCCTTAAATGGGAGGATTCACTGACAGAGCCTTTCATGTGGTCAAGGCCATTGTCGGTCCAGCTTTGGAGCTATGGCAGCATCCTGCCTCCTGCCCTGTGCCTTCTGCCTGGATGGCCCACAAATACGTGGTGCCCTTTGGGTCTCTTTCTGGGTTCGCAGCGCATCCCTCCATGGAGGGTCTGGTGACTGAATCTGTGTTCAGATGCTCTGGCAACTCAGCAGATACTGATAAACCTATGGACAAGGAGTCCAAAAAACTG
Organism: Neoceratodus forsteri; assembly: GCA_016271365.2. Lineage (NCBI taxonomy): Eukaryota > Metazoa > Chordata > Ceratodontiformes > Ceratodontidae > Neoceratodus > Neoceratodus forsteri. Next base: position 1,628,945,098 of record CM028131.1, on the reverse strand, counting down.
GACCACTCTGCCCGTAAGGTCTATGCTGCCTCTGTGCTGGGCCTCTGTCAGGCAAGCTTGGCTGTCATCATGGTGCATTTCTCTCACACTCTTCTGGGCTCTCTTGATGAGGTTCTCCTTCACCTCTCCACAGACCTCCAGACCACGGTCAAGCAGGTCCGGGACCAGGGTCAGGCTGTTGCGAAACAGCAACTGCAGTTGTCTCTGGACCTCGGGGATTCATGCGCCCGTTCAGTGGCAGCTGTGGTTGCCATGGACCACAGGGCTTGGTTAAGGGTCTTCACCGTCACAGCGGACACCCAATGCAAGCTTACGGACATCCCTTTTCTGGGTACTGACCTCTTTGGACCAGGTGTGGACGGTCACCTTCAACGCATTGAGAAGTCCAGTGCCACCTTGGACTCCATAACTTCTGCACAAAAGGAATCCCAGGGTTCCAAGAAGCAGAAGAAACAGCCATTTCAGCACTCTGCCCCTGCGGTCAAACAGCCCCACTTCCAAGTAGGGCAGTAATAGCAGGCACAATCCTGGCACCCTCGGGCCAAGTCTGGGCCTCCAGCGGCCCATAAGCCTGGAGGATGGGGCTCAGGTGGTCCCCAATGTGGACTCTCTTCCTCCAAGCCTGCTCAGTGACGGGATGGGGTGGCCACACTCATACCTGTCATGCAAGCTCTGGGACCTCCCATGGGGGCCGGCTCCGCTGCTTCCTTTCCGCTTGGTCCGCTGTTACCATGGACAGGTGGGTTCTAGAAGTGGTGGGTCAGGGACTGCCTCTGGAATTTGTGCAGTACCCTCCAAGCTGAGCCCGTGCCCCATGGGAGGATATGGTGTCTGTACACACTTAGTTGGCTCTTCGAGACGACATTGCCCAACTCCTCCACAAGGAGGTGGTGGCCAGAGTCACGGACCCTCCCTCCAGTCAGCCCAAGGTTTGTGTCCAAGTACTTTCTGGTTCCAAAGCAGACGGGGGGCTGGTGCCCCATTCCAGATCTGCATGACCTGAACCAGTTCCTCAGGTCACACACCTTCAGGATGGTAACTTTGGCACAGATCATACCATCCCTCAAGCAGAACATGTGGTTTTGCTCTCTGGACCTCCAGGACGCATTCTTTCACGTCCCGATCTGTCCATCTCACCAGAGGTTCCTTCACTTCCCGAGCAGAAGGAGTCCTATTCGAGTTCCGAGCCATGCCATTTGGCCTGTCTTTGGCCCCATGGGTCTTCATCAAAATGTATTGCAGTGGTGGCGACCCATCTTCGGCGTCGAGGGGTCAGAGTTTACCCATATCTCAATGATTGGTTCTTGGCGGGTCCCACCAAGCAAGAGGTGGAGAGATCCCGGGACCTGGCACTCTAGGCCTGGTCTGACCTTGGACTCCTGAACAATGAGGCCAATTCGGAACTCGTACCTTCACAGGTGATATGTTTCATCGGGGCAGAGCTCGATTCCTCCTTTGCCCAATCATTTCTGGTTGGACACTTGCACCCTGCCTGGGACTTTCTGTGCCTGCTGGGATACATGGCGGCCTGCACCACTGTGGTACAATGGGCCCGGTGGCATATGCGCCCCCTTCAGTGGGAGCTGGCCAGCCAGTGGACCCAGCGTCAAGGTCACTTCGACCAGCTGGTCACTGTGACCTGTGTCAAGGTCACTTCGACCACCTCCTTACTGTGACCCAGAAGATGTGGGATGCTCTCCAATGGTAGACCATCCTGGATCACTTGCAGGAAGGGATCCGATTTGTCTGTACCAAGCCAACGGCCATTCTTATGACTGATGTCTCTCTCATGTGCTGGGGAGCCCACATGGGGAACCACAGTGCACATGGGTTCTAGACCCCTGAGGAATCCCGATATCATATCAACCTGTTGGAGCTCAGGGCAGTCAGACTGGCATTGTCAACATTCACTCCGCTTCTTTGGGGTCAAGTGGTGCAGGTCCAAATGGACAATACCACAGCCATGTACTACCTCAACAAACAGGGTGGCACGCACTCCCCGGTTGCTGTGCAGGGAAGTGCTCCACATCTGGACCCTTGTGAGCTGACTGGAGGCAGATCTCCTAGCCATCCATGTGGCAGGAGCCTCAAATCAACTGGCGGACACTCTCAGCCGTGTGGGCGAGATGTCCCACGGGTGGTCTTTCCATCCAGAGGTAGTACACAGCCTGTTCTCCCACTGGAGCAAACCTCAGGTGGATCTGTTCGTCTCCAGGGAGAACACCAAGCTGAGGCTGTTTCATGCCCGCCCCCCTCAGCAACACTCGCTGCAGGGGGATGCCTTCTTGAGGCCATGGACCCTGGGCCTCTTCTGTGCCTTTCCTCTACTCCCCTTGGTTCACAAGGTGACCCTCAAGGTCAGGAGGGACAAGGCACAGGTGATCCTGGTAGCCCCAGACTGGCCTCACCAGTTCTGGTATCTGGATCTCCTCAGCCTCAGCTCCAGGCCTCCGTGGCATCTTCCAGTATGCCCGGACTTGTTATCTGCCAATCAGGGGAAGGTATTCCACCTGGACCTTCAATCAATGCACCTGACAGCCTGGTTCCTGAGCGGCTAGAGTTCCAGGCTCTGGGTCTCTTGGAGATGTGCTCACAGTTGTGGAAGCATCCAGGAAGGAGTCGACTAGGAGGTGCTATGCCTTCTGTTGTCGAGGCACAGGTCAGGAAGCATAGGGAAAACCAGGAGCAGTTGTAGAATTCACCAAAACTATTTATTTGTAGTTGCAGTAACATTAAAAAAAAATAAACTTGTTCATAATAACCATGTACAGAGGCAAAATAAAATAGTTTCCTTTAGTCTCTGTGTCCCTTGTACTTCTGATCTTCCAGCTCAGCTCCTTTATAAGTCTTTTCGACCCCATTCTAAACAAACATCCTCTCCTTGTATATTTCAGGTAGGTGCAAGGCAGGAACACACTGTGTTTGCTGAGCACCCCCCCACCCAGCTTTTGCAAAAGGCTTAACATTTGCACTCAAGTAACCTCTAGAGTTTATGCAGTCATTTCAAAATACAAATATATGTATTTCAACAGTAATACTATATATTTTCCAAACAAAAGTGATCCCATTATCGGTTACATTTTCATACCATGATTTGCACATATTTTTATATTAGCTGATATAGATATGCAAAGGAGAAAAACAGACAGCAAGAGAAAACTAAGAGACAGCAAGGCAAAGAACTGCGAGCCTGTCAGGTTGATCAAGTCCGAAGTCTGACAGGAAAATTGGGTTGCGCAACCAGACAGAAAAGGAAAGAATAGATTCTTGCATTTAAACACATTCTCCATAACAAATGGGACAGGGTCCTGTTCTACCGTATCACACCTTCAAATGGAAACGGGTTTCCATTTGGTGTCAGGTTAAAGGCCTGTACCCTTTGTCCTGTCCAGTGGCTGGCATCCTAGACTACCTTTGGTCTCAGTCCAAAGGGAGTCTTCGGTCTACGACCCTTAAGGTGCACCTGGCAGCCATCTCTGCTTACTGGGCACAGGCTGCTCAGCAGACGGTGGCATAGGAGAAGGTGGTCTGGCATTTCTTTAAAGGTCTCAACCACATATCCCCTCCGATGCGTGAACGTCCACCTCCATGGATCTACTGTCAGTATTGGCAAAGTTCATGGGCAAGCCATTTGAACCGATGCACAAGTGTGAGATGTCACACTTGTCGTGGAAGACCGCCATCCTAGTGGCTATCATGTCAGCCAGAAGGACTGGGGAGCTCCAGGCACTCTCAGTGGAGTCTCCTTACTTGGTCTTCCACAGGGACAAGGTTGTCCTGTGCCCCCACCTGAAATTCCTTCCGAAGGTGGTGTCGGAGTTTCACCTTAACCAGGTGTTGACTCTGCCCGTGTACTACCCCAGTTACACCTCGGAGGCCGGGTACAGGCTCCATACTTTGGACTTGAGACGAGTGCTTTCTTACTGTAAGGAGCGGATGGCTGAAGTTCAGGGAGAGGTTCGCCAGCTGTTTGTCACCTACACTGAAGCTGCACCTGGCAGACCTGTAACAAAGTGGATGATTGGCAGATGAATTACATCCTGCAGTGATCTGTGTTATAGGTTGGCGGGCAAGGAGCCTCCCAGAGGGATAAGAGTTCATTCTACCCGCCATACCACTGCGTCAGTGGCTGCTTCCAGGGACATCCCTATCCAGGAAATCTGCAGGGCTGCTACCTGGAAGACAGCAAACACCTTCATTCAAACACCATGAAGTCTTGCTATAATTAGGACTTAATGCAGTTAGCCTCTGCCTCTGAACTGCCCCGGAGAGGAAACAGTTAACTCCAGAGTGATCTGGAGTTCCACAGTGCGAGGGCGCTGTTCAAAGCTCTGTCTGGCCAGTTTCAAATGAAACTGCCAGATTCTTTACTCCGCTTTCACGGAACAGTCGCTCCGGAGATCAGCTCCTTCAGCTCGGTTCATTTCGCGGTTCAAGCGAGTTTATTCGGTTCATTTGAACCGGCAAAAGTGTTATTTTACCGCATTTTCGGTCAGAAGCTCTATCTGGTAAACCGTAAGTACAAGTGTTTAAGTCTGTGTGGCAATTCATTATCGGTTCAGTCTGAACCGATCGGTTTGCTTAAAATAACAAATTTATTAATTGAATGGGCTTTTAGAAGTGCGGTTCCCGGTTCTTATCGGTTCTAAAAAAACCTAGCATTATCTTGGTTTTTTCAAATACCCGTGACACGGTTAGGAACTGATAAGGGTGTCTTGCCTGGCACAGCCGTTTAAAGGGCAAGTTTTTTTGGTTAGGCTGGCACTATGTCTGAGAAACCCAAAAGAAAATCCGGCCCACTGGGTTCAACATTGTGATGTCTGTGGGGAAGCCTTTGCTAAGGCTGACCCACACACACTGTGTCTGTTGTCTGGGGCTGACCACCTCCTGTCAGACTGCCAGGTGTGTAAAATTTCCTGCAGCCACCTAGAAAGAGATTGGGCGGCTCAGGGGCAGGAAGACAAAAGTCCGCTGACCCGGATGGCCAGCCGGTCCAGCACCCACCGGACCAGAGGAGTGCCCTCTGACCAGGCGAGACTTCTCGGGCAAAAGAAAGGTTGGTTCACAGGAACCAGTCCCAGTAAAGAGACAAAGAAATCAGCAGGTCTGGAGTCCAAAATTGTCTCTCCAACTGCTGCAGAGATAGCAAAAGCCATACAGATTGTTCAGTCTTTGTCTCAGGGACTTGTCGAACCCCTATAGTTGGGAAAAGGGTGGCTCGTTCAGGTCCAGTGGTTCAGGATTATTATGTTGAGGATTTTTATGAACCACAGGAGGGGGAGGAGGAAGTTGATCAGTGCATTTGTGACTGGGAAGGTCTGGACGTGCCCACTGGGCGGACATTTCTCCAGACAGACCCTTAGAATCTCCCCTTTGCTGTCTGAGTCCCTTCTCATTTTAGGTTTTATAAAAGGTGGCAGAAACCTCCAGCTCCCTTTAGAGGAGGCTGTGGATGAGCAAGAGGAGCCTGATTATGTAGAAATGATGGATATTCCAGAGTCTAGAAGGTTGTCTATTCCTTTGCATAAGTCATTTAGGAAGCAAACAACAAAGATTTTAAAAAATCCTCACTCTGTCCCTCCTGTAGATAAAAAAAATGGACAGAAGGTATACTTTATCAGGCCCTGATACAGACTTCCTCACTGACCAGTGTAGTCATGTAGGTGTTGTTCAAGCTGTAGCCTGTGACAAGGCTAATATTCCCCTGGCCTCACATCCTCCTGATAAGGATTCCAGGAAGATTGATGCCATGGCGAAAAAACAATATATGGCAGCTTCGTTGGGGCTCAGACAGGCTAATTATATGGCTTATGTGGCTAGGTATCAGAAATCTAGATGGGACACTATATTGCAGTTGGCCAAGCAGGCCCAGGGCCAGCTGGCTAGTGAGTTGGAACAAGTGGCTGCGATGGCATTGAAGCCTCTAAAGTTCAATTTCATACTGCTGTTGATGTTAATGATGTTTCCTCTAGGGTCATGGCCACTTCTGTAGCTCTCCGTAGGTTGGCATGGCTCAGATGCACTAATCTGTCCCAAGATACTCAGTCAAAGGCTATAGATTTTCCTGTGGTAGGAAATTCTCTGTTTGGGGATCAAACAGAAAATTACATGAAAAAGATGGATGAATACAGAACTACCTACAAAAGTGCCCAAGCTAAGGAAAGGCATGCCACTCCACAAAGGCATGCCCCCAGGGGTAGGGGCAGGCCTTACCACAGGCCTTTTTATCAAGTTCAGGCCTCTTCAGCCTTTGCACAGAGGGTTTTTTTCAGAGGCAGAGGTAGACGGGGCACAGGCAGACCCTCTCCCTCTCCTCAGCCTAAAGCTGCTGCCAAGCAGGCACCCTGATGGGGTGTCCAGGGCCGATTCTCCTGTACTGGTGGGGGGCAGGTTGGCTTACCTCAGCCAGAACTGGTTGTCCCTAACTTCGGACAAATGGGTTCTGGAGGTGGTAAGTCAAGGTCTGGTTCTCAGCTTCAAGCAGTTCCCAAAGATGAGAGCCAGACTTTTTCCTCCTTCAAATCCTTCAGAAGCCCTTGCTTTGGAAGCAGAGGTTTCTTCTCTTCTAGACTGCAAAGCAGTGGAAAGGGTTCCTCCTTGCCATCAGGGCAAGGGGCTGTACTCGAGATACTTCCTTACCCCAAAAAAGACAGGAGAATGGCGGCCCATCCTAGATTTAAGATTCCTGAACAAGCATCTTTTGAAACCAAAGTTCAAAATGTTAACTCTGGCAATGATTTTGCCTTCCCTAAGGCCAGGGGACTGGCTAGCTTCCCTGGACCTCAAGGATGCCTATTTTCATATCTTGATCAGGCCTTCTCACCGAAAGTACCTCAGGTTTGAACTGCCCTCTGGACACTACCAGTTCAGAGCAATGCCCTTCGGCCTCACCTCTGCTCAAGGGTTTTCACAAAATGTCTAGCTGTGGTAGTGGCTCATTTAAGAAGGCAAGGGGTTGCTGTGTTTCCCTACCTGGACGACTGGCTCAGAGTGGGTCAGTCTCCAGATCAGGTAAAATCCCACTTGCAAGTCACCCAGCAGCTTCTCACTTCTCTGGGATTCCTGCTGAATTTTCCAAAGTCAGTTCTGGAACCAGTTCAGGTACTGACTTTCATAGGTGCAGAATTGAACACAAAGTCGGCCAGGGCATTTCTCCCCTCAGAAAGAGTGGACAGAATCATTGCCCTGGCATCCTCCTTTACCCTGCGGGTCTCTCGACCAGCAAGGCACTTTCTGCAACTCCTAGGGCACATGGCTGCTTCCACAGCTGTCGTGCAGGGAGCAAGATTTCAGATGAGGGACATCCAGTTCCACTTGAGGTCCTACTGGTCTCAAAGGAAGGACCCCCTTACCAAATTAGTCCCAGTGACCAAAACCCTGATCCTGGCCCTTCAGTGGTGGCAGGATCGAAGCAATCTAACTCAGGGGGTCCCCTTCTTACCCGTTCTTCATTCCCTCACCCTCACCACGGATGCCTCCCTGTTAGGGTGGGAGGCTCACTTGGGCGACCTTTCCACTCAGGGAGTGTGGTCCCCTCAGGAATCTCTGCTCCACATCAATCTTTTGGAACTCAGAGCTGTTCTCTTAACTCTCCAGGCTTTTTCAGCTACTGTCCAGAACAACGTAGTTCAAGTCAGGACAGACAACACCACAACAATGTGGTACATCAACAAGCAAGGGGGCACTCGGTCTTCAGCCTTGTGCACTGAAGCAATGAAGTTGTGGTCTCTGGCCTACTCCCTGAACACCTCTCTGATAGCAGTTCACCTCCCAGGGAAGGACAATGTCCTGGCGGATGCCCTCAGCAGGATTTCTCAGGGCCATCACGAATGGGCCCTGAATCCTCTGTGCTGGGGTCAGTCTTTGCCAGATGGGGCACCCCTCAGATAGATCTTTTCACAGCCCCAGACAACCACCAACTTCCTCTGTTTTGTTGCAGGCCTCCAGTGCTGGGATCAGTCCCCCTGGACGCCTTTCAGTTGGATTGGAAAGGGAAGTTCTTGTATGCCTTTCCCCCCTTCCCTCTCCTCTTCAGGGTACTAGTAAAAATCAGAACTCAGCCCTGCGAAGTGATTCTGATTGCTCCAGACTGGGCCAGGCAGCCCTGGTACCCTCGTCTTCTGTCCCTGTCAGTCCACCTTCCCCTGAGCTTGCCCAGGACCCACGACCTGCTGACCTGTGCACAGGGGAGAGTGTGGTATCCGGACCTCAATTCCCTCCACCTCAAGGCCTGGTTCTTGAGGAGTTAGAATTTGCTGATTTACACCTTTCTCAAGGTGTCCTGGATATTTTGAAGGCTTCTAGGAAGCCTTCCACTAGGAGCCACCTCAACTCCAAGTGGAAGAGGTTTTCCTTCTGGTGTTCTGAGAAGCAAATTGTACCAGAATCTGCTGACTTGGCCATTTTATTGGACTATTTGGTCCATCTAAATTCTCTAGGCCTCAAACCAGCTACTTTGAAGGTTCATCTAGCAGCTGTTTCTGTTTGTGTTTCTGCAGGAAACCTGTTTAGCTCTCCTCTCACCCTGTGTTTTCCAAGTTTTTAGGGGTTACTTCACACTAACCTCCTTTGGGGAACCAGCTCCGGCCTGGGACCTGAATGTTTGCATTGCTCAGCTAATGCAATCCCCCTTTGAGCCTCTGTCTTCGGCAGATCTCAAGTTTTTAACTTGGAAGACTGTTTTTCTAGTGGCTATCACTTCTGCTAGGCGTATAAGTGAATTACAAGCCTTGTCAGTGGAAAAGGATTTTATTTCTTTCCACAGAGATAAGGTAGTCCTCAGGACTAACAGAAAGTTTTTACCTAAAGTGGTTTCAGATTTTCATCTCAACCAATCCATCTCTCTTCCAGTATTTTTCACTGAGCATTCCTCCTCAGGAGAGGAGACTGCACAGTTTGGACGTCAAAAGAGCCCTAAGCTACTATTTGGAGCACCAAGGGTCATGGGTTCGATTCTCCAACTCTTCCTTACCTATGGAGAAGTGGGCAAGGGAGACCTGCCACTAAGAGGACAATCGCAAGGTGTATTGTCTCTTGTATCCAGTTCTGTTACCAAAAACTAGGTAGAGAACCTCCTCAGGACTGAGGGCTCATTCCACCAGGGTACAGCTGCATCTCTAGCGGCTGCTAGGATATTCCCATTTTGGAAATTTGCCAAGCTGCTACCTGGAAGACAGTCCACACCTTCACCAGCATTATTCCCTGGACGTCCAGTCCAGAGAGATGCTCGTTTTGGCACAGCTGTGCTTCAGAGCCTATTCCTAAGTAGGTTCTGGCCCTCCTCCTTGGAGGTACTGCTGTAATCTGCATTAAGTCCTAATTATGCAAGACTTCATGGTGTTTGAAGAAAAATTACTCACCTTAGTAATTGCTTTTCTTCTCATGGAGTCTTGCTATATTAGGACAACCTCCCTCTACCCTCTCAGAATTCCTACTTGGGTGCAGGGTTGGCGAATTAGTGCAAGCACTGTGTCATGCCATTTAGTCTCTCTAGTCCCCGCTCCATTTGGGTTAGGGAACTAGGTAATTCTGTTTTTGTTAAGTGGTAGATGGTCCCCTCTCTGGACTTGAGTCTTTTGGGGAGAGGGGGCCTATTAGTGCTTGTCAGGGGTGATCCTAACAATAATAGGTAATATTGTTATTATTCTGTGATTGTTGTTGTGTTTTTGTTGTTCTACTACTGGTAGGTAGCCAATGGCTAGTGTAGAGCTTTTCCACACAGACTTGCTATGTTAGCTTAGCTTCGTAAAGAACCTGGCAGTTTCATTTGAAACTGGCCAGATAGAAACTTTGAACAGCGCCCTCGCTGTGGAACTCAGATCTCTCTGGAGTTAACTGTTTCCTCTCCGGGGCAGTTCAGAGGCAGAGGCTAACTGCATTAAGTCCTAATATAGCAAGACTCCATGAGAAGAAAAGCAATTACTAAGGTGAGTAATTTTTTCTTATCCACTACCACATCGACCTAGAGTCACCCCGGGATGCTGGTTTTGAGGTCTCAGTTCTCCAGTCTCTGCTCCCCAAGTAAGTATTTCAGAGGGGGTGTGCGCCTTGCCTCCCTCCTCCCAGAGAACTGCTTGGAGTCTGCCAGACAGTGTGAATAGAACAATATATCCACGATCCTAGAAAAACATGTTACTCTCCTGTATCAGTAGTTCTAGAAGTGGTATATGTTGTTCATCCACACAAACTCACCCGACCTCCCCAGCTTCGACACACAACCTGAGCTTCCAGCGGGCAAAGATCTGGCATCATGGGGCAGAGCTGAGGGTTATACCACCCGGTGGGTGGGTGGGAGGAGCCAGCTTTGAGACCTTCCAACAAGATTCTTAAAGGGAAAGGACATGCCAAACAGTGTGGCTGAACAACAAATACGACTCCTAGAACTACTGTTACAGGTGAGTAACCTGTTTATTTTTCCTGATGACCCAGACCCCGTAACCCACAGCGTGTCACTGTACCTGTGCTGCTTCAGCACCTGCCACCTTCTCTCAGCTCAGCCCCACTGGTGCAGCGGCCCCAAAACCCGGCCCTCCAGTAGTACCGGCCCCATGCTACGGGCTGTACTGCCTCCTACTGATGGCCCGAATGCTCTGGTTTCTGCTGCTCAAACTCCTACGGGGGTCCCAACCAGGCCCACATCCCCTTCACACCACCTGGGCTTGCACTAAGCACCAGCACGAGGGCTACCCTCCAAGACCTGCCATTATGGCCTGTGACCCGCCCAGACCTCAATGTTCAGGTGCCCCAGGACCTGCCCTTCCAAAGCAGGCCCACATCTTGGGTGAAAGGACCCCCCCGGCTCTCTCTACACCCAGGCCTCCCTGCCACACCGGGTACGAAGGGAGTCACTGCCACTGGCTTCCTTCTTCCCTTCTGTGGGGGCCCTGCCACTGCCCCCACAGTCCTGGTGACCTGGGAATACCTTACAGGGGTCTCTAGGTCTCCTAACTCTTCCTGGCCACCAAGCCCCCTACATTTCCTGCCTCCAAATGACGCAGAACCTGGCTACACATTCTTCCCTTCTACGGAGCTCCATACCCCCATTCCTCGTCAACCGGAGCGCTGTCCAAAGCCATCCTGACTTTACTTTGGGGGTGTCCCCCACTGGCCCTTCTGGACTGCCGAGCTCCCTCTCTTGCCCACCTGATCTCTGCTTCTTACTTTGCACTTTCAGCCACCCCCCTTCTAGCCCCAGGCCTAATGCCTGGGCTGGAAAAGCCCCAATACTTCCTGTCTGCTCCCTTATATACTCCCTAAGAACGTACTCTCTGCTGCCATCTTGAGTCATCCAGCAGCAATATCCCCCAAAAAAACTAACACATTCCCTAGCTCGGGGGGGGGTAGGAGGGGGAAAAGGATGCCTAAGAGGGGAATATAAGCCCCTCGTTTAAGGGGGGGCTTGCACCAATTTTTTACTTTCTGTGATAAGAAAGTGCTTAAGTTAATGTAGTGTTAATGCTGCCTCGTTTGGTCATTCATACCCTGAGAAGCAGCATATCAAAGATTCTCCAGGGCTCCAGAGACTTTTTCCCCAATTTTTGGCTTCCCTGTTTTGCGCCTTTTAACTCTAACAATGCATTAATACAGTTTTGTTTTACACACACACACACACACACAGTATATACAGTAGTTGAGAGTACAACCTTACAGAGCAAAAGATTTATTTTAGCCAGTGACAAGATCTTCCTGGACTAAGTCTCCATCACTCATTCACACTAGTGGGATAGCGCCGGAGGCGCTAGGACCAAGTGGGAGCCAAAAATTTTCAGAAGGGCCGGCGCGAGATAGGACCATACAGCGGCACCGAGACGGCACTAGCCTGTATAGGCTATCTCGGCGTCGACCCTCCAACCGCCTCAGTTCCTTTTCTCCCGCCGTCGAGTGCGCTTGGATGTCGACGTCGCTCGTCTGCCGGAGTCAAAGTTTTCGTCTATACGACAGCAGCTTTTAGTGTTTAATTTAAAAGTTTTAATTTAACTATTTAGTAGTAATTTTTTATTTTACGAATAAGAAGATTATGAAGAAATTCTCTCCTGCCATCCACGGAGTCGTCCTTAGACTGTAGCGGTGACGGTAGGAAGACTTCGTTTGAAAGTTGTTATGGCAGAGGGGCTGTACCCGGTCCGCCACCCTTAATTAATGGGGGGGGGTCTGACTACGGACAGTCCTGTGCTTGGCGGGGAGGACAGTCCACTGAAGCACGAATCTGGCGGTGCCGGGGATCCGGCTCCGCTTAGCCTCGAGCTCTTCTTCTTCGTTTGGGGAAGAAGAATCGGTGCCGCTCGAGGTTGCCCGTTGGTATGTCTGCACGAGGATTGTTCGTTGGTAGGGGCGATAGGCCTGAACCGACTTTCGTGGGTTCCCCCTTGGCCCCGCTCCTAATGGCTGCTTTTCTCGACTCCGGACTCCATCTCTGTCCTCGTTGGAGTTCCGGTGAGCAGTTTCACCTCTGGGCCGCTCCTGTGGAGCAGGGGGTTTGACTCCTTTTTTCCTGGTTTCTGGGCCTCGGAGCCGTTGGACCGGAGCTGGGTCAATTGGATCTGAATGAGCGTGGTGCCCTCTTGGTGCCTTCGCCATCTTGTCAGCCCCTCGTGCCTACCCCCCCTTCCTTTTCCATGCAGGGGCCGGCATGGGCACCACCTTTCTCTTCTTTTCCATGGTGTTTTTCCTGGCGTTGTGCCCAACACCTTGGTGGCGCTGCAGGTCTGGTGCTGTGCCCCTGGTTTGGCATGGGTGCCATAGGCGGCGCCACTGGTGTTTGGGTCGGCGCTGGGTCTCAGTGCCCTGCTTGGCGCCGTACTGGATGCAGTCGGTGCCGTGGCTCGGTGCTGTGCTCGGTGTCGTGCTCGGCTCCATGGCTCAGTGCCATGCTCGGTGCCGTGGTCGGCGCTGTGCTCTGTGCTGCAGTCAGCGCCGTGCTCGGTGCCGTGCTCTGTGCTGCAGTCGGTGCCATGCTCGGTGCCATGGGTCGACTCCGTGGCTCACGCTGTGCCGGCGCCGTGCTTGGCGCCGTGGGTGCTTCTTTGTCGGCGCCACTAGTGGTGCTGTGGGTGTCTCACAGTGCCATTGATGCCCGCGGGCACCCGTGGGTGCTGCGGGCGGTGCCAGGCACCCTCAGGTGCCGCAGGCGGTGCCGGTGGTGCCGTGGGCGGTGCCGGGCACGCCGCAGGTGCCGTGGGTGGCACGGGCACCGGGTGGTGCCTGGCACCCGCGGGTGGCACCTGGCACCCGTGGGTGCCATGGGTACCATGGGTGCCATGGTGCCATGGGTGCCATGCTACCATGGGTGCCATGGGCATTGGGGGGTGCCCTTGCATGCCATTGCTGCCGTTGGTACCGAGGATACCTGCAGGTTCTGCCGTGGGTACCCTCTGGTGTCTCTCAGGTTGGCATGGTTACTGCTTGGTGCCTTCCTGTGCCAGGAATGATGCTAGTGCCGCAGGGGTGCCAATTGGTGCTGTCTGACAGAACTAGGGAAAGATCTGTGTTTGCAGACCTCTCTTCCGCAGGACTTGTGTTGGGATGTTTCCATGGAATGAATTCCTATTCTGCGGATTATTTCCACACATTTTAGTGGGTGGCGATCTGCATCGGATCTCCTCATCCAGTGATTTTCCGCTGATGGGACTCTTCTGTTCTGTTTCTGTCAGCGGAATCTCTCATTCCGCTCAGCACTTTCTCAGCCCCCTACGTGGTGCCAAGCTCCTCAACACCCTTCCTGGTGGCGGAGTCTCTAGTGGCTCTAACCGAGACCTCTTTTGGGGTCCTTCTGTGGTAGAAAGGCATCTGGATGAGTCTTTCCCTGTCCTTCTGGTCAGTGATACAGCGGATGATTCATTTTATATACTGAATGCCCTCTCTATCATCAGAGTCTGTGATGCAAGCTCTTTTAGTAGTTCCTCATTTATGGGGTCCACCATAGTGTTCAGACTGGATCTGTGGACTATATACCTCTACGTCTAGACTTTTTCAGTGGTCAAGACAATTACACTCTTTGGAACATTTTAATTCTATGGTCGGGAGCTGCACAGACTGTCCCGCTCCTTTGATAGGGGTATACAGCCCATTTTTTGATGCTGCCCCTCTGGTGGCTGCTTCGCCACAGGTAGTTGACATCTGTCTAGCTATTATTAGTCCAGTCAAGGGTTCAGTTATGGATCTTCAGGCTCCTCCTGCTCCTCAGAGGGATGACATCCTTGTCATTTCTGTATCAGGCAATACTTGCCAAATAGCAGCCAGCAACCTTGTCAGGCTCGGACTAATGATATTTAAAAAAAGGGGGTCAGAATTATCACAGCACAGGGCCTAGTTGGAATTTTCTGATACCTCGCTTGGATCTGATCAGGTTCCGCCTCAACCCTGAGGCGGTCATCTCTAAACCTCAGTAAAGGGTACCTGTTTTCTTCTACCCCTAGGGGGCAGTCCGATCCAGCGGTGGTATAGCTCACCTCTTTTCTCTAAGAGAATTTCTCTTATTCCGAGATATTTCCAAAACCTAGGCATCTAACCAGTCTGTTAGTCCCCTTTTTGTTTTTTAATCAGGCTTTCTTCTCCTGATCAGAGCCTTGCAGCAACAGAAGTGACTCTTCAGCAAGTCAGAACTTAGATTCCTACTTCCATGTTTGCTCCAGCTTAACAGATGACATGCTTCTTTCTTGACCATTGGTCAAGTAGGTTCTTTCTAAGGTAGCTTCGCAAATATTCACATACAGTCATACTACCCTGAACCTGTATACTTTACCTCCGGCCCTTGCAGTTCCTGAGGTCTTTTACATTAGATTAGTGCATGTCTTTGACACTATTAATTTTGGTCCTAGATCAAATTGTGAGGCCAGGTTCTTGCCGCTCTCCTAGAATAGTTGCGGCTGCCTGGCAGACTTTAATTTTTTGCCCATTGTAGTTGTCGGCAAGGTGATGAGTTACAACTCGAGCATTTATCTTGTAGACACTATGTTATAGATGCTCTTACAAGACAGCTCTTTTTATTAACAGGACAGTCCTTCGCTGTCCTTTCCGAGTGAACCCTATCTCCTACCACCCTACTCAGGGTTGTTGATTTTAGCTTGGTACTCTCCCATTAGTGTGAATGAGTGATGGAGACTTAGTCCAGGAAGATATGGAAATTACGTACTTACCGTAATTATTGATCTTCTTGGACAGTCTCCATCACGCATTCACACCCCCCCCATCCCTGGGTTCACTCGTTTTTCTTTCCTGGTCTTCATGGCCTATGGTTCGGACTGTGAAGACATTGTTCTTTGACCTTTCTTACAAAGGCCATCTGGGCCCTCTCAGGCCCAGACACTCAGAATGAGTTATTCTCATTAGTTACACTGCACCTCCTTGGTCGAAAAGGTACTGAGGCGGTTGGAGGGTCGACGCCGAGATAGCCTATTCAGGCGCGAGTCAGTCTCGCGGTGCCGCGTGTGCATGGTCCTACCTCGGCGCCGGCCCTTCTGAAAATATTTGGCTCCCGCTAGGTCCTAGCGCCTCCGGCGCTATCCCACTAGTGTGAATGAGTGATGGAGACTGTCCAAGAAGATCAATAATTACGGTAAGTACGTAATTTCCATTTTTAAATGATACTAAATATGGGATATGCAGTGGTCTGACTCAGAATATGCCATTTCAATTTATCTTCATGAATGAGGGGGCAGGAGAGTAAATTAGGAGTGGCAGAGCCGTGAGTGAGTTACGCAAGTCCTGCTCTCTGATAAGGGTTGACGATAAGTGGTATATTCTGAGTCAGGACATTGTGTGTCCAGTTTATATAATACCATTTATATTATAAAGCTTTAAATTAGTTCTTTCTGCACGACTTCTGGTGATGTCATCCTCAAGATGGCAGCTTGAGGACAATAGCAGCTATGACTCACCCATCAAGTTCCCAGCAAACGACCAGTTTCACCTTTTAAAACCTACTCAAATATCCAGGGGAAAGCTGCTAGCAACCATGAAGCATCATCGGAAAGGAAACTCTGACTCAGAGTGAGAGGATGCCGAGGGGATTCAGGTCAGGCGGCTCAGACAGCAGGGGTTTCTTGGTCTCGGTTGCATCTTCCTGCCAAGGTCGCAAGGGCACATGCTGTTCCAAAAAAGGGAAAATCCCCTCCAGCTGGCCATCTTAATCAAAAAATGTATCTAATGATAACTGAGACGAGGAACTTTCACAAGAAGATCCACAACACAACCACAGTGCTGAGAACAGATGTCACCAAGTTAAACAAGCGTGCTGACAACCATGAGGAGCAGCTCACCCGAGTGCATGGCAGGCTCGACATGGTGCAGACAGCCATTCTACATCTTCATACTGCAGTAGAAAGCCTGGAGGACGAGCTTGAGGATGTGGAAAGCCATAGTCATCACAATAACTTGTGTTTTTAAGGCTTTCTTGAGAAAGTGGAGGGCAGGACTTAATCTCTTTTCTCCAGACTTTCTTGAGGACGGTCCTGTGGATCCCACAGGAACAAACCCTGGAAATTGAGCAGGCTCACCAGGCTTTTGGGCCAAGGCCTACCTCTCCAGATGCCCAACTCTGCTCGATAATAGCTCGGTTTCTCCACTTGAATGACAAGCAGAATGTCTTATCCCGACCCTGGAAAGCAAATTAAATTTGGTTCCAGGATGTTAGAATCTGTGTGGACATTGATTACTCTGTTTCATTGCAAAACAAAAGGTGGGTTTATCTTCCCTCATGAAAGCAATACCAGCTGGTAACATCAAGTTTTATACACCCTACCCCAGCTAAAATGGTCATCCAGTACAAGGAAGGACAGGTGTTGTATCTTACAGCAGAAGAAGCGGCAGCAGACTTAAAGGCTTGGGGGATCCTGATCCTGACTTCACCAAACAAACCCCCTCTGAAGAATCTTGCATCAAAAATTGCCAGGCAGGCATGGCTGATTGTGAATTGGAAACACCAGTAATCTGCAGCCACTATCAGGAACATCCTTCAGTGTCTCAGAGGAGGAGTGCCATTCCAGGAAGCCAGAGTAACCAGAACTGAGAAGCAGTGGCTGCACGGTAGAGTTTTATCCAGGTGATGCTCTTAGGATTTTGAGGTGAGTCCTACCCTTTTTTCACTTGCCACTTGTTTGCCTGGCTGAGTCTGCCACACTCGGGGTGCCTGCTGTCTAGGAGAACTTGGGGTCTCTGCCATCCCCCCTGATGGCACTAATTGTTAACTGCTCCTGAATGCTTGTGACTGCTGGTCCAAATTGAATGCTAACCCCCCAGCCAGGGGTTAATGTTTTGGTATCCTAGTAGCCAACCTGAAACTGAGGCTTATAGCTGCGGCTGCCCTCATGACCTCCACACAGAGGCAGAGTTAATGACTGGGCAGTCAGATGGCCATTGGGGGGTGGGGCACCCCTCTGTAAATTGGATTGGGGCACAACCAACCTTCTGCTCCACAGGGGTGAGGGGTCGGAAACCTCTGCATTTCTCCTTAGCTGCTTCGTATGGCCTATCAACTTCCTGAGGAAGGCCTCATGCGACCATGTAGAGAGCAAACATACAGAGCTATTAGCTGCACAGAACAGCAGGATGGGGAACTGAGACAGCAATATTGATTACCATTAAGGTTGCTGTTGGTGGGCGGGGGGGGCCACTGGGCATGGGGTAGAGGCTTGGTGGGGAAACTGCAGCCCGAAGAGGTCAATGAGGGGGAAGCAGGCAGCCCAGCAGGAATGGACTCACCCTGTCCTGGACATTGCACAGTGGCTTGGCTGCTAGGAGAGAACAGTGCAGACTCTGTGTTGTATATCACCTCTTTAGTACTCATCGATTTGCTTACTTTCTTCCTGTTATCAAAACGCCATGGTTCTTGTATGCTCGGTCCAGGGACAGGCCTGGCGTTTGTGCTGCATGCCACTGATGTGTGCGGTGGAACAGTCTGTGACTGTCACTTGGCTGCCTGGACTTCCTAGCACTTGGACCATAAGGCAATGGAGACTGCTCTTCTATATTTAAGACATGAAGCCTTCTGTTTTCTAATCCTCTTGTTTACTATTGGTTAGGACTCACTTCCTTTTAGCAGTAGGGTCCCTGGAACCTAGTGCTCAGTGTCTGAAACTTTTATTTCCTTTTCTGCTTCCCATTGGTGTATTTCTGTGGGCTGGACACTAGGCCCATGGGCCTCTGAACTCCTGGCAGTTGTTGACTGCAGTAATGGCTGATTCTTCATTAGTTAGTTTGAGCTGGTTAGCTCCCATGGCAACCTGAGTTTGAATGTTCAATGTATTGATTTGTTTTACAATAGAGTGTGTGATGTTAGTGAGGGAGACGGACAACTATCTGCTACCTGCTGATGTCGGTTCCAAAACCCCTCTCCCATATAGTCATTGTACTATAGGAGACCCCCCGAAGGGAAGGATACAACTCTGCTGTTGAGTTTATCTGCTGGTGTAGGGCTCATTACGAGCCCTTACCTTGGAGGCCCAGTTCTGCCATAATTGGGCTGAGCTTGCCCAGTTGGCACACAGACCCACCATGTTAGAAGCTATTTCATTAACTCACTGTTGTTATGAGTGCCCGGTTGGCACTATTGTAGTCAGTAGCATTTCCCTTTCCCCCCACAATGCAACTGTATCAGAAAGTATGTGACATGCAGAATATTATGTCTGACAGATGGGCAGAGGGAGCCTACTGGGGGAGATTCTTGGAAGCGGGCAGATGGGTAAAGCACTACTGTGGTACTCTTTAAATGTCAGTGTCATGAATAATCTGGTAAAGAGGGCGAAGACATTTTCCCAGATTAGGAAAGAACATCCAGGGGTGTTATTCCTCCAAGAGACTCACTTAGATGTGGTTGAGTGTGGGAAGCTGTGGTAATTTGGGTTTCAGGAGGTCTCTAGCTCTGAATTACCAAGGGTTAGATGAAGCGGGGTGGCAGTCCTTCTCAAACATTCAACTCCCTTCCAGGCATCTAAAGTAGTTAAGGATAAAGAGGGCTGTTTTATAGTAGTCCAGGGTGTTCTTCATCAACTGGAATTCACACTAGCCAACATATATATATTACCCAGGGCCCAATGCTAAAGAGGGTAGATGCCTCTTAGATATGATATTGGAAAACACAAAAGGTGGTCCTCCTCCTCCTCCTTCTGGCAGAAGACTTCAATATAATACAGTTAAATGACTGGGATACTTCAAATCCCCCCCCCCCCCAGATTATCCCCAGCCAATAAAGCGTGCTCCTCACTTCTCAACTCACACAAATGGGTGCATCTCTGGAGGGAATTTTACCCACATGACTGCCACTACACACATTATTCTTCCATCCACTCTGTCTATACTGTATATATAGGCTATAGTTACACACAGCAGGAATCCCTTAAATATGTAGTGGACTTTAGGACAGGAGACATCTTGCTTTAAGACCATGTACCAGACCTGACATATCTTAGCCTGAATAAGAGAATCCCCCGGATGCAGTGGTACTTGAATGGTTATTATCTCAGGCTGGAGGAATTCCGTAAATTCCTGAAGGATAAGATTACGGAAATCAATATGCTAAACCTGGGGGGGGGGGGCACATGGAGGTGGTACTGTAGAACACCCTAAAGATGGTGTTGATGGGCCATATTATAGAATATTGTGTCAGAAAGAGGAAGGAAAGACACCACAGGCTGGTGGCTCTACAGGATGCCCTTCATTTCTTTCAGCAGTTGCACATGCTGGGCGATAGGTGTATTAATCTACAGCTAGATCACACTAGACAGGACATTGATAAACTCCACCTAGAGAAAACAGAAATACATTAATGTTCCTTTGCCATAAATATTGTAAGGTGGGCCCCGAGCTATATTGGCACTCCAAGTCTGATGGCAACAAGTTAGGGCCACAGTGGCCCAGCTGAAACACCCAACTACTATGCAATGCCTTTGAAAAACCAGTGAAATAGTGGAGGCTTTTCCCATTATTACACCTCGCTGTACGCTCCAAAGGGATCTCACAGCCTGAAGGCCATTAACTCATTGTCTCCTAGCCGACGCCTGTAGTCGTCAGTAAAAAAACACTGGTGTGTCCTGAGTACGTCTGCAGAAGTCGGCTACTGACTCCCAGTGTGCCCAAGCAACGTCTGGAGAAGTCACTTATATATTTTAATTTATAGTGTAACAGAATATAATATATATTTGACTGCATAGCACCGTTGAAAGGTAATGTTATGCTGAACAACTCTGTCACTGATATTTTGTGCATATCATGCATACTTTAGAGTTATTTGCATTTGTTTATGGTATGGTGTGTATGGCTTATGTTGCCTGTTTTAGTGAAAAAATATTTTTTTTGCTGTTTCAACCAGTTTAAAAAAAACAAAACAAAATTACATATTATTATTTGCATACCACCATTGGGAAGGTAATGCATGCTGAACAACTTTGCCTCTGATATTTTGTGTATATCATGTATACTTTAGGAGTTATTCACATTTGTTTATGGTATGGTGTGTATGGCTGACATGTTTTCCATCAAGATTCACCTAAGCAGCTTGAATAAAATTCACTTTTTTGGCACTTCAGCAGGTATAAAATAAAAACTGTATTGATTACAGCTGGTTGCATAGCACCATTGGAAAGGCATTTTTGTGCTAATCAACTTTCATGCTGATACTTTGTGTGTATCATGTATACTTTTGGAGTTATACGCATTTGTTTATGATATGGTGTGTGTGGTTGAGATTTAGCCCTCAAATCTCACCAAAGCACCGTGACTAAAATGGGGAAAAATTACGTTTTATAGTAAAAAGATATATTTTTTTAACATAATATTAAAACACCATTTAATGTCTGTATGCTTAATGTGGTGTTGATATGTTACATATTTTCCAACAAAAATGGCTTATGTTGCACTTTTTAGTGAAAAAATATTTAGTTTGCTCTTTCGACCTGCATAGAAAAAAACTAAATGACTTATTATTACATGCATGCCACCATTGGAAAGGCAATTTTGTGCTGAATAATTCTGCCACTCATACTTTGTGTCTAGCATATACAGTTATTGAGCTATTAGCATTTGTTTGCAACATGCTGACTATGGCTTGATTTTGCTTAGAAAGGCCCAGGATTCACTGTTAAAAGTATACAGGAGATTCAGGAGGCAAGTGGTGTAATCTCAGAGTGAGCCTGTGGAGGCAACGAGTTAAGGCATTTTTGGCCCATTGACTGTCAAACAGCTAACTCAGGAGCAGTTAGATATGCTGACTAGTCTCATTCAGACCCGGCAATTAGATGGAACCCTACACTGGGCTCACACTCAAAAAGCACCTGGTCTGGACTGTTATATCCTAGAATTTTACAAAACTAAGAAGTACTTGTTCAAACAACATAAAGTCTTGCTGTATTCTGACTTAATGCAGTTAGCCCCAGCATTTGAACTGCCCCAGAGAGTAAGGAGTTAAACTCTATGCAGGAGCATAGAACATTGAGCTCGAGCTGGGTTTTCAAACCTCTGTCTGTGGTACTTCCCAGTGCAACCGTCAGATTCTTCACTCCGCCTAACAATGACGTCACTCCGGAGATTCCTCTGCTCGGTTCGGTAAACTTTAAAAAGCGTTCAGTTTAAACCGTTTTATTTATTTTTTCAGATTTCCAGGTAGTGTTGTAGATAGGTAGCGACTGTGTTTATTTTTCAAGTGTGTGTGTAAATTACTCTTTTCCTCAGTTTCTTTCCGGTTGGTCCGGTTAGGAACCGACCTTGTAGTATTTCTATTATCTGAGAAAAATCTTCTGGGATTAGAGTGGTGTTCCGGTATCGATCAGTTTCAAAAGAACCAGGCCTTTTCTGGTTCTTTTTCAAAACCTGTGACACGGTTTGTAACCGATCAATTATTTCATTACCTGGCTTGAAAGCTTCTATAGGATAATTTAGTAGGTTGGCCATGTCTGACAAACCCAAAAAGAAAACCGGTTCCACTGGGTTTCAGCACTGTACTGAGTGTGGGGAGGCCTTTGCCAAGGTCGACCCCCATCTCATCTGTGTTTATTGTCTGGGGTTTGACCACCTCAAGTTGGACTGCCAAATTTGTAAAAACTTTCCTAAATCCACTCTAGATAAGAGACTGAGTAGGCTGAAGGAAAGGGAGGCCGAGAAGTCCATAGATCCGGATGGCCAGCCTGGTTTGGTTGTGGCCGAACCTGAGGAGGTGCCTACTGACCTAGGCGATACCTCCTCGGGCAAAAGTAGAGCCGACCCTGAGGGGCTGGTTCTGTCAAAACGAAAACGTAAGTCCACCGGTTCGGATCCCGTACCACATTCTCCAACTGCGGACGAAATTGCCAAAGCGATTAGTATTGTTCAGTCGCTTAGACCGGTTCCATCTGAACCGGTACCGCTGGTTAGGCAGTCGGTTTGGTCGGATCCGTCTCCTTTGGATTATGATCCAGATACTTATTATGAGGAGTGGGAGGGAGACAAAGATTATCCCAATGATGATGATGATGATGACGAGGGGGGTCTGGATCTGCCCACCGAACCGGGCATCTCCCCAGACAGGCCCTTGGATGTCTCTCCTCCCAGGCTCTCTGAGTCCCCTTCACACATTTTGTTTTACAAAAAGGTGGCCGAAACCCTTCAACTTCCCTTGGTTGAAGCTGCAGAGGAGGAGGAGGAAGAGCCTGATTTTGTGGAAATGATGGACATCCCAGAGTCCTAAAGGCTGTCTATCCCTCTTCATAAGTCCTTAGGGAAACAGACACACAAAATTTTGCAAACTCCTTCAATACCTCCTGTGGTCAAGAGAATGGACAGGAGGTATATGTTATCAGGCTCAGCTACGGAGTTCATTTATAATCATAGCAGCCATGTTGGGGTAGTGCAGGCTGCGGCCTGTGACAGGGCTAACATTCCTTTGGCTTCACACCCCCTGGATAAGGACTCCAGGAAAGTGGATGCCATGGCCAAAAAACAGTATTTGGCATCCTCTTTGGGACTCAAGCAGGCTAATTATATGGCCTACACAGACAGGTACCAGAAATCCAGATGGGATATGGTTCTGGAACTGGCAAAACAGGCCTCCCCCAGCTAGCCAAAGAGCTGGAGGAGGTGTCTGCTGATGGAACTGAGGCATTGAAAATGCAATTTCATGCTGCTGTGGACTCCAATGATGTGGCATCTAGAGTTATGGCTACATCTGTGTCTCTCAGGAGACATGCTTGGCTCAGATGTACTAGCCTTTCACAGGATACCCAGACTAAGGCTATGGATTTTCCTGTAGTGAGTAACTCTCTCTTTTTGGGGAGCAAACAGAGGCTTATATGAAGAAAATGGATGAATACAGGACCACTTACAGGAGTGCACAGGCCAAGGAAAGGCAAGCCACTCCACAAAAACAGCAGTCTATGGGCAGGGGCAGGCCTTTTCATAGGCCTTTTTACCAAGCCCAGGCCTCCTCTCCATTCCCACAGAGGAGGTTCTTCAGAGTGAGGGTCAGGAGGGGGATGAGCAGGGCTGCTTCCTCCCCCTCCTCCCAGTCTAAGGCTCCTGCCAAGCAGACACCCTGATGTGTCAGCCCGGGTCGACTCCCCAATTCCAGTAGGAGGCAGGGTGGCTTACTACTTCCAGGCCTGGAAGTCTGTTACCTCAGACAAGTGGGTCCTGGAAGTAGTAAGCCAGAGACTGGCCCTCACCTTCAAAAAGTTCCCAAAAAAGAGGGCCAAGTCTTTTCCACCTGCATCAGTCTCAGAAACCCTTGCCCTAGAGGCAGAGGTTTCCTCTCTTCTAGCTCTCAGAGCTATAGAGAAGGTTCCTGCTCGGCACAAGGGAAAAGGGCTGTGCTCCAGGTACTTCCTTACCCCAAAGAAAACAGGGGAGTGGCAACCCATCCTAGACCTAAGGTATTTGAACAAACACATTTCAAAGCCCAAATTCAAAATGGTAACTCTGGGAATAATCCTTCACTCTCTAAGGTCGGGAGATTGGTTAGCATCTCTGGACCTCAAGGATGCATATTTCCATATCCCTATCAGTTGCTCCCACAGAAAATACCTTAGGTTCGTGTTGTCTTCAGGCCACTGCCAATTCAGAACCATGCCATTCAGCCTAACATCAGCTCCAAGGGTGTTCACAAAGTGCCTTGCAGTAGTGGTGGCTTACCTCAGAAGACAGGGTATCACCATCTTCCCATATCTGGACGACTGGCTCATTGTGGGTCAGTCATCTCTACAGGTCAGGTCAGCTCTGCAAACTACCCAGGACCTACTCAGTTCCCTGGGTTTTCTTCTCAGTCTTCCAAAGTCTGTCCTTGAACCAGTTCAACTTCTCACCCTCACAGGAATAGATTTGGACACTGTTCAAGCAAAAGCTTTCCTTCCCCTGTCAAGGGTGAAGGCCCTAGTGGATCTTGCTTCATCTTTTTGACCTCAGGTCTCTCGCCCAGCAAGACACTTCCTCCAATTTCTGGGCCATGTGGCAGCTTCCACTGCAATGGTGCAGGGAGCAAGATTCCAGATGAAGGACATTCAGTTTCACCTAAGGTCCTTCTGGTCTCAGAAAAGGGATTCTCTTACCAAATTGATTCCAGTGACTCAGACTCTGGTCCAGGCTCTTCAGTGGTGGCTGGATCAGGACAACCTCAGACAAGGAGTCCATTTCTCCTGCAAATTCCTTCAGTAGTTCTGACTACGGATGTTTCTCTCCTAGGTTGGGGAGCCCACCTGGGGGCCCTGACAGCCCAAGGGGTCTGGTCTCCACAGGAGTCTCTCCTTCATATCAACCTTCTGGAACTCAGGGCAGTGTTCCTGGCCCTTCAGTGCTTCTCAGACTTGGTCAAAGGCAAGGTGGTCCAAATCAGAACAGACAACACAAACACAATGTGGTAGAGCAACAAACAAGGAGGCACTCGGCCCTTGGCCTTATGCATGGAAGCCATGAAACTGTGGTCTCTGGCCTATTCTCTTCAGACTTTCCTAGTAGCAGTTCACCTTCCAGGGAAGGACAATGTACTGGCAGATGCTCTGAGTAGAATATGCCAGGGACATCACGAATGGTCCCTGAATCCCCTCATACTGCAGATCATCTTCTCCAGATGGGGCACTCCAGAGATAGATCTCTTTGCAGCCCTGGACAATCACCAACCTCCTCTGTTCTGTTGCAGACCTCCACTCTTGGGGACTGTGCCCCAGGATGCCCCTGATTTTGGATTGGAAGGACAGGTTCCTCTATGCCTTCCCTCCATTCCCTTTGCTGTTCAGAGTCCTGATCAAGATCAGAAATCAGCCTTTCACAGTGATCCTAGTGGCTCCAGACTGGGCCAGGCAGCCTTAGTACCCTCTGCTCCTGTCCCTGACAGTGTCTCGTCCTCTGTCCCTTCCCAAGAGACACAATCTTCTGTCCTCTTCCCAGGGGAGGATCTGGTATCCCGATCTCCAGTCTCTCAATCTCAAGGCCTGGCTCTTGAAGAGCTAGAATATGCAGACCTGCATCTTTCTCAGGCAGTCGTGGATATCCTGAAGGTTTCCAGGAAACCATCTACTAGAAAAAACTTATTATTCCAAATGGAAGAGGTTTACCATTTGGTGTTCTCAGAAAGGCATTGTTCCTGATTCTGCAGGCATTTCCACAGCCTTAGATTATCTGGTTCACCTCAATGGCCTAGGCCTTAGGCCTGCAACTCTAAAGGTTCACCTAGCAGCAGTTTCTGCTTTCCTTTCAGCAGGGAAGGGCTCTTCTCTGTCCTGTCATGTGTTTAAAAAGATCTTCAAGGGTCTGGTTCATACAAACCCTCCATTTAGAGAACCGACCCCTACCTGGGATCTTAATGTCTGCACTGCACAACTCATGCAGCCCCTCTTTGAACCCATGGCTTCGGCTGAGCTGAAATACTTGACCTGGAAAACTGTGTTATTGGTAGCCATTACTTCACCAGGAGGATTAGTGAATTACAGGCCTAGTCAGTGGAACCTGACTTCATATACTTCCATAGGGATAAAGTGGTCCTAAGAACCAATAGGAAGTTCATACCCAAAGTGGTATCAGATTTTCATTTGAACCAGTCTGTGTCTCTTCCTGTGTTTTTCAGTGACCACTCCTCTTCAGGTGAAAGAAGGCTACACAGCTTGGATGTTAAAAGAGCTCTTAGCTATTACATAGAGCACACTAAGGCTCATAGGAATGACTGTCTTCAGTTGTTTCTCACCTATGACAAGGTGGGAAAAGGTAAGCCTGCCACGAAAATAACTATTGCTAGGTGGATTGTTTCTTGTATACAATTCTGCTATGACAAATTGGGGAAAACGCCTCCTTCAGGCCTGAGGGCTCACTCGACAAGGGGTACAGCTGCTACTCTGGCTGCTGCCAGAGATATACCCTTGCTAGAGATCTGTAAAGCAGCCACCTGGAAAACAGTACATACATTCACCAAGCATTACTCTCTGGATGTCCAGGCTAGGAGTGATACTAGGTTTGGCACAACAGTACTGTAGAGCCTGTTCCCAAAGTAGGTTCTGCATTCCCTCCTCCATAGGGAGCTGCTTGGTAGTCTGCATTAAATCAGAATACAGCAAGACTTCATGGTGTTTGAAGAAAAAATTACTCACCATAGTAATGTTGTTTCTTCTAATGTAGTCTTGCTGTATTCTGACCTCCCCCCCACCTCCCCTCTCAGAACCTAGTATTTGGGAAGTGGGCTGGCAGGTACAGTGTTGCACCTCAGGGGTGTACCTTGCACCCCCCCATCTTGGGAGGGTTATTGTTAGTTCTGTTTGTGTTATGAATCTGTTTGGTGTTGTCACTACCTTTTTTCTTCTTGGGTTCTCAGCTTGAGTCTTCTGGGCCCAAATTGTTGCCTTTTGGCTTATACTAAAACAAATTCCACACACACTTATATATTATATATTAGACTCAGCTAGTTAGTTGCTCGTAAGAATCTGACGGTTACACTGGGAAGTACCACAGACAGAGGTTTGAAAACCAAGCTCGAGCTCAATGTTCTGTGCTCCTGCATAGAGTTTAACTCCTTACTCTCCGGGGCAGTTCAAGTGCTGCGGCTAACTGCATTAAGTCAGAATACAGCAAGAGTCCATTAGAAGAAACAACATTACTATAGTGAGTATTTTTTTCTTTCTCCCTAAGGTTGTCTCAGAATTCCATTTAAACCAACCTTTAGTCCTACCTACTTATTTTTCGAACTTCCAAAATGAAGGAGAGCGTACCCTTCATTGTTTAGATGTTAAAAGAGCACTGCGTTTCTATTTGGATAGAACAAAAGAGATTTGTAAAACTCCACAACTGTTTGTTTCCTTCAGTGAGACCTGGCTGGGTCAGCCTGTCGCTATCAGATGCATTTCGGCATGGCTGGTGGCATGCATTCACCACTGTTATTCCATGGTGCAGGTTAAGCTGGGTGGAAGTGTGTACACTCACTCTGCTAGAGCAGTCGCAGCATCCCTGGTGGAAATTTGCAACGTGCCCATTGCAGACATTTGCAATGCGGCTACCTGGAGCTCAGTGCATACTTTCATCAAGCACTGTGCCCTGGATGTCCATGCCAGGCGACATCTTTCATTTGGCAGGACTATCCTTAATGGACTTCTGTCCTAAATCTGTCCTAAATCTGTGAGCTCTTGGTTTCTCCTGCTGCCCTCTTGGGGGGATTATTAGCTCAGTACGCTCCCATCAGTGTGAATGAGTGGAGGAGACTTTATTCCCAGGAAGATATGGAAATTGCGTATGTACCTACCGTAATTCTTGATCTTCTTGGATGAAGTCTCCACCACTCATTCACACGCCCACCCACCATCCCCCGAGCTCACCTCTCTGTTATTGGTCTTCACTCCCTCAATGTTTAGGCTGTGAAGACTTCTTTGTTGACCCTTCTTATACGGGTTGTCCAGACTATCTTATGTCCGTTTTTTTCTTAGGCTAATCCTTCTAGGTTTGTTACGCTGCACCTCCTCGGAAAAAAAGGTACTGAGGTGGTTGGAAGGTTGACGCCAAGATAGTCATTGCCGCATGAGCCAAGGCTTGCGATGCCGCTCCTCGCGGCTCCATCTCTGGCGCCGGCCCCTTCTGCAAAAAAGTTTGCTCCTGCTGGGTCCTAGCACCTCTGGCATAGATCCCATCAGTGTGAATGAGTGGTGGAGACTTCGTCCAAGAAGATCAAGAATTATGATAGGTACATAATTTCCATTTTTTGTTGTCACGAAAACAGTACTCCACAACATTGTCCCATGTGTTATTTTCTTTGTCAGTTCTTGTGCCAAGGTGGATTGTGCTTTTGGGCTGAAATTTGCAGGGTGGAAAGCCCTAGTCCCGCAGATGTGCCTTTTCTTGATTTGGTCCCAACACATTCAACAGGCCCATAGTTACAGCGTTATGAAGTTGAAAATGTCCCATAGGGTAACATTGCAGCAGAAAATGAAGCAAGATACAGATTTTTCCCTTCCCCCAGCTTGGATCACCTTTAGGTGAACTAAGCCTGCGAGGACGTTTTGAAGTCATAGATTACACCTGCAGTGGAATTTTTTCCTAGGTTGTATGGGTACTGAGGTATTAGTAAATAACTATTACAAGGGTTCCTTTTTAGTACTATGGGGCTGCTGTATGGCTCTGTTTTTATGTGTATATGGGAGTGCAAGGCTCAGAGGGCCCACGCTCCCACAGACGCATATCATTATGCACAAATGGGCAGTTTGGTGGGAGTGCAGGGCCCGAAGGGCCCCACACACCCACCAACACATACCAGTTACCAGGTACATTACACTGTAAACAAGCATTTGTCAATGCCGAATATTTGCTTGCTGGCATTGGCATTGGTAGTGTAGGAGTTACAGAGCTGCATAATAGGAATGGCAGTGAAGTATTGAACTGAAGCCAACCCCACCATCACCCTGCAGATACTGACAGGCATTGGGGTGTGCCTTTGGGTTGTCAGGCATAACAGCCATGCCATTTCACCACACCTTACCCTGCAGACACTGACAAGTGTCACGGTGTGCTTTGGGGTCTTTGCCCCTTATTTTCACCCCATTCCATCAGGAAATACGGTGAGATGGGTGCAGTATAGGAGAATGGGGTGAACTTTAGGGCTGAAGAGTCCAAGGCACACCTCGATGCCTCTCACTGGCTGCAGGGTATGGGTGGGGGTGGAATGGTATGAGCATTACAGGCGACAGTCCCAAGTCACACCCCTGATGCCTGTCAGTCTCTACAGGGTGGGGCATTATGGTCGAAACCCTAACACCTCAGGCGTTGGTTAGAGTTTTCACCCAGATTTTCAACATGGTTTTTAGATTCCCACCCCTCTGAACAGTGGCAATATCAGTTTGTTAGCCGAAAGCTGATTTTGCACAGCGACTACGCCATTTGGCACCACAAGTGCGAAAACACATTTCGAACAGGATGTGAAAAATGACAGCTGTACTGTTCATGGGGAGGTGTAAATAATGGCAATGTTGAAAATCTGCAGTGAAAATATTAAAAAACGGTGAAGTCACTAGTGTGCGTAGAAACTGCGTAACGCACACCCATAATGTAATTAGTTTGGGGATTTTTTTACAGCAGACTGTCAACACAAGCATTTTGGGACCTCTGCTCATGAACAGTGTCACTGTGATTATCTTAATCTGTCCCAAACAGTGATTTCCCACAGCGACCATGCATTTCTGCGCTGGAAGTGCAAAAACACACTTCAGCCACGTTGTGAAAAATGACAGCCGTACTGTTCATAAGGAAGTGTGGAAAAATGCCAGTGGTGAAAATCTGGACTGAAAATATTACAAATTCATGAACTTACGAGGGTGCGTGGAAACTGCGGAATGCTCGCTCGTAACACAGTCATTTTATGGACTTTTTTCACCAAATTTTTAACATAGCCATTTTAAGACCTCTGCTCATGAGCAGTGTCACCGTGATTTTCTTAATCTGTCCCGAACATTGATTTCGCACACCGACTGCGCCATTGTGCGCTACATGTGCAGAAACACATTTTGGGCAAGATTTGAAAAATGACAGCTGTACTGCTCATAAGGAGGTGTGATAAAATGGCAATGTTAAAATCTGGAGTGAAAATATTAAAATTTGTGAACTTACAGGCCTGCGTAGGAACTAGCCTTACTCATAAATCAGTCATTTGGGACTGTTCCACCAAATTTTCAACATAGGGTTTTAGCCTACCTCATGAACTGTAGCACTGTAATTTCATAAATCGGTCCCGAAAGGTTGTTCCACACAGTGACCACGAAACCACCTTTCGGGGCCGATTAACGCCATGACAGTGCCAGAATTCATGAGGTGGGGTCCCAGAAATTCCATGTTGAAAATTTGGTGCCAAAATTCCAAAAAATGCCTGAGATATGCATCAAAGTTGGAAAAAAAAACTATTTATTCCATAATACAGCTTACCAGCATTTCTTCAGTTCGCGGTCGGCTTTGAAGAGTGCAGATGTGTTCCCGGTCCACCGAGAATCATCGCGCCAGCCTCCAGAGGTAAGTATGGGGTGAGATGGGGGTGTGGGGAGGTGGAGGCGCAGAGGGTAGGCGCGAGTTGGGGGGAAAGACAATCAACGAGGGACCGTTTTTTCTTTTCAGGTGTTTGTTTTCTTTCTAGGAAGACGACGCGGGACTTGTGCCACACTGGGGTGGGCTCCCAGTGTGGCAGCTGGAAGATTTTTTTGGGGGGGATAAGTGGAGCGAACGTGGGATCGGGCAACCCCGTCGGCCATACAGATGTGTGCCACACTGGGGTGGGCTCCCAGCGTGGCAACTGGAAGTCTGTTTCTTTTGGGGGGGTTAATTGATCCGATGGGAGATTGGGCACCCCCGTCGCCATTCTCACATATGCCACGCTGGGGTGGGCTCCCAGAGTGGCACCTATAACTCTGAAGTGCGGAGCGGCGGGGATTGGGCACTCCATCAGCCATACTGTGTGCAGCGGGAGGCGATGAGCACGCCTGGGTGGCTCCCAGCATGCTACTTGAGTGTTTGGGGAGGGGGAACAGTACACACAAAGGAAGCTGTCTATGACAGCTGTTCAGGGTGCAGTGCTGCTGTAGGCACTTTGCATACTGCCGATGGCAGTATGTAAATTACCTGCCGACACCAGAATGCAAATTGCCTACACATTACAACCGCTGATTGCAGCGGTTTTCCACTTTCAGCTGTATGCCACTGCATTCTGAACAGTTGTCATAGACAGCTCGGACATACATTGGCGTGGTGCAGCCGCGCCTACAAAAGGGAGCAGGGCATTGGAAGTGGGGGAGGCACACCTACGAAAACTCATATGGTGGCACTATGTTTCTTGCACATGTGTGCAATCAAACATAATAAACGATTAGGTCTATTGGCTTGAAATTTGCAGGGTTTAAAGGGGGTGTCCCAGAGATGTGAGTTATGCTGTTTAGGCATAAAAAAATGTCATCGGTTCCATAGATATGCCATAACGAAGTTGATTTTTTTCTCATAGGATAACATTGCAGTGCCCACAACACTTTCGGTGCCTGTATCTCAAAAATGAAGCAAGATACGGATTTTTCGCTACCCCCCAGCTTAGATCACCTTTAAGTGCACTAAGCCAGTGAGGAAGTTTGAAAGTCATAGATTACACCTGTAGTGGCATTTTTTTTCCTACTTGCTACGGTTATAGAGATATTGCCAAAATAGGTTACAAGGGTTTCTTTGGAGTACTATGGTGCTGCTGTATGGCTCCGTAATTATGTGTAAGTGGGAGAGCAGGGCCCAGAGTGCCCATGCTCCCACATACACATATCATTACGCAAACAATGGATAATGTGAAGGAGGCGCGGGAGCCCAGAGGGCCCATGGTCCCACTGCTTATACCAGTTACATTACGCTTTCTCAAGAAGGAATTCATTGCAAAAGCTCTGTTAATACATCTGTTGGGGTTGATAACACAGCAACAAAAGTATGGAAATATGATGTTAGGGTTACATCCCACCCTCCACACACCAACAGGCATGGGGTTGTGCATTGGGGTAGTCAAGTCTAACTCTCATCCCATTCTCCTATACTGCACCACCTCAGCTTGTTTACACATGGAATGGGGTGAGTGTTAGGCCGACAACCCCAACACATCCCGATGCCTGTTGGTGTGTGGAGGGTGGGGGTGGGGTAGTAGTGGTGTAACCCTAACATCACATTTCATACTTTTGTTGGTGTGCTATTAACCCTAACTGATGCATTAACAGCATTTTTTGCAATGAATATCTATCTATATATATGTGCGTGTATATACATATATATATATATATATATATATATATATATATACACACACATACATACACACACACGACATTATGGCAGTAAAGATGCACTGGCTCATCCAGTCTGCGTGATACGTTTGGATGGTTACTGTTAGTTTTGTTTGCAATTGCATGTACAGGGAAAGGGTATACAGGGAAATATGTAAACACATAATTACATGGATGGGACTTTTTCTCCATAGAGGTGGCTAGCAGTTATTTCCCTGTTTACTCTGTCCCTTTGTAAGCAGTTGTGATCAAAACTAACAGTAACCATCCAAATGTATTATATAAGATAAACAATAACCAACTGTGGTGTACAAGCAGATATACCCTTGATGGTATCTGATGAGGTAAACACTGCCACTTGACATTCCAGCTTGGGGATAATTACCTCATATTCTCCCTTTGATTATATATTTCCTTGTACACCACAGCTGCCTATCATTTAATTATCATTATCTATATTTGTAGATGGACAGATAGACAGACAGACAGATAGATATGACATGGAACCTCAGTGCAAAAACATTGAAACAAGGGTTACCCCAAAGGGCATTGGCCGTAAAGCCGAGTTTCAAAGAAATACACAGCATCATGGGCTGTATATGCAAATCACCATGAAATTTTAGGCTAGTTCAGCTTTAAGCAGGTATGTATGGTACCAAAGAGCCTCTCACACAATCTGCAAGGGGTGCAAACATAAGACACAGACACATGTTTTGCCTTACCCAGGACTCATCAGTGTGCCCTCTCTGTATGACACCCAAGGGGAAATGAACCAGCTGCCCTAAGTTGGTCTTACGGGTTTGGGTCATGGTGAGCCCCAAAAAACAAGCTAAAAGACAAAGAACCTCAGTGTAAAAGCACTGAGGCATGGGTTACTCCAAAGGGCATTGGCCATAAAGTCAAGTTTCAAAGAAATACAAAATCACACATACCCCCATAATGCAAAACAGCAAAGCATCATAGATATGACATGGGCTGACTTAAGATACCATTTTTCTCTCTATGAGAGGGTATTGGTCTGTCACTATTGGGTGGCAAAGACACTTATCAGATTGAAGTAGAAGTAGACCAGTACATTCAAAACAGAGTAAAGTATGGGGTGGTGTGTGTAACGAGAAGTTTACACCCTCCCGAGGGGTTAGATGGTACATGAAACCTGAGTGGCGCTCGAAGGGTTTGTTAAACATCTAACCCTACAGGGTGTAAACTTCGAGTTCACCACCATCCATATTTATGTTATATAATTCTGGGTCTTCTTTTTTGGCCACAGCAATTATATAAAATAAAAAAGATGTTCCTCACTCTTGTGCAGCTGTGGTCCGCTTTGGCTCGAGTGTGCTGTCTGCTTTAATTTTTATTCATTTATTTAAACTTTTTCATTTATTTCAACCCACAGGTGAAAGTTTAGTTTTTAGTGTCTTGATTTTGTTTCTGGTCACTTATTGCTGAGTCCAAGTGGAGGTTCCATCTCCTGTGGAAAGATGAAGCGGTCAGCAGTCAGGAGAAAGAGCAACGGCGGGTGCATGCGCAGACTGAGGGAAAACTATGCGCGTGTTTGCTGCAATAAACACTCCTTTATTATGGCCAAGGTCCCTGGAATTCTGCAGTTCTGCGGTTACGGAATTTGCCGCAGAATTTGCATCATGCTGCAGAATATATATAGTGCCGCAGAATTCATTGTTTTTGGTGAATTTTCATATAAATATACTGTTTTTCCATAGTGTCAGGCTTTCTTTCCCACCTCGTTTATCCTGAAGCCCCTCCTCTATGCTCAGTATATGATGTCATCAATGACATCACATCATATTTAGCCAATGGCAGGACTGCATTCAGCCAGAGAAATTAATAAATCATGCCGCAGAAATCAGAAAATGTTGCCTCAGAAATCAAGGAACCCTGCCGCAGAAATCAGAAAATTCTGCCGCAGAACACCAGGGGCCCTGATTATGGCAAAGAATGCCATGATTTTTCTACGGCAAAAAGGAAGACCCATTAATTATGATGAAGATAAAAATAATATCTTAAGTCAGCCCATGCAGTATTTTATTTATACAACTGGGGCTCGAGTCTCAAAATGGGCTAGGATTGGCACAAGCTGCAGCAAACAGCAGCTTGCGCCAAAGGCTAGTGTGCCAGGGACCCTGCTCCACATTCTAGTACAGGAGGGGTCCCAGCGCCTGAGTCCCCACACTTGCGGTAACCCCCCCGGTGGCAAACACCTGGCGCAGGGGATGAGGTATATACCTAGGGGCATAATTTTTTTTAACTATAACGGTTTCTTCTCCACCACTGACTGAAAACAAGATGGTGGCGACACAACACTACTGAGGGCATTTGCGACAGAAAAAGGTACTTTTGTGACACTGCAAGTTGCTTTCGTGTGGAACATACATTTTTTCCCATAGGATATAATGGGAAACTTTAAACTTTAATAACTTCTGAACAGATTAATATTTTTTCACCAATTCTTCAAA
Organism: Neoceratodus forsteri; assembly: GCA_016271365.2. Classification (NCBI taxonomy): domain Eukaryota; kingdom Metazoa; phylum Chordata; order Ceratodontiformes; family Ceratodontidae; genus Neoceratodus; species Neoceratodus forsteri. Next base: position 1,628,910,417 of record CM028131.1, on the reverse strand, counting down.
AGGCACTTCCCTAACCCAGTCCCCATATACACTGAAAATTGCTGGCCAGATGGACAAACCATTCAGTGTAGAGACAAGCAAGGAATCTGCAAAAGTTGAGGATTTTTCACACTTTTCAATGCTCTGCAGCTCCATAACCGCAACTCCAACTGGAATGAAAATTTCCAGATCCAGAGACCTATGGCCCAATAATGTCGATGCTAACTTTCAGGCAAACCGGACAAACTGTTGAAAAGTTATTAAAGGTCAATATTTTGGGTTTAACATAGAAGTGGCCGTGCAACCCTAACTGTACCTGCCCTACCAGGCAGGTATAATATATACATATATATATATATATAATTAATGGGGTTTGTTTTTTACTATACAAAACCTGTAGCTTAATTTGCTGTAATAAAGGAGTGTTTATTATGGCGAACACGCACCAGGTTTTGTTTCTACTGCGCATGCGCCAGGCTAGCACTACTCTCCACTCTTCCGCATTCCCCTAACCCCAGCGACCGCCTTTCTACCTTGGCAGTAAGTACATTATTTAAAAAAAAAAAGAAACAACTGCCCAAAACCAATTCAACTGCCTCCTACCAACAGTGGGGAAAAAATAAACAAAAACTAAGACCCTTCCTTCCAACAGCTGTGTCCGACCGCTGACACTGCTGAAACTCGGTTGGACCTCGGTTGCACCAGACATCTTCTGTTTATTTTATATAATTACTGTGGAGAAAAAACAAATCCCAACAATTATATAAAATAAAATATGGATCGGGGTGTGTAAACTCGAAGTTTACACACACCCGAGGGGTTAGATGCTAGTCATAAACCCCTCAAGCTTCACTCTCAGGGTTTATGTAGCATCTAACCCCTGGGTGTGTATAAACTTCTCGTTACACACCCTGACCCATACTTTATTCTATTTATATCTTTACCAATTAAATTACTAGATTTTTCTTGTCATTTTATTTATATATTATACAAAAGTTATCTAGATCTTCCTGGACATAAGTCTCCACCACTCATTCACACTATTGGGATCTGTGCCGGAGGCACTAGGACCCATCGAGAGCAAACTTTTGCTGGAGGTCGGTGCCAGAAATGGCGCCCACGAGGCAACACCGCGAGGCTAGCTCGTGCGGTGATGACTATCTCAGGTCGACCCTCCAACCGCCTCAGTTCCTTTTTTCCGCCGTCGAGTGCACTTCAGTGACAATCGCCGCCTGTCGGAGTCAAACTTCAAACTAGCAGCATAGTTTTCAGTTTTTATTATTTTGTAATATTATCTCGATACAGTATCACTTAAATTTATTCTTATTTTAAATAAAATACAATAAAGTCTCAGCCTACGCCTAGCGCGGTCGACCATGGAAACAGGTCAGGTGAGCGGTAGGGGACTCCGTATGAAAGCTGTTCAGTCAGTTGGGCTGGGTCCGGTCCGCCGCCTTCTCTGGAGGGAGGGTCTGACAATGGTCAGTCCAATGCCCGGGGGGATGGGCAGTCCCCCCGGAAGCATAAAAATAAACGGTCGCACTCTCGGCACCGTCCGGCCTCGAGCTCTTCTTCGGCCCGCAGGTCTAAAGAAGGCATCACTCGGGTCAACCCTCTGTGATATGTCTGCGTATGAGCCGGTTATTGGGGCTAGTTGCGGTCTCCTCTGGAGTTGCCAACCTCTGCTTCTGGTAGCCGGCAACCGACGCCAGACCAACCCCTTTCGCAGGTAGGTCTTCAGATGAGCAGTTTCATCAGTGGGCCGCTCTTATGGAGCAATGGGCTCGGAGGTTAGTTCGTCTACCTGGCTCGGTCACTCGTGGGCCTTCGGGCTCTCTGGGCGACCGGGTAGGGCGGTTGGACCTTCCTGGTCGCGTGGCACCTTCTTCGGTGCTGTCGACTCTGCACTTAGGTGTTTCCCCTCACATGGCTGCGGCGCAGGGGGCCACACCGATGCCCTTATCTCCTGCTCTTCTTCCTTCAAAACCTGTTTTTCGGAGTCTGGGAGTGTTTTCGGCGCCCTCGGCGTCGTGTGGCCTCTCGGCGTCGATGCTGCGCTCGGCTCTGTCTTTGGCGCCGTGCGGCTTCTCGGCACCGTCCTTGGTGCCGTGCGACTTCTCAGCACTGTGCAGCTTCTTGGCGCCATTTTCGGTGCTGCATGGCCTCGCGGCGTCATTCTCGGTGCCGTGCGCCTCCTCAGCGCCGGCGGCTCTCGGGGACTCCTCTTTTCACTTGTTTCCTTCTTCCTCCTCTTCTGAATTTCATTCCTTTCTTGTCCATACAGTCCCTCCTGGACTGTCAGGAGATGACGTTGAGCCTGACCCAGACCTTCGGTTGGGTGATGAAGTGGACGAAGCAGGATCTATTACTGCTACAGAGTCTGTGGTTGAGGACCTATCCTTTAAGTCTCTGTTGAAAAATCTGAGTTCCACACTTTCTCTCCAGACTACAGACATCGATCCTGGGAAATTGTTGAGACTCCAATATCTTCATGCCTCGGAGATCCCTACGGATTTGTCTCCTCCGATTCAGCCTTCCTTCGAGACGCTGTCTCAAATGGTATGGAATAATCCTGCTCTTACCCCTTCGGTGGCTAAATCCATTGATAGGAAATATACAGCCCCCAAGGAACGTCCCATTTTGACATCTCAAGCCTTTGCGGATCCTATTGTAGTCCTGGCAGAGAATGATAAGGTCGTTCTTCCTCAAGCTACTACAGCTCGACCTATTAACAAAGAATCTCGTAAGATAAACACCTTAGGTAAGAGAGTCTTTGCTGATTCTACCCTAAGTATGCGTATTGCCAGTTACCAAGGCTATTTTTCTCAGTATGAGTATATCCTGTGGCATTCTATTAAACGATGGTTGAAGCCCTACCGGAGTCAGATTCAAAGCCAGAGCTTCTTCAAACCATTACCAGAGGTATTGAATCTAATAACCAGCAGGTTAAAGCAGCCGTGGATGCTTTTGACACTGCTTCCCGTTCAGCGGCTGCTAGTATTTGCACCCGGCGTCATTCCTGGCTGCGCACTTCGGGTTTTTCGAATGATGCGCAGCAGCAGGTGATGGCATTGCCCTTTGACGGTGCATATCTTTTTGGTCCTCAGGTAGAGCAAGCTCTCAAAGCTACACAAAAGACTAGGTCAGCCATTAAGTTGGCTCGACCCCCCCTCCTGTCCCCTCTCGAGGGCATGCCAGTAAACGACAGTTTCATAATCGCCAGTCCTTTCGAGGCAGAGGCAGAGGAAGTTTCCATAAGAACCAGCCTGCCCAACCTCAAAAGAAGGCCCAACAGAAAGCGCAAGGGCCCAAAGCACCCAGCGCTACCTTATGAATTGCCGGCCCAAGTTCCATGTCAGCTGCCTGAGGTGGACTTTTCCTCTCCGGTGGGAGGTCGTCCGATGCACTTCTACAACCAGTGGAAGTCCATAACCTCAGACAAATGGGTCCTTCAGATAATTTCCGAGGGGTATTCACTCAATCTTGTGGAGACCCCTCCGGATCGTCCCCCCAAACGGCAGCCCAGGCTGTCAACTCTTCAGTCAGACCTTCTCGCCGCCGAGATTCGGGGCCTTCTGAACAACAGGGCAGTAGAAGTGGTGCCACTGCACCAACGAAACACGGGGTTCTACTCCCATTACTTTCTGGTTCCAAAGAAGTCCGGCGGAATGCGCCCCATTCTAGATCTCAGAAAGCTAAACAAATTTCTCCCCAAGGAGAAATTCAAAATGATTTCTCTGGGAACCCTGTTACCTCTGCTCCACCAACACGACTGGTTAGCCTCCCTAGATATGCAGGACGCTTACCAGCACATTCCTGTTCACCCAAGGCATCACAAATTCCTGAGGTTTGTGGTTCTGGGACAGCACTATCAGTTCAGAGTCCTGCCATTTGGGCTATCCTCGGCGCCGTGAGTTTTTATAAAATGTTGTGCAGTTCTCGCAGCGCACCTCAGAAAGGTCAGAATTCAGGTGTTTCCTTATCTGGACGATTGGCTGCTAGCAAGCCCTTCCAGGCAAGGGACTCTGGACGCCGTGGAGACAGCCTCACACTTCCTTACATCCATGGGAGTTCTGCTCAACCTCAAGAAATCGCAGCTGCAGGCCTCCCAGAGGCTTCTTTTTATAGGGACTCTTCTGGACACCTCCTGTGCGAAGGCTTTTCTTCCAGAAGACAGGAGGAACGATATCCTTCAGATGGCTCGTCACATCGGGGGAAAACAGCTCAGTCACAGCTCTCTCGATGCAACGGTTGCTAGGCCTCATGTCATCCTCAGTGTTCACTGTACCCCTAGCACGTCTGCACATGAGAACCACCCAGTGGATGCTCAGTACTCAGTGGTCCCCAACCACTCACCTGCAGTCCTATCTCATCAAGGTGACAGAACCTTTAAGGAGGTAACTCACCTGGTGGTCTCAGGAGAGCAATCTCCTGGAGGGGTATCCCTTTGCTCCTCTGGGCCATCAGATCTCCATTACCATGGACGCATCCCTAATGGGGTGGGGAGCTCACTGTCAGGCTCTCCACACTCAAGGTGCGTGGACTCAAGTCGAGTCCCAGCTCCACATAAACGTCCTAGAAATGAGAGCCGTCCTTTATGCGGTCTGAGCTTTGAAGGACATTCTGTGTCACAAGAACATTCTCCTTCAAACGGACAACAAAGCAGTGATGTATTACATCAACAAGCAGGGCGGTGCTCATTCTTACCCCTTATGCAGGGAAGCAATGAGGGTATGGGAATGGTGCTTGGAGCATGAGGCTCTAATTCAAGCGGTCTACCTGCCAGGTATTCAGAATGAACTGGCAGACCATCTCAGCAGAACAGAGACAGACCCTCACGAGTGGTCTCTCGACTCAACCATAGTTCAGTCACTATTCGAAGAGTGGGGAGCTCCAGACCTGGACCTTTTGCATCCCCACTCAACGCAAAACTGCTCTCTTCTGCTCCAGAAATCCAGGGCCTGGCATTTTCTGTCAGGATGCATTCAGGCTGCAGTGGACAAAGCGCTTTCTTCGCTTTCCGCCTCTTCCTCTAATTCAGAGGGTACTCCTAAGTTCAATCCAGGGGACAAAATGATTCTCATTGCTCCCTTTTGGCCTCGGTAGCTGTGGTTTCCACTGCTCAACAATATGTTGGCAGTTCCTCCGAGACCACTTCCCCTGCAGATGAACCTTTTGACTCAGGGACCGCTGGTCCATCCCAACCTGAGATCACTTCACCCTCATGCTTGGCTCCTGAAGAGGTCGAAGTAAACCGGTTCAATGTCTCTCGAAGAGTTTCCGATATTCTTCTGGCTGCTCGGAAGCCAGCCACTCAGAAAACTTACACAGCCAAGTGGAAGCATTTTTCGCTCTGGTGTGCAAAGTCCTCTTTGAATCCCTTTTCCTGTCCACCAGATAAGGTTTTGGAGTACCTTTTGGACCTCTCAAATTCGGGTCTGCAGTACTCTACAGTCAAAGTTCATCTTAGTGCCATTTCAGCGTATCATGAGCCCATTATTTCCTTAACTCTGGCTCAGTTACCTATGGTTAAGAGATTTCTTAAGGGGATTCTGCATACCAGACCCCTACAAGACGTCCAGTTGCAGCCTGGGACATTAATCTTGTGCTAGACATGCTCACTCGGAAACCTTTCGAACCTCTGGCTGCCTGTGAGCTAAAATTTCTCACCTGGAAGACTGCCTTCCTAGTGGCCATTACCTCAGCCCGCAGGGTCTCTGAGATACTTGCCCTGGTCACAGACCCTCTGTATACTGTGTTCCATAAGGACAAAGTAGTTCTTCATACTCATCCTAAATTTCTTCCTAAGGTTGTGTCAGAATTTCATCTAAACCAGCCTTTAGTCCTTCCCTCTTATTTTGCGGACTTCCAAAATGAAGGGGAATGTTCTCTTCATTCTTTGGATGTTAAGAGGGCCTTGCATTTCTATCTAGATAGAACCAAGGATTTTCGCAAAGCTCAGCAACTGTTCGTTTCCTTCAGTGAGACCGGCTGGGTCAACCTGTCACTATCAGATGTATCTCATCATGGCTAATAGAGTGCCTGTCACTGCTGTTCCATGGCGCAGGTTAAGTTGGAGGGTAGAGTTTATGCTCACTCTACCAGAGCGGTCGCGGCATCCGTAGCGGAAATCCGCAATGTGCCCATTGCAGACATCTGCAATGCGGCCACCTGGAGCTCAGTGCATACTGTCGTTAAACATTATGCACTAGATGTCCATGCCAGACGACATTCTTCCTTTGGCAGAGCCATCCTCAATGGACTTCTGTCCTTGAAACTTGAGCTCTTGGTCTTTCCTGCCGCCCTCTCGGGGAATTATTAGCTCAGTACTCTCCCAATAGTGTGAATGAGTGGTGGAGACTTATGTCCAGGAAGATATGAAAATTACGTACCTACCATAATTCTTGATCTTCTTGTACGAGTCTCCAGCACTCATTCACACGCCCACCCTCCATCCCCCGAGCTCACCTTTCTTGTTCGTCTTCACTCCCTCAAATCTTTAGGCCGTGAAGACTTCTTTATTGACCCTTTTTTCACGGGTCGCCCGGACTATCTTATGTCCGGTTTTTAGGTTAGGCTACCCTTCTAGGTTAGTTACGCTGCACCTCCTTGGTAAAAAAGGTACTGAGGCGGTTGGAGGGTCGACGCTGAGATAGTCGTTACCGCACGAGCTAGGGCTTGCGGCGCCGTTCCTCGCGGCGCCATCTCTGGCACCGACCCTCCAGCAAAAAGTTTGCTCCCGATGGGTCCTAGTGCCTCCGGTGCAGATCCCAATAGTGTGAATGAGTGGTGGAGACTCATCCAAGAAGATCAAGAATTACGGTAGGTACGTAATTTTCATTTTTAGCCAATCACAATAAAGAAATACTGTTGGTTATTCTATCACAAACTGCAAATCAAACCCCTCAGAGTTGGTTATTCACTTAAACCCCGCCCATCGTCGGTTAATGAAGCAGTAACCCTGCCCGCAGTCGGTTAATGAAGCAGTAACCCCACCCACACCGGTTAATCACCCCCTGACATCAAAGTAAAAAAAATGGCATTGTAACAGCCTTCCAGTCAGCAGCTTCTGTAATGTTAAAGTGCCCGTCATCCATTTTGGTTCCTGCTCCCATTTGTTTTTATGTGCCCCATCCAGTCTGTTACTCCCATTGCCATCTGGTATTTGCTCCCATTGCCATTCTGGTACTCACTCCTGTTGCCGTTCTGGTACTCGCTCCCTTAACATATACGCCTCCATCCCAGATCTTCCTGGACATAAAATCTCTGCCACTCATTCACACTAGTGGGACTGTGCTGGAGGTGCTAGAACTAACTGGGGGCCAAAAATCTTCAGGAGGGCCAGCACCAAGGTAGGACCGTGCATGCGTGGCACCGCAAGACTGGCTCGCACCGTATAGGCTATCTCAGCATTGATCCTCCAACCGCCTCAGTTCCTTTTTCCCCCGCCATCAAGTGCGCTTCAGTGACGCGTTGCTTGCCCGCTGGGAGTCAGATCTTCACGTGTATACAGCAGCAGCATAATCGATCAGTATTTGTTTAGTATATTCATTATTTAAATATTTTTAAAAAAAGTTTTTTTCATTTCAACGAAGAACAGAGAAGTCTTCTTCAGCCTTCCTTTGATGGAATCGACCATGAACTGGGCCAGTGATGGTAGGGAGACTTGGCATGAAAGCTGTTTCAGCAGCAGAGTTGGGTCTGATCCGCTACCCTCTATGGAGGGGGGTTCTGACTACAGGCAGTCCAGTACTCTGTAAGAAGGGCGGTCCTCCTCAAAGCACAAAAAGAAGGGGGTCCATTCCCGATCTTTGTCGGGGACCCAGCACTGCTTGGCCTCGAGTTCTTCATCCCACCAGTCGAAGAAGAAGCGGTACTGCTCAAGGTTGCCCTCTGGTATGTCTGCACGGAGAGCGTCGGTAGCGGGGGCAGGAGGCTGACCCTGGCTCCGTCGGGGTCACCTGCAGCCTCGGTTCCCAGCGGCTGTGATCCTCAACTCCGGAGTCCTTCCTTGCCCCTTGGGGGGGTCCTCCGGTGAGCAGTTTCATCATTGGGCTGCTCTGATGGATCAGTGGGTTTGACAGTTGTCCCAACTTCCTGTGCCTGCGGAGCCGACCCCGGGACCTTTGGGCCTGGGGGGTTCGGACCCATGGACGGGACAGTTGGGTCAACCTAGTCACATGACACCTTCTTCAGTGCCATCGATGCCACGCTTTCGTGCTTTTCCCCCTCACATGGCTGTGGAGTAGGGGCCAGCACAGCTACTACCTTCTTCTACTCATGTTTTCAGGTTTTCAGCCTTGGGTGCCCCGGGGTTGAGGTTTGGGTCTCCAGGTGCTTGCCTGGCACCAGTTGTAGCACCACCTTCAGCTCCGGCCTTGACGGTGCCATGACTGGCACTGTGCCACCTTAGGTGGCAGGATTTTTGACTCTGATTCAAGGAGGACCTCCTCCTGCTCTCTTTCCTTTCTGTACTATCCCTTTGGGGCTAGTAGTAGATAATATTGAGCCTAATCCTGATCTGCGATTAGGAGATGACTTTGATGAAGATTCATCCTTTGGAGTGGAAAGTAAGCCCTCTACTTCAGCAGAGCCTTTGGTCGAAGACCTGTTCTTTAAGTCTCTCCTGAAGAATATGAATTCCACCCTTTCACTCCTGACTTCTAAGGTGGATCCTGGGAAGCTGTTGCACCTTCAATATTTGCATGTCTCGGAAATCCCTGTGGAACTGACACCTCCAGTACAGCCCTCTTTTGAGACTCTTTCACAGATGGTGTGGGACAGTCTGGCGCTCATTCCTTCTGTGGCCAAGTCCATAGACAGGAAATAAGCTCCCCCTAAAGATAGACCAATTGTGACCTCTCAAACCTTTGCAGACGCCGTAGTGGTTTTGGCAGAAAATGACAAAGTCGTTCTCCCTCAGGAGTCTACGGCTCATCCAGTAAATAAAGAATCCCATAAGATTGACACTTCAGGGAAGCGAGTGTTCGCTGCTGCTACCCTAGGTATCCGTATCGCTAGCTACCAGGGCTATTTCTCTTAATATGAGTATACCCTCTGGTACTTGCTAAAAGCCACTGTGGAGGCTCTTCCAGAGTCGGACGTTAGTTCAGAGCTTCTCCAGACTATTACTAGAGGCATTGAGTGCAATAATCAGCAACTTAAGGCTGCTATGGATGCCTTTGACACTGCTTTGGGAGCAGTAGCAGCTGGATTATGAAACCGGCGTCATTCATGGTTATGGACCTCAGGATTCACAAATGATGCTCAACAGAGAGTCATGAATTTTCCGTTTGATGGAGTTCATCTGTTTGGCCCACAGATGGAGCAGGCATTGGAGGCCACTCAGAAAACTAGGACTGCTATGAAAACGACCAGACTGACCCCTCTTGCCCCTCAAGCGGGACCAGAAACACATGACACAGTTGCATAACAAATCAGTCCTTTTCTGGTAAAGGCGGAGGGTTTCACAAGAACCAAGCCCCTCAGCCATAAAAGAAAATGCAGCAGAAGGCACAGGGCCCAAAGGTGCCTAGTGCCACCCTCTGAAGATCAGGCCCAGGTCCCACCACAACTGCCCGAGGGGGGCTCTTCTTCAGCAGTAGGAGGGCATCTGACTCAGGTTTACAACCAGTGGAAGTCAGTCACAGTGGACAAATGGGTCCTCAGGAAAATTTGCAAAGGCTGCTCCCTAAATTTTTCAGATACCCCTCCAGATCATCCACCCAAACAACAGCCCAAACTGTCTTGTCACTCAGTCAGACCTCCTCACTTCCGAGATTCAGGGCCTTCAGGACAGTAGAAGTGGAGGAACAGAACACAGGATTCTACTCCCATTGCTTCCTAGTTCAAAAAATAAACAGGTGATATGCGCCCTATTCTAGACCTAAGGAAGTTAAACAAATATCGCTCAGTACGTTTCTACCTCTGATTCATCAAAACGATTGACTAGCCAGCCCATTGGCGCAGTGGTTGGATTTCTGCTTGTGACGCTGACGACCCAGGTTTGGAAACGGAGCTCGGGGTGCAGGAGGGCCAGCCAGGGGGAGAAGGCCCTAGCATCAGAAGACTGCTCGCCTTCTCCCGAGGAGGAGGGCAGGGATGCAGCCCAGCACCTACTGACTGCTGGCAGAGGCTGGGAGCATGGCAGCACACTGTGCTTGATTGACTGGTGGGTGTGCAGATGTTGGCATGTGCCTAGATGTCCGTGGCTTGCCATGCCCACGGGGGAAAAAAATACAGAGAGGAAAAGCAGCTCTTGGTCTGGCCGGATGTTGGCTGCCGTCCCCCACTGACACAGGAAGCTCCGTAGCCAGCCATACCCGCCTCAGCAGCAGCAGCAGCACCAAGGGCCAAATAGAGAGTGTGCTGGCCACCCCACTGGTGCCTTCCCCCTCAGAGGAGAGGGACCCATCCAGTGAAGGGTTACGTCGGGTTACCCTGGGATGTTGGCTGCAATGTGAGGTGGGGTTGGAGGGTAGGGTGTCAGGTGGGGGGCCTAGGAGGCCTGAAGGAGTGGCAAGTCTGGGGGCAGGGGAGCAAAAAAAAACAAAAACTATTGGCTGGCCTCCCTGGACATGCAGGATGCCTACCAACATGTTCCCATGCACCCAAGCCACCACAATTATCTCTGATATGTGGCTCTGGGCCAGCACTACCAATTCAGAGTCCTGCCCTTTGGGCTGTCCTCGGCGCCTTGAGTCTTTACAAAGTGCTTTGCACTATTCACAGTGCATCTCAGGAAACTTGGAATTCAAGTATTCCCATATCTGGACGATTGGCTCCTAGCAAGCTCCTCCAGACAAGGGACGCTGGAAGTGGTGGCCACAGCTTCCAAGTTCTTCACATCCATGGGAGTTCTGTTGAGTCTGGAAAAATCACAGCTGCAGCCCTTCCAACAACTCCTCTTCATAGGAGCTTTCCTGGACACCTCCAGGGCAAGGGCCTTCCTTCCAGAGGACAGGAGAAACGATATCCTTCAAATGGCTTGCTTCACTGAGGAGAATGTCATGGTTCGAGCTCTCTCAATGCAGCAGATGCTGGGTCTCATGGCGTCTTCGATGTTCACATAGAAAACATAGACTTTGACAGCAGATAAGGACTGCTTGGCCTACCTAGTCTGCCCATTTCCCTACCTATTGGATAAGCTGCAGATCCTAGTAAACCAACAGCCTACTTCTTCCTACCCCCCCACCAGAATTGCCTTCTGTCTGTCCCATGCATTCTTGAATTCCCCACTGTTTTTGACCCCACAACCTCACGACCTCCTCAAGAAGGCCATTCCATGCGTCCACCACCCACTCTGTGAAAAAATACTTCCTCACAGTGCCCCTGAGCCGTCCTGCCTTTACCTTCGGATTGTGTCCTTTGATCTTCCTGGACATAAGTCTCCACCACTCATTCACACTAGTGGGATTAGCGCCGGAGGCACTAAGACCCATCGGGAGCAAACTTTTTGCTGGAGGTCGTAGAGAGGCAGCGCCTGAGACACAGTGCCCATGAGCAGCGGCTCGAGTAATGACCATCTCGGCGACGACCTCCAACACCTCAGTTCCTTTTCCCGCCGTGAGTGCGCTTCGGTAGCGGCGTCGCTCGCCTGTCGAGTCAAACTTCAAACTAAGCGCATAGTTTTCAGTTTGTTTTTGTAACTTTATCACGATAAGTAAGTATCGCTTAATTTTATTCTATTTTCGTTAAATTTTTCTAACATTTAAATTTTACTTGAAGAAGTCTCGGCCTACTGGGCGGAGTCGACCATGAGCAGGTCAGGTGCGGTAGGGAGACTTCGTATGAAAGCTGTTCAGTCAGCCGGGCTGGAGTCGGTCAGCCTCCTTCTCCTCAGCGAGGTTTCGACAGCGGTCAGTCCGATGCCGGGGATGGGCGGTCCCCGCCGGCATAAAATAAGCGATCGCGGCACCGTTCGGCCTCGAGCTCTTCTTGACCCACAGGTCAAAAGAGAGGCATCACTCGAGTTCGCCCTCTGTATGTCTCTTGGCGTCGGCCTTTCGGTTATCGTTGCTAGTTGCGGTCTCCTTCTTGAGGTCGCCAACTTCGGTAATCGTCGTCCTCGACATCGGAGTCCCTCCCGCTATAGGTGGGACTCCAGATGAGCAGTTTCATCAGTGGGCCGCTCTTATGGAGCAATGGGCTCGGAGGTTGGTTCTTCTGCCTGGCTTGGTTGCCTCGGAGCCCTCGGGCCCCTCCGGCGATCAGGTAGGGCGGTTGGACCTTCCTAGTCGCGTGGCGCCTTCTTCGGTGCCAGCGACTCCGTGCTTAGGTGTTTCCCCCCCTCACATGGCTGCGGCGCAGGGGGCCTCACCGATGCCCTTATCTCCTGGTTTTTCCTTCTCTAGCTTTCCAGGTTCCTGGGGCTTTTCGGCCGGCGGGGTCTGTTGGCTTGTCGGCGCGTTTTCGGTCCGCTGGGTCTTGCGGCGCCATCTCTTATCACCGTGGGGTCTCGCGCGCGCCCGATGAATACCGTTGGATAATGCGGCGCCCGATCGCGTCGTCGTCCACGGTGCCGTCTTCAGCCCGTTTTGCCGTCTCGGCGCCGGCAGCCCTTGGGGACTCTCCTTGTTTTTCTGCTATTTCCTCCTCTCCTAATTTTCACTCCTTTCCTGTCCAAACAGTCCTTTCTGGACCATCAGGAGATGATGTTGAGCCTGACCCAGACCTTCGGTTGGGTGATGAAGTGGAGGAAACAGGATCTTTCTTTGCTACAGAGCCTGTGGTGAGGACCTGTCCTTTAAGTCTCTGTTGAAGAACCTGGGATCACTCTTTCTCTCCAGACTACAGACATCGATCCTGGGAAGATATTAAGACTCAGTATCTTCATGCCGGAGATCCCTACGGATTTGACTCCTCGATCCAGCCTTCCTTGAGCGCTGTCTCAAATGGTATGGAATAATCCTGCTCTTATTCCCTCAGTGGCTAAATCCATTGATAAAAGTATTCAGCTCCCAAGGATACGTCCCATTTTGGCATCCCAAGCCTTTGCGGATCTATTGTAGTCCTGGCAGAGAATGACAAAGTGCGTTCTTCCTCAAACTACTACAGCTAACGACCTATTAACAAAGAGTCTCGTAAGATTGATACATTAGGTAGAGAGTTTTGCTGCCTCCTCTAAGTATACTTGCCAGTTATCAAGGCTATTTTTCCCAGTATGAGTATATCCTGTGGCACTCTATGAAAAGAATGGTTGAAGCTCTTCCAGATTGGATTCCAAGTCAAAGCTTCTTCTGACCGTTATTAGAGGTATTGAGTCCAATAACCAACAGGTCAAAGCCACCATGGGCGCTTTCGACACTGCTTCCGCTCAGCAGCGACGGATGTTGTACTCGGCGCCATTCCTGGCTTGCGTGCTTCTGGCTTCACGAATGATGCTCAGCGGCAGGTGATGGCGCTGCCTTCTGATGGCTCCTTTCTTTTTGTCCCTCAGGTGGAGCAAGCCTTAGAGGCCACTCAGAAGACTAGATCGGCCATTAGTTGGCCAGACCTCCGCCTGCCCCTCTCGGGGCATGTGAACAGGCGTCAGTTTCATAGTAGTCAGTCCTTTGAGGCAGAGGCAGGGAAGCTTCCATAAAGCCAACCTGCCAACCTCAAAGAAGCAGCAGAAAGCGCAGGGGCCTCAAAGCTCCCAGTGCTACCTTATGGTCGTTGGCCCAAGTTCCATCCACTCTGCCCGAGGTGGAACTTTCTCCTCCAGTGGGAGGTCGTCTGATGTACTTCTACAACCAGTGAAGTCCATAACTGGACAAATGGGTCCTTCGGATAATTCGAGGTTATTCTCTCAATTTCTTGGAAACCCCAATTGTCCTCCCAGGCGACAACCCAGGTTGTCGGCCTCTCAGTCAGACCTCCTCACCGAGGAGATCCAGGGCCTTCTGAACAACAGGGCAATAGAACTGGTGCCCCTCATCACGAAAACACAGGGTTCTACTCCCATTACTTTCTGGTTCCAAAGAAATCTGGGGATGCCCATTCTAGACCTCAGAAAGTTAAACAAATTCCTCCCCAGGAGAAATTCAAGATGATTTCCCTAGGTACCCTGTTACCCTTGCTGCATCAACACGACTGGCTGGCCTCTCTGGATATGCAGGATGCTTACCAGCATATCCCGTCCACCCGACCCACATCAAGTTCCTCAGGTTTGTAGCTTTGGGTCAGCATTATCAGTTCAGAGTCCTGCCCTTTGGGCTATCCTCGGCGCTGAGTTTTACAAAGTGTTGTGCAGTTCTCCCGGCATCTCAGAAAAGTCGGACTCAGTGTTTCCCTACCTGGACGATTGGCTTCTAGCAAGCCCTTCCGTCAAGGGACTTTGGAAGCCGTGCAAGCGACTTCTAGTCTTCTCACGTCCATGGGAGTTCTGCTGAATTTGAAAAATCTCACTGCAACCCTCCAGAGGCTCCTTTTCATAGGGACGCTTCTAGAGACCTCTTCAGCGAAGGCTTTCCTTCCAGAGGACAGAAGACTCGACATCCTTGAATGGCCCGTTACATCAGGGAGATCCAATGGTTCAGCTCTCTCGATGCAGCGCATGTTGGGTCTCATGGCGTCTCGGTCTTCACTGTCCCTCTGGCCGACTGCACATGAGAACCACCCAGTGGATGCTCTCCACTCAGTGGTCCCGACCTCTCACCCCAGTCTTATCCCATCAAGGTGACGGAGCCCCTTGAGGTCTCTCACCTGGTGGTCTCAAGAAACAATCTCCTGGAAGGATTCCTTTGCTCCCCGGATCATCAGATCTCCATCACCACAGGCGCATCGCTAATGGGATGGGAGCTCACTGTCTCTCCCTCCACACTCAAGGTGTATGGACTCAGTTGAAACTCATCTCCACATAAATGTCCTGGAGATGAGAGTGGTCCTCTATAATTCGAGCTCTGAAGGATGTCCTTTGTCACAAGAACATTCTCCTTCAAGCGGACAACAAAGCAGTGATGTATTACATCAACAAGCAAGCGGTGCTCATTCTTATCCCTTTTGCAGGGAAGCAATGAGGGTGTGGGAGTGGTGCTTGGAGCACAAGTCTCTGATTCAAGCGGTTTATCTGCCGGGTATACAAAACGACCTAGCAGATCACCTCAGCAGAACGGAGGCAGACCCTCACGAGTGGTCTCTCGATCCAGCCGTAGCTCGGTCCCTGTTCAAAGAGTGAAGGACTCCAGACCTGGACCTTTTTGCATCCCCAGTCAACGCAAAACTGCCTCTCTTCTGCTCCAGAAATCCAGGGCCTGGCATTTTCTGTCAGGATCGTTCAGGCTCGGTGGACAAAGCGCTTTCTTACGCCTTTCCACCGCTTCCTCTAATCCAGAGAGTACTCCTCAAGTTCGAGTCTCAGGGGACCAAGATGATTCTCATTGCTCCTTCCTGGCCTCGGCAACTATGGTTTCCTCTACTCAACAGTATGTTGGCAGCCTCTCCGAGACCACTTCCTTTGCAAATCAGTCTCTTTTGACTCAAGGTTCGTTGGTCCATCCCAACCTGAAATCACTCACCTTCATGCTTGGCTCCTGAAGAGATAGAAGTGAATCGGTTCAACGTCTCTCGTAGAGTCTCAGACATCCTTCTGGCTGCTCGGAAGCCAGCCACCCACGATAAGCTTCCAAATGGAAATGTTTTCTCTCTGGTGTGCAAAATCCTCTTGGAATCCCTTTTCCTGTCCTCCTGGCAAGGGTTCTGGAGTATCTTTTGGACCTGTCAAACTTAGGTCTTCAGTACTCCACAGTTAAAGTTCACCTTAGTGCCATCTCAGCGTTCCATGAGCCAGTTTCTTCCTTAACTCTGGCTCAGTTACCTATGGTGAAGAGATTTCTTAAGGGGATTCTCCATACCAGACCCCCTGTTAAGCGTCCAGTTGCAGCCTGGGACATTAACTTGGTGCTGGACATGCTCACTCGGAAGCCTTCGAACCCTTAGCTACCTGTGAGCTAAAATTTCTTACCTGGAAGACTGCCTTCCTGGTGGCCATTACCTCAGCCCTGGGGTCTCTGAGATACATGCCCTGCTTACGGACCCTCCGTATACTGTATTCCATAAAGACAAGGTAGTTCTCCGTACTCATCCTAATTTCTTCCCAAGGTTGTGTCAGAATTCATCTAACCAACCTCTGGTACTTCCCGCCATGAATTTCCAAAATGAAGAACGAGCTCTTCATTCTTGGATGTTAAGAGAGCCTTGCGGTTCTATTTAGATAGAACCAAGGATGTTTGCAAGACTCAGCAACTGTTCGTTTCTTTCAGCGACACCCGGCTGGGTCAACCTGTCGCTATTAGATGCATCTCTTCATGGTTAGTGGCATGCCTTCGTCATTGCTATTCCATGGCTCAAGTTAAATTAGAAGGTAGAGTGTCGCTCACTCTACTAGAGTGATCGCTGGCATCCAGAGGCGGAAGTGCAATGTTCCAATTGCAGATATATGCAACGCCGCTAACCTGGAGCTCAGTGCATACCTTTGTTAAGCACTATGCACTGGATGTTCATGCAAGGCGACATTCCGCATTAGCAGAACTATCCTTAATGGGCTTCTATCTTAGGCCGCGTGAGCTCTGGCTCTCCTGCCACCCTTTGGGAGATTATCAGCTTGGTACTCTCCCACTAGTGTGAATGAGTGGTGGAGACTTATGTCCAGGAAGATAGGAAAATTACGTACCTACCGTAATTCTTGATCTTCTTGGACGAGTCTCCACCACTCATTCACACGCCCACCCTCCATCCCCCGAGCTCACCGCTGTATTGGTCTTCACTCCCTCAAATCTTTAGGCCGTGAGGACTTCTTTACTGACCCTTCTTACACGGGTCATACGGACTATCTTATGTCCGTTTTTAATGTTGAGTTTACTCTTACGTTAGTTGCTGCACCTCCTTGGTAAAAAGGTACTGAGGCGGTTGGAGGTGCGTCGCCGAGATGGTCATTACACCTCGAGCCATGCTTTCATGGCACGTGTCTCATAGCGCCGTCTCTCGCGCCGACCCTCCAGCAAAAGTTTGCTCCCGATGGGTCTTAGTGCCTCCGGCGCTAATCCCACTAGTGTGAATGAGTGGTGGAGACTCGTCCAAGAAGATCAAGAATTATGGTAGGTACGTAATTTTCCTTTCTTGCACATCTCTTTTTCTGAAAGATGCTACCCTTTTAGATTTTTTTCATTCCCTTAAGGTACTTGAAAGTTTCTATCATGTCCCCCTCTCCCTCCTTTCCTCAAGGGTATACATATTCCGCTCCTTTCTTCATATGACTTCTGTTGCAGACCCTGCACCATTTTAGTTGCCCTTCTCTGGACTGCCTCCATCCTGTCTATGTCCTTGCGGAGATGGGGTCTCCAGAACTGCATGCTGTACTCCAGATGGGGTCTCACCAACTATCTGTACAGAGGGATAACAACTTCCTGTTTTCTACTAGGGATGCCTCTCCCTATACATCCCAGTGTCCCCCCCAGCCATCCTTACTGCTTTCTCACATTGCTTGCTTACCTTTAGGTCATCTAATATGACTACCCCCAGGTCCCTTTCCATTTTTGTTGTTGTTAATACCCCCCCCCCAATTGTGTACTCTTCCCCGGTTTTTGTTTCCCAGGTGCATTACTTTGCACTTCTTTGCATTGAATCTAAGCTGCCATACTTTGACCATTCCTCCAACCTTCCCAAGTCCCTTCTCATCCTTTCCATCCCCTTGTGCATCAGCCCTGTTGCAGATCTTTGTTCGTCTGCAAAGAGGCATACTTTTCCTTCCAGTCCCTCTGCAATGTCACTTATAAAGACATTAAAAAGGACCGGACCCAGTACTGAACCCTGCAGTACCCCACTAGTAACCCCCCTTTCTTCGGAGTGGACTCCGTTTATTATTACCCTCTGTGTCCTGTTGTCCAGCCAGTTTTTTTACCCAGGCTACCACCCTGGGACCCACTTCCAGGCTGGCTAATTTGTTTATTGATCTTGTGTGTGGGGGACTGTGTTAGATGCCTTGCTAAAGTATAAGTAGGCCATGTCCACAGCCCCTCCCTGGTCTCCTACTTTGGTCACCCAGTCATGGAAGCCTATTAGATTCATCTGACATGACCTTCCTGCTGTGAATCCATGCTGCCTTGGGTCCTGTGCCCTCCTGGCCTCTAGGTACTCAACAATTCTTTCTTTCAGGAGTGAATTCATCATTTTCCCTACCACTGAGGTCAGGCTAACAGGTCTGTAGTGTCCTGCTTCTGCTTTGCTCCCACTTTTGTGAAGGGGAATCACATCCACCCTCCTCCAGTCCTTAGGTACCACACCATCCTCCCATGATTTGTTAAAAGGGTAGTCAGTGATGTCACTAGTTCTTCCCTTAGTTCTTTTAGAATTCTGGGGTGAATCCCATCAGGCCCCATTGCTTTGTCCACCTTCAGTTTTAGGAATTGTTTCAGAACCCTTTCTTCTGTGATAGGACTGGTATCAACCCTCTATCCAATGTGCTTCTGTTGATTGGATTAGGTACCTCCCCCTCCTCCTCATTTGTGAATACTGAGCAGATTGAGAATCGTTTTCACTTTGCCAAGTACGTTTTCCTAGTGGCCGGCTTGCGGGCTGCTAAAGTTTAGGTAGACCATGTCCACAGCCCTCCCTGGTCTACCACTTTGGTCGCCCAGTCAAAGAAATCTATTAGCTTTGTCTGACATGACCTTCCTGCTGTGACTCCATGGTGCCCTGGGTTCTGTGCCCCGCTGGTCTCTAGGTTCTGACTAGACTTTAGCATGGTATTTGACACAGCCACCTTCACATGAGAACCATCAGTGGATGTTCAGTATTCAGTGGTCCCTGACCACACATCCACAGTCCCCTCACATCAAGGTGACAGAACTCCTAAGGAGGTTGCTCACCTGGTGGACTCAGGAGGACAGCCTTCTTCAAGGCTTTCCCTTTGCTCCACTGGAGACACAACTGCACATGAATGTTGTGGAAATGAGAGCTGTCCTGTACACTGTCCAAGTCCTGAAGGATATCCTCTGTCGCAAGGTAATTCTCTTTCAGACGGACAACATGGCAGTGATGTACTACATCAACAAGCAGGGTGAAGCACACTCTTACCCTCTTTGCAGGGAAACGATGAGAATGTGGGAATGGTGCCTAGAGCACGAAGCCCTGATCCAGGCAGTCTGCCTACCTGGAGTCCAGAATGGCCTAGCAGATCATCTCAGCAGAACGGAGGCGGATCCACACAAGTGATCTCTCGACTCAAACGTCATGCAGTCGCTCTTCGAAGAATGGGGCACTCCAGACCTGGACCTTTTTGTGTCCCCACTCAACATAAAACTGCAGCTATTCTGCTCCAGAAATCCAGAACCTGGCGTTTTTTGTCAGGATGCATTCAGACTGTGGTGGACAAGATACTTTCTGTACGCATTTCCTCCTCTTCCCTTAATTCAAAGGGTGCTGTTCAAGCTAGAGGCATGGTGGGGGGGGATGAGTCTCATCACCTCATACTGGCCTCATCAGATTTGGTTTCCATTAATCGACAGATTATCGGAAGTTCCACTGAGACAACTATCACTTCAAATGGACCTTCTGACCCAGGGCCCAGTGGTCCATCCCAGCCTGAGGTCCCTTTATCTCCACGCTTGGTGCCTGAGGAGATAGGCGTAGGTAGATTTAACATCTCCCATAGAGTCTCAGACATTCTCTTAGCAGCCCGCAAGCCGGCCACTAAGAAAACTTGCACGGCAAAGTGAAAATGATTCTCAGTCTGGTGTGCAAAGCCCTCTCTGGACCCCTTTTCTTGCCCACCAAACAAGGTCTTAGAGTATCTGCTAGACCTGTTGAATGCAGGGCTACAGTACTCGATGGTGAAGGTACACCTCTGTGTGATCTCGGTTTACCTTGAGTTTGTCCACAATATGTCAGTGGCTCAGCTGCCCTTGGTTACGAGTTTCCTTAAGGGTATCCTCCATACTAGGCCACCAGTCAGGAGACTGGTTGCCGCTTGTGATATCAACCTTGTGCTAGACATACTCACCCGTAAACCTTTTGAGCCTCTAGCAACCTATGAGTTGAAGTTTCTGACCTGGAAGGCTGTCTTTCTTGTAGCCATTACTTCTGCTCGCAGAGTGTCCAAAATACATGCCTTGGTCATGGACCCTCTTTATTCAGTATTTCACAAGGACAAGGTAGTTCTCAGAATTCATCCTAAATTTCTTCCAAGAGTAGTCTCGGAATTCCACCTGAACCAGCCCTTGGTCCTTCCAACCTACTTTTCGAACTTTCAGAATAAAGGGGAGCGTACACTACATTCTCTGGATGTAAAAAGAGTTTTGTGGTTCTATATCGACAGAACGAAAGAGATCAGCAAATCCAAATAATCTTTGTCTCATTCCGCATGGCCCAGCTGGGTCAGCCTGTTGTCATCAGGTGTATTTCGGCATGGCTGATAGCATGTCTCCACCATTGTTATTCGATGGTGCAGGTCAAGCTGGAAGGCAGGGTGTACGCCCACTCTACCAGAGCAGTTGCGGTATCTCTGGCAAAGATATGGAACGTGCCCATTGCAAACATCTGCAGTGCAGCTACTTGGAGCTCTGTGCACACTTTTGTGAAGCACTACGCCTTGGATGTCCATGTCATACAACATCTGTCCTTTGGCAGGACAATCCTTAATGGACTTCTGTTCTGAGTGAGCTCCTTTCTCTCCTGCCGCCCTTCTTGAGGGATTATTTTGGCTCGGTACTCTCCCACTAGTGTGAATGAGTGGTGGAGACTTTGGGCCCGATTCTTAAAGGGATCTGCATTCGGCGCAAGCTGCGGCAAACTGCAGCTTGCGCTGAAGCCACATGTGCCAGGGACCCTGCACCTGGCTCAGGTACAGGAGGGGTCCCGGCGCCTAAGTCCCACACTTGCACTGCCTCCTCCCATGCAGCAAACACATGGCGCATGGGAGGGTATGCTGCAAGTCCCATGCAGCAGTAGTGGGATGTCCCCAAACCCCGAGTCACGTTGTGCCCCTATAGGGACTACAAGGCAGAATCCCCCGCCGTGGGGACTGTCCGCTGCACATTCAGTTCAGTCTGGGACCGGCCGCGGAGGTGTGAGGAGGGCTGTGCCAGTCCCCTGCTCTGTCTGGGGGATGGGGTGGGGCATTACCTGCTTGGGTGGGGAGTACGGGACCTGCAGTGCATGGGCATTTGCCATGTGTCATAATGACGGGGGCACCCAGGATGGGGGTGGTCCAGTACATATTTACTGTGAGCGGCACATTGAGGATCCAGTGGGGGATTCTGCCTTGTAGTCACTATGGGGGCACAACATGGCTGGGGGGGTCTGCCCCATATAAGTTACTCATGGGGTGCATCGGGGTTGTGGAAGTGGGACCTGTGGCACCAGTGCTACCACATCTCTCCCAGGGGAGATATTTCCAAGTCCCCTTAGAATTCCTCCCTCTGGGAGAGGTTTGTGAATTGCATTACCGGGCTGTGGCAGCTTGTGTCTACCGCAGGGCCCCCTTGCACCTTGTCACAGCCCATTACTGGGCGCAAGGGTGGTGCAGGACCTATTTGGAGCAGACGGCCTGCAGTTGATGCAGGCCACCGTTGTGAATTTCTCAGAGGGCATTCATGGATGCAAGCTGCACCTTGCACCATATCTGTTTGGCGCAAGCACCTTGTGTCAGATGCAGGGCTTTGAGAATCGGGCCCTTTATGTCCAGGAATATATGTAAATTACGTACCTACCGTAATTCTTGATCTTCTTGGACAAAGTCTCCACCACTCAGTCGCACACCCACCCTCTGTCCCCTGAGCTCACGTATCTTGTTTTTGGTCTTCACTCCCTCGTTGACTGAGCTGTGAAGACACTGTTGTGTTGACCCTCGTTATATGAGTCAGATGGACTATCTTATATCCAACATGGGTTAGTTTCACTAGGTTAGTTTGTGCTGCACCTCCTCAGTAAAAAAGGTACTGAGGCAGTTGGAGGGTTGATGCCGAGATAGCCTATACGGGGAGAGCCAGTCTTGCGGTGCCATAGATGCACGGCCCTCCTGACGGTGTTTGGCTCCGACTCGGTCCTAGTGCCTCCGGCATAGACCCACTAGTGTGAATGAGTAGTGGAGACTGCATTCAAGAAGATCAAGAATTACGGTAGGTATGTAATTTACATTTCTCTTTGTTACATGTCCCACTTTAAACAAATAAAACCCCTGTTCTCAAATGAAATACTCCCTGGTGGGTAGTGGCACTCCCCACCCTCGCACACCGATCCCCACCTCTCGTGTGTTTATTGTTTGGGTGTCGTGCATGACACCTCTTCGTGCACCATCTGCTTGGCCTTCCATCCCAACATTCTGGACGACCGCAAGGCGCGTCTTAAGCTGGGGAGAACGGAGCTTAGCAATCTACCGGTAAAATTGAAGGAGGCAAGGTGGGCGGTTTCTGCGGCCATGGGATCTGCCGAGCAGCTCGACCAGATGGCGGCATTTGAAGAAGAAGCTGCCCAAGGCTCGGCCAGCCAAGGTTTTTTTGTGCCACTAAACCTTGGCTCTACCTTCACAGGATCCTTTCGGGAGCTGTGTCAGTCTCTCCCCAGCAGGGGTGAGGCGTCCTCAGGCATGCACTCCTCCTGCCCTAGAAAACGGGACAAGGACCCTAAGTCTTCTTCTCGAAGAAGACGTTCCTGGGACCGAGAGAGGTCTGAATCCCAGGACCTTGCGGTCTCGGCCTCGGTCGAGATCGCTTCCTCAGCTGCCGGCTTCTCTGACCTTCCGTCAGGCCAAGGCGCCGAGGAAACGGCCGAACCAGCCAAGATATCTCTCGACCCGATCGAGCAATTGTCGCCAACCCCGGTCGATGACTCATTGGAGAGGACCCCAATCCTTTCCTTCCCCAACGAGGAGACCCAGACCTCGGGTATCCTGATCGGGGGGACAGGAGCCGGAACCTTGATTTTCATCGACTTCGGCCTCTCCCGATTGAACAAGCTGACCCCGTCAGTCTGTATCGAGGACCAGAACCCCTTCAGTCGAAAAACCCAAAAAAGGTCACAAATACTGTTGGAAGAGGCGTTGCCACCGATCCTCATCCTCTTCGGACAAGGAGAGATTTTGATGGAAGCTCCGTCGGCTTTATGAGGACCTTATGTGGCAACAGCTAGTTCTGACCAGTCATAAGCCGGCTCCGCCGGCTACACCAGCCATTACTTGGCCCCAGCCTCTTAGGCCAGCGCGACCCCTCCGGAATCAAAGACTCCGGTAGGACCGGCACGTATTCCTGTTCGGCCTGTTCCGGTCTCCCCACCAATTTTGATGGAGCCACCACCTAAGCAGCCTCAGGGAGGGGCTCCTTCGGAAAGAGGACTGGACAGATATGGGCCTGCCCCGTCATCTGTCCATCACTGTTGCCCACGATCGCCCTCCACATATTGAAGGGGACATAGGTGGGAGACCCTTATATCCCGATTCTTCAGACTCGGATACCACTGGTCTGCACTCACACCCCAATGATGAGTTGTCAGCGACAGGCTTGGAGGAAGGTCCTTCCTCTTTCCAGGGCATCCTCCACCTTATTTCAGAGTCTACTGGTATGCCCTTGGAGCCTATCCAAAAGAAGGTGGAATATCCTCTCACTGATGTCTTTAAGAAGGGGGATACCCCGACGGAGGCCTTCCCAGTGGCCGAAGCCATTGTTGGCCCAGCCCTTGAGCTATGGCAGTGCCTTGCCTCTTGCCCGGCTCTGTCTGCCCACATGGCTCGCAAGTACACTGTACCCATGGGGTCCTTGGCAGGTTTCACAGAGCATCCCTTGGCCGAGAGCCTTGTGACTGCCTCTGTGTTTGGATGCACAGGTAGCTCAGCGGATACTGACCGCCCTCCGGATGAGGAGCCCAAGAATATGGACTATTCTGCCCAGAAGGTGTATGCGGCCTCATCCTTGGGCCTTCGTTAGGCCAGCTCAGCAGTGATCATGGCACACTTCTCTCACGCCCTCTTGGGGTCACTAGATGAAATCCTCCCTCATCTCCCAGCGGACATGCAGACCACGGTTAAGCAGGTCCGTGACCAGGGCCGTGCTGTTGCAAAACAGCAGCTCCAGACGGCCTTGGATATTGGAGATTCCTGTGCCCACTCACTAGTAGCCACAGTGGCCACTCGCCGCAGGGCCTGGCTGAGGTTATCCTCTTTCACGGCGGATACTCAGCACAAGTTCACTGACGTGCCCTTCCTTGGCACTGATCTCTTCAGTCCGGGAGTGGCAGGTCACTTCCAGCGCATAGAGCAGTCCAGTGCCACCTTGGATGCCACTTTTGCAAAGAGTTCTTCGGGCAAGAACCAGCAGAACCGCAAGAAGAAGCCTTTTCGGCACTCTTCTCCTGTGGTTAGACAGCCCTCCTTCCAGGGAGGTCAGCAGCAACAGCAGGCTCAAGCTTGGTGCCCCAGGCCCAAGCAGTGTCCCCAACAGCCCCACAAATGAGGTTGAGGTGCCAGTCCAGGAGCCTCCTCCTCCTCCTCTAAGCCTGCTCAGTGACGGGTCAGGGGTGGCCACCCCTACACCCGTCACGCCAGTTCTGGGTCCTCCTGTGGGGGTCTGGCTCCTCCACTTTCTTTCCGCCTGGTCCGGTATCACTTTGGACAGGTGGGTCCTGGAAGTGGTCGGTCGGGGACTGCCTCTAGAATTTGAGCAGTACCTTCCCTGCTGAGCCCATGCCCCTCGGGAGGAAAGGATCTCAGTTTGCACTCAGTCGGCCCTTCGGGACGACATTTCTCAGCTCCTCTGCAAGGAGGTGGTAGCTCCAGTGCTGGATCCTCCTACAGACCCAGGCTTCGTGTCCAGGTGTTTCCTGGTGCCCAAGCGGACATGGGGGTTGGCGCCCCATCCTAGATCTCCACGACCTGAATCAATATCTCAGGTCTCGCACCTTCTGGATGGTAACTCTGAATCAGATCATACCATCTCTGGAGCGAAACATGTGGTTCTGTTCACTGGATCTACAGGGCGCGTTTTTCCACGATCCAATCCGTCCATCCCACCAGCGGTTCCTCCACTTCAGGGTGGAAGGGACCCTGTACGAGTTCCAAGCCATGCCGTTTGGCCTGTCATCCACCCCTCAGGTCTTCACCAAGTGCATCGCAGTGGTGGCAGCCCATCTACGGTGTCAAGGGGTTCAGATATACCCTTACCTCGATGATTGGCTCCTGGCGGGTTCCTCCCTGCAGGAGGTGGAGAGGTCCTGGGACTTGGCCCTCCGAACCTGTTCCCAACTAGGCCTCATGATCAACGAGGCCAAGTCAGAACTCGTGCCCTCTCAGATGATGGGCTTTATTGGGGCAGAGCTCGACTCTCGTCAAGCCAGAGCTCGGCTCCTGGCGGACAGGGCAGAGGTTCTTTTCTTCTTTGCCCAATCATTTCTGGTTGGGCACTTGCACCCTGCCCGGGACTTCCTGCGCCTTCTGGGTTACATGGTGGTGTGCATCTCAGTGGTCCATTGGGCCAGATTGCACATGCACCCCCTCTAGTGGGAGCTGGCCGCTCAGTGGACTCAGCGTCAGGGTCATTTCGACCAGCTGGTCACTGTCACCCAGAAGATGTGGGACACTCTCCAATGGTGGACTGTCCCAGGTCATCTGCAGGAAGGGATCCCATTTGTCCACCCCGAGCCGATGGTCGTTCTCACGACCGATGCCTCTCTCATGGGCTGGGGAGCCCTCATGGGGGACAACAGAGCTCACGGGTTCTGGACCCCCAAGGAGTCCCGATGCCACATCAACCTGCTGGAGCTCAGAGCAGTCAGAATGGCACTGTCAGCTTTCGCTCCTCAGCTCCGGGGTCAAGTGGTTCAAGTCCAGACGGACAATACCATGACCATGTACTACCTCAACAAACAGGGCAGCACACACTCCCATCTGCTATGCAAGGAGGCGCTCCAGATCTGGACCCTCCTCAGCCGGTTGGAGGCGGATCTCCTTGCCATCCATGTGGCAGGAGTCTTGAATCAACTGGCGGATGCTCTAAGCCACATAGGCCAGACATACCACGAGTGGTCTCTCCATCCTGATGTAGATTACAGCCTGTTCTCCCGTTGTGGCAAACCATTGGTGGACCTGTTTGCCTCCAGGGAGAACACCAAGCTGAGGCTGTACCATGCCAGCCCCCCTCAGCAGGGCTTGGTGCAGGGGGATGCCTTCTTGAGGGTGTGGACCGCAGGCCTCCTCTATGCCTTTCCTCCATTTCCCTTGATCCACAAGGTGTTACTCAAGGTGAGGAGGGACAAGGTGAAGGTGATCTTGATAGCCCCAGATTGGCCCTGCCAGTTCTGGTATCCAGAGCTCCTCAGCCTCTACTGCAGGGCCCCGGAGCGGCTTTGTACACGCCCGGACCTGATAATCATTGAGCCAGGGGAAGGTATTCCATCCGGACCTTCAATCCCTTCACCTCACAGCCTGGTACCTGAGCGGCTAGAGATCTTATCTGTGTCAGTCTTCACCATTCATCACAGATGGGTACTGGCCGGAGATCAGGACCCCACGGGAGCTTTTTTTTTTTAAAAAGTGTAGGCGGAGCCGACACAGCACCGGCGCCGCCCTCGAGGCTGACGTACTGCGTGGCGCTCGAGGGTTGGCCTTTAGGCTGTGTCGACTCCACCTGCCTACCAGTTCTTCTTCTCCTCCCGCCATCGAGGTTGCCTCGTGGGAAGCTTGTCTACAGTTTTAGGCCTTCAGCCTGTTTAAAAATCGACGTTCAGTCTGTCGGTCGTCTACCGGTTCTGGGTTCTGCCTCCACTCGACGTCGCCGGTAAGATCTTTCCTTTTACTTGAAATTCTGTGACGTCGAGTTTGTTTGTGATGTTTTTTTCTCTGTAGGTCATGTCTCGGTTGGAGGGCAAGAAGTCTTCAAAGACGGGTGGCCCCCCCATCGTTGGTGCCTTGCGGCTGAAAGTATTCCGTCACCGACCAGCACAACCGGTGTCTTCGCGTGTCTTGGCCGCTTCATGACATGGACTCATCGATGCCTGCTTCTCCATGGACGCGGGTCCTCGAACAGCAGCGTTGAAAGTGGGGCGAGCTCCGCCGACTTCCTGGGGTAGGGTTCCTTTCGTCGGGCTACCCGCGTCTCGGCCCTTTCTCTGGGTCCCTTCCCTGTTCTATATGGACCGAGGAGGAGGGAGCCTCGGCTACTTGTAGCCTGGCCATTGCCGAGGCTCCTCCCGCGGCGCAGGAGGCCCGTCCCGCTTCCTCCCAGGAGCAGGCGGGAGGCGCCGCCATGGCAATCGCCCCTTCAGGGGTGAAGGCTCCCCCGGTGTTGCTCCTGCGGCTCGGAAGGCCTGGGTCGGCGCTGTTGGAGCTTTTGGCGCCGTTTGTGGCGCCGTGGGCCCTGTCAGCGCCGTTGGCGCCGACTCATCGCTCGGCGCCGTGGGCCCTGTTGATGCCGTTCACGGGGCCGACGCTGCTCGCGGTGCCGTGGGACAAGATCCGGCGTCCTCTTTCGCCATGTCTCGCATCGGCACCATCCTCGGTGCCGAGGTTGAGCACGGCGCCGTGCCTTCACGGCTTGGTGCCGTAGGGCCTTTGGCTCCAGCTGTCGGTGCCATCCTCGGCGCCGTCCACGCTCTCGGTGCTGGTCGGTGCCGTGTTCGGTGCCGAGTCTGCCCTCGGGGCCGTCGTCGGCGCCGCTTCGGTCCTCGGTGCCGCTCGCGGTGCCGTGGGGCCCAGCGGTGTCGTGTCGGTGTTGAGGTTGCAGCTGGGGCTGCTGTCGGCGCCGTCCCTGTTCCTGGTACCGCCCCTGGTACTGGTGGACTTGACGGCGCCGCATCTGGCCCTGGCTCTGGACCTTTGGCTCGAGCTGCCCTGGTGCCTCCTGCAGGTCCCACCCGCGGGGGTGCGGAGGGCACGGGTGCCGTCTCGGCCACAGCTCTGGCTGCCGGGCCCTCTGGCAAAGTTGGTTCTGCCCGCCCTCCTACTGTTTGGCTCAGAGCTTCAGACTCTACCTCTTCGGAGTCGGAGTCGAGCTCAGAGTCAGACGGGCAGTCACACACTTTGGGGTTGTCTGCAGAGGAGGGTGCTCCTCTGGTCTCATCGACGAGTCGAAGCCAGGCCCCTACTGAGGAGAGTCAGGTGGCCCCCGAGGCTAGGGTCAGTGGTGCTGACCAGCAGGCAGTGGTGCGGGCCACCATTGCTCTGCAACCTGGCCTTGGGGGTTTCATCGACCCCTCGGTGGTGGTACTCCCTCCAGTGGTGTGTCTTGATTGCCCAACTTTGGGGCCCATCGAGAAACCTACAGGAGGGAAGGGTACTGTTCCCTGGGTCTCCCTTGAGGCTGCCCAGAGATGCCAGCTACCTAGGCTGGCCCTCTCGAGGAGGAGGACTCTCTCGGACTCTGAGGGGTCGAGGGGTGTGGGGTCGGCGTGTCGGCCTTTCTCTGGGGTCCACTCGGGCCCTGGACGGAGCTGAAGTGCGGATTTCCACCCTTCCCCCTCGGGTTCCTTTGAGGGAGTCTCATTCTTTTGAGGCAGGGGACCGTCCTTCTGGACTTTTACGGCCCCGGTCGCCTCACTGGGGGATTCTTCTGGGCACAGCCAAGGCAGTACCAACGTGGTTGTACAGCTGTCGGCTGTGAAGTCTTCCGGGGCACCCTCCTCGGGTGCTCATGGTCAACTCCCTAGCCCTGGCGGAGGTCAGCCGACTTCTTTTCTCGGCTCTGCCCATATCCCTCTGCCACATTCTCCTGCGCTCCCAGGCATTCTTGGTCCTAGCGGCCCTCTCACCTGGGAGCAGTTCAGAGCGGTGGCTGCCCGGTTCTCTGCCTATGTTAGGGCTATGGACAGCCAGGTTTTTCAACCTCCCCACGCGCAGCCACCCTCGGAACATATGGTGACCTCCAGCTCCTCATCTCCCTCTTCTGGGGGAGAGGAACCTTCTGTCCACATCTCTGTGGCTGCTGATCTCTCAGAGTATCAGTGCTTCCTCGTGAGGATGTTGGAGGACTTGCACCTTTCACCCTCTACTGTTAGCAATCCTGAGCATGCGGCGCACACCTTTCTAGGTGATTATGGCGAGGCCACCCTTGTGGTGCTGCCCTGGCCTGCTACCTTTTGGGAGGCGTCCTTGCGTTTCTGGCAGAGGCCCTTCTCCGGAGATCTTCCTTGTCAATCTTCACCATTCATTACTGCTTGGGTTAAGCGGAGGCGCACACCCTCTGAGGTTTTTTTTTTGGAGTCAGCTCCAGCGGTGCCCCTCTCGAGGGCAGCGTGCCGCGTCAACTGTGACGGCTGTTTAGACGCAGACTCCGCCTCCATCTCAGTTCTGTTTCTCCCCGTCGAGGGCTGCACCTGCTGCAGTGGCGAATAGTTTCTCAGTTTTACAACCTCAAGACTCCTCGTTTTCTCAAAGTTTCACTCAACACCGTATACCGGTAAGACCATTCCTTTTTCTTTCTATACTGCGATGCAGAGTGCTTTATTGCCTTTTTTTCCTTGTTTAGTTCGCATCATGTCCGGTTCGGGAGCAAGGCGTAAGTCGAAGGCGGGCCGTGCCCCTATGCGTCGGTGCTCCTGTGGCGGCATTTTCCGTCTCGGACTGGCATGATGTCTGTCTCCGTTGCCTGGGACCAACCACAACATGGAGCGTGTGATGCTTGTTTCTCCATGGACCGTCGTGTCCTCGAAGTCCGCAGCGTTCAAGCTGCGCAAGGCCCACCGACCTTGAGGATGGCGTCGCTCAGGGATTCCCAGGTAAGGTCTCTAGGCCCTTCCCCCGGGTCCCCTCCCGGGCCTATACGGTCCGCGGAGGAGGAAGCTTCCTCCTCTTCTCTTGCCGAAGAGGAAGCTTCTCTCACGGTGTCAGGGGGACGTCGTGGTCCCTCCCAGGGCCGTGATGGGGACACCACCTCGGCAGTCACCTCCTCGGAGGTGCAGGCTCCCCCAGTGTCAAGGCCCACCATTTCTGGGCCTGGCACCGGTGGACCCTCGACGCCATCCTCCGGTGCCGTTTTGGATCCGGCGCTGGTGATTGAGAGCGCCCGTGGCGCGCCGCCCAACCTTAGCGCGCGAACCGGTTTGTGCTCCCTGCGGCGCTGGGTTGGTCCGGCGGGAGCGGCGCCGTAGACTAACTGGTGTGGCAGGGAGCCAGGACCGGGCCTGGCTGTCGCGGTGGGCGGGGTCATCCGGCGCCGTCCTGTCACCCGGCACCGTTCACAGCGCCCGTTGCTCGAGGACCCCTGGGGTTGCCAGCATTGAGGTTCTGCTGGTCTCGTCCTCTTCGGAGGTCGATGACTCAGATGTGGACCCATCCTGGCACCCTGACTCTTCGGGGTCAGGGTCCCCGGTGGCACAGGGTGCTAGGCAGCGCAGCGGGCCCCTCCCACTGTCCCCACTCCCGTCCTCCCCTGAGGGCCCTCGGGCTAGGGGTGGCCCTGGGTCCCAGGGGGTGATGTGGTGGGGGCTGAGGAGGAGGCTCCCCCTCCTAGGGGGCCTGTGACAGCTACGCTTCCGGGTGCTGTTGCCTCCTCTCGGGGTGGGGGAATGCTGCAGTCGAGGAGGAGGGCTCTCTCGGAGTCCGAGGGGTCGAGGGTTGGGGGATGGTCGTCCCGGTCTCCGTGGCCACCCCTCGTGGGGTGGCTAGGAGCCGTAGCACCGAACCCCGCCCTTTCCTCTTGGGCCCCGGGGTTCCCTCCGGTGGCGTTGCTGTGGACTGCCCTTCTGGATCCATGCAGTCCCAGGTTCGTCACAGGGGAGGTTCCCCCTGGGCTCTTCCAGGCATCACATCCTCAGGGTCTCGTCTTGCGGCCTGGTTTGTTGTCTGGGATCCCGCCAGCTCGGGCTCCGTTCCTCGGATTTCAGAGCCCTGGCAGAGGTCAGTTGCCTCTTCATAGGTGCCCTTCTCCAGTACCTCTGCATCCACCCCCCGCTCTTCCAGGCCATGTCGGTCCTACGGGTCCGTTATCCTGGGAGCAGTTCAGAGGTTCTGCGGCGGCCTTCCCCTCATACGTTAGATACATGCATGAGCGGGTCTTTCGACACTCCCCACCGCCGCAGGAATCTTCTGGACATTCGAGCTCTCCATCATCCTCGTCTTCCTCCTCTGAGGGAGAGGAACCCCTTGCTCATCTTTCTTCCGACGCTGATTTCACGGAATATCAGCAATTCCTCTCGAGGATGGTGAGGGATCTTCGAATCTCTTACGTTAGGCGAGACAATACTGAACGGGAGACGCGTGAATTCCTTGGAGAATTCAGTGCCCAGCACCTGGTGGTCCCTTTCTGGCCTATCCCCTTCCAGGAGGCGTCTATCCGTTCCTGGCAGTCGCCAGCCGCCCTTTCTCCAGCCCCGGCAGACTGTCGTCGAAGGTATTGTGCCCCCTCGGAATCCCTGGGTACCTTTCCCAACCTGTCCTCGGGTTTGGTGTACCTAGAGACTCCTTCCGGGCGCCACCACCTGGCGCACGACCGCCCTCCAGATTCAGATTCCCTACAATTCAACCGATGGGGGCGAAGAGTGTTCTCTTCTTCTCATGCGGTGGCTTGCATTGCATCACATCAGGCTCACCACGCTGCCTACAATCTGCGTCTGTGGTCGATGCTCTCCCAGCTCCTAGCATCAATGCCTGATACGGAGCAAACCAGACAGGCTATTGCCCTCTCCGCTATAGGCCTGGAGCTGGCAAGACACCAAGCAAGGGCATCTTATGATGCCAATGAGGTGGCTTCCAGGCTTGCGGGGACAGCGATCTGCATTAGGCGGACGGCATGGCTCCGTCTGTCAAGGTTGTCACCCCTGGCCCGGCGTAGGGTGATGCGCTCTGCTTTCCGGGGGACCCGTCTTTTTTCCTCCAGAGCTAGGAGACTTTTGCAGGGGCTTCCTCCGTCTCCCCATCCTCGGGGGGCACCTCCTAGCTCTTCTCCCACTTAGGCTTCTCTTTGTGTTAGCCAGGGTCTTCCCCTTCTGTTCTTCACCAACAGGAGGCTGTGGGTCTTGTTTCCTCAGGGTTCTACCCCTCCCTTTTCAAGGGGAGGGCTTAGTACTCACCAAGCAGTAATGAATGGTGAAGATTGACAAGGAAGATATGAAAAGTGCATTACCTACCGTAATTCTTGATCTTCTCTTGTATCTTCTCCATTTATTACTGATACCCACCCACCTTCCCCTCAGTGACCTCCTTCTGTGGCGTCTCCCCCTCCCGTCTCATTCCTCTCTCCCCCCTTGGCCTTTATGCCAAAAAAAAAAATTAATAATTTTTTTCTGTTTTTTTCCCCCATTCTTGTGAATGGATTCTCTTTTTTTCCTCAAGGTAGGGGGGAATGAGTACGGTTGCAAATTTCTTTAATTCTGAGGGAACTCTTTCTGACTGCCCTATGATGCGATTCCTTACCTTCTTCAGGTCATGTAGTTTCACAGCCTGGTGGCCATGCCCTGTCTTGGCCTCCTCAAAGTTTGGAATCCCCCTGGCAGGTATTATTATTCAAGCTTTTCC
This sequence comes from Neoceratodus forsteri, assembly GCA_016271365.2. Classification (NCBI taxonomy): domain Eukaryota; kingdom Metazoa; phylum Chordata; order Ceratodontiformes; family Ceratodontidae; genus Neoceratodus; species Neoceratodus forsteri. The sequence continues at coordinate 1,628,878,028 of CM028131.1, read as the reverse complement.
AGCTGCTGACTGAACTTGTTAGCTCAATGGGCACTGTTCTCCCTCTCAACATGCCTCTTTCTTTCTTTCTTCTTCTTTTTCTTCTACTTTCCTCTCCCTCTCTCTGTTCCTCCCGTAGAGCCGCCCCGGAAAGGAGGCCCTGCTGTCCCTTAGGGTAGGAATTCTCTCTCCTCTGTCTATTCTCCATCGGCTTATTCCTTTTTCAGTTTATTTCCTTTCCTTTTTCTATCCCTCGGCTCTCTTGCCTCACTCTCTTTTTTCTTACACTTTATTTACGCCTCTCCGGCTCCAGAACTGAGATGGAGGAGGAGTCTGCGATGCACCTAACGCGCCTGGCGTGATACGTGGATCCTCGAGGGCAGCACCGTGAGTCAACTCAAAAAAAAAAACTCCCATAGCAGGTGCAGCCTCCAGCAACAAGCAGTAATGAATGGTGAAGATACAAGAGAGATCAAAATTACGGTGATGCGTAATTTTCATTTCCTGCCCTAGGGACCTCAGCCAGAGGTATTGCGCTCCCCCGGAGTCTCCAGGTTCTATGCCTCATCCGCAGTCTGGCTTGACGCATCTGGACACTCCTGATGGGCTTTGCGCCCTCCACCGTGACCGGCCCCCGGATCAAGACTCCTCGGATTTTGATTTTTGGGGGAGGAGGACCTTCTACTCGGCACGGTTGCTCCTTTCTATTTCCGCTCACCAGGCCCACTATGCAGCCTACAACAGGTTCTTGTGGTCCAGGCTAGGTCAGGTCCTAGCTTCTTTGCCTGACTCGGAGCAAACCAGACAAGCCATCGCACTCTCTGCATGTGGTCTGGAGCTAGCAAGGCATCAAGCGAGGGCATCTTACGATGCCAATGAGGTAGCTACCGGGGTCATAGGGACAGCGATCTGCACTAGGAGATTGGCATGGCTACGTCTTTCCCGGTTGTCACCCTTGGCCCGGCGTAGGGTGATTTGCTCTGCCCACCAGGGAACCTACCTTTTCTCCCGCAGAGCGAGACGGTGCTTGTCGGGGCAGCTTCCTTCCCCCGAGGGGACCCCGTCTCTCTCCTACTCTCAGGCCTCCCAGGCCCAGAAGGTTCCCTCCCTTAGTGTGTCACCCACTGAGGGCTAAGGGACTCTGTCCCTTAGGGTGTAAAGAAACAACCCCTTGGGGCTCGGGTACTCACCCATCTGTGATGAATGGTGAAGACTGACACAGATAAGATATGAAAATTACGTACCTACCGTAATTCTGATCTTTCTGTGTATCTTCACCATTCATCACAACCCCACCCACCATCCCCCTGGGGCCTCAGTCTCTGGGTCCCCCTCCCTCTGTGGCTCCCCCTCTCCTCTTTGGGAGCGGGGTAAAGTAGGGACACACAGGGGGGTATTCTCCTTCTAAGGGTACAGCTCGAGCGGCACTCCTGCTCTACTACATGTCTCCACCCTGATGGGGTGGGAGTTGGTGGTTGCCCTCCTCCTGTTCTCCTTCTGGTTTCCATCCAACTGTCTAAAAAAAAAAAACCTTTTTTTCACCAAACATCTTTCCTGAGAGAGTACTAAATCCCTGTACCCTGTCCTTCTTCCAGAATAGTCAACTCTGCTTCTGGGGTATTTGCCAGTTATTCTGTGCCTTGAATTCTGGCAGAGAGCTTTGCTACTCCTTGCAGTTCCTATACAATCTGGTGACGGACAAGAGTCTCAGATACCTTGATACCTCTCACTCTCTCATAAATTTTCTCCCCTACCTACCCTCCCTTCTTCCCCTTCCAGAGATTGGGGCCCCTACCCAATCCCCTTAGTCTCATCTCTTCTTTGCTGTCCTCTCAGTCGTTATTTCTCCTTTTAGTTCAGTTATCCTTTCCTTTTTCTGTCCCTTGGACTCTCTTGTCCCACCCTCCATCCCTTCCTCTTACCTCTCCGGCAACTCAGAACTGGTAGGCAGGAGGAGTCGTCACAAGCCTAACGGCCAGCCCTCGAGAACCACAGTACGCCGGCCTCAAGGGCGGCACTGGTGCTGTGTCGTGCCCGCCTACCCTTTTAGAAAAAAAGTTCTGCTGGGTCCTGATCTCTGGCCAGTACCCATCTGTGATGAATGGTGAAGATACACAGAAAGATCAGAATTCACGGTATGTACGTAATTTTCATTTCCAGGCTCTAGGTCTCTCGAGGATGTCTACACAGTTGTGCAGGCATCTCGTGAGAATCGACCAGGAAATGTTATGCCTTCAAATGGAAAAGGTTTTCCATTTGGTGTCAGGGTAAGAGTCTGGACCCCTTATCCTGCTCTGTGGCTAACATTTTAGACTACCTTTGGTCTCTCTCTCCAAAGGGGGTCTACGGTCATCGACCCTTATGGTGCAGCTGGCAGCCATTTCCGCTTACTGGCTGTGGGCTGGTCAGTCGACATTGGCACAGGAGACAGTGGTCAGGTGTTTTTTCAAAGGCCTGGATCACATATCCCCTCTGGTGCGTGAACCTCCACCTCCGTGGGATCTTTTGCTGGTTTTGGCAAAACTCATGGGCAAGCCATTTGAACCCATGCACAAGTGTGAGCTCTCACACTTGTCATGGAAGACTGCCTTCCTGGTGACTATCACGTCAGCCAGAAGGATAAGGGAGCTCCAGGCGCTTTTGATGGACTCCCCTTATCTGGTCTTTCACAGGGACAAAGTTGTCCTGCGCCGCCACCCGAAATTCCTTCCGAAGGTGGTGTCAGAGTTTCACCTTAACCAGGTGTTGACTCTACCGGTATATTACCCTAACTACATCTCGGACGCCGAGTACAGGCTCCATACCTTGGCCTTAGACATGCTGTCTCCTGCTACAAGGAGAGGATGGCAGAAATTTGGGGAGAGGTTCGCCAGCTGTTTGTCACCTACCCTGAAGCCGCTTCTGGCAGACCTGCAGCCAAACGGACCATTGCAAGATGGATTACATCATGCTTAGGTCTGTGCTATGAGTTGGTAGGCAAGGAGCCTCCCAGAGGGATAAGAGCTCATTCTACTCACCATACTGCTGCATCGGTAGCTGCTTCCAGGGACATCACTATTCAGGAAATCTGTCGGGCTGCTACCTGGAAGTCAGCAAACACCTTCATTACCCATTACCACATCGACCTTGAGTCACGTCGGGATGCTGGTTTTGGGGCCTCGGTTCTCCAATCTCTGTTTCCTAAGTAGGGGGTGAGCGCCTTGCCTCCCCCCTCCCAGAGAACTTCTAAGAGTCTGCCAAAGAGTGTGGATGAACAACATATCCATGCTCCTAGAAAAACAGGTTACTCACCTATAACAGTAGTTCTAGGAGTGGTGTATGTTGTTCATCCACACGCACCCACCCGAACTCCCTGGCTTTAGGCGCATCACATTGCTTCCAGCGGGCTAAGAGCTGGCGTCATGGCGCGGAGCCGAGGTATTTACCACCTGGGTGGGTGAGAGGAGCCAACTTGAAGACTTCCGGCCAGATTTAAAGGGGAAAGGGACATGCCAAAGAGTGTGGATAAACAACATATACCACTCCTAGAACTATTGTTGCAGGTGAGTAACCTGTTTTTTTTTCAACATTTTAACCCCAAATTTTCAGCATAGCCTTTTGGATACCCCACCTCATGAACAATACCACTGTCATTAGGCAACTCCCTCTCAAAAGGTGATTTTGCAGTCAGGTGGTCAGTTCACCTTTCTGACAAGATTTGAACATTTTCCTGCCCTTGTTCATGAGATGGGGTTATAAGAAGGCTATGTTTAAAATTTTGGGGTCAAAATATGGCAAAAATAGTAAAGTTATGACCATTAATTGAAATCTCGCTACACATGCTTGTAACTTTGGAAGTGTTTAATATTCTGACACCAGATCTTCAAAATGGCCTCCTTATTGTGCCACCTCATGTACACCACAGCTGTCATTTTTCAAGTCCTGGACAAAATATGTTTTTGCACCTCTAGCCGGAAATGGTGTTGCAGTTGCAAAACTATACTGAGAACCAACTCCAACTCATATAATAGTAATAACATTCAGTTAGTTGAAGTATACTCACAATAATCAGCTTCTGTGGACGATTAAATGCCTCGGTTTCGCCTCGGCATTTAATCATCCACAGAAGCCAGTTGTTGCTTCGTATACTCCAACTAACTGAATGTTATCACTTAAATAACTGGGTAGCATTTTCTCCCATAGGGAAACCCAGTTATAGATTGTTGTGATAACCTGTGAGTTATAATGGCGAACGCGCTGTGGGTTTCCCACATTGTGTGCATGCGCACACTGCTTCCCTTGTGCACACACTACTCCTCTCCATGCCTCCTTTCACAGCTCTTTAGTTGTTTAATGGCAGCTTTTACCTGCCAACACCACAGGCTGCAGTTTGTGTCCATATAGCTATCTCCTGCAATCAGGAAAACGTAAAAATTAAAAATTAAATGTAAAAAACCGCACTTCAGCCCAACTGTGCCTGAACTAGTGCTACCTGAACAAAGTGAGATGGGGAGAAGGAGGCAGCAAACACAAACAACAAGCACCAAAACTTTAAACATCAGCATCAATACTGCTTTAATGCCTTAAACAGCAGCACCTACTGCTAGTGGCCACACTGTTTCTTTTTTTAATATAAAATATCCAGGCAAGAAAACACTACCCAGCAATTATGTAAAACAATACATAAGTAGGTGTGCAAAAAAACTTGAATTCGGTGTGAGATGCAATTATAAACCCTTTGAGCTTCACTCTTGGGGTAAATGAAGTATCATACACCTCAGGTGTGTATAAAATTTTCACTATGCACTCCTACCCATGTATTATTCTGTATTTATTACATGTCCCAGTGGTGTAGTAGGGCACGAGGCCAAAGGCTGTCATTACACCCCTTGGAAGTGCATTAAAATCTTACGCTGCACACTCTGGAGGGGTTTAATACACTTAAAAATGGCTCTAAGCAGTTTTTTTGCTAAGGAAACTGGGTATCGGTATCTGACTGTGTATTTGTAAAGATTTAATGCACGGTCAGGTGATGTCTCTTGGTCAATAACATTTCTAGATTTTTCTTGCCATATATATGCATATATACACACACACACACACACATATATATACATATACATACATAGAGAGAAAGAGAGAGAGAGAGAGAGAGACATACAGAGCAGGATAAGTCATGAGAGAGAGAGAGGCAGAGACAGAGAGAGACGTACAGGGCAGGATCAGTCTAGATAGACTTATAACCAAAAACAGTACCTGTCCTGAAGTAGATATTTCAGTCAATGAAGTAAACTTTTTTAGAATAATTCATTGAGGCAGTTTCCATAACTTAATAAGGATTTATTCTTTCATAGCATTACTTCATACGGATACCACCCAAAGTTGCTTATATGTACCTGACCAGTGTATCACAGTGTGAGGTGATTACTAAAACTCATTGCAGTACCAAAACGTCAACCACTAGTACGACGTCAACCCTACTGTAACTGTTGTACCTGCAGGGGTTGTGCTTGGTAATTGGCTTTTGGTCTAGAACACTTACCTACTCAACACAAATTTTAAAAAAATACATTATTTAATAAGTTAATTAATAATAAACATTTATAAATCTATGGAAACCACCTACAAGAATCATTCAAAATGAAGTGCTGCTCAGCTGACTCACAGGGATATGTAGTGGTTTTGGTCACATTGAATAAACCTTCATATTTGGGAATTAACCCCCAAACAGAATTTATTAAAGGCATTTCTTGCCACATAAGTGAGACACCTCTAGCACGTGTGTCTTGCATCCTAATTGGGTAGGGGATCACTGATGTAGACAGATTTTTAATCTATAAATTTTCTTTTTATTTAACACATAAATATATATTTTGGCTGGGTTCCTCACCATAATCTGGTACCATCAAAGCGTGGGTTGTGCATTGTTACATTTGGCTAGTAATTTCTTTAATTTGGAACAAGACCTAGCCAGTCACAGTCAACCCCTGGTGTAATGTCATCATGCTCCTCAAGGAAGAAATACCCTGCTGGTGGCATCTGTGTAAAGAAGGCATATTTCCTTTTAGTACAGCTGTAATGAAAATTCACAGGAAGGGGCAACCATAGCAGTGTTCAGGCATAAAGAAAACAGACAGGACAGGGCAAGCCTAATGGTGTTCATGTGTATTAAAAATTAACATTGCAGGACAAACCTAATTGTTCCATGGGCAGACTAGATGGACCCTTGGTCTCCTTCTGCCGTCTTTTTTTTTCCTACGTTTCTATGTTCGGGTATAGTGCAGTCAGACAGGACAGGACAATCCAAACATTGTTCACATGTAACATAAAAAAACAACACAGAACAAACAAGACAAACCTTGCATTGTAAAAGTGTAATGAAAAAGAACATTACAAACAGACCTAAGGGTATACAAGTGCATAAAAACAGACAGTACAGGGAAAACCTAATGGTGATTTGGTGTGAAAGCAGATAGCTCAGACAGCATAGGGCAAATCTTAAACTCTGCAAGTGTGATGACAACAGAATACAGCACAACCTAACAATGTTCAGGGATAATAAAGACAGACAACACTCTGGAACCTAACAGTGTTGTGGTATAATGAAAACAGACAGCACAGGGCATAGAAACATAGAATTTGCCGGCAGATAAGGACAGCTTGGCCCACCCAGTCTGCCCATTTCCCTACCTAATGGATAAGCTGCAGATCCTAGTTAACCAGCAGCCTACTTCTTCCTATCCCCACCCCCTAGAATTGCCTTATGACTGTCCCATGCATGCTTGAATTCCACCACTGTTTTTGACTCCACAACCCCCTCCAAAAGGCCACTCCATGCATCCACAACCCTCTCTGTGAAAAAATACTTCCTTAAATTACCTCTGAGCTGCCCCCATCTTCAAATTGTGCCCCCTTGTTCTTGCACACCTCTTTTTTTGAAAGATGCTACCCTCTTGGACTTTGTTGATTCCCTTGAGGTACTTGAAAGTTTCTATCATGTCCCCTCTCCCTCCTTTCCTCGAGGCTTTACATATTAAGCTCCTTAAGTCTCTCTTCATATGTCTTCCGGTGCAGACCCTGCACCATTTTAGTTGCCCTCCTCTGGACAGCTTCCATCCTGTCTGTGTCTTTGTGGAGATTGGGTCTCCAGAAATGTACACAGTACTCCAGATGGGGTCTGACCAGCTGTCTGTACAGAGGGATAATAACTTCCTGTTTTCTACTGGTGATGCCTCTCCCTATGCATCCCAGTATCCCCCCAGCCCTCCTTGCTGCCCTCTCACATTGCTTGCCCACCTTTAGGTCATCTGATATGACTACCCCCAGGTCCCTTTCCATTTTTGTTGTTGTTAGTATCTCACCCCCCATTGTGTACTCTTCCCCTGGGTTTTTGTTTCCCAGGTGCATTACCTTGCACTTCTTAGCATTGAATCTAAGCTGCCATACATTTGACCATTCCTCCAACCTTGCCAAGTCCCTTCTCATCCTTTCCACCCCACCTTGTGCATCAACTCTGTTGCAGATCTTTGTGTCATCTGCAGATAGACATACTTTTCCTTCCAGTCCCTCTGCAATGTCGCTGATAAAGACATTGAAGAGGACCGGTCCTAAGACTGAACCCTGCGGTACCACACTAGTAACCCCCCTTTCTTCAGCGTGGACTCCATTTACTATTACTCTCTGAGTCCTATTCTCCAGCCAATTCTTTACCCAGGCTGTCATCTTGGGACCCACTCCCAAGCTGGCTAACTTGTATATTAATCTTTTGTGTGGGACTGTGTCAAATGCCTTGCTAAAGTCTAGGTAGGCCATGTCCACAGCCCCTCCATGATCTACTACTTTGGTCACCCAGTCAAAGAAATCTATCAGATTCGTCTGACATGCCCTTCCCACTGTGAATCCATGCTGCCTTGGATCCTGTGCCCCTCTGGCCTCTAGATACTCGACAATTCTTTCCTTCAGAAGTGATTCCATCATTTTCCCTATCACTGAAACTTAAGTCCTTGGGTGTGATGAAAACAGACTGTACAGGATAAACCAAACAGTATTCAGGTGTAATGAGAAGAAGACACTACAGGATAAACCTAGCAGTTTTCAGGTGTAGTGAAAACAGAAACAACACAGGGGAAACCTAAAACTGTTCAGGTGTGATGATGACAGAACACAGAACAAACCTACAAATGTTTAGATGTAATGAAAACAGACCATAATGTGCAACCCAACAGTGTAGTGGTATAATGAAAACAGATAACACAGGGCAGACCTAACAGTGTTCAGATGTCATGAAAACAGAAAACACAGGGCAAACCTAAAAGTGTTCAGGTGTGATGACAGCAGAACACAGAATAAACCTAAAAATGTTTAGGTGTAATGAAAACAGACCATACTGTGCAACCTAACAGTGTAGTGGTCTAATGAAAACAGACAACACAGGGCAGACTTAACACTGTTCAGGTGTGATGACAACAGAACACAGTGTAAATTTATCCATGTTCAGGTGTGATGGAAACAGACAACACAGTGCATATCTATCAATGTTCAGGGCAAACCTAATAATGTTCAGCTGTAATAAAATCAGACAACACAACACAAACCTACAGTAGTTATGTTCAGGTATAGTAAAAGCAGACACAGCACAAACCTAATGGTGTTCAAGTGTAAGGAAAACAGACAATATAGGCAAACCTAGCAGTGCTCAGGTGTAATGAAAACAGACAACACAAGGCAATCCTAGGGGCATTCAGGTGTAGTAAAAACAGACAGCACAGGGCAAACTTAACACTGTTCAGGTGTGATGACAACAGAACACAGTGTAAATCTATCCATGTTCAGGTGTAATGAAAACAGACAACACTGTGTAACCTAACAGTGATAATGAAAACAGACAACACAGGACAAACCTAAAACTGTTCAAGTGTGATGGAAACAGCACAGCACAGATCTAACAGTGTTCTGGTGTAATGAAACAGGCACAACAGGGCACACTTAATGTTCGACTGTAATAAGATCAGACAACACAACATAAACGTGGTATGTTCAGGTGTAACGAAAGCAGAAGCACAGGGCAAACCTAACTGTGTTCAGGTGTGATGAAAACAGACAGCACTGTGCACGCCTAACATTGTTCTGATGTAATGAAAACAGAAGCATAGGGCAAACCGAACTGTGTTCAGATGTAATGGAAACGGACAATATGGTGTAAACATATTAGTCTTTAGATTAATGAAATCAGACAGCACAAGACAAACATAATAGTGTTCAGGTGCAGTGAAAACAGGCAGCACAGTGCAAGCCTAAAGGTGTTCAGGTGTAATGAAAACAGATAGTATGGGGCGAACCTATTGGTGTTCATGTGTTATGAAAACAGAGGATATGGGGCAAAATGGGGCAAACCTAATGGTGTTCATTTGTTATGAAAACAGTCAACACAGAACAAACCTAAAGGTCTTCAGGTATAAAAAAAGAAGACAACACAACACAGAACTAACAGTATTCAGGTGTAATGAAAACAGTTCAGAAGCAGCAGATGCCTTCAGAACATTAACAAAACAATATTTTGATACAGTTCAACTTATATTTCACATTAATTCTGTATTTCTTCTCCCCATTATTTATTACTGATGTCATTTGCATGAAAGGAGGAATTCATTTACTTCTGTTGCTAATTCCCTACATGAGGTCATAATACACTGCTTGTGACATCACAGATGCTCCTGTGGCAACAGATTGTGATGTCATAACAGAGGATTTTGACTTGAAGTAGGGGACTTGAATACTGAGGAAGATTAAAAAGGATAAAGATATCCTCAGAAATAAATAATGGAAAGGATAAATCTATAGATGATATATGGAATACAAGCTAAATTGTAACTAAACATTATGTTCTTCAAAGTTTTCTTTGTGGCATCAGCCACTGTTTCACACAGCACAAACCTATAGGTGTTTACGTGTTATGAAAGTGGACAACATAGTGCAAGCCTAAGAGTGTTTAAATCTAATGACAAGAGAAACATGGGGCATACCTAACTGCATTCAGGTGTAATGGAAACAGACAACAAAGTGTAAACTTAGTAGTCTTTGGGTTGATGAAATTAGGCAGCACAAGACAACTGTGATAGTGTTCAGGTGTAATAAAAAACAGACAACACAGCATGAACCTAAAGTTGTTCAGGTGTATTGAAAATAGACTACACAGCACAAACCTAACCGTATTAAAAACAGTCAATAGAACACAACCCTAACAGTGTTCAGGTGTAATGAAAATAATTGACACAGAGCAAATCCATTAGCGTTCAGGTTTAATGAAAACAGTTAACAGCACAGACCTAAAGGTGTTCAGGTGTAATGAAAACAGACAATGCAGAGCTGGTCAGTACAAAAACAGTGGAGAGCTTCAGAAGAGAGCGGAAAAGACACAAGGGGCTGGTAAAGGGAGCAGGGGAGGGTAGGAATGAGGGGAGAGGGACATGAACCTCTAGAGGGAATGTACTATCTCACAGGGCAGACTAGATAGACCATAAGGCCTTTCTTTGCCAGCAGATTTCTATGTTTCTAGGGCAAACTAAGAGTTTAGATATAATTAAAACAGACAGCACAGGATAAACCTAATAGTGTTCGAGTGTAATTAGAAAAGAAACAGCACAGGATAAACCTAATGGTATTCAGGTGTAATTAAAACAGATAGCACAGGATAAACCTAATGGTGTTCATTTGTAAAAACAGGACATGATAAACCTAATGGTGTCCTGGTGTAAAAACAGAGCAGGATAAACCTAATGGTGTTCGGGTGTAATTAAAACAGATACCGCAGGATAAACCTAATGGTGTTCAGCTGTGAAAACAGAACATAATAAACCCAATGGTGTTCTGGTGTAAAAACAGACTAGGATAAACATAATGGTATTTGGGTGTAATTAAAACAGATACCACAGGATAAGCCTAATGGTGTTCAGGTGTAATTAAAACAGACAGCACAGGATACACATGATGGTGTGCAGGTGTTACTAAAACAGACATCACACTGGCCTGTTGGTGCTGAGGGTTGAGGCGCTGGACACCACACCTCGCACAACGGTGGCGACCGGGTTCGGGAATGAGCCCGGGTCATCGGGGGTTGGAAGGGGAGGACTAGGATCGCGCATCCATAGACAGCTCTCCTAGTCCTGGGGTGGGATGGGGAATTGCACCTGCTGCTGGCCCTGAGGGACACCAGGAGGCACTGCAAGTGTGGTGTTACTGGAGGGGGAGCGTGACGGATCTCTGCACAGTCTACACGGATGTCATTGCATGTCCAAGCTCCGATGGGGAGAAAAACCAGGAGGAAAATGGTTGGACGTGACCGAGCAGCTTGATGGCCGTGCCCTGCGATGGCAGGAAGACTGTCGTGGAATCACGCTGGGGGTGTCCAGGGCCGGCCTAGAGTGGTAGGGTAAGGGGAGCCCTCCAGCAGGTCGGTGACGGCCGTACCGATACCCCCCCATCATGCGAGTTAGCCTACTGCTCTCCCAGTGGGCAGGGCTGGCAGCTGGATGCCTCCACCAGTAAGACGCTGCAGCAGGCATATAAATAGGGAGGTGATAAAAAAAATAAAAGAGACATCACAAAATAAACCCGATGGTGTCCCGATGTAATTAAAACAGACAGCACAAGATAAACCTGATGGTGTTCAGGTGTAATTGAAACAGACAGCAATGGGTAAATCTGATGGTGTTCAGATACAATTAAAATAGCACAAGATGAACATGGTTGTGTTCAGGTGTAATTAAAACAGACAGCACAGGATAAACCTGATGGTGTTCAGGTGTAATTAAAACAGGCAGCACAAGATAATCCTGATGGTGTTCAGGTGCAATTAAAACAGACAGCACAGGGTAAACCTGATGGTGTTCAGATGTAATTAAAATAGCACAAGATGAACATGACGGTGTTCAGGTGTAATTAAAACAGACAGCACATGATAAACCAGACGGTGTTCAGATGTAATTAAACTGTACAGGATAAACCTGATGGTGTCCCTTCCTGGGACTATGCAGTTGGCATTTTGTAATAGACTTGAACTAAATACTGAACATACATCACACTCTGACCCCCTGAACCAATTATTAAGCTTACAAATAACATAAATATACCTGACGCTAGAAAGAGGAATAGAGAAGATGATGATGTAGAACACAATGATGACTGGGCCCTAGTAGATGGCTCAAGGGCACATAAAAAAGGTCAAAGAGAGGAGACCAATTTTACATTACCACCCATAATTCCTTCTCAGCACTCTCCTTATTTATGGATAATGAGTTAAATACAGATGATGCTGATGCATATTGTGCATCAATACCAAGCTATTCTGAAACCCCCTCACATGACTTAATCGATTTAAATCAGACTCCTATTCAAAATGCCCTCATTTGACTTAAGGTTCCTTCTACTCAGCGTACAACAACAAATGGAGATGATGGATCCTGTTCTGGTTCTTTAAAAGTGGTCCCCCTCCAAGCTTCAAGACCTTTCCATGGATACTTCTGTTACTTCAACCCCCACAGTCCCACCTCGACAAGTGTATGTACTAGGGGATTCTATTATAAAACACCTTGACAGGGCTATTTGTAACTCTTATAAAATTAATCGAACTTGCTTTAGCTTCAGGGGTGCCAAGGTCTCAAACATTACAGAAATAGCTACTAATATTCTAGATGGTGCTGGACAGAATCCTTTGGTAATTGTCCATGCAGGAACCAATGATATAAATTGCACCAGCCCCTTACAGTTAAAGAAAGACTTTGTTGCCCTAAATAATTTATTGGTTGAAAAAGGCTGCACCGTGTGTTTTTCGGAGATCCTCCCGGTACCAAGAGCATCGGAGGATATTACCTACAAAATAAAAAAAGACAACTGAATGGTTGAGGAAGTGGTGTTCTAAACAAGACATCCTATGTATCCCTCATTGAGAAAATTTCTATGACAGGGACTCACTCTTCTGCTGGGATGGTTTGCACCTGAGCAGAAGAGGGAGTACGATGTTGGGAAAAAACCCTAGCCATCACAATAAAATAATTGTTTAAACTAAGTTGCTTGGCGGAGATTAGACATGATTCTAAATCTCTTAATAAAGGCATTAAGCATGGTACTAGCTGTTCTGCCAACTCAAACCAAGCAGCTATTTTACTCACTCACACTCACATACACACAATAACAAAACAATAAGTACAGCAAGCCAAAGCTTTATTGTAACAAAATATAATACAAAAGGTTATACATCACCGATTCAATAAAGCATCATCCAAGCCCTCTTCAATGGCTGGGAAGCCCCCTTATCCAGCCTGGCTAGAGATCTCTCGAACCGGGAACTGGCCCCACAGCATGCGTCCACCTGCAGGGAGGCTTCAAAACCAGGCATCTGGAAAGTCCCATTTTATATGTTTTATCTGGTATTTAGAAATGCTAAACCACCATGTCCTAAGCACTGGCCAGGTGCCCAGAACATCACGAGTTCAGCATGACAAACACCACTTATTCTCATAATAAATAGTTGGCATTCGTCAGATCATCATGCCCTAAACACTGGCCAGGTGTCCAGAACATCATGAGCCAAACAATGCCAGAGATTCCAAAAGAAAAGTCTCACAACATCTTGTATTCTCATAACATCTTGTACAAAACATCTTATATAACTATGATTAAGCATTAAGCATCATACAAAATGGAGTGACAATAATCAACACAACACATATATATATATATATATATATATATACACACACACATCATTCGGTCCTTTGATTATTGTGAATACAATTTGCATGAAAATGGCATCATAAAAGGTTTATCCACATAGTCTCCTAATTCTATAGGATAAATAACAATTTCACACAGTTAAAACAAACAATATCACTGCAATTATTAAAATCGGATGGATCAATCTGTTCAATACTTTAGTGGCAGAAGGAGATCATCCAGTAAATATGTCCCACCAATGGTGAGTAGTTTCAGTTTGTATTTTTGAGCCTAATTCAATCACTTGGTCTGCCACTATCACGGTTTGCATTTGGGTTTGGATCAATGTTTTATTCCTAATAACTTTATTAGAAGATACCGATATCCAATTAGTGACTGGTATCCATTGCTTAAACACGGTCCTCCATATAAATTCATTATTACTCATTAAATCACTTTGTGCTTTGTTCTTTTGTGTTAATGCATATATTTTTTTTTGCATAGTGCATCCTGTCCAATTAATAAACTGCGATATGTTCTGGAATGTGCTTAACTGCAAAGCTTGTGACATATTAAACAATTGCAAGAATTCTGCATCGTAATCTAACGTTAACTTCTGCGGATTAAAACAATAGGCATCCATTGCGCTTGTAAATTAATGAACTGTGATACATCTGTCCCTGCCACTTTTAACTTGTTCGCTAATGATTCTATATCTATGCTATTCAATATTCCCACACCAGCACCAGTGCCACCTAGTAATGTATCATACCAAGCTCGTCTATTTCTACACTTATGACTAGAAGCAAAGGTTATATTAAAATTAATAACATTCTTTTGATACTGTTAGCTACCGATATGCAAGTAGATGGCACTTTAACAAGCTATCATTACTAACAATAGGATGATTTCTTAATACAGTAATATAGTCTACCCAAGTAGTTCTATTTTCTATTACAGTTGCATTCATGCAAAACAAAGTATTTACATTAACTAGTTCAATGGTTTCGTTAAAAATGTCTGATTGATTCATGCAACAGTCTCGTCCTCGGTGAGGAGTTATCATGCACATGTCTGATAAGTTGCAGCATTTAATAGCAGTCTTATTCTGCAAAGAGATTTCATCTGTTTCGTAGGCATATTGTACATATAATCGTCCTGGGCCACCAGTTGTCATCCAGAGATTGACCCCTGGTGAAAATGTCATGTTCAGTACCACACACTTCTGTCCGGATGGGCAGCTAAAGTTCCCCTGGGTTCTATCTTTGGTATCATTTTTCCAACTCCAGGTTCCTTTACAACCAGTGTCATTACAGTTAACCCTTTGAATCCTTCCTCCAGGGGTAACTAGCTCTGCCAAATGGACCATAAGACACACCAGCATTCCTTTTAAAATCCATTGCTGGACCTAGAAAGACACAAATTTCATTATTCTCAAAGATAACATTTATGTGCAGGCACGTATTCCCATTTTTCTTTCCCTGATCTGATGACTAGCACAGTGTTGTCCTTCCCCATGGCTATCACTTCAGCCAGCTCCGGCGGGCCATTTGGACTAGTGATCCACACCCTAGCTCCATTATTAAAATTGTCAGTGGATCCAAACCCCTTGTCTTCTCTTACTGTCAAAAGCACGGGGGCCTCCCCCTTAGTAATCAACAACTGTGCAACCCTGTCATGTGGCTGGATAAGAAAGCTGAAAAGACAATGGACATACATACACAACTCTACCCTCCAGCGTAACTGATTACTTACTGAGGGCAGAAACCCTTGTACCAATAATAGGTGTGAGATTCAACTGTTTGCACTAGAGAAAACAGAAGGGCTTGGGCTGGGTTATGCTGTTAAAATACCTTGGGTCTTTTCTAAAACCTGTAAATAAGAAACAATTATTGGCAAATACACATTTTTTTACCCCTTTGGGGGAACAGTGATGTACCTTGCAACCTTTGTGGGTATTACACTGGAAGGGAGGAAGGGTAGCTTACCCCCTCCCTCCAAGCTCCTACTGGTGGAAGACACAGCTCGAGGTGCAAGAGACAGCTCGAATACTGTAGCAATAAAAAGGTTAGCTGTGAAACACAGACAAACAACAAAAAACAAACACACACCAGTTTAAAAATAAAACAAGATTATTTCCATAGGATAAAAGAAGCCAAGCGTCCCTGGGTTCCCTTATCCTAAGCATGACAAAATGTCAGCTGAGTTTATAAAAAATCCAGATTGATGGTAATACCGTACGTACGTATCTCTTAGAATGCATTTCAAAAAAGACAAAAAAAATGATTACACCTTGGTCACACATAAAAACAAAAGCCATTGTTTTTAACTGTAGATGGTAAACTCTCAAAAACAGATGTAATAGTCCTTTTTTCAAAATCGTACTATATATATATATACAATAAAAATATGGGGAGATGATGAATAATTCTCCCCTTCCAGCTGGAGTATTGCCTGTGTTGGCTGCAAGTCAGAGAAAGTGAGACGAGAAGAAAAGTTTGTTCCTCTTCACTTAGAATACTAGTTTTGCAATAAAAAGTCAAATTACATGGTTCACTCTTGGTGTGCTTTCATGAAAACATACATTTTGTGTGAAAAGTTGTGCTTTAGGCATGAAATACACATCAAGTTTGAACTGGTAGTTGAAACACAAGAAGGTCAAATAACGTGCAAAAGGTCACAGTGTGCATGCAAGGGTCGTTCAAACCCAGCCATTCCTGTAGTGTCCTTGAACACCACCAATATTAAAATATCTTTAAATAACAATAGAGCACACAATTAAACCTGCCAAGACAGTACACACACATACACATACACAAAAGAAATACTTAACACAAAATAAGACTGACATTGTTTCACACCAATTTGCTGAGGTAATGCCCATAGTTCCATTAGAAAACTGTACGTGGTTTAGATATATGTGCTGTCTCCTGCCTGTCTTGTAACACTGACAATTTTAAACCAACACATTTATACATATTGCCATGCCAAATCTTTCTAGAACAAAACACTTAAACACATTTTAACTCCGTTAAAATGCAGTACAACTATACCATCTGTAAGTGAACACATCTCGTATAACATGATTACACCTTTTGGCACATAACTAAAATAAGGCACTCTGCCATTTTGCAAAAAGTTTCCGGTTTTATGATAAAGCCATTTATAGCTGTTAACACATTACATTTTCACCTAGCAGTGGCTTGGCACGTTGCTTGCAAACTACAACTCTTTCTGCACATTGCAATCTATATGACGTCATAACTCTTCACCATCAACACTACCTGCTCCACCAAACAAAAGTTCTTCACTGACCCTATCTAGGCAGCACAAATGTTCCATTAAAAATATAGCCAATTAAAACAGTCAGCTATGAGGCAAAGAAGCTTCTTCTTTCTTTTTTTTTTTTTACTGTAACATGTGCACTGAAGGCAGTCAATCCTATCTCGCAACCTTGACAACAGAACATAATTACAGAACACAGATATAAGCTAGAAAATATGCATGAGAAAGACGGAACATTACCTTGTTTAGTAAATGTATTAACAGACAGACATAAAACAACTTTAAATAAAAAAAAAATTCAGACTTACCTGGTGCCAAGGTATTTTCTTCTTCTTTTCCTATACACTAGTCTGAGTAAGAAAACTGACTGCAGGACCTTCATGATAATTTCCAAACACTGCAGCTATTAACCCTTTCAAAGGTTTTAACCCTTTCAAAGGTTTTCTTTTGGCCATTTTAGTAACCTGCCAAACCAAGTCTTTTTCCAGAGCTCTGGTTTGTAGTTTAAAAATAAAACAAACAAAAATCTCTAACAGTACTAGGTTGAGATCCATCTGGTAGAGGTCCCCAGTACTTGGGTTTGGGATCAAATGTTTCAGCCTCTATAGGAGGCAAGGGAACTTGAAATTGATACAAAAACTTGGAAACTACACAGATAGGCAACATGGGGGAGGATTTTCAAATCATCCGATCTGTAGTCACCTACTGTCGTACATCCACAGTAGTTTATTTTTCTTTCTCTAGATGTTGCTTATCTAACTTCACTTAATCAGCCGCTGCTTTTCTCCTAAAGCAGCCTGAACCAGAAAGCACACATTGGCTCTAACAGTATATACTTGCAGCAAGCACAAATTACAAGTACAAAGGGCAGTTGCCCTACTTGTTTGAGAGACTCTTTCCTTAATACATCTTTCCACATATTCTTTCACAGTTTCATCAAAGAGAAAAGATAAAAAAAAAAGAACTCATCCTTTTTCCTAAAAATAGACATTTTATTTTCGAATCCTGCCGACTACGCCAAAAATGTTCTGCCAACTCAAACCAAGCAGCTATTTTACTCACTCACACTCACATACACACAATAACAAAACAATAAGTACAGCAAGCCAAAGCTTTATTATAACAAAATATAATACAAAAGGTTATACATCACCGATTCAATAAAGCATCATCCAAGCCCTCTTCCAATGGCTGGGAAGCCCCTAGTCAGCCTGGCTGGAGTCTCTCGAACCGGAACTGGCCCCACAGCGATCGTGCCACCCTGCAGGAGAGGCTTCAAAACCAGGCATCTGGAAAGTCCCATTTTATATGTTTTATCTGATTTAGAAATGCTAAACCACCATGTCCTAAGCACTGGCCAGGTGCCCAGAACATCACGAGTTCAGCATGACAAACACCACTTATTCTCATAATAAATAGTTAGCATTCGTCAGATCATCATGCCCTAAACACTGGCCAGGTGTCCAGAACATCATGAGCCAAACAATGCCAGAGATTCCAAAAGAAAAGTCTCACAACATCTTGTATTCTCATAACATCTTGTACAAAACATCTTATATAACTATGATTAAGCATTAAGCATCATACAAAATGGAGTGACAATAATCAACACAACATATATATATATATATATATATATATATATACACATATCACTAGCAAGACTTGTAATACAATTTTGTTCAATGCCAGATCCCTAAATACCCTGAATATGCTATAATTAGAGGCTAAATGTTCCCTTTTAGATCTGAGTATTATTGCTGTCACTGAAATTTGGTGAGATCCATCTTCAGTATGGAGCAGAGAATTTCCCAACTATAAGCTTTATTATAAAAATATGAATGATAGGGCTGGAGGAAGTGTATGTCTATATATAAGAAACAACATCCCCACGCGTGAGATTGTATTGGAGACAAATAGGAATCTCTCTGGATTTCTGTTCAGTTAAAAGGTCAACCAAAGCTCACTGTGGGTGTATGTTATAGACCACCCTCAGCTGACCTACAATATACTACTGAACTAATTAATATAATTTCAGATATTGTCCATAAAGGGGAAGTCTTATTATGGGAGACTTTAATATGCCAGGCATTGACTGGGATACAGTTACAGCAAAAACTGAACAAGAGAAATTATTTCTGTCACTAGTTATAGATCAAGGTTTGGAACAATTAGTACAACAACTAACCAGGGGAACTAATATTCTTGATCTAATTATTACAAACACTGAAACCAAATTTTCAGATTTGGCTATTGCATCTCCAATTGGTAACAGTGACCATAATTCAATACAATTTAGTATTTACACCAAAATCCCAAAACCTATATGCAACATAATATATAATGATAACAATAAAGCTAACTTTACAGAAATAAACTTAAAAATAAGTAATTTTAACTGTGAGGAAATATTTAATAATTTGCCTATTAAAAAAGCTTAGGAATCATGTTTACTTTTTATTCACCAATTAGAAGAACGCTATGCTCCTAATAAAAGTAAATATAACAAAAAAGGTAAAATCCCAGCCTGGTTTACAAAATCTGTTAGTAAACAGATTAAAAGGAAAGAATATCTTTTTAGGAAGCTTAAAAAAATATTCCAACCCTACAATCAGATACAAATATAAACTTGCAGTTTCAGCATTAAAGAAATCTATTAAGCAGGCCAAACTCAAATATGAATTTAATTTGGCCCATTCTAAATCTAACTATAAATCTCTTTATTCATACATTAATGGAAAAAAAAAGTAATTTTAGTGCAATAGGACCACTTCAGGTAAATGGTAGCCAGATTAATTCTGACCAGGAAACTGCTAACCACTTCAATAAATACTTCTGCTCGGTTTTTGATAAAGCTGCTCCTAATGTCACAATATGTAAAAAGAATTCCCCTTTTACACCGTTAAACATTACTGAGATTTCAAGTGCACTATCTTCTCTCAAAAAATCTATACGCCCAGGTCCTGATAATATTCATCCAAGATTCTTGACTGAGACATCTTCTGCACTAGCTCTTCCACTTACCTTACTATTCAATAAATCATTATTAGAAAATGAAATTCCGGATGATAGGGGTTATGCTATAGTGACACCAATTCACAAAAAAAAGGAAATAAAGCAAATATTGAGAACTATTGTCCAATTAGTATAACTTCTATCATTTGGAAAGTACTGGAATGTATAATCAAATCCAGAATTGAGGACGAAATGCAGCAGCTTTCTATACAGGATATTTCTCAGCATGGATTCAAATCAGGATATTCTTGTACTACTAATTTAATTTCTTTCTATAATAAAATAAGTAATTATCTTGACACAAATATTCCATCTGACATTATTTTACTTGATTTCAGTAAAGCTTTCAACAAGGTGTTCCATACATTGCTTATAAATAAACTTCACAATTTTGGTTTTTCATCTTATTTAATTAACTGGATATCCCGGTGGCTGTTCAGTAGATCACAGAGGGTCAGAATTCATGGAGTTCTGTCTAAACCTGGAAAGGTAACAAGTGGTATACCTCAGGGCTCAGTTCTTGGTCCAATTCTGTTTAATGTCTTCATATCAGACATGAATATTTTCTCAGATAATATCATTTCAAAATTTGCAGATGATACAAAACTTGGGGGTACAGTTGATTCAATAGCAAACATGCTATTGTTACAATGCCATTTAAAATATATTGAACAATGGGCTAATGCAAATGTAATGACTTTTACCAATGCTAAATGTGCAGTACTACACTTTGGAAGAAACAGTTTGAAGTATAACTATTTTTTTAATAATACTAGTCTTAAATCGGCAGTCAGTGAAAGGGACTTGGGTATCCTGATACATTATAAACTGTCAACAAACAACCATTGTAACAAAATTGCCAGAACATCCAATATAATCATTAAACAAATTAGGAGGAGTTTTGTTAATAAATCTGAACAGTGTTTATTGCCACTTTACAGGGCTTATGTTAGACCTCACTTAGATTATGGATCCCCTTTTTGGAACCCTTACCTTAAAGGAGACATAAATCGTATTGAGCTAGTTCAGAGATGATTTACAAAAATCATCCCAAAGTTAAATAATAAACCATATAGTACTAGACTTAGTAAGACAGGTTTATATCCTCTTTCTTTAAGAAGAAAATGGGGTGATATCATGTTAACTTATAAACTAATCAAAAATCCATAATTTTTTTTATGTATTATTTCTTCTGAGCTCCCAGCTTCTGCCTTCAGTTGTCCCCCAGCGTGCCCTCCCCCGAAGGTTAGACCCACTCCCTTGTGCACCCCATGACTTACCCTTCATGGCAGGGTGGTGGGGAGTGACTCAACCCACCCCAAACGGATCCATGCCAGGGAGGTGCCTTCTCGGAGGTGGCGAGCTGCGGGGACCATGTCAGCCAGCTGGAGCTTTTTTCTGCTTTTCTCTCCTTGTGAATGGCAGGGCATGCAATGACGCCTGCGGTGTGAGCGCGTCTGCCGGTCTCCTCCCCTTCAGCTGTAGCATTGGCACGCTGCCCCCCAGCAGCCGCTAGGGTCCATTGGAGGGCTGACAGCTAGTGTCCTCCCACCCCGGAGAAGGAGAGCAGTCCAACGGATGCTCAATCCTTCTCCTCCCTGCCAACCCCTGATGACCCGTGCTCGTTCCCGAACATGGGTCGCCGGCGTGGCTTGAGGTGAGGCGTCCAGTTCCTCAGCCCTCAACACCACCGGGCTGGCTAAAAATCCATCATTAATGGAACAATGTGGGCTATCATTAGCCAATAAGTGTACAGTAGGCAGGATGCATAACCAGCAGCTCAAAGTAAACTGGGCAAACACTAAAAGACATGACAACTTTTTTAGTATGAGAGCTGCTAAACTATGGAACATACTTCCTCAAGAGAAAATTAATTCTGCATCTCTCGATATATTTAAATCTCAGTTAGACAAATTGCTCAATTTAACTTATAATTTACAGTGACCCTCAGTTGAGGGGAACAGTCATGACGGGCCTTGTGCCTTCTTTTGTCCAGTACAATCCAGTAAATCCAGTAAATTAAAACAGACAGCACAGGGTAAACCTGATGGTGTTCAGGTGTAATTAAAACAGCACATGATAAACTTAATGATGTTCAGGTATAATTAAAACAGCACAGGATAAACGCGATGGTGTTCAGGTGTAATTAAAACTGATGACAATGTTCAGCTGTTACTAAAATGGATGGCACAAGATAAACCTGATGGTGTTCAGGTTTAATTAAAACAGACAGCACATGATAAACCTAATGGTATTCAGGTATAATTGAAACAGAAAGCACAGGATAAACATGATGGTGTTCAGCTGAAATTAAAACAGACAGCAGAGGATAAACCTGATGGTGTTCAGGTGTAATTAAAACAGACAGCACAAGATAATCCTGATGGTGTTCGGGTGCAATTAAAACAGACAGCACATGATAAACCTGATGATATTCAGGTGTATTTAAAATAAACAGCACATGATAAACCTAATGGTGTTCAGATGTAATTAAAACAGACAGCACAAGATAAACCTGATGGTGTTCAGGTGTAATTAAAACAGACAGCATAGGGTAAACCTGGTGGTGTTCAGATGTAATTAAAATAACACAAGATAAACATGATGGTGTTCAGTTGCAATTAAACAGCACAGGATAAACGTGATGGTGTTCAAGTATAATTAAAACTGATAGAAGTGTTCAGGTGTTACTAAAACAGATGGCACAAGATAAACCTGACGGTGTTCAGGTGTAATTAAAACAGACAGCACATGATAAACCTGATGATGTTCAGGTGTAGTTAAAATAAACAGCACATGATAAACCTGATGATGTTCAGGTGTAGTTAAAATAAACAGCACATGATAAACCTGATGGTGTTCAGATGTAACTAAAACAGACAGCATAAGATAAACCTGATGGTGTTCAGGTGTAATTAAAACAGACAGCACATGATAAACCTGACGGCATTCAGGTGTAATTAAAACAGACAGCACAAGTTAAACCAGACGGTGTTCAGATGTAATTAAAACAGGCAGCACAGGATATCCTGATAGTGCTCAGATATAATTAAAACAGACAGCATAGGTTAAACCTGATGGTGTTCAGGTGTGATTAGAATAGCACAAGATAAACCTGGTGGTGTTCATGTGTAATTAAAACAGACAGCACATGATAAACCTAATGGTGTTCAGGTGTAATTAAAACAGATAGCACAGGATAAACCTGATGATGTTCAGGTGTTACTAAAACAGACATTACAAGATAAACCTGATGGTGTTCAGGTGTAAATAAAAAAGCACAAGATAAACCTGACGGTGTTCAGGTGCAATTAAAACAGACAGCACATGATAAACCTGACAATGTTCAGGTGTAGTTAAAACAAACAGCGCATGATAAACCTGACGGTGTTCAGATGTAATTAAAACAGACAGCACAGGATAAACCTGATGGTGTTCAGGTGTAATTAAAACAGACAGCATAGGGTAAACCTAATGGTGTTCAGGTGTAATTAAAATAGCACAAGATAAACCTGATGGTGTTCAGGTGTAATTAAAACAAACAGCACAGGAGAAGCCTGATAATGTTTAGGTGTAATTAAAACAGACAGCAAAAGGCAAGACAACACAAGACAGTTCTAACACTGTTCAAGTGTAATAAAAACAGACAACAAATGGCAAACCTAATAGTGCTCAGGTGTCATGCAGTCAGATAACACAGAGCATACTTAATAGTGTTCAGGTGTAATGAAAGCTGACAATACGGGACAAACCTAACAGTGTTCAGGTATAATAAAAACAGATAGCAGAAGGCAAACCTAGCAGGGTTCAGGTGTAATGCAGTCAGACAACACGGGGCACAATTAACAGTGTTCAGGTGTAATAAAAGTTGGCAATACAGGACAAACCTAACAGTGATCAGGTGCAATGAAAACAGATAATTCAGAGCAAAACCTAGAATTGTTCAGGTACAATGATAACAGAAAACACAGAGCAAAGCTAACAACATACCTCTCAACCTCATGCATCGCAATTCTGGGACAAGGCTTAAAAAATCAGGGACTAGTGTCCAAAATCAGGAATACAGCATAAAAAAATGTAATATTTGCTCAGCAGTTCTGCCTTAATCTTTGGCTTAGTGTAAAAGGCATTTTCTGAAGGAGAACTAGACAGTAACACTAAAGTACAACATTATTGTATGCTTTGAATCCCTACTCTTCTGCAGCAAATTTAGGATCGGTGGTGGAAATTTTCGAGGCAAAATTAGGGATGTCTGAAAATCAGGGACAGTTGAGAGGTATGCCTAACAGTGTTCAAGAGTTATAAAAACAGACAGTGCAGGGCACACTTAACAGTGCTCAGGTTAAACCTGATGGTGTTCAGGTGCAATTAAAACAGACAGCAAAAGGCAATTAAACACAAGGCAATTCGAACAATGTTCAGGTGTAATGAAAACAGATAACACAGAGCAAATCTAAGTATTCAGGAGTTAGGAAAACAGACAACATAGTGTTCAGGTGTAATGACAGCAGACAGTACATAGTAAGCCTTAAGGTGTTCAAGTTTAATGAAAACAGCAAATGGAGTGCAACTCCAACAGTGTTCAGGTACAGAGTTAACAGACAATATAACGGCAGCCTAATGGTATTTAAGTTTAATGAAAACAGCTAACATGGCACAAATCTAACAGCGTTCAGGTGTAATACAGACAACACATTGCATACTTAACAGCATTCAGTTGTAATAAAAACAGACAGCACAGAGCAAACCTAATGGTGCTCAGGTATAGTGAAAGCAGACCACACAGGGAAAACTTGACATTGACAATGAAAACAACAATATAGTGCAAACTTAAAGGTGTTCTAGTGCAATGAAAACAGACAACAAAGAACCTAACATTATTCAGGCGAAATTAAAAAAGACAACACAGCGTAAACCTAACAGTGTTCAGGTGTAATGAAAACAGACAGCACAGCACAAACCTAAGTGTCCAGGTGTACTGAAAACACACAACACAGGGCAAACCTGAAAGTGTTCAGGTGTGATGAAAACAGACAACACAGGGCAAACCTTATGCTGTTTGTGTAATGAAGTCAGACAGTACAGCACATAACTGACAGCGTTCAGGTGTAATGAAATCAAACAGCACAGAGCAGTTCTAAGCGTGCACAGTTGTTAAGTAAATCAGGTAGCACAGGGCAAGCCTAACAGTGTTCTCATATAATAAAAATGGACAGCACAGGGCAATTTTAACAATGTTCAGGTGTAAACAAAACAGCAAGGAAAGGGAAAACCTAACAGTGTTAAGGAGTAATGGAAAACAGACAGGACAGGACAAACTTAACAGTGTTCAAGTATAATGAAAACAGACAGCACAGGGCAATCCTAACATTGTTCAGGTGTAATGAAAACAGGAAAAGGCAAACCCAACAGTGTTTTGGTGTAATGAAAACAAATGGTAGTGTGCAACCCTAGCCATCCTTTAGAATATATAGTTAAAGGGATTCCGCAAGTACTTTCATCCATAGAGAGTGACAACTGATACCCAGGACAAAAGCAATGAAAAAAGTTAAGTGTAATCAGAGAAGTGGGAACCTAGACACTCACTAGGATAGATAAATTCCCTGGATCACTAACTGCTCAGAGCCAGTTAGAATTCAGGACTGTGGGCATCTATAAGAGAAATAAGGTGGAGCAGCTAATCTGGAAGTGTGGCAGCGAAGACAACAAGAAGCACATTTGGACTATGTGGCAAAAGTAAAGTGTTGATCATTGTGTTTAAGGGAGCCTACAAGGTTACCTTAAAAATCATTGGAAGTATGAAATTCACTTTGTGTTATTGTCACTGTGGAGGTGTATTTATAATAAACCACAACATCCCCTGAGAAACAGAATGATGTCATTTTAGTCTTAGCACAGATTTCCTCCTGCTACAAGAAGGCATTATGAACATAGTGGTACTCTGTGCAAAAATACAATTCCACTACCAGAATTCCTATGAAAGTCAGAATTTCATTTCCGAGACATTTCAGAATGCACTTTGGCTACTTTTGTAAAATTCCAACTTAGAACAATGGAATTATTGTATGTATTTCAGACTGATGTATTAAATTGCAGAATGAAATTCCACTGAACAGATCCCTCTATTATCCATACAACTGCTGAATGATTGTATATATTGCGGGCTGATGTACAGAACTGTCATTCTGCAGTTCATGCGTATCATTCTGCAGTTCAGTCAGAAAATTTCAGGGCCAAAATTCGTGGGACACATTCAGAGAATTCAAATTTCGCCAAAGCTGGAATTTCAGAAAATGTCATGAGATTTTCACAAATCTGGAATTCACAGTTTACGCCCAGATCTAGTGACTATGAATTCACATCTTATTACTTTTTAAATGAAAAGCTTTTCTTATAGGGTTTGGGGTAGAAATAATTTGAGTTTCAGAGCATGAGCCACAAAGCCCCCCCACCATTAAGTGGGTGCATAGGTTGGGACAGAAAGCACGGATTCCCCTCTTCTTTGGTGTGGAAGCCTCCACACATCTACATACTATAGCACTAGCTGCAGAATACTGTCCAAACTGATTTGTGGATTTATACGGGCAGTCAGGATTGCTAAGTGGGTGTGGCCCTTTTCCACAAAAATCCTCAGTTCCAGATGCATGCTGCAAAGTCAGCCAGGAGAGCGCTGAAGATACACAAAGGGGTTCTGAGCAGTAAGCATTTTGTGACCCCTGCCTAATCCCAGCACGTTTTACATCCCAAACAGGCCCCCTCCACCAATTGTCCTCTCCCCTGTATGAAGGGCTAGGAGGCAAGGTGGCAGCTTTTTGTTTTGTTAATTTTTTTTTTCGGTAGAAGAAGGAAAAAGGACAGCTGTATCAGACACTCCTCTGCTCCAGTGGAACTGGGGATCCACTCTCTAGCGAATCCAGGCTTCCTACTGGAATCCTGGTGTATGGCCCAGCTATGCTTCCCCCTTCCACAGGAATGCCCCCTGCCCCTGTATGGACCCCTGAACTTGTGGACTGGGGCAGCTGGGGACTGAAAATCCCATCCTTTATGGGATGGGATTGGGAGGGGGTGCAGCTGCATGAGCTGGCAATGTGCAAATCACACGTATGCCAGTCCTGCTGTCAATTTTGGACCTAAGGATTAAACTGACATCATTAGAATATTGTAGGCCTGAACAATCAGGAAAGGAGCAGCAGTGAATAAAGCAAATTGGTACAACCCTACAGTAAGTCTGCAGTCCTTTTTTTTTAGTTCATAATTTGTTTCACTCTTTGCCATCCTGTTGCCCCTGTGGCACCCCTTTAGCCCCGGCATCGACTTTCTTGCAGTCTTACCGTTTATCCACCACTTGCACAGGGCCACATAGTGGGGAGTGGCCTGCTGAGTCAGTCGTGCCTGTGGGGGTGCCGGATCAGGTCTGGCCATTTTCCGCCTGAGGCTTCCTCCTCAGAGTGTTTGCATGTAGTTTTTCCTCCTGAAGTTTCCTCCCCAGAGCATCAGTGTTTAATGCGTGCATGCACCTGTTGGCACACCTGTGTGCTGGTGTCTGCTGACAGCCCTACTTTCACTTGTGCTACCACCTGGCCTCTGCCAGGTGGTAGTCATATAGTGAGATGCAGGATCCTCCAACCCTGAGGGAAGAGAGCTGTCCCTGGGATGCTCAGTGCTCCCTCCATCCCTCCCCTAGATGGCCTCCGATGACCCATGCTTGTTCCAAAACACAGATTACCAGTGTTGCAAGTGCTAGGCCTATTGCTGTGCTGAGAAGCTGGCTTTAGAACCTTTTTTATTTTACCATTTCTGTTGCTAGTACAAACTACCAGTAAAAATAAAGCAACCAATATTTTAAATTGAGACAGTTGCATAAAAAGGAGGAAGGGGAGACTAGAGAAGAGGGTCCAGTGTGTGGAAGTGGCTTATGTTATTTTGATGTGGCACAAGACTGTGGAATTTGACTTGGGTATAGAGAGTTTCAAA
The DNA here is from genome assembly GCA_016271365.2 of Neoceratodus forsteri. Lineage (NCBI taxonomy): Eukaryota > Metazoa > Chordata > Ceratodontiformes > Ceratodontidae > Neoceratodus > Neoceratodus forsteri. The sequence goes on along the minus strand of CM028131.1, from coordinate 1,628,850,086 downwards.
TTCAGCCTCCATTGTTGAAGGACCTCACACCCCCCATCCCTTTCTCATTTGAACCCTGGCTTGGCACAACAAGCCCATGGACAAGTGATGAGAAACTTCTAATTTGGCTAACTACAATTGGTCATCACTTCCCATCAGCAGGAGGATAGCCTGATGTATTGTGCCACCTTAGAGAGCTCTCTAAAGGAGACATCCAGTGTACTGAGAAATCTGACTTCCCATTGCCAGAGAAAATGAGGTGGTGCAGGCTGAGGTCTCTCTCTGAGAAGCTGCTATTCTGCAGATGTTTTGACTTTGAGCCATGCCTATCCATCTTTGGGAAGTAATGTCTCTGTCACAGAATATTTGCTGACACACACCCTGCTTCACCTTTGTGTTTTCCCCCCTTTCTTGAGACTCAGTGCTTTGTTAGTAGAATGTTACTGAGGTGGGCGGGGATGGGAAGGACTGCGTCTCTCTCATTAACAATTTCCTGCAGCTCATCTCTCTCTCTCTTTCTGCCTTTCTTTAAAGCGAGCTGACACCACCAGCAGCGCAGGCTCTTCCTCCTCCACCACGGTAAGACTGGTAACCGCCACGTGCTCCCACCTGATTCCTGCTTCACCCAGCCCCAAAAGGGGTCTCTCTCCCTAAGCCAGCTAGAACTGCATGGGGCTGCTGTATTTGTGATGGTGTCTGTGAGGCTGTGTCTGTGTGATCAGGGAAGCTTTTCCTTTCTTCTGCTATCTGCACTTCTGTGACTCCCAACCTGATGTGAGCTTCTCTTTTGGCACAGTTACCCTTTGTCCTGTGTTCATATTTTTTGTTCACTAGCAGCACTGCACCTACGAGGTGTCTCTACTCATGAGGGCTAAGTTGGTTGGTATTTCGTGTCAGCATCAGGTGGCATCAGATCTGTTACTATTTCATATTTGTGCAGACAATCCTTCTTGACAATATGTGAACTCAACAGGCTGTGACACAACATGGCATTTAGTTACTGATATATTTCAGGTAGATGGGCTGTATAGTGTTAAGGAATTCACATTATTTGCCCAGTTAAAGGAAACCACCATGCAAATGATGCCAAAGTGTCACTACTGGAAAATGTTAGGGCATTGTTCAATAAAAAGCATCGCGCCTGTCAGTGGCTCAGTCCCTTCTTCCAAAAAACACTCATGATAAAGTACACAAATCTGAGTCACGAGTATGTGCCTGTCAGATCTAGGCTACAAGTCCTAAAACCTGAGATACAAGTTACCTTTAACCCCAACCGTACATAAACTTAGATAAACAGTATTATTTATGAAATAAAGTATGTTAAGATAAATTTCATTTAAAGCAAAGTTGCAAGAACTCACCATGACAAGAAATGGCTTCTATAAATTAAAAAAATAATGTGTTTGAAAATAACTAAAATTAACACTGGTGGAAAACAAAGGAAGGAGCACATGACTCATGGGTCAAACAGCTTGATGAGGGAAAAAAAATTGTAGTTGCAGACCCAGTTACTCACCCCTCCTATTTTCCTCACCATCCTGGAAGTTTTTATTACACACTGCATGTGTGCATCGAGGAAGGGGGCTTCAGCCTTCTGACTGGTTATTTATAGATATTGAGACCAGTTGGGGGGGCATAAGGGGACACTGACCTTATGACTGGTACATTATAGATGGAGGAGCCAGCAGAATGTGCTCTTGGGGGACATTTACTTGTGATTGGTACACTATGGACCGGGGGACTTGTAGCAGGGTACCAAAATATCTCACTGATATAATATATTACAGTCGGGGATTCACAGGGGGACACCAGCTTTATAACTGGTACATTATAGAAGGAGGAACCCATAGAGAAAGATAAATGAAGTTAAGGGGAACATGGTCTTGTGACTTGTACTGTTTACTACTGTTCATATGATATGTACATACACAAGAGATGGAGGGACCTGTAGGGTGACACTGGCCTTGTGACTAGTACTGTAGACTATAGGCAAGAGTGACCCGTAGAGGGATACACAAAAGATAGGGAAACACTGACTTTGTAACTTGTACTGCTCAGCACAGATGGAGTGACATGGGGTGGGCACTGGCCATATAATTTGTACACCATAGATGGAGACATCTTTGGGATGATACTGGCCTTGTGATTGGGTACTGTAAACTATCAACAGAGGAACCCTTAAAGTGATACATGATGTGTAGGGATACAAACACTACAGTATGTTACTTGTACTTTGTAGACAGAGGGGATCATAGGGTGACACATGAATTATAGGGATACCAGCTCTGTGATCCACCCATTGTCATCTGGAGTCCTCCCACCTCTGTTTCATTTAATCTTGACTCCCTGATCATTTCTTTAGCCACCTCATGGACTGTAACTGCTGCTTACAGTATCTGTTAGAAACCCTTTGGCTCCTTATCAACTGACCTTTATCTGACTCTCAGTGCCCTAATCATCCACACCAGCAAAACTGCCTATGGTCATCTCCAGAATATTACCAGTTTCAACAGTCACTCAACCGCTACTTTGTGCAATCTGTGAGCCATGCCCATGGAACCTTTAACTTGGGACTAGTGTAACTTTCTGTATGTTACTCGAGTCAACATTCACTCCACCCACCTCTGCCTAGTCTTCAAGCCATTCCCTTGGAACCTTACAGTTAGATTGGTGCAGTTCTCTGTATATTACCAGTGTCATTCACTCAATCCCACCTCTGTCTAGTCTATGAGCTATGCCCTTGGAACCTCACACTTGTACTGGTGTAACTATATGTTACCAGTGTCAACATTCATTCAACCTCACTGCTGCCTAATCTGTGAATTGTACCCTTTGAACCTCACACTTTGACTTGTGTAAATCTGTAGATTACCTGTGTAAACATTAACCCAATCCCACCTATGCCCGATCTGTCATACATGCACTTGGAGCCTCACACTTGGATTGGTGTAACTCTGTACATTACCATAGCCAACATTCACTCAATCCCACCTCTGCCAGATCTGTGATCCATACTCTTGGAACCTTACAACTGGACTGGTGTAACTCTTTGTATATTACCAGGGTCAACATTCATGCAGTTGTTCCTCTGCTCCACTTTTCAGTCTCACTTGTGTAACCTCACACTTAGAATGGCATGAATGTATACATTGTGCCTCCTAAATTACTGTACCAGCAAGCCAATTCACAGTGCATAAACAATTATTGTGCCTGCCTTCTCACTCACAGATGCCAACAGGAACTTGTGTCTGTGGGTGCCCACCATATGGGTGAAATGGGGAATACTCCAATACTGAGTGCCCCAGGGACATGTAGAGTGGGGTGCCTCCCTTCCCCTGATACTGAGTACCCCAGGACCAACTCTAATGGAGAGCCTCCAGTACTGAATTCCCATGGACTGGTCACATTGAGAACCTTTCCCCAGATGCTATGTGCCCCAGGAAAGGTGGAATGGAGAGTCTTAACTCCCTACACATAGTACTAACTGAAGCACAATGCTTAGACTCCATAGTTGATAAGACAACAGAGATCTAAACATATGGTCCCCTTGCTAGTTTAAGAGTTCATTTTGTATTGTTGAGGATTACAGAACTGTTCACTATTATCCCCTGGGCACAGTTTAGAGCCTTAGCTCTAGATCAGACATCCTGTCTACAACCCCTCTTCCCATCTCACTGTACTGTGATAACATCATGAGTCTTCCAGCCTGAAGTGTCATGATGTCACTGCCAGCCTTATGCTGCCAATTGTATCACTATCAGCATTCCACATGCCTGATGATGTCACTGACAGCCTACACTACCCACTGATGTCACTGTCAGCCTTTTGCAATCTGATGATGTCACTGGAACTTCAAGCCTTGCAGACCTGATGATGTCACAGTCAGCCTTTCGTTGACCAGTGATGTCACTGGTAGTCTTGCATGACATAATGTTGTTGCTGTCAACCTTCTGCAGCCTGATGATGTCACTACCAGCCTTGCAGGCCCTATGATGTCATTGTAAACTCTTATTTATGACAGAATTACAAAAGACTGAAGACAAAAGACTGTCTCTAGCACCATCACTAGAGAAACAGAGTTGTTTTAAGTGTAACTGTGTAACTTATACAACTATGCAGTTCAGGGGAAGTAAACATTAACAGGTCACGCAAATTCTGAAAGCCCATAAAAATATTTTTCAAACAAGGCATTCGGGTTGCCTGCAGGTGTCAGGAGGCCAGAAATATAAGTCTAAATCATCCATAAATGAAATCAAGGTAGCAGCCTTTTCATGGAATCTTGAGGAAGAAAGTAATGTTACCGAGGGATACGCTGTATGTTGTTAATTACAGCTTGCCTCTCAGTGAAGTAACTTTTTGCTTCAAGATCCCATGAAATGGCCACTGACTTGATTTTGTTAAAACAGGATTTAGCCATTTACATTTTAGGACTCCTGACACCAGCAGGCAGTCCCAGTGCCTCGCACAATTTCATGGGCTTCTCGGAACCAGAGTGACCTGACAGGGTTTAATTCCCTTTTAAGATATTGTTGTTGGGGCAGTGCTTTCATCCCTCCAGTGCTGCCTACCCACCATGTAACAGTGCTCTTTGTGTGAATGGCTTCCAGAATCCGGAAGACAATGCCAGGATATCCATTACTTTCTTCCGACTTTTCCGGGTGATGCGCTTGGTGAAGCTGCTGAGTCGTGGGGAAGGAATTCGCACGCTGCTCTGGACCTTCATCAAATCCTTCCAGGTGAGGAGCGGAGCCTTCAGCAAACCTACAGGTATCAACCCATCCCACATGTGGGGGAAGGGGGGACTGGGCTCTAACAACTGATAGTAGTGACCACTGCAGAATCCTGCATTCACAAAATCTGGGAACAGAAAGTGGTATGGGCCACTGCACCAGGGGGTGGGCTACACGCAGACGAAAAAGATTACCCTAGATACATGCAGAAAATACAATGTATGGGAACGTTTCTACCAAGAGATCTTATTTAGGAATTATATACAAAGAGAAAGCAATCTTAGTCCTGAGATCATTCCTTGGAGAAGAGCACGGGTCTTGAATGAAATGCTGATTCTAACTTTAGTCTATTTTCAGCATGCATTTAGGTATTTCATTCTAGTTGCACTCACAAGACCAACCCGTTATTATTCAGTCAGAGTAGGGCATTCACAGGTGTCAACAGGCAGGTGAAATGCAAGCAGCTCCGTCGAGAATGGTGATCCTGCTGAACAATACATGGATTTTGTCTGCACATCATGCCCTGTGATGCTCCAGTCATGACTGCATGACATATTTCTATTGCAGGAGAGTTGACGATCCCTATTCTAGATGGTGCCAATGTGCTAGCTGTTCTGATTGCTCTAGGTATGGTATTCCAAAGATCAGATGCTCTAGAAGCCAACAAAAGTCCCCCCAGTTGTTATGAATCTTTGGAATGAACATGTTTTTGTTAGTCTGTGACCTATTGTTATGGGATGGTGGATTGTCGGAGGTGATGGATAATTGTTTCTAATGTGGAAGGTTAACGTGTTGTGTCTGACTGTGAATTTGTGTTTGATCCCATTACAGGCTCTGCCATACGTAGCTCTGTTGATAGTTATGCTTTTCTTCATCTATGCTGTGATCGGAATGCAGGTAAGTCTCTCGTCCATTGCAATCCTGATCTGTCAGTCGGCAAAGAGGTGGGTACTTGCTCTCTCAAGTGGGCCAAAGTGGAAATCACACTGTACACCTCATATCTTCTCTGTGTCAGTCTTCACCGTTCATCACTATTATGGGTATCTGGCCGGAGGCTAAGACCTGACCCTGCAGGCAACTGTCAGCTCTGAGGGAGGAGGTAGCCCACCTCCAGGCTGAACTGGCAAGGACTAAGGAGGCCTCCCCCACTCAAAGAGCACCACTGCCACAGAGGTTGCCAAGTATGAAGAGCAGTTGGACCACAGTGGGTTCTGGGAGGGTACGGGTGGTGGATCAGAGGCGAAGCCCCCTAGCTGTACCTCTACACAAACCATATGCCAGTCTGGCAGAGCAAGGTTCCTCTATGATGGCACCTCAGTGGAGACCAAGAAGAATGCTGAGGACACCCACAAGGGAGACCCACAGAAGGGTGGCAAGGGACACCACAGGGGAAGTAAACAGCTTCTGATAGGGGACTCAATTGTTAGAGGGGTAGACCTGGGGAAGGGAGAGGAGAGGGAAGTAAGGTGCCTGCCTGGTGCCATGGCTTGGAGGGACAAGAAGCGAATCCTCAGAATTGCAGAAGCAGCATGACAGGAGAGGGAATTAGATATCATTGTCCACCTTGGGACAAATGACCTAGCTAGGCATGGGATCAGTGCAGTGCAGGGTGAAATTGTGGAGTTGGGGAGGGGCCTCAGACAGGTAGCAAGCACAGTTACCTTCTCAGAGGTGCTGCCAGTCCATGGCAGGGTTGAGGCTAGGGTACTACACACCATGCAGATTAATGAATGGTTGCAAATCTGGTACAGAGCACAGGGCTTTGGCTTCATTGGGGACTGGGGGTACACCTGGAGAGATGAAGGTTTATAATGGCATGATGGTCTGCATCTGTCCATGAAGGGAACCAAGATCCTAAGTGACAGGTTTAAATGCTTCCTTGCAAGCTTTTAAACTAGCCATGGGGGGAGGTGCTAATAAGAGGCAGGAAATTTCAAGCCTCCCCCCCACAAAACTTGACGGGTAGTAAAGTAAACACTGAGGTACAGTGCTCAACAGAGGGCAGGACAGGGGTAAATGGAAAAATAGACAAAGGCAAAAAGAGCAGGCATGGGGAAAAAAGGATAAAGCCAACATTAAATGGAGGGCAATGAGTACCAATGCCCATAGTCTGGGAAACAAGCTTCCTGAGCTAGTAGCCTTGATGGAAGATGAACACTTGGATATTGTGGCAGTCACAGAAACAATGGTACACGGGGAACCATGACTGGGATGTCAACATACCGGGGTACACAGTCTACAGAAGGGACAGGGGGGGGAAAAGAGGAGGTGGAGTAGCTCTATACATAAGGGAAGGGATCAAAGCTACAGAACTAAAAAGTAAAGAGGAGGACAAGAGGCACTCTGTCACCTTGAGACAGGAATGGCATCACAATCCGCACAGGGGTTGTATACAGACCCCCATCTCAAGGGGAGGAAATGGACAAGAAAATGATAGAGGACATTCTTAAAATGGCTGAAAAAGGGGAGATACTGTTGATGGGGGACCTGAATATGCCAGATGTTAACTGGATGACATGTACTGCAGCCACATCCAAGAGCAGGGTCATTCTCGATGCTCTGCAGGGGGCAGGCCTTAGACAGCTAGTGTTGGAACCCACTCGGGAGGAAGCAATACTAGACCTGGTACTCTCCAATGGAGAGAGGATCACAAATTTAGAAATCAGTAGACATCTGGGAACAAGCGACCACCGCACAGTGTGCTTCACAGTAAGCACAACCATGGAGACAAGCCATACAAAAACACGCATACTGGACTTTAGAAGGGCTGACTTTGGCAAAATGGGTGAATACCTGAGGAATACACTAGCAAATGGCCAAAAAAGGAGGGGTGGAAGAACAATGGAGAAAAATCAAAACTGCCATCATAGAGGCAAAAAGCCTTTGTGTGAAACAGATAAAGAAAACAAAGCGGAGTAAAAAACCACTATGGTTCTCAAAAGAGGTGGCAGGGAAGATTAAGGAGAAAAAGGCTGCATTCAAAAAGTGTAAGGCATCACAGAAGGAGCACAACAGGGAACTGTATCGATTAAAGCAGAAAGAAGTGGGGAAGGCAGTCAGAATAGCAAAAGCCCAAACTGAGGAAAAAATAGCCAAGTCAGTTAAGAAGGGGGGATAAAACCTTTTATAGGTACATTAGGGAGCATAGAAAGGTTAAGTGAGGAATAGTGAAGATTAATAAGGGAGAGGGGAGGTGGGTAGAGGGAGACAGTGAAAAGGCAGAGATACTGAATGAATACTTTTGCTCAGTATTCACAAAGAAGATGAGGAGGAGTTACCTAAACCAGACAATAGAAGCACTCTGGGTAGGGGGTTGACACCAGTCCATTTACAGAAGAAAGAGTCCTGAAAGAACTCCCAAACTCAACGTGGACAAAGCAATGGGGCCTGATGGGATTCACCCAGAATCCTAAAAGAACGAAGGAGGACCTAGTGACACACTGACCACACTTTTAACAAATCATGGGAGGATGGGGTGGTACCTGAGGACTGGAGGAGGGCAGATGTGATTCCCCTTCACAAAAGTGGGAGCAAGGCAGAAGCAGGAAACTACAGACCTGAAAGTTTGACCTCAGTGGTAGGGAAAATGATGGGATCACTTCTGAAAGAAAGAATTGTTGAGTACCTAGAGGCCAGCAGGGCACAGGACCCAAAGCAGCATGGATTTACAGCAGGAAGGTCATGTCAGATGAATCTAATAGATTTCTTTGACTGGGTGACCAAAGTAATAGACCAGGGAGGGGCTGTGGATATGGCCTACCTAGACTTTAGCAAGGCATTTGACACAGTCCCGCACAAAAGATTGATAATCAAGTTAGCCAGCCTGGGAGTGGGTCCCAGGGTGGTAGCCTGGGTTGCAAACTGGCTGCACAACAGGACGCAGAAGGTAATAGTGAGTGGAACACATTCCAAAGAAAGGGGAGTCACTAGTGGAGTACCTCAGGGCTCAGTACTGGGTCCAGTCCTCTTTAACATCTTTATAGGTGACATTGCATTGGGTCTGGAGGGAAAGGTATGCCTCTTTGCAGATAATACAAAGATCTGTAACAGAGTTGATACACAAGGTGGGGTAGAAAGGATGAGAAGGGACTTGGCAAGGTTGGAGGAATGGTCAGACATATGGCAACTTAGATTCAATGCAAAGAAGTACAAAGTAATGCACCTGGGAAACAAAAACCCAGGAAAAGAGTACACAATAGCAGGGGAGGCACTAACAACAACAAAAATGGAATGGGACTACCGGGACTTGGGGGTAGTCATATCAGATGATCTAAAGGTGGGTAAGCAATGTGAGAAGTCAGTAAGGAGAGCCAGGGGGATACTGGGATGCATAGAAAGGGGCATCACAAGTAGAAAAAGGGAAGTGGTTATCCCTCTGTACAGACAGTTGGTGAGACCCCATCTGGAGTACTGTGTGCAGTTTTGGAGACCTCAATTACACAAGGACATAGACAGGATGGAAGCAGTCCAGAGGAGGGCAACTAAAATGGTGCAGGGTCTGCATCAGAAATCATATGAAGAGACACTGAGAGAGCTTAATATGTATACCCTTGATGAAAGGAGGGATGGGGGGACATGACAGAAACGTTCAAGTACCTCAAGGGGATCAACAAAGTCCAGGAGGGTAGCATCTTTCAGAAAAAGAGATGTGTAAGAACAAGGGGACACAATTTAAAGATAGAGGGGGGACGGCTCAGGGGTAATGTGAGGAAATCTTTTTTCACGGAGAGAGTGGTGGATGCATGGAACTGCCTTCCTGGGGAGGTTGTTGGGGCTAAAACAGTGGGGGAATTCAAACATGCATGGGACAGACACAAGGCAGTTGTAGTGGGGGGTGGCAGGAAGTAGGCTGTTGGTTAACTAGAATCTGCAGTTTATCCAGTAGGTAGGGAAATGGACAGACTGGGTGGGCCAAGTGGTCCTTATCTGCCATCAAAGTCTATGTTTCTATGACCCTGCGAGGGCGTTTTTTCTTTTTGAGGTGGAGCCGGACGGAGGCGGTGCCCCTCGAGGCCGACGTGATACGTGGCACCCACGGGTTGGCTGCTACCATGCCGTCGACTCCACCCTAGCCCCAGTTCTGTTTCTCCCGCCATCGAGAAAGGACCTTGGGGGAAGACTTTGAGTTTTTTCATCTGCGTTTGTGGCCTAGTCTACGGCCTAGTCTGTCAGTTCATTTGGCTCACTGTTCTGCTCGCCCCTCACTCAGCGTCACTTCACAGCTCTCCGGTAAAAACTTTCCTTTTTATTTCTAAGCGATGCTGAGTACTTTTTTTTTAATTATTTTTCCATCCGGTCATGTCTCGTCCCGGGGACAAGAAGAAAACGTAGAAAGCGGGTCGACCTCCTATGCGTCGGTGTCCCTGCGGCCGACTTTATTCTGTAATGGACCAGCATGACTGGTGCCTCCTCTGCCTAGGCCCAAGCCACGATATGGATAGTTGCGATGCCTATTTTTCAGTGGACCACCGAGTCTTGGAGATGTGCATGTTCAAAGTCGGACGTGCGCTACCGCATTTTGGAGGACAAGCTCGCAGTCGGCAGGCCAAGGTTAGATGTCTCGACCCTTCCTCCGGGTCCCCTCCCAGTCCTATATGGCCTGTGGTGGAAGAGGCCTCTGCCAGTCTTAGCCTTGCCATGGTGGGGGCTCCTCCCACAGTGTAGGAGGCCCAGTCTGGCTCTTTCAGGGGCCAGGCGGGAGGTACTGTTCTGGCACTCGCTTCCTCGGAAGCGAAGGCACCCCCAGTGTCATGCTCCGGGGCCCATGGGCCCGGGCCGGCACCATCCTTGATGCCACCTGTTGGTGCCTCCCCTGGCTCCAGTGTTGCTTGCAGCACTGAGAAGCTGGGCAGCACCACGGACAGTGCCAGGCCTTCCCTTTTGCCGCTTCTAACTCTGGCACCGTTCGCGGTGCCAGGGAAGGGAGTGGCACCATGGACGGTGCAGGACTTGTTCTTGGTGCCGCCTCCGGCTCTGGTGCCATTCGTGGCACCGGAGAAGGAGCCGGTGTCGCCTCCTACTCTGGTGCTGTTCATGGTGCCGGGTTGGGAGGCGGCACTATGGCCAGTGCTGCCCTGACTCTGGCACCATTCACAGCACAAAGGGTGGCGTCGGTACTGCCTCCGACTCCAGTGCCATTCGTGGTGCTGAGGAGGGGGTCGGCGTTGATCTCCATGCTGCTTCAGATTCGGATGCCGGGATGGATGGGAGTGGTCTGAGTTCGGGCCTCCCAGTCCTGTTCTTCAGAGGAGGACTTGAGGTCTGACGCAGACTGGCTCCCAGTTTCGTCAGGATTATCTGATTCCTCTGAGTCCAGTGCAAGGGCCCCCACCCAGCCTCCTCCTGCTGGTCAGGAAAGTTCTGTTGGTTCTGGGGTCAATGGGACTGACCAGCCTGCAGCTGTCCAGGTGGACACTATGGTGCAACCTGGCAGCACGGACATGTCCACCCCTTCAGGTGGGGTACCCACTTCGGTGGTCCTGGCCAGTCCAACTTTGGGGCAGGCCAGGGTGTCCTAGGCAGCGGAGAGTTCTACACCTTCGGCTGTCACCCAGGGGTCAGCTGGGGGTTGTCAGTTGCCTAGATGCTGGTAGTGAGGAAGAGGGCCCTTTCAGAGTTGGAGGGGTTGAGTGGCCAGGGCTCAGCACAGTGGCCTTTCCCTGGGATCCATCCGGGTTCTGGGAGGAGTTGCAGTGTAGACCCTCACTTCTCCTCTGGAGACTCTTTGAGAGGGATGTCTACTTTGGAGGTCAGGGGCTGTCCTTTTGGACTCACATGGCCCCGGTCACCTAACGGGGGGATTTCTTCCGGGCACAGCGTTGACTGCTCCAGTCTGGTTGAACGGTTCCGTCTGCTGGGGTCTCTGGGTCTCCTCCCCTTTTGAGGTTTCCCATCAGGTCCCCCGGTCCAGGCAGAGGCTGTGTCCCTCTTCGGAGGTGCCTTTTCCTGGTGTCTCTGCCAACCTCTCTCTCCCAGGTATCACCGGCCCTTCGGGGCCACTCACCTGGGAACAATTCAGGGCCACAGCTGAATACTTCCCTACATATTTTAGGGCCATGGACCAACAGGTGTTTCACCACTCCCCTGCTCAGCCTGCCCCTGAATTTCTGAGCTCGCTGCTCTCTCATCTTCCTCCTCTGAGGGAGGGGAGTCATTGATCCATCTGTCCCCAGCGACTGATTTGTCTAACCATCAGCTCTTTCTGTTGAGGTTGCTTGACGAGCTCAACATCTCAACCCATGGAGAGTGCAATACAGACCGGGCGTCGTGCGCCTTTTTTAGGCGAATACAGTGCGGATGACCTTTTTGTCCCCACCTGGCCTGTTCCTTTTCAGGAAGTGTCGCACTGGGTCTGGCAACATCCCTATGCCCCAGTTCCAACTCCAAGGGACCTTTGCCAGAGGTTTTGCGCCCCACGGGGGTCTCCAGGAACCCTGTCTCACCCTCCTTCGGGCGTGATAGTCCTGGACACCCCCTCTGGGCATAGAAGCCCAAGCCGTGACCGGCCCCTGTATTGTGACTCTTCAGAGTTTGATTTTTGGGTCGGGAAAACCTTCTCCTCGGTGCGGCTTTTGCTCTTCGTGGCAGCACATCAGGCCCACCATGCTACCTACAACAAGTACTTGTGGTCAAGGCTAGGTCAGGTCCTAGCTTCCTTGCCTGATTCGGAGGTAGCCAGACAAGCCATGGCCCTCTCCATGCAAGGCCTGGAGCTAGCAAGGCACCAAGCAATGGTGTCTTACAATGCCAGTGAGGTGGCCTCCAGCTAGTGGGGACAGCGATTTGCATTAGGCGGTCAGCATGGCTTCGTCTATCCTGGTTGTCACCCCGGCCAAGCATAGGGTGATTTCCTCCACCTTCTGGAGAACCCACCTTTTCTCCAGTAGGGTGAGATGGGACTTGCAGGGGCACCTTCCCTCTCCTCTGAGGAGATCCCCGTCTCACCCAAACCTGTCCCAGGCCTAGCTAGGCCTGCAGGGGTTCTCCCCTCTAGTGTCTCCCCCACTGGAGGCTAAGGGACTCTGTCCCTTAGGGAGGTGCTGGGCCCTCTTTGGGGGGGCTCGGTATTCACCCATAATAGTGATGAATGGTGAAGATTGACACAGATAAGATATGAAAAGTAGGTACCTACTGTAATTCTTGATCTTTCTGTGTATCTTCACCATTCATCACTAAATCTTGCCCTCCATCCCCTCAGGGGTCTCAGTCTTTGGGCATTCCTCCTCCCTGTTTGTCTCCCATGATTGGTCTCAGTACCTCCTCCCTCTTGGGGGAAATGTCCTAGAGGTTGACAGGCAGGAAGGTTGTGCTGGTGGGGTCACAGATTTCTCTCCCTTCCTCTTGGAGTTGAAACCCTAGCCCCACTGGGGCAGAGGAAGTGGTGAGGGACCTTGGACCCCTCAACCATCCCTTAAAAACAGTTTTTCTTCCCCCCTGGGGGTGGAGGGTAGACTATGCCCTTATTTGCAAGGAGACTTTGGCATCCATGCATCTCTTGCCCAGTTTGTTGGCAGAAGGGGAGGATACCGCCCACCTGGTGCTTGTGCACTTCGACCTCTTGGTAGGGTTTTTTCCCCCCAGCTCTGGCTTCTCCCCTGTTCAATGCACTCTTCATGTGGCCATGCTCGGGAACATCCTCAACTTTCTCTCTGCTAGAAGCCTTAAAGAATTCTAAGCTCTGGCTGTCCACTCAGAGGTCGGGTCAGGGTCTGTAGGTGGGTAGTGTCCCCTACTTCTCCCTCTTCGATATTTTTCTCTACCTTCTCTTTACCCTCCCTAACCTCCCTTTCCTTTCGCCCAGAGATTGGGGCCCCCTCCCCTCTCCCCAGTCCTTAGGCTCTCTCTCTCTCTCTTTCTGTCCTCTCTTGTGCTTATCCTCCTTTTAGTTTTATATCCTTTCCCTTTTTTCTATCGCTTGGGCTCCCTTTCCCCACCCCCAACCCTTTCTGTCCTTTTCGTCGGCGTGCAGAATTGGGGCTAGGGTGGAGTCGACAGCAGGTAACAGCCAACCCGCGAGCACCACGTATCATGTCGGCCTCGAGGGTGGCGCTGTCGGCTTCACCTCCAAAAAAAAAAACACTCCCATGGGGTCCTAGTCTCCAACCAGATACCCATAATAGTGATGAATGGTGAAGATACACAGAAAGATCAAGAATTACGGTAGGTATGTAATTTTCATTTTTGACCTAGCGTAGGAGAGCTGACACCTAGTTTGGACCCTGAATGCATCATCACAGACAATCGTCTAGGAGCACTAGCTGTGGAGAAATGTACTACTACTTCTGCTACTTCAGTTCCGTCCCCTACTAGCAAGAGTCACTAACCCACCAACAGATAAACTTGGATTGCTATCAGTCAGTTTGCACTTGGGCATGAGGAACAAGTGAACTGCTGTGTAGGGTACTGGTCCTAAATGTGTACCATATTTCACCCCAGAGGTGCCTGCCCCTCAGTGATTGTTTGGCATAGAGGAGTGTGTAGATTGTATAATACTTTGAGATGCTTACTTAAAAGGTGCTATGTAAATGCGAACAACATGGTATTGCAGACAGTGGTGTAGGACTGCCGGCTGTGGGGAAGTTCACAGCTACTCATGTCCCATCTTCTACTAGCTGGAATCACTGTAGCTAATGCTGTAGGAGCACTAGCTGTGGTGGTGCATCAGCTACTGTATTCTCAGTGCCTCCCAGCTGGAATCACTGTAGCTAATGGAGTAGGAGCACTAGCTGTGGTGGTGCATCAGCTACTGTATTCTCAGTGCCTCCCTTCCCTGCTGGAATCACTGTAGACAATGGGGTAGGAGCACTGGCTAAGGGAAGGGATCACAGCTGTTTTAGTGCCAGCCTCTCTCAGCAAGAGTAACTGTAGTCAATAGCGTAGGAGCATTTGCTGTGGAGGAATTCACAGCTATTCCACTCCCAGCCCTTCCTAGCTGGAGGCACTGTAGGCAATGGTGTAGGACTGTGGAGAAGCTCACAGCTACTCCAGTCCCAGCCTCTCTCCCAGTAGTCATTACTATAGGAACATTGACTGAGGAGCTCACAGCTACTCCACTTCCAGTCTCTCCCAGCAGGAGTCACTGTATACAATGATATAGGAGTACAGACAGTGTGGGAGCTCACAGCCAATCCAGTCTCCGCCACTTCCAGCAGACATCACGGTAGGAAGACTGGCTGTATAGGGGCTCACACCCTCCCTCAGCAGGAGTTACTGTAGGTAATGATGTAGATGGTGTAGTAGCACTGATTGTGCGAGAGCTCACAGTTACCCCAGTCCCAGCCAGTTCCACTGTCGTTAATGGTGTAGGAGAACTGGCTATGGGGGGGACCTTTCCCAGCCTGTCCTAGCAGGAGTTACAGTAAAAAGCTGTGTTGCAGCACTGACTGTGGAGGAAGCTCACAGTTACTCCAGTCCCAGCCAACCCCAGCAGGAGTCACTGTGCAGTAAGTAATGGTGTAATAGCACTGGCTGAGGAGAACTTACAGCTATTTCAGTCTCAGCCTCTCCTAGTTGGAAATGTAGTAGGTAATGGTGTAAGAGCACAGGCTTAGGGGGAGCCCATTGCTACTTCAGTCTCAGCCTTTCCCAGCTGTAGTCAAAAGGAAAAAATACAACTGGTATTAGCTGATCTTTATTTATTTATTTTATTTTAGTCTTTGGTAACTGGGTAAGGCCCACTAGGCACACTTGCCTGTTTTCAGGGGGTGACCTGGGAGCACTGGGTGGTTAAGTGACTTGCTCAGAGTCACACAGTATGCAAGTGGAGGCTCTGGGAATCAAACTCAGGTCTGGTCTGCTGGATGTATCAGGCTCGTTCACACCTCGGTCCTCTAACCTCTAGGCTATACTGCCAGCCCCAATCAATAATGGTACAGAAAATATTGACAATATATACAATTGATATTAAAAAGGGGAACAACTTAATGATTTGTTTCTTCTCCCCTGTGGAATAACACCAGACAGCAAACAATAAAAAAATAAACTGAAGAACAAGTGCTCATTGACATTTCATATCAGTAATACCCACCGCAAAAGCCATTGTTAGGAATTATAAGATGTTGTGATATGGTGACATAATGCTACCTTGAATAATAATGTGAGTGTTAGGCACTGACTGGATTGTTTTGCATATGAAAAACGAATAGTGGCACTATTTGCACTTATCAGTACTCGGAAAACACCAAAAAAAAAAAAAGGAAAAACAAGTCCCTTCTCCTCCACAGCCCAATGGTTTAGACCACAACCCCCATCCCCCAACCCTCTGCAAAAATCCCACCCTCCAGCACCCACAATTTTATATTTCAAAAAATTTATTCCCACGATGGGCAGTTAGCACAACCCACCGACCTCCACGACCGGCCACCATCTCCTGTCAGAGTCACCGGTTTCTGTCTCTGGTAGCTGACCTCCTCAACACCGGAGCTCCTCCCCACCTATTGGAGGAGCCTCTGATGAGCAGTTTCACCAGTGGGCTGCTCTTATGAAGCAGTGGGCTCAGAGGTTGGGCCAGTTGCCCAAGCCGGTCACTCCAACGCCAGGGCCTTCAGGCCATTCAGCCTCGGAGGGACGGATAGAGCAGTTGGGCCTTCCTAGTCGCACGGCGCCTTCTTTGGTGCTGCCGACTCCGCGCTCCAGTGTTTATCCCCCTCATATGGCTGCGGCGCAGGAGTCCACACCGATGCCTCTATCTCCTGCCATTTTCCCCTCTTTTTCTTCAAATCGCAGTTTTCTGACCTCTGGGACACTCGGCACTGTGTGCAGTGCTATGGGCTCTGTCGGTGCTGTGCATAGTGCTGCAGGCTCTGTCAGTGCCATGCGCGGTGCCATGGCCTCTGGCAGCACCAGCTGCGGTGCCGCGGGCTCTGTCACCGGTGTACACAGCTCTGGGGGCTCTGTTGGCACCATGCGCGGTGCCGGAGGCCCTGTCGGCACCGTGCTTGGTGCTGCTTCAGTTGGCGCCTCCCTCCCTGTTCTTGGCGCCATTTTCCTTTTAGGCGCTGGGGGCTGGTGTGGCGCTAACCAGTCTTCAGGGGTTCTCGACTCCGATTCTTTCTTCTTCTGTTTTCCCTCCTGATTTTCACTCCCTTCCTATCCATACAGTCCCCCCCGAACTATCAGGAGGTGATTTTGAGCCTGACCCAGATCTTCGCCTGGGTGATGATGTTGATGACACTGCCCTGGGAGCAGGGATCAATCCTTCTGCAGAGCCTGTGGTTGAAGACCTTTCCTTTAAGTCTCTGCTCAAAAATGTAAATTATACTCTTTCTCTTCAGACTACAGAAATTGATCCTGGGAAGCTTTTATGACTCTAATATCTTCATGTCCCAGAAATCCCTATGGATTTTCCCCTTGCGATGCCGGTGACCTGGGTTCGGGAATGGACTCGGGTCGCTGGAGGGCCGGCCGGGGGGAGAAGGATGAGAACGTCTTACAGACTGCTCTCCTTCTCCAGGGAGGGCGGCAGCCCACACAAGAAGCGACTCCTGGCGGAGGCTGAGCCCGCGCAGCTGCCGCGCTGTGCTAACAATGGAGGCGGGCGGATGCTGGATGTCATTGCACATCCCTGCCTCCCAGGAGGAAAAACAAAGAAAATGGAGGGGAGAGCCTCCGTCTCTATGATGCCTTCCCCGGGCTTCAGTTTGCTACTACCACCACACTCCCAACCAGACATAAGCCCGCAGCCTGTAATTGGGAGAACTGGAGCCATGGCCCCGCCCTCCAGGGGGGGGGGGGATCCTGGGATAACCGGAAGATTGCAGTTAAAAGGCAGTTGGTAGAAGCTCCGGGGGCCGTGACCATGGCAGAAACATGACGGAAGGGCCTCCCGAATAAAGGAAAAATGAAAACAAAAAAGAAAGAAATCCCTATGGATTTAACACCTCCGGAACAGCCTTCTATTGAGACCTCTCATGATGGTGAGGGAAGAACTGCCTCGTGACCTTCCGTGGCCAAGTCCATAGATAGGAAGTATGCCCCTCCCAAGGATCGCCCCATATTGGCCTCTCAAGCCTTTGCTGATGCCATTGTAGTCTTGGCAGAGAATGATAAGGCTGTACTTCCTCAGGGATCTACAGCCCAGCCTATAAACAAAGAATCTCGGAAGATAGACACCATAGGTAAGAGACTTTTTGCTGCCTTGACCCTGGGTATGCACATTGCCAGCTACCAGGGCTATTTTTCTCAATATGAGTATGTCCTTTAGCATTCGCTCAAAGAAATGGTAGAAGCTCTACCCGAATCGGAAGTTAACTCAGAGCTACTTCAAACCATAACTAGGGGTATCAAGTCCAGTAACCAACAGGTTAAAGCTGCAATGGACACTTTTGATACCGCCTCCCAGGTGGCGTTGGCTGGCATCTGCACCCGCCGCCATTCTTGGGTGCGTACTTCGGGCTTCACGATTGGCTTTACTTTTGATGGTATGTATCTGTTTGGGCCCCAGGTGGAGCAAACTCTGAAGGCCACACAGAAGACTAGGTTTGCCATTAAGACGGCTAGACCTGCACCCTCCTCAGTTCCTTTTTTTCCGCCGTCGAGTGCGCTTCAGTGACGACGTTGCTCACCCGCTGGGAGTCAAAATTCAAACTAGCAGCATAGTTTTCAGTTTTTTATTTTGTAGTATTTTTCGAATAAAGTACCGCTTACGATAATTTATCCTTATTAAAGAAGTAAGTCTCAGTCTACATAGAGGGAGTCGATCATGAGCGGGTCAGGTGCTGGTAGGGAGACTTGGTATGAAAGCTGTTCAGTCAACCGGGCTGGGTCCGGTCCGCCGCCTTCTCTGGAGGGGGGGTCTGACAATGAACCATCCAGTGCCCAAGGGGAAGGGTGGTCCTCCCGGAAGTATAAAAGAAAACGATTGCATTCTCGGTACCGTTCCACCTCGAGCTCTTCTTCGGCCCGTAGGTCAAGAAAGAGAAGGCATCACTCGAGGTCGCCTTCTGATATGTCTGTGCGTCGACGGTCGGTCATTGGGGTCAGTTGCTGGTCTCATTCAGAATCGCCGGTTTCTGTTTCTGGTCACCGACCTCTTCGACATCAGAGCCCTTCCCCACCTTCTGGTAGGGCTTCCGATGTGCAGTTTTATCAGTGGGCCGCTCTTATGGAGCAATGGGCTCGGAGGTTGGTCCAGCTGCCTGGCCCGGTCACTCCGGGGCCTTCGGGTTCTTCAGGAGATCGGGCAGGGCGATTGGGCCTTCCTGGTCATGCAGCGCCCTCTTCGGTGCCGTCGACTCCACGCTCAGGTGTTTTCCCACCTCACATGGCTGCGGCACAGGGGGCCACACCGATGCCTCTATCTCCTGGTATTCTTTCTTCTTTCCCCTCAAATCTGAATTTTGGGGCCCTTGGGTTGGTGTCGGTGCCGTGACGCCAGTGAGTCGCCGGCACTGAATCGGCGCTGATGCACCTGTTGGTGCTGCCCTCGGTGTTGTGGTGGTTTTTCGGGCGCTTGTTGAGTTTCTCGGCGCCGTGTGCCCTTTCAGTGCCATCTTTGGTGCTGTGCAGCTTTTTGGTGCCATGTTCTTCTTCAACACCGTCTGCTCTGTCTGCATCATGCAGCCTTTAGGCGCCATGTTCTTCTTTGACGCCGAGGCCAGGCTTTTCATTAGCCAATCTTCAGGGCTTCTCCTCTCTGAATTCTTTTCCTTCCTGTTTTCCTGCTGATTTTCATTCCTTTCCTGTCTATACAGTCCCTCCTGGACTGTCAGGAGATGAAATTGAGCCTGACCCAGATCTTAGACTGGGTGATGATGTGGAAGGAGCAGGATCTAATCCTGTTACAGAGCCTATGGTCGAGAACCTGTCTTTTAAGTCTCTGTTGAGAAACTTGAATTCCACTCTTTCTCTCCAGACTATGGACATTGATCCTGGGAAGCTTTTAAGACTCCAGTACCTTCATGTCCCGGACATCCCTATGGATTTAACTCCCCCGGTAAAACCCCCCTTTGAGACGCTGTCTCAAATGGTATGGAATAATCCTGCTCTTATTCCTTCTGTGGCTAAGTCCATAGATAGGAAGTATGCTGCTCCCAAGGATCGACCTATTTTGTCCTCCCAGACCTTTGTGAATCCTATTGTAGTCTTGGCAGAGAATGAAAAGGGTGTCCTCCCTCAGGCTACTACAGCTCGACCTATAAACAAAGAATCTCATAAGATAGATACTTTAGGAAAGAGAGTCTTTGCTGCATCCACCCTGGGTATGTGTATCACCAGCTACCAGGGCTATTTCTCTCAATCTGAGTATATTCTTTGGCATTCGCTTAAATGGTTGAAGCTCTACTGGACTTGGACGCTAATTCAAAGCTTCTTCAAGCCATAACCAGGGGTATCGAGTCCAACAACCAGCAGGTTAAAGCAGCTATGGACGCCTTCGATACAGCCTCACAAGCGATGGCAGCGGGCATTTGTACGCACCGCCACTTCTGGCTGCGCACTTCAGGTTTCAAGAATGATGCCCAGCAACAGGTCATGGCATTGCCCTTCGATGGTGTGTATCTCTTCGGCCCTCAAGTAGAACAGGCTCTACAGGCCACACAAAAGACTAGGTCAGCCATTAAATTGGCTCGATTTCCTCCTCCCGCCCCTCTCGAGGGGGAGTTAACAAACGCCAGTTTCATAACCATCAGTCCTTTTGAGGCAAAAGCAGGGGGGGGTTTCAATAAAAACCAAGCCCCTCAGCCTCAAAAGAAAACGCAACAGAAGGCGCAAAGACCCAAAGCACCCAGTGCCGCCTTCTGAGTTGTTGGCCCAAGTCCTACCTCAGCTGCCCGAGGGGGACTCTTCCTCAGCGGTGGGAGGTCATCTGACTAATTTCTACAATCGGTGGAAGTCCATAACATCGGACAAATGGGTCCTCCGGATAATCTGCGAGAGGTATTCCCTCAATCATTTAGAGACCCCTCTGGGTTGTCCCCACAAACGACAGCCCAGGCTGTCAGTACTTCAGTCAGAACTTTCTCGCCTCTGAGATACAAGGCCTTCTGAACAACAGGGCAGTGGAAGTAGTTCCACTGGATCAACGGAACACAGGGATCTTCCTGGACTAAGTCTCCATCACTCATTCACACTAGTGGGATAGCGCTGGAGGCGCTAGGACCAAGCGGGAGCCAAAAATTTTCTGAAGGGCCGGCGCCGAGGTAGGACCGTGCATGCGCGGCACCACGAGACTGACTCGTGCCTGTGTAGGCTATCTCGGCGTCGACCCTCCAACCGCCTCAGTTCCTTCTCTCCCGCCGTCGAA
This sequence comes from Neoceratodus forsteri, assembly GCA_016271365.2. Classification (NCBI taxonomy): domain Eukaryota; kingdom Metazoa; phylum Chordata; order Ceratodontiformes; family Ceratodontidae; genus Neoceratodus; species Neoceratodus forsteri. The sequence continues at coordinate 1,628,829,137 of CM028131.1, read as the reverse complement.
AGTGCGCTTGGATGTTGACGTTGCTCATCTGCCAGAGTCAAAGTTTTCGTCTATACGACAGCAGCTTTTTGTGTTTAATTTAAACATTTTAATTTAACTATTTAGTAGTAATTTTTTATTTTACGAACAAGAAGATTATGAAGAAAAAGAAATTCTTTCCTGCCATCCACAGAGTCATCCATAGACGGTAGCGGTGACGGTAGGAAGACTTCGTGTGAAAGTTGTTATGGCAGAGGGGCTGTGCCTGGTCCGCCACCCTTAAGTAACGGGGGAGGGTCTGACTATGGACAGTCCTGTGCTCGGAGGGGGGGAGGACAGTCCACCGAAGCACGAATCTGGCGTTTGGGGAAGAAGAATCAGTGCCGCTTGAGGTTGCCCGTTGGTATGTCTGCACGAGGATTGTTCGTTGGTAGGGGCGATAGGCCTGAACCGACTTTCATGGGTTTCCCTTGGCCCCACTCCTAACGGCTGTGATACTCGACTCCGGACTCCATCTATGTCCTCGTTGGAGTTCCGGTGAGCAGTTTCACCTCTAGGCCGCTCCTGTGGAGCAGGGGGTTTGACTTTCCTTTTTTCCTGGTTGTGTTCCTGGTTTCGGGGCCTCCAGGCCTCGGAGCCTTTGGACCGGAGCCAGGTCAATTGGATCACAATGAGCACGGCGCCCTCTTGGTGCCTTCACCATCATGTCAGTCCCTCGTGTCTACCCCCCTCTTCCTTTTCCATGCTGGGGCCAGCACGGGCACCTTTCTCCATCTTTCCATTGGCTTTTCCACGCGGTGTTTTCCTGGTGCTGTGTGCCCGACACCTTGGTGGCACCGAGGTCCGCGCCGCGGCCACTGGTTTGGCATTGCGCCATAGGCGCCGCTGGTGTTTGGGTCGCTTCTCGACCGGGCGCCATGGATCGGCGCTCTGCTCAGCACCATGCTCAGTGCTGCGGTCGGCGCTTGCACTGTTACGGTCGCCGCAGTGCGCGCGTGCTCGCCATGGCTCGTGTCGTGCTCAGTGCCGCTGGGGTTGACGCTGTGCTCAGTGCCGCTGTCGGCACCGCGGATCGGGCGCCGAGTCAAGGCCACCGGTGCTGTGTCGTGCCACGGGTCAGCGCAGTGGGTCCTGTCATTGTTGTCATTGCCGGCGCTGCTAGTGGTGCTGTGGGTGTCTCACGGTGCCACAGATGCCATGGGCACCACGCTGGCACCGTGGGTGGCGCTGGGCACCCGCGGGTGGCACCGTGGGTGGCGCTGGGCACCCGCAGGTGCCGCGGGCGGTGCCGTGGGTGGTGCCAGGCACCCGCAGGCGGCGCCGGGCACTATGTTATAGATGCTCTTACAAGACAGCTCTTTTTATTAACAGCACAGTCCTTGGCTGTCCTTTCTGAGTGAACCCTATCTCCTACCACCCTACTCAGGGTTGTTGATTTTAGCTTGGTACTCTCCCACTAGTGTGAATGAGTGATGGAGACTTAGTCCAGGAAGATATGGAAATTACGTACTTACCATAATTCTGATCTTCTTGGATGGTCTCCATCACTCATTCACACGCCCACCCACCATCCCCTGGGTTCACTCGTTTTTCTTTCCTAGTCTTCACGGCCTATGGTTCGGACTGTGAAGACGTTGTTCTTTGACCTTTCTTACAAAGGCCATCTGGGCCCTCTCAGGCCCAGAAACTCAGAATGAGTTATTTAAACAACATGAAGTCTTGCTATATTATGACCATTGCAGTTTGTCCCACCATTAGAACTGCTCCGGAGGTGAAAGAGTTAACTTCCATGCAGGGCATGGAACTTAGAGCGTGAGCTCGGTTAGAGAAGCTCTGTCTGGGATATTTCAAACCGAAACTGTCAGATTCTTTACTCCGCCTCACTGAACAGTCGCTCCAGAGATTCCTCCTACTGCTCGGTTCATTTTCTCGGTTTAAAGAGTTTTTTCTCGGTTAAATTCAACCGCGATTATCATTATTTTAACCGCAAACCGATCGGTTCAAGCTCTGTCTATGGTATTGTAAGTAATAGATAGGTTTAATTCTGTGTGGAACTTGGAAATGTTTATCGGTTCGGTTTGAACCGATCAGGTTGTGTAGAAACTTTATTCTGAAGCATTTAGAGTGCTGTTCCCGGTTCTTATCGGTTCTAAAAAAGACGGATTCCATTACGTTTTTTTCCACGACCCGTGACACGGTTGGGAACCGATAAGGGTGTCTTGCCTGGAACTGCCGAAAAAAAGGGCAAGTTTTTGGTTAGGCTGGCATTATGTCTGAGAAACCCAAAAGAAAAACCGGGACCACTGGGTTTCAACACTGTAGTGTCTGTGGGGAAGCCTTTGCCAAGGCTGACCCACACACCACATGTGTTTATTGTCTGGGGTTTGACCACCTCAATGCAGACTGCTAGATTTGCAAGAATTTCCCTGCAGCTATCCTAGATAAGAGAGTTGGTAGGCTCAGGGAACAAGAGGCCAAAAAGTCCGCTGACCCGGATGGCCAGCCCGGTTCGGTGCCAACCAAACCGGAGGGAGTGCCCTCTGACCAGGGCCAGACTTCCTTGGGCAAACGTAAAGCTGACTCTGAGGAGCCAGTTCCAGCAAAGAGAACTAGAAAATCAGCAGGTGTGGAGTCAAAATTCCCTTCTCCAACTGCTGCAGAGATAGCTAGGGCAATCCAAATTGTCCAGTCACTTTCCCCGGTTCCGTCCGAACCGCCACTATCTGGCAAGAGGTCGGTTCGGTCGGTTCCACCGGTTCAAGAATATGATATAGAGGAGTTTTATGAACCAGAGGAGGGGGAGGATGATTATGAACAGTGTGAATGTGACTTTGAAAGTCTGGATGTGCCCATTGAACCGGACATCTCCCCAGACAGACCTTTAGGAGAATCTCCCCCTAGGCTTGCTGAGTCCCCTTCTCATTTTCTGTTTTATAAAAAGTTGTTGAACCTCCAGCTTCCTTTGGAGGAAGCTGTGGATGAGCAAGAGGAGCCTGACTTTGTAGAGATGATGGATATCCCAGAGTCCAGGAGATTGTCTATTCCTTTACATAAATCCTTTAGGAAACAAACAATAAAAATTTTAAAAGCTCTAATTCTGTGCCTCCTGTGGATAAAAAGATGGACAGGAGGTACACTTTGTCAGGTCCTGATACAGAATTTATTTCACAGCAATGCAGCCATGTTGGGGTAGTTCAGGCTGCAGCCTGTGTAAGTGCTAATATTCCCTGGCTTCACATCCTCCTGACAAGGACTCCAGGAAGATTGATGCCATGGCTAAAAACAATACATGGCAGCCCTTGGGACTCAGACAAGCAAATTATATGGCTTATGTTGCAAGATACCAAAAATCTAGATAGGATACTGTCATGGCTTTAGCCAAACAGGCCCCTGGCCAGCTTGCCAAGGAGCTGGAGCAGGTGGCTGCTGATGGTATTGAGGCATCTAAGGTGCAATTCCATGCTGCAGTGGATTCTAATGATGTATCCTCTAGAGTCATGGTTACATCTGTGGCTTTTCGTAGATTGGCTTGGCTCAGGTGTACTAGTTTGTCACAGGATACCCAGGCTAAGGCTATGGATTTTCCTGTAGGGAAATTCTCTGTTTGGGGAACAGACAGAGAATTATATGAAGAAAATGGATGAATATAGAACCACTTATAGGAGTGCACAAGCCAAGGAACGGCAAGCCACTCCTCAGAGGCAGCCCCCCAGGGGTAGAGGCAGGCCTTTTTCCCAAACCCAGGCCTCCTCTTCAGCTTATGTTCAGAGGGGGTTCTTCAGAGGGAGAGGCAGACAGGGTACAAGCAGGCCTGCTCCTACCCCTCAGCCTAAAGCCCCTGCCAAACAGGCACCCTGATGGGATGCCCAGGGCCGGTTCTCCATTACCTGTAGGGGGCAGGCTGGCTTACTTCGTCCAGGACTGGGAGTCTTTAACATCAGACAAGTGGGTCCTGGAAGTAGTAAGCCAGGGTCTGGTTCTCAGCTTCAAAAAATTTCCAAAGATGAGAATCAGATCTTTTCCACCTGCAAACCCTCTAGAGACTCTTGCTTTGGAAACAGAAGTCTCAACCCTCCTGGCTTTCAGAGCTGTAGAAAGGGTTTCTCCCCTACACCAGGGCAAGGGTCTGTACTCCAGGTACTTTCTTACCCCAAAAAAGGCAGGAGAGTGGCGGCCCATCCTGGACCTAAGATATCTGAACAAGCACCTTTTAAATGCAAATGCAACTGCCGCTAGCCTAGTGTAAAAAAAAATATATATACTCTGTTTGACAATGCTCACTGAGCGGCCCCCTTCCTTTCCCTACTAATTCCTTCTCCCTATCTCCCTCCTTCTACTCCCACCAGCTCTCCACCATAAGTTTTATACTTTTGTTATCTTTTGCTTCGTTGGAGATTGTATTCTACTGAAACAAAATTGTAATTGAACTGTAACTTTTTTGTTTGTAAGTACTGTGTCCCTTGTACTACTGTTCTGATGTCCTCTTTGTGACGAGGTACCTTTGTAAATGAGCCTCTGGCTCAAAGGTTTCTAAACTGATGTTTAACTAAATAAATAAATAAAATAAATAAATAAAACCAAAATTCAAAATGGTGGCTCTGGGAATGATTTCACCCTCCCTAAGGCCAGGGGACTGGCTAGCTTCCCTGGACCTCAAGGATGCCTACTTCCATGTTCTTATCAGAAGCTCCCACCAAAAGTACCTCAGATTCGAACTGCCCTTAGGCCATTATCAGTTCAGAGCAATGCCCTTCGGCCTTACCTCTGCCCCAAGGGTATTCACAAAATGCCTGGCAGTAGCAGTTGCTCATTTAAGAAGGCAAAAGATTGCCATCTTTCCCTACCTAGACGACTGGCTCATTGTGGGTCAGTCTCCAGACCAGGTCAAATCACACCTGCAAGTTACCCAGCAGCTGCTTACCTCTCTGGGCTTTCTTCTCAATCTTCCAAAGTCAGTTCTGGAACCTGTCCAGGTACTCACCTTTATAGGTGCAGAACTGGACACAAAGCAGGCCAGAGCCTTCCTTCCCCTAGAAAGGGTAAGGACCCTGGTGGCCCTGGCCTCGTCCTTCACTCTGCAGGTCTCTCAACCAGCAAGGCATTTCCTCACAGCTCCTAGGACACATGGCTGCCTCCACAGCTGTAGTGCAAGGAGCAAGATTTCAGATGAGGGACATTCAGTTCCATTTGAGAGCCTTTTGTCTCAAAGAAGAGATTCCCTATCCAAGCTGATCCCAGTGACTCGAACCCTGATCCAGGCCCTTCAGTGGTGGCAGGATCAGACCAATCTGAGACAAGGGGTGCCCTTCATCCTCTATCTCACTCCTTGACCCTTACTACAGATCGTCCCTCTTGGGATGGGGAGCTCACATGGGCGACCTCTCCACCCAGGGATTGTGGTCCCCTCAGGAATCTCTGCTCCACATCAATCTGTTGGAACTCAGAGCTGTTTTTCTAGCACTTCAGGTTTTTCTGCATCTGTTTAGAACAAAGTGGTACAGGTCAGAACAGACAACACCACTCAATGTGGTACATCAACAACAGGGGCACTCTGTCTTGGCCTTGTGCACCGGAGGCGATGAAGTTGTGGTCTCTGGCTTATTTCCTGAACACTTCCCTCATAGCAGTTCACTCCCAGGCAAAGACAATGTCCTGGCAGATGCTCTCAGCAGGATTTCCCAGGGCCATCACGAATGGTCACTGGATCCCCGAGTACTGGGATAGTTTTTGCCAGATGGGCACCCTCAGATAGATCTTTTTGCAGCCCCAGACAATCATCAGCTTCCACTTTTTTGTTGCAGGCCCCCAGTGTTGGGCTCAGTCCCCCTGGATGCCTTTCTCCTCGAGTGGGAAGGGAAGTTTCTCTATGCCTTCCCCCCCTTCCCTCTCCTGTTCAAGGTGCTAGTCAAAATCAGATCTCAGCCCTGCAAGATGATCCTGATTGCTCCAGACTGGGCCAGGCAGCCCTGGTACCCACTCCTTCTGTCGTTAGCAGTCCATCTTCCCCTGTGTCTCCCCAGGAACCACAATCTGTTAACCTATGCCCAGGGGAGAGTCTGGTATCCGAATCTCAGATCCCTCAACCTCAAGGCCTGGCTCTTGAGGAGTTAGAGTTTGCTGATCTTCAACTTTCTCAAGGTGTTGTCGAAATCTTGAAAGCTTCTAGAAAGCCTTCCACTAGGGCTACTTATAATTCCAAATGGAAAAGGTTTTCCATATGGTGTTCTGGGAAGCATATTTCCCCGGAATCTGCTGATTTGCCACTGTTTTGGACTATATGGTCCATCTTAATATCTTTGGGACTGAGACCAGCTACCCTGAAAGTGCATTTGGCAGCTGTCTCTGCCTTTATTTCAGCAGGGAAGCCCTCTTCTCTTTCTGCTCACCCTGTATTTTCCAAGTTTTTAAGGGGATTGCGTCATACCAATCCACCATTCAGGGACCCTGCCCCTGCCTGGGATCTTAATGTTTGCATTGCTCAGCTGATGCAACCCCCCTTTGAACCTCTGTCTTGGACAGAGCTTAAGTACTTGACTTGGAAAACTGTATTTCTAGTAGCCATCACTTCTGCCAGGCGCATAAGTGAGTTACAAGCTTTGTCAGTGGAGACTGACTTTATTTCCTTTCACAGGGATAAGGTAGTCCTCAGGACTAACAGGAAGTTTTGCCTAAGGTGGTTTCAGATTTCCACCTTAATCAATCTATTTCCCTTCCAGTGTTCTTCACTGACCATTCCTCCTCTGGTGAGAGGAGGTTGCACAGCTTAGATGTTAAGAGGGCCCTAAGTTACTACATAGAGCGTACCAAGGGTCACAGGTTTGACTCCCTCCAACTATTTCTCACTTATGGTGAGGTTGGGAAAGGGAAACCTGCCGCTAAGAGATCCATTGCCAGGTGGATTGTCTCTTGTATCCAATTTTGCTATCAAAAACTGGGTAAGGTTCCCCCTTCAGGCCTGAGGGCTCACTCTACCAGAGGTACAGCTGCGTCTCTAGCTGCTGCCAGAGACATCCCTATCTTAGAGATATGTCAAGCAGCTACTTGAAAACAGTACACACTTTCACCAAGCATTACTCCTGGATATCCAGGCCAGGAGGGATGCTCGGTTTGGCACAGCCGTGCTTCAGAGCCTATTCCCTAAGTAGGTTCTGTCCCTCCTCCATGGAGGTACTGCTGTGTAGTCTGCAATAGTCATAATATAGCAAGACTTCATGTTGTTTGAAGAAAAAATTACTCACCTTAGTAATGTTGTTTCTTCTAATGGAGTCTTGCTATATTATGACCTCCTCCCCAGCCTGCCCCTCTCAGAACTTCTACTTGGGGTATGGGGTGGGCAGTTCACTGTTGGCACTTATTGATGCCCCTTTTTATGTTTTCCACCCCTTCTTTTTGGGGTGTTTGGATGTTGTGTTTTTATTTTGTTTTATCTTATCTTTTTCTGGTCCCCTGACTTGAGTCTTGGTGTTGGGACCAGGAAAATGTGTTAATATTTTAGTAGCCAGTTGGCTAGTGTAGGTTACAGCTTCCACACAGAACCTTAGTGAGTTTTGCTCGTAAAGATCTGACAGTTTCGGTTTGAAATATCCCAGACAGAGCTTCTCTAACCGAGCTCGCGCTCTAAGTTCCATGCCCTGCATGGAAGTTAACTCTTTCACCTCTGGAGCAGTTCTAATGGTGGGACAAACTGCAATGGTCATAATATAGCAAGACTCCATTAGAAGAAACAACATTACTAAGGTGAGTAATTTTTTCTTCTCATTAGTTACACTGCACCTCCTTGGTCGAAAAGGTACTGAGGCAGTTGGAGGGTCGACGCCAAGATAGCCTACACAGGCGCGAGTCAGTCTTGTGGTGCCGCGCATGCATGGTCCTACCTCGGCGCCGACCCTTCAGAATATTTTTGCTCCTGCTTGGTCCTAGCACCTCCGGCGCTATCCCACTAGTGTGAATGAGTGATGGAGACTGTCCAAGAAGATCAGAATTACGGTAAGTACGTAATTTCCATTTCTACACCCATTACTTTCTGGTTCCAAAGAAAACCGGGGGCATGCGCCCCATTTTGGACCTCAGAAAATTAAACAAATTTCTTCTCAAAGAGAAATTCAAAATGATATCGCTAGGAACCCTGTTAACTTTGCTTCATCAGCACGACTGGCTAGCCTCCCTAGACATGCAGGATGCTTACCAACATATCCCTATTCACCCAAAGCATCACAAATACCTAAAGTTTGTGGCTTTGGGCCAGCATTATCAGTTCAGAGTCTTGCCCTTTGGGCTATTCTCAGCGCCACTAGTTTTTACAGTGTTGTGCAGTTCTCGCAGCGCATCTCAGACAGATCAGGATTCAAGTGTTCCCATATCTGGACGACTAGCTTCTAGCAAGCCCTTCCAGGCAAGGAACTCTCGACACCATAGCCATGGCCTCTGACTTTCTCACGTCCATGGGAGTCCTGCTAAATCTCAAGAAATCACAGTTGCAGCCCTCCCAGAAGCTCCTTTTCATAGGAACTCTTCTGGACACCTCCTGTGCGAAAGCTTTTCTACCAGAGGACAGAAGGAGCGATATCCTGCTGTTGGCCCGATACATTAGAGAGAACAGCTCGGTTCGAGCTATCTCAATGCAACAGATGCTCGGTCTCATGGCATCCTCGGTGTTCACTGTACCCCTAGCTCGCCTCCACATGAGAACCTCTCAATGGATGCTCAGTACTCAGTGGTCCCCAGCCACTCACCCTCAGTCCTTTCTCATCAAGGTGGCAGAACCTCTGAAGAGGTCTCTTACCTGGTGGACGCAAGAGGACAATCTTCTAGAGGGTTATCCCTTTGCTCCCCTGGATTATCAGATTTCCATTACCACAGATGCGTCCATGATGAGGAGGGGAGCTCACTGTCAGAATCTCCACACCCAAGTTACGTGGACTCAGGACGTGTCCCAGCTTCACATAAATGTCATAGAAATGAGAGCCGTCCTTTATGCAGTCCGGGCTTTGAAGGACATTCTCTGTCACAAGAACATTCTCCTTCAAATGGACAACAAAGCAGTGATGTATTACATCAACAAGCAGGGGGGTGCTCACCCTTACCCTTTATGCAGGGAAGTGATGAAAGTGTGGGAATGTTGCTTGGAGCACAAGGCTCTAATTCAAGTGGTCTACCTGCCGGGAGTGCAGAACGAACTGGCAGACCATCTCAGCAGAACAGAGACAGATCCTCACGAGTGGTCTCTAGACTCAACCGTAGTTCAGTCACTATTCGCCAGAGTATGGAACTCCAGACCTGGACCTTTTTACATCCCCACTCAACACAAAACTGCCTCTCTTCTGCTCCAGAAATCCTGAGCCTGGCATTTTCTGTCAGGATATGTTGAGGCTGCAGTGGACAAGACGCTTTCTATACGCGTTTCCTCCTCTTCCACTAATTCAGAGGGTACTTCTCAGATTCGAGTCCCAGGGGCACAAAATTATCCTCATTGCACCCTTCTGGCCTTGACAGATATGGTTTCCGTTACTCAACAGTACGTCGGTAACCTCTCCGAAAGCGCTTCCACTTCAGACGAATCTTCTGACCCAGGGGCCTGTTGTCCATCCCGATCTGACATCACTTCACCTCCACACCTGGCTCCTGAAGACATAGAAGTGAGCAGGTTCAATGCCTCTCGGAGAGTTTCAGATATTCTCTTGGCTGCGTGCATGCCGGCCACTAGAAAAGCTTACACAGCCAAATGGAAGCGTTTTTCTCTCTGGTGTGCAAAGTCCTCTCTGAATCCTTTTTCCTGTCCACCAAATAAAGTTCTAGAGTACCTTTCAGACCTCTCAAAGTCAGGTCTACAATACCCTACAGTGAAAGTTCACCTTTGCACCATGTCAGCTTTCCATGAGCCGGGTACTCTCCTTATCGCTGGCTCAGTTACCACTAGTTAAGAGGTTTCTGCTCACTCTAAAGTCTTTCGAGCCTCTAGCAACCTGTGAGCTGAAATTTCTCACTTGGAAAACGGCCTTCCTGGTGGCCATTACCTCGGCTCGCAGGGTCTCTGAAATACATGCTTTGGTCACAGACCCGCCGTATGCTGTGTTTCATAAGGACAAAGTAGTTCTTGTGACCCATCCTAAGTTTCTCCCTAAGGTTGTTTCAGAATTCCATTTAAACCAACCTTTGGTCCTACCTACTTACTTTATGAACTTCCAGAATGAAGGGGAGCATACCCTTCATTCTTTAGATGTCAAAAGAGCTCTGCATTTCTATTTTGATAGAACAAAAGAAATTCACAAAACTCGACAACTGTTCGTTTCCTTCAGCGAGACCCGGCTGGGTCAACCTGTCGCTATCAGATGCATCTCAGCATGGCTGGTGGCATGCCTTCACAAATGTTATTCCATGGCGCAGCTTAAACTGGATGGCAGAGTGTATGCTCACTCTATTGAAGCAGTTGCGGTTTCCCTGGCAGAAATCTGTAAAGTGCCCATTGCAGATATTTGCAATGCGGCTACCTGGAGCTGAGTGCATACTTTAATCAAGCACTATGCCTTGGATGTCCATGCCAGGCGACATCTTTCATTTGGCAGGACTATCCTTAATGGACTTCTGTCCTAAATTGTGAGCTCTTGGTCTCTCCTGCCACCCTCTCGGGGGATTATCAGCTCGGTAGTCTCCCATCAAGTGTGAATGAGTGGTGGAGACTTTATGTCCAGGAAGATATGGAAATTACATTCCTACCGTAATTCTTGATCTTCTTGGATGAAGTCTCCACCACTCATTCACTCGCCCACCCACCATCCCCCGAGCTCACCTCTGTTGTTGGTCTTCACTCCCTCAATCTTTAGGCTGTGAAGACTTCTTTGTTGACCCTTCTTATATGGGTCGTCTGGATTATCTTATGTCCAGTTTTTTGTTAGGCTATCCTTCTAGGCTAGTTACACTGCACCTCCTTGGAAAAAAGGTACTGAGGTGGTTGGAGGGTCGGCGCCGAGCTAGTCATTGCCGCACGAGCCAAGGCTCGCGGCGCCAACCCTCCTGCAAAAAGTTTGCTCCCGCTGGGTCCTAGCGCCTCCGGCATAGATCCCATCAGTGTGAATGAGTGGTGGAGACTTCGTCCATGAAGATCAAGAATTTCGGTAGGTACATAATTTCCATTTCTTTAACCACATCAGCTCTTAACCGATCTGGTAACCTGTATGTCTTTTGCCTAATAGGGCAAGCATTCTTTGTCACTATTACGTACTCGTCCCCTTTTGCTCAGCCTGGTACCATGGTAAAAGTACTGTTAAATAACTTTAGTACATTATGAATGTCTGCAGTTTGTTCTGAGGTTAAAGAAACCTTTACAGCATCAGCTTTTACAGTTTGTTCCAGTCTATCTTAAGCTACATCAGTATCTTTCTTATCAGTTTCTGGTAAAACTAGCAAAGTAGCTTTTGGCATTTTTTCAACCCGTTTCTTGAGAAGGGTAGCATGGTATATCTTAGTAGGATTTTTCCTGTCAGGGGTCTCAATCTCGTAGTTAAGAGTGCCAGTACGTCTAAGCACTTTATAAGACCCTTGCCACTTCATTAACAGCTTATTTTCTGTTGTGGGTAACAGTAGCAAAACCTTTTCACCTGGCTCAAAACCTTTTTCTTTTACCCCATGGTCCTAATATACCTTCTGCTGGTTTTGGGCCTCTTCCTGATTACTATGGGCAATTTCAACATATTTTGCCAGCTTCTGTCTTAGGGCACACATATAAGATGTTAAAGATTGCTTTTGGGTGGGATCATCTTCCCATGTTAGTTTTATCACATCCAGTGGCCCTCTTGGCTGCCTACCATACAGTATTTCAAATGGTGAAAACCCTGTTGATGCCTTTGGCACTTCTGTAAGCAAAAAGTAAGCAAAATGTAGGTATGGCAAGTATTGGTCCCAATCTTTCACTTCCCCTTTTACAAACCTTTTTACCATGCGTTTCAGGGTTTGGTTAAAACGTTCAACAAGACCGTCTGTCTGAGGGTGATAAGGGGAGATTCTTATGGTAATGATACCTAGCAGTCTGTACAGCTCCTTAAGCAATGCAGCACCAAAATTGCTACCCTGATCAGTAATAATTTCTTTAGGTATGTCCACTCTGCTGAAAATTTTGGCAAGCTCTGCTGCAACTTTTGGGGCTGTAACAGTACGCTTTGGAACTGCTTCTGGCTATCAAGTAGCATAGTCGCTTACTACCAGGATAAATCTATTACCCTTTTTACTTTTGTCAAAAGGATCAACCACATCCATTGCAATTCTCTCAAAAGGCACATCTTCCAAGGGTAGGGGCACCTTGTCTTTTCTAGTGACTGGGGCTACGTTCTGACACTCGGCACAGGAATTACAATAGGTAGCAACATCATCATGAATTCCAGGCAAGTAAAATCTATACAGCAATCTGACAAGGGTGCAATCCCTCCCTGAGTGACCAGACATAGGACTATCGTGTGCTATCTGTAATGACTCTGTTCTGTACTTCTGTGGTATAACCAATTGTTCTGTCTGTTCCTGTGTCTGAGGTTTAACCCAGACTCTGTACGGTAACCCATTACATTTTTTAAACATTGGTTCACCCTGATCTTCCTGGACATAAGTCTCCACCACTCATTCACACTAATGGGATCAGCGCCGGAGGCACTAGGACCCATCGGGAGCAAACTTTTTTGCTGGAAGGTCGGCGCCTGAGATGGCGCCACGAGGAGCGGCACCGCGAGCCTCAGCTCGTACTGTAATGAATATCTCGCATCAACCTTCCAACTCCTCAGTTCCTTTTTTCCTCGGCCATAGTGCTACTTCAGTGATTTATGTTACCATTTCATTGGAGTCAAACTTCAAACTAGCATAGTTTCAGTTTATTATTTTGTAGTAATATCTCGAATAAGTATCGCTTAAGTTTATTGTCATTTAAAAGATCTCAGCCTACTTTGTGGATTCGACCATGAGGTGGGTCAGGTGACGTAGGAGACTTCTATGAAAGCTGTTCAGTCAGTCGGCTGGGTCCGTCCGCCGCCCTCTTCTCCGGAGGGGAGGTCCAACAACGGTCAGTCCAATGCCGGAGGGGGCGGGCGGTCCCCCGAAAGCATAAAAATAAACGATCGCATTCTCGGCACTGTTCGGCCTCGAGCTCTTCTTCAGCCCATAGGTCAAAAAAGAGAAGGCATCACTCGAGGTCGCCCTCTGATATGTCTGCTCGTAGACGGTAAGTTATTGGAGCTAGTTGCTGGTCTCCTCCTTCAGAGCCAGCTTCTGTTTCTGGTAGCCGACGTCTTCGACATCGGAGTCCTACCCTGCCCTCTGGTAGGTCTTCAGATGAGCAGTTTCATCACTGGGCTGCTCTTATGGAGCAATGAGCTCAGAGGTTGGTCCAGCTGCCTGGCCCGGTCACTAAGGGGCCTTCGGGCTTCTTGGGAGACCAGGTAGGGCGGTTGAGCCTTCCTGGTCGTGCGGCACTGTCTCCGGTGCTGTTAACTCCGCGCTTAGGTGTTCCCCCCTTCATATGGCTGCGGCGCAGGGGGCCACACCAATGCCTCTATCTCCTGCTCTTCTTCCTCCCTTCTCCTCAAATCCTGTTTTATGGAGTCTTGGAGTGTTTTCAACGCCCTCGGCATCGATGGCGCGCTTGGCGCCGTCTTCGGCACTGGGACGTCTGTCGGCGCCACCCTTGGCAGCGTTGAATTACTTGGTGCCGTGCTCTTCGTCGGCGCCATCCTTGGTGCCGTGCGGCCTCGGGGCACCGTCTTCGGCACTGTGCGGCTTCTCAGCTCTGGGAATCCTTAGGGCATCATCCATCTCTCAGGACTCTTCCTTTAACCCTTTTCCTTCCTCATTTCCATCTGATTTTCACTCCTTTATTGTCCATACAGTCCTTCCTGGACTGTCAGGAGATGACATTGAGCCTTACCCAGACCTTAGGCTGGGTGATGAAGTGGAAGAAACAGGGTCTATACCTGCTGCGGAGCCTGTGGTCGATGACCTGTCTTTTAAGTCTCTGCTGAAAAACTTGATTGCTACCCCTTCTCTCCAAACTACAGACACCGATCCTGGGAAATTGCTAAGACTCCAATAACTCCATTTTCCGGAGATCCCTATGGATTTGACTCGTCCGGTACAGCCATCCTTTGAAACACTGTCTCAAATGGTATGGAGTAATCCTGCTCTCATTCCTTCGGTGGCTAAATCCATAGATAGGAAATACTCAGCCCCCAAGGATCGACCCATTTCGGCGTCCCAAGCCTTTGCGGATCCTATTGTAATTTTGGCAGAGAATGATAAGGTCGTCCTTCCCCAGACTACTACAGCTCGACCTATTAACAAAGAATCTCATAAGATAGACACTTTAGGTAAGAGAGTCTTTGCTGCTTCCACCCTGGGTATGCGTATTGCTAGCTACCAGGGCTATTTCTCTCAATATGAGTATATGCTTTGGCATTTGCTCAAACAGATGGTTGAAGCTCTTCCGGAATCGGATACAAAGTCAGAGCTTCTTCAAACCATTACCAGGGATGTTGAATCCAACAACCAGCAGGTTGAAGCGGCTATGGATACTTTTGATACTGCTTCCAGAGCGGCGGCTGCTGGCATTTGTACCTGCTGTCATTCCTGGCTGCGCACTTCAGGTTTACTGAATGACGGCAGCAGCAGGTAATGGCATTGCTTTTTGATGTGTGTATCCTTCGGCCCTCAAGTAGAACAGGCTCTAGGAGCTACACAAAAGACTAGGTTCAGCCATTAGTTGGCTCGACCTCCTTCTGTCCTCCTCAAGGGGTTAATAAACGCCAGTTCCATAACCGTCAGTCCTTTCGAGGCAGAGGAAGTTTTCCTAAAAACCCAGCCCCCCAGCCTCAAAAGAAAATGCAACAGAAGGCACAAGGACACAAAGCGCCCAGCGCCACCTTCTGAGTTGTTGGCCCAAGTCCCTCCTCAGCTGCCCGAGGTGGACTCTTCCTCAGCGGTCAGAGGTCATCTAACGCACTTCTACAATCAATGGAAGTCCATAACCTCAGACAAATGGGTCCTCCAGATAATCCGCAAGGGATATTCACTCAATCTTGTGGAGACCCCTCCGGATCGTTCCCCCAAGCGACAGCCCAGGCTGTCAACACTTCAGTTAGACCTTCTCGCCTCCGAGATCCAGGGCCTTCTGCACAGCAGGGCAGAAGAAGTAGTTCCGATGCACCAATGGAATACAGGGTTCTACTCCCATTACTTTCTGGTTCCAAAGAAAACTGGGGGCATGCGCCCCATTTTGGACCAAAGAAAACTAAACAAATTTCTGCCCAAGGAGAAATTCAAAATTATTTCACTAGGAACCTTGTTACCTTTGCTTCATCAGCACGACTGGCTAGCCTCCCTAGACATTCAGGATGCTTACCAGCACATTTCGATTCACCCGAAGCATCACAAATTCCTAAGGTTTGTTGCTCTGGGACAGCATTATCAGTTCAGAGTCCTGCCCTTTGGGCTATCCTTGGCGCCACGAGTTTTTACAAAGTGTTGTGCAGTTCTCGCAGCGCATCTCAGAAAGATCGGAATTCAAGTATTCCCTTATCTGGACGACTGGCTTCTGGCAAGTCCTTCCAGGCAGGGAACTCTGGAAGCTGTAGCCATGGCTTCAACCTTTCTCACGTCCATGGGAGTCCTGCTAAACCTCAAAAAATCGCAGTTGCAGCCCTCCCAGAGACTCCTCTTTATAGGAACCCTTCTGGACACCACCTGTGCGAAGGCTTTTCTTCCAGAGGACAGAAGGAGCGATATCCTTCAGATGGCCCATCACATCGGAGAGAGCAACTCGGTTCCAGCTTCCTCTTGATGCAACGGATGCTAGGTCTCATGGCATCCTCAGTGTTCACTGTACTCCTAGCACACCTTCACATGAGAACTTCTCAGTGGATGCTCAGTACTCAGTGGTCCCCAACCACTCACCCGCAGTCCTTTCTCATCAAGGTGACAGAACCTCTAAAGCGGTCACTCACCTGGTGGTCACAAGAGAACAATCTCCTAGAAGGGTATCCCTTTGCTCCTCTGGATCATCAAATTTCCTTTACCACAGACGCATCCTGATGGGGTGGGGGACTCACTGTCAGGCTCTCCACACTCAAGGTACGTGGACTCAGGTCGAGTCCCAGCTTCACATAAATGTTTTGGAAATGAGAGCCGTCCTTTATGCGGTCCAGGCGTTGAAGGACATTCTCTATCACAAGAGCATTCTCCTTCAGATGGACAACAAAGCAGTGATGTATTACATCAACAAACAGGGCGGCGCTCACTCTTACCCCTTATGCAGAGAAGCGATGAGAGTGTGGGAATGGTGCTTGCAGCACAAGTCTCTAATTCAAGCGGTCTACCTGCCAGGAGTATAGAACAAACTGGCGGGCCGCCTCAGCAGAACAGAGACAGATCCTCACGAATGGTCTCTCAACTCAGCCGTAGTTCAGTCAATATTTGCAGAGTGGGGAACTCCAGACCTGGACCTTTTGCATCCCCACAACACAAAACTGCCTCTCTTCTGCTTCCTGAAATCCAGGGCCCGCATTTTCTGCCAGGATGCGTTCAGGTTGCAGTGGACAAAACGCTTTCTATACGCCTTTCCGCCTCTTCCTCTAATTCAGAGGGTACTTCTCAAGTTCGAATCCCAGGGGGACAAAATGATCCTCATTGCTCCCTTCTGGCCTCAACAAATGTGGTTTCCACTACTCAAGAGTATGTCGGCAGCTCTGCCGAAACCACTCCCACTTCAGACGAACCTCTTGACTCAAGGGCCGGTTGTTCATCCCAACTTGAGGTCACTTCACCTTCACGCTTGGCTCCTGAAGAGATAGAAGTGAATAGATTCAACGTCTCTCACAGGGTTTCAGATATTCTTTTGGCTGCGCGGAAGCCAGCCACTAGAAAAACTTACACAGCCAAATGGAAGCGTTTTTCGCTCTGGTGTGCAAAATCCTCTTTAAATCCCTTTTTCTGCCCACCAGATAACATTTTGGAGTATCTCTTAGACCTCTCAAATTCAGGTCTGCAGTACTCTACAGTCAAAGTTCACCTTTGTGCCATTTCAGCTTATCATGAGCCGGTACTTTCCTTGTCACTGGCTCAGTTACCTGTGGTTAAGAGGTTTCTTAAGGGAATTCTGCATACCAGACCTCCTATAAGACGTCCAGTCGCAGCCTGGGACATTAATCTTGTACTAGACATGCTCACTCTGAAATCTTTCGCACCTCTGGCTACCTGTGAGCTAAAATTTCTGACCTGAAAAACGGCCTTCCTAGTGGCCATTACCTCAGCCCGCAGGGTCTCTGAGATACATGCCTTGGTCACAGACCCTCCATATACTGTGTTCCATAAAGACAAAGTAGTCCTTAGAACCCATCCTAAATTTCTTCCTAAGGTTGTTTCGGAATTTCATCTAAACCAACCTTTGGTCCTACCCTCTTACTTTGTGGACTTCCAAAATGAAGGAGAACGTTCTCTTCATTCCTTGGACGTCAAGAGAGCTTTGCGTTTCTATCTAGAGAGAACAAAAGACTTTTGTAAAGCTCAACAACTGTTTGTTTCCTTCAACGAGACCCGGCTGGGTCAACCTGTCGCTATCAGATGTATCTCAGCATGGCTAGTGGCATGCCTTCGCCACTGTTATTCCATGGTGCATGTTAAGCTGGAGGGCAGAGTGTACGCTCACTCTACTAGGGAGGTAGCGGCATCTCTGGCAGAAATCCGCAACGTTCCCATTGCAGATATTTGCAGTGCGGCTACCTGGAGCTGAGTGCATACTTTCATTAAACACTATGCTCTGGATGTTCATGCCAGACGACATCTGTCCTTTGGCAGAACCATCCTTAATGGACTTCTGTCCTAAATCTGCGAGCTCTTGGTCTCTCCTGCCGCCCTCTCGGGGGATTATTAGCTCGGTACTCTCCCATTAGTGTGAATGAGTGGTGGAGACTTATGTCCAGGAAGATATGGAAATTACGTACCTACCGTAATTCTTGATCTTCTTGGACGAGTCTCCACCACTCATTCACATGCCCACCCTCCATCCCCCGAGCTCACCTCTGTTGTTGGTCTTCACTCCCTTAAGTCTTTAGGCTGTGAAGACTTCTTTGTTGACCCTTCTTATACGGGTCTTCCGGACTATCTTATGTCCAGTTTTTGTTTAGGCTGTCCTTCTAGGTTAGTCAGGCTGCACCTCCTCGGAAAAAAAGGTAGTGAGGCAGTTGGAAGGTCGACGCCAAGATATTCATTACCACACGAGCTGAGGCTCGGGGTGCTGCTCCTCGCGGCGCCATCTCAGGCGTCAACCTTCGAGCAAAAAAGTTTGCTCCCGATGGGTCCTAGTGCCTCCGGCGCTGATCCCATTAGTGTGAATGAGTGGTGGAGACTCATCCAAGAAGATCAAGAATTACGGTAGATACGTAATTTCCATTTTTGGTTTCACCCCCAGCTGCTTAAAATAACCCTTGAGAGAAACATTGTTAGCTTGTTCAGAAAGAAAATCACAATCAGTAATCAGTTTAGTTTTAGCATTTTTATATGTTTACCCTTCATGTCCATCAGTCATTTGTTGCCACAGTTTCTTCAGGCATCGTCTTTCTTTCCTGGATTTCTGGATCTTTGAGCTGTGCTCAAACAAGTCTGAATCAAAATCTTTGAAAGGAAAAGTGTCCCCACCATCTGAAATTTTCTTTGCCTGAGCTGTTGTAACTACAGCTGCTGAAACATCAGGATTTATTCCCTCTTTGATCAGCTCCGTAAATCCTGGAAAGTAATTTCCAATAATCATAGGTAGAGGTAACTTTGATACTACCCCCACTTTCACTTGATGCATGCAACACACCCTTAACAGTTAGAGTCACTTGGGTGGTGGGATAGTATCGAGTATCCCCGTGGATGCAGATGACACCAGTACCTGGTCGCTTTGCAGTGTTTCCCCAGCACTTTAACATGCACTACGGTCTGTTTGCTTTCCGAATCAATGAGTCCCTTTACAGTCTTATTCCCCACCTTCACATCTGTTAAGTACTTGCCCCAGTTTGCCAAGGACAAATCTGCTCCAGTGCCACTCTCCTTACTACGGCAGTTTCTTGCAAAATGGCCTGGCTTATTACAGTTACAGCAGATAATGTCTTTGGGCACAGATTTGTTACCCCTACCAGAGTTCTTATCAGGCTTAGAGTTTAAATGGGAAAAAGAGTGTCTTACTGGTACTTGGCTGTTACCTCGCTGCTGTGGCATCTGTCTGGCCATTTGGTAGTCCTAAGCCAAAGAAACAGCCTTTTTCCCACTCTCTGGTCAGTGTTCCTTTACTCAGAGCTGCACGTCTGTAGGCAAGATGTTGATGAATTGCTCCATGGCAGATGTGTCGATGATCTGTGGGACTGTCTTGCTCTCCAGTTGGATCCATTTTATCAGCAGTTCTTTGAGATAGGTGAAGGCTTCTTGAGGATTGTCAACTGAGTTGTACCTCAGAGACCAAAATCTCTGCCTGTATGTCTCTCCGGAGATGTCATACCTTTTCAGGATTTCGCTTTTCACCAGATCATAGTTTTCTGACTGTGCAGTGTCTGTACTGCTGTAGGCAAGTTGGGCTTTCCCTGTCAGGTAGGGTACCAGTCTGATCGTCCATTGCTGCTTTGGCCACTGGCAGGCTGTGGCAACTCTTTCAAAAGTTGTCAGGTATGCCTCAGTATCATCGGAGGGACACAACTTTGTAAGTTTAATGGCTTTTAAGTTGCTTGCATTTTGTTGCTCATCTGGTTCTGTGCCTGATCCTCTGCCCTTGATAGCTTGCAAGGCATCCAGCCATCGCTGCTCCTGTCACTGCATTTTTCTCTCATCTGCTGCTTCTATCGC
The DNA here is from genome assembly GCA_016271365.2 of Neoceratodus forsteri. Classification (NCBI taxonomy): domain Eukaryota; kingdom Metazoa; phylum Chordata; order Ceratodontiformes; family Ceratodontidae; genus Neoceratodus; species Neoceratodus forsteri. Next base: position 1,628,809,316 of record CM028131.1, on the reverse strand, counting down.
TGCATCTCTTCTCTTCTCCACTGCTCCTGTCTCTGCATCTCTTCTCTCCTCTGTGCTTCTAAAAGTTGAATCTCTTTTTCTCTCTGCTTCTCAGTCTCTTTTTGTTGTATAGCCCACCATTTGAAAAGGTCCATCAGGCTTTTAGGTTCTGTCACTGTCTGCTGTTTTTTCCATAACTTGTGCTGGCTGTACAATCTTAGACTGGACTTTTGTCTCTGCTAGTTTTGCTGCCATTCGCCTGGTAACCAGTCCTGGACTTGCTGCTGCAGAATCCATACCTTCCTCTGTGCTTCCCTGGTACTAGGTCCAGTACCCATGCACAAAACTCCTGTCTTAGAGTATGCACGGCTTAAATCCCACTTCTGACAGCATCTGTCGTTGAGGCACAGCTCAGGAAGCATAGGGAAAACCAGGAGCAGTTGTAGAATTCACCAAAAATATTTATTTACAATAGCAGTAGCATAAAAAAATATAAACTTGTTCGGAGTAACTATTTACAAAGGCAAAATAAAATAGAGTTTTCTTTCTGTAACCCCTAGGCGGCACTATCCAAAGGGCTACTACCCCTGCCTACTTGGCTGGTAGCAGGTTAAGTGGCCTGAGTTCTAAAACGGGTGCCTCCACCTGGAAGTCAGTGTTGGTAGTGGTCAAGCTAACCTGGGCACAGCCCTCCGGGACACTGTAACCCCCTCTTTCCTTACTAATGGCCGGAACAATACACAGTAATCACTTTCACAATACCCCTGATACACCACACAAGTACCCACACTGTTTGCTCTTACCACCAGGGCTTTCCTCTGGCCCGGCCCTGGGGACCCCCTGTAAAACAAGGTTATACATATCAAATAACTGCAGTACAGTACTCTTGCACAAACTGGACCCACAGTCAGGGTAAATGCAGAAAAGAGTTAGATCTGATTTATTTAAGGGGCTTAAACAAGAGAGGGGCGTAATCAGGTTAATTTGCTTAAAGGCTCTGTCAGTCAAACAGTTATGTATGCACTTCAGGGTCCATAAACAGTCATACACTCTGGGTACCCAGATGGAGAATGGTGGGCTAGCCAGGAACGTTGCAGCTGGTTGGGGCCCTGTGATGGAAGAAAACAACATGCACAACACACTTTTGTAATCGGGCGGAGGGCTCAGTTGTGAAAAGAAACAACAAGACAATCAGATGACACACTTTTAGATTAGGCCGTTGTTTCAGGGAGCTACCCTGATGATTACTCACGATACCCAAGACTGGACACAGGCTGGTTGAAAATTGAGACAGCAGGTGGTTAATCTGGAGTGCCAGGAGAAGCAGGGCCCACACAATTCGCCGAGGCGTCATTCCTGTTCAGGCGTGGAGCAGGGGGCTGATCCCCCGGCAGGTCTCTTGTCGGTGGCTTTCTCTGTGCAGTGGGATAGTCTGGTAGGGCCAGCATGGCATGTCCCATGCCGAATAGAGATGAACGCGGATTTAGTCCGATCAGGCTGGATAAAGCTTCCAGCAAGCAGAATATAGTTCTCACAGTGGGGAACCAAATCACGACCCACTTTCAATACACAACACATTTATATGTAAAGGATTCCACGGTAGCAGCAAGCAGAACACAGTTTACTCAGTGGGGAACCAAATCACGACCCACTTTCAATACGCAGCACATTTACGTGTAAGGAAATTCTACTGTACCAGGCAAACCATTCTCCGGTCACGATCGCAAAGTCTCTGCACAAACCGGGGATTCAAAAGCAGCTGGAAATCCTGCCAGGCCGATCACATTCAGCAAATCTTTGGTCTTCTTCAGGTTAAAGCCTGGTCACAGTCCAGAGGCTTAAATAGTCCTCACAACTAGGATTTAGTCTGAATAAATGCTGTTTTCCCTCTCAGGGCCAGCAGGCAGACAGGCAGACCAAAACGCAGCCCTTTCACAGTTCTCCCATGCAAAACTACACAGAACTGCTGCTCAAAATCACTTGAGCTGTTACTTCTTCACTTCTCAGCTCAAAACTGAAACTAGCTGCAGCAGCCTGGGAATTTCCCAAAGATCCAAAAGGTTTGGTTGGCTGATCCTCCTGTCAGTCACAACAAAGGCGCCCCTTTCAGGTGCAAAAAGGCTCAAAAAGCCCAAAACTACAATTCCTACAGATTTTGACTCCAGACAGCTCCTGTAGTCCAACTCCATTTTAGGTCCCACCAGTACCACCTGTACCTGTGATGGAAAAACGCTTGCACAATATCCAGTTGTAATCCGGAGCTGGAGGGCTCCGTTCATGAAGAAATGAAAAAAAAGCAACAATTAGATGACACACTTGCAGTTCGACAAACAGATGCCAGGGAGCTACCCTGCTTTGTACTCACAACTCAGTGCTGGGAACTGGATGGAAAGTAGATTGTCCTGGATTGCCAGGAGGAGCAGACGATGTGGACAAGGTCCTTGTGACTGGACCCCACTGCAGTTTAGAGCAAATGGATGTAATCTGGATTAAGCTGGGGTTTACTTCCAGCTTCATGCACTCTATTCACTGTACAGGGGATTTGAAACGCGATTCCCCACAAGCACTACACACATTTATATGTAAAAGGAAAGTACTATACCAGGCAGGCTGCTTCTCGATCCCGATCGCAATTACTGCACAATACCCGGGAGAACACACAGCAGATTCAGTTCCTGACAGACCGAGCGCATTCAGCAATTTCTCCAGTCTTCTACAGGGTGAGCCTGGTTTCTGCTCTTCAGATCTCCTTGATTCTCTTCACAGGTCGGATTCAATCCGAACAGGCGCTTGCACAAGCTGCAGACTGAAACTTAGGGCCTTACATGTGATTCCTGCGCTAAAACTACACACCGACGAAGCACACAGCTCCCTGACTCTTCACAGCCCAAACTGATCTGATCTTATCTGTGTCAATCTTCACCATTCATCACAGATGGGTATCTGCCGGAGGTCAGGACCCCGTGGGAGCTTTTTTTTTTTTTTAAAGGTAGGCGGAGCTGACACACCATCGGCGCCGCCCTCGGGGCCGACGCACTGCATGGCGCTTGCGAGTTGGCCGTTAGGCTGTGTCGACTCTGCCTGCCTGCCAGTTCTTCGTTTCCCGCCATAGAGGTCACCTCATGTGGAAGCTGAAGAAATTTGAGGCCTGCTTCGTTAGTTTCCTCCTTACGCAGTATATCTGCAGTCGTCCGCTAGTTATTCCTGCCGTTCTGTGTTGCTTACCGACGTCACCGTGAAGATCTTTCCATTATTATTCTGTTTTGCGACATCGAGTCTGTTTTGGTGTTTTTCCCGTAGGTCATGTCTCGGTCGGAGGGCAAGAATCTTCCAAGATGGGCCCCCCATACCGACCAGCACGACCGGTGTCTCTCGTGTCTTGGCCCGCTTCACGACATGGATTAGTGCGATGCCTGCTTCTTCATGGACCGCCAGGTCCTCGAACAATGTGCGTGGAAAGTGGGGCGAGCTCCGCCGAACTTCGGGGATCAGGTGCGCACTCTTCGGGCCAAGCCACACTTTCTCGGCCTTTCCTCCGGGTCCCATCCCAGTTCTATACGGACCGAGGAGGAGGAGGAAGGAGTCTCGGCTACTTGTAGCCTAGCCGTTGCTGAGGCTTCTTCCTGAGTGCAGGGCCCATCCCGCCTCCCTTCCTGGGAGCGGGCGGAGGCGCCGCCATGGCAATCGCCTTTGGGGTGAAGGCCTCTGTGTCGCCTCCCAGCTCGCAAGGCCTGGGTTGGCACCGCCCCACGCCGTCGGTCATCACCGTCAGAGGCCTCAGCGCCGTTCTCGGCGCTGTAGGCCCTGATAGGGCCATCGTTGGCGCCGACCTGTTATGCGGTGCCGTGATCTCTGTCTGAGCCATTCGCAGTGCCGACACTGCTAGCGGTGGTGTGAGCTCTACTACGACGCCGTCCTTTTCCATGTCTCGTGGCACCGAGGTTGAGCACGGCGCCGTGTCCTTGAGGCTCAGCGCCATGGGGCCTTCGTTTTCCTCAGTCGGCGCCGTCTTTTGCGTCGCCCCTGCTCTCGGTGCCACTCGCGGCACCAGGGAGCCGGGCGGTGCCGTTCCGCCGGGCCATCCTCAGGGCCGCCCCTGCCCTTGGTGCACGTTGGCGGGTGCCCAGGGGAGCCAAGGCGGTGCCATCGGCGGCGCCGATGGTGCCACCGGGGCTGTCTTCAGCACCGTCTCCGTCCTCGGCGCTCCTCGCGGCACCGTGGGATCGGATGGTGCTGTGACTGGTCCTGGCTCTGGATCTCTGGCTCGGGCTGGGGCTGCTCGTCCCTCAGTTTCTGCTCGCAGGGCTGCAGGAGGCGCTGGCACTGACTCGGGCACAGCTGTGGTCTCTGGGCCTGGTGGTAAGGATGGCACTGCCTGCCCTCCCATGGTTTGGCACAGGGCCTCGGACTCTACCTCCTCGGAGACGGAGTTGAGCTCTGAGTCGGACATGCAGTCTGACCCCTCGGGGTTGGCTGTTGAGGTGGGCAGCATGGTAGTCTCTTCGACCAGTCGTAGTCAGCCCCCTTCTGTGGTGAGGTCGGTGGCTACCGAGACTAGGATCAGAGGTGCTGACCAGCAGACAGTGGTGTGGGCCACCATAGCTCTGCAGCCTGGTCTTGGCGGTTTCACTGACCCCTCAGTTGTGGTACCCCCTCCAGTGGTGTGCCTTGATCGCCCAACTTTGGGGCCCATCGGAGCACCTGTAGGGGGGGAGGGTACTGCACCCTGGATAACTCGTTCGGGGGCTGCCCAGAGATGCCAGCTACCAAGGCTGGCCCTCTCGAGGAGGAGGGCTCTTTCAGACTCCGAGGGGTATGGGGTCGGCGCGTCGGCCTTTTTCTGGGGTCCACCCGGGCCCTGGGAGAAGCCGTAGTGCGGATCTCCGCTCTTCCTCCTCGGTCTCTTTGAGAGAGTCCCATTCTTTTGAGGTAGGGGAACGTCCTTCTGGACCTATACGGCCCCGGTTGCCTCACAGCGGGGATTCTTTTGGGCACAGCCAAGGCAGTACCGATGTGGTTGTTCAGCTGTTGGCTGTGGGGTCTTCCGGGGCACCTTTTTCCGCGGGTGCCCACGATCCACTCCTTAGTCCAGGCGGAGGTCAGCCGACATCTCTTCTCGTCTCTGTCCCCATCCCTCTGCCACACTCTCCTGCGCTTCCAGGCATCCTCTGTCCTAGCGGGCCTCTCACCTGGGAGCAGTTCAGAGCGGTGGCTGCTCGATTCCCTGCTTACATTAGGGCAATGGACAGCCAGGTTTTTCAACCTCCTCCCGTGCAGCCATCCACTGAACAGACGGTGACCTCCAGCTCCTCACCCCCCTCTTCAGGGGGAGAGGAACCCTCTGTCCACATCTCTCTGGCTGCTGATCTCTCTGAGTATCAGTGATTCCTCTTGAGGATGTTGGAGGATTTGCACCTTACTCCTTCCACTGTTAGCAATCCTGAACACTCAGCGCACGCATTTCTAGGCGATTTTGGCAAGGCCACCCTTGTGTTGCCGCCCTGGCCGGCTGCCTTTCGGGAGGCGTCGTTGCATTCCTGGCAGAGGCCCTTTTTCAGAGTTCCTGCCCCAAGGGATCTCAGCCAGAGGTATTGTGCAGCCCCAGAGTCTCCAGGTTCCATGCTTCATCCACAGTCTGGATTGACGCAGTTGGATACTCCTGATGGGCTTCGTGCCCTTCACCGTGACCAGCCCCCAGATCAAGACTCCTTGGATTTTGATTTCTGGGGTAAGAGGACTTTCTACTCGGCAAGGTTACTTCTTTCTATCTCTGCACATCAGGCCCACTATGCATCCTACGACAGGTTCTTGTGGTCCAGGCTAGGTTAGCTCCTAGCCTCATTGCCTGACACGGAGCAAACCAGACAAGCCATTGCACTCTCTGTGCGTGGCCTGGAGCTAGCAAGGTACCAAGCAAGGGCATCCTATGATGCCAATGAGGTAGCTACCATGGTCGTAGGGCCAGCGATCTGCACTAGGCGGACGGCATGGCTATGTCTTTCCCAGTTGTCACCCTTGGCCCGGCATAGGGTGATTAACTGTGCCCACCAGGGAACCTACCTCTCCTCCCACAGAGTGAGACTGCATGTCAGAGACTGCTGCTTCCCCTCCGGGGCTCCATCTCTCTCCTGCTCTCGGGCCTCCAGGCCCTGAAGTTTCCCCAGTGTGTCACCCACTGAGGGCTAAGAGACCTTGTCCCTTAGGGTGTAAAGAAAATCCCCTTCGGGGGCTCGGCATTTCTCATTGAGATGAATGGTGAAGACTGACACAGATAAGAAATGAAAATTGCATACCTATCGTAATTATGATCTTTCTGTGTATCTTCACCATTCATCACAACCTCACCCTCCATCCCCCTGGGCCTCAGTCTCTGGGTCCTCCCTTCTTTGACTCCCTCTCCTAGGGAGTGGGGGTAAAATAGGGACACACAGGGGAGTATTTTTCCAGGAAGAGTGGATAGCTTGAGCGGCACTCCTTCTCCAGTACCTTGACTCCACCCCTGTGGCGTGGGAGTTGGTAGTTGCCCTCCTTCTCTCCTCCTCCCTGTTTCCATCCAACCTATTTCTTCTAAAAAAAAAAAACCCTTTTTTCACCAAAAATCTTTCCTTGAGAGGGTGCTGAATCCCTGTATCCTGTCTTTCCTCCAGAATAGCCGACTCTGCTTATCTGGAGTGTTTGCCAGCTATTCCGTGCCTTGAATTCTGGCAGAAAGCTTTGCTACTCCTTGCAGTTCCTATACAATCTGGAGACGGACCAGGGTCCGGGATGTCTTATCCTTCTCCCCTCTCTCCTAAATTCTTTACCCACCCTACCCCCCTTCTTCCTCTTCCAGAGATTGGGGCCCCTCCCAATCCCCTTTAGTTTCTAACCTCTTTCTTTTCTGTCCTCTCAGTCATTATTTCTCCTTTTAGTTCATACATCTTTTCCTTTTTCTGTCCCTTGGACTCTCTTGTCCCACCCTCCACTCCCTTCCTCTTACCTCTCCGGCGACTCAGAACTGGCAGGCAGGCGGGCACAACCTAGGCCAGCCAGCGGCGCCACACAGTGCATTGGCCTCGAGGGCGGCGCTGGTGTGGTCGGTCTGCCTACCTTAAAAAAAAAAAAATCTCAAGGGTCCTGACCTCCGTAGATACCCATCTGTGATGAATGGTGAAGATACACAGAAAGATCATAATTACGGTAGGTACGTAATTTTCATATTTTTCCAGTAGACAGAGCCAGACATTTTCTTTGAGTTCCTTTCAGTTCAGTTGGCTAGTTTGGCTGTCACTCACAGTAAACTCCCCCTGTTGGTGGAAAAAAGGCGCCGAAGTCAAAACTACATTTCCCAGAGTCACTGCCCTTACAATCCCCTTACAGCAGGCTCCAGAGGAGAGTCCAAGTTCTGATTCGCCCAGAGCAGGCTCCATTTTAAAGGATCCTCACCATGATTGGTCCAATTCAGCAGTTCAGAACCAACATGAGGGAGCTACTCTGCACTGTCCTTGCCACAAGAAAGCAGGTTAAATCAAACTGCATTTTCATTATTACTCTTAACAGGTTACAAGCAAACAATTACATCTTTGAAGAGTGCTCCTTCTGCCCACTTAGTGATGGCAGAAATGGAGCGATTTGGCAGTAGCTCGAGTGGGACTCAAGCAGGAAAACACACAGCACCCCCATACAAACTAATTATGTCTGCAGGCAGACAGCTCTTAAAGAGACAGTACCAGAGGCTCTAAAAGCACTCACAGATAAATGGCTTAAATGCCAAACACCATTCAGGCTTGGAGCATTCAAGCAAGCTCCTGGAAGACTTTTTGGGAACCCCCATTTGCAGGGGGGTTATATGTAAAAGGGTTGAGTTTTGGCCTGCCTGTCTGCCTGCTGTCCCTGAGAGGGAAAACAGAGTTTATTCAGACTGAATCCGAGTTGTAAGGACTATTTAAGCCACTGGACTGTGACCAGGTTTTAACCTGAAGAAGACCGAAGATTTGCTGAATGTGATCGGCCTGTCAGGATTTCCAGCGGCTTTTGAATCCCCGGTTTGTGCAGAGACTTTGCAATCGGGACCGGAGAGCGGTTTGCCTGGTACAGTAGAATTTCCTTACATGTAAATGTGCTGTGTATTGAAAGTGGGTCGTGATTTGGTTCCCCACTGTGTGAACTGTGTTCTGATTGCTGGTACCATAGAATCCTTTACATGAAAATGTGCTGTGTATTGAAAGTGGGTCGCGAATTGGTTCCCCACTGTGTGAACTGTGTTCTGCTTGCTGGAAGCTTTGTCCAGCCTAATCGGACTGAATCCTCATTCATCTCCATTCAGCCTGGGCCATGCCACGCTGGCCCTGCCAGACTACCCCACTGCACAGAGAAAGCCACCGACGAGAGACCTGCCTGGGGGATCAGTCCCCTGCTCCACGCTTGAACAGGAATGACGCCGCGGCGAATTGTGTGGGCCCTGCTACTCCTGGCACTCCAGGTTACCCACCTGCTGTCTCAGTTTCATCCAGCCTATGTCCAGTTTTGCGTATCGTGAGTAATCATCGGGGTAGCTCCCTGAAACAACAGCCTAATCTAAAAGTGTATCATCTGATTGTCTTGTTGTTTTCTTTTCACGAACTGAGCCCTCCGGCTCTGGATTACAAATAGTGTGTGTTGTGCATTTCGTTTTCTTCCATCACAGGGCCCCAGCCAGCTGCAATGTTCCTGGCTAGCCTGCCATTCTCCATCTGGGTACCCAGAGTGTATGACTGTTTATGGACCCTGAAATGCATGCATAACTGTTTGATTGATAGAGCCTTTAAGCAAATTAACCTGATTACACCACGCCCTTATTCAAGTCCCTTAAATAAATCAGATCTAACTCTTTTTTGCATTTACCCTGACTGTGGTTCCCGTTTGTGCAAGAGTACTGTACTGCTGTTATTTGCTGTGTATAACCTTGTTTTACAGGGGTTCCCCAGGGCCGGGCCAGAGGAAAGCCCTGGTGGTAAGTGCAAACAGTTTGGGTACTTGTGTGGTGTATCAGGGGTACTGTGAAAGTGATTATTGTGTATTGTTCCGGCCACTAGTAAGGAAAGGGGGGGGGGGTTACAATGTCCCGGAGGGCTGTGCTCAGGTTAGCTTGACCACTACCAACTCTGACCTCCGGGTGGAGGCACCTGTTTCAGAACTCAGGTCCCTTTACCTGCTACTAGCCAAGCAGGCAGGGGTAATAGCCCTTGGGATAGCACCACCTAGGGGTTACATCTACATTGGGTGTTGCTACAATCCTCCCACTGCTGGAACCAAGGGCTTCAACAGCTTCCTCTCCTGCCTTGGCTCCATATCTCCACCTAGAGACTCAGTTCTTCTGGGAGATCTCAATCTAAACTGCCTCAGTACCCACCAGCCTGACTATGTCTCCCTCCTAAAACAATACAACCTGGTCCAAACTATTATGCTTCCCACCAGGTAGAACCCTCGCACGGCCACACAGACACTCCTGGATTGGATCACTACAAACCAGGAGGACTGTGTCCTGCATGCTGGTACCATGGCTGACTCCATTAGTGATCACTTCCCTACGTACTTTCTCTGGTAATCCAAGCTTAAATGGCCCTCTCAAAAATACCTGTCTTTCAATAATTTCAGAAACCCCAGCACCCCTGACCTTCTCTCTGAGGCACATGCACTGGACTGGTCTGCCCTCTTCTCAGAATCAAATGTGACCCAGGCAGCATCCATGTTCATGCAGACATTCTTGACCTTACAGGACAAGCATTTCCCAGTAACCACCAGAAGAGTGAGGGGTGGCTGCTCACTGCTGGGTTACAAAAGACATCCTTACCCTAACAAAAGACTGGGATTGTGCCTGGTCAACCTATAAAGCATCCCCATCCCCGACCCTACTGGATGACTACAGGCATCGGAGGAACGTTTGTAAACACCTGGCCAAAGCTGTAAAATAGACGCATTCTTGCAATCTCTAACAAACAAACCTTGGGGACCCCAAAACATTCTGGGCATCCATGGGCTCACTGCTAACCCCCCGCCCCCGCAGTAAGTCTGTCCTGCAGTTAAACACCACTGCTGGCCTCACTACCGACCCTCAAGAAGTGGCCAAGGCCTTTAATGACAGATTCTCAGACCTCACCATGTATCTGAGCAAATTCCCAAATGGCATGCAAATAAACCCCGTCCCCTACACACACCCATGACACCACCTGCTGGGCTCACCTCCCAGCCTCCATCTCCTCCCTTTTTCTTCAAAATACTCTCACATGCCGACATAGTTAAACTTCTCAAGAGCCTCCCTAACCATGGCTCCCCTGGAGCCAGTGGATCATCCCTGTCTTCCTTAGACTTATCTCCTCTGTCATCATCACCCCTCTAACATTCATTTTCAACTTCATCCTGACCACCTGCTCCATGCCAGATACATGGAAAATCACAAAGGTCATTCCCATCTATAAAGCTGGGGACCCACAATCCACGGACAACTATCGCCCGATCTCCATCCTTCCTCACCTAAGCAAGCTACTAGAAAAAGCTGTCCACAACCAACTTGCTGACTACATAGGCAAACATAACCGCCTATGTAGCCAACAACATGGCTTTCGCAAGAACCACTCCACAACAACTGCCCTCGCACTCCTGTCTGACCACATCTTCACAAACATGGACCGTGGAAATGCCACTGACACAGTCTTCGTTGACTTCTCCAAAGCCTTCGACTTGGTCAATCATGTCCTCCTCCTCTCCAAATTGCATCATCTTGGCTGCTCTCCGGAGGTCACTGCCTGGTTCAAAAGCTACCTTACAGGGCGCTCCCAGTTTGTGTGCATTGACCCGGCCACCCCTGCCTGTCTCTACAGGGGTTCCCCAAGGCTCCATCCTGGGCCCCTTCCTTTTTTCCTTATTCGCTAACTCCCTTCCAGTGGATAGTCTCAGCTGTCCCTCACTCCTCTACACTGATGACCTCATGCTCCTCTCCAGAGGAAAGTCTCCTGCCCTCATCTCTGCAGCCCTCTCACAAAACTACGCCACGGCCCACAACTGGTTTTCTGACCACCTCCTTCTGGTCAACGCCAAAAAAATAAAATTTATGTTGTTCGGATCAAAGCCCTTCTTAATTAAATGCAAATCTTACTCACCCCTAATCATTCTCTCCCAATGGCCATGCCCTGGAAGAGGTCAAACACTTCAGATATCTAGGAGTTGTGCTTGACCCCTCCATCTCCTTTACAGAGCACATAAACTTCCTGATTCTAAGATTTCACCAAAAACTAAGTGCTGCCTAGAGATTCTGGCAATACCTCACCCCTAAGGCCCATCTCGCCATCATCCAGGGAAGCCTGCTACCTATCCTGGACTACTGCTCTCCTAGCTACTCCAGGAGCACTGCAACCACCATGGCCAAACTCTCCGCAGCCTACAACAGTGCCTGTCAGTTCACGCTGTTGGCCCCTTTCTCCACTCACCACTGTTCACTCTATAATTCTCTAGGGTGGCTCCCTCTACGAGACCGCTTTGATCTCACAATGTACTGCTTGACTCTGCCATCCGTATTGTCCAGGAATCCCCTCTAGCACCCCTCCTCACTATCCAAACTTCGCACCGCTGCCTACGCTCCACCAGTACCCCCCCCCCGAAAACCACCAGGGTGTCCACAAATATGGGCGCCAGAGCCCTGCCTGTGGCAGCCCCCACATTATGGAATAAACTGCCTGCCGAACTGTGCACCTTAAACACACACCGCCAGTTCAAGACTCACCTCAGAGACTGGCTCCTGTTGGCATCCACCTGCCACTGCTTTCCTGACTTGCCCCCGTCCTTTTCTGCTTAACTATTTGTCCACCCTCCTCTCCCTGGCTCCCACCCCCTTCCCATCCATCCCTCCCCACACCTACCGACCTGTCACCTTTAGCCTCTGGTGTACCTCAAACACACCTGCTGGTTCCTGACAGCTCCCTTTCCCACCCAGCACTGCTCTTCATAGCCTAGTAGGTTCTCGTACATACTTATCTAGAACATACTTCAAGATTTGTTTTGCATTGCTCCTGTTATTTCGGTGTCTTCCAACTGCTGCCACTTGGTGTATTTTCAAATGTACCATTGTAACCTTTTCACATTTGTATTACTTCCTCTTTTACTATGTGTTTGTTGTTTTTGATTTCTACTCTGCGCCACCTTATGTGGCCCAGGTCGTGCCTGAAAATGGTCCCTGGGATCAGTGCACCTACCCGGTTACCAAAGTCATGAATAAAAATAAATAAATAAAATAAATAAAAGGAAGCGGAACCCATTCCCGATTGAGGTCAGAAACCCAGCACCACTTGGCCTCGAGCTCTTCTTCGTCCCACTAGTCGAAGAAGAAGTGGTACCACTCGAGGTTGCCCTCTGGTATGTCTGCACAGAGATCGCTGGTAGCAGGGGACAGGAGGTTGACCCCGACTTCCTTGGGGTTGCCTGCGGCCCCGGTTCCTAGTGGCTGTGATCCTCGGCTCCAGAATCCCTCCCCGTGCCCTGGGGGGTCTTCTGGTGAGCAGTTTCATCATTGGGCCGCTCTTATGGAGCAATGGGTCTGGAGATTATCCCGACTGTCTTTGCCTGTGGTCCTAACTCCGGGGCCTTCAGGCCTAGAAGCTGTGGACTTGTGGGTGGAGCGGTTGGACCAGCCTGGTCACGTGACACCTTCTCTGGTGCCATTGACGTCGCTCCCTTGTGCTTTTCCCCTTTCTGAGCTGTGGTGCAGGGGCCAGCACAGGTACTGTCTTCTCCTACTTCTTATCATTCTTTCAGATCTCCAGCTTTGGGTGCCCTGGTGTCGAGTTTGGGGACCCTGGTTGCTTGGCCGACACTGGTTGCGGTGCCACCCCCTGCTCCAGCCTTGGTGGCACCATTCCCAATGATGCACGCTGCATCGGGGCCAACGTGGGTGTCAGGTATTTCATCTCTGATTTGGTGAGCGCCTCCTCCTGCTCTTCTTCCTCCCTTTCCTTTCTATACTATCCCTTCTGGGTTAGTAGGAGACTATATTGAGCCTGATCCTGACCTATGATTAGGGGAGGACCTTGATGAGGATTCATCCTTTGAAGTGGAAAATACACCCTCTACTTCAGCAGAGCCTTTGGTCGAAGACCTTCCTTTTAAGACTCTTCTGAAGAACATGAATTCCACCCTGTCTCTCCAGACTTCTGAGGTGGATCCTAAGAAGCTTTTGCACCTTCAGTATCTGCATGTTCCTGAAATTCCTTTGGAATTGACACCTTCAGTGCAGCCCTCTTTCAAGACTCTTTCTCAAATGGTGTGGGACAGAACGGCACTCATTCCTTCAGTAGCTGAGTCCATGGACAGGAAATACGCTCCCCCTAAGGATAGCCAATCTTTGCCTCTCAAGTCTTTGCAGACGCCGTAATGGTCTTGGCTTAGAATGACAAAGCCGTTCTTCCTCAGGAATCCACAGCTCGTCCAGTGAATGAAGAATCCCATAAAACTGACACTCTGGGGAAGTGAGTGTTCGCTGGTCCTATCCTAGGCATGCATATTGCTAGCTATCAAGGTTATTTCTCTCAGTGTGAGTATACCCTCTGGCATTCACTTAGAGAAACTGTGGAGGCTCTTCCGGAGTCGAACGTTAGCTCGGAGCTTCTTCAGACCATTACTAGGGGCATTAAGTCAAGCAATCAGCAACTTAAATCTGCTATGGACACTTTTGATACTGCTTCTAGAGCAGCGGCGGCCAGGATACGCACCCGGCGTCACTCATGGCTAAGGACTTTACGATTCACAGATGACGCTCAGCAAAGAGTCATGAATTTTCCATTTGATGGTGTTTATCTGTTTAGGCCACAGGTGAAGCAGGCACTGGAGGCCACTCAGAAAACTAAGACTGCTATTAAGACGGCCAGATCAGCCTCTTCCGCCCTTCAGCAGGGTGGAAACCGCGAGCAGTTTCATAACTGACAGTCCTTTCATGGTAAAGGCCGGGCGGCTTTTAACAAGGTCCAAGCTCCTCAGCCACAAAAGAACATGCAGCAGAAGGCACAGGGTCCCAAGGCGCCCAGTGCCACCCTCTGAAGAACCGGCCCATGTCCCACCTCAACTGCCCGAGGGAGACTATTCTTTGGTGGTAGGGTGGAGCGCCTGACTCAGTTTTACAACCAGTGGATGTCCGTCACAGTGGACAAATGGGTCCTTAGGATCATTCGATAGGGGTACTCTCTAAATTTTTCAGAGACCCCTCCGGATCACCCACCCAATCGAAAGCCCAAACTGTCTACCACTCAGTCAAACCTCCTTGCTTCTGAGATTCAGGGCCTTCTGAACAACCGGGCAGTAGAAGTGGTTCTGTAAGCAGAATGGAACACAGGTTTCTGCTCCCATTACTTCCTAGTTCCAAAGAAAGCAGGTGCTATGTGCCCTAGTCTAGACCTAAGGAAGTTAAACAAATACCTGTTCAAAGAGAAATTCAAGATGCTAACACCAGGAATGCTCCTCCCTCTGATTCATCAAAAATGATTGGCTGGCATCCATGGACATGCAGGACGCCTACCAACACATTCCAGTGCACCCAAGTCACCACAAGTATCTGTTCTTCGTGGCTCTGGGCCAGCACTACCAATTCAGAGTCCTGCCCTTTGGGTTATCCTTGATGCCTCAAGTCTTTACAAAGTGCTTTGCAGTACTTGTGGCGCATCTCAGAAAACTCAGAATTCAAGTATTCCCATACCTGGACGATTGGCTCCTAGTGAGCTGCTCCAGACAAGGGACACAGGAAGCGGTTGCCATGACTTCCAAATTCCTCACATCCATGGGAGTTCTCCTGAACCTGGAAAAATCGCAGCTTCAACTCTCCCAACAACTTCTCTTCATAGGAGCTCTCCTGGACACCTCCAGAGCAAGAGTCTTCCTCCCAGAGGACAGGAGAAATGACATTCTCCAGATGGTGTGCTTCATCAAGGATAGCAACTCGATTTGAGCTCTCTCGATACAGCGGATGCTGGGTCTCACAGCGTTGTCTGTGTTCACGGTGCCCCTGGCCCACTTGCACAAGAGAACCACACAATGGATGCTCAGCACTCAGTGGTCTCCAACTACACATACACAATCCTTCCACATCAAGGTGACAGAGTCTCTAATGAGGTCACTCACTTGGTGGACTCAGGAGGACAACCTTCTCCAAGGTTTTCCCTTTTTCCCACTGGAGACGCAGATCACCATCATTACGGATGCATCCCTGATCGGTTGGGGAGCTCATTGTCAGGATCTCCACACCCTGGGCCTGTGGGGTCAGGACGAGTCTCAGCTGTACATAAATGTCCTGGAGATGAGAGCTGTCCTATACGCTGTCTGAGCCCTGAAGGATGTCCTCTATCACAAGGTAATTCTCCTTCAGATGGATAACAAAGCGGTGATGTACTACATCAACATACAGGGTGAAGCACACTCTTACCCTCTGTGCAGGGAAGCCATGAGAGTGTGGGAATGGCATCTTGAGCACAAAGCCCTGATCCAGGTGGTCTACCTGCCAGAAATCCAGAACGCTCCAGACGTCATACAATCACTATTTGAAGAGTGGGGCACTCCAGACCAGGATCTTTTTGCCTCCCCACTCAACGCAAAACTGCCTCTATTCTGCTCCAGAAATCCTGAACCTGGAGCTTTCTATCAGGATGCATTCAGACTGTGGTGGACAAGATGTTTTCTGTACGCATTTCCTCCTCTTCCCTTAATACAGAGGGTGTTGCTCAAGCCTTAGGCGCAGGGATACAGCGTGATTCTCATCATCCCATACTGGCCTCATCAGATATGGTTTCTTTTAATCAACAGATTATCGGAAGTTCCACCAAGACAACTTCTACTTTCAAATGGACCTCCAGACCCAGGATCCAGTGGTCTGCACCAGCCTGCAGTCCCTTCATCTGCATGCCTGGCTCCTGAGGAGATAGAAGTGGGTAGGTTCAACGTCTCTCGTAGAATCTCAGACATCTTCCTAGCAGCATGCAAACCATCTATTAGGAAGATCTACACGGCAAAGTGGAAACGATTTTCCATTTGGTGTGCAAAGTCCTCCCTGGACCCCCTTTTCCTGCTCACTGAACAAGGTGCTAGAGTACCTTCTAGACCTGTCGAATGCAGGACCATAACACTCGACGGTGAAGGTGCATCTTTGTGCGATTTTGGCCTACCACGAGCCTATCCACAGCATGTCAGTGGCTCAGCTTCCCTAGGTTATGAGATTCCCTAAAGGTATCCTCCACACTAGACCACCAGTCAGGAGACTGGTAGCCGCTTGGGATATCAACCTTGTGCTAGACATTCTCACCAGTAAGCCTTTTGAGCACTAGCAACTTGCGAGTTGAAGTTTCTGACCTGGAAGGCTGCCTTCCTTGTGGCCATTACCTCCATTCGCAGGGTCTCTGAAATACATGCCCTGGTCACAGACCCCACCATACACAATATTTCACAAGGACAAGGAGGTTCTCAGAACTCACTCTAAATTCTTTCCCAAAGCAGTCTCAGAATTCCACCTGAACCAGCCACTGGTCCTTCCGACTTACTTTGCAAATTTTCAGAATGAAGGGGAGCGTACCCTACATTCTTTGGATGTAAAGAGGGGTTTTGTGATTCTGCATCGACAGAACAAAGATTCACAAATCCCAAGCAACTCTTTGTCTCTTTCAGCATGGCCTGGCTGGGTCAGCCTGTTGCCATCAGGTGCATTTCAGCATGGCTGGTAGCATGTCTCCACCATTGCTATTCAATGGCACAGGTCAAGCTGGAAGGCAGGGTGTACGCTAACTCTACCAGAGCGGTTGCAGCATCTCTGGCAGAAATCTGAATCCCGCCCATTGTAGACATCTGCAATGCGGCCACTTGGAACTCTGTGCACACTTTTGTGAAGCACTATGCCTTGGATGTCCATGCCAGACAGCATCCTTCCTTTGGCAGAACAATCTTTAATGGACTTCTGTCCTGAGTGAGCTCTTCTCTCCTGCTGCCCTTCTCGGGGGATTATTTTAGCTCAGTACTCTCCCACTAGTGTGAATGAGTGGTGGATACTTTATGTCCAGGAAGATATGAAAGTTGTGTACCTACTGTAATTCTTGATCTTCTTGGACGAAGTCTCCACCACTCGTTCACACCCCCACGCACCCCCCAAGCTCACTCACTCTCTTCTGGTCTTCACTCCCTCATGGGCTTGGGCTGTGAAGACGCTATTGAGTTGACCCTTCTTACACGGGTCATGCAGACTATCTTATGTCACAATTGGGTTAGTTTTCCTAGATTAGTTTACGCTGCACCTCCTTGGTGAAAAAGGTACTGAGGCAGTTGGAGGGTTGACGCCGAGATAGCCTATACAGCGCAAGCCAGCCTTGCGGATCCATGCATGTGCGGTCCTACCTCAGCACTGGCCCTCCTGAAGATTTTTGGCTCCTGCTGGATCCTAGCGCCTTTGCCGTTGTCCCACTAGTGTGAATGAGTGGTGGAGATTTCATCCAAGAAGATCAAGAATTACGGTAGGTATGTCATTTTCATTTATTTAGTAACAAATGATCCCTCCACCCCCCCCACCCTGGCAGCAGCATCCAACTCCTACCCCTTCTCCCTCACAGCACCCACATTTTCTTAATAGAAGCCCCACCCCCAGGCATGGCAAAGGCAACTGACACAACCTGCCCTACTCCATGGCCAGTCCACTTTCTTGCAGATGGAAGTGCTCCTATGCTTACATGCTTGTCAAAACAACTAATCATGTGATGGGCTGTTTTACTATATGTCTAAGTGCAACCTTCCATTCTGAAAAGGTGGCAAGCCATGGAGGAGGCAGGTTGTGTCAGTTGCCTTCATTGCCCCTGGGGAGACTTCTCTTAAGGAAATTTGGGTGCTGGGGGGGAGGAGGGTGAGAGTTGTGTGCTGCTGTCAGGGTGGGGGGTGTGGAGGGATGATTTGTTGCTAAATAAAAAGTGCTACAGAAGACAGCGGCCAGTTATGGAGGCAGGCAGGTTGTGCCGGTCACCCATCGTGGGAGTTAATTTTTTAAAACATTAAATTGTGGGTGTTGGGGGTAGGAGGGTAGGATTGGGCATGTTGCAGAGGGTGGAGGGATGCGGGTTGTGGTTTAAACAAGTGGGCTGGGGAGGAGGGTTGGGAGCTGTTTTTTTTTTTTTTACTCTATTTTCCCCACAGGTACATGAATACAAATACCAAATATCCTAATATTTGGTTCCTGAAATATAAATATTCGGCTGAATATTCAAAATAAGATATTCGCCCACCCTAGTCTATGATAACATCTGACGTGGTTGCCTCATAACTGTTATCGACTAATGAAAGCTCAGAAACTGTACATGATGGTGGTGATAAATCAGCCCACAATCCTTGCTAAAATCCAGTGTGGGAAACACATCGCTGTTATTCACCAATCAAGAGACGTAATGTTCTTTTAATGATTTTATCCTTTAACTTTCTCAGGTTCCATGTCAGAACAGTGAACCATGAACGGTGAACCATCACAATGGCACCGAACCCACAGCGCGAATACTTTTTTAAAAGTTTTTTCTTGCAGGGGGCTTCGCCTTAATATAGATCCCAGCTCCAGGGTAGGCACAACTCGGGGATGGGGGGAACGTGATAGCACAAAAGTGTCTTCACTGTGGTTCTGTCGCCTTTGTGACAGTTCGCCGTTCTTCGTTTGCCATCTTCACGGGCTTCCACTTTCTCATATGGAGGCATCAGGATGATTATCTTCAAATACAGGCAATGTTTCACCCAGTCAGATTGCTAGTTCCCAGCCCATAGGTTTATAAGAAACATTAATGTTCACTTATACATTTTGTTGGTACTGAATTTTTTACTGGTTAACTTGTCACTCTCCAAACTCCCACTCAAGATATGATTGCAATGAATGTGTTGTGCAGTAAACATGCCTTGCACCAAATGTGTCATGCAGTAAACGAGTCCTGCAGTAAACATATCCTGCATTAAATGTAGCCTGCAGCAAACATGTCCTGTAGAAAATGCGCCCTGCAGTGACGAATCCTGCAGTAAATATGTCCAGCATGTGTCCTGAAGTAAACATGTCCTGCAGGTAACATATCCTATAGTAAATGTGCTTTGCAGTAAATGTGTCCTGCAGTAAATGTGTCCTGCAGTAAACATGTTCAGCAATAAAACTGTCCTGCAGTAAATGTGTCCTGAAGTAAGCCTGTCCTGCAATTAACATATCCTGTAGTAAATGTACTCTGCAGTAAATGAGTCCTGCAATAAACTTGTCCAGCAGTAAATATGTCCAACAGTAAAAATGTCCTGCAGTAAGTGTGTCCTGAAGTAAACTAGTCCTGCAGTAAACATTGTCTTACAGTAAATGTGTTCCTTCTTCCCTGGTAGGTGTTTGGAAAAATTGCTCTGGATGATGAAAGTCAGATCAACCGAAATAACAATTTCCAGACGTTCCCTCAAGCTGTCTTGCTGCTTTTCAGGTTTGTTATAAACCAGGTATAGAACACAAGGGCTTTACAGAGAACAGCACAGCAACTGGGTTTTAGGGGGTAGGGGTGGATGGCAATGAATGTAGGATGTAAGTGCCGAAGGGGTGTGTGTGTGTGTGTGTAAGTGGCCGTGTTACTTCTGGCATGTGTGTTTGTGTGAGGAGCATGGTTGTTACAATGGGTGTAGGATTAGTTATGACCGTACACATATTTTTGTATGGATAGTTAATACGTGCAGACTGTGTGGGTGCGTGTGTGTGTGTGTGTGTGTGTATAGTACATTGGTATAATGAGATGATGTAAGACTGTGCTGTTCATCGAGTTTGCCTCCCTGTATCCAAACAACAATAATCTGAAATGCCCTTTTCCATTAGGCTTCTATCAAACTGTCTTGAAACTCTGAACACTGTCGGTACTTTATCATCTCCTCTGACCTGGTCTGCAATACTGTCACTCTCTGGGTGTAGACGTATATCCTTATGTCTCTCCTGACTGTCTCGCTGTTGAGCTTGTACAATACATTTACAGTATATGTACTGTGTCACATGTCGTAAGAGTGCCATGTCATGCAGTTTGCGTGAGAGGACCGTGAAGCTATGCTGAGTTGTTCTGCCAAAACTGTGCAAGATGATGCTGTTATCCAATGAGACACATTAAACAGCACATACAAAATTACATAATTTTATTATAGAGCAGGATCTGATGGGAATCAACCCTGATACTAAAGGGTTAGGAGGATTTGAGCTTGAATATATCACCCCAGAGGAGGTCTGTACGGAACTCCTAAAATTAAAATATTTCTAAGGCTGTGGGTTACGATGAGATCCCTTCCAGACTTTTGAAGTATGCAGCTCCTTGTTTAGCGTTCCCTCTGGCCCATATTTTTAATTTATCTTGTAGTACCAGTGGTGACCTTCCTGAAGGGTAGAAGATTCCTAAGGTGAGACCGGTATTTAAATCTGGAAACAAGAGCGAGATGGGCAACTATCGGCCCATCTCGCTGCTGACACAGATTTCAAAAATCTTTGAGAAAATAATTTCATGCCAATTGAAGGTTTTTCTACAAGACAATAACAAATTGTCTCCTTTTCAGTCGGGCTTTAGATCTCTCCATAGTACTCAAACTGCCCTCACAAAAATGGTAGGTGCTCTCCAACTGAGTCTGGACAGGAGGTTAATGGTAGGTACCCTTTTTATTGATTTTTCAAAGGCCTTTGACACCCTGAACCATCGGGTGCTCCTGTCCAGACTTAGTGAGATCGGCTTGTCTCCTCTTTCGGTGAAATGGTTTTCTTCCTATTTGATAGGACATAGTCAGTTTGTGGAAGTTGGCTCCTTCAAATCTGGTGTTTTGGAATTAAAAAGTGGAGTTCCCCAGGGATCAGTTTTGGGGCTTTACTTTTTAACATTTACATAAATGAACTTAAGTTCCAGTCTCCTGATGTCCTGTATCATCTGTATGCAGATGATACCACATTGTGTGTGGAAGGGGCATCTTTGGATTTAATTGGCCTAAAGTTACAACTGGTCTTTGATAAGATTCAGGACTTTTTTAAGAAACATTGGGTCTGATATTCAGAACTTTGCCGTGGGGCTAAATTAGCACTGCCTGGCGTGCTAAATTAGCCCGGACCCAATAGCCCGCTATATTCAAAAGGGATAGCCCCAGTGCTAAACCTGCTGAATATACAGTAGCATGCTAAGGAAGCTGGGCAAACTGGGCTGGGGGTGCAGTGCAAAAATAGCTCAGGAAATAAAGACAGCTCTGAATATAGCAACCAGGAAGTGCAAACCACAACAGCAGCCCAGTGCACAACAATGTGAAGGAATGTAAAGGTGAACTATGTGGCCAATGTGTGTGCTAGCAAAGGAGTGGATTCATTAAAGCTGCAAGCACCAGCGCATGTGAAATTCTGCAGAAATGTACCATGTTTCTGAAACATTTGTGTGGAGCAGACACATTTGCGCAGGTTTTGCATGGAGCTAAGCCATTTGCCCGGTGCTATCATATTTGCCTGGGGCAAAAATTTGCTATATTCAAAAGTGACATGCAAATGAGCCTACTTAGGCAGTCTGTGGGCAAACATCCAGATTAGCATCTCATTATGTCCTGATTTGCATGCAGTTTGCCCAGTGCTATTGCAGGGTCCGACAGCTCCACCTGTAGGTCAGTCTGGAAGTACAGGGGCTGGCTGGGTCTGCCCACAGCTCCACCTGTAGGTCAGTCTGGAAGTGCATGGTGGTAGCTGCAGGCTACATTTGTACAGAACCGCATAGAATATTGTGCCCCAGGGGACTACACAGCACAGGCACAGGTGGTGGTGGTGCTGCATGCAATTGTAAAACTGTAGTTCTTGCTACAGTGCAGAGCAGACACTACAGTAACAAGGGGGCCAGTAGTGTGAGGGACACAGCAATGCCTATGGTGTGTAGGACATCAGTGACTGCTGCACTTTACACAGTGACAGGCCCATCTTGCAGGTGTGTACTGACAGTGGACATTACTGTTATGCTGTTGTACGATCCACAGACGCTGTACCACTGGCATGGGATACTCACAGTGACATGTACATGGCTGGCTGTGTGTGTGCTGTGGTGTCTGTACAGATGTGCGGTATGTAGCTGGGGGGCACATACCATCAAACAGGCACACTGGTGTTAGGGTATTCCCAACACTGGACCAGTTGCACTGCGTGGCTTGTTCCAGCCTTGTGGCAGCACCCAGTATGTGGTGCAGACTGGCCACCTGTACACCCTCCCTTCAACACCTTCCATGGCCCCAGTGCTGCATGTGTGTGTGTTGTATTCTGTTGGTGTCCACCAAAGGGTGGTCTGCAGGTGTGTGCTGTATGGATACCCTGCCATTGTGTCCACTGAACGCCAGGTCACTACTTACTGCCTGGCAGGCTGGGACCTTTGGCAGGTAATGGCATCATAGGAGGTGCCATCCATGTGCAGCATGTTTCTTCCATGTCTGGTTTCTTTCTATGTTTAATATTTACTGGTTAGGGTTGCGCAAAGCCGTACAAAGCCACATAGTCGCACAAAGCTAGTTTACCCAGAGTTAAGACTACCTTTTCCTGGGCGGTAATTTGCACTGCGTAATGTGTCGCACTAAGTTGCGCAGCGCTAATGCGCTAAATATAACATTGCACCTGTATTCATGTACATGCCTGCTCGGTTTACCCCTTGCATACTTTATACTTTTGCTAGGCGCTAATGCAGTTTGCCTGCGCTATTTGACCTTTTGAATATAGCGGTCCCGCGCAAACCCTGAGCTAACCCTTGAATATCTAGCCCACAATTTGGTCCTGAACTCAAATAAAACGCAGACACTCTTGTTTAGAAATAAACATAACAACATACATGATCCTAAATTGAAGATTATCACCTTGGATGGCACAATTATAAAGCAGGTTGACCAATATAAATATCTTGGCATCTGGCTTGATTTTCATCTAAGCTGGGCTTTTCAAATAGATTCTGTTATAGGAGGCTTGAATAAAAAGTTAGGTGCCCTTTATAGATACAAAAGGTAACTGTCTAGGGAGGTCTGCCAGAATATTGTTAACTCCCTGTTATTGCCAGTCTTTGATTACGGAGATACACCATATGGAGGGGCCTTTGGATCACTTTTAAATAAAGTGAACCAGATGTTCCACTGATTGGCCCGTTTTATTTTGGACTCACCCTATAGAACTCATTGGTGCTTTCTGTTTAATGAGCTAAACTGGGTTAAACCATCTGTGAGAAGAAATTTACATTTATTACACTTTACGATTAAGGTCTGGAGCCACAAGGTTCCTGACTACATTGCTGGTTTATTCGAATTCAGGGAGCTTAGAAAAGGCCTGAGGACCTCACAGGGAGCTCAGCTTGTCCTCCATAACTGTAATTTAAATATGGGGAGAGCTAGTTTCTTCAGGGGAGTCTCTCTATGGAATCATTCCCCTTCATATTTAAAATGTTTTGGGGCCAAAACTAACAATTTGGAATTTAACAACTAGTGCACGACTTGGTCCAATAATGCTATTGTCTGTAATTACTGTAATGCACTTTAAAGATTGGTTTGGAGGTATCTAATGTTGTTGCTGTTTGTCTCTTGTATATAATGTGATTCTTTTATTCAAACAACATGAAGTCTTGCTATATTATAGACATTAGCAGTTTGATCCAGCTCTAGAACTGCCCCGGAGTGAAATGGTTAAAACCATTCCAAAATAGAATTTTGGCACGAGAACAGCTCTATTTGTGTCATTTCAAACTTGAACTGTCAGATTCTTTACTCCGCCTCAGTGAACAGTCGCTCCGGAGATTTCTCCTTCTGCTCGGTTCATTTCTCGGTTTAAAAAGTGTTTTCTCGGTTGGATTTAACCGAGAATAGTTTTATTTTAACCGCAAAACCGTTCGGTTCAAGCTCTATCTGTGGTAACCGTAAGTAAATGAAGGTTTTGTCTGTGTGGAACTTGTAAGTTATCGGTTCGGTTTTGAACCGATCAGTGGGTTTAAAACTCATTTAAAACTAAAAGTTACTATTTTAGAGTGTGGTTCCCGGTTCTTATCGGTTCTAAAAAAAACGGATTTATTACGTTTTTTTCCAATACCCGTGACACGGTTAGGAACCGATAAGGGTGTCTTGCCTGGCACTGCCGTTAAAAGGGCAAGTTTTTGGTTAGGCTGGCATTATGTCTGAGAAACCCAAAAGAAAAACCGGGCCCACTGGGTTTCAACACTGTGATGTTTGTGGGGAAGTCTTTGCCAAGGCAGACCCACACACCACATGTGTTTATTGTCTAGGGTTTGACCACCTCGTCAGACTGCCAGGTATGTAAGAATTTCCCTGCAGCCACCCTGGAAAAAAGATTGGGCAGGCTCAGGGAACGAGAGGCCAAAAAGTCCGCTGACCCGGATGGCCAGCCCGGTTCGGTGCCAACCGAACCAGAGGGAGTGCCCTCTGACCAGGGCCAGACTTCCTCGGCAAAGAAAAGCTGGTTCTGAGGAACCAATTCCAGTAAAGAAAACAAGAAAATCAGCAGGTCTGGAGTCCAAAATTCCTTCTCCAACTGCTGCAGAGATATAAAAGCCATACAAATTGTCCAGTCACTGTCTCAGGGTCCGTCCAGACCACCACTATCTGGTAAAAGGTCGGTTGTCCGGTCCCAGTGGTTCAGGATTATGATATTGAGGAATTTTATGAACCAGAGAGGGGAGGAGGATTATGAACAGTATGAATGTGGCTGGGAGGGTCTGGGTGCCCACTGAACCGGACATCTCCCCAGACAGACCTTTAGAATCTCCCCTATGCTGTCTGAGTCCCCATCTCATTTTATGTTTTATAAAAAAGTTGCTGAAACCCTCCAGCTTCCTTTAGAAGAGGCTGTGGATGAGCAAGAGGAGCCTGATTTTGTAGAAATCATGGATATTCCAGAGTCTAGGAGATTGTCTATTCCTTTACATAAGTCTTTTAGAAACAAACAATTAAAATTTTAAAAGCTCCTAATTCTGTGCCTCCTGTAGATAAAAGATGGACAGAAGGTATACATTGTCAGGCCCTGATAGAATTCCTTTCTCAGCAATGCAGTCATGTTGGGGTAGTTCAGGCTGCTGCCTGTGATAAAACTAATATTCCTTGGCTTCTCATCCTCTGACAAGGATTCCAGGAAGATTGATGCCATGGCAAAAAACAGTATATGGCAGCCTCTCTGGGACTCAGGCAAGCAAATTATATGTCTTATGTAGCTAGGTATCAGAAATCTAGATGGGATACTGTTATGCAATTGGCCAAGCAGGCCCATGGCCAGCTGGCTAGTGAACTAGAACAGGTGGCTGCTGATGGCATTGAAGCCTCCAAGGTTCAGTTTCATGCTGCTGTGGATGTTAATGATGTTTCCTCTAGGGTCATGGCCACATCTGTAGCTTTTCATAGGTTGGCCTGGCTCAGGAGTACTAGTTTGTCACAGGATACCCAGACTGAGGCTATGGATTTTCCTGTGGTTGGAAATTCTCTGTTTGGAGAGCAGACAGAGAATTACATGAAGAAGATGGATGAATATAGGACTACTTACAAGAGTGCCCAGGCTAAGGCGGCAAGCCACTCCGCAAAGGCATGCCCCAGGGCTGGGGGTGAGGCCTTTCACAGGCCTTTCACCAGACTCAGGCCTCTGCCTATGCTCCAGAGGGGCTTCTTCAGAGGCAGGGGCAGACGAGGGGTGGGCAGATCTGCTCCCACCCCCCAGCCTAAAGCTCCTGCGAAACAGGCACCCTGATGGGGTGCCCAGGGCCGATTCTCCTGTACCAGTGGGGGGCAGGCTGGCTTACTTCAGTCAGAATTGGGCTTCTTTAACCTCAGACAAGTGGGTTCTGGAAGTAGTAAGCCAGGGTCTGGTTCTCAGCTTCAAAAAGTTTCCCAAGTTGAGAAGCAGATTTTTTCTACCTGCAAGTGCTTCAGAGACCCTCGCTCTGGAAACAGAGGTCTCATCCCTGTTAGCTCTCAGAGCAGTAGAAAGGGTTCCTCCCCTGCATCAGGGCAGGGGTCTGTATTCCAGATACTTCCTTACCCCAAAAAAGACAGGAGAATGGCGGCCCATCTTAGATCTCAGATATCTGAACAAGCATCTTTTGAAACCAAAGTTCAAAATGGTAACTCTGGCAATGATTTTAGCTTCCCTAAGGCCAGGGACTGGCTAGCTTCCCTGGACCTCAAGGATGCCTATTTCCATGTCCTAATCAGAAGATCCCATCGAAAGTACCTCAGATTCGAACTGCCCTCAGGTCATTACCAGTTCAAAGCAATGCCCTGCCTTACCTCTGCTCCAAGGGTATTCACAAAGTGTCTAGCAGTGGCAGTGGCCCACTTAAGGAGGTAGAGAGGATTGCTGTTTTCCCTATCTAGACGACTGGCTCATTGTAGGCCAGTCCCCAGAACAGGTAAAATCTCACCTGCAGGTCACCCAGCAGCTTCTACCTCCTGGGTTTTCTGCTAAACCAACCAAAGTCGGTTCTGGAACCAGTCTAGGTACTCACCTTTATAGGGGCAGAACTGGACACAAAGCTAGCCAGAGCCTTTCTTCCCCCAGAAAGGGTAAGGAATTTAGTGGCTCTGGCCTCTTCCTTCACTCTGCAGGTCTCTCGACCAGCAAGACACTTTCTGCAGCTCCTGGGGCACATGGCTGCATTCACAGCTGTTGTGCAGAGAGCCAGATTTCAGATGAGAGACATTCAGTTTCACTTGAGAACCTTTTGGTCTCAGAGAAGAGACCCCCTTTCCAAGTTGGTCCCAGTGACTTGAACCTTGATCCTAGCTCTCCAGTGGTGGCAGGATCAGAGCAATTAAGAGCGGGGTCCCCTTCATTTCCCCTTCTCACGACTTGACTCTCACTACAGATGCTTCCCTTCTGGGTTGGGAGCTTCACATGGGCGATCTTTCCACTCAGGGAGTTTGGTCCCCCAGGAATCTCTGCTCCACATCAATTTGCTGGAACTCAGAGCTGTCTTTTAGCTCTTCAAGCTTTTTCTGCATCTGTCCACGACAAGGTGATACAAGTCAGAACAGACAACACCACAACAATGTGGTACATCAACAAACAGGGGGCACTCGGTCTTGACCTTGTGCACCGAGGCAATGAAGTTGTGGTCTCTGGCCTATTCCCTGAACACTTCCCTCATAGCAGTTCATCTTCCAGGGAAGGACAATGTCCTAGTGGATGCCCTCAGCAGGATTTCCCAGGGCCATCACAAATGGTCCCTGGATCCTCAAGTGCTGGGATAGTTTTTGCCAGTTGGGGCATCCTCAGATAGATCTTTTGCAGCCCCAGACAATCACAAACTTCCTCTGTTCTGTTGCAGGCCTCCAGTGCTGGGCTCAGTTCCCCTGGATGCCCTTCTTCTGGATTGGGAGGGGAAGTTCCTCTATGCTTTCCCCCCTTTCCTCTCCTATTCAAAGTACTAGTCAAAATCAGATCTCAGCCTTGCAGGGTGATTCTGATTGCCCCGGATTGGGCCAGGCAGCCCTGGTACCCACTCCTTCTGTCTCTGACAGTCCATCTTCCCCTGTGCCTCCCCAGGAATCACAATCTGCTGACTTGTGCCCAGGGAAGGGTTTGGTATCCGGACCTCAAATCCCTCAACCTCAAGGCCTGGCTCTTGAGGAGTTAGAGTTTGCTGATTTACACCTCTCTCAGGGTGTTCTTGAGATCCTAAAGGCTTCCAGAAAGCCTTCCACTAGGGCTACTTATAGTTCTAATGGAAAAGGTTTTCTATTTGGTGTGCTGGGAAAACATTTCCCAGAATCTGCTGAATTGCCCATTTTGTTAGATTACATGGTACATCTTAATTCCTTGGGTCTCAGACCAGCTACCCTGAGAGTTCATTTGGCAGCTGTGTCTGCTTTTGTGTCAGCAGGAAAGTCATCCCCTCTTTCCTCTCATCCTGTGTTTTCCAAGTTTTTTAAGGGATTACTGCATACTAATCCTCCCTTTCGGGAACCGGCCCCTGCTTGGGACCTTAATGTTTGCATTGCCCAGTTAATGCAACCCCCTTTTGAACCTCTGTCTTCTGCAGAGCTTAAGTACCTAACTTGGAAAACTGTTTTTCTAGTGGCTATCACTTCTGCCAGGCCGCATAAGTGAATTGCAAGCCTTGTCAGTGGAGACTGACTTTATTTCTTTCCACAGGGATAAGGTAGTCCTTAGGACTAATAGGAAGTTTTTGCCTAAGGTGGTTTCAGATTTTCATCTTAATCAATCTATTCCTTCCAGTATTTTTCACTGATCACTCCTCTTGGGTGAGAGGAGGTTGCACAACCTGGATGTTAAAAGAGGCTCTTAGTTATTATATGGCGTACCAAAGGTCACAGGTTCCGAATCCCTCCAACTTTTCCTTACCTATGGTGAAGTTGGGAAAAGCAAACCTGCCACTAAGAGAT
Source organism: Neoceratodus forsteri (assembly GCA_016271365.2). Taxonomy (NCBI): domain Eukaryota; kingdom Metazoa; phylum Chordata; order Ceratodontiformes; family Ceratodontidae; genus Neoceratodus; species Neoceratodus forsteri. The sequence continues at coordinate 1,628,780,957 of CM028131.1, read as the reverse complement.
CAATAGCCAGGTGGATTGTCTCTTGTATCCAATTTGTTATCAGAAAGTGGGCAGAGCCCCGGTTTGAGGGCTCATTCTACCAGGGTACAGCTGCGTTTCTAGCTGCTGCCAGAGATATCCTTTATTAGAGATTTGCCAGGCTGCTACTTGGAAAATCGCAAACTTTTACCAAGCATTACTCCCTGGATGTCCAGGCCAGGAGAGATGCTCGGTTTGGCACAGCTGTTCTTCAGAGCCTATTCCTAAGTAGGTTCTGCCCTCCTCCATGGAGGTACTGCTGTGTATTCTGCTAATGTCTATAATATAGCAAGACTTCACGTATTTTGAAGAAAAATTACTCACCTTAGTAATGTTGTTTCTTCTAATGAGTCTTGCTATATTATAGACCTCCCCAACCTGCCCCTCTCAGAACCTCTACTTGGTGGTGTGCGGCAACTTAGTGTGGCACTACTTATTTCTTTAGCATTTTGTCCCCTTTGGGACTTTGGGGTGTGTATGTACTGCAGTGTGTGTTTTATTATACTTATGTTCCATTTTCATATTTTTAGAATGGTGTTAGTATTTCTGGTCCCCTGACTTGAGTCTTGGGTGTTGGGACCATCAATGGTTGTTATTATTTTGGTTGCCATTTGGCTAGTGTAGGTTACAGCTTCCACACAGACCTTAGTGAGTTTGGCTCGTAAAGATCTGACAGTTCAAGTTTGAAATGACACAGATAGAGCTGCTCTCGTGCCAAAATTCTATTTTGGAATGGTTTTAACCATTTCACTCCGGGGCAGTTCTAGAGCTGGATCAAACTTCTAATATCTATAATATAGCAAGACTCCATTAGAAGAAACAACATTACTAAGGTGAGTAATTTTTTCTTTCTGACCATATAATGTATTGTATATACACGTACATGTGTAACTTATGCACTTCATTTGGTCTGGAACTTCATTGAAAATGAGCTCTGCTCAATTGAATGTAGCCATTATTCTTATGAATAAAAAATGATTTACCACTTACGACCCCTTGTTGTGCATGGATTTCCAGCCTAAATAAAAAGCTCCTGTGCTACAGTTCAAAGGTCATAGAATACTGCTGCACCCTTCAGTGGTACACTAACCTTTTTAATTATAAGCTCATACCATCTGCCATTTTACTTCCCCCCCCCCCCAACACACACACAACTATCTCTCTGTCTGCTCTGTGGCACAGGGCATTCTTCGTAGCCTCCAACCCAGCGCCTCAAGAGTTCCATATAGACAGAGGAAAACAAAAAAGGATCTGTTAATATACCGTGCCAGTGCTTTAAAAGCCCTTATAGTGCATAAAGGGAATGTTTTATTAAAGTAGTATTGGTGTCAGTGGGGATCGCGAAAACCAGAAGTCACGGATTGCGTCACCTCCGGTTTTCTATCTTTAAAAGCAGATGCCTAGTAAGTGTCCAAACTGTTAGGAGGGGTGTGCGCATGTGCAGTATCTCTGTCTGCAAACTGAGCTCTAAACTGTGTGTGTGTAGTAGCCTGTTTATCTTGTGTTACCTTATTTTATTATTGCCTTCAAAAAGCAAAAAAAAAAGCCCAGTTCCCATCTCTCCCTCTCCCTCTCTCTCTCTCTCGCTCTACTCTCAGGCATAGGGCATTCTGGATAGCAGGAGGACCAGCCTCCAACCCAGTGATGTAAAGTACAACTCAGGCAAAGGAAAACAAAAACAAGATCTGTTAGTGGTTTATATACCCTTCCAGTGCTTTAAAAACCCGTGTACTTAAAGGGAATGTTTTGTAAAAGTAGTATTGGTGTCAGTGAGGACTACAAAAATTTGAAGTCATGGACTGCATCACTTCTAGTTTGCCATCATTAAAAGCAGATGCCTAGCAAGTGTCCGAACTGCTAGGAGGTGTGTGTGTGTGTGTGTGTGTGTGTGTGTGCGTGCGTTGAAATGCCAAGATCTTTTCCTGTTCCCTGGCATGACTTCCAGAGTCATCTTCATGTGCAAAGCGTGACCTTTCAGCCACGCTATGACCTTCAGGAGATGACAGCCTACCTACCATCTCAGTAAGATTGGGATAAAGTCTAACAGGTATGCTAATAAACATGGATGGTGTCCTGTTGGATTAGTGGGGTCATGGAGCCATCCTAGATCAAGAATGTCTCCGTCTGTCTGACTGACTCCAATTATTTTATCCCCGTGGCTGTAAATGTCGAATTCATTGTAGTCACCGCCATGGTTGTGACAGTGGAAATTTGCTTTGGGGCAGTGTAACTTACCCAAGTATTGAAATACCCTAACCTGTACACTGTCCATAGTTTTGTTGTGATGTCTGGGACACGCACCTCAGCTTTTCTGGACACATTGATGCCATCTTGAAAAAACTGCGCCCCAAGCTTGGTGCCTTGTACAGGAACCATAGCTGCATTCCTCCTACAGCTAGGCATGAACTTGTCCAAAAAGATGATACTTTGCATTTTTGACTACTGTGATGTAGTCTATGGTGCCGCGCCCAATTCCTCCCTGACCAGATTAGACACTCTCTTTAACTCCTTCTGTCGCTTTGCTTTCGACGCTCCCTCTTGTACTCACCACTACGATCTCTGTCATGCTCTGTCCTTTCCCCTGCTAGCAAATAGGCACCTCTCCCACAGTGCAAAATGGACCTCTAAATACTGGTTTGGTGAACTTCCTACATACCTCACCGCATCCATCTCTATCCCTCCCCTGCCCTTCTACGACCTCAGATCTCATGACACACGCACGCTAGCTGTTCCCCACCACACTACCCTCATCGGTCAGTCTGGATTTGCCTACCACTTCCCTAAAATCTGGAACTCCCTTCCCCCTCAAATACGTCACTCTTCCTCCAATTACTCTCTTAGAACAGCTCTACACAACTATCTTTACTCTAGCTGTTCCTGCTATAATCCTCCTTAACTTCCTGCTACTACCCTGTTCCTGCAGATTTCCCCATCATATCTTCACCCTCTCCCTTACAGTTGCTACCATATACATCTCTCTTCTCCTTATTTACTGTTCCACCTCCAAATGAGTGCCCTCTGCCCCATATCCTTTATCTGTCACCCTCACTCACTCCCTCCCTCTCCTCATACTTGCCGCACCCAGTCCCGATCAGGGTGCTCACTCATCCTGAGGGGATTGGGTTCTGAGTCACTCCCACCCCCCCACTTGCCAGTTCCATGTCCTCTTGCAGGGTTTTCAGCATCCTGAAGGGGAATAGGTTTTGTGCCCCCAAAACTCCTCCCCCATCTTAATACATCACAATATAGTACTTAGTTTCCCCCTGCCCATCCTCCACCCTTTCCTTGCAGTTAACAAAGTGCCTCTGTCCCTATCAGCACTTGGAACTATTTTTGTTCTCTGTTGCAGTGTTACATTATTGTCTGTCTGTTCCTCTTGCCTTCCAGTTCTGTTTAGACTTAGCCACTGCATCTTTTTATTAAATGTAAAGTCTGTTATCCGTGCCCCCTAGTTTCCATTCCCCCTTGTACTTCAAATGTGTAACTATGCTGTCCACCTGCTTACCATCAGTATACCTATTGTATCAAATGTTTCCTGTATAATTGTATATCATCTGTTTGTACATCTTCATTATTACCCCCCCCCAGGTTGCACCAGGAGACAAGCAACTTGATCTTCCTGGACATAAAGTCTCCACCACTCATTCACACTTATGGGATCTACGCCAGAGGCGCTAGGACCCCAGCGGGAGCAAACTTTTTGCAGAGGATCGGCGCCAGAGATGGAGCTGTGAGGAGTGGTGCCGCGAGCATCAGCTTGTGCGGTAATGACTGTCTCGGCGTCGACCCTCCAACCACCTCAGTTCCTTTTTTTCCGCCGTCGAGTGCACTTCAGTGACGACGTTGCTCGCCCGCCGGGAGTCAAACTTCAAACTAGCAGCATAGTTTTTCAGTTTTATTGTTTTGTAATAATATCTCAAATAAGTACTGCTTAGTTTATTTATTCTTATTAAAGAAAAGAAGTCTCAGCCTACTTTGATGGAGTCGACCATAAGCGGGTCAGGTGACGGTAGGGAGACTTCGTATGAAAGCTGTTCAGTCAGCCGGGCTGGGTCCGGTCCACCGCCCTCCCCGGAGGGGGGGTCTGACAATGGACACTCCAATGCCCGAGGGGATGGGCGGTTCACTCGGAAGCATAAAAGTAAACGGTCGCATTCTCGGCACCGTTTGGCATCGAACTATTCTTCGGCCCACAGGTCAAAAAAGAGAAGGCATCAGTCGAGGTCGCCCCCTGGTATGTCTGCACATAGATGGTCGGTTATTGGGGCTAGTTGCCAGTCTCCTCCTTCGGAGTCACCGGTTTCTGTTTCCAGTCACTGACCTCTTTGACATCGGAGCCCTACCCTGCTCTTCAGTAGGTCTTCAGATGAGCAATTTCATCAGTGGGCTGCTGTTATGGAGCAATGGGCTCAGAGGTTGGTCCAGCTGCCTGGCCCGGTCACTCCGGAGCCTTTGGGCTTTTTGGGGGATTGGGTAGGGCGGTTGGGCCTCCCTAGTCGCGCGGCACTGTCCTCGGTGCCGTCGACTCCATGCTTAGGTGTCCCCCCCACATGGCTGCAGCACAGGGGGCCACACTGATGCTTATATCTCCTGGTATTCATCCTTCTTTCTCCTCAGATCCTGTTTTTCGGAGCCTTGGGATGTTTTCAGAGCCTTCGGCGTCGATGGCTCATTCGGCACCATCCTTGGTGTCGATGCGACTGTCTGCGCCATCCTCAGCGCCGTTGGGGTTGTCAGCGCCATGTGTCTCGTTGGTGCTGACTTCAGTGCCGTGTGCCTCATCGGCTCCATCTTCAGTGCTGTGCAGCTTTTCGGTGCCATCTTCGGCACCGTGCGTTTTTTCGGGGCTGTGCCCTTCTTCGGCGCCAAGGCCTGTTAGGGTGTCATCCAGTCTTCAGGGCTGCTCTTCTCTGAGTCCTTTTCCTTCCTTATTTCCTTCTGATTTTCACTCCTTTCCTGTCCATGCAGTCCCTCCTGGGCTGTCAGGAGACGACACTGAGCCTGACCGAGACATTCGCCTGGGTGATGATGCGGAAGGATCTCATCCTGTAGCAGAGCCTCTGGTCGAAGACCTGTCTTTTAAGTCTCTGGTGAAAAATTTGAATTCCACTCTTTCTCTCCAGACTACAGATATCGATCCTGGGAAGCCATTAAGACTCCAATACCTCCATGTTCCGGAGATCCCTATGGATTTGACTCCTCCAGTACAGCCCTCCTTTGAAATGCTTTCTCAAATGGTATGGAATAATCCCGCTCTCATCCTTCTGTGGCTAAGTCCATAGATAGAAAGTATGCTGCTCCCAAGGATCGACCCATCTTGGCCTCCCGGGTCTTTGCGGACCCCATTGTAGTCCTGGCGGAGAATGATAAGGCCATCCTCCCTCAGGCATCTTCAGCCCGGCCTATAAACAAAGAATCTCGCAAGATAGACACCTTAGATAAGAGAGTCTTTGCTGCCTCTACCCTGGGTATGCATATTGCCAGCTACCAGGGCTATTTTTCTCAGTATGAGTATGTTCTTTGGCATTCGCTCAAACAAATGGTAGAAGCTCTACCGGAGTCTGACTCTAATTCAGAGCTACTTCAAACCATAACCAGGGGTATCGAGTCCAACAACCAGCAGATTAAAGCAGCTATGGACGCTTTCGATACTGTTTCTCAGGCGGCAGCGGCAGGCATCTGTACTCGCCGCCACTCCTGGCTGCGCACTTCAGGTTTCACGAATGATGCCCAGCAACAGGTTATGGTGTTACCCTTCGATGGTATGTATCTGTTTGGTCCTCAAGTAGAGCAAGCTTTGGAGGCCACTCAAAAGACTAGGTCTACCGTTAAATTGGCTTGACCTGCTCCCACCCCTTCTCGTGGGGGTGTTAATAAGCATCAATTTCACAACCGTCAGTCCTTTCGAGGCAAAGGCAGGGGAGGTTTTAATAAAAACCAAGCCCCTCAGCCTCAAAAGAAAATGCAACAGAAGGCACAAGGACCCAAAGCGCCCAGTGCTACCTTCTGACTCTCTGGCCCACGTCCCTCCTCAGCTGCCAGAGGGGCACTTTCTCTCAGTGGTGGGAGGGGTCGTCTGACTCAGTTCTACAACCATTGGAAGACCATAACATCTGACAAATGGGTCCTCTGGATAATCCATTAGGGATATTCCTTCAATCTTTTAGAGACCCTACAGATCTTCCCCCCAAATGACAGCCCAGACTGTCGACAGTTCAGTTAGAACTCCTCGCCTCCGAGATACAGGGCCTTCTGAACAACAGGGCAGTAGAAATAGTTCCGTTGGACCAACAGAACACAGGGTTCTACTCCCACTACCTTCTAAATCCAAAGAAAACTGGAGGCATGCGCCCCATTTTGGACCTCAGAAAGCTGAACAGATTTCTTCCCAAGGAAAAGTTCAAAATGATGTCACTGGGAACCTTATTGCCCTTGCTTCATCAACACGATTGGTTAGCTTCCCTGGACATACAGGATGCTTACCAACATATTCTTATTCACCCAAAATATCACAATTACCTAAGGTTTGTGGCTTTGGGCCAACATTATCAGTTCAGAGTCCTGCCCTTTGGGCTATCCTCGGCGCCGCGAGTTTTTACAAAGTGTTGTGTAATTCTTGCAGCGCACCTCAGAAAGATCAGAATACAAGTGTTCCCATATCTGGATGACTGGCTTCTTGCAAACCCTTCCAGGCAAGGAACTCTCGACACCTTAGCCATGGCCTCAGACTTCCTCGCGTCCATGGGAGTCCTGCTAAATCTCAAGAAATCGCAGTTGCAGCCCTCCCAGAAGCTCCTTTTCATAGGAACTCTTCTGGACACCTCCTATGCGAAAGCTTTTCTACCAGAGGACAGAAGGAACGATATCTTACAGATGGCCCGATACATCAGAGAGAACAGCTCAGTTTGAGCTATCTCAGTGCAGCGGATGCTGGGTCTCGTGGCATCTTCGGTGTTCACTGTACCCCTAGCACGCCTCCACATGAGAACCTCTCAATGGATGCTCAGTACTCAGTGGTCCACGACTACTCATCCTCAGTCCTTTCTCATCAAGGTGACAGAACCTCTCAGGAGGTTGCTCACCTGGTGGTTGCAAGAGGACAATCTTCTGGAAGGATACCCCTTTGCTCCTCTGGATCACCAGATTTCTATCACCACAGACACATCCCTGTCGGGATGGGGAGCTCACTGTCAGGATCTCCACACTCAGGGTATGTGGACTCAGGTCGAAGCCCAGCTTCACATAAACGTCCTGGAAATGAGAGCTGTCCTCTATGCAGTCTGGGCCTTGAAGGACATTCTTTATCACAAGAACATTCTCCTTCAGATGGACAACAAAGCAGTGATGTATTACATCAACAAGCAGGGCGGTGCACACTCTTACCCCTTTTGCAGGGAAGCAATGAGAGTGTGGGAATGGTACCTAGATCACAAGGCTCTTATTCAGGCAGTCTACCTGCCAGGAATACAAAACAAACTGGCAGACCATCTCAGCAGAACGGAGACAGACCCTCACGAGTGGTCTCTCGACTTAACCGTAGTTCAGTCACTATTCGCAGAGTGGGAAACTCCAGACCTGGACCTTTTTGCATCCCCACTCAACACAAAACTGCCTCTTTTCTACTCCAGAAATCCAGGGCCTGGCATTTTCTGTCAGGATGCGTTCAGGCTGCAGGGACAAAATGCTTTCTATATGCCTTTCTTCCTCTTCCCCTAATCCAGAGGGTACTCCTCAAATTCGTGTCTCAGGGACACAAGATGATTCTCATTGCTCCTTTCTGGCCTCGACAGATATGGTTTCCATTACTCAACAGTGTGGCGGAAACCCCTCCGAAGGCGCTTCCCCTTCAGTTGAACCTTCTGACCCAAGGTCCTCTGGTCCATCCCAATCTGAGGCCGCTTCATCTTCATGCTTGGCTCCTGAGGAGATAGAGGTGAGTAGGTTCAATGCCTCTCAGGGAGTTTCTGACATTCTTTTGGCTGCGTGAAAGCCAACAACCAGAAAGACTTACACTGCAAAATGGAAGCGTTTCTCCCACTGGTGTGCAGGATCCTCTTTGAATCCCTTTTCCTGCCCAGCCAACAAAGTTTTAGAGTACCTCTTAGACCTCTCAAATTCAGGTCTTCAGTGCTCTACAATCAAAGTTCACCTGTGTGCCATTTCAGCCTATCATGAGCCATTACTTTCCTTATCTCTGGCTCAGTTACTGGTAGTTAAGAGATTTCTTAAGGGTATTCTGCATACCAGACCTCCTGTCAGATGTCCAGTTGCAGCCTGGGACATTAATCTCGTGCTAGACATGCTCACTAGAAAACCTTTTGAGCCACTAGCTACCTGCGAATTGAAATTCCTCACTTGGAAAACGGCCTTCCTGGTGGCCATCACCTCGGCCTGCAGAGTTTCTGAAATACATGTTCTGGTAACAGACCCTCTGTACACTGTATTTAACAATGATAAAGTAGTTCTTAGGACCCATCTTAAGTTCCTCCCTAAGGTTGTCTCAGAATTTCATTTAAACCAACCTTTGGTCCTACCTACCTACTTACTTTGCTGATTTCCAGAATGAAGGAGAACGTACCCTTCATTCCTTAGAAGTTAAAAGAGCTTTGCGCTTCTATTTAGACAGAACAAAGGAAATTCGCAAAGTTCAACAACTGTTTGTCTCCTTCAGCGAGACCCAGCTGGGTCAGCCTGTCACTATCAGATGCATTTCAGCATGGCTGGTGGCATGCCTTCGCCACTGTTATTCCATGGCACAGGTCAAACTGGAGGGCAGAGTGTATGCTCACTCTACTAGAACAGTCGCGGCATCCCTGGTGGAAATCCACAACTTGCCCATTGCGGACATTTGCAATGCGGCTACTTGGAGCTCAGTGCATACTTTTATTAAGCACTATGCGCTGGACGTCCATGCCAGGCGAAACCTTTCATCTTCCTGGACATAAGTCTCCACCACTCATTCACACTAGTGGGATTGGCGCCGGAGGCACTAAGACCCATCGGGAGCAAACTTTTTGCTGGAGGTCGGTAGCGAGGCAGTTGCCGAGACCGACGCCGCGACAGCAGCTCGGCGGTAATGACCATCTCGCGACGACCTCCAACCGCCTCAGTTCCTTTTTTCCCGCCGCCGAGTGCGCTTCAGTGACGACGCCGTCACTTGTCGGGAGTCAAACTTCAAACTAAGCGCATAGTTTTCAGTTTGTTTTTGTAACATTATCACGATAGTAGTATAGCTTAGTTTTATTCTATTTTTAGTAAAATTTTCTAATATTTAATTTAACACTTGAAAAGTCTCAGCCTACTGAATGGGCCGACCATGAAACCCAGGTCAGGTGGCGGTGGGAGACTTCGTGAAAGCTGTTCAGTCAGCCGGGCTGGGTCCGTCAGCCTCCTTCTCCTCAGCGGGGTTCCGACTACGGTCAGTCCGATGTCTGGGGATGCGTGTCCTGGCCGGCATAAAAATAAACGGTCGTATTCTCGGCGCTGCCGCCCTCAGCTCTTCTTCTCGCCCACAGGTCAAAAAGAGAAGGCATCACCGAGGTCGCCCCTTGGTATGTTCGCGCGTTGACGGTCGGGTCACTTTGCAGTTGCCGTCTCTTCGAGCTGCCAACTTCCGATAACCGCTGCTCGACATCGGAGCCCCTCCCGCCTATAGGTAGGGCTCCAGATGAGCAGTTTCATCAGTGGGCCGCTCTTATGGAGCGATGGGCCCGGAGGTTGGTTCTTCTGCCTGGCTTGTTACCTCGAGCCCCTCGGCTCCTCCGGTGATCAGGTAGGGGTTGGACCTTCCTAGTCGCTGCGCGCTTCTTCGTGCTAGCGACTCCGCTTAGGTGTTCCCCCTCACATGGCTGCGGGGCGCAGGGGCCTCACCGATGCCCTTATCTCCTGTTTTTTTCCTTCTCTTGCTTTCCAGGTTTCGGGGCTTTTCCCGCGCCTTCTGCAGGGTCTGTGGCCTTGTCGGGCGCCCGTTCTGGGCCGCCTGAGCTAGTGGTGCCGTGGCGCGCAGCGTGGTCTGCGGCGCCGCGTGGTGCCATTGGATCGGGCGGCGCCTCGGCAGCGCCCGTGCGTGCGTCGTCCACGGCGCTGTGCGCGTTAGACCCACATGTGCTCTTTCGCGCCGTCGCCTCCTCGGTGCCGTCTTCAGCCCGTTTTGCCGTCTTCGCGCCGGCAGCCCTTGGGGACTCTCCTTGTTTTTCTGCCATTTCCTCCTCTCCTAATTTTCACTCCTTTCCTGTCCAAACAGTCCTTTCTGGACCATCAGGAGATGATGTTGAGCCTGACCCAGACCTTCGGTTGGGTGATGAAGTGGAGGAAACAGGATCTTTCTTTGCTACAGAGCCTGTGGTCGAGGACCTGTCCTTTTAGTCTCTGTTGAAGAACCTGGGATCCACTCTTTCTCCAGACTACAGACATCGATCCTGGGAAGATATTAGACTCCAGTATCTTCATGCTCGGAGATCCCTACGATTTGACTCCTCCGATTCAGCCTTCCTTCGAGACGCTGTCTCAAATGGTATGGAATAACCTGCTCTTATTCCTTCAGTGGCTAAATCTATTGATAAGAGTATTCAGCTCCCAAGGATCGTCCCATTTGGCATCCCAAGCCTTTGCGGATCCTATTGTAGTCCTGGCAGAGAATGACAAGGTCGTTCTTCCTCAAACTACTACAGCTCGACCTATTAACAAAGAGTCTCGTAAGATTGATACATTAGGTAAGAGAGTCTTTGCTGCCTCCCCTAAGTATGCGTATTGCCAGTTATCAAGGCTATTTTTCTCAGTATGAGTATATCCTGTGGCACTCTATGAAAGAATGGTTGAAGCTCTTCCAGATTCGGATTCCAAGTCAGAGCTTCTTCTGACTGTATTAGAGTATTGAGTCCAATAACCAACAGGTCAAACGCCGCCATGGGCGCTTTCGACACTGCTTCTCGCTCAGCAGCCGCGATTTGTACTCGGCGCCATTCCTGGCTGCGTGACTTCTGGCTTCACGAATGATGCTCAGCAGCAGGTGATGGCGCTGCCTTTGATGGCTCCTTTCTTTTTGTCCCTCAGGTGGAGCAAGCCTTAGAGGCCACTCAGAAGACTAGATCGGCCATTAAGTTGGCCAGACCTCCGCCTGCCCCCTCTCGGGGGCATGTGAACAGACGTCAGTTTCATAGTCGTCAGTCCTTTCGAGGCAGAGGCAGGGAAGCTTCCATAAAGCCAACCTGCCCAACCTCAAAAGAAGAGCGCAGAAAGCGCGGGACCTAAAAGCTCCCAGCGCTACCTTATGAGTCGTTGGCCCAAGTTCCATCCACTCTGCCCGAAGTGGAACTTTCTCCTCCGGTGGGAGGTCGTCTGATGTACTTCTACAACCAGTGGAAGTCCATAACCTCGGACAAATGGGTCCTTCGGATAATTCGCGAGGGTTATTCTCTCAATTTCTTGGAAACCCCCCCAAATTGTCCTCCCATACAACAACCCAGGTTGTCGGCCTCTCAGTCAGACCTCCTCACCGCGGAGATCCAGGGCCTTCTGAACAACAGGGCAATAGAACTGGTGCCCCCGCATCTGCGAAACACAGGGTTCTACTCCCATTACTTTCTGGTTCCAAAGAAATCTGGGGATGCGCCCATTCTAGACCTCAGAAAGTTAAACAAATTCCTCCCCAGGAGAAATTCAAGATGATTTCCTAGGTACCCTGTTACCCTTGCTGCATCAGCACGACTGGCTGGCCTCTCTGGATATGCAGGATGCTTACCAGCATATCCCGTCCACCTGACCCACCGTAAATTCCTCAGGTTTGTAGCTTTGGGTCAGCATTATCAGTTCAGAGTCCTGCCCTTTGGGCTATCCTCAGCGCCGCGAGTTTTTACAAAGTGTTGTGCAGTTCTCGCGGCGCATCTCAGGAAAGTCGGACTCCGAGTGTTTCCCTACCTGGACGATTGGCTTAGCAAGTCCTCCCAGCCAGGGACTTTGGAAGCCGTGCAAAGGGACTTCGCCTTTCTCACGTCCATGGGAGTTCTGCTGAATTTGAAAAATCTCAACTGCAACCCTCCCAGAGGCTCCTTTTCATAGGGACGCTTCTAGACACCTCTTCAGCGAAGCTTTCCTTCCAGAGGACAGGAGACTGGACATCCTTCGTGATGGCCCGTTACATCAGGGAGAACCAATCGGTTACAGCTCTCTCAATGCAACGCATGTTGGGTCTCATGGCGTCCTCGGTCTTCACTGTCCCTCTGGCCCGACTGCACATGAGAACCACCCAATGGATGCTCTCCACTCAGTGGTCCCCGACCTCTCACCTCCAGTCTTATCCCATCAAGGTGACGGAGCCCCTTCGAAGGTCTCTCACCTGGTGGTCTCAAGAGAGCAATCTCCTGGAAGGATTCCCCTTTGCTCCCCCGGATCATCAGATCTCCATCACCACAGATGCATCGCTAATGGGATGGGGAGCTCACTGTCTCTTCCTCCACACTCAAGGTGTATGGACTCAGTTCGAAACTCATCTCCACATAAATGTCCTGGAGATGAGAGCGGTCCTCTATGCAATCCGAGCTCTGAAGGATGTCCTTTGTCACAAGAACATTCTCCTTCAAGCGGACAACAAAGCAGTGATGTATTACATCAACAAGCAAGCGGTGCTCATTCTTATCCCTTTGCAGGAAGCAATGAGGTGTGGGAGTGGTGCTTGGAGCACAAGTCTCTGATTCAAGCGGTTTATCTGCCAGGTATACAAAACGACCTAGCAGATCACCTCAGCAGAACGGAGGCAGACCCTCTCGAGTGGCTCTCGATCCAGCCGTAGCTCGGTCCCTGTTCAAAGAGTGGGGACTCCAGACCTGGACCTTTTGCATCCCCACTCAACGCAAAACTGCCTCTCTTCTGCTCCAGAAATCCAGGGCCTGGCATTTTCTGTCAGGATGCGTTCAGGCTGCGGTGGACAAAACGCTTTCTTTACGCCTTTCCACCGCTTCCTCTAATCCAGAGAGTACTCCTCAAGTTCGAGTCTCAGGGGACCAAGATGATTCTCATTGCTCCTTCCTGGCCTCGGCAACTATGGTTTCCTCTACTCAACAGTATGTTGGCAGCCTCTCCGAGACCACTTCCTTTGCAAATCAGTCTTTTGACTCAGGGTTCGTTGGTCCATCCCAACCTGAAATCACTTCACCTTCATGCTTGGCTCCTGAAGAGATAGAAGTGAATCGGTTCAACGTCTCTCGTGAGAGTCTCAGACATCCTTCTGGCTGCTCGGAAGCCAGCCACCTCGAAACGACGCTTCAAATGGAAACGCTTTTTCTCTCTGGTGTGCAAAATCCTCTTGGAATCCCTTTTCCTGTCCTCCTGGCAAGGTTCTGAGTATCTTTTGGACCTATCAAACTTAGGTCTTCAGTACTCCACAGTTAAAGTTCACCTTAGTGCCATCTCAGCGTTCCATGAGCCGTTTCTTCCTTAACTCTGGCTCAGTTACCTATGGTGAAGAGATTTCTTAAGGGGATTCTCCATACCAGACCCCCTGTTAAGCGTCCAGTTGCAGCCTGGGACATTAACCTGGTGCTGGACATGCTCACTCGAAGCCTTTCGAACCCTTAGCTACCTGTGAGCTAAAATTTCTTACCTAGAAGACTGCCTTCCTGGTGGCCATTACCTCAGCCCGCAGGGTCTCTGAGATACATGCCCTGGTTACGGACCCTCCGTATACTGTATTCCATAAGGACAAGGTAGTTCTCCGTACTCATCCTAAATTTCTTCCCAAGGTTGTGTCAGAATTCCATCTGAACCAACCTTTGGTACTTCCCGCTTACTACGCTAATTTCCAAAATGAAGGGGAACGAGCTCTTCATTCCTTGGATGTTAAGAGAGCCTTGCGGTTCTATTTAGATAGAACCAAGGATGTTCGCAAGACTCAGCAACTGTTCGTTTCTTTCAGCGACACCGGCTGGGTCAACCTGTCGCTATTAGATGCATCTCTTCATGGTTAGTGGCATGCCGTCATTTGCTATTCCATGGCTCAAGTTAAATTAGAAGGTAGAGTGTCGCTCACTCTACCAGGGCGTTCGCGCATCCCTAGCGGAATTCGCAATGTTCCAATTGCAGATATATGCAACGCCGCCACCTGGAGCTCAGTGCATACTGCTAAGCACTATGCACTGGATGTTCATGCCAGGCGACATTCCGCATTCGGCAGAACTATCCTTAATGGGCTTCTATCTTAGGCGCGTGAGCTCTGGCTCTCCTGCCGCCTTTTGAGGGATTATCAGCTTGGTACTCTCCACTAGTGTGAATGAGTGGTGAGACTTATGTCCAGGAAGATAGGAAAATTACGTACCTACACGTAATTCTTGATCATCTTGGGCGGTCTCCACCACTCATTCACACGCCCACCCTCCATCCCCCGAGCTCACCGCTGTATTGGTCTTCACTCCCTCAAATCTTTAGGCCGTGAGGACTTCTTTGCTGACCCTTCTTACACGGGTCATACGGACTATCTTATGTCCGTTTTTTAATGTTGGGTTTACTCTCTACGTTAGTTGCGCTGCACCTCCTTGGTAAAAAAGGTACTGAGGCGGTTGGAGGGTCGTCGCCGAGATGGTCATTACCGCTCGAGCCGCTGCTCGCGGCGCCGTGTCTCGCGGCGCCGTCTCTCGCGCCGACCCTCCAGCAAAAAGTTTGCTCCCGATGGGTCTTAGTGCCTCCGGCGCCAATCCCACTAGTGTGAATGAGTGGTGGAGACTCGTCCAAGAAGATCAAGAATTACGGTAGGTACGTAATTTTCCTATTTGGCAGGACTATCCTTAACAGACTTCTGTCCTGAATTAATGAGCTCTTGGTTTTCCTGCCGCCCTCTCGGGGGATTTTTAGCTTGGTACTCTCCCCATAAGTGTAAATGAGTGGTGGAGACTTTATGTCCAGGAAGATATGGAAATTACGTACCTACCATAATTCTTAATGTTCTTGGATGAAGTCTCCACCACTCATTCACACGCCCACCCTCCATCCCCCGAGCTCACCTCTCTGTTTTGGTCTTCATCCCCTCAATGTTTAGGCTGTGAAGGCTTCTTTGTTGACCCTTCTTATATGGGTCGTTCGGACTAGCTTATGTCTGATTTGTGTTAGACTAGTCTTTCTAGGTTAGTTGCGCTGCACCTCCTTGGGGAAAAAAAAGGTACTGAGGTGGTTGGAGGGTCGACACCGAGATAGTCATTACCGCACTAGCTGATGCTCACGGCTCCATCTCTGGTGCCGACCCTCTGCAAAAAGTTTGCTCCCGCTGGGTTCTAGCACCTCCAGCGTAGATCCCATAAGTGTGAATGACTGCTGGAGACTTTGTCCAAGAAGATCAAGAATTACGGTAGGTACGTAATTTGCATTTGTTCAGTGTGCCTTCCTGGTTAAACATTTCAATAAATAAAAATAAATGTGATACCCTGCAGAGGCCAGACCTGGATGTATCATAGAAACACCAACCTGCATATTGATGTAATAATCCTATACATTCTAAACTGTCACAATTTAGTAAATGAGCGTAACTTTCGGTAGTTAATTTCAAAGTGCCTGCATGGCATACATAGCAGCAATCAAAGATCAGTTTACCTTTACATAATACATCTATGAAGTTATAAACCGTGAGACTATTTAACCAAGAAGGAATACCAGGAGATGCCATATTGACTTAAAAGTTGGCTTTAACTTATTATATTTGAAAATCTGATACTATTCTGAACAGCAGTGCAAGCAAAATAACATAAACAATTCTGTCAAAGGAGAAAACAGGCTTATTTTACCATAGGTGCAATAAAGAAATAAAAATAGAAACAAAAATCATGCCAAGCATTTAATCCTCTCTGTTCCAAAAAATGCCAGAGTTGATAGGCAAAACTCATCGTACCAGTCAACCAGATGTCAGGATGAAGCCCTGGAGTAAGGAGTGTCCTCTGCCTTCCTCCTCTCTCTCTCACCTCGACTGAGTTTGTCTGCAGGTTTATACAGTCTGTCAAGGCAGTTGGCTGGGTTAATAGTTCTACAGTTCCTAACTTTTTGTGGGGTTTGAGGCAGTAATCTTCTGGGGTAGTAAGTAGTTTTCTGTGTTAGCTAGTAGCTTTCTACATCAGAAAAGTATCGGTAACTTCAGAGCATCTGATTAAAAGTGGGGTTTTAAGTGATAATATGGGCTGCTTCTAATAGTTTGACATCATGGTACCAGGTCTAGTATGACCATGGAATTTTAGCTAAATACAAAAATAAATTTATATTCACAGATAGCACACACTACCTAGGGTAGTGAGTTATTTTTACGTAGTAGCTGAGGGATGTGGTGGTCCATGAAGATATCTGGTTGCCTCGTGGTTAAGCTTTTTACCAAAAAGACATTTAAAAATATCCTAACTTGTAATTTACAAGAAAAACATCTAGGATATCTTAGCATACAGGCTTTTACTGTAAATGTTTAAGACATTTAATACTTGTCAAGCAAGAATGTCCATACTCAGTAGTCATGTTAATAAGTATTGAATACAAATACAAGTCAATGATCATGTCAGTAAGCATTAGATTATAATTAAGTATAAGTGGTTAGCTATTTAAAACATATACCTAAGTATCAAGCATAACTGTAATTATATGTTTAGAAAAGGAAAGGCTGAGGCCCAAGCCACAAGATATTAATGCTTAAATCTGCTTATTAGTTTATTGCAGTGAAAAGTGATATTTCAAACATACCAAACAAAGAATAATTTTACTTGACCTTGCTTAGAATTAATTTATGATATCTAGCAGAGGATCCATGGGTTGAATGTCTGGATCAGGTCAGCTGGTCATTATTTCTTCAATCTCCTGGTCAGTTTCTTCATTGGTTAGAATTGTTGGGGTGAACAGGCCCATTGGGGGCTGAATTGGATTGCAGATTGAGCAGCATGCATATGTGTGCACACAAAATCTCTATCTGCAGACTGACTTCTAAATCATGTGTATGCGTGTGTGTGCAGCAACTTGTTTTATCTTGTATTATTTTATTTGTTTTATTATTGCCTTCAAAAAATGTTAAAAAGCCAAACAAGTATATTCCCATTCCCATCTCTCCATCTCTGTCTTTCCCTCTCTGTACTGTCAGGCACAGGACATTCTGGGGCAAGAGTACCAGCATCTAACCCAGTGACTCAGAGTACAGCTAGGGCACAGGAAAACAAAAAAAAAAAGGATCTATTATTGGGTTATATACCCTGCCAGAGCTTTAAGAGCCCTTGTAGTGCATAAAGGGAAGGTTTTATTAAAGTAGTATTGGTGTCAGTGGGGATCGTGAAACTGGAAGTCACAGACTGCATCACTTCCAATTTGCCATCCTTTAAAGCAGATGCCTAGCGAGCGTTGATGAGTGTGGGTTGAGGCAAATGCATCTGCCGACGTCAGCCAGGGCAGTCTGGGAGGAGACCAGGCACTAAATAAGATATTATTTTCATATCAGCTCTTTGTACCATAAACCTTCCAATGGATCCTACAGGGGATATCCTTACACTATGTTGCAAGGAAGGATCAACCATCATGTGCCACACATGCCAGATGTATGCAGGAAAACCTTCTCAGAGATCTTGTCTGCAACAAATTCATAGCATATCAAGATATAATTAGTGAATTAAGAGACATCAAAATAGAGTTAGCTAATGCAGTCAAAATCAGTAAGACAGAGAACTTTGCGAGATCCTTAGAAAATGAGAATATAACCTTAAACAGGGAACAGAAGGCACTTGGGGCAGTGGGAGCAAAAAAAGATCAAGGGAGGAACAGGACAACTTGGAAGCTCATCATGTAGAAGGAAGCAGAAATAAAAGGGGCAGAGAAGGCATAAATGGTTCTGACCAAAGTGAATGGTGCCAGGTGAAATACAATTAAAAAAAGAAGAAGAAGAACAGCCGATACTGGCAGTCAAAAACTCCTATCATCAAATAGCATGACAGTATTAACCTAGGAAGAATTACAAGAACAAAACTACACCAACGTAAATATACCGAACAGTAACTTGCCAAGACAAATTATTGTACTTGGTGATTCTATAAACAGGCACTATGACACCATCATATGTAAGCATGATAAATTAAAGAGAGTGGTGTCCTGTTTCATGGCAGCAAAAATAAATGATAGAAAGACACATATTGCAAGTTTGCGTAAGAGCTGCTCTAATAATCTTATTGTGGCAGTCCACATTGGCACCAACAACATTGGGCACAACCACGAAAAGGACATATGTGAGGAGATAATTGACATAGGAAGGGATATTAAAAATAGTGACGGAACAACTGTAATGTCAGGTATCCTACCAGTCCACAGAGGAAAATAAAACCACTGTACGAATCAATACAAGCTTATAAAACTGGTGTGACAGGGAAGGGTTCATTTTTATCAATACATGGGACAGCCTTCATGGAAAGAAATACATCTATATGCCAGGGACGGTCTACAGTTAAACAAGATGGGAGCTGATACATTAGGTAAATTGTTAAATGAAAAATTATCACCTGGTCATTTAAACTAATTTTGAAGGGTCAGGGGAGTGACAATAGAAATAAAGTCAAACACAGAAAAAACATTACGTAAAATACAAACGTCAAATGCATGATGTGCAGCACCAGAAATCTAACTAATAAATTAAGAGAGCTTGAGACATCAGCTGCATCAGAAAGAAACTTAGACTTCATCTTCATAACTGAAGCATGGTGGTCACAGGATGACTCTTGTTGGGGGGGGGGCATTAAGAGGTATCATCTATTCAGGCTAGACCATGAACATAGAAAGGGAGTGGGAATATCCATTTAGAGGTATGTCTCTAACAAAATAACAGTCACTAACGTCTCAGACAAAATTAAACAAAACCCATCTGAAACGGAAACATTGTGGCTAAAAATAATTAACAAGATCACCAGAAATATAATCATCAGCCTATGCTATAGACTGCCAAACACTGAAGAAATCATAAACAAAACCATCAGCAGACTATTAGAATAAGCATGTGAGTATGGTGATGTAATACTCCCAGGTGACCTCAATTTTGGAGACATTAACTGGACATCAAAGACAACCATATCTAGATAAAGATTTTTTAAATGATGCAACCTGCTAAACTTGATACATGTCAAGCAGCCCACTAGTGAATCGAATATGCTAGCTATTGTACACAGCTCTGAAAATGTAAACATCTCAGACCGCACTGCGGGAATGCCACTAGGGGAAAGTGACCACAGCAGCATTAGATTCAGTATGGAGAATAATGTCACACAAATAAAGAGGAGCAGAGAGCTCTGCTTATACAATACAGAAGACGTTGCCGGTATCATAGGAGCCATCAGTAACATTCACTGGGAAACTATTCTAGAGAACAAAACAGTTGAGGACGTCTGGAATCAGATTGACAGTTATCCATTTCACTATGTGATAACAGCCGTATCAAACCTAAATGTCTCAACAAAGGAGTAAAAAAACTAATTAAAAAGAAACAAAAACTTTATAATCAATATATCAAACATAAAACAGATGAGCCTTGGATAAAATACAAAAATGTACTTAAATGTAAGAAAATTAAGCAGGCAACATATGCAGTGGAGCTGAAAATGGCTACCAAATCAAACAAAAGCAATATGAAGGAATTCTATAGTTACATTAATTCATTAAGCACTCCAAACACCAAAATATGTCCTATCATAGATGATGGAAATCAGATAACTAACCCTACAGCTATTGCAAATACCTTTAACAAGTACTTCTGTTCAATTTTCACAAAAACAGGACCACAGTCCATCAGACTAGTAACAAACAACACTGAACCAATTGAAATTAAACAGGAATATATTCTAAAAAATATTGACAATGTAAGAAAACAAAATGCATCAGGGACAGATGGTATCTCCACACAGATAAAATCTTAGCTCACATTACACACCCACTGAAAACTCTATTTCAAGCATCTCTAAAGCAATGTGTGGTACCAAATGGTTGGCAAGTTGCCGCTGTAATACCAATTCAATAAAAAGTGAAACAAAAATGACTTTCATAGCTACTGCCCAATACGTCTGATGTCTGTCCCAGGCAAACTACTTGAATCAATTATTAAAGACAAAATACTGGAACATCTCAAAATTTCAGGGAAGATTGACATGGACCAGCATGGCTTCACGTCCGGGAGATCATGCATCATGAATCTTCTTAACTTGTACGACAAATTTTCAGATGCTTTAGACAAGGGAAAACCAGTTGACTATATATTTTCAGATCTTCATCAAGAGTATCTCTCGCAGCAGACCACACCTATAGAACTATAGCCTCCAGGTGCCAGGACCACACAGAAACTTTTCTAGCTAGGAGTCTTCCAGGGGGGCTGCCCACTTCGAAATCACACGCTGACGTCACACTATTGTATGAGTGGACAGCCCCGTGCCCTCCTCAGTTCTTTTCCTGCCGTCGACCATCACACATTAGACCTCTCGGAGATCCAGTCAGCTTCAGTTGACTGCCATTTCTTTGAATTTTTTTTTTGATTTTCTCTTCTTAGTTTAACATCTGTTTACTTTAAAGTGATTCTTTTTCTTCATTTATGCTGAGTTCCTTCACCAATATACTGTTCAGGAGGTGTGCCTGCGGCATGAAGATTCCAGAGAAGGATGACAGCGTCTCCTTTGTCCACTGCCTAGGCCCAGGCCATGACTCCCAAGCCTGTGAGATCTGCTGTGGCTTCAACCAGGCTACTAGGTGTTGCCACCATAAGATCCTGGAAACCTTCCTACTCAAGGAGCAGGTCATCCACATGGAGAAGGAGCTACAAGCCAGGAGTTCCTCGGCTTCCCCAGCCCTGTCCTCTGTTCAACCTCCTCTAAGGCCTGGGACAAATCCAGTGAGAAGCACAAACATAGGAACAAGGACTGCGCCAAGACCTGCCCTCCTCGACCCACTTGTGGTCTCCGCTTCAGCTGCGGTGGTGCCATTCTCCTCTTCAGGAGTGGCCCCCCTCTTCCTCTCATGCCCTCTTCCCCACAGGGCTACCATTTGCAGCTCCTCCCGCCAATCTCACTTTGTCAGGTGTCAATTACTCGGATGTGAGTGTACCACTGATGTCTCAGCCCCTGCCGTTTTGGCCCTTATTTTCTGCAGGCCATCAGTCAGGTGGCTCCACCAGTTCAACATCAACTGGCACTGGCATGGTGCTTCTGGTGGCTCTTCCTGCTCCCTCAACGCCAACCTCAGCCATTGCCTCAGGGTTCCAGCACTCCCCAGTGTTGCCTGGGGCAGTTTCTCGGTCGTCCTCTCCCTCTCTGATGACGGCCCAGGCAGAGGAGATGCCCCACAGGCCTTGGTCTGCTAGGCTGCCCTCCCTGGCTCCACCTCCGGCACCAGCCCCAGTGCCCCCTCAGCTGGCGCCAATAGGTGCCCTGATGCTAGTCATGGTAGATTTCCAAGTCATGCCTTCATCTCTGTGGGATTTTATACGAGCTCAGCTTCCCCCCCACAAGGGCTGACACCGCAAGGGCCTACGATGCCTGCTCCATACCCCCTCCTCCCACAGGGCCGCGGCACACACTTCAGGAACCAATGCCCTCTGGCCCCCCCCTCAGGCCCGGGGGGGAGAATCAATATCACCTGGAACTCCTTCTCACTGATGATGAGGACAATGGAGATGAAGGAGGTGTTACCCCCTCCCACTCCAGCTCTATGGTGTTGCCCAATGGGGAAGAGAGCCCCATGTATATCCCATGGTCCCCCCAGATGACCCTTCCTTTGTCTCTGTTCTGAGATAGTTACAGTTACGGGTGGCCATAGGGTTTGATACCAAATAGCAGGACCCTACCTGGTGCCATTTGTCCAATTATCTTGGCCTGCCGGACACCCCTCCTCTGGTCATTCCCCCATTGATAGAACCCTTTAAGGATGCCACATGGCTGCTTGGCATTAGCGTAGCTTAGTCTCTGCCATGCCTCAGAAGGAGGACAAGCTATACCAGGCTCCCACGGGGGAGCCTTTCTTCACTGCGCAGCCTCACGCGAACTTTGTGGTACTTAATGCTGCCCACAACCATACTAAGAGGCCCAAACACTTCGGCTCCCTTCTACCAGACATAGAAATATAGACTTTGATGGCAGATAAGGACCGCTTGGCCCACCTAGTCTGCCCATTTCCCTACCTGATGGATAAGCTGCAGATTCTAGTTAACCAACAGCTTACTTCTTCCTACCCCCCACTAGAATTGCCTTATTTCAAACAACATGAAGTCTTGCTATATTATGACAGTAGCAGTTTGATCCAGCTCTAGAACTGCTCCGGAGGTGAAATGGTTAAAACCATTCCAAAATAGAATTTTGGCCACGAGCTCTAAGAAGCAGCTCTATCTGTGTTATTTCAAACCTGAACTGTCAGATTCTTTACTCCGCCTCAGTGAACAGTCGCTCCGGAGATTTCTCCTACTGCTCGGTTCATTTCTCGGTTTAAAAAGTGTTTTCTCGGATGGATTCAACCGAGAATAGTTTTATTTTAACTGCAAAACCGTTCGGTTCAAGCTCTATCTGTGGTAACCGTAAGTAAATTGAAGGTTTTGTCTGTGTGGAACTTGTAAGTTATCGGTTCGGTTTTGAACCGATCAGTCGGGTTTAAAACTCATTTGAAACTAAAAATTTAATATTTTAGAGTGCGGTTCCCGGTTCTTATTGGTTCTAAAAAAAACGGATTTATTTATTACGTTTTTTTCCAATACCCGTGACACGGTTAGGAACCGATAAGGGTGTCTTGTCTGGCACTGCCGTTAAAAGGGCAAGTTTTCTGGTTAGGCTGGCATTATGTCTGAGAAACCCAAAAGAAAAACTCGGGCTCATTGCTTCAACACTGTGATGTTTGTGGGGAAGTCTTTTGCCAAGGCCATTCCACACACCACATGTGTTTATTGTCTGGGGTTTGACCACCTCCAGTCAGACTGCCAGACATGTAAGAATTTCCCTGCAGCCACCCTGGAAAAAAGATTGGGCGGGCTCAGGGAACGAGAGGCCAAAAAGTCCGCTGACCCAGATGGCCAGCCCGGTTCGGTGCTAACCAAACCGGAGGGAGTGCCCTCTGACCAGGGCCAGACTTCCTCGGCCAAAAGAAAAGCTGGTTCTGAGGAACCAATTCCAGTAAAGAAAACAAGAAAATCAGCAGGTCTGGAGTCCAAAACCCCTTCTCCAACTGCTGCAGAGATAGCAAAGCCATACAAATTGTCCAGTCACTATCTCAGGGTCCGTCCAACGCCACTATCTGGCAAAGATCGGTTCGTCCAGTCCCAGTGGTTCAGGAATATGATATTGAGGAATTTTATGAACCAGAGGAGGAGGATGATTATGAACAATATGAATGTGGCTGGAAGGTCTGGGTGTGCTTGAACCGACATCTCCCCAGACAGACCTTTAGAATCTCCCTATGCTGTCTGAGTCCCCATCTCATTTCATGTTTTACAAAAGTTGTGAAACCTCCAGCTTCCCTTAGAAGAAGCTGTGGATGAGCAAGAGGAGCCTGATTTTGTAGAAATGATGGATATTCCAGAGTCTAGGAGATTGTCTATTCCTTTACATAAGTCTTTTAGGAAGCAAACAATAAAAATTTTAAAACTCCTAATTCTGTGCCTCCTGTAGATAAAAAGATGGACAGCAGGTACACATTATCAGGTCCTGATACAGAATTCCTTTCTCAGCAATGCAGTCATGTTAGTAGTTCAGGCTGCTGCCTGTGATAAGCTAATATTCCCTGGCTTCACATCCTCCTGACAAGGATTCCAGGAAGATTGATGCCATGGCAAAAAACAGTATATGGCAGCCTCTCTGGGACTCAGGCAAGCAAATTATATGGCTTATGTAGCTAGGTATCAGAAATCTAGATGGGATACTGTGATGCAATTAGCCAAGCAAGCCCATGGCCAGCTGGCTAGTGAACTAGAACAGGTGGCTGCTGATGGCATTGAGGCTTCTAAGGTTCAGTTTCATGCTGCTGTGGATGTTAATGATGTTTCCTCTAGGGTCATGGCCACATCTGTAGCTTTTCGTAGGTTGGCCTGGCTCAGGTGTACTAGTCTGTCACAGGATACCCAGACTAAGGCTATGGATTTTCCTGTGGTGGGGAATTCTCTGTTTGGGGAGCAGACAGAGAACTACATGAAAAAGATGGATGAATATAGGACTACTTACAAGAGTGCCCAGGCTAAGGAGCGGCAAGCCACTCCTCAAAGGCATACCCCCAGGGGTAGGGGTAGGCCTTTTCACAGGCCTTTTTACCAGACTCAGGCCTCCTCTGCCTATGCTCAGAGGGGCTTCTTCAGAGGCAGAGGCAGAGGCAGACGAGGGGTGGGCAGACCTGCTCCCACCCCCTAGCCTAAAGCTCCTGCTAAGCAGGCACCCTGGGCCGATTCTCCTGTACCGGTAGGGGGCAGGCTGGCTTACTTCAGCCAGAATTGGGCTTCTTTAACCTCAGACAAGTGGGTTCTGGAAGTAGTAGGCCAGAGTCTGGTTCTCAGCTTCAAAAAGTTTCCCAAGTTAAGAAGCAGACTTTTTCTACCTGCAAGTGCTTCAGAGACCCTTGCTCTGGAAGCAGAGGTCTCATCCCTGTTAGCTCTCAGAGTAGTAGAAAGGGTCCCTCCCCTGCACCAGGGCAGGGGTCTGTATTCCACATACTTCCTTACCCCAAAAAAGACAGGAGAATGGCGGCCCATATTAGATCTCAGATATCTGAACAAGCATCTTTTGAAACCAAAGTTCAAAATGGTAACTCTGGCAATGATTTTACCTCTCCCTAAGGCCAGGGACTGGCTAGCCTCCTGGACCTCAAGGATGCCTATTTCCATGTCCTAATCAGAAGCTCCCATCGAAAGTACCTCAGATTCGAACTGCCTCAGGTCATTACCAGTTCAGAGCAATGCCATTCGGCTTACCTCTGCCCCAAGGGTATTCACAAAGTGTCTAGCAGTGGCAGTGGCTCACTTAAGGAGGCAAAGGATTGCTATTTTTCCCTATCTAGACGACTGGCTCACTGTAGGCCAGTCCCCAGAACAGGTAAAATCTCACCTGCAGGTCACCCAGCAGCTTCTCACCTTCCTGGGCTTTCCTAAATCTACCAAAGTCGGTTCTGGAACCAGTCCAGGTACTCACCTTTATAGGGGCAGAATTGGACACAAAGCTAGCCAGAGCCTTTCTTCCCTAGAAAGGGTAAGGAATTTAGTGGCTCTGGCCTCCTCCTTCACTCTGCAGGTCTCTCGACCAGCAAGACACTTTCTGCAGCTCCTGGGGCACATGGCTGCATCCACAGCTGTTGTGCAGGGAGCAAGATTTCAGATGAGAGACATTCAGTTTCACTTGAGAACCTATTGGTTTCAGAGAAGAGACCCCCTTCCAAGTTGGTCCCAGTGACTCGAACCTTGATCCTAGCCCTCCAGTGGTGGCAGGATCAGAGCAATTTAAGATTGGGAGTCCCTTCATTCCCCTACTCACGACTTGACTCTCACTACAGATGCTTCCCTTCTGGGTTGGGGAGCCCACATGGGCGACCTTTCCACTCAGGGTGTGTGGTCCCCAGGAATCTCTGCTCACATCAATTTGCTGGCACTCAGAGCTGTCTTTTTAGCTCTTCAAGCATTTTCTGCATCTGTCCACGACAAGGTGATACAAGTCAGAACAGACAACACCACAACAATGTGGTACTTCAACAAACAGGGGGGCACTCGGTCTTCGGCCTTGCACCGAGGCAATGAAGTTGTGGTCTCTGGCCTATTCCCTGAACACTTCCCTCATAGCAGTTCATCTTCCAGGGAAGGACAATGTCCTAGCGGATGCTCTCAGCAGGATTTCCCAGGGCCATCACGAATGGTCCCTGGATCCTCAAGTGCTGGGGATAGTCTTGCCAGATGGGGCACCCTCAGATAGATCTTTTGCAGCCCCAGACAATCACAAACTTCCTCTGTTCTGTTGCAGGCCTCCAGTGCTGGGCTCAGTTCCTGGATGCCTTCTTCTGGATTGGGAGGAGAAGCTTCTCTATGCTTGTCCCCTTCCTCTCCTAGTCAAAGTACTAGTCAAAATCAGATCTCAGCCTTGCAGGGTGATTCTGATTGCCCCGGATTGGGCCAGGCAGCCCTGGTACCCACTCCTTCTGTCACTGACAATCCATCTTCCCTTTGCCTCCCAGGAATCACAACCTGTTGACTTGTGCCCAGGGAAGGGTTTGGTATCCGGACCTCAATCCCTCAACCTCAAGGCCTGGCTCTTGAGGAGTTAGTTGCTGATTTACACCTCTCTAGGGTGTTCTTGAGATCCTAAAGGCTTCTAGAAAGCCTTCCACTAGGGCTACTTATAGTTCTAAATGGAAAAGGTTTTCTATTTGGTGTGTGGGAAAATATTTCCCAGAATCTGCTGATTTGCCCATTGTGTTAGATTACATGGTACATCTTAATTCCTTGGGTCTCAGACCAGCTACCCTGAGAGTTCATTTGGCAGCTGCATCTGCTTTTGTGTCAGCAGGAAAGTCATCCTCTTTCCTCTCATCCTGTGTTTTCCAAGTTTTTTAAGGGATTACTCCATACTAATCCACCTCTTTCGACCCTGCTTGGGACCTTAATGTTTGCATTGCCCAGTTAATGCAACCCCTTTTGAACCTCTGTCTTCTGCAGAGCTTAAGTACCTAACTTGGAAAACTGTTTCTCTAGTGGCTATCACTTCTGCCAGATGCATAAGTGAGTTGCAAGCCTTGTCAGTGGAAACTGACTTTATTTCTTTCCACTAGGATAAGTTAGTCCTTAGGACTACTAGGAAGTTTTTGCCTAAGGTGGTTTCAGATTTCCATCTTAATCAATCTATCTCCCTTCCAGTATTTTTTCACTGATCACCCTCTTGGGTGAGAGGAGGTTGCACAGCCTGGATGTTAAGAGAGCTCTTAGTTACTATATAGAGCACCAAAGGTCACAGGTTCGAATCCCTCCAACTTTTCCTTACCTATGGTGAAGTTGGGAAAGGCAAACCTGCCACTAAGAGATCAATTGCCAGGTGGATTGTCTCTTGTATCCAATTTTGTTATCAGAAACTGGGCAGAGCCCCCACCCCGGTTTGAGGGCTCATTCTACCAGGGGTACAGCTGCGTCTCTAGCTGCTGCCAGAGACATCCCTATATTAGAGATTTGCCAGGCTGCTACTTGGAAAACGGTACACACGTTTGCAAGCATTACTCCCTGGATGTCAGGCCAGGAGAGATGCTCGGTTTGGCACAGCTGTTCTTCAGAGCCTATTCCCTAAGTAGGTTCTGCCCTCCTCCATGGAGGTACTGCTGTGTATTATTCTTTGTTATCAGTCATAATATAGCAAGACTTCATGTTGTTTGAAGAAAAAATTACTCACCTTAGTAATGTTGTTTCTTCTAATGGAGTCTTGCTATATTATGACCTCCCCCTAACCTGCCCCTCTCAGAACCTCTACTTGGGTGGGGTGCGGGCAACTTGGTGTGGGCACCTTTCTATGCCCTGTTAGCATTTTTGTCCCCTTTTGGGGCTTTGGGTGTGTGTGTGTGTGTGTTTTATTATACTTATGTTTTATTCTCATATGATTAGAATTGTGTTAGTATTTCTGGTCCCCTGACTTGAGTCTTGGCTGTTGGGACCAGCAATGGTTGTTATTATTTAGGTAGCCATTTGGCTAGTGTAGGTTACAGCTTCCACACAGACCTTAGTGAGTTTGGCTCGTAAAGATCTGACAGTTCAGGTTTGAAATAACACAGATAGAACTGCGTCTTAGAGCTCGTGGCCAAAATTCTATTTTGGAATGGTTTTAACCATTTCACCTCCGGAGCAGTTCTAGAGCTGGATCAAACTGCTACTGTCATAATATAGCAAGACTCCATTAAAAGAAACAACATTACTAAGGTGAGTAATTTTTTTCGTCTGCCCCATGCATTCTTGAATTCTCTCACTGTTCTTGACTCCACACCCTCCTCAGGAAGGCTGTTCCATGCATCCACAACCCTCTCTATGAAAAAATACTTTCTAACATTACCTCTGAGCCGTCCCCCCTCTATCTTCAAATTGTGCCCCCTTGATCTTCCCCTGTCAATCTTCACCATTCATTACTGCTTTGGTTGTCGAGGCACACATCCGCCACGGAGTTTTTTTTTTGGAGTCAAGCCCAACGCGCCACCCTCGAGCGTGACGTATTGCATCATGCGCGAGGGGTGGCCGTTAGGTGCCACAGACTCCTCCTCCTCCTCCTCTATCTCTCTTCTGTTTCTCCCGCCATCGAGGCTGCACCTGCTGCGCGGTAGCAAAATAGTTTAGTGGGTCCTTGTAATTCTTCAAGACTCCTCGTTTTCTCAGACGACTCTCGCGACGCCGTATACCGGTAAGACTGTTCCTTTCTTTTCTTTAATACGGCGCCGAGTGCTTTATTGCTTTTTTTCCTTGTTTAGTTCACATCATGTCAGGTTTGGAGCATGCAGTCGGGCGGGCTGTGCCCTCTACAAGGCCGCGTCTTGTGGCCGGCATTTTTCCGCCTCTGACCGCCATGATAAATTGTCTCCGCTGCCTGGGACTCCACCACAACATGGATGCGTGTGGACGCCTGTTTCTCCATGGACCGTCTGGTGTACCTCAGTCTCAGCGATTCAAGCTCTGGGCAAGGCCCTGCCGACCTCCGGGGGATGGCATCGCTCCAGGGATTCCCAGGTAAGGTCTCTAGGCCCTTCCCCTGGGTCCCCTCCCAGGTCTATACAGTCCGAGGAGGAGGAGGAGGCTTCCTCGTCTTCTCTTGCCGAAGAGGAAGCTTCTCTCATGGGTAAATGGGGAACGGGCTGGTCCCTCACTGGGGTCAGCGATACAGACACCCACCGGAAGTCACCTCTCAGAGCTGCAGGCTCCCAGTGTCGAGGCCCGCCTGCTGGGCCTGGCACCGTGGACCCTCGACACCGCCCTCTGGCGCCGTTTCGGATCCCGGCGCCGGTGATCAAGATGGTGCCATAGGCGGTGCCGCTCTGGCCTTCGGCGCGACCCAGTTTGCGCTCTCGGCAGTGCCAGATTGGGTTCCGGCTCTGGGGGCGGCGCCGTGGGCCTAACTGGCGCAGCAGGGGCGGGACCAGGCCTATGGCAGTCGCCGAGCTGGCTAGGGTCGCTCTGCCCCGTGCGTGCCTACACTGGCGCCATTCCTCTGGGACCCCTGGGATTGCCAGCATGGAGGTTCTGCTGGTCTCTGCTCTTCGAGGTCGGTGACTGGACGTGGACCCTTCCTGGCACCCTGACTCTCGGGTCGGGGTCCCTAGTAACATGTGGTGCCAGGTGGTGAGCCAGCGGGCCCCTCCCGCTGTCTCCGCCTCCCCATCCTCCTGAGGACCCTCGGGCTAAGGGTGGCCCCAGGTCCCGGAGGGGTGATGTGGTGGGGACTGAGGAAGGGGCTCTCCCTCCTAGGGGGTCTGTGACAGCTACCCTTCCAGGTGCTGTTGCCACCTCTTGGGGTGGGGGAACGCTGAAGTCGAGGAAGAGGGCTCTCGAGTCCGAGGGTCGAGGGCGGGGACGGTCGTCGTGTCTCGGCCGCCACCCCTCGTGGGTGTCTAGGAGTCAGAAGCGCCAACCCCGCCTTTCCCTGTTGGGCCCCGGGACTCCCTCCGGTGGCGTTACTGCGGACTGCCCTTCTGGATCCATGCAGTCCCAGGTTCATCACAGGGGAGGATCCCCTTCTGGGCTCTTCCAGGCCTCGCATCCCCAGGGTTCCGTTTTGCGACCTGGTTTGTTGTCCGGGATCCCGCCAGCTCGGGCTCCATTCCCCGGATTTCAGAGCCCTAGCAGAGGTCAGTTGCCACTTCACAGGTGCCCTTCTCCAGTACCTCTGCAACCACCCCCCGCTCTTCCAGGCCATGTCGGTCCTACGGGTCCGTTATCCTGGGAGCAGTTTAGAGGTTCTGCAGCGGCCTTCCCCTCATACGTTAGATATATGCATGAGCGGGTCTTTCGACTCTCCCCACCGCTGCAGGAATCTTCTGGACATTCGAGCTCCCCATCATTCTCGTCTCCCTCCTCTGAGGGAGAGGAACCCCTTGCTCATCTTTCCTCCGACGCTGATTTCACTGAATATCAGCGATTCCTTTCGAGGATGGTGAGGGATCTTCTAATCTCTTACGTTAGGTGAGACAATACTGAATAGGAGACGCATGAATTCCTTGGAGAATTCAGTGCCCAGCACCTGGTGGTACTTCCTGGCCTATCCCCTTCCAGGAGGCGTCTGTCTGTTCCTGGCAGTCGCCAGCCGCCCCTTCTCCAGCCCCGGTAGACTGTCGACGAAGGTATTGTGCCCCCTCGGCATCCCTGGGTACTATTCCCAACACGTCCTCGGGTTTGGTATACCTAGAGACTCCCTCCGGGTGTCGCCGCCTGGCGCACAACCGTCCACCGGATTCGGATTCCCTACAGTTCGACCGATGGGGGCGAAGAGTGTTCTCTTCCTCTCGTGCGGTGGCCTGTATTGCATCACATCAGGCTCACCATGCTGCCTACAATCGGCATCTGTGGTCAATGCTCTCAGCATCAATGCCTGATACGGAGCACACCAGACAGCCTATTGCCCTCTTCGCTATAGGCCTGGAGCTGGCAAGACACCAAGCAACGGCATCTTATGATGCTAATGAGGTGGCTTCCAGGCTTGCGGGGACAGCAATCTGCATTAGGCAGATGGCATGGCTTCGTCTATCAAGGTTGTCACCCCTGGCCCGGCGTAGGGTGATTCGCTCTGCTTTCCGAGGGACCCGTTTCTTTTCCTCCAGAGCTAGGAGACTTCTGCAGGAGCTTCCTCCGTCTCCCCGTCCTCAGAGGGCACCTCCTAGCTCTTCTCCCACATAGGCTTCTCTCTGCATTAGCCAGGGTCTTCCCCTTCTGTTTCTCACCAACAGGAGGCTGGGGGTCTTGTTCCCTCAGGGTTCTACCCCCCCCTTTTTTAGAGGAGGGGCTTGGTACTCACCCAAGCAGTAACGAATGGTGAAGATTGACAAGGGAAGATATGAAAATTACATACCTACCATAATTCTTGATCTTCTCTTGTATCTTCACCATTCATTACTGATACCCTCCCACCTTCCCCTCAGTGGCCTCCTTCTGTGGCGTCTTCCCTTCCCGTCTCGTTCCTCTTACTTTTCTTGGCCTTTATGCAAAAAAAAATAAAAAAAGTTTCTATTTTTTCATTCTTAGTGAATGGATCCCCCTTTTTTCCTCAAGGTAAGAGGAACGAGCACGGTTATAATTTTCTCAACTTCTGAGGGAACTCTTTCGGACCACCCTTTGGGTGCAATTCCTTACCTTCTTCAGGTCATGCAGTTTCACGGCCCAAGTGGCCATGCCTGTCCTGGCCCCGGCAAAGTCAAGAATCCTTCTGGCAGGTATTATTTCTAGCTCTTCTGGCTACGGACTGAACTTGTCAGCTCTGAGCGTCTGCCTGCCTTGCCCTAGGGAGTCTGATTGAGTTCCACTCTATTTTTCATACAAAACTACCTTCGAGAAGGCATAGTCTTTTCCATACACTGCTGTGTTAGCACCTAACAAGGTGCGAAGGGACTTAGTCCCCTTCCTGGCTGGGCGCTCTACCCGGAACAAGATCTGCCCAGACAGTCTAAGAGCCCTCAACTAGGATGAAGGGACTGGACATGTTGAGAGTCCAGAGAGTCTGCCCTCATTCGGATCTGTTCAGGTGGTTCGGTTAAACCTCCCCTCAGTCCTAGCAACTGGGATTCTTGCTCCCTTGTTAGTCTCGAGCCTATAAGCCTCTCAACCAATGCTCGATGGGCACTGTTCTCCCTCTCAACATGCCCCCTTTTCTTCTTCTCTTTCTTCTTATACTTTCTCTTTCCTTCGCTCTGTTCCTCCCTTAGAGCCGCCTCGGAAAGGAGGCCCTGCAGTCCCTTAGGGTAGGAATTCTCTCTCCTCTGTCTATTCTCTACCGGCTTATCCTTTTCAGTTTATATCCTTTCCTTTTTCTATCCCTCGGCTCTCTTGCCTCGCTTTCCTTTTTCTTACCCTTTATTTTCGCCTCTCCATTAACAGCACTGAGATAGAGGAGGAGTCTGCAGCACTTAGCACGCGCCTTGCATGGCTTAATCACGTCGCGCCGAGGGCGGCGCTGAGCCGACTCAAAAAAAAAAAAAAAACCTCCCGTAGCGGGTGCGCGCCTCCGGCTTAACCCAAGCAGTAATGAATGGTGAAGATACAAGAGAAGATCAAGAATTATGGTAGGTACGTAATTTTCATTTCTTGCACATCTCTTTTTCTGAAAGATGCTACCGTCTTGTACTTTGTTAATTCCCTTGAGATACTTGAAACTTTCACCATTTTGGTTGCCCTCCTCTGAACAGCCTCCACTCTGTCTATGTCTTTGCGGAGAGGCAGTCTCCAGAATTGCACGCAGTTCTCCAGATGGGGTCTCACCAACTGTACAGAGGGATAACAACTTCCTGTTTTCTATTGTTGATGCATCTCCCTATGAATCCCAGTATCCCCCCATCCCTCCTTATTGCTTTCTCACATTGCTTGCCCACCTTCAGGTCATCTGATATAATTACTCCTAGGTCTCTTTCAATTTTTGTTGTTGTTATTATCTCACCCCCCACTGTGTACTCTTCCTCTCGGTTTTTGTTTCCCAGGTGCATTAACTTGCACATCTTTGCATTGAATCTGAGTTGCCATATATTTGACCATTCCTCCAACCTTGCCAAGTCCCTTTTCATCCTTTCCACCCCACCTTGTGTATCAACCCTGTTGCAGATCTTTGTGTCGTCTGCAAAGAGACATGCTTTTCCTTCAGGTGCTCTCCAGTGTCACTTATAAAGACATTAAAGAGGACCGGTCCCAGTACCGATCTAGCGGTACCCCACTAGTTACCCTCCTTTCTTCACTGTGGACTCCGTTTACTATTACCCTTTGTGTCCTGTTGTCCAGCCAATTTTTGTATCCAGGCTACCACCTTGGGACCAACTCCAAGGCTGGCTAACTTGTATATTAATCTTTTGTGTGAGACTGTGTCAAATGTCTTGCTAAAATCTAGGTAGGCCATATCCGCAGCCCCTCCCTGGTCTACTACTTTGGTCACCCAGTCAAAGAAATCTATTAGATTCGTCTGACATGACCTTCCTGCTGTGAAACCATGCTGCCTTGGGTTCTGTGCCCCACTGGCCTCTAGGTACTCAACAGTTCTTTCCTTCAGAAGTGATTTCATCATTTTCCCTACCACTGAGGTCAAACTAACTGCTCTGTAGTTTCCTACCTCTGCCCTGCTCCCACTTTTGTGATGTGGAATCACATCCGCCCTCCTCCAGTCTTCAGGTACCACCCCATCCTCCCATGATTTGTTAAAGAGAGTAGTCAGTGGTGTCACTAGGTCTACCCTTAGTTCTTTTAGAATTCTGGGGTGAATCCCATCAGGCCTCATTGCCTTGTCCACCCTCAGTTTCAAGAGTTCTTTCAAAAACCTTTCTTCTGTGAATGGACTGGTATCGTCTCCCCTTTCCAGAGTGTTTCTCTTGTTTGGTTTAGGTACCTCTCCCTCCTCTTCCATTGTGAATACTGAGCAGAAGTATTCATTCAGTATCCCTGCTTTTTCACTGTCACCCTCTGCCCACATTCCCGCCCCTTTATTGAGTTTCTGTATCCCTCCCTTAGTCTTTCTTCTCTCCCTAATGTACCTATAAAAGGTTTTATCCCCCTTCTTAACAGAGTTGGCTATCTTTTCCTCAGTTTGAGCCTTTGCTATTCCGACTACCTTCCCTGCCTCCTTCTGCTTTAACTGATAAAGTTCTCTGTCCTGCTCCTTCTGTGTTTCCTTATATTTCCTGAATGCTACCCTTTTCTCCTTAACCTTTCCTTCCACCTCTTTTGAGAACCATAGTGTTTTTTTCCTTCATTTTTTTTTTAAATGTTTTTATTGAATTTTTCCTTTTAAGTCAGGAGACATTTTACAATCAGAATATTTTCCATGCTTACTTCAGATTTGTTATTGTACAGATTTACATTGTTCATTTATGTATGAAGACCTTATACATTTGATACAGTTTAGGGTTAAAAAAGCTTATTCATATTCTTTGCTGAAATCGAATAATTTTGCAGTACCACTCTAGCCTCATTTCTTCTCACCCCTGATTCCCACCTGCTATGGGAAAAAGTCAGGATTGACCCTTGCATGGTAAATCGACCATCTCTGCCAGAGAGTGGCGAACTTATCTGTTTGGTTATTAAGTTTTGCAGTGATATTTTCCATCTGGTATATAGATTTCACTATTCACCTCCAATCTTGTATAGTTGGAATTTCTTTGGTCATCCATTTCCTTGTTAAGGATTTTTTTACAGCCAACAACAAAATGAGAAGCAGGGTTTTTGTCCATGGGGGGGGGGTGATCCGGGTAGATGGCCATAAGGACCACCTCGGCTGTGAGCTCAACGCACTCCTCAAGGCCTTCACTGATTTCTTTTTGTATACATATCCAGAAAGGTATCAAGCGTGGACATTGCCACATTATATGTGCCAGGTCAGCCATCTTGACTCCACACTCCCTCCAACAAGCCCCAAATTCAATCGGAAGGTATTTTGTCAGACTTGCCGGTGACCTGAAAAACCTAGATCTACATTTCCTTGAGTATTCTCTCCAAATATGCGGTCGGGTGATTTTAACCGCTCACAGAGATGAAGAGTACCACTCTTCTTTAGATACAACAAGGTCTAAATCTTTGTTCCAGCTTGTTAGTATTGAGTTTGTTGATTCTTTAGTTTGATCTCGCATCATTTTGTATAGATTTCCAATTAAATGGTTCCATTGTTGTCCCTGGGAGTGGTCAGAAAAAAGTTTTAAGAGGGGAGGAAGGGGAGGAGTCAACTTTACCTGAATAATTCTGTTACGTAGTAGGTGGTTTCTGATTTAGAGGTATCTAAAATGATCAACATTTGGTAGGTTAAATTTTAGTTTTAATTCTTCAAATGGTAGGATCCCATTTGGACCTAGAAATTGGAACAACTGCTCCAATCCTAATCTACGCCAATGGGAAAAAGGTCAGTATGGGATGGAATGAAAAGGTCATCTTCTGAAATGATCTTACAATACTCATTGATTAATTGAAGTGGCTCTTTATCTCGCATTTTAAACCAATTTTTTAAGACCTGAGAGGTGATATCAGTAAAGTCTCTTAAAGGAGGAGTCCTCCCAGAAGAAGGAAAAAATATTTTTTTTTATGTCGTGCATATTATTCAAGTGAAACTCCAGATCTTCCTGGACATAAGTCTCCACCACTCATTCACACTAGTGGGATTAGCGCCGGAGGCACTAGGACCCATCGGGAGCAAACTTTCTGCTGGAGGGTCGGCGCGAGAGACGGCGCCGCGAGGCATGGCGCCGCGAGCAGCGGCTCGAGCGGCAATGACCATCTCGGCGACGACCCTCCAACCGCCTCAGTTCCTTTTTTCCCTACTGGCCGAAAGTGCGCTTCAGTGACGACGCCGTCACTATCGAGTCAAACTTCAAACTAGCGCATAGTTTTCAGTTTATTTTTTTGTAACATTATCTCGTAGTAGTATCGCTTAATTTTAAATTTAACTTACTTGAAGAAGTCTCGGCCTACTGGACGGAGTCGACCATGAGCAGGTCAGGTGACGGTAGGGAGACTTCGTATGAAAGCTGTTCAGTCAGCCGGGCTGGGTCCGGTCAGCCTCCTTCTCCTCAGCGGGGTTCCGACAACGGTCAGTCCGATGCCCGGGGGGATGGGCGGTCCTCTGCCGGCATAAAATAAACGGTCGATTCTCGGCAATCGCTTGGCCTCGAGCTCTTCTTCGCCCACAGGTCAAAAAGAGAAGGCATCACTCGAGGTCGCCTTCTGGTATGTCTGCGCGTCCACGGTCGGTTATCGTAGCTAGTTGCCGTTCTCCTTCATCGGAGTCGCCAACTGCTGGTGACCGTCGTCCTCGACATCGGAGCCTCTCCCCGCCTATAGGTAGGGCTCCAGATGAGCAGTTTCATCAGTGGGCCGCTCTTATGGAGCGATGGGCTCGGAGGCTGGTTCTCCTGCCTGGCTCGGTTGCCACGGAGCCCCCGGGCTCCAGTGATCGGGTAGGGCGGTTGGACCTTCCTAGTTGCGCGGTGCCTTCTTCGGTGCCGGTGACTCCACGCTTAGGTGTTTCCCCCCCTCACATGGCTGCGGCGCAGGGGGCCACACCGATGCCCTTATCTCCTGTTTTTTTTCCTTCTCTAGCTTTCCAGGTTCCTGGGCGTTTCCGGCGCCTTCCGCTGGGTCTGTTGGCTTAGTTGCACTGCTTTTGGTGCCGCTGGGCGATGGCGGCGCCGCTTGCTCGGCAGCGCCACTGCGGTGCCGCATGCCTCTTTGGCGCCTGTGCCTCTGCGGTGCCGCTTTTAACCTGCTTTGCCTTCTCGGCCGGGGCCCTCGGGACTCTCCTTGTTTCTCTGCTATTTCCTCCTCTCCTAATTTTCACTCCTTTCCTGTCCAAACAGTCCTTCCTGGACCATCAGGAGATGATGTTGAGCCTGACCCAGACCTTCTTGGTGATGAAGTGGAGGAAACAGGATCTTTCTTTTCTACAGAGCCTGTGGTCAGGACCTGTCCTTTAAGTCTCTGTTGAAGAACCTGAGATCCACTCTTTCTCTCCAGACTACAGACATCAATCCTGGGAAGATATTAAGACTCCAGTATCTTCATGCTCCGGAGATCCCTACAGATTTGACTCCTCCAATCCAGCCTTCCTTTGAGACGCTGTCTCAAATGGTATGGAATAATCCTGCTCTTATTCCCTCAGTGGCTAAATCCATTGATAAGAAGTATTCAGCTCCCAAGGATCGCCCCATTTTGGCATCCCAAGCCTTTGCAGATCCTATTGTAGTCCTGGCAGAGAATGATACGGTCGTTCTTCCTCAAACTACTACAGCTTGACCTATTAACAAAGAGTCTCGTAAGATTGATACATTAGGTAAGAGAGTCTTTGCTGCCTCCACTCTAAGTATGCGTATTGCCAGTTATCAAGGCTATTTTTCTCAGTATGAGTATATCCTGTGGCACTCTTTGAAAAGAATGGTTGAAGCTCTTCCGGATTCGGACTCCAAGTCAGAGCTTCTTCTGACCGTTACTAGAGGTATTGAGTCCAATAACCAACAGGTCAAAGCCGCTATGGACGCTTTCGACACTGCTTCTCGCCAGCAGCCGTGAGGTATTGTACTGCGCCATTCCTGGCTGCGCACTTCTGGCTTCACGAATGATGCTCAGCAGCAGGTAATGGCGCTGCCCTTGATGGCTCCTTCTTTTCGGCCCTCAGGTGGAACAAGCCTTAGAGGCCACTCAGAAGACTAGGTTGGCCATTAAGTTGGCCAGACCTCCGCCTGCTCCCTCTCGGGGGCATGTGAACAGACGTCAGTTTCATAGTCGTCAGTCCTTTCGAGGCAGAGGCAGGGGAAGCTTCCATAAAAGCCAACCTGCCCAACCTCAAAAGAAAGCACAGCAGAAAGCGCAGGGGCCTAAAGCCCCCAGCGCCACCTTATGAATTGCTGGCCCAAGTTCCATCCACATTGCCCGAGGTGGAACTTTCTCCTCCGTTGGGAGGTCGTCTGATGTACTTCTACAACCAGTGGAAGTCCATAACTTCGGACAAATGGGTCCTTCGGATAATTCGCGAGGGTTATTCTCTCAATTTTTTGGAAACCCCTCCGAATTGTCCTCCCAGACGACAACCCAGGTTGTCGGCCTCTCAGTCAGACCTCCTCACCGCCGAGATCCAAGGCCTTCTAAGCAACAGGGCAATAGAACTGGTGCCTCCAGATCTCATGGCACAGGTTCTACTCCCATTACTTCCTGGTTCCAAAGAAATCTGGGGAATGCCACATTCTAGACCTCAGAAAGTTAAACAAATTTCTCCCCAGGAGAAATTCAAAATGATTTCCTAGGTACCCTGTTACCCTTGCTGCATCAGCACGACTGGCTGGCCTCCTGGATATGCGGACGCTACCAGCATATCCTCATCCATCCGACCCACCGCAAGTTCCTCAGGTTTGTAGCTGTGGGTCAACATTATCAGTTCAGAGTCCTGCCTTTGAGTCCTCGGCGCCGCGAGTCTTTACAAAGTGTTGTGCAGTTCTGGCAGCGCATCTCAGGAAGATCGGACTCCGAGTGTTTCCCTACCTGGACGATTGGCTTCTAGCAAGCTCTTCCAGCCAAGGGACCTTGGAAGCCGTGCAAACGACTTCTTGTCTTCTTACGTCCATGGGAATTCTGCTGAATTTGAAAAAATCACAACTGCAGCCCTCCCAGAGGCTCCTTTTCATAGGGACGCTTCTAGACACGTCTTCTGCGAAGGCTTTCCTTCCAGAGGACAGAAGACTCGACACCTTCGGATGGCCCATTACATCGGGGAGAACCGATTGGTTACAGCTCTCTTGATGCAACGCATGTTGGGTCTCATGGCGTCCTCGGTGTTCACTGTACCCCTGGCCCAGTTGCACATGAGAACCACCCAATGGATGCTCTCCACTCAGTGGTCTCCGACCTCTCACCCCCAGTCTTATCCCATCAAGGTGGCGGGGCCCCTTCGAAGGTCTCTCACCTGGTGGACTCAGAGAGCAATCTCCTGGAAGGTTCCCTTTGCTCCCCGGATCATCAGATCTCCATCACCACAGACGACGCTAATTAGCATCGCTAATGCTCACTGTCGCCCCTCCACACTCAAGGTGTATGGACTCAGTTCAAACCTTTCTCCACATAAATGTCCTGAGATGAGAGGTCCTCTCTCGATCCGAGCTCTGAAGGATATCCTTTGTCACAAGAACATTCTCCTTCAAATGGACAACAAAGCTGTGATGTATTACATCAACAAGCAAGGCGGTACTCATTCTTACCCCCTTTGCAGGGAAGCAATGAGGGTGTGGGAGTGGTGCTTGGAGCACAAGTCTCTGATTCAGGCGGTTTATCTGCCAGGTATAGAAAACGATCTAGCAGATCACCTCAGCAGAACGGAGGCAGACCCTCACGAGTGGTCTCTCGATCCAGCCATGGCTCGGTCACTATTCGAAGAGTGGGGGACTCCAGACCTGGACCTTTATGCGTCCCAACTCAACGCAAAACTGCCTCTCTTCTGCTCCAGAAATCCAGGGCCTGGCATTTTCTGTCAGGATGCGTTAGGCTGCGTGTGGACAACGTTTTTACGCCTTCCACGCCTCCTCTAATCCAGAGAGTTCTCCTCAAGTTCGAGTCTCAGGGACCAAATGATTCTCATTGCTCCTCTTGGCCTCGGCAACTATGGTTTCCTCTGCTCAACAGTATGTTGGCAGCCTCTCCGAGACCATTTCCCTTGCAAATCAACCTTTTGACTCAGGGTTCATTGGTCCATCCCAACCTGAAATCACTTCACCTTCATGCGTGGCTCCTGAAGAGGTAGAAGTGAATCGATTCAACGTCTCTCGTAGAGTCTCGGACATCCTTTTGGCTGCGAGGAAGTCAGCCACCCGAAAAACGTACGCTTCCAAATGGAAACGCTTTTCTATCTGGTGTGCAAAGTCCTCTTGGAATCCCTTTTCCTGTCCTCCTGACAAGGTTCTGGAGTATATTTTGGACCTATCAAACTCAGGTCTCCAGTACTCCACAGTTAAAGTTCACCTTAGTGCCATCTCAGCGTTCCATGAGCCAGTTTCTTCCTTGACTCTGGCTCAGCTTCCCATGGTGAAGAGATTTCTTATGATTCTTCATACCAGACCCCTGTTAGCATCCAGTTGCAACCTGGGACATTAACCTGGTGCTGGACATGCTCACTCAGAAGCCTTTTGAGCCCCTAGCTACCTGTGAGCTAAAATTTTACCTGGAAGACTGCCTTCCTGGTGGCTATACCTCAGCCCGCAGGGTCTCGGAGATTCATGCCTTGGTGACGGACCCTCCGTATACTGTATTCCATAAAGACAAGGTAGTTCTCCGTACTCATCCTAAATTTCTTCCCAAGGTTGTGTCAGAATTCCATCTAAACCAACCTCTGGTACTTCCCTCTTACTTCGCTAATTTCCTAAATGAAGGGGAACGATCTCTTCATTCCTTGGATGTTAAGAGAGCCTTGCGGTTCTATTTAGATAGAACCAAGAATTTTCGCAAGACTCAGCAACTGTTTGTTTCTTTCAGCGACACCCAGCTGGGTCAACCTGTCGCTATTAGATGCATCTCATCATGGTTAGTGGCATGCCTTCGACATTGCTACTCCATGGCTCAAGTTAAATTGGAGGGTAGAGTGTATGCTCACTCTACTAGGGTGGTTGCGGCACCTTTAGCGGAGATTTGCAATGTTCCAATGCTGGATATCTGCAACGCCGCTTACCTGGAGCTCAGTGCATACCTTTCACATTATGCACTGGATGTTCATGCCAGACGACATTCCGATTCGGCAGAACTATCCTTAATGGGCTTCTATCTTAGATGCGTGAGCTCTGGCCTCCTGTTGCCCTTTGGGGATTATCAGCTTGGTATTTCCACTAGTGTGAATGAGTGGTGGAGACTTATGTCCAGGAAGATATGAAAATTACGTGACTCACCGTAATTCTTGATCTTCTTGGATGAGTCTCCACCACTCATTCACACGCCCACCCTCCATCCCCCGAGCTCACTGCTGTATTGGTCTTCACTCCTCAAATCTTTAGGCCGTGAGGACTTCTTTGCTGACCCTTCTACACGGGTGTGACGGATATCTTATGTCCGCTTTTAAAGGTAGATTTACTCTTTACGTTAGTTGCGCTGCACCTCCTTGGTAAAAAAGGTACTGAGGCGGTTGGAGGGCCGTCGCCGAGATGGTCATTGCCGCTCGAGCCGCTGCTCGCGGGGCCGTCTCTCGCGCCGACCCTCCAGCAAAATGTTTGCTCCCGATGGGTCCTAGTGCCTCCGGCGCTAATCCCACTAGTGTGAATGAGTGGTGGAGTCTCGTCCAAGAAGATCAAGAATTACGGTAGGTACGTAATTTTCATTTTCTTCCATAGGGAATCAAACTGTTCAGACAGCCATAAAAGAAGAATTTTCAGAAATGCAGCTTCTTCGTATTTTTTAAGGTCCGGGAGGTTAGTACCACCTTGAGCCAATGATAGTTTTAGTATTGAAAGACGGATTTGTGCTTTTTGTTTATTCCAAATAAACGTTTGTTACCCCCCTGCAAATGGGGGTTCCCAGAAGTCTTCCATGAGCTTGCTTGAATGCTCCAAGTCTGGAGGTGTTCAGGGTTTAAGCTGCTTGAGTGTGAGTGCTTTTAGAGCCTCTGGTACTGTCTCTTTAAGAGCTGCCTGCTTGTGACCATAATTAATTGAGGAGGGGAGACTGTGTGTTCTAATGCCTGAATCCCGCCCGGGCTGCTGCCAATTCGCTCTGTTTTTGCAGTTCCTAATAGTGCAAACGGAGCCCATCTGAAAGCTGTAACTGTTTGCCTGTAATCATCTAGCAGCATTTGTGAGATTGCAGTTTATCTAACCTGTTTTTTTGCATCTGGGACTCTGTGTGTGTTTCCCCTCTATGCTGGAATTGAACTGCTGAACTGGACCAATCAGCATGGGGGACCTTTAAAATGGAGCCTGCTGCTGGCAAATCAGAACTTGGACTCTTAAGTTGAGCCAGCCAAAATGGGACTGTATGGCAGATGCCTCTGAGAATTGTAGTTTGGACTTTGGCGCCTTTTTGCACCAAGAGGGGGAGTTTATTGTGAGTGACAGCCAGACCAGCCAACTGAACTGGGAGGAACTCAAAGGAAATGCCCGGCTCTGTCTACTGGAAAGATCAGATGAGTTTTGGCAGTGAAGAGACAAGGAAGTCTGTGCTTCTTCGGTGTATAGTTTCGTGTGGGAAGCACGTATAAGGCCCTGAGTTTCGGTTTGCAGCTTGTGCAAGCGCCTGTTCATTCTGAATCCGACCTGTGAAAAGAATCAAGGAGATCTGAAGAGCAGAAACCAGGCTCACCCTGTAGAAGACTGGAGAAATTGCTGAATCGCGCTCAGTCTGTCAGAAACTGAATCTGCTGTGTGTTCTCCCGGGTATTGTGCAGTAATTGCGATCGGGATAGAAAAGCAGCCTGCCTGGTATAGTACTTTCCTTTTACATATAAATGTGTGTAGTGCTTGTGGGGAATCACTTTTCAAATCCCCTGTACAGTGAACTGAGTGCATGAAGCTGGAAGTAAACCCCAGTTTAATCCAGACTACATCCATTTGCTCTAAACTGCAGTGGGGTCCAGTCACAAGGACATTGTCCGCATGGTCTGCTCCTCCTGGCAATCAGGAAACAATCTGCCTTCCATCCAGTTCCCAGCATTGAGTTTTTGAGTACAAAGCAGGGTAGCTCCCTGCCATCTGTTTATCGAATTGCAGGTGTGTCATCTAATTGTTGTTTTTTTTTTTCATTTCTTCACGGACTGAGCCAACCAGCTCCAGATTACAATTTGGGTATTGTGCCAGTGTTTTTCCATCACAGGG
Source organism: Neoceratodus forsteri (assembly GCA_016271365.2). Lineage (NCBI taxonomy): Eukaryota > Metazoa > Chordata > Ceratodontiformes > Ceratodontidae > Neoceratodus > Neoceratodus forsteri. The sequence goes on along the minus strand of CM028131.1, from coordinate 1,628,738,501 downwards.
CCCTAACCAGCTGCACCGATCCTGGCTAGCTCCCCCCATCCTGGGTACCCAGTGAAAGTGACAATTTGGGACTCTGAATATGTGCACAGTACTGTGATTATTAATGTGTTTAACCTAATTAACCTGATTTCCCCCTGCCCTTGTTACAGCTCCTTAAATAAATCAGATCTGTTTGTTTCAGCAAAGTTACACTGACTGAGGTATTTGTTTATGTTAAAGTATTGCACTGTGGTTTTTGCACTGTGTCATCTTGTTTTACAGGGGGTCCCCAGAGTCCAGTCGATAGAGCCAGTCCTGGGGGTAAGTGTACATTGTGAAGATATTCCTGATGCATTGTGTGGGCCACTAGTGGGAAGAAAGGGGGGTTACAGTGTCCCAGAGGGCTGTGACCAAGCTAGTTTAACTACTGCAAACCCTGACCTCTGGGTGGAGTCACTCGCCATTGGACCTAGGCCCCTCACCCTGTTAGTAGTTAAGCAGGTAGGGGTAGTAGCCATTGGGTTAGCACCACCTAGGGGTTACACATTGATATCATGTTATCCCATGACTTAAAATAGTATTGAGATGGGAAATACTGAATATTTTGGAACAAGTACAGTAGGCGGGGTAAGACGTTCATTCTAATAGTTTCAATGCGTTGAAACAAGGAGAGTGGAAGGTGAGTCCATCTATCCAAGTCTTTCTTGATCGCTGTGGAAATAGGTTCATAATTGATTAATTCAATTACATGAAGATTATGGGGAATATGTATGCCAAGATATTTTATTTTGGTTGAGTGCCATTTAATGTTTAGACTTCATTTTAAGGTGTTTGGAAGGGTGTAATAATATAAGAGGGCTTTTAGTTTTTGAGATGTTTAATTTAAAACCAGCTAATTCTTCAAATCGGGATAGAATTTTCCATGTCTCTTTGATCGAATCAGTAGGAGATAGAAGGGAAAGCAGTATATCATCAGCGAAAAAACTAATCTTGTATTCAGATTTCTGCATTGGAATGCCCTCTACTTTTTCTGATATTCTTATCGCCCTTGCTAATGGTTCAAGATATAATACGAACAGTAGAGGAGAGAGAGGACAGCCCTGCCTTGTGCCTTGGCCTGTTGAGATCGGGGAGGTTAGTCCTCCATTTATACGAATATAAGCTTTTGGCGAGAGGTATATTTGGCTCAGCCAATGTAGCAATGAGTCAGAGAAGCTGAAAGTTTTTAATGTATCCCAAAGAAAGGGCCAGTAAACCTTGTCAAATGCTTTTTCTACATCAAGGCTTATGAAGGCTGCTGGAATCTTCCGAGTGTGAATGTATTCCATTAGTATTAGGGACTTTCTAACATTCTCCATAGTTGACCTGTTTTTTATGAAACCCGCTTGATCTGGATGTATTATTGTTGGGAGGATTGTTTCTATTCTCTTGGCCCAAATGGCCATGAAGATTTTATAGTCAGTTTAATATAGATATCAGGCGGTAGGAGGAGGGGTCTAATTTGTTTCCATTAGGTTTTGGGATAGCAGCAATTGTGGCATAATCCCATGATGGCGGGGCTATGTTTCCCGCTGCCGTTTCTCTGTATAACTTAAGAAGTCTTGGGGTTAATTCTTTGTTAAAGATTTTATACCATTCGTTAACGTATCCATCGGGGCTGGGGCAACGACCCGATGATTATTTAGTAACCGCGGCTTCTATTTCTTCAATTACTATAGGGGCTTGTAATTTCTGAGCTTGTATTGTTGAGATTTTTGGAAGTTGTACCTGGGCAAGAAAAGTTTGTCCTCTTGGGAAGAGGTATTATGTGTTATGTAAAGCTGTTGGTAATAGTAAGCGAAGGCCTGTTTTATGTCTTCTTCTCTGTGGGTAATCTTACCAGTTTGAGGATGTTTAATTTTTAATATTGTTACTGCGTTTTTCCTTGCTCTTGACTTTTGAGCCAGCCTGCGTGTTCCCCTGGATCCACCCTCATAATTAGTTTGTTTTAAGTATGTTAGAGACATTTGAATCCTTTCATCTATTATTTTTTGGATAGCTGATGTAATTTCTCTAATTCTTGTTTGTATTTCTTTGTCCCCCTCTCTATAAAGCAGTTGGAGAGTTTGTAAAGTCTTGGTAAGATCATTGTATTTTCTCTCCCTTTCTTTTTTTTCCCTAGAGGCATATGCAATGATCTTGCCTCTGATGGTGGCCTTCATGGCATCCCATAATATGGCTTCTGAGATAGCCGATGATGCATTTTCTTCAAAAATTGTGGAATTCTTTTTTTTATTTGGTCGGTGAATTCTTTATCTTTTAGAAGATAGGGATTTAGTCTCCAGAGTGTTTGTTTCGTTTTTTTACCCATATCTACTTTTAGTAGTAGAGGGTGGTGATCAGATATTATTTTTGGACAAATAGTTATGTCTCTCACTGAGGAGAAGTGTTTGCATGAGGTGAAAAAATGATCTAGTCTAGAATATGAGTGGAATCTTCCCAAGTAATGTGAAACCTGGGGCTGAGGGAAAAAAAATTTCTCCAGATGTCTACCAAACCAAGGTTTTCAAGTTGTGCTTTGAAAAGCTTTACTGGGGTTGGCAGATGGTAGACTTTAGGGTTAGATGAACCAAGATTTGGAGTGATTGTCGTATTGAAGTCTCCTGCCATTAGTAATTGCCCCTGGTGGAGGTCCAATATTTTATTTAATATTTGACTAATTATTGGTGATTTAGTCTGTGGAGGTAGATATATATTGGCTAATGTCACTTCTTGATTGTATAGGCAGCCTTGAATGATGATATAGCGTCCTTCATTTTGTTTTGTTGATTTGCTTCATGCAAAGGCTTGTTGCCTCTGTGATGGCTGTTTTGATTATTCCCCATTGTTCCTCCACCCCTTCTTCTTGCCTGTTTGCTAGTGCTTTTCTGAGGCACTCTCTCATTTTCCAAAAGTCATCCCTCCTAAAGTCCAATACTCTTGTTTTTGTGTGGCTTGACTCTATAGCTGTGTTTATTGTGAACCACACTGTTTGGTGGTCACTTGTTCCCAGATGGCTACCCACTCCTAAATCTGAGATCCTTTCTCCATCCCCATTTGAGAGTACCAGGTCTAAGATTGCTCTCTCCCGAGTGGGTTCCAACACTAGCTGTCTGAGGCATGCCCCATGTAGGGCATCAAGAATGACCCTGCTCTTGGATATGCCTGCAGCAAAGGTGCTCCAGTTAACATCTGGCATATTCAGGGCCCCTATCAACAATATCTCCCCATTTTCTGCCATTTTAAGAATGCCTTCTATCATTTTCTTGTCCATTCCCTCCCCCTGAGATGGGGGTCTGTACACAACCCCATGCGGATTGTGGTGCAATTTCCTGTCTCCAGGGTGACCCATAGTGACTCATCAACTTCCTGTTTATTCTTTAGTTCAAACAACATGAAGTCTTGCTGTATTCTGATTATATGCAGTTAGCCCCAGCACTTGAACTGCTCTGAGAGGAAAGAGTTAACTCTATGCCAAGGCACAGAACGTTGAGCTTGAGCTCGGTTTTCAAACCTCTGTCCCAGGTACTCTTCAGTGTCACCGTCAGATTCTTTACCCCACCTTACTGTGAAGTCACTCCAGAGATTCTCTCCTTCACTTCGGTTCGGTTGTGGTAAAATCGGTCGGTTTAGTAAACCGCTTCTTTATTTTTTCGGTCTTTACATCTCTGTCCTGGTACAGTAAGTGTATTAGTAGGTAGTAGTGTGGTTTGTAAAGAAATTGTTTTTGTTTTCGGTTTCTTCCCGATCGGTCCGGTTGGGAACCGAAGCAATTTGTTGTTCTGTTTTTTACAGGTGTTTTAGTGTGGCTTCCGGTATCTATCAGTTTCTGAAAAAAACATTGATTTCTCCGGTTCTTTCATCCGACCCATGACACGGTTGGAACCGATAGATTTGGTAGTCACCTGGCTTGAACGCTGGTATGGGTGACTTTGTGGTTAAAGGCATGTCTGAGAAACCCAAAAAGAAAACCGGGTCCACTGGGTTTCAACACTGCACTGAGTGTGGGGAGGCCTTTGCCAAGGCTGATCCTCACTTCTTCTGTGTGTATTGTCTGGGGTTTGACCACCTCAAAGAAGACTGCCAAATCTGCAAGAACTTTCCTAAGGCCACTGTTGATAAATGTTTAAGTAGGCTGAAGGAAAGGGAGGCCAAAAAATCCGCTGACCCGGATGGCCAGCCCGGTTTGGTTCGACTGAACCTGAGGGGGTGCCCACTGACCTGGGCGATACCTCCTCGGGCAAAAGGAGAGTTGATTCCACGGAATCGGTCCCTGCAAAAAGAAAGTGTAAGTCAGCCTGTTCTGATCCCGGTTCCCATGGTTCGACTGCTGACGAGATAGGCAAAGCGATCGCTACTGTGCAGTCGCTTCGTCCGGTTCCGACCGAACCGACACAGAGACGGTCAGTTTGGTTGGACTTGCCTGCTTCTGAGTATGACCCTGAAGCATTTTATGAGGGCGAGTGGGAAGGAGACGAAGATGATGAAGATGAGGATTATGAAGACCTAGATGAGTCTATTGAGCCTGATATACAGGCCTTCTAATGTGTCTCCTCCCAGGCTTTCTGAGTCCCCCTCCCACTTCTTATTTTACAAGAAGATGGCTGTGTCTCTTCAGCTTCCATTGGAAGAAGCTGAGCAGGATCAGGAGGAGCCTGACTATGTTGAAATAATGGATGTCCCAGAGTCAAAAAGGGTGTCTATCCCTCTGCACAAGTCCCTGGGGAAACAGACCCAAAAAATATTACAGTTTCCAACATCCATACCTCCTGTGGATAAGAAAATGGACAGGAGGTATGCTCTGTCAGGTCCTGGTATGGATTTCCTTATTAACCATTGCAGCCATGTCGGGGTAGTGCAAGCTGCAGCCTGTGACAAGGCTAATATCCCCCTGGCATCTCACCCCCCAGATAAGGATTCCAGGAAAGTGGATGTCATGGCAAAGAAGTAGTACTTGGCATCCTCTCTGGGACTCAGGCAATCTAATTATATGGCATATACAGCCAGATACCAGAAGTCCAGGTGGGATACGGTTCTGGAGCTGGCTAAGAATGCCCCTCCCCAGCTGGCCAAGGAGCTGGAGCAGGTGGCTGTGGATGGCATCGAAGCTTCTAAGGTCCAATTTCATGCTGCTGTGGACTCGAATGATGTTCATTCTAGGGTCATGGCTACATCTGTTTCCATGAGGAGATTTGCCTGGCTCAGGTGCACCACTTTATCTCAGGATACCCAGACCAAGGCCATGGATTTTCCTGTCACTGGTAACTCTCTGTTTGGGGAACAAACAGAGTCGTACATGAAAAAGATGGACAAATACAGGACCACATACAGGAGTGCTGCAGCCAAAGAAAAGCAGACCCACTCCTCAAAGACAGCAATCCAGGGTTGGCAGGGGTGGGCCTTTTCACAGGCCTTTCTACCAGGCCCGGGCCTCCTCCTCTTTCCAGCAGAGGGAGTCTTTAGGGGAAGAGGCAGAAGGGGGATGACAAGGGCCGCATCCTTCTCTCAGTCTAAGCCCCCTGCCAAACAGACTCCCTGATGTGTCAGCCAGGGTCGCCTCCCCAGTTCCTGTAGGGGGAAGACTGGCTCACTTTTTCCAGGCCTGAAAGTCTGTCACTTCAGACAAGTGGGTCTTGGAAGTAGTGAGCCAGGGTCCTGCTCTCAGCTTCAGCAGGTTTCCAAAGTTGAGAGCAAAGGCTTTCTGACCTTCCTTGGAAGAAGAAACACAGGCCTTGGAGACAGAGGTTTCTTCTCTACTGCTTCTGCAGGCAGTGGAGAGTGTACCTCTCATTCACAGGGGAAAAGGGTTGTACTTCAGATACTTCCTTTCCCTCAAAAATACAGGGGAGTGGCAACCCATCCTGGATCTACGGTACCTAAACAAACACATACTAAAGCCAAAGTTCAAGATGGTGACTCTGGGAATTATTCTTCCCTCTCTGAGACCAGGAGACTGGCTAGCCTCTCTGGATCTTAAGGATGCCTGTTTCCACATACCTATCGGGCAGTCCCACAGAAAGTACCTCCAGTTCGAACTGCCCTCAGGCCATTACCAGTTCAGAGCAATGCCTTTCGGCCTAACATCTGCCCCAAGAGTATTCACCAAATGCCTAGCAGTAGTGGTGGCCTTCCTCAGAAGACAAGGCATCCTACTGTTCCCTTACCTGGACGACTGGCTTATAGTAGGTCAGTTCCCAGACCAAGTCAGATCAGCTCTAGGGGTCACTCAAAATCTTCTACACTCCCTAGGATTCATCCTAAATCTGGAAAAGTCTGTTCTGGAGCCAGTTCAGCTTCTCACATTCATAGCAGTGGAGCTGGACACGGTTCAGGCCAGGGCCTTCCTTCCTCTATCAAGGGTCCAATCTCTCACCTCTCTGGCTTCCTCTTTTCGTCCTCTTGTGTCTCGGCCAGCCAGACATTTCTTGCAGTTGCTAGGCCACATGGCAGCCTGCACTACAGTAGTGCAAGGGGCAAGGTTTCAGATGAGGGACATCCAATTTCATCTAAGAGCCTTTTGGTCTCAGAAAAAAGATCCCCTTTCCAAGTCGGTTCCAGTGTCCCTAACTTTGGTTCAGTCCCTCCAGTGGTGGCTGGAAGAGGACAGTTTGAGGCAAGGGGTTCCTTTCCTCAGTCAGGCTCCCACAGTGACTCTCACCACAGATGCTGCTCTGCAGGGATGGGGAGCCTACATGGATCAGCATACTGCTCAGGGGACTTGGTCCCATCAGGAGTCTCTCCTTCACATAAATCTGCTCGAACTCAGTACTGTCTTTCTGGCCCTGCAGACATTTTCAACTTTAATTCAGGGGAAAGTGGTGCAGATCAGGACAGACAACACCACAACCATGTGGTACATCAACAAGCAAGGGGGCACTCGGTCCTCGGCCTTGTGCACCGAGGCCACAAAAATATGGTCACTAACTTATTCCCTGCAGGCTTCCCTGATTGCTGTCCATCTTCCAGGGAAGGACAATGTACTTGCAGATGCTCTCAGCAGGATTTCTTAAGGTCACAATGAATGGACCCTGAATCCTCACATCCTTCAGACCATTTTCAAGTGATGGGGCACTCCAGAGATAGATCTCTTTGCAGCTCCGGACAACTATCAGCTCCCTCTATTCTGCTGCAGGCCCCCTCTGCGGGAGTCTCTTCCTCTAGATGCCTTCCTGTTGGATTGGACCAACAGCTTTCCCTATGCTTTTCCTCCCTTTCCTCTGATGTTCAGGGTTTTAGTCAAGATCAGGTCCCAACCCTGCACTGTGATTCTGATAGCCCCAGATTGGGCCAGACAGCCTTTGTATCCTCTACTATTGTCACTATCAGTGACAATTCCACTGTGCCTTCCCAGACAGTTCAACCCCCTCACCTCTGCTCAGGGGAGGATATTGTACCCCAACCTTCACACACTCAGGCTCAAGGCTTGGTTCTTGAGGAGCTAGAATATGCAGACCTGCGTTTCTCACAATCAGCTCTAGATATCCTTAAAGCCAGTAGGAAACCTGCTACTAGGAAAACTTATGATTCTAAATGGAAGAGGTTCGGGTTCTGGTGTTCCCAGAGGCACATTCAGCCACATTCAGCTGATATTGCCACTGCCCTAGATTATTTGGTATATCTTAACAGTTTAGGCCTTTGGCCTTCCACTCTCAAGGTGCATTTAGCAGCTATTTCTGCTTTTCTTTCGGCTGGGGAGGGCTCTTCTCTAGCTTCCCACCCAGTTTTCAAGAAATTCTTTAAAGGTTTGGTTCACATCAGTCCTCCCTTCATGGATCCGACTCCTCTGTGGGACCTGAATATCTGTATTGCACAGCTGATGCAGCCTCCCTTTGAACCCCTTTGCTCAGCTGAGCTCAAATATATGACTTGGAAAACTGTATTCCTGTTTGCTATTAACTCTGCCAGGAGAATCAGTGAGTTACAGGCTTTATCAGTGGAACCTGATTTCATCTCATTCCATAGGGATAAGGTGGTCCTTTGTACAAACAGGAAATTCCTCCCTAAAGTGGTATCAGACTTCCATCTGAACCAATGTATGACATTACCTGTATTTTTCACTGATCACTCCTCCTCTGGAGAGAGGAGATTACACAGTCTCGATGTAAAGAGGGTTCTGAGTTAATACTTAGAATCCACTAAGCCCCATAGAAACAACTGTTCCCAGCTGTTTCTCACTTATGGAGAGGTGGGTAAAGGCAAGCCTGCCACCAAGAGAACTATTGCTAGGTGGATTGTCTCTTGCACACAGTTCTGCTACTCAAAATTGGGGAAAGAGCCACCCTCAGGCCTGAGGGCTCACTCCACCATAGGTACAGCTGCTTCGGTCGCAGCAGCTAGAGACATACCCTTAGTGGAAATCTGTAAAGCAGCCACCTGGAAGACTGTTCACACATTCACAAAGCATTACTCCTTGGACATTCAGGCTAGAAGTGATGCTAGGTTTGGGTACTGCAGTACTGCAGAGTTTGTTCCCAAAATAGGTTCTGTAGTTCCCTCCTCCTTGGGGGTACTGCTTGGTAGTCTGCATATAGTCAGAATACAGCAAGACTTCATGTTGTTTGAAGAAAAAAATTACTCACCTTAGTAATTGTGTTTCTTCTAATGGAGTCTTGCTGTATTCTGACCTCCCTCCCTACCTCCCCTCCTAGAACCTAGTTGTTTTGGGATGTGGGTGGTTAGGTGCAGTGTTGCACCCCAGGGGTGTACCTGGGTGCCTCTTCTTAATTGAAGATTGTTTCTTGTTCCTTTGTTTTATTGCCTACTTGGATTCTTTTTTGGGGGTTCCAACTTGAGTCTTTGGACCCTAAAATTTATATATTTTGCCCTTGGGCACAAAAGTTTTAGAAACAGTTTCTGGGTTGTTAGTTGCTTAGTATAGGGATTGTAAGAATCTGACGGTTACACTGAAGAGTACCTGGGACGGAGGTTTGAAAACCGAGCTCGAGCTCAACGTTCTATGCCTTGTCATAGAGTTAACTCTTTCCTCTCCAGAACAGTTCAAGTGCTGGGGCTAACTGCATATAGTCAGAATACAGCAATTTTCTTCTGTTGCTTTAATCCCTTCCCTTACATAGAGAGCTACTCCTCCTCTTTTACCCACCATACCCCTCCTGTAAATTATGTATCCTGGTATGTTGACATCCCAGTCATGGTTCTCTGTGTACCATGTTTCAGTGACTGCCACAATATCCAGGCATCCCTCTTCCATCAAGGCCACTAGCTCAGGGAGCTTGTTACACAAACTACAGGCATTTGTACTCGTCACCCTCCATTTTTTGATTGCCTTACCCATTTTAGCCCCATCCTTGTCCTTACTGCCTTTGCCTTTTTTTGTATTTACCCCTGTCCTGCTCCTGAATGACTTCCCTACTTTGGTGTTTGCCTTGCTAATTACTGTGTTTTGTGGGGGAAGACTGGGATTTCCCTGCTCCTTTCCAGTGCTTCCCCCCTTGGCTAGTTTAAATGCTTGCCAATGAAGGATTTAAACCTATCACCTAGGATCCTGGTTCCCCCCTGGACAGATGCAGACCATCGCGCCAGTAGAGGCCTGCATCCCTCCAGGTGGCTCCCAATGAAACCAAAACCCTGAGCTCCACACCAGTTTTTCAGCCATTCATTGAATCACATGGTGCAGAGTACCCTAGCATCATCCTTGCCATAGACAGGCAGCTCCTCTGAGAAGGTTACCGTACATGCTACTTGTCTAATGCCTTCCCCAACACTACAGACTCCTCTTGCACTGCTCTGATCCCATTCACAGCCAGGTCATTTGTCCCTAAGTGGACAATGACATCCAGCTGCCTCCCTCGTGCAGCTGCTCCAGCGATCCTGAGGATTCACTTCCTATCCCTCTGAGCTGTGGCACCAGGCAGGCACCTTACCTCCCTTTCCCCTTCCTCCCCCACTTCTACCCCCCTAATGGATGAGTCCCCCACCAGGAGTTGTTTCCTTCCCTGTGTGGTCTCGTGCCTCCCTCCTGAGGGTCTCCGTTGTGGAGGTTCCCAGTATCCTCCTTGGTCTCCACTACAGGTGCTTCCTTAGAGGATCCACTCTTCGCCAGAACAGCATATGAACTGTGGAGAGGTACAACTGGAGGGATGCACCTTTGTTCCACCACCCTCTCCCTCCCTGAGCCCACCTTGGTCCAACCACTCCTCCTTTTTGCAACCTCTGAGGTAGCGGCGGTGACCCTGATGGTCCCCGGGTGGGGGCAGAGGTTTCATGAATCCTAGCCAGGTCAGCCTGGAGACGGGCAACCTCCTCCCTCAGACCAGAGAGGTGCCTACTAATAGGGCAGCATCGCAGCCTCCAGAATGTCTCCCGGAACACTGCCGCCCCACAGCCATTGCACTGCACCACTCCCATCATGACTTATTGTGTGTCCCCTCTCCTGTTGCTTTGTATGCTTACTCTCTCCTCCTCCCCCTATGTATTTTTACACTTACTGCCTATGTGCCCTTACAATTCTCGCTCTTCCTGTTCTGGAACAGGAACTTCCTGTAGTCTTCTCCTTCCTTGCTTGGATTCAGACCTCCAGCAGCCGGGGGTGGGGAGAAAGAGCTATTTTTTGTTTCCTTCAAGGTTGATGAAACTAATGTGTCTCAGTGATCCTTCCCTTCCTACTGCCAAACAGGAAGTTCCTGTTGTCAGTCAAATCCAGTGGTTATAAAAGTAGAACTGGCTTAGGGTGGGAGGGTGGAGGGGTGGGAAGGAGGGCAATTAGTAAGAAAAGCTGTAGTTTTAGTCAGCTGCTACTTGCTCTGAAAGCAAGATTCTCCTCTGTTAAAAACTAGCAGCAGGAAGCTGTAATTGGAGACAGCTGCTTTTCTACTGCTCACGCCACACCCCCAATTAACTTCTCTACTCCTGATTTAGCAACTAAATTGATACAGCCCCCTTCCCCGAACAGTGAAACACATAGTGACTTTCTCCTTCTTTTTTTTTTACTTAAATGAGACACCCTGCTTCTAATAAAGTATCTGTTTGCTTAATCCCAACAGGCACTGACTCCTGCTGAGATAGAAGTGATTTATCAGTAAGAAAAGCTGTAGTTTTTGTCAGCTGCTACTTGCTCTGAAAGCAAGATTATCAGCTGTCAAAAACTAGCAGCAGCTAGCAGACATGGAGTCCAGGTGGTTAGATCTCAGTGACAAGCACACCTTTGCCTCTGCCACTTTGACCATATGGGTCCTGAACTATATCGCCCATATGGTCCAGTTTCAGAACCAGCTCTGGGCCCAGGCCAAGGAGGCAACAAAAGCCCTCCCAGAGGACCCCCTGAAGCAGCAGCTGCTCCAGAACATTCAGTCAGGGGCCGATGTCAGCAGGTATCTTCTTCACTCTGCGTACGACACTGTGGATGCCTATAACCGGGCGGCCGTGGGAGGCATTTGCCTATGGTGCCATTCTTGGCTAAGGGTGTCAGGCTTTGCCGAGAATGTCCAACAATCCATCCAGAATGCCCCCTTTAGAGAGTACAAACTGTTTGGGGCAGATGTGCAGGACATACTATCAGACCTGTAGGCCTCCGGTGGCACCTTGCAGTCAGTTCATTCCATGTACCACACCAACCAGCCTAGAAGTGGTCAGCACATGCCCTTGCGGTGCCCTGCCCATAGGCCTAAACCCAGCTCTAAACCTCAGAGTAAATGCAGAGCAGCCACAGCCCTGCCTACCCCCCCACCAGGAAATCTCCCAGAGAAGGTAATGCGGCCCCGGCCACAGGTAATACCTTAGCCTGACTCCTTGCCTGGCCCCCCCCCCCAGCCGGGCAGGAGGTGGTAGTGGGAGTCGCTATTCCCTGCACCTGGACAAGTGGAGCGAGATCATCAGAGATGCCTGGGTCTTGCAGATCATAGAAAATGGCCATACTCTGGAGCTTCTGGAGTGGCCTCCAGAAAACCCTCCATTCAGTCCTCTTACCCTCCAGACCACATTCCAGTGTTCTGGGAGGAGATTCACACTTTGCTGCACAAAAGGGCCAAAGAACCTGTCCCAGAGATGCAGCAGGGCAGGGGGTTCTACTCTCACTTCTTCCTGGTCCTCAGATGCACAGGAGATCTCACGCCCATCCTAGATCTCCGAGAACTAAACTTCTTCATTTAGTACAGGAAGATCTTCCTGGACATAACGTCGCCACCACTCATTCACACTAGTGGGACTACATCAGAGGCACCAGGACCAAGCAGGAGCCAAAAATCTTCAGGAGGGCTGGCGCCGAGGTAGGAGCGTGCATGCGTGGCACTGCGAGACTGCCTCATGCCGTATAGGCTATCTCAGCGTCAACCCTCCAACCACCTCAGTTCCTTTTTTCCTGCCGTCGAGTGCACTTCATTGACGACGTTGCTCGCTCACCGGGATTCAAAGCTTCACGTCTGTATGACAGCAGCTTAGTCATTCAGTATTTGATTAGTTTTATTTATTAGCTTATTTATTTATTTTATTTTTTTCAAAACTTTTTTCAATGAAGAACAGAGAAGTCTTCTTCAGCCCGTCTTTGACAGAGTCAACTGTTTCAGCAGCAGGGCCTGGGTCTGGCTTGCCACCCTCTATGGAGGGGGGGGGGTGTCTGACTACGGGCAGTCTGGTGCTCAGGAGGAAGGGTGGTCCTCCCGAAAGCACAAAAAGAAGCGGGCCCATTCCCGATGGACACTGGGGACCCAGCACCACTCAGTCTCGAGTTCTTCTTTGTCCCACTAGTCGAAGAAGACACGGTACTGTTTGAAGTTGCCCTCTGGTACATCTGCATGGAGATTATCGGTAGCGGGGGACAGGAGGCTGACCCCGGCTCCGTTGGGGTCACCTGCGACTCAGTCCCCAGCGGCCGTGATCCTCAACTTCAGAGTCCTTCCCTGCCCCCTGGGGGTCCTTTGGTGAGCAGTTTCATCATTGAGCCGCTGTGATGGACAAGTGGGTCCAGCGGTTGTCCCTACTTCCCATGCCTGCGGAACCGACCCCAGGGCCTTCAGGCCTGGGGGCCTCAGACCTGCGAGCAGGGCGGTTGGGACAGCCTAGTCACACGACACCTTCTTTGGTGCCATTGATGCCGTGCTCTCATGCTTTTCACCCTCACATGGTTGTGGCGCAAGGGCCAGCACAAGTACTTCCTTCTCCTACTCGTGTTTCAGGTCTTCAGCCTTGGGTGCCCTGGTGTTGGGGTTGGGGTCTCCAGGCTCTCGCCCGGTGCCAGTTGCGGTGTCGCCCATGGCTTCAGCCTTGGTGACACTGTGGCCGGCACCATTTTCGCCACCAGCACCACCACAGGTGCTGGGATTTTCAGCTCCGATTCGGGGAGCACCTCCTCCTGCTCGCTTTCTTCCTTTTCCTTTCTATACTATCCCTTCTGGGCTAGTAGGATATAATAGTGAGCCTGATCCTGATCTGCGATTAGGGAACGATTTCAATGAAGATTCATCCTTTGGAGCAGAAAGTAAGCCCTCTACTTCAGCAGAGCCTTTGGTTGAGGACCTATCCTTTAAGCCTCTCCTAAGGAATATGAACTCCACCCTTTCTCTCCAGACTTCTGAGGTTGATCCTGGGAAGCTGTTGCACCTTCATTATATGCATGTCCCTGAAATCCCTGTGGAATTGACACCTCCAGTACAGCCCTCTTTCAAGACTCTTTCACAGATGGTGTGGGACAGTCCGGTGCTCATTCCATCTGTGGGTATGTCCATAGACAGGAAATATGCTCCCCAAGGATAGACCAGTCCTGGCCTCTCAAGCCTTTGCAATGTCATAGTGGTCTTGGCAGAAAATGACAAAGCCGTTCTCCCTCAGGAATCTACAGCTTGTCCAGTAAATAAAGAATCCAGTAAGACTGGCACTTTAGGGAAGCAAGTGTTCGCTGCTGCTACTTTAGGAATGCGTATTGCTAGCTACCAGGGCTATCTCTCTCAGTATGATTATACCCTCTGGCATTCACTGAAAACCACTGTGGAGGCTCTTCCAGAATTGGACATTAGTTCAGAGCTTCTCCAAACCATTACTAGAGGCATTGAGTTCAATAATCAGCAACTTGAGGCTGCTATGGACGCCCTTGACACTGCTTCAAGAGCAGCAACAATGGGTATATGCTCCCAGCGTCACTCATTGTTATGGACTGTGAGGTTCACAAATGATGTTCAACAGAGAGTCATGAGTTTTCCATTTGCCTTTGAGTTACTCTGTTTACCTAACATTTGTGCTGCCCTATGATCTTTTTACTTACTACTTACTGCATGACTTTTTCTTCTGTATTTGTATTCCTCTGTAATTTCCTATGTACCTATGACATGGAACCTTTGCAAAGGAGTCTATGACTCAATTGTGTATTTCCGATTATTGTAAATAAAAAAATAAAAAAATTGATGGAGTTTATCTCTTTGGCCCACAAGTGGAGCAGGTACTAGAGGCCACCAAGAAAACTAGGACTGCTATTAAGACGGCCAGACCAGCCCCGCTGCCCCTCAGCAGGGCGGACATCACCGGCAGTTTCATAACCATCAGTCCTTTCATGGCAAAGGCCAAGGGGCCTTCAACAAGAACTAAGCCCCCCAGCTGCAAAAGAAAATGCAGCAGAAGGCACAGGGCCCGAAGGCGCCTAGTGCCACCCTCTGAAGACTTGGCCCATGTCCCACTTCAGCTGCCCGAGGGTGACTCTTCTTCGGTAGTAGGGAGCCATTTGGCTCAGTTTTACAACCAGTGGAAGTCAGTCATCATGGGCAAATGGGTCCTCAGGCTAATTTGCAAGGGTTACTCTCTAAATTTTTCGGAAACCCCTCTGGATCATCCACCCAAACAACAACCCAAACCACCCAAATAACAACCCAAACTGTCCGTCGCTCAGTCAGACTTCCTCACTTCCGAGATTCAGGGCCTTCTGAACAACAGGGCAGTAGAAGTGGTTCTGCAAGCAGAACGGGACACAGGTTTCTACTCCCATTACTTCCAAGTTCCAAAGAAAACAGGCGGTATGCGCCGCCCTATTCTAGACCTAAGAAAGTTAAACAAATTCCTCTTCAAAGAGAAATTCAAGATGATATTGCTCAGTACACTCCTACCTCTGATTCATCAAAATGATTCACTGGCTTCCCTAGACATGCAGGACACCTACCAACATGTCCCGGTGCACCCAAGCCACCACAAGTATCTCCGTTTTGTGGTCCTGGGCCAGCACTACCAATTCAGAGTCCTGTCCTTTGGGCTGTCCTCGGCACCTTGAGTCTTTACAAAGTGCTTTGCAGTACTCACAGCTTATCTCAGGAAACTTGGAATTCAAGTATTCCCATATCTGGATGATTGGCTTCTAGCAAGCTCCTCCAGACAAGGGACACAGGAAGCGGTGGCCACCACTTCCAAGTTTGTCACATCCATGGAAGTGCTGTTGAATCTGGAAAAATCACAGCTACAGCCCTCCTAACAACGCCTCTTCATAGGAGCTCTCCTGGACACCTCCAGGGCAAGAGCCTTTCTTCCGGAAGACAGGAAAAACAATATCCTCCAGATGTCTCGCTTCATCAAGGAGAACAACTTGGTTAGAGCTCTCTCGATGCAGTAGATGCTGGGTCTCATGGCATCATCGGTGTTCACGGTGCCTCTGGCTCGTCTGCACATGAGAACCACACAGTGGATGCTCAGTATTCTGTGGTCGCTGACCACACATCCACAGTCCTTTTGCATCGAGGTGATGGAACTCCTAATGAGGTCACTCACCAGGTGGACTCCGGAGGACAATCTTCTTCAAGGTTTTCCCTTTGCCCCACTGGAGACACAGATCACCATCACCACCGATGCATCTCTGATCAGCTGGGGAGCTCACTGTCAGGATCTCCACACCCAGGGTCTGTGGAGTGAGGACGAGTCTCAGCTACACATAAATGTCCTGGAAATGAGAGCTGTCCTGTACGCTGTCCGAGCCCTGAAGGACATCCTCTGTCGCAAAACAATTCTTCAGACGGACAAAAAAGCGATGATGTACTACATCAACAAGCAAGGTGGAGCACACTCTTACCCTCTGTGCAGGGAAGCGATGAGATCGTGGGAATGGTGCCTAGATCAGGAAGCTCTGATCCAAGCAGTCTACCTGCCTGGAGTGCAGAACAATCTAGCAGATCAGCTCAGCGGAACGGAGGTCGATCCACACAAGTGGTCTCTCAACGCAAACATCATGCAGTCACTCTTCGAAGAGTGGGGCACACCAGACTGGGACCTTTTCGCATCCCCACTCAACACAAATCTGCCTCTATTCTGCTCCAGAAATCCAGAACCTGATGTTTTCTGTCAGGATGCATTCAGACTGTGGTGGACAAGACACTTTCTGTACGCATTTCCTCCTCTTCCCTTAATTCAGAGGGTGCTGCTCAAGATGGAGGCACTTGGTTTCTGTTAATCAACAGATTATCAGAAGTTCCACTGAGACAACTACCACTTCAAATGAACCTTCTGACCCAGAGCCCAGTGGTCTATCCCAACCTGAGGTCCCTTCATCTCCACGCCTAGCTCCTGAGGAGATAGAAGTGGGTAGATTTGATGTCTCCCGTAGAGTCTCAGACATTCTCCTAGCAGCGCGCAAGCCATCCACTAGGAAAACTTACACGTCGAAGTGGAAACAATTCTCTATCTAGTGAGCAAAGTCCTTTCTGGACCCCTTTTCTTGCCCATCAAACAAAGTCCTTGAGTATCTGCTAGACCTGTCAAATACAGGGCTACAATACTCAATGGTGAAGGTTCATCTCTGTGCAATCTCAGCTTATCACGAGGCTATTCACACTATGTCAATGGCTCAGTTGCCCTTGGTTAAGAGGTTCCTTGAGGGTATCCTCCACACTAGGCCACCAGTCAGGAGACCAGTAGCTGCTTGAGATATCAACCTTGTGCTAGACATGCTCACTCATAAATCTTTCGAGAATCTAGCAACCTGTGAGTTGAAGTTCCTGACCAGGAAGACCGCCTTCCTTGTAGCCATTACCTCCGCTCGCAAAGTGTCTGAAATACATGCCCTGGTCACAGACCCTCCTTATACAATATTTCACGAGGACAAGGTGGATCTTCCTGGACATAAGTCTCCACCGCTCATTCACACTATTGGGATCTGCGCCGGAGGCACCAGGACCCATCGGGAGCAAACATTTTGCTGGAGGGTCGGCGCCAGAGATGGAGCCGCGAGGAACGGCACCGCGAGCCTCAGCTCGCGCAGCAATGACTATCTCGGCGTCGACCCTCCAACTGCCTCAGTTCCTTTTCCCGCCATCGAGTGCGCTTCAGTGACGACGTCGCTCGCCCGTCGGAGTCAAACTTCAAACTAGCAGCATAGTTTTCAGTTTTTGTTATTTTGTAGTATTATCTCAATAAAGTATCGCTTAGTTTATTCTTATTTTAACAATAAAGAAGTCTCAGCCTACTTTGACGGAGTCGACCATGAGCAGGTCAGGTGACGGTAGGGAGACTTCGTATGAAAGCTGTTCAGTCAGTCGGGCTGGGTCCGGTCCGCCGCCTTCTCCGGAAGGGGTCTGACAAGTCAGTCCAATGCCGGGGATGGGCGGTCCCTGAGGAGCTATAAAAATAGCAGTCGCATTCTTGGCACTGTTCAGCCTCGAGCTCTTCTTGACCCCTGAGGTCTAAAGAGAAGGCATCACTCGAGGTGGCCCTCTGATATGTCTGCGCCAGACCGGTGTTATCGGGGCTAGTTGTCGTCCTCCTTCCGAGTCGCCAACCTCTGCTTCTGGTAGCCAACGGCTTCGACATCGGAGCCCTACCCCACCCTCAGGTAGGTCTTCAGATGAGCAGTTTCATCAGTGGGCCGCTCGTATGGAGCAGTGGGCTCGGAGGTTGGTTCAACTACTTGGCTCCTTCTCTCGTGGGCCTTCGGGCTTATTGGGAGACCAGGTAGGGCGGTTGGACCTTCCTGGTCGTGTGGCACCTTCTTCGGTGCCGTCTACTCTGCGCTTAGGTGTTCCCCCTTCACATGGCTACGGCACAGGGGCCACACCGATGCCCTTATCTCCTGCTGTTCTTCCTTCAAAACCTGTTTTTGGATCTGGGGTGTTTCAGCACCCTAAGGCGTCTGTATGTCGCTCGGGCGTCCTCAGCGCCGTGAGGCTTTAGTAGGCGCCATCCTCGGCGCCGTGCAGCTTCGTGGCGCCGTCCTCGGTGCTGTGCGGGTCCTCGGCGCCGGGGGCTCTCGGGGGTTCCTCTGCGTTTCAGGACGCCTCCTTTCATTCTTTTCCTTCTTCCCTCTCTTCTGATTTTCATTCCTTTCTTGTCCATACAGTCCCTCCTGGACTGTCAGGAGATGACATTGAGCCTGACCCAGACCTTCGGTTGGGTGATGAAGTGGACGAAGCAGGATCTATTACTGCTACAGAGCCTGTGGTCGAGGACCTGTCCTTTAAGTCTCTGCTAAAAAATCTGAGTTCCACTCTTTCTCTCCAGACTACAGACATCGATCCTGGGAAATTGTTAAGACTCCAATACCTTCATGCCCCGGAGATCCCTACGGATTTGACTCCTCCGGTTCAGCCATCCTTCGAGACTCTGTCTCAAATGGTATGGAATAATCCTGCTCTCACCCCTTCGGTGGCTAAATCCATAGATAGGAAATATTCAGCCCCCAAGGATCGTC
Organism: Neoceratodus forsteri; assembly: GCA_016271365.2. Lineage (NCBI taxonomy): Eukaryota > Metazoa > Chordata > Ceratodontiformes > Ceratodontidae > Neoceratodus > Neoceratodus forsteri. The sequence continues at coordinate 1,628,719,903 of CM028131.1, read as the reverse complement.
CCATTTTGGCATCTCAAGCCTTTGCGGATCCTATTGTAGTCCTGGCAGAGAATGATAAAGTCGTTCTTCCTCAAACTACTACAGCTCGACCTATTAACAAGGAATCTCGTAAGACAGACCCCTTAGGTAAGAGAGTCTTTACTGCTTCTACCCTATGTATGCGTATTGCCAGTTACCAGGGCTATTTCTCCCAGTATGAATATATCCTGTGGCATTCTATCAAGCAAATTGTTGAAGCTCTGCCGGAATCGGATACAAAGCCAGAGCTTCTTCAAACCATTACCAGAGGTATCGAATCCAACAACCAACAGGTTAAAGCAGCCATGGATGCTTTCGACACTGCTTCCCATTCAGCGGCTGCTGGTATTTGCACCCGCCGTCATTCCTGGCTATGCACTTCGGGCTTCACAAATGATGCACAGCAGCAGTTAATGGCGTTGCCCTTTGATGGTGCATATCTTTTTGATCCTCAGGTAGAGCAAGCTCTACAAGCTACACAAAAGACTAGGTGAGCCATTAAGTTGGCTCGACCCCCTCCTGCCCCCTCTCGAGGGAATGTCAATAAACGTCAGTTTCATAATCGTCAGTCCTTTCGAGGCAGAGGAGGTTTCCATAAAAACCAACCTGGCCAACCTCAAAAGAAGACGCAACAGAAAGTGCAAGGGCCCAAAGCGCCCAGTGCTACCTTATGAATTGCTGGCCCAAGTCCCATCTTAGCTGCCCGAGGTGGACTTTTCCTCTCCAGTGGGAGGTCATTTGATGCACTTCTACAACCAGTGGAAGTCTATAACCTCAGACAAATGGGTCCTTCAGATAATTCGCGAGGGGATTTCACTCAATCTTGTGGAGACCCCTCCGGATCGTCCTCCCAAACGGCAGCCCAGGCTATCAACCCTTCAGTCAGACCTTCTCGCCACCGAGATTCAGGGCCTTCTGAACAACAGGGCAGTAGAAGTGGTGCCACTGCATCAACGAAACACGGGGTTCTACTCCCATTACTTTCTGGTTCCAAAGAAGTCCGGGGGAATGCGCCCCATTCTAGATCTCAGAAAGCTAAACAATTTCTCCCCAAGGAGAAATTCAAAATGATTCTCTGGGAACCCTGTTACCTTTGCTTCATCAAGACGACTGGCTAGCCTCCTGGACATGCAGGATGCTTACCAGCACATTCCTATTCACCGAGGCATCACAAATTCCTGAGGTTTGTGGCTCTGGGACAACATTATCAGTTCAAGTCCTGCCCTTTGGGCTATCCTCGCGCCCATGAGAGTTTTTACAAAGTGTTGTGCAGTTCTCATAGCGCACCTCAGAAAGGTCAGAATACAGGTGTTCCCTTATCTGGCCGATTGGCTTCTAGCAAGCCCTTCCAGGCAAGGGACTCTGGATGCCGTAGAGACGGCCTCTCGCCTCCTTACATCCATGGGAGTTCTGCTGAACCTCAAGAAATCGCAACTGCAGCCCTCCCAGAGGCTCCTTCTTATAGGGACTCTTCTGGACACCTCATGTGCTAAGGCTTTTCTTCCAGAAGACAGAAGGAACGATATCCTTCAAATGGCCCATCACATCGGGGAGCACAGCTCAGTTACAGCTCTCTCGATGCAACGGATGCTAGGCCTCATGGCATCCTCAGTGTTCACTGTACCCCTAGCACGTATGCACATGAGAACCACTCAGTGGATGCTCAGTACTCAGTGGTCCCCAACCACCCACCCACAGTCCTATCTCATCAAGGTGACAGAACCTTTAAAAAGGTCACTCACCTGGTGGTCTCAAAAGAGCAATCTCCTGGAAGGATATCCCTTTGCTCCTCTGGACCATCAAATCTGCATTACCATGGACGCATCCCTAATGAGGTGGGGAGCTCACTGTCAGGCTCTCCACACTCAAGGTGTGTGGACTCAACTCGAGTCCCAGCTTCACATAAACGTCCTAGAAATGAGAGCCGTCCTTTATGCGGTCCGAGCATTGAAGGACATTCTCTATCACAAGAACATTCTCCTTCAAATGGACAACAAAGCAGTGATGTATTACATCAACAAGCAGGGCGGTGCTCATTCTTACCCCTTATGCAGGGAAGCAGTGAGGGCATGGGAATGGTGCTTGGAGCACAAGGCTCTAATTCAAGCGGTCTATCTGCCAGGTGTACAGAACGACTTGGCAGACCGTCTCAGCAGAACAGAGACAGATCCTCACGAGTGGTCTCTCGACTCAACCATAGTTCAGTCACTATTCGAAGAGTGGGGAACTCCAGACCTGGACCTTTTTGCATCCCCACTCAACGCAAAACTGCCTCTCTTCTGCTCCAGAAATCCAGGGCCTGGCATTTTCTGTCAGGTTGCTTTCAGGCTGCGGTGGACAAAACGCTTTCTTTATGCCTTTCCGCCTCTTCCTCTAATTCAGAGGGTACTCCTCAAGTTCGAATCCAAGGGGGACAAGATGATTCTCATTGCTCCCTTTTGGCCTCGGCAGCTGTGGTTTCCACTACTCAACAATATGTTGGCAGTTCCTCCGAGACCACTTCCCCTACAGATGAACCTTTTGACTCAGGGACCGGTGGTCCATCCCAACCTGAGATCGCTTCACCTTCACGCTTGGCTCCTGAAGAGGTAGAAGTAAACTGGTTCAATGTCTCTCGAAGGGTTTCAGATATTCTTCTGGCTGCACGGAATCCAGCCACTCGGAAAACTTACACAGCCAAGTGGAAGCGTTTTTTGCTCTGGTGTGCAATGTCCTCTTTGAATCCCTTTTCCTGCCCACCAGGTAAGGTTTTGGAGTACCTCCTGGACCTCTCAAATTCAGGTCTGCAGTACTCCACAGTCAAAGTTCACCTTAGTGCCATTTCAGCATATCATGAGCCGTTTTTTTCCTTAACATTGGCTCAGTTACCTGTGGTTAAGAGATTTCCTAAAGGAATTCTGCATACCAGACCTCCTACAAGACGTCCAGTTGCAGCCTGGGACATTAATCTTGTGCTAGACATGCTCAGTCGGAAACCTTTCGAACCTCTGGCTACCTGTGAGCTAAAATTTCTCACCTGGAAGACTGCCTTCCTAGTGGCCATTACCTCAGCCCGCAGGGTCTCTGAGATACATGCCCTGGTCACAGACCCTCCGTATACTGTGTTCCATAAGGACAAAGTAGTCCCTCGTACTCATCCTAAATTTCTTCCTAAGGTTGTGTAAGAATTTCATCTAAACCAACCTTTGGTCCTTCCCTCTTACTTTGCGGACTTCCAAAATGAAGGAGAATGTTCTCTTCATTCTTCGGATAGTAAGAGGGCCTTGCGTTTCTATCTAGATAGAACCAAGGATTTTCACAAAGCCCAGCAACTGTTCGTTTCCTTCAGCAAGATCCGGCTGGGTCAACCTGTCGCTATCAGATGTATCTCAGCATGGCTAGTGGCATGCCTTCACCACTGCTATTCCATGGCGCAGGTTAAGTTGGAGGGTAGAGTTTACGCTCACTCTACTAGAGCGGTCTCGGCATCCCTAGCGGAAATTACGAACCGCCCACTGCAGATATTTGCAACATGCCACCTGAGCTCAGTGCATACTTTTGTTAAACATTATGCACTGGATGTCATCTCCAGGACGACAGTCTTCCTTTGGCAAACCATCCTTAATGGACTTCTGTCCTAAAGCTTGAGCTCTTGGTCTCTCCTGCCGCCCTCTCGGGGGATTATTAGCTCGGTACTCTCCCAATAGTGTGAATGAGTGGTGGAGACTTATGTCCAGGAAGATATGAAAATTACGTACCTACCGTAATTCTTGATCTTCTTGGATGAGTCTCTACCACTCATTCACACGGCCACCCTTTGTCCCCCGAGCTCACCTCTGTTGTTGGTCTTCACTCCCTCAAATCTTTAGCCTGTGAAGGCTTCTTTGTTGATCCTTCTTATATGGGTCACCCGGACTATCTTATGTCCGGTTTTTAGGTTAGGCTACCCTTCTAGGTTAGTTACGCTGCACCTCCTTGGTAAAAAAGATACTGAGGCGGTTGGAGGGTCGACGCCGAGATAGTCATTGCCGCGCGAGCTGAGGCTCGCGGTGCCGTTCCTCGCGGCTCCATCTCTGGCGCCGACCCTCCAGCAAAAATTTTGCTCCCGATGGGTCCTGGTGCCTCCGGCGCAGATCCCAATAGTGTGAATGAGTGGTGGAGGCTCGTCCAAGAAAATCAAGAATTACGGTAGGTACATAATTTTCATTTCTCAGAACTTACCCTATATTTTTTCCCAAAGTAGTCTCAGAGTTCCATCTGAACCAGGCCTTGGTCCTTCCGAGTCTGACCTACTTTGCGAACTTCCAGAATGCAGGAGAGCGTACCCTACATTTTTGGGATGTTAAAAGAGTTTTGTGGTTCTACATCAACAGAACTAAAGAGATCCACAAGTCAAAGCAACTCTTTGTCTCATTCAGCATGGCCCGGCTGGGTCAGCCTGTTGCCATCAAGTGTATTTCGGCATGGCTGGTAGCATGTCTCCACCATTGCTATTCCATGGCGCAGGTCAAGGTGGAAGGCAGGGTATATGCCCATTCTACCAGAGCAGTCGTGGCATCTCTGGTAAAAATATGGAACGTGCCCATTGCAGACATCTGCAGTGCAGCTACTTGGAGCTCTGCACACCTTTGTGAAGCACTACACCTTGGATGTCCATGCCAGACAGCATCCATGCTTTGGAAGGACAATCCTTAATGGACTTCTGTCCTGAGTGAGCTACTCTCTTCTGCCACCTTTCCCGGGGCATTATTTTAGCTCTGTACTCTCCAATTAGTGTGAATGAGTGGAGGAGACTTTATGTCCAGGAAGATATGAAAATTGCGTACCTACTGTAATTCTTGATCTTCTTGGACGAAGTCTCCACCACTCATTCTCATGCCAACGCTCCATCCCCCGAGCTCACTGGTCTTGTTTTTGGTATTCACTCCCTCGATGGCTGGGCTGTAAAGACTCTGTTGTGTTGACCCTTCTTATATGGGTCATTCAGACTATCTTACAGTATGTCTGACATAGGTTAGTTTCAGTAGGTTAGTTTATGCATCTCCTCGGTGAAAAAGGTACTGAGGCGGTTGGAGGATCGACGCTGAGGTAGCCTATATGGCGTGGGCTGGTCTCGCAGCACCGCACATGCACGGTCCTACCCCAGTGCCGGCCCTCCTGAAGATTTTTGGCTCCCTCTCGGTCCTAGCACCTCCGGCGTAGTCCCATTAGTGTGAATGAGTGGTGGAGACTTATATAATTACAGGTATGGAGTATTGGCACATCGTCAGACATGACAGTAAAGGATTGTTATACAAGAGAACTAAGAGATTCAGAGGAGGTCTGACCAGGGAGCAGATTAGAGCTAAAGAAGGTGTAATAAACAGGAGGACTCCAGTAAAAATAAGGTCTTTCATAAGAATTGGAAGGGTGATAAGAGTCAGGGTCGTGCACAGGCCCCTGGCACAGAAGGAAGAAATCGACAGAAGGTTGTTAGAGGAGATCTTCTCTGTGTTAGTCTTCCCCATTCATCACTGTTGGGTACTTGGCTGGAGGTCAGGACCCCGCGGGAGTTTTTTTTTTAAGGTAGGTGGAGCCGACGCACCATCGGCACCGCCCTCGAGGCCGACATACTGCGTGGTGCTCCTGGGTTGGCTGTTAGGCTGCGTCGACTCCACCTGCCTGCCAGTTCTGAGTCTCCCGCCATGGAGGTCGCACCTCGTGTGGAGCTGCTGTGCTGAGGCCTAGATCAACGCTGAAAAAACCTTCGACGCCGTCCCTATTTTTCCTTCGTGCCGAAGTCCATCGGTTCCTGCCAGTTCTCCTTTGCCATACTCGACGTTGCCCAGTAAGATCTTTCCATTTCTTTATATTTCTGCGACGTCGAGTCTGTTTTTGGTGTTTTTTTCCCCCCGTAGGTCATGTCTCGCTCGGAGGGCAAGAAAACTTCTAGGACAGGTCAGCTCCCCATGCGACGGTGCCCATACTGCTGAAAGTATTCCATCACCAACCAGCATGACTGGTATCTTTCGTGTCTTGTCCCACTTCACGACATGGATTCATGTGATGCCTGTTTCTCCATGGACCACCGAGTCATTGAACAACGCGCGTGGAAAGTGGGGTGAGCTCCGTTGACTTTTCAGGGGTCGGGTGCACAGTCGTCGGGCCTAGCCACACTTGCTCGGCTTTTCCTCCGGGTCCTCTCCCAGTTCTACATGGACCGAGGAGGAGGGAGTCTTGGCTACTAGTAGCCTAGACGTTGCTGAGGCTCCTTTTGTGGTGCAGGAGGCCTGTCACGCTCCTTTGGAGGGCAGGCGGGAAGCGCCGCCATGGCAATCGCCCCTTTGGGGATGAAGGCTTCCCCGGTGTCAGTCCACGGCTCGCAAGACCTGGGTCAGCGCCGTGCTCAATGCTGTCGGTCGGCACCATTGCGGGTCTCATTGCCGTTCGTGGCGCTATGGGCCCTGACGGAGCCGTCGTCTGCACTGACTTGTGTGGCGCCGTGGCTTCTGTCAGAGCTGTTCGCAGTGCCAACACTGCTAGTGGCGCCATGGGAGCTGCTACAGCGCCATCTTCGTCCATGTCTCGCCTCGGTGCCGTCCTCGGCGCCAAGGTTGAGCACGGCGCCATGTCCTCGGGGCTCGGCGAAGTGGGGCCATTGGATTCTGCCATTGGCGCAGTCATCAGCGCTGCCCCTGCCCTCTGCACCATTTGCGGCACCGTGGGGCCGGGCGACGCCATCCTCAGCACCATCTGCACCATTGTCGGTGCTGCCTCTGCCTGTGGCGCCGTTCGCAGCACCTTCGAGCCAGGCGGCGCCATCCTTGTTGCCGGCGGGGCCATCGTCCGGTGCCATCTTCGTCCTTGGTGCCGTGGGGCCGGATGGCGCCGTGGCTGGTCCCGACTCTGGAGCTCCTGTTTGGGCTGGAGCCGTGCCCCCTGTGGATTCTGCTTGCGGTGCTGTAGGGGGCACTGGTACCGGCTCGGGCACGGCTTTGGGTTCTGGCCCCTTTGGCAAAAATGGCAGTGGGCACCCTCCTACGGTTTGGCACAGGGCCTCAGCCTCTACCTCCTCGGTGGCAGAGTCGAGCTCTGAGTCAGACAGACAGTCTGATCCTTTGGGGTTGGTTGTTGAGGTGGACAGCCCAGTAGTCTCCTCAACAAGCCAGAGTCAGCCTCCTTCTGAGGTGGGGTCGGTGGCTACCGAGACTGGTGTCAGGGGTGCTGACCAGCGGGCAGTGGTGCAGGCCACCATTGCTCTGCAGCCTGGTCTTGGTGGGTTCACTGACCTTCAGCAGTGACACCCCCACCTGTGCTGTGCCTGGATCACCCAACTTTGGGGCCGATCAGAGCACCGACAGGAGGGAAGGGTGCTGTGCCCTGGATAGCTCCTTCGGGTGCTGCCCAGAGCTGTCAGCTACCTAGGCTGGCCCTCTTGAGGAGGAGGGCTCTTTCAGACTCCGAGGGTCGAGGGGTGTGGAGTCGACACGGCAGCCTTTTTTGGGGGGTTCATCCGGGCTCTGGGAGAAGCTGTAGTGCAGATCTCCACTCTTCCTCCTAGGTCTCTTTGAGAGAGCCCCATTCTTTTGAGGTAGGGTACCGTCCTCCTGGACCTATACAGCCCTGGTCGCCTCACAGGGGGGATTCTTCCAGGTGCAGCCAAAGCAGTGCCAAAATGGTTGTTCAGCTGTCAGCTGTGGGGTCTTCTAGGGCACCTTCTTCTCCGGGTGCTCCCGGTCCGCTCCTTAGCCCAGGCGGAGATCAGCTGACATCTCTTCTCGGCTCTGTCCCCAGTCCTCTGCCACATTCTCCTGCACTCCCAGGCATCCTTGGTCCTAGTGGGCCTCTCTCCTGGGATCAGTTAAGAGCGGTGGCTGCTCGGTTCCCAGCTTACGTTAGGGCGATGGATAGTCAGGTTTTTCAACCTCCCCCAAGGCAGCCACCCCCTGAACAGCCGGTGCCCTCCAGCTCCTCATCCCCCTCTCTGGGGGAGAGGAACCTTCTGTCCACATCTCTCCAGCTGCTGATTTCGCTGAGTATCAGCACTTCCTCATGAGGATGCTGGAGGACTTGCACCTCACACCTGCCACTATTAGCAATCCTGAGCACTCGGCGTACGTCTTTCTAGGCGATTTTAGCGAGGCCACCCTTGTGGTGCCACCCTGGTCTGCTCCTTTTTGGGAGGCGTTGTTGCATTCCTGGCAGAGGCCCTTCTCCGGAGTCCCTGCCCCAAGGGATCTCAGCCAGAGGTATTGTGCACCCCCAGAGTCTCCAGGTTCCATGCCTCATCCGCAGTCTGGATTGACACAGTTGGATACTCCTGATGGGCTTCGTGCCTTTCACAGTGACCAGCCCCCAGATCAAGACTCTTCAGATTTTGACTCCTGGGGTAGGAGGACTTTCTACTCGGCACAGTTATTGCTTTCCATTTCTACACATCGGGCCCACTGTGCAGCCTATGACAGGTTCTTGTGGTCCAGGCTAGGTCAGATCCTAGCCTCATTGCCTGATATGGAGCAAACCAGACAAGCCATTGCACTCTCTGCGCATGGCCTGGAGCTAGCAAGGCACCAAGTGAGGTCATCCTATGATACCAACAAGGTAGCTACCATGGTCATGGGGACAGCGATCTGCACTAGGCAGACGGCATGACTGTGTCTTTCCTGGTTGTCACCCTTGGCCTGGTGTAGGGTGATTAACTCCGCTCACCAGAGAACCTATCTCTTCTCCCGTAGAGCGAGGCGGCTTGTCGGGCAACTTCCTTCCCCCTCCGGGGGGACCCCGTCTCACTCTCCCCACTCTCGGGCCTCTCCAGACCCTGAAGGTTCTCCGTGTTAGTGTGTCACCCACTGAGAGCTAAGGGACTTTATCCCTTAGGGTGTTAAAGAAACCCCCTTCGGAGGGGCTCGGTACTCACGCAACAGTGATGAATGGTGAAGACTGACACAGATAAGATTAAAATTACATACCTTCTGTAATTATGATCTTTCTGTGTATCTTCACCATTCATCACGATCCCACCCTCCATCCCCCTGGGGCCTCAGTCTCTGGGTCCCCTTCCCTCTCTGTGCCCATCCTTCCCCCTCTCCTTTCTTAGGAGTGGGGTAAAACAGGGGCACACAGGGGGATAATGTTGCGGGGAGAGTGGACAGCAGGGGGGGCACTCCTTCTCCAGTGCTTTGGCTCCACCCCTGTGGGGTGGGAGTTGTCAGTTGCCCTCCTTTCTCTCCTCCTCCCTGTTCCCGTCCAACCTGTTTCTCCTTGTTTTTCACCAATAATCTTTCCTTGAGAGGGTGTTAATTCTCTGTACCCTGCCCTTCTTCCAGAATAGCCGACTCTGCTTATCTGGAGTGTTTGCCAGTCATTCTGTGCCTTGAATTCTGGCAGAAAGCCTTTGGCTACTCCTTACAGTTCCTATGTAATCTGGAGAGGGACAGAGTCTGGGATGTTTAATGCCCCCCTCTCCTCCTAAATTCTTTACCCACCCTACCTCCCTCTTCCTTTTCCAGAGATTGGGGCCCCTCCCAGTCCCTCTAGTTTCCGACTTTTCTCCCTTTCTGTCCTCTCAGATGTTATTTCTCCTTTTGGTTTATATATCTTTTCCTTTTTCTGTCCCTTGGACTTCCTTGTCCCACCCTCCACTCCCTTCCTCTTACCTCTCCGGCGACTCAGAATGGCTGGCAGGCAGGAGTCGAGCAGCTCCTAATGACCAACCAATGGCTGCCCAGCACGTCGGCCTCAGGGCGCCCATGGTGCGTCGGCTCCACCTACCTTAAAAAAAAGCTCCCATGGGGTCCTAACCACTGGCCAAATACCTAACAGTGATGAATGGTGAGGATACACAAAAAGATCATAATTACGGTAGGTATGTAATTTTCATATCAAGAGGGTGGTGGAAACATGGGAGGTGCTGATATTGGGGGACATCAACATGTCAGATTAGAACTGGAGTAGGCAAACATCAGGGAATGCAATGAGGGCCAGCCCATTGGTACAATGGTAGCGCTACTGCTTTCTCAAGCAGGCGACCAGGGATCGGGAGTGAGCTCGGGTTGTTGGGGGCTGGCCAGGAAGAGGGATGTGCATTCTTCTGCACTACTGCTACCTAGGTGAGCACAGGTGGAGGTGCAGGCAGAGCCCAGAAGTGTAGGTGGGCATTTCCTGGTTGTGACATGACCATGCATGTGTGCTTGCATCACTGTAGCCCATGCCCCAGAAGCACCCAGGGGATGGGGGACCTCAAAGAACATTGGAAAAGACAGCCAGCTGAGGCAGTGTGATGCAGCATCTTCCCACAAGCCCTGCACACGCATCGGGCTAAACTCTCTCCAAGGCTTGTGGAACCTTGGGGAGCTCCACCACAGGGGACAATCTATGGAGTACTCTCCCGGCAGGTTAGAGTAAGTCATAGGGATGGTGGGTGACAGGACTGGGGAAGGCACTGCAGATGGGGGCCAGCTGAGCAGAGAAGGGAAAACGAAAAAGGAATGCAAGGAGCCAGACCTGGTAGATGAAATACAGAGAGGTCCCTGGTTGCCCTAGAGACCTCTCAATACAGCCACTGGCTTGTGTATGACTGCCCATACATTATCCTCTATATGTTTTTGTGTGTGTGTGTGTGTGTGTGTGTGTGTTTGGGGCAGGGGTATGGAAACATATATTTGAGGGGTGTGGCTGCCATAATGGGTGTGTTATTATGTTGGTACATATATTGTTGAGAGGGTGAGTAAATAACAGAGGCATAGAAGCAGGGGGAAGGGTGAGGGGTATGGTTGTTATAGTGGGTGTATGATTATGTCGGTATATGTATTGTTTTGAGTGTGGGTAAATGGTAGAGGTGTAGAAGCAAGGGGAAGGGTGAGGGGTATGGTTGTCATAATGGCTTTATAATGTTAGTACATGTATTTTAGTATATGGTGGTGTGAATGTGTGTCTCTATGAAGCATGTGATCTGTGATGGTGATGGCTGGAAGCAGATACATATCAAGTACATTGACTTCCTCCTTGGAACATACAGTATATGGGTGCTGATGTACCCAGTCAAAATCCAGCAGTGCTGCCTGAACCTATACAGTCAGTAGACAGTCCTTTCATTTCAACCTTCTGTTCTTTTCCTGTTTTCTTTCTGAAGGTGTGCCACTGGGGAAGCCTGGCAAGAAATCATGTTGGCCTGTCTGCCTAAAAAAAGCTGTGACCCCGAATCAGAACCTGTACAGCCCATGGAAGAGGAGAACTCATGTGGAAGCAACTTTTCAGTTTTCTACTTCGTCAGTTTCTACATGCTCTGTGCCTTCTTGGTGAGTCTGGCAGCTTACATGATAATATTATAATTTAAGATTAGAAGGGATTCTAGGCCCATCCCCCCCTCCACCCCAGCAGGGATGACACACTGTACGTATACAGTAGTATACTGTATATACCCATGTAATAGTCAGTCTACATATAAGTCGGGGTGGGGTTTTACAGCCTCCGAGTACAGTTTTCAGATTGACCCATGTATCAGTCAGACTGCGAAGTCGGAGCTACCTCGGAGCTACCTTAGGTGTTGAAAGTTGGATCACAGAAACTTCGGGGCACACTAAGTGAATATGATAAAACTTTGGGAGCAAAAAAATCACAGAAATGTTGGATCTCAGTAGGTGACTAAGATAAAACTTTGGCAGCGCAAATTCTCAGTAAGTAGGGCAGCGGAATAACAAGTCAGGTATTATTCACTGAATCCGAAGAACTCTGTCTGCATCGTCCTCATCGTCGGATGCAAACATCATGTGGAACTGCAGATCTTACTTCGAGAGGGCTCTTGCAGTAGGTAATTACATATAGGACTGACGTCGGCAGGCGGCAGGACCCCTCGGAAAAATTTCTAGCTAGCTGTCCCTGGCGGGGACCACCCCATGTCAGGTAACCGCGCCAGACACGCCGGTATAAAGGGCAGTCCCAGACACCCGCTTCTTCCAGTTCTTTCCTGTCATTAGTTTCCGTGTAGCGCCCGGTGAAGTTCGCTTAGCCCTGTTGCTTCGACGGTTTGTTACGAAGTTATCAGTATTTTGCCATTTTTTCGCCAGATGAACGCCAGTTTATGTCGTCCCCTTCAAAAAAAAGTGCCACTCGTCACGGTGCCCAGCTGCCTCCAAGGATGGTCACTCTCTCTGCCTTTTTGCTTAGGCCCCGAATTACGCGGTCGCAAGTGCCCGCATTGCCTGCATTTCAACGCGGCCACCCGCAGACGATGCCAGCAGTCTTTGGAAGCGCATCTCCTTAAAAAGAAGATGTCTGCAATGGAGAAGGAGTTGAAGAAGCTTAGGCAGGCGCCGACCTCCCCAGAAGGACACAAGAAGCAGGACAAAGAAAGGCGCCGGGAGAAGGCCTCCTCCTCCGCGACTCCGGCTGGAGCCGCGGCTAAGGTAATGTCCCCTCCGGGGGATCGCCCGACGGCAGCCTTATCTTTGCCGTTATCAGGTGCTGGTACAGTGCCTGTACCTATCAGATCATCATACAGCATGTGGTCCTCGGTGCCATCCATACAATTTGATATCCCACATTTCGTAAATGCTTTTACAATGGCTTCAGCAGGTGTGGAATTCCAGACGTCTCGGACCCACGCGCAGACCATAGCATAGCTCGGCTTTTTTATGTTACCACCAGCTGTAAATTCCTTATCACCTAAAAAAATAGAAAACAGTTACTATGCTACAAAAACTAGTAACATTGTTTAGAGCACATTTACTGATAAGACTGGTAGCATACCCGTTATCCACTGTCTCCAGTACTCCCGCATTTTTGCTTCAAAAGGCTTATTGAGACTGACGTCTAGTGGTTGGAGTAGTGAGGTACAGCCACCAGGGATCACCACTGTATGTGTGAGTCTTTTTCTTAGGTTCGGCTTCACAGAGTCCACTAGATGACCCCTAAAAATATCCCATACAAGCAGGCTTTTTTTGTGAATTAGGGTTCCTGGTCTTTTTCCCCATATCTCATTGACCCATTTGTCAACCAAAGTTTCCTCCATCCAGCCCTTTTGGTGCATTTCAAACAGCATTCCATTAGTCATTTTATCTTTTGGTAATGTCTTTTGTTTAAATATAACCATTGGTTTAAGCTTTTTGCCGTCTGCCAGGCAGGCAAGAACAGCAGTGAAGTGTGATTTTTCGGCACCACATGTACAGACTGTGACTGTGTTTTCACCTTTTACATGTACAGTTCTGTTAGAGGAGAGATCAGAACTTACTGCAGTCTCGTCCATATTACCAATAGAAATAAGTGGGTAATTGTGCTGTTTTCTTTCTTTTAAAACAAAACTGTGGCAGCTGTCTACTTTCTTGTTAACATAGGTGGGCAGTTTTTGAGCAGTGTGAGTTCTCTGACTCAAGGTTAGTCCGTGGCATCTTATGAACCTGGTACACCAACCTGCTGATGCCTTGAAGTTGTTAAAGCTCTGGACACCAAGTTTGTTTGATAGAGCTAATTCCTGGAGCCATATCGCCATCCAGTTGACAGTGTACGCTGCTGTCTAAGTTCCAGTACCCAGTTACTGAGTTCAGATTCAATGGCTGACATGGTGAGGGGTTCTGCTTGATTCTTTTAACCAACTTCTCCACAGACTGCAGATCAAGTTTTTTCAAACGCCAGTCAGAAATGAGTTTTTAATTTCTATAAAATTCTCTCTCAGCTGCCTCATTACTATATGCAACTCTGCAAACTGGATAACTTTAAGTTTAAAGTCTGCACTGTAGGCACTGCATTTGCGTTTTAGTCCAGGCATTTCAGAACCTCAGATCTTAGTATCTAGAAATGTGGGGATTTGTAACTCATTATGTTTGCTTGCACACATGTGCAAGAAACATAGTACCATGATCCGAGCTTTTGTAGGTGCGGCACCCTGTCTTCCAATTCAGTCAGTGTGTTTGCAGGCGCGACCACAGTTCACCAATGAATGCTGCAGCTGTCTATGACAGCAGTTGAAAATGCAGTGGCATACAGTTGAAAGGGAGAGACCCACTTCAGTAAGCAGTGATAAGATAGTGTTGATAGCATATTGCGTGCTCATGCGCTCCCCCCCACCACACACACTGTATGGCCGACGGGGGTGCCCAATCCCCCGTCGGCTCTGCTGCTCCCCCTCCCCAGCAGAGTTCCAGGTGCCACGCTTGGAGCCCACCCCAGCATGGCAACGGTCCGTAAGGCCGACAGGGATGCCCAAACCCCATCATCTCCACTGTTCCCCCCCCTCAACAGACTACCGGGTGCCACGCTGAGCCCACCCCAGCGTGGCAACAGTCGGTGGCCGACGGGATGCCCAACCCCGCCGGCTCCACTGCCTCCAAATTCTTCCAGCTGCCATGCTTGAGCCCACCCCATCATGGCACAAGTCCTGCGTCATCTACGAGAAAAAAATAACGTGCAAGAAAAAAAAATGGTCCCTCGCTGACTGTCCTGACCCCCACCTGCGCCCACCCTCTGCGCAACCTGCCTACCCACATCCCCACCTCACCCCATACTTTCCTCTGGAGTCTGGCACAATGATCTTTGGTGGACCGGGAACACGTCTGCACTCTTCAAAGATGACCTCGAACTGAGGAAATGCCGGTAAGCTGTATAATGGAATAAATAGAGTTTTTTCAACTTTGATGCATATCTCAGGCATTTTTGGGAATTTTTTCACCAAATTTTCATCATGGAGTTTAAGGGACCCCACCTCATGAATTCTGGCACTGTCATTTAGTTAATCGGCCCCGAAAGGTGATTTCGCGGTCACTGCGCGGAACCTACTTTCAGGGCCGATTTACGAAACAACAGTGTCACAGTTCATGAGATAGGCCATCAAAAGCCCTATGTGGAAAATTTGGTGAAAAAATTCTCCCAACAATGACTGTTTTACGAGCATCCATTGCGCTGTTCCTACGCACGTTCGTAAGTGTGCGAATTTTCAATATTTTCACTCCAGATTTTCAACATTGCCATTTTACCATACCTCCTTATGAGCAGTACAGCTGTCATTTGTCACATCTTGCCCAAAATGTGTTTCCATGCATGTAGCTCACAATGGCGCAGTCGGTGTGCGAAATCAATGTTCAGGACAGAGTAAGAAAATCACAGTGACACTGTTCATGAGCAGAGGTGTTAAAATGGCTATGTTAAAAATATGTGAAAAAAAATCCATAAAATGACTGTGTTATGAGCGACCATTGCGCAGTTTCCATGCACCCTCATAAGTTCATGCATTTGTAATATTTTCAGTCCAGATTTTCACCACTGGCATTTTTCCACACTTCCTTATGAACAGTATAGCTGTCATTTTTCACACCATGGCCAAAATTTTTGCACTTTCAGCGCAGAAATCTGTGGTCGCTGTCGGAAATCACTGTTCGGGACAGATTAAGAAAATCACAGTGACACTGTTCATGAGCGGAGGTTCCAAAATGCCTGTGTTGACAATCTGCTGTAAAAAGTTCCCAAACTAATTGCCTTACGGGTGTGCATTGCGCAGATCTTCCTGGACATAAGTCTCCACCACTCATTCACACTATTGGGATCTGCGCCAGAGGCACTAGGACCCATCGGGAGTAAAATTTATGCTGGAGGGTCGGTGCCAGAGATGGCGCCGTGAGGAATGACGCCACGAGCCCTAGCTTGCGCGGTAACGACTATCTTGGCGTCGACCCTCCAACTGCCTCAGTTCCTTTTTTCCCGCCATCGAGTGCACTTCAGTGACGATGACGCTCGCCTGTCGGGAGTCAAACTTCAAACTAGCAGCATAGTTTTCAGTTTTTATTATTTTGTAGTATTATCTCGATACCGTATCGCTTAAATTTATTCTTATTTTTAAAATAAATACAATAAAGAAGTCTCAGCCTACTTTGACGGAGTCGACCATGAGCAGATCAGGTGACGGTAGGGAGACTTCGTATGAAAGCTATTCAGTCTGTCGGGCTGGGTCCGGTCCGCTGCCTTCTCTGGAGGGGGGGATCTGACAATGGTCAGTCCAATGCCCGGGGGGATGGGCGGTCCCCCCGGAAGCATAAAAATAAACGGTCGCACTCTCGGCACCGTTCGGCCTCGAGCTCTTCTTGGGCCCGCGGGTCTAAAAGAAGGCATCACCGAGGTAAGCCCTCTCAGATATGTCTGTAGCGTGGAGCTCGGTTATCGGGGCTAGTTGCGGTCTCTCCTCCTTGAGTCACCAACCTCTGCTTCTGGTGGCGATGGCCTGACATCGAGCTCTACCCCCCGCAGGTAGGTCTTCAGATGAGCAGTTTCATCAGTGGGCCGCTCTTATGGAGCAATGGACTCGGAGGTTGGTTCGGCTACCTGACTCGGTTGCCCGTGGGCCTTCGGGCTCTTTGGGTGACCAGGTAGGGCGGTGGGACCTTCCTGGTCGCGTGGCACCTTATTTGGTGCCGTCGACTCCGCGCCTAGGTGTTTCCCCCCCTCACATGGCTACGGCACAGGGGGCCACACTGATGCCCTTATCTCCTGCTCTTCCTCCTTCCTCCTTCTAAACCTATTTTTCGGAGCCTGGGAGTGTTTTCAGCGCCCTCTGCGTCATGTGGCCTCTCGGCGCCGTCCTCGGCGTCGATGCTGCGCTCGGCACCGTCCTCGGCGCCATCCTCGGCACCATGCGGCTTCTCGGCACCATCCTCGGCGCTGTGTGGCTTCTCTGCGCCGTTTTCGGTGCTGCGTGGTCTCACAGCGTCGTTCTCAGTGCCGTGCGCCTCCTCGGCGCCGGTGGCTGTCGGGCACTCCTCTTTTCACTTGTTTCCTTCTTCCTCCTCTTCTGAATTTCATTCCTTTCCTGTCCATGCAGTCCCTCCTGGACTGTCAGGAGATGACGTTGAGCCTGACCCAGACCTTCGGTTGGGTGATGAGGTGGACGAAGCAGGATCTTTTACTGCTACAGAGCCTGTGATCGAGGACCTATCCTTTAAGTCTCTGTTGAAAAATCTGAATTCCACACTTTCTCTCCAGACTACAGACATCGATCCTGGGAAATTGTTGAGACTCCAATATCTTCATGCCTTGGAGATCCCTACGGATTTGACTCCTCCGATTCAGCCTTCCTTCGAGACACTGTCTCAAATGGTATGGAATAATCCTGCTCGTACCCTTTCGGTGGCTAAATCCATTGATAGGAAATATTCAGCCCCCAAGGATCGTCCCATTTTGGCGTTCCAAGCCTTTGCGGATCCTATTGTAGTCCTGGCAGAGAATGATAAAGTCGTTCTTCCTCCAACTACTACAGCTCGACCTATTAACAAAGAATCTCGTAAGATAGACACCTTAGATAAAGAGAGTCTTTGCTGCTTCTACTCTAAGTATGCGTATTGCCAGTTACCAAGGCTATTTTTCTCAGTATGAGTATATCCTGTGGCATTCTATTAAACAAATGGTTGAAGCCCTATTGGAGTCGGATTCAAAGCCAGAGCTTCTTCAAACCATTACCAGAGGTATTGAATCTAACAACCAGCAGGTTAAAGCAGCCATGGATGCTTTTGACACTGCTTCCCGTTCAGCGGCTGCTGGTATTTGCACCCGGCGTCATTCCTGGCTGCGCACTTCAGGCTTTACGAATGACATGCAGCAACAGGTGATGGCATTGCCCTTTGACGGTGCATATCTTTTTGGTCCTCAGGTAGAGCAAGCTCTAGAAGCTACACAAAAGACTAGGTCAACCATTAAGTTGGCTCGGCCCCCTCCTGTCCCCTTTCGAGGGCATGCCAGTAAACGACAGTTTCATAATCGCCAGTCCTTTCGAGGCAGAGGCAGAGGAAGTTTCCATAAGAACCAACCTGCCCAACCTCAAAAGAAGGCACAACAGAAAGCGCAAAGGCCCAAAGCGCCCAGCACTACCTTATGAATTGCCAGCCCAAGTTCCATCTCAGCTGCCCGAGGTGCTTTTCCTCTCCGGTGGGAGGTCGTCTGATGCCTTCTACAACCAGTGGAAGTCCATAACCTCAGACAAATGGCTCCTTGGATAATTCGCGGTATTCACTCAATCTTGTGGAGACCCCTCCGGATCATCCCCAAGCGGCAGCCCAGGCTGTCAACCCTTCAGTCAGACCTTCTCACCACCGAGATTCAGGGCCTTCTGAACAACAGGGCAGTAGAGTGGTGCCACTGCACCAACGAAACACGGGTTCTACCCCATTACTTTCTGGTTCCAAAGAAGTCCGGGAATGCCTCCATTCTAGATCTCAGAAGCTAAACAAATTTCTCCCCAAGGAGAAATTCAAAATGATTTCTCTGGGAACCCTGTTACCTCTGCTCCATCAACACGACTGGTTAGCCTCCCTAGATATGCAGGATGCTTACCAGCACATTTCTATTCACCCGAGGCATCACAAATTCCTGAGGTCTGTGGCTCTGGGGCAGCATTATCAGTTCAGAGTCCTGCCCTTTGGGCTATCCTCGGCACCGCAAGTTTTTACAAAATATTGTGCAGTTCTCGCAGCGCACCTCAGAAAGGTCGGAATTCAGGTGTTTCCTTATCTGGATGATTGGCTTCTAGCAAGCCCTTCCAGGCAAGGGACTCTGGACGCCGTGGAGACGACCTCGCGCCTCCTTATGTCCATGGGAGTTCTGCTCAACCTCAAGAAATCGCAACTGCAGCCCTCCCAGAGGCTCCTTTTTATAGGGACTCTTCTGGACACCTCCTGTGCGAAGGCTTTTCTTCCAGAAGACAGGAGGAACGATATCCTTCAGAAGGCCCGTCACATCGGGGAAAACAGCTCAGTCACAGCTCTCTCGATGCAACGGATGCTAGGCCTCATGGCATCCTCAGTGTTCACTGTACCCCTAGCACGTCTGCACATGAGAACTGCCCAGTGGATGCTCAGTACTCAGTGGTCCCCAACCACTCACCCGCAGTCCTATCTCATCAAGGTGACAGAACCTTTAAGGAGGTCACTTACCTGGTGGTCTCAAGAGAGCAATCTCCTGGAGGGGTATCCCTTTGCTCCTCTGGACCATCAGATCTCCATTACCATGGACGCATCCCTAATGGGGTGGGGAGCTCACTGTCAGGCTCTCCACACTCAAGGTGCGTGGACTCAAGTCGAGTCCCAGCTCCACATAAACGTCCTAGAAATGAGAGCCATCCTTTATGCGGTCCGAGCTTTGAAGGACATTCTGTGTCACAAGAACATTCTCCTTCAAACGGACAACAAAGCAGTGATGTATTACATCAACAAGCAGGGTGGTGCTCATTCTCACCCCTTATGCAGGGAAGCAATGAGGGTATGGGAATGGTGCTTGGAGCATGAGGCTCTAATTCAAGTGGTCTACCTGCCAGGTATTCAGAATGAACTGGCAGACCGTCTCAGCAGAACAGAGATAGACCCTCACAAGTGGTCTCTCGACTCAACCATAGTTCAGTCACTATTCGAAGAGTGGGGAACTCCAGACCTGGACCTTTTTGTTTGTTTGTTTGTTTGTTTATTTTTATTCTGTATAATCAGTGAGCAAAATGCCCATTTTCACTGATGCCCAGTCACAACATAAAACATACATAAATAATATACAAACATATAACTATAAACACACACATACATATAAAAATACATTATTTAAAACAACAACACTTTGAATTAACAACCAAAATTTCTTTAAAACCCTCTTAAATGACAAAATTGTAACACATTGCATAATATTAGAGGGTAATTCATTATCTAATTTCACATAAAATTGAAGGGAATTCTGAGCAAACACACTTTTATAGTAGGAATCGAAATTTAAAGTTTAAATTAACCTACGACCTGGTTCTTACACCATTAATCAATTTAGAAAACATATCACAAATAACACCAGAAAAAATTTCTAATTTAATTTTTTGAAGAAATACTAAGACACATAATCTAAACCTATCAACTAATGACAAACACCCCAAAGAATTATAAAGTAAACAATGATGAGTTCTTTTCTTCTGTCCTGTAGCAAATCTAATAATACTATGATAAGTAGATTCCAACTTATTACGCATTCTAACTGAAGTAAAAAAATATATAATTAATCCATAATCAATAACTGAAAACAATAAACTGTTAACCAAAATTATCCTAACCTCATCTATTAAATACTTTTTGAATCGATAAAGCATTCCTAATCTTCTATGTAACTTATCTATTAATTTCAGAATATATATTTCAAATGATAAGTTACAGTCAATAACCAGGCCTAGGTAGCAAATTTCAGTAACCCTTTCTATATTATTTCCATAATTATCCTTTAGAGTTAGCTCAGAATTCACATTAGATCTTGTATTATTAAATACCATACATTTTGTTTTTACATGGTTTAACACTAAATTTTTCTCCATTAACCAACCATGCATCAAACTAAAATAATAAAATCATCCTGTAACTGTTGCTGTACAACCTGTAAAGTATTACCAATACATAATAAAACTGCATCATCTGCAAACAAAATAAGCTCTGTTTCTTTACATATTTTATGCAGAGAATTTAAAAATAAGGTAAACAACAAAGGACCCAATACAGACCCTTGGGGAACACCACACATCAAAATGCCCTCATCAGATAATACGCCATTCATCATAGTTTTCTGCACCCTACCAGTTAAATAATTATTAAACCATAATATCACTTCCTTTGAAAAATTAACCTCCAACAAACTCATTAACAACTTCCTATGGTCAACCAAATCAAAGCATTGGTGAGGTCCACAAAGCCAGCAGCTACTATTTTACCCTCATCTAAGGCATTATACACCTGCTCCGTGAACCTCACCAAGGCAGTTTCAGTACTAAATCCCTGCTGTGAAGGAGACCATAGAACATTTTGATCCAAATAAACTTTAACCTGATCGGAAACAATACTCTCTAATAATTTGGATAAAGGAGCCAGTAATGTTATGGGTCTGTAATTATTAACATTAATTTTACTACCTGTTTTATAAATCGGCCTTACAACACCACATTTCCACTTTGAAGGGTATATATTATTAACAAGGGAAAAATTAAAAACTTTTGTCAACATTGGAACAATTATTATTCAACTTTTTTAATTCTATAATCTGTTCCATCCACTTCAAGTATGGCCTAGGATCAGTCTTCAAAATATACATCAAAACCTCATTTTCAGTAAGCTCCGAAAATGAAATTTAGACACCCCATCCACATAATTTTCCTCAAGTAATTCCTCTAATTCCAAACTTGTAACACGTCCTTGAATATTAAACCTTTCCAAGTCAGTAAAATGTGCATTAAACCCATTAACTACTTTTATTGGATCACTAACCAATTGTCCATCTAATTGCAATGTAATATTATCCAAACCCTTACTCCTTCCCATTAAATCATTCAAAACTTTCCAAACGGCCTTAGTATCACACAACCCCTTACCCAATTTATTTAGCAAGTAGTCCTTTTTCGCTTTCCTAACCTTTGCCTTACATAGATTACATAATCTCTTATATTCCTGTTGCAAACCAATTGTCTTATGCTTCCTAAACTTATTCCAAACCTTATTTCTATCCCTTATAATTTTCCTTAGTTCACAATTGAACCATATTTTCTCCTCGGCTTTCAATTTAACAGTCTTAAACGGCAATAACTTATCACAAATACCAACAAAGTAACTACAAAACCTATGAAAGGCATCATCAATGTCATCAATAACATCTAAGAAAGACCAATCAATTAACTGAACTTCGTCTGAAAAGACTGCAAATTAAGGTCCAAACTTTCCGATACTGCAAAGTTCTATACGGTTCTTTAAAATATTTCACAGACCATTCACAGTAAATTGCACAATGGTCACTAAGACAATCTGGATAAACTCCTGACTTAACTACATGATCCGGACAATTAGTAATAATCCAATCAATTAGTGACTCATACCCAGTTCGATAATTATATCTAGTGGATTCGGTCACCAACTGGAACATACCCAAATCTAAAACCAAATTTCTAACATCAATTGCTTGATTTGAAGACCAATCAAATTAAATCACCCAAAATTAACAATTCTCTAGAGAGAAGGAAGATAGATCATGAAAAAAGCTTCAATTCCTTGACTAACATTCAAAGGAGGTACATACACATCAATTAAAGTGAGCACCTTATTTCCACCTAAAACTAAATCAATTACCAGGGACTCATAATAACAACTGTCCTGACCAACAGTATTCATATTAACTGATAAATTACTCTTAACATAAATTAAACAACCACCCCCTTTTCCTTTTCTATCCTTTCTATATGCAGTACCCTCTATCCTAACTTCATCATCAGTTACTCTATCAGTTAACCAGGTCTCTGTCAAAGCCAAAATATCAAAAGAAGTTTCAACCAACCATCCTTCTAATAAATCTTTTGGGTAATAGACTCTGTGGCCCAGATATTCAAAAGGGTTGCTCCATGCGCAACAGGGTTGCGCATCGCATAGAATCCTCATTCGCCATTCTGCGATATTCAGCAGGAGGCAGTTGCTCCACTGGCAACAGGTTGTGCAAAGAGCAATGCAAATGAATGCATGCTCAACAGGAGGGAGGAACCATGCATAACCTGCGCAACCTGATATTCAGTCGGGTTGTGCAGAGTTGTGTCGCAACCCCAACCTCGCCTGCACAACCAGGCAAAAAAGGATCAAGTTGAGGGCCACCCACAGGTGAGCTGCTGTATTGCAGGGCGCAACACAGCAGCTGCCACCCTGGCTGGCCCCAACTCGGTCCCTGTGCCCCCCACCAGCCCGATCGCGGGCATCACGGATATGAAACCCCCACCACACATCTCCCACAGCCCGATCGCGGGCAGTACACGTACATAGAACCCACACACACACACACATCTCCCACAGCCTGATCGCGGGCAGTACAAGTACATGAACACACACACACACACACACACATCTCCCAAGCCACGATCGCGGGCAGGAACCTGTATGACACCCCCAAGTGCCCGATCGCGGGCAGAATGTAACCCTCCCCCAACTCGAATAACTCCCTGGTGGTCCAGTGGACGTAAAGCCCGATCGCGGGCAGAATGTCTAACACACCCCCCAAACATCTCCCTGGTGTCTAGTGTCCCCCCACCCACCCGAAGCCCCTCCACCCGCTCCCCCGCGGCGGTGAGCGACAGCATCCTGCCGCCCGCCGCCCGCCGGTAAAATTTCAGTAACCCTTTCTATATTATTTCCATAATTATCCTTTAGAGTTAGCTCAGAATTCACATTAGATCTTGTATTATTAAATACCATACATTTTGTTTTTACATGGTTTAACACTAAATTTTCTCCATTAACCAACCATGCATCAAACTAAAATAATAAAATCATCCTGTAACTGTTGCTGTACAACCTGTAAAGTATTACCAATACATAATAAAACTGCATCATCTGCAAACAAAATAAGCTCTGTTTCTTTACATATTTTATGCAGAGAATTTAAAAATAAGGTAAACAACAAAGGACCCAATACAGACCCTTGGGGAACACCACACATCAAAATGCCCTCATCAGATAATAGCCATTCATCATAGTTTTCTGCACCTACCAGTTAAATAATTATTAAACCATAATATCACTTCCTTTGAAAAATTAACCTCAACAAACTCATTAACAACTTCCTATGGTCAACCAAATCAAACGCCTTGGTGAGGTCCACAAAGCCAGCAGCTACTATTTTACCCTCATCTAAGGCATTATACACCTGCTCCGTGAACCTCACCAAGGCAGTTTCAGTACTAAATCCCTGCTGAAGAGAGACCATAGAACATTTTGATCCAAATAAACTTTAACCTGATCGGAAACAATACTCTCTAATAATTTGGATAAAGGAGCCAGTAATGTTATGGGTCTGTAATTATTAACATTAATTTTACTACCTGTTTTATAAATCGGCCTTACAACACCACATTTCCACTTTGAAGGGTATATATTATTAACAAGGGAAAAATTAAAAACTTTTGTCAACATTGGAACAATTATTGACCCAACTTTTTTTTTAATTCTATAATCTGTTCCATCCGCCCCCAAGTATGGCCTAGGATCAGTCTTCAAAATATACATCAAAACCTCATTTTCAGTAAGCTCCCGAAAATGAAATTTAGACACCCCATCCCATAATTTTCCTCAAGTAATTCCTCTAATTCCAAACTTGTAACACGTCCTTGAATATTAAACCTTTCCAAGTCAGTAAAATGTGCATTAAACCCATTAACTACTTTTATTGGATCACTAACCAATTGTCCATCTAATTGCAATGTAATATTATCCAAACCCTTACTCCTTCCATTAAATCATTCAAAACTTTCCAAAGGCCTTAGTATCACACAACCCTTACCCAATTTATTTAGCAAGTAGTCCTTTTCGCTTTCCTAACCTTTGCCTTACATAGATTACATAATCTCTTATATTCCTGTTGCAAACCAATTGTCTTATGCTTCCTAAACTTATTCCAAACCTTATTTCTATCCCTTATAATTTTCCTTAGTTCACAATTGAACCATATTTTCTCCTCGGCTTTCAATTTAACAGTCTTAAGCGCAATAACTTATCACAAATACCAACAAAGTAACTACAAAACCTATGAAGGCATCATCAATGTCATCAATAACATCTAAGAAAGACCAATCAATTAACTGAACTTCGTCTGAAAAGACTGCAAATTAAGGTCCGAAACTTTCCGATACTGCAAAGTTCTATGGTTCTTTAAAATATTTCACAGACCATTCACAGTAAATTGCACAATGGTCACTAAGACAATCTGGATAAACTCCTGACTTAACTACATGATCCGGACAATTAGTAATAATCCAATCAATTAGTGACTCATACCCAGTTCGATAATTATATCTAGTGGATTCGGTCACCAACTGGAACATACCCAAATCTAAAACCAAATTTCTAACATCAATTGCTTGATTTGAAGACCAATCCAAATTAAATCACCCAAAATTAACAATTCTCTAGAGGAAGGAAGATAGATCATGAAAAAAGCTTCAATTCCCTTGCTAACATTCAAAGGAGGTACATACACATCAATTAAAGTGAGCACCTTATTTCCACCTAAAACTAAATCAATTACCAGGGACTCATAATAACAACTGTCCTGACCAACAGTATTCATATTAACTGATAAATTACTCTTAACATAAATTAAACAACCACCCCCCCTTTTCCCTTTTCTATCCTTTCTATATACCGAGTACCCCTCTATCCTAACTTCATCATCAGTTACTCTATCAGTTAACCAGGTCTCTGTCAAAGCCAAAATATCAAAAGAAGTTTCAACCAACCATCCTTCTAATAAATCTTTTTTAGGTAATAGACTCTGTGGCCCAGATATTCAAAAGGGTTGCTCCATGCGCAACAGGGTTGCGCATGCGCAAGTCCTACATTGCGCCATTCTGCGATATTCAGCAGGAGGCAGTTGCTCCACTGGCAACAGGTTGTGCAAAAGAGCAATGCAAATGAATGCATGCTCAACAGGAGGGGGAGGAACCATGCATAACCTGCGCAACCTGATATTCAGTCGAGTTGTGCAGAGTTGTGCATGCGCAACCCCCAACCTGCGCCTGCACAACCTTGAGCCAAAAAAAAAAGGATCAAGTTGAGGGCCACCCACAGGTGAGCTGCTGTATTGCAGGGCGCAACACAGCAGCTGCCACCCCTGGCTGGCCCCCAACTCGGTCCCTGTGCCCCCACCAGCCCGATCGCGGGCATCACAGTTACATGAAACCCCCCCCACACATCTCCCACAGCCCGATCGCGGGCAGTACACGTCATAGACACCCCCACACACATTCTCCTGCCTGATCGCTGGCAGCACACATGAACCCCACACACACACACACATTATTCTCATCTGATCCTGGGCAGAACTTAGGGCCAGGCGATCGCTGGCAGAATGGCCTCTTCCGGTGCTTCAGGTTAGTTACCGGCTGGCGTCACACAGTTCCTCTCAACATTTCAGGCCCAGCTTCACACCACGGCGCAGCCGCCGGTCGGGCGGGTATTGTTTGCTGCCGCGGCCGCCGACGACTGTCCGTAGGCCACCGGCTGGCAGAGTTACAGCCACGGGCGGCAGCCCTACCGGACAGTCAGTCGGCGGGCGCGGGCGGCAGGCGGTGGATGCTTCTCGGCCGCGGGGGGAGCGGTGGAGGCTTCGTGGGGGGTGGGGGGACACTAGACACCAGGAGATGTTTGGGGGTTGTGTTGTGACATTCTGCCCGCGATCGGGCTTTACGTCCACTGGACCACCAGGAGTTATTCGGTTGGGGAGGGTTACATTCTGCCCGCGATCGGGCACTGGGGGTCATACAGGTTCTGCCCGCGATCGGACACTGGGGTCTACAGGTTCTGCCCACGATCGGGCTGTGGAGATGTGTGTGGGGGCGACATGTACGTGTTCTGCCCGCGATCGGGCTGTGATGTGTGTGGGGGCGACATGACGTGTTCTGCCCGCGATCGGGCTGTGGAGATGTGTAGAAGTGTCATGTAACTGTGATGCCCTTGATCGGGCTGCATTGTGCGTCAGTCCCGGCGGCTGCTGCCTGGCAGGGTGGCCGGGAGCAAGTCCTCGGGGATCGGGCACTCTACAGTACTATGCAAAGCAAATGGGGCCTAAATAGATGCAAATGGCCCCCTCGCGCCTTGCATAAATTATGGCCCCATTTGCATGTCACCTTTTGAATATCGGAAATTTGGCATGAGCGCAATGGTACTTAGCCACCGCAGGTTTAATGCTCAACTCTGGCGCTTGGTGGCATGAAGTTCCACTGCGCCATCTTGCCAAGTGCTGTGTTTCGGGGTGATATTCAAAGGAGCTTCAACAGCGCAACTCCTTGAATATCACCCGGCCACACCTCAGCAACTATTTGAGCTGCCAGAGGGGCTTGCGCTCAGATCAAGTAGTTTGAATATCTGGGCCTGTATATTTAAATGTCCTATTTTCAAAAAGAATTAACACCCTTATCTATATAATTGATTGGCCCAGGATTAGGGTGAACTGTTCCAGATAACATTAATAACATCAATAATAACCATTTAACCCTAAACTTTTATCCCCATATTTTCCAGGAAGGAATTTCTGTTTATCCCATTATTAAAAATATATTTCTTCCCACATTATAACAGGTCTGTAACCAAGACATTTTCTTTAACTTATAAACCTTATAATAACTTCCTATTTCATAATACATTTTACCATCATATATAAGAAGGGTATTATGCTCTGGACATAATTGCCCATTGGTAATGCCACCATGAACAACTAAAGTCCAAAGCTCTAAAGTACCCTCAGAATTAGCTGTACAGCCTAATTCTAACACTAACAATGGTTGGAAAATACAAAGAATACACATTATAAACAGTACCCCCATGTCTGCTAAGAAAAATATTCCTCTAATTTAATCACCTTTTATACAATTACCCACTAAACAATTAAAGCTTTATAGTAATACAATTACCGAGGAAGTTTGCTGTTAAAATCTACGCAGATTTTATGCACTGAGTGGCGCTCGCGCCACTCACAACGCTCGCGCTTGCGAGCAGCACGTTCTTTTTTAAAGTGCAGTAACCCCTCCTCCACCAATGACCTCACAGCACACTCCCCAATCCTTCCGTCGTGAAGACAGCCGTTTCTAAGGCTTCAAACACTTGATTGCGACAGTCTCTCACCCTGTACACACTTCAGAGGATGTTTTAAATTGTTTGGAGCTCAATAGTATTAGCAGTCACACTTTCCAACAGCATTCTCTCATGAAACAGTAGATGTGAAGGAGCTATCACTCAGTCAGCGTTTCAAAGTCAAGACTGCAGTTTACTGTACAAGCAGCGCTCTTTTAAAGTGCAATAACCCTCTCCACCAGTGACCTCACAGCACACCCCAATCCTTCCATCGTGAAGACAGCCGTTTCTAAGGCTTCAAACACTTGATTGCGACAGTCTCTCACCCTGTACACACTTCAGAGGATGTTTTAAATTGTTTGGAGCTCAATAGTATTAGCAGTCACACTTTCCAACAGCAGTCTCTCTCATGAAGCAGCAGATGTGAAGGGAGCTATCACTCAGTCAGCGTTTCAAAAGTCAAGAAATGCAGTTTTTGCATCCACACTCAACGCAAAACTGCCTCTCTTCTGCTCCAGAAATCCAAAGTCTGGCATTTTCTGTCAGGATGCGTTCAGGCTGCGGTGGACAAAACGCTTTCTTTATGCCTTTCCGCCTCTTCCTCTAATTCAGAGGGTACTCCTCAAGTTCGAATCCCAGGGGGACAAAATGATTCTCATTGCTCCCTTTTGGCCTCGGCAGCTGTGGTTTCCACTACTCAACAATATGTTGGCAGTTCCTCCGAGACCACTTCCCCTGCAGATGAACCTTTTGACTCAGGGACCGGTGGTCCATCCCAACCTGAGATCACTTCACCTTCATGCTTGGCTCCTGAAGAGGTAGAAGTAAACTGATTCAATGTCTGTCAAAGAGTTTCAGATATTCTTCTGGCTGCACGGAAACCAGCTACTCAGAAAACTTACACAGCCAAGTGGAAGCGTTTTTCGCTCTGGTGTGCAAAGTCCTCTCTGAATCCCTTTTCCTGTCCACCAGATAAGGTTTTGGAGTACCTTTTGGACCTCTCAGATTCAGGTCTGCAGTACTCTACAGTCAAAGTTCATCTTAGTGCCATTTCAGCATATCATGAGCCCATTTTTTCCTTAACTCTGGCTCAGTTACCTATGGTTAAGAGATTTCTTAAGGGGATTCTGCATACCAGACCTCCTACAAGACGTCCAGTTGCAGCCTGGGACATTAATCTTGTGCTAGACATGCTCACTTGGAAACCTTTCGAACCTCTGGCTACCTGTGAGCTAAAATTTCTCACCTGGAAGACTGCCTTCCTAGTGGCCATTACCTCAGCCCGTAGGGTCTCTGAGATACATGCCCTGGTCACAGACCCTCCAGATACTGTGTTCCATAAGGACAAAGTAGTCTTCAGACTATCCTAAATTTCTTCCTAAGGTTGTGTCAGAATTTCATCTAAACCAACCTTTGGTCCTTCCCTCTTATTTTGCAGACTTCCAAAATGAAGTGGAACGTTCTCTTCATTCTTTGGATGTTAAGAGGGCCTTACGTTTCTACCTAGATAGAACCAAGGATTTTCGCAAAGCTCAGCAACTATTCGTTTCCTTCAGTGAGACCCGGCTGGGTCAACCTGTCGCTATCAGATGTATCTCATCATGGCTAGTGGTGTGCCTTCGCCACTGCTATTCCATGGCGCAGGTTAAGTTGGAGGGTAGAGTATACGCTCACTCTACTAGAGCGGTCGCGGCATCCCTAGCGGAAATCCGCAACGTGCCCATTGCAGACATCTGCAATGCAGCCACCTGGAGCTCAGTGCATACTTTCGTTAAACATTATGCACTAGATGTCCACGGCAGACGACATTCTTCCTTTGGCAGAGCCATGCTCAATGGGCTTCTGTCCTAGAAACGTGAGCTCTTGGTTTCTCCAGCCGCCCTCTCGGGGGATTATTAGCTCGGTACTCTCCCAATAGTGTGAATGAGTGGTGGAGACTTATGTCCAGGAAGATATGAAAATTATGTACCTACCGTAATTCTTGATCTTCTTGGACGAGTCTCCACCACTCATTCACACGCTCACCCTCCATCCCCCAAGCTCACCTTTCTTGTTGGTCTTCACTCCCTCAAATCTTTAGGCCGTGAAGACTTCTTGTTGGCCCTTCTTACACGGTCGCCCGGACTATCTTATGTCCGGATTTTAAGTTAGCTACTTCTAGGTTAGTTACGCTGCACCTCCTTGGTAAAAAGGTACTGAGCGGTTGGAGGGTCGGCCTTGAGATGATGCGTTACGCGAGCTAGGGCCATAGCGGAGATGGCATGAGCCGTCCATGGTTTGCTCCCGATGGGTCCTAGTGCCTCCAGCGCAGATCCCAATAGTGTGAATGAGTGGTGGAGACTCGTCCAAGAAGATCAAGAATTACGGTAGGTACGTAATTTTCATTTTCTACGCATGCTTGTGACTTCACCAGTTATTTTAATATTTTCACTGCAGATTTTCAACATCGCCATTTTTTGCACCTCCCCATGAACAGTACAGCAGTCATTTTTCACATCCTGTTCGAAATGTGTTTTTGCACCTGTGGTGTCAAATGGCGTAGTCGCTGTGCATAAGCAGCTTTCGGCTAACAAACTGATATTGCCACTGTTCATGAGGTGGGGGTCTCAAAAAAAACATGTTGAAAATTTGGAGTGAAAATGCCAACGAACGCCTGAGGCGTTAGGGTTTCCGACCACAACGCCCCACCCTTTAGAGATTGACAGGCATCAGGGGTGTGGCTTGGGATTCTCGCCTGTAATGCTCATTCCATTCCACACCCTGCAGCCAGTGAGAGGAATCGAGGTGTGCCTTGGACTCTTAGGCCCCAAAGGTCACCCCATTCTCCTATACAGCACCCATCTCACTGTATTTCTTGATGGAATGGGGTGAGCATAAGGGCCAAAGACCCCAAGGCACACCATGACACTTGTCGGTGTCTGCAGGATAGGGTGTGGTGAAATGGTATGGCCGTTATGCCTGACAACCCAAAGGCACACCCCAGTGCCTGTCAGTCTCTGCAGTGTGGTGGTGGGGTTGGCTTCATTTCAATACTTCACTGCCATTCCTATGTTGCAGCTCTCTAACTCCTACACTACCAATGCCAGCAAGCAAACATTCGGCATTGACAAATGCTTGTTTTTAATTGCCTCAGTTCACTGACAGTTGACTGACAACTGAGATGATGTGAAGCCATTAGCACTTTTCTCATGACTCAGCCTGAGCACACATCAACAAGCACTGCCAGTGCTACAAATCAGTTTAATGAATGGCAATAAGGAACAGACTCTTTGCTCATTGCTAAGTATGTTTTATTCAGTGCTGTATGTTTTACTATTTACTTGTCAGTCTGAGCAGACAAGCACTCGCCAGCGCTACAAGTCAGTTTAGTGAATGGCATGACTCACTATGTTTTTACTACTGGTATTTAACTATTTAATTGTCAGTAAGGCAAGGCAGGTAATAAATAAAAGTGGCAGGCATGTTTTTAATTTTTATGTTTGCTTGCACGCATGTGCAAGAAACATAGTGTCATCATCCAAGATTTCGGAGGTGTGTCACCTCCTCCTCCAATTTAGTCAGTGTGTTGGCAGGCGCGGCCCCTGTAACCCAATGCATGCTGGAGCTGTCTATGACAAGCTCCAAAATGCAGTGGCATACAGTTGAAAGGGGGAGCTACACTTCAGTGAGCAGCGATCAGATATCGCCTGCCTGCGCGCAGCTCCCCTACACACACACACACACGCGCATACTGTGTGCTGCCCCCACGCACACACTCTATAGCCGACAGGGGTGCCCAATCCCCTTGACTGTGCTGCGCTCCCCCAAAGCCTCCCAAATGCCACGCTGGGTGCCCACCCAGTGTGGCAACTCGAGTTGGTATAGCCGACGGGGTGCCCAACCGCCGCTTCACTGTCTCTCCTCCCCTGAGCATATCGCCGACGGGGGTGCCCAACTCGCCGGCTTCACTGTCTCTCCCTCCCCATGCTATAGCCAGGGTGCCCAATCCCGTCGGCTTCACTGTCTCTCCCTCCCCCATGCTGTCACCGATGGTGCCCAATCCCCATCGACTACTCCCCCCAATACAGGGTGCCACGCTGGGAGCCCACCCCAGCGTGGGCAAGTGATGCTTGGCCGATGGGGTGCCCAACTCGCCGGCTGAACGCCTCAACTGTCCTTGTGCCATGCTGGAGCCCACCCAGCGTGGCAAACATCCCAGCGTCGTCATTGAAAAAAAAAAAAACCTGTAAGCGGTCCCCGTAGTCTCCCCGCCCCCTCCACAACCCGCACCCACCCACCGCGCACCCTGCCTTCCACACCCACCCTCACCCCATACTTACCTCGGAGCTCGGCCACGATCTTCGTGGACCGGAACACGTCTGCACTCTTCAAAGCCGACCGCGAACTGAGGAAATGCGGTAAGCTGTATAATGGGCTAGATAGGGTTTTCAACTTTATTGCATATCTCAGGCATTTTGAATTTTGCACCAAATTTTCAACATGGGGTTTTGGGACCCCTTCTCATGAATGATGTCACTGTCATGGCGTTATTGGGCCTGAAGGGTGATTTCGCGGTCACTGCGGCGAAATCACCGTTCGGCCTGAATAATGCCATGACAGTGACATCATTCATGAGAAGGGGTCCCAAAATCCCATGTTGAAAATTTGGTGCAAAATTACTGTTTTACGAGCGTTGCGTTGTGCAGTTCCTACGCAGGCTCGTAAGTTCGCGAATTTTCAATATTTTCACTCCAGATTTTCAACATTGCCATTTTACCACACCTTCTTATGAGTAGTATAGCTGTCATTATTCACATCTCACCCAAAATGTGTTTCCGCCCATGTAGAGCACAATGGCGCAGTCGGTGTGCGAAATCAATGTACAGGACAAATTAAGAAAATCACAGTGGCACTGTTCATGAGCAGAGGTCTTAAAATGGCTATGTTGAAAATTTGGTGAAAAAATTCCTAAAAATGACTGTTTTACGAGCGTGCGTTGCGCAGTTCCTACGCATGCTCGTAAGTTTGCAAATTTTCAATATTTTCACTCCAGATTTTCAACATTGCCACTTTACCACACCTTCTTATGAGTAGTACAGCTGTCATTTTTCACATCTCACCCAAAACGTGTTTCCGCCCATGTAGCGCGCAATGGCGCAGTCGGTGTGTGAGATCAATATACTGGACAAATTAAGAAAATCACAGTGACACTGTTCATGAGCTGAGGTCTTAAAATGGCTATGGTGAAAATTTGGTGAAAAAATTCCCGGAAATGACTGTTTTACGAGTGTGCGTTGTACAGTTCCTATGCACGCTCGTAAGTTTGCAAATTTTCAATATTTTCACTCCAGATTTCCAACATTGCCATTTTACCACACTTTCTTATGAGTAGTACAGCTGTCATTTTTCACATCTCACCTAAAACGTGTTTCCGCCCATGTAGCGCACAATGGCGCAGTCGGTGTGTGAAGTCAATGTACGGGACACATTAAGAAAATCACAGTGACACTGTTCATGAGCAGAGGTCTTAAAATGGCTATGTTGAAAATTTGGTGAAAAAATTCCAAAAAATGACTGTTTTTCGAGGGTGCATTGTGCAGTTACTACGCACGGTCGTAAGTTTGCGAATTTTCAATATTTTCACTCCAGATTTTCATTATTGCCATTTTACCACACCTCCTTATGAGCAGTACAGCTGTCATTTTTCATATCTTGCCCAAAATGTGGTTCCGCCCATGTAGCGCACAATGGCGCAGTCGATGTGCAAAATCAATGTATGGGACACATTAAGAAAATCACAGTGACACTGTTCATGAGCAGAGGTCTTAAAATGGCTATGTTGAAAATTTGGTGAAAAAATTCCTAAAAATGACTGTTTTACTAACGTGCGTTATGCGCAGTTCCTATGCATGCTCGTAAGTTTGCGAATTTAATATTTTCACTCCAGATTTTCAACATTGCCATTTTATTACACTTCCTTATGAACAGTACAGCTGCAATTTTTCATATGTCGCCCAAAATGTGTTTTCGCACATGTAGTGCACAATGGTGCTATTGGTGTGCGAAAGCAATGTTTAGGACAGATTAAGAAAATCACAGTTACACTTTTCATGAGCAGAGGTCTTAAAATGGCTATGTTGAAAATTTGGTGACAAAAGTCCATAAAATGACTGTGTTACGAGTGAGCATTGCGCAGTTTCCACGCACCCTCGTAAGTTCATGACTTTGTAATATTTTCAGTCCAGATTTTCACCAGTGGCATTTTTCCACACTTCCTTATGAACAGTATAGCTGTCATTTTTTCATAACGTGGCTGAAGTGTGTCTCACACTTTCAGCGCGAGAGATGCATGGTCGCTGTGGGAAATCATTGTTCGCATAGATAAAGAAAATCACAGTGACACTGTTCATGATCGGAGGCACCAAAATGCCTGAGTTGACAATCTGCTGTATAAAATCCTCAACCTAATTATATTACGGGTGTGCGCTGTACAGCTTCTATGTACGCGTGACTTCACCATTTTTAAATATTTTTACTGCAGATTTGCAACATTGCCATTTTACACCTCCCCATGAACAGTACAGCTGTCATTTTTACATCCTGTTCGGAATGTTTTGCACCTGTGATTGCTAAATGCCGTAGTCACTGTGCATAAGCAGCTTCGGTAACAAACTGATATTCCCCTGTTCATGAGGTGGGGTCACAAAAAACGTTGAAAATTTGGAGTGAAAATACCAACGAATGCCTGAGGTATTAGGGTTTCCAACCATAACGCCCAACCCTGTAGAGAATGACAGGCATCAGGGGTGTGACTTGGGATTCTTGCCTGTGATGCTCATACCATTCCACACCCTGCAGCCAGTGAGAGGCATCAAGGTATGCCTTGGACTCTTCGGCCCCAAAGTTCACCCCATTCTCCTATATCGCACCCATCTCACCGTATTTCCTAATGTAATGGGGTGCGCATAAGGGCCAAAGACCCCAGGGAACACCGTGACACTTGTCAGTGTCTGCAGGGTGGGGTGTGGTGAAATGGCGTGGCTGTTAGGCCTGACGACCCAAATGCACACCCCAATGCCCGTCACTCTCTGCAGGGTGGTGGTGGGGTTGGCTTCAGTTCAATACTTCACTGCCATTCCTATTACGCAGCTCTGTAACTTCTACACTACCACTGCCAATGCCAGCAAGCAAACATTCGGCATTAACAAATGCTTGTTTTGTCTGTCAGAGCACAACATCAAGTGCTACGTGTCTGCACAGATCAACAAGCAGTCGCCAGCACTACACTTCAGTTTCATGAATGGCAGTAAGGCAGATATGTAATCTGCAGAGACAAAAGTGCACTTTTTTTATATTTTCGCTGACTCCATGCCCATGGTTTTTACTGCTGTACCAAAATTCTTACTAAAAAAACTGACTTATATGAGAGTATATATGATATGTATACAGACTGATCTGAAGAAGAGAGTATTATCTCTCGAAAGCTAGTCTCAGAAACAATTTTGTTAGTCCAATAAAAGGTATCACCTGCAACATATTTGTTGGGGGTTTTCTCCCTCTTTTTTCTTCTACATCATACATATACAGTGCATTATAGATCAATGGAGCATTCCCAACTAATCGTAGCGCTCCTTTCCTCTGCACGTGAGACACTCTTATTCTGTGAAGAGCCTCTTTATTTTATTTTATTTATTAGAATATCGGAATTACAATCCATTGAGTCATAGACTCATTTCCAAAGGCTCCTTGTTGGATGACAAATACAGACATGACAGTAGTACAGCAAAGACAACGTTACATAACTGGTTGGACGGTAGATGTACAAACGTTATTAAACAATATAATACTTTGATGCGTACCTATACAGCATGTTAGCCAAGCAGTTAGATAAGTCCTTTGCAGTGCTAAGCAGTTACAGACATCATTTGCAGTGGAGTAGTGCAGGCATTACAAAACATTGGTGCGTACCTATACAGAGTATTAATTTTATTGGTTACATACACTCCTTGCAAAGCAGTGGTGTAGGCTTAGACACAGTGATAGCTAAGCAGAAAAACAAGAGAGCAGAGTTATGATAGTGGGCCCTGGTGGGGTTAAGTGGAGCAGTCTTGGGTTAGACCTTGTCTTGGTGTGGGCCCACTTTAGTAGTGACTGGGCTGTGGTTTGAAAATGGCAGTAAGACTAGCTTGGACAGGTGCAGGTATGTCTGGCATCGAGGTGATTTTTGAGGGCCACTTTAAAAGGGCCTAGCTTGGTGTGGGTAGTGACCGAGGATGGTAGGGCGTTATACCAGACATGGGCCGTGTCTAGGAATGATCTCTGGGCAAGCACAGTCCTGACCCTGGGGATGGCCAGTGTTATTGTGTCTGTTCTGCGTGTATGGACTTTAGGGGTGGCTAGGGGCAAGGAGGCTGACACTCCTGGGGGTGTCTGCCCAAGGAGGGATTTTTCGGCCATGAGGCATGCTTGGAACTGGAGCCTTTCATCAAGGTTGAGGATCTGGGCACGCTAATAGAGGGTGCAGGTGTGGGTCATGCGATCAGTCCCTGACAGGAGCCTGCAGGCTTTGTTGATGGCTACTATAATCTTGTTGAGAGCAGTGGTGTCAGTGGGAGTGTAGACCAGTAGGCTGTACTCGACCAGTGACATAACGGATGAGGTGATGGCTAGACGCAGGGCTTCAGGGGGTAGACAGTCCCTATGTTGGTAGAGGAGGCCAATTCGGGCATTCATCATGGTTGCAAGTGTGCTGATGTGGCCATGAAAAGTGAGAGCAGGGTTGAACATGATCCCAAGGTATGTATAAGATGAGACCTGTTCTAGAGGGTAGTGTGAGCCGGACAGGATTCTCAGTTGGGCATTTCTTATTTTGCTTTAGTGGTGCACAAACAGCATGGTTTTAGTTTTTTTCTGGCTTAGTACTAGCTTGTGCTTAGCAAACCATTGCTCGGCTTGGCTGAATGAGTGCTGCAGCAAGGTCTGCAGGTTGGCAGTTTTTGTATGGGAGGCACAGAGAATGGTGTCATATGCGTATAGAAGTATCTTGCCAGAGCACGAGGTGGGGAACATATTCAGAAACAGGCTAAAAAGTAATGACCCTAGGATGGAGCCCTGTGGGACTCCAGAGCGGGTGGGGCAGGTGCTGGATACAGTATTATTTATCCTGACGCATTGCGTCCTGGAGGTCAAATACCTAGCAAACCAGTTTAGGGGACTTTGAGAGAGGCCTGTGTGCATCAGGGTGTTCAGCAGGAGGGAGTGGCTAACCGTGTCAAAGACCTTGGACAGGCCAATAAACACGGCCCCTGCCAGCTGTCCCTTGTCTAGGGCAGAGTGAATGTAGTTGCCCTGGAAAGGAACATGTTCAGGGAACAGTTAAAAAAAAAATTTATATTATTAATTGAGCTTGATCAATAATATACTAATATGTCCCCCGTCGCCACTCTTTGCCGTATCAGAATGGTTTCAGTTGCCTTCAGCTTCAGCCAAAACAGCTCAGCTTCGCTTTGCTGTTCTCGCTCAAGCCGAATGCGTATAAAACCACTCTCATACAGCAAATAGTGGCTTCAGGGGACATATTAACATACAAACACATTCTAATTTATAGGTATTCCCTATTTCCTGCACTACTAAGGGTACTCCGTGATTCACTTGGTCAGTAGAAACTTGTCCAGGCTTACCTTGAAAGCCTGTACTGCCTTCATACCAACTGTCTCTGCTGAAAGGCTGCTCCATCTGTTCACCACCTCTGGCAGAAAAAGGTCCATCTAATGCTACCCCTGAATTGACAACTCCTGAGCTTCAGGGCATGCCTCCTTGTCCAGTTGGATGACACCAGACCAAATTTCTCCAATTATTCAGTCTTGTTGATGTCATGGAGTATGCAAAAGACTGAGATCTTGTACACATCTGGTACACATATTGTCATATGTCTTTGAGCTGTAAAACCAGGTCACTGTGGATGTTGCTATTATTACCCCGGCTTGTGGGCTCAAACAAGGTTGAGGGGCCTGGGTCATTAAACACCTGGTTGGGGGATTTTGTATCCAAGGTTTAAATAAATGGTGTGGTGCGTCCACTCAGAGAAAGGTTGTAAGTGAACATGGTGTCAGTGTGGTACAACATCCTCGGATGCAGTGCCACTCCAACTCCCCACAGGACTCATCCCACCAATAAACCAATACAGTGCAATAAGAGATTTTCCTGGACTTAAAGTCTCCACCACTCATTCCCGCTAGTGGGACTATGCAAGAGGTGCTAGGACCCAGTGGGAGCCAAAAATCTTTAGGAGAGCTGGCGCCGAGGTAGGACCGCACATACGCGGTGCCACGAGGCTGGTTCACGCCATATAGGCTATCTCGGTGTCGAATCTCCAACCACTTCAGTTCCTTTTCTCCCACCGTCGAGTGCACTTCAGTGACGACAACGCTCACCCACCGGGAGTCAAATCTTCACATCTATACGACAGCAGCATAGTCATTCAGTATTTAATTTAGTCTTTTAGAATATTTATTTATTTAAAAAAGTTTTAAATTTTGTTTCAAGTAACGAAGAAAAGAAGTCATCTTCAGCCACTTCATCGACGAATTCGACCATGAGCAGGGGCCGGTGACGGTAGGGAGACTTCACTTGAAAGCTGTTTTAGCAGCAGGGCTGGATCCGGTCCACCACCCCCTTTGGAGGGGGATTCTGACAATGGGCTTTGTGCTTAGGAGGAAGGGCGGTCCTCCTGAAAGCACAGAAAGAAGCGGGCCTGTTCCTGATCGAGATCAGGAGCTCGGCACTGCTTGGCCTTGAACTCTTCTTCCTCCCTCCAGTCGAAGAAGACGTGGTACCACTAAAGGTCGCCATCTGGTATGTCTGCACAGAGATCATCGGTAGCGGGGGACAGGAGGCAGACCTCGGCTCCATCGGGGTCACCTACGGCCTCACTCCCTAGCGGCCGTGGTCCTCTGGAGTGTCTTCTGGTGAGCAGTTTCATCATTGGGCTGCTCTTATGGAGCAGTGGGTCCGGCGGTTGTCCCAACTGCCCTTGCCTCTGGACCTGACCCTGGGGCCTTCGTGTCTAGGGGCCACGGGCCTGCGAGCAGAGCGGTTGGGTCAGCCTGGTCACATGACACCTTCTTTGGTGCCATCAACGCTGCTCCCTCATGCCTTTCCCCCTCACATGGCTGTGGCACAGGGGCCGGCACAGTTTCTGCTTTCTTCTCCTTCTCCTCATCATACTTTCAGATCTCCAGCTTTGGGTGCCCCGGTATTGGGTTTGGAGACCCAGGCACTCAGGCGGTGCCAGTTGCAGCGCTGCTCTTGGCTCCAGCCTTGGCGGCGCCACTCCCTGTGCTGGGCACGATGCCGGCACCATTTTTAGCACCAGCACTGCCTCGGGTGCCGGGGTTTTTGATTCTGATACAGGGAGTAGCACCTCCTGTCCTTCTTCCTCCCTTTCCTTTCTATACTATTCCTTCTGGGGTAGTAGGAGACTATGTTGAGTTTGATCCTGATCCACAATTAGGGGACAATCTGGATGAGAATTCATTCTTTGGAGTGGAAAGTAAGCCCTCCACTTCAGCAGAGTCTGTGGTCGAGGACCTCTCTTTTAAGTCTGTACTGAAGAATATGAACTCTACTCTTTCTCTTCAGACTTCTGAGGTGGCTCCTGGGAAGCTTTTGCTCCTTCAATATCTGCATGTTCCTAAAATTCCTGTGGAACTAACACCACCAGTGCAACCCTCTTTTGAGACTCTTTCACAAATGGTGTGGGATAGACCGGCGCTCATTCCTTCCATGGCTAAATCCATAGACAGGAAGTATGCTCCCCCTAAGGATAGGCCAATCTTTGCCTTTCAAGCCTTTGAGGATGCCATAGTGGTCTTGGCAGAGAATGACAAGGCTGTGTTTCCATGGGAATCCATGATTCATCCAGTGAATAAAGAATCCCATAAAACTGACACCCTGGGAAAGCTGGTGTTCACTGTTGCTACCCTGGGCATGCGTATAGCTATTTATCCAGGCTATTTTTCTCTGGCATTCGCTCAAAGAAACAGCGGAGACTCTTGCGGAGTCGGACATTAGCTAGGAGCTTCTTCAGATCATTTCTAGGGGCATTGAGTCCAATAATCAGCAACTTAAGGCTGCTATAGACACCTTTGACACTGCTTTGAGAGCAGCAGCAGCTGGGATATGCACCCGGAGTCACTCATGGTTCAAACAACATGAAGTCTTGCTATATTATGACAATTGCAGTATGACCCAATCTTGGAACTGCCCCGGAGATGAAATAGTTAACTTTTCCATGAAGCATGGAACTCTGAGCGCGAGCTCGGTTAGGAAGCTCTGTCTGTTGTGCTTCAAACATAAACTGTAAGATTATTTACTCCGCCTCACTGAACAGTCGCTCCGGAGATTTCTCCTTCTGCTCGTTTCATTTGTCGGTTTAAAAAGTGTTATTTTATCGGTTTTCAGTAAAAATTAACTGAAATTAAACTGCAACCGGTCGGTTCAAGCTCTGTCTGTGGTAACGTAAGTAATAGATAGGTTTTACATTGAAATCTCTGTGTGGAACTTGTACACATTTATCGGTTCGGTTTGAACCGATCAGGTTGTTTGTAAAATTGCTAGTCCTTTTTTAGAGTGCGGTTCCTGGTTCTTATCGGTTCTAAAAAAAAACGGATTTCATTACGGTTTTTTCCACAACCCGTGACACGGTTGGGAACCGATAAGGGTGTCTTGCTTGGCGGATTGCCATAAACGGGCAAGTTTGGTTAGGCTGGCATTATGTCTGAGAAACCCAAAAGAAAAACCGGACCCACTGGGTTTCAGCACTTTAGTGTTTTTGGAGAAGCTTTTGCTAAGGCTGACCCACTCACCACATGTGTCTATTGTCTGGGGTTTGACCACCTCAATTCAGATTGCCAGATTTGTAAGAGTTTCCCTGCTGCCACCATAGAAAAGAGAGTTGGTAGGCTCAAGGAAAGGGAGGCCAAAAAGTCCGCTGACCCGGATGGCAAGCCCGGTTCGGTACCAACCGAACCGGAGGGAGTGCCCTCTGACCAGGGCGATACTTCCTTGGGCAAACGAAGAGCCGGTTCTGAGGAGCCGGTTCCAGCAAAAAGGACTAGAAAGTCAGCTAGCGTAGAGCCAAAAGTTCTCTCCCCAACTGCTGAAGAAATAGCTAAAGCAATTCAAATTGTCCAGTCTCTTTCCCATCCGACCAAACCGACACCATCAGGTAGGCGTTCGATTCGGGCGGTTCCACCGGTTCAAGTTTATGATTGTGAGGATTTTTATGAACCGGAGGAAGGGGAAGGGGACTATGAGGAGAGTGAATATGGTTTTGAAGATCTGGATGTGCCCATTGAACCGGACATCTCTCCAGATAGACCCTTAGGGGTTTCTCCTCCCAGGCTTTCTGAGTCCCCTTCTC
The DNA here is from genome assembly GCA_016271365.2 of Neoceratodus forsteri. Lineage (NCBI taxonomy): Eukaryota > Metazoa > Chordata > Ceratodontiformes > Ceratodontidae > Neoceratodus > Neoceratodus forsteri. Next base: position 1,628,678,947 of record CM028131.1, on the reverse strand, counting down.
ATTTCATTTTTTGTAAGAAAGTTGCTGAAACTTTGCAGCTCCCTGTTGAGGAAGCTGTTGATGACCAAGAGGAGCCTGACTATGTAGAAATGATGGATATTCCAGAGTCTAGGAGACTGTCTATTCCTTTACACAAATCCTTTCGGCAACAGACAGTAAAAGTTTTAAAAACTCCTCACACTATACCTCCTGTGGATAAAAGGATGGACAAGAGGTATACCTTATCAGGTTCCGACACTGATTTCCTCACTCAGCAATGCAGCCATGTGGGGGTAGTGCAGGCTGCAGCCTGTGACAAGGCTAATATTCCCCTAGCTTCACACTTCCCTGAGAAGGACTCCAGGAAGATTGATGCTATGGCAAACAAACAGTACATGGCAGCATCTTTGGGACTCGGACAGGCAAATTATATGGCTTATGCTGCTAGGTACCAGAAATCCAGATGGGATACTGTGCTGGCTCTAGCGAAACAAGCCCCTGACCAGCTTGCCAGAGAACTGGAACAGGTGGCTATGGATGGTATTGAGGCATCCAAGGTGCAATTTCATGCTGCAGTGGACTCTAATGATGTGTCATCAAGAGTCATGGCTACATCTGTGGCACTTCGCAGGATGGCCTGACTCAGATGTACTACCCTGTCTCAGGATACCCAGTCTAAGGCCATGGATTTTCCTGTTGTGGGCAATTCTCTGTTTGGGAGCAAACAGAGAATTACATGAAGAAAATGGATGAATATAGGACCACCTATAGGAGTGCACAGGCCAAGGAAAGGCAGGCCACTCCTCAAAAGCAGCTTCCTAAAGGCAGGGGCAGGCCTTTTCATAGGCCTTTTTACCAAACCCAAGCTTCCTCTTCCGCCTATGCCCAGAGGGGATTCTTTAGAGGGAGAGGCAGATGGGGTACAAGCAGGCCTGCTCCCACCCCTCAGCCCAAAGCCCCTGCCAAGCAGGCACCCTGATGGGGTTGCCAGGGCCGATTCTTCTCTACCTGTAGGGGGCAGGCTGGCTTACTTTGTCCAGGACTGGAAGTCTCTAACATCAGACAAGTGGGTCCTGGAAGTAGTAAGCCAGGGACTGGTTCTCAGCTTCAAAAAATTTCAAAGCTGAGAACCAGTTCTTTCCACCTGCAACTCCATCAGAGGCACTCGCCCTAGAGGCAGAGGTCTCACCCTCCTGGCTCTCAGAGCCATGGAAAGGGTTCCTCCCCTACATCAGGGCAAAGGTTTGTACTTCAGGTACTTCCTTACCCCAAAAAAGACAGGAGAATGGCGGCCCATCCTGGATCTCAGATACTTAAACAAGCACCTTTTAAAACCAAAGTTCAAAATGGTGACTCTGGGAATTATTTTACCCTCTGTAAGGCCAGAGGACTGGCTAGCTTCCCTGGACCTCAAGGATGCCTACTTCCATATTCCTATCAGAAGCTCCCATCGAAAGTACCTCAGGTTCGAGCTGCCCTCAGGCCATTACCAGTTCAGAGCAATGTCCTTCGGCCTCACTTCTGCTCCAAGGGTATTCACCAAATGCCTGGCAGTAGCAGTTGCCTACCTAAGAAGGCAAAAGATTGCCATCTTTCCTTACCTGGACGATTGGCTCATAGTAGGCCAGTCCCCAGAACAGGTCAATTTACATCTTCAGATAACGCAGCAACTGCTTACCTCTCTAGGTTTCCTTCTGAATCTCTCGAAGTCAGTTCTAGAGCCTGTCCAGCTTCTTACCTTCATAGGCGCAGAACTGAACACACAGGAGGCCAGGGCCTTCCTTCCTCTGGACAGGGCAAAGACCCTAGTCTCCCTGGCCTCCTCATTCACCCTGCAGGTTTCTCGACCAGCAAGGCATTTTCTGCAGCTCCTAGGGCACATGGCTGCTTCCACAGCAGTTGTGCAGGGAGCAAGATTTCAGATGAGGGACATCCAGTTCCATTTGAGAGCTTTTTGGTCTCAAAGAAAGGATCCTCTTACCAAGTTGATCCCAGTAACTTGAACCCTGATCCAAGCCCTACAGTGGTGGCAGGATCAGAGCAACCTGAGACAAGGAGTTCCTTTTGTCACTCAGTCTCACTCCCTAATCCTTACTACAGATGCATCCCTCTTGGGTTGGGGAGCTCACATGGGCGACCTCACCACCCAGGGTCTGTGGTCTCCCCAAGAATCTCTGCTCCACATCAACCTGTTGGAGCTCAGAGCAGTTTTTCTAGCACTTTTTTCCAAGTCTGTTCAGAACAAGATTGTACAGGTCAGAACAGACAACACCACTACAATGTGGTAAATCAACACGCAAGTGGGCACTCGGTCTACGGCCCTGTGCACCGAGGCGATGAAGTTGTGTTCTCTGGCTTACTCCCTGAACACCCCTCTTACGGCAGTCCACCTTCCAGGCAAGGACAATGTCCTGGCAGATGCTCTCAGCAGGATTTCTCAGGGCCATCACGAATGGTCACTGGATCCCCTGGTCTTGGGAGTAGTATTTGCCAGATGGGGCACCCCGCAGATAGATCTTTTTGCAGCCCCAGACAGTCACCAACTTCCCCTTTTTTGCTGCAGGCCCCCAGTGTTGGGCTCACTCCCCCTGGATGCCTTAGCCCTCAGTTGGGAAGGGAAGTTCCTCTATGCCTTCCCTCCCTTCCCTCTCCTGTTCAAAGTGCTAGTCAAAATCAGATCCCAAACCTGCAAAGTCATTCTGATAGCTCCAGATTGGGCCAGACAACCCTGGTATCCTCTCCTACTGTCCTTAGCAGTCCATCCTCCCCTGTGCCTTCCCAGGAATCACAATCTGTTAACCTGTGCCCAGGGGCGGGTTTGGTATCCGAATCTCAAATCTCTCAATCTTAAGGCTTGGTTCTTGAAGAGTTAGAGTTTGCTGATTTACACCTTTCCCAAGGTGTAATGGATATATTGAATACCTCAAGGAAGCCTTCCACCAGGACTACTTACAATTCCAAATGGAAAAGGTTTTCCATATGGTGCTCGGAAAAGCATATTTCCCCAGACTCTGCTGATCTACCCACAGTCCTGGATTATATGGTCCATCTGAATTCTCTGGGGCTGAGACCAGCTACCCTGAAGGTGCATTTGGCGGCTGTGTCTGCTTTTATTTCAGCAGGTAAATCCTCTTCTCTTTCAGCTCATCCTGTATTTTCCAAGTTTTTTAAAGGGTTGTTACACCAACCTCCATTCAGGATCCTCCCCTGCCTGGGATCTTAATGTTTGCATTGCTCAGCTTATGCAACCCCTCTTCGAGCCCTTTTCTTCAGCTGAACTTAAGTACTTGACTTGGAAGACTGTGTTTCTGGTAGCCATCACCTCTGCCAGACGCATAAATGAATTACAAGCGTTGTCAGTGGAGTCGGATTTTATCTCCTTTCACAGAGATAAGGTGGTCCTCCGGACTAACAGGAAGTTCCTTCCTAAGGTGGTTTCAGATTTCCACCTTAATCAGTCTATTTATCTTCCAGTGTACTTCACTGACCACCCCATCTCTGGTGAGAGGAGGCTGCACAGCTTAGATGTGAAGAGAGCCCTTAGTTACTACATAGAGCGTACCAAGGGTCACAGGTTTGACTCCCTCCAACTGTTCCTCACTTACGGCGAGGTTGGTAAAGGGAAGCCAGCCACTAAAAGATCCATTGCCAGGTGGATTGTCTCTTGTATCCAATTCTGCTACGAAAAGTTGGGTAAAGTTCCCCACTCAGGCCTGAGGGCTCACTCTACCAGAGGTACAGCTGCTTCGCTGGCTGCTGCCAGAGACATTCCTGTGCTAGAAATATGTCAAGCAGCTACCTGGAAAACAGTTCACACTTTTACTAAGCATTACTCCCTGGACATCCAGGCTAGGAGTGATGCTCGGTTTGGCACAGCTGTTCTTCAGAGCCTATTCCCTAAGTAGGTTCTGTCCCTCCTCCATGGGGGTACTGCTGTGTAGTCTGCAATTGTCATAATATAGCAAGACTTCATGTTGTTTGAAGAAAAGATTACTCACCTTAGTAATGTTGTTTCTTCTAATGGAGTCTTGCTATATTATGACCTCCCTCCCTGCCTGCCCCTCTCGGAACCTCCGTTTTGGGGAGTGGCTGGGCCTTACAGGGTTGGCACTCATTTATGCCCACCTTGTTGTTTTTACACCCTCTTTTTGGGGTGAATTGGTGTTGTGTTTTTCCTTTTCTGGGTCTCCTGACTTGAGTCTTTCTTTGAGACCAGGAAAGGTGTGTTTAGGTTAGTAGCCAGTTGGCTAGTGTAGGTTTACAGCTTCCACACAGAACCTTAGTGAGTTTTATCTCGTAAAGATTTGACAGTTTATGTTTAAAGCACAACAGACAGAGCTTCCTAACCGAGCTCCACTCAGAGTTCCATGCTTCATGGAAAAGTTAACTATTTCATCTCCGGGGCAGTTCCAAGATTGGGTCATACTGCAATTGTCATAATATAGCAAGACTCCATTAGAAGAAACAACATTACTAAGGTGAGTAATTTTTTCTTACGGACTTCAGGGTTCAGAAATGATACTCAACAGAGAGTCATGAATTTTCCATTTGATGGTGTTTATCGGCCCACAGGTGGAGCAGGCACTGGAGGCCACTCAGAAAACCAGGACTGCTATTAAGATGGCCAGACTAGCCCCTGCTGCCCCTCAGCGGGGTGGAAACTGCCGGTAGTTTCATAACTGACAGTCCTTTCATGGTAAAGGCCAAGGGGCTTTCAACCAAAACCAAACCCTTCAGCCGCAAAAGAAAATGCAGCAGAAGGCACAGGGCCCCGAAGGCGCCCAATGCTACCCTCTGAAGACCCGGCCCATGTCCCACCTCAGCTGCCCGAGGGGACTCCCTTTGGCAGTAGGGGAACATCTGATTCAGTTTTACAACCAGTGGGAGTCCATCACAACTGACAAATGGGTCCTCCAGATAATTCGAGAGAGATACTCTCTAAATTTCTCGGAGAACCCTCCAGATCGTCCACCCAAACGACCGCCCAAGCTGTCTACCACTCAGTCAGACCTTCTTGCTTCTGAGATTCAGGGCCTTCTGAACAACAGGGCAGTAGAAGTGGTTCCACAAGCAGAATGGGACACAGGTTTCTACTCCCACTACTTCCTAGTTCCAAAGAAAACAGGCGGTATGTACCCTATTTTAGACCTAAGGAAGTTAAACAAATACCTGTTCAAAGAGAAATTCAGGATGATATAAGATACAGGAGGCAATGAACCTGTATATCCCCAGATGTAAAAAATCCAACAGTAAAGGTGATATCCCACTTTGACTCTCAAAGGCTATAAAAACACAAATAAGTAAGAAACATAGAGCCTTCAGGAAATATAAACTAAATCCCTCCTTAACCAACAAATTAAAGTATAAGTCTCAACAAAGATTACTTAAAGCACTAATCAAATGGGAAAAAATTAAGCTTGAATGTAAACTGGCTAGTACAAAAGACTGTAAAGCATTTTATGCTTATGTTAATAAGAATAAGCAATCAAGCAACAGAATCAATACAGTAAGTTAATGGGGAGACAGTGCCCAACAATAAGGATATTGCCAATGCCTTTAATACATTTTTCACCTCAGTATTTCACCAAAATAAATCAGCAATACCTATTCCTTACATCGAAAATTCTGTGGAAATCGATTTGAAAAATGAAACAGTATTTAATGAAGTATGCAAATTACGAACTTCATCTTCATCTTCACCTGGACCTGACAATATATGTTCTACTGTCTGGAAAAAAATTGCTAATGCTGTTGTCCAGCCTTTAACTATTTTGTTTAACAAATCTCTTAAGACTGGTGATTTCCCATCTGATTGGCAAAGTGCTATAATTGTTCCCATTCATAAAAAGGGTAACAAATCTAGTGTTTTTAATTATAGATCCATTAGTCTGACTTTGGTCTGTTGCAAACTACTTGAAAGAATAATCCAAAATATAGTTGATTATGAAATAACCACTTTGGGATTAGAAGATCTTACTCAAAGTGGTTTCAAGAAAGGTCTGTCTTGTAATACTAATCTGATTTCTTTCTACAATTTTGTTAGCAATCAATTAGATAAAGGAGTCCCAACAGATGCAGTCTTTTTAGATCTAGGAAAGGCCTTTGATTCGGTCCCTCATGATAAACTTATTTCTAAGTTAAAAAATCTAGGATTAAATGGTTATATCTTGAGATGGATAAGAAATTGGTTAACTGATAGAAAACAAAAAGTAAGAATTAATTCTGAATTCGCCAAAGATGGAAATGTTACCAGTGGAGTTCCGCAGGGGTTCGGTATTGGGCCCTGTGCTGTTTGGTTTGTATATAAGTGATATGGGTAAGGGGCTTAATAGTGCCGTATCTAAGTTTGCTAACGACACAAAAATAGGGGGGGGATGTTTCCTCATTCTTTAGATATCAACCGTTGTGTAAAGATGTCCAATCTGTAGAACAATGGGGAGTGGATAATAAAATGAAATTTAATGAAGACAAATGTTCTGTTCTACATTTCGGTAAAAATAACCCCAATTATCAGTATTTTCTTAATAACAAAGCACTTAAGACTAGTATATGTGAAAAAGATTCGGGTGTATGGATGGATACCAACTTCAAACAACATGAAGTCTTGCTATACTCTGACAATTGCAGTTAGCTCCAGCCTTTCAACTGCCCCGGAGAACATAGGGTTAACTTTTCTATGCATGGCATAGAATGTTCATCTCAAGCTCGGTTGAAGCCTCTGCCTGTTGTTATTCAAACTGCAACCGTCAGATTCTTTACTCTGCCTCACTTGAACAGTCGCTCCAGAGATTTCTCCTGCTGCTCGGTTCAAAGTCGGTTGAAGTGTCGGTTTTCGGTCGGTTTTTCTACCGAAATTGTTGTTTCTGCATAGTTGGTTCAAGTCTCTGTCTGTGGTACCGTGAGTACTAGATAGGTTTTGTTCTGTTTTCTGTGTGGAACTTGTTACAGTGTGGATCGGTTCGGCTGAACCGATCATTTTGAGGTAAAATTTGTACTGAACAAGAGGTATACTCGTTCAGGCTCAGATACGGAGTTCCTCTATCAGCAATGCAGCCATGTTGGGGTTGTACAGGCTGCTGCCTGTGATAAGGCAAGCATTCCCTTGGCATCACACCCCCCCCCCAGACAAGGACTCCAGGAAGATTGATGCTGTGGCAAAGAAGCAGTACATGGCATCATCCTTAGGACTCAGGCAGGCTAATTATATGGCCTATGCAGCCAGGTACCAGAACTCCAGGTATTACACTGTACTGGCACTGGCTAAACAAGCTTCCCCCCAGCTTGCCAAGGAGGTGGAGGAGGTGGCTGCAGATGGGATTGAGGCATCGAAAGTTCAGTTTCATGCTGCTGTAGACTCCAATGATGTATCATCAAGAGTCATGGCTACATCTATGGCTCTTCGGAGAATGGCTTGGCTCAGATGTACTAGCCTCTCACAGGATACCCAGGCTAAGGCCATGGATTTTCCTGTAGTGGGTAATTCTCTGTTTGGGGAGCAGACAGAGAATTACATGAAGAAAATGGATGAATACAGGACCACTTACAGGAGTGCTCAGGCCAAGGAAAGGCAGGCAACTCCTCAAAGGCAGCAATCCAGGGGCAGGGGCAGGCCTTTCCAAAGGCCTTTTTACCAAGCACAGGCCTCTTCTTCCTTTTCACAGAGGGGGTTCTTCAGAGGGAGAGGCAGAAGGGGGATGAGCAGGCCTGCATCCACCCCTCAGCCTAAAGCCCCTGTTGGGTCTGCCCAGGTCGATTCTCCTATCCCAGTAGGGGGCAGACTGGCTTACTTTGTCCAGGACTGGATGTCTCTTACATCAGACAAGTGGGTCCTGGAAGTAGTAAGCCAGGGTCTGGTTCTCAGCTTCAAAAAATTTCCCAAGCTGAGAGCCAGATCTTTTCCACCTGCAAATCTCTCAGAAACCCTTGCCCTAGAGGCAGAGGTTTCTTCTCTTCTAGCTCTAAGAGCTATAGAGAGAATACATACCCTTCACTGGGGCAAAGGACTGTACTCCAGGTACTTCCTAACCCCCAAAAAGACAGGAGAGTGGCGACCCATCCTGGACCTAAGATACCTGAACAAACATCTTTTAAAGCCAAAGTTCAAGATGATAACTCTGGGAATTATCCTTCCCTCTCTAAGGCCAGGGGACTGGCTAGCCTCCCTAGACCTCAAAGATGCCTACTTTCATATTCCCATCAGGTGCTCCCACAGAAAGTACCTCAGGTTCAAGTTGCCCTCAGGCCATTATCAGTTCAGAGCAATGCCCTTTGGCCTAACATCAGCCCCAAGGGTCTTCACAAAGTGCCTGGCAGTAGTTGTTGCCTTCCTAAGGAGACAAAAGATTTCCATTTTTCCATATCTGGATGATTGGCTCATAGTGGGCCAGTCCCCAGACCAAGTCAAGTCACACCTGCAAGTGACCCAGCAAGTGCTCCCTTCTTTAGGAGTTCTTCTCAACCTTCATAGGGGCAGAGCTGGATACCGAAAAAGCAAGAGCCTTCCTTCCCCTGGAAAGGGCAAGGGCCCTCATGGAACTGGCCTCTTCATTCAGCCTTCAGGTGTCTCGACCAGCAAGGCATTTCCTTCAGCTGCTGGGCCACATGGCAGCTTCTACAGCAGTGGTCCAAGGCGCAAGATTCCAAATGAGGGACATTCAGTTCCACTTAAGAGCTTTTTGGTCACAAAGAAAGGATTCCCTTATCAAACTAATTCCAGTGACTTGAACTCTGATCCAAGCCCTGCAATGGTGGCAGGATCAGGACAGTTTGAGGCAAAGGGTTCCATTTGTCACTCAGTCTCATTCAGTGGTTCTCACCACAGATGCTTCCCTGCTGGGCTGGGGAGCCCATTTGGGGGAACTTACCACCCAGGGACTGTGGTCACCTCAGGAATCTCTTCTACACATCAATCTCTTGGAACTCAGAGCAGTGTTTCTGGCACTGCAAGCTTTTTCCAAATCAGTACAGAACAAGGTGGTTCAGGTCAGAACAGACACCACCACCACCATGTTGTACATCAGCAAGCAAGGAGGCACTTGGTCTACAGCCATGTGCACAGAAGCAATGAAGTTGTGGTCCCTGGCCTATTCCCTGCAAACCTCTCTGATAGCAGTTCACCTTCTAGGGAAGGACAATGTTCTAGCAGATGCACTGAACAGAATATCCCAGGGCCATCATGAATGGGCCCTAGATCCTCTGGTGTTGAAGGTGATTTTCTCAAGATGGGGCACTCCAGAGATAGATCTTTTTGCAGCCCCAGACAATCACCAACTTCCTCTTTTTTGTTGCAGACCCCCAGTCTTGGGCTCAGTCCCCCGGATGTTCTGATTCTGAACTGGGAAGGGAAATTTCTGTATGCCTTTCCCCGCTTCCCTCTCCTGTTCAAAGTGTTAGTCAAGATAAGGTCACAACCATGCAGAGTGATTCTGATTGCTCCAGACTGGGCCAGGCAGCCATTGCATCCCTTGTTGCTGTCCCTAGCAGTCCATCTTCCCCTGTCTCTTCCCAGGAATTACAACCTGTTAACATCTTCTCAGGGGAGGATTTGGTACTGCAATCTTCAGTCTCTCAATCTCAAGGCTTGGCTCTTGAAGAGTTAGAGTCTGCAGATCTGCATCTTTCCCAAGGGGTCCTAGATATCCTTAAGGCTTCTCGAAAGCCCTCCACCAGGAGGACTTACTACTCCAAATGGAAAAGATTCAGCATTTGGTGTTCTAAGAAGAATATTTCTCTAGACTCTGCTGAATTGCCTACAGTTCTGGATTATATGGTCCATCTCAATGGCCTAGGTCTCAGACCAGCTACTGTCAAGGTACACTTGGCAGCTGTTTCTGCTTTCCTGTCAGTGGGCAAGTCTTCCTCACTGTCATCCCATCCTGTGTTCTGTAAGTTTTTCAAGGGATTGCTTCACACCAATCCCCCTTTAGGGATCCTGCTTCTGCTTGGGATCTTAATGTTTGCATTGCTCAGCTTATGCAACCCCCTTTTGAGCCTTTGTCCTCAGCAGAGCTTAAGTGGTCCTTAGAACTAACAGAAAGTTCTTGCCTAAAGTGGTTTCAGATTTCCACCTGAATCAGTCTATATCTCTCCCCCTGTTTTCTTCACTGATCATTCTTCCTTGGGAGAGAGGAGGCTACACAGTTTGGATGTTAAAAGAGCCCTTAGCTACTACATAGAGTGTACCAAGGGTCACATGTTTGACTCCCTCCAGTTGTTCCTCACTTATGGAGAAGTTGGGAAGGGCATGCCTGCCACCAAGAGATCTATTGCCAGGTGGATTGTTTCTTGTATACAATTCTGCTATGAAAAACTGGGTAAAACTCCACCCTCAGGCCTGAGGGCTCATTCCACAAGAGGTGCAGCTGCTTCCCTGGCTGCTGCCAGGCATATCCCTCTTTTAGAAATTTGTCAAGCAGCCACCTGGAAAACAGTCCATACTTTTACCAAGCATTACTCTCTGGATATCTAGGCTAGGAGTGATGCTTGGTTTGGCACAGCAGTACTTCAGTGCCTAGTCCCAAAGTAGGTTCTGTCCCTCCTCCATGAAGGTACTGCTTGGTAGTCTGCAGTTGTCAGAATACAGCAATACTTCATGTTGTTTGAAGAAAAAATTACTCACTTTAGTAATTATGTTTCTTCTAGTGGAGTCTTGCTGTGTTCTGACCTCCCCCCCGCCTCCCCTCTCAGAACCTAGATTTTTGGGATGTGGGTGAGCAGGCGCAGTGGTGGCACCCTAGAGGTGCCCCCTTTTACACCCTCTGTTCTCTTTGGGTGGAATGTTATTTTATTTGATTGGTTTTTGTTTTTGGGTTTCCTGACTTGAGTCTTCCTTTGAGGACCCAAAACATTATTTTTCTGCCAGTTGGCTAGTTACAAATTTTATAGTTTCCACACAGAACACCTAGTGAGTTTTGCTCATAAAGATCTGATGGTTGCAGTTCGAATAACAACAGGCAGAGGCTTCAACCGATCTTGAGATGAACATTCTATACCATGCATAGAAAAGTTAACCCTGTGTTCTCCGGGGCAGTTGAAAGGCTAGAGTTAACTGCAATTGTCAGAATACAGCAAGACTTCACTAGAAGAAACATAATTACTAAGGTGAGTCATTTTTTCTTATCATCCAATACCCACTCTAAAAAAATTGCCTGGAAATTTAATCAAATAATTCATGTTTTAAGAGCATTTTTATCTAGAGATAGAATATGTATCATAAAACTATATAAAACATATGTATTGCCCCATCTAGACTATGCCACCCCAGTTTGGAGTCCTTATCTCCAAAAATATATTAATCTAATAGAGATAATACAGAAGAGAGTGACCAAATCAGTACATGGGTTAAAAAATTGTGACTATAATAAAAGATTGGAGATATTGAACCTATACTTCTTGGAAAGTAGAAGAACTAGGGGTGATTTATTACTATTATACAAAATTAACAAAGACCCTACTCTGATGGAGCAATGTGGTATTCATAGAATCCATAAAAAGGTTAACCTTAGGTCACATAATAAACAAATTCAGGTACCTAATGTTCATACTGTTAAACGCCTGAATTTTTATAACAAACGTACTGCCAGAATATGGAACACTCTTCCTAAACACATCATTGAGACATCAGCATTTGATAAGTTCAAAAAAAAGGCTAGATGAACATCTCTTGGGTACTAGACTGCTGAGATAACCCCACTATGAGTGGGAGACAATTAAATGGGCATTATGCCTACTTTGTCTGATTCTTCCAAATTAATCCAAGTTAATATCGCTGGGAACGCTCCTGCCTCTGATTCATGAAAATGATTGGCTAGCATCCTTGGACATGCAGGGTGCCTACCAGCACATCCCAGAACACCCAAACCACCATAAGTACCTTCACTTTGTGACTGTCAGTCAACACTACCAGTTCAGAGTCCTGCCCTTTGGGCTCTCCTCAGCATTACAAGTCTTTACAAAGTGCTTTGCAGTACTTGAGGTGCATCTCAGAAAATTCAGAATTCAGGTGTACCCATACCTGGATGACTGGCTCCTAATGAGCTCCTCCAGACAAGGGACACAGGAAGAGGTTTCCTGGGCTTCCAAGTTCCTCACATCCATGGGAGTTCTTCTGAACCTGGAAAAATTGCAGCTTCAACTCTCCCAATAACTTCTCAACATAGGAGCTCTCCTGGACACTTCTAGGGCAAGAGCATTCCTCCCAGAGGACTGGAGAAACAGCATTCTCCAGATGGCTGGCTTCATCAAGGAGAACAACTCAGTTTGGGCTCTATCGACGCAGCGCATGCTAGGTCTCATGGCATCGTCTGTGTTCATGGTGCCCCTAGCCCACTTGCACATGAGAACCACACAATGGATGCTCAACACTCAATGGTCTCTGACCACACATTCGCAATCCTTCCATATAAAGGTGATGGAGCCTCTAAAGAGGTTACTCACCTGGTGGACTCAGGAGGACAACCTTCTCCAAGGTTTTCCCTTTGCCCCACTGGAGACACAGATCACCATCACCACAGATGCATCTCTGACCGTTTGGTGAGCTCACTGTCAGGACCTTCACACCCAGGACCTGTGGGGTCAGGACGAGTCCCAGCTGCACATAAATGTCCTGGAGATGAGAGCTGTCCTGTTCACTATCCAAACCGCGAAGGATGTCCTCTGTCATAAAGTAATTCTCCTTCAGATGGACAACAAGGCGGTGATGTACTACATCAATAGATTAGGGTGGAGCACACTCTTAGTCTCTGTGCAGAGAAGCCATGAGAGTGTGGGAGTGGTGTCTCGAGCATGAAGCCCTGATCCAGGCAGCATACCTGCCAGGAATCCAGAATCATCTGGTGGATTGCCTCAGCAGAACAGAGGCATATCCACATGAGTGGTCTCTCGGCTCAAACATCGCGCATTCGCTATCCAAAGAGTGGAGTGTTCCAGACCTGAACATTTTTGGGTCCCCACTCAATGGAAAACGGCCTCAATTCTGCTCCAGAAATCCAGAACCTGGTGCTTTCTATCAGGATGCATTCAGACGGTGGTGGACAAGATGCTTTCTGTACTCATTTCCTCTCTCTTCCCTTAATTCAGAGGATGCTGCTCAAGTTAGAGGCACATGGGGGCAGCATGATTCTCATCGCCCCTTACTGGTCTCGCCAGATATGGCTTCTGTTAATCAATGGGTTATCGGAGGTTCCTCCGAGACAACTTCCCCTTCGGGCAGTCCTGCTGACACAGGGTCCAATGGTCCCCCAACCTGCGATCCCTTCATCTACATACCTGGCTCCTGAGGAGATAGAAATGGGTAGGTTCAATGTCTCTTGGAGAATCTCAGACATCCTCCTAGCTAGAGAGACTTATACAGTGAAGTGGAAATTATTTTTTATTTGGTGTGCAAAGTCCAACCTGGAACCCTTTGCTTGCTCACCAAACAAGGTGCTAGAGTACCTTCTAGACCTGTAGAACGCAGGACTGTAATACTCGACAGTAAAGGTGCACCTTTGCACAATTTCAGCCTATCACAAGCCTATGCACAATAAGTTAGTGGCTCAGTTACCCTTAGTTAAGAGATTCCTTAAAGATATCCTACACACTAGAGCACCAGTCAGGAGACCGGTAGCCACATGGGATATCAATCTTGTGCTATATATGCTGACCCGTAAACCCTTTGAGCCCCTGGCAACCTGTGACTTAAAGTTTCTGACCTGGAAGGTAGCCTTCCTTGTGGCCATTACCTCCGCTCCCATGGATGTCTGAAATACATGCCCTAGTCACAGAGCCCCATACACAGTATTTCACAAGGACAAGGTGGTTCTTAGGACTCACCCTAAATTCCTTCCCAAAGTAGTCTCAGAATTCCCCCTGAACCAGCCCTTGGTACTTCTGACCTACTTTGCGAATTTCCAGAATATAGGGGAGTGTACCCTTCATTCTCTAGATGTGAAAAGGGTGTTGTGATTCTACATCGACAGAACGAAAGAGATTTGCAAATCCAAGCAACTCTTTGTCTCTTTCAGGATGGCCTGACCCGGGTCAGCCTGTTGCCATCAGATGCATTTCAGCCTGGTTGATAGCCTGTCTTCAACATTACTTGATGGTGCAGGTCAAGCTGGAAGGCAGGGTGCACGCTCACTCTACCAGAGTGGTCGCGGCATCCCTGGCAGAAACTCAGCATGTGCCTATTGCAGACATCTGCAGCGTGGCCACTTGGAACTCTGTGCACCCTTTCGTGAAGCACTACGCCTTAGATGTCCATGCCAGACAATATCCCTCCTTTGGCAGGACAATCCTTAATGGACTTCTGTCCTAAGTGAGCTCCTTTCTCCTGCCGCCTTCTCGGGATTGTTTTTAGCTTGGTACTCTCCCACTAGTGTGAATGAGTGGTGGAGACTTTAAGTCCAGAAAAATATGAAAATTACGCACCTACTGTGAACTTCTTGGACGGAGTCTCCACCACTCATTCACACGGCCACCCACCATTCCCCGAGCTCACTCATCCTGATTTTGGTCTTCACTCCCTTGTTGGCTGGGCTGTGAAGACACTGTTGATTTGAACCTTCTTACACGGGTCATACTGATTATCTTATATCTGGAATAGGTTAGTTTCCTAGGTTAGTTTACACTGCACCTCCTCGGTAAAATAGGTACCGAGGCGGTTGGAGGGTGGACACCAAGATAGCCTATATGGCGTGAGCCAGCCTCTTGGCACTGCGCATGCGCAGTCCTATCTCGGCGCCAGCCCTCTTTAAGATATTTGGCTCCCGCTGGGTTCTAGCACCTCCAGCATAGTCCCACTCGTGTGAATGAGTGGTGGAGACTTCGTCCAGAAAGATCAAGAATTATGGTAGGTGCGTAAGTTTCATTTCCCTGATAAGCATTATGTTAACAGCTTTAAAATGAATAGCAATGGACAAAGAATTTAAACAGAAAAATAGCAGTTGTATTTAGAGGCTGCACCCTTTAGCAGTTGAGATAGAATGTGCACAGCCTGGCTGGTTTTCAGTGCCCACTTTGACCCAGTTTATCACAAGGCCACTCTTCAGGTACTCTACAAGGTGCAACCAAAATATCTGTTTCCTTGGGCTGGGGTTTGCCTTCTCTGGTGCAGCTCTTGAACTGTGCCTGTCACCACCCCACACCATGATTTCACAGTGCAGTGTGCTGCATCACCCCTCCTTTACTGGGGGCACTGCCCTCTCACAACTTGTACCAGTGCTTAAACCTTTATTACTAACAGGGAGCTCTCAGCACATCACTGGTACCCAGTCATGGTAAAGTTGTAGGGCCAGTGATAATGCATGTGGTTTACAAGTGGCAGTGCCCTTAAACAAAATAATGCTTTTCAGTTATCCCCCAAACCTGAAAGCTTTCGAATCTCCACCGAGGTATTTGTAAATCCTGCCCAGCTGGCTAAGTCCAATAAATGCTGTCCAACTATTTTATAAAATCACTGTGGTTGCAGAGGCAAGCCCTGAGTTCACTTGCAATTTCCCACACCAGGGGAACTTTTATTAAAACAAAACCATGTACAAGACATGAAAGCATTTCATAAAAGATTACATCTGAAGTGAAAAAAAGGAACAAGGAGAAAAAAGTAAAAAATGGAAAAACAAGGTACCATAGAAAAGACAAAAAAAAAAAAAAAAACAGTAAATGGGCCATGTCCCTGTACCTAACATAAACCAAATTTCTGTACAACAAAAACCCCAAAGACCCCCAAAATTATTTCTGTACAAATTGTTCAAACTCAGTAGTAAAGGGGATCACCCTCGATGTGCTGAGTGGTGGTGCAGTTTTCATCAAATTCCTCTCTAGCTGGCATCACTCCCTGTCTTTCATCTCTATTAGTTCCATCTGTGATGGTGGTCAGTATCGCAGGGCTTCAGCTGTCCCTCCGATACAACTCTGGGGCTCTCCTGGCTTCAACAGTCGGTCAGCGTACTCCTTACTCGTACAGTAGTCCCTCGCTATAACGAACAAAATTGGGGCCATAGCATGAGTTCGTTATAGCTCCCTGCTCGTTACATTGAGGGACTCTGAAAAATGCAAGTAAACACAATGCAGTCACATCTTTCCTTGTCCGACAGTTCACTTCCTCCATCAACCATTTGCTGTAGGCTGGGAAGAGATTAGTCAGCTTAGTATTTAATTTTATTAGTATTCAGTTTCACTCCATCTCTCTACTGTAGCACATCTGCTGCTAGAGGGGGTGAATGGAGAGACTATGGTGGAGCCAGAGCTAATGAACCGATTGACTGATGCAGTGTGTTTATTTGAGGACAAAATCTAAGTACAGCAACTGAGCAAACAACTATGAGTCCCAGACTCTCGTTCCCACTAACAACTTACTAGCTACTGCATCACTGACTGAAGAGAATACCACCCCGTCCAAAAGCCCATGGGCTCGCTTCTCCTTTTTGCTATTTTGTTTACAACAGTTGTCAAGACTGCAGTGTGGTAGACTGGCTGATATCTCACAACATGGACTTCGGATAGATGTGCAATAATGTTAACATTTTAACTACAATAAGTTCTAAAAGAGCATTTAGTAAGCACAATAGCATAAGTCTCTAGTTTGCCATGCTAGCTTGTCTCGGGAGCAAACTGACTTCAGTGATGGTGTAGCAGTGGTGCATTTCATCTTGTCAGGTAGCAGAGAGAGGAAAATAGTATTGTACTAAGCTGCGCAGTTTATGAATGTGTGTAGGCATACAACTTGAGAAGGTTTTCTGTGTTTCCTATTTGAGTCTTTTTAATTTTTGTGCCTGCTTGGGTAAAAAATAGCTGATTTGTGTGTCGGGAGCCATGTGTTCCAGTCTGTATAACCGAGTGTTCATTATAGTGGGGTTCAGAATAGCGAGGGAGCACTGTACTATGGAACTCAGTCTATGAACCAGGGGCCACACATCCAGTACACCACATTCTGGCATTCAGTCCCTAGTGTGTGGCGATAACCAATGCCTGGCTGAAGCACTGACCAGCCTGCTTCCCTGTCTGACTGCTGAGTACACAGGTCTGCATTGGCAAAGTCGTAGCACAGCAATGTTTCCCACTAATGCCGCAGCTTTCAGCTTTTCATTTATGCAGCTGTAGCATGTGATTCCTCGCTTTTGTAGTTCTGCTTCTCACTTCTCATTCAGTCTCTTGAGGCAGACATACAGTCTATTCCTGTAGGACCTTCCCCAGGTTTTTTCCCACTGCAGTCACATGCAGACTAACTGGGCTGGGAAGAGCTCCTATTGTTCATTCAGGGATCCCAGGTCATCATTGGTTCATGCAGCTGTCAGTCAGTCTGGGGCCAGACTGAAGGTCCATCACTCAGTAGTTCATCAGCCACACATCTGAGCCACAATTTCTGGAGTCCTTCTGGGTCCCAGGATCTCCTTGTTGCTCCCCTTCAGGCTCTGCAGCCTGATAGGTGGAAAGTGCAAATCCTGACCTCTGTTACCATGCTGAGAGGGGTCAGTGTGTGTGCTTGTGGTGGGGGCGGTGGCCCCAAAAGTTCCTTTTAAAAGGGCTCTTGCACTTAATCAATTATCTGGTGTACTTAACATGGTTTTGAGTGGGTCCTGCAGGCAGTGCAGTTCAGTTTGGTGGTCGGTCAGGGAATCCCCAATCATGCTATGTGCACAATCCCTAACTTCAGAGGCAGCAGGCAGCACCTTTGATGTACCCTGAGAGGTTCTTTTAGGTAGGAGCAGGAGGCACCAAAGAATCCTGGCTCCCTCTTCACTGACTGTCCCCCAGTGGCAGATCTGGGGGCTGGTGACCAATGCGATCAGTGGCAGCTGTTCACCTAGTGGGGCATGACTCCGTGGAATCAAACAGGTAAGTCCCCACAGTGCGTGTGTTGAGGGGGGGGGGCTATATTTATGCTTTGTCATTTCTCTTACCTTCTTTGTACATCTGTATCTTGTTTCAGTGTGGATGCCAGGCTTTGTCAAAAATGGGCCTGTGGCCCAATCATCTAGCTGGTTAAATAAATAAAATTAAAAATAAAATACATGCCCCCTTTCAGCTCTCTTTCCTCCAGGGTGAATGTGTTAAGGGCCTCCAGCCTCTCCACATTGATCTTCCCTGTGTCAGTCTTTACCATTCATCACTGGTGGTTGGTTGGCCAGAGACAAGCACCCCATGGGAGCTTTTCATTTTTTGCTATAAGGGAGGAGCCGGCACCATTGGCGCTGCCCATGAGTGCAGTGTACTGTGTGGCACTCATAGGTTGGCCAGAAATGGCCATTGGCTCCTCTTCCACCTCAGATCTTCCTGGACATAAAGTCTCCACCACTCATTCACACTAATGGGATCTGCGCCGGAGGCACTAGGACCCAGCGGGAGCAAACTGTTTGCTAAAGGGTCGGTGCCAGAGATGGAGCCGTGAGGAGCGGCACCATGAGCCTCAACTCGTGCGGTAATGACTATCTCGACGTCGACCCTCCAACTGCCTCAGTTCCTTTTTTCCCGCCGTCGAGTGCGCTTCAGTGATGACGTCGCTCGCCCGCCAGGAGTCAAACTTCAAAGTAGCAGCATAGATTTCAGTTTATTATTTTATAGCATTTTTTTTCAATAAAGTACCACTACAGTAATTTATTCTAAAGAAAGAAGTCTCAGCCTACATTGACGAAGTCGACCATGGACGGGTCAGGTGACTGTAGGGAGACTTCATGTAAAAGCTGTTCAGTCAGCTGGGCTGGGTCCAGTCCGCTGCCTTCTCCGGAAGGGGGGTCTGACAACAGACGGTCCAATGCCTGAGGGGAGGGGCGGTTCCCCCGGAAGCATAAACTAAAACGGTTGCATTCTCTGCACCGTTTGGTCTCAAGCTCTTCTTTGGCCCGTAGGTCGAGAAAGAGAAGGCATCACTCGAGGTCACCCTCTGATATGTCTGCGCGTCGACGGTTGGTCATTGGGGCCAGTTGCCGGTCTCCTCTTTCAGAGTCACCGGTTTCTGGTTGTGGTCGCCGACCTTTTCAACATCGGAGCCCTTCCCCACCTTCTGGTAGGGCTTCCGATGAGCAGTTTCATCAGTGGGCCACTCTGATGGAGCACTGGGCTCGGAGGTTGATCCAGTTGCCTGGCCTGGTCGCCCCGGGGCTCTACGGCTCTTCAGCATCGAGTAGCAATTGCCTTCCTAGTCGTGCGGCGCGCCTTCGCGTGCAACTCCGCTGCCTAGGTGTTTCCTCCCCATGGTTGCGGCGCAGGGGCTGCAACGTGCCTCTATCTCCTGATATTCTTCCTCATTTTCCCTCAAATCCTGGTTTTCGGGTCCTGGTTGGTTTCAGCGCGCTGTCAGCGCTGGCGGGTCACTCGGCGATGTCCTTGGCACCATGTGGGTTTTCGGTGCCGTTGACTTTCTCGGCCCCATCTTCAGCACCATGCGGCTTATCGGCGCCATGCTCTTCTTCGGCACCATCTGCTTTGTAGGCGCCATGTGGCTTTTCAGCGCCGTGTTCTTCGGTGCCGAGGCCTCGCTCTTTGCCTGCCAATCCTCAGTTCCTCTCCTCTCCAAATTCTTTTCCTTCCTCTTTTCCTGCTGATTTTCATTCCTTTCCTGTCCATACAGTCCCTCCTGGACTGTCAGGAGATGATATTGAGCCTGACCCAGATCTTAGACTGGGTGATGATGTGGAAGGAGCAGGTTCTGATCCTGCTGCAGAGCCTGTGGTCGAAGACCTGTCATTTAAGTCTCTGCTGAAAAATTTGAATTCCATTCTTTCTCTCCAGATTATGGACATCAATCCTGGGAAGCTTTTGAGACTCCAGTACCTTCATGATCTTCCTGGACATAAGTCTCCACCACTCATTCACACTAGTGGGATTAGCGCCGGAGGCACTAAGACCCATCGGGAGCAAACTTTTTGCTGGAGGGTCGGTGCGAGAGAGGCAGGCGCCCTTGAGACCTGCGCCCGGGAGCAGCGGCTCGGCGGTAATGACCATCTCGGCGTCGACCCTCCAACCGCCTTCAGTTCCTTTTTTTCCGCCATCGAGTGCGCTTTCAGTGATCGACGTCATCCTTAGTCGAGTCAAACTTCAAACTAGCGCATAGTTTTCAGTTTGTTTTTTTTGTAACTTTATCACGATAAGTAGTATCGCTTAATTTTATTCTATTTTCGTTAAATTTTTTCTAATATTTAAATTTTACTTGAAGAAGTCTCGGCCTACTGGACGGAGTCGACCATGAGCAGGTCAGGTGACGGTAGGGAGACTTCGGATGAAAGCTGTTCAGTCAGCCGGGCTGGGTCCGGTCAGCCTCCTTCTCCTCAGCGGGGTTCCGACAATGGTCAGTCCGATGCCCGGGGGGATGGGCGGTCCCCGCCGGCATAAAATAAACGGTCGATTCTCGCACCGTTCGCCTCGAGCTCTTCTTCGCCCACAGGTCAAAAAAGAAGGCATCACCGAGGTCGCCTTCTGGTATGCTCTCGCGCCCGACGCCGGTTATCGTCTAGTTGCCGGTCTCCTTCTTCGAGTCGCCAACTCCGCAATCGCTGCCCCGACATCGAGTCCCTCCCCGCCTATAGGTAGGACTCCAGATGAGCAGTTTCATCAGTGGGCCGCTCTTAGGAGCAATGGGTTCGGAGGTTGGTTCTTCTGACTGGCTCGGTTGCCTCGGAGCCTCGGCCCTCCGGGATCAGGTAGGGCGGTTGGACCTTCCTAGTCGCGTGGCGCCTCTTCGGTGCCAGCGACCGTGCTTAGGTGTTTCCCTCACATGGCTGCGGCGCAGGGCCTCACCGATGCCCTTATCTCCTGGTTTTTTTCTTCTAGCTTTCCAGGTTCCTGGGCTTTTCCGGCGCCTTCGCAGGGTTGTTGGCTTGTCGGCGCCGCTGTGCCGCTGGGTCTTGCGGCGCCGCCCGCAGCGCTGGGGTCTCAGCGCGCCGCCGGGTATTGCCGTTGATAGGCGGCGCCGTTCGCTGCATCGTTCATGCGCGCCGATCGCAGCGCCGCCCTGGGCGCTACGCGCACGGCGTCGCTGCCACGCCGTGAGCATTGTCGCCCGCGGCACCGCGGGTGCTTGGGCCGCAGGCTCTCGGGCGCCAGGCGCCTCGGTGCCGCCTTCAGCCCATTTTTGCTGCCTCAGCGCCTGCAGCCCTTGGGACTCTCCTTGTTTTTCTGCTATTTCCTCCTCCTCCTAATTTTCACTCCTTTCCTGTCCAAACAGTCCTTTCTGGACCATCAGGAGATGATGTTGAGCCTGACCCAGACCTTCGGTTGGGTGATGAAGTGGAGGAAACAGGATCTTTCTTTTACAGAGCCTGTGGTCGAGGACCTGTCCTTAAGTCTCTGTTGAAGAACCTGGATCCACTCTCCAGACTACAGACATCGATCCTGGGAAGATATTAAGACTCAGTATCTTCATGCTTCGAGATCCCACGGATTTGACCTCCGATCCAGCCTTCCTTCGAGACGCTGTCTCAAATGGTATGGAATAATCCTGCTCTTATTCCCTCAGTGGCTAAATCCATTGATAAGAAGTATTCAGCTCCAAGGATCGTCCCATTTTGGCATCCCAAGCCTTATGGATCCTATTGTAGTCCTGGCAGAGAATGACAAGGTCGTTTTTCCTCAGCTCCACTTCATTAACAAAGAGTCTCGTAAGATTGATACATTAGGTAAGAGAGTCTTTGCTGCCTCCACTCTAAGTATGCGTATTGCCAGTTATCAAGGCTATTTTTCTCAGTATGAGTATATCCTGTGGCACTCTATGAAAAGAATGGTTGAAGCTCTTCCAGATTCGGATTCCAAGTCAGAGCTTCTTCTGACCGTTATTAGAGGTATTGAGTCCAATAACCAACAGGTCAAAGCCGCCATGGACGCTTTTGACACTGCTTCTCGCTCAGCAGCCGCGGGGATTTGTACTCGGCGCCATTCCTGGCTGCGTACTTCTGGCTTCACGAATGATGCTCAGCAGCAGGTGATGGCGCTGCCTTTTGATGGCTCCTTTTTTTGGCCCTCAGGTGGAGCAAGCCTTAGAGGCCACTCAGAAGACTAGATCGGCCATTAAGTTGGCCAGACTCTCCGCCTGCCCTCTCGGGGCATGTGAACAGACGTCAGTTTCATAGTCATCAGTCCTTCGAGGCAGAGGCAGGGGAAGCTTCCATAAAAGCCAACCTGCCCAACCTCAAAAGAAGATGCAGCAGAAAGCGAGGGCCTAAAGCTCCCAGCGCTACCTTATGAGTCGCTGGCCCAAGTTCCATCCACTCTGCCCGAGGTGGAACTCTCCTCCGTGGGAGGTCGCTGATGTACTTCTACAACCAGTGGAAGTCCATAACTCGACAATGGTCCTCGGATAATTCGCGAGGGTTTTCTCTCACTTTGGAAACCCCTAATTGTCCTCCCAGATGACTAACCCAGGTTGTCGGCCTCTCAGTCAGACCTCCTCACCGGAGATCCAGGGCCTTCTGAACAACAGGGCAATAGAACTGGTGCCCCGCATCTGCAAAACACAGGGTTCTCCCCATTACTTTCTGGTTCCAAAGAAATCTGGGGATGCGCCATTCTAGACCTCAGAAAGTTAAACAAATTCCTCCCCAGGAGAAATTCAAGATGATTTCCCTAGGTACCCTGTTACCCTTGCTGCATCAGCACGACTGGCTGGCCTCTCTGATATGCAGGATGCTTACCAGCATATCCTCGTCCACCCGACCCCACCGCAGTTCCTCAGGTTTGTAGCTTTGGGTCAGCATTATCAGTTCAGAGTCCTGCCCTTTGGGCTATCCTCGCGCCACGAGTTTTACAAAGTGTTGTGCAGTTCTCATGGTGCATCTCAGGAAAGTCGGACTCAGTGTTTCCCTACCTGGACGATTGGCTTCTAGCAAGCCCTTCCGGCCAAGGGACTTTGAAGCCGTGCAAACGTACTGCCTTCTCACGTCCATGGGAGTTCTGCTGAATTTGAAAAATCTCAAATGCAACCCTCCCAGAGGCTCCTTTTCATAGGGACGCTTCTAGACACCTCTTCAGCGAAGGCTTTCCTTCCAGAGGACAGAAGACTCGACATCTTGAATGGCCCGTTACATCAGGGAGAACCAATCGGTTACAGCTCTCGATGCAACGATGTTGGGTCTCATGAGCCCCGTCTTCACTGTCCCTCTGGCCCGACTGCACATGAGAACCACCCAATGGATGCTCTCCACTCAGTGGTCCCCACCTCTCACCCCAGTCTTATCCCATCAAGGTGACGGAGCCCTTCAAGGTCTCTCACCTGGTGGTCTCAAGAGAGCAATCTCCTGGAAGGATTCCCTTTGCTCCCGGATCATCAGATCTCCATCACCACAGACGATCGTTAATGGGATGGGAGCTCACTGTCTCTCCTCCACACTCAAGGTGTATGGACTCAGTTCAAACTCATCTCCACATAAATGTCCTGGAGATGAGGCGGTCCTCTATGCGATCCGAGCTCTGAAGGATGTCCTTTGTCACAAGAACATTCTCCTTCAAGCGGACAACAAAGCAGTGATGTATTACATCAACAAGCAAGGCGGTGCTCATTCTTATCCCCTTTGCAGGAAGCAATGAGGGTGTGGGAGTGGTGCTTGGAGCACAAGTCTCTGATTCAAGCGGTTATCTGCCAGGTATACAAAACGACCTAGCAGATCACCTCAGCAGAACGGAGGCAGACCTCACGAGTGGTCTCGATCCAGCCGTAGCTCGGTCCCTGTTCAAAGAGTGGGGACTCCAGACCTGGACCTTTTTGCATCCCCACTCAACGCAAAACTGCCTCTCTTCTGCTCCAGAAATCCAGGGCCTGGCATTTTCTGTCTGGATGCGTTCAGGCTGCGGTGGACAAAACGCTTTCTTTATGCCTTTCCACCGCTTCCTCTAATCCAGAGAGTACTCCTCAAGTTCGAGTCTCAGGGGACCAAGATGATTCTCATTGCTCCTTCCTGGCCTTGGCAACTATGGTTTCCTCTACTCAACAGTATGTTGGCAGCCTCTCCGAGACCACTTCCTTTGCAAATCAGTCTTTTGACTCAGGTTCGTTGGTCCATCCCAACCTGAAATCACTTCACCTTCATGCTTGGCTCCTGAAGAGATAGAAGTAGATCGGTTCACACGTCTCGTAGAGTCTCAGACATCCTTCTGGCTGCTTGAAGCCAGCCACCAAAACGTACGCTTCCAAATGGAAACGTTTTCTCTGTGTGCAAAACTCTCTGGAATCCTTTTCCTGTCCTCCTGGCAAGGTTCTGGAGTATCTTTTGGACCTGTCAAACTTAGGTCTTCAGTACTCCACAGTTAAAGTTCACCTTAGTGCCATCTCAGCGTTCCATGAGCCGGTTTCTTCCTTAACTCTGGCTCAGTTACCTATGGTGAAGAGATTTCTAAGGATTCTCCATACCAGACCCCTGTTAAGCGTCCAGTTGCAGCCTGGGACATTAACCTGGTGCTGGACATGCTCACTGGAAGCCTTCAACCCTTAGCTACCTGTGAGCTAAAATTCTTACCTGAAGACTGCCTTCCTGGTGGTCATTACTCTCAGCCCGAGGGTCTCTGAGATACATGCCCTGGTTACGGACCCTCCGTGATACTGTATTCCATAAAGACAAGGTAGTTCTCCTGACTCATCCTAATTTCTTCCTCAGGTTGTGTCAGAATTCCATCTAAACCAACCTCTGGTACTTCCTTCTACTTCGCTAATTTCCAAAATGAAGGGGAACGAGCTCTTCATTCCTTGGATGTTAAGAGAGCCTTGCGGTTCTATTTAGATAGAACCAAGGATGTTCGCAAGACTCAGCAACTGTTCGTTTCTTTCAGCGACACCCGGCTGGGTCAACCTGTCGCTATTAGATGCATCTCTTCATGGTTAGTGGCATGCCTTCGTCATTGCTATTCCATGGCTCAAGTTAAATTAGAAGGTAGAGTGTACGCTCACTCTACTAGGGCGGTCGTGGCATCCCTAGCGGAAATTGCAATGTTCCAATTGCAGATATATGCAACGCCGCCACCTGGAGCTCAGAGTATACTTCAATTAAGCACTATGCACTGGATGTTCATGCTAGGCTATATTCCGCATTCGGCAGAACTATCCTTAATGGCTTTATCTAGACGCGTGAGCTCTGGCCTCCTCGCCCCTTTGGGGGATTATCAGCTTGGTACTCTCCACTAGTGTGAATGAGTGGTGGAGACTTATGTCCAGGAAGATAGGAAATAGATTTCATAGAATTCTTGATCTTCTGACGAGGTCTCCACCACTCATTCACACGCCCACCCTCCATCCCCCAGCTCACCGCTGTATTGGTCTTCACTCCCTCAAATCTTTAGGCCGTGAGGACTTTTTGCTGACCCTTCTTACATGGGTCATACGGACTATCTTATGTCCGCTTTTTAATGTTGGGTTTACTCTTTCACGTTAGTTGCGCTGCACCTCCTTGGTAAAAAGGTACTGAAGTTGGAGGAATTAGATCGCCGAGATGGTCGTGCCTTTCGGTAGCTGCTTCGCGGCGCGTCTCTCAGCCGACCCTCCAGCAAAAAGTTTGCTCCCGATGGGTCTTAGTGCCTCCGGCGCTAATCCCACTAGTGTGAATGAGTGGTGGAGACTCGTCCAAGAAGATCAAGAATTACGGTAGGTACGTAATTTTCCTTTCCAGACATCCCTATGGATTTAACTCCCCTGGTACAACCCTCCTTTGAGACGCTTCCTCAAATGGTATGGAATAATCCTGCTCTAATCCCTTCTGTGGCTAAATCCATAGATAGGAAATATGCTGCTCCCAAGGATCGACCTATTTTGGCATCCCAAGTCTTTGTGGATCCTATTGTAGTCTTGGCAGAGAATTATAAGGTCGTCCTTCCTCAGACTATTACAGCTCGACCTATAAACAAAGAATCTCGTAAGTTAGATACTTTAGGTAAGACAGTCTTTGCTGCTTCCACCCTAGGTATGTGTAGTGCCAGCTACCAGGGCTATTTCTCTCAATATGAGTATATCCTTTGGCATTCACTCAAACAAATGGTTGAAGCGCTACCGGAGTCGGACACTAATTCAGAGCTTCTTCAAACCATAACCAGGGGTATCGAGTCCAACAACCAGCAGGTTAAAGCAGCTATGGACGCCTTCGATACTGCCTCCCGAGTGGCGGTGGTGGCTATTTGTACCCGCTGTCATTCCTGGCTGCGCACTTCAGGTTTCACGAATGATGCCCAGCAACAGGTCATGGCATTGCCCTTCGATGGTGTGTATCTCTTCGCCCTTCAAGTAGAACAGGCTCTAGAGGTCACACAAAAGACTAGGTCAGCCATTCAATTGGCTCGACCTCCTCCCGCTCCCTATTGAGGGGGTGTTAACAAATGCCAGTTTCATAACCGACAGTCCTTTCAGAGCAAAGGCAGGGGAGGTTTTATAAAAATCAAACCCTCAGCTTCAAAGAAAACCCAGCAGAAGGCGAAGGACCACAGCGCCAGCCTTCTGAGTTTTGCCCACGTCCCACCTCAGCTGCCCGAGGGGACTCTGTGGTGGGAGGTCATCTGACTCAATTCTACAACCAGTGGAAGTCCATAACCTCGGACAAATGGGTCCTCTGGATAATGCGGGGATATTCTCTATTTTTCAGAGAACCTCTGAATCGCTCTCCCAAGCGCAGCCAAAGCTCTCAATTCCTCAGTCAGAACTTCTCGCTTTTGAGATACAAGGTCTTCTGAACAACAGGGCAGGAAGTAGTTCCGCTGGATCCAGCGGAACACAGGGTTCTACTCCCATTACTTTCTAGTTCCAAGAAAACTGGGGCATGCGCTCCATTTTGACCTCAGAAAATTAAACAAATTTCTTCCCAAAGAGAAATTCAAAATGATATCGCTAGGGACCCTGTTACCTTTGCTTCATCAACACGACTGGTTAGCCTCCCTGGGCATGCAGGATGCTTACTAGCATATTCCCATTCACCCAAAGCATCACAAATACCTAAGGTTCATGGCTTTGGGACAGTATTATCAGTTCAGAGTCCTGCCCTTTGGGCTATCCTCGGCGCCGACGAGTTTTTACAAAGTGTTGTGCAATTCTTGCAGCGCATCTCAAAAAAATTGGAATACAAGTGTTCCCATATCTGGACAATTGGCTTCTAGCAAGTCCTTCCAGGCAGAGAACTCTAGACGTCGTAGCCACGGCTTCACACTTTCTCATGTCCATAGGAGTCCTGCTAAACCTCAAAAAATTGCAGCTGCAGCCCTCCCAGAGGCTCCTTTTCATAGGAACTCTTCTGGACACCTCCTGTGTGAAAGCATTTCTTCCAAAGGACAGGAGGAGCGATATCCTACAGATGGCCCAATACATCGGAGAGAATAGCTCGGTTCCAGCTATCTCGATGCAACAGATGCTAGGTCTCATGGCATCCTCGGTGTTCACTGTACCCCCAGCACGCCTTCACATGAGAACCTCTCAATGGATGCTCAGTACTCAGTAGTCCCCGACCACTCACCTTCAGTTCTTTCTCATCAAGGTGACAGAACCTCTGAAGAGATCACTCACCTGGTGGTCGCAAGAGGACAATCTTCTGGAAGGGTATCCCTTTGCTCCTCTGGATCATCAGATTTCCATTACCACGGACGTGTCCCTGATGGGGTGGGGAGCTCAGTGTCAGACTCTCCACACTCAAGGTACGTGGACTCAGCACTAGTCCCAGCTTCACATAAATGTCTTAGAAATGAGAGCCATCCTTTCTGCAGTCTGGGCTTTGAAGGACATTCTCTGTCACAAGAACATTCTCCTTCAAATGGACAACAAAGCAGTGATGTATTACATCAACAAATAGCGCGGTGCTCACTCTTACCCCTTATGCAGGGAAGCGATGCGGGTGTGGGAACGGTGCTAGGAGCACAAGACTCTAATTCATGAGGTCTACCTGCCGGGGGTGCAAAACGAACTGGCAGACCGTCTCAGCAGAACAGAGACAGATCCTCACAAATGGTCTCTCGACTCAGCCATGGTATAGTCACTATTCGCAGAGTTGGGAACTCCAGACCTGGACCTTTTTGCATCCCCACTCAACACAGAACTGCCTCCCTTCTGTTCTAGAAATCCAGGGCCTGGCATTTTCTGTCAGGATGCGTTCAGGCTGCAGTGGACAAAATGCTTTCTATACGCCTTTCCGCCTCTTCCTCTAATTCAGAGTACTTTTCAAGTTCAAGTCCCAGGGGGACAAAATCATCCTCATTGCTTCCTTGTGGCCTCGACAGATATGGTTTCCATTACTCAACAGTATGTCAGAAACCTCTCCGAAACC
Organism: Neoceratodus forsteri; assembly: GCA_016271365.2. Classification (NCBI taxonomy): domain Eukaryota; kingdom Metazoa; phylum Chordata; order Ceratodontiformes; family Ceratodontidae; genus Neoceratodus; species Neoceratodus forsteri. The sequence goes on along the minus strand of CM028131.1, from coordinate 1,628,650,778 downwards.
GCTTCCCCTTCAGACGAACCTTCTGACTCAGGGGCCTGTGTTCCATCCCAATCTGAGATCGCTTCACCTTCATGCTTGGCTCCTGAAGAGATAGAAGTGAACAGGTTCAATGTCTCTCGCTGAGTTTCAGATATTCTTCTGGCTGCGCGCAAGCCAGCCACTAGGAAAACTTACACAACCAAATGGAAGTGTTTTTCGCTCTGTGTGCAAAATCCTCTTTGAATCCTTTTTTCTGCCTACCAGATAAAGTTCTAGCATACCTTTTGGACCTCTCAAATTCAGGTCTACAATACTCTACTGTCAAAGTTCATCTTTGTGCCATTTCAGCTTATCATGCCAGTACTTTCCTTGTCACTGGCTCAGTTACCTGTAGTTAAGAGGTTTCTTAAGGGAATTCTACATACCAGACCGCCTATCAGACGTCCAGTCACAGCCTGGAACATTAATCTTGTGCTAGACGTGCTCACTCGAAAACCTTTCGAGCCTCTAGCTACCTGTGAGTTAAAATTTCTCACTTGGAAAATGGCCTTCCTAGTGGCCATTACTTCGGCCCGCAGGGTCTCTGAGATACATGCCTTGGTCACAGACCCTCCGTATACTGTGTTTCATAAAGACAAAGTAGTTCTTAGGACCCATCCTAAGTTTCTCCCTAAGGTTGTTTCAGAATTCCATCTAAACCAACCTTTGGTCCTTCCTTCCTACTTACTTTGAGAACTTCCAAAATGAAGGAGAGCGTTCTCTTCATTCCTTGGACGTCAAAAGAGCTTTGCATTTCTATTTAGATAGAACAAAAGATTTTCGCAAAGCTCAACAACTGTTTGTTTACTTCAGCGAGACCCGGCTGAGTCAATCTGTTGCTATCAGATGTATTTCAGCATGGCTGGTGGCATGCCTTCGCCACTGTTATTCCATGGCACAGGTTAAGCTGGAGGGCAGAGGGTACGCTCACTCTACTAGAGTGGTCGTGGCATCCCTAGCGGAAATCCACAACGTACCCATTGCAGATATTTGCAATGCGCCACCTGGAGCTCAGTGCATACTTTCGTCAAACACTATGCCCTGGATGTCCATGACAGACGACATCTTTCTTTTGGCAGGACCATCCTTAATGGACTTCTGTCCTAAAATTGTAAGCTCTTGGTCTCTCCTGCCGCCCTCTCGGGGGATTATTAGCTCGGTACTCTCCCATTAGTGTGAATGAGTGGTGGAGACTTTATGTCCAGGAAGATATGGAAATTACGTACCTAACATAATTCTTGATCTTCTTGGACGAGTCTCCACCACTCATTCACATTCCCACCCACCATCCCCCGAACTCACCTCTGTTGTTGGTCTTCACTCGCTCAATTTTACACTGTGAAGACTTCCTTTTTGACCCTTCTTATATGGGTCTTCCAAACTATCTTATGTCTGGTTTTTAGTTAGGCTATCCTTCTCGGTTAGTTACGCTGCACCTCCTTGGGGAAAAAAAGGTACTGAGGTGGTTGGAGGCTCGACGCCAAGATAGTCATTACCGCACGAACTGAGGCTCGCGGTCCTGCTCCTCGTGGCTCCATCTCTGGCGCCGACCCTCTAGCAAAAAGTTTGCTCCCGCTGGGTCCTAGTGCCTCCGGCGCAGATCCCATTAGTGTGAATGAGTGGTGGAGACTCGTCCAAGAAGATCAAGAATTACGGTTGGTATGTAATTTCCATTTCCCAGTCTCGGTCTGGGACCTGGCGACATTTGGCCTCGAGTTCTTTTTCTTCCTGTAGGAGAAAGAAGAGGCAGTACTGCACAAGGTCGCCCTCTGGTACATCTGCTAAGAGGTCTTCGGTTGTGAAGGGTGGAACCATCTCGACCCCTCCTGGGTCCCCAGTGGTCGTTGTTAGTGGCTGGGAATCTCTTCATTGGAGCCCCTCTCTGTCCTCTGATGGGATTTCTGGTGGGCAGTTTCACCACTGGGCCGCTCTTATGGAGCAGTGGGTACAGCATCTGTCTCATCGGCCCTTGCCTGAGGACCTGATTCTGGGGCATTTGGGACGTGGGACTTCCAAGTCAGGGCCAGGCTGATTGGGACAGGGTGGTGTGCATCCAGCCGGCACAGAGACTTTCTCCTGCATCAAGCACCACTGGCGCTGGTTCCATGTCCCCGCACCAAATTTCCACACGGGTTGGCACAGGTACCATTTTCTTCCCCTTTCCTCTAGGTCTGATAGGGGTCTGGAGATGTCGGCACCATGTGTGGCGTTGTGTCCTGCGGCACTGCATGTGGCATTGACCTCTTCGGTGCCTGTTGCGGCATCGAAGGGTTCGTTGGCACCGCGTGCGGTCCAGGCTTTGGTGCTGCATGCTGAGACAGCTTTGGCGCTGCATACAGCATTCCCTTCGGTGTTGTGTGCGGTGCTGGTTTCAGTGCTGTGTGCAGCACTGGCTTCAGTGCCACATCCGGTGTCGGCCTCGCTGCCAGGTACTTTGGTGCTGCATGCAGTGCCGACTTCATTGCCAGTACAGGTCCCGATAACTCCTGTGTAACCCTCGCCTGGTCCAGGCCTCGGTTTAGCAGGATTTGCCCCGACATCTCAGGGCTGGAGGATGACGACAATGAGTCTGATCCTGATCCGATTCTATCGGACGATGACAGATGACTCAGGCAGTGACCTGGAAAGCAAGAGGATCCATCTTTCCAGTTTTTCCTCAGAAATGTAGGATCGGCTCTGGCTCTTCAGACCTCTGAGGTGGACCCAGGGAAACTTCTACGTCTCCAGTATCTTCACAGTCCTATCATTCCTATGGACTTCACGCCCCATGTCCTACCATCCTTTGAAACCATGTCAGAGATGGTGTGGGCCAAAACGCGGATTATCCCATCTGTGGCTAAAGCTGCGAACAGGAAATAAGCTCCACCTAAGGACAGACCCTTCCTGGCATCACAGCCCTTTGCGGATGCCTTGGTAGTGCTTGCAGAGAATGATATGGTTGTCTTCCCTCAGGGGACCTTGACACAACCTATCAATAAAGAGTCTCGCAAGGCTGATACGTTAGGGAAACACGTTTTTGCAACTGCAACCTTAGGGATGCGTATTGCTAGCTATCAGGGTCATTTCTCTCAATACAAGTACACCCTGTGGAACTACCTTAAGGAGGTAGTTGAGAACCTCCCAGAATCGGAGGTCAATTTGGGGCTTCTCCAAGTGATTACCGGGGGCATAGAATCCAACAACCATACGTTGCAGGCTGCTATGGATGCCTATGATGTTGCAGCAAGGGCAGCGGCTGCGTGAATCTGCATCAGGTGGCACTCCTGGCTCAGAAGGTCAAGCTTCTCACCCGAGGATCAGCAACAGGTGATGAATGTCCCCTTTGATGGGGCTTACTTGTTTGTCTCTGAAGTGTAACAAGCATTGGAGGCTGCTCAGATAACCAGGACTGCCATTAAAACAGCCAGGCCAGCTCCTGTGGCCTCTCAAAGGAACAGTAACCATTGACAGTTTCGGAACAGGCAGTCCTTTTGAGGCAAAGGCTGAGGAACCTTTAATAGAAACCAAGCTCCCAGCCGCAAAAGAAAACAGCAAAATTCACAGGGCCTGAAAGCACCCAGTTCCACCCTCTGAAAACCCGGCCAAGGTCCCAACTCACCTGCCCAAGGTGGATACTGCTACAGCAGTGGGAGGCCATCTGACTCAGTTTTACAATGAGTGGAAATCTATCACAATGGACAAATGGGTCCCCAGGATTATTCAAGAGGGATACTCTTTCGAATTTGCAGAGATCCCCCCGGATCTTCCACCCAAGCGGCAGCACAGTCAGTCTACCGCTCAGTCTAACCTTCTTACTTCCAAGATACAGGGCCTTCTGAAAAACAAGGCAGTAGAAGTGGTTCCACAGGCAGAATGGAACAATGGAACATGTAGTTCTACTGCCATTACTTCCTGGTTCCAAATAAAATGGGCGGCATGTGCCCAGTTCTCAACCTCAGAAAGTTGAACAAATACCTGTTCAGGGAGAAGTTCAAGATGATCTCCCTAGGAACATTACTTCCGCTGATTCATCAGTATGACTGGTTGGCATCCCTGGACATGCAGGATGCCTACCAGCACGTCCCAGTGCACCCAAGTCACCACAAGTACCTCTACTTTGTGGCTCTGGGTCAGCACTACGAGTTCAGAGTCCTGCCCTTTGGGCTGTCCTCAGCTCCTCGAGTCTTTAAAAGTGCTTCGCTGTTCTTGCCGCGCACCTCAGAAAACTCGGCATTCAAGTGTACCCATACCTGGATGATTGGCTCCTAGCGAGCTCATCCAGGCAGGAGACACAGGAAGCAGTTGTCACAGCTTCTCAGTTCCTTCCTTACTTCCATGGGGGTGCTACTGAATCTGGAAAAATCCCAGCTTCAGCCCTCCCAGCAGCTCCTCTTCATAGGAACCCTCCTGGGCATGGACTTTCTTTCCAGAGAACAAAAGAAATGATATTCTCTAGATGGCTCACTACATCAGGGGGAACAACTTGGTTCAAGCACTGTCCATGCAGTGGATGTTGGGTCTCATGGCATCATCATCTTCACGGAGCCTCTAGCCCGGCTGCACATGAGGACCACACAGTGGATGCTCAGCACTCAGTGGTCACCAACCACACACCCGCAGTCCTTCTGCATAAAAGTGACTGAGCATCTGACAAGATCGCTTGCATGGTGGACACAGAAAGACAAGTTTATTCAGGGTCTATCCTTTGCACCACTTGAATCTCAGATCACCATCACCACGGATGCATCTCTGATCGGCTGGGGGGGGGGCTTACTGTCAAGACTTCAACACTCCGGGAGTGTGGAGCCAGGAGGTGTCCCATTTACACATAAATGTCTTAGAGATGAGAGCTGTCCTGTATGCTGTCCGAGCCCTGAAGGACGTCCTCTGTCACAAAGTAATTCTCCTTCAGATGGACAACAAGGCAGTGGTGTATTACATCAACAAGCAGGGTGGAGTGCACTCATACTGTCTGTGCCGGGAAGTCACGAGGGTGTGGGAGTGGTGCCTTGAGCACGATGCCTTGATTCAGGCAGTCTAAGTGCCAGGAATTCAGAATGACCTGGCGGATCACCTCAGCAAGACAGAGGCAGATCCACACGAGTGTTTGCTCGCTTCAGATGTCATGCAATTGCTATTCGACAAGTGGGACAGTCCGGACCTGGACCTTTTTGCATCACCACTCAATGCAAAACTGCCTCTATTCTGTTCCAGAAATCCAGAACCTTGCATTTTCTATCAGGATGCATTCAGACTGCAGTGGGCAAGACACTTTCTGTACACATTTCTTCCTCTTCCTTTAATTCAGAGTAATTCAGAGGGTGCTTCTCAAACTGGAGGCACAAGGGGGCAGGACGATTCTCATCGCCTCATTCTGGCCTCGACAGATATGGTTTTCGTTGATCAACAGGTTGTCAGAAGTTCCTCCGAGGCAACTTCCTTTATGAAGAGATCTACTGACACAGGGACCCCTGGTCTATCCCAACCTGTGTTCCCTTCATTGCCATGCCTGACTCCTGTGGAGGTAAAAGTGGGTAAGTTTAAGATCTCTCAAAGAATCTCAGAAATTCTCTTAGCAGCACGTAAGCCCTCCACTAGCAAAACTTACATGGCGAAGTGTAGGTGATTTTCCATTTGGTGCGCAAAGTCCACACTGGACCCATTTTGTTGCCCACAGAATAAAGTGTTGGAGTATCTCTTAGACCTGTCAAATGCAGGCCTGCAATACTCGACAGTGAAGGTATAGCTTTGCGTGATTTCCGCCTACCATGAGCCAGTGCAGAACATGTTGCTGGCTCAGTTACCTCTAGTCAAGAGATTCCTCAAGGGCATCCTACACACTAGACCTTGTGTTAGACATGCTCACCTGTAAGCCCTTTGAGCCTCTAGCCACCTGCAGCTTGAAGTTTCTGACCTGGAAGGCTGCCTTCCTGGTGGCCATCACGTCTGCTCGCTGAGTCTCTGAAATACGTGCTTTGGTCACAGACCCTCTTTACACTGTATTTCACAAGGACAAAGTGGTGCTTCAGACTTGCCCGAAATTCCTACCTAAGGTGGTTTCGGAATTTCACCTTAATCAGCCATTGGTTCTTCCTGCCTATTTTGCCAACTTCCAGAATGAATGGGAAATGCACCCTTTACTCTTTGGATGTCAAAAGGGCTCTGCAATTCTACATCAAAAGAACTAAGAGATTTGCAGATCTAAGCAACTTTTCGTATGTTTCAGCATGGCCCAGCTGGGTTAGCCTGCTGCCATTAGATGCATTTCTGCATGGTTGGCGGCATGTCTTCATCACTGCTACACAGTGGCCCAGGTCAAGTTGGAAGGCCGGGTTTACGCCCACTCTACCAGAGCAGTTGCGGCATCTCTGGTGGAGATTCGTAATGTACCCATTGCAGATATTTGCAAAGTGGCAACTTGGAGCTTGGTACACACCTTTGTGAAGCGTGACACTCTGGATGTCCACGCCATACAGCACACTTCCTTCGGCAGGACAATCCTTAATGGACTAATGTCCTGAGTAAGCTCTGTCTCCTGCCACCCTGCTCGGGGGGTTGGTTTTTAGCTCGGTACTCTCCCATTAGTGTGAATGAGTGGTGAAGACTTTTAGTCCAGAAGATATGGAAATTATGCACCTACCGTAATTCTTGATCTTCTTGGACAAAGTCTCCACCACTCCTTCACACGCACACACCCATCATCCCCCGAGCTCACTCATCCTCTTTCTGGTCTTCGCTCCCTTGTTGGCTTAGGCTGTGAAGATGTTGTTGGGTTGACCCTTCTTATGTGGGTCATCCGGGCTATCTTATGCCCGGATTAGATTAGTTTCCTAGGTTAGTTTCCCCTGCACCTCCTTGGTCAAAAAGGTACTGAGGCGGTTGGAAGGTCGACGCTGAGATAGCCTATATGGGTGCAAGGCAGTCTCGCTGTGCCCCGCATGCGTGGTCCTGTCTCAGCAGCGGCCCTCCTGAAGATGTTTGGCTCCCACTGGGTCCTAGCACCTCCAGCGTAGTCCCATTAGTGTGAAAGAGTGGTGGAGACTTCGTCCAAGAAAATCAAGAATTACGGTAGGTATGTAATTTTCATTTATTGCCTGCCTCAAAAGTTGGGATACTGCTTTCATCCTCAGACAAGGCAGCACCGCCATTCCTAAACCATTCAAGATCACCTCTCCCTTCATCTCCATCTATCTACTCTCCACCTCAGCTCCCTCTCCACTCCCATGCATCATCTAAACTCACTCCTAGAGTCTCCTTGCCATACCCTTTCTTCTCTTTGACCCCACATCTCCTGCAGTGACCCTTTCAGCACTGTGTTCCCTTAAGCCTACAAAATGTAACAGCTCTGAAAGTCTTGACTGCAAGCTCCTCAACTCATCATTTCCCACTATTGATCTTCCTATCGCTGCTCTCCTCTGTCTCTCCTGCTACACTGGTAAGGTTCCTGATGCTTGGAAAACAGCTAAGGCCCTTCCTCTACATACAGGTGGTGACCTCTCCCCTCCTCACCTACTATCTGTTCTCCCTTACTCCTGCACTGGCTAAGGTTCAGGAACAATGTGTGCTCTTCCAGCTCTCTGTCTTCCTTGACTCCACCTCCATCCTTAGTCTTTTCCAGTCTGTTTTCTAGAAAACACACTCCACAGTCTCCTCCTTCCTGAGACTTACTGGCTTCATTCTGAAGGGAATGGAAAAGGACTTGATCACCTCTTTAATCTCTGTTGACCTCAGCAACGCCTTCTTCACGTTTGTGTGACCCATTCTCATTGACGAACTTTGTAGAGCTGGTCTCTCTGAACTCTCGGTTAATGGCCTTGTAGAAGATATGTAAGCATTAATCCCTGAGAAAGGAGGCATTTACTAGTAATTAATGCATGGTTGAGGGGGTGTTGGATTGCCTGTATGATCCCCTAGCCCTGGCAGAGGACATCCTCTCCCTGAGAGGCGTTTGGCCCCTTTACCTCTGCCTTCCACTCCCCTTCTCCCAGGTCACTCTGGTCCTACGGGGCCTCTAACCTGGGCGCAGTTTAGAGCTGTGGTTGCTCATTTCCCAGCATATGTCAGATCCATGGACGAGCAGGTGTTTCACCACTCACCCCTGGGGCAGCTGGATTCTGACTCCTCTGACTCGTCGGCCTCCTTGTCTTCCTCACATGAGGGAGAGGATCCTTCTGTCCACCTATCCTCGGACGCTGTTCAGACCTCCTATCAGTGTTTCCTTTTGAGGTTGGTCAACGAGCTCCACATTTCGTGATTGGCAAGGCGCATTCCTTTTTTTTTTTTGTTTTGTAATTCATAATTTTATTGAATTCAGTTTTTAATAATAAAACTGCTGAAGTTGACCATATATGTACAAGAAAATGTTATTACAGTATCTCCAGCATAACTTATACAATATACAGTATAACTTTGCACAATAACGCATGTAACATCAACCTTAAGTATAGTACATTATAAAATATAAGTCTTTATATACTGTGTGAGAAAGAAAAAAAAAAGAGAAACAGACCCTGTAAGTATTAAATAATTTATAGACAAAAATTGCTCTAAATAAAATCCTATAAAAAATAAGCTTCTTGAAAGGCACAATTGACATATTTGAATTTTATACATATAAGATACTCAAGAATGGTTCCCAGATTTCTATGAATGAGTCCAAGCGTTGTATGTTTACATAAGATAGCCTCTCATAGCAAGACGCAATCCTGAGTGGGCGACGTGTGCTTTTTTAAGTGAATACAGTTCAGGCAGCCTGGTGGTGCCTGTCTGGCTCTATCCTTTCAGGAGGCATCGTACTGCGCTTGGCAGCATCCATCAGTCCCCTCCCCAGCCACGATGGACTGCCGGCACAGGTATTGCACACCCCAGGGATCTCCAGGAGACCTACCTCACCCCTCTTCAGGCATGAATTCAAGGCCATTGTTTTTCGTTTTACTGAAAATCCGTAAAATTCGGAATTAGGGCTGCCTGAAAACTGGTAAAATGAAGATTTCATGGAATCTGGCATTTTCTATCAGATCAGTAAATCTATAAAAAGTGTGTTTTTCTTTTAATTCCTTTCTGTACTATTTTCGGTTTGCTTTATTTAATGCTCTGTATATTAAGCCTTCTTTAATTCTGATTATTTATGCACATACTAAAAAAATGATAACAAAATCCCGGTAAAATCCGGAAATTAGAGTAAGAATCACCGGTGAAATTCCGGAATCTTAAGTCTTGAAAACGGAATTTAATTGTTTTAATCACCGTAAATCAGTGGCCTTGGGCATGATGCTCCTGGACACTCCCTCCGGGCATAGAAGCAAGACCGGCCCCTGGATGTGGACTCCGAGGAGTTCAACTTCTGGGGGAGGAGAGTCTTTTCCTCGGTGCATCTCTCTCTCTCTCCATTGCAAGACATCAGGCCCATCATATTGCCTACAACAGGCACATATTGTCTTTGCTAGGACAAATCCTAGCATCTATGCCTGATATGGAGGCAGCCAGACAAGCCATTGCCCTCTGCACGTGGCCTGGATCATGCAAGGCACCAAGCAAAGGGCATCATATGACGCCAGTGAGGTGGCGTCCAGGCTAGTGGGGACAGCGATCTGCGTCAGGCGGACCACATGGCTTCGTCTTTCCTGGTTTTCACCCATGGCCTGGCGTAGGATGATTGCCTCCTTCCTCCGGAGAACCCACCTTTTTTCCCGCAGAGTGAGGCTGGAACTTCAGGGGCAACTTTCATCTCCCAAGCAGAGGGAGACCCCACCTCACCCTGATCAGTTCCAGGGCTAACTAGACCTGTAAGGGTTTCCCCCCTCCTGTGTCTGTCCCACAGGAGGCTCAGGGACATTCCTCCCTCAGGGTGGTACGAGGTCCCCTTCGGGGGGCTTGATAATCACTCACCAGTGATGAATGGTGAAGACTGACACAGATATGGAAATTGCGTCCCTACCATAATTCTTGATCTGTCTGTGTATCTTCACCATTCATCACTGCTTCCCACCCTCCTTCCCCTCTTGGACCTCAGTTTCTGGGCAGTGCCTCCTCCCTGCTTGCCTTCCTTGCAATTGAGGCCAATTGTGGGCAAAGTCCCACGGTACCTCCGGGTTTCCTGCCACTTCTCTGAATCATCAGGGATCTGCCATTGGTGGGAGGACAAACAGGGGTGCTTGCCTTTCCTATTGAGTGCTCTCCTGGACCCTCTTCTCACATTCCTGGAGGGGACTCCATTGCTTCGGGTGATTATTGTCTTCATCTGGGGGACAGGTTGCCTTTTCCAGCCATTGGCTTGTGGAGCCTTCGCCAGGATGTAATAGGAGTGGGAGTGCCCTGGGGTCCACTAGTCCCCCCCCTTCAGGAGCTGTGCCTCCTTCCTTTCCATTTCCAGCTCAGTTCTCCTGGGCAGAGTCCTCCTCTAAACCAGCACGGATGTGTCTATAAAAAAAAAAAAAAGTCTTCAGACATCCTCTTATCTTCTGGCTTCGGTCCGGAGAGAGCGGCATCCATCTCTAAATCCTCTTGTGAGGAGTCTTTCTGCAGGGGGGACTCTGTAGTGGGGTGGGTTCTATCCCTACTCCGGGGTAGTGTAGGGACAGGAGTGGGGGACCCTTACTACCCGTTCCTCTTTTTATCTCTAGGGGAGAGGGCGTTTAGCCAGGTCAGGCTGAACCAATCTTGGTTGGCTTTTCTTTACCCTTCTCAAACCCCGGGGTGTCTCTGTTCTGTGCTCCTTCCTTGGGGCAGGATAAACTTCAGAGGTTAAAGCGTAACTTAGACAGTAGGGCCCCTCTCCCTTCAGTCTCAGAGAGGCCTTTGGCCTCTGACAGGTCAGCAGGGGGTCTCCCATCTCCTCTCTCTCTCTCTCTCTCTCTCATCCTCTTCTTCTTCATTTCCTTTCTCACTCTCCCTCCCTTACTCCATCCTGCCCCCTTTTTCGCCTACCCAGAGGCTGGGGCCCCCTGTCCCAGGCCCCTAGGTTCGCCCTTCTGTCCTCTTGGCCAGCATTATCTCTTTTTCTGTTTATATCCTTCCTTTGTCTATCTTTCAGACTCCCTTGCCCTGCCCTTTTTCTTCTCTGTTCTTGATTTCACTCGCTGGCTTGTAGAACTGGGGTGGAGGAGTCGGTGTGGGATACTGGCCAACCCAGCAGGCGCCACGCAGTGCGTCGGCCTCAAGGGCGGAACGGTCCATGGTACCGGCTCCTCCCGTTTTAGAAAAAAAAATGCTCCCGTGGGGTCTGGCTCTGGCCAGAACCCACCAGTGATGAATGGTGAAGATACACAAAAAGATAAAGAATTACAGTAGGTACGCAATTTTCATATTTAGTTACCTTGTATTGCAAAACTTTTCCATTATTTTGTATTACTTTGTGCTCACTGTTCTCTTTTGTATTACACTGTCCCCATCCCCCAGAATGTACCTGGAAACAAATTGCCTTCATTTCAGTGCACTCTCCTAGACAAAAATTTGAATGAATGAATCAATCAATCAATATGTTCCAGTACTATACCCTAAACAGGTGTTTAAGTGGAGAGTTCAAAACTAAGAACAGTAACATGGTGAACAATGTACTGCCAGCCACTAGATGTGTTGTCATCTCCTCTCCTGAACACTAAGTAGTGAACCCTCTGTGATCAATATCACATAGTTAACCACTAGCAGGAATTCTTCTGAGCACTCAAGCTTTGAGCTTCCTATCTCATATGCTTTTCTTTCTCTTTCAGATTATTAACCTGTTTGTTGCTGTAATTATGGATAATTTTGACTATCTGACACGTGATTGGTCTATTTTGGGACCCCACCATCTAGACGAGTTCAAGAGGATCTGGGCAGAATATGATCCTGAGGCAAAGTAAGTGTCAACCACAAATGAATTTAGGGATTTGCTGGTGTATATCCCTGAACATATTAGGAGCACTGTTGCTAGTATATGCATTAGGAACAGTATAAATAAATTAACAATGAAAGTGGCCTGAAGCACCTTAAGTACAACAGAGGGTGGAGCCAAGCCTGCAAACACCACAGGTACAACTGACGATGCAGCAAAGCTAGCAAATATCACAGGTTGGTTGGGTGATGGATCCAGGCCTGGAATGCAACAAGTAAAACATGACAAAGGCAAACATACAAATAAGCCAAGTGATTTGGTGAGGAAGCCAGGACTGGAACACTACGGGTACAGTAGACATGGAATCAGGCATTCACCACCTCAGTAGAAGAACACCACACAGATCAGGCAGTTTCTCAAATAAAAGTAATTTTAGTGACATAAAACCAGGGGTGTGGGCTAACACTACCTGTACATGCCTGCCTAAAGCGTTTTGGAATATCTGTCCTTTGTCAAAGGCTGGGGCATAAAACATACAGCACCATTAAATAGTACTAACACCATGCTCTCACTATGACAAGGCAGACACAAATTCAGATTCATTGGATAAATAAAGCCGAGGACTGGAGCTTTTTTTTCTCAAACCTAATTATCAGGGGTAATACCTCTTTCTAACCCCAGTAATGCTCAGGATATTCATAACTTTGTGCAGTCAGCCTGGTGGGTTGGACTGCCCAGAGAGATGGAACACATGGAAATGATGGAATTCTTTGCACGTGAGCATCTTTCAAATACTGCCTCTAACAACTGTAGTGTTCTAACCCCTTTAGATTTTTCTCTCCACCTGAAAGCCTGGTCGCTCAGAGTCTCTGTCGCCCTCTTTCGCGTGAAGAAAGATAAAAAAAATCATCAAAACCATAAGTATACTTAATTTCTTTTACTGCCTATACTGATTGTCAGTTTAGATCTAGTTTATTATTAAAGTAGAAGTTTTTTCTCGGTTCCTCGCGGTTCGGCATAACCGTGAGGGATCCGGGTTAGCTTACTTTAATTTGGGTTCTCTGACTAAAGAACCAATATTATTTTCGCTAAATTTTGGTCCTTACAAACTTTATTTGTAACCGTCTTTTATTGGTTACAGAACCGCTGAACCGGTTCATATTTCATCTCCCTGCTCGGTTCCTCCAGTTCCTTATCGGTTCCAGAACCGACTGCAAAAAGAAAATATATATATATATATAAGCTGTTTAAATAACTGTAACAGTATCTATTATTTAGCGGCTGGTGTTTTTCCTCTTTGTTCCTCACCATGGCAGAGAAACCTAAGAAGAGAACCGGGAGCCGGGTTTAAAACTGTTTAAAGTGTGGAGATGGGTTTACAGGCAGACAAGCACACCTTATGTGTAGCTTGTCTGGGTTTCAGCTATCTGGACCAGGAATGTGAGATATATAAAACTTTTCCAGATAAAACTCTGGAAAAGCGCCTTGAACGGCTCAATAAAAAGTTTCCTAGGGGTCCCTCGGTCTCTGACCAACTGACACCCCAGTCTGTTGTGGCTGAACTCACAAGTGCTACTACCCCTGCCCCTGATACAGGCAAAAAAGGGGCAAAAAGATGAAAAGAAACGGCTGACTCTCCAGTTCCCTCAAAGAAAACAGAAACTTAAACATTCAGAACCCTCTCCTGTTAACCTAGGGACTTCTGTGCAGGTGTCTGCAATGCCTTCAGCTCAAGAGATAGATCAAACATTCAAAATTATTCAGGCTCTGCAGAGCATCATCCCTCAGCCTCCTGCCCCTCACAGGGTCCCCAGGTTGCTAGTACTGTGTTGGCCTCTGCACCGGAGCAACTGTTTTTTGAAGAGGATGATGAGCCTTATGAGGAGGACGAACCTATTCCTCCAGAGGTGTCCCCTGAGCAGGATTTTGGCTCGCCTCCCAGGGTGTCTGAGGATTTTTCCTCACACTTTTCCTTTGTAAGGAAAATGGCAGATGCCTTAGATATCGCCACAACAGAGCAAGTGGAGGATGAGGAGGAAATTGAGTACCTTAGTATGATGGGTTTAACACCCACAAAGGTCCTCCTCCGCCCAGTATATAATTTTTTTAAGAAGGATGCTATGAAGCTCCTGCAGACCCCTAATTCTATTCCTCCAATCGACAGGAGAATAGACAAAAAGTACCAGTTGGATAGGGAGGGAGCTGACTTCCTCTTCTCCCATCCTGACCATCAAGGGTTAATACAACAGGCAGCCTGTGATAAAGGTAAGGTCCCTCTGTCCTCACATCCACTGGACAAGGACTCCAGAAAATTGGACAGTATGGCCAAAAAAGGCTATTTGTCAGCCTCACTGGCCATGAAACAGGCTACTTTCCAAGCTTATGCTGCCCAGTATCAGAAATCCCTGTAGCAGTCGGTACTGGCAATGTCCATAAAAGCCACCTCACCCTTGTCAGATGACCTGGCTGAAACTGCCAGGTCTGGGCTAGAGGCGGCTAAGTACCAGTTCCAGATGGCTGCTGATTTGAATGACACTGCAGCCAGATGGATGGCTAACACAGTGGCTCAGAGGAGGTTTGCTTTGCTTAGGGCTTCAAACCTCACTCAGGATACCCAATCGAAGGCCCTGGATTTTTCATTAGAAGAAAATTCTCTGTTTGGGGAATCCACAGTGGCCTATATGAAGAAGGTGGATGAATAAAAGGCTACTTATAGAAGCAACTCTGCCAGAGACAGAGCTTCTTCATCCGCCAGGCCCTATGAAAGGGGGGGGCAGAGGTCGCTCTTTCATGACAAGACCTTTTTTCCAGCCAATAGCCATGCCCCAATACCAGCAGTACCCCCAACAGAGCTACTGTAGGGGTAGGGGTAGAAGGGGCTCTAGGCGAGGGTCTTAGGCACAACCTCAGCCCCAGCCTAAACAGAACCCCTGAGATGCAGACCGCCTCCTCCCTACCTGTCGGAGGCAGACTGTCCCATTTCCTCCACCTTTGGTCAACCATCACCACAGACAAGTGGGTGTTGGAGGTAGTGGGCAAAGGTTTGTCTCTGGACTACAGATTTCTTCCTCTAAAAAATTCCAGGGTTTCCATCTCTCCTCTCCTAGCACAAACTTCATTGCTAGAGGCAGAGGTTCAAAAGCTGCTACAGCTCAGAGCAGTGGAACCAGTTCCTACAACCCTGAGAGGAAGAGGTTTTTACTCCAGATACTTCCTAACAACAAAGAAAAATGGGGAGTGGTGGCCAATTTTGGATCTCAGAGCTTTAAACAATCACCTGAAAAAGCCAAAGTTCAAAATGGTAACTTTGGCTCGGATTCTGCCAACAATCCAGAAAGGGGACTGGCTCGCATCTCTGGACTTACAAGATACCTATTTTCACATCCCCATGAAATAATCTTTCAGGAAATATCTCAGATTCAGACTCCCGTCAGGTCATTATCAGTTTGCAACCCTGCCCTTCGGCCTTTCCTCTGCACCAAGGGTGTTTACAAAATGCCTAGCAGCTGTGGTGGCATTTCTTCGAAGACAGGGAGTGACTGTTTTCCCATATCTGGATGACTGGCTGGTGGTGGGCAAATCACCAGAACAGGTCAGAACCTCTCTAAAGCTCACACAGGATATTTTGGAGTCCTTGGGTTTCATAATAAACCAGAAAAAATCTGTCTTAACCCCCTACACAGACTTTACAGTTTATAGGGGCAGAGATCAGTACTCTATAGGCCAGGGCCTTTTTGCCACTGGACAGGGTGCAAAGCCTTCAGGCCATAGCAAATTCCTTCAGGTTGCACAGGCAAAAAACAGCCAGGCAATTCCTGCAGCTCTTGGGTCATATGTCCGCATCCACAGGCACGGTGCAGGGTTCCAGGTTTCACATGAGAGACATCCAGTTTCATCTCAGGAATCATTGGAGTCAGAAAAAAGATCCCTTTTCAAAACTCATTCCAGTGACAAGGGCACTGTTACAAGCCCTTTTGTGGTGGAAAAAGGAATCCAACCTAAGGTAAGGAGTCCCTTTTCAGAAGGAGGATCCTTCACTAGTCCTCACGAGAGATGCATCCCTTCTGGGCTGGGGCGCCCATCTGGGGAGCACACAACTCAGGGTACCTGGACAGAAGCAGAGTCCCTTCAGCATATAAACTTGCTGGAACTCAGAGCAGTGTGGCTGTCACTAAAAGTTTTCTCTACACTGGTGATGGGTAAGGTGGTACAGGTCAGAACAGACAATACCACCACTATGTTCTACATAAACAAGCAGGGAGGCACCAGGTCAGGTCCCCTATGTACAGAAGCCGTGACAATTTGGACTCTGGCGTATTCCCTAAAGGTTTCCTTGCAAGCAATCCATCTGCCAGGAAAGGACAATACCTTGGCAGACACACTGAGTCGAATCAATCAGTCCCATCACGAATGGACACTGAACAAGCAGGTGGTGCTGGTAATTTTCAGGAGGTGGGGCATTCCAGAGATTGACTTGTTCGCATCCAACCAGAACCACCAGTTGCCTCAGTATTGCTGCAGACCACCAGCCCAGGGCACAATCCCTCTGGATTCCCTGGTACTGGACTGGTCAGGCAAGTTTCTTTATGCCTTCCCCCTTTTTCCTCTGGTTTTCAGAGTACTACTGAAGCTCAAATCCCTCTCAGCTTCTCTGATCTTGATAGCTCCAGATTGGCCCAGGCAGCCGTGGTACTCTCTTCCGCTCTCCATGTCAGTGAGCAAACCAATAAGTTTGCCTCTCAGGCACAATCTCCTGACCTCCAATCAGGGAACATTGTTGTACCCAAATCTCAAGTCCCCCCACCTCAAGGCATGGCTCTTGAGGAATTAGAGTATACAGACTTAAACCTTTCTGAAGCTGTATTAACTATCTTGAAAGGTTATAGGAAGCCCTCCACTAAGAAAACGTATTCTGCTAAGTGGAAGAGCTTTTCTTTTTGGTGCTCTGGTAGGAATTTCGCCCCAAATGATGCAGGAGTCTCAGTGGTGTTGGATTATCTGACTCACTTACATTCACAAGGTCTACAACCCAGTTCTCTAACGGTTCATCTTGCAGCAGTCTCTGCATATCTTTCTGCTAGGACAAAGGTGTCAGTAGCATCAGATCCCATTTTCAAAAGATTTTTTAAAGGCCTGATACATTTGCATCCTCCTCACAGGGCACCAGTGCCCGCTTGGGATTTTAATATATGTATAGCCAGATTAATAAGGGCTCCTTTTGAGCCCATGGCTACAGCCCATTTAAAGTATGTTACCTAGAAAACAGTTTTTCTGGTAGCAATTACCTCAGCAAGAAGAATCAGCGAGCTTCAGGCACTCTGTGTTGACCAGGACTACATCTCCTTTCACAGAGATAAGGTAGTCCTCAGAACAGACAATTCCTTCCCAAGGTCGTTTCAGAATTTCATCTGAATCAATCAATCACTCTGCCTGTCTTTTTCACAGACCATACAAGCTCTGGTGAAAGAAGACTCCACAGTCTGGATGTGAAAAGAGCTCTCAGCTATTACATGACAGCTACTAAGGGCCATAGGCAAGACAAAAAACAACTTTTCCTTACATATGGGGATGTCGGAATGTGCAAACCAGCCTCAAAAAGATCCATTTCTCGATGGATTGTCCAGTGTATTCAATTCTGCTACACTAGAGCAGGTAGGGAGCCCCCAGCTGGGCTGAGGGCACACTCGACAAGAGGAACAGCTGCCAGTCTTGCAGCTGCTAGGGAGGTTCCATTATTGGATATTTGTAAGGCAGCTACCTGGAAATCAGTACACACCTTTACAAAGCATTACAACTTGGATGTTTTGTCCAGAAATGATGCCAGGTTTGGCACAGCAGTCCTGCAAAGTCTGTTTCCAAAATAAGTTCTGTGCCCACCTCCAGGGGTACTGCTTGGTAGTTCGCACAAAGTTATGAATATCCTGAGCATTACTGGGGTTAGAAGAAAAAATTACTTACCATAGTAATCTTCTTTCTTCCCAGTGATGCTCAGATATTCATAACTCCCTCCCATCCTCCCCTTCCAGAACTTCAGCCTCTGCACTCCACATGCTAGTGCCACATAGCCATATCCTTCTGGGCACACTTCTCTATACTGAATAGATTTAAACAGAGTTTTTCTGTCTCTCTTAATAGTTTTCTCATGCTGTTTGGTGAACACCATTGTTTATTTGATGTAGTTCCTCCTTAAGCATTTTTTTGGGTAAATTCTCTTTATTAGGGTAATCCTAAAAAAAAAGTTATTAAAATTAGCTGTTGGACTTTTTCATAATGCCTGATTTCCAGGCTTCTTACAAATCAGAGGCAGTATTTGAAAGATACTCACATGCAAAGAATTCCATCATTTGCATGTGTTCCATCTCTCTGGGCAGTCCAACCCACCAGGCTGACTGCACAAAGTTATGAATATCTGAGCATCACTGGGAAGAAAGAAGATTATTATGGTAAGTAATGTTTTCATCCCTGAAACCTGGCTCCTAAAGCTTATCCAATTTGCTAGTATAGCTGACTACCTAAGCCATTCCCCCTTTTATATGCCACCTGAGGGCAAACTCCAAACCTCTCTCCTTGAGACCTGGGTACCCCTATGTCATCTCTCTCTCTCTCTCTCTCTCTGGTGATATTGAACCTAACCCAGGCCCTCCTGATGGCATCACTCCCAAGAACCCATCTTATTGGTTCACAGAAAAGGGGGCTTAGGCTTGCACATATGAATATTAGAAGTCTGTCAGCTAATTTTGCGCAGCTTGAAGCCTGAACTGCTCACAATTCCCTGATGTCTTAGGTCTAACTGAGACTTGGTTAAAACCCCATATACCAGATTCATTATGTAGGATCAATGGATATAAACTTCACAGATGTGATCATCCAAATGCTAAAAAGGGTGGTGGTGTTTTGTTTTATACCAGACAGAACCTTGACATTACGGTCCTCCTGGTCAACACTACCTGTCTATGTGAAACTATTCATATAGTTATTACCTTAGGTCTCACTAAGAAGCTAAATGTAGTGTGCATCTATAACCCTCCTAAAAATGGACTAACAGGCCTGACTAAGGTGATTGACCATCTTTCCTCACTAAAGGGTAGACAAGAGCTCATTGTTATGGGGGACCTCAACCTGGATTGGCTAGGGAAAAACTCTAATCTCTATGCTGCTGAACTCAGCAGGTTACACCTGTCTCAACTGGTCACTTTCCTGACCAGACAGGCTAGTAACAGCAGTCTGCAGTCTCTTCTAGAGTGAGTCATCTCCAACAGGCCTGAGAGGATCAGTGCTGCTGGAGTTTTACCAGACTCAATCAGTGACCACTCCCCAGTTTACTGTGTTTGGAAGGCTAGGGCCCCTAACCCCCCCAGAGAAATTCTTTTCAGGGACTTTTCAAAAATGGATAAGAGAGCCCTAATCTTGGAGCTACAGAACACGGATTGGGCACCTCTATATAATACTTGTAATACGGAACGTGCTGCTCAATACCTCCTTACCACGCTTTTGAACCTTCAAGACAAATAAATTCCAGTAAAAAGGAGCCGTATCCGGGGATCTGCTACCCGCTGGTTAAATTCTTCCTCCTGTCCTCTCTCAAAAAGAGGGATAAAGCCTGGAACAAAGCTAAGCTAACCCAGTCCCCATCAGACTGGGCAGAGTACAGAAGACTCCGAAACCTATGTAAGGTTTCCATCAGCTCTTCTAAGGGCAGTTACTACCGTCAGCTCCTTAGTACCTCTGATAATGACTCTCGTGGTTTTTGGAGTCGTGTTAATACCATCATAGGGAAAAACAAGTGCAATGCCATCTCTGACATGGTCATGGATGGTTGCAATTGCAATAATCTGCTCACTATCGCCGAGGCTCTTAACTCCAGATTCACTGACCTCTCCTCCTATACTGCACCTCCTGGCTCTTTCTCTGTCACTCCGCAGGATAACCTTAAACCTTCCAACCCATCTTTCACCCTTCGCCCAGTCTCTGAGAGTGAAATCTTGCACTTACTTAAGTCCATCTCTCCTGCTGGCTCGGCAGGGGCAGATGGACTCTTACCAAAATTCTTAAGAACCGTTGCACCATCTATAGTCTCTCCAGTGACTAGACTTTTCAACCTGTCTCTTCTTACAGGACATGTCCCTTCCCTCTGGAAGATTGCTCGAATTGTACCTGTCTACAAAAAGGGGGACACCACTAACCTGGATAACTACCGCCCTATTGCCATCCTCTCCACCCTCTCTAAAATACTGGAGAAAATTGTTGCTATCCAGGTCTCGGATTACCTGTACTCCTTCAAACTCCTCACCCCTGACCAACATGGTTTCCGACGTGGGCACAGTACATCCACTGTTCTCATACAGTTTTCAAATGATGTCAGACTCACTGTGGACAAAGGCTCTCTCACTGGGGCTACATTTGTTGATCTTGCAAAAACGTTTTATTTAGTTGACCACCCGCTGCTCCTATCAAAGTTGTCATCTCTAGGCTTTTTACCCTCTGTCACTGCCTGGTTCTAAAATTATCTTTCAAAGCGGCAACAATATGTCCAGATCAGGGATGCTAAGTCCCCTCTTGCTCCTACTTGGATTGGAGTGCCCCAGGGTTCGATTCTTGGTCCTCTTCTGTTTACAGTCTTCATAAATGACATCCCACCACTCACTGGTGCTTGCTCAGGTCTACTATATGCTGACGATCTTGTTCTTTACTCATCCTTCTCAAACCTCTCAGATATCAACCTGAATCTCAATAGTAACTTCAATACCTTTCAGAGCTGGCTATTGCAAAACAAGCTTGTCTTAAATAAAACTAAAATGGTAACTATGCTCTTTGGTTCAGGTTCAAAAATTCAGTCCTGCACCCAACCATTAAGTATCAGTGCACTTGGTGGCTCTCCCCTTAACACAGTTACCTCTTTTAAATACCTAGGAGTAACCCTTGATTTTGCCTTGGATTTTGACCTGCACCTAGCCTCAGTCATTAAATCTGTCAATATTCAACTTGGACTGGCATATAAGGTGAGACATAGCCTAACATCCACAGCAAGGATGGCCATTGCACAGGGGTTCCTGAGACCCAAATTGGCGCGTGGGTTAATAGCCTTTCCAGCAACTACTGGAGGGCTCCTCCGAAAGTGGGATGTCTGCTACAACAGTATTTGCCGTTTTGCTTTGTCTTTGCCCAAACTTACTCACCGAAGCACACTATACTCCAGCCTGGGATGGTTTACCCCCTCAATCTTCCGACAGTTTACTTCCTACTGTTTTAAAAAGAATATAATCTCCTCCCAGATACCTGACAAACTGGCTCTACTGCTCAAACCTGTGACCTCTGTCTACCCACTGAGATCAGCTGACAAATCCCTTCTTTCCAACCGAGATGTAAAACCAAAATGGGGGAGAATGCTTTCTTTAGCTGGGCCCCTAAACTATGGAACTCCCTTCCACTGAGTCTAAGAATCTCCCCTTCTCCACACAGCTTCAAACAGGAGCTTTGTATGGCTCTTCTAAGCTCTGAACCCTGCTTCTGTCCTCTATCCACCAACTCCTGTACTTGTTCCTCCTAGTTGCTTACCGGCTCCAACCTCTACTGCTCTCAAACCTCCCTGGAAATCTCCATTTTCCTGGACATAAAGTCTCCACCACACATTCACACTAATGGGATCTGCTCCGGAGGCACCAGGACCCAGTGGGAGCAAACTTTTTTGCTAGAGAATCAGTGCCAGAGATGGAGCCACGAGGAGCGGCACCGCAAGCCCCAGTTCGTGCGGTAATGACTATCTCGGCATCGACCCTCCAACCGCCTCAGTTCCTTTTTTCCCGCCGACGAGTGCACTTCAGTGACTATATCGCTCGCCCTTCGGGAGTCAAACTTCAAACTAGCAGCATAGTTTTTCAGTTTTATTGTTTTGTAGTAATATCTCGAATAAAGTATCGCTTAGTTGATTTATTCTTATTTAAGGAAGAAGTCTCAGCCTACACTGATGGAGTCAACCATGAGCGGGTCAGGTGACCGTAGGGAGACTTCGTATGAAAGCTGTTCAGTCAGCCGGGCTGGTCCGGTCCAACGCCTTCTCTGGAGGGGGGTCTGACAATGGACAGTCCAATGCCCAAGGGGGTGGGCGGTCCCCTCGAAAGCATAAAAGTAAACGGTTGCACTCTCGGCACTGTTCGGCCTCGAGCTCTTCTTCAGCCCACAGGTCAAAAAAGAGAAGGCATCACTCGAGGTCGCCCTCTGATATGTCTGCACGTAGACGATCAGTTGTTGGGGCTAGTTGCCGGTCTCCTCCTTCGGAGTCGCCGGTTTCTGTTTCTGGTAGCCGACGTCTTCGACATCGGAGCCCTACCTCGCCCTCTGGTATGTCTTCAGATGAGCAGTTTCATCAGTTGGCTGCTGTTATGGAGCAATGGACTCAGAGGTTGGTCCAGCTACCTGGCCCGTTCACTCAAGAACCTTCTGGGAGATCAGGTAGGGCGGTTGAGCCTCCCTAGTCGTGCGGCGCCATCTTCGGTGCCGTCGACTCTGCACTTAGGTGTTTCCCCCCCTCACATGGCTGTGGCGCAGGGGGCCACACCGATGCCTCTATCTCCTGGTATTCATCCTTCTTTTCCTCAAATCCTGTTTTTCGGAGTCTTGGGATGTTTTCAACACCCTCGGCGTCAATGCATGCTCGGCGCCGTCTTCGGCACCGACGCATCTGTTGGCGCCGTCCTCGGCACCATTAAGTTTCTCGACCTGGTGCCGTCCTCAACACCGTGCGCCTCGTCGGCGCCGCCTCGGCTCCTCGCGGTGGCTTTCGGAGCCGCTTCTCAGCACCTTCCTCAGTGCCATGTGGCTCCTTGGCACCGTGTGTGTTTTCAGCGCCATGCTCTTCAGTGCCAAGACCTGTTAGGGTGTCATCCTGTCTTCAGGGCTCCTCTTCTTTGAATCCTTTTCCTTCCTCTTTTCCTTCTGATTTTCACTTCTTTCCTGTCCATACAGTCCCTCCTTGGCTGTCAGGAGATGACATTGAGCCTGACCCAGACCTTAGGCTGGGTGATGATGTGGAAGGAACAGGATCTAGTCCTGCTGCAGAGCCTGTGGTCGATGACCTGTCATTTAAGTCTCTGCTGAAAAATTTGAATTCCAATCTTTCTCTCCAAACTACAGATCTTCCTGGACATAAGTCTCCACCACTCATTCACACTATTGGGATCTGCGCCGGAGGCACTAGGACCCATTGGGAGCAAACTTTTTGCTGGAGGGTCGGCGCCAGAGATGGAGCCACGAGGAACGGCACCGCGAGCCTCAGCTCGTGCGGTAATGACTATCTCAGCATCGACCCTCCAACCGCCTCAGTTCCTTTTTTCCCGCCGTCGAGTGCGCTTCAGTGACGACGTCGCTCGCCCACCGGGAGTCAAACTTCAAACTAGCAGCATTGTTTTCAGTTTTTGTTATTTTGTAGTATTATCTCGATAAAGTATCGCTTAAGTCTATTCTTATTTTTAAAATAAAGAAGTCTCAGCCTACTTTGACGGAGTCGACCATGAGCAGGTCAGGTGACGGTAGGGAGACTTCGTATGAAAGCTGTTCAGTCAGTTGGGCTGGGTCCGTTCCGCCGCCTTCTCCGGAAGGGGGGTCTGACAACGGTCAGTCCAGTGCCTGGGGGGATGGACGGTCCCCGAGGAAGCATAAAAATAAACGGTCGCATTCTCGGCACCGTTCGGCCTCGAGCTCTTCTTCGCCCACAGGTCTAAAAAGAGAAGGCATCACCGAGGTCACCCTCTGATATGTCTGCGCAGACGCTCTGCTATCGGAGCTGTTGGGTCCTCCTTCGGAGTCGCCAACCTCTGCTTCTGGTAGCCAATGGCTTCGACATCGGAGCCCTACCCCGCCCGCAGGTAGGTCTTCAGATGAGCAGTTTCATCAGTGGGCTGCTCTTATGGAGCAATGGGCTCGGAGGTTGGTTCAGCTACCTGGCTCGGTCGCTCGTGGGCCTTTGGGCTCATTGGGCGACTAGGTAGGGCGGTTGGACTTTCCTGGTCGCGCGGCACCTTCTTTGGTGCTGTCAACTCCGCGCTTAGGTGTTCCCCCCCTCACATGGGTACAGCGCAGGGGGCCACACCGATGCCCTTATCTCCTGCTCTTCTTCCTTCAAAACCTGTTTTTCGGATTCTGGGGGTGTTTTCGGCGATTTGGCGCAGTCCTTGGCGTCAATGGTGCGCTTGGTGCTGTTTTTGGTGCTGTGCGGCTTCTTGGCGCAGTCTTCGGCGCCGTGCGGCATCTCGGCACCGTTTTCAGCGCCGAGTGGTCCCTCTGCATCGTTTTCGGTGCCGCATGGTCCAGCAAGGCTGTGTCGTGCGCTCCTCGGTGCCGGGGCTCAGGGTCTCCTCTGCTTTTCAGGACTCCTCCTTTCACTCGCTTCCTTCTTCCTTCTCTTCTGATTTTCATTCCTTTCTGTCCATACAGTCCCTCATGGACTGTCAGGAGATGATCGTTGAGCCTGACCCAGACCTTCGGTTGGGTGATGAAGTGGACGAAGCAGGGTCTATTACTGCTACAGAGCCTGTGGTCAAGGACCTGTCCTTTAAGTCTCTGTTGAAAAATCTGAGTTCCACACTTTCTCTCCAGACTACATACATCGATCCTGGGAAATTGTTAAGACTCCAATACCTTCATGCCCCGGAGATCCCTATGGATTTGACTCCTCCGGTTCAGCCTTCCTTCGAGTCGCTGTCTCAAATGGTATGGAATAATCCTGCTCTCACCCCTTCGGTGGCTAAATCCATTGATAGGAAATATTCAGCCCCCAAGGATCGTCCCATTTTGGCATCTCAAGCCTTTGCTGATCCTATTGTAGTCCTGGCAGAGAATGATAAGGTCGTTCTTCCTCAAACTACTACAGCTCGACCTATTAACAAAGAATCTCATAAGATAGACACCTTAGGTAAGAGAGTCTGTGCTGCTTCTACCCTAAGTATGCGTATTGCCAGTTACCAGGGCTATTTTTCCCAGTATGAGTATATTCTGTGGCATTCTATCAAGCAAATGGTTGAAGCTGTACCGGAGTCAGATTCAAAGCCAGAGCTTCTTCAAACCATTACCAGAAGTATTGAATCTAACAACCAGCAGGTTAAAGCAGCCATGGATGCTTTCGACACTGTTTCCCATTCGCGGCTGCTGGTATTTGCACCCGCCGCCATTCCTGGCTGCGCACTTCGGGCTTCACGAATGACGTGCAGCAGCAGGTGATGGCGTTGCCCTTTGATGGTGCATATCTTTTTGGTCCTCAGGTAGAGCAAGCTCTAGAAGCTACACAAAAGACCAGGTCAGCCATTAAGTTGGCTCAACCCTCCTGCCCCTCTCGAGGGCATGTCAATAAACGTCAATTTCATAATCGTCAGTCCTTTCGAGGCAGAGGAGGTTTCCATAAGAACCAACCTGCCCAACCTCAAAAGAAGGCACAACAGAAAGCGCAAGGGCCCAAAGCGCCCAGTGCTACCTTATGAATTGCTGGCCCAAGTCCCATCTCAGCTGCCCAAGGTGGACTTTTCCTCTCGGTGGAGGTCGCCTGATGCACTTCTACAGCCAGTGGAAGTCCATAACCTCAGACAAATGGGTCCTTCGGATAATTTGCGAGGGGTATTCACTCAATCTTGTGGAGACCCCTCCGGATCGTCCCCCAAAATGGCAGCCCAGGCTGTCAACCCTTCAGTCAGACCTTCTCGCCGCCGTGATTCAGGGCCTTCTGAACAACAGGGCAGTAGAAGTGGTGCCGCTGCATCAATGAAACACGGGGTTCTACTCCCAGTACTTTCTGGTTCCAAAGAAGTCCGGGGGAATGCGCCCCATTCTAGATCTCAGAAAGCTAAACAAATTTCTCCCCAAGGAGAAATTCAAAATGATTTCTCTGGGAACCCTGTTACCTTTGCTTCATCAACATGACTGGCGAGCCTCCCTGGACATGCAGGATGCTTACCAACACATTCCTATTCACCCGAGGCATCACAAATTCCTGAGGTTTGTGGCTCTGGGACAGCATTATCAGTTCAGAGTCCTGCCCTTTGGGCTATCCTTGGCGCCGAAAGTTTTTACAAAGTGTTGTGCAGTTCTCGCAGTGCACCTCAGAAAGGTCGGAATACAGGTGTTCCCTTATCTGGACGATTGGCTTCTAGCAAGCCCTTCCAGGCAAGGGACTCTGGACGTCGTAGAGACGGCCTCTCGCCTCCTTACATCCATGGGAGTTCTGCTGAACCTCAAAAAATCACAACTGCAGCCCTCCCAGAGGCTCCTTTTTATAGGGACTCTTCTGGACACCTCCTGTGCGAAGGCTTTTCTTCCAGAAGATAGAAGGAACGATATCCTTCAAATGGCCCATCACATCGAGGAGAACAGCTCAGTTACAGCTCTCTTGATGCAACCGATGCTAGGCCTCATGGCATCCTCAGTGTTCACTGTACCCCTAGCACATCTGCACATGAGAACCACTCAGTGGATGCTCAGTACTCAGTGGTCCCCAACCACTCACCTGCAGTCCTATCGCATCAAGGTGACAGAACCTTTAAAGAGGTCACTCACCTGGTGGTCTCAAGAGAGCAATCTCCTGGAAGGATATCCCTTTGCTCCTCTGGACCATCAAATCTCCATTACCACGGACGCATCCCTAATGGGGTGGGGAGCTCACTGTCAGGCTCTCCACAATCAAGGTGTGTGGACTCAACTCGAGTCCCAGCTTCACATAAACGTCCTAGAAATGAGAGCCGTCCTTTATGCGGTCCGAGCGTTGAAGGACATTCTCTGTCACAAGAACATTCTCCTTCAAACGGACAACAAAGCAGTGATGTATTACATCAACAAGCAGGGCGGTGCTCATTCTTACCCCTTATGCAGGGAAGCGATGAGGGTATGGGAATGGTGCTTGGAGCACAAGGCTCTAATTAAAGCGGTCTACCTGCAAGTTGTACAGAACGACTTGGCAGACCGTCTCAGCAGAACAGAGACAGATCCTCACGAGTGGTCTCTCGACTCAACCATAGTTCAGTCACTATTCGAAGAGTGGGGAACTCCAGACCTGGATCTTTTTGCATCCCCACTCAATGCAAAACTGCCTCTCTTCTGCTACAGAAATCCAGGGCCTGGCATTTTCTGTCAGGGTGCGTTCAGGCTGCGGTGGACAAAATGCTTTCTTTACGCCTTTCCGCCTCT
The DNA here is from genome assembly GCA_016271365.2 of Neoceratodus forsteri. NCBI lineage: Eukaryota > Metazoa > Chordata > Ceratodontiformes > Ceratodontidae > Neoceratodus > Neoceratodus forsteri. Next base: position 1,628,623,804 of record CM028131.1, on the reverse strand, counting down.
TCCTCTAATTCAGAGGGTACTCCTCAAGTTCGAATTCCAAGGGGACAAGATGATTCTCATTGCTCCCTTTTGGCCTCGGCAGCTGTGGTTTCCACTGCTCAACAATATGTTGGCAGTTCCTCCGAGACCACTTCCTCTGCAGATGAACCTTTTGACTCCGGGACCGGTGGTCCATCCCAATCTGAGATTGCTTCACCTTCACGCTTGGCTTCTGAAGAGGTCGAAGTAAACCGGTTCAATGTCTCTCGAAGGGTTTCAGATATTCTTCTGGCTGCACGGAAGCCAGCCACTCGGAAAACTTACATGGCCAAGTGGAAGCATTTTTCGCTTTGGTGTGCAAAGTCCTCTTTGAATCCCTTTTCCTGCCCACCAGATAACGTTTTGGAGTACCTCTTGGACCTCTCAAATTCAGGTCTGCAGTACTCTACAGTCAAAGTTCACCTTAGTGCCATTTCAGCGTATCATGAGCCGTTTTTTTCCTTAACACTGGCTCAGTTACCTGTGGTTAAGAGATTTCTTAAAGGAATTCTGCATACCAGACCTCCTACAAGACGTCCAGTTGCAGCCTGGGACATTAATCTTGTGCTAGACATGCTCACTTGGAAATCTTTCGAACCTCTGGCTACCTGTGCGCTAAAATTTCTCACCTGGAAGCCTGCCTTCCTAGTGGCCATTACCTCAGCCCGCAGGGTCTCTGAGATACATACCCTGGTCACAGACCCTCCGTATACTGTGTTCCATAAGGACAAAGTAGTTCTTCGTACTCATCCTAAATTTATTCCTACGGTTGTGTCAGAATTTCATCTAAACCAACCTTTGGTCCTTCCCTCCTACTTTGCGGACTTCCAAAATGAAGGGGAACGTTTTCTTCATTCTTTGGATGTTAAGTGGGCCTTGCGTTTCATCTAGATAGAACCAAGGATTTTCGCAAAGCCCAGCAACTGTTCGTTTCCTTCAGCGAGACCCGGCTGGGTCAGCCTGTCGCTATCAGATGTATCTCAGCATGGCTAGTGGCATGCCTTCGGCACTGCTATTCCATGGCACAGGTTAAGTTGGAGGGTAGAGTTTACGCTCACTCTACTAGAGCGGTCGCGGCATCCCTAGCGGAAATCCGCAACGTGCCCATTGCAGATATTTGCAATGCGGCTACCTGGAGCTCAGTGCATATTTTTTGTTAAACATTATGCACTGGATGTCTATGCCAGATGACATTCTTCCTTTGGCAGAGCCATCCTTAATGGACTTCTGTCCTAGAAACGTGAGCTCTTGGTCTCTCCTGCCGCCCTCTCGTGGGATTATTAGCTCGGTACTCTCCCAATAGTGTGAATGAGTGGTGGAGACTTATGTCCAGGAAGATATGAAAATTATGTACCTACCGTAATTCTTGATCTTCTTGGACGAGTCTCCACCACTCATTCACACACCCACCCTCCATCCCCCGAGCTCACCTCTGTTGTTGGTCTTCACTCCCTCAAATCTTTAGGCTGTGAAGACTTCTTGTTGACCCTTCTTATACGGGTCACCCAGGCTATCTTATGTCCGGTTTTTGGGTTAGGCTAACCTCTAGGTTAGTTACGCTGCACCTCCTTGGTAAAAAAAGGTACTGAGGCGGTTGGAGGGTCGACGCCGAGATAGTCATTACCGAGCAAGCTGAGGCTCGCGGTGCCGTTCCTCGCAGCTCCATCTCTGGCGCCGACCCTCCAGCAAAAAGTTTGCTCCCAATGGGTTCTAGTGCCTCCGGCGCAGATCCCAATAGTGTGAATGAGTGGTGGAGACTCGTCCAATAAGATCAAGAATTACGGTAGGTACGTAATTTTCATATATCGATCCTGGGAAACTGTTAAGACTCCCAATACCTCCATGTTCCGGAGATCCCTATGGATCTGACTCCTCCGGTACAGCCCTCCTTTGAGACACTTTCTGAAATGGTATGGAATAATCCTGCTGTCATTCCTTCTGTGGCTAAGTCCATAGATAGGACATATGCTGCCCCAAGGATCGACCCATTTTGGCATCCCAAGCCTTTGCAGATCCTGTTGTAGTCTTGGCAGAGAATGATAAGGTCGTCCTTCCCCAGACTACTAAAGCTTGACCCATTAACAAAGAATCTCGTAAAACAGACACTTTAGGTAAGAGAGTCTTTGCTGCTTTCACCCTAGGTATGCGTATTGCCAGCTACCAAGGCTATTTCTCTCAATATGAGTACATCCTTTGGCATTTCCTCAAACAAATGGTCAAAGCTCTACTGGAATCAAACTCTAATTCAGAGCTTCTTCAAACCTTAACCAGGGGTATCGAGTCCAACAACCAGCAGGTTAAAGCACCTATGGACACCTTCGATACTGCCTCCCGAGCGGCGGCGGTGGGCATTTGTACCCGCCATCATTTCTGGCTGCACACTTCAGGTTTCACGAATGATGCCCAGCAACAGGTAATGGCGTTGCCTTTCGATGGTGTGTATCTCTTCGGCCCTCAAGTAGAACAGGCTCTAGAGGCCACACAAAAGACTAGGTCAGCCATTAAATTGGTTCGACCTCTTCCCGTCCCCTCTCGAGGGGGTCTTAACAAATGCCAGTTTCATAACCATCAGTCCTTTCGAGGCAAAGGCAGTGGAAGTTTTAATAAAAACCAAGCCCCCCAGCCTCAAAAGAAAACACAGCAGGTGGCGCAAGGACCCAAAACATCTAGTGCCGCCTTCTGAGTTGTTGGCCCAAGTCCCACCTCAGCTGCCCAAGGGGGACTTTTCCTCAGCGGTTGGAGGTCGTCCGACTCACTTCTACAATCAATGGAAGTTCATAACCTCAGACAAATGGGTCCTCCGGATAATCTGCAAGGGATATTCCCTCAATCTTTTGGAGACCCCTCCTGATCATCCCCCCAGACGACAGCCCAGGCTGTCAGTTCTTCAGTCAGAACTTCTCGCCTCCGAGATGCAAGGCCTTCTGAACAACAGGGCAGTGGAAGTAGTTCCACTGGATCAATGGAACACTGGGTTCTACTCCCATTACTTTCTGGTTCCAAAGAAAACCGGGGGCATGCGCCCCATTTTGGACCTCAGAAAATTAAACAAATTCCTTCCCAAAGAAAAATTCAAAATGATATCACTAGGAACCCTGTTATCTTTGCTTCATCAACATGACTGGTTAGCCTCCCTGGACATGCAGGATGCTTACCAGCACATTCCTACACACCCAAAGCATCACAAATACCTAAGGTTCATGGCTTTGGGACAGCATTATCAGTTCAGAGTCCTGCCCTTTGGGCTATCCTCTTCACCGCGAGTTTTTACAAAGTGTTGTGCAATTCTTGTAGCGCATCTTAGAAAAATCAGAATACAAGTGTTCCCATATCTGGACGATTGGCTTCTAGCAAGTCCTTCCAGGCAGGGAACTCTCGACGCCGTAGCCACGGCTTCACATTTTCTTACGTCCATGGGAGTCCTGCTAAACCTCAAAAAATCGCAGCTGCAGCCATCCCAGAGGCTCCTTTTCATAGGAACTCTCCTGGACACCACCTGTGCGAAAGCATTTCTTCCAGAGGACAGGAGGAGCGATATCCTTCAGATGGCCCAATACATCGGAGAAAGCAACTTGGTGACAGCTCTCTTGATGCAATGGATGCTAGGTCTCATGGCATCCTCGGTGTTCACTGTACCCCTAGCACGCCTCCATATGAGAACCTCTCAATGGATGCTCAGTACTCAGTGGTCCCCGACCACTCACTCTCAGTCCTTTCTCGTCAAGGTGACAGAACCTCTGAAGAGATCACTCACCTGGTGGTTGCAAGAGGACAATCTTCTGGAAGGATACCCCTTTGCTCCTCTGGATCATCAGATTTCCATTATCACGGACGCGTCCCTGATGGGGTGGGGAGCTTACTGTCAGACTCTCCACCCAAGGTACGTGGATTCAGGATGAGTCCCAGCTTCACATAAATGTCTTAGAAATGAGAACCGTCCTTTATGCAGTCCGGGCTTTGAAGGACATTCTGTGTAACAAGAACATTCTCCTTCAAACGTACAACAAAGCAGTGATGTATTACATCAACAAACGGCGGTGCTCAGTCTTACCCTTTATGCAGGAAAGCAATGAGAGTGTGGGAATGGTGCCTAGAGCACAATGCTCTAATTCAGGCGGACTTCCTTCCGGGAGTGCAGAACGAACTGGCAGACCGTCTCAGCAGAACGGAGACAGATCCTCACGAATGGTCTCTCGACGCAGCCATAGCTCAGTCACTATTCACAGAGTGGGGAACTCCAGACCTGGACCTTTTTGCATCCCCACTCAACACAAAACTGCCTCTTTTCTGCTCCAGAAATCCAGGGCCTGGCATTTTCAGTCAGGATGCATGCAGGCTGCGGTAGACAAAACTCTTTCTATACGCCTTTCCGTCTCTTCCTCTAATTCAGAGAGTACTTCTCAAATTCGAGTCCCAGGGGGACAAAATGATCCTCATTGCTCCCTTCTGGCATCGACAGATATGGTTTCCACTACTCAACAGTATGTCAGAAACTCCGACGAAACCGCTTCCCCTTCAGACGAACTTTCTGACTCAGGGGCCTGTGGTCCATCCCAATCTGAGGTCTCTTTACCTTCATGCTTGGCTTCTGGAGAGATAGAAGTGAACAGGTTCAATGTCTCTCGCAGGGTTTCAGATATTCTTCTGGCTGCGCACAAGCCAGCCACTAGGAATACTTACACCGCCAAATGGAAGTGTTTCTCGCTCTGGTGTGCAAAATCCTCTCTCAATCCTTTTTTCTGCCTACCAGATAAAGTTCTAGAGTACCTTTTAGACCTCTCAAATTCAGGTCTGCAATACTCTACAGTTAAGGTTCACCTTTGTGCCACTTCAGCTTATCATGAACCAGTGCTTTCCTTGTCACTGGCTCAGTTACCTGTGGTTAAGAGGTTTCGTAAGGGAATTCTGCATACCAGGCCTCCTATAAGACGTCCAGTCGCAGCCTGGGACATTAATCTAGTTCTAGACATGCTCACTCGAAAACCCTTTGAGCCTCTAGCTACCTGTGAGTTAAAATTTCTCACTTGGAAGACGGCCTTCCTAGTGGCCATTACCTCAGCCGGCAGGGTCTCTGAGATACATGCTCTGTCACAGACCCTCCGTATACCGTGTTTCATAAAGACTAAGTAGTTCTTAGGACCCATCCTAAGTTTCTCCCTAAGGTTGTTTCAGAATTCCATCTAAACCATCCTCTGGTCCTTCCATCTTACTTTGCGAACTTCCAAAATGAAGGCGAGCATTCTCTTCATTCCTTAGATGTCAAAAGAACTTTGCGTTTCTATCTAGACAGAACGAAAGACTTTCGTAAAGCTCAACAACTGTTTGTTTCCTTCAGCGAGTCCCAGCTGGGTCAACCTGTCGCTATCAGATGTATTTCTGCATGGCTAGTTGCATGCCTTCATCACTGTTATTCCGTGGCGCAGGTTAAGCTGGAGGGCAGAGTGTACGCTCACTCTACTAGAGCGGTCACGGCATCCCTAGTGGAAATCCACAACGTGCCCATTGCAGATATTTGCAAAGTGGCCACCTGGAGCTCAGTGCATACTTTTGTCAAACACTATGCCCTGGATGTCCATGCCAGACGACATCTTTCTTTTGGCAGAACCATCCTTATTGGACTCCTGTCCTAAAACTGTTAGCTCTTGGTCTCTCCTGCCACCCTCTCAGGGGTTTATTAGCTCGGTACTCTCCCATTAGTGTGAATGAGTGGTGGAGACTTTATGTCCAGGAAGATATGGAAATTACGTACCTACCGTAATTCTTGATCTTCTTGGACGAGTCTCCACTACTCATTCACACGCCCGCCCACCATCCCCCGAGCTCACCTCTGTTGTTGGTCTTCACTCCCTCAATCTTTAGGCTGTGAGGACTTCCTTGTTGACCCTTCTTATACTGGTCATCCGGACTATTTTATGTCCAATTTTTGGTTAGGCTGTCCTAGGTTAGTTACGCTGCACTTCCTCGGAAAAAAAGGTACTGAGGCGGTTGGAGGGCCGACGCCGAGATGGTCATTACCGCACGAGCTGGGGCTCGCGGTGCCGCTCCTCATGGCTCCATCTCTAGCGCTGACCCTCTAGCAAAAAGTTTGCTCCCGCTGGGTCCTAATGCCTCCGGCGCAGATCCCATTAGTGTGAATGAGTGGTGGAGACTCGTCCAAGAAGATCAAGAATTACGGTAGGTACGTAATTTCCATGTAGTTCCTCTTTTCTAGCACTTACTCACTAGTTGTATGACTTATGACTGTTAGTTATTTGCACTTATATTTCTGTTTTGTTACTACATATAGATTCCTACAAATGTACTGTCATTGCTGAAAATTTTGTATAAGTGTACTATGTCTGACTTCTACTTGTTCCCATGTTGTTTTCTTGTATCTACTATTGTCTACGTACCCTGTGTTATAATCTCCCGGGTAATACCTTAAAATAGGCAGCTATGCTGTCTAGTGTACCTATCCGGTTAACAAAAACTAAATAAATAAATAAAATAAATACATACATGAGAGAATTACTTTATAAGGTCATGTGACCAACCCTGTTATTTCACAATCGATACATCCTGCTCCTAACAGGAACACAAAAGGATCGTAATAGGAAGACCATATTGGGGGTTGGGGGTGGTGAAGTTGTTCTTTTAATATGGAAAGGTTACGAGGGCATGTGTCAAGAATTTGTAGAGCACCTTCATGATTTGAACCCGCATTTGAAATTTACCTTCATTTGTCGAAAAGATACTGTTTCTTATCATGACCGGTCCATTAATAAACTTGCAGATGAAAGTATCAGTACGGAAATTTTTAGAAAGGACGTGGATGGCAACACCGTACTACTGGCCTCAAGTTGCCATCCAGGTCATGTCACAAAAAACATACCTAAGGGACAGTTTTTAAGAGTTAGGAGAAATTATAGCACTGACGTTGATTGTGACAAAGGTGCAGAGGACTTGATGAATAGATTGACAGAAAGCTGCTATAGCACTAGTGATGTTATTGAAGCTAGAAATTTAGCCAAGTCTAAGGAGCGTGCTGAGATTGAATGCCAGGAAAAACAGAACCAAAAGCAGATTTAAGTTAGTCATGACTTTTCTCGGTGCATTCAGGCAATCATGAACAAATCATTATAAAATGGTAAGGGAAAGTCCTGAAATCTGATTGGCTGTTGTTCATGTAGCAGTTATGTTCCAAGCATGGAAAATAAAAAGTGCTGCCAAATGTGCACTGATCACCACTGGAATCATTACGCTAACAGGATGTTAAGAATTCAACTGGCAGCCATTGTTTTTTTGCCCTGTAACTGTAAGCATCGCATTTACTTGCACTGGGCCCTAAAAATAAAACTACCTTAAATACAAAATAAAACAGATTGAATGTTGTTTCCCTGATCATCACATTCTCCTTACACACATAAACAAATTAGAAACATTAAGTATTGTTTATAGTTTTTATTACAACAGTTTCTTTGTTGACAAGGAAAAATCCCCCCTTCTGTATTTACCTGCTCGTTAGGGAAATTTCTTCTCCTTACCCTGTCAGTGAGATAATTGAGCCTCTGGCTGTAACAGAGGCCTTTGGTGTGTGTGTGTGTGTGTGTGTGTGTGTGTGTGTGTAGTATGTTAGGAGAGTAACATTCTATCAGTGGAACTGAGCAGAATCTTGAATCCATGTATTCCATGGTAAAGATTCCGGCCCAGATATTCAAAAGGGTTGCGTAAGAGTGAGCACCGCCCTGCTTGTTGATGTAATACATCACTGCTTTGTTGTCCGTTTGAAGGAGAATGTTCTTGTGACACAGAATGTCCTTCAAAGCTCGGACCGCATAAAGGACGGCTCTCATTTCTAGGACGTTTATGTGGAGCTGGGACTCGACTTGAGTCCACGCACCTTGAGTGTGGAGAGCCTGACAGTGAGCTCCCACCACGCTAGGGATGCGTCCGTGGAATGGAGATCTGATGGTCCAGAGGAGCAAAGGGATACCCTCTCCAGGAGATTGCTCTCTTGAGACCACCAGGTGAGTGACCTCCAAAGGTTCTGTCACCTTGATGAGGTAGATCAAGGGGTGAGTGGTTGGGACCACTGAGTACTGAGCATCCACTGGGTGGTTCTCATGTGCAGACGCGTTAGGGTTACAGTGAACACTGAGGATGCCATGAGGCCTAGCATCCGCTGCATCGAGAGAACTGTGACTGAGCTGTTTTCCGACGTGACGGGCCATCTGAAGGATATCGTTCCTCCTGTCTTCTGGAAGAAAAGCCTTCGCACAGGAGGTGTCCAGAAGAGTCCCTATAAAAAGGAGCCTCTGGGAGGGCTGCAGTTGCGATTTCTTGAGGTTGAGCAGAACTCCCATGGACGTAAGGAAGCGCGAGGCCGTCTCCACGGCATCCAGAGTCCCTTGTCTGGAAGGGCTTGCTAGAAACCAATCATCCAGATAAGGAAACACCTGAATTCTGACCTTTCTGAGGTGCGCTGAGAGAACTGCACAACATTTTGTAAAACCTCGCGGCGCCGAGGATAGCCCAAAGGGCAGGACTCTGAACTGATAGTGCTGTCCCAGAGCCACAAACCTCAGGAATCTGTGATGCCTCGGTGAACAGGAATGTGCTGGTAAGCATCCTGCATATCTAGGGAGGCTAACCAGTCGTGGTTGGTGGAGCAGAGGTAACAGGGTTCCCAGAGAATTATTTTGAATTTCTCCTTGGGGAGAAATTTGTTTAGCTTTCTGAGATCTAGAATGGAAGTATACCGCCGACTTCTTTGGAACCAGAAAGTAATGGAGAGAACCTCTGTTTCATTGGTGCAGTGGCACCACTTCACTGCCCTGTTGTTCAGAAGGCCCTGAATCTCGTGGCGAGAAGGTCTGACTGAAGGGTTGACAGCCTGGGCTGCCGCTTGGGGATGATCCGAGGGTCTCCACAAGATTGAGTGAATACCCCTGCAAATTATCCGAGGGACCCATTTGTCTGAGGTTATGGACTTCACTGGTTGTAGAAGTGCATCAGACCACCTCCCACTGGAGAGGAAAAGTCCACCTGGGCAGCTGAGATGGAACTTGGGCTGGCACTATAAGGCAGCGCTGGGCTTTGGCCCTTGCGCTTTCTATTGTACCTTCTTTTGAGGTTGGGCAGGTTGATTCTTATAGAAACTTCCTCTGCCTCTGCCTCGAAAGGACTGGCGATTATGAAACTGTCGTCTACTGGCATGCCCTCGAGAGGGGGCAGGAGGGGGCCGAGCCAACTAATGGCTGTCCTAGTCTTTGAGTAGCTTCTAGAGCTTGCTATACCTGAGGACCAAAAAGATATGCACCGTCAAAGCGGCAATGCCATCACTGCTGCCGCGCCATTCAAAGCCCGCGCGTAGCCAGGAATGACGCCGAGTGCAAATACCAGCAGCCGCTGAACGGGAAGCAGTGTCAAAAGCATCCATGGCTGCTTTAGCCTGCTGGTTATTAGATTCAATACCACTAATAATGGTTTGAAGAAGCTCTAGCTTTGAATCCAACTCCGGCAGGGCTTCAACCATCTGTTTAATAGAATGCCACAGGATATACTCATACTGATATAAATAGCCTTGGTAACTGGCAATACGCATACTTAGAGTAGAAGCAGCAAAGACTCTCTTACCTAAGGTGTCTATCTTACGAGATTCTTTGTTAATAGGTCGAGCTGTAGTAGCTTGAGGAAGAACGACCTTATCATTCTCTGCCAGGACTACAATAGGATCCGCAAAGGCTTGAGATGCCAAAATGGGACAATCCTTGGGGGCTGAATATTTCCTATCAATGGATTTAGCCACCGAAGGGGTAAGAGCAGGATTATTCCATACCATTTGAGACAGCGCCTCAAGGAAGGCTGAATCGGAGGAGTCAAACTGCTGGGATCTCCGAGGCATGAAGATATTGGAGTCTCAACAATTTCCCAGGATCGATGTCTGTAGTCTGGAGAGAAAGTGTGGAACTCAGATTTTTCAACAGAGACTTAAAGGATAGGTCCTCACCACAGGCTCTGTAGCAGTACAGATCCTGTTCGTCCACTTCATCACCCAACCAAAGGTCTGGGTCAGGCTCAACATCATCTCCTGATAGTCCAGGAGGGACTGTATGGACAGGAAAGGAATGAAATTCAGAAGAGGAGGAAGAAGGAAACAAGTGAAAAGAGGAGTCCCCGCGAGCAGCCGGCGCCAAGGAGGCGTACGGCATCGAGAACGACGCCGCAAGGCCACGTGGCGCGGAAAACAGCGCCAAGAAGCCGCACGGCGCCGAGGATGGCACCGAGAAGCCGCACAGCATTGAGAACGGTGCCGAGAAGCTGCATGGCACCGAGGATGGCACCGAGAAGCCGCACAGCACCGAGAACGGCGCCGAGAAGCTGCATGGCAGCGAGGATGGTGCCGAGAAGCCACACAGCACCGATGATGGCGCTAAGCGCAGTATCGACGCCGAGGATGGCGCCGAGAGGCCACACGACGCCGAGGGCACCGAAAACACTCCCAGATTCCGAAAAACAGGTTTTGAAGGAAGAATAAGGAGATAAGGACATCGGTGTGGCCCCCTGCGCCGCAGCCATGTGAGGGGGGGAAACACCTAAGCGCGGAGTCGACGGCACTGAAGAAGGTGCCGCGCGACCAGGAAGGTCCAACCACTCTACCTGGTCGCCCAGAGAGCCCGAAGGCCCACGAGCAACCGAGCCAGGTAGCCGAACCAACCTCCGAGCCCATTGCTCCATAAGAGCGGCCCACTGATGAAACTGTTCATCTGAAGACCTACCTGTGGGCGGGTAGGCTCTCGAAGCCATCGGCTACCAGAAGCAGAGGTTGGCAACTCTGAAGGAGGAGACCGCACCAGCCCTGATAACCGAGCCGCCTACTCGCAGACATATCAGAGGGCGACCTTGAGTGATGCCTTCTCTTTTAGACCTGTGGGTCAAGAGCTCGAGGTCGAATGGTGCCGAGTGCGACCGCTATTTTTATGCTTCAGGGACCGCCCATCCCCGGCATTGGACTGACCGTTGTCAGACCCTCCCTCCGGAGAAGGCGGCAGACCGTACCCAGCCCGACTGACTGAACAGCTTTCATGATGAAGTCTCCCACCGCTACCTGACCTTGCTCATGGTCGCATCTGGCTATGGTAGGCTGAGACTTTCTTTATTGTATTTATTTCAAAAATAAGAATAAATTTAGCTATACTGTATCGAGATAATACTACAAAATAATAAAACTGAGAACTATGCTGCTAGTTTGAAGTTTGACTCCTGACAGGCGAGCGACGTCCTCACTGAAGTGCACTCGACAGTGGGAAAAAGGAACTGAGGCTGTTGGAGGGTCGACGCCCGAGATAGTCGCTACCTGACGAGCTAGGCTCGAGCGCTGTTCCTCGCGGGCGCCATCTCTGGCGCCCACCTCCAGCAAAAGTTTGTCTCGATGGGTCCTAGTGCCTCTGGCGCAGATCCAATAGTGTGAATGAGTGGTGGAGACTTATGTCCAGGAAGATCTGTAGTACTCCTTCACCTGCTGGGTGAAGTTGGGCCAATAGAAATTCTGGACCAGCCACTGCATAGTGCGCGTGATTCCCAGATGACCAGACATGGGAATATCATGTGCAATCTTGAGCAACTTCTCATAGTACCCCTGGGGAACGACAAGCTGCCTGCCTATCACCCCTCCTTCTGTCTTAGCATCCTGAGTATACATCAGTCCATTGTCTCAATAAACTTTATGTTTCCTGTCTTCTCCCTGTGCTCTGTCAGAGTCTGCCCAAGACCTCAGCTTCTTTAGACTAGGGTCACATTTCTGAGCAGCTGCAAACTCCTTACACATTCCCAAGGCTCGGGACAGGTCCCCCTTCAGTGTCTAAACTAGGGTCCCTAGCTGTAATGTCAGGGCCGTCAGGATCACTGCCATCCCTAACCCTCTGACAATGGGTCACCCCTCCTTCCTCAGAGTAACCCTCCGTAGCTGTTTGGTTGACTGCTACCGGGGAAATTTCTACACTCCCTTTCATTAGTCTCCATATCAGGAGACCCAGGCTGGGGAAACAGCCTCCCAGTGGTTTCCACAGTGGCTTCTATGAAGTCCAGGGAACCACAGTTTTCCTTCGCCACTTGACTGCAGGTAACTACACACACCATCCCCTGTTTGAGATTGTTGCCAGTGATTACATCAACAGCTAAAGTTTCAGCTACGGCAGCCATTTGCACAGTCCCCCTTGTCTCACCCCAGTCTAGGAGGACACTAGCAAGTGGCAAGGTGTTCTCCTCCCCCGTGAATCCTCGTACAGTCACAAACTGATTAGGTATAAGCTGACCAGCTTCTTCCAGATTCTCTTTTACCAAAGTCAGGGATGCCCCTGTGTCTCTTAACCCATGTGTCTGTACACCATTCACAGTGACTGGGTGCATGTGTTCCCTCATGTTGACTGGTATGCTTTCAGGGACACACAAACAACCCATTTCTTTTCGAGCACCACTTTGTGCACTATTTGTCCTTTTGAGACACTGGCTGGCAATATGCCCAGTTTCTTTGCAAACCCAACATTCTTTCCTTTTCTCAGGTAAATCTTTTCTTTGAAATCTGGGGCTACCTGGCTTCAGTGGAGGCAGTGAGGGTTTTAGCTGCCCTGAAGGCACGCTTTTCCCTTTCTGCACTGCCACGCCAGCACCATTCTCTCTCAGAGCAGGTCTGCTCCTGGCATAGCGGTCCGAGAGTTCAGCAGCCTCTTGCACTGTTTTTGGATCTTGGTCCTCCAGCCAGGTTTTCAACTCTGCTGGGCATGCCCCAAAAAACTGCTGTAACAGTACAGCATTTTCAGTTTTATCTACAGAGTTTGCATCAGTTCCTTCCCACCAACATTTTAAAAACTGATGTTGTTTCGTGGCTTGCTCCTTGTAGCTCATGTCTGGGCTTTTCCTGAGCTTACGAAATTTAACTCTGTATGCTTCTACAGTTAATTCATACTTTTTTAAAAGTGCAGCTTTAAGTTTGCTGTAATCATTACTGTCCTCATTGTCCATTTGACCCAATGCATCCCAAGCTTTCCTGGTAAGTAGCAGGGATAGCTGGAAGCTCCAGGACCCTCTGGGAATATTTGCCTGAATGCAAACTTTTTCAAAGGAGTTTAAAAAGGCATCCATATCTTTCCCCTCTTTAAATTTGGCTATCAATTTAAAATTTAGTTTGTAACCCAGTCCTGTAGTTCTAGTTATACCCAGGCCACTTACCTGCTCTGGTGCTGGTGTTTGGAGTCATAGCTTCTCCAGTTCATGTTGCTTCTGGCACTCACGCTCTTCACAGTCAGCTTCTCGCTGTTCTCGCTCCGCCTCTCACTGAAGCTGCTCCCTCTTCTCCTCTACTTCTCACTGCTCTCGCTCAGCTTCTCGCTGTTTTCACTCCGCCTCTCGCTATTCTCGCTCCACCTCTCACTGAAGTTGTTGCTCTTCTCTCTGGAGCTCCAGCTCCATTCTCTGCAACTCACTCTGCAGCTTGATTGCTTCTGGCTCCAGAATGCTGATGACCTTCCCCTGCTGCTGTGGCCCTTGGCTTGCACTGGTCCTGCTGTCCTCTTCACTGGATCTGGACACTGCAATGGACTCTTGCCCCTCCATGCCCAAGGTTCGGTCATTGTGAGTCACAGACTGTGACTTGAGGCTCTGGGCATCTGCTGCCACCAGAGCATCCACAAGGTTCTGCTTGTTGGCTTTCCCCTCATACTGGACTCCTCTGTCCTGGCACAACTGTCTCAAGTAGTCTGCAGTGTACCCATTGTAGTTGGAAGCCATCTTCTTCCCCCCTAACTATGGCTACTCTAACTTGCACTCGAAAAAAAATAAAACAGCTAGGAACTTTGACTGTAAGCAAAAATATTGTATATAGTTCTGTTTCCTTTAAAAAAAATCACTGCCTTATTTTGCATGTGAGCTATACAGTGTTAATCTGACACACCGAACTGTTAAACTTGTGTTACCAAATACTTTAAAATTGCACCGCTGCCAACCAAATCTATCACAAACGCACTCCGCGGGTCAGGCCCTCTGCTCCCACAGTGCTAACCTCAGAGTGCACTAGTGTGAACAGGTAACAGGTTAACCCGACTGTCTGCTTTGGGTCCGAATCACCTATCAGCCTCGAGTTCTGGAGGGATTCAAACTGTGAACCTTATATTAGAATACCCAATTACAGGCTCAGATATGTACCCTCTTCAGGACTGCAGTACAATCTTTTACCAGGGCACCCAGCCAGGTTTCCAAAATGTACCCTTTTCAACTCTATAAGAGACCTAGGTATTTCTTACCTTTTTAAGCAAACTTAGTAACACATTCAAGCCTTTACAGCTGTCAACCTTAAATACAGGTTCAGCAATCACATGTAAAATAACAGAAAAGAGCACAGGCAGTATTCTAAAGAAAATGTTGTTTACTAGAAAAAATGGTAAAACATGAAAAAATCAAATACAGAACAATTATATCACAAATCTCACAGTCATATAACAACAAAAAAGGAAAGTTACAGAATACAAACTCCTACCACAAATACTTATTTTCTATGTAAGTGTTACCTTTAAGTGCTTTTAAGTCAGAGAACTATCTCTCTCTGAGTGCAAGAATCATGTACCACATTTCCCAGATACAATGTTTCATTTCAACTCTCCTTTTCCCCACCCCCTTTTGGTAAGATCAGCTAGAGCCTCCCTTAGAATTAATTCTAACATAGTTATCTACAAGGAGATATTTTAATAACTGTGAATATCAGCAAAAAGCCATTTCCCAAACATGACAGCCTTTGATAACCATTTCCTTTGAGGTTTACAACCCCACAATCTGTCACTAAGGTGTGAGAAAACCAAGGGGAATCAGCCAAAATGACGTCCCTTCCTGATGTCATAAAATGTATATTTGGGAACCAACATCAAAGGCAGCAGCAGGTGATAAGGGCCATAAACTATCCCTCTGGAAGGAAGGCATTCATTTAGGTTTTTCTCTGGTCAGTTTAATGACATTCTCACTGACACCTTGAAGGTTAAAAGCCAAACTGCTAACTTGTGCGAGACAATTACAAACACAGGCCATTTATTTATAATACAATATCATACCATAATAATATTAGAGGGTTTTTCCTGTGACACCCATTAGTGTGAATGAGTGGTGAAGACTTCGTCCAAGAAGATCAAGAATTACAGTAAGTACGTAATTTTCATTTAGTGATGGAGCCAGACCTTTAACAGTAAAGGTACAGTCAGTGAGGGAGTCAGTCTTGGAAGAGCCCTGCTATAGCTTTGAATCTAGGCTTAGCATACCACACGTACAACTAGTGATGGAGCCTGGTTTGGAAGGACACAAGTACTGCTAGTGGTTAAATCAAGCCAAAACAGGCAATTTATTTATTAATGTACAGATTTTGGCCAGGAAGGCTCCCTGGGCTGCAATAGCTCATTTCCATGTGTGAGCTGGGTAAACCTGATGATAAAGCCAGGTATAGAATATTATTGGTGCAGCTGATAATTGAGTCAGGCCTAGAACAGTACAAGTCTAGCTGATGATGGAGCCTGGCCTGGAACAGACCATGTATTATTTATCTGCTTGAAACCTTTCTGCAGTAAAAGCATATTGAGCTATATAGCTCAATCCCAGATGTGTCTTGGGGGGGGGAGTACAAAAGAGGTAAATACATACTTAAAAGGGGCATCAAAACAAGAAGCCAAACAGAACAAAAAGTCAACAAACCTGAAGTGTAGTGGAAAAAAATGTGGACAGGCAAAATAAATACTATACCAATCTTAATAACAGTTTTCCTTATTGTGACTATATTAATGGAAAATGTAAAACCTACTTAGAGAGGAAAAAGGGCAATTCTTCAAAGAGCTAATGGTAGAGAAGGGTGGGAGGAGGAGTTAAACGAGAACAATGAGTTAGGTACAGGAACAAGAACTGGTACTGAAGTCATGGAGCAGAACTTTCAGAGTAAAAGCAAAGGATGAAGAGTAGGGTGAGCAAGGAAGATTTAGACCAGAAAAAGCAGAGGAGGAGGAGTCTGTAAGAAAACGCCACCTTATTAGCTAAGGACTAGGGATGAGGGAGGGAGAAGGGGCAGCAATCAGAGTTTCTAGGTATAGTTGGTGAAGGAGCCTGATCTGGAAAATCAAAGGTACAGTTAATGTTGAAAACAGGTCTGGAAGAACTCTGGTACAGGGTGATGGATTTAGACCTGGAGTAGTGCAATTACTGCTGGAATGGGAGATGCATATGAACAATGTGTGGTGATGGAGCTAGGTCCGGGATATCTCAGGTAAAGCTGGTGACAAAGCCTAGGCTAGAATCTTACAGGTGCAGTAAGTGATGGAACCAGACCTGGACTATTACAGATAAAGTAGGTGATGGAGTTAGGCCTGGAAAAACAATAGTATTGCTGGTCATAGAATCAGGTCTTTTATTACAAGGCACTGATAGTGATGGACCCAGGACTAGTATTGCAAGGGTACAGTTGACGATGGAACCTTAGGTCACTTGTCATTTCAGTTGTATAGAAACACATCTAGATCAATCTGTGTCCTTATGGCCCGGGCCCCACAATTAGCATCTCAGTACAAATTTGTTACAAAAAGTCTGAACTAGTGAACCACGGCGGTATGCTGTTTCCTACAGAACACGAGCAGTTCTGATATCTGAGGAATGTAGAACAACTCTTACAACTGTAAGACTGGTCGCAAATTATGTATTAATGTGTTATTGATGGAGGATCAATAATATATTACAAATTTTAAAATCCTCCCCTCGAAAATGTCTGATCTTATCTGTGTTAATCTTCACGATTCATCACTATTTGGGGTACTGGCTAGAGGCTAGGACTCCACGGGAGATTTTTTTTTTTGTTTGGTGGTGGAGCCAATGCAGGGACGGCGGCGCCCTCAAGGCCTACGTGCTACATGGCGCTTGCGGATTGACCGTTACCTGGTGTCGACTCTGCCCTGGCTCCAGTTCTGCTTCTCCCACCATCGAGAAAGGACCACATGTGGAAGCCTCGAATTTCTACTGCGTATTGCGGCGTAGTCTGTCGGTTCACAGTTCTGCTCACCTCTGTACTTGGCGCCGCCTCCCGGAATACTCGGTAAGACATTTCCTTTTATTTTCTATCGACACTACCTTTTTTTTGTTTTATTGCTTCATCATCCGGTCACGTCTCATTTGGGGGATAAAAAGAAATCTTCAAGGGTGGGTCGGCTCCCAGTGCGTCAGTGTCCCTGCGGACGTCTTTTTTCTGCCACAGATCAGCATGACCGGTGCTTAACCTGCTGAGGCCGCGACCATGGTATTGGTATGGACTGCCAGACGCCTGTTTTTCTATGGACCACCGAAGTGTTGGAAAATGCCAAGGCTTAATGTCGGACGCTCACCACCGACTTTGGAGGACAGGCTCGTACTTGGAAGGCCATAGTTAGGTTTCTTGACCCTTCGTCTGGGTCCCCACCCATTCTTATACGGCCCGGGGAGGAGGGGGCTTCCGCCACTTTTAGCCTTGCCACGGCGGTGGCTTCTTCCACGGTGCAGGAGGCCCAGTCTGGCCCCCTCGGGGGCTGGGCAGGAAGCACTGTTTTGGCAATCACTTCTTCAGAAGCAAAGGCTCCCCCGGCGTCGTGCTCTGGGACCCATGAGTCTGAGCCAGCGCCATCCTTGGTGCTGTCTGTCAGTGCCACCCCTGACTCTGGTGTCGCTTGAGGCACCGTGGGTCTGGGCAGCGTCAGAGATCAGGCCTGCGGTGCTATTGGACTCTGGCACCGCAAGGAAAGCCGGGACTGAGCGGGCGCTGTGGTGACATGGGACCCATCTGCAGTGCCGCTCTGTCTCCACTACCACTAGTGGTGCCAGGAATGGGCAGTGCTATGGGCAGTGCCACCTCTGTCTCTAATGCTGTCCCATGTGCCGGGATGGGGCGCACCTGCAGGCGCCTGTCCCCAGTGCCATTCACGGTGCTGGGGAGAGTGGCCCCGCCAGCAGTCCTGATCAGTATGGATCGGGGGGTTGTCTGGGTCTGGACTTCGTCATCCTCCTGTCGTAGGAGGATGCAGAGGTTGACCCAGATTGGCTCCTGGATTCCTCTGATTCCTCAGGGTCTAGCGATTCGGCCCTCACTCATCCCCCTACTGGGGAGTGGGTGGATTCCTCTGGTTCTGGGGTCGGTGGTACTGACCAGCCTTCAGGTGCCCAGGTGGACACCTTGGGGCAACCTGGAGCCAGAGGCCTGTCTTCTCCTTTGGTGGGTGTACCTCCTTCTGTGGCTGTCCTGGCTAGCCTGACTTCTGGGCTGGCCAGGGTGTCCCAGGCAGGGGAAGGCACTGCACTCCCGACTGCCTCCCAGGAGTTGGCCAGGGGGTGTCAGCTGCCTCAGCTAGTGGTGAGGAAGAGGGCTCTTTTTGAGTCTGAAGGGTTGAGTAGTCAGGGTTCAGCGCAGGTGCTGGGAGGACTTGTAGCGTGGATCCGTGCATCTCCCCTGATGTCTCTCCGAGATGCATATCTTCACAGGAGGTCAGGGGTCATCCTTTTGGATCCACACAATCCTGGTCACCTCGCAGTGGGATATCTTCCATCGGGCACAGCTCCGGCCGTTCCAGTCCGGTTGAATGGCTTTTGTCTGCTGGGACCACCGGGTCTCCCTCTCCTTTGAGAATCATCTGCTCAGTCCTTCTGCCCGAGCAGAGGCTGTGCTTCTCCTCCTTGGAGGTGCTTGGCCCCCGTGCCTCTGCCAACTCCTCCTTCTCCTCTCTCAGGTGTTTCCAGGTGTTTCTTCCCAGTCCTATGGGGCCCCTTACCTGGGAGCAGTTCAGGGCCTTGGCTGCACTTTTCCCTGCCTACTTAAGAGCCATGGATGAGCAGGTATTTCACCACTCCCCAGTGCAGCCTGACTCTGAATCTCAAGACTCGTCAACTTCCTCGTCTTCCTCCTCCTCTGAGGGAGAGGAAACATACATCCATCCACCTTTTCCCGGCGGCTGATTTTTCCGGCTATCAGCACTTCCTATCAGGGTTGCTCAACAAACTCCATATCTCCACCCTTGGAGAGCGCAATCTGGACCGGTCGGTGCGAGCCTTCCTTGGCGAGTTCAGTGCAGTCAACCTCTCAGTTCCTGCCTGGTCTGTTCCCTTCCAGGAGGCATCGCACAGGGTCTGGCGATGTCTCTTTTCCTCAGTTCCAGCCCCTAGGGACCTTCGCCAGAGGTATTGCGCCCCCCCGGGATCTCCAGAAACTCTGCCTCACCCCCCCTTCAGGTGTGATGCTCTTGGATACCCCCTCTGGGCACAGAAGCCCAGGCCATGACCGGCCCCCGGATTCAGACTCTTTGGATTTTGATTTCTGGGGCAGGAGGACGTTGTCCTCGGCATGGATTTTGCTCTGCATGGCAGTGCATCAGGCCCACCATGCTACCTACAATAGGTACTTGTGGTCACGGCTAGGAAGAATTCTAGCCCCCCTGGCCTGATTCGGAGGAAACCAGACAAGCCATTGCCCTCTCCGCTCAGGGCCTGGAGCTTGCAAGGCAACAAGCAAGGGTATCGTATGACTCCAGTGAGGTGGCTTCCAGGCTGGTGGGGACAGCGATCTGCATTAGGCGGTCAGCATGACTTCATCTCTCCCGGTTGTCATCCTTGGCCCGGCATAGGGTGATTTCCTCCACTTTCCGGAGAACCCACCTTTTCTCCCTTAGGGTGAGGCGGGAGCTTCAGGGGCACCATCCATCTCCTGCAAGGAGATCCCCACCTCACCCAGACTAGTCCCAGGCCTAGCCAGGCCTGTAGGGGTTCTCCCCTCTGTTGTCTTCCCCACTGGAGGCTAAGGGACATTGTCCCTTAGGGAGGTGCTGGGCCCCCCTTCGGGGGGCTCGGTACTCACCCAAATAGTGGTGAATGGTGAAGATTGACACAGATAAGATATAAAAATTACGTACCTACCTCTTGATCTTTCTATGTGTCTTCACCATTCATCAATAATTCCCGCCCTCCTTCGCCTCTGGGGCCTCAGTCTCTGAGCGATCTTCCTCCCTGTTTGTTTCCCTTGTTGGTCAGCACCTCCCCTCCTACCCCTTTCCTTGGAGCACGAGAGGTTTCCTCTAGGTAGGCAGACAGGGACGGTGGTGTTCCGGGATTCATAGAGTTTCCCCTCCTCTCCCTTTCCCTCTTGAGTTGAACCTCCAGCTCCCTCTCGGGAGGAGCCGGGGAAGGGGAGAAGGGGACCTCTCGAACCCTCAGCTTTCCCCTAAAATTTATTTTGCAACCCCCTTGGGGTGATCTGTTTCTCTTGTTCCCGAGGTGTTTTCTAACACCCCCTCTTCAGTCCTACTGTCTTGTTGGTTGGCAGGAGGGGAAGACACCACCCACCTTAATCCTGTGGCCTGCCTCGACCTCTAAGTGATGGATTCTCTTCAGCCCTAGCTTGCTTTCTGTTGTCAACCCATGCTGCACCATGGTCATGTGCTAATGCCCTGTAATCCTTCTGGATTTAATTCTGACAGCTTTGGGTTTCAATCTGCTTCCTCGAAAGGCCTAGGTCATTGCCCGAGGGTCAGCAGTGTCTTCTACTCATCCCTTTTCTTCCTTTTCTACCCTCTCTTCTCCACCCTTTCCTTTCGCACAGAAATTGGGTCTCCCTCCCTCCCAATCCCTTAGGCTTCTCTCTCTCTCGCTCTCTCTCTCTTTGCTGTCCTCTCAGTCATTATTCCTCCTTTTAGTTTTATATCCTTTCCTTTTTTCTATCCCTTGGGCTCCCTTGCCCCTCCCCTCCTTCCCTTCCTATCCTTCTTGCCGGCTTGTAGAACTGGAGCCAGGGCGGAGTCGATGCCAGGTAACGGCCAACCCGTAAGTGCCACGTAGCATGTTGGCCTTGAGGGTGGCGCCATCCCTGCATCGGCTCCACCTCCAAAAAAAATTTGCCTGCAGGATCCTAGCCACCGGCTGATACCCCCAATAGGATGAATGGTGAAGATACACAGAAAGATCAAGAATTATGGTAGGTATGTAATTTTCATTGTTCAGGGCACCTGCATGTGAGACATTCTTTATAGAATAAGAGTGTTAGATGCATAGGGTAAAGGAGGCCTTCAAATGGTCAAGAGTGCTCCTTAATTTATAATTAACTTCCAAGAACAGTGTCTTTCTGGTGAAGACTCAGACTGACAACTATTTCCTTTGCAACTACTTTTGATAGTGGTGATTTAGAAATGGAGTGACTCTTGTTGCTATTTGTCTTTTACAGAGGGCGGATCAAACACCTGGACGTGGTGACACTGCTGGGGAGAATTCAACCCCCTCTAGGATTTGGCAAGCTTTGTCCTCATCGTGTGGCTTGCAAAGTAAGGCCTGGTACAGCACCCCATCAGAATGTATAAAACACCACAAATGATTGGTTATATCATGTACAGCTTGTAGAGTAGTGCAAGTAATATAAACACTAGCTGAAAAGCCACCATGAACGTGGTGTACTGTAGGAACACACAAATGCTTCCACTGTCAAGTTTGCAGCATTGAAAATATATATCATAAGAGCTGGCCAGTTGGCGTATAGGCGAGGTAACCCAGTTTAGAGTGCGCTAGCTCAAAGTATGCATAGTTTACCCAGTATAGGACACACTCACATATATCTCATGTCAAGGAGCCCTTAGACCACAATTATAGCCATGCTATGCCACATAATGAGAAAGAGAGTTCATCTAATCAGTTAAACATGAATTCAAGGAATACAGTACAGAATAAATGATATACAGTGGTGCCAGCTGGGAAACAATACACATCTGCAGCATACTACAGCAGTTACTGCAGTAAGCAATGCAATTTCAATGGCAGTTAATGCCTTTTGTCATGAAGTGTCACATGATTGCATCCTGGCCAGTTCCACTGTGCAGCAGATGCAATTAAAGGAAAGCTACACTCTTGTATCTTGTAAATTTTATTTGCTTCCACATCATCAGACAACTGTTTTCATGTTGCTGCTAGGGGTGTCCAGTATGTGTTTGCTTTTCTTTATTTCCACTGTTCATACTCAGTCCCTGTAACCATCCTGGGGTCTATTCTCTGGTTGTTGAAACTCATTGTCCCTGAGAGCTGCATTAATACAACAACATGATATGTCAGCACCTTTTAGACTCCACAGTATGCCTGTCCAACAGAACAAATTGCAGCAAGATGTGAAATCCCACATTTATCTTTAGCTGGCTTTGCAAACTGAATTGTAATGCAGGATTTTTCCCTTTAAATTACATTCAGTTTGTGTGTTCCCAGAGTTTTTTCAGGATACTTGTACTTTCCGCATAGAAATACATGGTGTAAATGGGTGATGTGACATCATGTTCTCATATACCAATGCAGCTGTCATGGACAATGAGATTTCAACAACCATAACATGAAAACCCCCAGGATAGTTACAGGGGACTAGCATGAACAGTGAAAACAAACTAAAGCAAACACGTATATCCCCAACAGCTACAGGTAAAGAGTTGTCCGTTGACATGAAAACAAATAACATTTACAAGATATGAGGGTGTAGTTTTCCTTTTAGTTGGCAAGTAACTGGGAAACAGACTTTTCCCCTCTTTTGGGGGTTGGTAAGTGGTAAAGGTTGGATTCCGTAAAGGAGGACAGTCAGCACTAAGAGCCCCACACCCAGCTGTGGGTCTGATCCCAATTTGCATTTTGTGTGCAAAAATTCTTTTTTTTTTTAACTTACGTTTTATTGTGGTATGGTAGGTTGTATTAGGCTGATTTTACTGAATGCAGGCTGACATTTTCTGTAACTACAAATCCAGCAATCACCTGCAGATGACATAAGAGGAAGGCTGCAGCACTGGGAGGTTCAGTAGCCTGTAGTGCATGTTAGAATTTTTATAAGCTCTGATCTTTTGTTTGCTGGTCCTGCTGTCCTCCCTGGGTTACAGTTATAAAGGACAGTATTTAGCCCCAGGAGAACAGCAGGACTGACAAAACATCTGATCAGAGCTTATAAAAGCTCTAACATGCACTGCAGGCTATTGAATCTCCCACTGCTGCAACCCTCCTCTGATGTCAGTTGCAGGGGATTCTTGGATTTCTATTTGCAGAAAATGTCAGCTTGCAAGTTGGCAGAAGCAGTCTGATACAATCTACTAAACCACAGTGGACAGTAAGTTAAAAAAAAAAAAAAAAGATCTTCCTGGACTAAAAGTCTTCATTATTCATTCACACTAATGGAACTATGCTGGAGGTGCTAGGACTCAGTGGGAGCCAAAAATCTTCAGGAGGGCCTGCTCAGAGGTAGGACCATGCATGCGTGGCACCACGAGGCTGGCTCGCACCTGTATGGGCTATCTCAGCGTTGAACCTCCAACTGCCTCAGTTGCTTTTCTCCCGCCGTCGAGTGTGTTTCAGTGACGTCACTTGCCCACTGGGAGTCAAACTTCTCGTCTATACGACAGCAGCTTTTAGTCATTAAGTTTGTTAATTTTAAATGCTTTTCTTGTTTATTGTTCAAAAAAAAAATGAAAAAGAAGATTCTCTCAGCCCTGCCCATCGACAGAGTCAGCCTTGGACGGTCTCGGTGACGGAAGGGATTCTTCTGCAGAAGATTGCTCCAGCAGCAGGGCTGTGTCCAGTCGGCCGCCCTCTCCGGAGAGGGGGTCCAACATTGGACATTCAGGTGTCTGGGAGGGAGGATAGTCCTCCTGTAAATGCAAAGAAGCAGGTCCGTTCTCGATCCAGGTTGGGAACCCAGTGCCACTTGACCTCGATCTCTTCCTCTTCCTGTCGGAAGAGGAAGAAATGGTACCCCTTCGAGGTCAACCTCTGGTGTGTCTGTTGGGGAGTCTCCGGTAGTTGAGAGCCCTTTGGGTTTCCCAGTGGCTTCTGCTCTCGACGGCCTGGAATCTCATCCCCAGGGCCCTTCTCTGCCCCTTGGGGGGGGGTTCTGGAGAACAGTTTCATCTTTGTGCAGCTCTTTAGAGCAGTGGGTTCTGCGTTGACTCGTTTGCCCTTGCTGGTGGTTCCAGTGCCGAGGCCTTTGGGGTGTGGTGCTGCTGGGCTATAGCCAGGGTTTTTGGTCCGGGATCTGCATTCAGTGCCTTCTCTGGTACTGATACTGTCTACGTTGATCCCATGTGCCTCCCCCTCTTACTGTTCCCCACAGGGGCCGGCACAGGTACCACTCCTCCACCTCCTTCCATGGATGGCCGTTCTCCGGGCCCCTTGGCTTTGGTGCCGTGTGCGATGCTGTAGACTTCAGTGTGGCACTGGTGACTTTGGTGCTGTGTGTGGTGCCATCTTCTTGGTGCTGCATGCAGCATCAAGGTCTTCAGGGGTGGGCTTGTTTCTGGACCCTGGTGCCTTCTGGTCTATCACTTGCCCAGGTTAGCTTTGCTGGGGCATTTCCTATTTCTATTGGGTGGACGTGGAGCATTAACAAATCTGATCTGAACCTCATAATTCTGACAATTGTAAGACGACTTGTGTTATAACCAGGCCCCATGTTTACTGCGGCAAAGTGGACCTACACTCTGCGGCAGGACCTCAAACTTTCTGCGGCAGAACAACTGCTGATTCTGCGGCTATTCTGCGGCAGATAAATTGTGGCTAAACAGCATACCTTCAAAGGGATTAGGTCTTAGCTGACCCTTTGACTGCCTTCATGCAACCACTCTGCTACACTGAAAGTGGAACAGCAGGCCATTTAACAGTATGTAGTCTTCTTATCACAAATATTAAACTGCAATAACCCAAACCTGGCACAGCCATGGGCATCAGTGTTCTCTTTTAATTAATTTTCCCTCCCACCCCAAATTTGAAGGCTCATCTGTTCTTCTGGAAATTGGTGGCCTTTGCTGTTCTTCTAGGTTATAATCAGAGAAAGACATACACACTTAGCTAAAACTACACAGAAGGCAAAACCTGCTTGGATTTCTTCTGGTTTATATTTACAGTTAACAGATATAAAGAGAGACTCCAACTTGAAGGACATTTTTTTTTCTGATTTTGATCAATGTTCTTTTAAATTATTATTTTTGTAAACTAGGAATACCCCAACTGCCTTGCAACAAACATGCTGAGTGCAGTGTACAAATCTGTGTGTGTGTGGCGGGGGATTGTCTTCTTATAACAGTGAAGGAGGGTGTAACTTGCAGTGTCTGTAGGATTTGTTGACTCCTGATTTTTCTTTTGGGGGACACATATTGGACACACTAAAAAATGCAAGCAAGTTATTCTCATTAAGCTGAAGTAACCTTGGTTAGCATGTTCTCTTCTCCTCGCAACTCAGGGGGTGGTGGTGTTCTTCAGTCAGTGACCCTCATTTCACTTATGTATAGCAGCAATCCAATTCTATTCTGATTTTTTTCCATACCTGCTTGCTCCAGTTCTAGTATACCCTGGTCCCCAACTCTGCTGCAGCTAGGCAACTTGATCCTCCTTAAGAATTGAGCTTAATGCCGCCACTTAGGCTGCAGGTTCAGATTTGCCAAGAAATTACTCTCACACTTGCAAGTACAGAACTGCAGCCCACAAATCAAAACTGTGATAGATGTCCACCAGTGGGGACTGAGTCCTCTGCTTAGTCTGCTGCCAGCCCTATGTTACTGCAATCAGCTCCTCCTCCGATACCTGTCACCACACTGAGATCAGTTCCACCTCCACGGGCACCACTGAATCTTCTCACTTCTTGACTACAGCTTGCCTTCCAGTTCTTCCTTCCAAATTCATCTTCTAAGGATTCAGCGTGCACCATGAGCAGCCTCACAATGAAACATTAACATGGCTGAGCTACCCACACCTACACAGCAGCAAATCATAACTGCTGTGGACCTAATCAGGCTCTGCTACTATTGCGTCAGTCACCCCCCCCCCCCACACACACACAATACTGGCTGGAAGGAGTTATGTAACAACAGCCAGCACAAGTCAAGATGCCATGCAGCCACTAGCTTTTCAGCTTTGTAGTGGACGGCATCAGTTTGCTGCCCCTTCTAATGAACATGTATGCCATGGCATACTTAATACATCAATAGCTATGCCCTTGCCTTGTGTAATTGCATAGCATAGCATAGCTAGGATTTCTGTGGCTGTGTGGCTGGTTTTCCTGATTTCTGTGGCAAGCACTGATTTCTTCGGTCAGCCCTGATTTCTGCGGCCACTGCTGCAACCACAGAATCACAGAAAACACAGGGCCCTGGTTATAGCCTGGACGTGAACTCCTCATCCCAACTCAACCCTGGATGAAGCCATGACTTCAATCTCTCCTTAGGACATGGGTTCTAACCTGGCTCTACAGACCTCCGATGTAGATGGGGGGGGTGCGTCTCGAGTTTCCCATGTTCAAGAACATTGTACCCTCTGCCCATCCTCCTTGACATCTTGTCACACGCAGTGTGGGGAAGGCCAGCTCTGATTCCTTTGATGCCCCTTCCAGGAAGGGACACTTTTTAGCTCACAACCCTCTGCAAATACTATGGTTGTCAGAGCAGAGAATGATGAGGCTGTTCTCCCTCAGGGGTCCACAGCTTGTCCTATCAATAGGGAATCTTGCAAGATTGACACCTTGGGGAAACGAGCAGTCGCTGCTGCAGAAGCTCTGTGGAGGCTTACGACTTTGCCTCCAGGGCAGCTACTGCTGGGATCTGTGTCAGGTGACTCTCCTGACTTAGAAAATCAGGATTTTCTAATGATTCTTACCTGTTCGGCACTCAAGTAGCTGCCTTTGAAACTGCCGGACTGGCTCCTTTCACCCGTCAAGGGGTCTGGAACTGTCATCAGTTTTGCAACAAGCAGTTGTGCAAGGTGGGGACCGAGGGGTCTTTTCGGAGTTCAACCCCATCAGCCATGAAGAAAACGCAGCTCAAGGCACAGGGCCCGAAAGTGCCAGCTGTCACTCTCTGAGACATTAGTCCTGGTTCCATCTCAACTGCCTGAGGTGGAACTTCACCTTACAGTGAGAGATTGTCTGACTCATTTTCAGGCTATGGCAGTCTATAACAATAGACAAGTGGTTCCTGGATTTTTGGAAGGGGTACTCTTCAGTCTATCAGAGAACTCTACCCCCCAAGTGTCAGCACAGTCTCCCTACTTCACAGTCAGACCTTCTCACCTCAGAGATTCAGGGCCTTCTTCATAGTCTTCTGGTCCCTAAAAGAACAGGTGGCATGTGCCCTATTCTCGACCTCAGAAACAAAATAGGTCTTTGTTCAGGGCAAGATGGTCTCCGTAGGGACACTCCTACCACGTCTCTAGCGGCAAAACTGGTTTGCATCCATGGGCATACAGGACACTTCCATAAAGGTACTGCTGACCCTGCAAAAGTCATCCTCCCCCCCCCCCGACTGCCTCCTAGTGAGGTCTTTCCTCCCGAGGGTCAGGGGGACCCACTTTGTCCGGATGGCTCTTTTCCTCAAAGACAGTAACCTTGTATGAGCCTGATCCATGTAGAGGATGCTGGGCCTCGGGATCTCTGCTGCTTTCATAAGTGCCACTGGCTGGTTTCACGTTAGGACCACACAGTGGATGCTTGGTACATGGTGGTCTCCCCGACCATGCACTCACAGTCCTTCCACATGAAGGGGACGGAACCCCTGACAAGATCACTTGCATGGTGGACACAGGAAGACAGGCTTCTACAAGGTCTACTCTTTGCCCCACTGGCATCTCAGATCACCGTCACCACAGCTGTATCTCTGATCGGTGGGGGAGCTCACTGTCTAGACCTCTGGACTCAGAGAGTGTGGAGCCAGGAGGAGTCGCCTCTTCACATAAATGCCTTAGTGATGAGAGCTGTCCTATACGCTTCCGAGTCTTGAAGGATGTCCTCTACCTCAAGGTATTCTCCTTCAGATGAACAATAAAGCCATGATGTATTACATCAATGAGCAGGGTAGAACTCACTCCTACCCTCTGTGCAGGGAGGCCATGAGGGGGTGGGAGTGATGTCTCGAGCACGATACCCTAATTCAGGCAGTCTACCTGCCAGGTATTCAGAACGACCTAGCGGATCACATCAGTAGGCTGGAGGCAGGTTCCCACAAATGTTTGCTCACCCCAACGGTGTGCAGTCACTATTCAGCGAGTGGGACAGTCCAGATCTGGATCTTTTTTGCATCCCCACTTAATGCAAAACTGCCTCTATTCTGCTCCAGAAATTCAGAGCCTGACGTTTTCTGTCAGGTTGCATTCAGACTGTGGTGGACAAGATGCTTTCTGAATGCATTTACTCCCCTTCCTTTAGTTCAGAGGGTGCTGCTCAAGCTGAAGACACGGGGGGGGCAGGATGATCCTCATCGCCCCGCATTGGCCTTGTCAGATATGGTTTCCACTAATCAGCAGGTTGTCAGAGGTCCCTCTGAGGAAGCTCCTCGTTAGACGGACCTCCTGACTCAGGGACCCCTGGTCCATCCCAACCTGCCCTCCCTTCATCTCCATGCCTGGCTACCTGAGGAGATAGAAGTGGGTAGATCTGCGGTCTCTCAAAAGATCTTGGAAATCCTCTTAATGCAAGCCTTCCATTTGGAAACGTGGACACCTAAGTGGAAGCGATTTTCCGTTTGGTGTGTAAAAATGTCCATGCTGGACACATTTTATTGCCCACCGAATAAAGTGTTGTAGTACCTCTTAGACCTGTCAAATGCAGGACTGCAGTACTCAGCAGTGAAGGTGCACATCTACACGATTTCTGCCTACCATGAGCCAGTGCAGAACATGTCGCTGACTCAGTTACCGCTAGTCAAGAGATTCCTCAAGAGCATCCTACACACTAGACCCTCGGTTGGAAACCAGTGGCCATATGGGATATCAACTTTGTGCTAGATATGTTCACTCATAAACCTTTGAGCCTCTAGCCACCTGTGACTTGATGTTTCTGACCTGGAAGACTGCCTTCTTAGTGGCTGTTACTTCTGCTCACAGAGTTTCTGAAATTCATGCCTTGGTCACAGACCCTCCTTATACTGTCTTTCACAAGGACAAGGTGGTACTTTGTACTGGTACGGGGTCATAATGTCACAAGACATTATGCCGCAGCAATATACCGTGCTGCCAATACAGTATGATATATTGCAAGCTGCATAAAATAACTAACTAAAATAACCAACTCAGGGGGGGTTAACACTTAACTTCGCACAAAGTACGAAAAATAAAAAAATTCCTTGCATCTGGGGCCAGGAATCAAAACCCAGTCCCAAACGCACTGCCTCCCTCCCTTGCTGCCTGTGGTTCATCCCGTCGAGCCACAGCAGCTACTCGCCATCCCCACCTCCCAGCACAGATCTCATCCCCTACCTGGGAAGAGTGAGAGGGTGCACTACCACGTATACACCTTTTCACGGTTTTGCACCCTCTCGCTCTACCCTACCACGCTGTTCCTGTTGCGCGGTTGTAATGTACACTATTAAATGTACGAGATACTGAACCGGTAGGATCTGTTCTCTCCCTAAATTCCTACCCACGGTAGGTTGGAATTTCACTTTAATCAACCCCTGATCTTCCTGGGTATAAAGTCTCCACCACTCATTCACACTGATGGGAGTATGCCAGAGGCGCTAGGACCCAGCAGGAGCAAACGTTTTCAGGAGGGCCGGCGCTGAGATGGAGCCGCGAGGAAGTGGCACCGTGAGCCTGGCATGTGTGGTAAAGACTATCTCAGTGTCGACCCTCCAACCACCTCAGTCCCTTTTTTCCCCACCATTGAGTGCGCTTCAGTGATGACGTTGCTCGCCTGCCAGGAGTCAAACTTCAAACTAGCAGCTTAGTTTTCAGTTTTATTATTTTGTATTTTATTATAAGTACCGATTATATTTTAATAAATTTCTTACTTGTACAAGAAAGAAGTCTTCAGCCTTCCATTGATGGAGTCAACCATGAGTGGGGCAGGTGACGGTAGAGAGACTTTGTATGAAAGCTGTTCAGTCAGCCAGGCCGGGTCTGGTCCGCCGCCCTCTCTGGAAGGGGGGGGCGGACAACAGACGGTCCAGTGCTCGGGGGGATGAGCGGTCCCCTCAAAAACATAAAAAGAAAAGGTCCCATTCACGGCACCGTTCAACCTCGAGTTCTTCTTCAGCCCACCGTTCGAAGAAGAAACGGCATCACTCAAGGTCGCCCTCTGGTACGTCTGCACGTAGGCAGTTGGTTATTAGGGTCAGGAGCTGGTCTCTGCCTCTTCAAACAACATGAAGTCTTGCTATATTATGACTATTGCAGTTTGCCCCAGCCTTAGAACTGCTCCGGAGGTGAAAGAGTTAACTTCCATGCAGAGCATGGAGCTTAGAGCGAGCTGGGTTCAGAAGCTCAGTTTGCTGGTTTCAAACCGAAAATCATTAGATTCTTTATTCACCACTGAACAGTCGCCCGAGATTCCTCCTGTTGCTCGTGTTCATTTCTTCAGTTTAAAGCGCTATTTCTCGGTTTAATTTAACCGCAAATTCATTATTTTAACCGCAAAACCGATCGGTTCAGGCTCTGTCTATGGTAATCGTAAGTAATAGATAGGGTTTTTTCTGTGTGGAACTTGAGAAGTATTATCGGTTCGGTTGAACCGATCGAGTTGTATTTAAATATAAGTTTGAAGCCTTTTAAGGCTTTTCAGAGTGCGGTTCCCGGTTCTTATCGGTTCTAAAAAAAACGGATTTCATTACGGTTTTTCCATACCCGTGACACCGGGTTTGGAACCGATCAGGGTGTCTTGCCTGGCACTGCCATCAAAAGGGCAAGTTGGTCGGTTAGGCTGGCATCATGTCTGGAGAAACCCAAAGAAAACCGCCCACTGGGTTTCAACACTGTAGTGTCTGTGGGGAAGCCTTTGCCAAGGCTGACCCACACACTACATGTGTCTATTGTCTGGGGTTTGACCACCTCAATTCAGACTGCCAGATTTGTAAAAATTTCCCTGCAGCCACCCTGGACAAGAGAGTGGGCAGGCTCAGGGAACGAGAGGCCAAAAAGTCCGCTGACCCGGATGGCCAGCCCGGTTCGGTGCCAACCGAACCGGAGGGAGTGCCCTCTGACCAGGGCCAGACTTCCTCGGGCAAACGAAAAGCTGGCTCTGAGGAGCTAGTTCCAGCAAAGAAATCTAAAAAATCAGGTTTGGAGTCCAAAATTCCTTCTCCAACTGCTGCTGAGATAGCCAGGGCAATACAGATTGTCCAGTCCCTGTCCCCGGTTCCCTCCGAACCGCCACTGTCTGGCAAAAGGTCGGTTCGGTCGGTTCCAGTGGTTCAGGATTATGATATAGAAGAGTTCTATGAACCAGAGGAGGGTATGAGGATTATGATCATGTGAATGTGATTTTGAAGTCTGAATGTGCCCATTGAACCGGACATCTCCCAGACAGACCTTCAGGTGAGTCTCCCCTAGGCTTTCTGAGTCCCTTCTCATTTTTTGTTTTATAAAAGTTGCTGAGACCCTCCAGCTTCCCTTAGAGGAGGCTTTGGATGAGCAAGAGGAGCCTGACTATGTGGAGATGATGGATATCCCAGAGTCCAGGAGGTTGTCCATCCCTTTACATAAATCTTTTAGAAAACAAACAATAAAAATTTTAAAAGCTCCTAATTCTGTGCCTCCTGTGGATAAAAAGATGGACAGGAGGCACACTTTGTCAGGTCCTGATACAGATTTTCTTTCACAGCAATGCAGTCATGTTGGGGTAGTTCATGCTGCAGCCTGTGATAAAGCTAATATTCCACTGGCTTCACATCCTCCTGACAAGGATTCCAGGAAGATTGATGCCATGGCCAAAAAACAATACATGGCAGCATCCTTGGGACTCAGACAAGCTAACTATATGGCTTATGTTGCAAGATACCAGAAATCTAGATGGGATACTGTCATGGCCTTAGCCAAACAGGTCCCGGCCAGCTCTCGCAGCGAGCTGGAGCAGGTGGCTCTTGATGGTATTGAGGCATCTAGGTGCAATTCCATGCTGCAGTGGATTCTAACGATGTATCCTCTAGAGTCATGGCTACATCTGTGGCTTTTCTGAGATTGGCCTGGCTCAGGTGTACTACTTTGTCACAGGATACCCAGTCTAAGGCTATGGATTTTCCTGTGTTGGGAAATTCTCTGGGGAGCAGACAGAGAATTAAATGAAGAAAATGGATGAATATAGAACCACTTACAAGAGTGCACAAGCCAAGGAATGGCAAGCCACTCCTCAGAGGCAGCCCTCCAGGGGTAGGGTAGGCCTTTTCACAGGCCTTTTTAACAGACTCAGGCCCCCTCCTCTCAGCCTATGTACAGAGGGGTTCTTCAGAGGGAGAGGCAGATGGGGTCTCAGCAGGCCTGCTCTCTCCCTCAGCCTAAAGCCCCTGCCCAACAGGCACCCTGATGGGATGCCCAGGGTCGGCTCTCCACTACCTGAGGGGCAGGTTGGCTCACTTCATTCAGGACTGGCAGTCTTTAACTTCAGACAGGTGGGTCCTGGAAGTAGTGAGCCAGGGTCTGGTTCTCAGCTTCAAGAAATTTCCAAAGATGAGAGCCAGATCTTTTCCACCTACAAACCCTTTAGAGACTCTTGCTTTGGAAACAGAAGTCTCAACCCTCCTGGCTCTCAGAGCTGTAGAAAGGTTTCTCCCTTCATCAGGGCAAGGGTCTGTACTCCAGGTACTTCCTTACCCAAAAAGACAGGAGAGTGGCGGCCTATCCTGGATCTAAGATATCTAAACAAGCACCTTTAAAGCCAAAGTTCAAAATGGTGACACTGGGAATGATTTTACCTCCCTAAGGCCAGGGACTGGCTAGTCTCCTGACCTCAAAGATGCCTCATTCCATGTTCTTATCAGAAGCTCCCATCAAAAGTACCTCAGATTCGAACTGCCCTCAGGCCATTATCAGTTCAGAGCAATGCCCTTCGGCCTCACTTCTGCCCAAGGGTGTTCACAAAGTGTCTGACAGTAGCAGTCGCTCACCTAAGAAGGCAAAGATTGCCATTTTCCCTACCTGGACGACTGGCTCATTGTGGGTCAGTCTCCAGACCAGGTCAAATCACACCTGCTAGTTACCCAGCAGCTGCCTCTCTGGGATTTCTTCTCAATCTTCCAAAGTCAGTTTTGGAACCTGTCCAGGTACTCACCCTCACAGGCGCAGAACTGGATACAAAGCAGGCCAGAGCCTTCCTTCCTTGGAAAGGGTAAGGACCTTAGTGGCCCTGGCCGCCCTTCACTCTGCAGGTCTCTCGACCAGCAAGGCATTTCCTGAAGCCCTAGGGCACATGGCTGCCTCCACAGCTGTGGTGCAAGGAGCAAGATTTCAGATGAGGACATTCAGTTCCATTTGAGAGCTTTCTGGTCTCAAAGAAGAGATCCTCTATCCAAGTTAATCCTAGTGACCTAACCCTGATCCAGGCCCTTCAGTGGTGGCAGGATCAGAGCAATCTGAGACAGGGGTGCCTTCATCCCTCTGTCCCATTCCTTGACCCTTACTACAGATGCATCCCTCTTGGGATGGGGAGCTCACATGGGCAACCTCCACCCAGGGGTTATGGTCCTCCAGGAATCTCTGCTCCACATCAATGTGTTGGAACTCAGAGCTGTTTTTCTAGCACTTCAGGTTTTCTCTGCATCTGTTCAGAACAAGGTGGTACAGGTCAGAACAGACAACACCACTACAATGTGGTACATCAACAAACAAGGGGGCATTCGGTCTTCGGCCTTGTGCACTGAGGCGATGAAGTTGTGGTCTCTGGCTTACTCCCTGAACACTTCCCTCATAGCAGTTCACCTCCCAGGCAAGGACAATGTCCTGGCAGATGCCCTCAGCAGGATTTCCCAGGGCCATCACGAATGGTCACTGGATCCCTTAGTACTGGGGATAGTGTTTGCCAGATGGGGCACTCCTCAGATAGATCTTTTCGTAGCCCCAGACAATTATAAACTTCCACTGTTTTGTTGCAGGCCCCAGTGTTGGGCTCAGTTCCCCTGGATGCCTTTCTCCTCGATTGGGAAGGGAAGTTTCTTTATGCCTTTCCCCTTCCCTCTCCTGTTCAAAGTACTAGTCAAAATCAGGTCTCAGCCCTGCAAAATGATCCTGATTGCTCCAGACTGGGCCAGGCAGCCCTGGTACCCACTCCTTCTGTCCTTAGCAGTCCATCTTCCCCTGTGTCTCCCCAGGAACCACAATCTGTTAACCTGTGCTCAGGGGAGAGTTTGGTATCCGAATCTCAAATCCCTCAACCTCAAGGCTTGGCTCTTGAGCAGTTAGAATTTGCTGATTTGCAACTTTCTCAAAGTGTTCTCGAAATCCTGAAGGCTGCTAGGAAGCCTTCCACCAGGGCTACCTATAACCCAAGTGGAAAAGGTTTTCCATATGGTGTTCTGGGAAGCATGTTTTCAGAATCTGCTGATCTACCTACTGTATTGGACTACATGGTCCATCTTAATTCTTTTGGGACTGAAACCAGCCACCCTGAAAGTGCACTTGGCTGCTGTCTCTGCCTTCATTTCAGCAGGGAAGCCCTCTTCTTTCTGCTCATCCTGTATTTTCCAAGTTTTTTAAAGGATTGCTTCACACCAATCCTCCATTCAGGACCCTGCCCCGGCTTGGGATCTTAATGTATGCATAGCTCAGCTAATGCAACCTCTTGAGCCTCTGTCTTCGGGCAGAGCTTAAGTATTTGACTTGGAAAACTGTATTTCTGGTAGCCATCACTTCGCCAGGCGCATAAGTGAGTTACAGGCTTTATCAGTAGAAACTGACTTTATTTCCTTTCACAGGGATAAAGTGGTCCTCAGGACTAACAGGAAGTTTTGCCTGAGGTGGTTTCAGATTTCCACCTTAACCAATCTATTTCACTTCCAGTGTTCTTCACTGACCATTCCTCCTCTGGTGAGAGGAGGCTGCACAGCTAGATGTTAAGAGGGCCCTAAGTTACTACATAGAGCATACCAAGGGTCACAGGTTTGACTCCCTCCAACTATTTCTCACTTATGGTGAGATTGGGAAAGGAGACCTGCCACTAAGAGATCCATTGCCAGGGTGGATCGTTTCTTGTATCCAATTTTGCTATCAAAAGTTGGGTAAGGTTCCCCCCTCAGGCCTGAGGGCTCACTCTACCAGAGGTACAGCTGCATCTCTAGCTGCTGCTAGAGACATCCCTATCTTGGAGATATGTCAGGCAGCTACTTGGAAGACAGTACACACTTTCACCAAGCATTACTCCCTGGATATTCAGGCCAGGAGGGATGCTGGGTTTGGCACAGCCGTGCTTCAGAGCCTATTCCCTAAGTAGGTTCTGTCCTCCTCCATGGAGGTACTGCTGTGTAGTCTGCAATAGTCATAATATAGCAAGACTTCATGTTGTTTGAAGAAAAAATTACTCACCTTAGTAATGTTGTTTCTTCTAATGGAGTCTTGCTATATTATGACCTCCCCCACAGCCTGCCCCTCTCAGAACTTCTACTTTGGGGCATGGGGTCGGTAGTCCTCTGTTGGCATCTATTGATGCCCTCTTTCATGTTTGGGTGTTGTGTTTATTTAGTTATTTTATCTTAATTTTCTGGTCCACTGACTTGAGTCTTTGTGTTGGGACCAGCAAAAATGTGTTAATATATTAGTGGCCAGTTGGCTAGTGTAGGTTACAGCTTCCACAGAACCTTAGTGAGTTTTGCTCAGAAGATCTGATGGTTTCGGTTTGAAACCAGCCAAACAGAGCTTCTGAACCGAGCTCGCGCTCTAAGCTCCATGCTCTGCATGGAAGTTAACTCTTTCACCTCCGGAGCAGTTCTAAGGCTGGGGCAAACTGCAATAGTCATAATATAGCAAGACTCCATTAGAAGAAACAACATTACTAAGGTGAGTAATTTTTTCTTTTGGAGTCACTGGTTTCTGTCTGTAGTAGCCAGCTTCTTCGACACCGGAGCTCCTCTCTGCCTGTTGGAGGGGCTTCTGATAAGCAGTTTCACCATTGGGCTGCTCTTATAGAGCAGTGGGCTCGGAGATTGTTCCGACTGCCCAAACCGGCCAATCCATCGCCGGGACCTTTGGGTCTGTCGGTTTTGGATCTGCAAGCAGTGTGATTAAGACTTCCTAGTCACGTGGTGCCTTCTTCAGTGCCGTTGACTGCGCTCTGGTGTCTGTCCCCATCACATGGCTGTGGTGCAGGGGTCCACACCAATGCCTTTATCTCCTGGCAATTTTCATTCTTTACTGTCAAATCACAGTTCTCAGACTTCTGCGATGGTGCTGTTGACTGTGGTGCTGACTTCTTCTGCGCCAAGGTCCTTTACGGCACCGCAGGTGGTGATGGCACCGTCTGTGGTGTCGCAGATACCCTGTTGGCGCTGCCCCGCCATCACGCAGCGTCGGCACCATGTATAGTGCTGCGCTACCTGTCGGTGCCTTCTTTGGTACCGGGGATGGCGTCAGTGCCTTGTGCAGTGTCATGCTGTCTGTCAGCACCATGTGTGATACCATTTTCTGTGTTGGCACTGTCTCTGTACTCCGCGCCGTTCTCTTCGGCAGCGCCGAGGATGTCTACAGCACCGTATACTTTCCAGAAGTTTTTGACTCCGATTCTTTCTCCTTCTCTTCTCCCTCCTGGTTTTCATCCCATTCCTGTCTATACAGTCCCCCCGACTGTCAGGAGATGATTTGGAGCCCAATCCGGATCTTCGGCTGGGTGATGATGTTGATGCCGATTCTGCCCTGGGGGCAGGGATCAGTCCTACTGCAGAGCCTATTGTTCAGGACCTTGAGGACCTTTCCTTTAAGTCTCTGCTCAAGAATTTAAATTCTACTCTTTCTCTCCAGTCCACGGAAATCGATCCTGGGAAGCTTCTGCATCTCCAATATCTACATGTTCCAGAAATCCCTATGGATTTAACCCCTCCGGTACAGCCCTCTTTCAAGACTCTTTCCCAGATGGTGTGGAAAAATCTGGCACTTATTCCTTCTGTGGCTAAGTCCATAGATAGGAAATATGTCCCTCCCAAGGATCACCCCATCTTGGCCTCACAAGCCTTTGCTGATGCCATTGTGGTCCTGGCAGAGAATGATAAGGCTGTCCTCCCTCAGGAATCTACAGCCCATCCTATTAACAAAGAATCCTGCAAGATAGACACCTTGGGTAAGAGAGTCTTTGCTGCCTTAACCCTTGGCATGCGCATTGCCAACTACCAGAGCTATTTGTTTCAATATGAGTATGTTCTTTGGCATTCATTCAAAGCAACGGTAGAAGCTCTGCCTGAGCCAGAGGCTAACTCAGAGCTACTGCAGACCATAACTAGAGGTATCAAGTCCAATAACCAGCAAATTAAAGCTGCAATGG
This sequence comes from Neoceratodus forsteri, assembly GCA_016271365.2. NCBI lineage: Eukaryota > Metazoa > Chordata > Ceratodontiformes > Ceratodontidae > Neoceratodus > Neoceratodus forsteri. Next base: position 1,628,586,564 of record CM028131.1, on the reverse strand, counting down.
ACGCTTTCGATACTGCTTCCCAGGCTGCAGTGACTAGCATTTGCACCCGTTGCACTCTTGGCTGCGTACTTCGGGCTTTACGAATGACACCCAACAGAAAGCCATGGCCTTGCCTTTTTGGTGGTATGTACCTGTTTGGGCCTCAGGTGGAACAAGCACTAGAGGCCACACAAAAGACTAGGTCTGCAATTAAGACAGCTAGACCTCTGCCAACTCCCTCTCGAGGAGGTGGAAACAAGCGTCAGTTTCACAACCGTCAGTCCTTTCATGGAAAAGACAGAGGAGGCTTTAACATAAACCAAACCCCTCAGCCACAAAAGAAAACACAGCAGAAGGCACAAGGCTCAGAAGCACCCAGTGCCACCTTCTGAGTTTCCAGCCAAGGTCCCACCTCAGCTGCCCGAGGGGAACTCCTCTTTGACAGTGGGAGGATGTCTGACTCAGTTCTACGACCAGTGGAAATCTATAACATCAGACAAATGGGTCCTCAGGATAATCCATGAGGGGCACTCTCTCAGTCTGTCAGAAACCCCTCCAGATCATCCTCCCAAGCGACAGCCCAGGCTGTCTGCGGCACAGTCAGACCTTCTTGCTTCCGAGGTACAAGGCCTTCTGAACAACAGAGCAGTAGAAGTAGTTCCGCTGGATCAACAAAACACAGGTTTCTACTCCCATTACTTTCTGGTCCCAAAGAAAACTGGCGGCATGTGCCCTATTCTGGATCTCAGAAAGTTAAACAAATTCCTGCACAAGGAAAAGTTCAAGATGATGTCACTCGGTACCCTGCTGCCTTTGATTCATCAGCACGATTGGCTAGCCTCCCTGGACATGCAGGACGCCTACCAGCACATTCTCATACACCCAAATCACCACAGATACCTAAGGTTCATGGTGTGGGTCAACACTATTAATTCAGAGTCCTGCCATTTGGGCTGTCCTTGGCACCTCGAGTTTTTACAAAGTGCTGTGCAGTTCTCATGGTGCATCTAAGGAAAATAGGGATCCAGGTGTTCGCATATCTGGATGACTGGCTTCTAGCAAGCCCCTCCAGGCAAGAGATTCTGGAGGCCGCAGCCACGGCTTCAGACTTCCTCACATCCGTGGGAGTCCTGCTGAACCTCAAAAAGTCACAGTTGTAGCCCTCCCAGAAGTTCCTTTTCATAGGAACCCTTCTGGACACATCCTGTGCAGAAGCTTTCCTTCTGGAGGACAGGAGGAACAGGAGGAGTGATATCTTACAGATGGCCCACTTCATCAGAGAACACAGCTCAGTGTGAGCTCTCTCGATGCAACAAATGCTGGGTCTCATGGCATCCTCGGTGTTCACTGTACCTTTGGCTCGTCTCCACATGAAAACCTCTCAGTGGATGCTCAGTGGTCCCCAACCACTCACCATCAGTCCTTTCTCATCAAGGTGACAGAACCTCTGAAGAGGTCACTCACCTGGTGGTCTCAGGAGGACAACCTTCTAGAAGGATATCCCTTCATTCCTCTGGATCATCAGATCTCCATTACCATGGATGCATCCCTGATGGGTTGGGGAGCTCACTGCCGAGATCTCCACACCCAGGGTACGTGGACTCAGGACGAGTCTCAACTTCACATAAATGTCCTGGAAATGAGAGCCGTCCTCTATGCAGTCCAAGCTTTGAAGGACATACTCTGTCACAAGAACATTCTCCTTCAAATGGACAACAAGGCAGTGATGTATTACATCAACAAACAGGGCGGTGCACACTCTTGCCCATTATGCAGGGAAGCAATGAGAGTGTGGGAATGGTGCCTGGAGCACAAGGCTCTGATTCAGGCAGTTTACCTACCTGGAGTACAAAACAAGCTGGCAGACCGTCTCAGCAGAATGGAGTCAGATCCTCATGAGTGGTCTCTTGACTTAACCGTCATTCAGTCACTCTTTGAAGAGTGGGGAACTCCAGACCTAAACCTTTTTGCGTTCCCACTCAACGCAAAACTGCCTGTCTTCTGCTCCAGAAATCCAGGACCTGGCATTTTTTGTGAGGATGCATTCAGGCTGCAGTGGACAAAACGCTTTCTATATGCATTTCCTCCTCTTCCCCTGATTCAGAGGGTACTGCTCAAACTGGAGGCACAGGGTGGCAGAATGATTCTCATTGCCCCGTTCTAGCCTCATCAGATCTGGTTTTCCCTGATCAACAGACTATCGGAAACCTCTCCGAAACCGCTTCCTCTTCAGACGAATCTAATGACCCAGGGCCCTGTAGTCCATCCCAGTCTGAGGTCCCTTCACCTCCATGCTTGGCTCCTGAGGAGATAGAGGTGAAAAGGTTTAATGTTTCTCATAGGGTTTCAGATATTATTTTGGCTGCACACCAGCCAGCCACCAGAAAGCCCTACACAGCTAAATGGAAGCATTTCTCTATCTGGTGTGCAAAATCCTCTTGGAATCCTTTATCTTATCTGTGTCAATCTTCACCATTCATCACTTTTGGGTATAGTGCAGGCGGTCATGACCCCATGGGAGCGTTTTTTTTTGGAGAGATGGGCGGAGTCGGCGCACCATCGGCGCCATCCTCGAGAGCAGATGCACCATGTGGCGCTTTGTGGTTGGCCGTTAGGATGTCGCTTTCACTCCCGCCTCCCGCCAGTTGTTTGTCTCCTGTCGTGAGAGGTCGCACCTCTTGGAAGCTCTACTTGCAAGAGGCTTGCTGCTGCTTAGAAGCCTTCGGCTCCGTTATATCTCGACCATTTTTTCTCTATGCCAAGTCTGTCGACTGTGTTTATCTACTATTTCCTGACGGTTCCGCTGTCCACCACCACTCGACATCGCCTGGTAAGACTGTTCCTTTTCTTTTATTAGCGATGTCAAGTCTTGTTTTGTCCGTAGGTCATGTTTTGGTCGGGGGGGCAAGAAAACTTCTGAGACGGGATGGCCCCCTATGCGTCGGTGCCCATGCAGCCATAAGTACTCCATCACCGACCAGCGTGACCGTTGCCTCGTGTGTCTTGGCCCGCTACGTGACATGGATTTGTGTGACGCCTGCATCTCCATGGACTGTCTTGTCATCGAACAATGCTCGTGGAAAATTGGACGAGCTCCGCCGACTTTCGGGGGATGGGCGTGTACTCGTCGGGCCAATCCACTGTCTCTCGGCCTTTCCTCTGGGTCCCCTCCCAGTTCTATACAGACCGTGGAGGAGGGAGCTTCTGCTTCTAGTAGCCTCACTGTTGCTCGGAAGGCCTGGGTCGGCGCTGTCCTGGGCCTTGGCGCCGTTCACGGCGCTGTGGGCCCTGATGGCACCATCGTCAGTGCTGGTCCATCGCTCGGCGCCGTCTCTGCTGTCGGCTCTGTTTGCGGCACCGATGGTGCTGACGGCGCTGTGGGAGGCTCTACGGCACCGTCCTTCACTGTTTCTCACCTCAGCACTGTTCGCAGAGCCGTGGTTAAGCATGGCGCAGTGTCCAGCTCTAGTGCTGCTTGCGGCACCGAGCGAGGACACGGCGCCATGGGGGTTTCCAATCTCGGCACCATTCACAGCAGCGAGAGCATGGTTGGAGCTGTCGTCGGCGCCGTCTCTGGCCTCGGCATCGCTTTTTATGGCACCGTGGGTCGGGGCCGCGCCATGACAGACTCCGGCCCTGATACTGCTGCTGTCCATGGTGCCATGTCCTCTTTGTGTGCCATTCGTGGTGCAGCTGAGGTCCTCGGTGCCAACTGTGGTGCAGTCACTCAGTCTGGTGCCCCATTCAGTCGGGATGGCAGCGGGCGTCCACGTACCGTCTGGCACAGGGATTCAGTCTCCACCTCCTCAGAGGCGGAATCGGACTCTGAGTCAGATAGGCAGTCTGACTCTTTGGAGTTGGCTGCTCATGTGGACACCTTAGTAGTGTCCTCGGCAGACTGGAGCCAGCCCCCCTCTGAGAAGCGGACAGTTGCTCCTGGGTCCAGGGTCAGGGGTGCTGACCAGCAGGCAGTGGTGCAGGCCACCATTGCTCTGCAGCCTGGCCTCAGAGGGTTTTCTGACCCCATAGTGGTGCTACCCCCCTCAGGTGGTGTGCCTGGATCGCCCAACTTTGGTGCCAATTGGAGCACTCACAAGAGGGGAGGGTGCTGCTCCCTGGATAGTCCCTTCAGAGGCTGACCAGGGTTGCCAGCTGCCTAGACTGGCTTTTTCGAGGAGAAGGGCTCTTTCATATTCCAAGGGGTTGAGGGATAGGGGTTCAATGTGGTGACCCTTTTCTGGGACCCATCCAGGATCCAGAAGGAGTCGTAGTGCGCATCTCCGCTCTTCCTTTTTGGTTTCCTCAAGAGAGCCCTATTCTTTGGAGATAGGGGACCGTCCTTTCGGACTTTCACAGCCCCGGTCATCTCACAGGGGGGATTCTTCAGGGCGCAGCCTAGGCAGTTTCAGTATGGTTGACCAGCTGTCAGCTGTTGAGTTTTCCGGAGCTCCCTCTTCCCTTGAGGCTCCAGGAGCACTCTCTAGCCATGGTGGAGGGCAGCCGATTCCTGTTGTCGGCTCTGCCCACTCTCCTCTGCCACCTCCTCCTGCTCTCCCAGGTATTCTTGGTCCTAGCAGCCCTCTCTCCTGGGTGCAGTTCAGAGCTGTGGCTGCTCGATTTCCCTCTTATGTTAGGGCCATGGACAGACAGGTTTTTCAACCTCCCCCTGAGCAGCCAACCTCTGAACCTTTGAGGTCCTCTGGCTCCTCATCCTCCTCCTCCGCTTACCAGAGAACCCACCTTTTCTCCCGTAGGGTGAGACAATGACAGTCGGCAATCTTCCTTGCCTCCGGGGGTCCCTGCCCCACTCTTCCCACTCTCAGGCCTCCAGACCCATGAAGGTTCTCTCTGGATGTGCCACCCACTGAGGGCTAAGGGACTTTGTCCCTAGGGTTTAGGCCCCTTCGGAGGGGTTCGCATCACTCAGCAGATGAATGGTGAAGATTGACACAGATAAGATATGGAAATTATGTACCTACCATAATTCTGATCTTTCTGTGTATCTTCACCATTCATCACAATCCCACCCTCCGTCCCCTGGGGCCTCAGTCTCTGGGTCCCCCTCCCTCTCTGTGCCCTCTTATTCCCCTCCCTCCTTTCTGTTGGTCAGGAGTGGGGTGACCTTGGGCATATAGGGGGATGTTTTTCTCTAGGCGGAGAGTGGTCAGGATGGGGGGCACTCCTTCCTCAGTGCCTCGGCTCCATCCCCGTGGGGCGGGGGTTGGTAGTTGCCCTCTTTTCTGTTCTCTCTCTCTCTCTCTGTCGTCTCCCCATCAGCTTTACTTTGATTTCCTTGTCCTTTGGACACAACCTCAATTTAATTTAAGAAACTAGTTTTCTTATACCAAAAATTTGATTTTGGGGGGGGTATTCCCTGTATCCTGTCTTTTCTTCCAGAATAACCGATTCTGCTTATGTTGGAGTTATTGCCAGTGATTCTGTGCCTTGAATTCTGGCAGTTTAGCCTTCTGTCTACGTCTTCGCAGTTCCTATACAGTCTGGAAATGGGTCAAGGTTCCAGGGTATGTTCCCTTCTCTCCCCCCACCCCAACATCCTTACTTCTAAATTCCTTAACCCTCCCTCCTCCTTTTCTACTTCCAGAGATCAGGGCCTCTTCCCAATCCCCTTAGTTTTCCAGCTTATTTTGTCCTCTCAGTCATTTATTTCACCTTTTAGTTTGTATATCTTTTCCTTTGTCTGTCCCTTGGACTTCCTTGTCCCTCCATCCCAACCCTGTCTTACTGTACGGCGACTCAGAACTGGCGGGAGGGTAGGGTCGACGACACCTAACGGCCAGTCTGCGAGCGCCACGCAGTGCGACGGCCTTGAAGGCGGTGCTGATGGTGCGTCAACTCCGCCCATCCCCCCCCCAAAAAAAAGATCTCCCACGGGGCCATGACCTCTGGCACTATACCCAAAGGTGATGAATGATGAAGATACACAGAAAGATCAGAATTACGGTAGGTACGCAATTTTCATTTCCTGCCCACCAAATAAAGTCTTGGAGTATTTCTTAGACCTCTCAAACACAGGTCTGCAATACTCCACAGTCAAGGTTCATCTTTGTGCAATTTCTGCATATCATGAGCCAGTACTCTCCATGTCGCTGGCTCAGCTGCCTGTAGTTAAGAGGTTTCTTAATGGGATCCTGCATACCAGGCCTCCTATTAGATGTCCAGTTGTAGCCTGGGACATTAACCTTGTGCTAGACATGCTCACTCGTAGTTTTTCAAGCCTCTAGCTACTTTAAGTAGTGAAATTCCTCACTTGGAAGACGGCCTTCCTGGTGGCCATTACTTCTGCTTGTAGGGTATCTGAAATACATGCCTTGGTCACAGACCCTCCCCGTATACCTGTATTTCACAGGACGAAGTAGTTCTTAGGACTCATCCTAAGTTCCTGCCTAAGGTTGTCTCGAATTCCACCCCGAATCAACCTTAGTCCTTCCTACCTACTTTACAAACTTCCAGAATGAAGGAGAGTGTACCCTTCATTCCCTAGACTTAAAAAGAGCCTTGCAGTTCTATCGGGCTAGAACGAAGGAAATTCACAAGGCTCAACAACTGTTTGTTTCCTTCAGCACGACGCGCCTGGGCCAAACTGTTGCTGTCAGGTGCATTTCAGCATGGCTGGTGGCATACCTTCGCCATTGCTATTCCATGGCACAGGTAAAGCTGGAAGGCAGAGTGTATGCTCACTCTACCAGAGCAGTCGCGGCATCTCTGGTGGAAATTCATAATATCCACATTGCAGATATTTGCAATGCAGCTACCTGGAGCTCCGTGCATATGTTTGTAAAACACTATGCCTTGGATGTCCATGCCAGGCGACATCAGCCATTTGGTAGGACAATCCTTAACAGACTTCTGTCCTAAAACGTGAGCTCCTCTCTCTCCCACCACCCATTTTGGGGGATTATTTAGCTCAGTACTCTCCCATCAGTGTGAATGAGTGGTGGAGACTTTATGTCCAGGAAGATGTGGAAATTACGTACCTACCGTAATTCTTGATCTTCTTGGATGAAGTCTCCACCACTCATTCACACGCCCACCCACCATCCCCCGAGCTCACTTCTTTGTTTCTGGTCTACACTCTCTCAATGGCTGGGCTGTGAAGACTTTGTTGTTGACCCTTCTTACATGGGTCATTCAGACTATCTTATGTCAGTTTTTTAGGTTAGTCCTCTCTAGGTTAGTTACGCTGCACCTCCTTGGAAAAAAAGGTACTGAAGCGGTTGGAGGGTCGACGCCGAGATAGTCTTTACCGCATGCGCTAGGCTCATGGTGCCGCTTCCTCATGACTCCATTCGGTGCTGGTCCTCCTAAAAAAGTTTGCTCCCACTGGGTCCTAGCGCCTTTGGCGTACTCCCATCAGTGTGAATGAGTAGTGGAGACTTCGTCCAAGAAGATCAAGGATTACGGTAGGTACATAATTTCCATGTCCTTCCCACTTATTTTGCCAACTTCCAGAATGTAGGGGAACGCACTCTTCACTCTCTGGATGTCAAGAGGGTTCTGTGATTCTACATCGACAGAACTAAAGAGTTTCACAAATCCAAGCATCTTTTCGTATTTTTCAGCATGGCCCATCTAGGTCAGCCTGTTACCATTAGATGCATTTCTGCATGGTTGCTGGCATGTCTTCGCTACTCGATGGCGCAGGTGTAGTTGGAAGGCCGGGTTTATGCCCACTCTACCAGAGCGGTTGCGGCATCCCTAACAGAAATTCATAACGTATCCATTACAGATATTTGCAAAGCGGCTACTTGGAGCTTGGTGTACACCCTTGTGAAGCACTATACTCTGGATGTCCATGCCAGATAACACACTTCCTTCAGCAGGACAATCCTAATGGACTTCTGTCCTGAGTGAGCTCTGTCTCCTGCCGCCCTACTCAGGGGATTGTTTTTTAGCTCAGTAGTTTCCCATTTGTGTGAATGAATGGTGAAGACTTTTAGTTCAGGAAGATACGGAAATTACATGCCTACCGTAATTCTTAATCTTCTTGGACAAAGTCTTCACCATTCATTCACACACCCACCCACCATCCCCTGAGCTCACACATCCTGCTTCTGGTCTTCACTCCCCCGTTGGCTTGAGCTGTGAAGACGCTGTTGAGTAGACCCTTACATGAGTCATCCGGGCTGTCTTATGCCTGGACTAGGTTAGGTGTTTCCTAAGTTAGTTTACGCCGCATCTCCTCGGTTGAAAAGGAACTGAGGCAGTTGGAGGGTCGACGCTGCAATAGCCCATACAGGCATGAGCCAACCTCGCGGTGCCATGCATGTGCGGTCCTGCCTCGGCCCTCCTGAAGATTTTTGGCTCCCGCTGGGTCCTAGTGCCTCCGTCGTAGTCCCATTAGTGTGAATGAATGGTGAAGACTTTGTCCAAGAAGATCAAGAATTATGGTAGGTACGTAATTTCCAATTTTTGTACAAAAAGTGCAAACTTTGACCAGCTCCACACTTGGGTGTGGGGCTCTTAGTGTTGACTGTTCCCCCTTAAGTTGCCCTTTGAATGATTCTCAGATAGGTATTAGAATGGCGGTCCTGACAAATCACATCAATAAAAGTTGGTATAGTACTGAGCTTGTATACAGTAGTAAGGAGAACCTTGTAGCTCGTGGAGGCTAGAAAAGAACTTGGCACATGCACAATCCCAATGATGGCTTTATCATTGTTTATACATAAGCAATAGCATTAACAGTTCTTAGGGATACAGTACAGTTATCTTCACATGCACACTCAGCTACATTTGGCCCACTGTCTCTAGCTAACTTGTCATTCATAGCCCCTTAGTCACCTGCCAAAGATGAACAGGCAGTTAGGCTGGAGACTTTTAATAGGTATTTGTTGTCAAGGGTTTGCAGTCACATAGGAAATGATTGCTTACCTGGTTTGTGTGTACTTCTATGGTGTCTTCCAGCTAGGTGTGGCACACTCTCTCTCCTGGTGATCTGTTCCTGCAAGCAGGTGAAAGGAGGTGCTGGGTGTTCTTTTACCCAACCCTCACCTGATGCTGAGTGAATGAGACTGAGGAACTGAAGTGCTTCATGACCTCTACCCTTTGCAAAACATGGTAATATATACATACTAGGGGAGAATCAAGAAGTGCATAAAACACTTTACATATGTGCCAATATAATTCATTTTTTACTTTGTTTTCTTTCTTTCCTTTTGCTCCTTATTTAATGTATGTCAATGTATATTACTCTCTGTTTCCCTCCTCAAGGTTTAACTTTGATTGAAGTTATTTAATTAAAGAATAAAAAAGGAGATGGTGGGTAGTTCTTGGTTGATGGATGTTTAGTTTAGTTTTGGTTATTAATTTCACATAAAATCCTTTAGGCAAGTGCCTATTTTCAAAGGGTTTACAGTCAGATATGCAGAGATTTAAATATATACATACATACAGAGATTATATGTAACAACAATATACAGTTTTGGATTAGGTTACAGGTTTTTAGAAAAAATCAAGGGCAGTATACATAGGAATATATTCTCAAGAATATAATATAATTCAGTGAAAGCAGTTACATATCCCAGAAGCAGGAAGTGTAGCCAACAACCAAGTTTTAAATGATGCGGGGGGTCACATCCTCTTAATGGGTACCTTTAAGATGCTGATGGCTAGTACCTGGTCCCCTGGATCTGCATCTTGTCTAGCTGCTGAGGGTGTTGTAGGATGAAACAAGACTTCTTCATATTTCCTTTTACAGTCAGACCACTACTTGGTTGTGGTGGTAACAGTCTGATGATGCCACTGTTCAATAATACCATGTTCTCCCTAAGCAATTCTCACTTTGTATTTTTTTTATTTCTTGACAGACCCCTTGTTTATCTAGGGCTTAGGAGGACCTCCCTACCCCATCTACCCATCTGCTTTTCTGAGCTGTTCTGCAACTTTCCTCTTCTAGTGGGACTATCATGGTCACCTATACCCCCTGTGGAAACAGAGAATTTGGTGCTTTGGGGGCAGCTGGCTGCTTGGAGCCAAAGAGTACCGCACCATGCCATCATTTTTAGGGACTGGGCTGTTCTTTTTTTTATTTTTTATTCCTGCATCCCATGGATGTTGGGAGCCAGAGCTCCATGTGCACGAGCTCCCGCTACTGCATGATGTCGTGTGCAGCCAGCTGGCATCCTCAATCCCTTCCCTGCTGTTCCAGTCAGCACCACCACCCAAGGCCACCCAGGTGGTGGGTAGAATAGTGGAGTCAGCCACCCACCCTCCTCTTTGGAAGAGGAGAGTGTCCTCTGAAATGCTCAGTCCTCTCCCCCCCCGACCCTCTGACCCAGGCTCGTTCCTGAACCAAGCCTCCTGGCATCGTGAGCAGAAGCTCTAAGGGTGGGCTGGCTCAGCAGTGATCCTCCTTTATGCAAGTTAGATGATAAAGTAAACAAATGGCCCTGTGTGAGCAGACTGGCAAAGGTCACTTGTATAGCAAACACCTTGTTATTAGTCAGTGATATCTGATTTGATCTGATGTATTTATTAACTACCTAAGATGAATGACTAAGACAGTTTTCCATTTTTTTATAAACTGAGCCTGAAACCAGGATCCATATTCCCATACCAGTGCGCTATTTTGTCTGTCTGTATTTGCACTCTGCATCTCTCAGGATGCTTGGCAGCTTGACAGGATGACATAGGGTTATCCTTGGGTCCCATTGATTTTATCCCCATACCTGTACATTCATCCTCCCTGGTGCTAGTCTTACCCCCTCCTTCACCCGATGCCATATAGTTATCCTCCCCGATGCTAAAGGACCCCCAACCCCACTGTTGTCCAGTGGTCCCTTCCCCTTCCTAGTTGCCTCCTACCCCTCTCCGGTTTATAGAGAATGCGGTTTATAGAATGCAGTTTTAAAAATGTAGTTGATAGAAAGCATGGTTAGTATAATACATAATTAACTCCTCTGTGTTAAGAATGAGCAGATTCTCAACACCAAGTTTGATTGGCGACATCAGCGACATGAGAGTGAAGCTTGATTGCCTTCTGATGTCATCGGTCTAATGAGTGGTTGAGCATCTGCGAGTTCTTAACACGAGGGTTTTGTTATTTTATATAATTCAATTTAAGCATGTTTTACAACACATCGTTATCATTCACTGACAGATTAGTAATGCTAATATTTTCAGTCGTGAACAGTATACGTATGAATAGCTGTCATTTTGACTGCCACTTTTGAATCTGGGTCAGGGATCTGTGATGCTCCATAGCGTGAGTGTGATTCTGATTGGTATGATCATGAAACCTGTTCCTTATGTTTCAAATGTCAAAGAGCACCTCTCCTGGCGTTTATTGGTGCTTTCAAGAAAAAAACAGGGAGTTCCCTTATCTGAACGGGAGCTTCTCTGTGGTATGTAATAATTTTTCATTGCAGCCTCCTAAGGAAGGTAAGGGATCGTAGTTGCCCCTGAGGTGCTGGTCACATGATCCCTTACACTTCCAGACTCTCTAATCCACCCCCACACTCCGATGGTATGTGAGGTCTTTATCGGGAGAGCGCAGGGGCGCTCTACATTCACTAGTATGGAGCGTCATTTCTAAAGCTTATTTCCCAATTTTTAATTTTGTTTTGGTACTGATCGATGCCAGGGTTCAAGTAATAAGGCTCTTGTTAGTTGAACCTGGGCACTGATCTGTATCAAAACCCAATTTAAAATTAGGAAATAAGCTTTAGAAATGACACCCAATACAAGTGAAAGGAGTGCACCCCTGCGCTGTCCCTATACAGACATCACAAAATATCTGAGCGCCGGGGCAGAGCAGGCAATCAGGAAGCAGAAGGGATAGTGCAGCCAGCCCTTCGGGGCCAAATTATGATCCCTTCCCTTCCTTAGGGTGCTACAGTGAAAAATTATTAAATACCTCAGAGGAGCTCCCATTCAGGTAAGGAGCTCCCTGTTTTGTTTTTTTGAAAAAGAAAAATGGATTGTACTTGTCTAAGAACTTTCTGAAACATGAATAACAAGTTTTCAAAACCACCAGTAAAACATGCTTGTAGTGTATTATATAGACAATACAGTTCATAGAGAATGCAGTTTTCAGACTGTAGTTAATAGAAAATGCAGTTTATAGCTAATGCAGTTTATAGAGAATGCAGTTTATAGATAATGTAGATCTTATCTGTGTCAGTCTTCACCATTCATCACATATGGGTACTCGGCCGGAGGTCAGGACCCCGCAAGAGCTTTTTTTTTTTTGGTAGGTGGAGCCGACGCGCTGTCAGCACCATCCTTGAGGCCGACATTCTACATGGCACTCGCAGGTTGGCCGTTAGGTGCCGTCGACTCCGCCTGCTTGCCAGTTCTTCATCTCTTGCCATCGAGGTCACCTCATGGGACGCTTTCTCCAGCTTTTGAGTTTGGGCCTACCTGTGTCATAGTTCGTTCTCATTAGAAATTTCAATGCCAAGTCCGTCGGTTCCTCCTGGCGGTTCTGCTAGCCACTTGACGTTGCCGGTAAGATCTTTCCATATTACTATTTTCCAGCAACGTTGAGTCTTATTTTGTATTTTTTCCAAAGATCATGTCTAGGTCAGAGGGCAAGAAGACTTCAAAGATGGATCGGCCCCCCCGTGCGACGGTGCTCATGCAGCTGAAAATTTTCCATCACCGACCAGCACGACCGTTGCCTTTCGTGTCTTGGCCCACTTCACGACATGGATTCGTGCGATGCCTGCTTCTCCATGGACCACTGGGTCATCGAACAGCACACATGGAAAGTGGGGCGAGCTCTGACGACTTTCGGGGGCCCGGTGTGCACTCATCGGGCCAAGCCACGCTCTCTCGGCCTTTCCTCCGGGTTCCCTCCTGGTTCTATACGGACCGAGGAGGAGGGAGCCTCAGCTTCTCATAGCCTAGCCATAGCCGAGGCTCCTCCCATGGTGCAAGAGGCCCAGTCCATTCCCTTTGGGGGGTGGGTGGGAGGCACCGCCATGGCAATTGCCCCTTCGGGGGTGAAGACACCCACGGTTCGCAAGGCCTGGGTCGGCACTGTCCTTGACACTGTTGTTTGGCATTGTTTCAGGCCTCTGCATCGTTCACGGCATTGTGGACTCTGGCGGAGTCGTCATCGGTGCCGGTCCGTCGAGCAGCGCTGTGTCTGCTGTTGGCACTATTCGCAGCACCAATCCTGCTAGCAGTGCTGTGGGAGTCTGTACGGCACCATCCCTTTCTTCTCCTCGCCTTGGCGCCATCCACGGCGCTGAGGTTGAGCACGGCACCGTGTCCAGTTCTGGAGCCATTCGCGGTGCCGGATCTGAGCACGATGCTGTGGTGGGTTCAGACGGCGCTGTCGGAGCCGTCATCGGCAACGTTTCTGCTCTCAGCGCCGTTCGCAGTGCCATGGAGTGGGTTGGCGCCATGGGGGTTTCTGACTTTGGCGCTATCAGAACCGTCTTTGCCCTCAGTGCTGCTTGCGGTGCCGTGGGCCGCGACGGCGCTGTGGCAGGTTCCGACTCCAAGGCTGCTGTTCGGGCTGGAACCGTGTCCTCTTCAGCCGCTGTTCACGGTGCTGCGGAGGGCACTGGAACTGGCTCGGGCGCAGTCTCCATTTCTGGCACCCTGTTTGGTAGGGATGGCGAAAGGTGCCCACCTGTGGTTTGGCACAGGGCCTCGGCCTCCATCTCTTCAGAGGAGGAGTCGGACTCTGAGTCAGACAAGCAGTCTGGCTTCTTGGAACTAGCTGCCAGTGTGGGTAGCCTTGTGGTGTCTTCGACAGACCAGAGTCAGCCCCCCTCTGAGGAGCGGCCGTCAACTTCCGAGGCTAGGGTCAGGGGTGCTGACCAGCAGGCAGTGGTGCATGCCACCACTGCACTGCAGCCTGGCCTTGGAGGATTCGATGACCCCTCAGCGGTGGTACCCCCTCATGTGGTGTGCCTGGATCGCCCAACTTTGGGGCCAATCAGAGCACCTACGAGAGGGGAGGGTACTGTGCCTTGGATAGCTCCTTCGGGTGCTGACCAGGGCTGTCAGTTACCTAGGCTGGCCATCTTGAGGAGGAGGGCACTCTCAGATTCCAACGGGTCGAGGGGCATGGGGTCTGCGCGGAGGCCTTTTTTGGGGGCCCATCTGGGCTCTGGAAGAAGCCGCAGTGTGGATCCCCGCTCTTCCCCTTCACTTTCTTTGAGAGAGCCCCGTTCTTTTGAGGTAGGGGACCGTCCTTCTGGACCTATACGGCCCCGGTCACCTCACAGGGGGGATTCTTCCAAGGCAGTTCTGAAATGGTTGTTCAGCTGTCGGCTGTGGAGTCTTCCGGAGCCCCTTCATCTTCTGGCGCTCCTGGTCCGCTCCCTAGCCCAGGCGGAGGTCAGCCGACTTCTCTTCTAGGCTCTGTCCCCATCCATCTACCACACTCTCCTGCACTCCCAGGCATCCTTGGTCCTAGCGGACCTCTCTCCTGGGAGCAGTTTAGAGCCGTAGCTGCTCGCTTTCCTGCTTACTTCAGGGCAATGGGCAGACATGTTTTTCAACCTCCCCCCGAGCAGCCATGCCCTGAACAGTTGCGGTCCTCTAACTCTTCATCCCTGTCTTCTGGGGGAGAGGAGCCTTCTGTCCACATCTCCCCAGCCGCTGATCTCGCGGAGTATCAGCGATTCCTCATGAGGATGTTGGAGGACTTGCATCTCTCTCCTGCCACTCAGAGCAATCCAGAGCACTCGGCGCACGCCTTTTTAGGTGACTTCAGTGAGGACACCCTTGTGGTCCCCCCCTGGCCTGCTCCCTTTAGGGAGGTATCGTTGCGTTCCTGGCAGAGACCCTTCTCTGGAGTTCCCGCCCCTAGGGATCTCTGCCAGCAATATTGCGCCCCCCGGAGTCTCCAGGTTTCATGCCTCATCCACAGTCAGGATTGATGCAGCTGGACACTCCCAATGGGCTTCGCACCCTTCACCGTGACCGGCCCCCAGATTAAGACTCCTCAGATTTTGACTTCCGGGGTAGGAGGACTTTCTACTCGGCACGGTTGCTGCTTTCTATTTCCGCACATCAGGCCCATTATGCAGCCTATGACAGGTTCTTGTGGTCCAGGCTGGGTCAGCTCCTAGCCTCATTTCCTGACACGGAGCAAACCAGACAAGCCATTGCACTCTCTGCGCATGGCCTGGAGCTAGCAAGGCACCAAGCAAGGGCGTCCTGTGATGCCAATGAGGTAGCTACCAGGGTCGTAGGGACAGTGATCTGCACTGGGCGGACGGCAGGGCTGTGTCTTTCCCGGTTGTCACCCTTGGCCCGGCGTAGGGTGGTTAACTCCGCGCACCAGAGGACCTATCTTTTTCCCGCAGGGTGTGGCGGCTCTGTTGGGGCAACTTCCTTCCGCCCGGGGTCCCGCCTCCACTCTCCCCACTCTCGGGCCTCTACAGTGTGTCACCCACTGAGAGCTAAGGGACTTTGTCCTTTAGGGTTTTTTAAAAACCCCTTGGGGGCTCGGCACTCACCCATATGTGATGAATGGTGAAGATTGACACAGATAAGATATGAAAATACGTACCTACCATAATTATGATCTTTCTGTGTATCTTCACCATTCATCACAACCCCACCCACCATCCCCCTGGGGCCTCAGTCTCTGATCCTCCTTTCTGTGCTCTTTCTCCTGCCCTCCCTGTTTCTGTCGGGGGGGTAATCTGGGGCACATGGTGGGATGGTATATCTGGGGGGAGAGTGGTTGTAACAGGGGGTCCTGTTGTGAAGTATAACCAATCACTTAAAGATGCAATAACCCCCCCCCCATTATTTCTTTTCACTCTATCCTATCCTCTATTATATTTCAATATCTATCCTATACTTTCTTGTCAGGGTGGCCAACCTGGCAATATTCTATCTATCCTTTACTGTCCCTTTTTTTTTTCTTTTCTGTCAGTACTTAATTGCATCTTGTTAAAAAAAAATATATGTATATATATTGAAAAAGCTATGCTCAGCAAACCTTCAGTGGCTACTGGGAGAAGCAGTCCAACAAGTTCAGTGTCCCAAAACAAATGTCAAGAAGGAGCTGTTTCATTTGTAAACAAAAGAGCCTCTAAACAGCAGAGGGCTGAGTTGTGAAACAAGTATCTGCTGCAACTTCAGCTAGTAAGTTAAGCAGTGGCTGTAAAACTAAGGGAAACTGGAACAAAAAAAAGGTATTGTACTAAAATAAACTGTTACCTGAGTGCCCATGGTAGTTGCAGAGGTCCTTCTATAGGGCAGGCAACTCATGAAATGGCAGCTTATATGGTCTCAAGGAGGAGTGATGTCAGAAGGGGGAGGAGCTAAGCTAATGCTCTGACATCATAGTCCTATAATTAAGTCTATATTTTTGTTTTAGGACCTTGTGAGGAAATAAATGTTTTTTTTGGTAAACACTCGAAGTGCTAGAATGATACTAGTTGGTTTAAAATATAGATATATATATATACTGTATATATGCTTGAAAATGCCATTGTTCATCTTAATTAAGGTATCACATGATTGATGAGGCCACCCTGTGGTATTATAAAAGGTTCCTCTAGGAGAAACAAAAGAGATAGGTGGTCAGTAAGGTTCTGGCCAAGGAGAGAGAAGGTTCTAAGAAGTAATTGTGCAAGTTTCCACATTGTTTGGGAGAAGGGAAAGAACTCAGGAATTCTGTAGAGTAATTTTTTTTGCAAGAATTATCTCCTGATGTTTGAAGAGGTGTGACGGATTAACACCAATTATTTTTCCTTTCTGTATATATTAAATTTAGTATTTTTATTTTTTATTTTTTTTTCTTCTTCGTGAATAAAATGATAAATGCAGACATATGCATTTTTTATGCATCCTATCTGGTTGTATGATCTGTTTATTGGGACCCACACTACCACAACTGGTGTGAGAAGTGGGATTCCAACCTCTGGGGTGTCATAAGGTACTCCAGAGGGGGTGTTGCGTTGAAAATACCCTAGCAGATGCAACAACCAGAACAAGTGGAGTTGGATGCATTACATCTGACCAGGTCTGTCAGATTGAAGACTGGTGTTCAGTTGTTGCCAGGGATCGAACCTGCTACCAGACAAAGAAAGATGGAAGAAGGAGCCACAGCTGCGGCTGGTAATCCAAAGAAGGAGGAAAGCCAGATGACCCCAGCACCGGAGGATCCAAGTGAACTACTGAAATGGCTTTGTTTACGCCAACTTGAGATGGAGCACCAGAGAGAAGAAGACCAGAGACAGAGGGATGAAGACCGGAGGATACAGACCGAAGAGAGACGAAGACAAGACGAAACATGGACGGCAACCTTAAAAGCTATTCAGGACATGACCCAGGGGCAGATGGGGAGATCTGTTCCTAGAGACATTAAATTAACTAAGTTGGCAGAGGTGGATGATATTGAGGCCTATTTGACAACTTTCGAGAGGGTGGCCCAAACCTGCAACTGGCCCAGAGACCAATGGGTGATTCGTTTGGTCCCATACCTCTCGGGACGGGCACAACAGTCTACAGCCAGCTAAGTGGAGCTGATAGCTCAAATTATGACAGAGTTAAAGAAGAAATTCTTCGCAGATATAATGTCAGCACGGAGACATACAGGCAACGATTTCGGTCTCAGAAAATGGCAAGCTTGGATACCCCAAGAGAAACCTATGCCCGTTTGAAGGACTATTGTGGAAAATGGCTACAACCCACCACCAAAACTGTAGACCAAATCATGGAACTGATAATAATTGAACAATTCATCCAGATATTACCTGTGGAAGTGCAATTATGGGTAAAAGAACATAAACCCGAGAAAGCCGAAGACACCATTAAGTTGGCAGAAGAATACCTAGCAGCAAGAAGCACCTGAGCCAGAGGTAACCAGGGCAATCCAGGACCATCTAATGCGCTGGTAAGACCACCTTTTAATGCTTCTACTAACCAGAGACAGTTCTATCGAGGGAGAGAGGTGGGAAGAGTTCCATATGCAGAAATAATATGCCATGGTTGTCTTGGAAAGGGCATATTGTAAGGAACTGCCCAAATAAAAGATCTGATTTAGCACATCTTGCCCTAACAAATTTTGGGTATGTGACCTCTGTGGGTATTGGGGAACAACAGACTTTGGGTTTGCTGGACTCAGGCAGTATACAAACTTTGATCAGGGCTGATCTAGCACTAATATGCCCTAGAGTGATTCAAGTACTACTGTGCGGTGTGTACATGGAGACATACACGATACCCTACAGCATGTCTTAATATAACTGTAAATACAGAAAGCATGACATGTTGGTAGGCCTTGTTCCACGACTCCCAGTACCTGTCATTGTTGGGCAAGACTTTCCTCATTTTGACCTTTTAATGCAGCAGCAGAAGACTTCTACAAGAACTGTTAATGTGGTTACTAGGTCCCAGGCCAAAACACAAGACTTACAGGAGGCCTTTCCTTTTGATAATAGTTATTTTGAGACTGTCAGTAAGGACAAAAAGTCCAAGAAGACTAGGCGAAGAGAAAAAAAACTTGGAATGAAAATCATCAGGCTAAAGGTCAACTTAATATCCCAGAGACTCTAATGCAAGATATTGTACAGGACCAAAAATGCGATGAATCTTTAACATCTTTATTTTTACAGGTGGACAAGGTTGGACATCCTGGACAATCTCGATTTATTATCAAAAACAATATCCTGTATAGAGTTGTTGTAGAGCCTGGTACAAATGAGGAACTTGAACAGTTAGTGGTACCCGGGTAAATATAGGGAACAAATAATGCACTTGGCACATGATATTCCCATGGCTGGTCATGAAGGTAGAGACCGGACAGTACAACGTATTCTATCTCGATTCATTTGGCTAGGGGTCCATCAGGATGTTGCGGCCTATTGTAGGTCCTGTCCCCAGTGCCAATTGGTTGCCAAGGGAGGGAAGAAAGATACGGTGCCCCTACAACCTATACCATATGTAACTACTCCATTTGACAGGGTGGCAATGGATGTGGTGGGACCCTTACTTAAAAAGTTCTAAGGGGAATCAGTATATTTTAGTCATTTGTGACTACACAACCAGGTACCCAGAAGCAATACCAATGAGGACGGTTACTGCCCCTCGTATTGCAGAAGAACTGGCAAAAGTCTTTAGCAGGATGGGAATACCCAAGGTTATCCTGACAGATCATGGTAGTACTTTTTCCTCCATCATGCTGCAAGAACTATATAAATTGCTAGGGGTATCTGCTGTTAGAACATCCCCAAACTGATGGGTTAGTGGAAAGATTTAACAAGACGATGAAATGCATGCTTCAGAAGTATGTGCAGGAGGAAGGCCGGGACTGGGATAAGTTTTTGCCCTATTTGCTGTTTGCCTATAGAGAGGTGCCTCAGGCTACTACAGGGTTATCCCCCTTTACCATGTTATATGGGCGTAATCCTAGGGGTCCCTTGGATGTGGTAAAGGAGCATTGGGAACAGGGGTCTAATGTAGCATGCAAAAATATACTTGAATACATGACTGCACTGAGGAAAAGGCTAGTGAAATATGTGACTATAGCCCATCAAAATGTTGACCAGAAACAACTCAAACAGAAAGAACATTATGATATGGGCTTAAAGCATAAAGCATTTGAACCTGGGAAAAGTGTTGCTATTGTTACCCTCCACTGAAAATAAATTGCTCATGCGTTGGCAAGGACCATATGTGATCTTACACCAGGTAGGCAAGGTAAACTATGCCATTGAGATGCCAGGGCATAGACCGTAAAAGAATTTACCATGCCAACCTGCTGAGAAAATGGGTAGAAAAACAGAAACCCCAGTGTTGTATATCCAGACCGATCCTGATAGAGCAGAGCTAGATATAGTATATGACAGGATTGATAAATCTGTTACTGACACTAAAGTGCATATCAATCCTGACTTAAACCCTGCACAGAGATTAGAAATTGATCATCTCTTGGAGTATTTCGCATGTACATTCACAAAGAATCCAGGGAGAGCCGAAGGCGTAGTCCATGAGATCAGAGTTACCCAAACCAAACTAATTCATCAGAAGCCATATAGATTACCAGAAAGGATCAGGCCAGAAGTAGTGGCTGAGATAAAACAAATGGAACAAGCAGGAGTGATAGATCTTCCCTTGTCAATCTTCACCATTCATTACTTCCTGGGTGTAAGCCGGGGGCGCGCACCCGCCACGGGAGCTTTTTTTTTTTTTTTAAAGTTTGCCTAACAGCCCCGCCCTCGAGAGTGACGTCATGCGCGAGGGGCGGCCGTTAGTAGCGACCGACTCCTCCTCCAACTCAGTTCTGTTTCTCCCCGCTGAGGCAGCACCTGCTTTCGCGTAGTTTTTGTAGTGCGCAATTTAACCAGGTCGACTCCTCTTTCGTTCGCACTCGACGCCATACCACGGTAAGACTGTTCTTTTTTCTATCTGTACGGCGTCGGGTGTTTCCTACTGTGTTTTTACCTTAATTGTTTGGTGTTATGTCCGGTTCTGGAGCGAAGCGCTTTTCGAAGACGGGCCGCGCCCCTATGCGTCGGTGCTCCTGTGGCCGGCATTTCTCCGTCTCGGACCGGCATGACGTTTGCCTCCGTTGCCTGGGACCCAGCCATGATATGGATTCGTGCGACGCCTGTTTCTCGATGGACCGTCGTCGCCCTCGAACTCAAGGTTGCTGGCAAGACCCTGCCGACTGGGGACGACGCTACTCGGGATTTCGGCACGCTGGTAGCTCTTCCTCCGGGTCCTCCCGGCCTATACGGTCCGGAGGAGGAGGGGCCCTCGCCTATTCTTGCCAGGAGGAGACCCTTCTGCGGTGTCGGGGAGCGTCAGAATCCTCCTGGGCCGCGGGCGCCGACATGCGCCGGCAGTCACCCTTCGGAGGTGCAGGCTCCCTCTGTCGAGGCCTCGCTTTTGGGCCTGGCTCGTGGACCGACGCCGCTTTTCGCGCTGTTGGATCCTGGCGCTGTTCGCGGTGTTCGATCGGCGCGGCGCCGTTGGCGGCGCTGCTGGATCCCGGCGCCGCTGCATGGCACTGTGATCGGGCGGGCGCCTGGGCGGTGGCGCTGCTTGATCCCGCCGCTCATGGCACCGTGATCGGGCGGCGCCAAGGTGGCGCTGCGGATCCCGCGCCGCTCATGGCACCGTGATCGGGCGGCGCGCTGGCGGTGCCGCTAGCCTCAGGCCCTAACGGCGCTGGCGGGACAAGGCGGCGCCATTGGCGTGCTGTCTCGTCACGCGCCTGCGCCGGTGGGTCTTGTCCTTCCTCCAGCGCCTTGCCGGGCGCCTGCTGGGGGTGTGAGCTAGGCCTGGCTGCTTACCGGGCGTGAGGGAGGCGAAGCGGCGCCCTTGTACCGGGCAGCCATGCCCTCAAGAGTCTCGGGACCCCTGGGGTGGCCAGCATTGAGGTCCTGCTGGTCTCTGGCCTCCTCGGAGGGCTATGACTCAGACGTGGACCCATCCTGGCACCCCACTCTTCGGAGTCTGGGTCCCGGTGGCTAGAGGTGCCAGGCGGCGCAGGGCCCCTCCTCTGTCCCCCTTCCGTCGCCTCCTGAGGGTTCCCGGCTGGGTGGCTGGAGCCCCGGGGCAGGCGGGGGTGACGAGGGGAGGCTCCCTCTGGAGGCCCGGTGACAGCTACCTCCGGGGTGCTGTTGCCCCTCTAGGGACAGGGGGACGCTGTGGTCGAGGAGGAGGGCCCTCTCGGAGTCCGAGGGGTTGAGGGGCAGGGGGTCTGCTGCTCGGTCTTCTTTGGCCACCCTAGGGGGGGTGGCCAGGAGCCGAAGTGCAGAGCCTCGCCCCTCCCTCCAGGGTTCTAGGGTGTCCTCCGGCGGCGTTTGTGCGGACTGCCCTTCTGGATCCATGCAGTCCCGGCGTCGTCACAGGGGAGGTTCTCCCCCAGGGCTCTTCCAGGCTCCGCTTCCCCAGAGTTCCGTTCTGCGGCCTGGTCTGATATCCGGGATCCCTCCTCCCAGGGCTCCTTTCCCCGGATTCCAGAGCCCTCGCAGAGAGCAGTTGCCTCCGCGGAGGTGCCCCTCTCCCATCTCTCTGCCTCCACCACCCCCGCTCCCAGGCCATGTCGGTCCTACGGGTCCGTTATCCTGGGAGCAGTTCAGGGGTTCTGCGGCCGCCTTCCCCTCATATGTTAGATACATGCATGAGCGGGTCTTTCGACTCTCCCCACCGCCGCAGGAATCCTCTGGGCATTCCAGTTCCCCATCATCCTCGCTCCTCCTCCGAGGAGAGGAACCCCTGCTCATCTGTCCTCCGATGCTGATTTCACAGAATATCAGCTTCTCTCGAGGATGGTGAGGGATCTCGGATTTCCTACGCTCAAGAGACAATACCGAACGGGAGACGCGGAATTCTTGGTGAATTCAGTGCCCAGCATCTGGTGGTACCTTCCTGGCCTATCCTTCCAGGAGGCGTTTATCCGTCCTGGCAGTCCCTGCCGCTTCTTCCCCAGCCCGGCGGACTGCCAGCGAGGTATTGTGCCCTCTGAGTCTCTAGGTTCCCTTCCCAACCCGTCCTCAGGTTTGGTATACCTGGATACTGCTTCTGGCGTTGCCTGTTCAGACGCATCACCACCGGATTCGACTCTCCAGTTCGACCGCTGGGGGCTAAGAGTGTCTCTCTTCTTCTCGCGAGTGCATGTATTGCATCACATCAGGCTCACCACGCTGCCTACAACCGCATCTGTGGTCGATGATGTCCCAGCTGCTGGCATCTATGCCTGATACGGAGCAAACCAGACAAGCCGTTGCCCTCTCCGCGGTAGGCCTGGAGCTGGCAAGACACCAAGCAAGGGCATCTTATGACGCCAATGAGGTGGCTTCCAGGCTTGCAGGGACAGCGATCTGCATCAGGCGGACGGCATGGCTTCGTCTTTCCAGGTTGTCACCCCTGGCCTGGCGTAGGGTGATTCGCTCTGCCTTCCGGGGACCCGCTCTTTCTCTTCCAGAGCTAGGAGATTTACAGGGCCCCTCCGCCTCCTCGTCCCTCGGAGGCACCTCCTAGCTCTTCTCCCACTTAGGCTTTCTGAATAAGCCAGGGTCTTCTCCTCTGTTTCTCACCAGCAGAAGGCTGGGGGTCTTGTTCCCTCAGGGTATGGCCTCTTCCCCTCCAGGGAAGAGGAGCTATACTCACTCAGGAAGTAATGAATGGTGAAGATTGACAAGGAAGATAGGAAAATTACGTACTCACCGTAATTCTTGATCTTCTCTTGTATCTTCACCATTCATTACTTACACCGCCCACCATCCCCTCAGTGGCCTCTTCCTGTGGCTTCTCCACCTCCCGCCTCCTTCTCTCTCTGCATATATATAAAGACAGGAAAATTGCCTAATTTTTCCCAAAAAAAAAAAATATAATTAAAAAAAAAAATCTTTCTTTGGGGGTTCTAAATTTCCAGAAAAATTACTTACTCTAAGATTCATGGGCCATCTCGTGGTTTGCATTGGCGATCAGACTGCACAACTATCTCTTGCCATTCTTCTGGCAAGATACCTTTGGGGTTTTTTGGCCTGGCTCAGGCTATTCAGTTTTGATCCTGCAATCCCGTGTCCAGATAGTTGCCCTGAAATCTAATCCCCCCTTATTCTTGCCTTGCAGAACAGAGGAACGGGTACATCTATTCCTTTTTTCTTTAAAAAAAAAAATGCTGAGGGAACTTTCTTCGACTGCTATAGGCATCTTGATATCTGGGTCATGCATCTAGTCTAAAAAAAAAAAAAAAATTTTTTGATCTGTAAAAAAAAAGGAAAACAAACAAGAAGGCAAATGAGAAGGTAGGCTATCCTTCTCGCTGTTTTGCTATTGGTTTCTCCCTTTAAGTGTCCTCCTGGACAATTTTTACAGTAGAACAGTGCTGACCATATCCAATCCTAGCCAGCCTTAGCCTTGACCTGCCTTGGCCAGTCAGTATGAGTCCCATTTCTATCTTGAAACGCCTGAGAGGCTTACATTTTCCATTTCTAAACCCCTGAGCAGCGCTCTCATGCTGCCTGGGTTTTATTCTTCCCTCCTCGGCTGTCCTCCAGTTAAGGGCCTTCCGCGGCCAGGAGCCCGAGGTGGGTATCAAGAACAATGGCATGTTGAGGATGAGGACTATGCCCTCCTGAGTCTGTCTAGCGGGTTCGGTGAACCTTCTCTTCAGCTCTATCTCCGGGGATTCTTGCTTCCCCTTTAGTCGAGCCTTTAGCTGCAAGCTAACTATGCTCGTAGGGCATTCTGGTCCCTTCAACATCCCATCTCTCTCTTCTCTTTCTTCTTCTTTTCCTTCTATTTTCTCATTTCCTTACTCATCTCTCCTCTTAGAGTCGCCCAGTTAAGGAGGCCCTGCAGTCCCTAGGCTAGGGATACTCTTATCTCCTCTGTCCTTTCTCCATCGGCTTATTCCTTTTTCAGTTCATTCTTCCTTGCCTCGCTATCTATATTTTCTGCTTTCACTTTTGCCTCTCCGGCTCACAGAACTGAGTTGGAGGAGGAGTCGATCGCTTCTGTGGCCGCCGCCTAGCATGACGCATGACGTCCACTCGAGGGCGGGCCGTTAGGGCAAACTTTAAAAAAAAAAAAAAGCTTCTGTGGGTGGTGCCTCCGGCTTACACCCAGGAAGTAATGAATGGTGAAGATACAAGAGAAGATCAAGAATTACGGTAGGTACGTAATTTTCCTTTCCTTCACGCAGTCCTTGGTCCTCTCCATTAGTGGTCGTGCATAAAAAGGAAGGGGGCATCAGGTTATGCTTAGATTTTAGGAAAATTAATGAAGTATCTGAGTTTGATGGGTATCTGATGCCACGCATCGATGATCTCCTAGATCAGATTGGGTCTGCAAGATACATAAACACCTTAGATTTAACAAAAGGGTATTGGCAGATTCCATTGGCCCCAAAAACCCAAGAATTAACTGCCTTCTGTACCCCTCTTGGTCTATATCAGTTCACTACAATGCCGTTCGGCCTACATGGAGCCCTGGCTACCTTTCAGTGGTACATGGATCATGTCTTGAGACCTCACAAGGACTATAGTGCTGCTTATTTGGATGATGTGGTCATCTATAGCCCCGACTGGGAGACTCATCTATTACAGCTTAGTGCTGTGATACAAAGCATCCAGGATGCTGGAATGACCATTAACCCGTCCAAATGTGCTATAGCTAAGACAGAAACACGTTATCTGGGGTTCATTATTGGACATGGAGGATTAAGCCGAAGTAGATAAAATTGAAGCTGTGGCTAACAGTCCCCTACCCATGACAAAGCGCCATGTCAGGTCTTTCCTTGGTCTGGCAAGTTATTATAGACTCTTCATCCCGGATTTTTCCACCATTGCTGCTCCTCTCACAGATCTGACCAAAAAACATTTTCCCAATAAAGTAAAGTGGAGTCCCGCCTGTGATGAGGCATTTAACAAAATCAAGGCCATCCTATGCTCAGCTCCGGTGTTATGTAGCCCTGATTTCACTAAACCATTTGAATTACAGACGGATGCCTCTGACACAGGCATAGGGGCAGTATTGACCCAGCATAGCCAGGGAGAGGAACACCCCACCTTATACCTCAGCAGGAAATTACATGAAAGAGAGAGAAGATATTCTACAGTGGAGAAAGAATGTCTGGCCATCAAGTGGGCAGTAGAAGCCCTGAGATATTATCTTTGGGGAAATCAGTTTACGATTATAACAGATCATAATCCCTTATGCTGGCTAAATTTGATGAAAGATAAAAATGCCCGCATTTTAAGGTGGTATTTATCATTACAACCTTATAAGTTCACTGTACAACATAGAGCTGGTTCTCAGCATCAGAACGCTGATTTTTTATCACGCTTTGGTGCTGATCCAGCTAGTAACTCTGTTCCAGATACAGATAATGGAATTGTATGTGTATCACAAAGTGCCAAGATGGCACAATCCCAGGGAAAAGTATGACTTGTAAACAGTATTGTCTGATTTTGAGTAGTGTTTTGAATACTGTTTATTTTTAAGGGTCCCTGGGGGGAACTTCTGGAGTGGGTGGGTGGAAGTTCCAACCCTTCACAGGGTGAGGGGTTTCAGTCAACACAACAAACATTATGTTGCCTTCTTGTGGTGGGAGGAGTGTAACAGGGGGTCCTGTTGTGAAGTATAACCAATCACTTAAAGATGCAATAACCCCCCATTATTTCTTTTCACTCTATCCTATTCTCCATTATATTTCAATATCTATCCTATACTTTCTTGTCAGGGTGGCCAACCTGGCAATATTCTGTCTATCCTTTACTGTCCCTTTTTTTTTCTTTTTCTGTCAGTACTTAATTGCATCTTGTTAAAAAAAAATATATGTATATATATTGAAAAAGCTATGCTCAGCAAACCTTCAGTGGCTACTGGGAGAAGCAGTCCAACAAGCTCAGTGTCCCAAAACAAATGTCAAGAAGGAGGAGCTGTTTCATTTGCAAACAAAAGAGCCTCTAAACAGCAGAGGGCTGAGTTGTGAAACAAGTATCTGCTGCAACTTCAGCTAGTAAGTTAAGAAGCAGTGGCTGTAAAACTAAGGGAAACTGGAGCAAAAAAAAGGTATTGTACTAAAATAAACTGTTACCTGAGTGCCCATGTTAGTTGCAGAGGTCCTTCTATAGGGCAGGCAACTCATGAAATGGCAGCTTATATGGTCTCAAGGAGGAGTGATGTCAGAAGGGGAGGAGCTAAGCTAATGCTCTGACATCATAGTCCTATAATTAAGTCTATATTTTTGTTTTAGGACCTTGTGAGGAAATAAATGTTTTTTTGGTAAACTCTCGAAGTGCTAGAATGATACTAGTTGGTTTAATATATATATATATATATATATGCTTGAAAATGCCATTGTTCATCTTAATTAAGGTATCACATGATTGATGAGGTCACCCTGTGGTATTATAAAAGGTTCCTCTAGGAGAAACAAAAGAGATAGGTGGTCAGTAAGGTTCTGGCCAAGGAGAGAGAAGGTTCTAAGACGTAATTGTGCAAGTTTCCACATTGTTTGAGAGAAGGGAAAGAACTCAGGAATTCTGTAGAGTAATTTTTTTTGCAAGAATTATCTCCTGATGTTTGAAGAGGTGTGACGGATTAACACCATTTATTTTTCCTTTCTGTATATATTAAATTTAGTATTTTTATTTTTTTTTCTTCTTCTTGAATAAAATGATCAATGCAGACATATGCATTTTTTATGCATCCTATCTGGTTGTATGATCTGTTTATTGGGACCCACACTACCACAGTGGTCAGGATGGGGTGGCACTCCCTCTCTAGTGCTCTGGCTCCACTCCTGTGGAGTGGGAGTGGGCAGTTGCCCTGCATCCTCACTGCCTTCTTTTCCTTTTCAAGCCTCAGTTTACTTGTCCGCTGGACAAGTTTTAAAATTGATTTATCCCTACTAAAAATTTATTTTCATGTGAGAGGGGGCAGAACCTCTGTTCCCTGTCTCTTTAAAAAAAAAACACACAAAAAAAAAAACATTTTCTGCCTTAAGGGAGTTTCTTTTGCCAGTGATTCTGTGCCTTGAATTCTGGCGATTAAGCCTCTTGGCTACTCCTGGCAGTTCCTATATAATCTAGAGACAGGGCAGAATCCAGCATGTTATTCGTGTTTTTCCCCTCTTTCATCCTAAACTTTAATGTTTCATTAATTCCCTATCCCTCCCTAACTCCTGCCCTTTTCTGTTTCCAGAGATTGTGGCCCCCCTTCCCAATCTCCCTAGCATTTTGATTTTTCTCCTGCTCTGTCCTCTCAGTCGTTTATTTCTCCTTTTGGTTTTTATATCTTTTCCTTTTTCTGTCCCTTGGACTTTCTTGTCCCACCCTCCGAACCCTCTTTTTTCCTCACCTCTCTGGCGACTCAGAACTGGCAGGCAGGCGGAGTCCATGGCGCCTAATGGCCAACCCACGAGTGCCACGTAGAACATCAGCCACGAGAGCGGCGCCGACAGTGCGTCAGCTCCACCTACCAAAAAAAAAGCTCCCGTGGGGTCCTGACCTCCAGCCGAGTACCCAAATGTGATGAATGGTGAAAATACACAGAAAGATCATAATTACGGTAGGTACGTAATTTTCATTTAATGAAGAATGCAGTTTATAGAAGATACATATGGTTTATAGGAAATACAGTTTTAATAATGCAGTTTGTAGAGAATGCAGTTTATAGAATTTAGTTAATAGCGAACACAATTTATAGACTACAGTTTATAGATAATGCAGTTGATAGAGAATACAGTTAATAGAATGCAGTTTATAAAATGTAGTTTATACAGCGGCTCCTAACTGATGAGAGTTCTGGTGGAGGAACATGGTCCATTTTTACGGCTGCATGGGCGGAGCCCTGCAGATGTTTTGCATGTAGAAAAGGGCTGACATCATGTTTTCCATCCGTGGAACTGTTTTTCCTCCACCTGACCCTCCCCCAAGAAGCAATCCGCTCATGTCGTCCCTATGGACTGCAGCACTGCACTATATCACAGTGAGCGTTTTTTTTCACATTTCTGCATCCCTCTCCCCTTGCGGTGCAAGCAGATTCAGGATCCCTGCCGTTTCTGTCCCCTTCCCTTAACAGTGGAGCATATGAGTTGGAAAGGGCTAATTTTCTAGGGGTGTGATGTTTTAATTACTGCCATCCCCCATGAGAATATTTTTGACCTGCCCCCAGCACTCCTCCTAACTGTTGGCTCCTAAAGACCCACCTTTTTTCTGGTTCCCACCCCGAACTGGCCTTGTTTCTTTTGTTCAGTCCTGCATTCTGGTTCTTCCAGTACTGCAGACACCTCTTCACTCTTCAAAGTCGACTGCAAAGTGAAAAAAAAAAAAAGTTTCACTCTTCAAAAAACCGCATACTGAAAACAAAAACAAAAAAACAGGTTTCACTCTTCAAAACCTAACTGCAAACTGAAGAAACAGGTATGCTTTTCAATGTATTTCAATGTCCACCATACAAAAGACAACTTTTGACTCATTTTTTCACTCCCCTCCTCGATCTGAGCTATTTCATTTCAGCCGGGCAAGATAAATAGCCTGAAAAGTAAATAAAATCGGCCCTGCTCCAGGGTGACTGCAGTTAATTTTTTTTATACTAGTGTATTATTTCCCGAGTACTATTATTTCCATGAGCTCAGGTGCAGTGCACAGGCGTGACATTGCTATACAGTCTCTCTCAGTTCGGAAGTTTAATCTTTCCTTTTTTGCAACCTTGAGGAAAGCAGCAGATTCAAAGCATTGCCAGTGCAGTACAACCAGCTTAAAACAAACTTGACTTCATTGCAGTGATAGGTGAACCTTGCAGCACACTTGAGTGATTGCTCGAGGGATTTGGGTTAATAAGTCCAGCGAAGAAAGGCTGCCCCCTTTTCTGTTCATACAGAAAATCTCTTGATAGGAGTAAATCTGGCTTCAGAAGCTGTTCGATGTTTTCCTGGCTGCTTGAAGCCGGGAGTCATGTACACTGCTGGTTATTTTATCTACATCCTCAATACAGACATATTCAGGAAACACTTGTCTTCTGATAGCTGGGATCCATTTTTCTGATATTTTTCATTTCCTCTGTGTGGGATGGGACTTTATGACAACTACAAGAACCAGTTGCTTTCTATGTGTTAGGCTGTTTTGCACAGAGTCCAGAGTCTGATGCAAGCATGAGCTTAACAAAGTTGTTTTGTCAAATGTTAGAACAATCACTTCTGGAATTGAACAAAACCCCACAGATTTCTACTTTATTTTCAGTGATATCCCTGAAACAATGCACACATCTTTCAGTTTCCTTTCTACAGATGGTTGCCTCACGCTTGTAAGATGTCCACATACTCTTTGAAGTTGTGCCTGGCACCATCTTATATTCAGTACATATATTTTGTTTTAAATTTCTTGGGTCCAAATAATCTCGTACATAATTAGGGATTGGCTAACTCAGGGAAATTAACAGCCCCAAGTATTCTTTCCAGCAGCAAACTATAGGCTTTAATTTTAAAACAACTGATATTGTATAAATGCACATCCCAGGGGTTCCACAGAATACAATATTTCACTGTAGAATAGCATCATCCATTTACACTGTCCCTTGCATTGCATTTGTGCTCAACATCATTTTGCATTACTTTCTGATAGTTGTACGATTGGGCTGAACATTTGTTCATAAAAAATGCAAAGATGGCTTCCTTGAGTTATTACTGCAAGAACAGAAGGAAGCCAAAGCCTTTTACGAGATAGACCAACAGGAGACACATTGACAGAAATGTCGACAGAACCCTTTGAGCGACTGTAACTGCAGCTCTTCTCTAATGTGAGCTGCTCACAGAAATCAAGGGGTAGGATTTTTTCCTGCAAAAACTGAAGTTTGCACTATGTTTTTTCTATAAAAAATGTGTTTTGTGTGCATTATGCTCTTTTTAGAAAGTTAAAGGGTACATTAGCCAATCTCTGCCTAATACAGTACTGTATTTATAGTATACCTAAATAGTGTTAAACCCTCGTGCACAATATAATCCAGGAGTTACACTGTTCTATACTGCAGCCCCTATAAATGGCTCTTGCGCGGACACCCCAACTCTGAAAGGAATTCCATTCCATCTGCACCACCTATTGGAATACTAAACGATTATAATTTTTAACTGATAACTGTAAAACTGTCAACTAAATGAGATAACTGGGCCATCTAAAAATGACACTTCCTGAATAATAAATAATAATAATCAAGATGAACTACACCAGTATTTAGACTCACATAAATCATCATATATTGCCATACTAATCATGTAAAATGGCACAGTGATATGTTTTCAATAAAATCCTAGTTTTCTGTGATTAAATTGTGCTGAGGTGGACTGGATTTCCTAAAGCAAAGCGTTTATCGGAAATAAGTAAAATAAGGCATCGGACCAGTTTCCCAGTATACTTATTTGAATGTTTTTCTTTGAGTGTTTATAGGTAAACCTCTCATATGGAGCCCATTTATTCAAAGACCACTGCATAGAGGTAGCACCATTTCACCCGATTTGGCAAGGCTGCATTGAACAAAATGGGAGACTGCCGAATAGAGTTATAGCATCCTAAAATGGTGTTAAGGCTGGAGGGAATGTTCTTGAATATATGCTATTAGATTTTAATCGAAAAGTATGGAGGCGCCGTCCGTAATTTCATCCACATTCAAAGTGCTTTCTTTGCTGACATAAATGTGCAACACTTCAATATACTGTATACCATGTTGTCTCGCTGCTTAACTCGCACAATCTCAACCTACATCAGAATTTTTACTGCGAAACCTAAGACTCGCTGGTGAGACACTTTAAAGACAAATACATTTATTTCAGGACAATGTTTGGAATAGTAAAAGAATAGCTTCCTTTTGAGTGTGATTTCATTAATGGCTACAGAGTTTAATGATGTCAGATTGTAAAGTTTGAGACACTGCAAATATTTTTAAATAGTCTTTTCTGTCTTGATTCACTGCTAAACAGATCAACTCTTAAAATGAATATGGGAAGAAGGAGAAAGAAGGCATGATTTTTAGTATCAAAATCTTCCTCTAAACAATCGCTGGTGTGTGTGTGAGTGTGTGTGTGAAGCCATTCAAAACAAGAATATATATAACTAGACAATTTCAAACGTGAAGGTTCTAAATAAGTTATGAATTTCAGTACCGGTTACAAATCGTGCAATGGTTTGTTTCAATAAACAGAGAATAAAAAGATTAACTGTACATAAATAAATAAACACATTTCAAGTTTTTCATGCCAAGTCCAACTGTATTCAGTTTTAAAACAGGAAAAAACAATTTGATCTTGTTTCTAAATGTCTGTGCTGTATGCTGTCGATTTTATACACTGAATGAGGATTTAAGATCTATAATGACTTTTATGTTAGAGTAAAAAGTGTTTGCTCTGACTGAGGTGGACATTTTGAATGGCTGTGTTGGCTTTTATTGGAACATTTAGACCCCAAAACACTATATACAGATATCACACTCTAGCTGCACACCATACAAAAGGAAAATGCATTCTGATTCCACAAAATCATATTGCCCTCTCATCCATAGTTCATTGGTTCTTTTTGCAAATTTCAACAGATGGGCTTAAGTCTTTACTGAACAGGAACACCCACATTTTAGCAGCCTTTGGAATTAAACCACTCCACTCCACGCGCAGGATCGTCATGTTCTACAGTAAGAAAACACATCCAAGCACAGACACAAGTCAGGGACGGGTTTCTGTTATTTTGTAAATGCACCTTTTTGCATGTTTGGTTTATCAGCCTTTCACAGACAGCTGCCTGCCCTCAGGACAATCTGCATAGCAATGTTGGGACGGCATCTCCTGCTGTTCTTTAGTGCTGGAAAGCACAAACTGTTGGCTGATTTAGTCCATCAAACATTGATTTTTATCCAGTTCTGAGTTAATCACAAGCACTTCACTCTATGAAATGCTTTGCAGGCAAACGGAGGCAGTATTACAAGTCAGCAAGGGACAGTCTGAGAATGTTAAAGCATTACTCGAAAGCTCTAAAAACACTGGAAAGTGTAACCTAGACCTAGTCAAAATATTCAGGTTACTAGAAGGTTTACATTACATCCTCCCAAAATCGTTAAGTACACCCCCTGCCAATTATTACAGTATTTTGTTTATCAAAACCCAGACTGTTATGGGGACCCCCAGATACCACCCTTCTCTGATTGGTTGATGTTCTTATGTACTACTGCTGGGTTCCCCATTGCCTGGAAATACAGGGCAGCATACCACTTAAGCCTGCCCCCAAATCAAGGACATATCCCTAAATTTGGAGGTATCCACTCAGGAAGAAGGTCAAATAAGGGGCTTAGTGTAAAATGAATTTTCTGAAGAACATGTTCATTACCCTAATGTTTGGCATTATTTTGTGCTTACAATCCTTACTTTTCCTTCATGAAAAACCATTTTAAGGCAGGACAGAGGAAAGATTTAAGGCAAAATCAGGGACTGTTGAGAGGTATGCAAAGGACATAACCTATCTGGACTGAAGCAAGGCCTTCAGCACTGTGCTGCACAGGAAACTAGTACTGTAGAACTTGGAACTGCATTGTAAATGTTCTTGCTTGCCCTGGTCTACGACACTTCATATAATCACAAGAAATGTGCTTTCACAAGGAACACCTTCATTTTTTTAGCATGCTCCTCCATGTTTTTTTTTTTTTTTTGAGATTTACCAAAAATATTTGCCTCTTCATTAATGAATTAAACAGGCATATTGCTCAAAGTAATGCATGCTACTTCAGTTGCTGCTTACATTCCAGCACTGTAGAGGTCTGGTGAGCTTCAATTTGCTGGAATTAATGTTGAGGCTAGTTTAGTTTGCCTTTACCTGTGTAGCAATGCTCTTATTTCTTCCTTAAGGATCAAAGGCAAAAGCATGGTCATTTTTATGTTGCTTGCACGCATGTGCAAGAAACATAGTGCCATCATCGGAGATTTCGGAGGTGTGTCACCTCCTCCTCCAATTCAGTCAGTGAGCTGGCAGGCGCGGCCCCTGTAAGCCAATGCATTTTGGAGCTGTCTATGACATGCTCCAAAATGCAGTGGCATACAGTTGAAAGGGGGAGCTACGCTTCAGTGAGCAGCGATAAGAAGCGTAGCTCCCCCCCCACACGCAGGCTTGCGCCCCTCTAGCGTACTGTGTAGCCGACAGAGTGCCCAATCCCGTCGGCTGAGCTCGTCGTCCCCCTCTCCCCAGTGGTTGGTGCCACGCTGGGAGCCCACCCCAGCGTGGCAATCAGTCCTTTAATAGCGGGGTGCCCAATCCCCGTCGGCTGAGCGGCCCCCATCCTTGTGCCACGCTGGGCCCACCCCAGCACTGGCCAGCGTCCCGGCGTCTTTTTTTTTTTTTAACCTATAAACCAAAAAGCGGTCCCATGGCCGTCTCGACCTCCCTCCCACAACCGCACCCACCCACTGCGCACCCAGCCTCCCCACCCCCTCACCCCATACTTACTCCGGACTCCGCGTGACGATCTTTGGTGGACCGGGAACACGTCTGCACTCTTCAAAGCTGACCGCGAACTGAGGAAATGCCGGTAAGCTGTATAATGGGCTAGATGGGGGGGGGGTTCAACTTTATTGCATATCTCAGGCATTTTTGGGAATTTATGCACCAAATTTTCAAAATGGGGTTTTTAGGACCCCTTCTCCTGAATTATGTCACTATCATGGCGTTATTCGGGCACGAAGGGTGATTTCGCGCAGTGACTGCGCAGTGACTACAAAATCACCACCGGACTGACCTGCTCATGATTATGCATAGAAGGGGTCCCAAAAACCCCATGTTGAAAATTTGGTCCAAAATTCCAAAAATCACTGTTTTACGAGCGCAGCTATGCAGTTCCTACGCAGGCTCTAAGTTCATGAAATTTCAATATTTTCACCCAGATTTTCAACATTGCCATTTTACCACACCTTCTTATGAGTAGTACAGCTGTCATTTTCACATCTCACCCAAAATGTGTTTCCGCCCTTGTAGCGCAGAATGGTGCAGTCGGTGTGTGAAATCAATGTACGGGACAAATTAAGAAAATCACAGTGACACTGTTCATGAGCAGAGGTCTTAAAATGGCTATGTTGAAAATTTGGTGAAAAATTCCTAAAACTGACTGATCTTCCTGGACATAAGTCTCCACCACTCATTCACACAATTGGGATCTGCGCCGGAGGCACTAGGACCCATCGGGAGCAAACTTTTGCTGGAGGTGTCGACACCAGAGATGGCGCGCGGCCGCGGCACTCTGACACTAGCTCGCGGCTGTCTTTATCTCGGCTTGACCCTCAACCGCCCTCATTCCTTTTTCCCCACCCGTCGAGTGCGCTTCAGTAACTACGCCGCCGCCTGTCGGGAGTCAAACTTCAAACTAGCAGCATAGTTTTCAGTTTATTTTTTTGTAGTATTATCTCGATATAGTATCGCTTAAGTTTATTCTATTTTAGTATACAATAAAGAAGTCTCAGCCTACTGGACGGAGTCGACCATGAGCAGGTCAGGTGACAGTAGGGAGACTTCGTATGAAAGCTGTTCAGTCAGTCGGGCTGGGTCCGGTCCGCCTCCTTCTCCTGAAGGGGGGTCCGACAACAGTCAGTCCAATGCCGGGGGATGTGCGGTCCCGGGCGCAAAAACAAGCGGTCTCATTCTCGGCACCGTTCGACGCCGAGCTCTCCTTGCCCACAGGTCTAAAAGACAAGGCATCACTCAAGGCCTTCTGATATGTCTGCGTCGCCGCGCCTGTTATCGTGGTTAGTTGCTGGTCTCCTTCGGAGTCGCCAACTTCTGCTTCCGGTAGCTGCCGTCTTCGGCATCGGAGTCCTACCCCGCCTATAGGTAGGTCTTCAGATGAGCAGTTTCATCAGTGGGCCGCTCTTATGGAGCAATGGGCTCGGAGGTTGGTTCTGCTACTGGCTCAGTTGCCCGCGGGCCTTTGGGTTTGTCGGGCGACCAGGTAGGGCGGTTGGACTTTCCTGGTCGCGCGGCACCTTCTTCGGTGCCGACGACTCCACGCTTAGGTGTTCCCCCCCCTCACATGGCTGTGGCGCAGGGGGCCACACCGATGCCCTTATCTCCTGCTATTTTCCCTTCTAACCATGTTTTTCAGGGTTCTGGGATGCTTTCGGCGCCTTTGGCACCGCCCACGGTGTTGCGGGGCTTGTCGGTGCCGTTTTCGGCATCACGGGGCTTGGCGTCGTCCGCGGCGTCGCGGAGCTTCTCAGCGCCTTCTGCGGTGCCGTATGCCTTCTCGGCGCCGTCCGCGGTGTCGTGGGGCTTATTGGCGCTGTCTTTGGTGCCGTGTGCCTTCTCGGCGCCGTCCGCGGCACTGTCCTCGGTGCCGCGCTGTTCTTCGGCGCCGTTTTCGGTCCCATTTGCCTCCTCGGCGCTGGGAGCTCTCGAGGACTCCTCTTTCCTCTCAATTCTTCCTTTCTCTCCTGTATTTCACTCCTTTCCTGTCCAAACAGTCCTCCCTGGACTATCAGGAGATGACGTTCAGCCTGACCCAGACCTTCGGTTGGGTGATGAAGTGGACGAAGCAGGATCTTTCACTGCTATAGAGCCTGGGGTCGAGGACCTGTCCTTTAAGTCTCTGTTGAAGAACCTGAGCTCCACTCTTTCTCTCCAGACTACAGACATCGATCCTGGGAAGCGGTTAAGACTCCAATATCTTCATGCTTCGGAGATCCCTACGGATTTGACTCCTCCGATTCAACCTTCCTTCGAGACGCTGTCTCAAATGGTATGGAATAATCCTGCTCTTACCCCTTCGGTGGCTAAATCCATTGATAGGAAATATTCAGCCCCCAAGGATCGTCCCATTTTGGCATCTCAAGCCTTTGCTGATCCTATTGTAGTCCTGGCAGAGAATGATAAAGTCGTTCTTCCTCAAGCTACTACAGCTCGACCTATTAACAAAGAGTCTCGTAAGATTGATACATTAGGTAAGAGAGTCTTTGCGTCCACCTCTAAGTATGCGTATGCCAGTTACCAGGGCTATTTTCTCAGTATGAGTATATCCTGTGGCACTCTATCAAACAAATGGTTGAAGCTCTTCCGGACTCGGACTCTAAGCCAGACCTTCTTCTGACCATTACCAGAGGTATTGAATCTAATAACCAACAGGTCAAAGCAGCCATGGATGCTTTCGACACTGCTTCTCGTTCAGCAGCGGCTGGTATTTGTCTTTCATGCGTCCTCCTGGCTGCGTGCTTCGGGCTTCCGCGAATGATGCACAGCAGCAGGTGATGGCTTGCCCTTGATGGCTCGTATCTTTTGGTCCTCAGGTAGAGCAAGCTCTAGAGGCTACTCAGAAGACTAGGTCGGCCATTAAGCTGGCTCGACCCCCTCCTACCCCCTCTCGAGGGCATGTCGGTAAACGTCAGTTTCATAATCAGTCCTTCGGAGGCAGGGGCAGAGGAAGTTTCCATAAGAACCAACCTGCCCAACCTCAAAAGAAGATGCAACAGAAAGCTCAAGGGCCCAAAGCGCCCAGTGCTACCTTATGAGTTGCCGGCCCAAGTTCCATCTCCACTGCCCTAGGTGGACTTTTCCTCTCCAGTGGGAGGTCATCTGATGTACTTCTACAACCAGTGGAAGTCCATAACCTCAGACAAATGGGTCCTTCGGATAATTCGCGAGGGGTATTCTCTCAATTTTCTGGAGACCCCTCCGAATCATCCTCCCAAACGACAACCCAGGCTGTCAATCCTTCAGTCAGACCTTCTCGCTGCCGAGATCCAGGGCCTTCTGAACAACAGGGCAGTAGAACTGGTGCCTCTGCATCAGCGAAACACAGGGTTCTACTCCCACTACTTTCTGGTTCCAAAGAAGTCTGGGGGTATGCGCCCCATTCTAGACCTCAGAAAGCTAAACAAATTTCTCCCCAGGGAGAAATTCAAAATGATTTCTGTAGGAACCCTGTTACCTTTGCTTCATCAACACGACTGGCTAGCCTCCCTGGACATGCAGGACGCTTACCAGCACATTCCTATTCACCCGAGGCATCACAAATTCCTGAGGTTTGTGGCTCTGGGTCAACACTATCAGTTCAGAGTCCTGCCCCTTTGGGCTATCCTCGGCGCCGCAAGTCTTTACAAAGTGTTGTGCAGTTCTTGCAGCGCATCTCAGGAAGCTCGGAATCCGAGTGTTTCCCTACCTGGACGACTGGCTCCTAGCAAGTCCTTCCAGACAGGGGACCCTGGAAGCTGTTCAGATGGCCTCTCACCTTCTTACGTCCATGGGAGTTCTGCTGAATCTAAAGAAGTCACAGTTGCAGCCCTCCCAGAGACTCCTTTTCATAGGGACTCTACTGGACACCTCTTGCGCAAAGGCTTTCCTTCCAGAGGACAGAAGGCTCGATATCCTTCAGATGGCCCGTTACATTGGGGAGAACAGATCAGTTACAGCTCTCTCAATGCAACGTATGTTAGGCCTTGTGGCATCCTCAGTGTTCACTGTACCCCTAGCTCGGCTACACATGAGAACCACCCAATGGATGCTCAGTGCTCAGTGGTCCCCAACCACTCACCCACAGTCTTATCCCATCAAGGTGACAGAACCCTTACAGAGGTCTCTCACCTGGTGGTCTCAAGAGAACAATCTCCTGGAAGGATTTCCCTTTGCTCCTCTGGATCATCAAATATCCATCACCACAGATGCATCGCTAACAGGATGGGGAGCTCATTGTCGCTCTCTCCACACTCAAGGTGTATGGACTCAACTCAAGGCCCAGCTTCACATAAATGTCCTAGAGATGAGAGCCGTCCTTTATGCGGTCCGGGCTTTGAAGGACATCCTCTGTCACAAGAACATTCTCCTTCAAACGGACAACAAAGCTGTGATGTATTACATCAACAAGCAGGGCAGTGCTCACTCTTACCCCTTATGCAGGGAAGCGATGAGGGTGTGGGAATGGTGCTTGGAACACAAATCTCTAATTCAAGCGGTCTACCTTCCAGGTGTACAAAACGACTTGGCGGACCGTCTCAGCAGAACAGAGGCAGATCCTCACGAGTGGTCTCTCGACTCAACCATAGTTCAGTCACTATTCGAAGAGTGGGGAACTCCAGACCTGGACCTTTTTGCATCCCCACTCAACGCAAAACTGCCTCTCTTCTGCTCCAGAAATCCAGGGCCTGGCATTTTCTGTCAGGATGCGTTCAGGCTGCGGTGGACAAAACGCTTTCTTTACGCCTTTCCGCCTCTTCCTCTAATTCAGAGAGTACTTCTCAAATTCGAGTCCCAGGGGACCAAGATGATTCTCATTGCTCCCTCTTGGCCTTGACAACTATGGTTTCCTCTACTCAACAATATGTTGGCAGCCCCTCCGAGACCACTCCCCCTGCAGATGAACCTGTTGACTCAGGGTCCGGTGGTCCATCCCAACCTCAGATCGCTTCACCTTCATGCTTGGCTCCTGAAGAGGTAGAAGTGAACTGGTTCAATGTCTCTCGAAGAGTTTCAGATATTCTTCTGGCTGCTCGTAAGCCAGCTACTCGGAAAACTTACACGTCTAAGTGGAAGCGTTTTTCGCTCTGGTGTGCAAAGTCCTCTTGGAATCCCTTTTCCTGTCCACCAGACAAGGTTTTGGAGTACCTTTTGGACCTCTCAAATTCAGGTCTTCAGTACTCTACAGTCAAAGTTCACCTTAGAGCCATTTCAGCGTGTCATGAGCCGGTTTCTTCTTTGTCTCTGGCTCAGTTACCTATGGTTAAGAGATTTCTTAAAGGAATTCTGCATACCAGACCCCCTATAAGACGTCCAGTTGCAGCCTGGGACATTAACCTTGTGCTAGACATGCTCACTCGGAAACCTTTCGAACCTCTGGCTACCTGTGAGCTAAAATTTCTCACCTGGAAGACGGCCTTCCTAGTGGCCATTACCTCAGCCCACAGGGTCTGTGAGATACATGCCCTGGTTACGGATCCTCCGTATACTGTGTTCCATAAGGACAAAGTAGTTCTTCGCACTCATCCTAAATTTCTTCCCAAGGTTGTGTCGGAATTCCATCTAAACCAACCTTTGGTCCTTCCCTCTTACTTTGCGGACTTCCAAAATGAAGGGGGAACGATCTCTTCATTCCTTGGATGTTAAGAGAGCCTTGCATTTCTATCTAGATAGAACCAAGGATTTTCGCAAAGCCCAACAACTGTTTGTTTCCTTCAGCGAGACCCGGCTGGGTCAACCTGTCGCTATCAGATGCATCTCATCGTGGCTAGTGGCATGTCTTCGACATTGCTATTCCATGGCACAGGTTAAATTGGAAGGTAGGGTTTACGCTCACTCTACCAGAGCGGCACGCGGCATCCCTAGAGGAAATTTAATGTGCCGATTGCAGACATCTGCAATGCCGCCACCTGAGCTCGGTGCATACCTCCGTTACATTATGCACTAGATGTTCATGTCAGGCGACATTCCACCTTCGGCAGAACTATCCTTAATGGACTTCTGTCCTAGAAACGTGAGCTCTTGGTCTTCCTGCCGCCCTCTCGGGGGATTATTAGCTCGGTACTCTCCCAATAGTGTGAATGAGTGGTGGAGACTTATGTCCAGGAAGATATGAAATGTGATTACCGTAATTTCTTGATCTTCTTGGACAAGTCTCCACCACTCATTCACACGCCCACCTCCATCCCCGAACTCACCACTGTGTTGGTCTTCACCCTCAAATCTTTAGGCCGTGAAGACTTCTTTTGTTGACCCTTCTTACAGGGTCGCCCGGACTATCTTATGTCCGGTCTTAGGTTAGGTTACTCTTCGTTAGTTGCGCTGCACCTCCTTGGTAAAAAGGTACTGGGCGGTTGAAGGGTCGATGCGAGATAGTCATTGCCGTATGACAAGCTGGTGCTCATGGCGCCATCTCTGGTGTCGACCCTCCAGCAAAAGTTTGCTCCCGATGGGTCCTAGTGCCTCCGGCGCAGATCCCAATAGTGTGAATGAGTGGTGGAGACTTGTCCAAGAAGATCAAGAATTACGGTAGGTACGTAATTTTCATTTCTGAGCATGCATTGCGCCGGTTCCTCGCAAACTCGTGAGGTTCACAAATTTCAATATTTTCACTCCAGATTTTCAATATTGCCATTTTACCACACCTCCTCATGAGCAGTACAGCTGTCATTTTTCACATCCTGCCCAAAATGTGTTTCCGCCCATGTAGCGATCAATGGCGCAGTCGGTGTGTGAACTCAATGTATGGGACACATTAAGAAAATCACAGTGTCACTGTTCATGAGCAGAGATCTTAAAATGGCAATGTTGAAAATTTGGTGAAAGAATTCCTAAAAATGATTGTTTTACGAGTGTGCGTTGCACAGTTCCCACGCACGCTTGTAGGTTTGCGAATTTTCAATATTTCCACTCCAGATTTTCAACATTGCCATTTTACCACACCTCCTTATGAGCAGTACAGCTGTCATTTTTCACATCCTGCCCAAAACATGTTTCCGCCCATGTAGCGCACAATGGCGCAGTCGGTGTGTGAACTCAGTGTATGGGACACATTAAGAAAATCACAGTGTCACTGTTCATGAGCAGAGGTCTTAAAATGGCAATGTTGAAAATTTGGTGAAAGAATTCCTAAAAATGATTGTTTTACGAGTGTGCGTTGCACAGTTCCCACGCACGCTTGTAGGTTTGTGAATTTTCAATATTTCCACTCCAGATTTTCAACATTGCCATTTTACCACACCTCCTTATGAACATTACAGCTGTCATTTTTCACATCCTGCCCAAAATGTATTTCCGCCCATGTAGCGCACAGTGGCGCAGTCGGTGTGCAAACTCAATGTATGGGACACATTAACAAAATCACAGTGACACTGTTCATGAGCAGAGGTCTTAAAATGGCTATGTTGAAAATTTGATGAAAAATTTCCTAACAATGACTGTTTTACGAGTGTGCGTTGCGCAGTTCCTACGCACGCTCGTAAGTTCGCAAATTTTCAATATTTGCACTCCAATGACTTCCAAATACCTAAACAGCACATAGAAGCAAGCAACATTCGGCAGTGACAAATGCTTGTTGAAAGAGGCTTAAGTCTCTGTGCATGTAATTGTAATAAAATGTGATCCTTACAATGGGGCCTGGATATTCAAACTGCGCTGAAAACTGGCGCAACAGTAGGAGCAAGCGCAAACCAGTTGCGCAAATGCGTAACAGGTGCGATATTCAAACATGGAGCAGAGCAAATTGCGCAAGCAACCAACGTCTCAATATCGCACATACTGCGCCATCGCGCAACCAGGAAGGAGAAGCTGAGCCAAAATGCTGCGCTATGGCGCAACCATGGAAGCTCAGCTGAGCATTGCAGAGCTGCCATAGCGCAAGCACAGCCCCCCCCAGAGCAATGGAACTGGGCATATCCAGGAGGCAGGCTGGGGCCCACCGCAGCCATGCCACACATGGGCACAGGAACTCACTGCAGAACCCACACCACACTGGCACACCCAAGCACAGCATCACTGGGGTGGGACGGATGATCCACGTGCCCATGGGACAAGCCAACTAAAGCATAGCAGAGCCATGACACCCCAGCACAACCACTTCCGCAGGCAGAGAGTGCCACACCCAGGGGTTGACAACCACAGTGCACATCAGTACCCCCAGACGCACAGCACAGCGTGCACCGCGCCCCCAAGACACGCCATGTGCAGTGACAGGTACTGCAGGAAACACCATGCACCCCCGTGCCACACGCCAACCCCATGCTGCAGAGAAGCATACCAGCCAGACTCCACCCTGTGCACCCAGCAGTGGTGGCAGCAGATGGCAAGAGCAACAGAAAGGCAATGCTATGCTGGTGATACCTCCCATGGTCAACACACACACACACACACACACATATACCCAGGACCATAGCAGCCCAGATGGCATGTACACCCCTGCAACGGAGCACCCAGAGCCAGTTGCAAAGCAGACACCAACACACCAGTTGTACCAAAATAGAAATGTATATTTCAAAAAAAACAGTTAGCAATAAAGGTAGAACTATGTACAAGTTGGGGGACGGGTAAAAGGCAGGGGTGTTCAAGGGGGAAGGAATAAAAACTTGGAGAGGGAAGGCAGGGTGAAAGGGATGGGTGAAGTAGAAATGAAATGTGGGCTACGGCCCAGCTGGCTCCTGCTCCTCCCCCTGCTGGCGCCCCTCCTGTGCCTGCGCCGTTCCCCTGGCGCTGTAGGGCCTGCAGGAGCTCCCGTTGTCCAGTACCACCTGGGCCAGGCGCCGCAGATCTTTGACATCGCGCCGAGCACACCGAGGCCTAGGAAATGGGAACACAGTCAATGGCTGAGACTGACCACAACCCTGAACACCACCCAACCTGCAACCCATCTAACCCAATGTCCTGCACCTGTGATGGCATGCACCCACCCACAGTGAACATGCACATGGCCATCACAAACAGGCGGCACCAGCCATGCGCACCACCGCCCACACACACTGCCCACGTCCAATCACAGTACAAACCAGGCTGTCATGTGATGTGGCAACGTGGTGCGATGCCAGTTACACAGCTATGTGCCCAGTGCATGCCTGGACCACCTGTGATGCATACACAGACGTGTCGTGATGCTGCACTGTGATGCAGGTCACCTGTGTCATGCCTATATACATGGATACATAGACAGTGTCGGCAGATAAGGGCCTATGGGACACCCAGTCTGGCCATTTGGCCTTGTACGATCACTCTCTTGTCCTATAAGTCCATCCCCCTCACCCCTGACCTCCAGAAGTCCCTCATGGCTAACCCACGCATACATATATCCCGTGACCAAGTCAGCCCCCACCACATCCTCTGGCAGGGTGTTCCACTCGTCCACCACCCATT
Source organism: Neoceratodus forsteri (assembly GCA_016271365.2). Taxonomy (NCBI): domain Eukaryota; kingdom Metazoa; phylum Chordata; order Ceratodontiformes; family Ceratodontidae; genus Neoceratodus; species Neoceratodus forsteri. The sequence continues at coordinate 1,628,543,344 of CM028131.1, read as the reverse complement.
ATGTGAAGAAACACTTTCTCATGTTCCTCTTAAACGAGCCCCCTCCAACTGCATCCCATGCCCTCTAGTCCTGGAACATCCTTTACGCTTACAAATATTGTTTTCCTGCACTCTGTTCCCCCCTGTACAATACTTGTATGTCCCCATCATATCCCCACACCCTCCTCCCCTCCAGGGAGTACATGTTCAGTTCCGTCAACCTGTCTGCATAGGACTTGTGATGCAATCCATGCACCATCCATGTCGCCCTCCTGTGAACCCTCTCCACCCAGTCCCTGTCCATACGCAGGTATGGTCTCCGGAACTGTACACTGTACTCCAGTGTGGGGACTCACTAGTGTTTCGTATAGTGGAACTATGACCTCCCCTTTGGTTGTGTCCAGCATGGTTGGTGGTCCTGCCCCCCCAGCATGCAATAGCATCCATGACGTAATGATACTCACACTCCTCCAGCAGCTCGGTCTGCCGCTGCTGCTGCTGCTGCTGCCGCTGCTGCTGCTGCTGATGCTGCTGCTGTGGCCCGACAGCCTGTGGCACTGGGGCCCTGGCATGGCCCACATCACTGTGGTCCGTGTGCCACAATCTGGCCTGTGGGAGACATGGTGAGACAAACATCAGTGTGACTCAAAAGCAGAGTGCCCCCTGCCCCACTGAGACTGCCTGCCCACACAGCCATAACCATCCATCGCACAGCTGCACACACTGACACACCGATGCACAGCCACCCAGGCACACACACACACCCCTACAGAGAATATAGGTGCATAGATGGTACACTCATGTGGCCTAGGCACCAGGCCCCGCCTGGCACGGGAACGCAGCCGCGTCAATAGGTCCGGCTCCCTCCGGCGGAGGTCACTGTACCGGTGCCGGCACTGCTCAGCAGACCGGCCCCGGCCAGTGACCCCCACCAGGTCAGTGGCCACTTGCTGCCACACATGGGTCCTAGGTAGGGTGAGGGGGGCCTCACCATATAGTGCCTCACAGTGGGGCTCCACTAGGGCCACCAGGTTGGCCACTTCAAGTGGGCTCCAGGACACCGCCCTCCTCCTAGCCATGGCACCAACTTTACAGCAGGCAATATGGCGCCCCGCTGCGCTATGACCCCACGTGGAGTTGTTGCGCAATAGACCAGCACAGGCTCCAATCGCGCTGTTCGAACAGCGCCGTCACTTTACATGGCGCTGTAACCAGACAGCGCAATAGGGACGTACCACATGGCATGCCCACAGCGCCAGGGGTCAGAGGGCATACACAAGGTCACGGCAATGATGCAAGGCTACGCACAGCGCCCTAGGATGTATAGGCATCCTGCGCGACTGCTAAGCAGAGCACCAGTGACAGTGGACTATCGCGCAGAAGTGCCACAGCCGCCATAGTGCCCAGTGCTGTAGCGCCACTGGCACAATGGTGGGCTATGGCCAGAATCGCCTATCGCGGGCCAGCAGGTCTGCAGCGCGATCGATGCATGCGAACCTATCTGGGCATGTGCAATGCAGTGTAGCACACAGCCACAAACATGCGCCATCGGCTCAGCCGACCTTTCCTTATTGCGCTAAGCGCAAATACGCCGATATTCAGCCGACATATGCAAATCAGTCGATCAGCTATCTCAAGGCGGTGGCGCGATTAGCATGTTATTAAAAGTTGCGCCACACCTCATTTGCATGTGTTGCGCTATAAAATGCGACACTGGGTTGTGGCCAGAGTTGGTTGTTGCAGGTGAGAGGTGAGTTACATGCTGTGTGATGCTCAGGACAATGCTCATGGGCAGGGATGCTGGAGGATGTTATAGGTTGAGGGGCTGAGCATGATGAGGGCACTTAGAAAGGGCAGAGGGCACCCTTTCCATCAGTATCTGCCATGCGGAGAGGAAAGGGGGCTCTGCCCTCTGCCTGCAGCTATGCTCATGGGGAAATGCTGTGGACTGCACAGTGACAGGTGTCCACTTCCCACCCATACAGATCACCATGACTGATGGAACCAGGCTGAGGCTGTGGACGGCGGGCGAGAGGAGGCCGAACTTCACCACAGCAGAGACTGAGGCCCTCCTCCAGGCCTACCTGGAGGATGAGCCGCTTTTGAGTGGGCGGAGGGGCACCCCTCAGCAGCGTGCAGCTGCATGGGAGGGGGTAGCTCTGGCCGTCAGCCTGCACGGAAGCCACCAGCGCTCTGTGCAGGAATGCCACAAAAAGATGGGGACTGACCGCAGGAGGCTGAAGGAGAAGGTGGCAGCCTTCAGGGTGGCACGTGCTGCCACTGGTGGAGGACCACCAGTGGTGTTGCAGCTGACCCCGACCGAGGAGACACTGGTCGCGGCCATGCAGCCGAGTGCCATTACGGGTGTTCCAGGCGGAGGATTCCAGACAGGTGGAAGTCATCACTGCACGGTATGACATGGTGATGTTGTGGGGCTGTTGTTCACATGCACTCACATGTACTCTCTTCTGTTTCAGATCCTGTTCATCTGCAGGAGACGGTGGTGGTGGTGCTGACAGTGAGGCAGACCTGCTGGACCAGGAGGAGGGACCATCCACCTCCGCCAGCAGCCTGCAGGCACTGCAGCAGCAGGCCGGCTGGCCCAACAACTCCGCCCGGCAGTGATACGGGTGCAGGGTGCACAGCCTGTGTCACAGCAGTCTGGCATGCAGGTGTACCAGCATGCTGTGCCTATGGCAGTGGCACGCACCGCACTATTGATGATAGCAGGCCTGCAATGGCCAGTGATAGGTGTGTGTCCCACGAGGGACACATGGCAGCCAGCACGTGCCCCTGGGCCGTCCCTGCTCCACACCTGTGTACCAGCATGCTGGCACAGTCACAGGCTGGGCCTGTCAGCACCGGTGGGCAGCATCTGTGGCTGAGCAGGTGTCTGGCACTGCTGACAGCACAGGGTGGAACAGGTGGACCTGGGGGCTCAGCAGTTGGAGGGGCGGCAGCAGCAGTTGCACACCAGGCCTGGGGACAGCGCAGCAGTGGCACTTGTCCACCGCCTCCTAGATCCGCCTCTACCTGGTCCTGGCGAACAGCGGCCACCCTCAAGGGGTGCTGTGCACCAGACCATCCACACCTGGGGGTCACGATGCCATTGGGGACAGTACCTTTGACGCGCACACCCGCCTGCTGCAGGAGTCGGTACAGCTGCAGGGGCGGGTTGCAAGGTCCGTGGAGGCACTGACTGTGTCCGTGGAGCGGCATAGCAGGGAGTGTGCTCGGGACCGGGCCGAGATGGTCCATATGTGGACGGATGTGACCGCTGCCATTGACAGGCTGACCCAGGCAGTGGTCTCTGTGGCGACCGCATTGACCACACTGTCTGGTGACCCTGTACCACGCACCCCACACAGTGCGCACTCCACTCCCCTGCTCCCGGCGGCGCGTGCGACACCAGGCCTGTCAACGCGGGTTCTGCTGTGGCATCCCGAGCACCCCTGGTGCAGTTTGTTTACGGGATGCAGACCCCTGTGGCAAGGTCGCGGTCGCCACTGGGACCCCTGGTGGTGCACTCAGCGCCACCCGATGTGGCGCCCCTGCACAGCCTGCCAGGCTGCTAGTCCACGGGGGGCCGCCCACGCATCCGTGGTGCCGTGGGACAGTGCTCCTGACTGAGCTGTCTCCCAAATGCAGGCCCTGTCTGGTGCTGCCCTGTGTAATGTGTGTCATGGTGGGCAGTGCACTGCTGGTGCTCTGCTCAAGCTGACACACACGGACCACCTGCACACTCTCCCAACTGCTGTCCACAGGTGCGGTGGATGATGATGCCTGCATTGCACTGTACACCAAGGTGCAGGTTGCCCAGGTCCTGACACACGACGTGGGACAGTCCAGGTGGTGAGGTGTAGTGGTGCTGTGTGTTGGGCGTCATTTCCGCAGTGCTGTGCTGCTGCCCCTGTATGCTGTGTGTGTGTGTGTCCATATGAGTGCTCACCCCTCTGATGGTGTGTTGGTATGCCTGGACCCTTCAACTCCTGACCTTCATGCACGGTGTGTTCCCTGTGTGCCTGTGGTTTGCGCATGGACAGTGTTGCCTGCACATGTCCCCTTGACTTACCTGTGTTGTGCGTAGTGCTCTTCTGCAATGGTGTCCCGTGCAGCTGGGCCTGCCGTGTCAGTCGGGGTCCCTCCGCTCCTGGGGCGGCTCATCACCCACATCACTCGGCGCCACTGGCTGCCCCCATCGCTGTCCTCTCTCTTGGACCTGTACGGCTATCCCATGGTCTTTGGCCATGTTGTGCAGGATGCAACAGGCCAGGAATATCCCACAGGCCTTTGGGGGCTGTACTGTAGGCTCCCCGGAGGTGTCCAGGCATCGGAAGCGTGCCTTGAGTATCCCAAACACCCGCCTATGATGTTCCGTGGTTGCGCGGTGCCTCATTGAAACCGTGGTGCGCTTGGGGTCATGGGGCGCGGCATGGTGTGAGCAGCCAGGACGGAGTGGGTATCCACAGTCACCTGTGTGAGATAGTGGAGATCAGTGTCAGGTCAGGTCCATATTGCCTTTATCCTTGTGTGCCACTACCATGGCACCTGTGTCATTCCCACCCTTGCACAGAGTTTGCATTCCATACATGTGTACTCACCCACTAGATGACCCGTGGGGATGTTCCCACACTCGAATCGATGGCACAGTGCAGATTGGTGCCATATGAAGGCATCATGTGCTCCGCCAGGGTGTGTGGCACAGACATTGATGATGCGCCCAGTGGCATCACACACCACCTGGCAGTTGACACTCGAGAAGCCCTTTCGGTTCCGATAAGCTTGGCCGTCGGGGCCAGGTGGCGTGCGAATGGCCACATGGGTGCAGTCTATGGCCCCTAGCACGCCAGGCATATGTGCTATCCTGTGGAACTCCTGCATGTTTGCTGTGACGCCTGCAGGCGGTGCTGGGGAAGTGGATACTCCGCAGCATGAGGCAGCAGTGCGCTGAGGAATTGGGTGAGGATGCATGACGTGGCCGACTGTGTAATGCCTGTGGTGTCCCTGTCGGCCTCTGGAAGGTGCCCGTGGCGAGCAGGCACATGCAGGCTGTCACCTTGGTCTCCACGGACAGAGCATGACTCCGTCGTGAGGGTGCCTGCATCACATCACTGCACAGCTCACTGAGCCGTCTCAGTATTGCCCTGTTCAGGCGGTACCGGGCCACAATCTCGACATCTGTGTACAGCTCAGTAGCTGATGCGGCACGATACCGCTTGTCGGGGCGTATCACGGCGGGGCTCCCTCTGGTGGCCATGTCCCCTGCAGCATGCTGTCTCACCTTCTATTACAGCTTCCATGTGAAGCTGACACTGTCCATCTCCTGGCTTCTGCCCCCAGCTGCTGTTCCTGTGTTACCCCACTGCCCCACTGCTGCTTCCACTGCACCGGCACCCCCACTGGCCTCTCTGTCCTCCAGGACCCACTGTCCCTCTCTGCCCTTCCTGCTCCTGTCTCTGTCTCTCTCTCTCTGTCTCTCTCCCAGTTTGCGCCTGCTAGAGTTCTTGCGCCGCCCCTTGAGCTTTTATTTTGGCTCACATCCGGTGCTCGCATCCTCCGGCTGAGCCACTCTTAGCATTGCGCAGAGTGCTCGCATTGCGACTTTAGCCATGGACCCGCCCCTTGGGTTGCGCATGCCTTCATTTCCATTGGCGCTGTTGCTCAGCGTTGTTTTCGGGTATTAACTGGCCCCTTCTGAATATCGCAGAATGGCGCATTTTTGGAGTTGCGCACGCGCAACCCTGTTGCGCATGGCGCAACCCTTTTGAATATCTGGGCCTGAGTCTTTATGCATGTTGTATTTATTTTTAACATATAATGTTATATGTACTTGTTTTCACTGTCGGATTCTTTTTTTTTCCTTCAGTCAAGCTGACTGTAGCAGACTGAACTTCAAACTTGGAGTGATAACATCACAGAAGCGGCTTGTGCTGACATCAATCAGCTGTTCTTGAAATATTCCACGCGCTGATCTGCATGATTTTCTTGGATAACAAAAAAATGTCTGTCAGTTCCTGATGACTGTTACATATATATATATATACTGTATATATATATATATATATATATATATATATATATATATATATATCTTCAATGTTTTTGGTAAAGAAAAGAGTAGCACAATAATGTATATTAATTTCGTGTTACTGAGTGTAGCCATCTGTTATTTTGTTTTCGGACTGTTCACACTATAATGAGGAAGTTCATACACCAAGGTAAAGGTTTGATAGTTGGTAACATTATATTAGTATTTTTTGCTCAGTTGTTCAGCAGAGTCTGTATTATAAAACTATTTTAATTTTGGTATATGTTGGTTTGCACAGTACTACAGTATTACTTTGACAGAGACTGAAGAATCATACAGTTACAGTGACATACTCGAGAATAATAAGCTTTTACTGTTACCGGAGCCTTGTTGGGGGGATCTAATGACAAAAAAAATAGAGGTGTTGCATTTGTTTTTTAATTCTTTAATGTATGGCATAAAAGCAGTTTAACTCGAGAATAGCAGGAGTACATATAAACACAAGTGCAACCTATTCACTAAGGGACATAAATAGAAATCCCCCATTTTTAAAAGATTTCCTGTTGGGTACCTGATGCTTGCTATGATCAGGGATCCAGGAGGATTGTCCAGTGTTTCATGCATTTTTGGTAAAATGAATCGTGGCAAGCACTGTGTGATCCACTGTCAGCAAGGTTTTTTTTCTTTCTTTAGCAGTAATGCCCCTGCTGCAAGATTCATTCAAGAGAGCACCCATCCAATGTTTAGACTTCTTAGTGCGATTGTTTCTTATTGTTTTGTATCATCAGTTTCATCTAATAGTTGTGTAACCCCCCTGCAAATGGGGGTTCCCAAAAGACTTCCAGGAGCTTGCTTGAATGCTCCAAGCCTGAATGGTGTTTGGCGTTTAAGCCATTTATCAGTGAGTGTTTTTAGAACCTCTGGTACTGTCTCTTTAAGAGCTGTCTGCTTGCAGACATAATTAGTTTGTATGGGGGACTGTGTGTTTCTTTGATTGAGTACCACTGAGCTGCTGCCAATTCACTCCATTTTGCAGTCACTAGGAGTGCAAAGGAACCTATCTGAAAGATGTAACTGTTTGCCAGAAATCATTTAGAGTAATAATGAAATTACAGTTTGTCTAACCTGCTTTCTTTGCAGTCAGAACTGTGTCTGCCTAGTTCCCCATTCTGGTTTTGAACTGCTGAACTGGACCAATCAGTGTGGGGTAAGCTTAGCTCTAAAATGGTGCCTTGACGAATCAGAACTTGACTCATAATCTGAGCCAGCCACAAGAGGATTGTATGGGCAGTGACTTGGGAGATGTGAAGTTTAGACTTCGCGCCTTTTTGGACCAACAGGAGCAGTCTATTGTGAGTGACAGCCAATCCAGTCAAGAACTGGGAGGAACTCAAAGGAAGTGCTCGTTTTGTCTGTTGGAGTTTCAGTTGAGCTCTGACAGTGAAGAAGGAAGGAGCCCCAGCTTTTTCAGTGTGCAGTTTTAGTCGGAAACGTGTGTAAGGCCCAGAGTCTGGCCTGCAGCTTGTGTAACTGCTTGTTAGGACTGAATCCATCCTGTGAAGAGAGAATCAAAGGATATCTGAAGAGTAGAAACCAGGCTCACCCTGTAGAAGACTGGAGAAATTGCTGAATTGCACTCGGTCTGTCAGAACTGAATCTGCTGTGTGTTCTCCCGGTATTGTGCAGTAATTCGACCGGATAGAGAAGCAGCCTGCCTGGTATAGTACTTTCTGTTTTACCATATAAATGTGTGAAGAGGCTTGTGTACCTCAAGTGAATCCTGCTGCCATTAAGGACTTTTGCCTGTTACTGTTCACCATATAAATGTGTGAGGAGGCTTGGTTAGCTCAAGTGAATCCTGCTGCCATTAAAGGACTTTTGCCTGTTGCAGTTTGCCATATAAATGTGTGAGGAGTCTCGTGGAGCTCAAGAGTAGCCCTGCTGACATTGAAGGACCCAATCTTGTTTGGCGGTCGTGAGTACTAATTCAGGGTCGCTCCCTGTTGAATTGCCACATTGAATCCAAATGGAATCACTGTACTGCTGACTGTTTAAACTAATTTTTCTTTTCTCTGCGGGAAAGGGCCCCTACCAGCTGCCACGGTTTGGACTAGCCACTGAGGGCTTGGGTACCCAGGGACAGTAACTGGTAGGGATAGGGCCTGCACAGAGCCATAGGTAGATGAGTAAAGTGATAAGCTAATTAACCTGATTTCCTGTCCTTGTTATATTCCCCCTTAAACAAATCCGAGCTGCTTGTTTCAGCAAAGTTATACTGCCTGAGTGTATTTGTCTATGTTAAAGTATTGTACTGTGATTGTTGCACTGTATCTTATTTTACAGGAGGTCCCAGTGCTGAACCAGCCCTGGGGTAAGTGTATACTGTGAAGGTAATTCTGATATATTGTGTGGGCCACTAGTGGGAAGAAAGGGGGGTTGCAGTGTCCCAGAGGGCTGTGACCAAGTAAGTTTAACTATTGCAAACCCTGACCTCTGGGTGGAGGCACCCGCCATTGGATCCAGGCCCCTCAACCTGTTAGTGGCAAATCAGGCAGGGGTAGTAGCCCCTGGGATAGCACCATCTAGGGGTTACAGTTGTCTGAATGCATTTGACACATATTTTGCAGTATCTGTAATCACGATTGAGCTCCCCTTGTCTACGGGCTTGATTATTTTTTTAATTTTTATTTATTAAATTCTCGGATTACAAATACCTTTGAGCAGAAACTGCTTGTTTACAAAGGTTCCACGTCAAAGGATGAGAGTCAACATACATACAGAGGTAGTAAAAGAATGCACAATAAACTACCAAAACAACTAAAAGAAAAAATAAAGATACTCAGTTATAACATACTTTGAGATAATATTCATAAAATGAGCAGCTTGAGTAGGCAGCTGGCTGCAGTAACAATAAGAGATAGAGCACACCATAGGTAGTTAGTATTGCAGGCATGCGACCGGGAGAGGAAGTTGGCAGGCTAATGGGCCACTGTCCGATGCTGGTGGAAAATGTCTTGTACCAGTGGAGATACGAAGCAGGAAAGGAGTCACAAGGAAGGCCCGGTGCCAGAGGGAATGAGACTGGGAAAGGGCGGGCTGTGAGACATGAGTGAGCTGGGAGGTGTTTAGAGAGATCTCTGTTCAGAGAAGCAGAATTATGATTTTAACATTCTGCTCTGAAGCCCTCAGTCTTCCTCTATGTATTGTTAATATGTACAGTACATGCTGAGATTTTCATTGTTTGTTAAACAAATCTTCAAATTCCCCTCTCTCATATCTGTTCAAATGCTGTTATGGCTGCTGCTGGGGATGGGGGTTAACAACAACAACAAAAAACTACTTACTTTATTCAACTAGCCCAGCCTGTATCTCCAGTGGCTAACGGCAAAGGAAGGGATGACAGAGGTGGTCCAGCCCTGTACCTCTGGGGTTCATGAGCAAATGAGAAACACAGGATCCGCGGTGTGAGTAGGTTTCAGCATATTCCCAATACAGAGACAGAGGTTAACTGGACTTTATGTAGTGAGACAGTTACTGTAGCTCTTGTTAGGCTTTTGTCTCAGTAGCTGTTTCTGCTTATTTCTTCTTATTTTTGGCTATGTGTCCATTGTACTCTCTTAGGAATGAGTTAAATATATTAGTACATGTTGGGCAGTGTTGGAAAAGAGACAGTGTAATGGTACGCTATGCTGCAATTATATAATCTGCATACTTTTGTATTGAGCCGCATACTTTTGGTTTTAGTAGCGGAGTGACAGAGCTCAAAGCTCTGCTAAAGGACCAGCTGGGAAGCCAAGGTGTGAAGTTCCTGATGGGTGGGGGGAAGGGGGTTCAGCTGCCAGGGAGGTACATTGAAGTCAGTAATTAATGCTGGAGACAGTTTGGTTACCGGAGGTACTTTCTATTGTACACGGATGAATGGGTTACTCAGATCAATGTATAAAGGTGTCTGCAGCTAGTCTGGCTTCAAAGGACCTGACTGAGCAGAAAAAAAGTGCGAGTGCGGAGAGTTGCATAGGGAGGCGACTTTTGCATAGGGATTATACTTTTTATACTGACAAACTCACATTTAAATATACTTTTGCAATCTCTAGAAGCAGCTCCCAAGTAGCATGGTGCATTGTAATTCAGGAATCACTGAAGTCAGAAAAGCTGGGGCACTCACAATTTCTCCAAATATTTTTTTCTCAACACTGATATAAAATGCATCAGGCTTTATTGTACAAAGTCTAAAAACTCAGCTCCTTGACAGCACATATCTCTCCCAGAAGGGTATCAACAGTTTTGCGATACAAGCACATTGTTAAGACTAACTGACCCAATATGAGTGCAATAATTATTTTAGAAATTAGAGGTGCAAATAATGAGGTGGTACCTACATGGACCCCTTACAACCAATACCTTTTGTTTGTTAACGGGTAATGCCCACCAGGCACGACTGCCTGTTTTCATGGGCAGCCCGGGAGCTTTAGGCTGGTTAAGCGACTTGCTCAGAATCACATAGTATGTAAGTGGAGGTTGGGGGACTCAAACCCAGGTTTACTGAACCAAGCTCATTCATAGCTCGTTACTCTAACCTTTAGGCTGTACTGCCATACATGTAAATCACAAGATGAAGGGAAGAGGGAGGGGTGTGGGTGGGAAAACAGTTATATTATTGGCTCACTATATTAAGGCATAGCACAAACTCATATACATTACATAAACTGCATAGTACAATATGACTAATCAGTCGCAGAAGAAGTGTAACTGGCAGGATATGAATGAGTGTTCATCCCGATCCCATATTCACATTAAGTACACCTCAATAAGCAATGAGCGCTATTAATTGCAGGACCTATATAAAATGTACAGCTATGAAATGAAGTATGTGTTACCTGTCACAAAAGGGGTATAATAGGTAGGGTAAGGATGACTCTCTGACCCCATCCCCTATTCGTGTTTACTTTGCCCCAACGAACAACAATCGTTATTAATGGAGACAGGCAGGGTCCAAGACCAAATGGTGAAATATTGTATTATTAGCCTACTATATTAACACATGCATATATAAGGCATATATTTACGGTAAAATAAGTGTAAAAGTTCATGCTCCCGTATAGACAGCTGCTGTTGTAACGAATTGGTGGTTGCATTTTCAAAAGCTATTTTTTTTTTCAGATGTGTTTGGAAGCAGGATACAATGTGGTTTTGTGACAAACCAGGTGTATTATTATACACTTGCTGAGTGCATCCAATGGGCTTTAGGTACACCTGATTAAAATGTACACAGGAAGTTATTTTGTGAATGCTGTCTTTATAACCTATTCGTGCCCAGAGGCAGTTTATTTATTCCTGTCTCTTCCAACACTTGTGATGTTATGTCATGCATAAATTAGCAAGGTGCCTTCCCTTCTTCCAAGACTGAATCTCTTGCTAAGATAAACAGTTACTTTTGTTTCACTTTCTCTGTTTTCCCCAATTTTGATTCCTGGTTTGGCTCACCCCAGCCCCTCTGTGATAACCTGTCTCTTCTAAGTGCCCCAACTTCATCTAGGTCTGGCACTGTTGTGGTGTACCCCCACAGTGGGCTCACTTCAACTGAGATGCCCCAGACAATTTGGCTGAGGTTCTTTGAGCTGCACTGGAGCGGAGTGGCTGACCAAGCTGTCCCTGATGAACCACTCTTTCTGCACCAAAACATGCATGTTCTGCATGCTCCCCATAATCAGATATTGTCACTACTCCTTAACTGCTACTGTCCGCAGCTGGTGACACCAATATGTAATGTGTCACTAACTTCTTCTCCCTGCTGTGGGCATTACTGTTACTTCAGGATAATGCAGACAAAAAGATATATATGGCTAATCACACTTGAAGGTTGAAATAAATCCCACCACTAGGGAACATTTAATATCATTTATTTAAAATTTGTGGTAGCTACCCTCCAAAACACACTGTCAATGTTTCATGCCCACTCGCTCTTTATCTTGATCAAGATAAAGAGCGAGTGGGCTTGAAATATTGACGGTGTGTTTTGGTGGAGTGCTACCATAAATTATATTAAATGTTCCCTAGTAGTGGGATTTATTTCAACCTCCAAGTGCAAGTAGCTGTATATGTCTTTTTGTCTGCAGTGCAGATTTGTTTTATACGGCACCGTGGAGAGCTCTGAGGCAGCAATTTGGGAGATTTCAGGATAATATTTGCCCTTTCTCCAGGGATGGAAAGCACTTCCACCGTGCTGACACATCTGACCAGGAGAACACTTGAGAAGTGGTCACTGCTGGTGGCTGGCTGAAGGAAAGTGAAGGGTGGGGTACCCTGGATCCCGATTGATAAAGACTGCTGCAGGACACCAAAAATAAACCATCCATGCAGACAGCCTCTGCACTAAAGACATAATGGAGCATGAGTGGCGGCAGCAGCTCTGCACACTTTTACTGTTGTCAGTGTGTTTCTGTGCGTGCAGTTCACTGGGACACAGCAGAATAGACACAATGTAACATAGAGGATTGTCTATGGAGAGTCATTCAAAACAAGGATATTCTCGATCAAGAGGTATCCTTGGCAATGTTCTACCTCGAGAGCGAAGCTCGAGAGGTTGTCCGTTGCCAAGGATACCTTGAGATCCGAGAAGATCCTTGTTTGTGAATGACTCCCCATAGACAATCTTTTATAGTGTATGGGGAGTCTATTCATTTCAAAACAGTGAATGGAAGCAGAATTTTTTAAAATCAAGCCTTACTTGGCTTCTGTGTTGAAACTCGCTCCAGTGCTACTAGCTCCCTCGCCGACGTGGCTTTTAAATTGCGCATGTGCAAATGTGTTCGATCTTGTGCTGCACCGGTGACGTACCCAATGCAGCACAACAAGATCATGACGCACTGAGGCAAGCACAACAACGCTGTTGGGAGCATGCATTTCCATGCTCAACAGCGTTCTACCATACACTATAGCTGAATTACATGCTGTAAATGTTTTAAAGAATTGTCGACACTAAAAAGCACAGCACACTGCTCACAGCAGCAATGCACTGCCACCAGTTGGGATCCTCGGTTGACATCACTCAGCCACGATGCTGCAACCATGCAGTTTGGGCAGAGCAAAGGAAGGCACAATGAGGAGCAGTCTGCCTTTTCACTATTAAATGCATTCAGCTTGGATTTTAAAAAAAGTAATTGCCATTGTGACGCCTAAACCAGCATTATCATTGGTAGCCAAGCAGTTTGAAATTTTCAAAAGTAAGGCCAGTCAGATTAGCCAGATAGAGAAACCATTCTGCTAGAGTGGCAGGCTAATTATAACCCCGATCAGTAAAGGAGAGAGGAATGATGCTGAGGTCAAGGACACTCTACTACTATGGTTTTTGAGCACTGTCACTAGAGGGGTTGAGCTCTTAGGGCCATTAATAAAAAAAAAGAACCTCTCAGTGGAAACATAAACGTGGCATCCTCTTTAAAAATGGGCGGGCAGTATAGCCTACAGGTTAAAGGAACAAGGTGTGAACGAGCTTGATACTTCCAGCAGACCAGACCTGAGTTTGATTCTCACAGCCTCCTCTTGCATACTGTGTGACTCTGAACAAGTCACTTAACCACCCAGTGCTCCCTGGTCACCCTTGAAACAGGCACTTGTGCCTAGTGGGCCTTACCCGATTACCAAAGACTAAAAAAAAAAAAGAGCAAGGGGAGTGCCCCTGTGTGGATGGGGATGCTGCCGATGATGGGGTCAGCACTGTACTGCTAACATTTCTCCACAAGCGGTCCTTATCTGCCATCAAAGTCTATGTTTCTATGTAAGTACACCCTTTGCGATCACAAAGACATATTGTACTATACAGTTTATAAATGTATATGGCTTTGTGATATACCTTAATGTAGTGAGCCAATAATAGAACTGCCCCCCAACCCCACACACACCTTTCCCTATTTCTTTTGGGGATTTAGATGTGCCCCTTGTATGAATTCCATGCAGGCACCGTCTCATTATTTGCACCTGTAATTGTTTAACACACGTACAATTTGGTGATGCCTGGTTGAGTTAGTTTTGACAAGGTGCTTGTAGCAGCAAACCTGCTGACTTCCTTATTGGAGAGGACTATGTGCTGTCAGTGAGCTGAGTTTGTAGAGTTTGTACAATAAATTCTGATGCATTTTATACCAGTGTTATGAAAATATTTTTTGGAAGACTGAATACCTCGTCGTTTATGACTTTAAATGTAAATGTACTTGCAATGATATTGTACCATTGGATGATAGCATACAATTTGATGAATATAGCAAACCTGATGACAGCTGGGCGCTAGATCGCCTACTAAATTGGAAATTTATGGCAAAGTGTCTGTACTCTTCCCCAGTGCAGGTTAACAATACAGTATAGTAAAATGTCACCAAAAAGTATAAGATGCTTCCCCATACCATGAAAAACTGGGGTCCCTTTGTTGCACTGATGCGTTGGAGAAATATATAGGGTTTAGTGTTATTGCTCACTCCTCCTTCCCACCGATTTGTTTAAATGGTTTTGCAAAGAGTTAGGTTTTTGTACTACTTTCCCTTTGCAACTTAAAACTTTTTCGGCGGGGGGGTATGATGATAGATGTTTCCAAATTACAGCTGTGACACAGACAGCAGGGGAGAGCAGGCAGAGGCTGCTAGCTCTGGAAAGAGTACTCAAAGATTAAATAGCCTCAATGATTTATGCTATGAAAATAAATGTAAACTACCATAGGTCACATTGAATTGTGTCATAAATGAGTGATGTAGCAGACTGGTACTGAAACTAGAAAAAGGATAATTCTACTTACTCTTGCAGTTTTTGAGTTAAACTGTTTTATTAATTTTTTGTTAAAAATGAAAGTAACACCTCTATCTGTGGTCATCAGATCAACCACAACAAGGCTACAGTAACAGTGAAAGCTCATTACTCTCGGGCTTGTTACTTTAACTGTACAGTTCATCAGTCTCTGTCAACGTAAGAGCGCTGTGTAAATCGATATCTACAAAAACAAAATTTGTTTTATTATAAGGTTCAACTGAACAACTGAGCACAAAATACAAATAACCAACTGTTAATCCATTTATCTCACTGCATGAACTTCCTCCTTTTAAACTGTTTGTTCTGCCTTTGTTTGTTAATTGTTTGAGCACTGACAAGCATTTGTCAATGCCAAACGTTCGCTTGCAGGTATTTGCAGTAGTGTTTGGCATGTAGGGTGCTTTACCCTAATGCCCTGTGCGATTGCTGGTATTTGCACAATAAATTGTCAGCATGACCTTTTTGTTACCCCCATTGTGCGCTACATAGGCGGAAACACGTTTTGGGCAGGATGTGAAAAATGACAGCTGTACTGCTCATAAGGAAGTGTGGTAAAATGCCAACGTTGAAAATCTGGAGTGGAAATATTGAAAATTGGCAAACCACGAGTGTGGTGGAACTGCGACGACGCACAGTAAAACAGTCATTTTTAGGAATTTTTCACCAAATTTTCAACATTGCCATTTTAAAACCTCTGCTAATGAACAGTGTCACTGTGATTTTCTTACTGTGTCCCATACATTGATTTCACAGACACCGATCACCAACAGGCACTACATGGGGAAAGACGCTTTGGGCAGGATGAAAATGACAGCTGTATTGCTCATAAGGAGGTGTGGTAAAATGGCAATATTGAAAATCTGGAGTGAAAATATTGGAAATTGCAAACTTACCGGCGCATAGGAACTGCCACAACGACTCGTAAAGTTATTTGTAGGAATTTTTTCGCCAAATTTTCAACATAGCCATTTTAAGATCTCTGCTCATGAACAGTGACACTGTGATTTTCTTAATGTGTCCCATACACTGAGTTAGCATCAACTGTGCCATTTATGCGCTTCTGAGGCGGGAAACACGTTTTGGGCAAGATGTGAAAATGACAGCTGCAGTGCTCATAAGGGGTGTGGTAAAATGGCAATGTTGAAAATCTGGAGTGAAAATATTGAAAATTCGCAAACTTACGAGCGTGCGTAGGAACTGCGCAACGCAGACTCATAAAACAGTCATTTTTAGGAATTGTTTCACCAAATTTTCAGCACAGCCATTTTAAGACCTCTGCTCATGATCAGTGTCACTGTTATTTTCTTAATGTGTCCCATACGTTGAGTTCACACACCGACTGCGCCATTGTGCGCTACATGGGCAGAAACACATTTTGGGCAGGATGTGAAAAATGACAGCTGTACTGCTCATGAGGAAGTGTGGTAAAATGGCAATGTTGAAAATCTGGAGTGCAAATATTGAAAATTCGCAAATGTACGAGCGTATGTAGGAACTGCGTAACGCACGCTCGTAAAACAGTCATTTTAGGAATTTTCACCAAATTTTCAACATAGCCATTTTAAGACTTATGCTCATGAACAGTGTCACTGTGATTTTCTTAATGTGTTCCATACATTGATTTCGCACACCGACTGCGCCATTGTGCGCTACATGGGCGGAAACACGTTTTGGGTGAGATGTGAAAAATGACAGCTGTACAACTCATAAGAAGGTGTGATAAAATGGCAATGTTGAAAATCTGGAGTGAAAATATTGAAAATTCAGCGAACTACGAGCCTCGTAGGAACTGCTGGCATGCGGCTCGTAAAACAGTCATTTTTTGGAATTTTTGCACCAAATTTTCAACATGGAGTTTTTGGGACCCCTTCTCATGAGTGATGCCACTGTCATGGCATTATTCGAGGCTGAAGGGTGATTTCGCGCAGTGACTGCGCAGTGCCTGCGAAATCACCCTTCGGGCCCCAATAACACCATGACAGTGACATCATTCATGAGAAGGGGTCCCAAAAACCCCATGTTGAAAATTTGGTGCAAAAATTCCAAAAAATGACTGAGATATGCAATAAAGTTGAAACCCCCCTATGTAGCCCATTATACAGCTTACCGGCATTTCCTCAGTTCGCGGTCGACTTTGAAGAGTGCAGGCGTGTTCGGTCCACCGAAGATCATCGCGTTGGAGTCCGGAGGTAAGTATGGGGTGGGGGTGTGGGAGGCTGGAGCGCAGTGGTGGGTGCGGGTTGTGGGGCTGGGAGACGCGCCATGGACCGCTTTTATTTTACAGGTTTAAAAAAAAAGACGATGTGGACATTTGCCATGCTGGGTGGGTTCCCAGCGTGGCACAAGGTGTAATGGGGGCCGAGAGCCGGCGAGATTGGGCACCCCGTCGGCAAACTTCTGGCGAGGGGCCAAGGGCCGGCGGGATTGGGTTCCTGCGGCAAACAACAAACCTTTGCCATGCTGGGGTGGGCTCCCAGCGCGGCAGCAGGATGGCTTGGGGGCCGTGGAGCCGACGGGGTTGGGCACGGCGGCAAAACAAACAACGTTGCCCCCTGGGGTGGGCTCCAGCGTGGCAGGAAAGCTTTAGTGGGTGCGCGGCGTGCGGGGGGCGTGACGCGGGAGGGATTTGGCGGCGGCAACAGTATGGCAGCGTGTTTTCTCTTTGAAGCAGAGGAACACCGCTGTCATACTGAGCTCCTGCACCCATTGGTGCAGGACCGCCACGCCTGCTCAAGGGAGCAGTGCATTGGATGGGAGAGGCACACCTCCAAGTGTGCTACTCTCCCAAAGCATTCCTTGCGCATGCGCGCAAGCGAACGTAAAAAAACGGACACCAACACTCAGTAACATGACGTTAATATACTTTATTGTAACAGTCTCACCAAGAACATAACTGGTATATAAAATAAAAGAGCCATTTGCACACTGTGAACTGGGAGTATTTTTTTTTCAGATAAAATCATGAAGATCAGTTTGTGGAGTCTTTCAGGAACTGTTGATTGATGTCAGCATGAATCACTACTGTGATGTCCCCACTCCAGGTTACACAGCAAAAGCTTCATCTACCAGTCAGCTCTGCTAAAAGAAAAAAATGGAATCAGTTCAGATGACGACAATTACATATAACAGACTATTTGTTAAAAATTAGCACACCGTACTTATGGATTTACTGTAGGGGTCACATCTTATTACAATTACATCCACAGAGAGGTGTATCTGTTACAAAAATAATTACACTTTTGCCTTTGATCTTTAAATCTGTTAGGCACTGGGGGTGGGGGGAGGTGCAGAGGAAACACGCAACCTGCAGCAGTTAGCCACAGCAATTAACCAAACAGACAGACAAGATAACTCTGACTTCGCAGCACTTCAGAAAAAAATAGAAGTACTAGTTGCACCTAGCTTCAGTGTGGTGTTTTTATTTTCAGAACTTATAGAAGTTTAAAATACAGTAAATGCTGGTTTTCTAAACAACCAGAATAAGGGGTACCTGGCATCATAGTAAAAAAAAAAAAACACGACTCAGAAGCAAATGACTGATTGCTGCCCTAGATTTGAGCTCCAATCTGATAAAATGGAATGTTTGTTTTGACACATTTTGGGCCTCTGCACAGACATATTTACTGTTCTGTACACACTGGAATGCATTCCTCACAAAAAAGTGAACCACTTCTGGTAGAAACTCTATAATTTCTCCCCAGCTCAACTCCAAGGTTATGCAAGGCACACATGAACATGTAATATTTATTGATTGTCACTGCTCTCCAAGGGCTGTTGCCCCACCTGAGATTTTGCTGGCGCCACACTGCCACTAATTGAGTTCATCTTCCCAGCACCTCTTGGTTTCGCTGTTGCCTCAGATTCACTCACTATGCCCCTTAGATGATTAACAGTACCAGCTAAGAACTTTATAATTAAAACTAGTTTGTTTCAGCAATGTAAATAAATTAATTAACATCGAGATAAATCATGTCTTCCGAGAGAGAGACAAAGAGAAAGAGACTAAGATCACCAGCTCACTGCTAAAACTAAAGCGGTCAGCAGGACTCCTGCTCCATCCAGTTTGCCCATATTATTATTCTTTTTTTTTTAGATTGGGACTGTAAACTGCAGGTAAAGGATGGGACTCAAAACTCTGCTCTATCCCAAACTCCCGAAATACCCTTCAGCTGTTTTCACTGGGAAGCAGTAAAATGTTCATACTGTGGAGCTAGTAGTCTGGTTGTCTGCCTCCTGCTACTCAGAGATGTCATATTATTCCCTTTTTTCAGGTCACTGCCAAGTAACATCAGCTAAGGTGTCTTGAATGTTTCAAGGGACCTTTTCCTGTCTCCACAGCCACAGACAAAAAAACATTTAGCATAAAAATTGTCGAAGAGATTCTGAATGATAGGCATATTTAAACATAGTGCTACAGTATGTAATGGGTGTCAACCTGAAGCTGAGAAAAAACTGAACTATAAAATTAATTGAATAACACACCCCTCTACAGTAAAACTATTACTTTAATGTCAGAAACTATTACTTCACTTAAGTGAAAACCGGTAGTTGTTCAAACAACATGAAGTCTTGCTGTATTCTGACTATTGCAGTGATCACCAACCTTTGAACTGCTCCGGAGAACAAAGAGTTAACTTTCCATGCAGGGCATGGAACGCTGAGCTCGAGCTCGGTTGAAGCCTCTGTCTGCTGTTGTTTAAACTCCAACCATCAGAGTCTTTACTCCACCTCACTGAACAGTCGCTCCAGAGATTTCTCCTTCGCTCGGTTCAAAAAAGTTGGTTAAAGTGTCGTTTTTTCACTCGGTTTCTACCGAATTTCTGCTACTGAACCTGTCGATTTAAGTCTCTGTCTGTGGTACCGTGAGTACTAGATAGGTTTTGTATTAGTTTCTGTGTGGAACTTGTAAACATTGGATTGGTTCAGTTTGAACCGATCAGGTTTGTGTTAAAAAACTTCTGTCTGTATTAGAGTGTGGTAACCGGTCCGTATCGGTTCTAAAAAAAACGGATTTGATTACGTTTTTTTCCAAGACCCGTAACATGGTCAGGAACCGATAGGGGTGTCTTGCCTGGCAGATTGCTGAAAAAAGGGTAAGTTGTGTTTAGATTGGCCATGTCTAGAAACCCAAGAAAAAACTGCCCACTGGTTTCAAGACTGTAGTGTGTGTGGGGAAGCCTTTGCTAAGGCTGACCCCATACAACACCTGTGTTTATTGTCTGGGGTTTGACCACCTCAGTTCAGACTGCCAAATTTGTAAAAGTTTTCCCAAAGCTACCCTGGATAAGAGAGTAGGTAGACTGCAGGAAAGGGAGGCCGAGAAGTCCGCTGACCCGGATGGCCTGCCCGGTTTGGTTCCGACCGAACCAGAAGGAGTGCCCTCTGACCAGGGCGAAACTTCTTCGGGCAAAAGAAGAACCGATTCTGAGGAGTTTGTTCCAGTTAAAAGAAAGAAAAGGGAAAAATCATCCGGTTCAGATCCACAAGTTCTTTCTCCAACCGCTGATGAAATAGCCAAAGCGATAAGGATAGTTCAATCGCTAACTTCGGTTCCGGCCCAACTGGCACCATCTGTCAGGGCTCCGTTCGGTCGGTTCCCCCGGTTCTGGATTATACTTTAGAAACATTTTATGAACCGGAAGAGGAGGAGGGAGAGTACAAAGGTAATGATGATGTTGGTGATTATGAAAGTCTGGATGTGCCTATTGACCCGGGCATCTCCCCGGACAGACCTTCAGGTGTTTCTCCTCCTAGGCTTTCTGAGTCCCCTTCCCACTTTATGTTTTACAAGAAAGTGGCTGAAACCCTTCAGCTTCCTATGGAAGAAGCAGTAGAGGATCAGGAGGAGCCTGATTTTGTTGGGATGATGGACATCCCAGAGTCCAGGAGATTGTCTATTCCCCTCCATAAATCTTTTGGGAAACAGACATTTAAAATTCTAAAAACTCCTAATTCCATACCTCCTGTGGACAGAAGAATGGACAAGAGGTATACCTTTCAGGCTCGGACATGGAGTTCCTTTCCGCAATGCAGCCATGTTAGTAGTGCAGGCTGCTGCCTGTGATAAGGCAAATATTCCTTGACTTCACCCCCAGATAAGGACTCCAGGAGGATTGATGCCATGGCAAAGAAACAGTACATGGCAGCATCTTTGGGACTCAGGCAGGCTAACTATATGGCTTTCACAGCTAGATACCAGAAGTCCAGGTGGGACACTGTGCTGGGCTCTAGCTAAACAGGCCTCTGACCAGCTTGCCAAGGAGCTGGAGTGAGTGGCTGCCGATGGGATTGAGGCATCCAAGGTGCAATTTCATGCTGCTGTGGACTCCAATGATGTTTCATCAAGAGTCATGGCTACATCTGTGGCCCTTCGGAGGATGGCTTGGCTCAGATGTACTAGCGTATCACAGGGTACCCAGGCTAAGGCCATGGATTTTCCTGTCATTGGTAATTCTCTGTTTGGGGAGCAGACAGAGAACTACATGAAAAAGATGGACGAGTACAGGACCACCTACAGGAGTGCTCAGGCCAAGGAAAGGCAAACCACTCCTCATAGGCAGCATTCCAGGGGCAGGGGCCGGCCCTTTCAAAGGCCTTTCTACCAAGCCCATGCCTCCTTTTCTGTTTATACTCAGAGGGGGTTCTTTAGAGGGAGAGGCAGACGGGGTATGAGCAGGCCTGCTTCCGCCCCTCAGCCTAAAGCCCCTGCCAAGCAGATACCCTGATGGGTCTGCCCGGGCTGATTCTCCAGTACCTGTAGGGGGCAGGCTGGCTTACTTTGTCCAGGACTAGAAGTCTTTAACATCAGACAGGTGGGTCCTAGAAGTAGTAAGCAGGACTGGTTTTCAGCTTCAAAAAATTTCCTAAGATGAGAACCAGATCCTTTCCACCTGCAAATCCATCAGAGACCCTTGCCCTAGAGGCAGAGGTTTCTTCCTTCTTGGCTCTCAGAGCCATAGAAAGGGTTCCTACCCTACACTGGGGCAAAGGATTGTACTCCAGGTACTTCCTAACCCCCAAAAAGACAGGAGAATGGTGGCTCATCCTGGATCTGAGATATCTAAACAAGCACCTTTTAAAGCCAAAATTCAAAATGGTGATTCTGGGAATAATTCTGCCTTCTCTAAGGCCAGGAGACTGGCTAGCCTCCTGGACCTCAAAGATGCCTATTTTCACATTCCCATCAGGTGCTCCCACAGAAAGTACTTCAGGTTCGAGTTGCTCAGGCCACTGTCAATTCAGAGCAATGCCCTTGGCCTAACATCAGCCCCAAGGGTGTTCACAAAGTGCCTGGCAGTAGTGGTTGCTTTCCTAAGGAGAAAAAGATTTCCATCTTTCCATATCTGGACGACTGGCTCATAGTGGGTCAGTCTCCAGACCAAGTCAAGTCACATCTGCAAATAGCCCAGCAAGTGCTCACTTCCTTAGGATTCCTCCTCAACCTTCCAAAGTCAGTTCTCGAGCCAGTACAGCTCCTCACCTTCATAGGGGCATAGCTGGATACAGTAAGGGCAAGAGTCTTCCTTCACCTGGACAGGGCAAGGACCCTTATGGAACTAGCCTCTTCATTCACCCTACAGGTGTCTCGACCAGCAAAGCATTTCCTTCAGCTTCTGGGCCACATGACAGCTTCCACAGCAGTGGCCCAGGGAGCAAGATTCCAGATGAGGGACATTCAGTTCCACTTAAGAGCCTTCTGGTCTCAAAGAAAGGATTCCCTTACCAAACTAGTCCCAGTGACTCGAACCCTGATCCAGGCTTTGCAATGGTGGCAGGATCAGGACAATTTAAGACAGGGAGTTCCTTTTGTCACTCAGTCTCATTCACTAATACTCACCACAGACACCTCCCTCTTGGGCTGGGAAGCCCACTTAGGGGATCTTACCACCCAAGGGCTGTGGTCACCTCAAGAATCTCTGCTTCACATCAATCTCTTGGAACTCAGAGCAGTGTTTCTGGCACTGCAAGCTTTTTCCAAATCTGTACAGAACAAGGTGGTCCAGATCAGAACAGACAATACCACCACAATGTGGTACATCAACAAGCAAGTAGGCACTCGGTCTATGGCCTTGTGCACAGAAGCAATGAAGTTGTGATCTCTGGCCTATTCCTGCAAACCTCTCTGATAGCAGTTCAGCTCCCAGGAAGGACAATGTCCTAGCAGATGCTCTCAGCAGGATATCTCTGGGCACCACAGATGGTCCCTAGATCCCTAATTTTGAAAGTGATTTTCTCCAGATGGGGCACTCCACAGATAGATCTTTTTGCAGCCCCAGACAATCACCAACTTCCTCTCTTCTGTTGCAGACCCCCAGTCTTGGGCTCAGTCCCCTTGGATGCTCTGGTTCTGAATTGGGAAGGGAAGTTCCTGTATGCTTTCCCTCCTTCCCTCTCTTGTTCAAGGTGCTAGTCAAGATCAGGTCTCAACCATGCAAAGTGATTCTGATCACTCCACACTGGGCCAGACAGCCCTGGTATCCACTGCTGCTGTCCTTAGCAGTCCATCTTCCCCTGTCTCTTCCCAGGAATTACAACTTGTTGACATCCTCTCAGGGAAGGATTTGGTATCCGAATCTCAAATCTCTCAATCTCAAGGCCTGGCTCTTGAAGAGTTAGAGTTTTGCTGATCTGCACCTCTCTCAAGGTGTTCTGAATATTCTTAAGGCTTCTCGAAAGCCTTCCACCAGAAAGACTTATAACTCCAAATGGAAAAGGTTCACTATTTGGTGCTCTAATAAGCATACTTCTCCAGAATCTGCTGGGTTGCCTCCAGTATTGGACTATGTGGTTCATCTTAATGGCTTGGGACTTAGACTAGCTACACTTAAAGTGCATCTGGCAGCTGTTTCTGCCTTCTTGTCAGTAGGCAAGCCCTCTCCTCTATCAGCCCATCCTGTATTTTGTAAATTCTTCAAGGGATTACTGCACACCAATCCTTCCTTCAGGGACCCTGCTCCTGCTTGGGACCTTAATGTTTGCATTGCTCAGCTTATGCAACCCCACTTTGAGCCTTTGTCCTCTGCAGAGCTTAAGTACTTGACTTGGAAAACTGTGTTTTTGGTAGCCATTACCTCTGCCAGGCGCATCAGTGAATTGCAAGCCCTGTCAGTGGAGCCTGATTTCATCTCTTTCCATAGAGATAAAGTGGTCCTAAGAACTAACAGAAAATTTTTGCCTTGGTGGTTTCAGATTTCCACCTTAATCAGTCTATGTCTCTCCCTGTTTTCTTCACTGACCATTCCTCCTCTGAAGAGAGGAGGTTGCACAACCTGGACGTAACAAGGGCCCTTAGCTACTACATAGAGTGCACCAAGGGTCACAAGTTTGAGTCCCTGCAGTTGTTCCTCACTTATGGAGAGGTCGGAAAGGGCAAACCTGCCACTAAAAGATCCATTGCCAGGTGGATTGTCTCTTGTATACAATCCTGCTATGAAAAATTGGGTAGAACCCCACCCTCAGGCCTGAGGGCTCACTCTACTAGAGGTACAGCTGCTTCCCTGGCTGCTGCCGGGGATATTCCTATCTTAGAAATCTGTCAAGCAGCTGCCCGGAAAACAGTCCATACATTCACCAAGCATTACTCTCTGGATATCCAGGCTAGGAGTGATGCTCGGTTTGGCACAGCAGTACTTCAGAGCCTTTTTCCAAAGTAGGTTCTGTCCCTCCTCCATGGAAGTACTGCTTGGTAGTCTGCATATGTCAGAATACAGCAAGACTTCATGTTGTTTGAAGAAAAAATTACTCACCGTAGTAATGTTGTTTCTTCTAATGGAGTCTTGCTGTATTCTGACCCCCCACCTCCCCTCTCAGAACCTGTTTTTTGGGATGTGGGTGGGCTGGAGCAGTGTTGGCACCTAGCGGTGCCCCTTTCTCACCCTCATATATTTTGGGTGTGTGGTGTGTTTTGTTTTTTGGGTTTCCTGACTCGAGTCTTTGCTTTGAAACCAAAAAATCCTTTTTTAACAAATTTAGTTGCCAGTTGGCTAGTGTGAATTTTACAGTTTCCACACAGAACTCCCAGTGAGTATAGCTCGTAAAGATCTGACGGTTGGAGTTTAAACAACAGCAGACAGAGGCTTCAACCGAGCTCGAGCTCAGTGTTCCATGCCCTGCATGGAAAGTTAACTCTTTGTTCTCCGGGGCAGTTCAAAGGTTGGTGACCACTGCAATAGTCAGAATACAGCAAGAATCCATGAGAAGAAACAACATTACTAAGGTGAGTAATTTTTTCTTCTATCCCCCTTTCTGATTCATAAGTGCGGTGATCACTGCTCCAGCTCCTGCACCTCCCTTTTTTAAACAAGCAGAAATCTTTGAAGAGAAAAACGAGTTTGTCAGAGGATATAAACGTGAGCTTCAAAGATGGAGCAGAGTACAAAACATGACTTAATCTCAGTAATATTTGGTCAGACCATATTACCACTACCTGCTTGCTAGTCTGCCCTCTTTACCACACTGCCGCATCCAGTCGATTACTTTCTCCATTTGTAAATATATTCTGAAGAGATTTGCACAGGAAGGAAGCAAGCAATCCTTGCTCTGGCAATCTTATCACTTCTCTTTTGTTATAACTGAAAATAGAGCAGTAATAAGATATACAACGGGTCTATGCACATCTGCTGAACTGCTTGGATAGCATTCCCTAATGTGAATTCACACTCTGGCATGAATTGAGTACACACGGCTCTCACTACTGCCATGGGAAGCTAAGTCCAGCAGCACTGTAGCAGATGTAGTCTTCTAAACTTTACAATGACGTTGATCTTCCTGGACATAAGTCTCCACCACTCATTCACACTAGTGGGATTAGCGCCGGAGGCACTAGGACCCATCGGGAGCAAACTTTTTGCTGGAGGGTCGGCGCGAGAGATGGCGCTGCGAGGAACGGCGCCGCGAGCAGCGGCTCGAGCGGCAATCACTATCTCGGCGACGACCCTCCAACCGCCTCAGTTCCTTTTTTCCCGCCGTCGAGTGCGCTTCAGTGACAACGTCGCTCGCCTGTCGGGAGTCAAACTTCAAACCAGCGCATAGTTTTCAGTTTATTGTTTTGTAACATTATCAGGATAGTAGTATCGCTTAATTTTATTCTATTTTCGTTAAATTTTTCTAATATTTTAAATTTAACTTACTTGAAGAAGTCTCGGCCTACTGGATGGAGTCGACCATGAGCAGGTCAGGTGACGGTAGGAGACTTCGTATGAAAGCTGTTCAGTCAGCCGGGCTGGGTCCGGGTCAGCCTCCGCCTCCCTGCTGTTCCGATAACGGTCATCCGACTGTTCGGGATGGGCGGTCCCATCAGCATAAAAATAAACGTCACTTTTCGCACCGCTCGCCTCGAGCTCTTCTTCTCGCCCACAGGTCAAAAGAGAAGGCATCACTCGAGGTTGCCCTCTGGTATGTCTGCGCGTCGACGATCGGTTATCGTAGCTAGTTGCCGGTCTCCTTCTTCGGAGTCGCCAACTTCCGGTGACCGTCGTCCTCGACATCGGAGCCCCTCCCCGCCTATAGGTAGGGCTCCAGATGAGCAGTTTCATCAGTGGGCCGCTCTTGTGGAGCGATGGGCTCGGAGGTTGGTTCTTCTGCCTGGCTCGGTTGCCACGGAGCCCTCGGGCTCCTCCGGTGATCAGGTAGAGGCGGTTGGACCTTCTGAGTGCCGCAGCGTACTTCCGATTGCCAGCGACTCCGGCGCTTAGGTGTTCCCCCCCTCACATGGCTGCGGTGCAGGGGACCACACCGATGCCCTTATCTCCTGGTTTTTTTCCTTCTCTAGCTTTCCAGGTTCCTGGGGCATTCCCGGTGCCTTCGGCAGGGTCTGTTGGCTTGTCGGTGCTGTTTTCGGTGCCGTTGGGCCTTGCGGTGCCGTCCGCGGTGCCGGGTGGTCTCGCGGCGACCGCCTGCGGTGCCGTTGGGATGGCGCCGCTTGGTCGGGTGGCGCCGGCGGCAGCGCCGTGGGCATCGGTGGTGCTGTCGGCGGCGCCGTGTGCTCTCGTGCACCGCCGGGGCGCTGCGGTGCACGTGCCTCTTCGGCGCCGTGCCCCTCCGCGGTGCCGTTTTCAACCCGTTTGCCTTCATTTGCGCTAGGGCCCCTCGGGGACTCTCCTTGTTTCTCTGCTATTTCCTCCTCTCCTAATTTTCACTCCTTTCCTGTCCAAACAGTCCTTCCTGGACCATCAGGAGATGATGTTGAGCCTGACCCAGACCTTCAGTTGGGTGATGAAGTAGAGGAAACAGGATCTTTCTTTGCTACAGAGCCTGTGGTCGAGGACCTGTCCTTTAAGTCTCTGTTGAAGAACCTGAGATCCACTCTTTCTCTCCAGACTACAGACATCGATCCTGGGAAGATATTAAGACTCCAGTATCTTCTGCTTCGAGATCCTACGGATTTGACTTCCTCCGATCCAGCTTTCCTTCGAGACGCTGTCTCAAATGGTTTGGAATAATCCTGCTCTTATTCCCTCAGTGGCTAAATCCATTGATAAGAGTATTCAGCTCCCAAGGATCGTCCCATTTTGGCATCCTAAGCCTTGTGGATCCTATTGTAGTCCTGGCAGAGAATGACAAGGTCGTTTCCTCAACTACTACTACAGCTCGACTTTATTAACAAAGAGTCTCGTAAGATTGATACATTAGGTAAGAGAGTCTTTGCTGCCTCCACTCTAAGTATGCGTATTGCCAGTTATCAAGGCTATTTTTCTCAGTATGAGTATATCCTGTGGCACTCTATGAAAAGAATGGTTGAAGCTCTTCCAGATTCGGACTCCAAGTCAGAGCTTCTTCTGACCGTTATTAGAGGTATTGAGTCCAATAACCAACAGGTCAAAGCCGCCATGGACGCTTTCGACACTGCTTCTCGCTCAGCAGCCGCAGGTATTTGTACTCGGCGCCATTCCTGGCTGCGTACTTCTGGCTTCATGAATGATGCTCAGCAGCAGGTAATGGCGCTGCCTTTTGATGGCTCCTATCTTTTTGGCCCTCAGGTGGAGCAAGCCTTAGAGGCCACTCAGAAGACTAGATTGGCCATTAAGTTGGCCAGACCTCCGCCTCTACCCTCTCGGGGGCATGTGAACAGACGTCAGTTTCATAGTCGTCAGTCCTTTCGAGGCAGAGGCAGAGGAAGCTTCCATAAAAGCCAACCTGCCCAACCTCAAAAGAAGACGCAGCAGAAAGCGCAGGGGCCTAAAGCCCCCAGCGCCACCTTATGAATTGCTGGCCCAAGTTCCATCCACATTGCCCGAGGTGGAACTTTCTCCTCCGGTGGGAGGTCGTCTGATGTACTTCTACAACCAGTGGAAGTCCATAACTTCGGACAAATGGGTCCTTGGATAGTCGCGAGGGTTATTTCTCTCAATTTCTTGGAAACCCCCAAATTGTCCTCCGAGACGACAACCCAGGTTGTCGGTCTCTCAGTCAGACCTCCTCGCCGAGATCCAGGGCCTTCTAAACAACAGGGCAATAGAACTGGTGCCCACGATCTGGCAAACACAGGTTCTACTCCCATTACTTGGTTCCAAAGAAATCTGGGGAATGCGCCCCATTCTAGACCTCAGAAAGTTAAACAAATTTCTCCCCAGGGAGAAATTCAAAATGATTTCCCTAACATAGAAACATAGAAACATAGAATCTGACGGCAGATAAGGACCGCTTGGCCCACCCAGTCGCCCATTCCCTACCTACTGGATAAGCTGCAGATCCTAGTGTAGGTTAGTGTAGTGTAGATCCCTAGGTACCCTGTTACCCTTGCTGCATCAGCACGACTGGCTGGCCTCCCTGGATATGCAGGAGGCTTACCAGCATATCCCCATCCACCCGACCCACCGCAAGTTCCTCAGGTTTGTAGCTTTGGGTCAGCATTATCAGTTCAGAGTCCTGCCCTTTGGGCTATCCTCAGCGCCGTGAGTTTTTACAAAGTGTTGTGCAGTTCTCGCTTCGCATCTCAGGAAGATCGGACTCCGAGTGTTTCCCTACCTGGACGATTGGCTTCTAGCAAGCCCTTCCAGCCAAGGGACTTTGGAAGCCGTGCAAACGACTTCTTGTCTTCTTACATCCATGGGAGTTCTGCTGAATTTGAAAAAATCACAACTGCAGCCCTCCCAGAGGCTCCTTTTCATAGGGACGCTTCTAGACACCTCTTCCGCGAAGGCTTTCCTTCCAGAGGACAGAAGACTCGATATCCTTCGGATGGCCCGCTACATCGGGGAGAACCAATCGGTTACAGCTCTCTCGATGCAACGCATGTTGGGTCTCATGGCGTCCTCGGTGTTCACTGTACCCCTGGCCCGGTTGCACATGAGAACCACCCAATGGATGCTCTCCACTCAGTGGTCTCCGACTCTCACCCCCAGTCTTATCCCATCAAGGTGACGGAGCCCCTTCGAAGGTCTCTCACCTGGTGGTCTCAAGAGAGCAATCTCCTGGAAGGGTTCCCCTTTGCTCCCCCGGATCATCAGATCTCCATCACCACAGACGCATCGCTAATGGGATGGGGAGCTCACTGTCACTCCCTCCACACTCAAGGTGTGTGGACTCAGTTCGAAACTCATCTCCACATAAATGTCCTGGAGATGAGAGCGGTCCTCTATGCGATCCGAGCTCTGAAGGATATCCTTTGTCACAAGAACATTCTCCTTCAAACGGACAACAAAGCTGTGATGTATTACATCAACAAGCAAGGCAGTGCTCATTCTTATCCCCTTTGCAGGGAAGCAATGAGGGTGTGGGAGTGGTGCTTGGAGCACAAGTCTCTGATTCAAGCGGTTTATCTGCCAGGTATACAAAACGACCTAGCAGATCACCTCAGCAGAACGGAGGCAGACCCTCACGAGTGGTCTCTCGATCCAGCCGTAGCTCGGTCACTGTTCGAAGAGTGGGGGACTCCAGACCTGGACCTTTTTGCATCCCCACTCAACGCAAAACTGCCTCTCTTCTGCTCCAGAAATCCAGGGCCTGGCATTTTCTGTCAGGATGCGTTCAGGCTGCGGTGGACAAAACGCTTTCTTTACGCCTTTCCACCGCTTCCTCTAATCCAGAGAGTACTCCTCAAGTTCGAGTCTCAGGGGACAAAATGATTCTCATTGCTCTCTCCTGGCCTCGGCAACTATGGTTTCCTCTACTCAACAGTATGTTGGCAGCCTCTCCGAGACCACTTCCCTTGCAAATCAATCTTTTGACTCAGGGTTCATTGGTCCATCCCAACCTGAAATCACTTCACCTTCATGCTTGGCTCCTGAAGAGGTAGAAGTGAATCGGTTCAACGTCTCTCGTAGAGTCTCAGACATCCTTCTGGCTGCTCGGAAGCCAGCCACCAAAAACGTACGCTTCCAAATGGAAACGTTTTTCTCTCTGGTG
Organism: Neoceratodus forsteri; assembly: GCA_016271365.2. NCBI lineage: Eukaryota > Metazoa > Chordata > Ceratodontiformes > Ceratodontidae > Neoceratodus > Neoceratodus forsteri. Next base: position 1,628,513,196 of record CM028131.1, on the reverse strand, counting down.
TGCAAAGTCCTCTTGGAATCCCTTTTCCTGTCCTCCTGACAAGGTTCTGGAGTATCTTTTGGACCTATCAAACTCAGGTCTCCAGTACTCCACAGTTAAAGTTCACCTTAGTGCCATCTCAGCTGCTCCATGAGCCGGTTTCTTCCCTTGACTCTGGCCTGTGTTACCTATAGTGGAAGAGATTTCTTAGGGGATTCTTCATACCAGACCCCTGTTAGCGTCAGTTGCAGCCTGGGACATTAACCTGGTGCTGGACTATGCTCACTTGGAAGCCTTCGCAGGCCCTAGCTACCTGTGAGCTAAAATTTCTTACCTGGAAGACTGTCTTCCTGGTGGCCATATTACCTCAGCCCGCGAGGGTCTCTGAGATACATGCCCTGGTTACGGACCCTCCATATACTGTATTCCATAAAGACAAGGTAGTTCTCCGTACTCATCCTAAATTTCTTCCCAAGGTTGTGTCAGAATTCCATCTAAACCAACCTCTGGTACTTCCTCTTACTTCGCTAATTTCCAAAATGAAGGGAGCGATCTCTTCATTCCTTGGATGTTAAGAGAGCCTTGGGTTCTATTTAGATAGAACCAAGAATTTTCGTGAAGACTCAGCAACTGTTTGTTTCTTTCAGCGACACCCGCTGGGGCAACCTGTCGCTATCAGATGCATCTCATCATGGTTAGTGGCATGCCTTGACATATGCTATTCCATGGCTCAAGTTAAATTAGAAGGTGGAGTGTACGCTCACTCTACTAGGGCAGTCAGCGTATCCCTAGCGAAATGCAATGTTCCAATTGTAGATATCCCGTAACGCCGCCACTCTGGAGCTCAGTGCATACCTTCGTTAAGCATTATGCACTTGATGTTCATGCGCAGGCGCATTCCGCAATTCGGCAGAACTATCCTTAATGGACTTCTATCTTAGTCGTGTGAGCTCTGGCTCTCCTGCCGCGCCCTTGTAGGGGATTATCAGCTGTACTCTCTCCACTAGTGTGAATGAGTGGTGGAGACTTATGTCCAGGAAGATATGAAAATTACGTACCTACCGTAATTCTTGATCTTCTTGGACGAGTCTCCACCACTCATTCACACGCCCACCCTCCATCCCCCGAGCTCAACGCTGTGTTGGTCTTCACTCCCTCAAATCTTTAGGCCGTGAAGACTTCTTTGCTGACCCTTCTTACACGGGTCGTACGGACTGTCTTATGTCCGTTTTTTAAGGTTAGATTTACTCTTTACGTTAGTTGCACTGCACCTCCTTGGTAAAAAAGGTACTGAGGCGGTTGGAGGGTCGTTGCCGAGATAGTGATTGCCGCTCGAGCTGCTGCTCGCTGCGCCATTCCTCGTGGCGCCATCTGTCGCGCCGACCCTCCAGCAAGAAGTTTGCTCCTGATGGGTCCTAGTGCCTCCAGCGCTAATCCCACTAGTGTGAATGAGTGGTGGAGACTCGTCCAAGAAGATCAAGAATTACGGTAGGTACGTAATTTTCATTTCTGGTGACATAAAAGTGGGCTACGAGGTCATTTCCTCTGTGAAAGTACGCTGCTTAACGTTTCCCTTTGATGACTACTAACTTTCAGTCTGTTTACTGAAGGAGGCAAGTTATATGGGAGAAGATTTGATTTGGAAGCTTTAAAACTACTGCCAATTGACTGCAATGGAACTTTTATCAACGAGGTTTATATGAGATATTTTTCTAACAGGAGAACTCATAAAATCATAAGGAACAAAATGGAATTGGGGTAATTACACCATTTCTGTTCGGAGTTCCTAGTTTGTAATTTTGGGATGCTATTTATTCTAACAACCATAATAGGTTTGGGAGTAAACACACACACACACTACTCACCCGGTTATCGGTTATAAAAAAAAATATATATTTTTTTTGAAGTTGTGGCTTCCGTCTCTCTATCTGTCTGTCTGTCTATTCTCCCTATCTAGCAATCCAATATCTGTCTGTCTGTCTGTCTATCTATCTATCTATCTCTATCATTCTACTCCACACTTGTGCTGATTGTGGTGCTTGTTCTTGAATTACTTTGCTGAAACCAGGAACAAATACAACTAAAAGGGCAATAGAAATGTGTGAAGTTCCTTAATGTAACTGTAAACCGATTTTAAACCATGTTCCACAAAACCTGATAAGACACGGCAGTAAAGGACATTGGTCAGGATCGGACTTGGGTTCAGAGGCCCACATGGAAAGTGAATAGAGGTGCCCACCTAGAAAATCAATACGTGCAGGCACAGGGTGACTGTGATACACTCATCTCAGTATTCAACTTAATTTTGATGCACTTGCTCTGTATTTATATCTTACATTTACCTATAGAGTGACAAATACACCATGGCCCGGATATTCAAACTGCGCCATTCTGTGGCGCAAGCCCTCATGCTGTCTCAAAATAGTTAGAAGAGGGTGTGACCGATATTCAAAGGAGTTAAGCCATTGAGACCTCCTTGAATATCACCCCCCACCACAGCCACTGTGCATGGCGCAGTGGAACTTGCGCCACCGCAAGTTGTCAGGAGTTGAGCATTAAACTTGCGGTGGCGCAAGTACCATTGCGCCATGCGAAATTTCCGATATTCAAAAGGTGACATGCAAATGGGGCCATAATTCATGTAGTGCAGGGGGCCATTTGCAAAATCTGGATTGGCGGTTCCATTTGCATGCCATTAGCATGTAGGTGCGCCGATCCCGAGGACTTGCACTCGGTCGCCTGCCAGGCAGCAGCCTGCAGGGACTGACGCACCCTGCAGCCGATGGTGGGCACAACGGAAACAACCTCCTGCCCACAAATTCCTAATGTCCGATCGCTGGCAGAACGGTTATGATGACACTTTCAAACAGCTCCTGTCGCTGATCGCGGCAGAATGCATGATACTTTCGCCAAACATTTCTTCAGTGCTGATCGCTGGCGTCCGTATGATACGCGCTTAAATAGTTTCTTGCCGATCGCCGGCAGAACGTATCATGCGGTTTTCGGCTTAAACAGTTTTCGCGGTTGGCAGAACGTGCATTATGGCGCCTTCAGGCGGGATTCGCTGGCAGCTGGTGAGCCTTTCAGCGATCGGGGGAAGACCCCAACCCGAATATCTCCCTGGTGGTCCAGTGGGGCTGGGGGGTCTTTTACATTCTGCCCGCGATCGGGCACTGGGGTTGTTTCACGCTCTGCCCGCATCGGGCATTGGGAACCGTTTGGGCGGGGGAGGTTCTCATGATACGCTCTGCCCGCGATCGGGCATTGGGAGCTGTTTGGGCGGGGTGTTTTTTACTGCTTCTGCCCGCGATCGGGCATTGGGAGATGTTTGCGCGGGGTTGTTATGATACGCCTGCCCGCGATCGGGCATTGGGAGCTGTTTTGGGGGGTTTGTTTACGTCACCACATCGGGCTGGTGGGGGGCACAGGGATTTGCTGGGGGCCAGCTGACGGGTGGCAGCTGCTGTGTTGCGCCTCTGCAATACAGCAGCTCATCTGTGGTGGCCCTCAACTTGATCCTTTTTTTTTGGCTCAAAGTTGTTCAGGCGAGGTTGGGGGTTGCGCCTCAGCCAACTCTGCACAACCCCAGACTGAATATCGGGTTGCGCAGTTTATGCATGGTTCCTCCTCCTGTTGAGCATGTATCATTTTTGCATTGGCGCTGTTGCTCAACCTGTTTTCAGTGGCGAACTGCCCTCCTGCTGAATATCGCAGAATGGCGAATGTAGGACTTGCGCATGCGCAACCTTTGAATATCTGGGCCCATATATTTAGAAGGAAAAAAAAAAAGATGATTAATGCAAAGATGTTCGGAGTTTAGAAGGTGGCTATGCATCCATAGAGAGGGGTCACATGGAAATTTGCTGGTATCCTTGTGGGTCAATCAGACTGTGGTAATAGAGAGCAATTCAGTAGGAGGGAGGGAGGGGGAGAGAGAAAGAAAGAGAGAGTCAGTAGGAGGTATACAGAGACAGACAGACAGAGACAGACACATTTCGGGATGCCCTGTGGTACATTTATTGTTTTTTATAAGTCTGTTTTTCTTGGAAGAATTTATTTATTTATTTCCACATTCATGCTTCTTGTAGAGATAATGTAGTACAATACTGCACGTTGCTAATCCATACAATTTAAAGTACTCAGTGTCCTCAGGGATAGCCCATTTCTGTTATTCACATTGCAGCAAACAAAACATTGACTTTGTTTTTGCTATCTGCCATTAAGTTTGTCAGTGTTGCTTCTTTAAACTATAAATTCACAAGGGGCTAAATGTTGTTAAAGTGTATTTATGCAACAGGTGTCTGAATAAATCTGCACTGATAAATCCATTTATCTGTACTACTATGTGGATAAATGTATTTATCCACATAGTAACTACATCATCACCCATTTATCCACACAGTAACTACATCAGTAGCTCATTTATCTACACAGTTCTCTTCAGAATTCGTTTAGAGTGTCCGTTCTCAGAAGCAGTACTAACCATATTTAAATGTGAATAACTTAAAAATGAAAAAAGATAACATGGTACTGTGAGCACGAAAATTGTTCAGCAAAAAATTATCTACAAAATGAGTAATGTTTCATTTATATAAACCCTGTATATTGTATGTGATTAGCAAGAAAACAGAAGAAAATGTAATTTTTGTGTTCACTTTTTTGACAAATATGAATAACTTTAAAACAAAAAATGATAGCATGGTACTGTGAGCACGAAAAATGTTCAGCTCAAAAATATCTACAAAATGAGTGGTGTTTCATTTATAGATACCATTTTGTTTTTTTATAATTAGCAAAAAAAAGCTTAAAATTCAATTTTCTTTTCCCTTTTTTGACAAATTATTTACACCTACCAAAAACAAAATGTTCACACAACATCTAAACCTGTTGCATAAATGGAATATGCAGTGGTTCAGTGTGTGATAATGCATTTATTTTGTACAGTTTCCAGTGACCTCTCGTAACTCTCACTCGTGACTTTGGCACTCGTGAGGTTACTGGAGGTCACTGGAAACTGTACAAGATAAATGCATTATCACACACTGAACCGCTGCATATCCCTTATTTATGTACAATAATAGTATCTCCCAGCTGTGTCCCTGATTACGAGGGACTTCCCTCATTTCACCCTCAGAATTGATTCTTTTTAGTGCTGCAGGGGGTGGAAACCTGCAACACTTTAACTATCACTGAGAAAGGGGACATTTCTTCCGTCCTCACAACATGTTGGATTGCGTCACAGTGGCCTCTTCCACCATGAAACAGTCCGCCCATGTTGTCCCTAGTGACAAAAGCACTACACTCTTTTCTGCAATCATCCCCAGCTCTGACCTGCTCCTCCCCACTCTGCCCCTGCTCCACCCAGCTTCTCCCTTCCCCGCTCCTCCCCACCCCTACTCCACCCTGCTCCTCTCTGCCCTAGCTGCACCGTAGTGTGCTCTTCTGCATGTGATTTAAGTGGCAGGTTAAGTAAAGATTTGACAACAGCGCCTGAATATATAATATGCAGGCTGGCCATTTTCAGTTGGCTCTTCCCACGGTTTCCAGTGGTCTAACTGAGGGAAGGGCATAACTTGATGTTGTTCATGGTAGTGACTGTATATTGCTTATACTGTTTGCTCAACTTTGCATCACACACTGCTGCTGGGCTTTATACACAAGACCAGGACGCTGCCACCCTATTAAAGTAATATTTTCCTAATAATGTGTATGCTTTCCTTAGAACAGAAACTAAAACACATCTTACTACTTACAAATCATTGTGCTGGTTCTCCATACCTCCTTAATTCCACATAACTTCATTAACTTCGTTATGCAGCCGTGGTGGATCTGACCAGAGATTGTTTTCATATGCCTCTCGAACCTCTTGATTCCACTACCATATCTTTTAGGCTTGTCCTGTGATTCATACCTATTGGGTTCAAGTGCATGGGTAACTTATGAAAGTCTGGGGGGGATACCCATACTCTTCACATTTCTGCATTTACTTCTGGGGGTGCCAGTGCCTGGGCTTAAGGATAAGGCATGGGTTCAGTTGTGCAGGGCTCTTTGTGCAGCAGCCACTACGGGAATGAATGTATTGTGGATAAGCAATTTTTCCCCATCCTTAGACTCTTGGGTTGCAAGAGTGACTGAGATGTGCAAAACAGAATGAATCATGGTGACTTTGCAGCTGACCTTGGAGAAGCATGAGGAGTTCTGGAGGATGTGGGACCTGCATTTCGCAGGAGGGAAGGATGAAGAGTTGACCCAGCTTGGGGTGAGGGGTAATAGGCAAGTTGGCAGTAGAGACTAGTATCTGGCCCAAAGGCAAGGGGAGTGGGAGGGAGTAGATAGAAGCCTGGTATCCCTCAACTTATATCCACCTCCATCCTCCCCATCCTGCAATGGCCAGCAAGCCCTGGGTCCCAACAATTGCAGTAATTTCTCATAGCTTGTCATAAGATAGACAGGAACAAGTTCTGTTAGTTACAATGCATAGGTATAAGTATACGTGTTGTAATTGTATGATATGCTTTTATTGAACAAAGCTGAGTTGTGGTTTAGGGCACTGAGCTATAAACCTGGAGACCTGGGTTTGAATCCCACAGCCCCCACTTGCATACTGTGTGACTCTGAGCAAGTCACTTAACTTCCTTGTGCTTCCAGGTTGCACCAGGAAACAAGCTTTGGCTTTGTATGCTTTTCCCGGTTAAACAATTCCCACTTCCTTCCTTCCTTTCAAAAAAAGAAGGTAGTTTATCGAGAATGCATTTTACAGAATGCAGTTTATAGAATACAAATTTATAGACTATAGTTGGTAGAGAATGTGGTTTACAGAATGCAGTTTATAGAAAATGAAGTTTATTGAGAATGCAGTTTTAGGATTACAGTTTATACAGAATACTGTTTATAGAATGCAGTTATAGATAATTCAGTTTATAGAATGTAGATTATAGAGAATGCAGCTTATAGAATTTAGTTTATAGAGAATGCAGTTTATAGAATGTAGTTTATAGAGAATACAGTTTAGAAAATACAGTTAATAGGGAATGCGGTTTATAGAATGTAGTTAATAGAGACTGCAGTTTATGCAATGTAGTTTATAAGTAATAAAGTTTGCAGAATGTGGTTAATAGAGAGAAATAGAGAATAATGGATGGGGAAGGGTTTGATATGAGAATTTAATGCACACCCGAGTCGTGGGGTGCTACATAAACGCCGTCGGGGTTTATCAAAGCATCCCACAACGAGGGTGTGCATTTAATTCTCATATGAAACACCCTCCCCATCTTTTATTTTTTTGTAATAGCAGACCAGCAATTTTTCTCCAGCACTTTGTGAGACTGTTTGGCCCTGCCCACATACAGAATGTTGGCCAATGAGGCAGCAGCACAGTTTGACTGGCACGGCTCATGAATGTCATAACAACCAGCTGGTTGTTATGGAAAATATCAACCTTGTCAGTACATTGAGAGAAATTGCTGACCAGTTATTATTGTGGTTTATAGAATGTAGTTATAGATAATTCAGTTTATAGAATGTAGACTACAGTGAATGCAGCTTATAGAATATAGTTTATAGAGAATGCAGTTTATAGAATGTAGTTTGTAGAGAGGGCGGTTTATTGCATGTCGTTTATAGAGAATGTGGTATCTTATCTGTGTCAGTCTAGACCATTCATCACTGGTGGGTTATAGCCAGAGGACCAGGACCCCACGGGAGCAATGTTTTTTCTCTAGGGGGAGAAGTTGGTGCCATGACAGCACCACCCTTGAGGCAGATGCACAGCGTAGTGCTTCAGGGTTGGCCAGTAATCGACGCTGACTCCTCCCTCACCTCAGTTCTGATTCTCCTGCTGTCGAGTGAACAGTGACCTCGTGGGCAAGCAAGAAATTCATCTGTAACACCGTGGCTTAGTACCGTTCCATCGATGCCGAAGCCTTAGTTCTGCCATGCTGTTGAAATGATTACTCGGCGCTGTTCAACTCCGGATCCTTTGGAAGCTGGTAAGACCATTCCTTTTTTTCCCGGTGTCGAGTCTGTTCTTTAGTTTTAAGTTTATTTCTGCATTCGGTCATGTCCAGTCATAGGGACAAGAAAAAAATCTTCTAAAGCGGGCTGGCCCCCTGTGTGTCAGTGTCCCTGCGGCCGGCAATATTCTGTAACGGACCAACGTGACCACTGTTTGACCTGCCTGGGTCCAGACTATGACATGGACTGATGCAATGCCTGTTTCTCCATGGACCGCAGAGTACTCAAAGCCGCACGTTAAAGATTGGCCGTACGCCACCAACTTTTGGAGGGCAGCCTCGTACATAGGATGCCTGATGCAGGTCCCTCAACCCTTCCTCCTGGTCCCCTCCCGGTTCTATACGGACTGCGGAGGAGGGGACCTCCACCTCTTTAAGCCTCACCAGGGTAAAGGTTCCTTCTATGTGCCGGAGCCTGGAGGCATGGTCTGACCCCCCCCAAGGGCCAGACAGGGAGCACCGCCTTGGCAGTCACCTCCTTGGAGGTGCAGGTTCCCGGTGCCGTGGCCAGCGATCACCAGGATCAGCCCAGTGGTCTGTTTGGCACCGCCTGTTGGAGCTGCTCTGTATCCTGGAGCCATTCATGGCTCTGGTGCACAGGGTGGCACCACAGGCGGTTCTGGGCTGGCCCACAGTGCTGTTCACAGCTTCAAGAGTAGGAGGGCCTTGGGGGTGGCCCCTCTGGAGGTCCTCTGGATTGCCTCCTCTTTGGAGGAGGATGATCCGCAGGTGGATCCAAACTGTCTGTCTGATTCCTCGGAGCCCCAGGGCTCTCCTCCATTCAGCACCACTACTCTCCCTCTCAACCCCCTCTCCCTTTGGAGCTGGTTGTCTTAACCGGTGGAGGCCCTGGCACTGCAAACAGTGGCGGGAGTCTTTCCAGTGCCATTGGCAGCGCTGGACGGATTATTGGTGTTGGTGTGGACTCCTGTCCTGGGGGGATTGAGTCTCCAGGCCCCGTTGACCAGGCTGGCACCATTTCTGGTACCACTCAGGCGCCAGGGACCAGGAAGAGGGTTCCCACACCGGCTGCCTCTGTGGGGTGAGGGGGCCGGGCAAGGAGCAACAATCTTCCCTGGCAGCTGTCCGGAGCTTGGAATGGAGCCATAGCGCCGAGCCCTCCTTCTCTCCCTCGTCATCCCTGGGTGAGATCTTGTTGTGTGGGGCTAGTCTTTTGGACCTATGTGGTCCCAGTTGCCTCACGGAGGGGAATCCCCTTCAGGGCTCAGTCCTGACCACTTCAGTCTGGTTGAGCGGCCAGATCTTCCCTTGTCAATCTTCACCATTCATTACTGCTTGGGTTAGCTGGGTGGCGTGCCTCACTGCGGGAGTTTTTTTTTTGGAGTCGGCTCACTGGCGCTGCCCTCGAGCGCAACGCGCTGTGTCACAGGCGCAAGGGGCGGCCAGGGTGCCGCAGACCTCCTCTATCTCAGTTCTGTTTCTCCCGTCACGAGGCTGCACCTGCTGCGGGTAGCGAAATAGTTTAACGTTCCTCGTAATCCTTCAAGACTCCTATTTTTTCCTCAGTGTCTCGCTCAACGCATTGATACCGGTAAGACCGTTCTTATTTTTCTATCAACGGCGCGAGTGCTTTATTGCTGTTTTTGCCTTGTTTAGTTCGGATCATGTCAGGTCTGAGAGCAAAGCGTAAGTCGAAGGCGGGCCGTGCCCCTATGTGTCGGTGCTCCTGTGGCCGGCATTTCTCCGTCTCAGACCGGCATAATGTCTGTCTCCGTTGCCTGGGACCCAACCACGACATGGACGCGTGCGACGCCTGTTTCTCCATGGACCGTCGTGTCCTCGAAGTCCGCGTGTTCAAGATTGGCAAGGCCCCGCCGACCTTCAGGGGATGGCATCACTCCAGGGATTCCCAGGTAAGGTCTCTAGGCCCTTCCTCCGGGTCCCCTCCTGGGCCTATACGGTCCATGGAGGAGGAGGCTTCCTCCTCTTCTCTTGCCGAAGAGGAAGCTTCTTTTGCGGTGTTGGAGGAACGTCGTGGTCCCTCCCGGGGCCGCGACGGGTCACCCCGGCAGTCACCTCCTCGGAGGTGCAGGCTCCCCCAGTGTCGAGGCTCCGCGCCTGCTGGGCCCGCACCGTGGACTCGACCCGCCTCCAGCGCCGCTTGGATCCTGGCGCCACTTGGCGCGCCGTGATCTAGATGGCGCTACGCGGCGCCACTTCACTGTTTGGTACCTCAGCGCGCCAGGTTGGGTTCCGATGCCGGGCAGCGCCTGCGGAGCCTAACTGACACCGCAGGAGCCGGGCCAGGCCTAGTGGTTGCGGGTGGGCCAGGGTCGCCCGCGCCTGCCTGTGCCGCTTTCTCTGGTGACCCCGCGCTGCCAGCATCGAGGTTCAGCTGGTCTCTTCCTCTTCGGAGGTCGATGACTCGGACGTGGACCCATCCTGGCACCCTGACTCTTTGGAGTCGGGGTCCCCGTGTGCGGTGGTGCTAAGCGGCACAGCGGGCCCTCCGCTGTCCGCTCCCGTCCTCCCCTGAGGGGCCTCGGCTAGGTGGCCCCTGGTCCCGGGGCAGGGTGGGACTGAGGGGCTCTCCTCCTGGGGGCTCCGTGGACAGCTACTCCTTCCGGTGCTGTTACCGCCTCTCTGGGTGGGAGAATGCTGAAGTTGAGGAGGAGGAGGGTGCTCTCGGAGTCCGACGGGTCGAGGGGCGGGGGACGGTCGTCGCGGTCTCTGCCAGCCACCCCTCATGGGGTGGCTAGGAGCTGTAGCGCTGAGCCCCGCCTTCCCCTCTTGGGCCCCGGGGTCCCCTCCGGTGGCGTTGCTGCGGACTGCCCTTCTGGATCCATGCAGTCCCAGGTTCGCACAGGGAGGATCCCCTCCTGGGCTCTTCCAGGTTTCTCATCCCCAGGGTTCCGTCTTACGACCTGGTCTGTTGTCCGGAATACCGCCAGCTCGGGCTCCGTTCTCCGGATTTCAGAGCTCTAGCAGAGGTCAGTTGCCTCTTCGTAGGTGCCCATCTCCAGTACCTCTTCAGCCATCCCCCGCTCTTCCAGGCCATGTTGATCCTACGGGTCCGTTATCCTGGGAGCAGTTCAGAGGTTCTGCGGCGGCCTTCCCCTCATATGTTAGGTATATGCATGAGCGGGTCTTTCGCCTCTCCCCACCGCCGCAGGAATCTTCTGGACACTCGAGCTCTCCATCATCCTCGTCCCCCTCCTCTGAGGGAGAGGAACCCCTTACTCATATCTCCTCCGATGCTGATTTCACTGAATATCAGCGATTCCTTTCGAGGATGGTGAGGGATCTTCGACTCTCCTACGTTAGGCGAGACAATACCGAACGGGAGACGTGGGAATTCCTTGGAGAATTCAGTGCCCAGCACCTGGTGGTACATTCCTGGCCTATCCCCTTCCAGGAGGCGTCTATCCGTTCCTGGCAGTCGCCAGCCGCCCCTTCTCCAGCCCCGGCAGACTGTCGATGAAGGTATTGTGCCCCTTCGGAATCCCTGGGTACCCTTCCCAACCCATCCTCGGGTTTGGTATACCTAGAGACTCCTTCCGGGTGCCGCCGCCTTGCGCACGACCATCCACTGGATTCGGATTCCCTACAATTCGACCGGTGGGGGCGAAGAGTGATTTTCCTGGACATAAGTCTCCACCACTCATTCACACTATTGGGACCTGCGCCAGAGGCACTAGGACCCATCGGGAGCAAACTTTTGCTGGAGGGTGGCGCCATGGAGCGGCGCCGCGAGCCCCTAGCTTCGCTGAAGCGACTTATCTGGCGTCGACCCTCCAACCGCCTCTGTTCTTTTTTTCCCGCCGCCGGTGCACTTCAGTGACGACGCCGCCGCGTCTAGTCGGAGTCAAACTTCAAACTAGCAGCATAGTTTTCAGTTTTATTATTTTGTAGTATTATCTCGATACAGTATCGCTTAGTTTATTCTTATTTTTAAATAAAATAAAGAAGTCTCAGCCTACATTGACGGAGTCGACCATGAGCAGGCTGTGGTGACGGTAGGAGACTTCGATGAAAGCTGTTCAGTCAGTCGGGCTGGGTCCGGTCCGCCGCCTTCTCCGAGGGTCTGACAATGGTCAGTCCAATGCCCGGGGGGATGGGCGGTCCCCACGGAAGCATAAAAATAAACGGTTGCATTCTCGGCACCGTGCGGCCTCGAGCTCTTCTTCGCCCACAGGTCCAAAAGAGAAGGCATCACTCGAGAACGCCTCTGATATGTCTACGCAGAGACGTCTCGTTATCGGGTTAGTTGCTGGTCTCTCCTTCGGAGTCGCCAACCTCTGCTTCAAGTAGCCAACGGCTTCATCATCGGAGCCCTACCCCGCCCGCAGGTAGGTCTTCGGATGAGCAGTTTCGTCAGTGGGCCGCTCTTATGGAGCAATGGGCTCGGAGGTTGGTTCAGCTGCCCGGCTCGGTCGCTCGTGGGCCTTCGGGCTCTTTGGGCGACCAGGTAGGGCGGTTGGACTTTCCTAGTCGTGCGGCACCTTCTTCAGTGCCGTCGACCCCGCGCTTAAGTGTTTCTCCCCCTCACATGGCTACGGTGCAGAGGGCCACACCGATGCCCTTATCTCCTGTTTTTTCCTCTTCTAAACCTGTTTCTCGGGGTCTGGGAGTGTTTTCGGCGCCGTCCTCAGCGTCGGTGGTGCGCTCGGTGCCGTGCGGCTTCCCGGCGCTGTCTTGGCGCCCGTGTGGCTTCTCGGCGCCGTCCTTGTGCCCACGCACCGCTGCACTGTCGGTGCCGCCTGGTTCTCGCTGCGGTCCCACGGCGTTGTTCTCGGTGCCGCGTTCTCGGTGCCGGGACTTCGAGCCCTCTGTTTCCCAAGACTCTCTTTTTCTTGTTTCCTTCTTCCTCCTCCTGTTCTGATTTTCATTCCTTTCCTGTCCATGCAGTCCCTTCTGGACTGTCAGGAGATGACGTTGAGCCTGACCCAGACCTTCGGCTGGGTGATGAAGTGGACGAAGCAGGTTCTATTACTGCTACAGAGCCTGTGGTCAAGGACCTGTCATTTAAGTCTCTGTTGAAAAATCTGAGTTCCACACTTTCTCTCCAGGCTACAGACATAGATCCTGGGAAATTGTTAAGACTCCAATATCTTCATGCCTCGGAGATCCCAACGGATTTGACCCCTCCGATTCAGCCTTCCTTCGAGACGCTGTCTCAAATGGTATGGAATAATCCTGCTCTATCCCCTTCGGTGGCTAAATCCATTGATAGGAAATATTCAGCCCCCAAGGATCGTCCCATTTTGGCATCTCAAGCCTTTGTGGATCCTATTGTAGTCCTGGCAGAGAATGATAAGGTCGTCCTTCCTCAAACTACTACAGCTCAATCTATTAACAAGGAATCTCGTAAGACAGATACCTTAGGTAAGAGAGTCTTTGCTGCTTCTACCCTAAGTATGCATATTGCCAGTTACCAAGGCTATTTTTCCCAGTATGAGTATATCCTCTGGCACTCTATCAAGCAAATGGTCGAAGCTCTACCGGAGTCGGATTCAAAGCCAGAGCGTCTTCAAACCATTACCAGAGGTATTGAATCTAACAACCAGCAAGTTAAAGCAGCCGTGGACGCTTTCGACACCACTTCATGTTCAGCAGCTGCTGGTATTTGCACCCACCGCCATTCCTGGATGCGCACTTCGGGCTTCACGAATGATGCGCAGCAGCAGGTGATGGCATTGCCTTTTGATGGTGCATATCTTTTTGGTCCTCAGGTTGAGCAAGCTCTAGAAGCTACACAAAAGACTAGGTCAGCCATTAAATTGGCTCAGCCCCCTCCTGCCCCCTCTCGAGGGCATGCCAGTAGCGCCAGTTTCATAATCGTTAGTCCTCGAGGCAGAGGAAGTTTCCATAAGAACCAACCTGCCCAACCTCAAAAGAAGTTACAGAACAGAAAGCGCAGGGCCCAAAGTGTTCAGCGCCACCTTATGAATTGCTGGCCCAAGTCCCATCTCAGCTGCCCGAGTGGACTTTTCTCTCCGTGGAGGTCGTCTGATGCACTTCTACAGCCAGTGAAGTCCATAATCTCAGACAAATGGGTCCTTGGATATTCATGAGGGGTATTCACTCAATCTTGTGGAGACCCCTCCGGATGGGTCCTCCCAAACGGCAGCCACAGGCTGTCTACACTTCAGTCAGACCTTCTCGCTGCCAAGATTCAGGGCCTTCTGAACAACAGGGCAGTAGAACTGATCCACTGCATCAGCAGAACACGGGTTCTACTCTCATTACTTTCTGGTTCCAAAGAAGTCCGGGGAATGCCCATCCTAGATCTCAGAAAGCTAAACAAATTTCTCCACAAGGAGAAATTCAAAATGATTTCTCTGGGAACCTGTTACCCTTGCTTCATCAACACGACTGGCTAGCCTCCCTGGACATGCAGGATGCTTACCAGCACATTCCTATTCACCCAAGGCATCACAAATTCCTGAGGTTTGTGGCTCTAGGACAACATTATCAGTTCAGAGTCCTGCCCTTTGGGCTATGCTCGGCGCCGCAAGTTTTTACAAAGTGTCGTGCAGTTCTCACAGCGCACCTCAGAAAGGTCGGAATACAGGTGTTCCCTTATCGGATGATTGGCTTCTAGCAAGCCCTTCCAGACAAGGGACTCTGGATGCCGTAGAGACGACCTCTCGCCTCCTTACGTCCATGGGAGTTCTGCTGAACCTCAAGAAATCGCAATTGCAGCCCTCCCAGAGGCTACTTTTTATAGGGACTCTTCTGGACACCTCCTGTGCGAAGGCTTTTCTTCCAGAAGACAGAAGGAACGATATCCTTCAGATGGCCTGTCACATCGGGGAAAACAGATCAGTTACAGCTCTCTCAATGCATCGGATGCTAGGCCTCATGGCATCCTCAGTGTTCACTGTACCACTAGCATGTCTGCACATGAGAACCACCTGGTGGATGCTCAGTGCTCAGTGGTCCCCAACCACTCATCCGCAGTCCTATCTCATCAAGGTGACAGAACCTTTAAAGAGGTCACTCACCTGGTGGTCTCAAGAGAGCAATCTCCTGGAAGGATATCCCTTTGCTCCTCTGGACCATCAAATCTCCATTACCACAGACGCATCCCTAATGGGGTGGGGAGCTCACTATCAGGCTCTCCACACTCAGGGTGTGTGGACTCAACTTGAGTCCCAGCTTCACATAAATGTCCTAGAAATGAGAGCCGTCCTTTATGCGGTCCGGGCATTGAAGGACATTCTCTGTCACAAGAACATTCTGCTTCAAACGGACAACAAAGCAGTGATGTATTACATCAACAAACAGGGCGGTGCTCATTCTTAACCCTTATGCAGGGAAGCAACGAGGGTTTGGGAATGGTGCTTGGAGCACAAGGCTCTAATTCAAGTGGTCTACCTGCCAGGTGTACAGAACGACTTGGCAGACCGCCTCAGCAGAACAGAGACAGATCCTCACGAGTGGTCTCTCGACTCAACCATAGTTCAGTCACTATTCGAAGAGTGGGGAACTCCAGACCTGGACCTTTTTGTATCCCCACTCAACGCAAAACTGACTCTCTTCTGCTTCAGAAATCCAGGGCCTGGCATTTTCTGTCAGGATGTGTTCAGGCTGCGGTGGACAAAACGCTTTCTTTACGCCTTTACGCCTCTTCCTCTAATTCAGAGAGTACTCCTCAAGTTCGAGTCGCAGGGGGACAAGATGATTCTCATTGCTCCCTTTTGGCCTCGGCAGCTGTGGTTTCCACTACTCAACACTATGTTGCCAGTTCCTCCGAGACTACTTCCCCTGCAGATGAACCTTTTGACTCAGGGACCGGTGGTCCATCCCAACCTGAGATCGCTTCACATTCACGCTTGGCTCCTGAAGAGGTAGAAGTAAACCGGTTCAATGTCTCTCGAAGGGTTTCAGATATTCTTCTGGCTGCGCGAAAGCCAGCCACTCAGAAAACTTACACAGCTAAGTGGAAGCGTTTTTCACTCTGGTGTGCAAAGTCCTCTTTGAATCCCTTTTCCTACCCACCAGATAGGGTTTTGGAATACCTCTTGGACCTCTCAAATTCAGGTCTGCAGTACTCTATGGTCAAAGTTCACCTTAGTGCCATTTCAGCATATCATGAGCCGTTTTTTTCCTTAACACTGGCTCAGTTACCTATGGTTAAGAGATTTCTTAAAGGAATTCTGCATAGCAGACCTCCTATAAGACGTCCAGTTGCAGCCTGGGACATTAATCTTGTGCTTGATATGCTCACTCGGAAACCTTTCGAACCTCTGGTTGCCTGTGAGCTAAAATTTCTCACCTGGAAGACTGCCTTCCTAGTGGCCATCACCTCGGCCCGCAGGGTCTCTGAGATACATGCCCTGGTCACAGACCCTCCGTATACTGTGTTCCATAAGGACAAGGTTGTCCTTCATTCTCCTCCTAAATTTCTTCCTAAGGTTGTGTCAGAATTCCATCTTAACCAACCTTTGGTCCTTCCCTCTTACTTTGCGGACTTCCAAAATGAAGAAGAACGTTCTCTTCATTCTCTGGATGTTAAGAGTGCCTTGCGTTTCTATTTAAATAGAACCAAGGATTTTCGCAAGCCCAGCAACTGTTCATTTCCTTCAGTGAGACCTGGCTGGGTCAACCTGTCGCTATCAGATGTATCTCAGCATGGCTAGTGGCATGCCTTCGCCACTGCTATTCCATGGCGCAGGTTGCTGGAGGGTAGAGTTTACGCCTCACTCTACCAGAGCGGTCACGCATCCCTAGTGGAAATTAACGCGCCTATTGCAGACATCTGCAATGCGCCATCCTGAGGTCAGTGCACACTTTCGTTAAACATTATGCATTGGATGTCCATGCCAGACAACATTCTTCCTTTGGCAGAGCCATCCTTAATGGACTTCTGTCCTAAGAAACGTGAGCTCTTGGTCTCTCCTGCTGCCCTCTCGGGGATTATTAGCTCGGTACTCTCCAATAGTGTGAATGAGTGGTGGAGATTTATGTCCAGGAAGATATGAAAATTACGTACCTACCGTAATTCTTGATCTTCTTGGATGAGTCTCCACCACTCATTCACACGCCCACCCTCCATCCCCCGAGCTCACCTTTCTTGTTGGTCTTCACTCCCTCAAATCTTTAGGCCGTGAAGACTTCTTTGTTGACCCTTCTTACACGGGTCGCCCGGACTATCTTATGTCCGGTTTTTAGGTTAGGCTACCCTTCTAGGTTAGTTACGCTGCACCTCCTTGGTAAAAAAAGTACTGAGGCGGTTGGAGGGTCGACGCCGAGATAGTCGTTACCGCGAAGCTGAGGGGCTTGCTGGCTCTCGCCAGGAGCCATCTCTGGCGCTGACCCTCCAGCAAAAAGTTTGCTCCCGATGGGTCCTAGTGCCTCCGGCGCAGGTCCCAATAGTGTGAATGAGTGGTGGAGAGTCGTCCAAGAAGATCAAGAATTACGGTAGGTACGTAATTTTCATTTCTCTTCCTCTCGCGCGATGGCTTGCATTGCGTCACATCAGGCTCACCACGCTGCCTACAGTAGGCATCTGTGGTCGATGCTCTCTCAGCTCTTAGCATCAATGCCTGATATGGAGCAAACCAGACAGGCTATTGCCCTCTCCGCTATAGGCCTGGAGCTGGCAAGACACCAAGCAAGGGCATCTTATGACGCCAATGAGGTGGCTTCCAGGCTTGCGGGACAGCGATCTGCATTAGGCGTGATCTGCATGGCTTCGCTCATCAAGGTTGTCACCCCTGGCCCGGCGTAGGGTGATTCGCTCCACCTTCCGGGGGACCCGTCTCTTTTCCTCCAGAGCTAGGAGACTTCTGCAGGGGCTTTCTCCGTCTCCCCGTCCTCGGGGGACACCTCCTAGCTCTTCTCCCACATAGGCTTTTCTCTGGATTAGCCCAGGGTCTTCCCCTTCTGTTTCTCACCAGCAGGAGGCTGGGGGTCTTGTTCCCTCAGGGTTCTACCCCCCTTTTTTTGGGGAGGAGGCTTGGTACTCACCCAAGCAGTAATGAATGGTGAAGATCGACAAGGGAAGATATGAAAATTACGTACCTACCGTAATTCTTGATCTTCTCTTGTATCTTCACCATTCATTACTGATACCCACCCACCCTTCCCTCAGTGGCCTCCTTCTGTGACGTCTCCCCTCCCGTCTGCTTCTCTTCCTTTCCTTGGCCTTTATGCCAAAAAAAAAACTTTCTGTTTTCCATTCTTAGTGAATGGATCCCCCTTTTTCCTCAAGGTAAAGAGGAACGAGCACGGTTGTACTTTCTCTAATTCTGAGGGAACTCTTTCTGACCGCCCTTAGGGTGCGATTCCTAAATACCTTCTTAGGTTATGCAGTTTTCCAGCTTAAGAGGCCATGTTCTGACGCGGCCTCGGCAAAATTTAGAATCCCCCTGGCAGGTATTATTTTGAGCTCTTCCAGCTGCTGATTGAACTTGTCAGCTCTGAGCGTCTGCTTGCCTTGCCTTAGGGAGTCTGATTGAGTTCCAGTCTATCTTTCATACAAACTACCTTCGTGAAGGCATAGTCTTTCCCATACACTACTGTGCTAGCACTTAACAAGGTGCTAAGGGACTTAGTCCCCTTCCTGGGTGGGCGCTCTTCCCGGAACAGGTTCTGCCCGGGCAGTCTAAGAGCCCTCAGCTAGGATGTAGGGACTTGGCATGTTGAGAGTTCAGATATGTTGCCATCATTCGAATCTGTTCAGGTGGTTTGGTTGAACCTCCTCTTAGTCCTAGCAACTGGGAATCTTCCTGGACATAAGTCTCCACCACTCATTCACACTATTGGGATCTGCGCCGGAGGCACTAGGACCCATCGGGAGCAAACTTTTTGCTGGAGGGTCGACACCAGAGATGGCGCCGTGAGGCACGGCGCCGCTAGCACTATCTCGCGCGGCAATGACTATCTCGGCGTCGACCCTCCAACCGCCTCAGTTCCTTTTTTCCCGCCGTCGAGTGCGCTTCAGTAACGACATCGCTCACCTGTCGGGAGTCAAACTTCAAACTAGCAGCATAGTTTTCAGTTTATTTTTGTAGTATTATCTCGATATAGTATCGCTTAAGTTTATTCTATTTTAATATACAATAAAGAAGTCTCAGCCTACTTGACGGAGTCGACCATGAGCAGGTCAGGTGACGGTAGGGAGACTTCGTATGAAAGCTGTTCAGTCAGTCGGGCTGGGTCCGGTCTGCCTCCTTCTCCCGAACGGGGGTCCGACAACGGTCAGTCCAATGCCCGGGGGGATGGGCGGTCCCCCCGGAGGGATAAAAACAAACGATCGCATTCTCGGCACTGTTCAGCCTCAAGCTTTTCTTCGGCCCACAGGTCTAAAAAGAGAAGGCATCACTCGAGGTCACCCTCTGATATGTCTGCGCGTTGATGCTCTGTTATCGTGGCTAGTTGCCGACCTCCTCCTTCGGGAGTCACCAACTTCTGCTCCGTAGCCGGGCGCTCGCATCGGAGTCCTACCCCGCCTATAGGTAGGTCTTCAGATGAGCAGTTTCATCAGTGGGCGCTCTTATGGAGTAATGGCTCGGAGTTGGTTCTGCTACCTGGCTCGGTTGCCCGTGGGCCCTTTGGGCTTGTTGGGCGACCAGGTAGGGCGGTTGGACTTTCCTGGTCTGCTGACAACTTCTTCGGTGCCGACGACCGCGCTTAGGTGTTTCCCATCACATGGTTGGCACAGGGGCCACACTGCTGTCCTTATCTCCGCTTTATCCTTCTAACCATGTTTTCAGGGTCCGGGATGCTTTTGGTGCCTTTTGCGCCATCCGCAGCCGCCTGGCCTTTCGGCGCCATCTGCGGCATCAAAGCTTGTCGGGCACCGCCTGCAGCATCGCTAGCTCTTGCGCCTGCGTGTGCATGCAGACTTCTTGGCGCCATCCGTGGCTCCGGCGCTTCTGGACGCCGTCCGTGGCGCTCAAGGCTGTTCTTCGTGCTGCGTCCTGTTTGCCTCCGCGCCTGGAGCCTCGAGGACTCTCTCTCAATCCTTCCTTCCTCTCCTGTATTTCACTCCTTTCCTGTCCAAACAGTCCTCCTGGACTATCAGGAGATGACGTTGAGCCTGACCCAGACCTTCGTTGGGTGATGAAGTGGGAGCAGGATCTTTCACTGCTACAGAGCCTGTGGTCGAGGACCTGTCCTTTAAGTCTCTGTTGAAGAACCTGAGCTCCACTTTCTCTCCAGACTACAGACATCTATCCTGGGAAGCGTTAAGACTCCAATATCTTCATGCTTCGAGATCCCTACTGGATTTGACCCTCCGATTCAACCTTCCTTCTAGACGCTGTCTCAAATGGTATGGAATAATCCTGCTCTTACCCTTCGGTGGCTAAATCCATTGATAGGAAATACTCAGCTCCCAAGGATCATCCTTTTCCTGCATCCCAAGCCTTATGGATCCTATTGTAGTCCTGGCAGAGAATGACAGGGTCGTTTCTTCCTCAACTACTACAGCTCGACCTTATTAACAAAGAGTCTCTAAGATTGATACATTAGGTAAGAGAGTCTTTGCTGGCCCACTCTAAGTATGCGATTGCCAGTTACCAGGGCTATTTTTCTCAGTATGAGTATATCCTGTGGCACTCTATCAAACAAATGGTTGAAGCTCTTCCGGACTCGGACTCTAAGCCAGAGCTTCTTCAAACCATTACCAGAGGTATTGAATCTAATAACCAACAGGTCAAAGCAGCCATGGATGCTTTCGACACTGCTTCTCGTTCAGCAGCCGCTGGTATTTGTACTCGCTGTCACTCCTGGCTGCGTACCTCGGGCTTCACGAATGATGCACAGCAGCAGGTGATGGCGTTGCCCTTGACGGCTCGTGTATCTTTTGGTCCTCAGGTAGAGCAAGCTCTAGAGGCTACTCAGAAGACTAGGTTCGGTCATTGCTGGCTCGACCCTCCTCCTACCCCTCTCGAGGGCATGTCGGTAAACGTCAGTTTCATAATCGTCAGTCCTTTCGAGGCAGGGGCAGAGGAAGTTTCATAAGAACCAACCTGCCCAACCTCAAAAGAAGACGCAACAGAAAGCGCAAGGGCCCAAAGCGCCCAGTGCTACCTTATGAGTTGCCGGCCCAAGTTCCATCTCCACTGCCCGAGGTGGACTTTTTCCTCTCCGGTGGAGGTCGCCTGATGCACTTCTACAACCAGTGGAAGTCCATAACCTCAGACAAATGGGTCCTTCGGATAATTCGCGAGGGGTACTCTCTCAATTTTCTGGAGACCCCTCCGAATCGTCCTCCCAAATGACAACCCAGGCTGTCAATCCTTCAGTCAGACCTTCTCGCCGCCGAGATCCAGGGCCTTCTGAACAACAGGGCAGTAGAACTGGTGCCTCTGCATCAGCAAAACACAGGGTTCTACTCCCACTACTTTCTGGTTCCAAAGTAGTCTGGGGTGCGCCATTCTAGACCTCAGAAAGTTAAACAATTCTCCCCAAGGAGAAATTCAAAATGATTTCTAGAACCCTGTTACCTTTGCTTCATCAACACGACTGGCTAGCCTCCCTGGACATGCAGGATGCTTACCAGCACATTCCTATTCACCCAAGGCATCACAAATTCCTGAGGTTTGTGGCTCTGGGTCAACACTATCAGTTCTGAGTCCTGCCCTTTGGACTGTCCTCGGCGCCGCGAGTCTTTACAGAGTGTTGTGCAGTTCTCGCAGCACATCTCAGGAAGCTCGGAATCCGAGTGTTTCCCTACCTGGACGACTGGCTCCTAGCAAGCCCTTCCAGACAGGGGACCCTGGAAGCCATTCAGATGGCCTCTCGCCTTCTTACGTCCATGGGAGTTCTGCTGAATCTAAAGAAGTCACAGTTGCAGCCCCTCCCAGAGACTCCTTTTCATAGGACTCTACTGGACACCTCTTGGTGAAGGCTTTCCTTCCAGAGGACAGAAGGCTCAATATCCTTCAGATGGCCCGTTACATTGGGAGAACAGATCAGTTACAGCTCTCTCAATGCAACGATGTAGGCCCTCATGGCATCCTCAGTGTTCTCTGTACCCCTAGCTCGGCTACACATGAGAACCACCCAATGGATGCTCAGTGCTCAGTGGTCCCCAACCACTCACCCACAGTCTTATCCCATCAAGGTGACAGAACCCTTACAGAGGTCTCACCTGGTGGTCTCAAGAGAGCAATCTCCTGGAAGGATTTCCCTTTGCTCCTCTGGATCATCAAATCTCCATCACCACAGATGCATCGCTAACGGGATGGGGAGCTCATTGTCGCTCTCTCCACACTCAAGGTGTATGGACTCAACTCGAGGCCCAGCTTCATATAAATGTCCTAGAGATGAGAGCCGTCCTTTATGAGGTCCAGGCTTTGAAGGACATCCTCTGTCACAAGAACATTCTCCTTCAAACGGACAACAAAGCTGTGATGTATTACATCAACAAGCAGGGCGGTGCTCACTCTTACCGCTTATGCAGGGAAGCGATGAGGCTGTGGGAATGGTGCTTGGAACACAAATCTCTAATTCAAGTGGTCTACCTGCCAGGTGTACTAAACGACTTGGCGGACTGTCTCAGCAGAACAGAGGCAGATCCTCACTAGTGGTCTCTCGACTCAACCATAGTTCAATCACTATTCGAAGAGTGGGGAACTCCAGACCTGGACCTTTTTGCATCCCCACTCAACGCAAAACTGCCTGTCTTCTGTTCCAGAAATCCAGGGCCTGGCATTTTCTGTCAGGATGCATTCAGGCTGCGTGGACAAACGCTTTACGCCTTCCGCCTCTTCCTCTAATTCAGAGAGTACTTCAAATTGGAGTCCCAGGGGACCAAGATGATTCTCATTGCTCCCTCTTGGCCTCGACAACTATGGTTTCCACTACTCAACAATATGTTGGCAGCCCCTCCGAGTCCACTCCCCCTGCAGATGAACCTGTTGACTCAGGGTCCGGTGGTCCATCCCAACCTGAGATCGCTTCACCTTCACACTTGGCTCCTGAAGAGGTAGAAGTGAACAAGTTCAATGTCTCTCGAAGAGTATCAGATATTCTTCTGGCTGCTCGGAAGCCAGCTACTCGGAAAACTTACACGTCTAAGTGGAAGCGTTTTTCGCTCTGGTGTGCAAAGTCCTCTTGGAATCCCTTTTCCTGTCCACCAGACAAGGTTTTGGAGTACCTTTTGGACCTCTCAAATTCAGGTCTTCAGTACTCTACAGTCAAAGTTCACCTTAGTGTCATTTCAGCGTGTCATGAGCCGTGTTTCTTCTTTGTCTCTGGCTCAGTTACCTATGGTTAAGAGATTTCTAGGAATTCTGCATACCAGACCCCTATAAGACGTCCGTTGCAGCCTGGGACATTAACCTTGTGCAGACATGCTCACTGGAAACCTTTCGAACCTCTGGCTACCTGTGAGCTAAAATTTCTCACCTGGAAGACGGCTTTCCTAGTGGCCATTACCTCAGCCCGCAGGGTCTCTGAGATACATGCCCTGGTTACGGACCTCCAGATACTGTGTTCCATAAGACAAAGTAGTTCTTCGACTCATCCTAAATTTCTTCCCAAGGTTGTATCGAATTCCATCTAAACCAACCTTTGGTCCTTCCCTTACTTTAGGACTTCCAAAATGAAGGGAACGATCTCTTCATTCTTTGATGTTAAGAGAGCCTTACGCTTCTATCTTGATAGAACCAAGGATTTTTGCAAAGCCCAACAACTGTTTGTTTCCTTCAGTGAGACCCGGCTGGGTCAACCTGTCACTATCAGATGCATCTCATCGTGGCTAGTGGCATGTCTTCGACATTGCTATTCCATGGCACAGGTTAAATTGGAAGGTAGGGTTTACGCTCACTCTACCAGAGTGGTCGCGGCATCCCTAGCGGAAATTCGCAATGTGCCGATTGCAGACATCTGCAATGCCGCCACCTGGAGCTCGGTGCATACCTTCGTTAAGCATTATGCACTGGATGTTCATGCCAGGCGACATTACACCTTCGGCAGAACTATCCTTAATGGACTTCTGTCCTAAAAACGTGAGCTCTTGGTCTTCCTGCCGCCCTCTCGGGGGTTTATTAGCTCGGTACTCTCCCAATAGTGTGAATGAGTGGTGGAAACTTATGTCCAGGAAGATATGAAAATTATGTACCTACCGTAATTCTTGATCTTCTTAGATGAGTCTCCGCCACTCATTCACACGCCCATCCTCTATCCCCCGAGCTCACCGCTGTGTTGGTCTTCACTCCCTCAAATCTTTAGGCCGTGAAGACTTCTTTGTTGACCCTTCTTAGACGGGTCGCCCGGACTATCTTATGTCCGGTCTTAAGGTTAGGTTACTCTTTACGTTAGTTGCGCTGCACCTCCTTGGTAAAAAAGGTACTGAGGCGGTTGGAGGGTCGGCCGAGATAGTCATTGCCGCGAGATAGTGCTCACCGGCGTGCCTGCGCTCGCGCCATCTCTGGTGTCGACCCTCCAGCAAAAAGTTTGCTCCCGATGGGGTCCTAGTGCCTCCGGCGCAGATCCCAATAGTGTGAATGAGTGGTGGAGACTCGTCCAAGAAGATCAAGAATTACGGTAGGTACGTAATTTTCATTTCTTGCTCCCTTGTTAGTCTCGAGCCTGTAAGGCTCTCAACCAATGCTCAATGGGCACCTTTCTCCCTCTCAACATGCCTCTTTTTCTTCTTCTTCTTCTTCTTCTTCTTCTACTTTCCCTTTCCTTCTCTCTGTTCCTCCCCTAGAGCCGCCCCGGAAAGGAGGTCCCATGTCCCTTAGGGTAGGAATTCTCTCCTCTGTGTATTCTCTACCGGCTTATTCCTTTTCAGTTTATATCCTTTCCTTTTCTATCCTCGGCTCTCTTGCCTCGCTTCTTTTTTCTTACCCTTTATTTTCGCCTCCAGCTACCAGAACTGAGATAGAGGAGGTGTCTGCGCACCTAACGGCTGCCCCTCATGCATGCACTTGATGCACGCGCTGGCGAAGGCAGCGCCCGCTGGAGCTGACTCCAAAAAAAACTCAGAAGCGAAAAGCGCCTCCGGCTTAACCCCAAGCAGTAAAGAATGGTGAAGATACAAGAGAAGATCAAGAATTACGGTAGGTACGTAATTTTCATTTACTGCTCAGACCAGTGGATCCTTCCAGGGTGCTGGATCGCCTGTATGATCTCCTAGCCCTGGCAGAGGGCACTGTCTTTCATAGAAGTGATTTTCCCCTTTACCTCTACCTTCTCCTCCCCACTTCCCAGGCCACTCGGGTCCGGTAGGGCATCTGACCTGGGAACAGTTCAGGGTCTCAGCTGTTGATTTTCCTTGTTATGTCAGAGCCATGGATGAGCAGGTTTTTCACCTGTTGCCCTAGCAGCAGCCTGGCTCAGACTCTTTGGACTCGTTGGCCCCCTCATCTTTCTCCCACAGGGAAGAGGATTCTTCTGTCCACCTGTGCTCAGATGCTGATCAGACCTCATATCAGTGTTTCCTGTTGAGGCTGGTCGATGAACTCCAAATCTCCAGGATGGCAAGACGTAATCCTGAATGGGCGATGCATGCTTTCTTAAGCGAATTCAGTGCGGATCACTTGGTGGTGTCTGCCTGGTCTACTCCTTCCAGGAAGCGTCGTTTCATACCTGGCAGTGTCCATCAGTCTCTTCCCCAGCCCTGATGGACTGCTGGCGCAGGCATTGTGCACCCCAGGGGTCCCCAGGAGCTCTGCCTCACCCCATTTTGGGAGTGAGTCTCCTGGATACTCCTATTGGGCATAGAAGCCCAAGGCATGACCGACCTCCAGAGGTGGACTCTGCAGAGTTCGACTGATGGGGGAGGAGAGTCTTCTCCACGGCGTGCCTTTCACTTTCCATCGCATTGCATCAGGCCCATCATGCTGCCTACATCAGCCACTTATGGTCGATGCTAGGACATGTTCTTACATCAATGCCCGATATGGAGGCAACCAGGCAAGCCATCACCCTCTCCGCATGTGGCCTGGAGCTTGCGAGGCACCAGGCAAGGGCACTGTATGATGCCAGTGAGGTGGTATCCAGGTTAGCAGGGACAGCGATCTGCATTAGGTGGATGGCGTGGCTTCGCCTCTCCCAGTTGACACCCATTTCCCCTCGTAGATGCTTGCCTCCTCTTCTCCCGCAGTTTGAGACAGAAACTTCTGGGGCATCTTTCATCTCCCAGGCATAGGGAGACCCTATCTCATCCTGACCAGTTGCAGGCCTAACTTGGACTGTGAGGGTCTCCTCCTCCTGATTTTTCCCCAGAGGTGCTGAGGGAAATTTCTCTCTCTGGGAGGTACCAGGTCCCCTTCGGGGGCTTGGTAGTCACCCAGCAGTGATGAATGGTGAAGACTGACACAGATAAGATATGAAAATTACGTACCTACTGTAATTGTTGATCTTTCTGTGTATCTTCATCATTCATCACTGCTTCCCACCCACCTTCCTCTCTTGGGCCTCAGAATCTGGGCAATGCCTCCTCCTTGCTTGCCTTCCCCCAATTGAGGCCAATCGTGGGCTGAGTCCTACTGGTGCCTCCGGGCCCTCTGCTCCCCTGGGAGGCAGGGGTCCATCATTGGGGAAGGCAAGCAGGACCGCTTACCGTCTTAAGAAGGGGCTCCCCGGGGTCCTCTCTTCTGGATCCTGGTGAGGGTCTCCTCCTCAAGGAGACCTGGGTCTTCTTAGAACCCAGATCTCCTCTGCCTCCAGGGTGAGGGGACCCTCGTCTGGGTCATGAGGAAATCTGAGGACTCTGGGGACCTCCTTTCCCTTTCTTTTTCACCTTCAGGAGCTGCGTCTCCTTCCCTGCAATCTAACCAGTGGGGGTTGTTTCTCTGGGCAGTGCCTCTCTTCCCCCTTCAGGTCCCTCCCCTCCTGCCTATGTGGGAAGGAGTAGGGTTTAACCTTTGGCCTCTTAAGGAGACATATCTCCAGGATAGGAGAAGGGGCTCTTCCCCAGGGCAGGTTCTGTCCCCACCCTAGCAGTATTTTTAAAGGTAGGAGTGGGAGACTTACAGCACCCCTCCATTTTGTGCAGGGGGGGCTTGAGCCAGGTCCCTGCCTCATCTGTCTCTTTGGACCAACACTCAGTTGACTCTTTGCTCTCTCCACAAGTTGTTGCACTCCACTTCCTCTGTGGGCTCCCTCCCCCCAAAAAAGTGACATCCTTCTGTGGATCTGGTCTAGACGAGGTTCCCCTCCCTTTAGCCTCCCAGTGAGGCCTTTGTTTGGGAGATCTTCCTGGACATAAGTCTCCACCACTCATTCACACTATTGGGATCTGCGCCGGAGGCACTAGGACCCATCGGGAGCAAACTTTTTGCTGGAGGGTCGGAGCCAGAGATGGCACCGCGAGGAACGGCGCCACGGCCTAGCTCATGCGTGCCCCGACTATCTCGGCGTCGACCGCCAACCGCCTCAGTTCCTTTTTTCCCGCTGTAGAGTGCACTTTAGTGACGACGTCGCTCGCCTGTCGGGAGTCAAACTTCAAACTAGCAGCATAGTTTTCAATTTTTATTATTTTGTAGTATTATCTCGATACAGTATCGCTTAAATTTATTCTTATTTTTGAAATAAATACAATAAAGAAGTCTCAGCCTACCTTAATGGAGTCGACCATGAGCAGGTCAGGTGACGGTAGGG
The DNA here is from genome assembly GCA_016271365.2 of Neoceratodus forsteri. NCBI lineage: Eukaryota > Metazoa > Chordata > Ceratodontiformes > Ceratodontidae > Neoceratodus > Neoceratodus forsteri. Next base: position 1,628,485,675 of record CM028131.1, on the reverse strand, counting down.
AGACTTCGTATGAAAGCTGTTCAGTCAGTCGGGCTGGGTCCGTCCGCCACCTTCTCCGGAGGGAGGGTCTGACAACGGTCAGTCCAGTGCCCGAGGGGATGGGCAGTCCCCCCGGAAGCATAAAAATAAACGGTCACACTCTCGGCACCGTTCGGCCTCGAGCTCTTCTTTGGCCCACAGGTCTAAAAAGAGAAGGCATCACTCGAGGTCGCCTCTAATATGTCTGCGCGCAGAGACGGTTATCGTGGGGCTAGTTGTCGGTCTCCTTCGAATCGCCAACCTCTGCTTCTGGTAGCCCAGCCCTCGACATCGAGCCCTACCCGCCCGCAGGTAGGTCTTCAGATGAGCAGTTTCATCAGTGGGCCGCTCTTATGGAGCAATGGGCTCGGAGGTTGGTTCAGCTACCTGGCTCGGTCGCTCGTGGGCCTTCCGGCTCTCTGGGTGACCAGGTAGGGCAGTTGGACCTTCCTGGTCGCGCGGCACCTTCTTCGGTGCCGTCAACTCCGCGCTTAGGTGTTTCCCCCCCTCACATGGCTGCGGCACAGGGGGGCACCCGATGCCCTTATCTCCTGCTCTTCTTCCTTCAAAACCTGTTTTTCGGAGTCTGGGAGTGTTTTCGGCGCCCTCGGCATCGTGTGGCCTCTCGGCGCAGTCCTCGGCATCGATACTGTGCTCGGCGCCGTCCTCGGTGCCGTGCGGCTTCTCGGCGCCTTTTTCAGTGCCGCGTGCCCTCGCGGTGTCATTCTCGGTGCTGTGCGCCTCCTCGGCGCCGGCGGCTCTCGGGGACTCCTCTTTTCACTTGCTTCCTTCTTCCTCCTCTTCTGAGTTTCATTCCTTTCCTGTCCATGCAGTCCCTCCTGGACTGTCAGGAGATGACTTTGAGCCTGACCCAGACCTTCGGTTGGGTGATGAAGTGGACAAAGCAGGATCTATTACTGCTGCAGAGCCTGTGGTCGAGGACCTATCCTTTAAGTCTCTGTTGAAAAATCTGAGTTCCACACTTTCTCTCCAGACTACAGACATCGATCCTGGGGAATTGTTGAGACTCCAACATCTTCATGCCTCGGAGATCCCTACGGATTTGACTCCTCCGATTCAGCCTTCCTTCGAGACGCTGTCTCAAATGGTATGGAATAATCCTGCTCTTACCCCTTCAGTGGCTAAATCCATTGATAGGAAATATTCAGCCCCCAAGGATCATCCCATTTTGGCATCTCAAGCCTTTGCGGATCCTATTGTAGTCCTGGCAGAGAATGATAAGGTCGTTCTCCCTCAAGCTACTACAGCTCGACCTATTAACAAAGAATCTCGTAAGATAGACACCTTAGGTAAGAGAGTCTTTGCTGCCTCTACTCTAAGTATGCGTATTGCCAGTTACCAAGGCTATTTTTCTCAGTATGAGTATATCCTGTGGCATTCTATTAAACAGATGGTTGAAGCCCTGCCGGAGTCGGATTCTAAGCCAGAGCTTCTTCAAACCATTACCAGAGGTATTGAATCTAATAACCAGCAGGTTAAAGCAGCCATGGATGCTTTTGACACTGCTTCCCGTTCAGCGGCTGCTGGTATTTGCACCCGGCGTCATTCCTGGCTGTGCACTTCGGGCTTTACGAATGATGCGCAGCAGCAGGTGATGGCATTGCCCTTTCACGGTGCATATCTTTTTGGTCCTCAGGTAGAGCAAGCTCTAGAAGCTACACAAAAGACTAGGTCAGCCATTAAGTTGGCTCGGCCCCCTACTGCCCCCTCTCGAGGGCATGCCAGTAAACGACAGTTTCATAATCGCTAGTCCTTTCGAGGCAGAGGCAGAGGAAGTTTCCATAAGAATCAACCTGCCCAGCCTCAAAAGAAGGCGCAACAGAAAGCGCAAGGGCCCAAAGTGCCCAGCGCTACCTTATGAATTGCCAGCCCAAGTTCCATCTCAGCTGCCCGAGGTGGACTTTTCCTCTCCTGTGGGAGGTCGTCTGATGCACTTCTACAGCCAGTGGAAGTCCATAATCTCAGACAAATGGGTCCTTCGGATATTTCGCGAGGGGTATTCACTCAATCTTGTGGAGACCCCTTCCCGGATCGTCCCCCCAAACGGCAGCCCAGGCTGTCAACCCTTCAGTCAGATCTTCTCGCTGCCGAGATTCAGGGCCTTCTGAACAACAGGGCAGTAGAAGTGGTGCCAACGCACCAACGAAGCATGGGGTTCTACTCCCATTACTTTCTGGTTCCAAAGAAGTCCAGCGGTATGCTCCCCATTCTAGATCTCAGAAAGCTAAACAAATTTCTCCCCAAGGAGAAATTCAAAATGATTTCTCTGGGAACCCTGTTACCTCTGCTCCACCAACACCACTGGTTAGCCTCCCTAGATATGCAGGACGCTTACCAGCACATTCCTGTTCACCCGAGGCATCACAAATTCCTGAGGTTTGTGGCTCTGGGACAGCACCATCAGTTCAGAGTCCTGCCCTTTGGGCTATCCTCGGCGCCGCGAGTTTTTACAAAATGTTGTGCAGTTCTTGCAGCGCACCTCATAAAGGTCGGAATTCAGGTGTTTCCTTATCTGGACGATTGGCTTCTAGCAAGCCCTTCCAGGCAAGGGACTCTGGATGCCGTGGAGACGGCCTCATGCTTCCTTATGTCCATGGGAGTTCTGCTCAACCTGAAGAAATCACAACTGCAGCCCTCCCAGATGCTCCTTTTTATAGGGACTCTTCTGGACACCTCCTGTGCAAAGGCTTTTCTTCCAGAAGACAGGAGGAACGATATCCTTCAGATGGCCCGTCACATCGAGGAAAACAGCTCAGTCTCAGCTCTCTCGATGCAACGGATGCTAGGCCTCATGGCATCCTCAGTGTTCACTGTACCCCTAGCATGTCTGCACATGAGAACCACCCAGTGGATGCTCAGTACTCAGTGGCCCCAACCACTCACCCGCAGTCCTATCTCATCAAGGTGACAGAGCCCTTAAGGAGGTCACTCACCTGGTGGTCTCAAGAGAGCAGTCTCCTGGAGGGGTATCCCTTTGCTCCTCTGGACCATCCGATCTCCATTACCATGGACGCATCCCTAATGGGGTGGGGAGCTCACTGTCAGGCTCTCCACACTCAAGGTGTGTGGACTCAAGTCGAGTCCCAGCTCCACATAAATGTCCTAGAAATGAGAGCCGTCCTTTATGCGGTCCGAGCTTTGAAGGACATTCTGTGTCACAAGAACATTCTTCTTCAAACGGACAACAAAGCAGTGATGTATTGCATCAACAAGCAGGGCCGGGCTCACTCTTACCCTTATGCAGAGAAGCAATGAGGGTATGGGAATGGTGCTTGGAGCACGAGGCTCTAATTCAAGCGGTCTACCTGCCAGGTGTTCAGAACGAACTGGCGGACCGTCTCAGCAGAACAGAGACAGACCCTCACGAGTGGTCTCTCAACTCAACCATAGTTCAGTCACTATTTGAAGAGTGGGGAGCTCCAGACCTGGACCTTTTTGCATCCCCACTCAACGCAAAACTGAAATCCAGGGTCTGGCATTTTCTGTCAGGATGCGTTCAGGCTGCGGTGGACAAAACGCTTTCTTTACGCCTTTCTGCCTCTTCCTCTAATTCAGAGGGTACTCCTCAAGTTCGAATCCCAGGGGGACAAAATGATTCTCATTGTTCCCTTTTGGCCTCAGCAGCTGTGGTTTCCACTACTCAGCAATATGTTGGCAGTTCCTCCGAGACCACTTCCCCTGCAGATGAACCTTTTGACTCAGGGACTGGTGGTCCATCCCAACCTGAGATCACTTCACCTTCATGCTTGGCTCCTGAAGAGGTCGAAGTAAACCGGTTCAATGTCTCTCGAAGAGTTTCAGATATTCTTCTGGCTGCACGGAAGCCAGCCACTCAGAAAACTTACACAGCCAAGTGGACGCGTTTTTCACTCTGGTGTGCAAAGTCCTCTTTGAATCCCTTTTCCTGTCCACCAGATAAGGTTTTGGAATACCTTTTGGACCTCTCAAATTCGGGTCTGCAGTACTCTACAGTCAAAGTTCATCTTAGTGCCATTTCAGCGTATCATGAGCCCGTTATTTCCTTAACTCTGGCTCAGTTACCTATGGTTAAGAGATTTCTTAAGGGGATTCTGCATACCAGACCCCCTACAAGATGTCCTGTCGCAGCCTGGGACATTAATCTTGTGCTAGACATGCTCACTCGGAAACCTTTCGAACCTCTGGCTACCTGTGAGCTAAAATTTCTCACCTGGAAGACTGCCTTCCTAGTGGCCATTACCTCAGCCCGCAGGGTCTCTGAGATACATGCCCTGGTCACAGACCCTCCGTATACTGTGTTCCATAAGGACAAAGTATTTCTTCGTACTCATCCTAAATTTCTTCCTAAGGTTGTGTCAGAATTTCATCTAAACCAACCTTTGGTCCTTTCCTCTTATTTTGCAGACTTCCAAAATGAAGAGGAACCTTCTCTTCATTCTTTGGATGGTAAGAGGGCCTTGCGTTTCTATCTAGATAGAACCAAGGATTTTCGCAAAGCTCAGCAACTGTTCGTTTCCTTCAGTGAGACCCGGCTGGGTCAACCTGTTGCTATCAGATGTATCTCATCATGGCTAGTGGCGTGCCTTCGTCACTGCTATTCCATGGCGCAGGTTAAGTTGGAGGGTAGAGTTTACGCCCACTGTACCAGAGCGGTCGCGGCATCCCTAGCGGAAATCTGCAACGTGCCCATCGCAGACATCTGCAATGCTGCCACCTGGAGCTCAGTGCATGCTTTTGTTAAACATTATGCACTGGATGTCCATGCCAGATGACATTCTTCCTTTGGCAGAGCCATCCTCAATGGACTTCTGTCCTAAAAACGTGAGCTCTTGGTCTCTCCTGCCACCCTCTCGGGGGATTATTAGCTCGGTACTCTCCCAATAGTGTGAATGAGTGGTGGAGACTTATGTCCAGGAAGATATGAAAATTACGTACCTACCGTAATTCTTGATCTTCTTGGACGAGCCTCCACCACTCATTCACATGCCCTCCCTCCATCCCCCGAGCTCACCTTTCTTGTTGGTCTTCACTCCCTCAAACCTTTAGGCCGTGAAGACTTCTTTATTGACCCTTCTTACGCGGGTCGCCCGGACTATCTTACGTCCGGTTTTTAGGTTTAGCTACCCTTCTAGGTTAGTTACGTTGCACCTCCTTAGTAAAAAAGGTACTGAGGCGGTTGGAGGGTCGACGCCGAGATAGTCGTTACCGCACAAGCTAGGGCTCGCTGCGCCGTTCCTCGCACGCCGACCCTCCAGCAAAAAGTTTGCTCCCGATGGGTCCTAGTGCCTCCGGCGCAGATCCCAATAGTGTGAATGAGTGGTGGAGACTCATCCAAGAAGATCAAGAATTACGGTAGGTACGTAATTTTCATTTGTGAGGTCTCCCATCTCCTTTTCTTTTTCTCTCTCTTTCTCCTCTGTCTTTCCTTGCCTGTCCCTCTCTTACTTGCCTAGAGGATGGGGCCCCTTGTTCCAAATCCCTTAGGTTACTCACCTGTCCTCTCTCTCTCTCAGCATTATCTCTTTTTCAGTTTATATACTTTACTTTTGTCTGTCTCTCAGGCTCCCTCGCCCTGCTGTGACAGGATAGAATAGGACCCTGTCCCAATTGTTTTGGAGAAAGTGTTTAAATGCAAGGATCTTTCCTTTTCTGTCTCTTGTCTATCTGGTCGCACAACCAAATTTTCCTGTGAGATCTCGGACTTGATCACCCCGATAGGCTCGCAGTTCTTTGCCTCTTACTGTCTCAGCCCTCCCTTCCATATATGCTAATATAAAAGTATGTGCAAATCACTGTATGAAAATGTAACTGATAATGGGATCACTTTTGTTTAGAAAATATATTGTGTTACTGTTGAAATATGTATCGTTATATTTTGAGATGATTGTAAAAAGCTAGTGGAAAACTCCAGAGGTTACTTGAGTGCAAATGTTTTAGCCTTTTGCAAAAGCTGTGATAATGGGGCCTCTCAGCTCAGGCACAATGCGTGCTAGCATCTCCTGCCCTGAAATATACAAGGACAGGATGCTTGCTAAGAGTGGGGGTTGAAAGGACTTATAAAAGAGCTAAGCTGCAACTGCAAGAAAGAGTAGGAGAACAAGGGACACAGAGACTGAAAATAAACTTTATTTTATTTTGCCTTTGTAAATAGTTGTACTGAACAAGTTTATTTTATGATACTGCTAATGTAAATAAATAATTTTTGGTGAATTCTACAACTGCTCCTGGTTTTCCTATGCTTCCTGACCCGTGCCTTGAAAACAGATGGTGTCAGCCCAAGTGGGATTTACGCCGTGCATACTCTAAGACAGGAATTTTGTGCATGGGTACTGGACCTAGTACCAGGGAAGCACAGAGGAAGGTATGGATTCTGCAGCAGCAAGTCCAGGATTGTGGGCTTGGGGAATGGCAGCCAAACTAGCAGAGACAGAAGTCCAGTCTGAGACTGTACAGCCAGCACAAGTTATGGAAAAAGAACAAGCAGTGACAGAACCTAAAAGCCTGATGGACTTTTTCAAATGGTGGTCTATAAAACAAAAAGAGACTGAGAAGCAGAGAGAAAAAGAGATTCAATGTTTAGAAGCGCAGAGGAGAGAAGAGATGCAGTGACAGGAGCAGCAGATGACAGAAGAGATGCAGCGACAGGAGCAGTGATGGCTGGATGACTTGCAAGCTATCAAAGGCAGAGGATCTGGCACACATCCAGATCAGCAACAAAAACACAAGCTATTTAAAAGCCATTGAACTTATTAAGTTGTGTCCCTCAGATGATATTGAGGCATACCTGACAACTTTTGAAAGAGTTGCCACAGCCTGCCAGTGACCAAAGCAGCAATGGACAATCAGACTGGTACCCTACCTGACAGGGAAAGTCCAACTTGCCTACAGCAGTCTGGACGCTGCACAGTCAGAAAACTATGACCTGGTGAAAAGCGAAATCCTGAAAAGGTATGACATCTCCAGAGAACCTACAGGCAGAGATTTCGATCTCTGAGGTACAACTCAGTTGACAATCCTCAAGAAGCCTTCACCCGACTCAGAGAACTCCTGATAAAATGGACCCAACCAGAGAGCAAAACAGTCCCGCAGATCGTCGACACATTTGCCATGGAGCAATTCATCAACATCTTGCCTACAGATGTGCAGCTGTGGGTAAAGAAACACTGACCAGAGAGTGGGGAAAAGGCTGTTTCTTTGGCTGAGGACTACCAAATGGCCAGACAGATGCCACAGCAGTGAGGTTAACAGCCAAGCACTGGTATGACACTCTTTTTCCCATTTAAATTCCAAGCCTGATAAGAACTCTGGTGGGGGTAACAAATCTATGCCCAAAGACGTTGTCTGCTATAACTGTAATAAGCCAGACCATTTTGCAAGAAACTGCCATAGTAAGGAGAGTGGCACTGGAGCAGATTTTTCCTTGGCAAATTGGGGCAAATACTTAACAGATGTGAAGGTGAGGGATATGACTGTGAAGGGATTCATTGATTCGGGAAGCAGACAGACCCTAGTGCATGTTAAAGTGCTGGGAAAACACTGTGCAAAGGGACCAGGTACTGGTGTCATCTGCATCCATGGGGACACTTGATACTATCCCACCACCCAAGTGACTCTGACCATTAAGGGTTTGTCGCACCAAATGAAAGTGGGGGTAGTGCCTAAATTACCTGTGCCTGTGATTATTGGAAATGACTTTCCAGAATTTACTGAGTTGATCAAGGAGGGAGTAAATCCTGATGTTTCAGCAGCTGTGGTGACAAGAGCTCAGGAAAAGAAAATTTCAGATGGTGGGGACACTTTTACTTTCAAAGATTTTAATTCAAACCTGTTTGAGCACAGCTCTAAGATCCAGAAATCCAGGAAAGAAAGACGATGCCTGAAGAAACTGTGGCAACAATTGACTGATGGACATAAAGGGTTAACATATGAAAATGCTGAAACTAAATTGATAACTGATTTTGATTTTCTTTCAGAACAAGCTAATGATGTTTCTCTCCAGGGTTATTTTAAGCAGCTGGGGGTAAAACTAAAACAGGGTGGACCAATGTTTAAAAAATGTAATGGGGCCGCCTACTGGGCTAGTAGGTGGGATTTCAGCTTGCGACACTGGCGACCCGGGTTGAGAAACGGACCCGGATCATCAGGGCAGCCAGGGAGAAAGGATGGGCGTCTATGGACTGCTCTCACCTTCTCGAGAGGTGAGGAAGCGATCGGCGCACTGAGGACTCCTGGGGGAGGCCGGGGGATCTCAGGAGTCCAACGAATGCAGTTCGGGGAGGCAGGGCGGACACTGGCATCATTGCACGTCCCCGCCTCCATAACAAAAAATGGAGGAAAAAGCGAGGCGGGCAAGGACCACCGTGCACATGAAGCCCTCCCCAGAGGACCTCACCGCACCTTCATCGCTGCAGGTCCCTGACCAGACATTGGTTCCATGGTCACCGAAGAGGTGGCCGCAGCTCCGCCCTCCTGGGGGGTAAGCCAGGGGTGACTGAGGGACCTCAGCAGCCACAGACGGTGGTGGAGGTCTCCGGGGGGCCATGACCAGGGATGATGAAAAGGACGGGGTTCTGCCAGGGGAAAAAGATAAAATTAAAAAAAAAATTAAAAAAAAAAAATGTAATGGGTTACTATAGAGTTTGGGTTAAACTTCAAACACAGGAACAGACAGAACAATTGATTATACCACAGAAGTATAGAACAGAGTTATTATAGATAGCACTTGATAATCCTATGGCTGGTCACTCAGGGAGGGATTGCACCCTTGCCAGATTGCTGTATATATTTTACTGGCCTGGAATTCATGAAGATGTTGCTACCTATTGTAATTCCTGTGCTGAGTGTCAGAAAGTAGCCCCAGTCACTAGAAAAGACAAGGTGTCCTGGTGCCACTACCCTTGATAGATGTGCCTTTTAAGAGAATTGCAATGGATCTTATCTGTGTCAATCTTCACCATTCATCACCTTTGGGTACTTGGCCGGAGGTCATGACCCCAAGGGAGCTTTTTTTTTTTTTTGGATAGGCGGAGTCGACACACCATCGGCACCGTCCTCGAGGCCGATGCACTGCGTGGCGCTCATGGGTTGGCCGTTAGGTGTTGTTGACTCTGCCCTCCCGACAGTTCTTCATCTCCTGCCATCAAGGTCACCTCGTGGGACGCTTTTCAGAAGAATATTTTGAGGCCTACCTCTTCTACGCAGTTCGAATTCAAATTTATCTCCTTTATCGACTCTGTGCCGAAGTCTGTCAGCCCCCTGTCTCCTACCAGTTCTGTTAGCCTACTCGACATCACCTGGTAAAACTGTTCCATTATTTTATTTTATTTTGCGACGTCGAGTCTAGTTTGGTGTTTCTTCCTCCTAGGTCATGTCTAGGTCGGAAGGCAAGAAGACTTCTAAGATGGGACGGTGCCCTTGCGGCTGTAAGTACTCCATCACCGACCAGCAGGACCGTTGCCTCGCGTGTCTTGGCCCGCTTCAAGACATGGATTTGTGCAACGCGTGTTTCTCCATGGACTGCTGGGTCATCAAGCAACGTGTGTGGAAAGTGGAGTGAGCTCCACCGACTTTCGGGGGTCGGGCGCGCACTCGTCGGGCCAAGCCGCGTTCTCTCGGCCTTTCCTCCGGGTCCCCTTCCAGTTCTATACAGACCGAGGAGGAGGGCCTTTGAGGAGGGCCTTTGCCTCTTGTAGCCTAGCTGTGGCAGAGGCCCCTTCCACGGTGCGGGAGGCCCAGTCTGTCCCCCCCCCGGGTGACAGGCAGGAGGCACCACCTTGGCAATCGCCCCTTCGGGGGTGAGGGCTCCCCCGGTGTCATACCCGTGGCTTGGAAGGCGTGGGTCGGCGCCGTCCTCGATGCCGTCTGTCGGTGCCATCTTGTGCCTTGGCACCATTAGCGGCGCCATGGGCCCTGATCGCGCCGACATGGGCGTCGGTCTGTCGCGCGGCGCTGTTGCTGCTGTCGGCACCGTTCGTGGCACCAATGGTGCTGTCGGTGCCTTGGGAGGCTCTATGGTGCCGTCCCTGCTTCTCGCCCTGGCGCCGTGTCCAGTTTTGGAGCCATTCGCGGATCTGAGCAAGGACGTGGCACCATGGGGGCTTCGGAGTTTGTCGCCGAGAGTGCTGTCAGGGCCATTGTCGGCGCCGTCTCTGTCCTTGGCGCCACCCGCGGTGCCGTGTGGCGGGTCGGCGCCATGGGGGTCTCCAGCCTTGGCACCATTCGCAGTGCTGAGAGCACGGTTGGAGCTGTCATCGGCATCGTTGCTGGTCTCGACGCCGCTTGCAGCACCGTGTGGGTCGGGACTGCGCCGTGACAGGCTCCTGCTCTGAGGCTGCTGCCCTTGTTGGAGCTATGTCCTCTTCTGGCACCATTCGCAGTGTGGAGGGGGCACCGGTGTTGACTCTGGTGCAGTCTCTGGCTCTGGTGCCCTGTTCAGTAGGGATGGCAGTGGGTGTCCACGCACTGTTTGGCACAGGACTTCGATCTCCACCTCTTCGGAAGAGTAGTCGGACTCTGAGTCAGACACGCAGTCTGGCTCCTTGGAGTTGGCTGCTGGCATGGACACCCTGGTAGTGTCCTCGACAGGCCAGAGTCAGCCCCCCTCTGAAGAGCAGACAGTGGCTGCCGAGGCCAGGGTCGGGGGTTCTGACCAGCAGGCAGTGGTGCAGGCCACCATTGCCCTGCAACCTGGCCTCGGAGGGTTCTCTGACCTCTCAGTGGTAGTACCCCCTCAGGTGGTGTGCCTGGATCACCCAGCTTTGGGGATGATCAGAGCACCCATGGGAGGGGAAGGTGCTGCTCCCTGGATAGCCCCTTTGGGGGCCGACCAGGTCTGCCAGCTGCCTAGGCTGGCTCTCTCTCTCGAGGAGGAGGAGGGCACTCTCAGATTCCGAGGAGTCGAGGGGCATGGGGTCTGTGCCGCGTCCTTTTTCCGTGTTCTTCTTCGGCACCATCTGCTTTGTCAGCAACGTGCGGCCCTTCGGCACCGTGTTCCTCTTCGGCGCCAAGGCCAGGCTTTTTGTCAGCCAATCTTCAGGGCTTCTCCTCTCCGAATTCTTTTCCTTCCTCTTTTCCTGCTGATTTTCATTCCTTTCCTGTCCATGCAGTCCCTCCTGGACTGTCAGGAGATGATATTGAGCCTGACCCAGATCTTAGACTGGGTGATGATGTGGAAGGAGCAGGGCCTAATCCTGTTACAGAGCCTGTGGTTGAAGACCTGTCTTTTAAGTCTCTGTTGAGAAATTTGAATTACACTCTTTCTCTCCAGACTATGGACATCGGTCCTGGGAAGCTTTTAAGACTCCAGTACCTTCATGTTCCGGACAGCCCTTTGGATTTAACTCCCCCGGTACAACCCTCCTTTGAGATGCTGTCTCAAATGGTATGGAATAATTCTGCTGTCATTCCTTCTGTGGCTAAGTCCATAGATAGGAAGTATGCTGCTCCCAAGGATCGACCCATTCTGTCCTCCCAAGCCTTTGCAGATCCCATTGTGGTCTTGGCAGAGAAGGATAAGGTCGTCCTTCCTCAGACTACTACAGCTCGACCTATAAACAAAGAATCTCGCAAGATAGATACTTTAGGTAAGAGACTCTTTGCTGCATCCACCCTGGGTATGCATATCGCCAGCTACCAGGGCTATTTCTCTCAATATGAGTATATTCTTTGGCATTCGCTCAAACAAACAGTTGAAGCTCTGCCGAACTCGGATGCTAATTCAGAGCTTCTTCAAGCCATATCCAGGGGTATCGAGTCCAACAACTAGCAGGTTAAAGCAGCTGTGGACGCCTTGGATACAACCTCACGAGCGGCAGCGGCGGGCATTTGTACCCGCCACCATTCCTGGTTGCGCACTTCAGGTTTCACAAATGATGCCCAGCAACAGGTCATGGCATTGCCCTCCGATGGTGTGTATCTCTTTGGCCGTCAAGTAGAACAGGCTCTAGAGGCCACACAAAAGACTTGGTCAGCCATTAAATTGGCTCGACCTCCTCCCGCCCCCTCTTGAGGAGGAGTTAACAAACACCAGTTTCATATCCGTCTGTCCTTTTTGAGGCAAAGGCGGGGGGGGGGGTTCAATAAAAACCGAGCCCCTCAGCCTCAAAGGAAAATGCAGCAGAAGGCGCAAGGAATCAAAGCGCCCAGTGCCGCCTTCTGAGTTATTGGCCCAAGTCCCACCTCAGCTGCCTGAGGGGGACACTTCCTCAGCGGTGGGAGGTCGTCTGACTCAATTCTACAATCGGTGGAAATCCATAACATCAGACAAATGGGTCCTCCAGATAATCCGTGAGGGGTATTCCCTCAATCTTTTAGAGACCCCTCTGGATCGTCGTCCCAAACAACAGCCCAGGCTGTCAGTACTTCAGTCAGAACTTCTTGCCTCCGAGATACAAGAGGGCAGTAGAAGTAGTTCCGCTGGATCAACGGAACACAGGGTTCTACTCCCATTACTTTCTGGTTCCAAAGAAAACCGGGGGCATGCACCCCATTGTGGACCTCAGAAAATTAAAAACATTTTTTTCCCAAAGAGAAATTCAAAATGATATCGCTAGGGACCCTGTTACCTTTGCTTCATCAACACAACCAGATAGCCTCCCTGGACATGCAGGATGCTTACCAGCATGTCCCTATTCACCCAAGGCATCACAAATACCTGAGGTTCGTGGCTTTGGGCCAGCATTATCAGTTCAGAGTCCTGCCCTTTGGGCTGTCCTCAGTGCCACAAGTTTTTACAAAGTGTTGTGCAATACTCGTAGTGCATCTCAGAAAAATCAGAATACAAGTGTTCCCATACTTGGATGACTGGCTTCTAGCAAGCCCTTGCAGGCAGGGAACCCTCGATGCTATTGCCACGGCTTTGGACTTTCTCACGTCCATGGGGGACCTGCTAAACCTCAAGAAATCACAGCTGCAGCCCTCCCAGAGGCTCCTTTTCACAGGAACTCTAATGGACACCTCCTGTGCAAAAAGCTTTTCTACCAGAGGACAGAAGGACCAATATTCTGCAGATGGCAGTGGATGCTAGGTCTCATGGCATCCTTGGTGTTCACAGTACCCCTAGCACGCCTGCACGAGAACCTCTCAATGGATGCTCAGTACTCAGTGGTCTCCTACCACTCACCCTCAGTCCTTTCTCATCAAGGTGACAGAACCTCTGAAGAAGTCACTAACCTGGTGGTCGCAAGAGGGCAACCTTCTGAAAGGGTATCCCTTTGCTCCCCTCGAACATCAGATTTCCATTACCATGGACGCATCCCTGATGGGGTGGGGAGCTCACTGTCAGACTCTCCACACTCAAGGTACATGGACTCAGGACGAGTCCCAGCTTCACATAAATGTCCTAGAAATGAGAGCCGTCCTTTATGCAGTTCAGGCTTTTAAGGACATTCTCTGTCACAAGAACATTCTCCTTCAAATGGACAACAAAGCAGTGATGTACTACATCAACAAATAGGACGTAGCACACTCTTACCCCTTATGCAGGGAAGCGATGAGATTGTGGTAATGGTGCTTGGAGCACAAGTCTCTAATTCAGGTGGTCTACCTGCCGGGAGTGCAGAACGAATTGGCAGACCGTCTCAGCAGAACAGAGACAGATCCTCATGAATGGTCTCTCGACTCAACCATAGTCAGGGCCCCGAGTTTTCCGCGATTCCGCGGATGCGGCAAACAGCGGAAATATCCGCGGAATTTGCCATCACCCTACGGAATTAGCGACGCCCAGGGAACAAGCGTCCGCTTCCATTTGCCCGGCCGGGGTGCCCAATCCCGTCGGCTTCTGTCCCCCTCAAATGCTTGTACCACGCTGGGAGCCCACCCAAGCGTGGCAATCAAAATTTTGCCGGACGGGGTGCCCAATCCCCATCGGCTGAGCGCCTCCCCAAGCTCCTTGTGCCGCTGGGAGCCCACCCCAGCGTGGCAAGCGTGCCAATAGTTTTTTTTGCCGTCAGGGTGCCCAATCTTTCCGTCGGCTGAACGCCCCAAAGTCGTTGTGCCATGCTGGGGCCCACCCCAGCGTTGCAAGCGATGCCAATAATTTTTCTTGCTGGCAGGGGTGCCCAATCCCCCATCGGCTGAAACGCCCCAAAGTCATTGTGCCATGCTGGAGCCCACCCCAGCGTGGCAAGCAGATCCATAGCGTCTTTTTTTCCCTGTAAAACAAAACTGTCCTGGCCAGCGTCTCGAGCCCCCCTCCCACATCCGCACCCAGCCTCCCCACCCCCACCCCATACTTACCTCCGGACTCCGGGCGGCGATCTTGGTGGACCCGGGAACCGTCTGCACTCTTCAAAAGCGACCACGAACTGAGGAAATGCGGTAAGCTGTATAATGGGCTGATAGGAGGGTTCAACTTTGTGCATATCTCAGGCATTTTGGAATTTTGCACCAGATTTTCAACATGGGGTTTTGGGACCCCTTCTCATGAATGATGTCACTGTCATGGCGTTATTCGGGCTCGAAGGGTGATTTCGTGCAGTGACTGCGGTGACTGCGAAATCACGCCCGGTCGGTCACCACCATGACAGTGACATCATTCATGAAAGACCAACCATGTTGAAAATTAACAAAATTCCAAAAATCACTATTTAGACGTCGCGTTGCGCGCACTCCTCGCGAGCTTCGTAAGTTTCAAATTTCAATATTTTCACTCCAGAGTTTCAACATTGCCATTTCACCACACTGTCTTATGAGTAGTACAGCTGTCATTTTCACATCTCACCCAAAATGTGTTTCCACCCTTGTAGCGCAGAATGGCGCAGTCGGTGTGCGAAATCAATGTACAGGACAAATTAAGAAAATCACAGTGACACTGTTCATGAGCAGAGGTCTTGAAATGGCTATGTTAAAAATTTGGTGACAAACACCCATAAAATGACTGTGTTACGAGCGTGCATTGTGTCAGATATGGCAAAAAAAACAAAAAGGAAAAAATTAAGGGTAAAATGTGCATAGAATTGCTGCAGAAATTGGTGTTGAGTGTCGCAGCCTATGTGCAATGAGATCCCTGCCGCAGAACTTTGCTCTGATGTGCCGCAGAAAAATCGGGGCCCTGACCATAGTTCAGTCACTATTCAGAGTGGGGAACTCCAGACCTAAACCTTTTTGCATCCCCACTCAACACAAAACTGCCTCTCTTCTGCTCCAGAAATCCAGGGTCTGGCATTTTCTGTCAGGATGCGTTCAGGCTGCAGTGGACAAAACGCTTTCTATACGCCTTTCCGCCTCTTCCTCTAATTCAGAGGGTACTTCTCAAGTTCGAGTCCCAGGGGGAGAAAATGATCCTCATTGCTCCCTTCTGACCTCAACAAATATGGTTTCTGTTACGCAACAGTATGTCGGTAACCCCTCCGAAAGCGCTTCCCCTTCAAACGAACCTCCTGACTCAGGGGCCTGTGGTCCATCCCAATCTGAGATCGCTTCACCTTCACGCTTGGCTCCTGAAGAGATAGAAGTGAACAGGTTCAATGTCTCTCGCAGAGTTTCAGATATTCTTCCGGCTGCGTGCAAGCCAGCCACTAGGAAAACTTACACAGCCAAATGGAAGCGTTTTTCACTCTGGTGTGCAAAATCCTCCTTGAATCCTTTTTTCTGCCCACCCAATAAAGTTCTAGAGTACCTTTTAGACCTCTGAAATTCAGGTGTGCAATACTCTACAGTCAAGGTTCACCTTAGTGCCATTTCAGCTTATCATGAGCCAGTACTTTCGTTGTCACTGGCTTAGTTGCCTGTGGTTAAGAGGTTTCTTAAGGGTATTCTACATACCAGACCTCCTGTCAGACGTCCTTCACAGCTTGGGACATTAATCTTGTGCTAGACATGCTCACTCGAAAACCTTTCGAGCCTCTAGCTACCTGTGAGTTGAAATTTCTCTCTTGGAAAACGGCCTTCCTAGTGGCCATTACCTCAGCCCGCAGGGTCTCTGAGATACATGCCTTGGTCACAGACCCTCTGTATACTGTGTTTCATAAAGACAAAGTAGTTCTTAGGACCCATCCTAAGTTTCTCCCTAAAGTTGTTTCAGAATTCCATCTAAACCAACCTTTGTTCCTTCCTACTTACTTTGCGAACTTCCAAAATGAAGGGGAGCATTCTCTTCATTCCTTGGACGTCAAAAGAGCTTTGCGTTTCTGTTTAGATAGAACAAAAGATTTTTGTAAAGCTCAACAACTGTTTGTTTCCTTCAGCGAGACCTGGCTGGGTCAACCTGTCGCTATCGGATGTATTTCAGCATGGCTGGTGGCATGCCTTCGCCACTGTTATTCCATGGCGCAGGTTAAGTTGGAAGGTAGAGTGTACGCTCACTCTACTAGAGTGGTCGCGGCATCCCTGGCATAAATCCGCAATGTGCCATTGCAGATATTTGCAATGCGGCTACCTGGAGCTCAGTGCATATTTTCGTCAAACACTATGCCCTGGATGTCCACGGCAGACGACATGTTTCGTTTGGCACAACCATCCTTAATGGACTTCTGTCCTAAATTTGTGAGCTCTTGTCTCTCCTGCCGCCCTCTCGGGGGATTATTAGCTCGGTACTCTCCCATTAGTGTGAATGAGCGGTGGAGACTTTATGTCCAGGAAGATATGGAAATTACGTACCTACCGTAATTCTTGATCTTCTTGGACGAAGTCTCCACCACTCATTCACACGCCCACCCACCATCCCCCGAGCTCACCTCTGTTGTTGGTCTTCATTCCCTCAATCTTTAGGCTGTGAAGACTTCTTTCTTGACCCTTCTTATATGGGTCTTCCAGACTATCTTATGTCCGGTTTTTGGTTAAGGCTATCCTTCTAGGTTAGTTACGCTACACCTCCTCGGAAAAAAAGGTACTGAGGCAGTTGGAGGGTCGACGCCAAGATAGTTATTGCTGCAAGAGCAGAGGCTCGCGGCTCCATCTCTGGCGCCTGCCTCCTGCAAAAAGTTTGCTCCCGCTGGGTCCTAGCGCCTCTGGCGTAGATCCCATTAATGTGAATGAATGGTGGAGACTTTGTCCAAGAAGATCAAGAATTACGGTAGGTACATAATTTCCATTTCTTTGGAGATAGGGGACCATCCTTCTGGTCGTACATGGCCCCGTTCGCCTCACAAGGGGGATTCTTCAGGGTGCAGCCTAGGCAGTTCCAGTTTGGTTGTTTAGCTGTCGGCTGTGGAGTCTTCCGGAGCTCCCTCTTCCCCTAGGGCTCCTGGTGCGCTCCCTAGCCCAGGTGGGGGTCAGCTGATTCCTGTTGTCGGCTCTGCCCCCATTCCTCTTCCACATTCTCCTGCACTCCCATGCATTCTTGGTCCTAGTGGGCCTCTCTCTCCTGGGAGTAGTTCAGAACAGTGGCTGCTCAGTTTCCCTCTTACGTTAGGGCTATGGACAGACAGGTTTTTCAACCTCCCCCTGAACAGCCAGCTTCTGAACCTTCGAGATCCTCTGACTTTTTATCCCCCTCTTCTGGGGGAGAGGAGCTGTCTGTCCACATCTCTCCAGCTGCTGATCTCGCTGAGTATCATTGATTCCTCGTGAGGATATTAGAGGACCTGCACATCACCCCTCCCACTCAACACAATCCACAGCACTCAGCGCATGCCTTTCCAGGCGATTTCATTGAGGACACCCTTGTGGTGCCCCCCCCCCGGCCAGCTCCCTTTCAGGAGGCATCGTTGCATTCCTGGTAGAGACCCTTTTCCAGAGTTCCTGCCCCTAGGGATCTCTGCCAGCGGTAGTGTGCCCCCCCGAGTCTCCAGGTTCCATGCCTCATCCTCAGTCAGGATTGACGCAACTGAACACTCCTGATGGGCTTTGCGTCCCTCACTGTGAGCGGCCCCAGATCAAGATTCCTCTGATTTTGACTTCTGGGGGAGGAGGATGTTCTACTCCGCATGGTTGCTGCTCTCTATCACAGCACATCAGGCCCACTATGCAACCTATGACAGGTTCCTGTGGTCCAGGCTGGGTCAGCTCCTAGTCTCCATGCCTGACACGGAGCAAATCAGACAAGCCATTGCACTCTCTAGACATGGCCTGGAGCTAGCAAGGCACCACGCAAGGGCATCCTATGATGCCATTGAGGTAGCTACCAGGGTCGTAGGGACAGCAATCTGCACTAGGCGGACGGCATGGCTACATCTTTCCCAGTTGTCAACTTTGGCCCGGCGTAGGATGATTAACTCCACTCACTAGAGAACCTAGCTCTTCTCCCATAGAGTGAGGCGGCATCTGTCGGGGCAACTTTCTACCCCCTCCGGGGGGGTCCCCGTGTCACTCTCCCCACACTCGGGCCTCTCCAGGCCCTGAAGGTTCTCTCTCTTGTGTGTCACCCACTGAGAGCTAAGGGGCTCAGTTCCTTAGGGTTAAAAACCCCCTTTGGGAGGGCTCGGCACTCACCCAAACGTGATGAATGGTGAAGACTGACACAGATAAGATATGGAAATTACATACCTACCATAATTCTAATCTTTCTGTGTATCTTCACCATTCATCACAATCCCAACCTCCATCCCCCAGGGCCTCAGTCTTTGGGTCCCCCTCCCTCTCTGTGCCCCCCCTCTCTTGCCCCCCTCCTTTCTGTTAGGAGCGGGGTAAACTGGGGCACATGGGGATAGTTTTCTTTAGGGGTAGAGTGGTCAGGATTGGGGGCACTACTTCTTCAGTGCTTCGGCTCCACCCCTGTGGGGTGGGGGTTGGCAGTTGTCCCCTTTTCTTTCCTTCTCCCCGTCAATCCTCAATTTCCTTGTCCTGTGGACATAACCTCAATTAATTTAAGAAACTAGGTTTCTTGCACCAAAATCTCCTTTGGGGGGGGAGATATCCCTGTTTCCTGTCTTTTCTTCCCGAATGGCCGATTCTGCTTATAGGAGTTTTGCCAGTAATTCTGTGCTGCAATTCTGGCAGTTAGCCTCTTGGCTACTCCTTCGCAGTTCCTATATAAACTGGAGACAGGTCAAGGTTACAGGGTATGTTTCTCCTGTCCCCCCTCATTTTTTCTTTACTTCTAAAACCTTAACCTCCCTCCTCCCTCCTCCTCTTTTCTGCTTCCAGAGATTGGGTCCCCTCCCAGTCCCCTTAGTCTCTGAACTTCTGTCCTCTCAGTCATTTATTTCTCCTTTTAGTTTTATATCTTTTCCTTTGTCTGTCCCTAGGACTTCCTTGTCTCACCCTCCCAACCCTTTTTCTAACCTCTACGGTGACTCAGAACTGGTGGGAGGGCAGAGCTGACAACACCTAATGACCAACCTGCGAACTGGCGCCGATGGTGCATCAACTCTGCCCATCCAAAAACAAAAAAAAGCTCCCGTGGGGTCATGACCTCCGGCCACGATGGAGATACGCAGAAACATCAGAATTACAGTAGGTACGTAATTTCCATATGTGGTTGATCCTTTAGACAAAAGTGAAAAGGGTAATAGATTTATGCTGGTAGTATGCGACTATGCTACTCAATACCCAGAAGCAGTTCCGATGTGTACTGTTACAGCCCCAAGCGTTGCAGCAGAGCTTGCCAAAATTTTCAGCAGAGTGGGCATACCTAGAGAAATTATTACTGATCAGGGTAGTGATTTTGGTGCTACATTACTTAAGGAGCTATACAGACTACTAGGTATCACTGCCATAAGAACCTCCCCCATCACCCTCGGACAGATGGTCTCGTTGAGTGTTTTAACCAAACCCTAAAATGCATGTTAAAAAGGTTTGTAAAAGGGGAAGAGAAAGACTGGGACCATTACTTGTTATACCTACTTTTTTGCCTACAGAGAAGTGCCACAGGCATCAACAGGGTTTTCACCATTTGAAATGCTGTATGGTAGGCAGCCAAGAGGGCCACTGGATGTGATAAAAGAAATGTGGGAAGAGAACCCCACTCAGAAACAATCTATATCTTCTTATATGTGTGCCCTAAGAAAGAAGCTGGCAAAATATGTTAAAATTGCCCATAGCAAACAGGAAGAGGCCCAAAACCAGCAGAAGGTATATTATGACCATGGGGTAAAAGAAAACGTCTTTGAGCCAGGTGAAAACGTTTTGCCACTGTTACCCACAACAGAAAATAAGCTGTTAATGAAGTGGCAAGGGCCTTATAAGGTTCTTAGATGTACTGGCACTGTTAACTACAAGACTGAGACCCCAACAGGAAAAATCCTTCTAAGAAATACCATGCTAACCTCCTCAAGAAATGGGATGAAAAAACGCCAAAAGCTGCTTTGCTGGTTTTACCAGAAACTGATAAGGAAGATATTGATGTAGCTTATGATAGACTGTAACAAACTGTAAATGCTGATGTTGTAAAGGTGAATGTTTCCTTAACCTCAGAACAAACTGCAGACATTCGTAACATGCTAAAGACATTTAACAGTACATTTACCACGGTACTAGGCCGAGCAAAAGGGGTCGAGCATGCAATAGTGACAAGGAATGCTTGTCCTATTAGGCAAAAGACGTACAGGTTGCCAGAGAGGTTAAGAGCTGACGTGGATAAGGAAATATAAAAAATGAAAGAATTGGGTATCATAGAGGAGCCGAGGAGTGCTTGGTCATTTCCAATGGTAACTGTAAACATAAAAGAAGGGGGTGTTAGAATCTGCCTCGATTTTAGGAAACTTAATCAAGTGTCAGAATTTGACAGTTATCCTGTGCCCAGAATAGATGATCTGGTGGACAGACTGGGGAGTGCAAAGTATATCAGTACCCTCGATCTCACCAAGGGTTACTGGCAAATACCTTTAGCTAAAAAATCCAGAGATAAAACAGCATTTGCCACCCCTATAGGATTCTATTAGTTCACCACCATGCCATTTGGTTTATATGGTGTGCCAGCTACATTCCAACGGTATACTGATGTCATTTTATCCCCTCACACTTGTTATTGTGCTGCATACCTGGATGATGTCTTGGTGTACAGTCCAGACATGGAAATTACGTACTTACCATAATTATTGATCTTCTTGGACAGTCTCCATCACTCATTCACACTAGTGGGATAGCGCCGGAGGCGCTAGGACCAAGTGGGAGCCAAAAATTTTCTGAAGGGCCGGCGCCGAGGTAGGACCACGCACGCGCGGCACCGCGACACTGACTCACGCCTGTGTAGGCTATCTCGGCGTCGACCCTCCAACCGCCTCAGTACCTTTTCGACCAAGGAGGTGCAGCGTAACTAATGAGAATAACTCATTCTGAGTTTCTGGGCCTGAGAGGGCCCAGATGGCCTTTGTAAGAAAGGTCAAAGAACAATGTCTTCCCAGTCCGAACCATAGGCCATGAAGACCAGGAAAGAAAAACGAGTGAACCCAGGGACATGGTGGGTGGGGTGTGAATGAGTGATGGAGACTGTCCAGAAGATCAATAATTACGGTAAGTACATAATTTCCATATCTTCCTGGACTAAGTCTCCATCACTCATTCACACTAGTGGGAGAGTACCAAGCTAAAATCAACAACCCTGAGTAGGGTGGTAGGAGATAGGGTTCACTCAGAAAGGACAGCCAAGGACTGTCCTGTTAATAAAAAGAGCTGTCTTGTAAGAGCATCTATAACATAGTGCCTACAAGATAAACGCTCGAGTTGTAACTTGTCACCTTGCCGACAACTACAGTGGGCAAAAAATTAAAGTCTGCCAGGTAGCCGCAACTATTCTAGGAGAGCAGCAAGAACCTGGCCTCACAATTTGATCTAGGACCAAAATTAATAGTGTCAAAGACATGCACTAGTCTAATGTAAAGGACCTCAGGAACTGCAAGAGCCGGAGGTAAAGTGTACAGGTTCAGGGTAATATGACTGTATGTGAATATTTGCGAAGCTACCTTAGAAAGAACCTACTTGACCAATGGTCAAGAAAGAAGCATGTCATCTGTTAAGTTGAAGCAAACATGGAAGTAGGAATCTAAGTTCCGACTTACTGAAGAGTCTCTTCTGTTGCTGCAAGGCTCTGATCAGGAGAAGAAAGCCTGATTAAAAAACAAAAAGGGGACTAACAGACTGGTTAGATGCCTAGGTTTTGGAAATATCTCGGAATAAGAGAAATTCTCTAGAGAAAAGAGGTGAGCTATACCACCGCTGGATCGGACTGCCACCTAGGGGTAGAAAAAAACAGGTACTCCTTACTGAGGTTTAGAGACAACCGCCTCAGGGTTGAGGTGGAACCTGATCAGATCCAAGTGTGGTATTGGGAAATTCCAACTAGGCCCTGTGCTGTGATAATTCTGACCCCCCCCTTTTTTTTTTTTAAATATCATTAGTCCAAGCCTGACAAGGTTGCTGGCTGCTATTTGGCAAGGATTGCCTGATACAGAAATGACAAGGATGTCATCCCTCTGAGGAGCAGGAGAAGCCTGAAGATCCATAACTGAACCCCTGACTGGACTAATAATAGCTAGACAGATGTTAACTACCTGTGGCGAAGCAGCCACCAGAGGGGCAGCATCAAAAACGGGCTGTATACCCCTATCAAAGGAGCGGGACAGTCTGTGCAGCTCCCGACCATTGAACTAAAATGTTCCAAAGAGTGTAATTGTCTTGACCACTGAAAAAGTCTGGACGCAGAGGTATATAGTTCACAGATCCAGTCTGAACACTATGGTGGACCCCATATATGAGGAACTACTAAAAGAGCTTGCGTCACAGACTCTGATGATAGAGAGGTCCTGTCTTTCAGTATATAAAATGAGTCATCCGCTGTATCACTGACCAGAAGGACAGGGAGAGACTCATCCAGATGCCTTTCTACCACTGAAGGACCCCAAAAAGAGGTCTCGGTTAGAGCCACTAGAGACTCCGCCACCAGGAAGGGTGTCGAGGAGCTTGGCACCACGTAGGGGGCTGAGAAAGTGCTGAGCGGAATGAGAGATTCCGCTGACAGAAACAGAACAGAAGAGTCCCATCAGCGAAAAATCACTGGATGAGGAGATCCGATGCAGACCGCCACCCACTAAAATGTGTGGAAATAATCCGCAGAATAGGAATTCATTCCATGGAAACATCCCAACACAAGTCCTGCGGAAGAGAGGTCTGCAAACACAGATCTTCCCTAGTTCTGTCAGACAGCACCAACTGGCACCCTTGCATCACTAGCATCACTCATGGCACAGGAGGGCACCAAGCAGTAACCATGCCTACCTGAGAGACACCAGAGAGCACCCACGGCAGAACCCGCAGCTATCCTTGGTACCAACGGCAGCAATGGCACCCCCGACGCAAATGGCACCCATGGTACCATGGCACCCAAGAAACCCATGGCACCCATGCCACCCGCGTGTGCCAGGCACCACCCATGGGTGTCCGGCGCCGCCCGCGGCACCCGCGGGTGCCCGGCTCCATCCACAGCGCCACCCGCGGGTGCACGGCATCGCCCGCAGCACCCGCAGGTGCACGGCATCACCCGCGGAACCCACGGGTGCCTGGCGCCGCCCGCAGCACTCGCGGGTGCCCGGCACCACCTGCAGCACCCGCGGGTGCCCGCGGGCATCAGTGGCACCGTGAGACACCCCCAGCACCTCTAGCGGCACCGACAATGAAGTACCCACGGCGCCAAGCACAGCGTGAGCCATATCGCCGACCCATGGCACCGAGCACGGCGCCGACTGCAGCACAGAGCAGGGTGCCGACCACGGCGCCGACTGCAGCACAGAGTACGGAGCCGAGCAAGCCATGGCGCCGACTGCGGCACCCAGTATGGTGTTGACCATGGCACCGAGCACGGCGCCGAGTGCAGCACCGAGCCACAGTGCCGACTGCAGCACCCAGAATGGTGCCAAGCATGGCACCGAGCCACGGCGCCGAGTCCCGGCACCAACCCAAACACCAGCGGTGCCGCCTATGGCACCCATGCCAAACCAGAGGCACGGCACCGGACCTGCGGCGCCACCAAGGTGTCGGGCACAACTCCAGGAAAAACACCATGGAAAGCCAATGGAAAAGAAGAGAAAGGTGGTGCCTGTGCCGGCCGCTGCATGGAAAAGGAAGGGGGGGTAGGCACGAGGGGCTGAAAGGATGGCGAAGGCACCAAGAGGGCACTGCGCTCATTCAGATCCAATTGACCCGGCTCTGGTCCAATGGCTCTGAGGCCCAGAGGCCCCGAAACCAGGAACACAACCAGGAAAAAAGGAGTCAAACCCCCTGCTCCACAGGAGCGGCCCAGAGGTGAAACTGCTCACTGGAACTCCAACGAGGACAGAGATGGAGTCCGGAGTCGAGAATGCAGCCATTAGGAGTGGGGCCAAGGGGGAACCCACGAAAGTGAGTTCAGGCCTACTCGCCCCTACCAGCGAACAATCCTCGTGCAGACATACCCAGCGAGGCAACCTCGGCACCGATTCTTCTTCCTCAAACTGAAGAAGAAGAGCGCTCGAGGCTAAGCGGAGCTGGATCCCCGGCTCCGCCAGATTCGTGCTTCAGTGGACTGTCCTCCCCGGCAAGCACAGGACTGTCCGTAGTCAGACACCCCCCCCCGTTACTTAAGGGTGGCGGACCGGGCACAGACCCTCTGCCATAACAACTTTCAAACGAAGTCTTCCTACCGTCACCACTACCGTCTAAGGACGATTCCGTGGATGGCAGGAAAGAATTTCTTCATAATCTTCTTATTCGTAAAGTAAAAAATTACTACTAAATAGTTAAATTAAAACGTTTAAATTAAACACTAAAAGCTGCTGTCGTATAAATGAAAACTTTGACTCCAGCAGACGAGCGACGTCGACATCCAAGCGCACTCGATGGCGGGAGAAAAGGAACTGAGGCGGTTGGAGGGTCGACGCCGAGATAGCCTACACAGGCGCGAGTCAGTCTCGCGGTGCTGCACGTGCATGGTCCTACCTCGGCGCCGGCCCTTCAGAAAATTTTTGGCTCCCGCTTTGTCCTAGCGCCTCCAGCGCTATCCCACTAGTGTGAATGAGTGATGGAGACTTAGTCCAGGAAGATTGGAAAAGCCACCTGGAACACCTACAAGCAGTTATCCAAGCTATCAAAAATGCAGGTCTGACTATTGATCCTACCAAATGTGCGTTGGGCATGCAAGAAACCAGATATTTGGGCTATGTGTTGGGAAATGGAGAAATTAAGCCAGAGATTTCTAAAATATAAGCCGTAGCTAACAGCCCTGTCCCTAAAACAAAGAAACATGTCAGGTCATTTTTAGGGCTGGCTGGTTATTATTGTAGATTTGTTGCCAACTTTGCAGAGTTAGCTATTCCCCTCACTGAACTCATGAAAAAACAGTACCCAAATATTGTGGACGTCAGAGTGTGATGAAGCTTTTCAAGCCATAAATGCTGCATTATGTTTAGCCCCTGTTTTAAGAAGCCCAGACAGAGAAACAATTTTTGCTTCAAACATATGCATATGAGGGAGGCCTAGGTGCAGTGCTGAGTCAAAATATAGACGGGACAGAACATCCTATTCTGTACGTAAGTAGGAAGTTGCATGACAGAGAGAAAAGGTAATCCACTGTCAAAAAGGAATGTTCAGCAGCAAAGAGGGCCATGGAGTCCCTAAAGTTTTATTTGCTAGGAACTGACTTTGTTCTTGTAACAGATCACAATCCTCTCTGTTGGCTTAACCAAATGAAAGATAAAAATTCCAGAATCACACGGTGGTACCTGGCACTACAGCCATTTAAATTCACAGTGATACAGAAATCTGGTAAAAAGAATAGTAATGCTGATTTTCTGTCAAGATATGGATCAGGAATTGAGGGTTCTGAAGGTTGAAAAACAAATGTATGAGTTTAAACTGTACTGTTACAGAAAAACAGATGATGTACATGTGCCTAATTTCTGAAAGCAGCAAATGTTAGTAGAAAATTAATAAAACGCTTTAGAAACCTGTTTAATAAAACAGGTTTCCTCTTAAGGAGGGAGGTGTATGTGACAGGGTAGAATAGGACCCTGTCCCAGTTGTTTTGGAGAAAGTGTTTAAATGCAAGGATCTTTCCTTTTCTGTCTCTTCTCTATCTGGTTGCGCAACCAAATTTTCCTGTGAGATCTTGGACTTGATCACCCCGAACAGTCTCGCAATTCTTTTCCTCTTATTGTCTCAGTCCTCCCTTGCATATATGCTGATATAAAAGTATGTGCAAATCGTTGTATGAAAATGTAACTAATAATGGGATCAGTTTTGTTTAGAAAATATATAGTGTTACTGTTGAAATTGCGATGAAATTGTAATTTTTTTTGTATTGTAATTTATATTTTGTAATTTTGTGCTGCCATAAGGTCACACTTGTGAATGAGCTAATGCTCAATGGTTATTCCTTATTATAAAAAGGGTCTGTTAAATAAAGTTTTCTGATTGGTTGTAAACATTCTATCAGCCCTATGTTAATCTTTGATTAATTAACATACATGTGCAGCCTAATCATATGCTGAACAAGGTTTAACACTGTTTAAAAAACAATTTTATTATAATAGTAATAAGGCACTCCCAGGGGTTATATTAATGGTCAGTTAATCACCCTCTAGGGGCATGTAGCACTCGGCTATGCCTTGTGACACATTATACCCCTAGAAGGTGATTAACAGACCATTAACATAACCCCTGGTCATGCCTTATTGCTTAAATAAACAAACAATATATAATAATATTTTGAGATGATTGTAAAAAGCTAGTGGAAAACTCCAGAGGTTACTTGAGTGCAAATGTTTAAGCCTTTTGCAAAAGCTGTGCAAATGGGGCCTCCCAGCTCAGGCACAATGTGTGCTAGCAGCTCCTGCCCTGATATATACAAGGACAAGATGCTTACTAAGAGTGGGGGTTGAAAGGACTTATAAAAGAGCTAAGCTGCAACTGCAAGAAAGAGTAGGAGAACAAGGGACACAGAGACCAAAAGTAAACTTTATTTTATTTTGCCTTTGTAAATAGTTATACTGAACAAGTTTATTTTATAATACTGCTAGTGTAAATAAATAATTTTTGGTGAGTTCTACAACTGCTCCTGGTTTTCCTATGCTTTCTGGCCTGTGCCTCGACGACACTCGCCCTCTTCCTGTCTGTATCTCTAATTTCTTCACTGTCTGGCGTACATAGAACTGAGGTGAGTGAGGAGTTGGTGTCGATTACTGGCCAACCCTCAAGTACTACGCTGTGCATCTGCCTCAAGGGCAATGCCGTTACAGTGCCAAATCCTCCCCCTAGAAAACAAATTGCTCCCACGGGGTCCTGGTCCTCTGGCCATAACCCACCAGTGATGAATGGTGAAGATACACAGAAAGATTAACAATTACTGTAGGTACGTAATTTTCATTTATAGAATATAGTTAATAAAGAATACAGTTTATAGAATGTACTTTTTAGAGAATGCAGTTTATAGAATGTAATTTATAGAAAATGCTGTTTATAGATGGTAGTTAACAGAGAATGTGGTTTATAGGATGTAATTTATATAGAATGGGGTTTATAGAGTGTACAGTAGTTAGGAGAGAATGCGGTTTATAAAATGTAGTTTATAGAGAATGTGGTTTATAGAATGTAGTTAATAGAGAATGTGGTTTACAGAATGTAGTTTATAGAGAATGCGGTTTATAGAATGTAGTTAATAGAGAATGTGGTTTACAGAATGTAGTTTATAGAGAATGCGGTTTATAGAATGTAGGTAATAGAGAATGCGGTTTACAGAATGTAGTCTATAGAGAATGCGGTTTATAGAATGTAGGTAATAGAGAATGCGGTTTGTAGAATGTAGTCTATAGAGAATGCGGTTTATAGAATGTAGGTAATAGAGAATGCGGTTTGTAGAATATAGTCTATAGAGAATGTGGTTTATAGAATGTAGGTAATAGAGAATGCGGTTTGTAGAATGTAGTTAATAGAGAATGCGGTTTATAGAATGAAGTTAATAGAGAATGCTGTTTATAGAATGTAGTTGATAGAGAATGCAGTATACAGAATGTAGTGTTTATAGGGAATGCTGTTTATAGAATGTAGTTAATAGAGAATGCCATTTATGGAATGTAGTTCATAGAGGATTCAGTTCATGGAATGCAATTTATTGAGATTGTTGTTTACAGAATGTAGTTAATAGAGAATGCAGTTATAGAGTGTAGTTAATTAAGAATGCAGTTTATAGAGAATTCACTTAATAGAGTGTAGTTTATATAGACTGTGGTTAATAAAATGCAGTTAACAGAGAATGCAGTTCATAGAATGCGGGGGGGGGGGGATTTAGATTTTTATCTCTTGTTGAGCTTCACATTCCCCTTCTAGAGTCCAGCAACCAGTCATGCCATCAACCACACCTGCCACATCTGTTGATCTTTTTCAGGGGTATCTCAGTTATCAGGTCTCACTGTAGAAACTTTATTATCGATGAAGCAGGATCTTAACGGAAGATTTTAAGCAGTACAATTGGGGCCGCCATGATGATGTCATGTGATGACGTCACCAACCCTGTAATGGCGTGAGCAGCCCTGCTCCCTCCTCAGTTCTTTCTGGACATAAAGTCTCCACCACTCATTCACACTGATGGGATCTACGCCGGAGGCGCTAGGACCCAGCGGGAGCAAACTTTTTTGCCGGAGGGTCGGCGCCAGAGATGTAGCCACGAGGAGTGGACTATCTCGGCGTCGACCTTCCAACCGCCTCAGTTCCTTTTTTCCCGCAGTCGAGTGTGCTACAGTGACAATGTCGCTCGCCCACCGGGAGTTAAACTTCAAGCTAGCAGCATAGTTTTCAGTTTTTTATTTTGTAGTATTTCCTGAAATAAAGTACTGCTTACCATAATTTATTATAAGAAAGAAGTCTCAGCCTACATTGACGGAGTCGACCATGAGCGGGTCAGGTAACGGTAGGGAGACTTTGTATGAAAGTTGTTCAGTCAGCCGGCTGGGTCTGGTCCGCCGCCCCCTCTCCGGAGGGAGGGTCTGACAACAGACAGTCCAGTGATCGGGGGGAGGGTCGGTCCCCCCATTAGCATAAAAGGGAACGGTCGCACTCTTGGCACCATTCGGCCTTGAGCTCCTCTTCGACCTGTAGGTCCAGAAAGAGAGCATCACTCGAGGTTGCCTTCTGGTATGTCTGCGCATCGATGGTCGGTCATTAGGGTCATTTGCCGGCCTACGCCAGAGTCGCCGGTTTCTGTCTCTGGTCTCCGACCTCTTCGACATTGGAGCTCTTTCCCACCTTCTGGTAGGGCTTCAGATGAGCAGTTTCATCAGTGGGCCGCTCTAGTGGAGCAATGGGCTCAGAGGTTGGTCCCGCTGCCTGGACCGGTCACTCAAGGGCCCTTGGACCTTTTGGGTGATCGGGTAGGGCTGTTGGGCCTCCTTAGTCATGCGGCGCCTTCTTTGGTGCCGTCGACTCCACGCTCAGGTATTTTCCCTCCTCACATGGCTGCGGCGCAGGGGGCCACACCGATGCCTCTTTCTCCTGCTTCTTTTGCCTCAGATCTTTGTTTTCGGGGCCCTGCATTGGTTTCTGCGCCATCTGCATTGATGAGTCACTTGGCACCGTCCTCAGCGTTGATGCATCTGTTGGCGCTATCTTCGGCACCATTGAGGTTGTTGGCGCCATCCTTGGTGCCGTGTGGCTTGTCGGCGCCGTCCTCAGCACCGGGGGCTCTATCAGCACTGTGCACTGTGCTGGGTCAGGCACTGCCATGCTCTTCCTCAGCGCCGAGACTTGGTGTGACATCTTCCAGTCTCCAGGGCTCCTCGACTCTGAACCCCTTTCCCTCCTATTTTCCTTCTGATTTTCACTCCTTTCCTGTCCATACAGTTCCTCCTGGGCTGTCAGGAGATGATATTGAGCCTGACCCAGACCTTAGGCTGGGTGATGATGTGGATGGAGCAGGATCTAATCCTGCTGCAGAGCCTGTGGTCGAGGACCTGTCATTTAAGTCTCTGCTGCAAAATTTTAATTCCAGTCTTTCTCTCCAGACTATGGATATCGATCCTGGGAAGCTTTTAAGACTCCAGTACCTTCATGTTCCAGACATCCCTATGGATTTAACTCCTCTGGTACAACCCTCCTTTGAGACACTTTCTCAAATGGTGTGGAATAACCCTGCTTTCATTCCTTCTGTGGCTAGGTCCATAGATAGGAAGTATGCTGCTCCCAAGGATCGACCCATTTTGGCCTCTCAAGCCTTCGCGGACCCTGTTGTAGTCTTGGCAGAGAATGATAAGGTCGTCCTTCCTCAGACTACTACAGCTCGACCTATAAACAAAGAATCTCGTAAGATAGACACTTTAGGTAAGAGACTCTTTGCTGCATCCACCCTGGGTATGCATATTGCCAGCTACCAGGGCTATTTCTCTCAATATGAGTATATTCTTTGGCATTCACTCAAACAAATGGTTCAAGCTCTACCAGAGATGGATGCTAATTCAGAGCTTCTTCAAACCATAACCAGGGGTATCGAGTCCAACAACCAACAGGTCAAAGCAGCTATGGACGCTTTCAATACTGCCTCCCTAGCGCTGGCGGCGGGCATTTGTACCCATCGTCATTCCTGGCTGTGCACTTCAGGCTTCACGAATGATGCTCAGCAACAGGTCATGGCGTTGCCTTTTGATGGTGTGTATCTCTTCGGTCCTCAAGTAGAACAAGCTCTAGAGGCCACACAAAAGACCAGATTGGCCATTAAATTGGCTCGACCTGCTCCGGTCCCTTCTCGGGGGGGGGGTGTTAATAAGTGCCAGTTTCACAACCATCAGTCCTTTCAAGGCAAAGGAAGAGGGGGTTTTAATAAAAGCCAAGCCCCTCAGCCTCAAAAGAAAACACAACAGAAAGCACGAGGGTCCAAAGCGCCCAGTGCCGCCTTCTGAGTTTCAAGCCCTACCTCAGCTGCCCAAGAGGGACTCCTTCTTAGTGGTGGGAGGTCGTCTGACTCAACTGTACAACCAGTAGAAGTCTATAATTTCGGACAAATGGGTCCTGTGGATAATCCGAAAGGGATATTCCCTCAATCTTTCAGAGAACCCTCCGGATTGTCCCTCCAAATGGCAGACAAAACTGTCAGCTCTTCAGTCAGAACTGCTCACCTCTGAGATACAAGGCCTTCTGAACAACAGGGCAGTCGAAGTAGTTCTGCTGGATCAACGGAACACAGGGTTCTACTCCCATTACTTTCTAGTTCCAAAGAAAAATGGGGGCATGCGCCTCATTTTGGACCTCAGAAAATTGAACAAATTTCTTCCCAAAGAAAAATTTAAAATGATATCACTAGGAACCCTGTTACTTTTGCTTCATCAACACGACTAGTTAGCCACCCTGGACATGCAGGATGCTTACCAGCATATTCCTATTCGCTCAAAGCATCACAAATACCTAAGGTTTGTAGCTTTGGGTCAACATTATCAGTTCAGAGTCCTGCCCTTTGGGCTATCCTCGGTGCCACGAGTTTTACAAAGTGTTGTGCAATTCTCGCAGCGCACCTCAGAAAGATCAGAATACAAGTGTTCCCATATCTGGACGACTGGCTTCTAGCAAACCTTTCCAGGCAAGGAACTATTGATGCTGTAGCCACAGCCTCAGAATTCCTCCCGTCCGTGGGAGTCCTGCTAAATCTCAAGAAATCGCAGTTGCAGCCCTCCCAGAAGCTCCTTTTCATAGGAACTCTTTTGGACACCTCCTGTGTGAAAGCTTTTCTACTAGAGAACAGAAGGAGCGATATCCTACAGATGGCCCGATACATCAGAGAGAACAGCTCGGTTCGAGCTATCTCGATGCAACGGATGCTGGGTCTCATGGCATCCTCAGTGTTCACTGTACCCCTAGCACACCTCCACATGAGAACTTCTCAATGGATGCTCAGTACTCAGGTCTCCGATCACTCACCCTCAGTCCTTTTTCATCAAGGTGACAGAACCTCTGAAGAGGTCACTCTAGCCTGAAAGTGAAAATTACTTAAAGAGGACAATCTTCTGGAAGGGTATCCCTTTGCTCCCCTGGATCATCAGATTTCCATTACCACGGACACATCCCTGATTGGGTGGGGAATTCACTGTCAGAATCTCCACACTCAAGGTACGTGGACTCAGGACGTGTCCCAGCTTCACATAAATGTCTTACAAATAAGAACCGTCCTTTATGCAGGCTTTGAAGGACATTCTCTGTCACAAGAACATTCTCCTTCAAACAGTCAACAAAGCAGTGATGTATTACATCAACAAGCAGGGTGGTGCTCATTCTTACTATTTATGCAGGGAAGCGATGAGAGTGTGGGAATGGTGCTTGGAGCACAAGGCTCTAATTCAAGCGGTCTACCTGCCAGGAGTGCAGAACGAACTGGCAGACTGTCTCAGCAGAACAGAGACAGATCCTCACGAATGGTTTCTCGACTCAACCGTAGTTCAGTCACTATTCGCAGAGTGAGGAACTCTAGACCTGGACCTTTTTGCATCCCCACTCAACACAAAACTGCCTCTCGTCTGCTCCAGAAATCCAGGGCCTGGCATTTTCTGTCACGATGTGTTCAGGCTGCAGTGGACAAAGCGTTTTCTCTATGCCTTTCCGCCTCTTTCTCTAATTCAGAGGGTACTTCTCAAGTTCGAGTCCCAGGGGGACAAAATGATCCTCGTTGCTCCCTTCTGGCCTCGACAAATATGGTTTCCATTACTCAACAGTATGTCGGAAACCCCTCCGAAAGCACTTCCCTTTCAGATGAACCTTCTGACTCCGGGGCCTGTGGTCTATCCCAATCTGAGATCGCTTCACCTTCATGCTTGGCTCCTGAAGAGATAGAGGTGAACAAGTTCAGTGTCTCTCGCAGAGGTTCAGATATTCTTCTGGCTGCACGCAAGCCAGCCACTAGAAAAACTTACACAGCCAAATGGAAGCGTTTTTCTCTCTGGTGTGCAAAATCTTCTTTGAATCCTTTTTCCTGCCCACCCAATAAAGTTCTAGAGTACCTTTTAGACCTCTCAAATTCAGGTCTGCAGTACTCTACAATCAAAGTTCACCTTTGTGCCATTTCAGCTTATCATGAGCCAGTACTTCCCTTGTCACTGGCTCAGTTACCTGTGGTTAAGAGGTTTCTTAAGGGAATTCTGCTTACCAGATCACCTATCAGGAGTCCAGTCGCAGCCTGGGACATTAATCGTGTGCTAGACATGCTCACTCGAAAGTCTTTAGAGCCTCTAGCTACCTGTGAGCTGAAATTTCTCACTTGGAAAATGGCCTTCCTGGTGGCCATTACCTCGGCCTGTAGGGTCTCTGAGATACATGCTTTGGTCACAGACCCTCCGTATACTGTGTTTCATAAAGACAAAGTAGTTCTTAGGACCCATCCTAAGTTTCTCATTAAAGGTTGTTTCAAAATTCCATCTAAACCAACCTTTGGTCCTTCCTACTTACTTTGTGAACTTCCAAAAAAAAGGAGAGCGTTCCCTTCATTCTTTGGACGTCAGAAGACCTCTGCGTTTCTGTTTAGATAGAACAAAAGAAATTCGCAAAGCTCAACAACTGTTTGTTTCCTTCAGCGAGACCTGGCTGGGACAACCTGTCTCTGTCAGATGCATTTCAGCATGGCTGGTGGCATGCCTTCGCCACTGTTATTCCATGGCGCAGGTTAAGGTGGAGGGCAGAGTGTACGCTCACTTTACTTGAGCGGTTGCGGCATCCCTAGTGGAAATCCGCAGTATGCCCATTGCAGATATTTGCAATGTGGCTACCTGGAGCTCAGTGCAAACTGTTGTCATGCACTGTGCCCTGGATGTCCGTGCCAGGCCACATATTCTCTGCAGAGCCATTCTTAATAGACTTCTGTCCTAAATTTGTGAGCTGTTGGTCTCTCCTGCCTCCCTCTCGGGATTATTAGCTCGGTACTCTTCCATTGGTGAATGAGTGGTGGAACTTTATGTCCAGAGATATGGATGCGTACCTACCGTAATTCTTGATCTTCTTGGCAAGTCTCCACCATCACATATCTCCGCCCACCACCCCCGAGTTCACCTCT
Source organism: Neoceratodus forsteri (assembly GCA_016271365.2). Lineage (NCBI taxonomy): Eukaryota > Metazoa > Chordata > Ceratodontiformes > Ceratodontidae > Neoceratodus > Neoceratodus forsteri. The sequence goes on along the minus strand of CM028131.1, from coordinate 1,628,451,795 downwards.
GTTGTTGGTCTTCACTCCCTCAATCTTAAGTCTGTGAAGACTTCTTTCTTGATCCTTCTTATACAGGTCTTCCGGACTGTCTTATGTCCAGTTTTTGTTAGGCTATCCTTCTAGGTTAGTTACGCTGCACCTCCTCGGAAAAAAAGGGTTCTGAGGCCGAGCTGAGGCTCGCGGCTCCATCTCTGGCACTGACCCTCCTGCAAGAAAGTTTGCTCTCGCTGGGTCCTAGCGCCTCCGGCGTAGATCCCATCAGTATGAATGAGTGGTGGAGACTTCGTCCAAGAAGATCAAGAATTACAGTAGGCACGTAATTTCCATTTCTTTCCTGCTGTCGACTTACTCACACAGATCTCCGCGAAAGCTCTTGCAGTTTCATGCCTTTTTTCACCTACGGCTTTTTCTTTATATTTACCTTAAAATCTCTTTTTTAAAAGAGATTCCTTTATTTTTGTCATGTCAAAAGTTAATCCTCTGACTTTGCCTCCAGAGATGAACACTGTCTCTGTGTCTGCTGTCTTGGGCCTGACCATGAAGTCTCCGACTGTGAGCTGTGCCAGAGGTTTGATCAAACAACCGTCAGGTGATGCAAAAATGCTTTTAAAAATTTCCTAATGGAGCAACAGGAAGCCTGGTCTGGGCAGCGGTTCTCCGGGGTCCCAGCCTTTCAGTCGCTGGCAGAGTCTTCGAGTTCCAAGACCTCTAAGTCCCAAGACAAGTCCTTGGGGAAAAGTCACAAAAAGGACCGAGACCACTACCCTCGATGGTGGTCTCACTCCCCTACAGCCTCGTGTCCCTCATCCAGGGATTCTTTGTCAGCTGCAGCCGCACCATCACATAGGTCCCCTGTCAAGGTCTCTGTGCCCAACAGACCTATACTGACAGTGCCTCCGCCCAATATCCAGGGTGGCCTGCTGCTGACTGCTAGGTCGTCGGCCTCTCCGTCGTTGACGATGGGCTCATCAATGGTTCTCCCAATGAGGCCTCATCCTAGTCCAGGCCCTTGGGCTATAGGTTCTTTGGCTCCTCAGGGCCACTCTGACAGGTCGCCGTTCTCTGTGCCGTTGGACCCCCCCCCCCCCGTCTACGCAGTCTTCGACAGTCATCGACCTTAATGAGATTTTGACTAAATTCACCTTGGTGATTGTTCACCAGCTTGGCACCTTTAGGCATTCATCAACAGCGCTGTTGATGGCTGCTTTGTCATCAACTCCTCCTAGACAGCCACAGGCCATTGTCGTTGCCTCACACATTGGACCTGGACCTCGAACAGGTCGACGTCGAGGAGGAGTACTATCCTGATCTCATTCTTTCTGATGAGGAAGAGGAGGAAGAAGGCCACCTTTCTTCTGACAGGTCCACTCCTTCTTCCATTAGTGAGAACTCTGTCAAGCACACCCCTAGGTCACTTCCAGAGGACCCCACCTTTTTCAATATTATGGAAGCAGCTGTCCTTAGCTATGGGGTTCTACACTGAGGAGGAGGATGTCACCAGAAAGGATTTAGTGGACTTCATGGAGATCCCGGAGTCTCCTCCTAAGATTGTTCCTCCTATTTTACCTGCTTTGAGGAATGCTACTACTGCAGCCTGGCACAGGCCTGACATGGTGCCAGCAATGCTCCGTAGGGCAGACACACTTTATCATGCTCTGCAGGGTTTTCCATTATGCTGCCCAGCCTGAAACCAATTAGGTGGTTATAAAGGCAGCTCATGACAGGTCTAAGGCACCTGAGCACCTTGGCTCCCTCCCCCCCCTGACAAGAAGTCATGCAGGATTGACCTTTGGGGTGAGATGGTTTATGCCTCCTCCACCCTTGGGCTGAGGATTGCCAGTTACCTGTCCCATATGGTAAAGTACCAAAATACCAACTGGAAGAAGGGCAAAGTCACTGCTCAAGCCCTCCCAGAAGGTATGCAAAAGCAGGAGATTCTCAAATGCTTGCAGGCCACTGAGGACATTAGCAAGCACCTCCTGCAGGCCCTCTATGATATTTCGGAATCTTTTGCCAGGGCTGCTGCCACCGGCATCTGCTACGTAGCACTCCTGGCTGAGGGTCTCTAGCTTTGCTGCTGATGTTCAGCAGAAGGTGCATAATGCCCCCTTTAATGGCTCTAAGCTTTTTGGCCCATATGTCCAGGACATCATTAATGACCTGCAGGCATTTGGCAGTTCTCTGAAATCTGTTCACTCACTCTGCCATATACAACCTATGAGCAAACAGTGTCCTCCCTTTCGTGAGGCATCCAGTAGGCCAGGAGCAGCCTCTTGGCCTCAAGGCAGATGCAGAGCCTCCACCACCTTGCCCTCTCCCTCCACTGCTGGAACCGTGACCAAGCACCCCAGAGGTGACAGAGCAGCCCCAGCAGTAGCATCTGCTGCCGCTTGTCTCCTTGCCAGACCCCGCCTCTTTCGGTCCCCAACCAAGAGGTGTTGGTTGGAGGTCGGTTCTCCCTCCATCTCAGTCAGTGGAGAACCATTACAGTGGATATCTGAATTCTGCAAATAATAGAAGGGGATCACACTCTGGAGCTCACAGAGCAACCACCAGAAACTCCCCCTCTGCTCTCCAACTACCCCTTGGCCCATCTGTCGGTTCTCTGGGAGGAGGTACAGTCCTTTCCGTGCAAACAGGCCATGAGCCAGTGTCCAGGCCCCAGAGGAACAAGGTTTTATTCCAGGTTTTTCCTGGTCCCCAAAAACACCAGAGATCTGAGGCCCATCTTAGACGTAAAGGACCTCAGTCTGTATGTCTAATACAAAAACTTTTGAATGGTAATTTTGCCAGGTCTGATGTCCCTTCTCAAGCAAGGCAACTGACTGTGTTCTCTAGACATGCAGGATGCTTACCTACACGTCTCGGTATTTCCTCCTTGCAGGAAATTCCTCCAGGTTCTTTTTCAGGGTGAGCATTACCAGTTCAAGGTGCTTCCCTTTGACTTGTCCTTGATGCTGCAGGTCTTTACCAAGTGCTTAGCACCAGTGGCTGCGGCCCTCAGAAGGGAGGGAATGCACGTTTTCCCATACCTGGACAATTGGTTGCTAAAGGCCCCTTCAGAGAATTGTTTCTGGGGACCTTAGAGAGAACTCTTCAATTGTTTTTCTCCCTGGGCATCACCGTCAGTCTGCCCATGTCAGTCATGGTTCTGGCCCAAAGGCTGCAATAAATAGGGGCAATTCTAGATTCGGCACAGGGGAAGGCCTTTCTGCCTCAAGCCATGGTGGAGCGCCTTCTTGCTCAGTCTGAGGAGTTGGCCCAGAGCTGTTACATCCCTGCCAGGGTGTACCTGAGACTGCTGGGTCTGATGGTGGCTGCCATACCCACCATTCCACTGGCCAGGCTCCATGGTGGCTATTCTCCAATGTGCGCAGGCCGTGGAATGGATGCGCAGGCCGTGGAATGGTTGCGCCAATCACAGTGCACAGCTGACCGGGCGGTATGCACCAACGGCACACAACAGTGCACTGCATAGGTGCAGAAGGGCCTATGCACACCCACCACCATGCACATGTGGAGGGGTGTGGCTGCATAGCGGAGGCCATGGTGTCACACTATGCACATGCTTCACCACCGGTATGTTGCCAGCATGCGTGCGTAGGTGACCGCAGCTGGACACCCCAATGGGGGAGATGTAAACAGGTGCACGTGTGGGCAATGACAGACAGCACCACTGCATGCTCCGCCATGGGCCACACCGACAGGGCACAGAGGCCATGGGATGTCACCTCCAACCCCACCCCATGTGATGGCCCACGGTCACAGAGAGGGCCAGAACTGGCAGGTGCTGGCACTGTGTGTGTGGCAAGATGTGGACATGGCTGGCCCCCCGATGGTCTGAGAAGTGGACCTGGGTCGCAAGGGCCCCCCTCTCCCCGGGACAATGGCTCCCGCAATGTGCTGGGCTCCACAGCATAGCACTGCAGTGGGCAGCCCACCAGGAAGTTTACGCCATGCATTAGGACGTGTGTAGAGGGACCATACCACCGTGTGGCAGATACATGCGCAGCACCACAATGCACCGCTGAGTGGCGGGACACCCCTGAACCCATAGGTGCCTAGCGGCATCCGGACCTCTGACAGGTACACGACCACAGCCGTCTGATACAGCAGTGGACACCCAGCAGTTGTACATGTACAAACCAGCCAAGCCCCCGAGACCCCATTCAAGGCATGCCTGTCTCCCCCCCCCCCCCCAAGCAGGCAGCACACACACCAGGCAGACAGTGAGACATGGACTCAGGGGCACAATATAAAACCACTTTAGTGCAACAAGCAAGCACATGACACAGGTACACATGTAACAGGCCCCCAACCCCTCATCACGACATGGCCACTGCCAGGCCCATATGCCCACTGTCACTAGTAGGCCTCCACGTCCTCCTCTGAATCATCGGACGACCACTCAGATGTTGTATTTGTGTAATCCTGCACCTCCAGGAGCATCCTCCGCAACATGCCATGTTACCCCTGCCAGGAGAGAACACACACAAAGAGCCTCTCAGTCCCCTGCAGGTGTCCTGAGGCAGCAACCCACACACACCCCAATGGAAAGCAGCTTACCTTTGATGGCTCCACGACCCTCCAGAACCATCCCCAGTCATCTTTGTAGTATATGCCACTGTTCCTGACACACAGGGTGATGTACCCAGACAGATGCTGTGGCCAGTACCTCCACTTCGCAACCACCTGGCCAGTGACGCCATCCCCCAGGTCACACAGCTTCACAGGAAACACCTCTGGGTGCTCGGTCTCACCCTGCAACAAAGCACAGCACAGGGATACAGTTAGCACATGCGCATGGTAGTGCCAAACCCTGTGCACGCCGCACACAGTGGGATACTCACCTCTGGGGGCTCAGTGACCCTCCATATCTTGCCGCCCTTAAGGTGGTTCTAGTAATAGCATGAGGCAACACACCACTGCTTCTGTGGGTAGGCCACAAGCCTACCTACATGCACACCACAGCCCTCTGCACCTGCAGCCAATGCCATGATCAAGATCAAAATGATGACAGCACACCATGCCCAACCCCAGGACACACCCATACTGGGTGCGGTATGAGGGGGCTGGATGCACACCCTGTGGTGCCCACATAGGGTCGGTGTACAAAGGGTATGCCACAACCATGGCTCGGACAACATGACCGCAGGCTCATCTGTGGAGGTGCACAGCCTGCCAGAGAGCTGCAGACATGTGCCCCAGGATGCCACTGAACGTTGCCCGCTGGACACCAGCGTTGCGGAGCACCATGTCCTGCAGGCATGGAACAGGCCCAGGACATACCGCCTGCACCTCCTGGCTGTGGACCTGAGGGAGGTGCAGTGCATGGACTGCTTCTGGGTGGACCATGGAACGGTGGCACACCTCTGTGCCATGGTCCGGGAGAGGGTACAGCCACAGACAAGGTTGTCCTGTGCCATGTCCATGGAGACAAAGGTCCTGTGCGCCCTGTCCCATTATGCCACTGTATTGCTCCAGCAGGTGTGAGGGGATGTGACAGAGGTCAGACAGTCCTCTGTGTCCCAGGCCGTACACCAGGTCACTGATGCACTGCTGCAGGTGGTGGGTGCCCTCATACAGTTTCCTGCTATGCTGCAGGATCAGCAAGACACGAAGGAGGCATTCTACGCCATGCACAGCATACCAAACACGCTGAGCATCGTGGGTGGCATGCATGTGCTAATCATAGCCCCGTCTGTGGATGAGGCCGCATACCGCAATCAGACGGGCTTCCATAGCCTCCACTGGCAAGTGGTGTGTGATGCCTACAGCTGCATCATTGATGTGTGCGCGCTTTACCCAGGTTCCTGCCACAACACGTGTGTGTTTGACCACTCCGAACTGGGGGAAAGGCTGAAAGTGGATGCTGGTGGGGACATCTGGCTACTGGGTGAGTGGCACCCTGATGTTGTCTATGGGCAACCGTGGCCGTGGCTGTGTATGTGTGTGACTGCATGCCAGTGGCTGCTCCCATGGCTGTGGCACTGACACTAATATGTGTGTCCTCCCCTCAGGTGACAGTGGATATCCACCTAGGCATTACCTGATGACACCATACCTCACACCTCAGGAGCCGGCAGAGGTGACATTCAGTGACACGCATCTGAGGACACAGGGCTGCATGGAGTGCACCATTGGCGTACTGAAGATATGGTTTCAGTGTCTGGACCACACGGGTGGCATGAGGATGCATGCACTGGGATGGCCTGCAGAGTGTTCACCATGTGTGCCATGCTACATAACATCTGTGTCCGCCATAGGGTACTGGTCCCAACCCTTCCCCCATGCAACATGCCACCCCTGACGCTCTACCGGCACTGGACCAGGACCGGGAGACACCAAGTGCCTGTGCTGTCCTCCACATTGTGGTGCATGGTACCTTCGGATGAACGCTGTGGGTACCAGGGCCACTGTGATGATCCCATGGACTGAGTGCCCCTGCCTGTGTTGGGGAATGTCACACTTACTGTGGTTCACGTGTCCTGTGGCCAGGCACCTGACGCAATATGCCATGCACCATTGACAATGGTGAGAGTGCAGTGGACGCCGCCTATGGGCCGTGGATGTGTTCAGTGTGTGTGCCTGCGCTGTGCCTGCCACCCATCTGGCCACAGTAGGTCTTGCGCCACTGTGCCAGTAACTGCTGCTAGCTGCCACACCTTCCATTTGTGTGTGGTGGTCCGCAACGTGGCAATGGGGACACCTGTGGTACCACCGCCCTGGTGTGACGTCTCCATGCCATGGAACCAAGTGTTGCTCGTGTCTCTGTGGGTCCGCCTACATGTGGAGGGCATTGTGGGTCGTTGCGAGGGTTGACAGGCCTGTCTGGGCCACGTTCCTGCTGGTCTGGTGGCGGGGGATGTAGGGGCTGGATGGCTGCAAGAGGTGCCCATGTCCCCTTAACTACATGGGCATGGGATGCAGGTGTTCTGCAGGCAGGGAGTACGGTGGCTGCTGTACGTGGCCAAGGCAGTAAGGCGTCCTTGCCCACCCTGATAGTAGCGGCCGTGCATGTCTGTGTGGCACATGTGACGTACCGGGGATGGGGCATGTTTGTGCACTGTGCACTGCCAGCAGTCTTTCTGTGACCCTGTCCAGCACATCCCTGATATGGTTGATGCCTCATGCCATGCCCTCGACCACACGGGTGAGCCCCCATATGGCATCCTTCTGTTCTCTCTGTGCTGCAAGCCTAGCCTCCTCCAACCACTGCAGCTTAGGATAGTGCATGTGCAATATGTCTGTGCCTGTCGCCCGCCACTCACTCCACTGCCCGTCCCTGCGCTGTCCACCCATGGGTCCATGTGGTGGCATGGCGGTGTTCGCACGGGCCTCACTGCTGGGGCACACGGTGGGCTGGTGCGGTGACATTGGGAGCATGTTGTCGCTTGGGGTGACCACCGTGGCACGATGGGGTGTGGGGCGCATGCTGGTGTCAGGGCCCACGGCGGCTGGATGGATTGCACCGCTGGGCGGTGTTGTCTGCAGGCTGTGCTCATTGTCTGTGTCTATGCCCAGCTGCATGCCGTCCATCTCGTTGGGGCCGTGCGTGTGATTCGGATCGCCCTCAAGCCATGCCTCCTCCTCCTGTGCATTCGCTGATCGGGTACCTGTGGGGGTGCACAAGACAACAGGTCAGCATCATGTTGGCAGCCTTGGGCTGCATGTGTGGGGCATCGTTCTGTCGGGGCGTGGCATACCTACGTTCGTGGTCAGTTGGCCGCTCCATACCCCATGTGCCACTGCATGCCTCACCGCTGTACCTCCCCGAGGGACCTGTGGAGGTGAGAAACGCCTGTCAGCCCTCTGTGCATGCTGGCATGCCCACGCCCCTGTCCATTACTGCCTGCATCATGCCTACCTCCTGATGCATCACACCTGTCCAGCATATCCTACCAGGTGACCTCGGCTATGGTCCGTGGCACGATCTTCTCAAGGGTTGACAGTCTGGTGCCAGGGGATGGCGCCCCCCCCCCCCGTTCCTGTCTGGGCTCTGTGTGCAGTGGCAAGATTGTGTTTTATGGTGGAGCGGAGGTCCCTCCATTTATGGTTGATTGAGGTAAGTGTCCATGCCTCCAGTCCCGCAGCATCGACGGCAGCCTGGATGTCCAGCCATAGCCGCTGCTTGGCCTCTGCGGGTGCCGTCAGCGACTTATCCCCATACAAGATGACATAGTTTGTCTGGATGTCCACCACAAGGGCTGTCACGTAGGCAGTGGTGAGGTTGCTTGCCCTGCCTTTCTTGCTTGCACCTGTCTGCTCCATGCTGCCTCTGCCCGTCAGGTCCTCTGCTCCCGGCCACCAGCTGGTACCTTCCCTTGCTGTGGACGGACCGCTGCTGTTAGCCTGGGACACCTGCGATGCCATTGCGCCACCACTTCTGCATTTGTGCATATGCGCATCCTCTGTGCATGCCCATATTTGGTGGTATCAAGGAGTGTGTCAGGGAACACACATTGTAACGCCAGCTCTCAGCGAGCCTATACACATCTTTCAAGCCGCCACTATGCATGCCCTGGCGCGTGCCTCGCCCGCTTGCCAGAAATGCTGGCCCTGTTATAAAGCAGCAACTGCGGTTGTTAATTTAAATGACCTGCCCGCGCCCGCGCGCCAGAAATACCGATGTTAAGAATGGTGCCAAACAATTTCTACAAGTGACAAAAAACGGAATTAGTAAGGTAGTGGAGCAGAAAAGCACAAACAGAGGGGGTAGTGTGGAAGGAAAGTAGGAAAAGAAGTGAGTCTCTGTGAGGGAAAGAAAGGGGGAGTGTTGCAAGAATACATGTGTGAGGAGAAGAAGAGTCAGGGGGAAGAGGAGTCGACTGAAATGATCATCCTGTTTTGGGGGGGGGGGGAGGTGAAAAGAGAAGGCTGCATGCCCAGAAGAGTTTGGAGAAATAGAAGGAGAAACTGAGAAGGAGGAGAAGAAGATAGCTGAATTGAGTAAGTAGGGTGAATGGAGAGGGAGAAAAGGGAAGAAGCAGTAACAAGGCAGGGAGAGTTGAACCAAAACTTGGTATGAAAGGAGTAGCGTGGAAAGATGTCAGAAAAGTGGATGTGAAGTGCCATGACCGGGCGATACTGGTGTATTGAGGTATGATTTTAAGTATAAACGAAGCACAACAAGAAGGCAAGCTGTGATTAGTCGGCCGGGCAGATTTATATTCAAAATAACAACGGGACCACTGTGAGTGCGGCAGTGCTGGAAAAAAAATGTTTCTGGAGCGTAGCCAGGAAGCAGGGTTTGGGGGGGAGAGCTCTCAACCATGTCCGTTGTTTTTGCACGCATTATAGTTCGTACGGGAGATACCGAGACAACACAGCAGGCTGCCAATTTAAAGACTGGGGAAGTAAGTGTGGCAGTCAAACTCTATTTAGTAGTGGTGGACTTCAACCTTAGAAGGCAGACAGGAGTGAACTGAGCAGCACGACACAGCACCGGAACAGTTATTACAGCTGGGTTAAATAATGCTCTCGAGTACGAGTAGACTCCCTCTCCTCTAACTGACATTGGACAGCTACGTTTCTCATCCTCACCCATTGGCAGTGTAAGCTGAGTGGGAAAATTTTTTTTTTTTACACCGTGTGGTAGTGGTTGATGACAACTCAGCATTCTGAAAAAAGAATTTAGAGAAATGCAGGAACTTTAAAAAAATATATACTCTAGTGATGAGGCTATGCTGGTATGTTATTTAAAGATTAATGAAGGGCTCTCAGAATGCTTACAACCACTCAGAATGCAGCATTTCTGAGACCCTTTTAATAATTTTAGTTGCTACTACTTCTGCACAAAGAATTTCAGAGCTTCAGGCCATCTGGTGTGAGAAGCCTAATTTGATTTTTCACAAAGACAGGGTGTCATTGCGCACAAATCCTAAGTTTCTTCCTAAGGTGGTGTCTGAGTTCATGCTGGACCAATCTATCCACCTTCCTGTTTATTTTCCAGAGCACACCAATCCAGGGGAAGCACTGCTCCATATGTTGAATGTGTGCAGAACTTTGAATTACTACCTGCCAAGGAACCAAGGAATGTAGAAAGTCAAAGCATTTGTTTGTTTCTTTCATCCCAGGTAGAGAGAGCATTCAGGTTTCTAAACAATGTTTGCCCAAATGGTTGGCTAACTGCATTGAGTTCTGCTACAATAAGTACGACAAAGAATTGTCTGGAGCTGTCAAAGCTCATTCCGCAAGAGGCATGGCTACCTCTGTGGCTTGTTTCCAAGGGGTCTCAGCTGCTGACATTTGTGTGGCTGCCACCTGGAGTACCATCCACACTTTTACCAAGCACTACAGCCTGGACATTGCCTTGAGAGCCCGTGCAGGATTTGGCAGGGCTGTGTTGCAAGGCCTCATGTCTTAAACTTAAAGTTGGCCTTCCTCCTAGACTGTTTGTTTGCACCTGTAACTGCTTGAGACTCATTCCTACGGTGAGACCCGATGACTGAGATACCCCGGAATTAGACAGAACAGTTACATAAGAGCGTACCGTAATAGTAGATCTTTGAGTGGATCTCAGTCATCAGGTCTGCCTTCCCTCCCACCATCCCCCTTTTGGGGGGCTCTTTACTGGAACTGGCTATCTGGTGTATCCAGCCTTTCTCATTGGCCTGGGCACCTCTCTCTCTCTCCTCAGTCCCCAATGGCTAGAGCTGTGCTCCCTTTGTCTCCGGGGGAAAGAACTGAGGAGGGAGCAGGGCTGCTCACACCTTTATAGGGTTGGTGACATCATCACTTGATGTCGGCGTGGGCAGCTCCAGTTATACTGCTGAAAATCTTCCATGTAGATCCTGCTTCATCGGTGGTGAAGTTCCTATGGTGAGACCTGATGACTGAGATCCCCTCCAAGATCTACTGTTGTGGTAAGTTCTTATGTAACTGTTCTTGGTTGTTTCCCCATGGCTTTATACTACATGGTGGGGCTCTGGGGGAAGGACATCCTCCCCTGAAAGGCTGCAGGATCCAGGGTTTGGAGTGGCAGGCTCTGTGGCATGGGGCCCGAGTGTGCACGCAGCTCATTTAGATGGAAGCTGTTGAGTTTTCTTTCTTGGGCTTTTCCTTTCTCTCCCTTCATCCACTGGAGAGTACCAGCAGCCCAGTGTTGACCTCAGATACTGCAACAAATTCCCGGGGGGGGGCACAGAAGTCACTGCAATACCAAAATGTGTCTTTCCTGAGCTGGGAAGCACTGCCATCAGCAGCACCAGCACCAGCACTTGCCGCATGACCCGAATCAGTTCACTCTTCACCATGAGTCACCGGCATTGTTTTTAGAGAATGCACATTATACAGAATGCAGTTCATAGCATACAGTTTATACAGAATGCAGTTTACTCTCAAGGTGATTATGGAGTATTTGACTATATTTCTTCAGCAAGGTATAGGGAGAGGAACGTGGTTGTTCTGTGTGGGACTTGCGTTTTGACTGTAAAGCACTTTGAGATGCCTGCATGTAATGCTCTACAGAAACAGAAATTGCTTGGTATGGTAATGTAGGGTTCTCTCTCTCTCTTGGGTAAGTCTGAGGTAGGTGCTAGCCTTTGCTACATCTATGGGCAATATTATGGTTCCTACAGATGGTCACCAGCTTGATGTTCAGTGCTGAATGATGTACCGATACAGTGTCAGAGGACCATGTAGACACGATTCCATGTAGCAAGGATTGTACTCACTGATGGCCTGCCGTCAGCTTCTTGAAAGTGCAGGAGTTGCAGTGTGTGTCACATGTCCTTTCAATGCCTCCTGAAGCCCTGCTGTTAGAGAAAGGGCAGTTTGTGCTTTGTGTTGCTCTAATGCATTTGCAGTTCTTGGATCTATTCACTTTTTATTTTGTTTCCTCCTCTTCCTTGAACTCACCAGCGTCTGGTCTCCATGAATATGCCTTTAAACAGTGATGGGACAGTCATGTTTAATGCCACGCTCTTTGCTCTGGTGCGAACAGCGCTCAGAATAAAAACAGAAGGTAATGTGCAAAAAACTAAATTGAATATTTATTTTTAAATTGTATTTTCCTACTCAGTTTCATTCACCCATGTTTCCTTTTCCCACACCAACATTCCTGTTGCTCCCTCGCCTAACATTCCTGTTGCTCCCTCCCATGTCATTCATGTTGTTGTTTGCACAATGTGAGGTTTAGTCATCACTCAGTAACACATGCTCATCAGATACAGAGGCGTCCTCAGTGCACTAATACACAAACCTTACTGATGGTGCTAGTGGTTCAAGCCCAGGGGCATAAGATATGAGGGGCAGTCCACTAACCCCTAAACCTTACTGATGGTGCTGAAGGTTCAGACCCTAGGGCATAAGATATGGGGAGTTAGTATACTAACCCCCAAACCTTTCTTATGGTACTGGGACTCAAATTGGGGGTGGGGGGAAGTACACAAACACAGACATTTCTGACGTTGCTGGGGTTCAAACTGGGGGTGGGTCAGTACACTAATACACAAACCTTTCTGATGGTGTTGGTGGTTCAAACACAGGGGCAAAAGACATGGGGGGTGTCAGTATACTAACCCCCAAACCTTTCGTATGCTGCTGGGGCTCAAACTGCGGAGGGGGTCAGTACACTAATACACAAGTGTAACCCCCCTACAAATGGGGGTCACTAAAAAGCCTTCTTTGGGTGAGCCTAAATGCTCTCCACCAGGCTGGTGTCCTGTATTTCAGCTGATTTAAAAAATAATTGAGTGAGAGTGCCTAATGCCTCCATGTACTGTCGCTTTAAGAGCTGCCAAACTGCGGTATAATTAATTTGAAATGGGGGTCTGTGTGTTTCCCTACTTGAGTCCCGCCTGGGCCACTGAGCAAATTGCTCCGTTTCTGCAGTCGCTACATGTGCAGAGGGAGCCTTGTTGAAAGATATAACTGTTTGCCAGAAATCATATAGAGTGACTGAGAAAATGTAGTTTGTCTAACCTGTCTTCCTTTCAGTACGAACTGTTTCAGTGTAGCTCTTTCATTTTGGTTCTGAATAGCTGACTTGGACCAACCAGGATGATAGGGAGACCCTAAAATGGAGCCTGTGGACTAACCGGAACTTGGACTCTCAAGTTTGAGCCAGCCACAAGGGGATTGTATGGGCAGTGACTCTGGGAAATGTAGTTTTAACCTCGGCGCCTTTTTCCACCAACAGAGGGAGTCTTATTGTGAGTGACAGCCGAACCAGCCAACAGAATGGTGTAGAGCAATAGTTCTCAGACTTTGTCACAGTAAGCCTCCCCAAATCCATGGAAAAGATTTTGAGCCTCCCCCCAAATCTGAAAAAATCTTGGGCCTCCCCAAAGAAAAATAACATACTGTACTTTGCGCAATACACCATGAATAAATTGAAATCCTTCTGAGTACTTGGCTGGCATTCAGTTCTTTGTCTTATACTGATGTGGAACCTTTGAAAAAGAGCTCCTGTGCCCAAAGGTGTCATCTGAATAACAAATAAATGCAACAATAAATATTATTATTCAGCTTATTGTAACCCCCACCCCCACCCCCACCCCAGGCCAGCCTACTTCCTCCGCTATTTTCATTCTTGAACCATTGTTACCGCTTGTTGCAGTGCCTTCATGGGTCAGACTACTTTTTCTGGTTCCTCTCTATGAAATAACCTTCCTACTGTACTTACTTTGCCTCTCCCTCCATCCCTGCTCATAAGCAACTTCTCAGAGATTACTTTGCTCCTTCCTGCTATTGCTCTTAGCACTTCCATGCTGAACCCTTGTATTTGGGCTGTTCTGACACAGTCTCCAAATTGTTCAATTACCAGCACTCATTATTAGTTTATTGTTCATATTCATTTGCACTATTGTTCACTGTATATTTCTTGATAGTTTTGCAGTTACTGTACCTTTTCAAATGTATTCCTCCCTACCCTTCCTGAGTACACCTGAAATGAGCCTTGGCTCATTCACCTTCCCTTGTCACCTATTAGTAAATAAATACATAAAATTCACCTACTGTTATCCACTTTCAGTTTGCTTCATCTCTTCACATAAAATATATAAAACTCAACATTTAAATACAGTACTTTTTCAGACTTGCTTGAGCCTCCCCTGGAACAGGTTGGGGCCTCCCCAAGGAGGCTGGCCTCACCATTTGAGAACCACTGGTGTAGAGCTAAAGGAAATGCCCTGGCTCTGTGACTGGAAAGATTAGATCAGTTGTGACTGTGAAGAGAGAAGGAGCTCTGTGCTTCTGCAGTGTATAGTTTTGCGCGGGAAGCGCGTGTGTGCTTCTGCAGTGTATAGTTTCACGCGGGAAGTGCGTGTGAGACCCTGAGTTTCGGTCTGCAGCCTTTGTGAGTGCCAGTTTGGACTGAATCCGAGTTGTGAGGAGAAAAAAGCACTAGAAGTGTGGAAACCAGGCTCACCCAGTAGAAGACTGGAGAAATTGCTGAATCGCGCTCGGTCTGTCAGGAACTGAAGCTGCTGTGTGCGCTCCTGGGTATTTTGCAGTAATTGCGATCAGGATCAAGGAGCAGCCTGCTTGGTATAGTATGTTCTGTTTACATATGAATGTGCGCAGTGCCTGTGGGGAATCACTATTTCCAATCCCCAGTGCTATGTGCTGCGTGTTGAAGCTGGAAGCAAACTCCAGCTTGTCTCGGACTAAATCCGTTTGCTATCAACTGCAGTGGGGTTCAGTCACAAGGACTTTGTCTCCATGCCTTGTTGTTCTGGCAATCCAGAAGAACATCCACCATCCAGTTTTCAGCTTGGGTATTGTGAGTACAAGTCAGGGTATTCCCCTGCAACCTGTTTTCAATCACAAGTGTGTCATCTAATTCTGGTTGTTTCACTGCTTCATGGACTGAGCCATCCGGCTCCGGATACAATTGGATGTTGTGCATATATTTTCTTCTACATGGCCCTATCCATCTACACCTGCTGGCCAACCCCGGGCAATGGACCTGGCTAGCCCCCCCCCCCCGCCAACCTAGGTACCCAGAGTGTGACTTTTCCGACCCTGTATGTGTGCACAGTACTGTGATTTAATGCCACCAATTAACCTGATTCCCCCCTCCCGTGTTACTGTCCCCTAAATAAACCAGATCTGTTGTTGTTACACTATATACTGTCTGTGGTGTTGGTGCTTATGGAAACTATTGTATTTTGCTGTGCATGTTGTTTAACCTTATTTTACTGGGGGTCCTCAGAGACGTGCTGCAGAATCAGTCTCGAGTGTAAGTGGTACTTTATGAGTGAACAGTGTATATACGTGGGGTATTGGTGCTGTAACTCCTGCGTACTGAGTGAGCCACTAGAGGGAACCAAAGGGGGTCATGATGTCCCAGAGGGCTGTGATTAAACTAGTCTAACCACTACAATCCCTGACCTCTGGGTGGAGGCACCCACCATAGAACCTAGGCCCCTCAACCTGTCAGTAGTCAAGCAGGCAGGGGTAGTAGTCCTTGGGATAGCGCCACCTGGGGGTTGCACAAACATTTCTGATGGTGTTTGGGTTCACATGGAAGTTGGGGGGCAGTGCACTTATGCACATACCTTTCTGATGGTGCTGGGGTTCAAACTCAGAGGTATTACATGAGGGTATTAGTACAGTAAAACACAAACCTTTATGATAAGGCTGGGATTCAGGCCTAGGGGCATAAGATATGAGATACACTCATATACATTTCTGATGGTGCTGGCATTGAAACACAGACATCAGATACAGGGGGAAGTGTGCTAATGCAATAAGTACATTTAGAGTACTTTCCTGGTGCTACTGGGATTCAAACTTAGGTATATGAGAAACAGAAGATCTTACTTTGAGAGGGCTCTTGCAGTAGGTAATTACATATAGGACTGACGTCGGCCGGCAGCAGGACCCCACAGAAAAATTTCTAGCTAGCAGTCCCTGGCGGACTGCCCCATCAGGTGACCGGTGTCATCTGACGTCGGTATAAAGGCGGTCCCAGGCGCCCGCCTTCCAGTTCTTTCCCGCCGTCAGCTTGTGCAGCGCCTCGCGGTTGAGTTCTTATCGCTCAGTCCTGTTACTTCGTCAGTTTTTCCGAATAGTTTCAGAATTTTATTCCTCTTTCATCAGGTGAACGTCAGTATATGTCATCCCATTCAAAGAATAAGTGCGACTTGTGCGGTGCCCAACTGCCTCACAAAGACGGTCACTCCCTCTGCCTCTTCTGCCTAGGCCCCGACCACGCGGTCGACAAGTGTCCGCACTGCCTCCGGTTCAACGCGGCCACCCGCAGACGACGCCAGCAGTCCCTCGAAGCCCATCTCCTCAAAAAGAAGATGTCTGTGATGGAGAAAGAGCTGAGAAAACTGACAGTCGACCTCCCTGAAGGGCACAAGCGGGACAAGGAAAGGCACGGGAGAAGGCCTCCTCTTCTGCGACTCCGGCCGGATCGCGGGAGCAAATAACATCCCTCAGAGGATTGCCCGACAGCAGCTTCAAGGCTTTGGAGGCGTCGGCCTGCCAGCAGGTTCAAAGTTCAGGCCTGCTGGGCGTCTCCGGGCAAAGGCACCAGCCCCAGTACCACAGCAGGCCTGTGGCCTACTGGTGCGGGCACCTCCCTTAAGCCGGACATCGGCTCCTCCGACGTACGCCGGGAGAAGGCCTCTAAGATGCTCGACCCTTCAGGGCGGCGCTCGGCAGTGTCTCCCTCGGACCGGGCTTCCTCTCATCCTTGGCCCGTCTCCGATGAGGGACCCCCGAAGCCGTGCGCCGGGCCTCTGAGCCTATGGCGGAACCTGCTGATCTTCCCTTCTCAATCTTCACCATACATTACTGCTTGGGTTAAGCGGAGACGCGCACCCTTCTGGGGAGTTTTTGGAGTCGGCTCCAGCGGCGCCCCCTCGAGGATGACGTGCAGCGTCGTCAGGCGAGGCGGCGTTAAGTGCCGCGAACTCCTCCATCTCAGTTCTGTTTCTCCCGCCGTCGAGGCTGCACCTGCTGCGCGGTAGCGTATAGTTTCTCGTTTTTTTCCACAACTCAAGACTCCTCGTTTTTCTCAGACCATCCACTCGACGCCGTATACCGGTAAGACCGTTCCTTTTTATTTCTATACTGCGGCGCCAAGTGCTTTATTACTTTTTTTCCTTGTGTAGTTCGCATCATATCCAGTTTGGGAGCAAGGTGTAAGTCGAAGGCGGGCCGCGCCCCTATGCGTCGGTGCTCCTGTGGCCGGCATTTTTCCGTCTCGGACCGGCATGATGTCTGTCTCCGTTGCCTGGGACCCAACCACGACATGGACGCGTGCGACGCTTGTTTCTCCATGGACCGTCGCATCCTCGAAGTCCAGCGCGTTCCAAGCTCGGCAGGCCCGCCTGACCTTGGGGAGACTGGCGTCGCTCTAGGGATTCCCAGGTAAGGTCTCGGCCCTTCCCGGGTCCCTCCCGGGCCTATACGGTCCGCGGAGGAGGAAGCTTCCTCCTCTTCTCTTGCCGAAGAGGAAGCTTCTCTCGTGGTGTCGGGGGAACGTCGTGGTCCCAGACTGCTTGGGATTCTGTCCTATATGTAATTATCTACTGCAAGAGCCCTCTCGAAGTAAGATAGTACAGTTACGTAAGAACTTGCCGTAACAGTAGATCTTCGAGAGAGGCTCTTGCAGTAGGTAATACCTTCCCACCCTCCATCCCCCTAGACTTTTTCAGCTCCTTTTCTATTGGGGGAAATATCTGCTTCTCTCTCGTCCGGGCCTTCCGGGCCTGTGGCGAGAAAGAACTGGAAGGCAGGCGTCGGGACCGCCCCTTTATACCGGCGTCTGTAGGCGCGGTCACCTGATATGGGGCGGTCCCGCCAGGGACTGCTAGCTAGAAATTTTTCCGTGGGGTCCTGCCGCCGACCGGCGTCAGTCCTATATGTAATTACCTACTGCAAGAGCCTCTCTCAAAGATCTACTGTTACGGTAAGTTCTTACGTAACTGTACTTTTAGAGTTCCCAAAATTTTTGAGTCACTGAAATATAGCTCATGATGTCTAGCTCAAATGATCCCAGTTTGTCTTGCCTTTCCATCTTGCTGTTTACAATGCAGAGAAATTTTGGGCTGTTACAAGTAAATGGTTTTCTAAAGCAGGTGGCAATGTAGCCTAGAGTTTACAGTAGCAAGCTGTGAATGTACTTGGTACATCCAGCAGACCAGAGTTTGATTCCTACAGCCTCCACTTGCTTACTGTGTGACCCTGAGGAAGTCACTTAAGCTCTCCAGAGCTCACGGGTTGCCCCTGAAAGCAGTGGGCCATACCTGGTTACCAGAAGAATAATAAAAAAGGTGGAAGTGGAGGTGGGGGCACAGAAATGAAAATTACGTACCTACCGTAATTCTTGATCTTCTTGGACGAGTCTCCACCACTCATTCACACTAATGGGATCTGCGCCGGAGGCACTAGGACCCAGCGGGAGCAAACTTTTTGCTGGAGGGCCTGCGTCAGAGATGGGACCGCGAGGAGCGGCTACGCGAATCTCAGCTCATGCGGTAAAGACTATCTCCAGCGTCGACCCTTAACGCCTCAATTCCTTTCGCCGTCGAGTGGGCTTCAGTGATCGTCGCTCACCCACCGAGTCAAACTTCAAACTAGCAGCATAGTTTTCAGTTTTGTTATTTGTAGTAATATCTCGAATAAGTATACTTCGTCTATACTTATTTACAAAGTCTCAGCCTACTTTAATGAGTCAACAACGAGCAGGTCAGGTGGGTAGGGAGACTTACGTATGAAAGATTGTTCAGTCAGTCGGGCTGGGTCCGGTCCGCTGCCTTCTCCGGAAGGGGTCTGACAGCGGTCAGTCCAATGCCTGAAGGGGCGGGCGGTCCCCTCGGCTATAAAATGGCGGTCACATTCGGCACCGTTTGGCCTCGACTCTTCTTGACCCCGCGGGTCAAAAGAGAGCATCACTTGAGGTCGCCTCTCTATGTCTCTGCGCATAGATGGTCAGTTATTGGGGCTAGTTGCCGGTCTCCTCCTTCGGAGCCCTACCCCGCCCTCTGGTAGGTCTTCAGATGATCAGTTTCATCAGTGGGCCACTCTTATGTAGCAATGGGCTCGGAGGTTAGTCCAGCAGGCTGGCCTGGTCACTCATGGGCCTTTGGGCTTCTTAGGAGACCAGGTAGGGCGGTTGAGCCTTCCTGGTCGTGGCAGAGCACCGTTTCTCTCGGTGTCACGACCAGGCCAGGTGTCCCCCCCCCCATATGGCTGTGGCGCAGGGCCACACCGATGCCTCTATCTCCTGCTCTTCCTCCTTCTCCTCAAATCCTGTCTTTCGGAGTCTTGGGGTGTTTTCAGTGCCCTCGGCATCGATGGCTCGCTCAGCGCCGTCTTTGGCGCCTGATCTCATCTGTTGGTGCCATCCTCAATTGCCATGTCGTCGCCTGGCCGCCAGCATCGAGGCACCATCCGACCTCTCGGTGCCTAGTGTCTTCCCGTGCCATGCGCTCGGCTCGGGCGCCATCCCCGTACACGAGCCATTGGCGCCATATGCTTTCATGGGTTCTTAGGTATTATCCACCTTTCAGACCCTCCTTTAACCATTTTCCTTCCTCATTTCCCTCTGATTTTCCTCCTTTCCTGTCCATGCAGTCCCTCCTGGACTGTCAGGAGATGACTTGAGCTGACCCAGACCTTAGGCTGGGTGATGAAATGGAAGAAACAGGATCTATTCCTGCTGCAGAGCCTGTGGTTGAGGACCTGTCTTTTAAGTCTCTGCTGAAAACTTGATTTCCCTCTTTCTCTCAAACTACACACATCGATCCTGGGAAATTGCTAAGACTCCAATACCTCCATGTTCCGGAGATCCCTACGGATTTGACTCCTCCGGTACAGCCCTCCTTTGAGACGCTGTCTCAAATGGTATGGAATACTCCTGCTCTCATTCCTTCGATGACTAAATCTATAGATAGGAAATACTCAGCCCCCAAGGATCGACCCATTTTGGCATCCCAAGCCTTTGCGGATCCTATTGTAGTTTTGGCAGAAAATGATAAGGTCGTCCTTCCCCAAACTACAACAGCTCGACCTATTAACAAAGAATCTCGTAAGATAGACACTTTAGGTAAGAGAGTCTTTGCTGCTTCCACCCTGGGTATGCGTATTGCCAGCTACCAAGGCTATTTCTCTCAATATGAGTATATCCTTTGGCACTCACTCAAACAGATGCTTGAAGCTCCACCGGAATCGGACATGAAGTCAGAGCTACTTCAAACCATTACCAGGGGTATTGAATCTAACAACCAGCAGGTTAAAGCGGCTATGGATGCTTTCGATACTGCTTCCCGAGTGGCGGCTGGTATTTGTGCCCACCGTCATTCCTGGCTGCGCACTTCAGGTTTCACGAATGACGCACAGCAGCAGGTAATGACGTTACCTTTTGATGGTGTGTATCTCTTCGGCCCTCAAGTAGAACAGGCTCTAGAAGCTACACAAAAGACTAGGTCAGCCATTAAGTTGGCTTGACCTCCTCCTGTCCCCCTCTAGACGGGGTGTTAATAAACGCCAGTTCCATAACCGTCAGTCCTTTCGAGGCAAAGGCAAAGGAAGTTTTCATAAAAATCAAGCTCCCCAGCCTCAAAAGAAAACACAGCAGAAGGCGCAAGGACCCAAAGCGCCCAGCGCCGCCTTCTGAGTTGTTGGCCCAAGTCCCACCTCAGCTGCCCGAGGTGGACTCTTCCTCAGCGGTGGGAGGTCATCTGATGCACTTCTACAATCAATGGAAGTCCATAACCTCAAACAGATGGGTCCTGCGGATAATCCGCGAGGGGTATTCACTCAATCTTGTGGAGGCCTCTCCGGATCATCCTCCCAAACGACAGCCCAAGCTGTCAACCCTTCAGTCAGACCTTCTCGCCGCCGAGATTCAGGGCCTTCTGAACAACAGGGCAGTAAGAAGTAGTTCCGCTGCATCAACGGAACACAGGGTTCTACTCCCATTACTTTCTGGTTCCATAGAAAACCGGGGGCATGCACCCCATTTTGGACCTCAGAAAACTAAACAGATTTCTGCCCAAGGAGAAATTCAAAATGATTTCACTAGGTACCTTGTTACCTTTGCTTCATCAACACGACTGGCTAGCTTCCCTAGACATGCAGGATGCTTACCAGCACATTTCTATTCACCCAAAGCATCACAAATTCCTAAGGTTTGTGGCTCTGGGACAGCATTATCAGTTCAGAGTCCTGCCCTTTGGGCTATCCTCTGCGCCACGAGTTTTTACAAAGTGTTGTGCAGTTCTCGCAGTGCATCTCAGAAAGATCGGAATACAGGTGATCTTCCTGGACATAAGTCTCCACCACTCATTCACACTATTGGGATCTGCGCCTGAGGCACTAGGACCCATCGGGAGCAAACATTTTGGCGGAGGGTCGGCGCCAGAGATGGAGCCGCGAGGAACGGCACCGCGAGCCTCAGCTCGAGCGGTAATGACTATCTCGGCATCGACCCTCCAACCGCCTCAGTTCCTTTTTTCACGCCGTCGAGTGCGCTTCAGTGACGACGTTGCTCGCCCGCCGCGAGTCAAACTTCAAACTAGCAGCATAGTTTTCAGTTTTGTTATTTTGTAGTATTATCTCGATAAAGTATCGCTTAGTTTATTCTTATTTTAAAAATAAAAGTCTCCAGCCTACTTTGGCCAGATGCGACCATGAGCAGGTCAGGTGGCGGTAGGAGACTTACGTGTAAGCTGTTCAGTCAGTCGGGCTGGGTCCGGTCCACCACCTTCTCCGGAAGGGGGTCTGACAAGAGTCAGTCCAATGCCCGGCGGGATGGGTGGTCCCCGTGGAAGCATAAAAATAAACGGTCGCATTCTCAGCACCGTTCGGCCTTGAGCTCTTCTTTGGCCCACAGGTCTAAAAAGAGACGGCATCACTCGAGGTCGCCCTCTGATATGTCTGCACATAGACTTTCGGTTATCGGGGCTAGTTGCCGGTCTCCTCCTTCGGGGTCACCAACCTCTGCTTCTGGTAGCCAACGACTTCAACATCAGAGCCCTACCCCGCCCACAGGTAGGTCTTCAGATGAGCAGTTTCATCAGTGGGCCGCTCTTATGGAGCAATGGGCTCGGAGGTTGGTTCAGCTACCTGGCTTGGTCACTCGTGGGCCTTCGGCTTATTGGGAGACCAGGTAGGGCAGTTGGACTTTCCTGGTCGGGTGGCACCTTCTTCGGTGCCGTCGACTCTGCGCTTAGGTGTTTCCCCCACTCACATGGCTACGGCGCAGGGGGCCACACCGATGCCCTTATATCCTGCTCTTCTTCCTTCAAAACCTGTTTTTCAGAGTCTGGGGGTGTTTTCGGCGCCCTCGGCGTCGATGGTGTGCTCAGCGACCTCCTCGGCGCCATGTGGCTTCTCGGCACCATCCTCGGCGCCATGCGGCTTCTTGGCGCCGTTTTCGGCGCCATTTTCGGTACCGCGTGCTCCCTCAGCGTCATTCTCGGTGCCATGCGCCTTCTCGGCGCCGGGGGCTCTCGGGGCTCCCTCTGTTTCTCAGGACTCCTCCTTTCACTCGTTTCCTTCTTCCCTCTCTTCTGATTTTCGTTCCTTTCCTGTCCATACAGTCCCTCCCGGACTGTCAGGAGATGACATTGAGCCTGACCCAGACCTTCGGTTGGGTGATGAAGTGGACGAAGCAGGATCTATTACTGCTACAGAGCCTGTGGTCAAGGACCTGTCCTTTAAGTCTCTGCTGAAAAATCTGAGTTCCACTCTTTCTCTCCAGGCTACAGACATCGATCCTGGGAAATTGTTAATACTCCAATACCTTCACGCCCTGGAGATCCCTACGGATTTGACTCCTCCGGTTCAGCCTTCCTTCGAGACGCTGTCTCAAATGATATGGAATAATCCTGCTCTCACCCTTGGTGGCTAAATCCATAGATAGGAAATATTCAGCCCCAAGGATCGTCCCATTTTGGCATCTCAAGCCTTTGCGGATCCTATTGTAGTCCTGGCAGAGAATGATAAGGTCGTTCTTCCTCAAACTACTACAGCTCGACCTGTTAACAAAGAATCTCGTAAGATAGACACCTTAGGTAAGAGAGTCTTTGCTGCTTCTACCCTAAGTATGCGTATTGCCAGTTACCAGGGTTATTTCTCCCAGTATGAATATATCCTGTGGCATTCTATCAAGCAAATGGTTGAAGCTCTACCGGAGTCGGATACAAAGCCAGAGCTTCTTCAGACCATTACCAGAGGTATCGAATCTAACAACCAGCAGGTTAAAGCAGCCATGGATGCTTTTGACACTGCTTCCCGTCCAGTGGCTGCTGGTATTTGCACCCGCCGTCATTCCTGGCTATGCGCTTCGGACTTCACGAATGACGCGCAGCAGCAGGTAATGGCGTTGCCCTTTGATGGTGCATATCTTTTTAGTCCTCAGGTAGAGCAAGCTCTAGAAGCTACACAAAAGACTAGGTCAGCCATTAAGTTGGCTCGACCCCCTCCTGCCCCCTCTCGAGGGAATGTCAATAAATGTCAGTTTCATGATCGTCAGTCCTTTCAAGGCAGAGGCAGAGGAGGTTTTCATAAACACCAACCTGCCCAGCCTCAGAAGAAGACACAACAGAAGCGCAAGGGCCCAAAGCGCCTAGCGCTTCCTTATGAATGTCTGGCCCAAGTCCCATCTCAGCTGCACGAGATGGACTTTTCCTCTCTGGTGGGAGGTTGTCTGATGCACTTCTACAACCAGTGGAAGTCCATAACCTCAGACAAATGGGTCCTTCGGATAATTTGCGAAGGGTATTCACTCAATCTTCTGGAGACCCCTCCGGATCGTCCTCCCAAATGGCAGCCCAGGCTGTCAACCCTTCAGTCAGACCTTCTCGCCACCGAGATTCAGGGCCTTCTGAACAACAGGGCAGTAGAAGTGGTGCCGCTGCATCAACGGAACACGGGTTTCTACTCCCATTACTTTCTGGTTCCAAAGAAGTCCGGGGGAATCGCCCCATTCTAGATCTCAGAAAGCTAAACAAATTTCTCCCCAAGGAGAAATTCAAAATGATTTCTCTGGGAACCCTGTTACCTTTGCTTCATCAACACGACTGGCTAGCCTCCCTGGACATGCAGGATGCTTACCAGCACATTCCTATTCACCTGAGGCATCACAAATTCCTGAGGTTTGTGGCTCTGGGACAACATTATCAGTTCAGAGTCCTGCCCTTTGGGCAATCCTCGGCGCCGCAGGTTTTTACAAAGTGTTGTGCAGTTCTCACAGCGCACCTCAGAAAGGTCAGGATACAGGTGTTCCCTTATCTGGATGATTGGCTTCTAGCAAGCCCTTCCAGGCAAGGGTCTCTGGACGCCGTAGAGATGGCCTCTCACCTCCTTACGTCCATGGGAGTCCTGCTGAACCTCAAGAAATCACAACTGCAGCCCTCCCAGAGGCTCCTTTTTATAGGGACTCTTCTGGACACCTCCTGTGCAAAGGCTTTTCTTCCAGAAGACAGAAGGAATGATATCCTTCAAATGGCCCGTCACATCGGGGAGAACAGCTCAGTTACAGCTCTCTCGATGCAATGGATGCTAGGCCTCATGGCATCCTCAGTGTTCACTGTACCCCTAGCACGTCTGCACATGAGAACCACTCAGTGGATGCTCAGTACTCAGTGGTCCCCAACCTCGCACCCGCAATCATATCTCATCAAGGTGACAGAACCTTTAAAGAGGTCACTCACCTGGTGGTCTCAAGAGAGCAATCTCCTGGACGGATATCCTTTTGCTCCTCTGGACCATCAAATCTCCATTACCACGGACGCATCCCTAATGGGGTGGGGAGCTCACTGTCAGGCTCTCCACACTCAAGGTGTGTGGACTCAAGTTGAGTCCCAGCTTCACATAAACATCCTAGAAATGAGAGCCGTCCTTTATGCGGTCCGAGCGTCGAAGGACATTCTCTGTCACAAGAACATTCTCCTTCAAACGGACAACAAAGCAGTGATCTTCCTGGACATAAGTCTCCACCACTCATTCACACTAGTGGGATTAGCGCCGGAGGCACTAGGACCCATCGGGAGCAAACTTTTTGCTGGAGGGTCGGCGCGAGAGATGGCGTCGCGAGACACGGCACCGCGAGCAGCGGCTCGAGCGGTAATGACTATCTCAGTGCCGACCCTCCAACCGCCTCAGTTCCTTTTTTCCCGCCGTCGAGTGCGCTTCAGTTACGACGTCGCTCGCCTGTCGGGAGTCAAACTTCAAACTAGCGCATAGTTTTCAGTTTGTTTTTTTGTAACATTATCACGATAGTAGTATCGCTTAATTTTATTCTATTTCGTAAAAATTTTCTAATATTTTAAATTTAACTTACTTGAAGAAGTCTCGGCCTACTGGACGGAGTCGACCATGAGCAGGTCAGGTGACGGTAGGGAGACTTCGTATGAAAGCTGTTCAGTCAGCCGGGCTGGGTCCGGTCAGCCTCCTTCTCCTCAGCGGGGTTCCGACAATGGTCAGTCCGATGCCCGGGGGGATGGGCGGTCCCCCCGCCGGCATAAAAATAAACGGTCGCATTCTGGCACGTTCGACCTCGAGCTCTTCTTGACCACAGGTCAAAAGAGAGGCATCACTCGAGGTCGCCCTCTGTATGCTCTCCGCGTCGACGGTCGGTTATCGTTGCTAGTTGCGGTCTCCTTCTTGGTCGCCAACTTCCGGTAATCGTCGTCCTCGACATCGGAGCCCCTCCCCGCCTATAGGTAGGGCTCCAGATGAGCAGTTTCATCAGTGGGCCGCTCTTATGGAGCGATGGGCTCGGAGGTTGGTTCTTCTGCCTGGCTCGGTTGCCTCGGAGCCCTCGGGCCCCTCCGGCGATCAGGTAGGGCGGTTGGACCTTCCTAGTTGCGCGGTGCCTTCTTCGGTGCCAGCGACTCCGTGCTTTGGTGTTTCCCCCCCTCACATGGCTGCGGCGCAGGGGGCCACACCGATGCCCTTATCTCCTGGTTGGTACCTTCATGCTTCGGAGATCCCTACGGATTTGACTCCTCCGATCCAGCCTTCCTTCGAGACGCTGTCTCAAATGGTATGGAATAATCCTGCTCTTATTCCCTCAGTGGCTAAATCCATTGATAAGAAGTATTCAACTCCCAAGGATCGTCCTATTTTGGCATCCCAAGCCTTTGCGGATCCTATTGTAGTCCTGGCAGAGAATGACAAGGTCGTTCTTCCTCAAACTACTACAGCTCGACCTATTAACAAGAGTCTCATAAGATTGATACATTAGGTAAGAGAGTCTTTGCTGCCTCCACTCTAAGTATGCGTAGTGCCAGTTATCAAGGCTATTTTTCTCAGTATGAGTATATCCTGTGGCACTCTATGAAAAGAATGGTTGAAGCTCTTCCAGATTCTGACTCCAAGTCAGAGCTTCTTCTGACCGTTATTAGAGGTATTGAGTCCAATAACCAACAAGTCAAAGCCGCTTTGGATGCTTTCGACACTGCTTCTCGCTCAGCAGCCGCAGGGATTTGTACTCGGCGCCACTCCTGGCTGCGTACTTCTGGCTTCACGAATGATGCTCAGCAGCAGGTAATGGCGCTGCCTTTTGATGGCTCCTATCTTTTTGGCCCTCAGGTGGAGCAAGCCTTAGAGGCCACTCAGAAGACTAGATCGGCCATTAAATTGGCCAGACCTCCGCCTGCCCCCTCTCGCGGGCATGTGAACAGACGTCAGTTTCATAGTCGTCAGTCTTTTCGAGGCAGAGGCAGGGGAAGCTTCCATAAAAGCCAACCTGCCCAACCTCAAAAGAAGATGCAGCAGAAAGCGCAGGGGCCTAAAGCCCCCAGCGCCACCTTGTGAGTTGTTGGCCCAAGTTCCATCTACACTGCCCGAGGTGGTTCTTTCTCCTCCGGTGGGAGGTCGTCTGATGTACTTCTACACCCAGTGGAAATCCATAACTTCGGACAAATGGGTCCTTCGGATAATTTGCAAGGGTTATTCTCTCAATTTCTTGGAAACCCCTGCGAATTGTCCTCCCAGATGACAACCCAGGTTGTCGGCCTCTCAGTCAGACCTCCTCACCGCCGAGATCCGTGGCCTTCTGAACAACAGGGCAATAGAACTGGTGCCCCCGCATCTGCGGAACACAGGGTTCTACTCCCATTACTTTCTGGTTCCAAAGAAATCTGGGGGGATGCGCCCCATCCTAGACCTCAGAAAGTTGAACAAATTCCTCCCCAGGGAGAAATTCAAAATGATTTCCCTAGGTACCCTGTTACCCTTGCTGCATCAGCATGACTGGCTGGCCTCTCTGGATATGCAGGATGCTTACCAGCATATCCCCATCCACCCGACCCCCGCAAGTTCCTCAGGTTTGTAGCTTTGGGTCAACATTATCAGTTCAGAGTCCTGCCCTTTGGGCTATCCTCGGCGCCGCAAGTTTTTACAAAGTGTTGTGCAGTTCTTGCGGCACATCTCAGGAAAGGCGGACTCCGAGTGTTTCCCTACCTGGATGATTGGCTTCTTGCAAGCCCTTCCAGCCACGGGACTTTGGAAGCCGTGCAAACGACTTCTCGCCTTCTCACGTCCATGGGAGTTCTGCTGAATTTGAAAAAATCTCAACTGCAGCCCTCCCAGAGGCTCCTTTTCTTAGGGACGCTTCTAGACACCTCTTCCGTGAAGGCTTTCCTTCCAGAGGACAGAAGACTCGACATCCTTCGGATGGCCCGTTACATCGGGGAGAACCAATCGGTTTCAGCTCTCTCGATGCAACGCATGTTGGGTCTCATGGCGTCCTCGGTGTTCACTGTACCCCTGGCCCGGTTGCACATGAGAACCACCCAATGGATGCTCTCCACTCAGTGGTCTCCGACCTCTCCCCCCAGTCTTATCCCATCAGGGTGACGCAGCCCCTTCGAAGGTCTCTCACCTGGTGGTCTCAAGAGAGCAATCTCCTGGAAGGATTCCCCTTTGCTCTTCCGGATCATCAGATCTCCATCACCACAGACACACCGCTAATGGGATGGGGAGCTCACTGTCTCTCCCTCCACACTCAAGGTGTATGGACTCAGTTAGAACTCATCTCCACATAAATGTCCTGGAGATGAGAGCGGTCCTCTATGCAATCCGAGCTCTGAAGGATGTCCTTTGTCACAAGAACATTCTCCTTCAAACGGACAACAAAGCTGTGATGTATTACATCAACAAGCAAGGCGGTGCTCATTCTTATCCCCTCTGCAGGGAAGCAATGAGGGTGTGGGAGTGGTGCTTGGAGCACAAGTCTCTGATTCAAGCGGTTTATCTGCCAGGTATACAAAACGACCTAGCAGATCACCTCAGCAGAATGGAGGCAGACCCTCACGAGTGGTCTCTCGACCCAGCCGTAGCTCGGTCCCTGTTCAAAGAGTTGGGAACTCCAGACCTGGACCTTTTTGCATCCCCACTCAACGCAAAACTGCCTCTCTTCTGCTCCAGAAATCCAGGGCCTGGCATTTTCTGTCAGGATGCGTTCAGGCTGCGGTGGACAAAACGCTTTCTTTACGCCTTTCCACCGCTTTCTCTGATCCAGAGAGTACTCCTCAAGTTCGAGTCTCAGGGGACCAAGATGATTCTCATTGCTCCCTCCTGGCCTCGGCAACTATGGTTTCCTCTACTCAACAGTATGTTGGCAGCCTCTCCGAGACCACTTCCCTTGCAAATCAATCTTTTGACCCAGGGTTCGTTGGTCCATCCCAACCTGAAATCACTTCACCTTCATGCTTGGCTCCTGAAGAGATAGAAGTGAATCGGTTCAACGTCTCGTGAGAGTCTCGGACATCCTTCTGGCTGCTCGGAAGCCAGCCACCGAAAACGTACGCGTCCAAATGGAAACGTTTTCTCTCTGGTGTGCAAAGTCCTCTTGGAATCCTTTTCCTGTCCTCCTGACAAGGTTCTGGAGTATCTTTTTGGACCTATCTAACTCAGGTCTTCAGTACTCCACAGTTAAAGTTCACCTTAGTGCCATCTCAGCGTTCCATGAGCTGGTTTCGTCCTTGACTCTGGCTCAGTTACCTATGGTGAAGAGATTTATTAAGGGGATTCTTCATACCAGACCCCCTGTTAAGCGTCCAGTTGCAGCCTGGGACATTAACCTGGTGCTGGACATGCTCACTCGGAAGCCTTTCGAAACCCTAGCTACCTGTGAGCTGAAATTTCTTACCTGGAAGACTGCCTTCCTGGTGGCCATTACCTCAGCCCGCAGGGTCTCTGAGATACATGCCCTGGTTACGGACCCTCCGTATACTGTATTCCATAAAGACAAGGTAGTTCTCCGTACTCATCCTAAATTTCTTCCCAAGGTTGTGTCAGAATTCCATCTAAACCAACCTCTGGTACTTCCCGCTTACTTCGCTAATTTCCAAAATGAAGGGGAACGAGCTCTTCATTCCTTGGATGTTAAGAGAGCCTTGCGGTTCTATTTAGATAGAACCAAGGATGTTCGCAAGACTCAGCAACTCTTTGTTTCTTTCAGCGACACCCGGCTGGGTCAACCTGTCGCTATCAGATGCATCTCATCATGGTTAGTGGCATGCCTTTGACATTGCTATTCCATGGCTCAAGTTAAATTAGAAGGCAGAGTGTACGCTCACTCTACTAGGGTGGTCGCGGCATCCCTAGTGGAAATTCGCAATGTTCCAATTGCAGATATCTGCAACGCCGCCACCTGGAGCTCAGTGCATACCTTCGTTAAGCACTATGCACTGGATGTTCATGCCAGGCGGCATTCCGCATTCGGCAGAACTATCCTTAATGGGCTTCTATCTTAGATCGCGTGAGCTCTGGCTCTCCTGCCGCCCTTTTGGGGGATTATCAACTTGGTACTCTCCCACTAGTGTGAATGAGTGGTGGAGACTTATGTCCAGGAAGATATGAAAGTTCAGTACCTACCGTAATTCTTGATCTTCTTGGACGAGTCTCCACCACTCATTCACACGCCCACCCTCCATCCCCCCAGCTCACCGCTGTGTTGGTCTTCACTCCCTCAAATCTTTAGGCTGTGAGGACTTCTTTGCTGACCCTTCTTACACGGGTCATACGGACGATCTTATGTCCGTGTTTTAATGTTAGGTTTACTCTTTATGTTAGTTGCACTGCACCTCCTTGGTAAAAAAGGTACTGAGGCGGTTGGAGGGTCGGCACCGAGAAAGTCATTACCGCTCGAGCCGCTGCTCGCGGCGCCGTGTCTCGCGGCGCCGTCTCTCGCGCCGACCCTCCAGCAAAATGTTTGCTCCCGATGGGTCCTAGTGCCTCCGGCGCTAATCCCATTAGTGTGAATGAGTGGTGGAGACTCGTCCAAGAAGATCAAGAATTACGGTAGGTACGTAATTTTCATATCTATTACATCAACAAGCAGGGCGGTGCTCATTCTTACCCCTTATGCAGGGAAGCAATGAGGGTATGGGACTGGTACTTGGAGCACAAGGCTCTAATTCAAGCGGTCTACCTACCGGGAATACAAAACGAGCTGGCAGACCGTCTCAGCAGAACAGAGACAGATCCTCACGAGTGGTCTCTCGACTCAACCATAGTTCAGTCACTGTTCGAAGAGTGGGAAACTCCAGACCTGGACCTTTTTGCATCCCCACTCAATGCAAAACTGCGTCTCTTCTGCTCCAGAAATCCAGGGCCTGGCATTTTCTGTCAGGATGCGTTCAGGCTGCGGTGGAGAAAAAGCTTTCTTTACGCCTTTCCACCTCTTCCTCTAATTCAGAGGGTGCTCTTCAAGTTCGAATCCCAGGGGGACAAGATGATTCTCATTGCTCCCTTCTGGCCTCAACAGCTGTGATTTCCACTACTCAACAATATGTTGGCAGTTCCTCCGAGACCACTTCCCCTACAGATGAACCTTTTGACTCAGGGACCGGTGGTCCCTCCCAACCTGAGATCACTTCACCTTCACGCTTGGCTCCTGAAGAAGTAGAAGTAAACCAGTTCAATGTCTCTCGTAGGGTTTCAGATATTCTTCTGGCTGCACGGAAGCCAGCCACTCGGAAAACTTACACAGCTAAGTGGAAGCGTTTTCCGCTCTGGTGTCCAAAGTCCTCTTTGAATCCCTTTTCCTGTCTACCAGATAAGGTTCTGGAGTACCTCTTGGACTTCTCAAATTCAGGTCTGCAGTACTCTATGGTCAAAGTTCACCTTAGTGCCATTTCAGCATATCGTGAGCCGCTTTTTTCTTATGCTTCAGCTCAATTACCTGTGGTTAAGAGATTTCTTAAAGGAATTCTGCATACCAGACCTCCTACAAAACGTCTAGTTGCAGCCTGGGACATTAATCTTGTGCTAGACATGCTCACTTGGAAACTTTTCGAACCTCTGGCCACCTGTGAGCTAAAATTTCTCACCTGGAAGACTGCCTTCTTAGTGGCCATTACCTCAGCTCGCAGGGTCTCTGAGATACATGCCCTGGTCACAGATCCTCCGTACATTGTGTTCCATAAGGACAAAGTAGTTCTTCGGACCCATCTGAAATTTCTTCCTAAGGTTGTGTCAGAGTTTCATCTAAACCAACCTCTGGTCCTTCCCTCTTACTTTGCGGACTTCCAAAATGAAGGAGAACGATCTATTCATTCTTTGGATGTTAAAAAAGCTTTGCGTTTCTATCTAGATAGAACCAAAGATTTTCGCAAAGCCCAGCAACTGTTTGTCTCCTTTAGCGAGACCCGGCTGGGTCAACCTGTCGCTATCAGATGTATCTCAGCATGCCTAGTGGCATGCCTTTGCCACTGCTATTCAATGGCGCAGGTTAAGTTGGAGGGTAGGGTTTACGCTCACTCTACTACAGCGGTCGCGGCATCCCTAGCAGAAATTCGCAACGTGCCCATTGCAGATATTTGCAATGCGGCCACCTGTAGCTCAGTGCATACTTTCGTTAAACATTATGCACTGTATGTCCATGCCAGACGACATTCTTCCTTTGGCAGAGCCATCCTCAATGGACTTCTGTCCTAGAAATGTGAGCTCTTGGTCTCTCCTGCCGCCTGCTCGGGGGATTATTAGCTCGGTACTCTCCCAATAGTGTGAATGAGTGGTGGAGACTTGTGTCCAGGAAGATATGAAATTACGTACCTACCGTAATTCTTGATCTTCTTGGACGAGTCTCCACCACTCATTCACACGCCAACCCTCCGTCCCCCGAGCTCACCTCTGTTGTTGGTCTTCACTCCCTCAAATCTTTAGGCTGTGAAGACTTCTTTGTTAACCCTTCTTATACGGGTCGCCCGGACTATCTTATGTCCGGTTTTTAGGTTAGGCTATCCTTCTAGGTTAGTTACGCTGCACCTCCTTGGTAAAAAAGGTACTGAGGCGGTTGGAGGGTCGATGCCGAGATAGTCATTACCACTCGAGCTGAGGCTCGTGGTGCCATTCCTTGCGGCTCCATCTCTGGCGCCGACCCTCTGGCAAACAGTTTGCTCCCAATGGGTCCTAGTGCCTCTGGTGCAGATCCCAATAGTGTGAATGAGTGGTGGAGACTCATCCCCAAGAAGATCAAAAATTACGGTAGGTACGTAATTTTCATTTCCCTTATCTGGACGATTGGCTTCTGGCAAGTCCTTCCAGGCAGGGAACTCTGGATGCCATAGACATGGCTTCGCGCTTTCTCACGTCCATGCGAGTCCTGCTAAACCTCAAAAAATTGCAATTGCAGCCCTCCCAGAGGCTCCTTTTTATAGGAACTCTTCTGGACACCTCCTGTGCAAAGGCTTTTCTTCCAGAAGACAGGAGGAGCGATATCCTTCAGATAGCCCGTCACATCGGGGAGAGCGACTCTGTTCCAGCTCTCTTGATGCAACGGATGCTAGGTCTCATGGCATCCTCGGTGTTCACTGTACCCCTAGCTCACCTTCACAGAGAACTTCTCAGTGGATGCTCAGTACTCAGTGGTTCCCCAACCACTCACCCGCAGTCCTTTCTCATCAAGGTGACAGAACCTTTAAAGAGGTCGCTCACCTGGTGGTCACAAGAGAACAATCTCCTAGAAGGGTATCCCTTTGCTCCTCTGGATCATCAGATTTCCATTACCACAGACGCGTCTCTGATGGGGTGGGGAGCTCCCTGTCAGGCTCTCCACACTCAAGGTACGTGGACTCAGGTCGAGTCCCAGCTTCACATAAATGTCTTAGAAATGAGAGCCGTCCTTTATGCAGTCTGGGCGTTGAAGGACATTCTCTGTCACAAGAACATTCTCCTTCAAACGGACAACAAAGCAGTGATGTATTACATCAACAAACAGGGCAGTGCTCACTCTTACCCCTTATGCAGAGAAGCAATGAGAGTGTGGGAATGGTGCTTGCAGCACAAGTGTCTAATTCAAGCGGTCTACCTGCCAGGAGTGCAGAAGAAACTGGCAGATCACCTCAGCAGAACAGAGACAGATCCTCACGAATGGTCTCTCGACTCAGCCGTAACTCAGTCACTATTCCCAGAGTGGGGAACTCCAGACCCGGACCGTTTTGCATCCGTACTCAACACAAAACTGCCTCTCTTCTGCTCCAGAAATCCAGGGCCTGGCATTTTTTGTCAGGATGCGTTCAGGCTGCAGTGGACAAAGCGCTTTCTATACGCCTTTCCGCCTCTTCCTCTAATTCAGAGGGTACTTCTCAAGTTCAAATCCCAGGGGGACAAAATGATCCTCATTGCTCCCTTCTGGCCTCGACAGATGTGGTTTCCACTACTCAGCAATCGGCAGCTCCGCCTAAACCACTCCCCCTTCAGACGAACCTCTTGACTCAGTGGCCTGTTGTTCATCCCAACCTGAGGTCGCTTCACCCTCACGCTTGGCTCCTGAAGAGGTAGAAGTGAACAGGTTCAATGTCTCTCGCAGGGTTTCAGATATTCTTCTGGCTGCGCAGAAGCCAGCCGCTAGGAAAACTTACACAGCCAAATGGAAGCGTTTTTCACTCTGGTGTGCAAAATCCTCTTTGAATCCCTTTTCCTGCCCACCAGATAAAATTTTGGAGTACCTCTTAGACCTCTCAAATTCAGGTCTGCAGTACTCTACAGTCAAATTTCACCTTTGTGCCATTTCAGCTTATCATGAGCCGGTACTTTCCTTGTCACTGGCTGAGTTACCTGTGGTTAAGAGGTTTCTTAAGGGAATTCTGCACACCAGACCTCCTACAAGACGTCCAGTTGCAGCCTGGGACATTAATCTTGTGCTAGACATGCTCACTCGGAAACCTTTCGAACCTCTGGCTACCTGTGAGCTAAAATTTCTCACCTGGAAAACGGCCTTCCTGGTGGCCATTACCTCAGTCGGCAGGGTCTCTGAGATACATGCCCTGGTCACAGACCCTCCGTATACTGTGTTCCATAAAGACAAAGTAGTCCTTAGAACCTATCCTAAATTTCTTCCTAAAGTTGTTTCGGAATTCCATCTAAACCAACCTTTGTTCCTTCCCTCTTACTTTGTGGACTTCCAAAATGAAGGAGAACGTTCTCTTCATTCCTTGGACGTTAAGAGAGCTTTGCGTTTCTATCTAGATAGAACAAAAGACTTTCGTAAAGCTAAACAACTATTTGTTTCCTTCAGCGAGACCCGGCTGGGTCAGCCTGTCGCTATCAGATGTATCTCAGCATGGCTAGTGGCATGCCTTCGCCACTGTTATTCCATGGCGCAGGTTAAGCTGGAGGGCAGAGTTTCGCTACTCTCTACCAGGCGCGGTCGCGCATCTCTGGTGGAAACTGCGAAATGTGCCCATTGCAGAGATTTGCAGGGTTACTCTGGAGCTCACAGTATACTGTTAAACACTATGCCTGGATGTCCATGCCAGATGACATCTTTCCTTGGCAGAACCATCCTTAATGGACTTCTGTCCTAAAACTGTGAGCTCTTGGTCTCTCCTGCCGCCCTCTCAGGGGATTATTAGCTCGGTACTCTCCCATTAGTGTGAATGAGTGGTGGAGACTTGTGTCCAGGAAGATATGGAAATTACTTACCTACCATAATTCTTGATCTTCTTGGATGAAGTCTCCACTGCTCATTCACATGCCCACCCACCATCCCCCAAGCTCACCTCTGTTGTTGGTCTTCACTCCCTCAATCTTAAGGCTGTGAAGACTTCTTTCTTGACCCTTTGGGCCTTCCGGACTATCTTATGTCCGTTTTTTGGTTAGGCTATCCTTCTAGGTTAGTTACACTGCACCTCCTTGGAAAAAAGTTACTGAGGCGGTTGGAGGGTCGACGCCAAGATAGTCATTGCCGCACGAGCCGAGGCTTGCGGCGCTGCTCCTCGTGGCTCCATCTCTGGCGCCGGCCCTCTTGCAAAAAGTTTGCTCCCGCTGGGTCCTAGCACCACCGGCGTAGATCCCATCACTGTGAATGAGTGGTGGAGACTTTGTCCAAGAAGATTAAGAATTATGGTAGGTACGTAATTTCCATTTACTCACCTGTAACAGTAGTTCTAGGAATGGTATATGTTGTTTCATCCTCACGGATCCACCCGACCTCCCCCGAGTGCGGATGCACACAACCTGGCTTCCAGCGGGCTAAGATCTGGTGTGTTGGGGCACAGCCAAAGTATATACCACCTGGGTAGGTGGGAGGAGCCAGCTTGAAGACTCCTGGCAAGATTTAAAGGGGAAAGGGACATGCCAATAAGTGTGGATGAACAACATATACCACTCCTAGAACTACTGTTACAGGTGAGTAACCTGTTTTTTTCTCCACCCACGTTGACGCCATTTGTTCCAAGCTTCACTTCAAACTAGGTGCCCTTTTCCAAGACAAAGCTAGCCTTCCTCTCCCTACCCGTCGAGAGCTGGTCTCCAAAATGATTCTACCAACTTTTGACTATGCTGATGTGATGTATGGAACTGCCTCTCTGACTTCACTCAGCAAACTTGACATTCTCCTAAACTCCTTCTGCCATTTGTCCACTGCCTCTCCCCCTCTCACTCACCACTGTCTACTCTATCCTCTCTTATCGCTCACTCCCCTATCCCACCGGTGAATGGTTCACTGTGTTACTTTTGTTGCTAAGTTCTGGTTTGGTTCTCTCCTCTCCTACCTCACCTCTCGGCTCTCTCAAGCTGCCTCCTCTAACTGCTCCCATCGACACAGGAACTCCTGCTCCTTTTACATCCCTCCCCTTCACTCTGCCTCTGGACAATCTGCCTTTCCCTCCGCTTCCCTTCTGTATGGAACAAACTACCCTCTGACCTCTGCTCATGTTCCTCCTTCTTCTCACTTGAGAGGCTCTTAAAACACCTTCCCTCTAAACCATGCTCCCAGTGCCCCCATCCCTTACCACCTTAATTATGTGTAAGTCTGCGGTGCTGCCATACTAGTTGTTGCTATTTAATCTGATTTTGTGGACTTGTATAATCGAACCTCCCACTTCTAGAGTACTAAACTCTTGACTGTACTGGTTATTGTTGCTGTTGTTGTAGTGTGGCTTTCTTATTTGTAATTTGTATTTTCATGCTGCCTTCTGTATATTTCTCCCCTTGTTTCCCTTCCCCTTCCCCGGGGTCGCATCTGTAAATGAGCCTTAGCTCATGGTGCTTTTCCCGGTTATCAACTTTTAAATAAATAAATTAATTAAATACTGTATGTCCACCTGCTTGAGGTGGTTTCCTGTAAGAAAACTACATCCGGTTTGTATTTTTTGAGATGGTGTAGGATCATGTATCTTTTACATTTATCATTCACCCCTTCACATTCCAAGAGATAAATTTATATGTGGTACCCATAATTAACATTTACAACATCTGTTAATCGAACCTCCATCTGCCTGCCTACAGTTTGATATAGTGCTTCAGAATCTCCCCTACCTCCCATACCCACTCTCCTCCCTCCCTCCTCTCTGGTCACCCGGGGTTGAAGGTTCAGCATGAGCCATTGCGAGTGTCTATGGTTCTCTCCAGCCCAACCTGTCCCCCCCTCCACCCTACCCTATTCTCACAACAACCTAATAAAAAACAGACTACTACCATTACCCCGTTAACACAAACAGTCTCTACCCCTGGCCCTAGTGGCCAAAACACCAACAACCCTCTGCCCATGATGAAGTAACACATCTAATACGGGCCCCAACCTCCCTCCCCCGGACGATCTGTTCAATGTTAAGTGTCAGATCTTCTAAAAGGCTCTAAAAAACATGTGAAAAGTGAACATATAACCCAGCCCCCCACAATCCACAATATATAACCAGCAAGGAACAGTTTACTTCATAACAGCCATCATATGGTACTACCCCTGGATCAATGAGTCTAGGACAAATACAGCATGTGGAGAGCCAGAAGGGGCAAATAAGTCCCATTTAACCAATGCTGTGATCTCCTACTTCACCAACCGAATCCCTCCAAACTAGGGACAGGGCAGGATCTGCGGCTCCCATCCATGCGTTGCTGGGGCGAACCATTAGGCCCAGTAGTGCACGACACCTTCCTTATCCCTTAGGGTCTCTATGTAGGCAGTTTTCTCTAAGTGTTGGCCTTCACTGGCCTGCCAGGAATGATCCAGACCAACAGGCAGTTAGTGAGGGATATCACTGCTAGCCACCATCATAAGAGAAAGATATTTTAGGGCTCAAGGCTGCCACAGCAGTGAAGATCCTTTCACCTATGTCATTGTCTGCAAAGCGCCCCCTAACCCGATAACGCCATTTCACTGGTTAAACTTATTGACATGCCCAGCACTTCAATGGGGGGGGGCATCCCCCACACCCCTTCACTCCATGCACAGGCAAGCCACAGCAAAAGAATCTCCTCCAAGAGGGGCAGAGCAAATCATCTCTCCAACCCTTCACTAAAATCTGTCTTTTAGGGGACCACCTCTTATTGCCAGACCTGAAAGGCCAACAGGTCAGCTACCCCTGAAGAAGGCCTAGTATGGAGGCACTGGATAAATGGTGGTCACCCTCCTTGCATTATTAAGTGAGATGCCCCGAGTCCACATCAGAGAGTTGGAAGAGGAAGGCCCCACTGCTCACTTATGTATCCACCGCTGCCCCAACAATAGACTAGGCCACAGACCTACCTTCAGCTCTCCAGTGATGAGGCAGCGAACTGTGAGGGCTAGGCATTTTCCCATGTCCCCATAACTCCAGTCTCTCTACCCACTACATTCCATCCCCATGTCCCTGAGCAGCAACACATCCACCTGATCCAGGGGGTATGGAATCCCCCGCAGATGTACTGGTCCCTTCCAGTTGCAGCATTCAGTTTAAAAGGTCCTACACTGGTCAGTAAAATAAAACTGATCGACTTCCCCTGAAAAGTCCCGCTTTAGGAGGTCTCATAGTTCCATCATAGTCCAGGCCCTCAAAGGTTTTAATAGAGGTAGTCCACCTTACGCAACGGAGCAAATAACCAGTCTTTGTATGCTCCGTTCTCTTTCAAACCATCACATCGACTTAAACTGAAACTGTCCCAAGAATGAATAAGACACTCCCGCTAGTCCTCAAAAGATTCACTTGGGTGCTTGGAAGAGGTCTGGAAACATGTTGGGAAGCTCTTATTTAGCCTGACTCTCTCCGAACTGAAGGTTTTCAAAGAACCTTGGCAGCTCACCTGCAGTCTAGCGGGGTACAGCATTTTAAAGCAGATCCCCGCTGCCAGCAATTTAGAAATGAATGAGTTGTTCTCTGCTTGCTTTAACCGCATGGAGCAGGGAAGATCCTGAGTAATTTTCAATTTATTGCCCTCTTGAAGTAGCTCTTTGGTGTCCCTCATCTTGGCCAATATATGGACATAATCCAGAAAATTTTAAAATTTGAATATCAGGGGGCGAGGTGGAGAGTTCAGTGGCGGAGTAGGCCTCAATGCCCTGTAAGTAAAGCTACCAACTTTCTGAGGCCTAAAACTGGGACGGTCCATCCTGACCATGACCCCCCTGCCATGTGTCACTCCCATAGGCACTGCCACAGACAATGCTGCACACAATCAATTACATTTTGCTGCTTGCTCTGGCCATGCTGCCCCACAGTAACACCAGTAGCAAACATCCAGATTAAAACAATACATCAT
Organism: Neoceratodus forsteri; assembly: GCA_016271365.2. NCBI lineage: Eukaryota > Metazoa > Chordata > Ceratodontiformes > Ceratodontidae > Neoceratodus > Neoceratodus forsteri. The sequence continues at coordinate 1,628,412,927 of CM028131.1, read as the reverse complement.
TCTGCTGCAGCAAGTTCCAAGTCATGATATACAGAAAGTTCATTAGAAGCCAACCTGCGTTAAATTGTGATCAGTCATTTGAGCTGCATGTATTGCTTCTCCTGACAGTCCCATCCAACCTGCTTACACTCACCTCATTTGCTGAGCAAACTTTACTTCAGTGACTCCCACCACCACACCAGATTGTTTTCACACACTTCCCTGCAACTGATCAAATTCGGGTACCTTAGTTCACTGCTGCTAGTCTCTTCTCTGTCTGGAGTCCCTCTCAGCTGCTGGCAGGCAGGCATCCACGTGTGCTTGTCTGCAGTACTACCCAGTCCAATCTAACAGGAAGGAGGATGCTTTACTGTGCTCCCACTGACATGCTTGCAGTGCAACACAGGCCCAGCGGTTAAAGTTGCAAACTGCTGTCCAGCCCAAGCAGTGCCACAGTGGTCACTCATGGATTAGCAGTCAGAAAGAAAAAAGGGACAAAACTGGGACAAGTAAGCAAAAAGCAGGACAAAAGTGACATTCTGCAAAACGTGTGGGGACACTGGGACATGCTGCCTGAAATAGGGACTGTCCTGGGAAAATAGGGACTGTTGGTAGCTTTACCTGTAAGACTGTTCGATAATATGGCCAGGGCCATTAGGGGAAGGGCCAGCCACTTTCTCACAAAATTTTTGTATAAATAATATGGGGTTCTGCCCTTCAAACAACATGAAGTCTTGCTATATTATGACAATTGCAGTTTGACCCAGCCTTCAAACTGCTCTGGAGGTGAAAGAGTTAAGTTCCATGCCAGGCATGGAATCTTGAGCGCAAGCTCGGTTGAAAACTCTGTCTGTTGTGCTTCAAACTGTAACTGTCAGATTCTTTACTCCGCCTCACTGAACAGTCGCTCCGGAGTTTTCTCCTACCTGCTCGGTTCATTTGTCGGTTTAAAGTATTTTTCTCGGTTCTCAAACCGTGTTTGTCTAAAATTAAACGCAACCAGTCGGTTCAAACTCTGTCTGTGGTATCGTAAGTAATAGATAGGTTTACATTTTATTCTGTGTGGAACTTGTAGCAGGTATTATCGGTTCGGTTTGAACTGATCAGGTTGTTGTAAAACTATTTTAAATTGTGTTAGAAGTCGGTTCCGGTTCTTATCGGTTCTAAATAAACCTGGTTCATTCGTTTTTCCACCGACCCGTGACACAGTCTGGAACCAATAAGGGTGTCTTGCTTGGCTAAGGGCCGTTAATCAAGCAAGTTTCTGGCTAGGCTGGCATTATGTCTGAGAAACCCAAAAGAAAAACCGGGCCCACTGGGTTTCAACACTGTAGTGTCTGTGGGGAAGCTTTTAAGGCTGACCCACACACCACATGTGTCTATTGTCTGGGGTTTGACCACCTCAATACAGACTGCCAGATTTGTTTGAATGTCCTGCAGCTACCCTGTGGTAAGAGTTGGTAGGCTCAGGGAATGGGAGGCTAAGAGTCCGCTGACCGGATAATAAGCCCGGTTGGGTTCCAACCGAACCAGAGGGACCCTCTGACCAGGGTGAGTCTTCCTCGGGCAAAGGAGAGCTGACTTGGAGGAGTCAGTTCCAGCTAAAGGACTAGGAAATCAACGGGTGTGGAGCCAAAAAGTCTTTCCCCAACTGCTGCAGAGATAGCCAAAGCGATTAAAATTGTCCAGTCGCTTTCCCCGGTTCCGACCGAACCGGCACCATCAGGTAAGCGGTCGGTTCCTCCAGTTCAGGAATATGATATAGAGGATTTTTATGAACCGGGGGGGGGGAGATTATGAGGAGAGTGAATGTGATTTTGAGAGTCTGGATCTGCCCATTGAACCGGACATTTCTCCAGACAGACCTATAGAAGTGTCTCCCCCCAGGCTTTCTGAGTCCCCTTCTCATTTTATTTTTTATAAGAAAGTGGCTGAAACCCTCCAGCTTCCTATGGAAGAAGCTGTAGATGACCAAGAGGAGCCTGACTATGTAGAGATGATAGATATCCCAGAGTCTAGGAGACTGCCTATTCCTATCCACAAATCCTTCAGGAAACAGACAGTAAAAATTTTAAAAGCTCCCCATTCTATACTTCCTGTGGATAAGAAAATGGACAGGAGGTACACTTTGTCAGGCTCTGACACGGAGTTCCTCTCACAACAATGCAGCCATGTTGGGGTAGTGCAGGCTGCAGCCTGTGACAAGGCAAATATTCCTTTGGCTTCACACCCCCCCTGGCAAGGACTCCAGGAGGATTGATGCCATGGCAAAGAAACAGTACATGGCAGCATCTTTGGGTTTCAGACAGGCAAATTATATGGCTTATGTTGCAAGATATCAGAAATCCAGATGGGATACTGTTGTGGCTCTAGCAAAGCAGGTCCCTGGCCAGCTTGCCAAGGAGCTGGAGCAGGTGGCTGCTGATGGTATTGAGGCATCCAAGGTGCAATTCCATGCTGCAGTGGACTCTAATGATGTATCTTCGAGAGTCATGGCTACATCTGTGGCTTTTCGTAGAATGGCTTGGCTCAGGTGTACTAGCCTGTCACAGGATACTCAGGCTAAGGCCATGGATTTTCCTGTTGTTGATAACTCTCTGTTTGGGAGCAGACAGAGAATTACATGAAGAAAATGGATGAGTATAGGACCACCTATAGGAGTGCACAGGCCAAGGAAAGGTGAGGCCACTCCTCAGAGGCAGCTTTCAGGGGCAGGGCAGGCCTTTTCACAGGCCTTTACCAAGCCCAGGTCCTCTTCACCCCACGCCCAGAGGGGGTTCTTCAGAGGGAGAGGCAGACGGGGTACAAGCAGGCCTGCTCCCACCCCTCAGCCTAAAGCCCCTGCCAAGCAGGCACCCTGATGGGATGGCCAGGGACGATTCTCCATTACCTGTAGGGGGCAGGCTGGCTTACTGGCCCAGGACTGGAAGTCTTAACATCAGACAAGTGGGTCCTGGAAGTAGTAAGCCAGGGACTGGTTCTCAGCTTCAAAAATTTCCAAAGATGAGAGCCAGATCCTTTCCCTGCAAATCCATCAGAGCTCTCACCTTAGAAACAGAATTTTCAACCCTCCTGGCTCTCAGAGCTGTAGAAAGGGTTCCTCCCCTACACCAGGGCAAAGGATTGTACTCCAGGTACTTCCTTACCCCAAAAAAGACAGAAGAATGGCGGCCCATCTTGGATCTCAGATACCTAAACAAGCACCTTTTAAAACCAAAATTCAAAATGGTGACTCTGGGAATTATTTTACCCTCTCTAAGGCCAGGGGATTGACTAGCGTCCCTGGACCTCAAGGATGCCTACTTCCATGTTCTCATCAGAAGCTCCCACCGAAAGTACCTCAGATTCGAACTGCCCTCAGGCCATTACCAGTTCAGAGCAATGCGCTCCGGCCTTACCTCTGCCCCAAGGGTATTCACAAAATGCTTGGCAGTAGCAGTTGCTCATTTAAGAAGGCAAAAGATTGCCATCTTTCCTTACCTGGACGATTGGCTCATAGTAGGCCAATCTCCAGCCCAAGTCAAACTACACCTTCAGGTTACCCAGCAGCTGCTTACATCTCTAGGTTTCCTTCTCAATCTCCCAAAGTCAGTTCTAGAGCCTGTTCAGCTACTCACCTTTATAGGCACAGAACTGAACACACAACAGGCCAGAGCCTTCCTTCCTCTAGAAAGAGCAAAGACCCTGGTTTCTCTGGCCTCCTCCTTCACTCTGCAGGTCTCTCGACCAGCAAGGCATTTTTTGCAGCTCCTAGGGCACATGGCTGCTTCCACAGCAGTAGTGCAGGGAGCAAGATTTCAGATGAGGGACATTCAGTTCCACTTGAGAGCCTTCTGGTCTCAAAGGAGAGATCCTTTAACCAAACTGATCCCAGTAACTCGAACCCTGATCCAGGCCCTACAGTGGTGGCAGGATCAGAGCAATCTGAGACAAGGAGTTCCCTTCATCCCGCAGTCTCATTCCTTGACCCTTACTACAGATGCATCCCTCTTGGGGTGGGGAGCTCACATGGGCGACCTCACCACTCAGGGGTTGTGGTCCCCTCAGGAATCTCTGCTCCACATCAATCTGTTGGAACTCAGAGCAGTTTTTCTAGCACTTCAAGTTTTTTCCACATCTGCTCAGAACAAAGTGGTATAAGTCAGAACAGACAACACCACTACAATGTGGTACATCAACAAGCAAGGGGGCACTCGGTCTACGGCCTTGTGCCCCGAAGCGATGAAGTTGTGGTCTCTGGCTTATTCCCTGAACACCTTCCTTATGGCAGTTCACCTCCCAGGCAAAGACAATGTCCTGGCAGATGCTCTCAGCAGGATTTCCCAGGGCCATCACGAATGGTCTCTGGATCCCCTTATCCTGGAGGTGGTGTTTGCCAGGTGGGGCACACCTCAGATAGATCTTTTTGCAGCCCCGGACAATCACCAACTTCCTCTTTTTTGCTGCAGGCCCCCAGTGTTGGGCTCAGTCCCTCTGGACGCCTTCCTTCTCAACTGGGAAGGGAAGTTTCTTTATGCGTTTCCCTTTCCTCTCCTTTTCAAGGTGTTAGTCAAGATCAGGTCTCAACCTTGCAAGATGATCCTGATTGCTCCAGATTGGTCAGACAGCCCTGGTATCCACTTCTTCTGTCCCTAGCAGTCCACCTTCCCCTGTGTCTTCCCAGGAATCACAATCTGTTAACCTGTGCCCAGGGGAGAGTTTGGTACCCGGATCTCAAATCTCTCAATCTCAAGGCCTGGCTCTTGAAGAGTTAGAGTTTGCTAACTTACACCTTTCTCAGGGTGTACTCAATGTTTTGAAGGCTTCGAGGAAGCTTTCTACCAGGGCTACTTATCATTCCAAATGGAAAAGGTTTTCCATATGGTGCTCTGGTAAGAGTATTTCCCCAGAGCCTGCCGGCTTGCCCACAGTTCTGGATTATATGGTGCACTTAAATGCTCTGGGTCTGAGACCAGCTACCTAAAAGTGCACCTGGCAGCAGTGTCTGCTTTCTTATCAGCAGGTAAACCCTCTTCTTTCAGCTCATCCGGTATTCTCCAAGTTTTCAAGGGATTGCTTCACATCAACCCTCCATTCAGGGATCCTGCCCCTGCATGGGATCTTAATGTTTGCATTGCCCAGCTTATGCAACCTCCTTTTGAGCCCATGTCTTCAGCAGAGCTTAAGTACTTGACTTGGAAGACTGTGTTTTTGGTAGCCATTACTTCTGCTAGGCGCATAAGTGAACTACAAGCATTGTCAGTGGAGCCTGATTTTATCTCCTTTCATAGGGATAAAGTGGTCCTCAGGACTAATAGAAAATTCTTGCCCAAGGTGGTTTCGGATTTTCACTTGAATCAATCTATGTCTCTACCTGTGTACTTCACTGACCATTCCTCCTCTGGTGAGAGAAGATTGCACAGTTTAGATGTCAAAAGAGCCCTTAGCTACTACATAGAGCGTACCAAGAGTCACAGGTTTGATTCCCTCCAACTGTTCCTCACTTATGGTGAGGTAGGTAAAGGGAAACCTGCCACTAAAAGATCCATTGCCAGCTGGATTGTTTCTTGTATCCAGTTTTGTTATCAAAAACTGGGTAGGGTTCCCCCTTCAGGCCTGAGGGCTCACTCTACCAGAGGTACAGCTGCGTCCCTGGCTGCTGCCAGGGACATCCCTATTATAGAGATATGTCAAGCAGCTACTTGGAAAACAGTTCACACTTTCACGAAGCATTACTCCTTGGACATCCAGGCTAGGAGTGATGCTCGGTTTGGCACAGCTGTGCTTCAGAGCCTATTCCCTAAGTAGGTTCTGCCCTCCTCCATGGAGGTACTGCTGTGTAGTCTGCAATTGTCATAATATAGCAAGACTTCATGTTGTTTGAAGAAAAAATTACTCACCTTAGTAATGTTGTTTCTTCTAATGGAGTCTTGCTATATTATGACCTCCCTGCCCCTCTCAGAACCTCTGTTTTGTTTTTGGGATGTGGGTGGGCAGTGCTATGTTGGCACCTAGTGTTTGCCATTTTTGTTTGCTGTTGTATTTTCATTTTCTTGGTCCCCTGACTTGAGTCTTGCTTTTGGGACCAGAAAATGTGTTAATGTAGTAGCCAGTTGGCTAGTGTAGGTTTACAGCTTCACACAGAACCTTAGTGAGTTTTGCTCAAAGATCTGACAGTTACAGTTTGAAGCACAACAGACAGAGTTTTCAACCAAGCTCGCGCTCAAGATTCCATGCCTGGCATGGAACTTAACTCTTTCACCTCCGGAGCAGTTCGAAGGCTGGGTCAAATTGCAATTGTCATAATATAGCAAGACTCCATTAGAAGAAACAACATTACTAAGGTGAGTAATTTTTTCTTCTGAGCCCTCTATTTGTTATCACGTTTATTTTAGATAATGCCAGAAGTTTAGTAAAAAAAATGGACCTATTCAGAACCTGGGTCGAATTAGAAAATCCCGACATAGTAATTTTAACAGAGACTTGGTTAACTAAGGCAATTCCCCAATCGGAGATAGATTTGTATGATTTTATTGCTACAGACAGGATCGTGGGACTGAGGGGGTTTGCAATTTACCTTAAGTATACTTTAGGTCCCTCGAAATAATTTATTCTGGGAAAATTGAAGGGATAGAATGTTTACTGTTAAAATTACAGATGAAAAACTTGATTGTGGGTGCTGTATATTGCCACGAAAACAAATACTAAATATTTTGAAAAATTTTCAGTTATTATGGATTACATAGGTCAGACAAATGTTGTATTAATGGGTGATTTTAATGCTGCTTGGGGTTGCCCAAGAGGAGGGCTTTGGAAAATTCAATGAGTTGTCTGAACTTGCTGCAAATAGTTGACTTACCTACTAGAAAAGGAGTATAACCAGTAAGGAAATATACTGGACTTGTGTTTTGTTTCAACAGAATTGGTTACATTAAGTAAGGATATAGGAGAGCCAAACCTGGGGACCATAATGTAGTAAGGTGCACAATAAACATAGAATTGAAAAAGAGCCAGTAACTAAAACATCTGTAGTATATAAAAGAAATTATGCTCAGTCGATATACATCTGTTTTGTGAGCACTTAAAGAGATACCATGGTATAGACTTTTTTTGATTCCCGACTTGGATTTAGCTATCCAGGAATTTACATCAATGTTTAATGAGGCATGTGATATGTTTTTTCCATGGAAAAAAGTTAATCAAAGACAAATTCACCTACCCTGGGTCATTGCCAAAATAAGAAAGTTAATTAGAACAAAAAAACGATTATGGAAAAAGCAAATAAATCTCTAAACCCTGATGTATGGGAAAAATTTAAAATGGTTAGAAACAGAGTTGTCCAAGAAATAAGGAAATCAAATGCCTATTACTATAAACAGAAAATTAAAGAAGCTACAGATCCCAGGACTTATTGGACAATGATAAAAAACTTAGTAGAACCGGTCAAAAGACAAGTAGAAACAAAATTGAAATATAATGGTAAACTTCTGGACGTAGATACAGTTGCAGAACACTTAAATAATTACTTTATAGACCTTCCAGATCTAAAGACAGGAATCGAAAATCTTCAGGGGGAAAGTTCAGTTAGTAGAACAAAAAATTGATGTAGAAAGTCGTCAGACTCCAAAGTTTCGATTTAAAACAGTGACCACAGTTGAAGTTTGTAAGTTAATAAGAAATCTAAATATAAATAAGGCATGTGGCCATGACAAGATAGAAAATAGGTTGCTAAAAGAAGCTGCCCAAGTAATATCCCCTGTCCTAAGAGATCTTTTCAACTGGAGTCTTAAAGAGGGAGTTTATCCTACCTCATGGAAGAAGGCTAAAATAATCCCAATTCACAATGGGGGGGACGCTTTGGACATTTCGAATTATCGCCCAATAGCATTATTGTCAACTATCTCAAAACTATTGGAGCGGATTGTTCATGGGCAACTAATCACATACCTAGAGAAGTATCAAAAAAATCACCCATTTTCAGTCGGGTTTCAGACAAGGTAGGTCTCACCGATCTATTGGATTTAGTTGCCACCCCCTGGAGGAGGGGAGATCGGTTGGCACAGTATACGTGGACCTATCCAAGGCATTTGATTTAGTAAATCATCACGCCTTGATTGATAAATTAAGGTGTTTGGGTGTGGATGAAGTACCCAGTGGTTGGTTTTCATCCTATGTAGAAGAAAGAACTCAGTTTGTAACAGTAAATGGTCAAAATTCTAGCTTGGGTTTGGTTACTAGGGGTGTACCCCAGGGATCGATCCTGGGTCCCCTTTTATTTTTGGTATACCTGAATAACTTGCCTGAAGTAATTAAAAACTCACATATTAGATTGTATGCGGATGATACAGTTTTAGTCACATCCGGTAAAAATGTGGGTGAATTAGAACAAAAACTGCAGAGAGATTTTTTAAACATGCAAAAATACTTCACTGAACATGGTTTATTGATTAATGAAAAAAAATCCCAAACTATGTATTTTAGTACAGTCAAGAAGGACAGTATGGGAACAAATTTGGTAATTAGGACTCAGGAGGGGAAAATATTAGAGCAAACTAAGTACTATAAATATTTGGGGGTCATAATTGATCAAGAATTGAATTTTAATCAGCATGTGACTGAACTTATAAAAAAAGTTAATTCTAAATTAGGGGTTATGAGACGAATATCGAAGTGTTTAACAAGGGAGATGAGACAGAATATAGTGAACCAACTACTCCTCCCCGTGATTGATTATGGCTCCCACATATATAGACACACTCTGAAAAAACAAGAACATAAATTAGATGTTCTTTACAATAGATTAGCCAGATTTGTATTAAGGTGCGACTTTGGTACACACCATTGTGACATGTACTCAAGATTAGGGTGGAATTCTTTAGAGCAGAGGGCAGAGATTTTCTGGCTAATCCAATTAAAGGGCTTACATAAGAATGAATCCTTAAATTACTTATTGAATAATCTAAAAAAACAGAACATGGATTAAATTTAAGAAGTTGTGGAGAAAGAGTGTATAATATCCCTAAAATTAAAAACAAATATAGTATAATGACCCTTCAGTATAAAGTATCAACAGCATGGAATAGGCTACCCCCTCCCTCAGAAATCCTGGTTTGTCACTATCAAGATTTAAATCGGCAGTGAAAAGAGAGGTACATTTTAAATGTTTGTGTCACAGGTGACATTTGAAATTTATTGAAGAATGAATTTTTTAATGAAATGTTTCTATGTATTTAATGAAAGTGATGTCTTATGAAGAATGGATGTATTTATAATAGAAATGTCTGTGAGGTAATTTGTATGTTTAATATACTTTCTTGTGTGACTTGATCAGTGTTATATGTACAAGTATGATTGTATACACAGGGATGCCTTGTAAACAGGGATTTTCGAAACCCTAATGGCATATTTTTCTGTATAAATAAAATTTTACTACTACTCCTACTACTACTCTGGGAGCCCAGTCAGCAAAAGATTATTGCGCCTACTTTGCCTTTCCAAATCCTCGATCTTTTCTCCAGTTTGGAGACTTTGCGATGATGGGCCACCAAGTCTGTTTCCTGGTGTGCTCTCCAACCCTCAAGGGAGCTAGTTCTAACTTCCACATCACAGACGTGTTAGCTGGCTCATTATGCTTAATAGAGCCTCTTTAATGGGGGACAGTTACTGCAGAAATTTTTCCTCCATTAGGGGAGTCAGCGCCGGGCTGGATTTTGTGGGAGCTGCCGCTTGTGTCTTAGTCTTTTTAGTGGCCTTTGTTTTCTCTGGCGTGGGCAGTGCATCAGGCCTGCAGGCCGCATCTTGGCCTCCATCAGAAATACCTTGTCCCAGTGAAACTGGCAGTCGAAGAGCTGAAAGTTAGAAGTGGGACACCTTAGCGATAGTCAAGGCATCGAAAAAAAATATGGATTTTAGCACGTAAATATTGCGTTTTGACTGTTAGATCAAGCCAAGGAGCGTAGCCGAGAAAAACGCGTTTCACCCGCTCAGACGCATCACACGACCCCAGAGCACAGGCTGTTCCAGTAGAACCTCCAGACTCAACCAAAGAAAAATTTACGTAAACAGGAAAAAGGTATTTTCTGAAACCACACCAATGGGTCATTCAGCACAGTGTTTGGCATTTATAAAACAAGAGATAAGGTGACCGCAAAGCACAGTTTGCATCTCAGCTTGTGGTTTGCACTCAGGATGTGCAAAATACCTTATCCCAAATATTCGGGCTGAATGTTCTTTTTGGACCCCAAATATTCAGATATTCAGTATTCGTATTTGGGGGAACGTAATTAAAAACAGAAACAGCTCCCCAGTCCAAGTCATTAAATCCAAGCCCTGTCCCCTCACCTTCTGTTAGTAACCCAGTCCCACCCTCCCCACCAGAACCTGCAATTTGATATTTTAAGTATAAAAATTTACCACAATGGGAGACCGGCACTGCCCGCCTGGCTTCATGGCCAGCCACCATCTAATTACTCATTTGTGCTAAAAGACAGCTAATTTCCCACCACCCCCTACCCTGGCAGCACCCTTTGACCACCCTCCCCCCTGCACCCAATTCTTCCAGACCTCTTACTTCTCCATTTAGAAGGTGACCGGCACAAACCTTCCCTCCTCCCCAGCTGGCTGCCTGTTACAGAATGAAAGCACTCCCATGCTTGCTCACTCTGTAAAGTGAAATCAAATGATTGTTTCACTGTACAGAGGGCGCAAGGACAGGCGCACTTTCATTCTGTAGCTGGCGGACGGCCATAGAGGAGAGCAGGTCTATACTGGTCGCCTTCTTCATGGAGGTTAAGATGCCTCAGGAATTGGGTGCTGGGGGGATGAGGGTGGTTGAAGGGTGCTGCCAGGGTGGGGAAGGGAAAATTAGTTGTCTTTTAGCACAAATGAGTGCTTAGATGGCAGCCGGCCATGGAGGTGGGCAGGTTGTGCCAGTTGGCCAGTGTCTAAGCACTCTTTCGCGCTAAAAGACAATGTCCAGCCACCACCTAAGTGCTAATTTGGGCAAAAGTCAACTAATTCTACCCCCACCCCACCCTGGCAACGCCTTTTGACTACCCTCCTCCCCAGCACCTAATTTTTTTAGGCATCTTACTTGTCCATCTAGAAAGTGACTGGCACAAACCTGTCCTCCTCCACAGCTGCCTGCCTGCCTGCTGCACAATGAAAGCACTCCCATGTTTGCTTACTCTGTATAGTGAAACAATCAGCTGATCATTTCACTATACAGAGCAAGCAAGGGTGAGAGCACTTTCATTCTGTAGCAGGCGTCCAGCTTTGGAGAAGAGGGGTTTGTGCCAGTCTCTTTCTTTATGGAGAATAATATGCTTCAAGAATTGGGTGCTGGGGGGAGGGGTGTGGTTGCAGGGTACTGCCAGATTGGGGAGGGGAAAATTAGTGTAACCCTCAGGCCACTTTTTTAACTAGTGAGCACACCCGCCATTAAAATCTGGAAACACTGGTGCCCACATACTGGCATACCATTTTACTTTACAAAAGAGGTAGGTACCACCCTTGGTGTTAGGATGTATACCTGGCTCATTTTCTAGAGAAAGAGAGAAGTTGGGGTACAGAAACAAACAACTTGAACCCTGTGTAAATAACACAACCCAGGTCCTGGGTGGAGGCTGCTAGGCATATACTAGATCTAACCTGCTGAGGGGACCCCAGTAAATCCACACAGCCAGAAGCAATAAACGGAATGTTCATAACAGTGACTGGGATTGTGCAGTATAGCTTCATTCAACAGATGGAAATTTAAAGCAGAAGTGGACCCCCCAAGGGTCAGTCTCGGTAGGACAGGTACATTTCTCAAACTCTCCTTGCATGCAGTACAGTTCATGAACATACAACAGAACAATCTTCTTCCCAAATTCCCAAATGGTGCATTTAGTGGCTACCTGGCTACGCACATGAACATTTTCCTCCCATGAGTGTCATTTAGTGACTCTAAGCACACACTCAGAACTCTTCTTCGAACATACTGTAGGTACATATTAGTGAAACTCATTCACGCACCTTAACCTGCAGCTTGGCCCTTGCTCAAGTAAAACTGTGCCCTTTATGAACCAGGAAGCCCTGCCTTGTAAGCACTTAGATGGTGTTCCTCCCACCTTTGGCCCCAACCGACAGTCTCTGCCATTCTTCAGGGTTACACTATTGAAACCCCGATTCCACACTGAAATGCTAGAGGTCCCACACTTTAACTTTGTCACACTGGGGTGACCAAAGAACAAAACTGCACTTACTTGGGTGAACAGTTTAACAGTACTTTTCTCACTTGGATGAAACTAGGGGCCCTGACAGGTGCGATCCAGCCTTATCTATGGGCACACACACCCCAGAATATCGATTCCCCTTAAAGATGTGGAGATCTGGTCTCCTAGAACAGTACTCACAAAGGTTATCCCATCCACAGGGCATGGAACAACAAAGGAAAAGAAAGGCAGTCTCCTGGGTAGCCGATCAGTCTGGCTCAGTTCTTATCCAAGGCAGCTGAAAACTCCACAGAAACTTCAGGGGATTGCCCCTTGAGTCCACTGAGAATAAGCAGATCTTATCTGTGTCAATCTTCACCATTGGGTATATGGCCGGAGGTCATGACCCCGCGAGAGCATTTTTTTTTTGGATGGGTGGAGCCGATGCACCATCGGCGCCAACCTCGAGGCCGACGCACTGCGTGGCACTTGCGGGTTGACCGTCAGGTGCTGTCGACTCCGCCCTCCCACCAGTTCTTCGTCTCCTGCCATCGAGGTCACCTCGTGGGAAGCTAGAAGAAGACTTTGAGGCCTATCTGCTTCGCAGTTTACTCGACTCTGTCGTTTTCTCCCTCAATTCAGTGCCAAAGTTTGTTGGTTCCTTCCTGCCCGGTTTTGTTTGCCATACTCAACGTCGCCTGGTAAGACCTTTCCAATTATTCTCTTTTCTGCGACGCTGTGTCTGTTTTTGGTGTTTTTTTCTCCGTAGGACGTGTCTCGGTCGGAGGGCAAGAAAACTTCCAGGACAGGACGGCCCCCCATGCGACGGTTCCCATGTGGCCGAAAATATTCCGTCTCCGACCAGCATGACTGTTGCCTTACGTGTCTTGGCCTGCTTCATGACATAGATTCGTGTAACGGCTGTTTCTCCATGGACCAGAGAGTAATCAAACAACGCGCGTGGAAAGTGCGGCGGGTTCCGCTGACTTTCGGGGGTCGGGTTCGCACTAGTCGGGCTAAGCCACGTTCTCTCAGCCTTTCCTCTGGGTCCCCTCCCGGTTCTATACAAACCGAGGAGGAGGAGGGAGCCTCGGCTTTTCCCAGCCTAGCCGTGGCCGAGGCTCCTCCCACAGTGCAGGAGGCCTAGTCTGTTCCCACCGGGAGACGGACGGGAGGTACCGTTATGGCAATCACCCCTTCGGGGGTGAAGGCTCCCCCGGTATCGGACCTGCTGCTTGGAAGGCCTGGGTTGGTGCCGTCCTCAATGCCATTTTGGGCCTCGGCACCGTTTGCGGTGCCGTGGGCTCTGACGGTGCCATCGTTGTTACTGGCCAGTCGCTCTGTGCCATAGCTGCTGTTGGTGCCGTTCACAGCACCGATAGTGCTAGTAGCGCCGTGGGAGTCTCAACAGCACCATCTTCGTCATTCTCTTGCCTCTGGCGCCAAGGTTGAGCATGCCACGGTGTCCACCTCTGGAGTCGTTCGCGGCTCCGAGCGAGGTCATGGCGCCGTGGGGGTTCCGGATCTCGGCGCTGTTCTCAGTGCCAATGGGGCTGTCGGAGCTGACGTCGGCACTGTCTCTGTCCCTGGAGCCATTCACGGTGCCATGGGGCCGGACGGCACCATGTCAGGTTCTGGCACTGGGATTGCTGCCCTTGTTGGAGCCATGCCACCTTCTGCCACCGTTCGCGGTGCTGAGGGGGGCATTGGAACCGTCTTGGGTGCAGTCTCCTTTTCTGGTGCCCTGTTTGGTCAAGATGGCGAAGAGTGCCCACCCACTGTCTGGCACAGGACTTCGGTCTCCACTTCTTCGGAGGAGGAGTCGGACTCTGAGTCAGACAGGCATTCTGGCTCCTTGGAGCTAGTTGCCCAGGTGGGCACTCTAGTAGTTTCCTCGACAGGCCGCGACCAGCCCCCCCTGAGGACCGGATAGTGACTACCATGGCCAGGGTCAGGGGTGCTGACCAGCAGGCAGTGGTGCAGGCCACCATTGCTCTGCAGCCTGGCCTCGGAGGTTTCGCTGACCCCTCAGTGGTGGTACCCCCTTGAGTGGTGTGCCTAGATCGCCCAACTTTGGGGCCGATTGGAGCACCCACAGGAGGGGAGAGTAGTGCTCCTTGGATAGCTCCTTCAGAGGCCAACCAGGGTTGCCAGCTGCCTAGGCTGGCTCTCTCAAGGAGGAGGGCACTTTCAGATTCTGAGGGGTCAAGGGGTGTGAGTTCTGTTCGGTGGTCTTTTTCCGGAACCCACCGGGCTCTGGGAGGAGCTGTAGTGTGGATCTCCGCTCTTCCCCCTCAGTTTCTTTGAGAGGGCCCTATTCTTGGGAGGTAGGGGACCGTCCTTCTGGATCTACACAGCCCCAGTCACCTCACAGGGGGGAATCTTCCGGGCGCAGCCAAGGCAGTTCCGATATGGTTGTTCAGCTATCGGCTGTGGAGTCTTCCGGAGCTCCTTCTTCTTCTGGAGCTCTTGGTCCGCTCCCTAGCCCAGGCGGAAGTCAGTTGACTTCTCTTCTCGGCTCTGTCCCCATCCCTCTGCTGCATTCTCCTTCGCTCCCAGGTATTCTTGGTCCTTCCAGGCCTCTCTCCTGGGAGCAGTTCAGAGCCGTGGCTGCTCAGTTCCCCGCTTGCGTCAGGGCCATGGACAGACAGGTTTTTCAACCTCCCCCTAAGCAGCCACGCTTCGAAAAGCCAAGGTCCTCTGACTCCTCATCCCCCTCTTCTGGAGGAAAGGAAACATCTGTCCACATTTCTCCAGCTGCTGATCTCACGGAGTATCAGCGATTCCTCGTGAGGATATTGGAGGACCTGCATATCACCCCTCCCACTCAAAGCAATCCAGAGCACTCAGCGCACACCTTTTTAGGTGATTTCAGCGAGGACACCCTTGTGGTGCCCCCCGGCTTGCTTCCTTTCGGGAGGTATCATTGCGTTCCTGGCAGAGACCTTTTTCCAGAGTTCCTGCCCCCAGGGATCTCTGCCAGCGGTATTGGGCCCCCCCCCCCGGAGTCTCCAGGTTCCATGCCTCATCCTCAGTCAGGATTGACGCATCTGGACACTCCTGATGGGCTTCGCGCCCTTCACCGTGACCGGCCCCCAGATCAAGACTCCTTGGATTTTGACTTCTGGGGTAGGAGGACTTTCTACTCAGCACAGTTGCTGTTCTCTATCACAGCACATCAGACCCACTACGCAACCTATGACAGGTTCCTGTGGTCCAGGCTCGGTCAGCTCCTAGTCTCAATGCCTGACACGGAGCAAACCAGACAAGCCATTGCACTCTCTGCACATGGCCTGGAGCTAGAAAGGCACCAAGCAACGGCATCGTACGATGCCAGCGAGGTAGCTACCAGGGTCGTAGGGACAGCGATCTGCACGAGGCGGACAGCATGGCTACGTCTTTCCCGGTTGTCTCCCTTGGCCCAGCGTAGGGCGATTAACTCCGCTCACCAGAGAACCTATCTCTTCTCCCGTGGAGTGAGACGTCATTTGTCGGGACAACTTCCTTCCCCCTCCGGGGGGTCCCTGTCTCACTCTCTCCACCCTCAAGCCTCTCCAGGCCCTGAAGGTTCTCCCTCTTAGTGTGTCACCCACTGAGAGCTAAGGGACTCAGTCTCTTAGAGTTAAAAAGAAAATCCCCTTCGGGGGGGCTCGGCACTCACCCAGAGGTGATGAATGGTGAAGATTGACACAGATAAGATATGAAAATTACGTACCTACCGTAATTATGATCTTTCTGTGTATCTTCACCATTCATCATAATCCCGCCCTCCATACCCCTGGGGCCTCAGTCTTTGGGTTCCCCTGCCTCTCTGTGTCCAGCCTCCTCCCCCTCCTTTCTTTGTCAGGAGTGGGGTAAACAGGGGCACATAGGGGGATGTTGTTTCTATGGGGAGAGTGGTCAGCATGGGGGGCACTCCTTCTCCAGTGCTCTAGCTCCACCCCTGTGGGGTGGGAGTTGGCAGTTGCCCTCCATTCTCTCCTCCTCTTTGTTCCTGTCCATCTTTAATTGTCTTTGTCCATTGGACGTATCGCTTGTTGAAAAAACAAAACAAAAAAAAACATTTTCTTTCACCAAAAATCTTTTCCCCTGAGAGGGGGAGAATTCTCTGTGCCCTGTCTTTCTTCCAGAATAGCCGTTTTCTGCTTTTGGAGTTATTGCCAGTGATTCCGTGCCTTGAATTCTGACAATGAGCCTTTTGGCTACTCCTCACAGTTCCTATACAATCTGGAGATAAGTCCAGGTCCAGGGTATGGTTGTTACCTTTCTCTCCCTCTCACATTTATCCTAAATCCTTCCTCTCTCCTTTTCCTATTTCCAGAGATTGGGGCCCCTACCCAATCCCCTTAGACTTCCTTTTTATTCTGTCCTCTCAGTTGTTTATTTCTCCTTTATGTTATATATCTTTTCCTTTATCTGTCCCTTGGACTTTCTTGTCCCACCCTCCCAATGATTTTCCTCACCTCTCCAGTGACTCAGAACTGGGCGGAGGCCAGTCGACAGCACCTGTGGCCAACCCGCGGCGCCCGTGGGCGTCGGCCTTGACGGCGGCGATGATGCGCTCGGCTCCACCCATCAAAAGTTCCCTCAGGGTCATGACCTCCGGCCATATACCCAAAGGTGATGAATGGTGAAGATGCACAGAAATATCATAATTACGGTAGGTACGTAATTTTAATTTCCTTCCACTTCACTTGGAGTAGGAAATCAGGAAATCCTGCTGTAGCACTGGTTTCCACCACTTCACTGGAAGCTGGAAATGTCACTCCACTAGGGTGAGAAATCCTGGGCCCTCTCCTCAGAGCCCACTGGCAATCCTTCTGCCATTCTCACCTCCTCACTGAACAACTGACAACTACTGACTGAGCATTCTAAGCTCCCCAGAGCAGCTGTCTACACAGTGTGGCTTATGCTGCTGTGAGAGTTCCAAATGACCTAATCATTCTTCCCTCATGCTAGCTGAGTAAACAATGATGTCATTATGTAAGGAGCCCCTAATGAGCTCCCTACCAGCTACCTGCTACCTTCCTAACACTAATACTGATAGGATTCTAGGAACCCCATGGGACTGGATGGTTGCATTAGTTATGTTTTAGTGCAAACAAGCGTTTAGATGGTGACCAGCCGTGGAGGCAGGTGGGTTGTGTCAGCCACCCATCGTGGGAGTTTTTATTACTTAAAATATCAAATTATGGGTGCTGGGGGAAGGGTGGGAGTGGGTTTCTAACAGAGTCTGGTGGGACAGGGGATTATGTGTCAGGATTTGGGCTGGCAATAAATAGTATTTCTAAAATAGGCAAGGGATGAATAGTGTGACTATTCATTATTTGGCTCCAAATAATGAATAGTGCATTAGTCATAGTATTTTAGAAATACTGTTCGTTACTGACATTTCCTAGTCTGTACTTCTCACCCCAGGGATTCTTCGGTATGCTTTGCAATGGCTCTATGATGCTGGTTCGACAACCCTTTTGTCGACCGGCAACTCACCGATAGGAATCATGTTGACCACAAGTTGTGGTTGACATGATTCCTGTGTGTCTCCCGCCCCCCCCTTTTTAGGATTATCAACTCCAGTCGGAGTTGATTCGGGGTGTGGGTGCAAGGACCGGGAGACAGTGTACCCCTGTCTCAGGCACACCAACACAGCCACCAGTCGTCAAAGTGTCGATTTTGCCAACAGGATTGTAGTTTGCTGTGTTGTGTCGCTGTATGTGGGGCATACCTTTACAATGTGCTTGACAATGTGCAGTATGCAAGCTCGGTTTGGCTGCCCCAGAGGTGGAGTCACTGTAAATGGACTATGGGAACTGACCAATCAGCTTTCAGCAGGATGGTATGCTTCCTGCAGTGAGCTCAGAGGACACTAGAATTATTTCTCTGCCTGACTGAGCAACACTGCCCCGGAGTGTTCTCCTCTTAACACTTGAAGAATTCAATTTTTCTTCAAAAAGTGCCCTTTTTTGCTGCCTTCAGGCATTTTTTATCGCATTTGCGATATTTTTATAATTTATTCTTCTGTTTTTACTGCAACCGTGAGTTTTATTTTCCGTGTGTTTTCTGAGGTAAAAAAATACCGCGTCTGAGGTGAAAATCTCGTGCAAGAGCTTTTTTACTATTATTAAGTACTTGCGGTTATTTATTCCACATATAACTACATTTTACTATTACCTAGAAAACAATAAATGTTTTCAAAGGTCTTTAACTCTCCCCTCTTGTCATCTAGGACAAGAACTGCCACAATCTGTCTTGAATTTTTTCACAATAAGTGTATTCACTTAGTAAAACCTTTTTGCCATTTTGGTGGCCATTGTATATCATGGCCTTCAATGTGTTCAGCAAAGACATCTGCTGAGATAAAATTCTGGAGCTGGTCACCAGTTTCCACAACCACCAACTTCTGCTGTGTAGTAGAGTTAGAGCGTATTAGAATTCAGGACTGCTATAGAAAGCACAGCAAGGGTTTTTAATACAGGATGTGTGCTATAACACAAATATATAAATCATGGCATCTTTGATTTGTTTGGATTTAATTATATGATGTCCAGTAATGTCAATAAGTGAGTTTAGACGCAGTTGGGCTGGCCACATAATAATGACCTATTGTCCAACTCTGGGGGATGGGTTGTCCTTGGTTTGCAGTTTTCTTTTCCTTTATGAAATGTCAGCTAGTTGCTCAGAAGATTGCATGCTGCCACTGGGAATGGAAGCTCTAAATTTTGGGGGTTCTTTTCCCACACCAAGAACCTGGGTAGTGCAGCACTAGGGGAGGGGGGAAGGGTGCTGCACTGTTGAGGTGCTCTTGTTTGGATGAGACTTTCAATTGAGGTCCCTTCTGCCTATTGCTGGGGACTGTCCAGGTGGAAGTTAAAGATCCCATGGCACTTACTGTAAGAGATAGGGAATTTTATTTAAAAAAAAAAATCTTACATACAGAACTCTAAATGTAAATCAAGAAAATATGAAGTGCTGCTTAACACAATCTACAAAAGAATAATAATAATAATCATTTTATTTATAAGGCGCCTTTCAATTGCCAAGGTGCCGTACATAAATAACAAATCAAAACAGTAAAAATCAAAAAATACAATTGGATCAAAACAGTCATTACAATCAATGTTCTAAAAATGCAGTTTCTCATAAAAAAGTCTTCAAACCTCTCTTGAAGCCCTCCACAGAGGTGCACTCCCGCAACTGACGGGGTAGAGAGTTCCAAAGGGGTGGGGCCACATACGCAAAAGCCCGAGTGCCCGAAGATTTCAAATTCACCCTTGGAACCTCTAGCAGCCCCTCGTCGGCCGAGTGGAGTGATCGATTAGGGCGATAAGGAACTGAAGTTCTTTCAGATAGACTGGGCCCAGATCATGTAGAGCTTTGAAAGTCAGCAATCCGACTTTAAAGGTGATCCGCCACTGAATTGGCAGCCAGTGCAGTTCGCGCAGCACCGGAGTAATGTGACAGGATCTACTAGAACCTGTCAAAAGCCAGGCTGCAGCATTCTGCACTAGCTGCAGGCGATGGATTTTGACCCCAGAAAGCACTAGATAAAGGGGGTTGCAATAATCCAAGCGTGAGGACAGGAAGGCATGGACTAACATTGGCAGGTTGGCAGACGGAACAAGATGCCAGATCCTGGCGATGTTCCTAAGATGGTAAAAGGAAGTCTTGATGACTGACAACACCTGCAAATGCAGTGTCAGCCTGTCGTCAAGAACTGCCCCCAGGTTCTGCACCCTTCAGAGGTCGGGAGAGAAACGCCTCCAAGAAAAATTCCGGAAGATGCACCAGCACCCAACCCCCCTATCTGTCGACCCGGGTCCACAACCAGTACCTCAGTCTTATCAGAGTCCAACCTCAGCCAGCTAGAATTCATCCACTCCTGGATTTCTGTTAGACAGCTGTTAAAGACTGAGAGAGCTCCCTCCTGGTTGGGGGCCAAAGAAAGGTAGAGTTGGGTATCATCTGTGTGTAACCCCTAGATGGCGCTATCCCAGGGGCTACTACCCCTGCCTGATTTGCCACTAACAGGTTGAGGGGCCTGGATCCAATGGCGGGTGCCTCCACCCAGAGGTCAGGGTTTGCAATAGTTAAACTAACTTGGTCACAGCCCTCTGGGACACTGCAACCCCCCTTTCTTCCCACTAGTGGCCCACACAATATATCAGAATTACCTTCACAGTATACACTTACCCCCAGGACTGGTTCGGCACTGGGACCTCCTGTGAAATGAGATACAGTGCAACAATCACAGTACAGTACTTTAACATAGACAAATACCTCAGGCAGTATAACTTTGCTGAAACAAGCAGCTCTGATTTATTTGGGGATATAACAAGGACAGGGAAATCAGGTTAATTAGCTTATCACTCTAATAATCTACCTATGGCTCTGTGCACAGGCCTATCCCTATCAGTTACTGTCCCTGGGTACCCAAGCCCTAGTGGCTAGTCAAACCGTGGCAGCTGGTAGGGGCCCTTTCACACAGAGAAAAGGAAAATTAAACAGTCAGCAGTACAGTAATTCCATTTGGATTTAATGTGGCAATTCAACAGGAGCGACCCTGAATTAGTACTCACGACCTCCAAATAAGATAGGGTCCTTCAATGTCAGCAGGGCTCACTTGAGGTACACAAACCTCTTCACACATTTATATAAAAGAAAGCACTATACCAGGCAGGCTGCATCTGTATCCATCGCACTACTGCACAATACCCGGGAGAACACACAGCAGATTCAGTTCCTGACAGACCGAGTGCAATTTTCAGCAATTCCTCCAGTCTTCTACAGGGTGAGCCTGGTTTCTACTCTTCAGAGATCCTTTGATTCTTTTCACAGGACGGATTCAGTCCTAACAAGCTGTTACACAAGCTGCAGACCGGAACTCTGGGCCTTACACACGTTTTTTGACTAAAACTGCACACTGAAAAAGCACAGGGCTCCTTCCTTCTTCACTGCCAAAGCTCAACTGAAACTCCAACCGACAAAACCGGGCACTTCCTTTGAGTTCCTCCCAGTTCTTGACTGGATTGGCTGTCACTCACAATAGACTGCTGCTGTTGGTCCAAAAAGGCACTGAAGTCTAAACTACATCTCCCAGAGTCACTGCCCATACAATCCTCTTGTGGCTGGCTCAGATTATGAGTCCAAGTTCTGATTCGTCCAAGGTACCATTTTAGAGCTAGCTACCCACACTGATTGGTCCAGTTCAGCAGTTCAAAACTAGAATGAACTAGCAGACACAGTTCTGACTGCAAAGAAGCAGGTTAGACAAACTGTAATTTCATTATTACTCTAAATAATTTCTGGCAAACAGTTACATCTTTCAGATAGGTTCCCTTTGCACTCCTAGTGACTGCAAAATGAAGTGAATTGCAGCAGCTTGAGTGGTACTCAATCAAAGAAACACACAGTCCCCATACAAACTAATTATGTCTGCAAGCAGACAGCTCTTAAAGAGACAGTACCAGAGGTTCTAAAACACTCACTGATAAATGGCTTAAATGCCAAACACCATTCAGGCTTGGAGCATTCAAGCAAGCTCCTGAAGTCTTTTAGGAACCCCCATTTGCAGGAGGTTACCCTTCTGTACAGGAAAGCTTGACGTCCGTCAACCAAGTACTATCGTTTCAACTGCAACCATATACATTTGCATTAGGCTGACATGTAATCATCAGTCAATATATCATTTTACCAAGAACACATTTCTGAAACATTGCAGTCGTCACTCTTTACACAGTATTACATACACATTGTACCATAACTCAAGTTATTACTTCTTGTACACGAAACCTGAAGAGGGGCCTTCCTATCAGTTACCTTGGGGCTGGACGGGACAAGGGCACCATACTTAGAGGGCAACACAAGTAACTTGAGTTAGCACTGACGCTCAGTTTGGGCAATGAGCTCGGGACATACATCCTTTATGGACAACATTGAGAGGCAAATCCACAGGCCTCCCAAGGGAATCATAACTGAGGTGCACCACAGGCTTTACAGCTCGACCAGTCTTTCTAGGGAACTGTTATAGTCTCTGCACTCTGAGCCTCATTTTCAGCATTGTCCTCACTTGTCAGGAGTCTCCATGGGGTAGAGAGGCTAGAACTTGGGGCACTTTCAGCTCCAGGAGTTACAGTTTCTGAGTCCACAACATTTGGCTCGCATGGAGAGCTTTCGGACACTGGCAGTGGACTGTCAGGGCACTCAAAATACTCTTCTTGTTCGGGTGTATCACCAGTCTGCCCCAATCTATCATTTTCCTCCCCTGAAAGCTCAAACAGTTCAACCATGCACAATGATTCCATTTCATCTGATCTGATGCTTTGCACTTCACTTTCTGGGAGCATTGGCTCCAGGGATGAAGCTGGGGCTTAGACAGTCCAGAAGGCCCAGCTTCATCTCCAGTATTGACTAGGGATTGCCCAAACAATTGACTCAGTTTGTAAGAAGGATAGTATTCAAAGTCACTCTCACTTTCTTCCGATATGGACTGACAGTCATGCTCAACTGGGACTTGTGGAGGGAACACTTTAACTTTGCTTCTGTAGGTGCAGACTTTCTTGATCTTTCTTAGCAGCAGCTCTAGTCACTGGTCCAGAGGGGCATCTTCTAGGGCTCAGACTCAATTAAGATTTGTCCAATGGGCAGTAAATGATTTCTATGCATTGTTTTTACATCTTTTGAATTATTCTCAGGCCTTACTTTGTACACTGGCAGATCATCTAGTTTGCCCACTACAATGTGAGGGAGATGGTGCATCTGTCAGCAATCTTGTGCTTGCCATGCAGTCCCAGATTTCTTAGCAATACCCGATCTCCCTCCTGGAGTTCCTGTGCTTTCACCTTTTATCATACCTTTCTTTGTTGGCCAGATTTCTTTGGCAGCCATGGTTTGAGCTAGTTGGTACACATGAGTTAGCTGGGCCTTTAACTTTGCACATACTGTAAATAGTTGTCAGCTTGAACCCCATCAGGAGAGACCCCAAAACACACATCTACTGGTAGTCGATCTTCTCTTCCAAACATCAGGCGGTAGGGGAGAATCCAGTGGCATCACTTTTGGTGCAGTTATAAGCATGTACCAGGGTGCTAATTTGTTGGCTCCATCTAGGCTTGTCCTTTGGGTGCAGGGTGCCTCAGCATATCTAGCAAAGTGCGTGAAACGCTCAGGCTGTGGGTCCTCTGGGGTGGTAAGGAGTGGTTCTGACTTCGCACCCCACAGAGAAAGCATCTCTTTGATCAGACGACTCTCAAAGTCTCTCCCTTGATCAGAATGGATTCTTTGTGGAGCCCCATAGTGAACAAAAAGTTTTCTACAAGTACTTTGGCCACAGTGGATGCTTTCTGGTCTTTGGTGGGGAAAGCTTGGGCATATCTCGTGAAATGGTCAGTGACCACCAGCACATTACTGATATTTCTTTGATCTGACTCCAAACTCAGAAAATCAATACAGACCAGCTCCATGGGCACTGGTGGTGATGTTAACAAGGGGCAGCCCTCTGGGGCAAAGCTTTCCTCTGTAAGCAGCGACTACAAGTTCGAATGTGTTGCTCCACATCAGCCCCCATCTTAGGCCAATAGAATCTGGATCTCACCAAGTCAAGTGTTCTGTCTATACCAAGGTGCCCCATGTGGTTGTGCAAGGACCTCAGTACTGAGTCTCGAAAGGCAGTGGGCAGCACTAGTTGTTGTTTGTCTACTTGTCCCCTCTGTCTACAGTTTCTCTGTATAACAGTTTATTGATCAGTTTCAACTTAGGACCTTCTTTGTATAACAGTGCAGTTCTCAAATCAGTGGGCGTAATTTGGACACATCTTTTCCTGCATAGAGGGCTTCTAAAGCTGCTTTGATCATGGGATCATGAGATTGAGCCGCCGAATACTGTCATTGTCCAGCTGAGGCAGTGCACCAATGTCTATTGCAGAAAAGTGGCAATAAGCAGCAGGTATGCAATTCTCAGAGGCTCCCAAGCAATCCACCATGCAGTCCACTGCGTCCGTGGACATTTGTTCCTCCCTGTCAAACTTCCAGCAGAGTGCCCGAATGTCAGGTTCTGCCAATCGGACCCAATCATTCTGGGGAACAGGCCTCCAGGAGAGAGCATCAGCATCTATGTGGTTCAGACCTGCTCGGTATTCGAGAGCATAGTCATATGTAGATAATGCAGAAAGCCACCTATGGCCAGTGGCATCCAACTTAGCTGAGGTCTGCACATAGGTCAAAGGATTATTGTCAGTTTTTACTAGTATTTTAGCCCCATACAAGTACTCATGGAATTGGTCAACAATAGCCCACTTCAAAGCTAGGAACTCTAACTTATGTACAGGATAGTTCTTTTCGGATGGGGTCAGGCTTCTACTGGCAAAGGCCACTGGTCTCAGGCCATTCTCGTGCTCTTGGTACAACAGCCCCCAACCCTTGCAAGCTAGCATCAGTGTGCAGGACGAAGGTTTTCTTGGATCGGCATAGGCCAGCACTGGAGCATGGGTAAGTTGATATATGATCTCATGAAAAGCAGTCTCACAATCAGGAGTCCAGCGGGCCCCAAATACTTCACTCGGATGAAAATACACTCTTTCAGTCTTGAGGGATGCTGACTTTTGGTATTTTTTGTGGGTTGGGGGATACCCTTGAGTAAGGTTAAGTAAAGGCGGATCACTCTTGAATAGTCCTTGATGGGCGCGATAATAACCACAGAATCCCAGGAATCTTTGCAGTTCTTTTAGATTTTGGGCTGTGGCCAGGTGGTCAAGGCCTCAACTTTACTTGGGTCGGTCTCTATTCCTCAGTGGATACTATGTGTCCCACATACTTTACTGATGTTTGAAAGAATTGACACTTATCAATGGACAGTTTAAGGCCAAAGTCCTCCAGTCGGTCCAATACCTTAAATAATCTGCTCTCATGTTCCTCCAGTGAGCTGCCAAACACAATAACATCATCTAGGTATACCAGGCACTCTAGTAAGTTCATGTTCCCCACTGCACGCTCCATCAATCGTTGAAAAGTGGCTGGGGCACCTGAAATCCCTTGAGGCATCCTCATGAATTCATAAAGTAGCGGACAGATAAAGGCCGTCTTCTCACGGTCCTCTGGGGCCATCGGGATCTGGTAGTACCCACTCGCGGAGATCCAGCACAGAGAACCACTTGCTCCCGCTTAGGCAGTCCAAAGCATCCTGAATGCGGGACATTGTGTACTGATCAGGGATAGTCCGCCCGGTTTAAGGTGCGATAATCACACATCCTTACTGTTCCATTCTTTTCCTCACTACCACAATGGGGGAAGCATAAGGGCTTCTGGATTCTTGTATTACACCAGCAGCTAACATCTCTTGCAGATGCCGTCTCACATCATCTATGTCAGCAGGTGCCAGGCGTCGAGACCTCTCAACGAAATGGTCTTCGTCATGCAGCGGATATTGTGCTCAGCTCCTGCACGCATCCTACATCCCATTCCTTTAAAGAAAACACCTGGTCTCTCTGGGCAAGCTTCTCACTGATCCTCACTTTCCATTCAGCTGGCAGCGGGAGTCGCCGAAATCAAACAAGTCAGGCGTTACTCTGTCATTCTTCCTTGAACTCTTGCTGCTGGGTAGCACTGCAGTGTCTGCACAATGCACATTAGCCAGGATGCAACCTCTGTTTACTCGAATGTCTCTTCAGACACATTATGAACTTGGACCATTACCCTTCTGGCATAAGTATGGGCTCTAGCGGCAAAATACTAGGCTTGACCAGCAGTCCCTCTGGCAATTTTCCATCGCCTGGTGCATCCAACATTAATATTTTATTCTTAACATCCTTTCTGATACGGACCTCTCCTGTAAGGTACACTGGGCATTGGCGCCAGGATCAGAGACTCAGGATCCTTCTTCCATACAATTCCAGACGGTTCCTCTGGTTCTGTTTTTTCAGCATCTCTCTGTGCCTCATAGGCCTTCTTAATTAAAGCCGGAACTCTTAAAGCTCTACTAGTCTTTGACCCCTGTTTTTCATAACACAACTGTGCCAGCCTTCCGAACATATGAGCATTTGTTCCAATCAACAGAGGGACACCATCATACAGGCCAGTGGGGGGACACACTAAGGCTAGGGTCTCTACTTGTTCGGCCACTCCAGCCACGGAGGTGGGGAAAGACAGCCAAATTCGGATATACCCGGAATAGGGGTAGGCCTTCTCACTTAACCCCCATACATGCAGTCCTTCTAATGGTTGTAAGGGCACGCCTGACAAATGCTTCTGATACCAATCCTGGAACATAATTGTCACTTGGGAGCCACTGTCTAATACAGCTCTTGTAGACACTCCATTCACCTTTACAGTGGTCTCCATGGAGGGACCCACTATTCTGGACCAGTCTGGAGGAGGTGAGTGGGGGCCTGGGCAACTGACCTTGCCACAAAAGGGCGTGAATTAGCATTTTTGGTGCCCTCACTGGGATCATGTCGTGCACCTCTTAACCACTGATTTCTTCTCCGAAGCTCTCCTTGTAGCCTATATGCAACTTTGTCAGTGTCTTTTGGGGACTGGCATTCCCTTTTCATGTGCCCATCTTTCCCACAATTATAGCAAAACATACTTTCTGGAGTTTGAGCTGGCCGAGGCGCCACACTGGGAGCCAGGGCGGGGGTATTACTAACTGGAAACCTGGGTGCCATCTCTGTCTGCGGCGTGATAAGCATTTGGAGACATCTCGTCAGTTTCTCCACTTCCATGGTCAAGGAATTGAGTTTGGAGCTGTTATCAGCAGGAGATACATGGGTGGGTACCCCCACCCCCATAGCAGATGCAGTCGGATATAGGTCCGGCCCGTACTTGCAGGCGTGGCCTTCATAAAGGGACTGTTTTTGAATTCCGGATCTCTCTCAACAGTTCGCCCCCATTGTGGCATATCTTTTTCCTTGTCAGAGCACTCATTGACTGTCAACCTCTGCCCTGAACTTCACTTGATGGGTCACCCTCAGTCACTGGGTCATAGCCACAGCTGTTGGTGCAGGTACCTCCCAGGTCGCTTTTCTCAACTCCTCAATTTCTCTCATTAACTCATCATAGGAGGTGGGGATTCCAGTCGATTTGCCAGGTAACTGAAGCAACAGCAGTTCTGAGAAGGGGCAGACTTAAGGATTCTGTCCAGTCTGGTTCGGTCCAGTTCAATCGCTGGCAAACTACCTTTTCTGAGGCATTCTTGCAACAATTTTCCAGCAGAGACATACACAGACAACAACTCCCTTGGTACTGTTGTGCATTTCTTACTCTCCACCATAGGTCCTCATCAGAATCTGGGCTCCCATACACATTCTCCAAGGCCTCAAGATAGGCCTGTGCAGTCGCTTCAGGGTTACTGGCCCGTTTGCTTGCACGGATGGTAGCCAGGGCAGGACCTCAGGCTCTCACACTAACCCTCTTTACACCTG
The DNA here is from genome assembly GCA_016271365.2 of Neoceratodus forsteri. Classification (NCBI taxonomy): domain Eukaryota; kingdom Metazoa; phylum Chordata; order Ceratodontiformes; family Ceratodontidae; genus Neoceratodus; species Neoceratodus forsteri. The sequence goes on along the minus strand of CM028131.1, from coordinate 1,628,385,363 downwards.
CCTTCCGAGCATTGCCATTCTAGCACTTGGGGGCTATAGTCTATCCAGGTCTCCCAGTCATCCTCCCCTTGGGGGTGGGGAGGGTGCCAGAGAAGATCCTCAACCTTGGTAGAGTCGTGACTAATGGCAGGTGCAGAAATAGGAGTCTGCATTGGTTCAGCCACCATTACGGGCACTGGAGCAGGAGAGGGTGTTGGGGGAGGAACACCCCCAGGTGGCAAGAATAGTTTCTTCAAATCCTCCACAGTTTTCCCCTCTCCCAGCAACCATTCAGCAAATTTCTCCTCAAAAGTTTCAGAAAGTGGTGGGGGCTGATTCCCCCCCGGGTCTTTACTGTCCTTAGTTATCACTCTCCAAGCAGTGAGGGCTCCCTCTGGGGTAATGGTCTGTGGCACTTTGGAGCTATCTATGGGATCCTTAAACTCTACTAGGGCCAAGAAAGTGTGGGTGAGCAGATTAGCATGCCGACCCACCACCACAGGGTTTTGTAAACCTTCCACCTTGGAAAGTACTCCCTGCACAGTGTCCGTATTGATACCCAGGGGGATGTCCAGGATAAGCATAGCATTTTGGGGGTCGATCTCCTCCCCAGTACACCACTCCACCAGCCGGTGCACAGCCACTTCTGTCGGGGTACCCATTTTTTCTTAACAGTGGTTTGTAAATATGGCCACTAGAGGACACACAATCCCAGCGTGAGCCTCCAAGATGTAACCCCTAGATGGCGCTATCCCAGGGGCTACTACCCTGCCTGATTTGCCACTAACAGGTTGAGGGCCTGGATCCAATGGCGGGTGCCTCCACCCAGAGGTCAGGGTTTGCAATAGTTAAACTAACTTGGTCACAGCCCTCTGGGACACTGCAACCCCCTTTCTTCCCACTAGTGGCCCACACAATATATCAGAATTACCTTCACAGTATACACTTACCCCCAGGACTGGTTCCGCACTGGGACCTCCCAGTGAAATGAGATACAGTGCAACAATCACAGTACAGTACTTTAACATAGACAAATACCTCAGGCAGTATAACTTGCTGGAAACAAGCAGCTCTGATTTATTTAGGGGATATAACAAGGACAGGGGAAATCAGGTTAATTAGCTTATCACTCTAATAATCTACCTATGGCTCTGTGCACAGGCCTATCCCTATCAGTTACTGTCCCTGGGTACCCAAGCCCTAGTGGCTAGTCCAAACCGTGGCAGCTGGTAGGGCCCTTTCACACAGAGAAAAGGAAAATTAAACAGTCAGCAGTACAGTAATTCCATTTGGATTTAATGTGGCAATTCAACAGGGAGCGACCCTGAATTAGTACTCACGACCTCCAAACTAAGATAGGGTCCTTCAATGTCCTTGGGGCTCCTTGAGGTACACAAACCTCTTCACATTTATATAAAAGAAAGCACTATACCAGGCAGGCTGCATCTGTATCCCGATCGCAATTACTGCACAATACCCGGGAGAACACACAGCAGATTCAGTTCCTGACAGACCGAGTGCAATTTTCAGCAATTCCTCCAGTCTTCTACAGGGTGAGCCTGGTTTCTACTCTTCAGAGATCCTTTGATTCTTTTCACACCGGATTCAGTCTAACAAGCTGTTACACAAGCTGCAGACCGAACTCTGGGCCTTACACACGCTTTTTGACTAAAACTGCACACTGAAAAAGCACAGGGCTCCTTCCTTCTTCACTGCCAAAGCTCAACTGAAACTCCAACCGACAAAACCGGGCACTTCCTTTGAGTTCCTCCCAGTTCTTGACTGGATTGGCTGTCACTCACAATAGACTGCTGCTGTTGGTCCAAAAAGGCACTGAAGTCTAAACTACATCTCCCAGAGTCACTGCCCATACAATCCTCTTGTGGCTGGCTCAGATTATGAGTCCAAGTTCTGATTCAGTCCAAGGCACCATTTTAGAGCTAGCTTACCCCACACCTGATTGGTCCAGTTCAGCAGTTCAAAACTAGAATGGGGAACTAGCAGACACAGTTCTGACTGCAAAGAAAGCAGGTTAGACAAACTGTAATTTCAATATTACTCTAAATAATTTCTGGCAAACAGTTACATCTTTCAGATAGGTTCCCTTTGCACTCCTAGTGACTGCAAAAATGAAGTGAATTGGCAGCAGCTTGAGTGGTACTCAATCAAAGAAACACACAGTCCCCCATACAAACTAATTATGTCTGCAAGCAGACAGCTCTTAAAGAGACAGTACCAGAGGTTCTAAAAACACTCACTGATAAATGGCTTAAATGCCAAACACCATTCAGGCTTGGAGCATTCAAGCAAGCTCCTGGAAGTCTTTTGGGAACCCCCATTTGCAGGGGGGTTACATGTGTAACAGTGAAACCTCAGCCCATACCTCCTTATAATGTCTCCGATGGGTAGCATATACACCACAAATAACATGGGTGACAATACTGAACCCTGAGGCACCCCACAAGACAAAGCCATTGAATCCGAGGGAAAAAACCCCGGACACAACTCTTTGTGATCTCCCACTGAGGAATGATGTGAACTATCTTAAGACAGTTCCAGATATTCCACAAAACAGCCTCAGACGTTCTATCAACACCATGTGATCTACGGTGTCAAAAGCTCAAGAAAGGTCGAGGAGAACCAAAATGGAACGACTCTTCCGATCTCTAGCCATCAAGAGGTCATTGAGCACCCGAACTAGTGCTGTCTCGGTACTATGTCTTTTACAAAAACCGGACTGGAGGGGTTCATAGACGTCATAGATGGTCAAATAGTCTTCCAGTTGTGCAGCCACTACTTTCTCAATCACCTTCCCAACAAAGGGAAGGTTAGAGATAGGTCTGTAGTTTTCAAGACAGTCAGGGTCCGCAGTAGCTTTCTTCAAGAGGAGTGTCACCACCACCTCTTTCAGGGAGCTGGGAAACTCACCAGATTCCAGGGAGCACCTGACTGTCTGCATAAGGACTGGACCAATGATGTCAATACAACCCAAAATTAGGGAGGTTGGTCCAGGGTCCAAACTACAGCACGTAGGGCGCATATGCTGGACGATCCTCATGACATCAATGAACTCCAGCTGACCGAAGGAACTCCAGGAAAACCGAGGCACAGTGATCTCACCCCGGTTCACGGCAATCCCCATAGAGGGTGATAGCAGCAGCTCAGCCCTAATGTCGGCCACCTTATTTACGAAGAACCAAGCAAGCTCATTGCACTCCAATTGCGAAAAAACTTTCTGAACTTGAAGACAGGCTGGGTTGCACAGTCTATCCACAGTTCGAAACAGCTGAGCTGGTGGATTCCGAGCAACCGCAATCTCCCTGGACAGGAACTCTGCCTTCTTATGGGTGATTGCAGATTGATAGACCAAATAATGATCCACCAGTCTAAGGTGGTTGGCATCAAGGGTGGACTTTCGCCAGCAACGCTCTAACCTTCGCCCATGTCTCCTCATCTCCCTCAACGTCCCAGCAAACCAAGGGGACTTAGGGCGAAGGGAGAGGGAGCAAACACGAACTGGAGCAATGAAATCCAGAGTCCCGGCCAAAGAAAAGGACAAAAAAGGAATATATCAAATAATAAGGTAACTATGAAAAGGCATAATGAAACAAAATTATACACACAAGATGGCTCTATCCCCTTCCCTGTTGTAAGAGTAGGGGATTGTTCATGGTGTCGTGTCAAACATTACCCCTAACAATACCATCTTCATCAGCTTTGTTGCTCTTTGATTCAGTAGCTCACCCCCTCCTTTTGGAGAGATTGAGATCCGCAGGTGTTTCTGTACCAGCAGCTGACTGATTCAGATCCTACCTCTCAAACAGCCTTCAGTCGCTGCAGGTCAGTGATCCCTTGTCCGCTCCCTATCTTGTCTGGAGTCCCACAGGGCTCCATCCTGGGTCCCATCTTATTCTCCATTTTTCTCAATGACCTCCCATCCATCTGTTTTGACTCACATGTATGCAGATGACAACATACTCTTTGCCTTCGGACAACATAACTCTTTGCCTCGAGTGCCTCAGTCTCAACCTTGGAATCATCACTATAATGTAACTTTTACAGTATCCAACACTGGTTCCACTGTAACTCAGGGTTAACAGAAAGAAAACTGTCTATAGCCAAAAACTTGCCAGGCTCTCTGCCCCCCACTCCGTGTGTAGTTGGATAGTAGGCTCGACTTCTCTATCCATATTGATGCCATCCACAGAAACCTCTGCTCTAAACATGGTGTCCTCTACTGCAACAACGATTCTTTTTCATCCCTAGTCTGATCACCAAGATGATGTTCCCAGTATTTGACTGCATGGATGTGGTTTATGACACTGCCTTGTCCTCCTCCCTTGCCAGATTGGACACCTTCTGCTGTTTTGCTGCTAATGCGCCTCCTTGTACTTATCACTGCATGCTGTACACTTCCCTTTCTATCCCACCCTTGCCTTCCATCCCTTCATGCACTTTGTGTCCCTAATTCTGGTTTGATTCTCTGCTCTCCGATCTCTCCTCTCTCTCTTCTCCCCAATTTCCTCTGCCCCTTATTCTCTTTGCCCTTGTGACTCTTGTACTTTCTCCATTTCACTCTCTAACTTTGCCACTCAGAAATCTGCTTTCTCATCAGGTCTTCCCTCTATCTGGAACTATCTTCCTCCCACCCTCTGCCTCTCCCTTTTCTCCCTCAGATGCTAGCTCAACCCGCTTGCTGCCCCCTCCTGCTCCTGCCCAGTCCATAGTGGAAGGCTAGGCCTGTAGGTCAATGGACAAGCAGCCAGCCACTCCCACTTCCTGAGCTACATAAGCAGTTCCTCTCAGCCTCCTTCTGAAGCACTTTTTCTTTGCAGCTGGAGGCTCTATCCATCTGTCCTTTGTTGGCAGCTGGGGCCCGCTAGGGTCCCCCCCAATTTGGATTCTGCTTGTTTTCTGCTGGACTTGTTGTCTGTTCTGCTTGGTTTGTATTTTGCCTCCGGCTGCATGCTTCTCTGTGTGTTTTCTGTTCCTCTGTATTTCCGTGTCTTGTTTTGCCTTCTCTTTGGGGGGGCTTTTGTCTAAACTCCTTGTGCATTGCTATCCAGGAGCTCATGTTATTTGCTACCAGTACTCATGTATTCCACTTAATTGCTTTCACCTGATTCGGGCCTTCTCTGTAATCAAGTCCTCAATCCTGAACTAATACATGAATATATTGCTGCAAGTATTGCTGCTGTTTTACATGCATTTCCCTTGGAACTAAAGCTGTGCTTCCTACACTAATACCAAGAAAGCCATTGTTGTTGATTCAGCATATTGCTTCTCTCCATTGTTCCCTGTTCATTCCGATTATTACCCCCCCAGCTGAACTTCATTGCTGAATATGCTGCTTATTGATGGACATTGCTTTTTACTTCCATGCTGCTTTATTGTACTGTGGAGGTCAGCTTTGGCTACTGCCAGTGTTGGAAACTAGTTTTAAATGCTGCATGTGGGTGATGGTGCTTCATCATGGCTTCCTTGTTTTTCCTACAGTGGGGGACTGGGGGGTCTTGGTGAGGAGTTGTGGCCCCCTGTGACATATTGCCTCATGTTCGAATCTTGTCTCCGATGCTAAAATCCTCTGAGTATTATGTCACCTTCTACTTGGCTCCCTCTAGACTTGGTTGGCTTGCCTTTGCTTATCCTATGTTTGCAATAGCTTCTGCAAGCTGAATAACTTCAGCAAACTAAATAAACAACTTCAGTATGCTAAATAAATGAATAAACAAAAAGAAATAAATGAAACGAATAAAAAGAAATGAACAAAAAGAACTGAACAAACAGAAATGAACAAAAGAAAGAAATAAAATAATGCACATATGTCAGAAGTACCTGTATGAATATATCAGGCATGCCGACCTCATCCTAGAGCTTCTGTGGCACAGGTCCCCCCTCCCCATGCCGACGGTCTCGCTGTGCACCACTAGTCTGCATCTTGAGCATACGAAGCTTGGGGTGGGGTCCTTCTCACCTGGCCCATAGCTGGGAATGTCCTCTCTCCAGGTGGACCTTCAGTCGTGAACGGTACCGACGGCACCTCAAGTTGTAAAATTTAAGACTCAGCAGTAAAGGGGAGGTGCTCTCATGGGGGCCCCTTTAGCTGCCCGAGTGGGTTCGGAGGCACCCTTCAAGCTATTGTCCCCATAACTGCCTCTGGCTCACCTGGTTTGTATTTAGGATGAGTAGGCCATGTGAGTGCCACAGCAGTCGTCGCTCTCCTCCTCTTGCCTTGGTTGTCTGATGTCGTAGAGTATTGCTCGCAGCCTTCCATGGTGTTCACATTAGAGGGACTGAGTGAGAGCTTTCGTTCAAACTGGAATATTTTCCACCTTCCTTTAATTGGGTTTCCAAATCACAGCAGCAGAGCCATCACTAAACAAAATATCCCAAGCCTGGAGGGAAGGCGACCTAGGCCTTGGATCCCCCGAGATTTCCTCCTCAGAGGGTTTTTTCTGTCCTCCATGCCTCAGGTCATAACCATTAGTTAACGTAGTTAGTGTTCCTTAGTTTTTTAGGTAGGTTCCGCGGTTGGATGGAGGTGGATGGTGTCTCTGCCGTTCCCTCTCTCCTTAGGAGGTTCCCTTTGAATTATTAATGTATCCAAAGCACTTATCTATCTATCTTGTTAATCTGTCTACCTCGTATTATTAAGCTGCATTGTTGTCTTTCTACTCCTGTGCCTCATTGCCTGATTGCTTCTGTCTTTGGTGCTTCTACTACATTCATTTTGGTGGATCTTCTTAAGGTACCTTTAGCCAAGGGAATCGTCCCACAGCACCTCTAGGGGTGGAATCCTCTTCGAGGGTTCCTTGGCTTTGGTACTCCTACAGGATGGTAATTCCTCTGGAATTGAGTGCGAACGGCCAAAACCTAAGTAACACAGTTGCACAAGCATAACACTATACTGGCCACATAGGCCATTGAATTGGAAGGCTAGGCTTGTATTTCAATGGACATGCAGCCAGCCACTCCCACTTTCTGAGTTATATAAGTTGTTCCTCTCAGCCTCCTTCTGAAGCACTTTTTCTTTGCCCCACCATCCTCCCCTCCTCCTGCGGCGACTCCTAATTTCCTAAGGTACCTTTAGCCAAGGGAATCGTCCCTCAGTACCTCTAGGGGTGGAACCCTCTTCTAGGGTTCCTTGCCTTTGGTACCCCTACAGGGTAGTAATTCCTCTGAATTAGAGAGTGGAAATGGACAAAACCTAAGTAACACAGTTGCACAAGCATAACACTATACTGGCCGCGTAGGCCATTGAATTAATTTTGCCATGATACTCTCCTCTGCGTAGTCTTAGTGTTCCTGTACCAGTGGTTTAGCTTTAATACTTGCCAGTCCACTGTTTACTGTATTATATTTATTGTTTACTGTATTTTTGCTGCACCTTGTCGTTTTCTATCATGTTTGCTTTGACTACCAGTATATGTTGTATATTTTGTTTTCCTAGTTCCCTTCCCTCAGTTCTCACCTGGAAATGAGCCTTGGCTCAGTGTGCCTTTCCCGGTTACCAGTTTTCAGTAAATAAATATATAAATTAGGTTCAAGTAACCCGCACCTGGAAATGAGCTGTGACAGCATAGTGTGGCTTTCCTAGCCAAAATTACAACTAAATAAATAAAATGTGGCAGACATACCCTTAACATTATCTCTGGATATTTGGTTCTCTTGACACAGGCCTCCTTCCCATGCCTTTAGTGAATGTGGTGCTTTCTCTTCATTAGGAAACCTTGAGCAAGCTAATGAAGAACTGCGGGCGATCATTAAGAAGATCTGGAAGCGAACAAGCATGAAACTCCTAGACCAGGTTGTGCCTCCAGCCGGGGGTAAGTATGTGATGGATTACAAAAGGTTAGAAGCCCTCAGAGTGGTGTGAGCTTTAGCATGTGGTGTTACATAGAGTTCTGTGCTGCTGCTGCAGAGACCCATGCCAGGTCACTGGTGTCACATAGCACTTTGTGGTGCTGTCAGGGAGACCTGGGCTAAGCCAGTGGTGTCAGGTAATGCTCCATGCTGCTTCTGCTGTCTGGGAAACATGAGCTGGGCCTGTGGCATCACATAATGCTGTGTGCTGCTTCTGCTTCTGCTGTCTAGAGCCAAGCTGGGCCAATGGTGTCACATAGTGCTTGGTGCTGTTGCTGTCTAGGAGATCCAGGCTTGGCCTGTGGTGTCACTGGATGCTCTGTGCTGCCGTTTGGGAGACCCAGCCTGATCCAGTGGTGTCATATAGTGCTCTGTGCTGCTGTTTGAGAACTCTAGCCTGGGCCAGTGGTATCACATAGTGCTCTGTGCTGCTGCTGCTGTTGCTCCTGCTGCCTGTGAAACCCAAGCTGCACCAGTGGTGTCACACAGTGGTCTGTACTGCCAGTGGTATCAAGTAATGTTAAGTGCTGCTGCTGCAGCTTCCCATCTCAGCCTGCAACTTACTTGCATTTATGCCTCCCTTCTGTCCATCAGGGTGCCGACGGCAGTGTACCCATCTTTAGGGTGCCAAATAATGGAATTTGCAGCCCCCTTCCCTGAGGTTTGCTGTCCCCCAAGAGTTAGAATATTTAGAAAGGGGAGGGTATGGGGGGCGCAGTCCCCCATGTGGGAGGTATGGGGGCACAGCCCCCCGCAACAAGAGGAAACGGCTAAATGGAAATGTGGCTCCCTAATGACCCGGGCACACTGCTGCTGGCACCCTGAATGGGTAGGAACCTTTATGCCTGAACACTGCTGCCAGAACTGCAACACCAGTTCTACTGTATGAACAGTGAGCCCTGAGTACTGCCCTCCATTCCAGCAGTTAGTTACCAGCCCCACTCCAGTTTTTTTTTTTTTACCCACCAGTTCCTAGTAAGCAGGGGGCTACACGGTGGTGGAGGCATGACTAGTGTCATCACTGGGGCATGGGCTCCTCTAAACTTCTTAAGCGGAGCTACTCCAGTGAGTGCCCACGTGAGTGGTTCTTGGTGGAGTGGTGGGAGACGCTAGTAAGAGACCGAGGGGGGAGGCTGTTTTATATTTTTTTACAAATTTGTTTTATTGTTTTTATTTCTATAGCTTGGGTTTGGTCTGTTTTTATATTACGTACTGGATATTCAAGGGTTAGCCATCTTGTGAGGATTCTTGTCATGATCCAAAATGCGCCATTCTGCGATATTCAGCAGGAGGCAGTTACGCCACTGGCATTAGGTTGCGCAAGAGAGCAATGCAAATGAATGCATGCTCAACAGGAGGGAGGATCCATGCATAACCTGCGCCAACCCGATATTCAGTCGGGTTGTGCAGAGTTGGCATCGCAACCCAACCTGCGCCTGCACAACCTTGAGCCCAAAAGGCTTAGTTGAGGGCCACCCACAGGTGAACTGCTGCATTGCAGAGCAACACGGCAGCTGCCACCTGGCTGGCCCCCAACTCTTTCCCTGTGCCCCCACCAGCCCGATCGCGGGCATAGTGTATTTCGACTCCCCGCCCACATCTCCCACAGCCCGATCGGCGGGCAGTACAGGTACATGTAACACCCCCCATATCCCGAAGCCCCGATCATGGGCATAACGTGTATGAACCTCCAGTGCCCGAACAAGGGCAGAATGTAACCCCAACCCAAATATCTCCCGGTGGTCCAGTGGACCAGAAGCCCGATCGCTGGGCAGAATCATCACAAACCCCCAAACATCTCCCTGGTGTCTCAGTGTCCCCACCCACAAGACCTCCACCCCGCTTCCTCCGCAGGCCGGGCGGGCGACAGCATCCCACCCGCCTGCCGCCCCGCCCGCTGACTGATCAGGCCTGGTAGGGCGCACGCCCATTGGTGCAGAGTTACAGCCAATGGGCTTGCAGCCCATACCGTACATGACAGTCCAGATTTGTCTAGTTTTGGTATTGTTTGCCTTCTCCTCCCATCACCTTTGTCCCATTTACAATGTATGTAAAGCTGACTGAGAGTACTGGGTATGTACAAAATTTGTTTACGGTAACAAAAACTGACTGTATATATAAAAGGATGGCTTTAAAAATGTTCTGGTCCATGTATTTATTTATTTATTTAAGAGTTTTACCAGGAAGGCATACTGAGCAGTGTACCACTCGATTCCAGATGCGCCCTGGGGAATAAGGGATAGGCAGGATACAGTAATAGTAGAAGGTACACATGTACATGTTCAATGCAATCATATTAGAGTAGTCAAAATCCTTATATACAAATAGCAAATATACAGACAGGGTGGTATAGGTAAGGTAGCAACACGCACAGAATTACGTATTTACCCAGCAACCAACTTCACACAATAAGCAGGGTTGTCAACAATAGGGAAAATTAGGGGAGTCAAATAAACAACTGACAACAAGTCTGCACGGACTTCAGTGGGGCAGGATGCAAGAGCAAGTAGTAGAGAACTGAGTCTCAAGTAGAGCATTACGGTGTGGAGTGCTGGTGTCGTGTCTAATATCGGCCGACAGGGAGTTCCATAATTTGGGCATCCTGAAGCTGAAAGCAGCCTGTCCTGACCTGGTGGACCTGTGAGGGATGTGGAGTAGCTGAGAATCAATGTTCCTGAGCGAGTAGGCTGGAGGGGGAAGAACATTCAGCGTGGTTGCCAGGTAGGAGGGGAGGGACCTGTTGTTGGTTAATCTGTATGATTAGTAGTCATGAAGGCAAGGACTGGTCAGAAATTGATACGAGGAGTGTTTTTTGTGCATTTAGTACATAGAAACGTAGACAATGACAGTAGAAAAAAGACTATTAATCTATCCAGTCTGCTCATGAAGCCATAACAAACTTGGGACCTATTGTCCATACAGGGTTCTAAACCACACTGTCCACCCCGATACTCCCCACCCTACCCCTACCACCCTGAGCGACCACTAAGCCCTTCACTCTGTCCCAACAATGTTTGATGGTTTTCATGACCATCACATTCTTGCAGATTGTTCCATGGCTCCACCACCTTGCTGTAAAATAAAACGTTCTCACGTCCCTCTTGAACTCTCTTGTCAAGTTTCCACTCTTGCACCCGTGTTCTTGATCTGCTATTCATGCTTAATAGATCTTCCTGGACATAAAGTCTCCACCACTCATTCACACTAATGGGATCTATGCCAGAGGTGCTAGGACCCAGCAGGAGCAAACTTTTCAAGAGGGCCGGCGCCAGAGATGGAGCCACAAGGAAGCGACACCACAAGCCCCGGCTCATGCGGTAAAGACTATCTCAGCATCGACCCTCCAACCGCCTCAGTTCCTTTTTTCCCCACTGTCGATTGCATTTCAGTGACGACGACGCTCGCTCGCCGGGAGTCAAACTAGCAGCATAGTTTTCAGTTTATTGTTTGTAATTTATCTTGGAAAAAAGTATCGATTATATTTAATTTCACTTATTATAAGAAAGAAGTCTTCAGCCCTCCATTGACGGAGTCAATCATGAGCGGGTCCGGTGACGATAGGGAGACTTCGAATGAAAGCTGTTCAATCAGCTGGGCTGGGTCCGGTCCGCTGCCCTCTCCAGAGGGAGGTCTGACAATGGACGGTCTGATGCTCGGAAGATGAGCAGTCCCAAGCATAAAGAAGAACACGCCGCCCCCCCACCGGTGGTGTAGGGAATCGAATCCGGTGGGCGGTGTGCCAGCGGCGCCGAAGGAGTCTCTTAGGTACACCAAACCTGAGGACGGGTTGGGAAGGGTACCCAGGGATTCCGAGGGGGCACAATACCTTCGACGACAGTCTGCCGGGGCTGGAGAAAGGGCAGCTGGTGACTGCCAGGAACGGATAGACGCCTCCTGGAAGGGGATAGGCCAGGAAGGTACCACCAGGTGCTGGGCACTGAATTCTCCAAGGAATTCACGTGTCTCCTGTTCAGTATTGTCTCGCCTAATGTAAGAGATTCGAAGATCCCTCACCATCCTCGAAAGGAATCGCTGATATTCCATGAAATCAGCATCAGAAGAAAGATGAGCAGGGGGTTCCTCTCCCTCAGAGGAGGAAGACGAGGATGATGGAGAGTTCGAATGTCCAGAAGATTCCTGCGGCGGTGGGGAGAGTCGAAAGACCCACTCATGGATGTATCTAACGTATGAGGGGAAGGCCGCCGCAGAACCTCTGAACTGCTCCCAGGATAACGGACCTGTAGGACCGGCATGGCCTGGAAGAGCGGTGGGGTGGATGCAGAGGTACTGGAGAAGGGCACCTATGAAGAGGCAACTGACCTCTGCCAGGGCTCTGAAATCCGGGGAACGGAGGCCGAGCTGGCGGGATCCCGGACAACAAACCAGGCCGCAAGACGGGACCCTGAGGATGCGATGCCTGGAAGAGCCCAGGGGGGGAACCTCCCCTGTGACGAACCTGGGACTGCATGGATCCAGAAGGGCAGTCCACAGCAACGCCACAGGAGGGAACCCTGGAGCACAAGAGGGAAAGGCGGGGTTCAGCGCTACGGCTCCTAGCCACCCCACGAGGGGTGGCCGGCGGAGACCGCGACGACCGCCCCCCGCCCTCGACCCTCGGACCTGAGAGCCTCCGACTGCAGCGCTCCCCCACCCTGGGAGGTGGCACAGCACCCGGGAGGGTAGCTGTCACAGGCCCCCAGGAGGGGAGCCCTCCTCAGTCCCCACCACATCACCCCCCCGGGACCCAGGGCCACCCCTAGCCCGAGGGCCCTCAGGAGAGGATGGGAGTGGGGACAGAGGGAGGGGCCCGCTGCGCCGCCTAGTACCCTGTGCCACCGGGGACCCTGACCCCGAAGAGTCAGGGTGCCAGGATGGGTCCACATCTGAGTCATCGACCTCCGAAGAGGACGAGACCAGCAGGACCTCAATTCTGGCAACCCCAGGGGTCCCCATAGCAACGGCGCCGCGAACCGGCGCCGGTGCCAGGGACGGCGCCGGACGACCCCAGCCCACTCGAGACAGCCAGGCCCGGTCCTGGCCCTCCTGCCGCACCAGGTAGGCCCAAGGCACCACTCCCGTGTCGGACCGCAACCCGCACCGCCAAGAGAGCAAACTGGCGCTCGTGGGCGCCGGGTTAGCGGTGCTACCACGCGCTCGCCTCAATCACCGCGCGCTGGAGGGGCGGCTTGAGGGTCCATCGGTGCCAGGCCCAGCAATCGTGGGCCCCGACACTGGGGAGCCTGCACCTCCAAGGAGGTGACTGCCGAGGCGGTGTCCCCTGCCGCGGCCCGGGAGGGATCACGACGTGCCTCTCGACACTGCGAGAGAAGCTTCCTCTTCGGCAAGAGAAGAGAGGAAGCTCTTCCTCCGCTGGACCGAGTAGGCCCGGAGGGGACCCGGGGAAGGGCCTAGAGACCTTACCTGGGAATCCCTGGAGCGACGCCGTCCCCCGAAGGTCGGCGGGGCCTTGCCGAGCTTGAACGCGTGGACTTCGAGGACACGACGGTCCATGGAGAAACAAGCGTCACACGCGTCCATGTTGTGGTTGGGTCCCAAGCAACGGAGACAGACATCATGCCAGTCCGAGACGGAAAAATGCCGGCCACAGGAGCACCGACGCATAGGGGCGCGGCCCGCCTTCGACTTACGCCTTGCTCCCGAACCAGACATGATGCAAACTAAACAAGGAAAAAAAGACAATAAAGCACTCAGCCGCAGTATAGAAAGAAAAGGAACGGTCTTACCGGATACGGCGTCGAGAGGGACATGGAAACTTCTGAGAAGTGAGGAGGTTGTTCAGGAAACCGAGAGTACTATCGGCACCACGTAGCAGGTGCAGCCTCGACGGCGGGAGAAACAGAACTGAGATGGAGGAGGAGTCTGCGGCACCTAACGGTCGTCCTTGAGGGCGGCGCCGCTGGAGCTGACTCCAAAAAAAAAAAATCCTCAGATGGTGCGCGCCTCCACTTAACCCAAGAGTAATGAATGGTGAAGATTGACAAGGAAGATTCTTTATTTGTAGGCCGGGCTGTAGATGCCTGAGGGAGGACGGCCTTATCATTCTCTACCAAGACTACAATGGGATCAGCAAAGGCTTGTGAGGCCAATATGGGGCCATCCTTGGGAGGAGCATACTTCCTATCTATGGACTTAGCCACGGATGGGAAGAGAGCAGGATTGTTCCATACCATCTGAGAAAGGGTCTTGAAAGAGGGTTGTACCGGAGGAGTTAAATCCATAGGGATCTCCGGGACATAAAGGTATTGGGAGTCATAAAAGCTTCCCAGGATCGATTTCTATAGTCTGGAGAGAAAGAGTAGACTTTAAATTTTTAAACAGAGACTTAAAGGAAAGGTCTTCAACCACAGGCTCTGCAGCAGGATTGATCCTTGCTCCTTCAACATCATCACCCAGCCAAAGAGCTGGATCAGGCTCAAAATCATCTCCTGACAGTCCAGGAGGGACTGTATGGACAGGAAAGGAGTGACAATTAGTAGGAAAAGAAGAAGAGGAAGGAATCGGAGTAGAGAACCCCTTGAGGCTGGACGGCGCCGCACCAAGCCTCGGTGCCGACGAAGAACACGATGCCGAACACAAGGAAGTCAGCGACATCGAAAACAGCCCAGCACATGGCACTGACAGAGGCCACGGTGCTGACAGAGCCCGCGGTGCTGCAGGTGGTGCCGACAGAGCTCCCAGTGCCACAGACGGCGCCGACAGAGCCCGTGGTGCCATGAACGGGCGCCTGACAGACCCCTGGCACTGCAGACGTGTCACCAGGAGCCCTGGCACTGAGGACGGCGCCGACAGACCCCCTTATGCCGCGGATGGTGCCAAAAGTGTCCCTGGTGCCGCAGACAGCACCAAGAGTGTCCCAGGGTTCCAAAAACTGAGATTTGAGGTAAAAGTAGGAAAATTGGCAGGAGACAGAGGCATCGGTGTGGACCACTGCACTGCAGCCATGTGAGGGGGGGAACATCCGAGCGTGGACTCGACGGCACTGAAGAAGGCGCCGCACAACTAGGGATGCCCAACCACCCTATCCGATCACCGAAGGGTCTGAGGACCCCTGAGTGACCGGGCCAGGCAGCTGGACCAACCTCTGAGTCCATTGCTCCATAAGAGCAGCCCACTGGTGAATCTGCTCATCGGAAGCCCCTCGAATAGGCGGGGACGGGCTTCAATGTTGAGGAGGTCGGCCACCAGAGACAGAAACCGGAGACTCCAACAGGGGAGGAGACCAGCGCTTGGCCCCAATAACTGACTGTCACCACGCAGACATATCAGTAGGCAACCTCAAGTGATGCCTTTTCTTTTTCAACTTGTGTGCCAAAGAAGAGCTCGAGGCCGAATGGTGCAGAGAGTGGAACCGTTTCCTTCTCGTGAGGTGGCTTGCATTGCATCACATCAGGCTCACCACGCTGCCTACAATCGGCATCTGTGGTCGATGCTCTCCCAGCTCCTAGCATCAATGCCTGATACGGAGCAAACCAGACAGGCTATTGCCCTCTCGCTATAGGCCTGGAGCTGGCAAGGCACCAAGCAAGGGCATCTTATGGCGCCAATGAGGTGGCTTCCAGGCTTGCGGGGACAGCGATCTGCATTAGGTGGACGGCATGGCTTTGTCTTTCAAGGTTGTCACCTGGCCCAGTGAGGGTGATGCACTCCGCCTCGGGACCCGCCTTTTTCCTCCAGAGCTAGGAGACTTCTGCAGGGCTTCCTGCCTCCTCATCCTCGGGGCACCTCCTAGCTCTTCTCCCACTTAGGCTTTCTCCGTATTAGCCAGGGTCTTCTTCTGTTTTTCACCAACAGGAGGCTGGGGTTTTGGTTCCCTCAGGGTTCTACCCCCTTTTCAAGGGGAGGGCTTGATACTCACCCAAGCAGTAATGAATGGTGAAGATTGACAAGGGAAGATATGAAAATTACGTACCTACCGTAATTCTTGATCTTCTCTTGTATCTTCATCATTCATTACTGATACCCACCCACCTTTCCCTCAGTGGCCTCCTTCTGTGACGTCTCTCCCTCCCGTCTCATTCCTCTCTCCCTCCTTGGCCTTTATGCCAAAAAAAAAAACTTTTCTGTTTTTTTTTTTTCCCCATTCTTGTGAATGGATTCACTTTTTTCCTCAAGGTAGAGGGAACGAGTACAGTTGCAAATTTCTTTAATTCTGAGGAAACTCTTTCTGACTGCCCTTTGGTGCGATTCCTTACCTTCTTCAGGTCATGTAGTCTCACAGCCTGGTGGCCATGCCCTGTCTTGGCCTCCTCAAAGTTTGGAATCCCCCTGGCAGGTATTTTTCAAGCTTCCCAGTTGCTGACTAAACTTGTCGCTTCAAGCTTCTGTCTGCCTTGCCCTAGCAAGTCTGATTGAGTTCCTCTCACTTTTCATACAAACTGCCTCTAGAAGGCATAGTCTATCCCATACACTCTGTGTTAGCACTTAACAAGGTGCTAAGGGACTTAGTCCTCTTCCTGGATGGGTGCTCTACCGGAACAGGTTCTGCTCGGACAGTCTAGGAGCCCTCACCTAGGAGGAAGGACTGGCATGTTGAGAGTTCAGAGTCTGCCCTCACTTGATCTGTTCAGAAGGTTCGGTGAAACCTTCTCTCAGTCCTAGCAACTGGGATTCTTGCTTCCTTATTAGTTTTGAGCCTTTAAGCCTCTCAACCAACAATGCTCGATGGGCACTGTTCTCCCTCTCAACATGCCTCTTTCTCTCTTTCTTTCTTTCTTCTTCTTCTACTCCCTGTCCCTCTCTCTGTTCCTCCCCAGAGCCGCCTGGACAGGAGGCCTCGGTCCCTTAGGGTGAGGAATTCTCTCTCTCTGTCTATTCTCCATTGGCTTATTCCTTTTTCAGTTTATTTCCTTTCCTTTTCTATGCTTCGGCTCTCTTGCCTCACTTCTTTTTCTTACACTTTATTTTCTCCTCTCCGGCTACCAGAACTGAGATGGAGGAGGTCTGTAACACTTCTTGGCCGCCCTCGCGCATGGCCAGGATGCGTTGTCATCTGAGGGCGGCACCGTTGGAGCCGACTCAAAAACTCACGTAGCAGGTGCACGCTTCCGGCTTAACCCTATCAGTAATGAATGATGAAGATACAAGAGAAGATCAAGAATTACGGTAGGTACATAATTTTCATATCTCGCAAGATAGACACCTTAGGTAAGAGAGTCTTTGCTGCCTCCACCCTGGGTATGCATATTGCCAGCTACCAGGGCTATTTTTCTCAATATGAGTATGTCCTTTGGCATTCGCTCAAACAGATGATAGAAGCTCTGTCCGAGTTGGAAACTAATTCATACCTACTTCAGACCATAACCAGGGGTATTGAGTCTAACAACCAACAGGTTAAAGCTGCAGTGGATGCCTTTGATACTGCTTCCCAAGTGGCGGCGGCTGGCATTTGCACCTGTCGCCACTCTTGACTTCGTACTTCGGGCTTCACGAATGATGCCCAGCAGGAGGTCATGGCTTTACCCTTTGACGGTATGTATCTGTTCAGGCCCCAGGTAGAGCAAGCTCTGGAGGCCACACAGAAGACTAGGTCTGCTATTAAGACGGCTCGACCCGAACCCGCACCTGCCTTCTCCCGGGTGGGGGGGTGCCAACAAGCATCAGTTTCACAACCGTCAGTCCTTTCAGGGCAGAGGAGATTTTAACAAAAACCACAACCCTCAGCCACAAAAGAAAATGCAGCAGAAGGCACAAGGCCCCAAAGCGCCCAGTGCCACCTTCTGAGTTTCTGGCCCAGGTCCCACCTCAACTGTCCGAGGGGGACTCCTCCTCAGCGATGGGAGGACATCTGACTCAGTTCTACAACCAGTGGAAATCCATAACATCAGACAAATGGGTCCTCCAGATAATCCATGAGGGGTACTTGCTCAATCTTTCGGAACCCCCTCCGGATCACCCCCCCAAATGATAGCCCAGGCTGTCAGCAGTGCAGTCAGACCTTCTTGCTTCCGAGGTGCAAGGCTTTCTGAACAACAGGGCAGTAGAAGCAGATCTTCCTGGACATAAGTCTCCACCACTCATTCACGCTAATGGGATCTGTGCTGGAGGCACTAGGACCCAGCAGGAGCAAACTTTTTGCTGGAGGGCCGGCGCCAGAGACGGGGCCGTAAGGAGCGGCACCGCGAGCCTCAGCTCGTGCGGTAATGACTGTCTCGGCATCGACCCTCCAACCACCTCAGTTCCTTTTTTCCCGCTGTCGAGTGCGCTTCAGTGACGATGTCGCTCGCCCGGCGGGAGTCAAACTTCAAACTAGCAGCATAGTTTTCAGTTTTGTTATTTTGTAGTAATATCTCGAATTAAGTATCGTTTAAGTTTATTCTTATTTACAAAGAAGTCTCAGCCTACTTTGTCAGATCGACCATGAGCAGGTCAGGTGACGGTAGGGAGACTTTATGTGAAAGCTGTTCAGTCAGTCGGGCTGGGTCCGGTCCGCTGCCTTCTCCGTGAGGGGGGTCTGACAATGGTCAGTCCAATGCCCGAGGGTGGGCAGTCCTCAGCTTATAAAAATAAGCAGTCGCATTCTCTGCACCGTTCGGCCTCGGGCTCTTCTTCGGCCCACAGGTCACAAAAGAGAAGGCATCACTCGAGGTCGCCCTCTGATATGTCTGCGCGTAGATGGTCAGTTATTGGGGCTAGTTGCCGGTCTCCTCCTTCAGAGTCACCTGCTTCTGTTTCTGGTAGCCAACGTCTTTGACATCGGAGCCCTACCCCGCCCTCTGGTAGGTCTTCAGATGAGCAGTTTCATCAGTGGGCCGCTCTTATGGAGCAATGTGCTCGGAGGTTGGTCCAGCTGCCTGGCCCGGTCACTCAGGGGCCTTCGAGCTTCTTGGGAGACTCGGTTGAGCCTCCCTGGTTGCGTGGCACCGTCTTCAGTGCCGTCGACTCCGCGCTAGGGTGTTTCCCCCCCTCATATGGCTGCGGCACAGGGGGCCACACCGATGCCTCTATCTCCTGCTCTTCTTCCTCCCTTCTCCTCAAATCCTGTCTTTCGGAGTCTTGGGGTGTTTTCGGTGCCCTCGGCATCGATGGCGTGCTCGGTGCCGTCTTGGGCGTCAGTGCGTCTGTTGGCGCCGTCCTCGGCGCCGTGTGCATCACTGGTGCCACGTGGCATTGTGGCGCCATCTGGCCTCTCGCGCCATCACGATGCCGTGTGGCTTCTCGGCAGCATTCTTGGTGCCGGTTGCCTGCGCTTGCCTTGCGCAGACGCTTCGTCGGCGCCGTGCGTTTCTGCGGCGCCGAGGGTTCTTAGGGCATCATCCACCTTTCAGGACTCCTCCTTTAACCATTTTCCTTCCTCATTTCCCTCTGATTTTCACTCCTTTCCTGTCCATGCAGTCCCTCCTGGACTGTCAGGAGATGACATTGAGCCTGACCCAGACCTTAGGCTGAGTGATGAAGTGGAAGAAACAGGATCTATTCCTGCTGCAGAGCCTGTGGTCGAGGACCTGTCTTTTAAGTCTCTGCTGAAAAACTTGATTTCCACTCTTTCTCTCCAAACTACAGACATCAATCCTGGGAAATTGCTAAGACTCCGATACCTCCATGTTCCAGAGATCCCTACGGATTTGACTCCTCTGGTACAACCCTCCTTTGAGACGCTGTCTCAAATGGTATGGAATAATCCTGCTCTCATTCCTTCGGTGGCTAAATCCATAAATAGGAAATACTCAGCCCCCAAGGATCGACCCATTTTGGCGTCCCAAGCCTTTGCGGATCCTATTGTAGTTTTGGCAGAAAATGATCAGGTCGTCCTCCCCCAGGCTACTACAGCTCAACCTATTAACAAAGAATCTCGTAAGACAGACACTTTAGGTAAGAGAGTCTTTGCTGCTTCCACCCTGGGTATGCGTATTGCCAGCTACCAAGGCTATTTCTCTCAATATGAGTATATCCTTTGGCACTCATTCAAACAGATGGGTGAAGCTCTACCGGAATCGGACATGAAGTCAGAGCTACTTCAAACCATTACCAGGGGTATCGAATCTAACAACCAGCGGGTTAAAGCGGCTATGGATGCTTTCGATACTGCTTCCAGGGCGGCGGCGGCTGGTATTTGTACCCTCCGTCATTCCTGGCTGCACACTTCAGGTTTCACGAATGACGCACAGCAGCAGGTAATGGCGTTGCCTTTTGATGGTGTGTATCTCTTCGGCCCTCAAGTAGAACAGGCTCTAGAAGCTACACAAAAGACTAGGTCAGCCATTAATTTGGCTTGACCTCCTCCTGTCCCCTCTCGAGGGGGTGTTAATAAACGCCAGTTCCATAACCGTCAGTCCTTTCAAGGCAAAGGCAGAGAAGTTTTCATAAAAACAAGCTCCCCAGCCTCCAAAGAAAACGCAGAAGGCGCAAGGACCCAAAGCGCCCAGCGCTGCCTTCTGAGTCGTTGGCCCAAGTCCCACCTCAGCTGCTCGAGGTGGACTCTTCCTCAGTGGTGGGAGGTCTTCTGACGCACTTCTACAATCAATGGAAGTCCATAACCTCAGACAGATGGGTCCTCCGGATAATCCGCGAGGGGTATTCACTCAATCTTGTGGAGGCCCCTCTGGATCGTCCTCCCAAATGACAGCCCAAGCTGTCAACCCTTCAGTCAGACCTTCTCGCTGCTGAGATTCAGGGCCTTCTGAACAACAGGGCAGTAGAAGTGATGCCGCTGCATCAACGGAACACAGGGTTCTACTCCCATTACTTTCTGGTTCCAAAGAAAACCGGGGGCATGCGCCCCATTTTGGACCTCAGAAAACTAAACAAATTTCTGCCCAAGGAGAAATTCAAAATGATTTCACTAGGAACCTTGTTACCTTTGCTTCATCAACACGACTGGCTAGCCTCCCTGAACATGCAGGATGCTTACCAGCACATTTCTATTCACCCAAAGCATCACAAATTCCTAAGGTTTGTGGCTCTGGGACAGCATTATCAGTTCAGAGTCCTGCCCTTTGGGGTATCCTCAGCGCCACGAGTTTTTACAAAGTGTTGTGCAGTTCCCGCAGCGCATCTCAGAAAGATCGGAATACTGGTGTTCCCTTATCTGGACGATTGGCTTCTGGCAAGTCCTTCCAGGCAGGGAACTCTGGACGCTGTAGACATGGCTTCGTGCTATCTCACATCCATGGGAGTCCTGCTAAACCTCAAAAAATCACAGTTGCAGCCCTCCCAGAGGCTCCTTTTTATAAGAACTCTTCTGGACACCTCCTGTGCGAAGGCTTTTCTTCCAGAGGACAGGAGGAGCGATATCCTTCAGATGGCCCGTCACATCAGGGAGAGCGACTCTGTTCCAGCTCTCTCAATGCAACGGATGCTAGGTCTCATGGCATCCTCGGTGTTCACTGTACCCCTAGCATGCCTTCACATGAGAACTTCTCAGTGGATGCTCAGTACTCAGTGGTCCCCAACCACTCACCCGCAGTCCTTTCTCATCAAGGTGACAGAACCTCTAAAGAGGTGACTCACCTGGTGGTCGCAAGAGAACAATCTCCTAGAAGGGTATCCCTTTGCTCCTCTGGATCATCAGATTTCCATTACCACAGACGCGTCCCTGATGGGGTGGGGAGCTCACTGTCAGGCTCTCCACACTCAAGGTACGTGGACTCAGGTCGAGTCCCAGCTTCACATAAATGTCTTAGAAATGAGAGCCGTCCTTTATGCGGTCCGGGCGTTGAAGGACATTCTCTGTCACAAGAACATTCTCCTTCAAACGGACAACAAAGCAGTGATGTATTACATCAACAAACAGGGCGGTGCTCACTCTTTCCCCCTATGCAGAGAAGTGATGAGAGTGTGGGAATGGTGCTTGCAGCACAAGTGTCTAATTCAAGCGGTCTACCTGCCAGGAGTGCAGAACGAACTGGCAGATCACCTCAGCAGAACACAGACAGATCCTCACGAATGGTCTCTCGACTCAGCCGTAGTTCAGTCAATATTCGCAGAGTGGGGAACTCCAGACCTGGACCTTTTTGCATTCCCACTCAACACAAAACTGCCTCTCTTCTGCTCCAGAAATCCATGGCCTGGCATTTTCTGTCAGGATGTGTTCAGGCTGCAGTGGACAAAACGCTTTCTATACGTCTCTCCGCCTCTTCCTCTAATTCAGAGGGTACTTCTCAAGTTCAAATCCCAGGGGGACAAAATGATCCTCATTGCTCCCTTCTGGCCTCAACAGATGTGGTTTCCACTACTCAACAATATGTCGGCAGCTCCGCTGAAACCACTCCCCCTTCAGATGAACCTCTTGTCTCAGGGGCCCGTTGTTCATCCCAACCTGAGATCGCTTCACCTTCACGCTTGGCTCCTGAAGAGGTAGAAATGAACAGGTTCAATGTCTCTCGCAGGGTTTCAGATATTCTTCTGGCTGCGCGCAAGCCAGCCACTAGGAAAACTTACACAGCCAAATGGAAGTGTTTTTCGCTCTGGTGTGCAAAATCCTCTTTGAATCCCTTTTCCTGCCCACCAGATAAAATTTTGGAGTACGTCTTAGACCTCTCAAATTCAGGTCTGCAGTACTCTACAGTCAAAGTTCACATTTGTGCCATTTCAGCTTATCATGAGCCGGTACTTTCCTTGTCACTGGCTCAGTTACCTGTGGTTAAGAGGTTTCTTAAGGGAATTCTGCATACCAGACCTCCTACAAGACGTGCAGTTGCAGTCTGGGACATTAATCTTGTGCTAGACATGCTCACTCGGAAACCTTTTGAACCTCTGGCTACCTGTGAGCTAAAATTTCTCACCTGGAAAACGGCCTTCCTGGTGGCTATTACCTCAGCCCGCAGGATCTCTGAGATACATGCCTTGGTCATAGACCCTCCGTATACTGTGTTCCATAAAGACAAAGTAGTCCTTAGAACCCATCCTAAATTTCTTCCTAAAGTTGTTTCAGAATTCCATCTAAACCAACCTTTGGTCCTTCCCTCTTATTTTGCGGACTTCCAAAATGAAGGAGAATGTTCTCTTCATTCCTTGGACGTTAAGAGAGCTTTGCGTTTCTATCTAGATGGAACAAAAGACTTTCGTAAAGCTCAACAACTGTTTGTTTCCTTCAGCGAGACCTGGCTGGGTCAACCTGTTGCTATCAGATGTATCTCAGCATGGCTAGTGGCATGCCTTCACCACTGTTATTCCATGGCGCAGGTTAAGCTGGAGGGCAGAGTTTACGCTCACTCTACTAGGGCGGTCGCGGCATCTCTGGCGGAAATCTGCAACGTGCCCATTGCAGATATTTGCAACATGGCTACCTGGAGCTCAGTGCATACTTTCTTGAAACACTATGCCCTGGATGTCCATGCCAGACGACATCTTTCCTTTGGCAGAACCATCCTTAATGGACTTCTGTCCTAAAAACTGTGAGCTCTTGGTCTCTCCTGCCGCCCTCTCGGGGGATTATTAGCTCGGTCCTCTCCCATTAGTGTGAATGAGTGGTGGAGACTTATGTCCAGGAAGATAGGAAAAAATTACGTACCTACCGTAATTCTTGATCTTCTTGGATGAGTCTCCACCACTCATTCACACGCCCACCCTCCATGCCCCGAGCTCACCTCTGTTGTTGGTCTTCACTCCCTCAAATCTTTAGGCTGTGAAGACTTCTTTGTTGACCCTTCTTATACGGGTCGTCCGGACTATCTTATGTCCGGTTTTTGGTTAGGCTATCCTTCTAGGTTAGTTACGCTGCACCTCCTCGGAAAAAAAGGTACTGAGGCGGTTGGAGGGTCGACGCCGAGATAGTCATTACCGCATGAGCTGAGGCTTGCGGTGCCGCTCCTCGTGGCCCCATCTCTGGTGCCGGCCCGCCAGCAAAAAAGTTTGCTCCCGCTGGGTCCTAGTGCCTCCGGCGCAGATCCCATTAGTGTGAATGAGTGGTGGAGACTCGTCCAAGAAGATCAAGAATTACGGTAGGTACGTAATTTTCATTTCTGCTAGATCAACGAAACACAGGTTTCAACTCCCATTACTTTCTGGTCCCGAAGAAAACTGGTGGCATGCCCCCCATTCTAGACCTCAGAAAGTTAAACAAGTTCCTTCTCAAGGAAAAGTTCAAGATGATATCACTAGGTACCCTGCTACCTTTGCTTCATCAACACGATTGACTAGCCTCCCTGGACATGCAGGATGCCTACCAATACATTCCTATACACCCAAAGTACCACAAATACCTAAAGTTTGTGGCGTTGGGTCAACATTATCTATTCAGAGTTCTGCCCTTTGGGCTATCCTCAGCGCCTCAAGTTTTTACAAAGTGTGCAATTCTGTGCACATCTTAGGAAAATTGGAATTCAGGTGTTTCCATATCTGGACAACTGGCTCCTGCAAGTCTCTCCAGATAAAAAACTCTGGACGCTGTAGCCATGGCTTCAGACTTCCTCATGTCCATGGGAGTCCTGCTTAATCTCAACAAATTGCAGTTGCACCCCTCCCAGAAGCTCCTTTTTATAGGAACTCTTCTGGACACCTCCTGTGCAAATGCTTTTCTCCCAGAGGACAGAAGGAGCGACATCTTACAGATGGCCCGATACATCAGAGAAAACAGCTTGGTTCAAGCTATCTCGATGCAACGGATGCTGGGTCTCATGGCATCCTCGGTGTTCACTGTACCCCTAGCACGTCTCCACATGAGAACCTCTCAGTGGATGCTCAGTTCTCAGTGGTCCCCACTCACCCTCAGTCCTTTCCCATCAAGGTGACAGAACCTCTGAAGTGGTCACTCGCCTGGTGGTCACAGGAGGACAACCTTCTGGAAGGATATCCCTTTGCTCCTCTGGATCATCAGATCTCCATTACCACGGACGTGTCCCTGATGGGGTGGGGAGCTCACTGCCAGAAGCTCCACACCCAAGGTACGTGGACTCAGGATGAGTCCCAGCTTTACATAAACATCCTGGGAAATGAGACTGTCCTCTATGCAGTCCGAGCCTTGAAGGACATACTCTGTCACAAGAACATTCTCCTTCAAACGGACAACAAAGCAGTGATGTATTACATCAACAAGCAGGGCAGTGCACACTCTTACCCTTTATGTAGGGAAGCAATGAGAGTGTGGGAATGGTGCCTGGAGCACAAGGCTCTAATCCATGTGGTTTACCTGCCAGGAGTACAAAACGAGCTGGCAGATCATCTCAGCAGGATGGAGACAGATCCTCACGAGTGGTCTCTCGACTTAACCGTCATTTAGTCACTTCTCAAAGAGTGGAGAACTCCAGACCTGGACCTTTTTGTGTCCCCACTCAATGCAAAACTGCCTCTATTCTGTTCCAGAAATCCAGGAGCTGGCATTTTCTGTCAGGATGCGTTCAGGCTGCAGTGGACAAAACGCTTTCTATACACCTTTCCTCCTCTTCCCCCAGTTCAGAGGGTACGTCTCAAATTCGAGTCCCATGGGGCAAAATGATTCTCATTGCTCCCTTCTGGCCTCAGCAGATATGGTTCCTGCTGCTCAACAATCTGTCAGAACCCCCCCCCCCGAAGGCTGTTCCCCTTCAGATGAATCTTCTGACCCAGGGTCCTGTGGTCCATCCCAATCTGAGGTCGCTTCATCTTCAAGCTTGGCTCCTGAAGAGATACAGGTGAATAGGTTCAGTGTTTCTCGTAGGGTTTCAGATATTCTTTTGGCTGCGCGTAAGCCAGCCACTAGAAAAACACAGCCAAAATGGAAGCATTTCTCTATCTGATGTGCAAAATCCTCTTCAAACACTTTTTTCTGCCCACCAAATAAAGTCTTGGAGTACCTTTTAGACCTCTCAAATTCAGGTCTGCAGTACTCTACAGTCAAAGTTCATCTTTGTGCCATTTCAGCTTATCATGAGCCGATACTTTCCTTATCACTGGCTCAGTTACCTGTAGTTAAGGGGTTTCTTAAGGGTATTCTGCATACCAGACCTCCTATCAGACATCCAGTCGCAGCCTGGGACATTAACCTTGTGCTAGACATGATCACTCGGAAACCTTTCGAGCCTCTAACTACCTGCGAGTTGAAGTTCCTCATTTGGAAAATGGCCTTCCTGGTGGCCATCACTTCAGCCCATAGAATTTCTGAAATACATGCACTGGTCACAGACCCCCTGTACACTGTATTTCACAAGGACAAAGTAGTTCTTAGGACTCATCCTAAGTTTCTCCCTAAGGTTGTCTCAGAATTCCATCTAAACCAACCTTTAGTCCTGCCTACCTACTTTGAGAACTTCCAGAATGAAGGGGAACATACCCTTCATTCTTTGGATGTTAAGAGAGCACTGCGATTCTGTCTAGACAGAACAAAAGAAATTTGCAAGGCTCAGCAACTGTTTGTTTTCTTCAGCGAGACCCGGCTGGGTCAACCTGTCCCTATTAGGTGCATTTCAGCGTGGCTGGTAGCATGCCTCCACCACTGCTATTCTATGGCACAGGTTAAGCTGGAAGGCAGAGTGCACGCCCACTCTACTAGAGCAGTCGCGGCATCTCTGGTGGAAATCTACAATGTGCCCATTGCAGATATTTGCAATGCGGCTACCTGGAGCTCAGTGCATACTTTCATTAAGCACTATGCCTTGGATGTCCATGCCAGACGACATCTGTCGTTTGGCAGGACTATTCTTAACGGACTTTTGTCCTAAGTATGTGAGCCCTTATTTCCTGCCGCCCATCTCGGGGGGATTATTAGCTCGGTACTCTCCCATTAGTGTGAATGAGTGGTGGAGACTTTCTGTCCAGGAAGATATGGAAATTATGTACCTACCATAATTCTTGATCTTCTTGGACGAAGTCTCCACCACTCATTCACATGGCCACCCACCATACCCCAAGCTCACGTCTCTGTTTTTGGTCTTCACTCCCTCAATGGGCAGGCTGTGAAGACTTCATTGTTGACCCTTCTTACACGGGTCATTCAGACTATCTTATGTCTGATTTTGTTAGGTTAGTCCCTCTAGGTTAGTTATGCTGCACCTCCTCGGAAAAAAGGTACTGCGGCAGTTGGAGGGTTGATGCTGAGATAGTCTTTACTGCATGAGCCAGGGCTCGCGGTGCTGCTTCCTTGCGGCTCCATCTCTGGCGCCGGCCCTCTTGAAAAGTTTGCTCCCTCTGGGTCCTAGTGCCTCCAATATAGATC
The DNA here is from genome assembly GCA_016271365.2 of Neoceratodus forsteri. Lineage (NCBI taxonomy): Eukaryota > Metazoa > Chordata > Ceratodontiformes > Ceratodontidae > Neoceratodus > Neoceratodus forsteri. The sequence goes on along the minus strand of CM028131.1, from coordinate 1,628,358,434 downwards.
CCATTAGTGTGAATGAGTGGTGGAGACTTCGTCCAAGAAGATCACGAATTATGGTAGGTACGTAATTTCCATTTCTTCACAGTTTACCTTGTTCAATCCTTTCAGGAACTTGAAGGTCTCTATTCTATCCCCCCACTCTCATGTGACCTCAAGCGAGTACATTTTCAGTGCCTGGAGCCGATCCTCCCGTGATTTGCCCTGCTGGCCCCAGATCATTTTGGCTGCTCTGTGTTGTACTGTCTCTAGCCTGTCCTTATTTTTCCTCAGGTGAGGATTCAAGAACTGGGCACAGTACTCCAGGTGGGACCTCACTAGTGCTCTGTGGAGAGGTAAGATCCAGAAGCAAATGATTCGATACCTTTTATTGGACCAACATAGCTGTAACAAAAAGAACAAAGTGCTTTAGCTTTCGGACCAACCCAGTCCTTCCTCAGAAGCTTAATGACAGTTATTTAGAAAATCCAATACTTTTAACACCCAGATCATGCAGAAAGAAAAACAGAAAAAATTCCCATTGGTTTAAAATACTCCTTTAAAAAATAACATAATAAACATCAGAGAAGCTGAAAAGTATCAGTTCAGCTTCAGCTGAAAAGGCCTAAAGGTCAGATGTACTTAGAGCATAACAAGCAGGGAGTACACTGCACATAAATTAAAATGACTTAGAGATACCGTCAAAGTTAGATAAGAACATCTTGCAAGAAAGCTGTATATCCCAATTATGAGTGTCCCAGTGTGTTTAAGAATGCAGTTAAATATGCATGGCATACAAGGGGTTAAAAGTAAAGTTTACCTAATGTGAGCAATAGTTTCACACTATAGGGAATGTAAAACTTAGCTGGAAACATTACCCAACTATAGTCTCAAGCTGGTTAGTATGCTCCATAAACCTTAAGGCCTTTAGTGTTGTAACAGGAGTTCATACATGATAATATAAATTGGCAGTATAAGAGTCAAACAGAAAGCTGCTTGTTAAGAACCACTGAGAAACTAAGACCATGCAATCTGGTATGTACAGATTTCAACTTGATGTACCGAAAATGTCTAAGGAATCTGAATAAGAAATCATAGGAATTAAATCCCCCCACCCCTGGATGAAGATAACTAGTTGTAAGAAGATATACATACACACACACACACACAGGCACGCGCGAGTCCTAATGCACCATCATTCACATCCATCACTTCAATCGTTACTCAAAGGAATTAAACTTGCCATGAACCTCCAAGTAAAAGAGATCATGTATTGTGATATCCTAACAGAGTTCAAAAATGCAGCACTATATAATCATACTAGTATATGTGCAGTAACAGTCCAAGGATTCTGAATAGAACCACAGTGAAATAAAACTTCCACCCTCCCCAGGGTAAGGTAACTAGTTAGAAGTGAATGTACACTATGTATGTGAGACAAGAGTCCTAACATACCTTCATTTCCACAGATCACTACAATATTAGCCCAAGGTAATTTAGTCTGTCAAGGACCCCCATGCAAATGAGATCCTGCACCCCAATATGTTCAGAGTTCAAAAATGTGACAGTAAATAATAAAATTAGTGTATGTACAGTAACAGGCTATGGAATCTGAATAAGACCCCTTATTCAGATTCCCTAGCCTGTTACTATAGTAGTTTTATTATATACTGTCACATTTGTGAACTTTGAACATATTGGGGTGCAGAATCTCATTTGCATGGGGGTCACTGACAGATCAAATTACATTGGGCTAATATTGTAATGATTTGTGTAAATGAAGGTATGTCAGGACTCTTGTCTTACATGGATACTGTACATTTACTTCTAGTTATCTTACCCTGGGGTTGGTGGAAGTTTTATTTCACTGTGTACTCCCTGCTTGTTATGCTCTGAGCACATCCGACCTTTATGCCTTTTCAGTTGAAGCTGAACTGGTACTTTTCAGCTTCTCTGATGTTTATTATGTTATTTTTTAAAGGAGTATTTTAAACCAATGGGAATTTTTTCTGTTTTTTTCTGCATGATCTAGGTGTTAAAAGTATGGGATTTTCTAAATAACTCATTAAGCTTCTGAGGAAGGACTGGGTTGGTCTGAAAGCTAAAGTGCTTTGTTCTTTTTGTTACATCTATGTTGGTACAATAAAAGGTATCAAATCATTTGCTTCTGAATCTGTTCTTACAAGGACCAATACGGCAAAGACTTAATCTGTAGAGAGGTAGTATATACATCCTTCCTTTTGCTGTAAATATCCCTTTCTGTCCACCACAGCATCCTGTTTGGACTGATGGGACACACCGCAGGATACTGAGTTCACTCAAAGAGGTCCTGGCTGCACCTTTTGACAACTCTGCTCAACTTATCATTAGAAACAGGAGATTCCAAGGGACTGGAGGAGGGCAGATGTAGTCCCACTTCACAAAAGTGGGAACAGGGAGGAGGCAGGGAATTACAGACCTGTCAGCTTGACTTTGGTAGTGGGCAAAGTAATGGAAACACTACTGAAGGAAAGGATACTGGAATACCTTGTAACCAGTGGATTACAGGATCCAAGGCGACATGGTTTCACGGGGGAGGTCTTGCCAGACAAACCTGATCGAGTTCTTTGACTGGGTGACCAGAGTAGTGGATTAGGGAGGAGCGGTATACCTTCCTGGACTAAAAGTCTCCACCACTCATTCACACTAGTGGGAACTACACCGGAGGCGCTAGGACCCAGTGGGAGACAAAAATCTTCAGGAGGGCTGGCACCAAGGTAGGACCGCGTATGCGTGGGGCACGAGACTGGCTCACGCTGTATAGGCTATATCAACATTGACCCTCCAACTGCATCAGTTCCTTTTTTCTCGACATTGAATGCGCTTCAGTGATGATGTCGCTCACCCTCTGGGAGTCAAGTCTTAACATCTATACGACTGCAGCTTTAGTCGTTCAGTATTTGATTTAGTTTTAGTGTTTTAATAGTATTTATTTAAAAAAAAAAGAATTTTTTTAAAGTGAAGTAACATAGAGAAGTCTTCTTCAGCCTGCCCTCGATGGAGTCGACCATGAACGGTGCCAGTGATGGTAGGGAGACTTTGCTTGAAAGCTGTTTTGGCAGCGGGGCTGGGTTCAGTCCACCGCCCTCTTCAGAGGGTGGTCTGACTATGGGCAGTCCTGTGCTCGAGAGGGAGGGAGGTCCTCCCGAAAGCACAAAAATAAGTGGGCCTGTTCCCGATCTTGGTTGGGGCTTCAGCACCGCTTGATCTCGAGCTCTTCTTCCTCCTCCCACCAGTCAAAGAAGAAGCAGTACCACTCAAGGTCACCCTCTGGTATGTCTGCACGGAGATCGTCAGTAGCAGGGGACGGTAGGCCGACTCTGGCTCCATCGAGGGGGTCACCTGCAGCCCCGGTCCCTAGCAGCCACGATCCTCAGCTCCAGAGTCCCTCCATGCCCCCTAGGGAGGTCTTCCGGGGAGCAGTTTAATCATTGGGACGCTCTTATGGAACAGTGGGTTTGGCGGTTGTCCCAACTACCCTTGCCTGTGGACTCAATCCCGGGGCCTTCGGGGCTAGGGGCCATTGGTCCATGGTCGGAGTGGTTGGGTCAGCTTGATCACACAGCGCCTTTGGTGCCATCAATGCCGCTCCCCTTGTGCCATTTCCCCTCACATGCCTGTTTGACTACGGACAGGTTGAGGGACCTAGGTTCTATGATGGGTGCCTCCAGCCAGAGGTCAGGGTTTGTACTGGTTGGTCGAGTTTGGTCATAGCCCTCTGGGACACTGAGACCCCCTTTTGTTCCCTCTAATGGCCCACACTATATACAAAGATGCCAATACCAATACCCCACATGTGCACCATATCCAATCATAAGGTACCACTTACCCTCGAGACCGATTCTGCAGTTCATCTCAGAGGACCCTCTGTGAAAGAAGGTTGGTTAGTTTACACAAAATAATGCAATTCCTACTATATAGGTACTGACACTCTAAACAGGTTAAAGTCAATAACATCCAGTCCGGTTTATTTAGGGGAGTGAAACACAGGGAGGGGGAAATCAAGCTGATTGGCAGAGATAAATCACAATACTGTGCACTCATACAAAGTCATAAAAGTCACACTCTGGGTACCCAGGTTGAGGGGCTAGCCAGGTCCGTGGCCCTGGGTTGGCCGGCAGGTGCAGATGGAAAGGCCCTGTAAGAGAGATATGCACAATACCCAATTGTAATCCGGAGCCGGATGGCTCAGTCTTTGAGAAAATGAAAGGAAGAAAATCAGATGAAACACTGGTGATTGTTAACAGGTCGCAGGGGATGCCCTGATTTGTACTCACGCTACCCCACGTTGATGAAACCTGGTGCAGATGGTGGTTCTGGATTGCCAGACACACAAGCAGGTAGATGAGATTCTACCGCCCAGGCCACACTGTCTTGATCAGTAGACAGATTCAGTCCGAACACATTCAGCTTACACTATGCGGTGACAAGAGAATCGGAATAGCTGTTCTTCACGAGCATTCAACACAGTTATATGTAAAGGAAATTACTATATCAGGCAGCTGCTTTCAGGTCCCAACGCGCTGACTGCAAATATCAGTGGGTTCACACGGCAGCTTCAATTCCTGACAGACCGAGCGCGATTCAGCAGTTTCTCCAGTCTTCTACAGGGTGAGCCTGGTTTCCACTCTTTCAACCTTCCTTCCTTTTGGCACTCTCGGATTCTGTCTGATTCGAGTTGGCAACAGCAACGGCCTGACTTTAGGCCTCTCATGCACTTCCCGCGCGAAACTACACAACGCAGAAGCACAGAGCTCCTTCTCTCCTCACGGCCACAATGGATCTGACTCCCCAGTCACAAGGCAGAGCATTCTCTTTGGGCACCACCCAGTCCACTTGGTGGACTCAGCTGTCAATCACTCAGAAACTCTCTCCGTTGGTGCAAATAGGCGCCAAGGTCCAGAACTTCACTTCCCAGAATTACTAGCTATACCTCCTCATTGTAAGCCGGCTCCCAGGAGAGTCCAAATTCTGGTTGGTCCAGACAAACTCCATTTTAAAGGTCCCCCCACACTGATTGGACCCATTCGGCAGTTCAGATCCAAAATGGAGGGGCAAAACACACAGAGTCCCAGCTGCAAGAAAGGCAGGTTAGACAAGCTGCATTCTTACTAACACTCTAACTGGTTTCAGTCAAACAGTTACATCTTACATTTAGGCTCCCTCTGCGCTCTTAGCGACTGCAGAAACGGAGCGATTTCCCAGCAGTCCAGGCAGGACTCGAGCAGAGAAACTCCAGCCTCCCTAGAAAACAGTAATATTGTCTGCAAGCAGACAGCTCTTAAAGGGACAGTATGAGGAGGCTCTACCAGCACTCACAGTGCCATTCTTAACTGCTTAATTGTCGAACGCCAGCAGGCAGGGGAACACCTAGGCAAGCTCCACAGAGGCTTTTTAGGAACCCCCATTTGTAGGGGGGGGTTACATCTGTCTCTTCGTTGGTGAGCTATGAGGTAGTCCCACTTCATTGTGGAGACTCCCCCAAATCCAACCTCCTTAATGGATTCAGTTTCAGCTCTGAGCAGTCCTCTGGACTTTAATTTCTGCTCGTCCTGGAGCGAGCTTCTCTCCTGGTACATTGTTTTTTTGTCATTCTGGCAAGCCTTAGGAGCACAGTGGACATAAGATACAGGAGAGAAAGTATGGATGAACAGTAAGTAAGAATAGAACTTCCTTGAATATAAAGGAGTGGGTGTTTTTCTTTCTTTTGTTGTGGAATGTTCAGCAACTTATAAAAAAAAAAAAAAGAAAAAAGGAAAGGGCTTCCTTAGTAGAAACATGTCCACAGGCCGCTGGCTTACATCTCCTGCATCTTCTCCCGTCCCCTTCCTCCCTCCTGAATCAGCTTGGGCCCTTGGGTCCTAGATCAGCTCCATTGCCCCCTTTTCAGTGGGATCTAGTCCATGCAGACTTGATCTGGAGTGGAGAGTCATGCGGAGTTGTGAGGAGGGGGAGTGTCAGCTGAGAGTTGAGCCAGTTTTTCCTTCTGCCTATCTTCCTTCTTTCTCTCCTGTTTCTCAGTTGTGTTTTATTTTTTTTCTAGGGCTACCCAGTGTTCTGATAATCCCCTACCTGTCCATCTTAGTTATCCCTCTAGTCTAACCCTAGCTCTTCTTCCAGCTTAATTTTATTGCATTCCAACCCTTCCCTGTCATTCGGGCACCCTAGCACTCTGGAAAAAGGCACGGAAAAAAGCTCCCTTCTGATTGGACTGCCTTCAGGACTGCCAGGAATCTCTGCATGAAGCTTATCAGAACTGAAAAGGTGAATTATTAACGCACAACTTTGGAGTCCTCCACTGCGTGTCCTGCCAAGTTCTGGAAAATGTTTAAAGATATCGAAGGGCATGCATACCCTGGCTCCCTCCCTGCAAAAAATTTGCATGGTGGCTCATCTATCACAGACAAAGCCGGGATTCTAGATCTCCTAAATAACCACCTTGCCACCGCAGGGATGGCCTTCAACTCCTCACCTGCTTTCAGCCCAGGACTCATCAAACCCTGCCCCTATCCCCCATGCCTCAGCCATGTCTTTCTCCTTTCAACCTGTTACGCTCAAAGAAGTGGAGGACCTGCTTCTTCAGCTGGATACCAGAAAAAGCACGGGTACGGATCTCATTGCACCATACTTTTTAAAGCTTAGTTACCATGTCTTGGCCGTTTCATTCACGCACCTCTGTAACTTATCCCTTGCTCTGGGCGAACTCCCAACGATCTGGAAGACTGCTCAAGTTACACCACTGTTCATATCAGGAGACCCAAGCGACCTCAATAATTATAGGCCTATTTCGCTACTCCCCATCCTCTCTAAATTGCTACAGAAAGTAGTTAATTCACAACTTAGGAATTATTTGGACTCCTCAAACCTGCTCAGCCCTGTACAATCAGGCTTCTGGCCTTGTCATAGTAGAATTTCAGCTCTTGCAAAGGTAACGAATGACTGACAGAGAGCCCTTGATGGAGAGAATTTTGTGTGCAGTCTTCCTCGATCTAAGTAAGGCTTGAGACACCCTGGGCCATGACCTGCTTCTGGGTACCCTTCGTAACATCGGAATGGACAAGCTATCCCTGAAATGGTTCTTTTGCTACCTTACCAGTCATACACAGCAAGTTAAACCAGTGGGTGATCTCTCACCACTGAAACCGATCATCAGAGGTGTGCCGCAGGGCTCTGTCTTGGGTTATCTGCTATTCACATTATACATCAACAATACTGACTATGGAATCAAATCATCCGACATCCATCTTTTTGCGGATGACACAGTCCTCTACACCACCACACCCACCCCTGAGTGTGCCTGTACGAACCTTCAATCTGACTTTAATATACTGCAACAAAACCTGCTCAACCAAAAACTGCTCCTAAATGCAAAAAAAAAAAAACCAAGGCTATGCTCCTGTCTCCAATCAATTCTGCCTCAAATCTGTCTATGTCCAGCACTGTGATACATATTAACATGCTGCTAGGTGAATCACTGGAGTATGTAGAAAAATTCAAATACTTAGGGATATGGATTGACAGTCGACTTTCCTTCACTGAGCACATAGAGGAACTCTCAAAAAAAAGCAAAGGCTTGGTCTGTTTTATAGAATCAAACATCTGTTTACTCGAGGCTTGGAAGAAGCTGGTTCAAACTACCTTCCTAGCACTCTTGGATTATGCTGACTTCCTATATGGTCAAGTCCCAGGGTCATCCCTCGCTAAGCTCGATGTTCTGTACCACAGGACCCTACGTTTCATTTCTGGCGCAGTCTATACCACGCATCATTGTGCACTGTATTCCTTAGTGGGTTGGCCATCCCTTACATTCAGGAAACAAATGAATGCTGCTCTATGGACCTACAGAGCAATTATTAAGATGCTACCCCAGTATATCTCTGATTGCATGTCCCTCTGTGCCTTGGGTAACTATGCCCTGAGAAGTTATTCCTACATCTCTTTATTTGTACCTAAGGGACCTGGGGGTTATCATATCAGATGACCTAAAGCTGGGCCAGCAATGTGAGAAGGCAGTAAGGAGGGCTGGGGGGATTCTGGGATGCATAGGCAGAGGCATCACCAGTAGAAAACAGAAAGTTGTTGGCCCTCTGTACAGACAGTTGGTAAGACCACATCTGGAGTACTGTGTACAGTTCTGGAGACCCCATCTCTGCAAAGACATAGACAGGGTGGAGGCTGTCCAGAGGAGAGCAACCAAAATGGTGCAGGGTCTGTACCAGAAGACATATGAAGAAAGACTAAAGGAGCTTAAGATGTATAGCCTCGAAGAAAGGAGGGAGAGGGGGGGATATGACAGAAACTTTCAAATACCTCAACAGAATCAACAAAGTCCAAGAGGATAGCATCTTTCAGAAAAAGAGATGTGCAAGAACAAGGGGGCAAAATTTGAAGATAGAGGGGGGATGGCTCAGAGGTAATGTGAGGAAGTATTTCTTCATAGAGAGGGTTGTAGATGCATGGAACAGCCTTCCTGTGGAGGTCGTAGAGTCAAAAACAGTGGTGGAATTCAAGAATGCATGGGACAGACATAAGGCAATTCTAGTGAGGGGTAGGAGGAAGTAGGCTGTTGGTTAACTAGGATCTGCAGCTTATCCATTAGGTAGGGAAATGGGCAGACTAGGTGAGCCAAGCGGTCCTTATCTGCCATCAGATTCTATGTTTCTTTGTTAGGTTAAATCCCGATTTGGTAGATCCTCTATCAGTTTCGTGCTACCCCAGTAATGGAACAAGCTCCAAAAAACCCTAAAACTGGCTAGTCCAGTTAAGCTGGCCGAATTTAAAATGCTCTACGTAAGATCCTTCACTGAACCCTCTGTTTACTTGACGTGCTCCGTGTCACCCAGATCCGCTTTACATCACATCACATCACATGGTTGTACCCATGGTGCTCCTCCTCTCTGTCTACCCTTCCTCCCTCCCTTCCCTTCTTCTATGCTTCCCCATACTATTCATCTATCCCAGTAAGTCTCTCGCTCTTAATATCTGCTGCCGTTGTACAAATGCTGTAAATTGTTGTCATTATATGAGAATTTATTATACAGTTCTATATAACTGTTGTATTCTGTGTTGTTGTTCATCCCATTGTGTTTCTCCATACCCGTGTTGTTCTTATCTTACTGCTGTACCGACAAAGTGTTCCTGTTACACTATTTTACTGATCTTAATCTGTGTCAGTCTTCACCATTCATCACTGGTGGGGTTCTGGCCAGAGAAGCAGGACCCCACAGGAGCATATATTTTTTCATTTTTGTAAGGGGAGGGGACACACTGCGTGGCACTCGCAGGTTGGCCAGCAACCAACACCAACTCCTCCTCCATCACAGTTCTGCTTCACCTGCCGTCGAGTGAGCACAACCTCATGAGTGAGCATTTTGGTACTGCAATATCGCGGCCTAGTCTATTGGAACAGTCATTCAAATCGTCCCAGTTCTGCAGGAGCCGTTGCGGTCTCTGCACCATCGACCCGGTAAGAACTTTCCTTTTTTATTCGACGATGCCGAGACCCTTTTGCTGTTGTTGCTGTTATTTTTTCCATCCGGTCATGTCTCGTCCAGGGGACAAAAAGAAGTCATTGAAGGCGGGCTGGCCCCCCTATGTGTCGGTGTCCCTGTGGCCAGCATTATTCTGTCTCGAACCAGCATGATTGGTGTTTGACCTACCTGGGCCCTAACTATGATATGGACCATTGCAACACCAGTTTTTCTATGGATCGCAGAGTTCTAGAAACCTTCGCATTTCAAGTCGGCCGTATGCCGGCGACTTTTGGAGGACAGACGCGCACTAGGGATGCCAGACGTAGGTCCCTTGACCCTTCCTCCGAGTCCCCTCCCAGCTGTGTACAGACTACAGAGAAGGGGTTTCTGCCGATTCTATCCTTGCCTCAGTGGAGACTCCTCTCACAGAGTAGGAGGCCCGGTCCGATTCCCCTGGGCATGGAGCTGGAGGCACTGTTTTGGCAATCACCTCCTTGGAGGTGAAGGCTCCCCTGGCATCGCGGCCTGTATCTACTAGGCCTGGCCTGAAGGTTTCCTCAGCACCACCCATTGGCGCCGCTTTGGATCCCAGCACCGTGTGCGGCACCAGTGACCGAGGTGGCACCATGGGTAGTGCGGGGCTGGCTCATGGCACCGATGGCAGTGCCGTGAGCAGGGATGGGGGTTCGTAAATTTGTCTGGGTCTCTGCCTCCTCTGAGGATATCGATGATTCAGTGGTGGACCTGGACTGGCTTCCAGAGTCTTTGGAGTCCTCAAACTCCCCCCTGCCCAGCACTTTGGTGTCTGTCCAACCCCCTCCATCAGGACTAGTGGTTTCCATCAGTGACGGTTCTTCCAGTGCCAGTGGCGGCACTGGAGAGCCCACCAGAGCTGATGGTACCTTTGGACTCAAGGGAGGCGAACCCCCTGTTTTAGTTGTCCAGGCTGGGCCCATTTCTGGACCTGCTGGGGCATCTGGGATGGGGAGAGTGTTCCCTCATCTGCCGCCTCTCAGGAGATGGCGGGCCGGGTTGAACTTCCTCGGTTGGTCCTGAGGAAGAGGTCCCTCTCTGAGACTAAGGGGTTGAGGGGGTAGAGTAAGGAGCAGCGTCCTTCCCTGGTAGCCCGCAAGGGTTCGGGTAGGAACTGCAGTGCCAGCTGTGCCTTCTCCCCTGATGTTTCCCTGGAAGGGATCTCATCTTTTGAGGCTAGGGGCCACTCTTCTGGACCCAAGTGACCCCAGTCGCCTCATGGGGGGAACCACCTTCAGGGCACAGTCCCGACCATTTCAGACTGGTTGAACAGCCGCTGACTGTCTCGACTGATGGATCCTCCCAGACTGTTGGTTCGCCGGTTCAGTCCCCAAGCCCTGGCAGAGGTTGATCTTATCTGTGTCAGTCTTCACCATTCATCACAGATGGGTATCTGCTGGAGGTCAGGACCCCGCGGGAGATTTTTTTTTTTTAAGGGTAGGCGGAGCCGACACACCATCGGCGCCGCCCTCGGAGCCGGAGCACATAATAGGCGCTCATGAGCAGGTTGGCGTTAGGCTGTGTAAATTCCAGCCTGCCAGTTCTTCATCTCCCACCGTAGAGGTCACCTCGTGTGGAAGCTGAAGAAACTTGAGTGCTGCTTCGAGGTTACTCTTCCTACGTTGTTATCGTGCTGAAGTCCGTCGGTTACACCTGCCGGTTCTGTGTTGCTTTACTCGATGTCGCTCAGTAAGATCTTTCCAGTATATTAGTTTTCTGTGACGTTGAGTCTGTTTTTGGTGTTTTTTTTCCCCGTAGGTCATGTCTCGGTCGGAGGGCAAGAAATCTTCTAAGACAGGGTCGGCCCCCCATGCGACGGTGCCCATGCGGCTGAAAGTTTTCCTCACCGACCAGCACGACCGGTGTCTTTCGTGTCTTGGCCCACTTCATGACATGGATTCGTGCGACGCCTGTTTCTCCATGGACCGGGTCATCGAGCAATGCGCGTGGAAAGTGAGGCAAGCTCCGCCGACTTTCGGGGTCGGGTGCGCACTCGGGCCAAGCCATGCTCTCTTGGCCTTTCCTCCAGGTCCCCTCCTGGTTCTATATGGACCGAGGAGGAGGTAGCCTCATTACTTGTAGCCTAGCCATTGCTAAGGCTTCTTCCACGGTGCAGAGAGGCCCATCCCGCCCTTCCGGGTGGGCGGGAGGTGGCGCCATGGCAATCGCCTTCGGGGTGAAGGCTCCCCTGGTGTCACTCCCGCTGGTCACAAGGTCTGGTCGGCACCAATCCTGACACCGTCGATCGGGCGCCGGGTTGAGGCCTTAGCGCCATTCGCTGGGCGCTGTAGGCCCTGACGGGGCCGTTGGCAGCGGCGACTTGTCGCGCAGTGCCGTGATCTCTGTCGGAGCTGTTCACGGCGCCGACACTGCTAGCGGCGCTGTGAGAACTACTACGGTGCCGCCCTTTTCCATGTCTCGCCTCGGTGCCATCCTCGGCACCGAGGTTGAACACAGTGCTGTGTCCTCGAGGCTCGGCGCAGTAAGGCCTTCGGTTTCCTCTGTCGGCACTGCCCCTGCCCTCCGGCACTGGGGAGCCGGGCAGCACCATCGGCAGCGCTGATAGTGCTGCCGGGTCTGTCGTCGATGCCATCTCCACCCTCGGCGCTGCTCGCGGCGCTGTGGGACCGGATGGCACCGTGACTGGTCCCAGCTCTGGATCTCTTGTTCGGGCTGGGGCCATGCCTCCCTCGTTTTCCACCCGCGGGGCTGCGGGAGGCACTGGCACCGACTCGGTCACAGCTTTGGTCTCTGGGCCTGTTGGCAAGGATGGCACTGTCCGCCCTCCCATGGTTTGGCACAGAGCCTCGGACTGTACCTCCTCGGAGATGGAGTTGAGCTCTGAGTCGGATGCGCAATCTGACCCTTTGGGGTTGGCTGTTGAGGTGGGTAGCACGGTAGTCTCTTCGACAAGTTGGAGTCAGGCCCCTTCTGAGGTGAGGTCGGTGGCTACCGAGACTAGGGTCAGGGGTGCTGACCAGCAGGCAATGGTGCAGGCCACCATAGCTCTGCAGCCTGGTCTTGGCGGTTTCACTGACCCCTCAGTTGAGGTACCCCCTCCAGCGGTGTGCCTCGATTGCCCAACTTTGGGGCCGATCGGAGCACCTGCAGGAGGGAGGGTACTGCACCCTGGATAACCCATTCGGGGGCTGCCCAGAGATGCCAGCTACCTAGGCTGGCCCTCTTGAGGAGGAGGGCTCTTTCAGATTCCGAGGGGTTGAGGGGTGTGTGGGGTCGGCATGTCGGCCTTTTTCTGGGGTCAGCCTGGGCCCTGGGAGAAGCCGTAGTGTGGATCTCCGCTCTTCCTCCTCGATCTCTATGAGCGAGAGTCCTGTTCTTTTGAGGTAGGGGACCATCCTTCTGGACCTATATGGCCCTGGTTGCCTCACAGGTGGGATTCTTCTGGGCGCAGCCAAGGCAGTACCGATTTGGTTGTTCAGCTGTCGGCTGTGGGGTCTTCCGGGGCACCTTCTTCTATGGGTGCCCACGGTCCGCTCCTTAGCCCAGGCGGAGGTCAGCTGACATCTCTTCTTGGCTCTGTCCCCATCCCTCTGCCACACTCTCCTGCGCTCCCAGGCATCCTCGGTCCTAGCAGGCCTCTCACCTGGGAGCAGTTCAGAGCGGTGGCTGCTCGGTTCCCTGCTTACGTTAGGGCAATGGACAGCCAGGTTTTTCAACTTCCCCCCATGCAGCCACCTACTGAACAGATGGTGACCTCCAGCTCCTCATCCCCCTCTTCGGGGGGAGAGGAAACCTCTGTCCACATCTCTCCGGCTGCTTTTCTCTCTGAGTATCAGCGATTCCTCGTGAGGATGTCGGAGGATTTGCACCTTACTCCTTCCACTACCAGCAATCCTGAACACTCAGCGCACACCTTTCTAGGCGATTTTGGCGAGGCCACCCTTGTGGTGCTACCCTGGTTGGCTCCCTTTCGAGAGGCGTTGTTGCGTTCCTGGCAGAGGCCCTTCTCCGGAGTTCCTGCCCCAAGGGATCTCAGCCAGAGGTATTGCGCACCCCCGGATTCTCCAGGTTCCATGCCACATCCACAGTCTGGATTGATGCAGTTGGATACTCCTGATGGGCTTCGCGCCCTTCACTGTGACCGGCCCTCAGATCAAGACTCCTTTGATTTTGATTTCCGGGGTAGGAGGACTTTTCTACTCGGCACGGTTACTTCTTTCTATCTCTGCACATCAGGCCCACTATGCAACCTATGACAGGTTCTTGTGGTCCAGGCTCGGTCAGCTCCTAGCCTCATTGCCTGACACGGAGCAAACCAGACAAGCCATTGCACCCTCTGCGCGTGGCCTGGAGCTAGCAAGGCACTAAGCGAGGGCATCCTATGATGCCAATGAGGTAGCTACAAGGGTCGTAGGGAAAGCGATCTGCACTAGGTGGACGGCATGGCTGCGTCTTTCCCAGTTATCACCCTTGGCCCGGCGTAGGGTGATTAACTCCGCCCACCAGGGAACCTATCTCTTCTCCCTCAGAGTGAGACGGTGCTTGTCAGTGCAACTTCCTTCCCCCTCCAGGGGACTCTCTCTCTCTCTCTCCCCACTCTCGGGCCTCTCCAGGCCCTGAAGGTCCCCTTGCAGTGTCACCCACTGAGGGCTAAGGGACTTTGTCTCTTAGGGTGTAAAGAAAAATCCTCTCTGGGGCTCGGTATCAATTATTCAGATGAATGGTGAAGACTGACACAGATAAGATATGAAAATTAAGTACCTACCGTAATTATGATCTTTCTGTGTATCTTCACCATTCATCACAACCCCACCCTCCATCCCTCTGGGGCCTCACTCTCTGGGTCCCCCTCCCTCTCTGTGCCTCCCCCTCTTCTCCTTAGGAGTGGGGTAAAATAGGGACACACAGGGGAGTAATTTTCCAGGGAGAGTGGCTAGCTCGGGCGGCACTCCTTCTCCAGTACCTTGGCTCCACCCCTGTGGGGTGGGAGTTGGCAGTTGCCCTCCTTCTGTCCTCCTCCCTGTTTCCGTCCAATGTATTTCTCCTAAAAAAAAAAAAAATCCCTTTTTCACCAAAAATTTTACCTTGAGAAGGTGCTGAATCTCTCTGTCCTGTCCCTCCTCCTGAATAGCCGACTCTGCTTATCTGGAGTGTTTGCCAGCTATTCCATGCCTTGAATTCTGCAGAAAGCATTGCTACTCCTTGCAGTTCCTATACAATCTGGAGATGGACCAGGGTCTGGGATGTCTTATCCTTCTCCCCTCTCTTCCTAAATTCTTTACCCACCCTAACCCCTCTTCCTTTTCCAGAGATTGGGGCCCCTCCCAATCCCCTTTAGTTTCTAACTTCTCTCTTTCTGTCCTCTCAGTCGATATTTCTCCATTTAGTTCATACATCTTTTCCTTTTTCTGTCCCTTGGACTTCCTTGTCCCACCCTCCACTCCCTTCCTCTTACCTCTCCGGCGACTCAGAACTGGCAGGCAGGCGGAGTCGACACAGCCTAACGGCCAACCCGCGAGCGCCACGCAGTGCTTCGGCCCCGAGGGCGGTGCTGATGGTGTGTCTGCTCCGCCTACCCTTAAAAAAGCTCCCGCAGGGTCCTGACCTCCGGCAGATACCCATCTGTGATGAATGGTGAAGATATACAGAAAGATCATAATTACGGTAGGTACATCATTTTCATTTCTCTTCCTCAGAGGTGTCTGACCCCTCTACCTCTGTAACCACCCCTCCCTGGGCCTTTCTGGTCCTAAGGGACCTCTAACCTGGGAAAAATTTAGAGCCATGGCCGCCCTATTCCCTGCCTGTGTTAGGTCCATGGACGAGCAGGAGTATCACCACTCTCCCCCTGGGTGTCCGGTCTCTGACTCTCTGGACATGTCTACTTCCTCGTCTTCCTCAAATGAGGGAGAAGATCCTTCTGTTCACCTTTCCTCAGATGCTGACCAGACCATCTATCAGCGTCTCCTTTCGGGGTTACTCGACGAACTCCACATAACTAGACTACCAGGTCACAATCCTGAGCGAGTGATACGCAACTTTTTAGGCGAATACAGTGCAGACAACCAGGTGGTTCCCACCTGGCCCTTCCCCTTTAGAGAGGCATCATACTTTGCTTGGCAGCATCCATCAGTCCCCTCCTGAGCCTCAATGGACTGCCAGCGCAGGTATTGCGCACCCCTAGAATCTCCAGGAGCTCTATCTCACCCCTCTTCCAGTGTGATGCTCCTGGACACTCCTTCGGGGTATAGAAACCCAAGACGTGACCAGCCCCTGGATGCGGACTCTACGGAGTTTGATTTCTGGTGGAGGAGAGTGTTTTCCTTGGCACATCTTTCTCTTTCTATAGCAGCACATCAGGATCATCATGCTGCTTACAACAGGCACTTACAGTCTTTGCTCTGGCAAATCCTAGCATCTATGCCTGATACGGAGGCAACCAGACAAGCCGTTGCCCTCTCCGCACGTGGCCTGGAGCTTATGAGGCACCAAGCAAGGGCATCATATGACACCAATGAGGTGGCGTCCAGGCTAGTGGGGACAACGATCTGCGTAAGGTGGACAGCATGGCTTCGTTTATCATGGTTATCACCTGTGGCCCGGTGAAGGGTGATTGCCTCCTCCTTCTGGAGATCCCACCTTTTTTCCCATCAGATGAGATGGGAACTTAAGGGGTGAATTCCTTCTCCCAGTCAGAGGGAGACCCTGTCTCACCCAGATCAGTCTCAGGCCTACTTAGGCCAGAATGGGGCTCCCCCTTCTGTGTCTCCCCCACAGAAGGCTGAGGGATTCTCTTCCCTGAAGGAGATAACAGGTCCCTTTTGGGGCGCTTGGTAATCACCCACTAGTGATGAATGGTGAAGACTGACACAGATCAGGTATGGAAATTATGTACCTACCATAATTCTTGATCTTTCTGTGTATCTTCACCATTCATCACTGCTTCCTGCTCTCCTTCCTCTCTTGGGGCTCAGTCTGTGGGCAATGCCTCCTCCCTGCTTGTTTTTCACCAAGTTGAGGCCTTTGTGGACCTTGTCCTGCTGGTATCTCTTGGCTCCGCTCTTTCTTCTGAGGGAGACGGGTTCTGTGTTGGGAAAGACAAACAGGGCCACTTGTACTTTCATGATGGGGGCTCAGCGGGCCTCTTCTGTCATCCCTGATGAGATGCCCCTCCTTCAGTTTGGTCTGAATTTCCTTTGGGGTTTGACCCATCAGCTTGGTCTCTCGACCCTTAGGAATCCTCTTCAGGATGGTATTCTAGAAGGACCCTGGTGTGACAGGGTTGAATAGGACCCTGTCCCAGTTGTTATGGAGAGTTTGAATGCAAGGATCTGATCTTCCTGGATATAAGTCTCCACCACTCATTCACACTATTGGGAACTGCGCCGGAGGCACTAGGACCCATCGGGAGCAAACTTTTTGCTGGAGGGTCGGTGCCAGAGATGGCGCTGCGAGGAACGGCGCCGCTAGCCCTAGCTCCTGCGGTAATGACTATCTCGTGCATGACCCTCCAACCGCCTCAGTTCCTTTTTCTCCGCCCGTCGAAGTTCACTTCAGTGACGCACGCTGCCGCTTGAATAGGAGTCAAACTTCAAACTAGCAGCATAGTTTTCAGTTTTTATTATTTTGTAATATTATCTCGATACAGTATCGCTTAAATTTATTCTTATTTTTAAAATAAATACAATAAAGAAGTCTCAGCCTACCTTGACGGAGTCGACCATGAGCAGGTCAGGTGACGGTAGGGAGACTTCGTATGAAAGCTGTTCAGTCAGTCGGGCTGGGTCTGGTCCGCCACCTTCTCCGGAGGGAGGGTCTGACAACGGTCAGTCCAATGCCCGGGGGGATAGGAGTCCCCGAAGCTATAAAATAAATGGTCGCACTCGGCACCGTTCTCGCCTCGAGCTCTTCTTCGGCCCACAGGTCTAAAAAGAGAAGGCATCACTCGAGGTCGCCCTCTGATATGTCTGCGCGTAGACGCTCGGTTATCGGGGCTGGTTGCCGGTCTCCTCCTTTGGAGTCGCCAACCTCTGCTTCTGGCAGCCAACAGCTTCGACATCGGAGCCCTACCGCGCCCGCAGGTAGGTCTTCAGATGAGCAGTTTCTTCAGTGGGCCGCTCTTATGGAGCAATGGGCTCGGAGGTTGATTCGGCTACCTGGCTGGGTCGCTCGTGGGCCTTCCGGCTCTCTGGGCAACCGGGTAGGGCAGTTGGACCTTCCTGGTCGCACGGCACCTTCTTCGGTGCCGTTGACTCCGCGCTTAGGTGTTCCCCCCCGCCACATGGCTGCAGCGCAGGGGGCCACACCGATGCCCTTATCTCCTGCTCTTCTTCCTTCAAAACCTGTTTTTCTGAGTCTGGGAGTGTTTTCGGCGCCCTCGGCATCGTGTGGCCTCTCGCCTCTGTCACCGGTGTCGATACTGTGCTGGCGCCATCTTTGGTGCCGTGTGGCTTCTTGGCGCCGTTTTGGTATACGCAGCTGCTCTGTGTGGCTGCAGCCCTCGGGCGCCCGGCGACTCTCGGGACTCCTCTTTCACTTGTTTCCTTCTTCCTCCTCTTCTGAATTTCATTCCTTTCCTGTCCATACAGTCCCTCCTGGACTGTCAGGAGATGACGTTGAGCCTGACCCAGACCTTCGGTTGGGTGATGAAGTGGACGAAGCAGGATCTATTACTGCTACAGAGCCTGTGGTCGAGGACCTATCCTTTAAGTCTCTGTTGAAAAATCTGAGTTCCACACTTTCTCTCCAGACTACAGACATCGATCCTGGGAAATTGTTGAGACTCCAATATCTTCATGCCTCGGAGATCCCTATGGATTTGACTCCTCCGATTCAGCCTTCCTTCGAGACGCTGTCTCAAATGGTATGGAATAATCCTGCTCTTACCCCTTCGGTGGCTAAATCCATTGATAGGAAATATTCAGCCCCCAAGGATCGTCCCATTTTGGCATCTCAAGCCTTTGCGGATCCTATTGTAGTCCTGGCAGAGAATGATAAGGTCATTCTTCCTCAAGCTACTACGGCTCGACCTATTAACAAGGAATCTTGTAAGATAGACACCTTAGGTAAGAGAGTCTTTGCTGCTTCTACCCTAAGTATGCGTATCGCCAGTTACCAAGGCTATTTTTCTCAGTATGAGTATATCCTGTGGCATTCTATTAAACAGATGGTTGAAGCCCTACCGGAGTTGGATTCAAAGCCAGAGCTTCTTCAAACCATTACCAGAGGTATTGAATCTAATAACCAGCAGGTTAAAGCAGCCATGGATGCTTTTGTCACTGCTTCCCATTCAGCGGCTGCTGGTATTTGCACCCAGCGTCATTCCTGGCTGCGCACTTCGGGCTTTACGAATGACGCGCAGCAGCAGGTGATGGCATTGCCCTTTGATGGTGCATATCTTTTTGGTCCTCAGGTAGAGCAAGCTCTAGAAGCTACACAAAAGACTAGGTCAGCCATTAAGTTGGCTTGGCCCCCTCCTGACCCCTCTCGAGGGCATGCCAGTAAACAACAATTTCATAATCGCCAGTCCTTTCGAGGCAGAGGAAGTTTCAAGAACCAACCTGCCCAACCTCAAAAGAAGGCCAGAAAGCGCCAGGGCCAGGCCCAGCGCTACTTATGAATTGCGGCCCAAGGTTCCATCTCAGCTGCCGAGGTGGACTTTTCCTCTCCGGTGGGAGGTCGTCTGATGCACTTCTAAAACCAGTGGAAGTCCATAACCTCAGACAAATGGGTCCTTCGGATAATTCGCGAAGGGTATTCACTCAATCTTGTGGAGACCCCTCCGGATCGTCCCCCCAAATGGCAGCCCAGGCTGTCAACCCTTCAGTCAGACCTTCTCGCCGCCGAGATTCAGGGCCTTCTGAACAACAGGGCAGTAGAAGTGGTGCCACTGCACCAACGAAACACGGGGTTCTACTCCCATTACTTTCTGGTTCCAAAGAAGTCCGGCGGAATGCGCCCCATTCTAGATCTCAGAAAGCTAAACAAATTTCTCTGCAAGGAGAAATTCATAATGATTTCTCTGGGAACGCTGTTACCTCTGCTCCACCAGCACGACTGGTTAGCCTCCCTAGATATGCAGGATGCTTACCAGCACATTCCTGTTCACCCGAGGCATCACAAATTCCTGAGGTTTGTGGCTCTGGGACAGCACTATCAGTTCAGCGTCCTGCCCTTTGGGCTATCCTCGGCGCCGCGAGTTTTTACAAAATGTTGTGCAGTTCTCACAGCGCACCTCAGAAAGGTCGGAATTCAGGTGTTTCCTTATCTGGACGATTGGCTTCTAGCAAGCCCTTCCAGGCAAGGGACTCTGGACGCCGTGGATACGCTCAGGCTTCCTTCACGTCCATGGGAGTTCTGCTCAACCTCAAGAAATCGCAACTGCAGCCCTCCCAGAGGCTCCTTTTATAGGGACTTTTCTGGACGCCCCTTGCGAAGGCTTTTCTTCCAGAAGACAGGAGGAACGATATCCTTCAGATGGCCTCGTCACATCGGGAAAACAGCTCAGTCACTGTTCTCTTCGATGCAACGGATGCTAGGCCTCATGGCATCCTCAGTGTTCACTGTACCCCTAGCACGCCTGCACATGAGAACCACCCAGTGGATGCTCAGTACCAGTGGTCCCCAACCACTCACCCGAAGTCCTATCTCATCAAGGTGACAGAACCTTTAAGGAGGTCACTCACCTGGTGGTCTCAAGAGAGCAATCTCCTGGAGGGGTATCCCTTTGCTCCTCTTGACCATCAGATCTCCATTACCACGGATGCATCTCTAATGGGGTGGGGAGCTCACTATCAGGCTCTCCACACTCAAGGTGCGTGGACTCAAGTCGAGTCCCAGCTCCACATAAATGTCCTAGAAATGAGAGCCATCCTTTATGCGGTCCGAGCTTTGAAGGACATTCTGTGTCACAAGAACATTCTCCTTCAAACGGACAACAAAGCAGTGATGTATTACATCAACAAGCAGGGCGGTGCTCACTCTTAACCCTTATGCAGAGAAGCAATGAGGGTATGGGAATGGTGCTTGGAGCACGAGGCTCTAAATCAAGTGGTCTACCTGCCAGGTGTTCAGAAGGAACTGGCAGACCGTCTCAGCAGAACAGAGACAGACCCTCACGAGTGGTCTCTCGACTCAACCATAGTTCAGTCACTATTCGAAGAGTGGGGAACTCCAGACCTGGACCTTTTTGCATCCCCACTCAACGCAAAACTGCCTCTCTTCTGCTCCAGAAATCCAGGGCCTGGCATTTTCTGTCAGGATGCGTTCAGGCTGCGGTGGACAAAACGCTTTCTTTACGCCTTTCCGCCTCTTCCTCTAATTCAGAGGGTACTCCTCAAGTTCGAATCCCAGGGGGACAAAATGATTCTCATTGCTCCCTTTTGGCCTCGGCAGCTGTGGTTTCCACTACTCAACAATATGTTGGCAGTTCCTCCGAGACCACTTCCCCTGCAGATGAACCTTTTGACTCAGGGACCGGTGGTCCATCCCAGCCTGAGATCACTTCACCTTCATGCTTGGCTCCTGAAGAGGTCGAAGTAAACCGGTTCAATGTCTCTCGAAGAGTTTCAGATATTCTTCTGGCTGCACAGAAGCCAGCCACTTGGAAAACTTACACAGCCAAGTGGAAGCGTTGTTGCCTGGTGTGCAAAGTCCTTTTGAATCCCTTTTCCTGTCCACCAGATAAGGTTTTGGAGTACCTTTTGGACCTCTCAAATTCGAGTCTGCAGTACTCTACAGTCAAAGTTCATCTTAGTGCCATTTCAGCGTATCATGAGCCCATTATTTCCTTAACTCTGGCTCAGTTACCTATGGCTAAGAGGTTTCTTAAGGGGATTCTGCATACCAGACCTCCTACAAGACGTCCAGTCACAGCCTGGGACATTAATCTTGTGCTAGACATGCTCACTCGGAAACCTTTTGAACCTCTGGCTACCTGTGAGCTAAAATTTCTCACTTGGAAGACTGCCTTCCTAGTGGCCATTACCTCAGCCCGCAGGGTCTCTGAGATACATGCCCTGGTCACAGACCCTCCGTATACTGTGTTCCATAAGGACAAAGTAGTTCTTCATACTCATCCTAAATTTCTTCCTAAGGTTGTGTCAGAATTTCATCTAAACCAACCTTTGGTCCTTCCCTCTTATTTTGCGGACTTCCAAAATGAAGGGGAATGTTCTCTTCATTCTTTGGATGTTAAGAGGGCCTTGCGTTTCTATCTAGATAGAACCAAGGATTTTCGCAAAGCTCAGCAACTGTTCGTTTCCTTCAGTGAGACCCGGCTGGGTCAACCTGTCGCTATCAGATGTATCTCATCATGGCTAGTGGCATGCCTTCATCACTGCTATTCCATGGCGCAGGTTAAGTTGGAGGGTAGAGTTTACGCTCACTCTACCAGAGCGGTTGCGGCATCCCTAGCAGAAATCCGCAACGTGCCCATTGCAGACATCTGCAATGCGGCCACCTGGAGCTCAGTGCATACTTTCGTTAAACATTATGCACTAGATGTCCATGCCAGACGACATTCTTCCTTTGGCAGAGCCATCCTCAATGGACTTCTGTTCTAGAAACATGAGCTCTTGGTCTCTCCTGCCGCCCTCTCGGGGGGATTATTAGCTCGGTACTCTCCCAATAGTGTGAATGAGTGGTGGAGACTTATGTCCAGGAAGATATGAAAATTACGTACCTACTATAATTCTTGATCTTCTTGTACGAGTCTCCACCACTCATTCACACGCCCACCCTCCATCCCCCGAGCTCACCTTTCTTGTTGGTCTTCACTCCCTCAAATCTTTAGGCCGTGAAGACTTCTTTATTGACCCTTCTTACACAGGTTGCCCAGACTATCTTATGTCCGGTTTTTAGGTTAGTTATGCTGCACCTCCTTGGTAAAAAAGGTACTGAGGCGGTTGGAGGGTCGATGCCGAAATAGTCGTTACCGCACGAGCTAGGGCTCGCGGCGCCGTTCCTCGCGGCGTCATCTCTGGCGCCGACCCTCCAGCAAAAAGTTTGCTCCCGATGGGTCCTAGTGCCTCTGGCGCAGTTCCCAATAGTGTGAATGGGTGGTGGAGACTCATCCAAGAAGATCAAGAATTACGGTAGGTACGTAATTTTCATATCTTATCTGTGTCAGTCTTCACCATTCATCACCTTTGGGTTACTGGCTAGAGGTCATGGCCCCGCGGGAGCTCTTTGGTTTTTTTTGGATAGGTGGAGTCGACGCACCATTGGTGCCACCCTCGAGGCCGACGCACTGTGTGGCGCTTGCGGGTTGGGCGTTAGGTGTTATCAGCGCCATCCTCCCTCCAGTTCTTCATCTCCTGCCGTCGAGGTCACCTCGTGGGAAATAGAGGCCTGCCTCGGCTGTTGAAGCCTTCAACTGCTATGCAGTTT
Source organism: Neoceratodus forsteri (assembly GCA_016271365.2). Classification (NCBI taxonomy): domain Eukaryota; kingdom Metazoa; phylum Chordata; order Ceratodontiformes; family Ceratodontidae; genus Neoceratodus; species Neoceratodus forsteri. Next base: position 1,628,335,566 of record CM028131.1, on the reverse strand, counting down.
TCTCGACCCCGTGTCATGTTAACAGTCCGTCGACTCCGAGTCATCCTGCCGGTTCTGTTCGGTCCACTCGACGTCGCCTGGTAAGACTGTTCCTTATTTTATTTTGCTTTGCAACGTTGGGTCTTGTTTTGGTGTTCTTTTTCCCGTAGGTTATGTCTCAGTCAGAGGGCAAGAAATCTTCCAAAGACAGGACGGCCCTCCATGCGACGGTGCCTATGCGGCCATAAGTACTCCATGACCGCTTAGCATGACCGTTGCCTCACATGTCTTGGCCCGCTTCACGACATGGATTAGTGCGATGCCTGTTCCTCCATGGACTGCCGGGTCATCGAGCAACGTGTGTGGAAAGTGGGGTGAGCTCCACCAACTTTCGTGGGTGGGCGCGCACTCGTCGGGCCAAGCCGCATTCTCTCGGCCTTTCCTCCGGGTCCCCTCCCAGTTCTATACGGACCGCGGAGGAGGAGGCCTCTGCCTCTTCTAACCTATCCATGGCAGAGGCCCCTCCCGTGGTGCAGGAGGCCCAGTCTGTCCCCCCGGGGGATAGACAGGAGGCACCACTTTGGCAATTGCCCCCTCGGGGGCAAAGGCTCCCCCAGTGTCGCACCCGCAGCTTGGAAGGCCTGGGTCGGTGCCATCCTCGATGATGTCTGTCAGCGCCGTTTTGGGCCTCGGTGCCAGTTCGTCGCTCGGTGCCATTGCTGCTATCGCTGAACAGAAACACGGCGCCGTGGGGGCTTCGGACCTCAGCGCCGTTCATGGTGCCGAGAGCGCTGTCAGGGCCATCGTTGGCGCCATCTCTGTCCTCGGCACCGCTCATGGCGCCGTGGGATGGGTCATCGCCGTGGGGTCTCCAGCCTCGGCGCCGCTCACGCAGTCGGAGCCGTCGGCACCATGGCTGATCTCAGGTCAGCGCAGTAGGGGTCTCCAGCCTCGGTGCCGAGAGCACGGTTGGAGCCATCATTGGTTCTGTGGCTGATCTTGGTGCCGTGGGTTGGGATGGCACTGTGACAGGCTTCGGCTCCGAGGCTGACGCCCTTGTTGGGGCCATATCCTCTTCTGGCACTGTTTGCGGTGCGGAGGGGGGCACTGGCATTGACTCTGGTGCAGTCTCTGGTCCTGGTGCCCTGTTCACTAGGGATGGCAGTGGGTGTCCGCACACTGTTTGGTACAGGACTTCGATCTCTACCTCTTCGGAGGAGGAGTCGGACTCTGAGTCAGACGGGCAGTCTGACTCCCTGGAGTTGGCTGTGAGCGTGGACACCCTGGTAGTATCCTCAACAGACCGGAGTCAGCCCCCCTCTGAGGAGTGGACACTGACTGCCGGGGCCAGAGTCAAGGGTTCTGACCTGCAGGCAGTGTTGCAGGCCACCATTGCCCTGCAGCCTGGCCTTGAAGGGTTCTCTGACCCCTCAGTGGTGGTACCTCCTCCTGTGGTGTGCCTGGATTGCCCAACTTTGGGGCTGATCAGAGCACCCACAGGAGGGGAGGGTGCTGCTCCCTGGATAGTCTCTTCGGGGGCTGACTGGGGTAGTCAGTTGCCTAGGCTGGCTTTCTCAAGGAGGAGGGCACTCTCGGATTCTGAGGGGTCGAGGGGCATGGGGTCTGTGCAGCGGCCTCTTTCCGGAACACACCCGGGCTCTGGGAGAAGCCGTAGTGCGGATCTTCGCTCTTTCGCCTCGGTTTCCTTGAGAGGGCCTTTGGAGGTAGGGGATGTCCTTCTGGACCTACACAGGTCCGGTCACCTCACAGGGGGGATTCTTCAGGGTACAGCCTAGGCAGTACCAGTTTGGTTGTTTAGCTGTTGGCTGTGGAGTCTTCCAGAGCACCCTTCTTTCCCTAGGCCTCCCAGTATGCTCCCTAGCCCAGGTGGAGGTCAACCGATCCCCGTTGTCGGTTCTGCCTCTATTCCTCTGCCACCTTCTGCACTTCCAGGCATTTGTGGTCCTAGTGGGCCTCTCTCTCCCAGGAGCAGTTCAGAGCTCAGGCTGCTCAGTTTCCCTCTTAGATAGGGCAATGGACAGACAAGTTTTTCAACCTCCTTCTGAGCAGACAGCTTCTGAAACTTTGAGGTCCTCTGACTCTTCATCCCCCTCTCCTGGGGGAGAGGAGCCCTCTGTCCACATCTGTCCAGCTGCTGATCTTGCTGAGTATCAGCGATTCCTCGTGAGGATGTTGGAGGACCTGCACATTACCCCCTCCCACTCTACACAATCCAGAGCACTCGGCGTATGCCTTTCTAGGCGATTTCAGTGAGGACACCCTTGTGGTGCCCCCCTGGTCTGCTCCCTTTCGGAGGTGTTGTTGGGTTCCTGCCCCTAGGTATCCCTGCCAGTGGTATTGTGCCCCCCCCCCGGAGTCTCCAGGTTCCATGCCTCGTCCTCAGTCAGGATTGATGCAACTAGACACTCGTGATGGGCTTTGCACCCTGCACCGTGACCAGCCCCCAGATCAAGATTCTTCAGATTTTGACTTCTGGGGGGGGGGCCTTCTACTTGGCACGGTTGCTGCTCTCTATTGCAGCACATCAGGCCCACTATGCATCCTATGATATGTTCTTGTGGTCCAGGCTGGGTCAGCTCCTAGCCTCCATGCCTGACACGGAGCAAATCAGACAAGCCATTGCACTGTCTGCACATGGCCTGGAGCTAGAAAGGCACTAAGCAAGGGCATTGTATGACGCCAATGATGTAGTTACCAGGGTCGTAGGGACAGCGATCTGCACTAGGCGGATGGCATGGCTACGTCTTTTCCGATTGTCACCCTTGGCCTGGCGTAGGGTGATTAACTCTGCCCACCAGAGAACCTATCTCTTCTCCTGTAGAGTGAGGAGGCGTCTGTCGGGGCAACTTCCTACCCCCTCTGGGGGGTCACCGGCTCACTCTCCCCACACTTGGGCCTCTCCAGGCCCTGAAGTTTCTCCTTCTTAGTGTGTCACCCACTGAGAGCTAATTGACTCAGTCCCTTAGGGTTTAAAACCTCCTTCGGGGGGGCTCAGCACTCACCCAAAGGTGTAGAATGGTGAAGATTGATACAGGTAAGATATGGAAATTACGTATCTACCATAATTCTGATCTTTCTGTGTATCTTCACCATTCATCACAATCCCACCTTCCATCCCCCTGGGGCCTCAGTCTCTGGGTCCCCCTTCCTGTCTGTGCCCCCTCTCTTACCCCCCTCCTTTCTGTGGGTCAGGAATGGGGTAAACTGGGGCACATAGGGGGATAATTTTTCCTTAAGGGTGGAGTGGTCAGGCGTGGGGGCACTTCTTCATCAATGCTTTGGCTCCACCCCAGTGGGGTGGGGTTGGCAGTTGCCACCTTTTCTTTCCTTCTCCCCTTCTCCCCGTCAATCCTTGATTTTCTTTGGTTTCCTTGTTCTGTGGACATAACCTCAATTAATTTAAGAAATTTGGTTTCTTGCACCAAAATCTCCTTTTGGGGAGGGGGTATCCCTGTTTTTCCTGTCTTTCTTCCAGAACAGCCAATTCTGCCTGTAGGAGTTGTGCCAGTAATTCTGTGCCTGCAATCCTGGCAGTTAGCCTCTTGGCTACTCCTTCGCAGTTCCTATATAAACTGGAGACTAGTCAAGGGTACAGGGTATGTTTCTCCTGTCTCCCCCCCTCTAAAATTTTTCCTTACCTCTAAAAACCTTTCCCTCCCTCTCTCCTCTTTTCTACTTCCAGAGATTGGGGTCCCTATCCAATCCCCCTTAGTCTTTGAACTTCTTCTGTCCTCTCAGTTGTTTATTTCTCCTTGTTAGTTTTATATCTTTTCCTTTGTCTGTCCCTTGGACTTCCTTGTCCCACCCTCCTAACCCTCTTTCTAACCTCTACGGTGACTCAGAACTGGCAGGAGGGTGGAGTCAACAACACCTAATGGCCAACCCACGAGTGCCATGCAGTGCATCGGCTTCAAGGGTAGCGCCGTTGGTGCATCGACTCCGCCCATCAAAAAAAAAAGAGCTCCTGGTCATGACCTCCGGCCAGTAGCCCAAAGGTGATGAATGGTGAAGATACACAGAAAGATCAGAATTACGGTAGGTACGTAATTTCCATTTCTGCTCTTTCCTTACCTGTCTGTTTGGTTGCGCAACCAAATTTTCCTGTGAGACCTAGGATTTGATCACCCCGACAGTCTCGAAATTCTTTGCCTGTCACTGTCTCTCAGTCTTCTCTTGCTGTTCTGTCTTTTCCTCCCTTGCAATCTGCTGGTACAAAAATATATGTAAATCATGATGTGGAAATGTAAGTATTATTGGGATCCCTTTGTTTAGAAATTATATCGTGTTACTGTTGAAATGTGTATAATTATAGTTTGAGATAATTGCAAAGCTATTTGGAACTCAAGGGGTTAACCTGAAATGCAATTTTTAAGCCTCTTGCAGAAGCTGTGGAGAAGGAGATCAGTTCTTGAACATTGTGATCTTCCTGGACATAAGTCTCCACCACTCATTCACACTAGTGGGATTAGCGCCGGAGGCACTAAGACCCATCGGGAGCAAACTTTTTGCTGGAGGGTCGGCGCGAGACCACGGTACATGAGCAGCGACTCGGTGGTAATGACCATCTCGGCGACGACCCTCCAACCGCCTCAGTTCCTTTTTCCGCCCGTCGAGTGCTCTTCAGTGGCCATCGCTCGCCCTGTCGAGTCAAACTTCAAACTAGCGCATAGTTTTCAGTTTGTTTTTTTGTAACTTATCACGATAAGTAGTATCGCTTAATTTTATTCTATTTTCGTTAAATTTTTCTAATATTTAAATTTTACTTGAAGAAGTCTCGGCCTACTGGACGGAGTCGACCATGAGCAGGTCAGGTGACGGTAGGGAGACTTCGTATGAAAGCTGTTCAGTCAGCCGGGCTGGGTCCGGTCAGCCTCCTTCTCCTCAGCGGGGTTCCGACAACGGTCAGTCCGATGCCCGGGGATGGCGGTCCCCGCCCGGCATAAAATAAGCGTCGCATTCGGCACCGTTCGACCTCGACTCTTCTTGACCCACAGGTCAAAAAAAAGGCATCACTCCCGAAGTACGCCCTCTGTGGTATGTCTCTGGCTGTCGACGATCGGTTATCGTTGCTGGTTGCAGGTCTCCTTCTTGAAGCGCCAACTTCGGTAATCGTCGTCCTCGACATCGAGCCCCTCTTCTATAGGTAGGACTCCAGATGAGCAGTTTCATCAGTGGGCGCTCTTATGGAGCAATGGGCTCGGAGGTTGGTTCTTCTGCCTGGCCGGTTGCCTCGGGCCCTCGGGCCCCTCCGGCGATCAGGTAGGCGGTTGGACCTTCCTAATCGCGTGGTGCCTTCTTCCGGTGCCAGCGACTCCGTGCTAGAGTGTTTCCCCCTCACATGGCTGCGGCGCGGAGGCCTCACCGATGCCCTTATCTCCTGGTTTTCCTTCTCTAGCTTTCCAGGTTCCTGGGGCTCTTCCGGTGCCTTCCGCAGAAGTCTGTAAGCTTCGGCGCGTTTCGGTGCCGCTGGGTTCTTGGCGCCGTCCGGCGGTGCACATGGTCTCGCGGCTTTCGCCCGATGGTGCCGTTGGTTAGGCGGCGCCGTTCGCGGCGTCGTCACGCAACGCCGTTCCAGCGGCATTGTCCGCGGCACGTTAGCAGTGTCATCCGCGGTGCCGTCGCGGCGGCGTCGTCGCCTGCGCCCGTGCGTGTTGTCATCATGGGCGCCGCGGGCGCTGCGGGGCAGCGTGCCTCTTCGGCGCGTCGTGCACCCCTCGATGCCGTCTTCAACCCGTTTTGCCGTCTCGGCGCCGGCAGCCCTTGTTTTCTGCTACCTCCTCTCTAATTTTCCTCCTTTCCTGTCAAACAGTCCTTTCTGGACCATCAGGAGATGATGTTGAGCCTGACCCAGACCTTCGGTTGGGTGATGAAGTGGAGAAACAGGATCTTTCTTTGCTACAGAGCCTGTGGTCGAGGACCTGTCCTTTAAGTCTCTGTTGAAGAACCTGGGATCCTCTTTCTCTCCAGACTACAGACATCGATCCTGGGAAGATATTAAGACTCCAGTATCTTCATGCTTCCAGAGATCCCTAAGTTTAACTCCTCCGATCCAGCCTTCCTTGAGGCGCTGTCTCAAATGGTATGGAATAATCCTGCTCTTATTCCCTCAGTGGCTAAATCCATTGGTAAGAAGTATTCAGCTCCCAAGGATCGTCCCATTTGGCATCCCAAGCCTGCGGATCCTATTGTAGTCCTGGCAGAGAATGACAAAGTCGTTCTTCCTCAAACTACTACAGCTCAACCTATTAACAAAGAGTCTCGTAAGATTGATACATTAGGTAAGAGAGTCTTTGCCTCCACTCTAAGTATCGTATTGCCAGTTATCAAGGCTATTTTTCTCAGTATGAGTATATCCTGTGGCACTCTATGAAAAGAATGGTTGAAGCTCTTCCAGATTGGATTCCAAGTCAGAGCTTCTTCTGACCGTTATTAGAGTATTGAGTCCAATAACCAACAGGTCAAAGCCGCCATGGGCGCTTCGACCTGCTTCTCGCTCAGCAGCCGCTGAGATTGCACTCGGCGCCATTCCTGGCTGCGTACTCTGGCTTCACGAACGATGCTCAGCAGCAGGTGATGGCGCTGCCTGTGATGGCTCCTTTCTTTTTGGCCCTCAGGTGGAGCAAGCCTTAGAGGCCACTCAGAAGACTAGATCGGCCATTAAGTTGGCCAGACCTCCGCCTGCCCCCTCTCGGGGGCATGTGAACAGACGTCAGTTTCATAGTCGTCAGTCCTTTCGAGGCAGAGGCAGGGGAAGCTTCCACAAAAGCCAACCTGCCCAACCTCAAAAGAAGACGCAGCAGAAAGCGCAGGGGCCTAAAGCTCCCAGCGCTACCTTATGAGTCGTTGGCCCAAGTTCCATCCACTCTGCCCGAGGTGGAACTTTCTCCTCCGGTGGGAGGTCGTCTGATGTACTTCTACAACCAGTGGAAGTCCATAACTTCGGACAAATGGGTCCTTCGGATAATTCGCGAGGGTTATTCTCTCAATTTCTTGGAAACCCCCCCGAATTGTCCTCCCAGACGACAACCCAGGTTGTCGGCCTCTCAGTCAGACCTCCTCACCGCGGAGATCCAGGGCCTTCTGAACAACAGGGCAATAGAACTGGTGCCCCCGCATCTGCGAAACACAGGGTTCTACTCCCATTACTTTCTGGTTCCAAAGAAATCTGGGGGGATGCGCCCCATTCTAGACCTCAGAAAGTTAAACAAATTCCTCCCCAGGGAGAAATTCAAGATGATTTCCCTAGGTACCCTGTTACCCTTGCTGCATCAGCACGACTGGCTGGCCTCTCTGGATATGCAGGATGCTTACCAGCATATCCCCGTCCACCCGACCCACCGCAAGTTCCTCAGGTTTGTAGCTTTGGGTCAGCATTATCAGTTCAGAGTCCTGCCCTTTGGGCTATCCTCGGCGCCACGAGTTTTTACAAAGTGTTGTGCAGTTCTCGCGGCGCATCTCAGGAAAGTCGGACTCCGAGTGTTTCCCTACCTGGACGATTGGCTTCTAGCAAGCCCTTCCAGCCAAGGGACTTTGGAAGCCGTGCAAACGACTTCTCGTCTTCTCACGTCCATGGGAGTTCTGCTGAATTTGAAAAAATCTCAAATGCAACCCTCCCAGAGGCTCCTTTTCATAGGGACGCTTCTAGATACCTCTTCAGCGAAGGCTTTCCTTCTAGAGGACAGAAGACTCGACATCCTTCGAATGGCCCGTTACATCAGGGAGAACCAATCGGTTACAGCTCTCTCGATGCAACGCATGTTGGGTCTCATGGTGTCCTCGGTCTTCACTGTCCCTCTGGCCCGACTGCACATGAGAACCACCCAATGGATGCTCTCCACTCAGTGGTCCCCGACCTCTCACCCCAGTCTTATCCCATCAAGGTAGCGGAGCCCCTTGAGGTCTCTCACCTGGTGGTCTCAAGAGAGCAATCTCCTGGAAGGATTCCCCTTTGCTCCCCGGATCATCAGATCTCCATCACCACAGGCGCATCGCTAATGGGATGGGGAGCTCACTGTCTCTCCTCCACACTCAAGGTGTATGGACTCAGTTGAAACTCATCTCCACATAAATATCCTGGAGATGAGGCGGTCCTCTATGCGATCCGAGCTCTGAAGGATGTCCTTTGTCACAAGAACATTCTCCTTCAAGCGGACAACAAAGCAGTGATGTATTACATCAACAAGCAAGGAGGTGCTCATTCTTATCCTTTGCGGGAAGCAATGAGGGTGTGGGAGTGGTGCTTGGAGCACAAGTCTCTGATTCAGCGGTTTATCTGCCAGGTATACAAAACGACATAGCAGATCACCTCAGCAGAACGAGGCAGACCCTCACAGTGGTCTCTCGATCCAGCCGTAGCTGGTCCCTGTTCAAAGAGTGGGGGACTCCAGACCTGGACCTTTTTGCATCCCCACTCAATGCAAAACTGCCTCTCTTCTGCTCCAGAAATCCAGGGCCTGGCATTTTCTGTCAGGATGCGTTCAGGCTGCGGTGGACAATACGCTTTCTTTACGCCTTTCCACCGCTTCCTCTAATCCAGAGAGTACTCCTCAAGTTCGAGTCTCAGGGACCAAGATGATTCTCATTGCTCCTTCCTGGCCTCGGCAACTATGTTTCCTCTACTCAACAGTATGTTGGCAGCCTCCGAGACCACTTCCTTTGCAAATCAGTCTTCTGACTCAGGGTTCGTTGGTCCATCCCAACCTGAAATCACTTCACCTTCATGCTTGGCTCCTGAAGAGATAGAAGTGAATCGGTTCAACGTCTCTCGTAGAGTCTCAGACATCCTTCTGGCTGCTCGAAGCCAGCCACCGAAAACGACGCTCCAAATGGAAACGCTTTTCTTTCTGGTGTGCAAAACCTCTTGGAATCCCTTTTCCTGTCCTCCTGGCAAGGTTCTGGAGTATCTTTTGGACCTGTCAAACTTAGGTCTTCAGTACTCCACAGTTAAAGTTCACCTTAGTGCCATCTCAGCGTTCCATGAGCCGGTTTCTTCCTTAACTCTGGCTCAGTTACCTATGGTGAAGAGATTTCTTAAGGGGATTCTCCATACCAGACCCCCTGTTAAGCGTCCAGTTGCAGCCTGGGACATTAACCTGGTGCTGGACATGCTCACTCGGAAGCCTTTCGAACCCTTAGCTACCTGTGAGCTAAAATTTCTTACCTGGAAGACTGCCTTCCTGGTGGCCATTACCTCAGCCCGCAGGGTCTCTGAGATACATGCCCTGGTTACGGACCCTCCGTATACTGTATTCCATAAAGACAAGGTAGTTCTCCGTACTCATCCTAAATTTCTTCCCAAGGTTGTGTCAGAATTCCATCTAAACCAACCTCTGGTACTTCCCGCTTACTTCGCTAATTTCCAAAATGAAGGGAGCAGGCTCTTCATTCCTTGGATGTTAAGAGAGCCTTTAGGTTCTATTTAGATAGAACCAAGGATGTTCTAAGACTCAGCAACTGTTCGTTTCTTTCAGCGACACCGGCTGGGTCAACCTGTCGCTATTAGATGCATCTCTTCATGGTTAGTGGCATGCCTTCGTCATTGCTATTCCATGGCTCAAGTTAAATTAGAAGGTAGAGTGTATCGCCACCTACTAGGCGGTCCGGCATCCCTAGTGGAAATTGCAATGTTCCAATTGCAGATATATGCAACGCCACCACCTGGAGCTCAGTGCATGCCTTCGTTAAGCACTATGCACTGGATGTTCATGTAAGCGACATTCCGCGTTCAGCAGAACTATCCTTAATGGGCTTCTATCTAGACAGCGTGAGCTCTGGCTCTCCTGCCGCCCTTTTGGGGATTATCAGCTTAGTACTCTCCCACTAGTGTGAATGAGTGGTGGAGACTTATGTCCAGGAAGATAGGAAAGTACATTACCTACCGTAATTCTTGATCTTCTTGGACGAGTCTCCACCACTCATACCGCCACCCTCCATCCCCGAGCTCACGCTGTATTGGTCTTCACTCCCTCAAATCTTTAGGCCGTGAGGACTTCTTTGCTGACCCTTCTTACACGGGTCATACGGACTATCTTATGTCCGTTTTTAATATTGAGTTTACTCTTTACGTTAGTTGCGCTGCACCTCCTTGGTAAAAAGGTACTGAGGCGGTTGGAGGTGCGTGCACGAGATGGTCATTACCGCCGAGCTGTTTCATGCCGCCTGCTACGAATTCTCCAGCAAAAGTTTGCTCCCGATGGGTCTTAGTGCCTCCGGCGCTAATCCCACTTGTGTGAATGAGTGGTGGAGACTCGTCCAAGAAGATCAAGAATTACGGTAGGTACGTAATTTTCCTTTCTTGCTGCACCTGCCTGAAATATTTATTTATTTATTTATTGAATTTTGGTGACCCGGTAGGCCCACTGAGACTAGAAGTCCCTTTTTCAGGGGTGACCGGGGGGAAGGGGATACAGATGGTAACCAACTGAAACTGAACCAGATTAAGCTGTTGGTGGTATTTTTAGTGAATGGGGGAATTTGGCCAGGACACCAGGGAAATTCCCCTACTAGCCAGTAGGGGGAACCCTTGACCTTCTGTCCAAGATGCCACTTCTCAGAAGCAAGCAGAGAGGATGGATGCTGCTGGGACAGGAGTGCAGGCCTCTCCTCCTGTACTTTCTACGCAAGAGGCTGTTGATCTTGCCCTAGCAACTGCTGATTTTTCTGAAGATGAACAAGGCTCTGAAGGTATTGAAATGATATGTGTGAAAGAGACTGAGCAAGGAAAAAATAGTGATTCTTTACCTGAGAATGTTTTACCCTCACTGAATGCAAGTATTGACTTAAATATGCATCTTGAAGGTCTTGTGCTGGAAAGGTAAAAATGTTTAGATAAAGCGCAAGAGATTGACAGCGCATTGAAAGTATTGACAGCGCAATCATCTGTTAAGGAGAATGAGTCATGCGAACAGTTGAGGCAAACTCCTAATATGGATCTGTCAGAAACTGCTTACCCTGCCTCTGTCAAAGAAGGGGTTATGGTCGAAGAGGAGTGCAATGTGTCTTTAACGGCTGGCAGTGAAAACGGGCTTGATCCCGTGTGCCATCAGCCGCCTTGCGCTACAGAAACAGTTGAACAGCCTCAGAAAGGAAAGAAAGAAAACCAGCATTTAGGAGTTGGGAGACAGGCCTCTGCAGCTCCCAATAAAATCAAACCTAGCACCACTGCCTCTGTGGAAACAGAAGAGACATTTTCATTTACTGATCGGGAGAAATCCAAAAGATGGAGTGACTTAGTGTTGGATCCTCATTCTCCTGAAGTTACAGTTGTGCACAGTAAAAACATGGATACAGGAACTTGGTCTCCAGAAAGAGCATTGGAAAACACTGGATGGGTTAGGGTCCAGAAAGGACAATGGACCCCAGACCCCACAGACCCCTTTATTTAAGAAAATGTGTGCTTCGATGGTTTCTTCAGTGGCCACCAACAATAATCCGGACATGAGCTCCAACCTAACCCGGGGTAATGACATTTCTATTACTAAACTTCTGATGCAAATGTTATTTATTTATTAAATTTTGGTGACCGGGTAGGCCCACTGAGCCCCGAAGGTCCCTTTTTTAAGGGCGACCCGGGATAACAATACAAGTTATAAGAATGAACAAGGACATAAGGAACATTTGAAGCATTGTGAGTTGCATCATGAGGTGGTTACAGTAAAGAAAATTAGTGGATACAGACATGGTTACAGGCATGGTAAAAGAAAAGCAGTGGATACAGGTGTGGCTTACAGGCACGGTAAAAGAAAAGCAGTAGATGCAGGCATGGGTACAGGCATGGTTATCATCATGACATGTAAGCAATTGGTAGTACTTTGCATATAGTTTATTCAGGGGTTACGTGGCCTCTGTGTTCAGTCTGTATAAGGCAGGTAGTAGGAAGGTTAAGCTAGAGGACAGGAGTTGGAGGGGAGGAGTACCTTAGGAGCTTTAAGTGCCATGACAGTGGCATGCGCTTGAGGTCAGCAGATGGGACTTAAGACCGGTGCGGAAGTTCATAAATAAGGAGGAGGCCTGAACCTGGGGAGGGAGCTTGTTCCATTGGCAGGCTGCTTGGGAGGAAAAGGATCATCCACCAGTGTTTGTCCTTACCCTAGGGACTTCTAATAGCATTTTATCTGAGGTCCTTAGGTTCCTTGGGTTGTGTCTGAGGGTTATGGTCCCAGCAATGCTTGGCGGAGCGTGGTGTTTGAGAAGCTTGTAGGCCTGGACAAGCAAGGGGTGTTGGAGGCGGACGACCAATGTGGGCCAATGAAGATTGGCCAAAGTGTCACAGTGGTGATGTCTCGGGTGGTCTAAGGTTGCGAAATGAGCTATTTTATTATATAGGGTTTGCATCGTGGTAATCTCTTGTTTAGCCATGCCCTGTATAATATGGGCCGCAAAGGTCAGGTTGGGTAGAAGGACGCTGGTAGCTATGGAGAGCCTGGCTTCAGGCATGAGTTGGTCCCTGAGTCGATACAGGGTGCCAAGTTTCTGATGTAGGGTCCTGGTATCTGATCCAATGTGAGGCCTAAGTATTTAAGGGAGGGGACTACGTTAATGACTTTACCAGAGAGTGAGGTTAAGGAGAGGTATGAGGACCTGTCAAATCCTAGTGATCTTGGCCCGAATAGCATTGCCTTGGTCTTGTCGGCATTTAGTACCATTCTGTTCTTACATAGCAAAGTCCCTAGTGAAGTGAGATCCATTTGGAGTAGAGGGCCTAGGGCAACCACGTCACACAGGAGTCGGAAGATGACAGTATCATCAGCATACTGCACAACCGAGCTCTCCCCGCAGTGGGTACGCAGGTCATTGGTAAACAAGGAAAACAGGAGGGGGCCTAGAATTGAGCCCTGAGGTACACCCTGGTTTAGGGGTAGTGGGTCAGACATGGTCCCTTTCCATGAGACCCTCTGTGCCCTGCCTGATAAGTAGCTCCCAAACCACTTCAGGGCATGATTGTCTAGGCCTATATTTTGCAGCTTCTGTAGCAGCAAGTTGTGGTCGATGAAGTCGAACGACTTGGATAAGTCTATAAAGACTGCACCAGTCGGTATCCCTTTGTCCATTGCCCTGAGAACTTCATCCGTGAAGTTAATGAGGGCAGTGTCAGTACCATGGTTTATTCTAAATCAATGTTGGGAGGGGGCAAGGAGCTATGGAGCTTCCAGGTAGTCCCTGAGTTGATTGTAGATGATTCTTTCTTGCACCTTAGCAAGTGAGCAGAGGAGGGAGATGGGCCTGTAGTTGTTGAGTTTTTCCCTGAGCCCCCCCTTGTGAATAGGGACAACATTGGCATGTTACCACGGGTCAGGGGCTGCTCCTTCCCTCAATGATTGATTGAGGAGCATGGTTATAGGCCAGGCTAAAGAGGTAGCTCCTGCCTTGAGTAGCCGAGGGTTGATACTGTCGGGTCCCCCTGACCCTTTCGGTTTCAGGTTCCTTAGGAGGTTTAGTACTTCAGTGTGTTTAGTCAGTCTCAGGTGAAATGGGGGTCTTTCCATGTGAGGTGGTTCATCTGAGATAGCGGGGAGAGTCTGGAGAGACAGGCAGGTCTTGTAGGCCTCGAGGTCTGAGAAGTGCCTGTTAAGGGCAGCCGATATTTGAGGAGGGTCGGTTGTGAGCTGACCATTAATCTCCATGGGACAGGACTCAGGCTTTTTGCTGCCCTTAATCAGGTCATTAATATGATTCCAGAATTGCTTGGGGTTGCCCAGGCTGGTTTTCTGGAGGTGTGTTAAGTAATCTCTCTTAGCGAGTTTTATGGCTCTCTTGGCTTTGTTCCTCAGGGCTTTGTATTCAGCGAGATCTGCCGAGAGGGAGGAGAGCCTAAACTTTTTCCAGGCTTTTTCCCGAGTAGCCATTAGGGCTTTGAGGGAGGGAGAGATCCACTTGTAGCAGCTGCCTTTAGCCCTCATTCTCTTCATTGAAGCAAATAGGTTGGCCACTGAGGTTAGTTCGTCCTGGAAGTATTGCACAGCCTCAGTAAGAGTAGGGAGAAGAGTTATGGGGTTCCAGTCCAGACTAACTAGGTAGCGATTGTATTGTAGTTCAGAGAACTTGGAGAAGTCACGGGGGGAGAGAATTCTAGGTTGCACCTTGGGTGGTTTGTTTTTCCATATATAGAAGATTGGGGAATGGGCATTCAGGGAGTCTGCCATTGTGCCTGCACTCTGTATATTAGTGGGGTTAGACACTGTTGTTCCTAATAGTTCTGTTACATGCCCGGTCACTCTTAGTACAGGACAGGCCGAAGAGGTGCATCTAGGGCCTAGTCCTGTGGCATTAGGAGAATGACAGAATGGGGTTTCTTTAGCTCCCATGTTTAGACTTGCTGACATGTTTACCACTCAGGGAGAACCTGCCCCAGGGCGGAATGCAGTCAGGCTTCTCTACAAGGGAGGCCTGGAGAATCCACCGGACAGGGTATACATTTCCAGAAAGCTCCATAAATCCTCTCTGGAATTTTTTTCATCAGAGATATTTGCATTAATCAGTCTTTGTAATGGCAATTATGATGTGAGTTTTAAAAATGTTTCAAACTTGGATCGATTTTGGGCCCAGTACCAGGTGCAGAAAAATAACCCAGTCTGGATACCTTTTCAGGCTGTTCCTCTGACTAAGCCTTTGATTAAAACCATAACAATTATGTTCAGAAATGAAGGAGTTAATGTTGAGGACATTTTATTTTGGTTAAGGCAAAGGTGCGAGATTCTGGGGAAGCCTACACCCACTATAGACAGCGAGCAGATATGGGATGGGGGGTGGAAGGTTAAGGTAAAACTGTTTTCCACTAATACTGGCCCAGTACACCTGCCAAGCTCTTTCTTTTTAGGCAAAGATAGAGGTTCAATATTTTACATCGGACAGCCTAGATCGTGTTTTAAATGTGACTCATGGTTGCATTTAAGCTCAGCCTGTGACACTGACAGATGCAGCCACTGCTTAGAGTATGGTCACCTGGCTTCGGCATGTCTCAGTTTGTTTAACTGGAATCTGTGTGAGCAAACAGGGCATGCCTGTGGTCGATGCCCGTGGGCATCACATAATCGAGAGGATTGTCCATCCCATGAAGGCCTGATAAATCAGGCACAGCATGCCCTAGCAAACTGTGCAGCAACTCTGGCCTCTGATCAGAGTGAGCAGCAGGAGGAGGATAGTTCTGAGCCCCCCCATTGGTAACTAACCTGGTGGAAAATCCCAGTGAGGGCCCTGCCCCTTTAAATCAGGAGGAAAGCGCAGAAATGGAGATGGGGAACCCAGTAGAGGAAATGCCGGCAGGAGGGTTGGAACCCAGCATGCCCCCCTCCCCGACAGACCCCCCCTTAAGACGATCAAACAGAGAAAACGGAATAGACATGGGAAAGCAATGCCCCCTATTAAAGGATCGGATTCAGAGCCTGAGATTCCCCATGGGGCTTTGAAGTTAAGAAACAAATCTACCCCCCTCTAGCGGATGACACGGGAGGAGAGTCTGAGGAAGAAGAACAGACACCTCCTCAATCACATCCACAACAGATACCGAAAGCAGTGGGAGGATTACATAGCTAAGAGAACTAGACGTAGACACATGACAAAAAGCCCTTAGATTTGTAGTATCTGATGTTGAGCTGCCTTATTTGCATTTCTGTACTGCACTCCTTGGCCATCTCCACCATTAATGTTAATGGTATTCAGAGTGAAAGGAAACAGGTGGGTGTCTTATAATCTGTGAAAGACTTAAAATGTGACATCACATGCAGTCAAGACACTTGTTTAAAATCCCATTTAAAACTATAGCATGCTCCAGATGCTGGGCTTCGGGACCCTCTTTTTGGTCCATTGGGACTGAGACCTGTGATAGTATTGGTATCCTTTTTGCAAACCCTTTACTTAAAGTCTCTAAATTAATAGATGCTCATCCAGGATGTGCCATGATTCTGGAAGTCTCTTATGTTTCAGATAGATTCCGGATTATCTCCAGTTATGCACCCTAAACAAAAGCTCAGAGAGTGGCATTATTTAACGAGCTTCAGCCATTCCTTCACACTTCCCAGTTGCTGTTATGGCTAGGTAATTTTAACTGTGGTCTTGCTAGGTCAGACAGAGGCTTACAAACTCCCCAAATCTTTTGTGACTCGTTAGCTTTACAGCAAATCCTCCGTAATGCAAATTTGGTTGATGCATATAGAAGGCTTCATCCTACAGGGGGATTCACCTTTTTTAGAGGTACACTTAAAACCAGAATAGATTTTTTATTCCTGTCTAAGGTTATAGCGGTATTAAATATTTCCACCCCAGGCTCTGGAATTCTCTATTCATGTTGCCATAAAAGCCCTAATTGCATGGGAAGGGGCCCCTAGATGCAAAAAGAACAAATGGTGCTTAAATGAATCTTTGCTGGGAGATCCAAAAATTAAGAAAATCTGGTAGCAGGGTTGGACAGCAAGGCTTCAGTCTCTGAATGTTATGATAACATAATGGATTGGTGGGAGGATACAAGAAAATGATGGCAAAATCTATTCCAACAGAGGTCTGCCCATTATATAGCAAATAAGGAATATCTTGGATACTTAAAATTAAGACAACAGCTCCAACATCTCATCTCACAATCAGAGTGCACAAGGCAAGTTTATAGTCAGCTAATCGCTACCATCAAAAAGCAAATGATAGAAATGCAATATAACAGGGCTAAGACTCTAGATCAAGAATTGAGATTTGGTACTCAGATGAATAAACATTCACTAAATCCATTCAAAGAGTGTAAAAGTAGGGTTGATTCCAGACTTATCACATAATTGACTGCCTCAGATGGACAAATGGTGCATATATCACATCAACTATTAAAAGGTGTTGAAGAATATGTGGCAGATTTGCTAAGTAAATCAACTCCCCCTGCAGATTCTGAACTTTCACAACTACTTACTGAGTTAGGGCTCCCTAAACTTTCTGACTCAGAGCTTTCTGCCTTGGACACAGAAATTACATTGTAAGAAGTTACAGAGGCAGTTTTAAAATTGCCTTTATATTCTGCCCCAGGGTCGGATGGTCTTGACTCAGATTTTTATAAAATGTTTCAGTTAGAATTGGCCCCTATTCTTGTTCTACTATTTAATTATATTTTGCAATCAGGCAAATATGCTCCCTCCATGCAAGAGGCTATTCTTGTTTTAATATACAAGAAAGGGGATAAAAGTAACTTAGGGAACTGACGACCATTCAGTCTTATGAATACTGACCTTAAAATATTAAGTAAGATTTTGCTAGCCAGGTTATCCCGAGTAGCTCAGTCACTTATTAGCCCTGCCCAATCATGTGCCATTAAGGGTCGTAGACAACAAGATAATTTAATCTGGTTAAGGGAATTATTTAGTAAAGGTGAATTAGAACATTTTCAGGGAATAGTGATAGGGCTAGATCAAGAAAAAGACTTCAGTAGGCTCTCACACAGTTTTTTATTTGCAGTATTGAAGGCTTTTGGGGTTTCAGACAGATTTGTTGAGTGGTTACAGGCCATGTATCAAGGGGCAGTTATAATACCCAGTGTTAATGGTTAGCAAGGTCAGAGAATCCTAGTCTATAGGGGAGTTAGGCAGGGATGTCCACTCAGCCCGTTCTTATATACTTTTGGGATTGATATTTTAATTCAGATGTTACAGGAAAATAATGACCAGGAAGGAATAAGGATGAGACCAAATTCCCCTCAGTTAAACGTTTTAGCCTACACAGATGATTTGGTTTTGACTTTATCTCCCTCCTTTTCTGCCAGTGCATTAACTTCAACAACAAATAATTTCTCTTACATGTCTGGATCCAAAATAAACTTTGGGAAATGTAAGGGGGTAGTTATTGGCTCTACTCCATTGCCCCCATCTGGTACACTAGCAGGAATTCAAGTACCAGCAGAGCCTATCAACATATTCGGACTGCAGTTTCGACCAGGAGATATGGTTACTTTGAATTGGGAAAAGGCCCTGAGTCGGGGAAATAATTTAGTAGGAAGTTGGAAGGGGCAGCAACTTTCTAAAAAGAAAAGGGTGGTTCTTATCAAAACTATTCTCATCCCCATTTTTTCATACATTAGTTACATTTTTCCACCTCCTCAGAAGGTTAGAACTGAATTGCTTAGTGTGTTTTCTCAGGCTTTTTGGGAGTCCAGGTTGAACCCTATAAAAAGAGAACTTACATACCTTCCAATAGCAAAGGGTGGGGTAAATATGCCTAACCCTGTTGCTTTCTTCTTTAGTATATTTCTGTCCTATAATACTGGTCTTATTTTGAAGCCAGGGGTGGTAATATGGAGACCCCTAGTGGATTGGTAGTTACAACAGTGTTTTATCAGTTGGGAAGAGAGAAGACACAGACTTAACCAGACTCTCTAATATACCCACATATGCCTTAGATAGTATAAAACTAGCTATCAAGTGGGAAATTACCCCAACTCCACTTCAGACTATGGCTAGAAAATCTGTCTATCAGCATAATGTATCTGTGGATTGTCAAATAGAAGTGGAATTTCCAGAATACCCAGATATACGGAAAAAAGAAGTATTAATGCACGTAACCAATCCAAGGATCCCCCTATGCTTGGGACTGTTTATGGTTGTGTAATTATGGGAGATTAGGAGTCAAGGGCAACAATAAACACAAACAGTTGTCCGAGAGATATTGTCCCAGAAATGGGTGTGGATAAACTGTAGCATCATAACAGCACCTTTTCTTAGAATGTGGGTATATCAAGCCATTTTGGTCCCATTTAGCAGAAGTATGGAAGGAGACACAGTTTAGTACAATAGAGTTCCCCATACTGATGTATGGTCCAGTCGGACATGTGTTTAACAGGTATCATTCAGATACAATCTATGTAATTTTAGGGGTGATACAATATTACATCTGGCAGTCACAGTGTATGTGGATTTTACAGCAGCGTGATATATCTTACATATAACTTTTAGCTAATATTCAGAAAGCTATCTCAAGAATAATGAAATTAGATCATGAAAGATGTCCTGCTGAGAGAATAAGACATTTATGGGTTAACTGTGGTACTTGGTGTAATTAAGTGTTTATTTTTCTTCGTTCTTTGTGGTTAAAGAATATTGTATATAAATCTGAAATTTTTTGGGGGGGCATTTTTGTATGGATAGATAAGAAAGTGTTATTAGATCATTTATCGAAATTGTATATTATATTTTCTTTGTATGTAATGAAGACCAATTTACAATAAAATTCCCCTACTCTTTTCGAGAAGTGCCATGGGATCTTTAACATCCACCTGAACAGGCAGATGGGACCTTGGTTTAATGTCTCATCCGAAAGACGGCACCTCAGGAGTGCAGCATCCCCCTCGTGCTGCACTGCAGTGTCAGTATTGGGATAGTAACCCAAGCGTCTGGTGTGGGGACAGAACCCACAGCCTTCTGATCTCCCAGCCTCAGAGGCAAGTGTGCTACCTGCTGAGCCACTGACACATTTTAGAAAAAAACAGGATGCTTGTTAAGGAGGGGGTTGCGAAGACTTATAAAAACAGAGCTGCAATTTCTTGCAAGATAGACACAGAGATTGAAGGAAAACTCAGATGGATCTTCTCTGTTTATTCTGCCTTTGTAAATAGTTATTCTGAAGCAATTTTTTAATTTTTTATTTTATTGTTATTCATAATAAAACTCTTGGGCCCAGATATTCAAACTGCGCCAGTCTGAGGCGCAAGCCCCTGCGCTGCTCAAAATAGTTGCGCAGGGGTGTGGCGGGGTGATATTCAAAGGAGTTGTGCTGTTGAGCAACTCCTTTGAATATCACCTAAACACTGCGCGTAAGCGCGAGTGGAACTTGCGCTCACCGCAAGTTGCCAGAGTTGAGCATTAAACTTGCGGTGGCGCAAGTACCATTGCGCCATGCCAAATTTCCGATATTCAAAGGTGACATGCAAATGGGGCCATAATTTCTGCAAAGGCGCGGGGGGCCATTGCATCTGTTACTCAGCCCCATTTGCATGCCATTGCATATAGTAGTCGCCGATCGAGGACTTGCTCCTGGCCACCCTGCCAGGCAGCAGCCGTCGGGGACCGACGCCTAATGCAACTCGATCGCGGGCATCACAGTTACATGACACCCCCACATCTCCCACAGCCCGATCGCGGGCAGAACACGTACATGTCGCCCCCACACATCTCCCACAGCCCGATCGCGGGCAGAACCTGTATGCCCCCAGTGCCCGATCGCGGGCAGAACCTGTATGACCCCCAGTGCCCGATCGCGGGCAGAATGTAACCTCCCCAACCGAATAACTCCCTGGTGGTCCAGTGGACCGTAAAGCCCGATCGCGGGCAGAATGTCTGACACCCCCAAACATCTCCTGGTGTCTAGTGTCCCCCACCCCCAGAGCCCCTCCACCCGCTCCCCCGCGGCGGTGGCGACAGCATCCACCCGCCCCGCCGCCCGCCCGACCAGACTGTCGGTAGGGCTGCCGCCCATTGGTGCAGAGCTACAGCCAATGGGCGTGCAGCCCATACCGTACATGACAGTCCAGATTTGTGAATGATCATTCACAAATCTGGACTGTCATGTCTGTATGACGCCCGTGGCTGTAACTCTGCGCGTAACTGATCAATCGGTCGGCAGGGCGAAGCGACAGCGGTGGGATGCTGTCGCCCGCCAGCTGCGGGGAGGCGGGTGGAGGGCTTCGTGGGTGGGGGGGGGACACTAGACACCAGGGAGATGTTTGGGGGTTGTGCTGTGACATTCTGCCGCGATCAGCTTCGTCACTGGACCACCAGGGAGTTATTCGAGTTGGGGGAGGGTTACATTCTGCCCGCGATCGGGCACTGGGGGTTCATACAGGTTCTGCCCGCGATCGGGCTGGGGAGATGTGTGGGGGGTTCATGTACTGTACTGCCCGCGATCGGGCTGTGGGAGATTGTGTGGGGGGTTCATGTACTTGTACTGCCCGCGATCGGGCTGTGGGAGATGTGTGGGGGTTTCATGTAACTGTGATGCCCGCGATCGGGCTGGTGGGGGGGCACAGGGACCGAGTTGGGGGCCAGCCAGGGGTGGCAGCTGCTGTGTTGCGCCCTGCGATACAGCAGCTCACCTGTGGGTGGCCCTCAACTTGATCCTTTTTGGCTCAAGGTTGTGCAGGCGCAGGTTGGGGGTTGCGCATGCACAACTCTGCACAACCCGACTGAATATCAGGTTACGCAGGTTATGCATGGTTCCTCCCCCTCCTGTTGAGCATGCATTCATTTGCATTGCTCTTTTGCGCAACCTGTTGCCAGTGGAGCAACTGCCTCCTGCTGAATATCGCAGAATGGCGCAATGTAGGACTTGAGCATGCGCAACCCTGTTGCGCATGGAGCAACCCTTTTGAATATCTGGGCCTTGTTGTGAATTTTACAACTGCTCTTGGTTTTCCTATGCTCCCTGACCTGTGCCTCAACAACACCTGGTAACTCCTAGTCCCTCTTTCCAAGAGCTGTGACCCCCTTTTTTTTAACCACTGGTTCCAGCTGTCTCTCCTATGCAGGGTCCCCCTCTGGATGGTAAAAGTCATGTCCTCTAGGGAGATCCCCTACTGGCATCATCTCCTCCTTGATTCTCAGGAATGTGACATCTCTGGAACCCCTGTGGGGAAGTTTTTTGTCAGGAGGACCCTGCAGAGGGGTGGGTCCTGTCCCCACCCCAGGATTTTCTTAAGACAGGAATGGGAGACACTGGCCTCCTACTCCACCTCTTGGATTGACAGAGAGGGCACTTCACATTTGGTGCCTTAGCTTGCCTATGTCTTCTGGACTGTCCCTCAGTCAGCCATCCCACTCTGGGTAATCCTTAAACTTGTTTTTTTTTTTCTCCCACTGCCCTTGGTGGAGAGATACAATGTGGCTTAAGGCAGTGGTGTCCTTCTCCTTGGTCCTCTGGGAGTCTTCTGGACCATTTCAAGTGGAGTGCAGTGTCTCCCTTCTTCCTCTCTTCTCTCTTTTCCTTTCTACCCTCTTTCTCCCTCCCTTACTCTGTCCCACCCTTGCCTGCCCAGAGAGTGAGGCCCCCTGTCCCAGACACCTAGGTTCTCTCTCTCATCTGTCATCTTAGCCAGCATTATCTCTTCCTTGTTTATATCCTTTCCTTTTCCTATCTTAGGGCTCCCTTGCCCTGCCTGTAACCATAAAATAATTCTTAGTGTGTGGCCGCAACACAACCATTGTAATATGTTTTAGATTATATGTCAGAAACAGCCCAATGGGACTGCCCCATTGGCCACTTTCACATATGTTTTAGACTATATGTCAGGAACACCCCAAAGGGACTGCCCCATTGGCTGCTTTCGCATATGTAATGCTGGTAAAATAGCATATAACATTATTTTGCTTGAAACTACATTAAAACCCGCTAAAGTAACGCCATTGGTGCTGCTGTCCTAACAGATCTGAAAAATGTATACTGCAATAGTCGCCACTTCTGCCCTTTTCTCCATCTTGTGACTAAAAGCTAAAAAGCAAGAGTATTTCCATATGTGTGCTTATGTTACAACTATTAGCTAAAGGGTCTTGTGACCTGTTTGCAACTGTCAGCCTAGATATTAATAGAAAGTTAGCCATGTTTGCATTTATTTTAAATGTTAGTCTATTATAATATAATTCTGCTTTGCCCTCTCTCTATATATCAATGTTAATGTAAAGGTATACTTAGTACTCTGTGCTGTATCTCAGTAGCTGTACTCTAAGCTTTATAATATATGAATGTTGGTAGTTATATGTAGTTACATACACTAGTACAGTAAACATGATAATGCCGTACTAAAGTCAATTGAACTAAAAGGAAAAGGCCAGTCAGTATATGTATACCACAGGGAGCTGTGACAACGTACAGATTATATGACCTTAAATCACCAGTTAGTTCTTGGAGAGACACAGCAGTGTATGGGTTAAGAGACTCCCCAAGCTACTGGGAGAGACCCAACACAAGTGTATATTTGTAACTGCCTATTCAAATGCTAGCAAGTAAATAAGCTTCTGTTTTGTTAAATAAAGGCTACCAACGACTTTTTCTGTGTTTCTATAACAGCAGCAACTGTAACTGTAAAAAGATGCAAAAACACAATGCATAATAGCATATGTGTTATTCTGAGTAACCAAAACACAAACTAAGCTATCATCTATCAAAGATTTATTAATTGGTCACTGCATACCATTATTAAAGGTTAAGCCATTGTATGTAAATCATTAGTTATACAATGCCGCCATCTACTGACCATTGAGAATATTGCAGTTAATTTTATCTGTCAACGTATTAGATAGACCAATTCACCAATTCTATCTTAAGATAGCAATTATTGATATGTTTTGTACTAACAGTACTAATTGATTTTTCAAAATAAAAATAGTAAAATTTAGTTAATAAAAGCACTGTATGTAAGCTGAGTAGCTTAGCTCCAAACTAATGACTGCATGCTCGGGCAAAGTATAAGATAACAGCATGTTTAGGCATCAAGGGCAAGCCTTAAGTTGTTGTATGTTGCTACAGTGTAAGTGAAACTCATTGTTTCACTTAGGTCAAATGGACCCACTGGTATATGTATAAAAATATTGTGTAAAAAAAAAATGAAGTAAGCTGTGGAAAAGTACACCGCACCTTGGTATCAACTTGTTATTCTGTTTTATGAATGGCTGACTGCGAGATTTGCATATCTAGTAGTAATTACATGTATATAAGTGAGTGCTCTCAAGACACTGAGAGAGAGATTCAACATTAATTTGTAACATAAGGCAAGGCGCTGATTAAATCTGCTAACTCTCCTGGCTGTGTCCGTGTTGTCTCTAAGTATTATATAGTGAACGTCGTAGCTGGGGTCTACCCCCAACCCTAGGTTACACCGCCCTCTTTCTTCTCTTTCCTGACTTCACTCTCTGGCATGCAGAACTGGGATGGAGGAGGAGGAGTCGGTGTCGGTTTCTGGCCAACCCGCGATCGCCACACAGTGCGTCAGCTTTGAGGGCAGCGCCGCCCATGGCACCGACTTCTCCCCTTACAAAACAAAAAATGCTCCCGCGGGGTTCTGCTCCTCTGGCCAGAACCCCGCCAGTGATGAATGGTGAAGATTCACAGAAAGATAAAGGATTATGGTAGGTACATAATTTTCATATCTTCCTGGACATAAGTCTCCACCACTCATTCACACTAGTGGGATTAGCGCCGGAGGCACTAGGACCCATCGGGAGCAAACTTTTTGCTGGAGGGTCGGCGCGAGAGATGGCGCCCGCGAGCAGGCGCGCGAGCAGCGGCTCGGCGGCAATCACTATCTCGGCGAGACCTCCAACCGTCACCAGTTCCTTTTTCCCACCGCCGAAAAGCGCTTCAGTGACAACGCTGCCGCTTTATCGGGAGTCAAATTCAAACTAGCGATAGTTTTCAGTTTATTGTTTTGTAACATTATCACGATAGTAGTATCACTTAATTTTATTCTATTTTCGTTAAATTTTTCTAATATTTTAAATTTAACTTACTTGAAGAAGTCTCGGCCTACTGGACGGAGTCGACCATGAGCAGGTCAGGTGACGGTAGGGAGACTTCGTATGAAAGCTGTTCAGTCAGCCGGGCTGGGTCCGGTCAGCCTCCTTCTCCTCAGCGGGGTTCCGACAACGGTCAGTCCGATGCCCGGGGGGATGGGCGGTCCCCCCGTCGGCATAAAAATAAACGGTCGCATTCTCGGCACCGTTCGGCCTCGAGCTCTTCTTCGGCCCACAGGTCAAAAAAGAGAAGGCATCACTCGAGGTCGCCCTCTGGTATGTCTGCGTGTCGACGATCGGTTATCGTAGCTAGTTGCCGGTCTCCTTCTTCGGAGTCGCCAACTTCCGGTGACCCGTCGTCCTCGACGCCAGACCCCTCCCTGCCTATAGGTAGGGCTCCAGATGAGCAGTTTCATCAGTGGGCCGCTCTTATGGAGCGATGGGCTCGGAGGTTGGTTCTTGTGCCTGGCTCGGTTGCCACGGAGCCCTCGGTCTCCTCCGTAGATCAGGTAGGGTGGTTGGACCTTCCTAGGCGCACGGCGCCTTCTTCGGTGCCAGCGACTCCGTGCTTCGGTGTTCCCCCCCTCACATGGCTGTGGCGCAGGGGGCCACACCGATGCCCTTATCTCCTGTTTTTTTTCCTTCTCTAGCTTTCCAGGTTCCTGGGGCGTTTCCGGCGCCTTCAGCAGGGTCTGTTGGCTTGTCGGTGCCGTTTTCGGAGCCGCTGGGTCTTGCGGTGCCGTCCGTGGCGCCGGGTGGTCTCGCGGCGCCGTTGGGTCTGGCGGCGCCATTAGCGGCGCCGCTTGATCGGGCGGCACCGTGGGCATCGGCGGCGCCGTGTGCTCTCGCGGCGCCGCTGGGGGCGCTTGATGTGCCGTGTGCCTCTTCGGCACCGTGCCCCTCTGCGGTGCCGTTTTCAACCCGTTTTGCCTTCTCGGCAGGGGCCTCGGGGACTCTCCTTGTTTCTCTGCTATTTCCTCCTCTCCTAATTTTCACTCCTTTCCTGTCCAAACAGTCCTTCCTGGACCATCAGGAGATGATGTTGAGCCTGACCCAGACCTTCGGTTGGGTGATGAAGTGGAGGAAACAGGATCTTTCTTTGCTACAGAGCCTGTGGTCGAGGACCTGTCCTTTAAGTCTCTGTTGAAGAACCTGAGATCCACTCTTTCTCTCCAGACTACAGACATCGATCCTGGGAAGATATTAAGACTCCAGTATCTTCGTAGCCGGAGATCCCTGGATTTGATTCCTCCGATCCAGCCTTCCTTCGAGATGCTGTCTCAAATGGTTTGGAATAATCCTGCTCTTATTCTCTCAGTGGCTAAATCCATTGATAAGAAGTATTCAGCTCCCAAGGATCGTCCCATTTTGGCATCCCAAGCCTTTGCGGATCCTATTGTAGTCCTGGCAGAGAATGACAAGGTCGTTCTTCCTCAAACTACTACAGCTCGACCTATTAACAAAGTCTCGTAAGATTGATACATTAGGTAAGAGAGTCTTTGCTGCCTCCACTCTAGTATGCGTATTGCCAGTTATCAAGGCTATTTTTCTCAGTATGAGTATATCCTGTGGCACTCTATGAAAAGAATGGTTGAAGCTCTTCAGATTGGACTCCAAGTCAGAGCTTTTCTGACCGTTATTAGAGTATTGAGTCCAATAACCAACAGGTCAAAGCCCGCCATGGACGCTTTACGACACTGCTTCTTGCTCAGCAACGCGGTATTTGTACTCAGCGCCATTCCTGGCTGCGTACTTCTGGCTTCACGAATGATGCTCAGCAGCAGGTAATGGCGCTGCCTTTTGATGGCTCCTATCTTTTTGGCCCTCAGGTGGAGCAAGCCTTAGAGGCCACTCAGAAGACTAGATCGGCCATTAAGTTGGCCAGACCTCCGCCTACCCCCTCTCGGGGGCATGTGAACAAGCGTCAGTTTCATAGTAAATCCAGTCCTTTGAGGCAGAGGCAGAGGAAGCTTCCATAAAGCCAACCTGCCCAACCTCAAAGAAGAGCGCAGCAAAGCGCAGGGCCTAAAGCCCCAACACCACCTATGAATTGCTGGCCCAAGTTCCATCCACATTGCCCGAGGTGGAACTTTCTCCTCCGGTGGGAGGTCATCTGATGTACTTCTACAACCAGTGGAAGTCCATAACTCCGGACAAATGGGTCCTTCGGATAATTTGCGAGGGTTATTCTCTCAGTTTCTTGGAAACCCCCCCGAATTGTCCTCCCAGACGACAACCCAGGTTGTCGGTCTTTCAGTCAGACCTCCTCACCGCCGAGATCCAGGGCCTTCTAAACAACAGGGCAATAGAACTGGTGCCCCCGCATCTGCGAAACACAGGGTTCTACTCCCATTACTTTCTGGTTCCAAAGAAATCTGGGGGAATGCGCCCCATTCTAGACCTCAGAAAGTTAAACAAATTTCTCCCAGGAGAAATTCAAAATAATTTCCTCGGTACCCTGTTACCCTTGCTGCATCAGCACGACTGGCTGGCCTCCTGGATATGCAGGATGCTTACCAGCATATCCCCATCCACCGACCCACATAAGTTCCTCAGGTTTGTAGCTTTGGGTCAGCATTATCAGTTCAGAGTCCTGCCCTTTGGGCTATCCTCGGCCTGAGTTTTTACAAAGTGTTGTGCAGTTCTCGCTGTGCATCTCAGGAAGATCGGACTCCAGTGTTTCCCTACCTGGACAATGGCTTCTAGAGCCCTTCCAGCCAAGGGACTTTGGAAGCCGTGCAACGACTTCTCGTCTTCTCACGTCCATGGGAGTTCTGCTGAATTTGAAAAATCACAACTGCAGCCCTCCCAGAGGCTCCTTTTCATAGGGGCGCTTCTAGACACCTCTTGCTTGTGAGGCTTTCCTTCCAGAGGACAGAAGACTCGATATCCTTCGGATGGCCCGTCTACAGGGGAGAACCAATCGGTTACAGCTCTCTCGATGCAGCGTATGTTGGAGTCTCATGGCGTCCTCGGTGTTCACTGTACCCCTGGCCGGTTGCACATGAGAACCACCCAATGGATGCTCTCACTCAGTGGTCTCGACCTCTCACCCCAGTCTTAGCCCATCAAGGTGCGGAGCCCCTTGAAGGTCTCTCACCTGGTGGTCTCAAGAGAGCAATCTCCTGGAAGGGTTCCCCTTTGCTCCCCGGATCATCAGATCTCCATCACCACAGGCGCATCGCTAATGGGATGGGGAGCTCACTGTCCTCCCTCCACACTCCAAGGTGTGTGGACTCAGTTGAAACTCATCTCCACATAAATGTCCTGGAGATGAGAGCGGTCCTCTATCGATCCGAGCTCTGAAGGATATCCTTTGTCACAAGAACATTCTCCTTCAAGCGGACAACAAAGCTGTGATGTATCAACAAGCAAAGGCGGTGCTCATTCTTATCCCTTTGCAGGAAGCAATGAGGGTGTGGGAGTGGTGCTTGGAGCACAAGTCTCTGATTCAAGCGGTTTATCTGCCAGGTATACAAAGCGACTTAGCAGATCACCTCAGCAGAGCAGGCAGACCCTCACGAGTGGTCTCTCGATCCAGCCGTAGCTCGGTCACTGTTCGAAGAGTGGGGGACTCCAGACCTGGACCTTTTTGCATCCCACTCAATGCAAAACTGCCTCTCTTCTGCTCCAGAAATCCAGGGCCTGGCATTTTCTGTCAGGATGCGTTCAGGCTCGCGGTGGACAAAAGCGCTTTCTTTGCCTTTCCACGCTTCCTCTAATCCAGAGAGTACTCCTCAAGTTCGAGTCTCAGGGGACCAAAATGATTCTCATTGCTCCTCCTGGCCTCGGCAACTATGGTTTCCTCTACTCAACAGTATGTTGGCAGCCTCTCCGAGACCACTTCCCTTACCAAATCAATCTTTTGACTCAGGGTTCGTTGGTCCATCCCAACCTGAAATCACTTCACCTTCATGCTTGGCTCCTGAAGAGGTAGAAGTGAATCAGTTCAACGTCTCGTAGAGTCTCAGACATCCTTCCTGGCTGCTTCGAGCCAGCCACCCAAGCGTCACGCTTCCAAATGGAAACGTTTTTCTCTCTGGTGTGAAAGTCCTCTTGGAATCCTTTTCCTGTCCTCCTGACAAGGTTCTGGAGTATCTTTTGGACCTATCAAACTCAGGTCTCAGTACTCCACAGTTAAAGTTCACCTTAGTGCCATCTCAGCGTTCCATGAGCCGGTTTCTTCCTTGACTCTGGCTCAGTTACCTATGGTGAAGAGATTTCTTAAGGGGATTCTTCATACCAGACCCCCTGTTAAGCGTCCAGTTGCAGCCTGGGACATTAACCTGGTGCTGGACATGCTCACTTGGAAGCCTTTCGAGCCCCTAGCTACCTGTGAGCTAAAATTTCTTACCTGGAAGACTGCCTTCCTGGTGGCCATTACCTCAGCCCGCAGGGTCTCTGAGATACATGCCCTGGTTACGGACCCTCCATATACTGTATTCCATAAAGACAAGGTAGTTCTCCATTACTCATCCTAAATTTCTTCCCAAGGTGTGTCAGAATTCCATCTAAACCAACCTCTGGTACTTCCCTCTTACTTCGCTAATTTCCAAAATGAAGGGACGATCTCTTCATTCCTTGGATGTTAAGAGAGCCTTGGGTTCTATTTAGATAGAACCAAGAATTTTTAGTAAGACTCAGCAACTGTTTGTTTCTTTCAGCGACACCTGGCTGGGTCAACCTGTCAGCTATCAGATGCATCTCATCATGGTTAGTGGCATGCCTTGACATTGCTATTCCATGGCTCAAGTTAAATTAGAAGGTAGAGTGTGCGCTCACTCTACTAAGGCGATCCGGAATCCTAGCGGAAATTCGCAATGTTCCAATTGCAGATATCTGCAATGCGCCACCTGGAGCTCAGCATACCTTCAAGTACATTATGCACTGGATGTTCATGCCAGCGGCATTCCTCGCGATCTCGGCAGAACTATCCTTAATGGACTTCTATCTTAGTTGCGTGAGCTCTGGCTCTCCTGCCGCCCTTTGGGGATTATCAGCTTGGTACTCTCCACTAGTGTGAATGAGTGGTGAGACTTATGTCCAGGAAGATATGAAAATTACGTACCTACCGTAATTCTTGATCTTCTTGGACGAGTCTCCTCACCAGTGTCCTGCGCCACCCTCCATCCCCGAGCTCACCGCTGTGTTGGTCTTCACTCACTAAATCTTTAGGCCTTGAGACTTCTTTGCTGACCCTTCTTACACGGGTCGTACGGACTGTCTTATGTCCGTTTTAAGATTAGATTTACTCTTTCGTTAGTTGCACTGCACCTCCTTGGTAAAAAAGTACTGAGCGGTTGGAGGGTTGTCGCCGAGAGTGATTGCCGCTCGAGCCGCTGCTGCGAGCTGTTCCTCGGCGGCTCCATCTCTCGCTACCGACCCTCCAGCAAAGTTTGCTCCCGATGGGTCCTAGTGCCTCCGGCGCTAATCCCACTGGTGTGAATGAGTGGTGGAGACTCGTCCAAGAAGATCAAGAATTACGGTAGGTACGTAATTTTCATATTTTGTATATCCACCCAGGCCCACCTTGAAAATGAGCTTGCACAAGGGTGTTCCACCTGGTAAAATAAAGATTGATTATGTGCTGTACCCAACTTTTCTTGTTCCTCACCTGGCAGGACAGAACTGAGGTCTGGGAGGAGTCAATGTTGGTTACTGGCCAACCCGCGAGTGGCACATTATACGATGGCCTTGAGGGTGGCGCCATCCCGACGTTGGCTCCACCCAGCAAAAAAAAAAAAAATTTTTAAGGAGTCAGTGCTCTTTTTCAGTGCAGTGTCCTGACCTCTGGTAGTACCCATCAGTAATGAATGGTGAAAATTGATTTGGGGAAGATACCGAAATTACATACTTACCGTAATTATGATCTTCCCAAATATCTTCACCATTCATTACGGACCCATCAATAATGAATGGTGAAGATATTTGGGAAGATCATAATTACAGTAAGTACGTAATTTCCGTTTCCCACCTCGCTGAGCCCACCAAATGGCGTAGTGTTAGTTATTGCTCTGCAGTACAGCAGAGTTTATTAGGGAGAGAACACAAGTTCACCCCTCACTGAGCCCACTGGGTGACATGGCGATAGTTGTTGCTCTGTAGTACAGGAGAGTAAGTTAGGTAGAAAACACAGATCCCCCTTGCTGAGCCTGGTGGGTGATGAGATGTTGCTTGCTCCATAGTACAGAAGATTGGGGCACAGAAAGTTCACAGGTGTCCTCCCTAGGAGAGGATGCAGTAAACCCATTGTACTGATTTGGGATAGGTCTGGATAATTATTGTGGGGATCCTGTATATCTGTTTTAGGCTAGCCTGGATCTTCCTGGACATAAAGTCTCCACCACTCATTCACAATAATGGGACTACGTCAGAGGCGCTAGGACCGAGTGGGAGCCAAAAATCTTCAGGAGGGCTGGCACCGTGGTAGGACCGCGCATGTGCAGTGCCGCGAGACAGGCTTGCGCCATATAGGCTACCTCGGTGTTGACTCTCCAACCACCTCAGTTCCTTTTTTTCCCGCTGTTGAGTGCGCTTCAGTGACGATGTTACTCACCCGCCAGGAGTCAAATCTTCACATCTATATGACAGCAGCTTAGTCATTCAGTATTTGATTAAGATTTAGTATTAGTTATTTATTTATTTAGTTAAAAAAAAAGGTTTTCTTTTCTTCAGTGAAAGAACAGAGAAGTTCTCTTCAGCCCGCCTTTGACAGAGTCGACCATGAATGTATGATGGTAGGGAGACTTTGCATGAAAGCTGTTCTTCCAGCAGGGCTGGGTCTGGTCTGCTGCCTTCTACGGAGGGTTGGGTCTGACTATGAGCAGTCCAGTGCTCGGGAGGAAGGGCAGTCCTCCCGAAAGCACAAAAAGAAGTGGGCCCGAACTCGATCTTTGTCAGGAGCGGGGCACTGCTCGGCCTCGAGTTCTTCATCCTACTGGTTGAAGATGAAATGGTACAGTTTGAGGTCGCCCTCTAGTACGTCTGCATGTCGATCACTGGTAGCAGGAGACAGGAGGCCAACTCTGACTCTGTTGGGGTCACCTGCAGCCTCTGTTCCCGGTGGTCGGCATCCTCAACTCTGTAGTCCCTCCCTGCCCTCTGGGGGCTCCTCCAGTGAGCAGTTTCATCATTGGGCCGCTCTTATGGAGCAGTGGGTTCGGTGGTTTTCCCGACTTCCCGAGCCTGCGGAGTCGACCCTGGAGCCTTTGGGCCTAGGAGCTTCGAACTCACAGGTAGGTCGGTTGGGTCAGCCTTTTTGAGCAACACTTTCTTTGGTGTCATCGACGCTGCGCTCTTGTGCTTTTCACCCTCACATGGCTGCGGTGCAGGGGCCAGCACAGGTACTACCTTCTGCTACTCATGTTTTCAGATCTTCATCCTTGGGTGCCCCGAGGTTTGGGTTGGGGTCTCCGGGCGCTCGCATGGTGCTGGTTGCGGCGCCGCCTCGGGTACCAGGATTCTCAACTCTGATTTGAGGAGCACCTCCTCCTGCTCGCTTTCCTCACTTTCCTTTATATACTATCCCTCCTGAGCTAGTAGGAGATGATATTGAGCCAGATCCTGATCTGTGATTAGGAGGCGACTTCTATGAAGATTCATCCTTTGGAGTGGAAAGTAAGCCCTCTACTTCAGCAGAGCCTTTGGTTGAGGACCTATCCTTTAAATCTCTGCTAAAGAATGTGAATTCCACCCTCTCTCTCCAGACTTCAGAGGTTGATCCGGGGAAGCTGTTGTGCCTTCAATATCTGCATGTCCCAGAAATCCCTGTGGAATTGACACCTCCAATACAGCCCTCTTTCAAGACTCTCTCACAGATGGTGTGGGATAATCCGGCGCTTATTCCTTCCGTGGCCAAGTCCATAGACAGGAAGTATGCTTCCTCTAAGGATTGACCTGTCGTGGCCTCTCAAGCCTTTGCAGATGCCATAGTGGTCTTGGCAGAAAATGGCAAAGCTGTTCTCCCTCAGGAGTCTACAGTTCATCCAGTAAATAAAGAATCCCGTAAGACTGACACTTTGGGGAAGTGAGTCTTTACCACCGCTACCCTAGGAATGTGCATTGCTAGCTACCAGGGCTATTTCTCACAATATGAGTATACCCTCTGGTATTCGCTGAAAACCTTGGTGGAAACTCTTCTGGAGTTGGATGTTAGTTCAGAGCTTCTCCAGACCATTACGAGAGGTATTGAGTCCAATAATCAGTAACTTAAGACTGCTATGGACGCCTTCGACACTGCCTCGAGGGCAGCGACAGCTGGTATATGCACCCAACGCCATTCATAGTTGCAGACTTCGGGATTTACAGAAGATACTCAGCAAAGAGTCATAAATTTGCCATTCGATGGAGTTTATCTGTTTGGCCCTCAGGTGGAGCAGACACTGGAGGCCACACAGAAAACTAGGACTGCCATTAAGATAGCCAGACCAGCCCCTGCTGCCCATCAATGGGGCAGAAAACGACGGCAGTTTCATAACCATCAGTCCTTTCAAGGTAAAGGCAGAGGGGGTTCAACAAGAATTAAGCCCCCCCCCCAGCTGCAAACGAAAATGCAGCAGAAGGCACAGGGCCCGGAGGCGCCTAGTGCCACCCTTTGAAATTCCAGCCCAGGTCCCACCTCAGCTGTCTGAGGAGGACTCTTCTTCGGCAGTAGGGGGGCGTCTGACTCAGTTTTACAACCAGTGGAAGTCAGTCACACCAGACAAATAAGTTCTCAGGATAATTCGCGAGGGTTACTCTCTAAATTTTTCGGATACCCCTCCAGATCATCCACCCAAACGACAGCCCAGACTGTCACTCAGTCAGACCTCATCACTTCCAAGATTCAAGGCCTTCTGAACAACAGGGAAGCAGAAGTAGTTCCGCAGGAGCAACAGGACACAGGTTTCTACTCCCATTACTTCCTAGCTCCAAAGAAGACAGGTGGTATGCACCCTATTCTAGACCTAAGGAAGTTAAACAAATTCCTCTTCAAGGAGAAATTCAAGATGATATCGCTCAGTATGTTTCTACCTCTGATTCGTCAAAATGATTGGCTGGTCTTCCTGGACATGCAGAATGTCTACCAGCATGTTCCTGTGCACCCAAGCCAACACAAGTATCTCCGATTTGTGGCCCTGTGCCAGCACTACCAATTCAGAGTACTGCCCTTTGGGCTATCCTCAGCACTGCGAGTCTTTGCAGAGTGCTTTGCAGTACTCGCAGTGCATTTCAGGAAACTCAGAATTCAAGTATTTCCATATCTGGACAACTGGCTCCTAGCAAGCTCCTCCAGACAAGGGACAGAGGAAGCAGTGATCATGGCTTCCAGGTTCCTTACATCCATGAGAGTCCTGTTGAATCTGGAAAAATCACATCTGCAGCCATCCCAACAACTCCTCTTCATAGGAGATCTCCTGGACACCTCCAGGGCAAGGGCCTTCCTTCTGGAGGACAGGAGAAATGATATTCTCCAGATGACTCGCATCATCAAAGAGAATGACTTGGTTTGAGCTCTCTCAATGCAGCGGATGCTGGGCCTCATGGCATCATCAGTGTTCACGGAGCCTTTGGCTTGTCTTCACATGAGAACTACTCAGTGGATGCTCAGTACTCAGTAGTCCCCGACCACACGTTCTCAGTCCTTTCACATCAAGGTGATGGAACCGCTAAAGCACTCACTCACCTGGTGGACTTAGGAGGACAACCTGCTTCAAGGCTTTCCCTTTGCTTCACTGGAGACGCAGATCACCATCACCACAGATGCATCTCTAGTTGGCTGGAGAGCTCACTGTCAGGATCTCCACATCCACAGTCTGTGGAATCAGGACGAGTCCCAACTACACATAAATGTTCTGGAAATGAGAGCTGTCCTGTACGCAGTCTGAGCCCTGAAGGACCTCCTCTGTCGCAAAACAATTCTCCTTCAGACGGACAGCAAAGCAGTGATGTACTACATCAACAAGCAAGGTGGAGCACACTCTTACCCTCTGTGCAGACTAGCGATGAGCATGTGGGAATAGTGCCTGGAACACAAAGCTCTTATCCAAGCAGTCTACCTGCCTGGTGTCCAGAACAATCTAGTGGATCACCTCAGGAGAACATAGGCAGATCCACATGAGTGGTCCCTCGATGCAAACATCATGCAATCGCTCTTCGAAGAGTGGGGCACACTGGACCTGGACCTTTTTGCATCCCCACTCAATGTAAAACTGCCTCTATTCTGCTCCAGAAATCCAGAACCTGGTGTTTTCTGTTAGGATGCATTCAGACTGCAGTGGACAAGACACTTTCTATATGCATTTCCTCCTCTTTCCTTAATTCAGAGGGTGCTGCTCAAACTGGAGGCACAGGGAGGCAGAATGATCTTCATCACCCCATACGGGCCTCGTCAGATTTCGTTTCCGTTAATCAACAGATTATCAGAAAATCCACCGAGACAACTACTGCTTCAGATGGACCTTCTGACCCAGGGCCCAGTGGTCCATCCCAACCTGAGGTCCCTTCATCTCCATGCCTGGTTCCTGTGGAGATAGAAGTGGGTAGAGTTGATGTCTCCTGTAGAGTGTCTCAGACATTCTCCTAGCAGCGCGCAAGCCATCCACTAGGAAAACGTACACGGCAAAGTGGAAACAATTCTCCATCTGGTACGCAAAGTCCTCCCTGGACCACTATTCTTCCCCACCAAGCAAAGTCTTACAGTATCTACTAGACCTGTCAAATGGAGGGTTACAATACTCAATGGTGAAGGTTCATCTCTGTGCAATCTCGGCTTATTCTGAGCCTGTCCAGTCTATGCTAATGGTTCCGTTGCCCTTGATTAAGAGGTTCCTTAAGGGTATCCTTCACACTAGGCTACCAGTCAGGAGACCGGTAGCCACTCGGGATATCAACCTTGTGCTAGACATGCTCACTCGTAAACCTTTTGAGCCCCTAGCAACCTGCGAGTTAAAGTTCCTGACCTGGAAGGCTGCCTTCCTTGTAGCCATTACCTCCACATGCAGTGTTGGAAATACAAGCCCTGGTCACAGACCCTCCCTATACAGTATTTCACAAGGAAAAAGTGGTTCTCAGAACCCACCCTAAATTTCTCTCCAAAGTAGTCTCGGAGTTCCACCTGAACCAGCCTTTGGTCCTTCCAACCTACTTTGTGAACTTCCTGAATGAATTTATTTTCTTTCTTTATTTAAAAGTTGATAACCGGGAAAGGCACTCTGAGCCTAGGCTGAATTCCAGGTGCGACCTGGAGCAGGGGACAAGGTACAAAATTATAAGATACTGGAGATATACAAGACAATATACAGTAACTACAGCATATACACAAGTATGGCATACAGCATATACATAAGTGTGGCATTACATGACCCAAGACAGCATTTGGTAGGTACAACTTATACATAGGAGTGACATTAATTACATTTGTATGACCGTGTGTTGCTCATTGGATCAAGCAGTTCTATGATGCCGGTTCGACAACAATTTCATCGACCGGCATCACAGCGATGGAATTTATGTTGACCCCAAGTTGCGGTCGACATAAATCCTGATGGACTCCCAGTCCATTTTTCTCTGAGTCTGAGTTGATTGGGGGGGGCAGGACCGGGAGACAGCGTGCCCCTGCCTCTGGCACACCAATACAGCGACCTGTCGAAGAACTCTTTATTCTGTCGGCAGTGAGGTAGGTCGCTGTATTGGTATTGCCGTCGGGGAGGCATACCAGATCAAGCCACCCATGGGATTAACACTGCAGAAGCTATAAACAGTGAAGTGGCCGATAGGACACATGAGAGAGAATATTTGCATCATCAACTAAAGCATGAACGAAGTAGCTATGTTGGGTACCAAGAAGATAAGAGCTGGGGTTGACAGATTAGTTCAGGCATGAGGGTGTGGCAGGTGGGATAGTGCACCTAGAGAGGGTGAAAACACTGGCATGGAGGTGGTGGGAGGCACCTGAAGTAGTTTTTGATGGATATGAAAGAGAATGAAGGAGCACGTACCATACATTCTCTGGATGTTAAAAGAGTTTTGTGGTTCTACATTGACAGAACGAAAGCGAGCCGCAGGTCAAAGCAACTCTTTGTTTCATTCAGCATGGCCCAGCTGGGTCAGCCTGTTGCTATCAGCTGTATTTTGGCATGGCTGGTAGCATGTCTCCACTATTGCTACTCCGTGGCACAGGTCAAGCTGGAAGGCAGGGTATACGCCCATTCTACCAGAGCAGTCGCTGCATCTGTGGCAGAAATTCGGAACGTGCCCATTGCAGACATCTGCAATGCAGCTACTTGGAACTCTGTGCACACTTTTGTGAAGCACTGTGCTTTGGATGTCCATGCCAGACAGCATCCATCCTTTGGCAGGACAATCCTTAATGGACTTCTGTCCTGAGTGAGCTCTTTTTTCTCCTGCCACCCTTCTCGGGGGATTATTTTGGCTTAGTATTCTCCCATTAGTGTGAATGAGTGGTGGAGACTTAATGTCCAGGAAGATATGTAAATTACATACCCACTGTAATTCTTGATCTTCTTAGACAAAGTCTCCACCACTCATTCACATGCCCAACCTCCATCCTCTGAGCTCACTTATCTTGTTTTTGGTCTTCACTCCCTCAATGGTTAGGCTGTGAAGACTCTGTTGTGTTGACCCTTCTTATACGGGTCATTCAGACTATCTAATGTCTGACATAGGTTAGTTTATGCTGCACCTCCTTGTTAAAAAAGGTACTGAGGCGGTTGGAAGGTCAACGCCAAGGCAGCCTATATGGTGTGAGCCGGTCTTGTGGTGATGCATATGCACGGTCCTACCCTGGCGCCAACCCTCCTGAAGACTTTTGGCTCCCGCTCGGTCCTAATGCCTCCGACTTAGTCCCATTAGTGTGAATTAGTGGTGGAGACTTCGTCCAAGAAGATCAAGAATTACGGTAGGTACGTAATTTACATTTATGTGTTATGGGGAAGTCTGGCCACTTCATTTGGAGGAGTGTGTACACTTTGGGAACAGCCTGGATGTTTGTTTTGGGAAGAGTCAGCACACCTGTTCTGGTGATTCTACATATTTGCATCGTGAAAGACTGGACACTTGGTCTTGGGCAAACACAGTCATTTGTTTTGGGGGATTCTTAACAGTGGTTTGGAGGGAATCTGGGTGGATCTTTGCACTTGTTTTTAAGGGGAACTGCTTGAGCAATTCTTGGGGAGAGCCTATACTCTGATTTAGAGGGTAGCCTGGAAACTACTTTTTGGGTAGTTTGGTGACTGGCATTTGGGGTAACCTCGATACTGGTGCTGCTGCAGCACAGCAGGGATTGGGAGAAATAAGAACTCTAGTTCTGAGTGGATTTATTTATTTTTTTCTCTTATAGATGATGAAGTAACGGTGGGCAAATTCTACGCAACCTTTCTCATCCAAGAGTATTTCCGAAAATTCAAGAAACGCAAGGAGCAAGGCTTAGTGGGAAAAGCAGCTCCACAGAGAAATGCTCTCTCCCTGCAGGTAGGCTAAGAGGGAAGCCCATACTTTGTTGGTTTGTCAAGAGGTGGGGACTGCTCTGGAAGGCCAGGGTGCATTGGGGGAGGGGACTATGCAGAAAGGTCCCTACTGAGAGACCTACGTATGCAATGATGGTCTGTACACAACGCAGTGGTACAAAGGGACATATGTCGAGTCCATAGGTAGAATGAAAAAAATTACTCCGCATAGTAATCTTGTTTCTTCCAAGGTATTCTTTGATATGATTAACTCTTGCAGTCAGCCTCCTGTGTTAACCTGCCCCAGAGAGAAATGGAACATATGCAAATGACGGAACATTCATTGGCTCTTGCTACCATTCAAACTGCTGCCCTTACCAACTGCTGCATTCTATAATGCTCAGATTCATGAAATCATGTGGGGTAAGACCCCCTAACTAAGCTATTCTAATAATAATAAATTAACATCGAATCCCCTGTAACATGTCCCATATGCTAAGTCAGATGGGACCAAAGAAGGAGAGCAACAACACCCATCTGATTTCAAAAAGGTTTGTGAACACGACTAAGTTATAAACCCACACCAGCATAGTAATGCAGCTGTTATACAGAGGCTAACTGGTTCTGGAAGGGGAGGTAAGGTAGGTGATTTAATCATATTGAAGAATACCTTGGAAGAAACAAGATTACTACGGTGAGTAATTTTGTCTTTTAACCCCAGGAATACTTCAATATGATTAACTATTGCAGACTACGAAGCAGTACCTTTGGAGGAGGGTACAGAACCTGTTTGGGAAATAGGCTGTGCAGCACTGCCATGCCAAACCTGTCATCACTTCTGAACTGACTGTCCAAACAGTAGTGCTTTGTAAAAGTGTATACTGTTCTCCATGTAGCTGCTATACAGATTTTCGAGAGGGGAATGTCTCTGGCTGCTACTATTGTAGCAGCTGTGCCCCTTGTGGAGTGTGCCCTCAGGCCCACTGGGGGCTCCTTACCAGCTTTACTGTAGCAGAATTGGATACATGCCATTATACAGTGTGAAATGGTCCTTTTAGAAGCTGGTTTTCTTCTTCCAACTTTCCCATAGGTCAGGAATAGCTGCTGCCTGTCCTGCCTGTGGGGCTTGTTGTGGTCAAGATAG
The DNA here is from genome assembly GCA_016271365.2 of Neoceratodus forsteri. Lineage (NCBI taxonomy): Eukaryota > Metazoa > Chordata > Ceratodontiformes > Ceratodontidae > Neoceratodus > Neoceratodus forsteri. Next base: position 1,628,296,519 of record CM028131.1, on the reverse strand, counting down.
TAACTGAGAGCTCTCTTGACATCCAGACTGTGAAGCCTGCATTCAACTGAACTACAGTGGTCTGTGCAGAAGACTGGCAGAGTAATTGACTGGTTCAAGTGGAAGTTAGATACCACTTTAGGAAGGAATTTCCTGTTGGTCCTGAGGACCACTTTATCCCTATGGAAGGAGATGTAGTTTACCTCTGTGGACAGGACTTGTAGCTCACTAATCCTCATAGCTAAGGTAATTGCCACTAGGCAGACAGTTTTCCAGATCACAGATTTGAGGTGTGATATAGCCATGGGCTCGAATGTGGGTTCCATGAGCTTGGCAATACAGATATTGAGGTCCCATGCTGGCACTGGTTCCCTGTGGGGAGGGTGCAAGTGTGTCAATCCTTTGAAAAACGTTTTGAATTTGATGTTAGAGGACATAGAGATAACCTTACTGGCCAAAATATAGGCTAAGACTGATGCCAGCTGGACTTTAAGGGTACTGGGCTGAAGACCCAGTGAGTGCAGGTGGGTGAGATAGTCCAGCAAGGCTAGTAACCTTGCCTGAGAGGGTGCCACACTGTTACTGTTACACCTTATGGAAAGTCTCTTCCACTTGGAGGCATAGGTTTTCCTTGTGGAAGGTTTCCTTGAACCCCTAAGGACCCTGAAGACACTTTCAGAGAGGTGTAAATGAGCATACTTTAGGTCCTCAAGAGCCATGCCCTGAGTTTGAGGGACCTGAGGTTCGGATACAGGATCCTCCCTTGTTAGGAGGTTAGGAGGTTGTACCTCTGAGGAAGGTGTATAGGTTGGGTCACTGACAGTGAGAGTAAAAAGAACCTGAGCTTGATCAGAACCCTGAGCAGCAAGGGAAATGGAGGAAATGCATACAGGGTCCTCCCTGACCAGTCCGACACCAAGCATCCATGGGCATTGTGCTGTTTGCTGGTGGCCTGCAACAGAATTGTGATAATTGGTGGTTCTCGTGTGAGACAAAGAGGTCTATCTCTGGGGTGCCCCACCTCTAGCACCTGTCGGTTGAGAGAGACCACTCATGATGGTTCTGGCTGATTCTGCTGAGAGCATCCGCCAGGGTGTTGTTCTTGCCTGGTAGATGAATAGCCAGCAAGGACATCTGCAGGGAGTAAGCTAGACTCCACACTTTCATTGCTTCTGTACACAGCAAGTTGGACCTTGCCCCCCCCCCCCGCTTATTGATGTAGTACATTGTGGTAGTGGTGTCTGTTCTGACCTGTACCACCTTTCCCCTTACTAGGGATGCAAAGGACTGCAGGGCCAGAAACACTGCCCTGAGTTCCAATAAGTTTATGTGCAGGAGTGACTCTGCAGGGGATCAAGTGCCATGCACTGTGTGCTCCTCCAGTGTAGGAGACTCCCTCTGGAGTGGAACCTCTTCTCTGAGGTTGTCCCTGTCTTGCCACCACTACAGGGCCTGCAGTAGCGTCCTTGTCGTTGGCACTAGCTTTGAGAGTGAATCCCCTCTTTTGGCACCAATGTGCCATGAGGTGGAACTGGATGCCCTCATATGGAATCTGGAGCTTAGCACCGTTCCTGTAGCAGCAGCCACATGGCCCACTAATTGCATGAAATGCCTTGCTGGCCTTGGTACCTTGAGAGAGAAAGATCATGCAATCTGCAGAATGCTGTCCACCCTGTCCTAGGGGAGGAAAGCTCTGCCTCTCAGAGTATCCAGCTCTGCTTCTATGAAGTTTAATACTGGGACAGGCTGAAGTACTGACTTTTGGGCATTGATTAGGAACCCCAGGGTGTTCTGGGTGAAGGAGAGAGCATCCTTTACCTGCTGTGGTGACTGACCCATGACTAGCCGGTCGTCCAGGTAGAGGAACACTGTGATGCCCTGCCTTCTCAGGTATGCCACTGCCAGGCTCTTTGTGAATGCCATTGGAGTGGAGGTTAGGCCAAATGGCAGGGCTGCGAACTGGTAGTGACCTGAAGGTAGTCTGAACCTGAGGTACTTTCTGTGGGATTCCCTGATGGGAATGTAGAAATAGGCAACTTTCACATCCGATAATGCCAGCCAGTATCCTTGTTGAAGAGTGGGAAGGGTCATTGCCAAGGTTACCATCTTGAACCTTGGCTTTGCTAAGTGCTTGTTCAGAGCTCTGAGATCTAAAATGGGTCACCACTCCCCATTTTTCTTTAAGGCTAGAAAGTACCTGGAGTAGAACCCTTTTCCTTTTTGGAGGGGAGGTGTGGGTTCCACTGCCTTTGACTGCAAGAGAGTGGACACTTCTGCCTCCAGCAGTGCCCTCTCTGTTGGGGAATCTGTTCTTAAATCCTTGACCTTAGTTTGGGGAATGATTGGAAGCTGAGGGCCAAACCCTGACTCACTACTTCCAGGACCCACTTGTCCATGGTAATGTTTTCCCAAGCCTGGAAGTAGTGAGTCAGCTTGCCCCTACAGGTATTGGGGAGTTGATCCTGGCAAGCACATCAGGGGTTCTGTTTGGGTTGGGCTTTAGCCTGGGAGGATTGGTCTCCACACCTAGAGCCCCTTCTGCCCTGCCCTGAAGTACCCTCTCTACTGTTGGTAGTCAGGGGTGGCCTGAACCTGGAAAAAATGGTCTGCTGTAGGCTGACCTACCCCTACCTCTCCTTCCTTGTGGCCTATATGAGGTGGAGGGTTTTTCCTTTGCAGCATTACGTTTGTAGTTTGCCTTGTACTCATCCATCTTTTTCATGTAAGCCTCTGTCTTGTTCCCAAACAGAGAACTGTTCTCGCATGGGAAGTCCATGGCTTTGGTTTGAGTGTCCTGACAAAGATTTGTGGCCCTAAGCCAGGTAAATCTTCTACATGCCACTGTCAGTGTCATCCGTCTGGCAACTGTGTTGTTAGCATCCACTGCCATATGAAACTGGCACTTTGTGGCCTCCAGTCCACATCTGGCTGTTTCTGCAAGGTCTACCCCTATGGAGTTTTATCCACCAGTGCTATCACTGAAGTCCGCAATGACTTCTGGTATTGGGCAGTATAGGCCAAGTAGTTTTCCTGCCCAATGGCCAAGGGAGCAGCCAAATACCCCTTCTTTGCCATGCTGTCTATTTTCCTGGAGTCCTTATCTGGTGGATGAGGTGACAGTGGAACCCTAGCCTTGTCACAAGCTACAGCATGGCCTATCCCTTCATGGTCAGGATGGAAGAAAAGAAATTCTGCCCCTGACCTGTCCAGCTGATATTTTTTGTCAGCCTTTTTATCTATGGGCAGGACAGAATTTGGGGTTTCCATTATTTTTAAAACCTGTTTCTTCAGGAATTTATTTATGGCAAGCAACAGCCTTTTTGTGGGTGTTAATCCCATCATGTCCAGAAATTCTGCCTCCTCCTCATCCTCCAAGGTTTCGTGGGTAGAGAGGTCAAGAGCATCTGCTTCCCCTTTCCCCCCTCCCACTCCCTCAGATCCTCTGACACTCGCACTTTGTTGGTCCCCCGTCAAACCACTCTCATCAGTCAGTCAGGCTTCACCCATCGTAATTAAATGCATACTCCACAGGTATGATATATCTAACTGTATGTTATGTCAGAAATGCAATTGTATGGTTATTTATGTTATTTTTTAACTTTATGTCATTACAAATGTAATTGAATGTTTCATTTCTCGGATATGTTAAATGGTAATCTGTATGTCTAATTCTTCATCCAATTGTACCCCCACCCCCACCCCAGGTCGCACCGGGAGACGAGAAACTTGTTGTTCAGTGTGCCTTCCTGGTGAAACATTTCAATAAATAAATAAAAGTATACTAGGAGGAATAATCCTCCGGCAGTTCTGGTTGGGGAATCAAACTCCTGATCCGGATAAACCTCCAGTTCTATCAGTTCCCCTAAGTCTTCCTCCTCATAATCCTCATAGGTAGGATCCTGGGAGTAAGGAATTAACAGCTGAACCGATGGGGGAGCCACTGCCGGAACCGATAGCGGACCCACCAGTTCCACTGGTACCTGCTGTACTGGAACTGGAATAGGGACTTGTGAGGCTGCAGATTGCGAGGCTTGCAACACCTTTGGAGCCCGTGCAGCTGCTTCGGCTGATGGCATAGCCAGTTTGTCCCCCAAGAGCTCCTTTGCTTTTTCAGCAGGAGGTGCAGTGACATGTTTTTGTTTGTGTTTTTTCTTAGCCAGAACTGACTCTGTGGCCGGTTCCACAGAATGCTTTGGCTTAGAAGACATACCTTTATCTGAAGAAGCTGGTTCTGATTCCTTTGGTTTGTCTTTCTTTGAGGAGGAATTACTCGGTTCCTGAATGGAAAGTTCAGTGGGAGCTGCCAGAGTGGACATTCTCCTTTTAAACCGTTCAGTTCTTTATTCGATGGTTTTAATGCTAAAAGTTTTACAAATGTCACAGTCTGCCTGAAAGTGTGAAGCACTCAAACGGAACAGACACAATTCGTGTTTGTTGGCTTTGGCAAACACCTCTCCACACTTCAAGCAGTTTTTAAAACCAGTAGGCCCTGTTTTATTTTTCGGCCTTTCTGAAATAACCTCCCATACTAAAAATACTGAATTCAGTAACTTAAAGACAGTTCCTGGACTGAATGTCAAGGAATTAAATTGAAGCAATCGGATTTTAGCCAGACGTTTAAATAATAAAACAGTTCCCAACTGGTAAAGAACCGTGTCTCACTAAATTTTAAACCAGTTTAAATACTGGAATGGATTATGAATTTAAGACTAAATAACCAGAAATAAAGATAATTAAAAGAACTATATATCGGTTCCGCAACGGTTTTGCAGAACCGCCGAGGAACCATACACTGAGGTAAAAAAATCCTTACAACTAGCACTAAACTCAATAAAACTAAAAGTAAGGACAGCACTAAAGTAGAAATGAAAACGGTTTACTTATCATCAAAAAATAAATCAAAAGTTAGTCAAGTTGAGGAGTGATCTCTGAGGCATCTTTACTAGGCAGTCAGAGAAGTGAATCTGAGTGTTACAGAACACAGCAGTTGGTAAGGGCAGCAGTTTGAATGGTGGCATGAGCCAATGAATGTTCTATCATTTGCATATGTTCCATTTCTCTCCGGGGCAGTTCAACACAGGAAGCTGACTGCAAGAGTTAATCATATTGAAGAATTCCTGGGGTTAGAACATATAATTTTACAAGCAGGAAAATACCCGTGGCCAATCAAATCTGCCTGGTCCCTGCCTTAGTCCCTCCAGTCTAGCACTGATAGGGCCTTGGTACTGCTCCCTTCTGGTATTATTGTCCTGCATTATTCTAACCCCAGGAATCACTCATTATGATTAAACTGATGCAGTCAGCCTCCTGTGTTGGACTGCCTGGAGAGATGGAATTATATGCAAATGATGGAACTCTCAATTGGCTCATGCCAATTTCAAACTGTTGCCCTAGCAACTGCTGCACTCTGAGTGCTTCAGATTCTTCACTCTGCCTGCCTAGTGAAGACATCCCAGAGAGCTCTCCTTCAACTTCTTCAAAATTTGTTTATCTGGTCGATAAGTAACATTTTAAGTTTAATTTTTCAAATTGCTGCCTTAGTGGTAGTTAATTTTGTAACCTGTGTGAAAATTTTAAGTTTTAAACGGTTCCCTCACGGTTCCGTGGAACCGAGGGTTCCGCTGTTTTAGGTGAGGTTTTTACCTCATTTCTTGTTATATTTGTGGTTTTTGAGGTTGGTTCCTTTGACCATTTGTAATTTTTATTTGTATTTAAATTTATATTTTTCTCGGTTCCTTTTTTCTGTCAGGAGCCGAGTAGCGCCTGGTTCCCGGAACCATTTAGCGGTTGTTTATTTTTCAAACCTTTGGTTCCAAGGAACCAATATTTCTGTTTAGATATATTTAACGATTCCTGCTCAGTGTCAGAGGCCCCTGTTGACAAACCTAAGAATCGCACAGGACCCACTGGTTTTAAATATTGTGAGTCTTGTGGTCAGATAATAGCAAAAGCAGACAGACATTCCCTTTGTGTTTTTTGTCTGGGTACTAGCCATATTTTTGCCAGTTGTGATATTTGTAAGACTTTTTGTCCTAAAACTTTGAAAAAAGGGTCCAAAATATTAGAAAAAAATGGCTTCTGCTTCTGCTACTGCTGGGGAAAGTAGTTCCTCTTCCTCAGTTACTAAAAAGGATGGAGGTAAAGCTAAGGATCCTGATAAAGGGTCAGAAAAAATTGAGCAGGGTAAGTCAAAAGGGCTGTGGAGACAGGTTCTGAACCTGTCCCACTTAAGAAAAAGTGCAAGGAAAAGCATGTCGCTGTGCCTCCAGCCGAGAAGGCTAAGGAGCTCCCAGCAGACAAACACAGTTTGCCCTCGGCTGAGGACATTGCCAAGGGCTTACAGGTCTTACAGGCACTGCAGCTGCAGTCCTGGTTCCTACACATACTGCACCAGTTCCTGTGCCGGTGCCAGCTCCTCAGGAACCGAAGGCCACCTTTGGTGAAGAGGATGAGGATGATTTTGATGGGGAACCGATAGATCCAGAGGTTTCTCCAGAACAAGATTTTGGATTCCCCCCAGGGGACCAGAGGATTATACCTCCCACTATGCTTTTGTAAAAAGCATGGTAGAGACCCTCAACCTCCCTTTGCAGGAGATAGGGGAGGATTTGGAGCAAGCAGAATTCCTTGACATGATGGGGTTAGCCCCCACAAAACACCTGTTATTGCCTATGCATAAGTCCTTAAAAAAAACAGCATTACAAATTTTCTAAACTACTACTTCGATTCCAGGAGTGGATAAAAAGGTTGATAAGAGAGAGCTGCTGGATAGGACTACAGCTGATTTTCTTTTCAGTCACCCTGACCCTGATGGGGTGGTTCAGGCTGTTGCCTGCGACAAAGCCAGGATACCTCTGGCTACCCATCCTCCTGACAAAGATTCTCGGAAGATGGATACCATGCGTAAGAAAGGGTACATGGCTGTCTCCTCGATAGTCAGACAAGTCAATTACATGGCTTATGCAGTGCAATACCAGAAGGCACTCTGGAATATAGTTCTAGCCCTTGCTGACAGGGTGCCAGGTGAAGTGGCAGTTGATCTACAAGATACAGCAAGAGCTGCACTAGATGCCACAAAATACCAGTTCCACATGGCTGTGGAAGCTAATGATTCTGCAGCCAGACTAATGGTTTTAGCTGTCTCCCTTAGGAGATTTGCATGGCTTAGAGCCACCAACCTGACCTTGGATACCCAGGCCAAGGCGATGGATTTTCCATTTGAGAAGAACTCCTTATTTGGTGACAAAACAGAGGCCTACTTGAAAAAAGTAGAGGAATACAAGGCTACCTATAGAAGTAATTCTAAATATAGACCTTCTACATCCTACAGGGCCCAAACTAGGGGAGGCAGGGTAGGGGATCTTATCCCAGACCATTTTTCCAGGCTCAGGCCTCTCAGCCGCAACAGCAGTCTAGAGGCTATTTTAGAGGAAGGGGCAGGAGAGCTAGCAGAAGAGCTTCTCCCTCCCCAAAGACTCAGGCACAGTCCACATAAAACCCCTGATGGACTGGTACAGGTCGCATCCCCTGTCGTAGAACCACCAGTGGGTGGCAGATTGACTCACTACCTCAAGGACTGGCATACCATCACCACAGACAAGTGGGTCCTGGAGGTAGTGAGTCAGGGTCTGGCACTCAGCTTCAAATCATTCCCCAAGCTGAGAACAAGAACATTTGCACCAGTTTCATCTGCAGACAGAATTTTACTGGAAACAGAGGTAAAACATCTGCTGGCAATCAAAGCAGTGGAGCCAGTGCCCCTAAACCAGAGGGGCAAAGGCTTCTACTCCAGATACTTCTTCACCAGAAAGAAAAATGGTGATTGGCAACCTATCCTGGATCCAAAACTCCTAAACAGACACATTCTGAAGCCAGAATTCAAAATGGTCACCCTTGCAATAGTCATTCCCACTTTACAAAAGGGAGACTGGCTAGCCTCCCTAGACTTAAGAGCTGCTTACTTTCACATCCCTATCAGACCATCTCACAGAAAGTACTTGAGATTCAGGCTGGCCATGCAGCACTTCCATCTGGCCTAACTTCTGCACCAAGGGCTTTCACAAAGTGTCTGGCTGTGGTAATAGAGTTTCTGAAAAAACAGGGGGTGACAGTCTTTCCATACCTGGACGACTGGCTAGTAGTGGGTCAATCTCTGCAGCATACAGAGCAAGCCTTAGCACTGATAAAATCTACTCTGGAATCCCTTGTTTTTCTCATAAACGAGCAGAAATCTCAGCAAATGCCAGTCCAAATTCTAGAGTTCATTGGAGCAGAACTGGACACCAGTCTGGGCAGAGCCTTTCTGCCGCAGGACAGGGTAAACAACATTCTGCAGATTGCAAACTCATTTGTGTCAGGAAAACCCAAACCAGCCAGAGAATTCCTCAGGCTTCTGGGTCACATGGCAGCTGCCGACACAGTGGTGCTAGGTTCCAGATTTCAAATGAGAGACATACAGTTTCACTTGAGACAGTACTGGTCACAAAGGACAGACCCACTGTCCAAACTGGTTCCAGTCACCTGCAGCCTGTTACAGGCATTGCAGTGGTGGCTAGACAAGCACACCCTTCGGGTAGGTGTGCCTTTTCTAAAGGAACAGCCTTCTTTAATTACAACAGATGCCTCCCTTTTAGATTGGGGAGAACACACGTTGGACTACACAGCAAGTGGCACATGGTCTCCTCAAGAGTCCCTGTTGCACATAAATCTGCTGGAGCCCAGGGCAGTGTACCTAGCCCTGCAGGCATTTGCCCCACACCTTCAAAACAAAGTGGTGCAGGTCAGAACAGACAACACCACAACTATGTACTACATCATCAAACGGAAGAACCAGGTCAGCCCCACTGTGCACAGAAGCAATGAGACTGTGGTTCCTGGCATACTCCATAAAAGTATCCCTATCAGCCATACATCTTCCAGGGAAGGACAATGTCCTGGCAGATTCCCTCAGCAGGATAAGTCAGGACCACCACGAGTGGTGTCTGAATCCCCAAATACTGAGTACAATTTTCAGGAGGCGGTGCACTCCAGAGGTGGATCTTTTTGCCTCTGTAGAAAATCACCAGTTACCAGTGTACTGTTGAAGGCCTCCTCTCAGGGGTACACTTCCCCTAGATGCGATGGCCCTGGATTAGACAGGGAAGTTTCTGTATGCCTTTCCTCCTTTTCCAATGATATTCAGGACCCTGCTGAAACTGAGGTCCCAACCAGCAACAGTGGTACTGGTGGCACCAGATTGGGTGAGGCAACACTGGTATTCACTCCTTTTGACTCTATCAGTAGTTCCCCCAATTCATCTGCCCAGGAGGCACAACCTGCTGACCTCCTCTCAGGGTAGGATACTGTACCCCAGCCTCAAATCACTGGGGCTCAAGGCCTGGCTTTTGAGGACTTAGAATTTGCTAATCTTAAACTGTCAGATCAGCTGCTGACAGTGCTTAGGGGTTCCAGGAAACCTTCCACTAAGAAAAATGAAAATTACGTACCTACCGTAATTCTTGATCTTCTTGGACGAGTCTCCACCACTCATTCACACTATTGGGATCTGCGCCGGAGGCACTAGGACCCATCAGGGCAAGCGTTTTGCTGGAGGGGTGAGCACCAGAGATGGCGCCCTTGGCGAGAGCACGGCGCTTGTATTTTAACTGCTGGCAGAATAACTATCGCGTCGACCCTCAACGCCGCCTCAGTACCTTTTTACCAAGGAGGTGCAGCGCAACTAACGTAAAGTAACCTAACCTTAAGACCGGACATAAGATAGTCCGGCGGCCACGTGTAGAAGGGTCAACCAAGAAGTCTTCACGGCCTAAAGATTTGAGGGAGTGAAGACCAACACAGCAGTGAGCTCAGGGGATGGAGGGTGGGCGTGTGAATGAGTGGTGGAGACTCGTCCAAGAAGATCAAGAATTACGGTAGGTACGTAATTTTCATATCTTCCTGGACATAAGTCTCCACCACTCATTCACACTATTGGGAGAGTACCGAGTTAATAATCCCCCGAGAGGGCGGCAGGAAGACCAAGAGCTCACGTTTCTAGGACAGAAGTCCATTAAGGATAGTTCTGCCGAAGGTGGAATGTCGCCTGGCATGAACATCCAGTGCATAATGCTTAACAAAGGTATGCACTGAGCTCCAGGTGGTGGCATTGCAGATGTCTGCAATCGGAACATTGCGAATTTCCGCTAGGGATGCCGCGACCGCTCTGGTAGGGTGAGCGTAAACCCTACCTTCCAATTTAACCTGTGCCATGGAATAGCAATGTCGAAGGCATGCCACTAGCTACGATGAGATGCATCTGATAGCGACAGGTTGACCCAGTCGGGTCTCGCTGAAGGAAACAAACAGTTATTGGGCTTTGCGAAAATCCTTGGTTCTATCTAGATAGAAACGCAAGGCTCTCTTAACATCCAAGGAATGAAGAGATCGTTCCTCTTCATTTTGGAAGTCCCAAAGTAAGAGGGAAGGACCAAAGGTTGGTTTAGATGGAATTCCGACACAACCTTGGGAAGAAATTTAGGATGAGTGCGAAGAACTACTTTGTCCTTATGGAACACAGTATACGGAGGGTCCGTAACCAGGGCATGTATCTCAGTGACCCTGCGGGCTGAGGTAATGGCCACTAGGAAACAGTCTTCCAGGTGAGAAATTTTAGCTCACAGGTAGCCAGAGGTTGAAAGGTTTCCAGTGAGCATGTCTAAGCACAAGGTTAATGTCCCAGGCTGCAACGGACGTCTTATAGGGGGTCTGGTATGCAGAATTCCTTTAGAAATCTCTTAACCATAGGTAACTGAGCCAGAGTCAAAGAAAGCGGCTCATGATGCGCTGAAATGGCACTAAGGTGAACTTTGACTGTAGAGTACTGAAGACCTGAATTTGAGAGGTCCAAAGGTACTCCAAAACCTTGTCTGGTGGGCAGGAAAAGGGATTCAAGAGGACTTTGCACACCAGGCGGAAGCTTCCACTTAGGCGTGTAAGTTTTCCGAGTAGCTGGCTTCCGAGCAGCCAGAAGAATGTCTGAAACTCTTGAGAGACATTGAACCGGTTCACTTCTACCTCTTCAGGAGCCAAGCATGAAGGTGAAGCGATCTGAGGTTGGGATGGACCACGGACCCTGAGTCAACAGGTTCATCTGCAGGGGAGTGGTCTCAGAGGGCTGCCAACATATTGTTGAGTAGAGAAACCATAGTTGTCGAGGCCAAGAGGGGCAATGAGAATCATCTTGGTCTCCTGGGACTCGAATTTGAGAAGTACTCTCTGAATTAAAGAAAGGCGGAAAGGCATAAAGAAAGCATTTTGTCCACCGCAGCCTGAACGCATCCTGACAGAAAATGCCAGGCCCTGGATTTCTGGAGCAGAAGAGAGGCAGTTTTGCGTTGAGTGGGGATGCAAAAAGGTCCAGGTCTGGAGTTCCCCACTCTTCGAATAGTGATTGAACTATGGTTGAGTCGAGAGACCACTCGTGAGGATCTGCCTCTGTTCTGCTGAGATGGTCCGCCAAATCGTTTTGTACACCTGGCAGGTAGACCGCTTGAATTAGAGATTTGTGTTCCAAGCACCATTCCCACACCCTCATCGCTTCCCTGCATAAGGGGTAAGAGTGAGCACCGCCCTGCTTGTTGATGTAATACATCACAGCTTTGTTGTCCGTTTGAAGGAGAATGTTCTTGTGACAGAGGATGTCCTTCAAAGCCCGGACCGCATAAAGGACGGCTCTCATCTCTAGGACATTTATGTGAAGCTGGGCCTCGAGTTGAGTCCATACACCTTGAGTGTGGAGAGAGCGACAATGAGCTCCCCATCCTGTTAGCGATGCGTCTGTGGTGATGGAGATTTGATGATCCAGAGGAGCAAAGGGAAATCCTTCCAGGAGATTGCTCTCTTGAGACCACCAGGTGAGAGACCTCTGTAAGGGTTCTGTCACCTTGATGGGATAAGACTGTGGGTGAGTGGTTGGGGACCACTGAGCACTGAGCATCCATTGGGTGGTTCTCACGTGTAGCCGAGCTAGGGGTACAGTGAACACTGAGGATGCCATGAGGCCTAACATACGTTGCATTGAGAGAGCTGTAACCGATCTGTTCTCCCCAATGTAACGGGCCATCTGAAGGATATCGAGCCTTCTGTCCTCTGGAAGGAAAGCCTTCGCACAAGAGGTGTCCAGTAGAGTCCCTATGAAAAGGAGTCTCTGGGAGGGCTGCAACTGTGACTTCTTTAGATTCAGCAGAACTCCCATGGACTTAAGAAGGCGAGAGGCCATCTGAACGGCTTCCAGGGTCCCCTGTCTGGAAGGGCTTGCTAGGAGCCAGTCGTCCAGGTAGGGAACACTCAATTCAAGCTTCCTGAGATGCGCTGCGAGAACTGCACAACACTTTGTAAAGACTCGGCGCGAAGAAGCAAAGGGCAGGACTCTGAACTGATAGTGTTGACCCAGAGCCACAAACCTCAGGAATTTGTGATGCCTCGGGTGAATAGAAATGTGCTGGTAAGCGTCCTGCATGTCCAGGGAGGCTAGCCAGTCATGTTGATGAAGCAAAGGTAACAGGATTCCTAGAGAAATCATTTTGAATTTCTCCCTGGGGAGAAATTTGTTTAGCTTTCTGAGGTCTAGAATGGGGCGCATACCCCCAGACTTCTTTGGAACCAGAAAGTAGTGGGAGTAGATCCTGTGTTTCGCTGATGCAGAGGCACCAGTTCTACTGCCCTGTTGTTCAGAAGGCCCTGGATCTCGGGCGAGAAGGTCTGACTGAAGGATTGACAGCCTGGGTTGTCATTTGGGAGGGCGATTCGGAGGGGTCTCCAGAAAATTGAGAGAATACCCCTTGCGAATTATCCGAAGGACCCATTTGTCTGAGGTTATGGACTTCCACTGGTTGTAGAAGTGCATCAGACGACCTCCCACCGGAAAGGAAAAGTCCACCTCGGGCAGCGGAGATGGAACTTGGGCCGGCAACTCATAAGGTAGCACTGGGCGCTTTGGGCCCTTGCGCTTTCTGTTGCGTCTTCTTTTGAGGTTGGGCAGGTTGGTTCTTATGGAAACTTCCTCTGCCCCTGCCTCGAAAGGACTGACGATTATGAAACTGACGTTTACCGACATGCCCTCGAGAGGGGGTAGGAGGGTCGAGCCAACAATGGCCGACCTAGTCTTCCTGAGTAGCCTCTAGAGCTTGCTCTACCTGAGGACCGAAAAGATACGAGCCATCAAAGGGCAACGCCATCACCTGCTGCTGCGCACCATTCGTGAAGCCCGCAGTACGCAGCCAGGAGTGACGGCGAGTACAAATACCAGCGGCTGCTGAACGAGAAGCTGTGTCGAAAGTATCCATGGCTGCTTTGACCTGTTGGTTATTGGATTCAATACCTCTGGTAATGGTCAGAAGAAGCTCTGACTTAGAGTCCGAGTCCGGAAGAGCTTCAACCATTTGCTTGATAGAGTGCCACAGGATATACTCATACTGAGAAAAATAGCCCTGGTAACTGGCAATACGCATACTTAAGTGGAGCGCAGCAAAGACTCTCTTACCTAATGTATCAATCTTACGAGACTCTTTGTTAATAGGTCGAGCTGTAGTAACGAGGAAGAAACGACCTTATCATTCTCTACCAGGACTACAATGGGATCCATAAAGGCTTGAGATGCCAAATGGGACAATCCTTGGGGCTGAATATTTCCTATCAATGGATTTAGCCACGAAGGGGTAAGACAGGATTATTCCATACCATTTGAGACAGCGTCTCGAAGGAAGGTTGAATTGGAGAGTCAAATCGTAGGGATCTCCAAAGCATGAAGATATTGGAGTCTTAACGCTTCCCAGGATCGATGTCTGTAGTCTGGAAGAGTGGAACTCAGGTTCTTCAACAGAGACTTAAAGGACAGGTCCTCAACCACAGGCTCCGTAGCAGAGAAAGATCCTGCTTCGTCCACGTCATCACCCAACCGAAGGTCTGGGTCAGGCTCAACGTCATCTCCTGATAGTCCAGGGAGGACTGTTTGGATAGGAAAGGAGTGAAATACAGGAGAGGAAGGAAGAATTGAGAGGAAAGAGGAGTCCTCGAGGCTCCCGGCACCGAGGAGGCAAGCGGGCGAAAAACAGCGCCGAAGAACAGTCCTCGGCCCGGCCACGGCAGCAGGCAGCGGCGCGGAAACATGGTGCGGAGAAGCTCAGCGACCGCGGACGGTGCCAAGAAGGCACACGGCAACGCAGAAGGTTCCGAAGGCTCCGGCGACCCGCAGGACGCCGAAGGCACACGGCACCGCAGAAGGCGCCGAGAGGCCCCGCAATGCCGCGGACGGCGCCAACAAGCCCTGCGACGCCAAAAATGGCGCCGACAAGCCCCGTGACGCCGCGGACGACGCTGAAAGCATCCCAGGACCCTGAGAAACATGGTTAGAAGGGAAAACAGGAGATAAGGGCATCGGTGTGGCCCCCTGCGCCGCAGCCATGTGAGGGGGGGAAACACCTAAGCGTGGAGTCGTCGGCACTGAGGTAGGTGCCGCGCGACCAGGAAAGTCCAACCGCCCTACCTGGTTGCCCGACAAGCCCGAAGGCCCACGGGCAACCGAGCCAGGTAGCAGAACCAACGTCCGAGCCCATTGCTCCATAAGAGCGGCCCACTGATGAAACTGCTCATCTGAAGACCTACCTATAGGCGGGGTAGGACTCCGATGCCGAAGACAGCGGCTACCGGAAGCAGAAGTTGGCGACTCCGAAGGAGGAGACCAGCAACTAGCCACGATAACAGACCGTCGACGTGCAGACATATCAGAGGGCGACCTCGAGTGGTGCCTTCTCTTTTTAGACCTGTGGGCCGAAGAAGAGCTCGAGGCCGAACGGTGCCGAGAATGCGACCATTTGTTTTTATGCCTCCGGGGGGACCGCCCATCCCCCCGGGCATTGGACTGACCGTTGTCGGACCCCCGTTCGGGAGGAGGCGGCGGACCGGACCCAGCCCGACTGACTGAACAGCTTTCATACGAAGTCTCCCTACCGTCACCTGACCTGCTCATGGTCGACTCCGTCAAATAGGCTGAGACTTCTTTATTGTATATTAAAATAGAATAAACTAAAGCGATACTATATCGAGATAATACTACAAAAAAATAAACTGAAAACTATGCTGCTAGTTTGAAGTTTGACTCCCGATAAGGACGGGTCGTTACTGAAGCGCACTTTCGACGGTGGGAAAAAAGGAACTGAGGCGGTTGGAGGGTCGACGCCGAGATAGTCATTCCCACGTGAGCTAGTGCTCGCGGTGCCGTGCCTCGCGGCGCCATCTCTGGTGTCGACCCTCCAGCAAAAAGTTTGCTCCCGATGGGTCCTAGTGCCTCTGGCGCAGATCCCAATAGTGTGAATGAGTGGTGGAGACTTATGTCCAGGAAGATCATATTCTTCTAAGTGGAAGAGTTTCTCCATATGGTGTGCAGGTAAGGGTTCTGACCCCTCCAGTGCTGACTTGGCCATTCTCCTGGATTACCTAACACACCTACAGTCTCTAAGCCTGAAGCCTTCGATCCTCAAGGTCCATTTGGCTTCACTCTCAGCTTATCTGTCAGCTGGTAAAGAAAGATACATGGCCTCCCATCAGTCTTGAGGAAATACTTTAAAGGCCTCAACCTTCTGCACCCTCCCTTGAAGGAACTGGTTCCTGCCTAGAATCTGAATATCTGCATTGCCAAGCTCATGGATGCACCATTCGAACCCATGGCAACTGCAGATTTGAAGTACATCACTTGGAAAACAGTGTTTCTGGTTGCTGTTACTTCAGCCAGAAGGATCAGCGAGTTGCAAGCCCTGTGTACAGATGCGGACTACATCTCATTCCACAAGGATAAAGTGGTCCTCAGGACCAATAGAAAATTCCTCCCCAAAGTGGTGTCTGATTTTCACTTAAATCAGTCCATTACTTTAC
Source organism: Neoceratodus forsteri (assembly GCA_016271365.2). Classification (NCBI taxonomy): domain Eukaryota; kingdom Metazoa; phylum Chordata; order Ceratodontiformes; family Ceratodontidae; genus Neoceratodus; species Neoceratodus forsteri. Next base: position 1,628,280,634 of record CM028131.1, on the reverse strand, counting down.
CTGTCTTTTTTACAGAGAACTCCAGTTCTCCAGAAAGGAGGCTTCACTCCCTTGATGCCAAAAGGGCACTTAGCCACTATATTGACAGAACCAAGTCTTACAGATCAAGTCAAATACGGCTTTCTTACCTATGGTGAAGTGGATAAGGGCAGAGCTGCCATAAAACGTACACTTGCTCGCTGGATAGTGGCACGTATACAGTTTTGTTATAGTAAAGTGGGTAAACAGGTGCCCCTGGGCCTGAGGGCACACTCCACCAAGGGCACAGCTGCTTCAGTGGCAGCTTCAAGAGAAATTTCACTACTAGAAATATGCAAAGCAGCTACATGGAAAACAGTACACACCTTCACAAAGCATTACAGTCTAGATCTACAATTCAGAAATGATGCCAGGTTTGGTACAGCAGTGCTGCAGAACCTGTTTTCAAAATAGGTTCTCTGCCCAACCTCCAAAGGTACTGCTTGGTAGTCTGCATCAGTTTAATTGTAATGAGTGATTCCTGGGGTTAGAAGAAAAAAATTACTCACCATAGTAACCTTGTTTCTTCAAAGGGACCACTCATTATAATTTATGATTAAAGCACCCACCCTGCCTCCCCTACAAGAACATATAAAGGTTGTTCTAGGGACATGGATCTGTTGTTCAATCCACACTGTCTGGCAAGCTCCTTGCCACTTTAATTCTTGCCGGAAGGTCTTCAAGCGGGCTCCTCCCACCCACCCAGGTGGTAAAACCCTCGGCTCCGCCCCATGACTCCAGATCTTCCTTACTGCTTGGAAGCTCAGGTTCCCTCCTTAGCGCTCTGCGTTTTAGGCCTGGATCCAAACTCTTCAGGTTTTCCGAAAATTATTTTAAAGTTTTCTGGACTACGGTCTTCATCTTCCCTCACAGCTGCGATGTACAAATCCACTCCTGGCTTCCGTCGGTGCCCTTGAGGGCAGAAGATGTCCCGGACTGATCCGCACTCCACATGCATTTACAGCCTGGGCCTTGCCCATGATCCGCAGGCCTGCAATCTGTGCAAGTCCTTCTCGGCTTTGGTCTTAGAGGACCACGCTGCCAGACGACAACTTGGGTGTCCCAAGAAATGGTACCCACCGGTGAAGTCAAAGGAGGCCCGTTGGATGGTGTCCGCGGCTGCGGGCTCCGCGGAGGAGCTGGAGCAGTTGATTGCCCTCGAGGAGGAGGTGGCCCAGGCTGCTTCATCTTCCTCCTCGGCTGCAGCGTTTATCCCGCTCTCCTTGGGCTTCTCCTACACTGCTTCCTTTAAGGAGCTTTGCCAGTCCCTCTCCACCAAGGGAGATGGGCCATCGGGACATTCCAGTAGGGCGAAGAAAAAAAGAACCTAAAGGTAAGTCCCACTGTCAACGTTCGTGGGAGCGGGAGAGATCCCCTTCACTGGACCATCGACTCTCAACTCCGGTCGAGGTTGCAGCTAAGGCTGCTGGCTTCACGATGTCCCCGTCAGGTCAGCCGGCCGAGACATCCGTCGACGTGGTCAAGATTTTTCTCGACCCGTTGGACGGTTTGTCAACTGGAGAAGCCGACAACCCTTCTTCACCGGTTCCCCCGGTGGTAACCGAGGACTTGCTCATGCCTCCTGTGAGGAAGTCCCCGGTAAAGGACCCTGAACCAGGGGATGAGCGGGTTTCCCCCACCTCCTCTTTGACCCACCCTCGGTGACCCCGAAGGTCTCGGTCTCAGTCCTCTTCCAGGTCGAGTAGGTCCCATCGACATCGGCGGTCTTGGTCTCGGCACCATGGAAAGCGGCATTGCCGCTTGTCCTCTTTTTCCTCTTTGGAGGATAGGCTCCGACGTAAGTTACGCCGGCGCTAGGAGGACATGATATGGCAGCAACGTTTGTTGCCCAGTAACAAGCCGACTCCGTCACCTTCTCCGGCAGTTAAGTGTCTGTCACCGGAGCGACTGAAGCAACCCCCTGTGGTTATCGAGGAGCCGACCCCGGCGCCAGTTGTTCAGCCGAAACTGGCTGCTCCGCCCATTGTGGTGGAACCACTGCCTCCTCAACCGAAGACTGGGGCCCCGACCAAGGATTCTCAGTTGGGTCAGGGCTTGCCCCACAGGTTGTTGGTCACCCTCACTCCTGATCGACCTCAGCAGGTGGAGGGTGGCTCAGGCGCTCGGCAGCTGTTTGCAGACTCCTCGGAGTCTGACAACGACGTCTCCCTGTATTCTAGGCCCACTGACCTGGAATCTGCAGGGGGTCAGTCAGTGAACGAGAGCCCATCCTCGTTCTTGGGTATACTTCGACTCATCTCAGAGTCCACTGGGATGCAACTCGAACCCATTCAGAAACAGGCCAGGTATCCCCTCACGGAGATACTGGACTGAGGAGATTCCCCTACAGAGGCCTTCCTTGTGGATGAAGCCATTGTTGGCCTGGCCCTGGAGTTGTGGCAGCTGCCTGCATCTGTCCTGTGCCTTCGGCCAGGATGGCTTGTAAGTACATGGTCCCCACCGGTTCACTTTCCAGTTTCTCGGAGCACCCCTCTACGGAGGGGCTGGTGACCGACAGTGTTTTCTGGCATTCTGGGAATGCTAGGGATGTGGAAAAAACTGCCCGATAAAGACTCCAAAAAGCTGGATTACTCGGGGCGGAAGGTTTATGCTTCTTCCTCCCTAGGCCTTCGACAGGCTAGCTCGGCTCTACGAATGGCACATTTCTCACATGCCGTTATGGGTTCCCTGGATCAGGTGATTCCTCATCTCCCTGTTGACCTTCAGATGACGGTCAAGCAGGTGCGGGATCAGGGAAGGGTGGTGGCTAAACAACAGCTCCAAACTTCTTTGGACATCGGTGACTTGTGCCCGGTCAGTAGCGGCCGCAGTAGCCATGCGCCGCAGAGCTTGGCTGCAGATCTCCACCTTCGCGGCGGACGCCCAGCACAAGTTGGCAGACATTCCCTTCCTGGGCACTGACTTGTTCAGGCCAGGGGTGGAAGGCCATCTCCAGAGGATTGAGAAGTCCAATGCCACCTTGTACTCGGTCACGTCTGTCCAAAAGGACAAAGGCCACCAGCAGCAGCGTAAGCCCTTTTGCCCTTCCTTTCCTGCGGCACATCCGGCCCAGCAACACCAGCAACAGGGCCAGCAGGCTCACACTTGGCACCCTAAGGCCAAGTCTGCCACTTCCTCCAGTAGGAAGCCTGGAGGGAAGGGTCCAGGAGGTCCCTCGGCCGGCCCTTCCTCCAAGCCTGCCCAGCGACGGGTTGAGGGGTGTTGCCCCCAGCCTCGTCACTCCTCCCCGGGTTCGCCCTGTGGGGGGATGACTCCGCCACTTCCTTTCTGCCTGGTTCGCTATCACCACGGACCGCTGGGTGCTAGAAGTGGTCGGCAGGGGTCTGCCTCTGGAGTTCGAGCAGTTCCCTCCCTATCGAGCCGTCGCCCCACGGGGGGGCAATGGGATCCACAGCCTCTCTGTCGGCTCATTGAGCCGACATTGCCCTGCTCCTCCAGAGGGAGGTGATCAGCAAGATGGCGGACCCTCCTCCAGACCCAGGGTTTGTGTCCAGGTACTTCCTGGTCCCAAAACGGACAGGGGTCTGGAGCCCCATTCTCGACCTGCACGACCTGAACAAGTTCCTAAGGCCGCACACCTTCAGGATGGTTACTCTGGCTCAGATCATTCCATCCTTGGAACTAGGCATGTGGTTCTGCTCTCTGGATCTCTAGGGCGCGTTCTTTCACGTCCCAATCCATCCGTTTCATCAGCGATTCCTCCGCTTCAGAGCAGAGGGATCTCTTTACGAGTTCAGGGCCATGCCCTTCGGCCTCTCTCCATCTCCCAGGGTCTTCACCAAATACATGGCAGTGGTGACAGCATTCCTGCGGCACTGAGGGGTCCGGGTGCACCCTTACCTGGACAACTGGCTGATTGCAGCCCCCTCCAGGTTGGAGGTGGAGCGGTCCAGGGATCTGGCCCTCCAGGCCTGCTCTCAGATTGGCCTCCTCATCAACGAGGCCAAATCGGAACTCGTGCCATTGCAGGTGATTCAGTTCATCGGGGCAGAGCTCGACTCTCTGCGAGCCAGAGCTCGGCTCCCGACGGACAGGGCTGAGGTCTTTCCTCCTTTGCCCAACCATTTCTGGTTGGGCAATTGCACCCTGCTTGGGACTTCCTGCACCTTCTGAGCCTCATGGCGGCCTGCACCAGCGTGGTCCATTGGGCCCACTGGCATATGCGCCCCCTGCAGTGGGGGCTGGCCAGCCAGTGGTCCTCTGGACCAGCCGGTGACAGTGACCCAGGAGATGTGGGACGGCCTGCAGTGGTGGCTCATCCCAGCTCATCTGCAGGAGGGTATCCTGTTTGTCCGCCCCGAACCGATGGTCACACTAACGAGCGATGCCTCTCTGATGGGTTAGGGTGCCCATCTGGGGGATTTCCGGGCCACGGCCTCTGGACCCCTCAGGAGTCTTGATGCCACATTAACCTGCTGGAGCTTCGAGCGGTTTGACTAGCCCTCACCACCTTCACTCCATTTGTGCGGGGTCAGGTGTTTCAGGTCCAGACAGACAACACCACGACCATGTACTACCTCAACCGTCAGGGCGAGATGCACTCCTTGCCTCTGTGCAAGGAGGCTGTCCGCATCTGGTCTCTCATGAACAGCCTGGAGGTGGATCTCCTAGCCTTCCATGTGGCAGGAGCCTCCAACAGTCTGGCCGATGCCCTCAGCCGGATAGGTGCTGCATCTCACGAGTGGTCACTCCTGCCAGAGGTAGTGCAAGAACTGTTCTCCCATTGGGGCACCCCTCAGGTGGACCTGCTCGCCTCCAGGGAGAATGCGAAGCTGAGGCTGTCTCACACCCGCCCCCCTCAGCAGGGCTCCCTACAGTGGGATGCCTTCTCGAGGCCATGGACCCCAGGCCTCTTCTACACCTTCCCTCCATTTTCCTTGATCCACAAGGTGCTTCTCAAGGTGAAGAGGAACAAGGTGCAGGTGATTCTGGTAGCCCCAGACTGGCCTCGCCAGTTCTGGTACCCAGATCTCCTCACCTCAACTCCAGGCTCCCGAGGCGGCTTCCAGCCCGCCCAGACCTGATCTCAGTAGACAAGGGGAAGGTTCTCCATCCGGACCTTCAATCCCTGCACCTGACGGCCTGGTTCCTGAGCGGCTAGAGTTCCAGGCCTTGGGTCCTTCCGACGAGGTCCTCAACATAGTTGAGGCGTCCCGTACAGAGCCGACCAGAAAATGCTACAACTTCAAATGGAAGAGATTCTCCATTTGGTGTCAGGACAAGGGGTTGGACCCCTCTTCGTGCCCCTTGGCTAGTATTTTGGACTACCTGTGGTCCTTTCTCAGTTAGGGCTTCGGTTGACGACCCTCAAGGTGCACCTGGCAGCCATCTCTTCTTTCCGGGCTCGGGCCGGCAAGCAGTCGGTGGCGCAGGAGAAGATGGTGGTAGCTTTTCAAGGCCTTGATCACACATATCCTCGATGCGAGAACCTCACCTCCGTGGGATCTACTGCTGGTATTGGCTAAGCTGATGGGCAAGCCATTCGAACTGATGCACAGGTGCGATGTCTCCCACCTGTCGTGGAAGACTGCCTTCTTGGTGGCTATAACGTCAGCCAGAAGGATGGGAGAGCTCCAGGCACTTTCCTTGAGGCTCCTTATCTGGTCTTCCACAGGGACAAGGTTGTCCTTTGCCCCACCGAAATTCCTTCCGAAGGTGGTGTCGGAGTTTCACCTTAACCAGGTGTTGACTCTGCGGTGTTCTACCCCAATCACACCTCGGGAGGCCGAATATAGGCTCCATATTTTGGACCCTAGAGGCACTCGCTTATTATAAGGAGAGGACGGCTGAAGTTCGGGGAGAGGTTCACCAGCTGTTTGTCACCTACGCTGAAGCCGCACCTGGCAGACCTGCAGCCAAGCAGACAATAGGCAGGTGGGTCACCTCCTGCATAGATATCTGCTATAGGTTGGCAGGCATGGAGCCTCCCAAAGGGATAAGAGCTCATTCTACCCGCCATACCACTGCTTCGGTGGCTGCTTCTAGGGACGTCCCTATCCAGGAAATCTGCAGGGCTACTACCTGTAAGTCAGCACACACCTTTATTTCCCATTACCACATTGACCTAGAGTCACGCCGGGTTGCTGGATTTGGGACCTCAGTTCTCCAGTCCTTATTCCCCAGGTAAGTATAGGGGGTGCGCGCCTTGCCTCCCTCCTCCCGGAGAACTGCTAGGAGTCTGCCAGACAGTGTGGATTGAACAACATATCCACATCCCTTGAAATACAGGTTACTCACCTGTAACAGGAGTTCTAGGAGTGGTATATGTTGTTCATCCACAAACCCACCAACCTCCTGGCTTGACGGCATAGCGTGGCTTCAAGCTGGCTAGATCTGGCGTCATGGGGTGGAGCCGAGGTTTTACCACCGGGTGGGTGGGAGGAGCCAGCTTGAAGACCTTCTGGCAAGAATTAAAGTGGCAAGGAACCTGCCAGACAGTGTGGATGAACAACATATACTACTCCTAGAACTCCTGTTACAGGTGAGTAACCTGTATTTCTGCATCTCTGCATTAGGGTGTTTTTTTATACAGTTTTAGGTTAGAGACTCACTTTTTGTTTAACCAGTTGGTTTCCTTGTGGTCTCAAGTTTTGTAGGTTTGTTTCTTAAGGATGTTTTTGACCAGAGAGGACAAAAAATTATTTTATAAAAATTTTTGTTTTAACCGGTGCGTCTTATACCCAGTTAGGCTACATAAGAATCTGAAGAACTCCGAGTGCAGCAGTTGCTAGGGCAGCAGTTTGAAACTGGCATGAGCCAATTGAGAGTTCCATCATTTGCTATAATTCCATCTCTCTGGGCAGTCCAACACAGGAGGCTGACTGCATCAGTTTAATCATAATGAGTGATCCCTTTGAAGAAAAGAAATTACTTTGGTGAGTAATTTTTCTTTCTGCCACCTCACTACTCTCCCCCACCATCGTTCTCACCAATTCAATCCTTTCTTGAACTCTGTAATCATCTCCTGGTCGACCACATCTCCTTTAGACAGTGCACATATCCACCACCCTTTCAGTGAAGAAGTACTTCCTAACATCTCTCCTGCAAGCCCTCCACACACTAATTTATAGGTGTGCCTTTTTGTTGCTGACCCCTCACATTGCCTGAATGGTTGCTGGCAATCCACCCTGTTTATTCTCTTTAGATATTCGAATGTCTCCCATCATGTCCCCCCTTTTCCATTATGCCTCCAGGGGGTACATGTTCAGATCAGCCAGTCTCTCATAAGTCTTCCTCTGCTGCCCATATATAATTTTGATTGTCCTCTGTGGACAGTACTCCAAGCACAACCTCACCACTTACCTGTGGAGTGGCAAAATCACTTCATTTTTTCTTCTAGATTTGGCCCAGCCCATGCACCCAGCATCCTGCTGGCTTTTCCATATAGAAACATAGACTTTGATGGCAGATAAGGACCGCTTGGCCCACCTAGTCTGCCCATTTCCCTACCTAGAGGATAAGCTGCAGATCCTATTTAACCAACAGCCTATTTCTTCCTACCCCCCACAAAAATTGCCTTATGTGTGTCCCATGCATTCTTGAATTCTCCCACAGTTTTAGACCCCACAACCTCCTCAGGAAGGCTGTTCCATGCGTCCACCACCCTCTCTGTGAAAAAATACTTCCTCACATTGCCCCTGAGCCGTCTCCCCTCTATCTTCAAATTGTGTCCCCTTGTTCTTGCACATCTCTTTTTCTGAAAGATGCTACCCTCTTGGACTTTGTTGATTCCACTGAGGTACTTAAATGTTTCTATCATGTCCCCCTCTCCCTCCTTTCCTCAAGGGTATACATATTAAGCTCCTTTAGCCTCTCCTCGTATGGCTTCTCTTGCAGACCCTGCACCATTTTAGTTGCCCTCCTCTGAACTGCCTCCATCCTGTCTCTGTCCTTGCGGAGATGGGGTCTCCAGAACTGGACGCAGTACTCCAGATGGGGTCTCACCAACTGTCTGTACAGGGGGATAACAACTTCCTGTTTTCTGCTGGTGATGCCTCTCCCTATACATACCAGTATCCCCCCAGCCCTCCTTACCGCCTTCTCACATTGCTTGCCAACCTTAAGGTCATCTGATATGATTACCCCCAGGTCCCTTTCCATTTTTGTTGTTGTTACTACCTCCCCATTGTGTAATCTTCCCTGGGTTTTTGTTTCCCAGGTGCATTACGTTGCACTTCTTTGCATTGAATCCAAGCTGCCATACTTCGACCATTCCTCCAACCTTGCCAAGTCCTTCTCATCCTTTCCGCCTCCTTGTGTATCAACCCTGTTGCAGATCTTTGTGTCATCTGCAAAGAGGCATACTTTTCCTTCAGTCCTCTGCAGTGTCACTTATAAAGACATTAAAAAGGACTGGACCCAGTACTGAACCCTGTGGTACCCCTCTAGTAACCCCTCTTTCTTCAGAGTGCACTCCATTTACAATTACCTTCTGTGTCCTGTTGTCCAGCCAATGTTTTACCCAGGCTACCACCCTGGGACCCACTCCAAGGCTGGTTAATTTGACTACTAATCTTTTGTGCGGGACTGTGTCAAATGCCTTGCTAAAGTCTATGTAGGCCATGTCCACAGCCCCTCCCTGGTTTACTACTTTGGTCACCCAGTCAAAGAAATCAATTAGATTCGTCTGACATGACCTTCACACTGTGAACCCATGCTGCCTTGAGTCCTGTGCCCCACTGGCCTCTAGGTACTCAACAATTCTTTCCTTCAGAAGTGATTCTATCACTTTCTCTACCACAGAGGTCAAACTGACAGGTCTGTAGTTTCCTGCATCTGTCTTGCTCCCACTTTTGTGAAGGAGAATCACATCAGCCTTCTTCCAGTTCTCAGGTACCACACCATCCTCCCATGATTTGTTATAAAGGGTAGTCAGTGGTGTCACTAGTTCCCTGCTTAATTCTTTTAGAATTCTGGGGTGAATTCCATCTGGCCCCATTGCTTTGTCCACCTTCAGTTCTAGGAGTTCTTTCAGAACCCTTTCTTCTGTGAAAGGACTGGGATCGACCCACCTCTCCAGAGTGCTTCTGTTAATTGGATTAGGCACCTCCCCCACTTCCTCTTTTGTGAATACTGAACAGAAGTATTCATTCAGTATCCCTGCTTTTTCACTGTCACTCTCTGCCCACCTACCATCCATTCTATTCAGCCTCACTATCCCTCTCTTTGTCTTTCTATGCTTCCTGATATACCTATAAAAGGTTTTATCCCCCTTCTTAACCGAGTTGGCTGTCTTTTCCTCAGTTTGTGCCTTTGCTATTCTGACTACCCTCCCTGCTTCCTACTGCCTTAACTGGTACGGTTCTCTGTCCTGCTCATTCTGTGTTTCCTTATACTTCCTAAATGCTATCTTTTTCTCCCTAACCTTCACCGCCACTTCTTTTGAGAACCATAGTGGCTTTTTCCTTCGTTATTGCACTGGGCAGTGGTGTTAAGATTGTTACTTATAACAACTCCAGGTCTCAAATTGTCTGGATCTGCTCTGTTCTTACCAGCCACCATCCAGTACTGTGTTTTCAGATTCCTCCTCACCATGTGTATGACTTTGCAATTTCTGGCATTAAATTAGAGCGGACCGATCACAAGTTATCCGGGTCTTTTTCCAGGTCCTGGTTTTTTCATGTCTCTAAGCCCTTCCTTGCTGTCCACCCTACCACTTATTTCAGTGCCATACACAAAGAGATGCATTTTGCCCTAGGTCCCTACTCCAGTGTCACAGATAATCACTGATTGAATCTTGTCCCCCTGGCTTCAATTTTATAGCCAAATCTAGAGCAAGTAGAAAGGGGGAAGTTTATCTACTTGCTAGATCCCCTTTGACTGGCTCTCACTTGCCACTGGACATTGGTATTGAATGTCTGACAATTAACCTTTTAAAAGATCTTAAACTTGCAATTGTTTATCACCCCCGTAAATCTTCTGTTGTTTTTTTAGAAGAATTCTCAGACTTTGTTTTCAGTGCTCTCAAAGATATGGAAAAAGCATTAACGTTAGTCGATTTATCTTTCATAGTGAGGATCCTGAAAAGTTGCAGATTTCCTAGAACTGTTATACTCTCATGGATTTCAACAGCATGTTACTGGCTCAACCCACTGTGTGGGACATACACTAGGCTTAGTTTTCTCCAAGGGTTTACAAATTAATCAGATTGAAAATCATGAAATGATGTTTTCAGATCATAACCTATTAGTTTTTGAGATGATCCTCTCTCCTGATTTCACATAACAAAGCTCTTTTGTATCTCAAACTTTGAAACTGTTTGACCCTGAGAAGGTCTCTTCCAATCTCACTAGGAAAACTCACATGGCACCCGATCTGTCTGTGGAGACTTTAAATGACATTTTGTTTAAACAGATGCTTTTGCCTCTGAAAAACTTTGTGCATCCAGCAGATTTGTGCCTTCCACATGGTTTTCGTCAGACCTTTCCCAGCTTAAACAGTGTCAGTGGCTCAGCAGGTTGCACACTCACTTCTGAGGCCAAAATACTGGAAGGTTGTGGGTTCTATTCCCAAACCAAGAACTTGGGGTAAAACCCAATACTGACACTGTAATGCAGCATGAGGGGGTGCTGCACTCCTGAGGTGCTGTCTTTCGGATGAGACATTAAACCAAAGTCGTGTCTGCCTGTTATGGTGATTGTTCAGGTGGATGCTAAAGATTTCATGGCACTTATCAAAAAGAGAAGGTGGATTTCCCCAGTGACCTGGCCAGATTCCCCCATTTGCTAAAAAATATCACCAACAGCTTAATCACTTTCAGTTCACTTGGTTTCAATGCGTATCTCTCCGCTCCTCCCTCGCCCCTGGATGAGGCTGAAAATAGGCAGAATTGCCTAGCCCTCCTCTCTTTCCCAGTCAACAAAAACTAAATAAATACATAAACAGATTAGTCACAGGCTGGAGAGGGCATGGAGAAATTCTTGTCTAGAAACTGACAAACAGCTTTTTAAGGATCATATGTTACTGTATAAACAGAGTATACATACTGCCAAATGTTTTTATTATTCAAACTTGATTCCTAAAAATGCTGGAAATACTACACTTCTTTTCCAAGCCATAATCAGATTGTCTATCCAAAATAATGAGAACTTAGGTGCCCCACCATTTTGGGAAAGATGTGAGCTTTTAGCTAAATACTTGTGGATAAGGTTTCAAATATCAGATCAAATATTATGCAAAATTTCAAAGTACATCACTGGTCCAAACCCCCACACCCTCACCCCTTGTTTAAAGGAAGAGCTAGGTCATAACTTATCAGTAGCTTCATATGATGCTATTCTGAAGTCTGTAACTTCTTTGAAGAGAGCTACTTGTGCATTAGACCCTGTACCTGCCTGCCTGTTTTTCCCGTCTCCAAATTCTGATGAACAACATTGCAGGTTTAGTAAATGTATCTATTGTTTTGGGCATTGATCTGTCTGCTTTAAAAACTGCTACTGTTCTATTCTCTATTCTCAAAAAATCAGATCTAAATCTGGATGATCCTATAAATTATCACCCGTTTCAAATGTCCACATCATTGCAAGTCCATAGATAGGAAGTACGCTTCTCCTAAGGATCGACCAATCCTGGCCTCTCAAGCCTTTGCAGATGCCGTAGTGGTCTTGGCAGAAAACAACAAAGTTGTGCTCCCTTAGGAGTCCACGGCTTATCCAGTAAATAAAGAATCCCATATGACTGACACTTAGGGGAAGTGAGTCTTCGCTGCCGCTACCCTAGGAATGTGTATTGCTAGCTACCAGGGCTACTTCTCACAGTATGAGTATACCCTCTGGCATTCGCTGAAAACCTCGGTCAAACCGCTTCTGGAGTCGGATGTTAGTTCAGAACTTCTTCAGACCATTACTAGAGGTACTGAGTCCAATAATCAGCAACTTAAGGCTGCTATGGACACCTTCAACACTGCCTTGAGGGCAGCGGCAGCAGGGATATGCACCCGACGCCACTCATGGCTGCGGACTTAGGGGTTTACAATTGATGATCAGCAAAGAGTCATGAATTTTTCATTTGATGGAGTTTATCTGTTTGGCCCACAGGTGGACCAGGCACTGGTGGGCACACAGAAAACTAGGACTGCCATTAAGACGTCCAGACTGGCCCCTGCTGCCCCTCAACGGGGCAGAAATCGCTGGTAGTTTCATAACTATCAGTCCTTTCATGGTAAAGGCAGAGGGGGCTTCAACAAGAATCAGGACCCCCAGCCGCAAAAGAAAATACATCAGAAGGCACAGGGCCCAAAGGCACCTAGTGCCAACCTTTGAGATTCCGGCCCAAGTCCCACCTCAGCTGTCCGAGGGGTACTCTTCTTCGGCAGTAGGGGGGCATCTGACTCAGTTTTACAGCCAGTAGAAGTCGGTCACAATGGACAAATATGTCCTCAGGATAATTCACGAGGGTTACTCTCTGAATTCTTTGGAAACCCCTCCGGATCATCCACCCAAACGACAGCCCGGACTGTCTGTCACTCAGTCAGACCTCCTCGCTACTGAGATTCAAGGCCTTCTGAACAACAGGGCAGTAGAAGTAGTTCCACAGGAACAACGGGACTCAGGTTTCTACTGCCATTACTTCCTAGTTCCAAAGAAAACAGGCAGTATGCGCCCTATTCTAGACCTAAGGAAGTTAAACAAATTCCTTTTCAAGGAGAAATTCAAGATGATATCGCTTGGTACGCTTCTATCTCTGATTCATTAAAACGATTGACTGGCTTCCCTGGACATGCAGGATGCCTATCAACATGTTCTGTGCACCCAAGTCATCACTAGTATCTCTGATTTGTGGCCCTGGATCAGCACTACCACTTCAGAGTACTGCCCTTTGGGCTGTCCTCGGCACCGCAAGTCTTTACAAAGTGCTTTGCAGTACTCACAGTGCATCTCAGGAAACTCGGAATTCAAGTATTTCCATATCTAGATAACTGGCTCCTTGCAAGCTGCTCCAGACAAGGGACACAGGAAGCGCTGACCACGGCTTCCAGGTTCCTCACATCCATGGGAGTTCTGTTGAATCTGGAAAAATCACAGCTGCAGCCCTCCCAACAACTTCTCTTCATAGGAGCCCTCCTGGACACCTCCAGAGCAAGGGCCCTCCTTCTGGAGGACAGGAGAAACGATATTCTCCAGATGGCTCACTTCATCAAAGAGAACGACTCTGTTCGAGCTCTCTTGATGCAGCGGATGCTGGGCCTTATGGCATCATCAGTGTTCACAGTGCATTTGGCTCATCTTCACATGAGAACCACTCAGTGGATGTTCAGCATTCAATGGTCCCTGACCACACATCCACAGTCCTTTCACAGCAAAGCGAGGGAACATCTGAAGCGTTCACTCACCTGGTGGACTCAGGAGGACAGCCTGCTTCAAGGCTTTCCCTTTGCTCCATTGGAGACACAGATCACCATCACAACAGATGCATCTCTAGTCGGTTGGGGAGCTCACTGTCAGGATCTCCACATTCAGGGTCTGTGGACTCAGGACGAGTCTCAACTACACATAAATGTCCTGCAGATGAGAGCTGTCCTGTACACTGTCCGAGCCCTGAAGGACATCCTCTGTCACAAAGTAATTCTCCTTCAGATGGACAACAAAGCAGTGATGTACTACATCAACAATCAAGGTGGAGCACACTCTTACCCTCTGTGCAGGGAAGAAGTGAGAGTGTGGGAATGGTGCCTGGATCACGAAGCTCTGATCCAAGCAGTCTCCCTACCGGGAGTCCAAAACAATCTAGCAGATCACCTCAGCAGAATGGAGGTGGATCCACACAAGTGGTCTCTCAATGCGAGCATCGTGCAATCGCTCTTTGAAGAGTGGGGCACCCCGGACCTGGACCTTTTTGCGTTCCCACTCAACGCAACACTGCCTCTATTCTGCTCCAGAAATCCAGAACCTGATGTTTTCTGTCAGGATGCATTCAGACTGTGGTGGACAAGATGCTTTCTGTACGCATTTCCTCCTCTTCCCTTAGTTCAGAAGGTGCTGCTCAAGCTGGAGGCATGGGGGCCAGAATGATCCTCATTGCCCCATTCTGGCCTCGTCAGATTTGGTTTCCATTGATCAACATATTATCAGAAGTTCCTCTGAGACAACTACCACTTCAAATGGACCTTCTGACCCAGGGCCCAGTGGTCCATTCCAGCCTGAGATCCCTTTATCTCCATGCCTGGCTCCTGAGGAGATAGAATTGGGTAGATTCGATGTCTCCCATAGAGTCTCAGATATTCTTCTAGCAGCACGCAAGCTATCCAGTAGGAAAACTTACACGGCAAAGTGGAAACGATTTTCCATCTGGTGCACAAAATCCTCCCTGGACCCCTTTTCTTGCCTACTAAACAAAGTCCTAGAGTATCTGCTGGACCTGTCAAATGCAGGGCTACAATATTCAATGGTGAAGGTTCATCTCTGCGCGATCTCAGCTTATCATGAGCCTATCCACATTGTCAATGGCTCAGTTGCCCTTGGTTAAGAGGTTCCTTAAGGGTATCCTCCACACTAGGCCAACAGTCAGGAGACTGGTAGCCACTTGAGATAATAACCTTGTGCTAGACATGCTCACTTGTAAACCATTTTAGCCTCTAGCAACCTGCGAGTTGAAGATCTTCCTGGACATAAAGTCTCCACCACTCATTCACACTAATGGGACTATGCTGGAGGTACTAGGACCCAGTGGGAGCCAAAAATCTTCAGAAGGGCTGGCGCCTAGGTAGAGCCATGAGGCGGCACTCTGAGCCTGGCTTACACATTATAGGCTACCTCAAGGCCACTTTCAATTGCTTGAGTTTCTTTTTTCACGCTGTCAAATGTGCTTCAGTGACGACATCGCTTGCCCGACGGGGGTCAAGTCTTCAGTATATACAACAGAAGCTATAATTATTTTTAGTATTGTTAGGTTTATTTTCTAGTTCTTTAATAAATAAATAATTTTGAGTAAAGAAGAAGAAGTCTTCAGCCCTCCTTCTATGGAGTCGACTATGAGCGGGACAGGTGACGGTAGGGAAACTTCACATGAAAGTTGTTTTTTCAGCAGGTCTGGGTCTAATCCACCGTTGTCTACGGGAGGGGGGGTCTGACTATGGGCAGTCCAGTGCTCGGGGGGATGGGCGGTCCTCCTGAAAGCACAAAAATAATCAGTCCCATTCTCGATCTTCGTCGAGGACTCGGCACCACTCGGCCTCGAGTTCTTCTTCAACCTCCCAGTCGAAGAAGAAACGGTACTGCTCAAGGTTGCCCACTGGTGCGTCTGCGCATCGATCGTTAGTGGCTGAGGACATGCTAGCAGTTTCATCAGTGGGCTGCTCTTATGGAGCAATGGGCTCGGAGGTTGGTCCAGCTGCCTGGCCTGGTCACTCAGGGGCCTTCGGGCTTCTTGAGAGACCAGGTAGGGCAGTTGAGCCTCCCTGGTCACGCGGCACCGTCTTCAGTGCCGTCGACTCCGCTCTTAAGTGTCCCCCCTCCCATATGGCTGCGGCGCAGGGGGCCACACCGATGCCTCTATCTCCTGCTCGTCTTTCTCCCTTCTCATCAAATCCTGTTTTTCGGAATCTTGGGGTGTTTTCGATGCCCTCGGCATTGATGGCGTCCGTCGGCACCGTCCTCGCGCCATTGAGTTACTTGGTGCCATGTGCTTCGTCGGCGTCGTCCTCAGCGCTGTTGAGTTACTTGGCGCCGTATGCTTCATCGGCGCTGCATGGTGCTGCAGTGCCGTCCAGCCTCGCGGCACGTCTTCGGCGCCGTGCGGCTTCTCAGCGCCATCCTCGGCGCCGTGCATTTCTGTGGCACCAGGGGTCCTTAGGCCGTCATCCACCTCTCAGGACTCCTCCTTTAACCCTTTTCCTTCCTCATTTCCATCTGATTTTCACTCCTTTCCTGTCCATATAGTCCCTCCTGAACTGTCAAGAGATGACATTGAGCCTGACCCAGACCTTAGGCTGGGTGAAGAAGTGGAAGAAACAGGGTCTATTCCTGCTGCAGAGCCTGTGGTCGAGGACCTATCTTTTAAGTCTCTGCTGAAAAACTTGATTTCCACCCTTTCTTTCCAAACTACAGACATCGATCCTGGGAAATTGCTTAGACTCCAATATCTCCATGTTCTGGAGATCCCTACGGATTTGACTCCTCCGGTGCAGCCATCCTTTGAGACGCTGTCTCAAATGGTATGGAGTAATCCTGCTCTCATTCCTTTGGTGGCTAAATCCATAGATAGGAAATACTCAGCCCCCAAGGATCGACCCATTTTGGCATCCCAAGCCTTTGCGGATCCTATTGTAGTTTTGGCAGAGAACGATAAGGTCGTCCTTCTCCAAACTACTACAGCTCGACCTATTAACAAAGAATCTCGTAAGATAGACACTTTAGGTAAGAGAGTGTTTGCTGCTTCCACCCTGGGTATGCGTATTGCCAGCTACCAGGGCTATTTCTCTCAATATGAGTATATTCTTTGGCATTCGCTCAAACAGATGGTTGAAGCTCTACCGGAATCAGATACAAAGTCAGAGCTTCTTCAAACCATTACCAGGGGTATCGAATCCAACAACCAGCAGGTTAAGGCGGCTATGGATGCTTTCGATACTGCTTCCAGAGAGGCGGCGGCCGGCATTTGTATCCGCCGTCATTCCTGGCTACGCACTTCAGGTTTTATGAATGATGCACAGCAGCAGGTAATGGCGTTGCCTTTTGATGGTGTGTATCTCTTCGGCCCTCAAGTAGAACAGGCTCTAGAAACTACACAAAAAACTAGGTCAGCCATTAAGTTGGCTCGACCTCCTCCTGTCTCCTCTCAAGGGGGTGTTAATAAACGCCAGTTCCTTAACTGTCAGTCTTTTCAAGGCAAAGGCAGAGGAAGTTTTCATAAAAACCAAGCCCCCCAGCCTCAAAAGAAAATGCAACAGAAGGCGCAAGGACCCAAAGCGCCCAGCGCCACCTTCTGAGTTGTTGGCCCAAGTCCCACCTCAGCTGCCCGAGGTGAACCCTTTCTCAGCGGTGGGAGGTCATCTGATGCACTTCTACAATCTATGGAAGTCCATAACCTAAGACAAATGGATCCTCCGGATAATCCGCGAGGGATATTCACTCAATCTTGTGGAGACCCCTCCGGATCGTCCCCCCAAACGACAGCCCAGGCTGTCAACACTTCAGTCAGACCTTCTCGCCTCCGAGATTCAGGGCCTTCTGAACAACAGGGCAGTAGAAGTAGTTCCGCTGCACCAACGGAACACAGGGTTCTACTCCCATTACTTTCTGGTTCCAAAGAAAACCGGGGGCATGCACCCCATTTTGGACCTCAGAAAACTAAACAAATTTCTGCCCAAGGAGAAATTCAAGATGATTTCACTAGGAACCTTGTTACCTTTGCTTCATCAGCACGACTGGCTAGCCTCCCTAGACATGCAGGATGCTTACCAGCACATCTCTGTTCACCCGAAGCATCACAAATTCCTAAGGTTTGTGGCTCTGGGACAGCATTATCAGTTCAGAGTCCTGCCCTTTGGGCTATCCTCGGCGCCACAAGTTTTTACAAAGTGTTGTGCAGTTCTCGTAGCGCATCTCAGAAAGATCGGAATTCAAGTCTTCCCTTATCTGGATGACTGGCTTCTGGCAAGTCCTTCCAGGTAGGGAACTCTGGACGCTGTAGCCATGGCTTCAAGCTTTCTCACGTCCATGGGAATCCTGCTAAACCTCAAAAAATCACAGCTGCAGCCCTCCCAGAAACTCCTTTTTATAGGAACTCTTCTGGACACCTCGTGTGCGAAGGCTTTTCTTCCAGAGGACAGGAGGAGCGATATCCTTCAGATGGCCCGTCACATTGGGGACAGCTACTCGGTTCCAGCTCTCTCAATGCAACGGATGCTAGGTCTCATGGCATCCTCGGTGTTCACTGTACCCCTAGCACGCCTTCACATGAGAACTTCTCAGTGGATGCTCAGTACTCAGTGGTCCCCAACCACTCACCCACAGTCCTTTCTCATCAAGGTGACAGAACCTCTAAAGAGGTCACTCACCTAGTGGTCGCAAGAGAACAATCTCCTAGAAGGGTATCCCTTTGCTCCCCTCAGACATCAGATTTCCATTACCTCGGACGTGTCCCTGATGGGGTGGGGGGCTCACTGTCAGACTCTCCACACTCAAGGTACATGAACTCAGGAAGAGTCCCAACTTCACATAAATGTCTTGGAAATGAGAGCCGTCCTTTATGCGGTCCGGGTTTTGAAGGACATTCTCGGTCACACGAACATTCTCCTTCAAACGGACAACAAAGCAGTGATGTATTACATCAACAAGCAGGGCCTGCTCACTCTTACCCCTTATGCAGGGAAGCGATGAGGTGTGGGAATGGTGCTTGGAGTACAAGGCTCTAATTCAGGCAGTCTACCTGCCGGGAGTGCAGAATGAACTGGCAGACCATCTCAGCAGAACAGAGACAGATCCTCACGAATGGTCTCTCGACTCAGCCATAGTTCAGTCAATATTCACAGAGTGGGGAACTCCAGACCTGGACCTTTTTGCATCCCCACTCAACACAAAACTGCCTCTCTTCTGCTCCAGAAATCCATGGCCTGGCATTTTCTGTCAGGATGCATTCAGGCTGCAGTGGACAAAATGCTTTTTATACGCCTTTCCGCCTCTTCCTCTAATTCAGAGGGTACTTCTCAAATTCGAATCCCAGGGGGAAAAAATGATCCTCATTGCTCCCTTCTGGCCTCGACAAATGTGGTTTCCACTACTCAACAGTATGTCGGCAGCTCCGCCGAAACCACTCCCACTTCAGACGAACCTCTTGACTCAAGGGCCTGTTGTTCATCCCAACTTGAGGTCACTTCACCTTCACGCTTGGCTCCTGAAGAGACAGAAGTGAACAGGTTCAATGTCTCTTGCAGGGTTTCAGATATTCTTCTGGCTGCGCGCAAGCCAGCCACTAGAAAAACTTACACAGCCAAATGGAAGCGTTTTTCGCTCTGGTGTACAAAATCCTCTTTAAATCCCTTTTCCTGCCCACCAGATAAAATTTTGGAGTACCTCTTAGACCTCTCAAATTCAGGTCTGCAGTACTCTACAGTCAAAGTTCACCTTTGTGCCATTTCAGCTTATCATGAGCGGGTACTTTCCTTGTCACTAGCTCAGTTACCTGTGGTTAAGAGGTTTCTTAAGGGAATTCTGTATACCAGACCTCCTATAAGACGTCCAGTCGCAGCCTGGGACATTAATCTTGTGCTAGACATGCTCACTCGAAAGCCTTTTGAACCTCTGGCTACCTGTGAGCTAAAATTTCTCACCTGGAAAATGGCCTTCATGGTGGCCATTACCTCAGCCCGCAGGTTTCTGAGATACATGCCTTGGTCACAGACCCTCCGTATACTGTGTTCCATAAAGACAAAGTAGTCCTTAGAACCCATCCTAAATTTCTTCCTAAGGTTGTTTCGGGAGTTCCATCTAAACCAACCTTTAGTCCTTCCCTCTTACTTTGCGGACTTCCAAAATGAAGGAGAACGTTCTCTTCATTCCCTGGACGTCAAGAGAGCTTTACGTTTCTATCTAGATAGAACAAAGGACTTTTGTAAAGCTCAACAACTGTTTGTTTCTTTCAGTGAGACCCGGCTGGGTCAACCTGTCGCTATCAGGTGTATCTCAGCATGGCTAGTGGCATGCCTTCGCCACTATTATTCCATGGCGCAGGTCAAGCTGGAGGGCAGAGTGTATGCTCACTCTACTAGGGCGGTAGCGGCATCTCTGGCAGAAATCCGCAACGTTCCCATTGCAGATATTTGCAATGCGGCTACCTGGAGCTCAGTGCATACTTTTGTTAAACACTATGCCCTGGATGTTCATGCCAGAACGACATCTGTCCTTTGGCAGAACCATCCTTAATGGGCTTCTGTCCTAAATCTGTGAGTTCTTGGTCTCTCCTGCCACCCTCTCGGGGGATTATTTGCTCGGTACTCTCCCATTAGTGTGAATGAGTGGTAGAGACTTATGTCCAGGAAGATATGGAAATTACATACCTACCGTAATTCTTGATCTTCTTGGACGAGTCTCCACCACACTTCAGGTTTTACGAATGACGCACAGCAGGAGGTAATGGCGTTGCCTTTTGATGGTGTGTATCTCTTCAGCCCTCAAGTAGAACAGGCTCTAGAGGCCACACGAAAGACTAGGTCAGCCATTAAATTAGCTCGACCTTCTACCGCCCCCTCTCGAGGGGGAGTTAACAAACGCCAGTTTCATAACCGTCAGTCCCTTCGAGGCAAAGGCGGGGGGGTTCAATAAAAACCAAGCCCCTCAGCTTCAAAAGAAAATGCAACAGAAGGCGCAAGGACCCAAAGTGCCCAGTGCCGCCTTCTGAGTTGTTGGCCCAAGTCCCACCGCAGCTGCCCAAGGGGGACTCTTCCTCAGCAGTGGGAGGTCGTCTGACTCAATTCTACAGTCAGTGGAAGTCCATAACATCGGACAAATGGGTCCTCCGGATAATCCGTGAGGGGTATTCCCTCAATCTTTTAGAGACCCCTCTGTATCATCCTCCCAAATGACAGCCCAGGCTGTCAGTACTTCAGTCAGAATTTCTCGCCTCCGAGATACAAGGCCTTCTGAACAACAGGGCAGTGGAAGTAGTTCCGCTGGGTCAACAGAACACAGGGCTCTACTCCCATTACTTTCTGGTTCCAAAGAAAACTGGGGGCATGCGCCCCATTTTGGACCTCAGAAAATTAAACACATTTCTTCCCAAAGAGAAATTCAAAATGATATCGCTAGGAACCCTGTTACCTTTGCTTCGTCAACATGACTGGTCAGCCTCCCTGGACATGCGGGATGCTTACCAGCATATCCCTATTCACCCAAGGCATCACAAATACCTGAGGTTCGTGGTTTTGAGCAGCATTATTAGTTCAGAGTCCTGCCCTTCGGGCTGTCCTCGGCGCCGCAAGTTTTTAAAAAGTGTTGTGCAATACTCTCAGCGCATCTCAGAAAAGTTGGAATACAAGTGTTCCCATACCTGGACTACTGGCTTCTAGCAAGCCCTTCCAGGCAGGGAACGTTCGACGCTGTTGCCTTGGCCTCAGACTTTCTCATGTCCATGGGAGTCCTGCTAAACCTCAAGAAATCACAGCTGCAGCTCTCCCAGAGGCTCCTTTTCATAGTAACTCTTCTGGACACCTCCTGTGCTAAAGCTTTTCTACCAGAGGACAGAAGGACCGATATTCTACAGATGGCCCTATACATCAGAGAGAACAGCTCAGTAAGAGCTATCTCGATGCAGAGGATGCTAGGTCTCATGGCATCCTTGGTGTTCACTGTACCCCTAGCACGCCTGCACATGAGAACTTCTCAATGGATGCTCAGTACTCAGTGGTCTCCTACCACTTACCCTCAGTCCTTTCTCATCAAGGTGACAGAACCTCTGAAGAAGTCACTCACTTGGTGGTCGCAAGAGGACAACCTTGGTCACAGACCCTCCGTATACTGTGTTCCATAAAGACAAAGTAGTCCTTAGAACCCATCCTAAATTTCTTCCTAAGGTTGTTTTGAAGAGCCATCTAAACCAACCTTTAGTCCTTCCCTCTTACTTTGCGAACTTTCAAAATGAAGGGGAGCATTCTCTTCATTCCTTGGATGTCAAAAGAGCTTTGTGTTTCTATTTAGATAGAACAAAAGATTTTCACAAAGCTCAACAACTGTTTGTTTCCTTCAGCGAGACCCAGCTGGGTCAACCTGTCACTATCATATGTATTTCAGCATGGCTGGTGGCATGCCTTCGCCACTGTTATTCCATGGCGCAGGTTAAGCTGGAAGGCAGAGTGTACGCTCACTCTGCTAGAGCGGTCGCGGCATCCCTGGCGGAAATCCGCAACGTGCCCATTGCAGATATTTGCAATGCGGCTACCTGGAGCTCAGTGCATACTTTCATCAAACACTATGCCCTGGATGTCCATGCCAGAGGACATGTTTCGTTCGGCAGAACCATCCTTAATGGACTTCTGTCCTAAATTTGTGAGCTCTTGTCTATCCTGCCGCCCTCTTGGGGGGGATTATTAGCTCGGTACTCTCCCATTAGTGTGAATGAGTGGTGGAGACTTTATGTCCAGGAAGATATGGAAATTACGTACCTACCGTAATTCTTGATCTTCTTGGACGAAGTCTCCACCACTCATTTACACACCCACCCACCATCCCCCGAGCTCATCTCTGTTGCTGGTCTTCACTCCCTCAATTTTTAGGCTGTGAAGACTTCTTTCTTGACCCTTCTTATACTGGTCTTCTGGACTATCTTATGTCCGGTTTTTGGTTAGGCTATCCTTCTAGGTTAATTAAGCTGCACCTCCTCGGAAAAAAAGGTACTGAAGCGGTTGGAGGGTCAACGCCGAGATATTTATTGCCGCACGAGCAGAGGCTCCCGGCGCTGCTCCTCATGGCTCCATCTCTGGCACCGGCCCTCCTGCAAAAAGTGTGCTCCCGCTGGATCCTAGCGCCTCCAGCGTAGATCCCATTAGTGTGAATGAGTGGTGGAGACTTCGTCCAAGAAGATCAAAAATTACGGTAGGTATGTAATTTCCATATCCTGCGGCGCCAGGTGTGAATCCAGCTCCTCTGGTGCCGGTGTTGTGGCTGATGCTGTCCTGTGCCAGTGCCACCTGTGTTCTCGGTGCCACACTCTGTGCTGGCTGCGGGGCACCCTCTTGGTGCCACAGGCACGGGTTCTGACTCAATTTGTGGGCTCCTCCTCTCTTTCCTCCTTTCCTATTTACTCTGCCTCCAAGACTAGAAGGAGATGATATTGAGCCGGATTCTTATCTTCGATTGGGGGATGACTTTGATGATGATTCCTCTCTAGGGGCGGCGAATAAGCCTTCTCTTCCAGCAGAGCCTTTGGTTGAAGGCCTTTCCATTAAGTCTCTGCTTAAGAACATGAATACCACTCTCTCTCTCTCTCTCTCTCTCTCTCTCTCTCTCTCTCCAGACTCCAGAGATTGATCCTGGGAAGCTACTGCGTCTGCAGTATCTGCATGTTCCGGATAGTCCTGTGGAACTGACTCCTCCTCTGCAACCCTCCTTTGAGACTCTCTCTCAAATGGTGTGGAATAATCCGGCTCTTATTCCCTCCATGGCCAAGTCCATACATAGGAAATAAGCCCCTCCCAAGTCCTATTCTGGTCTCACTAGCCTTTGCTGATGCCATAGTTGTCCTGGCAGAGAATGACAAAGCTGTTCCTCCTCAAGAATCTACGGCATGCCCAGTAAACAAGGAATTGTGGAAAATTGACACTTTGGGATGTGAGTCTTCGCTGCCGCCACCCTGGACGTGCACATTGCAAGCTACCAAGCTTATTCATCTTAGTATGAGTATGCCCTCTGGCATTCGCTCATGGCCACTGTAGAAGCTCTTCCAGATTCGAATGTTAGCACAGAGCTTCTTCAGACCATTACTAGAGGCACTGAATCCAGTAATCAGCAGCTCAAAGCTGCTATGGATGCCTTTGATGCCTTTGACACTGCTTCCAGAGCAGCAGCAGCTGGTATATGCACCCGATGCCACTCTTGGTTACGCACATCGGGATTCACAAATGATGCCCAGCAGAGAGTTATGAGTTTACCTTTTGATGGTATGTATCTGTTTGGTCCTCAGGTCGAGCAGGCACTAGAGGCCACACAAAAAACTAGAACGGCTATCAAAACAGCCAGGCCGCCATCCGCAGCCCCTCAACAAGGTGGGAACCAGCTGCAGTTTCATAACCATCAGTCCTTTCGTGGTAAAGGCAAAGGGGCTTCAACAGAAATCAAGATCCCCAGCCACAAAAGAAAATACAGCAGAAGGCACTGGGCCCCAAAGCTCCTAGTGCCACCTTCTGAGATTCCAGCCCAAGTCCCACCTCAGCTGTCCGAGGGGTACTCTTCCTTGGCAGTAGAAGGGCGTCTGACTCAGTTTTACAACCAGTGGAAGTCAGTCACGTCAGACAAATGAGTACTCAGGATAATCTGTGAGGGATACTCTCTAAACCTTTCAGAAATCCCTCCGGATCACCCACCTAAACGACAGCCCAAGCTGTCTGTCTCTCAGTCAGACCTTCTTGCTTCCAAGAATCAAGGCCTTCTGAACAACAGGGCAGTAGAAGTAGTTCCGCTCGATCAGTGAAACACAGCTTTCTACTCCCATTACTTTCTAGTTCCAAAGAAAACAGGTGGCATGTGCCCTATTCTCAATCTAAAGAAGTTAAACAAATTCCTTTACAAGGAGAAGTTCAAGATGATATTTCTCGGCTCCATTACCTCTGATTCATTGGAACGACTGGCTGGCCTACCTAGACATGCAGGATGCCTACCAGCATGTTCTCATACACCCAAAGCACCACAAATACCTCAGATTTGTGGCACTGGGTCAACACTACCAATTCAGAGTCCTGCCCTTTGGGCTATCCTCGGAGCCTCGAGTCTTCACAGAGTGCTTTGCAGTTCTTGCAGTGCATCTCAGGAAGCTCAGAATTCAAGTGTTCCCATATCTGGACGACTGCCTTCTAGCAAGCCCCTCCAGTGAAGAGGCTCAGGAAGCCATGGCTACAGCTTCAAAATTCCTCACGTCTATGGGGGTTCTGTTAAATTTGGGAAAATTGCAGCTACAGCC
The DNA here is from genome assembly GCA_016271365.2 of Neoceratodus forsteri. NCBI lineage: Eukaryota > Metazoa > Chordata > Ceratodontiformes > Ceratodontidae > Neoceratodus > Neoceratodus forsteri. The sequence goes on along the minus strand of CM028131.1, from coordinate 1,628,255,992 downwards.
CTCCCAACAGCTCCTCTTCATAGGAGCCCTTCTGGATACTTCCAACGTAAAAGCTTTTCTTCCGGAGGACAGAGGGAACGACATCCTTCAGATGGTCCACCTCATCAGACAGAACGACTCAGTTCGAGCTCTCTCAATGCAGCGGATGCTGGGTCTCATGGCATCCTCAATGTTCTCTGTGCCTCTGGCTCATCTTCACATGAAGACTACTCAGTGGATGCTCAGCACTCAGTGGTCCCCGACCACATATCCTCAGTCCTTTCACATCAAGGTGACGGGACCTCTAAAACAGTCACTCACCTGGTGGACTCAAAAGGATAACCTTGTGGAAGGGTTTCCCTTTGCGCCTCTGGAATCTCAGATCTCCATCACCATGGATGCATCCCTACTCGGATGGGGAGTTCACTGTCAAAATCTACACACACACACAAGGTTGATGGAATCAGGATGAGACTCAACTCCACATAAATATTCTAGAAATGAGAGCTGTCCTGTATGCAGTCCGAGCTTTGAAGGACATTCTCTGTCACAAGATCATTCTCCTTCAAATGGACAACAAAGCAGTGATGTACTACATCAGCAAATAGGACGTAGCACACTCTTACCCCTTATGCAGGGAAGCGATGAGATTGTGGGAATGGTGCTTGGACCACAAGGCTCTGATCCAAGCGGTTTACCTGCTGGGAGTGCAGAACAATCTGGCGGATCATCTCAGCAGAACGGAAACAGATCCTCATGAGTGGTCTCTTGACACAAATGTCATGTAATCGCTCTTCAAAGAGTGGGCAGCTCCAGATGTGGACCTTTTTGCATCCCCACTCAATGCAAAACTGCCTCTATTCTGCTCCAGAAATCCAGAACCTGGCATTTTGTGTCAGGATGCAATCAGGCTGTGGTGGACAAGATGCTTTCTGTACACATTTCCTCCTCTTCCCTTAGTTCAGAGGGTGCTGCTCAAACTGGAGGTGCAGGGGGGCAGAATGATCCTCATCGCCCCATTCTGGCCTCATCAGATCTGGTTTCCATTAATCAACAAATTATTGGAAACTGCTTCGAGACTGCTTCCACTTCAAACGAACCTGCTGACCCAGGGCCCAGTGGTCCATCCCAACCGGAGATCCCTTCACCTCCGCGCCTGTCTCCTGAGGAGATAGAGGTGAGTAGGTCTGACGTTTCATGTAAGGTCTCAGATATTCTGTTAGTGGCACGCAAGCCAGCTACTAGAAGAACTTACACAGCTAAGTGGAAGCAGTTCTCCATCTGGTGCGTAAAGTCTCTGGGACCCTTTTTCCTGCCCACCAAACAAAGTCTTGGAGTATCTTCTGGACCTGTCAAATACAGGTCTGCAATACTCAACTGTAAAGGTTCACCTCTGCGCGATCTCAGCATACCACAAGCCCATATACTCCGTGTCTCTGGCTCAATTACGTTTGGTCAAGAGGTTCCTTAAGGGCACACTACACACTAGGCCACCAGTCAGACCTGTACCCGCCTGGTACATTAATCTTGTGCTAGACATGCTCACCCATAAACCTTTTGAGCCCCTAGCAACTTGTGAGCTGAAGTTTCTGACCTGGAAGGCCGCCTTCCTTGTAGCCATTACTTCTGCCCGCAGAGTGTCTGAAATACATGCTTTGGTCACAGACCCCCCCGTATACTGTATTTCACAAAGACAAGGTGGTTCTGCAAACTCACCCTAAATTTCTCCCTAAAGTGGTCTCAGAATTCCATCTTAACCAGCCCTTGGTCCTTCTGACCTACTTCACGAACTTCCAGAATGAGGGGGAGTGTACCCTACATTCTCTGGATGTTAAGAGAGCTTTGTGGTTCTATTTAGACAGAACTAAAGAAATCTGCACATCAAAACAACTGTTTGTCTCTTTCAGCATGGTCCGGCTGGGTCATCCTGTTGCTATCAAATGTATTTTGGCGTGGCTAGTGGCATGTCTTTGCCAGTGCTACTCCATGGCACGGGTTAAGCTGGATGGCAGAGTATACGCTCATTCTACCAGGGCAGTCACGGCATCTCTGGCAGAAATTCAAAACATGCCCATTGCAGACATCTGCAATGCAGCTACTTGGAGCTCTGTGCACATGTTTGTAAAGCACTACACTTTGGATGTCCATGCCAGACACCATCAGTCCTTTGGCAGGATAATCCTTAATAGACATCTGTCCTAAGTGAGCTCTCTTCTTCAGTCGCACTTCTCAGGGGATTAGTTCAGCTCGGTACTCTCCCATTAGTGTGAATGAGTGGTGAAGGCTTTAAGTCCAGGAAGATATGAAAATTATGTCCCTACTGTAATTCTTGATCGAAGTCTCCACCCCACATTCACATGCCCACCCTCCATCCCCCGAGCTCACTTATCTGTTTTTGGTCTTCACTGCCTCGGTGGCTGGGCTGTGAAAACTCTGTTGTGTTGACCCTTCTTACATGGGTCATTCAGACTATCTTATGTACAACATAGGTTAGTTTCAGTTGGTTAGTTTATGCTGCACCTCCTTGGTAAAAAAGGTACTGAGGCGGTTGGAGAGTTGACGCCGAGGTAGCTTATTCGGTGCAAGCCAGACTCATGGTGCCACTTCCTCGTGGCCCTACCTAGGCTCAGTTCCTCCTAAAGAGTTTTGGCTCCCACTGGGTCCTAGCGCCTCTGGCGAAGTCCCATTAGTGAGACTGAGTGGTGGAGACTTCATCCAAGAAGATCAAGAATTACAGTAGGTATGTAATTTTCATTTCCTAACCTAGAAGGCTGCCTTCCTGGTAGCCATTACCTCTGCTCAGAGCGTCTGAAATACATGCCCTGGTCACAGACACTCCTTATACAGTATTTCACAAGGACAAAGTGGTTCTCAGAACTCACCCTAAATTTCTCCCCAAAGCAGTCTCAGAGGTTCACCTGAACCAGCCCTTGGTCCTTCCAACCGACTTTGTGAACTTCCAGAATAAAGGAGAGCGTAACCTTCATTTGCTGGATGTTAAAAGAGTTTTGTGGTTCTACATCGCCAGAACTAAAGAGATCTGCAAGTCAAAGCAACTCTGTCTCATTCACCATGGCCCAGCTGTGTCAGCCTGTTGCCATCAGGTGTATTTCAGTGTGGCTGGTAGCATGTCTCCACCATTGCTATTCCATGGCTCCGGTAAAGCTGTAAGGCAGGGTATACACTCATTCTACTGGAGCAGTTGCGACATCTCTGGTAGAAATTCAGAACGTGCCCATTGCAGACATCTGCAGTGCAGCTACTTGGAGCTCTGTGAACACCTTTGTGAAGCACTACGCTTTGGATGTTCATGCCAGACAGCATCCGTCCTTTGGCAGGACGATCCTTAATGAACTTCTTTCCTGAGTGAGCTCCTCTATCCTGCCGCCATTCTTGGGGGATTATTTTTGCTCGGTACTCTCCCATCAGTGTGAATGAGTGGTGGAGACTTTATGTGCAGGAAGATAAGAAAATTACATAGCTACCATAATTCTTGATCTTCTTGGATGAAGTCTCCACCACTCATTCACACGCCCACCCTCCATCCCCCAAGCTCACTTATCTGTTTTTGGTCTTCATTCCCTTGATGGCTGGGCCATGAAGTCTCTGTTGTGTTGACCCTTCTTATATGAGTAATTCGGACTATCTTATGTCCGACATAGGTAGTTTCACTAGGTTAATTTATGCTGCACCTTCTCAGTAAAAAAGGTACTAAGGCGGTAGGAGGGTCGACGCTGAGGTAGCCTATATGGCGTGAACCTGTCTCGCGGAGTCGCACCTGCACGGTCCTACCTCAGCGCCAGCCCTCCTGAAGATTTTTGGCTCCCGCTGGGTCCTAGCACCTCCGACGTTGTCCTATCAGTGTGAATGAGTGGTGGAGACTTTGTCCAAGAAGATCAAGAATTACGGTAGGTATGTAATTTTCATTTTTTGCATCAGTTACAATCTAGGGAACAGTTTGCACTGTCTCTCGTCTTTGTACCTTGTGTAGATTTTCCTTTGTCAATCTCCACCATTCATTACTGCTTGGGTGTTAGCTGGAGGCACGCACCCGCTATGGGATTTTTTTTTTGGAGAGGAGATGCGCTGTTGAGCGGCACTTTTCGTCGAGTCTGCGGGGCGCCGTTAGGCTGCAGACTCCTCTTCCATCTCAGTTCTGTTTCTCCCACCATCAAGGTAACACCTGCTGCGTGAGTTTTACAGTGCTACTCCATTAGGCCTTCTCTGCGACTTCGTCTACGACTCCGTCTCAGTTTGCTTTCCTGACGCCGTTGCCGGTAAGATCGTCTTTTCTTTAATATTTTAACAGTGTCAGGAGCTTTTCTGTGTTATAGTTAATTTTGCATCATGTCTGGTTCAGGAGCTAAGCATAAGTCAAAAGCGGGCCGTGCCCCCATGCGTCGGTGCTCCTGTGGTCAGCATTCTTCCGTTAAGGACCAACATGATGTCTGCCTTCTGTGCCTGGGACCTAACCATGATATGAACAGATACGACACCTGCTTCTCAATGGACCGCCGTGTTCTTGAAGTCCGCGCATTCAAAGTCGGCAAGGCCCTGCCAACTCTTGGAGGATGGCGTTGCTCTCAGACCTCCCAGGCAAGGTCTCTTGGCTCTTCCTCCGGGTCCTCTCCCAGGCCTATACGGTCTGGTGAGGAGTAGGCCTCCTCATCTTCCAGCCTTGCCGAGGAGGAGGCCTTTTTTGTGGTGTCAGGGGAACACCGTGGTCCCTCCTGGGGCTGTGGTGGAGACACTGCCTCAGCAGTCACCTCTTCAGAGGTGCAGGCTCCCCCAGTGTTGTGGCCCACGGTTGCTGGGCCCGGCATTGGTGGACCCTCGACGACGCCTTCTGTTGCCGTCTTGGATCCTGGTGCCATCCGCAGTGCCGGCGATCGTGGCAGCGCCGTGTGCGGTGCTGTGTTGGCTCTCGGCGCCGATGTGGTGCCGTGGGTTCGGTTGATTCCATGAGCAGTGTCATGTTAGGTTCAGGTGCCACGGTCGGCGCTGAGAACTTGGCCATGGGCGGGTTGAAACCAGGTCCTGGAGCTGTGGGCAATGTGCTGAGACCGTACGGCAGGGACTCCAAGGGTTGCCAGCATTGAGGTCCTTCTGGTCGACTCCTTCTTGGAGGCAGATGATTCGGAAGTTGACCCGACTTGGTTCCCCGATTCTTCGGAATCAGATTCTTTTCTGGAACGTGGTGTCAGGCAGCCCAACGTTCCGATTCCTGATTCTCCCCAACTATCTTCGTCCGAGGATTCCCAGGCTGGGGGTGGCCTGGAACCCATCGGGGAGGGCGATTTGAAGATCGGCGACCAGTCTGTCTCCCCAGAGGGGGCTGTGGCAGCTGCCGTTTCTGGTGCTGCCACACCTTTTCGGGGTCGACTTGGGGTTCTGTCTCCAGGGGCCCCCCTTGGGGGGGGGCCTCAGAATCTACGGAGCCTGTCGCTGGGGTCAAGGAGGGCATCCTCAGAGTCTGAGGGGTTGAGGGGCCAAGGTGAGGGGCATTGAGTTCCACCCACCACCCCTCAGGATGTGGGGAGCAGCCGAAGTGCCGAGCCCCACCTCTCCCTCTTAGGCTCTGGGGACCCCTCCGGTGGCGTTGCTGCAGGTTGCCTTTCTGGACCCTTGCAACCACATATGCATCACAGGGGAGATTCCTCCGCCAGGCTCTTCCACAGTTCGCATCCCCAGAGTTCCATTTTGCGACCTGGTTTGATATCTGGGATCCCACCAGCTCGGGCTCCATTCCCCAGATTTCAGAGCCCTAGTAGAGGACAGTTGCCTTCGTGTAGGTGCCCCTCTCCCATTCCTCTGCAGCCACCCCCCTCTCTTCCAGGCCACGTTGGTCCTACGGGCCTGTTATCCTGGGAGATGTTCAGAGGCTCTACGGAGGCCTTCCTGTCATATGTTAAGTATATGCACGAGCGGGTTTTTTACCTCTCCCCACCACCGCAGGAGTCCTCTGGGCATTCTAGTTCCTTACCTTCCTCAACTCCCTCCTCTGAGGGAGAGGAACCCTCTGCCCACCCTTTCATCTGACGCTGATTTCATGGAATATCAGTGCTTCCTATCAAGGATGGTTAAGGATCTCAGTATTTCCTTTCTCAGATGAGACAATACCAAGTGGCAGACGCGTGAATTCCTTGGGGAATTCAGTGTCCAACATCTGGTGGTGCCATCCTGGCCTATCCCTTTCCAGGAGGCATCTATCCGTACCTGGCAGACTCCAGCTGCACCTTTTCCAGCCCTGGTAGACTGCAGGAGGAGGTATTGTGCCCCTTTGGAATCTCTAGGTACAATCCCCAACCCACCCTCAGGATTGCAGTTCCTAGAGACTCCTTCCGGGTGTCGCCGCCTGGCGCACGACCATCCACCGGACTCAGATTCCCTACAGTTTGACTGGTGGGGGCGAAGAGTGTTCTTTTCCTGTCGTGCGATGTTATGCATTGCATCACATCAGGCTCACCATGCTGTCTACAACAGGCATTTATGGTCAATGCTTTCTCAGGTTCTAGCATCTATGACTGATATGGAGCAATCCAGACAAGCCATTGCCCTCTCCGCTATAGGCCTGGAGCTGGCAAGGCACCAAGCAAGGGCATCCTATGATGCCACTGAGGTGGTCTCCAGGCTTGTAGGGTCAGCGATCTGCATTAGGCAGACGGCATGGCTTTGTCTATCAAGATTGTCACCCCTGGCCCGGCATAGGGTGATTCGCTCCACATTCCGAGGGACACACCTTTTCTCCACCAGGGCTAGGAGGCTTCTGCAGGGGCTTCCTCTGTCTCCTTGAGACACCTCCTAGCTATCCTCAGCCTTAGGCTTCCTGTTTTGTAAGGCCAGGGTCTCTTCCTTCTGTTTCTCATCAGCAGGAGGCTGAGGGTCTTGTTCCCTCAGGGATTTTTCCTGGTCCACCCTTCGGGGTGGGCTTGGTACTCACCCAAGCAGTAATGAATGGTGAAGATTGACAAGGGAAGCTACGGAAATTAAGTACCTACTGTAATTCTTATTCTTGTCTTGTATCTTCACCATTCATTACTGATACCCGCCCACCTTCCCCTCATGGGCCTCCTTCTTCGGCATCTCCCCCTACCTGCTTGTTCCTCCTCCCTCCCTCATGGCCTTAAAGCCTAGTTTAAAAAAAAAAAAAAAAAAAAACATTTTTTGAGCCTTCCGTTCTTCTCTCAGAACGGATTCATTAATTGAGGAGGAGAGGGGAATGAGTAGAATTTATCTGTATCCTGAGGGAACTCTTTCTGATTGCCCCTTGGGGTGACCTCTTGGCTCCTTCTTAAGCCATACTGTTCAATTCACAGTCAAGGAAACCATTCCTTAAAAGGTTCAGTTCCTTTTTCTAGGTCTCTTCTGGCATGTCTGAATCTCCTGTTTGCGCCAGCCCCTGCTAGTTAACACTGCCCTGGCTCTCCAATTCTTGGACTGGTGATCAGCTTGCCTTTCCTCGGGAGTCAGACTGAGTTCCCACTCTTCCTTCCGCAAAGGAGTGCCCTTTGTAGGGCTTCAAATACCACCCCCTTCTCCCCCACAAACATCTGTGTTAGCACGTAACAAGGTGCTAGTAGCCTTCCTTCTTCCTTCCTTGTTGGGCGCTCTCCTTCGGAACAGATTCTGCCTTGGCAGTCTGCGAGCTCTCAGCTACAGTGTAAGGAGCTGGGGATGCCGGGAGGTGCAGAGAGTCTGCCTTTTGTGTAACAAGCTGTGCAAAAGGTTCAGTTGAACCTTCTTCACCAGCTTTCTTAAATGGGTTCCTTGCTCCCTCTGCTTGGTTCCAAGCTTACGAGCCTTCAAGTCAATTCTCACAGTTTGGCAGAATTCCTCCCTCCTCCCAGCATCCCCCTTTCTTTTCCTCTTCTTCTTCTTCTTCTTCTTCCTTCTTCTCTCTGTCCTTTACCTGTTCCTCCCTCAGAGCCACCCCAGGAGTGAGGCCCTGTGGTCCCATAGGGTAGGTTTCCTCTTTCCTGTCCTCTGTCGGCTTATGCCTTTTTCAGTTTATATCTTTTCCTTTACCTATCCTCGGCTCTCTTGCCTCGCTCTCCTTTTTCTTATCATTATTTTGCCTCTCCAGCTTACAGAACTGAGATGGAGGTGGAGTCTGTGGTGCCTAACGGCGGCCCCTCGCACACCACACAGTGCATCGCTCTTGGGTGTGGCGCCATTGGCGCCGACTCCTCTCAAAAAAAAAAAAAAACTCCCTTAGCGGGTTTGCACCTCCAGCTAACACCCAAGCAGTAATGAATAATGAAGATCAAGAATTACGGTAGGTATGTAATTTCCATTTTTCACACAGTCAGTTTCTTGTAATAATTTTGTATACACAGCTGAAGCCTGGAAATAGGAAATATTATCTCTGGGAATGTTTGCAATGCAGTGATATATCAAGTTTGTTTGTATCACAAGTAGTTTGCTCACAGTTTGAAGTTGAAAGCTCTGACAGCATTAAGACATCAAGTATTATGTCCCAGCTCGAAGTTTGCTTCTTCAGGAATATAAGCTCCAACAAATTATGTCACACTTTAACAGCGAAACAAACTACACTTTTCTCAAACTTATTAAAACTATTTGGTGCAACCCGTTTTGTTTTTGTTTTAACAAAATTTACATTTTTAGAGTCCTGGTGAATTACCGGTTCAGAAAAGACCAAGAATAGCTGGTTTAATATTTATAGAATGGGTATTCACATATTTCCTCAGTAAACTCTTCTCGATTATTCTAAGATATTCTTTCATTCTTGCTTTGTATGGTAATGTCCTCTTTAGAATGGTGTTTGTCTTAATCTGGCAGCATTTTTTCAGTTTTAAACCACAGGATGAAAACCTTTATTTTTTTGTATTTCTTCCTAAGGCTGTTTTTCAGTTGGAACAATTTCTAGCTCTCAGCTAAAAGGCATGCAACCTTTGACCCTTTAAATTAACAGTTTCTGTAGCCCCTTAGTATGGGCTGTTACAAAAAAAAAACTTTTTAAATATTTTTTTCTTAAGTTGGACCACTTAGTGAAAGCACCATTTTCCTTGCTCAGTTATTAGGAAGTCTGTTTTTAAATCAATATACATATCCATCTTGATCTACAGCACCCAGTATCTTTTCAGATAATAAAATTAAACCAACCATAAAATAAGCTAAAACAACCTTATCTGTAACATAAAATATGAAAATAAGCCAATTTGCTATGACACGTTATAGCTGATACCTGTTTGATGTGCAGTCATTCCGTAAGCAGTAACCCACGACAGGGTATGGGGTTATTGGAGATTAATCAACACCCCAGATTCGTTGTGAGGCATGAGGCTGCAGGCTGAGTGTCTTCACTGCACCTGGGGTGTTGATTAATCCCCAGTAAATCCACATCCTGGAGTAGGTTATTGCGCTTATAACATGGGGTGAGTCAGAACAACAAAAGAATGGACCCAGAGGGTTTGATTTCTGTTGAAATTAAACAAATCCATGTGTATCCTCCTGCATGAGAAAGTAGTCCCCGACAACTAATGCATACCACACTTCAGTTATGCACACACACAAAGCATTTGCTGTTCATAACAGAACTGTGAGGACTGTAACACTGTCCTGACTTGGACGCCCTGGACCTGACTGCACTGTATCATTCATGTTACCTGACCGCAATTGGGAGTGCATTCTACTCTCCTGCCTGTCACTCTCTCACTGCAGGCTGTCTCTCTCTCTCTGTCACCCTCTCCCTCCCCACTTGGTTAAGCAAGACCTGACCGGGGGGGGGGGGGCTGTGTGTTGCTGTGTCTCGCATGACATCCAAGCTAGGGAAACTGCTTTGTGATTACTACAGTTGGAATGTCCTGTTACATCTGACAGACAGAACAGATTGCATAAAGTTTGCTGTGCAGTCTATCTCCCGCTCTCTCTCGCTGCACCACTGACTGGGAGGATTTGCTCTCACTCCCCAAGTACTCCCTGGTCCAGGTTCCTCTCTCCGTCTCTTTCGCTGTCAAAAAAAGCATACAGGGGACGGTGTACTCACAAATGGGTGAGGGGGGCACCGCAAGGATTACAGTACCAGTTGCATGCAAGGCTGCAGGACTAACACCGTATATTGGTATTACTGTCTGTCTCTCTCCCCCCAAAGTGCTGGCTAACCACACTGTCTCCCAGCTCCTCGGTATGTGTCGCTCACAGGGGAGCTGAATTGGCAGACAGAGAGAGAGAGAGAGACATAGACACAGGGGACAGTGCAGCAAGTCGGCATCACCAACAGGAGACACGGCAAGGGGAACACAGTCTGTGTCGACGGGGAGTGGGCATCATTCGGGGGGATGCGGAGAAACACCTCATGGAACACAGGGGGCCATCAGGAGAAGGGGAGAAGAATACCCACCAAGGGACATGGCAGCAACAAATGTTGCGAGAGGGGATGGGAGGGGAAACAACAATATGGGACTTCTTTACAGAGTATAGCCCAAGAATTGCAAATTTTCATTCAGTGCTTGTGACTTCGCTCATTTTACAAATGGCTGCCTTGCATTTAATTTCCTCAACTACATAACGAGTCTCGTTCAGCCCACTGATCCTGTGTCTTGCCCCCTCACACCAACTGTGCGTATATTGAGGATTAATCAATGGTCAGGTGATGCTGATTGATCAATTGACTTCCTCTTTTATCATACCCCATGTTATAACTTGCTTTGGTTTCCTTTGTTTAAAGGCTGCTTACCCTGTAACCACACCCGGGGCCCTGCATCACTGAGTGCATGCCTTTCTTGGACCCTGTTGGTCTGATATACTAGGAGCCACATTGTGTGGGATGGGGCCAATAATCAGATAGGGTCCTCACTCACAAAAAGAAAGCCTTATAGAGATGGCATCTGCAGGTGTACAGGTGGGGACCAGTGGTACACATGGGGGCCATGTTTAGAAAAGAGTCTGCTATTAGGGGGAGGGGCACAGATATGTGGAGAGCCTCTGTATGTATGAGGACTTAAACAGATGGTCTTTACATACAGAGGGAGTATGCAGAGTGTAGTGTACAGAGTGGCACTGCACATGTGATGGGGAAGGACTGTAAACTGTGAGGGGGTTTCGGTATTTGGAAAGGGGTCCACAAGTACACAGGTGTGAGACCAGAACTACTGATTGCAGATGGCTTTAACTCATTCTCTCCCAGTGGTCATTTTGGGTCGGGTTCAGCAATGGATGGTTCCGATGCCATATGGCGGCTACGGGACCGAAGGAGCAATGGGCATTCCACAGGTACCCAGAAGAGCATCTGTTCATTCAGTATGAAGATGGGAGCTTTTATGTAGAGGGTTGGGATCCTGATGTGATATGGCACCTGGGGACTGCATGCTTAGGTAACATTTTCTCACTAATAAATTCTGTGTCAGTGTGGAGAGAGTTTATGTAATTCCTGTTCTTCTGTGGGTCCTGCATCTCAGTGCAAAGTATTTAACCTTAGCACATTTTCAGGGGTTCTCAAAAGCTCAGAACTGCCTCCTGTCAGTCATGCAGGCTTATCGGTGTCTTTTTGCAAGCTATACCATACTATCAAGATGTGGCATGGTGTCCTAATGAGGCCCAGTCGAGGCCTGTTGGAAGGTCAAGTGTCTCCCCCTAATAATAATTAGATTGTGCAATAGAAAGAAAGTGTTGTATAGAAAAATGAGAAAGTTACGTTCATCAGAATCAAAAATTAAATATAAGAATATTCAAAAAAAATTGAAGAAGGAAATTAAGAATTCAAAAAAACAGAATTCAGATTAGCGATGGACAAGAGTAATAGTAAACTTTTTTTGCTTATATAAATGGGAAGAGAAGAGGTAATAGTATGATTGGACCACTGAATATTGAGGGGATTACAACTTCTAAATGTGAGGAGATGCTGGAAGAATTAGTAGATGCTTGCAGCACCTTATAAAAAGTATGTTGGGGTATGAGACAGTATATGTAGGTGATAGTATTTTGGACCCAAAAAATTTTATAACAAAAGAAAGGTGAGGAGTAGAATTATGAAGTTGAAGGTGAAAAGGCAGCAGGTCCGATGGGATGCATCCTTTCTTGGTAAAGGAGTTAGCGGATATATTGGTGCGGTTATAACTAATCTGGGACAAAAATCATTGGAGGAAGGTGTGGTTCCAGAAATGTGGAATAGCATATGTGGTACCTATATATAAGAAAGGTAGTAAAGGTGATGCAGGAAATTACAGACCTGTGAGTCTGACCTCTATTGTGGGGAAGATCATTGAGGGAATCTTGAGTGACTTTATTTTGGATTATCTAAGTAGTAAGAACTTAAAGGACACAGACCAGCATGGATTTGTGGTGAATAGGTCCTGTGAGACTAATCTGGTGTTTTTTTATGAAAATGTTAGTAAACACATTGATGAAGGTAGAAATGTGGATGTGGTATTACTTGATTTCAGTAGGGCGTTTGACACTGTACCTCATTGTAAAATAGTAGAAAAATTGATAGGGCTGGGAGTGGATTGGGCCATTGTGAGATGGGTGAAACAGTGGTTGGAAAATACGAATCAGAGGGTTAGATTGTATGGTCATTTATCAGATCCACGGAGGGTGATGAGTGGTGTGCCACAGGGGTTGGTGTTGGGGCCTCTGTTGTTTAGAATATTTATTGGCGATTTAAGGATATCTAGTAAGAACAAGATGGCTAAATTTGCTGATGATATTAAGATGGGAGGAGTAGTGGATACATTCGATGACAGATTGAATTTTGGACAGGATCTGATGCGTATATTGGAATGGGCAAAGACCAATGGTATGACCTTTAATGAGGAAAAGTGCACTATAATGTATTTTGGGAGACAAAATGTTCAACAGACATATAACATATTAGGATTAAAATTAAAGATATCAGAGGGAGAGAAAGACTTGGGAGTATTTGTACAGAATGATTTAAATAGTGGAGTGCATAGTGAAAAAATTTCAAGTGGAGCTAGGCAGTAGGTAAATTGCATCAGACGAGGCTTCCAGTCTAGAAATGAGGAGGTGTTGATGTCTTTGTATAAGACAATGGTCAGGCCCATAATTGACTATTGTTTGGCGTTTGTCTGCCCATTTCTTGTAAATGATATAAGGGTGATGGAGAGGCCGCAGAGAGTATATACAAAGATGATAAAAGGGGAGAGGGATAGACCTTATGATGAGAGGCTGAAAAAACTGAATGTATGGACATTAGAGAGTAGAAGAAAGAGGGGTGATTTACTATTATTGTTTAAAATTTTGAAGGATGAAGTTTTAAAGCTTGATTTGGGTTTGGAGATGGTAGAAAAACTGTACTATCTAAGGTGTCACAATAAACAATTAAGGGAAGAAAGGGCAAGAACTGAGAGGAGAAGAAGAAATGGATTTAAGAGTAGGGCAGTTAGATGGTGGAATGGGTTGCCACAGGACGTGGTCGATGCTGAAAATATAAGTACTCTTAAAAAAAGGTTAGATGAATTTCTTACAGAAGCTGGTGACGTAGGTCATCACCTCTGAATGGTGGGGGAGGTCTTTGTGGGCAAATGCCTTTGACTTCCTTATACTCTCCAGTATGAACTCCCCTAACAACACTGCTAGCAGTACCGCCTCCATCCTGTTGTGTATTCTGATTGGTTAATGTCGGGTTTCACATTCTTCAGAGAGCAGCATGCTCCTTTTTAGTTCTCTTATCAAAATGCCCTGTGCTGCTTTGTGCAAATTCCAAGACAAGTAGTTTTTTAGCATGCAGTGTGGCCTTTCAGCTTCACAGGGACTGTGGGTACAGTATATGGACAAGCTTGACATGACAATGACATCAATCTATTTTAGTGGGGCTGTGCTGGATTGTCAGAGTGTGGTGTCCTTTCAGTTTTCAGTTCCTAGGTACTGTACAGCAGGTAACAACTCTTCTCATTTCTCTTTTAGGCTGGTTTGCGGACCCTGCATGACATTGGTCCGGAGATCCGTCGTGCAATATCTGGAGAACTGACTGCTGAGGAGGAGTTGGACAAGGCTATGAAGGAAAACACATCAGCAGCTTCAGAGGATGACATCTTCAGAGTGAGTATGTTGGCTAGAGAAAGCCAATGTTGGTGAGCGTCACAGGAGTTTCTTTTCTTACCCAACTCCTGATGGATATAAACATCATGGGCCAGATAACTTGCACCATTGTGCTTTTTTTTTCCATCTTCTATTTTTCCTCCTTGGCCTGCAGGCAGTCTTCTGTCCTCCTCCAGTCTCCCGGCTGCCACTCCCCAGGCACCCCAAACCCTGTGTCCCTCATAGATTACCCCCGTGACGGGGCAGAAGGGGAGGAGGCTGTCCTCCCCCCCTCCTGTACAAATATCCGGAGCAGGCAATACGGGCAGTACCCGAGGCAGCAGCGCCGGCGTGATGGAGGAGCTTCATATAGCCTGCAGCCATATTTTCACATTTTTCCTGTTCCCTTCCCTTGCAGCCGTGACAGTGCATATATGGAGGCGTGCACGTGTCATGATGCCATGCTTCTTGTCTCCCTAGACTCTGTCGCTGCCCCTGTCCTCCACCAGGAGGCAGCCAAGGATCAAAATGACATGCCCACTCATCCCCAGGAGAGAAGAGCTATCATCAGATGCTCGAGATTCTTTTCCCTCCCCTGCCGACCCCCGGTGGCCCGAGCTCGGGTCACCGAAGTGGCGGAGGTGTAACGTCCAGCGCCTTAACCCTCAGCGCCACTGAGCCAGCTTATCATCATGCTTTGAAGGGCATAGAAACTGTAATTGGTGAGGCTGTTGTGGCCACTTTCACTATACCCAGAGGGGGAGATACCCAAAGATTGGAAAATTGCAAATCCACACCATTATTTAAGAAGATGGCAAGAGATGTGCCTTGGAATTACAGACCACTCAGTAGTATGCGACCTTGAGTAAGTCACTCATTCTCCCTCTTCTTGGTGGTAAAAATGGGTACCAGCAGGCCCTTGCTGAAAACGAGATGTTGCTTAATCAGTTGAGCTATTCCTGGGTAAATAAAATATAAAAAGAAAGGTGAAATGGGGGCCCCCCAGATTGCCCAGCAGCAGTGCGTTGCACTGCCCTCCAGATGAATGGAGTCAGGGAGCGGACTCTGGCCACCATGTCGAGAGGCAGGCCAGGCTGCAGGCAGCTGCCAGAGGACAGCACACCTCAGTTGAGGAGGGTCCACAGCGGGTTCTGGCATGCAGCAACCCCTGCAGTTGGGCCAGGAAGCTTGCTATTTCTGCAAGGATTACACTGTGTCGCTGAGGCTATAGGGCTCAACCCACGCAAAGGGCAGAGGGTGGACTGAGGGAGAAACTGAAGGAAGTAAAATCCCCTGCTGCCTGGAAGCTGGTGTAAATCCCCTTTACAGGATATATCCCTGATTTACCGGGTTTATTATACCTGTGGTGATAGCAAGGAGGGATAAAAACCTGTGTGAAAAAAAGGCAAAATGCAGGAACTTGGGTGAGCATATACAGAAGAACAAATTGATAAGGGATGGGCCAGGTTTATGGAAGGCAGGTCTTGTCTAACAAATCGGTTGAAATCTTTTTAAAGAGCAGCTACCCCCAAACATATACAATAGCTCACCTGGCCCAGAGTTGATTTCCATAAATAATTGCCTTTTTTCTTCCATTCTAAAGAGTTATATCCCTCATAATTTTGAAATTGGACATCGTAGCCAAAAACGGAGCCACTTCCTCAAGCTGCTGACACACCCCCATGCAGGCACACTCAGCTCCGTTTTGTGATGTCACAAAACAAAGACCGCATGTGCACACCCCATTCAGTTGAATGGGGATGATTTATCTAGACATTTCATTGGCATTTAGAGTTGCAATTTTAATAAAGCAAAGCGACTGCGCGACTAACAGGGTCCCTTGCTCTGTCAAGCTGGTTAGCCTGTGAGGGGGATTGTTCATGGTCAAAATAAAAAAAAATCTGCATAGTGCTTGATGTTTTAACATTTGATTATGAATATAAATACCAATACCAGAGAAAGGAAGTGTGTCCAGTGACCCCAGGTCCAACCATGTGAGCCTGTAGCTAAGTGGTTAGAGCACTGGGTGGTATTCCAGGGGTCTGGGTTCAATTCTCAGCAGGCACATTATTACTTTCTTACTACAATTTGTGATTTGAATTGCTTAGCAGTAGTTAATACTGCACCAAAAACATCTAAAAACAAAAAAAGGTGCACACACACCAAGTAATAAGAGACTGAGGATAATTTATTGGTGCAAAGCTAGGGGTAGTTATGCAATGATCCACTAGCTTTGCACCAATATATTATTATCAGCCCCTTAATACTTGGTGTGTGCAGCATTTTTATGTTTTTCACAGTGTTGATATTGTATGGTTGCACCTTTAGGAGCCCCTGGAGTGCTGCCTCCCTTTCTTTGCCTGGACCAAAACAATCTAATTATCACCTTTATGAGTATAAGAAAAGGATCATGAGTAGAAAGAACATTCAATTATTTATGTTTTTTTTTAAATTGATTTAAGGGAGTTTTATTTTTAGGGCCTAATTGAAGGATTTTACATAAGAGAAAAGGTGGCAGCCATGTTTGTGGTGCAGATCAAGAATAAGTAAAGTGGCTCATGATTTCTGTATGTGATTTGTCCAAATTCCAGATCACATATTGGACCTATTTCTTTACAGGAGGGTATTGGCACATAAACATATGTGAATGGAATGGCAACAGCCAATCACAATACAGTATTTAACTTGACCATTTTCTAGTATTTTTTATAGCACATGGTTTCAAAATACAACAACAAAAAATTCCCCTCTAGAGAAACTTGCTGTGAGTTTTTATTATTTAATAAAAAAACGGAAACCCACTCCACACCCAGCTACTAAAACCACACCCAGTACCAGTGATAGTAGTGGTTGATTTGTAATAAATGAATCAATAATATATGACAAGATGTGCAATATCATGGGATATCGTCCCGGCTCAGGTGTATTGTCAGGCACAGTGCCATAGGCTGAGTGACTTCAACAACCTGATGTAACTCCTAGGTGGTGCTATCCCAAGGGCTGCTACCCCTGCCTGCTTGGCTAGTAGCTGGTTAAGGGGCCTGAGTTCTAAAATGGGTGCCTCCACTTGGAGGTCAGGGTTGATAGTGGTCAAATTAACCTGGGCACAGTCCTCCAGGACACTGTAACCCCCCTCTTTCCTTACTAGTGGCCGGAACAATACACAATAATCACTTTCACAATACCCCTGATACACCACACAAGTACCCACACTGTTTGCACTTACCACCAGGGCTTTCCTCTGGCCCGGCCCTGGGGACCTCCTGTAAAACAAGGTTATACACAGCAAATAACAGCAGTACCATACTCTTGCACAAACTGGAACCACAGTCAGGGTAAATGCAAAAAAGAGTTAGATCTGATTTATTTAAGAGACTTGAACAAGGGAGGAGTGTAATCAGGTTAATTTACTTAAAAGCTGTATCAATCAAACAGTTATGCATGCACTTCAGGGTCCATAAACAGTCATACACTCTGGGTACCCAGATGGAGAATGGTGGGCTAGCCAGGAATGTTGCAGCTGGTTGGGGTCCTGTGATGGAAGAAAACAACATGCACAACACACACCACTTGCAATCCAGAGCCGGAGAGCTCAGTTTGTGAAAAGAAAACAACAAGACAATCAGATGACACACTTTTAGATTAGGCTGTTGTTGCAGGGAGCTACCCTGATGATTACTTACGATACCCAAGAGTGGACACAGGCTGGACGAAAATCAAGACAGCAGGTGGTTAATCTGGAGTGTCAGAAGAAGCAGGGGCCCATACGAATCGCCGAGGCGTTGTTCCTGTTCAAGCGTGGAGCAGGGGGCTGATCCCCAGGCAGGTCTCTCGTCGATGGCTTTCTCTGTGCAGCGGGTAGTCTGGCTGGGCCAGTGTGGCAAGGCCCCAGCCAAATGGAGACAAATTCAGATACAGTCCGTTTTGGGCTGGATACAGCTTCCAGCAAGCAGAACACAGTTCACACAGTGGGGAACCAAATCATGACCCACTAACAACTCACAGCGCATTTACATGTAAGGAAATTCTACTGTACCAGGCAAACTGCTCTCTGGTCACGATCACAAAGTCTCTGCACAAACCGGGGCTTCAAAAGCAGCTGGAAATCCTGACAGGCTGATCGCATTCAGCAAAATCTTCAGTCTTCTTCAGGTATGAGCCTGGTAAAAAATCAGTGGCTTACTTCATTCTCACAAACTTGGATTTAGTCTGAGATAATTCTCTTCTGGCCTTCTCAGGGGCAGCAGGCAGACATGCAGGCCACAACTCAGGCCTTTCCACAGTTCTCCTGTGCAAAACCACTCAGATGGCTGCTTGACTGTCTCAAGCTGTTGCTTCTTCAGCTCCCAACTTAGATCTGACTCAACTGCCAGCAAGCCCCCAAATCCCATTACCCTAGCTTTATCCCTATAATACTGTTTGTTTCTTTCCTTTTAATATGATCTAGGTCCAATGTCATTTTGTCTTGTATATATGTAAATATTTGTATACCTGTCTCATTCATAAATCTTTGTATTTGTGTTCATTCAGTACCATGTTTTTGTGTAAAATTTGTAACCTTATATTGTTATGACCACTCAGGTCCATCTTGTAAATGAGCTATTCTCAATGATGTTCGCCTGAATAAATAAAGATTTTGATTGATTGATTGATTGAAGCCTGGGACTTTCCCCAAAATCCAAAAGGTTTGGTTGGCTGATCTGTCTGTCAGTCACAACAAAGGCTCCTCCTTCAAGTGCAAAAAGGCACCAAAAGCCCAAAACTACAATTCCTACAGATTTTGACAGCAGAGAGCTCCTGTAGTCCGGCTCCATTTTAGGTCCCACCAGTACTGATTGGTCCAATTCGGCAGTCTAGGACCAAGATGGTGGAGATAAACAAAACAGTCCTTGCTGCAAAGAAGGCAGGTTAGACAAACTACATTATCATTATCACTATCACTCTAAATGATTTTCAGCAAATAGTTACCTCTTTCAATAGAGCTCCCTCTCAGATTACTTATGACTGCAATCCAGGCAGCTCTTAAAGAGACAGTGCACAGAGGCTATACAGGCACTCTCTGGCAATCACATTTAAACTGCTAAAATGCAGGACACCAGCCTGGCAGTGAGCATTTAGGCAAGCTCAAGGAAGACTTTTCAGGAACCCCCATTTGTAGGGGGGTTACACTGAGAAGGGATGATATTGCATGATATTACACACCTTGGAGTGTATTATTAGAATTAGGAAATGGATCCATTTTGATTTTGTGGAATGGTGGCATGAGCTACTTTTAGACTATGTACCGAGATATCACCCCGACTGAATGTGATCCTGACCAATCAGATTTGAGGATTTTGGCCATCCATTTCATAATTAAGCAATAAACCACAACAAGGTGTGGGTTATGCTGTTGTTTACCTATGTCTGGTATAGTTCTGACCAAATCACACCAGGAGTGGGTAAATTCCAGCATAACCCACACCCTGGAGTGGTTTATTGTGATTATACAATGTCTCCCCGTAGTTTTTATGACAAAAAAAATAAAGAAAAAAAGGAAAATCCTTTTTTTTTTTTGCATTTAAAAAATCTTTCTTGAATTTATTGCTGTGCCAGAAAAAAACAGTCCTGGTTGCTAAGGCTCCAGTTTTCCTGCACATGCACAATGCTGTTTTAATATTCCTGGCTGCAATGCTTTCCCTGGAGCAGGGAAGCTTTTATCACTGTGCCCAATGTTGCCAGTTCAGTGTGTCCCAGCTCCGTTTTTCTTGTAGAAGCCAGGACAGCCTTCTGTAGTTGGTCCACAGCCTAATTTGGAGTACAGAGCACTAACTCTGTTTTTTGCACATTATGCGTATGCGGGGCAGCATACATTGCTGCCTTGCTACTTAAGACTTGTTCCCTGGCCCTCTTTGACTCCTGGACCAGGGAAACAAAGTCGCCCATGTTGTGGTCTTCTCTGCCCTCTGCCGCATCCCCTAGAACACTGGAGAGGGCCCAAGATCAGAGGGTGCCAAGCAGCAACAGCTGTAGATTTGAAATGTGGAACCCTGGATCTTCCCTTGTCAATCTTCACCATTCATTACTGCTGGGTGAAGCCAGAGGCACGCACCCGCTACGGGAGTTATTTGTTGTTTTTATTTGGAGGGAGGAGTCAGCATCAACGGTGCCTCCCATGTGGCCAACGCACTGTGTGGTGCATGAGGGTTGGCCGTTAGGTGCCGCAGACTCCTTCTCCATCCCAGTTCTGTTTTCTCCCACTGTCGAGGTAGAACCTACTGCATGAGTCTGAGTTTATCTGCGACATCGGGCCTAGTTCTCTGTCAATCTCCATCCCAGTTCTCATCCACTCTGCGCTGTTTTTACCAGGTAAGATCTTTCCTTGTTTTTCGATAAACGGTGCCGAGTCTTTTGCAGTAGTTTTCCTGTTTACTTCGCGTCATGTCAGGTTCTGGGCCTAGTAAGAAATTCAAAGCAGGCAGTGTCCCCATGCGTCGGTGCCTCTGTGGCCGGCATTTTTCCATTACGGACCGGCATGACATTTGACTGTGCTGCCTGGGACCCAAGCATGACATGGACAATTGCAATGCCTGCTTCTCCATGGACCACCATATTCTTGATGTCCACATGTTTAAAGTTGGCAGGGCTCTGCCGACTTTCAGAGGACGGTGTCATTCGCAGGTCACCAAGGCTAGAACTCTCGACCCTTCCTCCAGGTCCCCTCCTGGGTCTATACGGCCCAGTGAGGAGGAAGCCTCCTCTGATTCTAGCCTTGCCGAGGGGGAGGCTTCTTCTGCGGTGCTGGAGGGGCGACTTGGTTCCCTGTGGAGCCAAGCCACTGGCACCACCCCGGCAGTCACCTCCACAGAGGTGCAGGCTCCCCCAGTGTCACAGACCACGGCTGCTGGGCCTGGCACTGGTGGACCCTCAGCAGCACCTCAGATCCTGGTGCCATTCGCGGCACCAGTGATAAGGGCGGCACCACCGTGGTGGCATGTCCCATGGCAGCACCACTTGTGGCGCCGGCACCAAGGGCCCTCCCGGGGTTGCTAGTCAATGGGTCTACCTGGTCTGTTCCTTTTTGGAGGAGGAGGATGACTCACAGGCCGACCCAGACTGGCACCCCGACTCCTTGGAGTCGGAGAGCCCTCTGGGACGCAGCACCAGGCGGCCCAGTGTTCCCCTCCTGGAGTCCCTGGAGCCTAGAGTCCAGACGGCCCCTTTTGCCACAGTCAACTGTGGAGGGCCTATTCGAGACAGCGGCTTGGGGGTGCCAGGTGGAGTGTCCTCTCCTGGGGTGGACATTGCAGCTGCCATTCCTGGTGCTGCCACGACCTTCCAGGTGGGGACCGGGACCCCCTCTTCTGCAGCCTCCCTCTGGGGGCCAGTGGGATTGTGGGGTCCTCTTTCGCTGGGAATGAGGATGAGGGCAGCTTCAGATTCCAAAGGGTTGAGGGGACGGGGTGAGGCGTGTCAGCCCCCCTCCACTACCCTGCAGGGAGTGGGGAGGAGTCAGAGCACTGAACCCCACCTTTACCATGAGGTCTCTGAGATGCCCTTAGTTGGCAGCACTGTGGGTTGCCCGTCTCGGCTCATGCAACCCCAGTCACGCCAGAGGGGAGATTCTCTGTCAGGTCTCTTCCAGGGTTTGTTTTCAGCTTTACAGCCTTTGCTACCCGGGTCGACCCCCGGGTCCCAGAGCCCTGGCAGAGGCCAGGCACTTTCAGTTAGGTGCCCTTCCTCCATCCCTCTGTAGACACCCCCCCCAGGCCATGTGGATCTTACGGGTCCCTTAATCTGCGATATGTTCAAGGCCACTTCGGCGGCCTTCTCCAGGTATGTGAGAGCCATGGACGAACAGGTCTTCCACCTGTCTCCCCTGCCGCAAGAGGACCCTGAACAATTGAGCTCCTTTTCCTCTTCTTCTCCCTCCTCTGAAGGAGAGGAACATTCTGTCCACCTGTCATCTGATGCTGATTTCACTGAATATCAGCGGTTCCTCTCAAGGCTGGTTCAGGAGCTCCGCATATCTCACATTATCAGAATCATTACCAAGCAGGAGATGCACTCGTTCCTGAATGAGTTCAGTGCTTACCGCCTGGTGGTAACCTCCTGGCCTATTCCCTTCCAGGAAGCATCTATCTGCACCTGGCAGTCTCCAGCCACCTCTCCCCCAGCCCCAGCGGACTGCAGGAGATGGTATTGCGCCCCCCAGGAGTCTCTAGGTTCACTACCTGACCCGCCTTCGGGGCTGACATCCTTAGATACTCTTTCCGGGCTTCAGCGCCTGGCGCATGACCAACCCCCGGATTCGGATTCTGCAGAATTCAACTGGTGGGGTAGACGGGTGTTCTCTTCAGCTTGTGCACTGCTTTGTATAGGTTCTCATCAGGCTCACCACACTGCCTATAGCAGGCACCTGTGGTCAATGCTAGCACAGGTGTTAGCATCCCTGCCTGATTCAGAGCAATCTAGACAGGCCATCGCCTTCTATGCACAGGGTCTGGAGCTTGCAAGGCTTCATCTATCCAGATTGTTACCTGTTGCCTGGTGTAGGGTGCTCTCCTCTGCTTTCTGCAGGACCCGTCTCTTTTTCCGCAGGGCAAGGAGGACTTTACAGGGGTGTCTCCCATCCCCCGGCCATGGGGGACATCTCCTCTTCCTGACCAGCCTTAGAACTTGCCGGTCTAGTATGGCTTAGGGTCTCCCTCTACTGCATCTCACCCATAGGAGGCTGTGGGAATCTGTTCCCTCAGGGCTGCACCAGGTCCTCTCCGCGGGGCTTGGTACTCACCCAGCAGTAATGAATGGTGAAGATTGACAAGGGAAGATATGAAAATGATGTACCTATCGTAATTCTTCATCTTCTCTTGTATCTTCACCATTCATTACTGATTCCCACCCACCTTCCCCTTTGGGTCTCAGCTCTTGGGTGCTGCCTCCACCCTGCTCGCCCTCACCCTCTGTGAGGCCAATTGGAGGCAGAGTCCCCCTGGTACCTCAAGGTCCTCTGTTTCCTTCTCTAAAAAAGTCACAGAGCGCCCAACCTAGGAGGGTGGCGAGTAGGGTCTTCGCCTCGGCCTCGGAGGGAACTCCTGGGGATTCTCAGTGGGGTGCACTGTGGTGTCCTCCTTAATTTGGCACATGTGTTTCTGTTTGTTTTCATCTTCTTGAAGTGGGAACTGCGTCAGTGCATTTCATGGGAGAAACCGTAGGGATCTTCCTCCCCCTTTTCTCCTTCTCGCTTACCATCTACCTTTAGAGGTCAGCCTGGACAGAGCCCTGTACTATTTAAGATGTTTTTCCCCTTGACTAAGCCATCAGGTGATAAACTGTAGAGAGCCATGCTCCAGGACTTTCATCCCAAATGTGGTTTTAGGGGTGGGAAGAGGGGACTGACATGTTTTTTATGCTCCAAGACCATTTCAAATTCTCTTGTTCTGGACTTCTGTCCAGTGGTCCCTGAAGCTGACAGGATCCTTGCTCCTGTGTCTTCATACCTTTCAGGTTTTTGAGGCTGAAATAAGTCAATGATCTTCCAGCTTAACATGGCGGAGGGTCCCCCCCCCCTTCTTCCCCTGTGTATATTGTATCTCTCTCTCTCTCTTTCTCTCTCTCATTTTCATTTTTCCTGTGCTGCCACCCAAGGGTTGGGGCCCTATGGCCACTTAGGGAACAAGTCCAATCCCTCTGTCCTCTGATCGGCTTATTCCTTTTTCAGTTTATATCCTTTCCTTTTCCTATCTCTCAGCTCTCTTGCCTCGCCTTGGTATTCTCTTATACCCCTTTTCCTCTCTCCTCTCCGGCAGGATAGAACTGGGGTGGAGGAGGAGTCTGAGTCTGTGGCACCTAACAGCCAACCTTCGTGCACCCTGCAATGCACCAGCCTTGAGGGCGGCACTGTCAGTGCCGACACTCTCTCCCCCCCAAAAAAAAGCTGCCGTACAGATGCATGCCTCCAGCTTACACCCAGGAGTAATGAATGGTGAAGATACGAGAGAAGATCAAGAATTACGGTAGGTACATAATTTTCGGTTATTAGCCCAGTTCGAGTATTGATTGGCAAAGGTCCTTGGCACCTTGAATGAGTTCACACCTCTTCCCATAAGTCATCACAACCAGCTTTTGGGCGCCTAAGTTAATGATTGGCTGTCCACAGGGACAAAGATGGCTGCTGTGGTACGCAGTTTGATACATTTTATCAGCAGCCCTCACATTAACATGTTCTTGCAGCCAAACAAAGCAACTTTCCAACCCAGTTGCCCCATAGTCTTGTAGCAGCCTTGATTATCAGTCATCCGGCTGCTTAATTATAATTTAAACCTATGTAGCTTGCTTGTTGCTGCTCCCGTTTTACACAGTCCCTCCCAAGCAGGTGGCAGCTCATTAATATTCATACTTTATTCAAATGAACCCTGTTCCTGAATGCTCATAGACACTCACTAACCACAGCCACTTCTAAGCCTCCCTGTCCAGGTGTCCAACCCCTGATTAGCCTATTCAGGGGGTCAAGAGAACTGGGGAGTCATTTTGTAAAGCTTCTACAGTGGCAAGCAAATGGGCTAGCGCTTCTGTGCATGTGCAGCTCCGTTTAGCTCCTTCGGCCCCTTTAAGGCTTCCCAAAACACACATGGGGCCAGATGGTGACTCAACAAGGTAGCAGGGCCTGGACTGGCAGCGGGGGGCACCGAGGGGAGAGGGAGCAGGAATGGGCTCCCGGGCATCCAGGTAAGCCCCACCCATGGGGGGGTTACAGATATTTGTAGGTTTCTATCATATCTCTCCTGTCTCTCCTCTCCTCTCCTCCAGGATATACATACTGAGGTCTCCCAGTCTTTCCTCATATGACTTTTGGTGCAGGCCCTGCACCATCTTTGTTGGCCGTCTTTGAACTACCTCCACTTTGTCTATGTCCTTACGGAGATGCGGCCTCCAGAACTGGACACAGTACTCCAAATGAGGCCTCACCAATGATCTGTACAGTGGCATCACCTCCTCTTTTCTTGTGCTGGTGATACCTCTCCCTGGGCACCCCAGCATCCCACTGGCTCTCCCCACAGCCTTGGCACATTGTTTGGCCGCCTTTAGGTCATCAGATAGGATTACCGCCAAATCCCTTTCCTGTTTAGTGCCCGTCAGTATCCCCCCCCCCCCCAAGTCATGTAATCCTCCCCTGGGTTCTTGCACCCCAAATGCATGATTTTGCACTTTTTCACATTGACTCTCAGCTGCCATACTCTAGACCATTCCTCCAGTTTACCTAAGTCCCACCTCATTTTTTCCACCCCTCCTGGAGTGTCCACCCTGTTGCAGATCTTAGTGTCATCTGCAAAAAGGCACACCTTCCCTTCCAGCCCCTCCGCAGTGTCACTTATGAAGACATTAAACAGGACTGGCCCCAGAACTGATGCCTGAGGCACCCCCCCGGTCACCCTCCTTTCCTCAGTTGAGCTCCATTTACCACCACCCTCTGTCTTCTATCATTCAACCAGTTCCTAACCTAGTTTACCACTTTGTGACCCCCTCCCAGGCTGCCCAGCTTGTTCACAAGTCTTCTATGTGGAATGGTATTGAAGGGCTTACTGATATCAGGTAGGCCACATCCACCGCTCCCCCCCCCGATCCACTTCTCTAGTCACCCAGTCAAAGAAATCAATTAGATTTGTTTGACATGACCTTCCTGCGGTGAATCTGTGCTGTCTCAGATCCTATGCTCTGCTGGATTCAAGGTGTTCCACAATCCTTTTAAGTAGTGATTCCATAATTTTCCCCACTATTAAGGTGAGGCTGACTGGTGTATAGTTTGCAGCCTCCTCCCTATTCCCACTTTTGTGAAGAAGGACTGCATCTGCCCTCCTCCAGTCCTCTGGAACCACTCCCATATCAAGTGACTCCTTGAACAGGGCTGCCATTGGTACTGCCAGCATCTCCTGTAGTTCCCTTAATATTCTAGGTTATATCCCATCTGGCGCCATTCCTTTATGCACGTCTAGTTTTGTGAGTTCTTTTAGGACTCTCTTTTCCGTAAATTGACTGGTGTCCACCTCCCTCCCATATCTGCTCATGTTGCATAATTGTGGTCCCTCATCTTCTCCTTCTCCTTCTGTGAATACAGAACAAAAATATTTGTTCAGTACTGATGCTTTTTCCAGGTCCTCTTCCTCACACTCCCCTTCTTCCCCTTTAAGCCTTACAATCTCACCCGTGTTTTTCTCCTTTCACTAATGTGCCTATAAAAAGTCCTGTTCCCTTTTTTTTCACTACCTGTGCTATTTTTTTCCTCCATTTGTGCCTTTGCACTCTTGACTGCTTTCCATGCCTCCCTCTGTTCATCCAAGTACACTACCCTGTCCTCCTCCTCCTGTGTTTCTTTGTATTTCCTGAAAGCCATCTTTTTCGCCCTTACCTTCGCAGCCCCTGTCTTTGAGAACCATAGTGGTTTTCTCTTTCTCTTGCCCTTGTTTACTTGCCTAATGCAAAGGGTTGTCACCTTCACTATGGCTACTTTCAGTTAGGCCCACTGCTCCTCAACCCCCCCCCCCATTCATCCCTCCCTGCTAGGGCATTCTTGAGACATATCCCCATCTTAGTAAAGTCCGCTGTCCTGAAATCCAGGATATAATTATATCCTCTTGTCGCAGATCCCTCACATTGCCTGAACAGTTGCTGGCAATCCAGCTTGTATATCCCTTCAGATATTTGAAAGTTTCAGTCATCTCTCTCCTTTCCTTTCTGGTTCCAGCTCCATGGATTGCATATTCAGATCAGCCAGCCTTCCTCATAGGTCTTCCCCTGCTGCCCAACTGTCCTTTTGGTTGCCCTCTTCTGGAGCAGTACTAAGTGATCCTTGTCCTTTTTAAGGTGCAGGTTCTAGAATTGTGCACCGTACTCTAGATGTGGCCTCTCCATGGACCTATAAAGGGGCAGGATCACTTCCTTCCTTCCTTCTGCGAGAAGAATTCCTGCCTATGCACCCTAGCATCCTGCTGGCTTTATAAATTGCACTGGGCAGTGTTTTTCAGGCTGTCACTTATGGTAACTGCCAGGTCTCTTTCCTCTGTGATCTAGTGTAACCAGACCCCCGCACCCCATCTAATATTATGATTTTCAAGTTCTCTTTCTCCGTGTTCCCCAGTTAATATTTTTGGGTTCCTTTTGCCCATGTGGATGACCTTGCAGTTTTTGGTATTCAATTTGAGATGACATATCTTGGACTACTTTTCCGGTTTCTGAAGGTCTTTCATGCCTCTAACCCCTGCCCCACTGTTCACTTTACCACATATGTTCATGTCATCCACAAAGAGACACATCTTCCTGGACTAAGTCTCCATCACTCGTTCACACTAGTGGGATAGTGCGGGCGCTAGGATAGCGGGAACTAAAAATTTTTCAGAAGGGCGGGCCGAGGACCAGACCGCACGCTGCGCACCACGAGACTGACTCGCGCCTATAAGGTTATCTCGGCGTCGACCCTCCAACCGCCTCAGTTCCTTTTCTCCCGCCGTCGAGTGCGCTTGGATGTCAACGTCGCTCGTCTGCCGGAGTCAAAGTTTTCATCTATACGACAGCAGTTTTTAGTGTTTAATTTAAAAGTTTTAATTTAACTATTTAGTAGTAATTTTTTATTTTACGAATAAGAAGATTATGAAGAAATTCTTTCCTGCCATCCACGGAGTCGTCCTTAGACGGTAGCGGTGACGGTAGGAAGACTTCGTTTGAAAGTTGTTATGGCAGAGGGGCTGTGCCCAGTCCGCCACCCTTAAGTAACGGTGGGGGTCTGACTACGGACAGTCCTGTGCTCGGCGGGGAGGACAGTCCACTGAAGCACAAATCTGGTGGTGCCGGGGATCTGGCTCCGCTTAGCCTCGAGCTCTTCTTCTTCATTTGGGGAAGAAGAATCGGTGCCGCTCGAGGTTGCCCGTTGGTATGTCTGCACGAGGATTGTTCGTTGGTAGGGGTGATAGGCCTGAACCGACTTTCGTGGGTTCCCCTTGGCCCCGCTCCTAACGGCTGCATTCTCGACTCCGGACTCCATCTCTGTCCTCGTTGGAGTTCCGGTGTGCAGTTTCACCTCTGGGCCGCTCCTTTGGAGCAGGGGGTTTGACTCCTTTTTTTCCTGGTTGTGTTCCTGGTTTCTGGGCCTCCAGGCCTCGGAGCCGTTGGACCGGAGCCGGGTCAGTTGGATCTGAATGAGCGCGGTGCCCTCTTGGTGTCTTCGCCATCTTGTCAGCCCCTCGTGCCTACCCCCCTCTTCCTTTTCCATGCAGGGGCCAGCACGGGCACCACCTTTCTCTTCTTTTCCGTGGTGTTTTTCCTGGTGTTGTGCCCAACACCTTGGTGGCGCCGCAGGTCTGGTGCCGTGCCCCTGGTTTGGCATGGGTGCCATAAGTACTGCACCGCTGGTGTTTGGGTCGGCGCCGGGACTGGCGCCATGGCTCGGTGCCATGCTTGGCATCGTACTGGGTGTAGTCGGTGCCATGGCTCGGCGTCATGCTCGGCTCCATGGCTCGGTGCTGTGGTCAGCGCCGTGCTCTGTGCTGCAGTCAGCGCCATGGCTTGCTCGGCGCCGTGCTGTGTGCTGCAGTCAGCGCCCTGCTCAGTGCCGTGGATCGGCTCTGTGGCTCACGCTGTGCTCGGCACCGTGCTCGGTGCCGTGGGTGCTTCTTTGTCGGGCGCCTGAGCGGTTACTGTGGGTGTCTCGCAGGTGCCACTGATGCCCGCAGGCACCTGTGGGTGCTGCGGGCAGTGCGGGCACCTGCGGTGAGGGTGCAGCGCCGCGAGCCGGTGCACCGCGGGTGGCACCGCGGCAGCGCCTGGCACCCGCGGGTGCCGCGGGTGCGCCGAGCACCCGCGGTGGCGGGGCGCGGGCACCCACGGGTGGCGCGGGCAATGCCGAGCACCCACGGGTGGCGCCTGTCACCCGTGGGTGGCACCTAGCACCCGTGGGTGCCATGGGTGCCAGGGTGCCATGGGTGCCATGGGCATCGGGGGGTGCCCTTGCGTGCCATTGCTGCCATTGGTACCGAGGATACCTGCGGGTTCTGCCGTGGGTGCCTTCTGGTGTCTCTCAGTTTGGCATGGTTACTGCTTGGTGCCTTCCTGTGCCAGGAGTGATGCTAGTGCCGCAGGGGTGCCAGTTGGTGCTGTCTGACAGAACTAGGGAAAGATCTGTGTTTGCAGACCTCTCTTCTGCAGGACTTGTGTTGGGATGTTTCCATGGAATGAATTTCTATTCTGCGGATTATTTCCACACTTTTTAGTGGGTGGCAGTCTGCATCGGATCTCCTCATCCAGCGATTTTCCGCCGATGGGACTCTTCTGTTCTGTTTCTGTCAGCAGAATCTCTCATTCCGCTCAGCACTTTCTCAGCCCCCTACATGGTGCCAAGCTCCTCGATACCCTTCCTGGTGGCGGAGTCTCTAGTGGCTCTAACCGAGACCTCTTTTGGGGTCCTTCTGTGGTAGAAAGGCATCTGGATGAGTCTTTCCCTGTCCTTCTGGTCAGTGATACAGCAGATGATTCATTTTATATACTGAACGCCCTCTCTATCATCAGAGTCTGTGATGCAAGCTCTTTTAGTAGTTCCTCATTTATGGGGTCCACCATAGTGTTCAGACTGGATCTGTGGACTATATACCTCTGCGTCTAGACTTTTTCAGTGGTCAAGACAATTACACTCTTTGGAACATTTTAATTCTATGGTCGGGAGCTGCACAGACTGTCCCGCTCCTTTGATAGGGGTATACAGCCCTTTTTTTGATGCTGCCCCTCTGGTGGCTGCTTCGCCACAGGTAGTTAACATCTGTCTAGCTATTATTAGTCCAGTCAGGGGTTCAGTTATGGATCTTCAGGCTCCTCCTGCTCCTCAGAGGGATGACATCCTTGTCATTTCTGTATCAGGCAATACTTGCCAAATAGCAGCCAGCAACCTTGTCAGGCTCAGACTAAGGATATTTAAAAAAAAAAGGGGGTCAGAATTATCACAGCACAGGGCCTAGTTGGAATTTCCTGATACCACGCTTGGATCTGATCAGGTTCCACCTCAACCCTGAGGCGGTCATCTCTAAACCTCAGTAAAGGGTACCTGTTTTCTTCTACCCCTAGGGGGCATTCCGATCCAGCGGTGGCATAGCTCACCTCTTTTCTCTAAGAGAATTTCTCTTATTCCGAGATATTTCCAAAACCTAGGCATCTAACCAGTCTGTTAGTCCCCTTTTTGTTTTTTAATCAGGCTTTCTTCTCCTGATCAGAGCCTTGCAGCAACAGAAGTGACTCTTCAGCAAGTCGGAACTTAGATTCCTACTTCCATATTTGCTCCAGCTTAACGGATGACATGCTTCTTTCTTGACCATTGGTCAAGTAGGTTCTTTCTAAGGTAGCTTCGCAAATATTCACATACAGTCATACTACCCTGAACCTGTATACTTTACCTCCAGCCCTTGCAGTTCCTGAGGTCTTTTACATTAGATTAGTGCATGTCTTTGACACTATTAATTTTGGTCCTAGATCAAATTGTGAGGCCAGGTTCTTGCCGCTCTCCTAGAATAGTTGCGGCTACCTGGCAGACTTTAATTTTTTGCCCATTTTAGTTGTCGGCAAGGTGACGAGTTACAACTCGAGCGTTTATCTTGTAGACACTATGTTATAGATGCTCTTACAAGACAGCTCTTTTTATTAACAGGACAGTCCTTGGCTGTCCTTTCCGATGAACCCTATCTCCTACCACCCTACTCAGGGTTGTTGATTTTAACAGGTACTCTCCCACTAGTGTGAATGAGTGATGGAGACTTAGTCCAGGAAGATATGGATGATTGTTTCGTAATTACGATCTTCTTGGACAGTCTCCATCACTCATTCACACGCCCACCCACCATCCCCTGGGTTCACTCGCTTTTCTTTCCTGGTCTTCATGGCCTATGGTTCGGACTGTGAAGACATTGTTCTTTGACCTTTCTTACAATGGCCATCTGGGCCCTCTCAGGCCCAGACACTCAGAATGAGTTATTCTCATTAGTTACGCTGCACCTCCTTGGTCGAAAAGGTACTGAGGCGGTTGGAGGGTCGACGCCGAGATAGCCTATACAGGCGCGAGTCAGTCTCGCAGTGCCGAGCGTGCGTGGTCCTTCCTCAGCGCCGGCCCTTCTGAAAATTTTTGGCTCCCGCTTGGTCCTAGCGCCTCCGGCGCTATCCCACTAGTGTGAATGAGTGATGGAGACTGTCCAAGAAGATCAATAATTACGGTAAGTACGTAATTTCCATATTTTGCCCTAGACACCTTCTCCAGTGCCACACATAAACAGACTGAAGAGCACTGGACCTAGGACTGACTCCTGGGGCACCCCATTGGTCACCCTTCTAACCTTAGAGTGCCTTCCATTTAGCACTACCCTTTGGGTTCTACCCCTGAACCAGTTCTCTACCCACCTTGTTATGCCTTCCCCTTCCCCGAGTTACCCAAATTTTTCAGAAGATGTCTATGGGACACTGAGTTAAAGGCTTTGCTGAAGTCCAGGTACAGGATGTTCTCTGCTTGGTCCTTGTCCGCCACCCAAGACACCTTGTTAAAGAATTTGAATTGTTTATTTGGCTGGACCTCCATTTCATGAAGCCATGTTGTTTACTGTCCCAGAGACTGTGATTCCCCAGAAAGTCTACCAAGTGCGCCTTGACTGTAGTTTCCAGCAGCTTCCCTAAGATGGAGGTCAACCTGACTAATCTGTAGTTGCTCGAGTCTCCCTGTCCCCATTCTTATGCAGAGGCACAATGTCACCTACCATCCGGTCATTGAGGACCAGGTCTGTTGCTAGCAAGTAGTTAATTAGGTTAGCTGAGCATGCTGCCGGAGCCTGGCCCACTTCCTTGAGCACCCAGGAATGCATTCCATTTGGTCCTGGAGAATTCCCCACCTTCAACCCTTTCAGACCCTTGAGCAGTCATACCTTGATGATCTTCCCCATCACCATCTTAGTCTTCTTCCCAACTTTAATGACACAATCCAGCAGTGGCCCTCTCTCTGCAACTGTGAAGACGAAGCAGAAATATTCACTTAAAGGAAAGGTCCCCTCAGCCTTTTATTCTGTTTACCTGTGTAGTTTGTAGGTACAGTATGCACGATTGCCTGTATTACACCCTCCTAATTTCACTAGGATTTAAATGTAAGTCTGGTGTGAAAAGCTGCTTGACTCCATTGCAAAGGTCATAACCTGACTCACGTAAGGCATTCTGGAATTTTATGACGTTTTAGTGCTAAAGTCTGCAGTAGTTATACTGTATTAGCTGGTGTCGTTGCTGTCCTCTGCAGTCCTTATGTTCTTGTCTTATGGTGGCCATAAAACTTTCTAGGCATAGTAAGTGCCTTGCTGTTTTATCTAAGTTACAAAAAAAAAATCTTTTAGAGAATACCAGTGTAACCCCCATACAAATGGAGGTTCCTGAAAAATCTTCCTTGAGCTTGCCTAAATCCTCACTGCCAGACTGGTGTCCTGCATTTTAGCAGTTTAAATGTGATTGCCAGAGAGTGCCTGTATAGCCTCTGTGCACTATATCTTTAAGAGCTGCCTGGATTTCAGTCATAAGTAATCTGAGAGGGAGCTCCGTTGAAAGATGTAACTATTTGTTGAAAATCATTTAGCGTGATAATGATAATGTAGTTTGTCTAACCTGCCTTTTTTGCAGCAAGGATTGTTTTGTTTATCTCCACTATCTTGGTCCTGGACTGCTGAATTGGACCAATCAGTACTGGTGGGACCTAAAATGGAGCCAGGCTACAGGAGCTGTCTGGAGTCAAAATCTGTAGGAATTGTAGATCTTCCCTTGTCAATCTTCACCACTGATTACTGCTGGGTGTAAGCCTGAGGTGCGCACCCACTATGGGAGGGTTTTATTTTTGGAGAGGAGTCGGTGCTGACGGCACCGCCCTTGAGACCGGCGCACAACATGGTGTGCAAGGGGCGGCTGTTAGTCGCCGTGGACTCCTCCTCCATCCCAGTTCTATTTCTCCCACCGTCGAGGCTACACCTGCTACATGAGTGAACAGTTCGTTGCTGCGCCGCTACGCCTTTTGTCATCTTTTTGACACCTACCTTCATCCCGTTCATTCTTCCCGATGCCGTTGAAAACTGGTAAAGCCATTTCATTTTATTATTCGACGGCGCCGGGAGCTTTTC
Organism: Neoceratodus forsteri; assembly: GCA_016271365.2. NCBI lineage: Eukaryota > Metazoa > Chordata > Ceratodontiformes > Ceratodontidae > Neoceratodus > Neoceratodus forsteri. Next base: position 1,628,222,870 of record CM028131.1, on the reverse strand, counting down.
TGTGTTTTATTAATTGTTTTGCATCATATCCAGTTCGAGAGCCAAGCGAATGTCCAAAGCGGGCCGCACCCCCATGCGTCGGTGCTCCAGTGGCCAGCATTTTTCCATGACGGACCGGCATCATGTCTGCCTTCGGTGCCTGGGACCTAACCATGACATGAATAGATGTGATGCCTGCTTCTCGGACTGCCGTGTTCTCGAAGTCCGCACATTTAAAGTGGGCAAGGCATCGCCGACTTTTGGAGGACGGCATCGGTCTCGGGTTTCCCAGGCCAGGACCTTAGGCCCCTCCTCCGGGTCCCCTCCCAGACCTATACGGTCCGGTGAGGAGGAGGCCTCCTCCTCTTCAAGCCTTGAAGAGGAGGAGGCCTCTTTCGCAGTGTCGGAGGAATGTTGTGGCCCCTCCTGGGGTTGCATCGGAGACACCGCCTCGGCAGTCACCTCTTCGGAGGTGCAGACTCCCCCAGTGTCACGGCCCATGGTTGCTGGGTCCGGCACTGGTGGACCCTCGTGCTGCCTGCTGGCACTGACTCAGATCCCGGCACCATTCGCAGCACCGGTGATCGGGGCAGTGGCACTGGTTTGGTTCTTGGCGCCGTGAGCGGCGCCGTTCATCTGGTCGACCACTGCTGGCGGCGCCGTGTTGGAATCCAGGGCCGCAAGTGGCACTGGGGATTTAACCAGGCCATTGGCGAGTTGGGACCGGGTCTCAGAGCCACGGGCGAGGCACTAGGAGCGACCAGTGTTGCGAGTGACACCGGGGCCATTTGCGGCGCCGCTTCCCAGCGGACTCTTGGGGTTGCCAGCATCGAGGTCCTTCTGGTCGACTCTTCTCTGAAAGCAGACGATTTGGACATGGACCCGGTCTCGCACACTGATTCTTCGGAGTCAGAGTCCTCTGTGAGGTTCGGTGTCAGGCGGCCCAGCTACCCCATTCCTGAGTTCCCACAGCAATCTTCCTCCGAGGACTCCCAGGCTGGGCGTGGCCTGGAGTCTATGGGGGAGGGTGGTTTGGGGGTCGGGGAAGGGGCTGTCCCCCCAGAGGGGGCTGTGGCAGCTGCCAACCCTGATACTGCTGCGCCTTCTCGAGGTGGATTGGAGGTCCTGTCTTCAGGGGCCCCCTCAGGAGGTCTCGGGATCGACGTGCCCCATCGTTGGAGTCGAGGAGGAGGGCATCCTCGGAGTCTGAGGTGTTGAGAGGTTGCGGTGAGGGGCGTCGGCACCACCCTGCCACCCCTCGGGGTGCGGGATGGAGCCGTAGCGCCGAACCCCACCTCCCCCTCTTGGGCTTGGGGAACCCTTCCGGTGGCACCGCAGTGGGTTTCCCTTCTGGACCCATGCAGCCCCAGGTACGTCACAGGGGAGATTCCCCAGTTGGGCTCTTCCAGAGTTCGTATCCCCAGGGTTCCGTCTTGTGACCTGGTTTGATTTAAGGGTCCCCGCTGGCTCGGGCTCCGTTCCCTGGATTTCAGAGCCCTGGCAGAGGACAGTTGCCTCCTTGTAGGTGCCCTTCTCCCATTCCTCTGCAGCCACCTCCCTCTCTTCCAGGCCATGTCAGTCCTATGGGGCCATTATCCTGGGAGAAGTTCAGGGGCACTGTGGCGGCCTTCCTGCCATATGTTAGATACATGCATGTTAGGTATATGCACGAGCGGGTATTTCACCTGTCCCCTCCGCTGCAGGAGTCATCTGAACATTCGAGTTCCCCATCCTCCTCGGCTCCCTCCTCGGAGGGAGAGGAACCCTTTGCATACCTTTCTTCTGATGCTGATTTCACTGATTATCAGCGCTTCCTTTCAAGGATGGTTGCGGATCTCCATATCTCCTATGTCAGACGTGACAATACTGAGCGAGAAATGCGTGAATTCCTTGGTGAATTTAGTGCCCAGCATTTGGTGGTGCCATCCTGGCCTATTCCCTTCCAGGAGGCGTCTATCCGCACCTGGCAGTCTCCAGCCGACTCTATCCCAGCCCCGGCAGACTGCAGGAGGAGGTATTGTGCTCCATCTGAGTCCCTAGGTTCTCTCCCCAACCCACCCTCGGGATCGGTGTTCCTAGAAACTCCTTCTGGGTGCCGCCGCTTGGCGCACGTCCAACCACCGGTCTCTGATTCCCTGCAGTTTGACCAGTGGGAGTGAAGAGTGTTCTCTTCTTCTCGTACGATGCTGTGCATTGCATCACATCAGACACACCATGCTGCCTATAACAGGCACTTGTGGTCGACGCTCTCTCAACTCCTAGCATCAATGCCTGATACAGAGCAATCTAGACAGGCCATTGCCCTCTCAGCTATAGGCCTGGAACTGGCAAGGCACCAAGCAAGGGCATCCTACGACTCCAATGAGGTGGCTTGCGGGGACAGCGATCTGCATTAGGCGGACGGCATGGCTTTGTCTGGCAAGGTTATCATCCCTGGCTCGGTGTAGGGTGATTTCGCTCCGCCTTCCGAGGGACCCGCCTCTTTTCTTCCAGGGCTAGGAGGCTTCTGCAGGGGCTTTCTCTGTCCCCTCATCTTTAGGGGACACCTCCTAGCTCTCCTCAGCCTTAGACTTCCAGTCTAGTATGGCCAGGGTCTCTTCCTCCTGTTTTTCACCAGCAGGAGGCTGAGGGTCTTGTTCCCTCAGGGTTACTCTAGTCCCCCTTCGGGGGGGCTTGGTACTTCCCCAGCAGTAATGAATGGTGAAGATTGACACGGCAAGATATGAAAATTACATACCTACCGTAATTCTTGATCTTCTCTTGTATCTTCACCATTCATTACTGAATCCCGCCCACCTTCCCCTCATGGGCCTCCTTCTTGGGCGTCCCCTCCACCCTGCTCATTCCTCCTTCCCTTCTCCTCATGGCCTTAAAGCCTAAATCCCTAAAAACTTGGATCTTCCATTCTTCTCTCAGAACATGTAGCATAAGTCTGGAAAGGGAGGAGAACAAGTAGGATTTGCCTTTCTACTGAGGGAACTCTTTCTGATTGGCCTTGAAGATGACCCGTTGGTCCCTTCTTAGGCCATGTTGCTCAATCACCACTTAACAAAGCTACTTCTTAAATGGTCCTGTCCCCTTGGTCTAGGATCCCACTGGCATCTCTGGATCTTGTCCTGTTTACGCCAGTCTGTGCTAGTTGAACTCTGTTCTAGCATTTCAAATTGCCTTTAAGCTGGTGATCTGATTATTGCCTCTGCCTCCCAGGGAGTCAAAATGAGTTTCCTACTCTGTCTTTATCCACCTTCCCAAAGGGGTGCCACACACATCAGTATTAGCACACAACAATGTGCTAGTGGGGTCTTTTCCCCTATCCTAGTTGAGCGCTCTCCCTCCGGAACAGATTATCTGCCTTGGCAATCTGTGAGCTCTCCACTTGAGTAAGGGGTTGGGGATGGTGGGAGGTGTAGAAAGTTTGCCTTTTGTGTATCAAGCTGTGCAAAAGGTTCGGTCGAACCTTCTTAATCCAGTCTCTATTTGATGGGATCCTTGCTCCCTTCCCCTTTGGTTCCAAGCTTATAAGACTTTAAGCCAATTAACTCAAAATTTGGCAGAATTTTCCCTCCTCTCAACATCCCCCTCTCTCCTTCTTCTTCTTCCTTCTTCTTCTTCTCCTTCTCTCTTATCTGTCCCTCCCTCCCTCCCTCCTCGAGCACTTCCCCAGGGTGAGGCCCTCTGAGTCCCTTAGGGTGGGGTTCTTCCCTTTCCTGTCCTCTATTGGCTTAATCCTTTTCAGTTTATATCCTTTCCTTTGCTTATCCCTCGGCTCTCTTGCCTCGCTCTTCTTGTTTCATCTTTATTTCGCCTCTCCGGCTTACAGAACTGGGATGGAGGAGGAGTCTGCGGTGCCTAACTGCCGCCCCTTGCACACCACATAGTGTGTCGCACTCGAGGGTGGTGCCATCGGCGCCGACTCCTCTCCAAAAAAAACAAAAAAAACTCCCATAGCTGGTGCATGCTTCCGGCTTACACCCAGCAGTAATGAATTGTGAAGATACAAGAGAAGATCAAGAATTACGGTAGGTACGTAATTTTCATTTTTGGGCTTTTGGCGCCTTTTTGCACCTGAAGGGGGAGCCTTTGTTGTGACTGACAAACAGATCAGCCAACTGAACCTTTTGTATTCTGGGGAAAGTCCCAGGCTTGCTGGCAGTTGAGTCAGATCTAAGTTGGGAGCTGAAGAAGTAACAGCTTGAGACAGTCAAGCAACCGTCTGAGTAGTTTTGCACGGGAAAACTGTGGAAAGGCCTGAGTTGTGGCCTGCATGTCTGCCTGCTGCCCCTGAGAGGAGGAGAAGAGAATTATTTGGACTAAATCTGAGTTTGTGAGAACCAAGTAAGCCACTGATTTTATACCAGGCTCATACCTGAAGAAGATTGAAGATTTTGCTGAATGCGATCGGCCTGTCAGGATTTCCAGCTGCTTTTGAATCCCCGGTTTGTGCAGAGACTTTGCGATCGTGACTGGAGAGCGGTTTGCCTGTTACAGTAGAATTTCCTTACATGTAAATGTGCTGTGTATTGAAAGTGGGTCGTGATTTGGTTCCCCACTGTGTGAACTGTGTTCTGCTTGCGGGTACCATAGAACCTTTACATGTAAATGTGCTGCGTATTGAAAGTGGGTCATGATTTGGTTCCCCACTGTGTGAACTATGTTCTGCTTGCTGAAAGCTTTATCCAGCCTAATCGGACTGAATCCACATTCATCTCCATTTGGCCTGGGCCATGCCATGCTGGCCCTGCCAGACTACCCCACTGCACAGAGAAAGCCACCGACAAGAGACCTGCCTTGGGATCAGTCCACTGCTCCACGCTTGAACAGGAACGATGCCTCTGCGATTCGTTTGGGCCCTGCTTCTCCTGGCACTCCAGCTTAACCACCTGCTGTCTCGATTTTCGTCCAGGCTGTGTCCAGTCTTGGGTATTGTGAGTAATCATCAGGGTAGCTCCCTGCAGCAACAGCCTAATCTAAAAGTGTGTCATCTGATTGTCTTGTTGTTTTCTTTTCATGAACTGAGCCCTCCGGTTCTGGATTACAAATAGTGTGTGTTCTTCATGTTGTTTTATTTCCATCACAGGGCCCCAACTAGCTGCAATGTTCCTGGCTAGCCCACTATTCTCCATCTGGGTACCCAGAGTGTGTGACTGTTTATGGACCCTGAAGTGCGTGCATAACTGTTTGATTGATACAGCCTTTAAGCAAATTAACCTGATTATGCCCCTCCCTTGTTCAAGTCCCTTAAATAAACCAGATCTAACTTTTTTGCATTTGCCCTGACTGTGGTTCCAGTTTGTGCAAGAGTACTGTACTGCTGTTATTTGCTGTGTATAACCCTGTTTTACAGGGGGTTCCCAGGGCCCGGCCAGAGGAAAGCCCTGGTGGTAAGTGCAAACAGTGTGGGTACTTGTGTGGTGTATCGGGGATATTGTGAAAGTGATTATTGTGTATTGATCTCATCTGTGACAATCTTCACCATGCATCACCTTTGTGTACTTGGCCAGAGGTCATGACCCCACGGAAGCTTTTTTTTTTTTTTTGGATGGGAGGAATCAATGCACCATCGGCGCCGCCCTCTAGGGTGACGCACTGCATGGCATTCGCGGGTGGCCGTTAGGTGTTGTCGACTCCACCCTCCCGCCAGTTCTTTGTCTCCCGCCATCGAGGTCACCTTGTGGAACGCTTTGCAGAAGAATAGTTTGAAGCCTACCTCTCTACGCAGTTTGAAGTTTTCACCTTTTTGACTCCGTACCGCAGTCCGGCGGCTCCCAGTCTCCTGCCAGTTCTGTTAGCCTACTCGACGTTGCCTGGTAAGATAGTTCCATTATTTTATTTTATTTTGCGATGTTGAGTCTAGTTTGGTCTTTCTTTCTCGTAGGTCATATCTAGGTCGGAGGGCAGAAGACTTCCAGATGAGATAGCCCCCATCGCGGCGGTGCCCTTGCAGCCGTGGTACTCCTACCGTCCATGCGCGACCGTTGCCTCCGCGTGTCTTGGCCGCTTCACAACATGGATTAAATGCGATGCCTGTTTCTCCAATGACCGCTGGGTCATCGAGCAACCACAGCGTGAAAAGTGGGGCGAGCTCCACCACTTCGGGGGTCAAGGCAGACTCGCCGGGCCAAGCCGCTCTCTCGCCTTTCCTTCTAGGTACCCTCCTGGTTCTATACGGACTGAGGAGGAGGGGGCCTCTGCCTCTTGTAGCCTGGCCATGGCAGAGGCCCCTTCCGCGGTGCAGGAGGCCCGGACAGGCGGGAGGCACCGCCTTGGCAATCGACCCTTCTGGGGCAAAGGCTCCCCCGGTGTCGTACCCGTGGCTTGGAAGGCCTGGGTTGGCACTGTCCTTGATACCATCTGTCAGCTTCATCTTGGGCCTTGGCACCATTCGCAGTGCCATGGGCCCTGATGGTGCTGTTGTCAGTGCCAGTCCGTCGCTCAGCGCTATTGCTGCTGTCGGTGCTGTTCGCGGTGCCAATGGTGCTGTCGGTGCCATTGGAGGCTCTAGGGTGCCATCCCTGTTTCTCACCCCAGCACCATTTGTGTCGCTGTGGTTGAGCATGGCTCCATGTCCAGTTCGGGAGCCGTTCGCGGCTCCAAACATGGACATGGTGCCGTGGGGGTTTCGGAGCTTGGCACCGGTCACGGTGCCAAGAGCGCTGTTGGGCCGTCGTCAGTGCCATCTCTGTAATCAGCGGCGCGGTGGGGCAGGTCAGTGCCATGGGAGTCTCTGGACTTTACACTGTTCGCGGCACCAAGAGTGCGGTCAGAGCTGTCGTCAGCGTGTTGCTGATCTTGGCACCACTTACGGTGCCATTGTTTGGGATGGCGCCGTGACAGGCTCCGGCTCTGAGACTGCTGCCCTTGTTGGCGCCATGTTCTCTTCTGGCACCGTTCGTGGTGCGGAGGGGGGCACTGACCTCGACTCTGGTGCAGTCTCTGGTTCTGGTGCCCTGTTCAGTAGGGATGGCAGTGGGTGTCCATGCACTGTTTGGCACAGGACTTCGATCTCCACCTCTTTGGAGGAGGAGTCGGACTCTGAGTCAGACGGGCAGTCTGGCTCCCTGGAGTTGGCTGCTGGCGTGGACACCATGATAGTGTCCTCGACAGGCTGGAGTCAGCCCCCCTCTGTCTGTCCCTTGGACTTCCTTGTCCCACCATCCCAATCCTTTTCTAACCTCTATGGCGACTCAGAACTGGCGGGAGGGTGGAGTTGACAGCACCTAACGGCCAACCCGCAAGCGCCACACAGTGCGTCGGTCTCGAGGTGGCGCTGATGGTGTGTCGACTCCGCCCATCCAAAAAAGCTCCCACGAGGTCATGACCTCCGGCTAAGTACCAAGGTGATGAATGGTGAATACACAGAAGGTTAGAATTACGGTAGGTACGTAATTTCCATTCCCGGCCACTGGTAAGGAAAGAGGGGGGGTTACAGTGTCCCGGAGGGCTGTGCCCAGGTTAGCTTGACCACTACCAACCCTGACCTCCGGGTGGAGGCACGCGTTTGAGAACTCAGGCCCCTTAACCTGCAACTAGCCAAGCAGGCAGGGGTAGTAGCCCTTGGGATAGCGCCACCTAGGGGTTACATCTTGGAGGCACACCACTGGGATTTTGTGCCTTCTAGTGGCCGAAATTATGAATTGTTGTCAAACATAAATGGCTACCCCAACAGAAGTGGCTGTGTACCGGTTGGTGGGGTGGTGTACAGGGCAGGAGGTCGACCCCTAAAATGCTCTGCTTATACTGGATATCCCTTTGGGTACCATTAAGGACACTGTAGAGGGAGCGCTCTCCAAAGTTCAGTGTTTAAAAATCCGTGTAGTAGTGGGTCAACAGGCTGATTTGATTGCCCAAACTTTCATAGCCTTAGTAGAGTGTAGTGACCTCGTTGGGCGGCTCTAAAGTGCCACAGACTATTGCCCCAGACGGGGTTCCAGCTGCCTGGAGAGTGATAACATAAGACAGTAAAGACCCCGGGGAAGATGAGCTCCCACCATTATTTGAGACTTTTGAGGAGAAATTTGCTAAGTTGTTGCTGGAGGAAGGGAAAACCGTAGAGGACTGTAAGAAACTATTCCTGCCACCAGGGGGTGTTCCTTCCCCAACACCCCTCCCCACTCCAGCACCTGTTACTGTCCCGTTTTCTGAGCCCATGCCCATGCTGGCCCCTATATCTGCACCTGCCATTAGTCACGACTCCTACCAAAGGATGAGAATCTTCTCGGGCACCCTCCCCACCCTCCAGGGGGAGGATGACTGGGAGACCTGGATAGACTATGTTGCCCCCTTGGTACCCTGAGTGGCAGTGTGCGGAGACTGAGAAATGGAAAGCAATCATAGAAAGTTTGAGGGGCCCCGCCTTTGAAGCCATTATATTTTTGAGGTCCATGAACCCTGATGCATCTGCTCAGAAGTACCTATCTGTACTTGAAGGCAATTTTGAGAGCATTGATTCAGGGGAGACTTTGATATGGAAATTCCAAGGTACTAAGCAATGGAAGGTGGAAAGTTTGTCTGCGTATGTTACTCGCCTAGAAAGAGCTCTGCTGAAAGCTTACTGGAAAGGTGGTGTACCCGCTAGTGATTTGAACCGTGTGAGATTGGGGCACATACTGCAACATGCCAAGCATTCTAAACTGCAAATCATCCAGTTAAGGCTCCAGGATAGGAGAGGTAACCCACCTGACTACTGCAACTTGATAAAAGAACTCCAGGAGGTAGAAGGTGAAGAGGGAGATTGTAATTATGGGGTGAGTGCAGCCCAAGTGATCATGGCACCGGAAGGCCCTTCCAAAATGGAGACCACTAAGAGTGTCCCACCGTGGGCTAAGCAGTGGGGGGGAGGAATTGCTCTGAAGGAAGTCAGAAAAGCACAACTGGGTGCGGTTGCTGAGGTATCCCCTGCTGACAGAGACCTTGGTCCCTGTCAGGACGTGACTACCATGGGGGTGGGGTGCACCCTCAGGCGTCCTCCACTGGGGGTGGCTTCTTGGCTGAGCTCAAGGAATTGACTGCTACCCTAAAGGAACTTTTGAGACATGGTACACTACCCGAAGAAGTCAGATCACAATCTCCCATCAATGCTCCATCACCCCCTGTTTTGTTTTCCCCAAGGATGCCCCGAGAGCGTGTCTTTTGTCACAACTGCGGCAAGGATGGCCATTTGAAGAGGGAATGCCAGTCTCAGAAGGACTTAGAGAAAGTGGTGAACCAGCTTCAAGGAGAGCTTCAGAAAACGAGTCAGTGGTCAAGGGATGCATGAAATGATCACAGTAAAAGCTTCGGCCATCCTAACTCAAACCCCTCTGTGGCTAAATCGTCTGTCCAGGCCACTGCTGTTGTCCCACCAGACTGGTCTAAGATAGTGGGACCTTCAATGGAAACTAATGTGACTGTGAATGGTATTCCTACTCTGGCTGTGCTTGACAATGGGTCGAAAGTGATCATTGTGTTTCAGGACTGGTATGACAAACACTTATCTGATGTGCCCTTACAATCCCTGGAAGGCCTACATGTGGGGGGGCCGAGTGACAAGTCTTATCCATATCTAGGCCATGCCTGCCTCTGGTCATCTTTTCCTGCAACTGTCACTGGTGTAGAGGAGGAAGTAGAGACACTGGCCCTAGTGTGTCCCCCCACCGGACTGTATGATGGGGTCCCCCTGTTAATTGGGACAAACGCCCATATGTTTGGGAGACTGGCGCAACTCTGTCATGAGAAACAAGGGTGACAGACTGGGAAGGCCCTGAGATGCTGGCTCTGATCAAGAGGGCCTATGATCTGCAACAGAAACCCGAGGAAGTAGACCAGGATGAACTGGTGGGGATTGTGTGGAAGAAGGATCCCGATTCAGTGGTACTGGCTCCTAACGCCCAGTGTACCATACAAGGGGAAGTCCGCCTCCAGAAAGATGTCAAGTACAAAATACTGATGTTGGATGCACCAGGCAATAGAAAATTGCCAGAAGGATTATTGGTCAAGCCCAGCATCTTGCCTGCTCATGCCCATGCCTGTGCATGATGTGTGATGGTCCAGAGTCACAATGTGTCAGATCGGGAGATCCGGGTGAAGAGAGGGTGCACCCTAGCTACGGTACACTGTGCAGACACTGCAGTAATGCCCAGCAACAAGCACCCTGGTGAGAAGGAGATAGTGACCCCAGAGTTGTCTGACTTTGGTGACTCCCCGTTGCCAGCTGAATGGAAGGCAAGAATTAGCAAGAGACTTGCCCAGAGAGACCAAGTGTTTTTGTTGAAGGAACGGTATGTGGGATGTGTCCAGGGTGCGGAGCATCATATACGCCTGCATGATGAATGGCCATTTTGAGAGAGGTCCTGATGCCTAGCTCCAGCAGACATAGATGATGTAGAAGACACCTGCAGGAAATGCTCTCTGATGGCATGATACAAGAATCCAGGAGCCCATACACCTCTCCCATTGTGGTTGTGCTTAAGAAGAATGGGTCTGTGAGGATGTGTGTTGATTACCAAACCCTGAACCGTCAGACCATCCCAGACCAATACACTATGCCTCATATACAAGATGCCCTGGACTGCTTGAATGGGAGCAAATGGTTCTCGGTGTTGGATTTTTGCAGCGGATACTACCAGATCCCGATGGCCCTAGAAGACTGTGAGAAAACAGCCTTCATCTGTCCATTGGTGTTCTACGGGTTTCTGAGGATGCCACAGGGGATATCAGGCGCCCCGACCACCTTTCAGCGACTGATGGAACGTGCAGTGGGAGATATGAATTTGCTGGAATGCCTGGTGTACTTGGACTATGTCATTGTGTTTGGGAGCACCTTAGAGGAGCATGAGAACTGACTGTTTAAAGTCCTAGACCGACTGGAAGACTTCGGCCTCAAGCTGTCCACTGACAAGTGGCAGTTTTTCCAAATCTTCATGAAGTATGTGGGGCACATAGTGTCTACAAAAGGGATAGAGACTGATCCTAGTAAGGTTAAAGCACCAATTATTTGGCCCCAGCCCCATAATCTGAAAGAACTACAACATTTCCTGGGGTTCTGTGGCTACTACAGCAGTTTCGTAAAAGACTATTGCAAGGTGATTCGCCCACTCTTGATCCTTACCCAGGGTTACCCTCCTTCCAATCGTAAATACAAAAAAGGGGCCATTAAAGAACCAGAAAAAGTATACTTTTGCCCAGGTGAACTCTTCAGGCCCTGCTGGATGCCCAACTGTGAAGCAGCCTTCCATGAGATCATATACCAGCTCACCCACTCCTCCATCCTCACCTATGCTGACCCCACCAAACCCTATGTGCTGCATACGAGCGCTAGTCCGGCGGGGTCTAGGAGCGGTGCTGTATCAAGACCATGAGGATGGCCTGAGACCAGTAGCTTTCGCCAGTAGGAGCTTGGCCCCATCCAAACGAAACTACCCTGTGCATAAGTTGGAGTTCCTTGCGCTAAAATGGGCCATCGTTGACCAGTTTCATGAATACCTCTATAGGACAAAGGTATTGACGAAGACTGACAATAGCCTGGACCTATGTACAGACTTCAGCTAAGTTAGACGCCACTGGGCACCGGTGGCTTTCTGCATTATCAATCTATGATTATGATGTTGAATACAGACCGGGCCTGAACCATATTGATGCTGACGCCCTATCACGAAGGCCCACTTCCAAGAGTGATTGGGTCAGGCTATCTGAACCTGACATTCGAGCAATGTGCCAAAAGTTTGATAGAGATGAACAGATGTCTGCCGATACAGTGGACTGTTTAGTAGATTGCTTTGGCCCTTTTGACACCTGCATACCAGCTGCTTATTGCCACTTCTCTGCTCTAGATATTAGTGCAGTACCTCAATTTGACAATGACAGCATTCAGTGGGCTCAATCCCAAGATCCTATGATTCAACCGGCACTTGATGCCCTGCGTGCGGGAAAAGATGTGTCTAAGTTACGTTCCACTGACTTGTGAACTGCTTTGTTGTTTAGAGAAGGCCCTAGATTGAAGTTGCTCAATCAGTTGTTGTATAGAGAGACAGTAGATCATAGTGGCAGAGTAGACAAGCAACAACTGGTCCTGCCCATGGCCTTTAAAGATTTGGTACTGAGGTCCCTCCACAATCACATGGGGCACCTCAGTATTGACAGAACCCTTGACCTGGTATGCTCTCGCTTCTACTGGCCCAAAATGGGGGCTGATGTTGAGCACCATGTAAAGACTTGTAGTCACTGCCTGCAAAGAAAAGCCCTGCCTCAGAGGGCTGCCCCCCCTTGTTAATATTACTACCAGTGCCCCATGGAACTAGTGTGCATAGACTTCTTGTGTTTAGAACCTGATCAGCGGAACACTGGCAATGTGTTAGTGGTTATGGATTATTTCACACGGTATGCACAAGCTTTTCCCACCAAAGATCAAAGGGCATCTACCGTGGCCAAGGTGCTAGTGGAAAATGTCTTTGTCTACTATGGTGCCCCCCAGCGGATTCATTCTGATCAAGGCAGAGACTTTGAGAGTCGGCTAATCAAAGAAATGCTCTCTCTATGGGGGGTGCAAAAGTCAAGAACCATCCCCTATCACCCGCAGGGAGACCCTCAACCAAAGCATTTAACCACACATTTCTAGACATGCTGGGCACCCTCCACCCAAAAGACAAGCAGAAATGGAGCCACAGATTAGCACCTTGGTATACGCATACAGTTGCACAAAAAATTATGCTACTGGGTTCTCCCAGTACTGCCTCATGTTTGGGAGAGAGGCCCAGCTGCCTGTTGATGTCTGTTTTGGGGTCTCTCCAGATGGGGTCTGAGCCGAAAACTACTTGCAATATGTACAAAAACTGAAAGCTGAATTGAACCATGCCTATCAACTGGCCCAGACAATGGCCGCCAAGAGAAATCTAGCCAACAAAGAGAGGCATAATAAAAAAGTAAAGGCTCAAGCTTCGACCTGGAGACTGTGTGTTGTTATGCAACTTGGGACTGCATGGTAAACACAAAATTGCTGATCGATGGCACCATCTTCCCCATGTAGTAGTTGGAAAGTTGGATGATTTACCTGTGTACAAGATGCACCCAGAGAACAATTCCAAAGCTGTCAAGACCATGCGCCATAACCACTTGCTACCTATCGGCCAAGTAATGATTGAGGCTGAACCCCCAGAAATTGAGCCCCCTGGGCCGGTGACTCGTGCTGCTGCAAGAAAGAGACAGAGTCAGCCTACCCCAGTGGTCACAGATTTAAGGTTTCCCCTGCAACAGGCCCAGAATGATAGTGACTGTCAGTCCACTTCTGATGAAAGTGAAAACGACCATGCCTATTACCCCTCTTATGAACTGAGTCAGCTGTTTTGAGGTAACCCCCTGATAAATTATGGGGATGAAGCTGGGCCTTCTGGACTGCCTTACCCCCCCAGCTTTGTCCTTGGAGCCAATGCTCCAGAAAGTGAAGTGCAAAGTATCACGTCTGAAGATGTTGAGTCTCTGTGTATTGTAGAACTGTATGATTTGCCTGAAGAAGGAGCTGAGGGTTTGAGTCTTTCTGTTGACATACCAGAACTTGAAGAACACTATGAGAGTGCAGACCACCCCTCCTTCAGTGCCTCAAAGCTTGATTGTGCCTGAGCCGTCGCAAAATGAGTCAAGTGTTGTAGAAACAGAGCCTGCAGAGCAAGGAGCCGACAGTGCCCCAAGTTTGGATGTTCCCACCCAGGCAGAGGCACCCCTCACAATTGACAAGAGTCCCCAGACCAGTGCTGAGAGTACAGAGACTGTAGGTGTCCCCCTCAGAAAGACGGGCAGAGCTGTCAAGCCAGTAGTACACCTCAGTTGTGATTCTCTCAGGAGGCCAGTGGATTTGCCTCTCAGTGTGGTGCACAAAGGTATTTATGTCTCACCAAGCTCACTGCCCAAATTGAGCTTGACAGCCAATTCCAGGTTACTTGTCTTTCCCTCTCACCATGGTGCCCCTGCTCCCTCAAGCCCCAAGTTAGCAGATAGGGAAGGGTCCCCTCTTGCATTGTTTAAGGTACAAGAAGTTATTACCTGATTTAGTATAGTAATGTTCAATTTACCTGTGTGAAATATGCACAATGTGTTGTCAGGATGGATATAGTATCATGAAGTGTAGTGAATATGTATAGTAAAGTAATAAGTTTATGTTAACTGATGCATGATGGTACAGACTTGATGCGGACACCAAGTTTTCTCCAGGCAGGGAAGGGTGTAACCCCCCTAAAATTGGGGGTTCCCAAAAAGCCTTCCTCAGACTTGACTAAATGGTTACTGCCAGGCTGGTGTCCTGCATTTTAGCAGTTTAAATGTGATTGCCAGAGAGTGCCTGTATAGCCTCTGTGTGCTGTCTCTTTAAGAGCTGCCTGGATTGCAGTCATAAGTAATTTGAGAGGGAGCTCTGTTGAAAGATATAACTATTTGCTGAAAATCATTTAGAGTGATAATGCTAATGTAGTTTGTCTAACCTGCCTTCTTTGCAGCAAGGACTGTTTTGTTTATCTCCACTATCTTGGTCCTGGACTGCGAATTAGACCAAGCAGTACTGGTGGGACCTAAATGGAGCCGGACTACAGGAGCTGTCTGGAGTCAAAATCTGTAGGAATTGTAGATCTTCCCTTGTCAGTCTTCACCATTCATTACTGCTTGGGTGTAGTCGGAGGCGTGCACCCACCACGGGAGTTTTTGTTTTTTTTTCTTAGAGGAGTCAGCGCCGATGGCACCGCCCCTGAGAGCGACGCACTACGTGGTGCGTGAGGGGCGGACGTTAGGCGCCGCAGACTCCTCCTACATCCCAGTTCTGTTTTTCCCGCTGTCGAGGCTGCACCTGCTATGCGGAGCCAGAAAAAGTTACTGTGCCACTAGGCTTGTTTTCGTCGTTCTTTGACGCCGTATCCTGCATCCTGGTTCGTCTTTCTGGTAAGCCCGTTCCTTTATTTTTTTACCGACGACGCCGGGAGCTTTTCTGTTTAGAGTGTTCATTTCACATCATGTCTGGTTCGGGAGCTAAACGTAAGTCGAAATGATGCTTGTCTTCGTTGCCTGGGACCTAACCATAATATGGACAGATGCGACGCCTGTTTCTTGATGGACCGCCGTATTCTCGAAGTCCGCGTGTTCAATATCGGCAAGGCCCCGCCGACTTTTGGAGGATGGCGTCGCTCTCGGGCCTCCCAGATAAGAACTTTAGACCCTTCCTCCGGGTCCCCTCCCAGGTCTATATGGTCTGGAGAGGAGGAGGCCTCCTTGTCTTTAAGTCTTGCCGAGGAGGATGTCTCTTTTGCGGTGTCGGAGGAATGCCATGGTCCCTCCCGGGGCCGCGGTAGAGACACTGCCTCGGCAGTCACCTCTTTGGAGGTGCAGGCTCTCCCAGTGTTGTGGCCCATGGTTGCTGGGCCTGGCATGGGTGGATCCTTGACGCCGCCTTCCGGCGCAGTCTCGGATCCCGGTGCCGCTCGCAGCACTGGTGATTGGGGTGCCGTGTTGGATTTTGGCGCTGCTGGCGGTGCCACGAGCCCGGTCGACCCCGCTGTTGGTGGCGTGTTGGGTCCCGGCACTAAGGGCAGTGCCGGGGACTTGGCTGGGGCCACCGGCGAGTCGGGACTGGGTTCGGGCGTTGTCTCGGGTGCTGGGACGTCAACCGGCACCGTGTGTGGCACTGGCACCGCTCGCGGTGCAGTTTCCCAGGAGACTCCTGGGGTGGCCAGTATTGAGGTCTTGCTGGTCACCTCTTCCTCAGAAGTGGACGATTCGGATGTGGCTCCGTCCTGGCTTCCCGACTCTTTGGGATTGGAGTCTTCTGTGGGACATGGTGTCAGGCAGCCCAGTGCGCCCGTTCCTCAATCTCCACAGCAGTCTTCTTCTGAGGACTCCTAGGCTGGGGGTGGCTGGGAGCCTTTGAGAGGAGATGGAGTGGAGGTTGGGGAGAGGGCTGTTCTCCCACAGGGGGCTGTGGCAGCTGCCATCTCCAATGCTGCCGCATCCTCTCGGGGTGGACTCAGGGCCCTGTCTTTGGGGGGCTCCCCGGGGAGACCCCTGGATCAACAGGCTCTGTTGCTGACGTCGAGGAGGACGGTGTCCTCTGAGTCTGAGGGGTTGAGGGGCTGCGGTGAGGCGAACTGGCTTCCGCCTGCCACCTCTCGGGGTGTGGGTAGGAGCCGTGGTGCCGAGCCCCGCCTCTCCCTCGTGGGTTCAGTGGATCCCTCCGGTGGTGTTGCTGTGGGCCGTCCTTCTGGATCCATACAGCCCCAGGCACGTCACAGGGGAGGACCCCCTTCCAGGCTCTGCCAAGGTTCGCATCCCCAGGGTTCCGTTCTGTGACCTGGTTTGTTATCCGGGACCCTACCAGTTCGGGCTCCGTTTTCCAGATTCCAGAGCCGTAGCAGAGGACAGTTGCCTCTTCGTAGGTGCCCCTCTCCCATTCCTCTGCAGTCACCCCCTTCTCTCCCAGGCCATGTCGGTCCTACGGGGCTGTTATCCTGGGAGACGTTCGGAGGCACTGCGGTGGCCTTCCCCATATACGTTAGATGCATGCATGAGCGGGTGTTTCGCCTATCCCCACCACCGCAGGCATCCTCTGGACATTCAAGTTCCCCATCATCCTTGTCTCCCTCCTCAGAGGGAGAGGAACCCTCTGCGCACCTCTCTTCCGACGCTGATTTCACCGAATATCAGCGCTTCCTGTCGAGGATGGTGAGGGATCTTTGCGTTTCCTTTGTTAGGCGAGACAATACTGAATGGGAGATGAGTGAATTCCTCAGTGAATTCAGTGCCCAACATTTGGTGGTGCCATTCTGGCCTGTTCCTTTCCAGGAGGCATCTATCCATTCCTGGAAGTCTCCAGCGACCCTATCCCAGACCTGGCAGACTGCAGGAGGAGGTACTGTACCCCATCTGAGTCCCTAGGTTCTCTCCCCAACCCACCTTCGGGATTGGCATACCTAGAGACTCCTTCCAGGCGCTGCTGCCTGGTGCACGACTGACTGCCGGACTCAGATTCTCTACAGTTTGACTGGTTGGGGAGAAGAGTGTTCTCTTCCTCTCGTGCAATGCTCTGTATCACATCTCATCAGGCACACCATGTTGCCTACAACAGTCTTCAGCGCTGTGCGGCCATTCGGCACCATCCTCGGTGCCGTGCGGCTTCTCAGCGCCATTTTCGGCGCCGTGTAGTTCCTCGGCGTCGTTCTCGGCGCTGTGCGCCTCCTCGGTGCCAGGGGCTCTCGGGGACTTCCCTTTTGTCTCTTTTCCTCCTTCCTCTTCTGGCTTTCATCCCTTTCCTGTCCATACAGTCCCTCCTGGACTGTCAGGAGATGACGTTGAGCCTGACCCAGGCCTTCAGCTGGGCGATGAGGTGGACGAAGCAGGATCTTTTACTGCTGCAGATCCTGTGGTCGAGGACCTGTCTTTTAAGTCTCTGCTGAAGAATATGATTTCCACACTTTCTCTCCAGACTACAGACATCGATCCTGGGAAATTGTTAAGACTCCAATACCTTCACGCATCGGAGATCCCTACGGATTTGACTCCTCTGATTCAGCCTTCCTTCGAGACGCTGTCTCAAATGGTATGGAATAATCCTGCTCTCTCTTCATCGGTGGCTAAATCCATTGATAGAAAATATTCAGCCCCCAAGGATCGTCCCATTTTGGCATCTCAAGCCTTTGCGGATCCTATTGTAGTCCTGGCAGAGAATGATAAGGTCGTCCTTCCTCAAACCACCACAGCTCGACCTATTAACAAGGAATCTCATAAGATAGACACCTTAGGTAAGAGAGTCTTTGCTGCTTCTACCCTAAGTATGCATATTGCCAGTTACCAAGGCTATTTTTCTCAGTACGAGTATATCCTGTGGCACTCTCTCAAGCAAATGGTTGAAGCTCTTCCAGAGTCGGATTCAAAACCACAGCTTCTTCAAACCATTACCAGGGGTATTGAATCAACAACCAACAAGTTAAAGCAGCCATGGACGCTTTCGACTCCACTTCCCGTTCAGCAGCTGCTGGTATTTGCACCTGCCGCCATTCCTGGCTGCGCACTTCAGGCTTCACCAATGATGGCAACAACAGGTAATGGCATTGCCCGCTGATGGTGCATATCTTTTTGGTCCTCAGGTCAAAGCAAGCTCTAGAAGCTACACAAAGACTAGGTCAGCCATTAAGTTGGCTAGACCCCCTCCTGCCCCCTCTCGAGGGCATGCCAGTAAACGTCAGTTTCATAACCGTCAGTCCTTTCGAGGCAGAGGAAGTTTCCAAAAGAACCAACCTGCTCAACCTCAAAAGAAGGTGCAACAGAAAGCGCAAGGGCCCAAAGCGCCCAGCGCTACCGTATGACTTGCTGGCCCAAGTCCCACCTCAGCTGCCCGAGGTGGACTTTTCCTCCCCGTGGGAAGTCGACTGATGCACTTCTATAGCCAGTGGAAGTCCATAACCTCAGACAAATGGGTCCTTCGGATAATCCGCGAGGGGTACTCAGACAAATGGGTCCTTCGGATAATCCGCGAGGGGTACTCACTCAATTTTGTGGAAACCCCCCCGGATCGTCCTCCCAAACGGCAGCTCAGGCTGTCTGCTTTTCAGTCACACCTTCTCACCACCGAGATTCAGGGCCTTCTGAACAACAGGGCAGTAGAACTTGTGCCGCTGCATCAACGAAACACGGGGTTCTACTCTCATTACTTTCTGGTTCCAAAGAAGTCTGGGGGAATGCGCCCCATTCTAGATCTCAGAAAGCTAAACAAATTTCTCCCCGAGGAGAAATTCAAAATGAATTCTCTAGGAACCCTGTTACCCTTGCTTCATTAACACGACTGGTTAGCCTCCCTAGATATGCAGGATGCTTACCAGCACATTCCCATTCACCCGAGGCATCACAAATTCCTGAGGTTTGTGGCTTTGGGACAACATTATCAGTTCAGAGTCCTGCCTTTTGGGCTATCCTCGGTGCCGCGAATTTTTACAAAGTGTTGTGCAGTTCTCGCAGCGCACCTCAGAAAACTCGGAATACAGGTGTTCCCTTATCTGGACGATTGGCTTCTGGCAAGTCCTTCAAGGCAAGGGACTCTGGATGCCGTAGAGACGGCCTCTCGCCTCCTTACATCCATGGGAGTCCTGCTAAACCTCAAGAAATCGCAGCTGCAGGCCTCTCAGAGGCTCCTTTTCATAGGGACCCTTCTGGACACATCCTGTGCAAAGGCTTTTCTCCCAGAGGACAGAAGGAACGATATCCTTCAGATGGCCCGTTACATCGGAGAGAACAGGTCAGTTACAGCGATCTCGATGCAACGGATGCTGAGCCTCATGGCATCCTCAGTGTTCACCGTACCTCTGGCCCATCTGCACCAAGAACCACCCAGTGGATGCTCAGTACTCAGTGGTCTCCAACCACTCACCCGTAGATCCCTATCTCATCAAGGTGACAGAACCCTTAAAGGGGTCTCTCACCTGGTGGTCTCAAGAGGACAATCTCCTGCAAGGATACCCCTTTGCCCCTCTGGACCATCAGATCTCCATTACCACAGACGCTTCTCTAATGGGATGGGGAGCTCACTGTCAGGCTCTCCACACTCAGGGTGTGTGGACTCAACTCGAGTCCCAGCTTCACATAAATGTCCTAGAAATGAGAGCCATCCTTTATGCGGTCCGAGCTTTGAAGGACATTCTCTGTCACAAGAATATTCTCCTCCAAATGGACAACAAAGCAGTGATGTATTACATCAACAAGCAGGGCGGTGCTCATTCTTACCCCTTTTGCAGAGAAGCGATGAGGGTCTGGGAATGGTGCTTGGAGCACAAGGTTCTAATTCAAGCAATCTACCTGCCAGGTGTACAAAACGACTTGGCAAACTGTCTCAGCAGAACAGAGACAGATCCTCACGAGTGGTCTCTCGACTCAACCATAGTTCAGTCACTATTCGAAGAGTGGGGAACTCCGGTCCTGGACCTTTTTGCGTCCCCACTCAACCAAAACTGCCTCTCTTCTGCTCCAGAGGTCCAGGGCCTGGCATTTTTTGTCAGGATGCGTTCAGGCTGCGGTGGACAAAACGCTTTCTTACGCCTTTCCGCCTCTTCCTCTAATTCAGAGTACTCCTCAAGTTCGAGTCTCAGGAGACAAGATGATTCTCATTGCTCCCTTTTGGCCTCGACAACTGTGGTTTCCACTTCTCAACAGTATGTTGGCAGTTCCTCCGAGACCACTTCCCCTACAGATGAACCTTTTAACTCAGGGACCGGTGGTCCATCCCAATCTGAGATCTCTTCACCGTCACACTTGGCTCCTGAAGAGGTAGAAGTAAATCGGTTCAATGTCTCTCGAAGAGTTTCTGATATCCTTCTGGCTGCGTGGAAGCCAGCCACTCGGAAAACTTACACGGCTAAGTGGAAGCGTTTTTCCCTCTGATGTGCAAAGTCCTCTTTGAATCCCTTTTCCTGCCCTCCAGATAAAGTTTTAGAGTACCTTTTGGACCTCACAAATTCAGGTCTCCAGTACTCTACAGTTAAGGTTCACCTTAGTGCCATTTCAGCGTATCATGAGCCGTTTTTTTTTCTCTTTCACTGGCTCAGTTACCTATGGTTAAGAGATTTCTTAAGGGCATTCTGCACACCAGACCCCCTACAAGACGTCCGGTTGCAGCCTGGGACATTAATCTTGTGCTAGACATGCTCACCCGGAAACCTTTTGAGCCTCTAGCTACCTGTGAACTGAAGTTCCTCACCTAGAAGACTGCCTTCCTAGTGGCCGTTACCTCAGCCCGTAGGGTCTCTGAGATACATGCCCTGGTCATAGACCCTCCATTATACTGTGTTCCATAAGGACAAAGTAGTCCTTAAGTACTCATCCTAAATTTCTTCCTAAGGTTGTGTCAGATTTTCATCTTAACCAACCTTTGGTCCTCCCTCTTATTTTGCGGACTTCCAAAATGAAGGGGAACGCTCTCTTCATTCTCTGGATGTTAAGAGGGCCTTGTGTTTCTACTTAGATAGAACCAAGGATTTTCGTAAAGCTCAGCAACTGTTCGTTTCCTTCAGTGAGGCCCGGCTGGGTCAACCTGTCGCTATTAGATGTAGCTCAGCATGGCTAGTGGCGTGCCTTTGTCACTGCTATTCCATGGCGCAGGTTAAGTTGGAGGGTAGAGTTTACGCTCACTCTACCAGAGCGGTAGCGGCATCCCTAGCGGAAATCCACAACGTGCCCATTGCAGACATCTGCAATGCAGCCACCTGGAGCTCAGTGCATACTTTCGTTGAGCGTTATGCACTCGATGTCCATGCCAGACAACATTCTTCCTTTGGCAGAGCCATCCTTTATGGACTTCTGTCTTAAGAAACATGAGCTCTTGGTTTCTCCTGCCGCCCTCTCGGGGGATTATTAGCTCGGTACTCTCCCAATAGTGTGAATGAGTGGTGGAGACTTATGTCCAGGAAGATATGAAAATTACGTACCTACCGTAATTCTTGATCTTCTGGGCGAGTCTCACACTCGTCTATCTCCATCCCCGAGCTCACCTCTCTTGTTGGTCTTCTCCCTCAAATCTTTAGGCCTTGAAGACTTCTTTGTTGACCCTTCTTACGGGTCTTCGGACTATCTTATGTCCGGTTTTAGGTTAGACTACCCTTCTAGGTTGAATTCGCTGCACCTCCTTGGTAAAAAGGTACTGAGGCGGTTGGGAGTCGGCGAGATAGTCATTCAGCGAGCTGAGCTGTGGCTATGCAGTTCTCAGCGCCATCTCTGGCGTCGACTCCCCAGCAAAAGTTTGCTCCGATGGGTCCTGGTGCCTCCGGCGCAGATCCCAATAGTGTGAATGAGTGGTGGAGACTCATCCAAGAAGATCAAGAATTACGGTAGGTACGTAATTTTCATTTCTATTCACAGTTTAGGAGACCAGCCAGTTTCTGGCTCTGTCTCCTTTCAAGGTCCCCTCTGGCAAGCCTTGATCTCATATGTCGGTCTCTGCTTCTTTCACTGACCTGACATTACTCTTCTGGAGTTGGTGATCTTCGCTTTGCCTTCAGGGAGTCCGATTGAGTTCCCATTCTATTCTTTATCTAAAGGGGTGCCCTCTCAGGGCGTTAACCCCTCCCCCCACACACACACATTGGTGTTAACACTTAACAAAAGTGCTAGATAAGTTTTTTTCCTTGCTAGCTGGGCGCTCTCCTTTTGGAACAGATTTTCTGCTTTGGCAGTCTGTGAGCTCTTAGCTATAGTCTGAAGGGTTGGGGATGGGGGGGATGTAGAGAATCTGCCTTTTGTATCCAAACTGTTCAAACGGCTCGGTTGAAACTTCTCTCAAATTTTATCCAGTGAGATCCTTGCTCCCTTGTTTTTGGTTGCGAGTTTATAAGCCTCAAACCAACCTCTAATTTGGCAGAGTTCCTCCCTCCCAACATCCCTTTTTCTTCTTTTTCCTCTTCTTTTTCTTTTCCCTCTTCTTTCCCTCCTTTATCTGTTCCTCCATTGGAACTGCCCCAGCAGTGAGGCCCTGCGGCCCCTTTAGGTAGGCCCCCCTTTTTCTGTCCTCTACTGGCTTATGCCTTTTTCAGTTTATAGCCTTTCCTTTTTCTATCCCTCTGCTCTCTCTTGCCTCACTCTTTTTATTCTTGCCTTCATTTCACCTCTCCGGCTAACAGAACTAGGATGTAGGAGGAGTCTGCGGTGCCTAACAGCCGCCTCTCGCGCACCATGTAGTGCGTCGCTCTCGGGGGCGGCGCCATTGCCGCCGACTCCTCTAATAAAAAAAAAATTCCCGTGGCGGGTGTGCGCCTCCAGCTACACCCAAGCAGTAATGAATGGTGAAGATACAAGATCAAGAATTACAGTAGGTACGTAATTTTCATTTTTGAGCCTTTTTGCACCTGAAGGAGGAGCCTTTGTTGTGACCGACAGGAGGACCAGCCAACCAAACCTTTTGGATCTTTGGGAATTTCCCAGGCTGCTGCAGCTAGTTTCAGTTTTGAGCTGAGAAATGAAGAAGTAACAGCTCTAGTGATTTTGAGAAGCAGTTATGTGTAGTTTTGCATAGGAGAACTGTGAAAGGGCTGAGTTTTGGCCTGCCTGTCTGCCTGCTGTCTCTGAGAGGGAAAATAGAGTTTATTCGGACTGAATCAGAGTTGTGAGGACTGTTTAAGCCACTGGACTGTGACCAGGCTTTAACCTGAGGAAGACCGAAGATTTGCTGAATGCGATCGGCCTGTCAGGATTTCCAGCTGCTTTTGCATCCCCGGTTTGTGTAGAGACTTTGCGATCGTGACCGGAGAGCGGTTTGCCTGGTACAGTAGAATTTCCCTACATGTAAAAGTGCTGTGTATTGAAAGTGGGTCGTGATTTGGTTCCCCACTGTGTGAACTGTGTTCTTCTTGCTGGTACCGTAGAATCCTTTACATGTAGATGTGCTATGTATTGAAAGTGGGTCATGATTTGGTTCCCCACTGTGTGAACTGTGTTCTGCTTGCTGGAAGCTTTATCCAGCGTAATCGGGCTGAATCCGCATTCATCTCCATTTGGCCTGGGCCATGCCACGCTGGCCCTGCCAGACTACCCCATTGCACAGAGAAAGCCACCGATGAGAGACCCACCTGGGGATCAGTCCCCTGCTCCACGCTTGAACAGGAACGATGCCTCGGCGAATCTTGTGGGCCCTGCCTCTCCTGGCACTCCAGATTAACCACCTGCTGTCTCGATTTTTGTCCAACCTGTGTCCAGTCTTGGGTATCGTGAGTAATCATCAGGGTAGCTCCCTGCAATTACAGCCTAATCTAAAAGTGTGTCATCTGATTGTCTTGTTTTCTTTTCATGAACTGAGCCCTCTGGTTCTGGATTACAAATAGTGTGTGTTGTGCATGTTGTTTTCTTCCATCACAGGGCCCCAACCAGCTGCAACGTTCCTGGCTAGACCACCATTCTCCATCTGAGTACCCAGAGTGTGCGACTGTTTATGGACCCTGAAGTGCATGCATAACTGTTTGACTGATAGAGCCTTTAAGCAAATTAACCTGATTACGCCCCTCCCTTGTTCAAGCCCCTTAAATAAATCAGATCTAACTCTTTTTGCATTTACCCTGACTGTGGTTCCAGTTTGTGCAAGAGTACTGTACTGCTGATCTTATCTGTGTCAGTCTTCACCATTCATCACATTTGGGTATATGGCTGGAGGTCATGACCCCATGGGAGCTCTTTTTTTTTTTTGGTAGGCGGAGCCGACGCACCATCGACGCCGCCCTCAAGCCAGATGTATTGCGCTGCGGTCGCGGGTTGGCCGTTAGGGCCTGCCAGTTCTTCGTCTCCTACCGTCGAGGTTGCCTCGTGGGAAGTTGTACAGAACTTCAGGCCTACCACCTACGCAGTTGCAGTTGCAGTTACAGTTAAAGTTTTTTGACTCCGACTATTCGTCCATGACGCAGCCCGTCAGCTCCTTTCCTGACGGTTCTAGTTGCCTTACTCGACGTTGCTTGGTAAGACCTTTCCAATTATTTTTATTCTTGGCAGCGTCGAGTCTGTTTTTGGTGTTTTTGTTTCTCATAAGTCAGAGGGCAAGAAGACTTCGAAGACGGGAAGCCCCTCATGCGACAGTGCCCTTGCAGCCGTAAATTTTCCGTCCCCAACCAGCACGACTGTTGCCTTATGTGTCTTGGCCCGCTTCACGACATGGATTTGTGCGATGCCTGTTTCTCCGACTGCCGGGTCATCGAGCAACTCTCGTGGAAAGTGGGGCGGCTCCGCCCGACTTTCGGGGTTGGTGGCGCTCGCCGGGCCAAGCCTGTACTCTCGGCCTTTCCTCCTGGTCTCCTCCCAGTTCTATCCGGACCGGGAGGAGGGAGCCTCCGCTTCTAGTAGCCTGGCCGTCCCGAGGCTCCTTCACGGTGCAGGAGACCTGCCCGCTCTTCCTTTGGGGGGGCGGGAGATGCCCGCCAGCAATCGCCCCTGGGGTGAAGGCTCCCGCAGTGTCAGACCCGTGGTTCACAAGACCCGAGTTGGCACTGTCCTTGAAGCTGTTGGTCGGTGCCGTATCGGGCCTTGGTGCCATTCGTGGCGCCGTGGGCCCTGACGGAGCCATCGTCGGTGCCGGTTTTTGCTAGCGGCACCATGGGAGTCTCCATGGTGCCATCTTTGTCCTCTTCTCGCCTCGGCACTGTTTGCGGTGCCGAGGTTGAGCATGGTGCCATGTCCGGCTTGGGACACGGCACTGTGGGGGCTTCGGAATCTGCTGTTGGCACCGTTGGTGGCACGCTCCTGCTCTTGGCGCCATTCGTGGTGCCGTGGAATAGCGGTGTTGTCTCTGAGTGCCGATGCTTCGTCGAGACCATCGTCAGTACCATCCTCACCCTCGGCACCGGTGGGGCTGGACGGCGTCATGACTGAGTCTGACTCTGGGGCTGCTGTTCGGGCCAGGGCTGTGTCCTCCATGGATGCCACTTGTGGTGCTGTGGGGGGCACTGGCACTGGCTCAGGCGTGGTCTCGTTTTCTGGCACCCCATTTGGCAAGGATGACAGCGGGCACCCTCCTATGGTCTGGCACAGGGCCTCGGCCTCTACCTCTTCAGAGGCGGTCTGACTCTGAGTCAGACGAGCAGTCTGACTCCTTGGGGTTGACTGTTGGGGTGAGCAGCCCTGTAGTGTCCTCGACAAGCCGGAGTCAGACCCCTTCTGAGGTGCAGTCGGTGGCTGCCGAGACTGGGGCCAGGGGTGCTGACCAGCGGGCAGTGGTGCAGGCCACCATTGCTCTGCAGCCTAGTCTTGGTGGGTTCACTGACCCCTCAGCAGTGGTACCCCCACCTGTGGTGTGCCTGAATCACCCAACTTTGGGGCCGATCAGAGCACCTACGGGAGGAGAGGGTACTGTGCCCTGGGGAGCTCCTTCGGGTGCTGGCCAGGGCTGTCAGCTATCTAGGCTGGCCCTCTCGAGGAGGAGGAGGGCTCTCTTGGATTCCAAGGGGTCGAGGGGCATGGGGTCTGCATGGCGACCTTTTTCTGGGGCCCACCCGGGCTCTGGGAGAAGCCGTAGTGCGGATTTCTGCTCTTCCTCCTCTATCTCTTTGAGAGAGCCCCGTTCTTTTGAGGTAGGGGACCGTCCTTCTGGACCTATACGGCTCCAGTCACCTCACAGGGGGATTCTTCCAGGCGCAGCCAAGGCAGTACCGAAATGGTTGGTCAGCTGTAGAGTCTTCCGGAGCACCTTCTTCTTCGGGTGCTCTTGGTCTGCTCCCTAGCCCAGGCGGAGGTCAGCCGACTTCTCTTCTTGGCTCTGTCCCTATCCCTCTGCCACATTTTCCTGCACTCCCAGGCATCCTTGGTCCTAGCAGGCCTCTCTCCTGGGAGCAGTTCAGGGCTGTGGCTACTCGGTTCCCAGCTTACGTCAGGGCAATGGACAGTCAGGTTTTTCAACCTCCCCCCAAGCAGCCGCCCTCTGAGCAGTTGGTGCCCTCCAACTCTTCATCCCCCCTCTTCTGGGGGAGAGGAGACTTCTGTCCACATCTCTTCAGCCGCTGATATCACTGAGTATCAGCGTTTCCTTGTGAGGATGTTGGATGACTTGTACCTCACCCATGCCACTTTAAGCAATCCAGAGCACTCGGCGCATGCCTTTCTAGGCGATTTCAGCGAGGCCACACTTGTGGTGCCCTGCTGGCCTGCTCCTTTTTAGGAGGTATCATTGCGTTCCTGGCAGAGGCCCTTCTCCAGAGTTCCTGCCCCTAGGGATCTCTGCCAGCAGTATTGTGCCCCCCCCCCCGGAGTCTCCAGGTTCCATGCCTCATCTGCAGTCCAGAGTGACACAGTTGGACACTCCTGATGGGCTTCACGCCCTTCACCATGACCGGCCCCAGATCAAGATTCCTCGGATTTTGACTTCTGGGGTAGGAGGACTTTCTACTCGGCATGGTTGTTGCTTTCTATTTCTGCACATCAGGCCCACTACGCAGCCTATGACAAGTTCTTGTGGACAAGGCTAGGTCAGCTCCTAGCCTCGTTGCCTGACATGGAGCAAACCAGACAAGCCATTGCACTCTCTGCGCGTGGCCTGGAGCTAGCAAGGCACCAAGCGACGGCATCCTGTGATGCCAACGAGGTAGCTACCAGGGTCGTAGGGACAGCAATCTGCACTAGGCGGATGGCATGGCAGCGTCTTTCCCTGTTGTCACCCTTGGCCCAGCGTAGGGTGATTAATTCCGCTCACCAGAGAACCTATCTCTTCTCCCGTAGAGCGAGACGGCGTTTGTCGGGGCAACTTCCTTTCCCGTCCGGGAGGTCCCCGTCTCACTCTCCCCACTCTCGGGCCTCTCCAGGCCCTGAAGGTTCTCCCTCTTTGTGTGTCACCCACTGAGAGCTAAGGGACTCTGTCCCTTAGGGTTAAAAGGAAACCTCCTTCAGGGGGGCTCGGCACTCACCCAAAGGTGATGAATGGTGAAGACTGACACAGATAAGATATGAAAATTACGTACCTACCGTAATTATGATCATTCTTTCTATCTTCACCATTCATCACAATCCCACCCTCCATCCCCCTGGGGCCTCAGTCTCTGGGTCCCCCTTCCTCTCTGTGCCCAGCCTCGCCCCCCCCTTCTTTGTCAGGAGTGGGGTAGACAGGGGCACATAGGGGGATAATGTTCTGGGGAGAGTGGTCAGCATGGGGGGCACTCCTTCTCCAGTGCGTTAGCTCCACCTCTGTGGGGTGGGAGTTGGCAGTTGCCCTCCATTCCCTCCTCCTCCTTGTTCCTGTCCATCTTATTTTCCTTGTCCTTTGGACTATCCTTTATTATAAAAAAAAAAAAAACTCTTTTTCCCTTTTCACCAAAAATCTTTCCTTGAGAGGGTGATAATTCTCTGTGCTCTGTCCTTCTTCCAGAATAGCCAATTCTGCTCAAATGGAGTTTTGCCAGCCATTCAGTGCCTTGAATTCTGACAAGAAGCCTTTGGCTACTCCTTGCAGTTCCTATACAGTCTGGAGACGGACCAGGGTCTGGGATGTATTTAACCTTCTCCTCTCTCATCCTTCTTTCTAAATTCTTTATCCCACCCTACCTCTCTCTTCTATTTCCAGAGATTGGGGCCCCTCCCAATCCCTTTAGTTTCCGACTTCTTCTTCTGTGCTCTCAGTAGTTATTTCTCCTTTTAGTTTATACATCTTTTCCTTTTTTGTCCCTTGGACTTTCTTGTCCCACCCTCCACTCCCTTCCTCTTACCTCTCCGGCGACATAGAACTGGCAGGCAGGCGGGTCGACAGCATCTAACAGCCAACCTCGACGCACATGCAATCGTCAGCCACGAGAAATCAATGAATGCGTGTCCGCTTCATCAAAAAAAAGAGCTCCGCCATATACCCAAAGGTGATGAATGGTGAAGATACACAGAAAGATCATAATTAGTGGTGATACGTATTTTCATTTATTTGCTGTGTATAACCTTGTTTTACAGGGGGTCCCCAGGGCTGGGCCAGAGGAAAGCCCTGGTGGTAAGTGCAAACAGTGTGGGTACTTGTGTGGTGTATAAGGGGTATTGTGAAAGTGATTATTGTGTATTGTTCCAGCCACTAGTAAGGAAAGAGGGGGGTTACAGTGTCCCGGAGGGCTGTGCCCAGGTTAGCTTGACCACTACCAACCCTGACCTCCGGGTGGATGCACGCGTTTGAGAACTCAGGCCTCTTAACCTTCTACTAGTCAAGCAGGCAGGGGTAGTAGCCCTTGGGATAGCGCCACCTAGGGGTTAGAGAAGAATGATCAGAAGCAGGTCTTGATCCACCGTGTCAAAAGCCTTGCTCAGGTCAAGGAATAAAGCACACACATAATTTTTAGCATCCAAGGCATTTTGCCAGTCATTAGATACATTTGCAAGTGCAGATATCATGCTGTGACGTGGTCTGAAACCTGACTGCACTGAGATAAGAAGAGTGAATGATTCCAAATGTTTGCTAAGTTGCAAGTTGACTATTTTTTCGAGCAATTTAGAAAGGATAGGAAGCAGAGATAAGGGTCTATAGTTATTTAGATCACTCAGATCACCAGACTTAAATAGCGGAATAAAATGGGCAGTTTTCCAGATTGATGGGAGAACATCCTGAGCAAGACACATATTTAAGAGGTGTTGATAGGAGCAGACAGGACATGATAACCTAGTTTTAAGTCAAACTACCCTTTGAGGAAAAACGTCACAGTTTGCATGGCACAAACAGTTTGCATTGTGCAAATGCTTCAAATATGTATCCCATGGACTTGAAGCATTTTATAAGGTTCTATGTCAGAAATTAAATTATGAGTGGGGCCCCACATACTGTAGTTTAAAAAAACCTAAAAAAATGTTTTTAATCCAAGTTTTTTCATCCTTTCTTTCTCCGCTTCACACTCAGGAGGTCCCCATCCAGTGGCTACCCCCTGCCCCATCACCCACCCAACCCAGGACTTACTTCCTACCTCTGGAATCTTCATGGGTGGGTGGGTGACTTAATGGGTGTTGTGGAGCCTGTGAGGTACACTGCCATCATCCTGCCACTCAAGCTGGTTTTCCTACAGCTTTTCTCCCCAGGCCAGCATGAGTGCTATGGCGCACATGTACTGTTTGAAGACACAGTATGCCTGATTGACCTACACCTGGCCAACCAGGTAGATGACCAGTTCTATGCCACCTAGCCTCCACTAGGTGGTGCTCGAGCAGTGGTATGTGCTATCCCCCCCTCCCTGAAGGAGGAGAGCCACTGTGGGACACTGGACCCTCCTTTCCCTGGGTGGCCTCTGAGTGTCCCCAGTTCATTCCTAAACCCAAGTTGCTGGCATGGCGGGCAGTGAGGCCACCTACCCTAGCTCACTACTCCACTGGGCAGGCTTTCCATTCAAGTTTTTAGCCCCCTTCAGGGCATATCCTTGCCTTTCTTGGGCTGGGGAGACCACTAGTCCCATCAACCACTAACCCACCACAAGCTTCTGTATGGCAGGCTCCATGTCACAATGCCTGAGTATACCCTGGTCATCACTCAGATGGCTCCAGAGTGTTTTCCAAGCCCGCCCTTCACCCAATTGATGGGCTGCAGTGCCCTCTGGTAGCCTCAGATGCCACAGCGGAGCCCTTTGGAGGAGCAAGCTTCCTGGCCCGTCACACGGGTCATTGTATTACCAGGTACAGCACCATCCCCTTCCAAGGCTGGGACACCAGTCTGGTCACCCATTTTCAAACCTGGGTTGCTGGCATGGTAGCGCATTGTGCTGGTGCTAGGCCATCGGGAAGACCTGTGGAAAACTCTTTTAAATGATTTATCTTAGGTGCTGCAGTGTAGCTAGGCACAGCTTCCCCATGCATGACAGCACAGTGTTCCAAAAATGGTGGCATTGTAGTGTCAAATGGCAGGCATAGGGACAGCTCCAGACTTCTATCAGTTACAGGTGCTATAAGCCAAATACCTCACTCATAGGAGCTTTTCATGAGTTTCAAACTAGGAGAGACACTGTTAATAAATGAAATACAAAATCACACATGCCCCCACAATGCAAAGCATCGTGGGCTGCATATGCAGATCACCACAGAATATTATGCTGGTTCAACTTTAAGCACAAATACATGGTGCCGAAAGGCCTCTCACACAGTTTGCTAAGGGTGCCAACAGAAGACATAGATGCGTGTTTTGTCCTGCCAGGACTCATCAGTATGCCTCGTCTGTTTGACACCCCAGTGAAAAGAACCAGCTACCCTAAGATGGTGTATCTGGGTTATGTTGTGGTGGACCCAATCAAAACAAAAAACAATTTAAAAGACAAAGAACCTCTGTGCGCAAGCACTGAGGCAATGTTACCCCAAAGGGCATTTAGCCGGGAAGCCAAGTTTCAAAGAAATACAAAATCACACATGCCCCCACAATGCAAAGCATCATGGGCTGCATATGCAAATCACCACAGAATATTATGCTGGTTCAACTTGAAGCAGAAATGCATGGTGCCAAAAGGCCTCTCACAGTTTGCAAAGGGTGCCAACAGAAGACATAGACACGTGTTTCATCCTACCAGGACTCATCAGTATGCCACGTCTGTTTGATACCCCAGTGAAATGAACCAGCTACTCTAAGATGGTCTATCTGGGTTATGTTGTGGTGAACCCAATTAAAACAAAAAACAATTTAAAAAACAAAGAACCTCTGTGCACAAGCCATAAGTGATATGGTGTAAGCCATAAGTGATATGACCAAGATCAAGCAGTTAAAATGTAGATAAATTATGTATTTCACATGGTCCTCATTGCACAATATACTTTTTTTTGGGGGGGGGGGGCAGTGATTGACAGGCAGTGTTTATCCAACAAATGCATGATGAATTCCTGGTTCTAAAATATATCACACATATGTGGAGATAACATTTTTATGGCATTAGATTTTTGTCCACGCATATTGCATCAATAAAGATTGTTTGCTTGCATGCTTAAAATAAATAGGACTGCTGTTTCTCGGTGACATAGTATAATAAACAGACACATGAGAGTTGGAGTTTTAAAGGGATCCGTCAAGGATCTGCATGTCTATATCTTCAAAGGCAGACTTCTGTCCGCATTATTAGACTATTTGTTACATAAGGGCTAACACCAGACAAGGTGTCCAGTCATGGTATAATATACAGATACCTCTGTGTGTTGAGGCACGAGGCATAAGCCAAGTGCCATCAACTACCCGAGGTGTCCATATATCAGAGTACAGAGTACGACTGAACAACTCAGAGGGTATTATTCCTCTTACTGAAAAGGTCCTAAATTGATTTCCGAAGTATAAATAGGTATGTAATTCTGAGCTGTCTGAGAGTACTCTGATAACTGGACAGTCAGGTGATGTTCTCTGCCAATCACTTCGCTAGAATTTCTTTGCTTGGTTTATAAATGTTTTTATGCACAGTTCCAGTATCTCTTATGGTTATAGAGAGTGTGTGCATGCATGGGATAGACACAGAGAACTAGTGAGACTAGGACAGAAGGGAAGAATGGAAACAGGTCTGGCAGGATTTGCTGGAAGGAAGCAAGACATATCTTCCTGGACATAAAGTCTCCACCACTCATTCACACTTATGGGACTACACCGGAGGCACTAGGACCCAGCGGGAGCAAACTTTTTGTGGAGGGTCGGCACCAGAGATGGAGCCGCGAGGAGCGGCGTCGCGAGCATCAGCACATGCGGTAATAACTATCTCGGCGTCGACCCTCCAACCGCCTCAGTTCCTTTTTTCCCGCCGTCAAGTGCACTTCAGTGACGACATCGCTCGCCTGCCAGGAGTCAAACTTCAAACTAGTTTTTCAGTTTTATTGTTTTGTAATATTATCTCGAATAAGTACTGCTTAGTTTATTTACTCTTCTTAAAGAAAAGAAGTCTCAGCCTACATTGACAGAGTCGACCATGAGCAGGTCAGGTGACAGTAGGGAGACTTCATATGAAAGCTGTTCAGTCAGCCGGGCTGGGTCCGGTCTGCCGCCCTCTCCAGAGGGGGTCTGACAGTGGTCAGTCCAATGCCCGAGGGAATGGGCGGTCCCCCGGAAGCATAAAAGTAAACGGTCCCATTCTCGGCACCATTCGGCCTCGAGCTCTTCTTCGACCCGTAGGTCAAAAAGAAAGCGTCACTCGAGGCTGCCCATGTCTGCGTAGACAGTCGGTTATTGGGGCTAGTTACCGGTCTCCTCCTTCGGAGTTGCCGATTTCTGTTTCCGGTCGCTGACCTCTTCGACATCGGAGCCCTTCCCCGCCCTCCAGTAGGTCTTCAGATGAGCAGTCTCCTCAGTGGGCTGCTCTTATGGAGCAATGGGCTCAGAGGTTGGTCCAGCTGCCTGCCTCAGTCACTCCGGAGCCTTCAGGCTTTTCAGGGGATCGGGTAGGGCGGTTGGGCCTCCCTAGTCACGCGGCGCCCTCTTCGGTGCTGTCGACTCCGCGCTTAGGTGTTTCCCCCCCTCACATGGCTGCAGTGCAGGGGGCCACACTGATGCCTGTATCTCCTGGTATTCATCCTTCTTTGTCCTCCAATCCTGTTTTTCCGAGCCTTGGGATGTTTTCGGCACCTTCAGCGTCTGTGGCTCGTTCGGCGCCATCCTTGGCGTTGCGACTGTCGGCGCCATCCTCGGTGCCGTGCACCTCATCGGTGCCATCCTCGGTGCCGTGCGGCTTGTCGGCGCATCTCCGGCACCGTGCGGCTTTTTGGTGCCGTCTTCAGCGCCGTGCCCTTCTTCTGCGCAGAGGCCTGTTAGGGCATCATCCAGTCTTCAGGGCTCCTCTTCTCTGAATCATTTTTCTTCCTCATTTCCTTCTGATTTTTACTCCTTTCCTGTCCATGCAGTCCCTCCTGGGCTGTCAGGAGATGACACTGAGCCTGACCCAGACCTTCGCCTGGGTGATGATGTGGAAGGATCTCATCCTGTAGCAGAGCCTCTGGTCTAAGACCTGTCCTTTAAGTCTCTGCTAAAAAATTTAAATTCCACTCTTTCTCTCCAGACTACAGACATCAGTCCTGGGAAGCTGTTAAGACTCCAGTACCTCCATGTTCCAGAGATCTCTATGGATTTGACTCCTCCGGTACAGCTGTCCTTTGAAACGTTTTCTCAAATGGTATGGAATAATCCCGCTCTCATTCCTTCTGTGGCTAAGTCCATAGATAGAAAGTATGCTGCTCCCAAGGATCGACCCATCTTGGCCTCCCAGGCCTTTGCGGATCCTATTGTAGTCCTGGCAGAGAATGATAAGGCCGTCCTCCCTCAGGCATCTTCAGCCCGGCCTATAAACAAAGAATCTCGCAAGATAGACACCTTAGGTAAGAGAGTCTTTGCTGCCTCTACACTGGGTATGCGTATTGCCAGCTACCAGGGCTATTTTTCTCAGTATGCGTATGTTCTTTGGCATTCGCTCAAACAAATGGTAGAAGCTCTGCCAGAGTCGGATTCAAACCTGGAGCTACTTCAAACCATAACCAGGGGTATCGAGTCCAGCAACTAGCAGGTTAAAGCAGCTATGGATGCTTTTGATACTGCTTCTCAGGCCGCAGCGGCAGGCATCTGTACTCGCCGCACTCCTGGCTGCGCACTTCAGGTTTCACGAATGATGCCCAGCAACAGGTTATGGTGTTACCCTTCGACGGTATGTATCTGTTTGGTCAAGTAGAGCAAGCTTTGGAGGCCACTCAAAAGACTAGGTCTACCGTTAAATTGGCTCGACCTGCTCCCACCCCTTCTCGTGGGGGTGTTAATAAGCATCAATTTCAAAACCGTCAGCCCTTTCGAGGCAAAGGCAAGGGAGGTTTTCAAAAAAAACAAGCCCCCCAGCCTCAAAAGAAAATGCAACAGAAAGCACAAGGACCCAAAGCGCCCAGTGCTACCTTCTGACTCTCTGGCCCACATCCCTCCTCAGCTGCCAGAGGGGGATTTTCTCTCACCAGTGGGGGTCCGTCTGACTCAGTTCTACAACCGTTGGAAGACCATAACTTCAGACAAATGGGTTCTCCGGATAATCCGCGAGGGATATTCCCTCAATCTTTTAGAGATCCTTCCAGATCTTCCCCCCAAACGACAGCCCAGACTGTCAACAGTTCAGTCAGAACTTTTTGCCTCCGAGATACAGGGCCTTCTGAACAACAGGGCAGTAGAAATAGTTCCATTAGATCAACGAAACACAGGGTTCTACTCTCACTACTTTGTTCCAAAGAAAACTGGGGGCATGCGCCCCATTTTGGACCTCAGAAAACTGAACAGATTTCTTCCCAAGGAAAAGTTCAAAATGATGTCACTGGGAACCCTGTTGCCCTTGCTTCATCAACATGATTGGTTAGCTTCCCTGGACATGCAGAATGCTTACCAACATATTCCTATTCACTCAAAACATCACAAATACCTAAGATTTGTGACTTTGGGCCAACATTATCAGTTCAGAGTCCTGCCCTTTGGGCTATCCTCGGCGCCACGCGTTTTTACAAAGTGTTGTGCAATTCTCGCAGCGCACCTCAGAAAGATCGGAATACAAGTGTTCCCATATCTGGACGTCTGGCTTCTAAAAAGCCCTTCCAGGCAAGGAACTCTCGATGCCATAGCCATGGCCTCGGACTTCCTCACGTCCATGGGAGTCCTGCTAAATCTCAAGAAATTGCAGTTGCAGCCCTCCCAGAAGCTCCTTTTCATAGGAACTCTTCTGGACACCTCCTGTGTGAAAGCTTTTCTACCAGAGGACAGAAGGAGCGATATCCTACAGATGGCATGATACATCAGGGAGAACAGCTCGGTTCGAGCTATCTCAATGCAGTGGATGCTGGGTCTCATGGCACCCTCGGTGTTCCCTGTACCCCTAGCACGCCTCCACATGAGAACCTCTCAATGGATGCGCAGTACTCGGTGGTCCCGACTACTCATCCTCAGTCCTTTCTCATCAAGGTGACAGAACCTGTCAGGAAGTCACTTACCTTGTGGTCGCAAGAGGACAATCTTCTGGAAGGGTACCCCTTTGCTCCTCTGGATCATCAGATTTCTATCACCACAGATGCGTCCCTGTCTGGATGGGGAGCTCACTGTCAGGATCTCCACACTCAGGGTACGTGGACTCAGGTCGAAGCCCAGCTTCACATAAATGTCCTGGAAATGAGAGCCGTTCTCTATGCAGTCCAGGCCTTGAAGGACATTCTTTGTCACAAGAACATTCTCCTTCAGACGGACAACAAGGCAGTGATGTATTACATCAACAAGCAGGGTGGCGCACACTCTTACCCCTTTTGCAGGGAAGCAATGAGAGTGTGGGAATGGTGCCTAGATCACAAGGTTCTTATTCAGTCGGTCTACCTGCCGGGAATACAGAACAAACTGGCAGACTGTCTCAGCAGAACGGAGGCAGACCCTCACGAGTGGTCTCTCGACTTAACCGTAGTTCAGTCAATATTCGCAGAGTGGGGAACTCCAGACCTGGACCTTTTTGCATCCCCACTCAACACAAAACTGCCTCTTTTCTGCTCCAGAAATCCAGAGCCTGGCATTTTCTGTCAGGATGCGTTCAGGCCGCAGTGGACAAAACGCTTTCTATACGCCTTTCCTCCTCTTCCCCTAATCCAGAGGGTACTCCTCAAATTTGAGTCTCAGGGACACAAGATGATTCTCATTGCTCCCTTCTGGCCTCGACAGATATGGTTTCCATTACTCAACAGTATGGCAAAAACTCCTCCGAAGGCACTTTCCCTTCAGACTAACCTTCTGACCCAGGGTCCTCTGGTCCATCCCAATCTGAGGTCGCTTCATCTTCATGCTTTGCTCCTGAGGAGATAGAGGTGAATAGGTTCAATGCCTCTCGGAGAGTTTCTGTCATTCTTTTGGCTGCGCGAAAGCCAGCAACCAGAAAGACTTGTGCTACAAAATGGAAGTGTTTTTCCCTCTGGTGTGCAGGATCCTCTTTGAATCCCTTTTCCTGCCCACCCAACAAAGTTTTAGAGGACCTCTTAGACCTCTCAAATTCAGGTCTTCAATACTCTACAATCAAAGTTCACCTTTGTGCCATTTCAGCCTATCATGAGCCACTGCTTTCCTTTTCTCTGGCTCAGTTACCGGTAGTTAAGAGGTTTCTTAAGGGTATTCTGCATACCAGACCTCCTGTCAGACATCCAGTTGCAGCCTGGGACATTAATCTCGTGCTAGACATGCTCACTAGAAAACCTTTTGAGCCACTAGCTACCTGCGAATTGAAATTCCTCACTTGGAAAACGGCCTTCCTGGTGGCCATCACCTCGGCCCGCAGATTTTCTGAAATACATGCTCTGGTAACAGACCCAACGTACACTGTATTTCACAAGGATAAAGTAGTTCTTAGGACCCATCCTAAGTTCCTCCTTAAGGTTGTCTCAGAATTCCATTTAAACCAACCTTTGGTCCTACCTACTTACTTTGCTGATTTCCAGAATGAAGGAGAATGTACCCTTCATTCTTTAGATGTTAAAAGAGCTTTGCGCATCTATTTAGATAGAACGAAGGAAATTCGCAAAGCTCAACAACTGTTTGTCTCCTTCAGCGACACCCGGCTGGGTCAGCCTGTCACTATCAGATGCATTTCAGCATGGCTGGTGGCATGCCTTCGCCACTGTTATTCCATGGCACAGGTCAAGCTGGAGGGCAGAGTGTGTGCTCACTCTGCTAGAGCAGTCATGGCATCCCTGGCGGAAATCCACAACGTGCCCATTGCGGACACTTGCAGTGCGGCTACTTGGAGCTCAGTGCACACATTTATTAAGCACTATGCGCTGGACGTCCATGCCAGACGAAACCTTTCGTTTGGCAGGACTATCCTTAACGGACTTCTGTCCTGAATTTGTGAGCTCTTGGTTTTCCTGCCGCCCTCTCGGGGGAATTTTAGCTTGGTACTCTCCCATAAGTGTGAATGAGTGGTGGGGACTTTATGTCCAGGAAGATATGGAAATTACGTACCTACCATAATTCTTGATCTTCTTGGACGAAGTCTCCACCACTCATTTACATGCCCACCCTCCATCCCCCGAGCTCACCTCACTGTTTTGGTCTTCACCCCCTCAATGTTTAGGCTGTGAAGACTTCTTTGTTGACCCTTCTTATACGGGTCATTCGGACTCTCTTATGTCCGAGTTGTGTTAGTCTAGTCTTTCTAGGTTAGTGGTGCTGCACCTCATCGGAAAAAAAGGTACTGAGGCGGTTGGAGGGTCGACGCCGAGATAGTTATTACCGCACAAGCTGATGCTCACAGCACCGCTCCTCATGGCTCCATCTCTGGCGCTGACCCTCCGCAAAATGTTTGCTCCCGCTGGGTCTTAGTGCCGCCGGCGTAGTCCCATAAGTGTGAATGAGTGGTGGAGACTTCGTCCAAGAAGATAAAGAATTACGGTAGGTATGTAATTTCCATTTCTTAAAGCTAAACCAGGGCAGACTGGATGGACATGGAGGTCCTTTTCTGCCGACGACTACGGTGTAACTATGTAACTCAAATTGATGCAGATTGCGACTATTTGTCACAAACAGTTGGATCTTTTTTACAATAGGGCAGGCAGACATAGACGCAATTGCACATACACAGCACACAGTTACATGTCCCATTCTACCCTTTTAATAGTCAGGCCGTGGCATTTGTGATTACATATTATACAATGGCAAGGAAAAATCCTGGACTCTGATTGTTCAGTCTTGGGCTGGATCCATGCTGTTATCCCAGCACAACATCACGGGTCTAGTCTGAGCCTCACTGTGAACCTGCAGATGACCTTGAGCATGCCATGGATTGTTTCCTCTTCTCTTAAAAAACAAAAATATTTTTCCACACAAGAACATCTTTAAAATAATTTTTTTTTCTTCTGTATAACAACGAGCCATTGTACAATAGCAATAATGCCCTCCAGGGTATGTGTCGTTTGGGATAATGTCACACCTCAGTTGTTGGACGCACTCGGCCTGCGGCCTCATGCCCAACCACCTGAGGCGTGACGTTATCTCAGCACGACACACACCCTGTTGGGCATTATTGCTTAAGTACAGTATCTCAGAGAATCACTGTCTGTTCATTACCCCATGTCAGTTACTGATACCTGCATACACCACTGTATGTACATACCATAGGCCTGTTTATTACCATGCCTCTGTATTTCAAGTAAGTCTGAATGTTCTTTTGATTTGTTGTTTTGTGACAGAGAGCTGGTGGCTTATTTGGAAATCATGTGAACTATTATCAGAGTGATGGCCGGAGTTCTTTTCCCCAAACCTTCACCACCCAGCGTCCATTGCACATTAATAAAAGTGGGAACCCCCAGGGAGAGGAGGAGTCCCCATCCCATGAGAAGTTGGTTGACTCCACGTTTACACCCAGCAGCTATTCTTCATCAGGTTCCAATGCAAATATCAACAATGCCAACAACACCGCCCTGTGCCGCTTCCCGAACCCAGCCACCTACCAGAGCACCATCAGCACCGTTGAGGGCCACGGTGGGCCGATATCTCCCTCAGTATTAACGCAAAGCTCCAGTTGGAAACTCAGCTCTAAGAGGTAAGATGGTCCATTCAAGAGAATATGTTCCTTTTAGTATTCCGTCTTCATGTGGGTGCAGAACCAAGCCAATTTTATTTATTTAAGAGTTTCACCAGGAAGAGCACACTAAACAAAAAGTTGCTCGTCTCATGGTGCATCCTGGGGAGGGGAATTTGGAAGACATACAATAATTCATTAGCAGACAACAAACAGTATACAATGCCAATATACATAGGGTACATTACATAGTGGAGAGAAACTGACAAGCAGTAACAGGCATCTAAGAAATTATAATCAGTACATTGGTATGTATGTTCCAGGACATCACGGTGGACAGAAGGTCCGCAAATGCAAAAGATGGATAACTACAGTCATTGTGACACAATAGGGTTTGCTCAGTTGCAGTTGCAGTTCACAGAAAGGTAGTGTGCAACGTAAGGAGATAGATGGGGGAAGAGGCAAATCTGGTGGGGAGAAATTCCACAGTTTAGGGAAGCAGTAAGAAAAGCTGCCTGGCGGACCATAGTAGTACAGCATGGGACACTTAAAAGTACGGAAATCTGATGACCTGAATGAATGGGTGGGTGGAGGGGGGGACTGTTAGGGAAGAGCTGAGATAAGTAGGGGGAGAGAGCCAAACCAGAATTTGGAGATGAATTTAGCACAGTGGAGGAGACGTCTGTTATCAAGAGATGGAAAAGCCAAGAATGCAGAGAAGCAGTCCCACTGACTCCCTGGTAATACTGAGTGTGTGGGGGGGTTATATATAGACTTGTGAGCCATTATTTCTGATGTCTGCAGCATGTCAGAGGGGCTGCAACCACCTCAGGGCTGTGACCCATGATAGGTTTAGGAATCCACATCTTCCATGACTGCTTATTGATTGAATAGGAGGCATTCCCCTTGCTCCCCAAAGCTGCTGTGTAAGGGCTGTGCACCCATATAGCACCCCAGAGGCACTGACACCCAATTTTTAGGTGCAACACTTTTGCCCACTCATCTTGAGCCCTGTTTACATGGCAGCTTTTGTAGCAGATTAAGCCGTGTGATTGTGTTGCAGCACCGCAAAATCCCCGTGTGGACACTTACCCCATTGTCGCAAGCCGATCACTGCTGCGCTCCCACAGCCACTGCCAAGTTGAGACTATGCAGTGTATTAGGGCATTGCACCCGCTGTGTGGACTGAATGTTCCATCGCAATGCAGATGCTCCCACCGTGCTACCCACAATCAAAGAGCCACCCCTCGTGCTGCTGGAGTCCTACAGGCGCAGATTGTGGCAGAGCATCAGCCACAATGTGGACGGGAGAGGACACTTCAGTTAAGGTATGGACCTTGTTGCATCTGCTGATTTTTGCGACGGATATGCCGTGTAAATAGGGCTTTAGTCATTTAATGATTTATTTGAGATTTGCTGATTGGAAAAGACATGCTGAGCAGAGGCTCATTTCTAGGTGTGATGGAGGAGGGGAGGATATATAGGGAGAGAGAACTGCAGCAATAGATTGGTACACTGCAAATGATATAAAAACAGTAAATGAGTATACAATGTGAACTGTGCAAAATGTTGACAAAATAATGCAAGACATAAAAAGGGTCACAAAGGATCTGCAGCTCCTAGGGGGACCAGCAGGGCAGAAAGGCTAGGATAGAAATAAAACTAATACTTATCTGATTATGGTAGAAGCCGTCATCCAGTCAGACCTGCAATAATAGAAGAAAAATAGGTTAGTCAGATGAAAAGCAGTAAGAAAGCAGAAGGAGAGAAAAGGGAGTGAGGTTAGGGGAAGGGGGCTCAGCTGGGACCCTTTGCCCCTAGTGGTGGATGAGTGTCCAGTAATTTATTTAGTAGCCCAAGTGGGCTAGTGGAGTCAGTAGTCCTTCTGTAGAAATAAAAGTATTATTCTAGGAGCGTGGATATGTTGTTCATCCACACTCTCTGGCATGTCCCTTTCCCTTTTAAAACTTGCCAGAAGTCTTCAAGCTGGCTCCTCCTACCCACCCGGGTGGTAAATACCTCGGCTCCGCTCCATGACGCCAGGTCTTCCTTTCCGCTGGAAGATACAGGTCCCTCGTGCTACTGTAGTATTTTGTAGGCCCTGGCTTCACAACTTCGGTTTTACCGCAACTTGCTATTAAACTCATTAGAGTTATTGATTCCGATTCGGATATGGAGGACAAATCGTCCCCTGGATTTCGCCAGTGTACCTGCGGCCAGAAGATGTCGTGCATCGATCCCCACCTAGCATGCGTGTACTGCCTCGGCATCGGACGTGACACCTCGTCGTGCACATTTTATTTGGCCTTCCATCCCAACATTCTGGACAACCGCAAGGCGCGCCTTAAGCTGGGGAGACTGGAGAAAAGGAACCCGCCGGTGAACTCTAAAGAGGCGAGGTGGGCGGTTTCCACGGCCGTGGGATCCGCCGAACAGTTGGAGCAGATGAAGGGATTCAAGGAGAAAGCGGCTCAAGCTTCGGCCACTCGAAGCTTCTTTGTGCCACTTAACCTTGGCTCGACTTTCACGGGCTCCTTTAGGGAGTGGTGCCAGTCTCTCCCCACCAGGGTTGAGGTGCCCATGGGCTCGCACTCCTCCTGCCCTCAGAAGAGGGATAAGGACCCTAAGACTTCTTCCTCCAGAAGAAGAAGACGTTCCTGGGACCGAGAGAGGTCCGAGTCCCAGGAACACGCAGTCTCGACCTTGGTCGAGATTGCATCCTCGGCTGCTGGCTTTACGGACCTTACGTCGGGCCAAGGCACTGAGACCGAGGAAACGGCCGAACCAGCCAAGATTACGCTCAACCCGATCGAGCCTTTATCGCTGACTCCTGTCGATGATTCGTTAGAAAGGACCCCGGTACTTTCCTTTCCCAATGAAAAGACACTACCTTCGGGTGCCCTCATCGAGGAAACCGTCCCGGAACCTCAGTTTTCACTGACTCCGGCATCTCCCGATCGAATAAGCCGACCCCATCGGTCTCGATCGAGGACTAGGACCCCTTCGGTCGAAAGGCCGAAGAAGGGCCATAAACATTCAAAAAAGGGGCATCGCCGCAGTCCTCATCCCTCCTCCGGACGAGAGACGGCCAAACTCCATGTCGACATTATGAGGATCTCATGTGGCAACAGCTGATTTTGTCCGGTCAGAAGCCGGCTCCGCTGGCAACACCGGCCTTCACTTGGCTTCCACCTCCCAGGCTGACGCCAACCCCTCCGGAATATAAGGATTCAGTACCACTGCCCGTGGGGACGGCCTGTATCCCGGCTCGGTCTATTACGGTCTCTCCAACAATTTTGGTGGAGCCACTGCCTAAGCAGCCTCAGGGAAGGGCTCCCTCGAAAGAGGACCGGCCAGACACCAGACTTCCCCGATGTCTGTCCATCACGTTTGTCGCTGATCGCCCTCAGTGCATCGAGGGAGACATAGGCGGGAGACCATTATATCCTGACTCCTCGGACTTGGACGACACTGGTTTGCACTCGCATCCTGGGGAAGATGAGTCATCAGTGGCAGGTTTGGAGGAAGGTCCTTCCTCTTTTCAGGGCATCCTCCGCCTGATATCCAAATCTACCCGGAATGCTGCTGGAGCCTATCCAGAAAAAAGCGGAGTACCCCCTACGGATATCCTAAAAAGGGGGGATACCTCGAAGGAGGCTTTTCCAGTGGCTGAAGCCATTGTTGGCCCGGCCTTTGAGCTTTGGCAGCATCCTGCTTCTTGCCCAGCTCCATCTGCCCACATGGCCCGCAAATATATGGTGCCCATGGGGTCCCTGGCGGGGTTCACAGAACATCCCTCGGCCAAAAGCCTTATGACTGCTTCTGTGTTCAGATGCACTGGCAGCTCAGCCGACACCGACCGCCCCCCTGGACAAGGAGTTCAAGAATATGGACAATTCTGCCTGGAAGGTCTATGCGGCCTCTTCCTTAGGCCTTCATCAGGCCAGCTCATCTGTTATCATGGCACACTTCTCTCATGCCCTCCTGGGGTCATTAGATGAAGTCCTCCCTCATCTTCCGGCGGACATGCAGACCACTGTGAAACAAGTCCGTGATCAGGGCTATGCTGTTGTGAAACAGCAGCTCCAGACGGCCCTGGACATTGGAGATTCCTGTGCCCGCTCCTTAGCAGCTGCAGTGGCCACTCGCTGCAGGGCTTGACTGAGCTGTCCTTCCCAGCGGATACTCAGCAAAAGTTAGCTGAGATGCCCTTCCTAGGCAGTGGCTGGTCACCTCCAGCGCATAGAGCAGTCCAGTGCCACCTTGGATGCTACCTCTGTGAAGGGTTCTTTGGGCAAGAACCAGCAGAAGTGCAAGAAGAAGCCTTTTCAGCACTTTTCCCCCGCGATTAGGCAGCCGTCCTATCAAGGAGGCCAGCAGCAACAGCAGGCTCAAGCTTGGCACCCCAGGCCCAAGCAGGGTCCTCAACAGCCCTCCTACAGACCCAGGCTTCGTCTCCAGGTACTTCCTGGTGCCCAAGCGGATGGGGGGTTGGTGCCCCATCCTAGATCTCCATGACCTGAATCAATATCTCAGGTCTCGCACCTTCCGGATGGTAAGTCTGAACCAGATCATACCATCCCTGGAGCGAAACATGTGGATCTTCCCTTGTCAGTCTTCACCATTCATTACTGCTTGGGTAGTGCCGGAGGCGCGCACCTGCCATGGGAGATTTTTTTTTTTTGAGTCGGCTCCAACAAGCGCCGCCTAGAGGCGGCCTTACTGCATCATGCGCGAGGGGTGACCGTTGGGTGCCGCAGACTCCTCCTCCATCTCAGTTCTGTTTCTCCCGCCGTCGAGGCTGCACCTGCTACGCGGTTAGATTCAGTTCTAGGCCTAGTTGCGATATCAACCATTCCAGACTCCTTCTTCCTGCTTTTCTCGACGTCGTCACTGGTAAGACCATTCTTTTTCCTTCTCTTTTTTTGACGGCGCCAAGAGCTGTGCTTGTTTTGGTCTTAATTTTTTCGCATCATGTCAGGTTCGGCGACAAAACGTAAGTCGAAGGCAGGCCACACCCCTATGCGTCGATGCTCCTGTGGCCGGCATTTTTCTGTCACAGACTGACATGATGTTTGTCTCCGTTGCCTGGGACCCAACCACAGTATGAATGCGTGCAATGCCTGTTTCTCGATGGACCATCGTGTCCTGGAAGTCCGCGCGTTCTAGATCGTCAAGGCTCTGCCGACTTTCGGGGGACGGCGCAACTCCAGGGATTCCCAGGTAAGGTCTCTAGACCCTTCCTCCGGGTCCCCTCTCAGGCCTATACGGTCTATAGAGGAGGAGGAGGCTTCCTCATCTTCTCTTGCCAAAGAGGAGGCTTCTTTTGCAGTGTCGGAGGAATGCTGAGGTCCCTCCTGGGGCCGCGGTGGGGACACTGCCTCGGCAATCACCTGCTCAGAGGTGCAGGCTCCCCAGTGTCAAGGCCCAGGTCTGCTGGGCCCGGCATCGGTGGAATCTCGACGCCGCCTTCCGGATCCGTGCCGGTGATCGAGATGGCGCCATTCACAGTGCCATGTTGGCTCTTGGCGGCGCCTGCGGCGTCATGAGCCTGGTCAGTTCTTCTAGTGGTGCTGAGTCAGGTCCTGGCACCAAAGGCAGTGCCGTGGGTCTGGCCGGCACCGTTGGGGAGTCAGGGCCGGGTCTAAGCGTTGCCGGGGGTCCGGGGTTGTCCGGCACCGCTGCTGGCACTGACGCCGTTCACAGTGCCATTTCACTGGAGACCCCCGGGGTGGCCAGTATTGTAGTCCAGCTGGTCTCTTCCTCCTCCTCGGAAGATGATTCAGATGTGGACCCGTCCTGGCACCCTGACTCTTTGGAGTCAGGGTCTCCTATTCCT
Organism: Neoceratodus forsteri; assembly: GCA_016271365.2. Classification (NCBI taxonomy): domain Eukaryota; kingdom Metazoa; phylum Chordata; order Ceratodontiformes; family Ceratodontidae; genus Neoceratodus; species Neoceratodus forsteri. The sequence continues at coordinate 1,628,178,137 of CM028131.1, read as the reverse complement.
CTGTCTCCGCTGCTGTCCTCCCCGGGGCCTCCCAGGCTGGGGGTGGTCTGGCGTCCCTGGAGGGGGATGGAGCGGAGGTGGAGGGAGGGGCTCTCCCTCCTGATGGGGTTGTGGGAGCTGCCGATTCCGGTGCTGCTGCACCCCCTCGGGGTCTGGGGTCACTGGGGTCGAGCAGGAGGGCATTCTCGGAGTCCGGGGGTCAAGAGACAGGGTTCAGGTGCCTCAGTGTTCACCTGCCACCCTTCGGGGGCGGGTTGGAGCCGTAGCGCCGGGCCCTGTCTTTTCCTCTCGAGCCCCAGGGACCTCTCTGGTGGCGTTGCTGTGGGCTACCCTTCTGGATCCATGCAGCCCCAGGTTTGTCACAGGGGAGGATCCCCTACTAGGCTCTTCCAGGCTTCGCATCCCCAGGGTTCCATTCTGAAACCTAGTTTGTTGTCCGGGATCCCGCCAGCTCGGGCTCCATTCCCCGGATTCCAGAGCCTCAGCAGAGGACAGTTGCCTTACCGTAGGTGTCCCTCTCCCATTCCTCTGCAGCCACCCCCTCTCTCCCAGGCCATGTCGGTCCTATGGGCCCATTATCCTCAGAGATGTTCAGAGGCTCTGCGGCGGCCTTCCCCTCATATGTTAGCTACATGCATGAGCGGGTGTTTCCCCTATCCCCACCGCCGCAGAAGTCCTCTGGACATTCGAGCTCTCCATCATCCTCGTCTCCCTCCTCTGAGGGAGAGGAACCCACTGCTCATCTCTCCTCCGATGCTGATTTCACTGAATATCAGCGATTCCTTTCGAGGATGGTGAGGGATCTTCGTATCTCCTTTGTTAGGCGAGACAATAACGAACGGGAGACGCATGAATTCCTCGGTGAATTCAGTGCCCAGCATTTGGTAGTACTATCCTGGCCTATTCCCTTCCAGGAGGCGTCTATCCGTTCCTGGCAGTCACCAGCCGCCCCTTCTCCAGCCCCAGCAGACTGCAAACGAAGGTATTGTGCCTCATCGGAATCTCTAGGTACTCTCTCCACCCCACCTTCGGGATTGGCGTACTTCGAAACTCCCTCTGGGCGCCGCCGCCTGGTGCATGACCATCCACCGGACTCAGATTCCCTACAATTTGACCGGTGGGGGCGAAGAGTGTTCTCTTCCTCTTGTGCGATGTTATGCATTGCATCACATCAGGCTCACCATGCTGCCTACAGTAGACATTTGTGGTCGATGCTTTCCCAAATCTTAGCATCAATGTCTGATACGGGGCAAACCAGACAAGCTATTGCCCTCTCTGCTATAGGCCTGGAGCTGGTAAGACACCAAGCAAGGGCATCTTATGACGCTAATGAGGTGGCTTCCAGGCTTGCAGGGACAGAAATCTGTATTAGACGGGCGGCATGGTTTCGTCTATCAAGGTTGTCACCCCTGGCCTGGCATAGGGTGATTCGCTCTGCTTTCCGAGGGACCCGTCTCTTTTCCTCCAGAGCTAGGAGACTTCTGCAGGGGCTTCCTCCATCTCCCCGTCCTTGGGGGACACCTCCTAGCTCTTCTCCACCATAGGCTTCTCACTCGATTAGGCCAGGGTCTTCCCCTTCTGTTTCTCACCAACAGGAGGCTGGGGGTCTTGCTCCCTCAGGGTTTCTTTATCCCCCCCTTTGGGAGGGGAGCTTAGTACTCACCCAAGCAGTAATGAATGGTGAAGCTTGACAAGAGAAGATATGAAAATTACGTACCTACCGTAGTTCTTGATCTTCTCTTATATCTTCACCATTCATTACTGATACCCACCCACCTTCCCCACAGTGGCCTCCTACAGTGGCGTCTCCCCCTCCCTTCTTGTTCCTCTCCTTTCCTTTGGCCTTTATGCCAAAAACCAAAAACTGTCCTGGTTTCCGTCCTTCTTGGCCGGATCTTTTTTCCTCAAGGTAAAGGGGAATGAATAGGATTTTTCTCCTATCCTGAGGGAACTCTTTCTGACTGTCCCTAGGGGTGAACTCTGGGCTCCTTAGCCATGATGTTCAGTTCACAACTGAAGAGACCATCCCTCTATGGCTCGGCCTCAAAATTAGTTTCCTCCTGGTGGGCATTATTTAACTATCAGCCTCTTCTGGTTGGTACTTCTGCACTTGTTAACCTTGAACTACTGCCCTTGTCTTGCCTTCAGGGAGTCCGATTGAGTTCCCACTCTATCCTTCATACAAAGCTGCCTTTTGTAGGGCCTAACCCCTACCCATACACTTCGGTGTTAGCACTTAACAAGGTGCTAAGGGGCTTACCCCCCCCCATAGTTGGACGCTCTCTTTCCGGAACAGTTTTCTGTCTGGGCAGTCTGTAAGCTCTCAGCTAGAGTGCAGGGGGTTGGGATGATGAGATTATAGAGAATCTGTCCTTCAAACAACATGAAGTCTTGCTGTATTCTGACCTATGCAGTGATCACCAACCTTTGAACTGCCCCGGAGAACAAAGAGTTAACTTTCCATGCAGGGCATGGAACGCTGAGCTTGAGCTCGGTTAAAGCCTCTGTCTGCTATTGTTTAAACTCCAACTCGTCAGATTCTTTACTCCGCCTCACTGAACAGTCGCTCCGGAGATTTCTCCTTCGCTCGGTTCAAAAAAGTCATTTAAAGTGTCATTTTTTCGCTAGGTTTCGACCGAATTTCTGCTACTGAACCTGTCAGTTTAAGTCTCTGTCTGTGGTACCGTGAGTACTGGATAGGTTTTTGTATTAGTTTCTGTGTGGCACTTGTAAACATTGGATCGGTTCGGTTTGAACAGATCAGGTTTGTGTAAAAAAATTTCAAACAACATGAAGTCTTGCTATATTATGACAATTGCAGTATGACCGCAAGTTAGAACTGCTCCGGAGGTGAAATAGTTAACTTTCCATGCAGGCATGGAACTTAGAGCGTAAGCTCGGTTGAAAACTCTGTCTGTTGTGCTCAAAGGTAAACTGTCAGATTCTTTACTCCGCCTCACTGAACAGTCGCTCCGAGATTTCTCCTTCTTTCAGTTCATTTTGTCGGTTTAAAGTGTTATTTTCGGTTTTAGCGAAATTAAACCATAACGGTCCGGTTCAAGCTCTGTCTGTGGTAATGTAAGTAATAGATAGTTTTACATTAGTTTTTCGTGTGGAACTTGTAATTTGTTATCGGTTCGGTTTGAACCGATCAGGTTATATTAAATCTGCTAGCCCTTTTTTAGAGTGCGGTTCCCGGTTCTTATCGGTTCTAAAAACAGATTTCATTACAGTTTTCCACGACCCGTATCACGGTTGGGAACGATAAGGTGTCTTCTTGGTGGATTGCCATAAGCGGGCAAGTTGGTTAGGCTGGCATTATGTCTGAGAAACCCAAAGAAAAACCGGACCCACTGGGTTTCAACACTGTAGTGTTTGTGGGAAGCTTGCTAAGGCTGACCCACACACCATGTCTATTGTCTGGGGTTTGACCACCTCAATTCAGACTGACAGATTTGTCACAATTTCCCTGCTGCCACCATAGATAAGAGAGTTGGTAGGCTCAGGGAAAGGGAGGCCAAAAAGTCCGCTGACCTGGATGGGCAGCCCGGTTCAGTACCAACGAACCGGAGGGGTGCTCTCTGACCAGGGCGATGCTTTCTTGGGCAAGCGAAGAGCCAGTTCTGAGGAGCCGGTTCCATTAAAAGGGCTAGAAAGTCAGCTAGTTTAGAGCCAAAGTTCTCTCCCAACTGCTGAGAAATAGCTAAGCAATTAAAATTGTCCATCTCTCTCTCGGTTCCGACCGAACCGACACCCTTCTAGTGGCGTTGGTTTGGCGGTTCCACGATTCAAATTATGATTTTGAGGATTTTTATGAACCGTGGGGAAGAGAATATGAGGAGAGTGAATATGGTTTTAAAGATCTGGATGTGCCCATTGATCCGGACATCTCTCCAGATAGACCCCTAGGGTTTCTCCTCCAAGACTTTCTGAGTCCCCTTCTCATTTCATGTTTTATAAAAGTTGCTGAAACTCTCAGCTCCCTGTTGAGGAAGCTGTTGATGACCAGGAGGAGCCAGACTATGTAGAAATGATGGATATTCCAGAGTCTAAGGAGACTGTCTATTCCTTTGCATAAATCTTTCGAAACAGACAGTAAAGTTTAAAAACTCCTCACACTATACCTCCTGTGGATAAAAGGATGGACAAGAGGTATACCTTATCAGGCTCAACACTGATTTCCTCACTCAGCAATGCAGCCATGTGGGGTGGTGCAGGCTGCAGCCTGTGACAAGGCTAATATTCCCTAGCTTCAAACCCCTGAGAAGGACTCCAGGAAGATTGATGCTATGGCAAAGAAACAGTACATGGCAGCATCTTTGGGGCTCAGACAAGCAAATTATATGGCTTATGCTGCTAGGTACCAGAAATCAGATGGGATACTGTAGCTGGCCAGCAAACAGTCCTGACCAGCTTGCCAGGGAGCTGGAACAGGTGGCTATGGATGGTATTGAGGCATCCAAGGTGCAATTTCATGCTGCAGTGGACTCTAATGATGTTTCATCAAGAGTCATGGCTACATCTGTGGCACTTGCAGGATAAGCAGCTCGGATGTACTACCCTGTCTCAGGACACCCAGTCCAAGGCCATGGATTTTTCTGTTGTGGGAAATTCCCTGTTTGGGGAGCAAATGAAATTACATGAAGAAATGGATGAATATAGGACCGCCTATAGGGTGCACAGGCCAGGAAGGCAGGCCACTCCTCAAAAGCAGCTTCCTAGAGGCAGGGGCAGGCCTTTTCATAGGCCTTTTACCAAGCCAAGCTTCCTCCTCCTCCACCTATGCTCAGAGGGGGTTCTTTAAAGGAAGAGGCAGACAGGGTACAAGCAGGTCTGCTTCCACCCCTCAGCCCAAAGCCCCTGCCAAACAGGCACCCTGATGGGATTGCCAGGGCCGATTCTCCTCTACCTGTAGGGGGCGGGCTGGCTTACTTTGTCCAGGACTGGAAGTCTTTAACATCAGACAAGTGGGTCCTGGAAGTAGTAAGCCAGGGACTGGTTCTCAGTTTCAAAAAATTTCCAAAGCTGAGAACCAGATCTTTTCCACCTGCAACTCTATCAGAGGCTCTTGCCTTAGAGGCAGAGGTCTCTACCCTCCTGGCTCTCAGAGCTGTGGAAAGGGTTCCTCCCCTACACCAGGGCAAAGGTTTGTACTCCAGGTACTTCCTTACCCCAAAAAAGACAGGAAAATGGCGGCCCATCCTGGATCTCAGATATTTAAACAAGCACCTTTTAAAGCCAAAGTTCAAAATGGTGACTCTGGGAATTATCCTACCCTCTCTAAGGCCAGGGGACTGGCTAGCTTCCCTGTACTTCAAGGATCCTACTTCCATATTCCCATCAGGGCTCCCCATCCGAAGTACCTCAGGTTCAGAGCTGCCCTCAGGCCACTACCAGTTCAAAGCAATGCCCTTCGGCCTCACTTCTGCCCCAAGGGTATTTACCAAATGTCTGGCAGTAGCAGTTGCTTACCTAAGAAGGCAAAAGATTGCCATCTTTCCTTACCTGGATGATTGGCTCATAGTAGGCCAGTCCCCAGACCAGGTCAAATTACATCTCCAGATAATGCAGCAACTGCTTACCTCTCTAGATTTCCTTCTGAATCTCTCAAAGTCAGTTCTGGAGCCTGTCCAGCTTCTTACCTTCATAGGTGCAGAGCTGAACACACAGGAAGCCAGGGCTTTCCTTCCCCTAGACAGGGCAAAGACCCTGGTCTCCCTGGCCTCCTCATTTACCCTGCAGGTCTCCCGGCCAGCAAGGCACTTTCTGCAGCTCCTAGGGCACATGGCTGCTTCCACAGCGGTTGTGCAGGAGCAAGATTTCAGATGAGGACATCCAGTTCCATTTGAGAGCCTTTTGGTCTCAAGAAAGGATCCTCTTACCAAGTTGATCCCAGTAACTCGAACCCTGATCCAAGCCCTACAGTGGTGGCAGGATCAGACCAACCTGAGACAAGGGGTTCCTTTTGTCCTCAGTCTCATTCTCTAATCCTTACTACAGATCGTCCCTCTTGGGCTGGGGCTCACATGGGCGACCACCCACCCAGGGTCTGTGGTCTCCCAGGAATCCCTGCTCCATGTCAACCTGTTCGAGCTCAGAGCAGTTTTCTAGCACTTCAGGTTTTCCCAAATCTGTTCCAGAACAAGGTATTCAGGTCAGAACAGGGCAGCAACACCACTACAATGTGGTACATCAACAAACAAGGGGGCACTCGGTCCTACGGCCTTGTGCACGAAGCAATGAGTTGTGGTCTCTGGCTTCTCTGAACACCTCTCTTGCAGTTCACCTCCCAGGCAGGACAATGTCCGGCAGATGCTCTCAGCAGGATTTCCCAGGGCCAACAGAATGGTCACTGGATCCCTAGTCTTGGGAGTAGTATTTGCCAGATGGGGCACCCGCAGATAGATCTTTTGCAGCCCCAGACAATCACCAACCCTCTTTTTGCTGCAGGCCCCAGTGTTGAGGCTCTCTCCCGCTGGATGCCTTAGGCCCTCAATTGGGAGGAAGTTTCTCTGCCTTTCCCCCTTTCCTCTCCTGTTCAAAGTGCTAGTCAAAATCAGATCCCAATCCTGCAAGGTCATTCTGATAGCTCCGGATTGGGCCAGACAGCCTAGTATCCACTCCTGCTGTCCTTAGCAGTCCATCCTCCTGTGCCCTCCCAAAGTCACAATCCTGTTAACCTGTACCCAGGAAGGTCTGGTACCCGAATCTCAAATCTCTCAATCTCAGGCTTGGTTCTTGAAGAGTTAGAGTTTGCTGATTTACACCTTTCCCAAGGTGTAATGGATATATTGAAGGCCTCAAGAAGACTTCCACCAGGGCTACTTACAATTCCAAATGGAAAAGGTTTTCCATATGGTGCTCGGAAAACATATTTCCCCAGTCTCTGCTGATCTACCCACAGTCCTGGATTATATGGTCACGAATTCCTTGGGGCTGAGACCAGCTACCCTCAAAGGTGCACTTGGCAGCTGTGTGCTGCTTTTTATTTCAGCAGGTAAATCCTCTTCTCTTTCAGCTCATCCCGTATTTTCCAAGTATGTTAAGGGTTGTTGCACACCAACCCTCCATTCAGAGATCCTCCCCTGCCTGGGATCTTAATGCTTTGCATTGCTCAGCTTATGCAACCCCTTCGAGCCCTTGTCTTCAGCTGAGCTCAAGTACTTAACTTGGAAAACTGTGTTTCTGGTAGCCATCACCTCTGCAGACATAAGTGAATTAGCGTTGTCAGTGGGGCAGGAGTTTATCTCTTTCCACAGAGATAAGGTGGTCGCCGGACTAACAGAAGTTCCTGCCCTAAGGTGGTTTCAAGATTTCCACCTTAATCAATCTATTTCTCTTCCAGTGTACTTCACTGACCACTCCTCCTCTGGGGAGAGGAGGCTGCACAGCCTAGATGTGAAGAGAGCCCTTAGTTACTACATAGAGCGTACCAAGGGTCATAGGTTTGACTCCCTCCAACTGTTCCTTACCTATGGCGAAGTTGGGAAAGGGAAGCCAGCCACTAAAAGATCCATTGCCAGGTGGATTGTCTCTTGTATCCAATTCTGCTAGGAGAAGTTGGGTAAAGTTCCTCCCTCAGGCCTGAGGGCTCACTCTACCAGAGGTACAGCTGCTTCTCTGGCTGCTGCCAGAGACATTCCTATTCTAGAAATATGTCAAGCAGCTACCTGGAAAACAGTTCACACTTGACCGCATTACTCCTTGGACATCCAGGCTAGGAGTGATGCTCGGTTCTTTACAACCGTGCTTCACAGCCTATTTCCTAAGTAGGTTCTGTCCCTCCTCCATGGGTACTCTGTGTATCTACAATTGTCATAATATAGCAAGACTTCATGTTGTTTGAAGAAAAATTACTCACCTTAGTAATGTTGTTTCTTCTAATAGAGTCTTGCTATATTATGACCTCCCTCCTCTTGCCCTCTCAGAACCTCTGTTTTGGGATGTGGGTGGGCAGTACAGGGTTAGCACTTTTTGATGCCCACCTTGTTGTTTCACCTATTTTTTGGGTGAATTGGTGTTGTGTTTTTGCATTTTTTGGGTCTCCTGACTTGAGTCTTTGTTTTAGACCAAATAAATGAGTGTTTATGTTAGTAGCCAGTTGGCTAGTGTAGGTTTACAGCTTCCACACAGAACCTTAGTGAGTTTTAGCTCGTAAAGATCTGACAGTTTACCTTTGAAGCACAACAGACAGAGTTTTCAACCGAGCTTGTGCTCTAAGTTCCATGCCTGCATGGAAAGTTAACTATTTCACCTCCGGAGCAGTTCTAACCTGCGGTCATACTGCAATTGTCATAATATAGCAAAACTCCATTAGAAAAACAACATTACTAAGGTGAGTAATTTTTCTTCTGTCTTTATTAGAGTGTAGTAACGTTCGTGTCGGTTCTAAAAAAGCAGTTTCATTACGTTTTTCAGAACCCGTAACACGGTCAGGAACCGATAGGTGTCTTGCCTGGCGGATTGCGAAAAAAGGGTAAGTTGTGGTTAGGATTGGCCATGTCTAGAAGGCAAGAAAAAAATGGGCCACTGGGTTTCAACACTGTAGTGTGTGTGTGGGAAGCCTTTGCTAAGGCCGATCCCACCACCTGTGTTTATTGTCTGAGGTTTGACCACCTGAATTCAGACTGCCAAATTTGTAAAAGTTTTCCCAAAGCTACCCTGGATAAGAGTAGGTAGACTGAGGAAAGGGAGGCAGAAGTCCGCTGACCGGATGGCCAGCCAGTTCGGTTCTGACCGAACCAGAGGAGTGCCCTCTGACCAGGGCGAAACTTCTTGGGCAAAGGAGAACCGATTCTGAGGAGTCGGTTCCGGTTAAAAGAAAGAAAAGGGAAAAATCATCCGGTTCGGATCCACAAGTTCTTTCTCCGACCGCTGATGAAATAGCCAAAGCGATAAGGATAGTTCAATCGCTAACCGGTTCCAACCGAACGCGCACCATCTATCAGGGGCTCGGTTGGTCAGTTCCCAGTCCCGGATTATACTTTAGAAGAATTTTATGAACTGGAGGAGGAGGAGGAGGGAGGGTATGAAGATAATGATGATGATGGTGATTATGAAAGTCTGGATGTGCCTATTGACCAGGACATCTCCCCAGACAGACCTTCAGGTGTTCTCCTCCTAGGCTTTCTGAGTCCCTTCTCACTTTATGTTTTACGAGAAAGTGGCTGAAACCCTCCAGCTTCCTATGGAAGAAGCAGTAGAGGATCAGGAGGAGCCTGATTTTGTTGAGATGATGAACATCCCAGAGTCTAGAAGATTGTCTATTCTCCTCCATAAATCTTTTGGGAAACAGACATTTAAAATTCTAAAAACTCCTAATTCCATACCTGCTGTGGACAGAAGAATGGACAAGAGGTATACCCTTTCAGGCTCGGACACGGAGTTCCTTTCCCAGCAATTTAGCCATGTTGGGGTAGTGCAGGCTGCTGCCTGTGATAAGGCAAATATTCCTTGGCTTCACACCCCAGATAAGGACTCAGGAGGATTGATGCCATGGCAAAGCAGTACATGGCAGCATCTTTGGAACTCAGGCAGGCTAACTATGGCCTGTACAGCTAGATACCAAAGTCCAGGTGGGACACTGTGCTGGCTCTAGCTAAACAGGCCACTGACCAGCTGCCAAGGAGCTGGAGTGGGTGGCTGCAGATGGGATTGAGGCATCCAAGGTGCAATTTCATACTGCTGTGGACTCCAATGATGTTTCATCTAGAGTCATGGCTACATCTGTGGCCCTTCAGAGGATGGCTTGGCTCAGATGTACTAGCCTCATCACAGGATACCCAGGCTAAGGCCATGGATTTTCCTGTCATTGGTAATTCTCTGTTTGGGGCAGACAGAGAACTACATGAAAGAAGATGGACAGTACAGGACCACCTACAGGAGTGCTCAGGCCAAGAAAGGCAAGCCACTCCTCAGAGCAGCATTCCAGGGGCAGGCCCTTTCAAAGGCCTTATTACCAAGCCCAGGCCTCCTCTTCTGCTTTTGCTCAGAGGGGGTTCTTTAGAGGGAGAGGCAGACGGGGTATGAGCAGGCCTGCTTCCACCCCTCAGCCTAAAGCCCCTGCCAAGCAGACACCCTGATGGGTCTGCCCGGCCGATTCTCCAATACCTGTAGGGGGAGGCTGGCTTACTTTGTCCAGGACTGGAAGTCTTTAACATCAGACAAGTGGGTCCTAGAAATATAGTAGGGACTGGTTCTCAGCTTCAAAAAATTTCCGAAGATGAGAACCAGATCCTTCCACCTGCAAATCCATCAGAGACCCTTGCCCTAGAGGCAGAGGTTTCTTCCTCTTGGCTCAAACCCATAGAAAGGGTTCCTACCTACACAGGGGCAAAGGATTGTACTCAGGTACTTCCTAACCCCCAAAAAGACAGGAGAATGGCGGCCCATCCTGGATCTGAGATATCTAAACAAGCACCTTTTAAAGCCAAAATTCAAAATGGTGACTCTGGGAATAATTCTGCCCTCTCTAAGGCCAGGGGACTGGCTAGCCTCCCTGGACCTCAAAGATGCCTATTTTCACATTCCCATCAGGCGCTCCCACAGAAAGTACCTCAGGTTCGAGTTGCCCTCAGGCCACTATCAATTCAGAGCAATGCCCTTTGGCCTAACATCAGCCCCAAGGGTGTTCACAAAGTGCCTGGCAGTAGTAGTAGTTGCTTTCCTAAGGAGAAAAAAGATCTCCATCTTTCCATACTTGGACGACTGGCTCATAGTGGGTCAGTCTCCAGACCAAGTCAAGTCACATCTTCAGATAACTCAGCAACTGCTCACTTCCTTAGGATTCCTCCTAAAACTTCCAAAGTCAGTTCTCGGGCCAGTACAGCTCCTCACCTTTATAGGGGCAGAGCTGGATACAATAAGAGCAAAAGCCTTCCTTCCCCTGGACAGGGCAAGGACACTAATAGAACTGGCCTCTTCTTTCACCCTTCAGGTGTCTCGACCAGCAAGGCACTTCTTGCAGCTCCTGGGCCACATAACAGCCTCTACAGCAGTGATCCAGGGGGCAAGATTCCAGATGAGGGACATTCAGTTCTACTTAAGAGCCTTCTGGTCCCAAAGAAAGGATTCCCTTACCAAACTAGACCCAGTGACTCGAACCCTGATCCAGGCTTTGCAATGGTGGCAGGATCAGGACAATTTAAGACAGGTAGTTACTTTTGTCACTCAGTCTCATTCACTAATCCTCACCACAGACGCCTCCCTCTTGGGCTGGGGAGCCCACTTGGGGGATATTACCACCCAAGGGCTGTGGTCACCTCAAGAATCTCTGCTTCACATCAATCTCTTGGAACTCAGAGCAGTGTTTCTGGCACTGCAAGCTTTTTCCAAGTCTGTACAGAACAAGGTGGTCCAGATCAGAACAGACAATACCACCACAATATGGTACATCAACAAGCAAGGGGGCACTCGATCTACGGCCTTGTGCACAGAAGCAATGAAGTTGTGGTCTCTGGCCTATTCCCTGCAAACCTCTCTGATAGCAGTTCACCTCCCAGGGAAGGAAAATGTCCTAGAAGATCCTCTCAGCAGGATGTCTCAGGGCCACCACGAATGGTCCCTAGATCCCCTAATTTTGAAAGTGATTTTCTCCAGGTGGGGCACTCCACAGATAGATCTTTTTGCAGCCCCATACAATCACCTACTTCCTCTCTTTTGTTGCAGACCCCCAGTCTTGGGCTCAGTCCCCCTGGATGCTCTGGTTCTGAATTGGGAAGGGAAGTTCCTCTATGCTTTTCCCCCCTTCCCACTCCTGTTCAAGGTGCTAGTCAAGATCAGGTCTCAACCGTGCAAAGTGATTCTGATCGCTCCAGACTGGGCCAGACAGCCCTGGTATCCACTGTTGCTGTCCTTAGCAGTCCACCTTCCCCTGTCTCTTCCCAGGAATTACAACCTGTTGACATCCTCTCAGGGAAGGATTTGGTATCCGAATCTCAAATCTCTCAATCTCAAGGCCTGGCTCTTGAGGAGTTAGAGTTTGCTGATCTGCACCTCTCTCAAGGTGTTCTGGATATTCTTAAGGCTTCTCGGAAGCCTTCCACCAGAAAGACTTACAACTCCAAATGGAAAAGGTTCACTATTTGGTGCTCTGATAAGCATATTTCTCCAGAATCTGCTGGGTTGCCTACGGTCCTGGACTATATGGTTCATCTCAATGGCTTGGGACTTAGACCAGCTACATTTAAAGTACATCTGGCAGCTGTTTCTGCCTTTTTGTCAGTAGGCAAGCCCTCTCCTCTATCAGCCCATCCTGTATTTTGTAAATTCTTCAAGGGATTGCTGCACACCAATCCTCCCTTCAGGGACCCTGCTCCTGCTTGGGACCTTAATGTTTGCATTGCCCAGCTTATGCAACCCCCCCTTTGAGCCTTTGTCCTCTGCAGAGCTTAAGTACTTGACTTGGAAAATGGTGTTTTTGGTAGCCATTACCTCTGCCAGGTGCATCAGTGAATTGCAAGCCCTGTCAGTGGAGCTGATTTCATCTCTTTCCATAGAGATAAAGTGGTCCTAAGAACTAACAGGAAGTTTTTGCCTAAGGTGGTTTCAGATTTCCACCTTAATCAGTCTATGTCTCTCCTGTTTTCTTCACTGACCATTCCTCCTCTGGGAGAAAGGCGTTGCACAGCTTGGACGTAAAAGAGCCCTTAGCTACACATAGAGTGCACCAAGGGTCACAGGTTTGAGTCCCTCAGTTGTTCCTCACTTATGGAGAGGTCAGTGAGGCAAACCTGCCACTAAAGATCTATTGCCAGGTGGATTGTCTCTTGTATACAATTCTGCTATGAGAAATTGGGTAGAACCCCACCCTCAGGCCTGAGGGCTCACTCTACTAGAGGTACAGCTGCTTCCCTGGCTGCTGCCAGGGATATTCCTATCTTAGAAATCTGTCAAGCAGCCACCTGGAAAACAGTCCATACATTCACCAAGCATTACTTTCTGCATATCCAGGCTAGGAGTGATGCTCGGTTTGGCACAGCAGTACTTCAGAGCCTTTTCCCAAAGTAGGTTCTGTCCCTCCTCCTTGGAGGTACTGCTTTGTAGTCTGCATATGTCAGAATACAGCAAGACTTCATGTTGTTTGAAGAAAAAATTACTCACCTTAGTAATGTTGTTTCTTCTAATGGAGTCTTGCTGTATTCTGACCTCCCCCCGCCTTCCCTCTCAGAACCTGGTTTTTGGGATGTGGGTGGGCAGGAGCAGTGTTGGCACCTAGAGGTGCCCCTTTTTCACCCTCCTATATTTTGGGTGTGTGTGTTGTGTTTTGTTTTTTGGGTTTCCTGACTTGAGTCTTTGCTTTGAAACCAAAAAACCCTTTTTATAACAAATTTAGTTGCCAGTTGGCTAGTGTGAGTTTACAGTTTCCACACAGAACGCCTAGTGAGTATAGCTCGTAAAGATCTGACGGTTGGAGTTTAAACAACAGCAGACAGAGGCTTCAACCGAGCTCGAGCTCAGTGTTCCATGCCCTGCATGGAAAGTTAACTCTTTGTTCTCCGGGGCAGTTCAAAGGTTGGTGATCACTGCATAGGTCAGAATACAGCAAGACTCCATTAGAAGAAACAACATTACTAAGGTGAGTAATTTTTTCTTTGTGTCCAATCTGTACAAGCGGTTCAGTTGAACCTTTTCTCACTCCTATTAAGAGGGATTCTTGCTTCCTTGGTTTTTGGTTCCAAGCTTATTCCCCTCTCAACCAATATATCTATGGGCAGTGTTCTCCCCTCTCAACATCCCTTCTTTCTTCTCTTTCTTCTTCTTCCTCTTCCTTCTCTCTTTATCTGTTCCTCCCTTAGAGCCGCCCCAGATGGGAGGCCCTGCGGTCCCTTAGGGTAGGTATTCTCCCTCTTCCATCTGTCCCCTACCGGCTTATTCCTTCTTCAGTTTATATCCTTTCCTTTTTCTATCCCTTGGCTCTCTTACCTCGCTCTTCCCTTTTTTCCTTTACCCCTTTTTTTTTTGCCCCTCCAGCTACCAGAACTGAGATGGAGGAGGAGTCTCTGACACCCTAACGGCTGCCTCTTGTGCATGATGCAGCCGTCGGCTCTCGTAGCGGCGCATTGGAGCCGACTCAAAATAAATCTCCCGTATAGAAGCGCACCTCCGCACAACCCAAGCAGTAATGAATGGTGAAGATACAAGAGAAGATCAAGAATTACGGTAGGTACGTAATTTTCATTTCTGTTCACTGGATCTGCAGGACGCGTTCTTTCACGTCCCAATCCGTCCATCCCATCAGCGGTTTCTCCACTTCAGGGTCGAGGGGACCCTGTATGAGTTCTGAGCCATACCGTTCGCCATGTCATTGGCCCCACGGGTCTTCGCCAGGTGCATTGCAGTAGTGGCAGCCCATCTTCGGTGTCAAGGAGTTCGGATATACCCTTATCTCAATGACTGGCTTTTGGCAGGTTCTTCCCTTCAGGAGGTAGAGAGGTCCAGGGATCTGGCCCTCTGAATCTGCTCCCAGCTTGGCCTCCTGATCAACGAGGCCAAGTCGGAACTCATACCCACTCAGGTGATGGACTTCATCGGGGCAGAGCTCGACTCTTCCCCTCCGGTTAGGCAGTCCTCCTATCAAGGAGACCAGCAGCAACAGCAGGCTCAATCTTGGCACCCCAGGCCCAAGCAGAGTCCTCAACAGCCCCGTAAAGGAGGCTGAGGTGCTGGTCCAGGAGCCTTCTCCTCCTCTAAGCCTGCTCAGTGATGGGTTGGGGGTTGCCACCCCTCCACCTGTCACGCCAGCTCTGAGTCCTCCTGTGGGGGGCCGGCTCCACCACTTTCTTTCCGTCTGGTCCAGTATCACTTCGGGCAGGTGGGTTCTAGAAGTGGTCGGCCAGGGACTGCCTCTGGAATTTGAGCAGTACCCTCCCAGCTGAGCCTGCGCCCCTCAGGAGGAAAGGATCTCAGTTTGCACTCAGTCAGCTCTTCGAGGACGACATTGCTCAGCTCCTCTGCAAGGAGGCGTGGCTCAGTGCTGGATCCTCCTACAGACCCAGGCTTCATCTCCAGGTACTTCCTGGTGCCCAAGCGGATGGGGGTTGGCACCCCATCCTAGATCTCCATGACCTGAATCAATATCTCAGGTCTCGCACCTTCTGGATGGTAACTCTGAACCAGATCATACCATCCCTGGAGCAAAACATGTGGTTCTGTTCACTGGATCTGCAGGACACGTTCTTTCACGTCCCAATCCATCCATCCCATCAGCGGTTCCTCCGCTTCAGGGTCAAGGGGACCCTGTACGAGTTCCGAGCCATGCCGTTCGGCCTGTCATCAGCCCCACGGGTCTTCACCAAGTGCATTGCAGTGGTGGCAGCCCATCTTCAGTGTCGAGGAGTTTGGATATACCCTTATCTCGATGACTGGCTCTTGGCAGGTTCTTCCCTTCAGGAGGTAGAGTGGTCCAGGGATCTGGCCCTCTGAACCTGCTCCCAACTCGGCCTCCTGATCAATGAGGCCAAGTCAGAACTCATACCCTCTAAGGTGATGGGCTTCATCGGGGCAGAGCTTGACTCTCGTCAAGCCAGAGCTCGGCTCCCGGCGGACAGGGCGGAAGTTCTCTCCTCCTGTGCCCAATCATTTTTGGCCCTGCCTAGGACTTTCTGCACCTTCTGGGTTACATGGCAGCGTGCACCTAAGTGGTCTTTTGGGCCAGGTGGCACATGTGCCCCCTTCAATGGGAGCTGACCGCCCAGTGGACTCAGCGCCATGGTCATTTCAACCAGCTGATCACTGTAACCCAGAAGATGTGAGGCACTCTCCAATGGTGGACTGCCCCAGAATCATTGCAGGAAGGAATCCCGTTTGTCCGCCCCGAGACAACGGTCGTCCTGACGACCGATGCCTCTTTCATGAGCTGGGGAGCCCACATGGAGGACAGCAGGGCCCACGGGTTCTGGACCCCTGAGGAGTCCCGATGCCACATCAACCTGTTGAAGCTCAGAGCAGTCAGACTGGTACTGTCAGCTTTCACTCCTTAGCTCCAGGGTCAAGTGGTTCAAGTCCAGACGGACAATACCATGACCATGTACTACCTCAACAAACAGGGCGGCACGCACTCCCGTCTGCTGTGCAAGGAGGCGCTCTGCATCTGGACCCTTGTAAACTGGTTGGAGGTGGATCTCCTAGCCATCCATGTGGCAGGAGTCTCGAACCAACTGGCGGATGCTCTCAACTGCATAGGCCAGACATCCCACGAGTGGTCACTCCATCCAGAGGTAGCTTACAACTTGTTCTCCCATTGGGGCAAACCAATGGTGGACCCGTTTACCTCCTGGGAAAATACCAAGCTGAGACTGTACCATGCCCACCCCCCTCAGCAGGGGGATGCCTTCTCGAGGCCATGGATCCCAGGCCTCCTCTACGCCTTCCTTCCATTTCCCTTGATCCACAAGGTGTTACTCAAGGTGAGGAGGGACAAGGCGAAGGTGATCCTGTTAGCCCCAGATTAGCCACGCCAGTTCTGGTATCCAGATCTCCTCAGCCTCAGCTGCAGGGCCCCGGAGCAGCTTTGTACACGCCCAGACCTGATATCACTAAACCAGGGGAAGGTATACCATCTGGACCTTCAATCCCTACACCTCACAGCCTGGTACCTGAGTGGCTAGAGTTCCAGGTTCTGGGTTTTTCCGAGGATGTCTCCACCGTGATGGAGGCATCTCGTAAGAAATTGACCAGGAAATGTTGTGCCTTCAAATGGAAAAGTTTTTCCATTTGGTGTCAGGGTAAGAGTCTGGACCCCTTATGCTGCTCTGTGGCTAACATTCTAGACTACCTTTGGTCTCTCTTCAAGGGGGGGTCTACGTTCATTGACCCTTAGGGTGCACCTGGCAGCCATTTCTGCTTACCGGGCGCGGACCGGTCAGCCAACATTGGCACAGAAGACAGTGGTCGGGCGCTTCTTCAAAGGCCTGGATCACATATCCCCTCCGGTGTGTGAACCTCCACCTCCGTGGGATTTGTTGCTGGTTCTGGCAAAGCTCATGGGCAAGCCATTTGAACCGATGCACAAGTGTGAGTTCTCACACTTGTCATGGAAGACGGCCTTCCTTGGCTATCACGTCAGCCAGAAGGACAGGGGAACTCCAGGCACTTTCGGTGGACTCCCCTTTTCTGGTCTTCCACAGGGACAAAGTTGTCCTGTGCCCCCACCCGAAATTCCTTCCAAAGGTGGTTTCGGAGTTTCACCTTAACCAGGTGTTGACTCTGCCAGTATACTACCCTAACTACACCTTGGACGCTGAGTACAGGCTCCATACTCTGGACCTGAGACATGCTGTCTCCTATTATAAGGAGAGAACGGCGGAAATTCGTGGAGAGGTTCGCCAGCTGTTTGTCACCTACGCTGAAGCCGCTTCTGGCAGACCTGCAGTCAAATGGACCATTGTGAGATGGATTACATCATGCATAGGTCTGTGCTATGAGTTGGCAGGCAAGGAGCCTCCCAGAGGGATAAGAGCTCATTCTACCTGCCATACTGCTGCATCAGTGTCTGCTTCCAGGGACATCCCTATCCAGGAAATCTGCCAGGCTGCTACCTGGAAGTCAGCAAACACCTTCATTTCCCACTAACACATCGACCTTGAGTCACACCGGGATGCTGGTTTTGGGGTCTGGGTTCTCCAATCTCTATTTTCCAAGTAGGGGCTAATATCTGGCGTCATGGGGCGGAGCCGAGGTATTTACCACCTGTGTGGGTGGGAGGAGCCAGCTTGAAGACTTCCAGCAGGTTTTAAAGGGGAAAGGGACATGCCAGAGAGTGTGGATGAACATATACCACTTCTAGAACTACTGTTACAGGTGAGTAACCTGTTATTGGTGGTTAGTGGGGCTAGGAAATGCCCTGTAAAGGTGAGGGGGCACAACATAAAGATATCCCTGGTGGCCTAGTGGGCTAGCCCCATGTTCTGAGGCAAGCATTTATGTTATAATAAATTTTAAACCCTTCCTGGGTCTAAGAGGGGCTTCCCTGAGCCCTGGTTATGCTGTGGGCATTGATGGTGGGTTTATTTGTGGTGGCAGCAGAGGAGCAAGTTGGACTGCTGGGCAGCCTGCTGATAGTGCGACCGTGCTGTGGTGAGAGTGCTTGCAGGAACTCCCAGCCCGTACGGAGCTTAGGCTATGGCCTATTCTGCATGGGTGGGAGACAGGGAAAGGCGTCAGCCAGCAGGAGGTGGAGGTGGCATGTAATGAAAGCGCCTTCTCCCCACCTTCCTGATCGCCACTCCAGCAGCAGTTTTTTTTTATTAATTTATGCACTACAGGGCTTAAGAGGAGCAAACGGGGCACAGATGGAGCCAGCAGGAGGTGGAGGAGGCATGTAGGAAAGCACCTCTCCCCCTCCTTTTTGATCGCCACTCCGGTGGCAGTTTTTTGTTTAAATTATGCCCTATGGGGCTTAAGAAGGGCAGCCAGGGGGCCAGAGAGCAGCAAAATGCTGCTGTAAAGTCTCTCTGGTGGCACTGGTGAGCGCCCCAAAAGGGCTTTACAAGGAGGCAATGGGGCCGAGGAGGAGTGTGCAGGGCAGCAAGAGCTGCCAAGAGTCAAAGCCACACCATGGCATAAGCGAGAGCTGGGGGGGGTCCTGTACAGAGCAGGGTGGAGGAGCCACCAAAATTGGAAGCCACATGGTCTCTAAAAAATGTGAAGGGGGGGTTGAGAGAGAGAGAGAGAGAGAGAGAGAGAGAGAGAGAGAGAGTGAAGAGACAGCATGAGTGGTGCGTAAATGAAAGCCATATGACTTATTGAAATAGCCGTAAAGGGTGGGGATAAAATAAAGAGCTGCACTGCGGTGGGTAGCAAGCCCCGAGGGGCTGTAACAGAATGGGGGGGGACAACTAGGAAAGGAAAAGAGCTATAGCGGAGGGTAAGCCAGCGCCGGTGAAATGGCATCACTCCCTGGGATGCTGAAGGGGCGACGGGTCAGCAGAACCAAAACAAAGGAAGGGCAAAAGAAATACAAAATGGGACCGACGGTGGAGGCCAGAGAGAGAGAGAGAGAGAGAGAGAGATGAAAGAGGTAGGGAATGGAAGGGACAAAACAAAGCACAATGAAGGGAGGGGAAGAAGTAGGTGTTAGTGGCTGGTGCTTTCCTTGAGGTGGCAGTCACTTTGTTTTTTCTTGGGGGCGTTGCTTATGTAAATGAGAGGAATGAAGCGCACTTTCTCATTGGTGCGGTTCATTTCTCTCAAGTGCGAGCCGGCTCTTCACTGTGAAATTCCGATGGCCGTCACACTCGGCTTCAGTGGTAATGGTGTGTCAGGGTCGAACCCACTGTACAGTGCTCTGCATTGAACTCATCCCTGACACACCTCTCAGATGCCGTACTATCCCAAGGTGTTTCTTGCACAAGCACAAGGAAACACAGAAAATGGCACCAAACTGAGTCTGCCGCTGTCCGTCTTCTCTCAGTCCTAGCTGGGCAGACCAAAGTAAATATACTCTTAAAAAAAAAAAAGATTGCGCTCACATTGTGTGTGTAAATAGAGGATATGCTATGGGCTGCATGGAAATAAATTATTTATTTTGAGCATCTGATGATAACCTCTGTTGACATTGTCATGAGTGGCGGAGCCACGAATTAGGTCTATAGTGGTCATAACCAACCGTTCAAAATAAATAATCTATTTTCATGCAGCCCATGGCATTTGTCATTTATGCAATGCCGATTGTTATTTGTGTAGTCCTGACTGTAAAATAAAGTTTTTGTGACATTTTTTACTGGCAGGACTGGTCAAAATGTAGGTATAAAGGAAGATTCTGCTCAGAACATTATGGAGCTGGAGTACAAATATCCAATGTTCTCTGAGCTGGAGTGGAAACAAATCGTTTATTTTTCACTCCAGCTCCCCTGTCCATAAAATAAATATGGGATATGACATGGGTGAGAGTGAGAGAGCAGAAATATCTCCATTAGCTGCCATTGAACTCTTTATTTCACCACTTGTGGGATACCTAGATTTCAATGACAGCGAGTGGAGATATTTCTACTGTCTCACTGCCACCCATGTCATATTCAGTTTATACAATTGTGGGTCTCTCTTTATGTGTTTTAAAGTTATTTACATTTGTTTGTTGCAAAAAGTGAAACAAAATTGGATTTTGTGCTGTTTTTTGCCAATTATAAAAAAAATAAAAGGTATCTGTAAATGAAACACCACTCATTTTGCAGATCTTTTTATGCCGAACAACTTTTGTGCTCACAGTACTATGCTATCATTTTTCGTTTTAGAGTTATTCACATTTGTTTGTTGAAAAAGTGAAAAGAAAATACATTTTCTGCTGTTTTTTTTTTTTGTTAATTATAAAAAAAACTAAAAGGTAGCTATAAATGAAACATCTTTTTGTGCCGAACAACTTTCGTGCTCACAGTACACTGCTATCATTTTTCGTTTTAAAGTTACTTGCATTTGAATACAGTTAGTACTGTTACTGAGGTCAAACATTCTAAATGAATTCCAAACCTTTTGTGGCATACCCGACTGGCCAAGATATCCATTGTGACATACCTAACTGTGAAGATATAAATGATATCTCACATGTGGTCAGTCAGTGAGATGCAGAGAATAATGGATAGGGAAGGGTTTGATATGAGAATTTAATGCACACCCGAGTTGTGGGATGCTACATAAACCCTGAGTTATCAAAGCATCCCACAACGAGGGTGTGCATTAAATTCTCATGTGAAACACCCTCCCTATCTTTTATTTTTTATAATAACAGGCCAGCAATTTTTCTCCAGTAGTTTGTGAGACTGTTTGGCCCCGCCCACATACAGAATGTTGGCCAATGAGGCAGCAGCATAGTTTGACTGGCATGGCTCATGAATGTCATAACAACCAGCCGGTTATTATGGAAAATATCAACCTGGTCAGTACATTGAGGGAAATTGCCGACCAGTTATTATATCTCTTTTATCTTCATGAAGAGACCCACACATGTGCATAAATGCATTTATGTGCAATTTTTTTATACCCACTGGCATTATAAATAATTTTGGACAGCTGCTTTCTCTCACTCTTTGAACTGTACTAGAAAAGGCAACAATCTGGAAGCTAAAAAGAACCTTTTAAATGATGGCAGAAGTTTTCACCAATAACTTTTTCTGTCTTCTTGCTGATTGTATTTAGTTTGTTGATTCATTGTCCACGTTTCCCTTCAGCCTAGACTGTTGCTGATTATACTGTCTGCTGAATTCCTGTTCGTAAACCAGTTTTTTTTTTTTTCTCTTATTTTCTGTTCTGCCTCACTAAAACAGAAGCCGGTACTACGAAGCGCTGGTGCGGTAGGTAGTCATCCTTCTCTTTCTAATGCATCTCAAACCCTTTTTGCTTTATTCTTGCTAGGAATGCCCTTTTCCTTTTATAGTGCTGAAAGCAATCGTGTGTCTGGTGTTTCTCTCCATGTAAAAACTCGTGTCTCACAACCCGGGCTAGGCTTTCAGAAAGATGTGAATAGATCCCACCAAATGGAAGAGTTGTCCATGACAACATATGTAGCACCTCTCTGCACCAAGACACTGAAAAACACCAATAGTACCAATAATGTCAATAGCCTTTTATTGAACTATTAAAGGGGCCACAGCATGAATATACAAAACCTATTCCCCAACTAAACATACCCTTACAAATATAAAATTAAAATAACTATATCATTTATCGCCATTAATAAAATCAGTTCTAGGGACATGGATATGTTGTTCAATCCACACTTCTTGGCAGTTTCTTGCCGCTTTAAATCTTGCTGGAAGGTCTTCAGGCTGGCTTCTCCTTCCCACCCGGGTAATAAAACTCTCGGCTCCGCCCCATGATGCCAGATCTTCCTTACCGCTTGGAAGCTCAGGTTCCCTCCTTAGCGCTCTGCGTTTTAGGCCTGGATCCAAACTCGTCGGTTAAACCGAAACTTAATTCTCAAATTTTCTAGACTTCGGTCTGTTCTCTCCTTTGCGGCTGCGATGGATAAGTCGACTCCCGGATTTCGGCGGTGCCCATGTGGGCAGAAGATGTCTCGGACCGATCCGCACTCCACATGCGTTTATTGCCTTGGGCTCGATCACAATCTGCAGGCCTGCGAATTGTGCAAGTCCTTCTCGGTCAATGTCCTCAAAGACCGTGCTGCCAGACTCCAACTTGGGCGCCCCAAGAGATGTATTCGTCGGTGAAGTCAAGGAGAGGCCGTTGGTGATGTCGCGGCGGGCTCGGCTGAGCAACAGGCAGATGATCACCCTCGAGGAGGGCGTCCCAGGCCGCATCTTCGTCTTCCTCGATCGCGGCATTTATCCGCTCTCCTTGGGCTCCTCGTACACGGCTTCTTTTAAAGAGCTTTGTCATTCCCTCTCTACAAAAGGTGAGGGTCCATCGGGACATTCCTCTTGGTCCAAGAAGAAGAAGGACTGGAAGGGTAAGTCCCACTGTCGGCGTTTGTGGGAGCGGGAGAGGTCCCCTTCCCCGGACAGTCGACACTTGACTTCGGTCGAGGTTGTGGTTAAGGCCGCTGGCTTCACGGTGTCCCCGTCAGGTCAGCTGGCGAGACACCCGTCGGCCAGCGGTCAAGATTTTCTCAACCTGTCGGACGGACTGTCGACTGGTGAAGCCGACAACCCTTCTTCTGGTCCCCCAATGGAACCGAGGACTTGCCTCGCCTCCTGTGCGGAGTCCCGGTTAAGGTTCCTGAGCTGAGGGAGAGCGTTTTCCCCGGCTCCCTCCCAGACCCACTGTTGGAAACACCGAAGGTCTCGGTCTCGGACCTCCTCTCGGTCCAGCCGATCCCACTGGCATCGGCGGTCTCGGTCTCGGCACTGAGGAAATAGGCGGCGCCGCTCGTCCTCGTCTTCTTCCTCCTCAGAGGAAAGGCTTCAGCGCAAATTGCATCGACGCTACGAGGACTTGTTGTGGCAGCAGCTCCTTCTGACCGGGAACAAGCTGACCCCATCGCCTTCCCCGGCCATTAAGTGGCTGTCACCAGAGCAGCCGAAACATCCCCTCATGGTTATCGAGGAGCCCAACCAGCACAGGTTGTTCAGCCAAAACCAGCTGCGCCACCCATTGTGGTGGAACCCCCGCCTCCACAGCCTAAATCTGGGGCTCCAACCAAGGATTCTTGGTCGGGTCAGGGGCTGCCCCATAGGTTGTCGGTCACCCTCACTCCCGATCGGCCTCGGCAGGTGGAGGGTGGCTCAGGCACTAGGCAGCTGTTTGCAGACTCCTCGGAGTCTGATGATGACTCTTCCCTGTTCTTCAGGCCCCTCAAACTGGAGTCCACTGGGGGACAGTTGGTGGAGGAGAGCCCATCCTCATTCATGGGTATGCTTCGGCTCATCTCAGAATCTTCTGGGATGAAGCTCGAACCCATGTCAAAGTGGGCCAAGTATCCCCTCACGGAGATACTGGACCGAGGGGATTCTGCCACGGAGGCCTTTCCAGTGGCTGAAGCCATTGTTGGCCCAGCTCTAGAGTTATGGCAGAGGCCAGCTTCTTGTCCTGCTCCTTTGGTCAGGATGGCCAGGAAGTATGTGGTCCCCACCGGCTCACTCTCCAGATTTTTGGAGCACCCTTCTGTGGAGGGGCTTGTGACTGACAGAGTTTTCTGGCATTCCGGAAACACTAGGGACGTGGACAAGCCTCCCGACAAAGAGTCCAAGAAGCTGGACTACGCCAGGCATAAAGTATACGCTGCGTCCTCCCTAGGCCTTCATCAGGCCAGTTCGGCCATACTGATGGCACACTTTTCCCACGCCCTTATGGGCTCCCCGGATGAGGTGATTCCTCATCTTCCGGCTGACCTCCAGACTACAGTCAAGCAGGTGTGGGATCAGGAAGGCGGTGGTAAAGCAGTAGCTCAAACTGCTCTTGACATTGGAATTCTTGTGCCCGGTCATGGCGGCCACAGTGGCCATGTGCGCGAGCTTGGCTGCGGATCTCCACCTTCCAGGCGGATACCCAGCACAAGCTGGCAGGCGTCCCATTCCTGGGTACCGACTTGTTTGGTCCGGGATGGAGGTCATTGCAGAGGATCGAGAAGTCCAATGCCACCTTGGACTTGGTCACGTCTGCCCAGAAGGACAAAGGCCGCCAGCAGCAGCGTAAGCCCTTTCGGCCTTCTGCCCTGTGGCACATCCGGCCCAGCAACACCAGCATCAGGGCCAGCAGGCTCGCACTTGGCACCCCAAAGCCAAGCCTGCAGCTTCCTCCAGCAGGAAGCCGGGAGGAAAGGACGGGGAGGTCCCTCGGCGGTCCCTCCTCCAAGCCTGCCCAGTGACGGGTTGAGGTGTAGCCCCCAGCCTTGTCCTCCCCTTGGGTTCCCCCATGGGGTGACGGCTCCATCACTTTCTTTCCACCCTGGTCCGCTATCACTTCGGACCACTGGGTGTTGGAAGTGGTAGGAAAGGGTCTGCCTCTGGAATTTGAGCAGGCCCGCCTTCGAGCTGTTGCCCCACGGGGGGCTACGGGGTCCGCGGCCTCTCTGTTGGCCCGTCGAGCCGACATTGCCCTGCTCCTCCAGGAGGAGGTGATCAGGGAGGTGGCGGATCCTCCACCAGACCCAGGGTTTGTGTCCAGGTATTTCCTGGTCCCAAAACAGACGGGGGGCCGGCGCCCTATTTTAGATCTACATGACCTGAACAGGTTCCTAAGGTCTTGAACCTTCAGGATGGTCACTCTGGCTCAGATCATTCCATCCTTGGAACGAGGCATGTGGTTCTGTTCTCTGGACCTCCAGGACGCGTTCTTTCATGTCCCAATCTGTCGTCCCACCAGCGATTCCTCTACTTCAGAGCAGAGGGGTCCCTTTACGAGTTCTGGGTCATGCCCTTTGGCCTCTCTCCAGCTCCCAGGGTCTTCACCAAATGCATGGCAGTGGTGACAGCATTCCTGCGGCACCGAAGGGTCTGGGTGTAGCCTTACCTGGACGATTGGCTGATTGTGGCCTCCTCCAGACCGGAGGTGGAGCGGTCCAGGGATCTGGCCTTCCAGGTTTGCTCTCAGGTTGGCCTCCTCATCAATGAGGCCAAATCGGAACTCGTGCCAACGCAGGTGATTCTCTTCATCGGGGCAGAGCTCGACTCTCTTCGAGCCAGAGCACGGCTCCCGGTGGACAGGGCCAAGGTTCTTTCCTCCTTTGCCCAATCATTTCAGGTTGGGCAATTGCACCCTGCCCGGGACTTCCTGCGCCTCCTGGGCCTCTTGGTGGCCTGCACCAGCGTGGTCCATTGGGCCCGTTGGCAGATGCATCCCCTTCAGTGGGGACTGGCCAGCCAATGGTCACAGCGGTCCGGTCCTTTGGACCAGCCAGTGGCAGTGACACAGGAGATGTGGAACGCTGTCCAGTGGTGGTTCGTTCCAGCTCATCTGCAGGAGGGCATCCCGTTTGTCCACCCCGAGCTGACGGTCACTCTATCGACCAACGCCTCTCTGATGGGTTGGGGTGGCCATCTGGGGGAGCACAGAGCACACGGCCTCTGGTCCCCTCGGGAGTCTCGATGCCACATCAATCTGCTGGAGCTTTGAGCAGTCCGACTAGCCCTCACTGCCTTTGCTCCGTTTGTATGGGGTCAAGTGGTCCAGGTCCAGACAGACAATACCACGACCATGTACTACCTAAACCGCCTGGGCAGGACATGCTCCTTGCCCCTGTGCAAGGAAGCTCTCCGCACTTGGTCCCTTGTGTGCAGCCTGGAGGCGGATCTCCTAGCCATCCATGTGGCAAGAGCCTCCAATACTCTGGCCGATGCCCTAAGCCGGATAGGGGCTGTATCTCACGAGTGGTCTCTCCTGCCGGAGGTGGTACACGATCTGTTCTCCCACTGAGGCACACCTCAGGTGGACCTGTTTGCCTCCAAGGAGAATACAAAGCTGAGGCTGTTTCATGCCCGCCCCCCTCAGCAGGGCTCGCTGCAGGGGGGATGCCTTCTCGAGGCCATGGACCCGGGCCTCTTCACGCTTCCCCAATTCCCTTGATCCACAAGGTGCTTCTCAAGGTGAGGAGGGACAAGGCGCAGGTGAGTTCTGGTAGCCCCAGACTGGCCCGCCAGTTCTGGTATCAGATCTCCTCAGCCTCAGCTCCAGGCTCCCGAGGCGCCCAGCCCACCGGACCTGATCTCAGCCAACCGGGAAGGTACTCCACCAGGACCTTCAATCCCTGCACCTGATGGCCTGGTTCCTGAGCGGCTAGATTTCCAGGCCTTGGGTCTTTCCGACGAGATCCTCAACGTTGTTGAGGCATCCCGTAAGGAGTCAACCAGAAAATGCTATGCCTTCAAATGGAAGAGATTGTCCATTTGGTGTCAGGATAAGGGTTGGACCCTTCCTCCTGTTCCTTGGCTAGCATTCTGGACTACCTGTGGTCCCTTTCTCAGCTAGGGCTTTGGTCGACGACCCTTAAGGTGCACCTGGCAGCCATCTCTGCTTACTGGGCGTGGGCCGGAAAGCAGTCGGTGGTGCAGGAGAAGGTGGTCGGGGCTTTTTCAAAGGCCTTGATCACATATCCCCTCCGGTGCAAGAACCTCCACCTCCGTGGGATCTACTGCTGGTATTGGCTAAGCTCATGGGCAAGCCATTCGAACCGATGCACAGGTGTGACATCTCTCACCTGTCATGGAAGACCGCCTTCTTGGTGGCTATCACGTCAGCCAGAAGGATGGGAGAGCTCCAGGCGCTTTCCATCGAGTCTCCTTATCTGGTCTTCCACAGGGACAAGGTTGTCCTGCGCCCCCAACCGAAATTCCTTCCGAAGGTGGTGTCGGAGTTTCACCTTAACCAGGTGTTGACTCTGCGGTGTTCTACCCCAATCACACCTCGGAGGCCGAATATAGGCTCCATACTCTGGACCCTAGAAGAGCACTCTTTTATTATAAGGAGCGGATGGCTGAAGTTCGGGGAGAGGTTCGCCAGCTGTTTGTCACCTACGCTGAAGCCGCACCTGGCAGACCTGCAGCCAAGCAGACGATAGGCAGGTGGGTCACCTCCTGCATAGATCTCTGCTATGGGTTGGCGGGCATGGAGCCTCCCAAAGGGATAAGAGCTCATTCTACCCGCCATACCGCTGCCAGTGGCTGCTTTCAGGGGCGTCCCTATCCAGGAAATCTGCAGGGCTGCTACCTGGAAGTCAGCACACACCTTAGTACCCACTACCACATCGACCTTGAGTCACGCCGGGATGCTGGTTTTGAGACCTCGGTTCTCCAGTCCTTGTTCCTAAATAGGGGTGCGCCTTGCCTCCCTCCTCCCGGAGAACTGCTAGAGTCTGCCAAAGTGTGGATTGAACAACATATCCATGTCTCTAGAAATACAGGTTACTCACCTGTAACAGGAGTTCTAGGAATGGTATATTCTTCATCCACACGACCACCCGACCTCCCGGCTCGACGCACAACCTGGCTTCCAGCGGGCTAGATCTGGCGTCTTGGGGCGGAGCCGAGAGTTTTATCACCCGGGTGGGTGGGAGGAGCCAGCTTGAAGACCTTCCGGCAAGATTTAAAGCGGAAAGGAACTGCCAAGAAGTGTGGATGAACAACATATACCATTCCTAGAACTCCTGTTACAGGTGAGTAACCTGTATTTACTACCTTTGTATTACTAACTCTTTTTAAACAAAATGACATCAGTGCATCACTGATATCACTAGAGGGACACATGATCAATAATCTTCTGACTCAATTATTAAAAAAAAATTATAAGTGGAAAACACACTTCAGAGGTTTATGATAGATCTTCCCAGTGTCAGTCTTCACCATTCATCACTGGTGGGTGTCAGCCGTGAGCGCAGCACTACACGGGAGATTTTTCACCCCAAGGAGTAGGAGCCGGCGCTGATGGTGTCACTTACGAGGCCAACACATGGCGTGACGCTCATGGGTTGGCCAGTAATAGCCATTGGCTCCTCCTCCTCTGCCTCCCGCCATTCGAGACTGCACCTTGCAACTGGTTTGTAGTTTTTCCTCTGTGTCAGCGGCCTAGTCTTGGTATGGCACCGCACCTCGAGTTTGGGGCCATCTTTCTCGATGCCGTCAATGCCATTCCTCTCTGCTTTGCCTTGATTCTGCCATCCAAGTTACTCTATGACATCTCTGGAATCCTGGTAAGGTCTTTCCTGTGTTTTTACCTGAACAGTGTTGAGTCTGCACTTTGTTTGTAATTTTAATTTTCCTCTCACATCATGCCCAGTTCAGGGGACAAAAAGTGCTCTTCTAAGGCAGGCCAGCCACCCATGCATCAGTGTTCCTGCAGCCGTTATTTTTCCATAATGGACTGGCATGATGTCTGCCTTATCTGCCTTGGACCCCAGCATGATATGGATCACTGCAATGCCTACTTCTCAATGGACCACTGCATTCTCAAGTACTGCGCATTCAGAGTCAGCAGGGATCTGACGACTTTTGGGGGGCGGCGGTGCTCTTGGTGGTCCAAGTGTAGGTCTCTTTGCCCTTCCTCCAGGTCCCCTCCTGGGCCTATACAGTCCAGTGAGAGGAGGCCTCCTCCTCCTCTTCCAGCCTTGTGACGTAGGAGGCCTTTACTGCGGTGCCGGAGGGCCAGTCTGGTCCCACCTGGGGCCAGGCTGGAAGCACCGCCTTAGCAGTCACCTCCTCTGAGGTGCAGGCTCTCCCATTGTGGGGCCCATGGTCGCTGGGCCCAATCTGGGGTGTTCCTCAGCTCCACCCGCCGGTACTGTCTCAGACCCTGGAGCCATTCGCGGTCCTGGTGATCAAGATGGCACCGTGAAGGGTACTGGGTCCGCTAGAGGCACCGATTGTGGCGTTGTAGGCGGGAGAGCCCCTGGGGTCACCAGGCTGGAGGTCTTTTCAATCTCCTCCTCTCCAGAGCTGGATAATCAAGAGGCCGATCCAGACTGGTGACCTGACTCCTTGGAGTCAGTGGGCTCTCTGGGGCCCAGGACCCTTGCGCCTTCCAAGGTGTCCCCTCCCACAGCTCTGGTGACTATATTAAGTGCTGACTTCCATTCCGACAGCGGTACCAGGGGTGCAGTGCAAAATAGCAGTCCCAGGGCTGAAGGTGTGGTGGTCTAGGCATAGGGTGAGGGGTCAGCTGCCGTCCCCAGTACCATCCCCCTGCCTGATGCTGGGACCGGGACCCCTTCTTCTGCAGCCCCCCTTGGGGGGCCTGTGGAATTGCGGGGTCCACGGCACAGGGTGCAAGGAAGAGGTCTTCCTCGGAGTCAGAGAGGTTGATGGGACAGGGCAAGGGGCTGCTGCACTCCTCTGTAGCCCTTCGGGGCTCTGGGAGGAGCCGCAGTGCTGAAACCAAGATCTTCCTGGACATAAGACTCCACCACTCATTCACACTATTGGGATCTGCACTGGAGGCACTAGGACCCATCGGAAGCAAACTTTTTGCTGGAGGGTCAGCGCCAGAGATGGCGCCGCGAGGAACGGCGCCGCAAGCCCCGGTAACGACTATCTCGGCGTCGACCCTCCAACCACCTCAGTTCCTTTTTTCCCGCCGTTGAGTGCACTTCAGTGACGACGTCGCTCGACTGTCAGGAGTCAAACTGCAAACTAGCAGCATAGTTTTCAGTTTTTTTTTTTTTTGTAGTATTATCTTGATACAGTATCGCTTAATTTTATTCTTAATTTTAAAATAAAATACAATAAAGAAGTCTCAGCCTACCTTGATGGAGTCGACCATGAGCAGGTCAGGTGATGGTAGGAGACTACGTATGAAAGCTGTTCAGTCAGTCGGGCTGGGTCCGGTCCGCCGCCTTCTCCGGAGGGGGGGGTCTGACAATGGTCAGTCCAATGCCCGGGGGGATGGGCGGTCCCCCCGGAAGCATAAAAATAAATGGTCGCACTCTCAGCACCGTTCGGCCTCGAGCTCTTCTTTGGCCCACAGGTCTAAAAAGAGAAGGCATCACTCGAGGTCACCCTCTGATATGTCTGCGCGTAGACGCTCGGTTATCGGGGCTAGTTGCCGGTCTCCTCCTTGAGTCGCCAACCTCTGCTTCTAGTAGCGAAGCCGACATCGAGTCCTTCCCGCCCCGCAGGTAGGTCTTCAGATGAGCAGTTTCATCAGTGGGCCGCTCTTATGGAGCAATGGGCTCGGAGGTTGGTTCGGCTACCTGGCTCGGTTGCTCGTGGGCCTTCGGGTTCTTTGGGCGACCAGGTAGGGCGGTTGGACCTTCCTGGTCGCGTGGCACCTTCTCCGTTGCCGTCAACCCCGCGCTTAGGTGTTTCCCTCCCTCACATGGCTGCAGTGCAGGGGGCCACACCGATGCCCTTATCTCCTGCTCTTCTTCCTTCAAAACCTGTTTTTCGGTCTCTGGGAGTGTTTTCGGTGCCCTCGGCATCGTGTGGCCTATCGGCGCCGTCCTCGGCGTCGCTGCTCAGCTTGCGCGTCCATGGCCTGTGCAGCTTAGTGGCACCGTCCTCGGCGCCCATGCAGCTTCCTCAGCTTATCAGCTTGTCCACGTCCGGCTTCTTGGCCCGATTTCGGCGTGGCGTGGCCTCCATCAGCACGTTCCGGTGCGTCGCCTCCTCGGCGCTGGCGGGCTCTCGAGGACTCCTCTTTTCTCTTCCTTCCTTCCTCCTCTTCTGAATTTCATTCCCTTCCTGTCCATACAGTCCCTCCTGGACTGTCAGGAGATGACGTTGAGCCTGACCCAGACCTTGAGTTGGGTGATGAAGTGGGCAGAAGCAGGTTCTATACTGCTAGAGGCCTGTGGTCGAGGACCTATCCTTTAAGTCTCTGTTGAAGAATCTGAGTTCCACACTTTCTCTCCAGACTACAGACATCGATCCCGGAAATTGTTGAGACTCCAATATCTTCATGCCTCGGAGATCCCTACGGTTTGACTCCTCCGATTCAGCCTTCCTTGAGCGCTGTCTCAAATGGTATGGAATAATCCTGCTCTTACCTCTTGAGTGGCTAAATCCATTGATAGGAAA
Organism: Neoceratodus forsteri; assembly: GCA_016271365.2. NCBI lineage: Eukaryota > Metazoa > Chordata > Ceratodontiformes > Ceratodontidae > Neoceratodus > Neoceratodus forsteri. The sequence goes on along the minus strand of CM028131.1, from coordinate 1,628,147,244 downwards.
TATTCAGCCCCAAGGATCGTCCCATTTGGCATCCCAAGCCTTGAGGATCCTATTGTAGTCCTGGCAGAGAATGATAAGGTCGTTCTTCCTCAGACTACTACAGTCGACCTATTAACAAGAATCGTAAAGATAGACACCTTAGGTAAAGAGAGTCTTTGCTGCTTCTACCCTAAGTACGTATTGCCAGTTACCAAGGCTATTTTTCTCAGTATGAGTATTCCTGTGGCATTCTGTAAACAGATGGTTGAAGCCCTTCAGTCAGATTCAAAGCCAAGCTTCTTCAAACCATTACCAGAGGTATTGAATCTAACAATCAGCAGGTTAAAGCAGCCATGGATGCTTTTGACACTGCTTCCCGTTCAAAGCTGCTGGTATTTACCCCGCCGTCATTCCTGGCTGTGCACTTTGGATTTACGAATGACTGCGCGGCAACAGGTGATAGCTTTGCCTTTTGATGGTGCATATCTTTTGGTCCTCAGGTGAGAAAGCTCTAGAAGCTACACAAAAGACTAGGTCAGCCATTAAGTTGGCTCGGCCCCCTCCTGCCCCCTCTCGAGGACATGCCAGAAAACGACAGTTTCATAACCGCCAGTCCTTTCGAGGCAGAGGCAGAGGTAGTTTCCATAAGAACCAACCTGCCCAACCTCAAAAGAAGGCGCAACAGAAAGCGCAAGGGCCCAAAGTGCCCAGCGCTACCTAATGAATGCCCGCCTAAGTTCCATCTCAGCTGCCTGACGGTGGACTTTTCCTCTCCATTGGGAGTCGTCTGATGCACCTACAAGGCCAGTGGAAGTCCATAACCTCAGACAAATGGGTCCTTACCGGATAATTTAGAGGTGATACCTCAATCTTGTAGAACCCCTCCAGTTGTCTCCCAACGACAACCCAGGCTGTCAACCCTTCAGTCAGACCTTCTTACACGAGATTCAGGGCCTTCTGAACAACAGGAGCAGAGAAGTGGTCCCTCTGCACCAACGACAAAAGGTTCTACTCCATTACTTTCTGGTTCCAAAGAAGTCCAAGGGAATCGCCCCATTCTAGATCTCAGAAATCTAAACAAATTACTCCCCAAGGAGAAATTCAAAATGATTTCTCTGGGAACCCTGTTACCTCTGCTCCATCAGCATGACTGGCTAGCCTCCCTAGATATGCAGGACGCTTACCAGCACATTCCTATTCACCCGAGGCATCACAAATTCCTGAGGTTTGTGGCTCTGGGACAGCATTATCAGTTCAGAGTCCTGCCCTTTGGGCTATCCTCGGCGCCACGAGTTTTTACAAAATGTTGTGCAGTTCTCGCGGCACACCTCAGAAAGGTCGGAATTCAGGTGTTTCCTTATCTGGACAATTGGCTTCTAGCAAGCCCTTCCAGACAAGGGACTCTGGACGCCGTGGAGATGACCTCGCACCTCCTTACGTCCATGGGAGTTCTGCTCAACCTCAAGAAATCGTAACTGCAGCCCTCCCAGAGGCTCCTCTTTAAAGGGACTCTTCTGGACACCTCCCGTGTGAAGGCTTTTCTTCCAGAAGACAGGAGGAGATATCCTTCAGATGGCCCGTCACATCGGGAAAGCAGCTCAATCACAGCTCTCATCGTAGCAGCGGATGCTTGGGCCTCATGGCATCCTCAGTGTTCACTGTACCCCTAGCATGTCTGCACATGAGAACCACCCAGTGGATGCTCAGTACTCAGTGGTCCCAACCACTCACCCAGATCCTATCTCATCAAGGTGACAGAACCTTTAAGGAGGTCACTCACCTGGTGGTCTCAAGAGAGCAATCTCCTGGAGGGTATCCTTGCTCCTCTGGACCATCAGATCTCCATTACCACGGACGGCGTCCCTAATGGGGTGGGGAGCTCACTGTCAGGCTCTCCACACTCAAGGTGCGTGGACTCAAGTCGAGTCCCAGCTCCACATAAACGTCCTGGAAATGAGGCCGTCCTCTATCAGGTCCGAGCTTTGAAGGACATTCTGTCACAGACATCTCCTTCAAGCGGACAACAAAGCAGTGATATATTACATCAACAAGCAGGGTGCTCATTCTTACCCTTATGCAGGGAAGCAATGAGGGTATGAGAATGGTACTTGGAGCACGAGGCTCTAATTCAAGCGGTCTACCTGCCAGGTGTTCAGAACGAACTGGCAGACCGTCTCAGCAGAACAGAGACAGACCCTCACGAGTGGTCTCTCGACTCAACCATAGTTCAGTCACTATTCGAAGAGTGGGGAACTCCAGACCTGGACCTTTTTGCATCCCCACTCAACGCAAAACTGCCTCTCTTCTGCTCCAGAAATCCAGGGCCTGGCATTTTCTGTCAGGATGCATTCAGGCTGCGGTGGACAAAGCGCTCTTTACGCCTTTCACTCTTCCCCCAATTCAGAGGGTAATTTCTCGTTCAATCCCAGGGGACAAAATGATTCTCATTGCTCCCTTTTTTGGCCTCGACAGCTGTGGTTTCCACTACTCAACAATATGTTGGCAGTTCCTCCGAGACCGCTTCCCTCCAGATGAACCTTTTGACTCAGGGACACGGTGGTCCATCCCAACCTGAGATCACTTCACCTTCATGTTGGCTCTGGAAGAGGTCAAGTAAACCGGTTTGAATGTTCTCGAAGAATTTCAGATATTCTTTCTGGCTGCACGGAAGCCAGCCACTGAAAACTTACACAGCCAAGTGGGGTTGCCGCTCTGGTGTGTAAAGTCCTCTTTGAATCCTTTTCCTGTCCACCAGATAAGGGTTTGAAGTACCTTTTGGACCTCTCAAATTCAGGTCTGCAGTACTCTACAGTCAAAGTTCATCTTAGTGCCATTTCAGCATATCATGAGCCCATTTTTTCCTTAACTCTGGCTCAGTTACCTATGGTTAAGAGATTCCTTAGGGGGATTCTGCATACCAGACCTCCTACCAGATGTCCAGTTGCAGCCTGGGACATTAATCTTGTGCTAAACATGCTCACTCGGAAACCTTTCGAACCTCTGGCTACCTGTGAGCTAAAATTTCTCAGCTGGAAGACTGCCTTCCTAGTGGCCATTACCTCAGCCCGCAGGGTCTGTGAGATACATGCCCTGGTCACAGACCCTCCAGTATACTGTGTTCCATAAGGACAAAGTAGTTCTTAAGTACTCATCTAAGTTTCTTCCTAAGGTTGTGTAAGAATTCATCTAAACCAACCTTTGGTCCTTCCTCTTACTATGGACTTCCAAAATGAAGGCACGTTCTCTTCATTCTCTGGATGTTAAGAGGGCCTTACATTTCTATCTAGATAGAACCAAGGATTTTCGCAAAGCTCAGCAACTGTTCGTTTCCTTCAGTGAGACCCGGCTGGGTCAACCTATCGCTATCAGATGTATCTCATCATGGATAGTGGCGTGCCTTCGTCACTGCTATTCCATGGCGCATGTTAAGTTGGAGGGTAGAGTTTACGCTCACTCTACCCAAGCAGACGTGGCATCCCTAGCGGAAATCCGCAACGTGCCCATTGCAGACATCTGCAATGCAGCCACCTGGAGCTCAGTGCATACTTTCGTTAAACATTATGCACTAGATGTCCATGCCAGACGACATTCTTCCTTTGGCAGAGCCATCCTCAATGGACTTCTGTCCTAGAAACATGAGCTCTTGGTCTTTCCTGCCGCTCTCTCGGGGGATTATTAACCGGTACTCTCCCAATAGTGTGAATGAGTGGTGGAGACTTATGTCCAGGAAGATATGAAATTACGTACCTACTGTAATTCTTGATCTTCTTGGATGAGTCTCCACCACTCATTCTACACCCCTCTCCATCCCGAGCTCACCTTTCTTGTTGGTCTTCACTCCTCAAATCTTTAGGCTGTGAAGACTTCTTTGTTGACCCTTCTTACACGGGTCGCTCTGGACTATCTTATGTCCGTTTTTTTGAGTTAGAGCTGCCCTTCTAGGTTAATTCGCTGCCTCCTCGGTAAAAAAGGTACTGAAGTGAGTTTGGAGGGCGTGCCGAGATAGTCGATTACGCACACGAGCCAGGGCTCGCGGCGCCACACCTCACGGCGCCATCTCTGGCGCCGACTCTCCAGCAAAAAGTTTGCTCCCGATGGGTCCTAGTGCCTCCAGCGCAAATCCCAATAGTGTGAATGAGTGGTGGAGACTCGTCCAAGAAGATCAAGAATTACGGTAGGTACGTAATTTTCATTTCTTGCCCTCGTCCCCTCTGAGGGAGTCCTCATAGGGTGGAGTTGGGGTCCGCCCTTTTGGACTCATGTGGCCCCGGCCCCCTCACAGGGATGCTTCCCCTACAGGGCTCAGTCCGGACCATTTTGGGCTGCTTCAGTGGCCATTGACAGAGCAGACCTGCGGATCCCCTGGTCATCCGGGATTGCCTGCTAGGTCTCCTATCCCTGGCAGATGCGCTTTACTTGCTGTTACAAGTTTTTCTCCCTTGACTCTGCATCCAGAGCCTCTTCTCCCAGGCCATGTGGGTCCTTCGAGACCTTTGACCTGGGAACAGTTCAGATCCCAGGCTGCAGATTTCTCCCATTATGTTAGGGGTATGGATGAGCAGGTCCTTTGTTTGTCTCCCCCACCGCAGCCGGAGTCTGAATCGTCAGGTTCCTCGGCCTCTTCAGCTTCCTCCATCGAGGAAGAGGAGACTTCTGTCCACCTGTCCTCTGACACTGATCAGACACAGTACCAGCGCTTCCTCATGAGGCTGGTTGAGGACCTGCACATTTCCGACATTGCTCGATGCAATACTGAGCATACAACGCAAACTGTCTTAGGTTAGTACAGTGTGGATCACCTGGTGGTCCCGTCCTGGCCTGTTCCTTTCCAGGAGGTGTCGTACTGCGCCTGGCAGCTTCCATCTGCCCCAGCTCCAGCCCTGTTGGACTGCTAGTGTCAGTACTGCGCACTCCAGAGGTCTCCAGGTTCATTTCCACATCTCCTTGCAGGACTGACATGACTGGACACCCCTACCAGGCATAGACGTCCAATCTGCAACTGGCCCCCAGATCCGGACTCTGTGGAGTTCGACCACCTGGGGCGGAGAATCTTCTCCTCAGCATGGATGCTTCTTTGCATTGCATCACATCAGGTGCACCATGCTGCCTATAACAGGCACTTGTGGATGATGCTGGGTCAGGTACTGGCATTGCTGCCTGATTTGGAGACAGTCAGGTAGGCCATGTCCCTCTCCACGCTAGGCCTGGAGTTAGCAAGGCACCAGACAAGGGCATCTTATGATGCCAGTGAGGTCGCTTCAAGGCTTGCGGGGACAGCGATCTGCATCAGGCAGATGGTGTGGCTTCGCCTATCTTGGTTATCACCCTTGGCCCGGCATAGGGTGATTGCCTCCACGTTCCAGGAAATCTGCCTTTTCTCCCGCAGGGCGAGGCGGAAACTACAGGGGCACCTTCCTTCCTGCAGGAAAAAGGGGACCCCGCCTCACCCTGACCAGTCTCAGGCCTAGCTGGTCTGCAATGGGTCTCTTCCTCCCGTGTTTTCCCCCATGGGAGGCTGAGGGATATCTGTTCTTCAGGGAGGTGCTGAACCCCCTTCAGGGGGCTTGGTACTCACCCACCAGTAATGAATGGTGAAACCTGACAGTGGGAAGATATGAAAATTACATACCTACCGTAATTCTTGATCTTCCAATGTATCTTCACCATCCATCACTGTATCCCGTCCACCTTCCCCCTCAGAAGGCCTCAGTCCCTGGGCAGTCCTCCATCCTGCTGGCACTCTTCCCTAGGTCCAATGGGGGGACCTCTTACCTTCCGGCAGCCCTAGGACCCATTCTCCCACAATTGAGGGAGGGGTCTCTTAATGGGGTAGAGCCAGTAGGACAGGAAGGGGTATGCGCTGAGTGAGAGCTGATGAAGACTTCAGAACTTTTTCTCCACTGGACTGAGCAACATTGCCCCTGAGGTGTCTCTCAACTTTCCTTGTTACAACCTCCTAGTGCTTATCTGGATAAAGTTTTCCTCATAAATTAATTCTGTTAGTGTGCTGAGTGAAAGTTTTACTTTTTTATTAGTGCCGCGCTAATTTTTTTATTTTTAGTGCGACAGCGCTATTTTGACTTTATTTTTACCGCAACTTTCATTTTAAAATCTGATTTTATCGCAGGTGCTTATTTTCAACAGTTCCCTTCATTTTTGGGTAAATTCTTGTGAGAACCATCGAATTAGGGACAGTTGCCTTGTTTTTTAACTCAGATCTTGCGGGGTTTACCACGAGGCACCTGCAGTGGATTTCAGATTAAACAGTGCCCTGGGATTTTCTCTCTAGATTGGCAATTATGAGGAAACCTTTTTGTTATATTACTGGACCTTGGTATCATTTGTATCAGGACTGTCTGTAAGGGTCCAGCAGCCACCTGTGTGCAGTTGACCAGTATTACTGGGTTTCTATTAAGATTGGCACTGGTATAGATCCCAGTTCTACAACCAAAAAAAAAAAAAAAGAGGCACTAGTAATAGAGTTTATTAACCGGGGCAGGACTGGCTGGTGGCATTTTCTCAGAAACCTGCACTCAGTTCATAGGTCCAGGACTGGTTTGATTTGCTTATATTGCAAACGTAGCAGACAAACCTTTGATTAGTATGGCGGAGGATAAATCAAAGGCTTCCGATGAGGGGCTGTTCAAAAGTACTAATACAAAAAGCAGAGGTGCTGAGTAACCCTCCAGATCCCAGCCAAAAAATAAAGCTTCCAAAGATGAAGTTCCTCACAAATTAAAAAATAGTAAGACTGACGAAAAAAGGAAGCTTGATCAAGCCTCTGATGAAGTGGCTAAAAAGAAATTCTGTCAAGACAAAATTGCTCCCGTTGCTCCTGGGAAAGCCAATAGTGAGACAACAGGCAGCTTAAAGCATATAGAAAAAACAAAACACTTACAAACCAAGTCTGCGCAGGTTCTTCCATCAGTGCAAGAAATGTAAAAAGCATGACAACTGTTTCAGACCCTTCAAAGGATGGGTCCTCTATTTACTGGGGCTGGCAAGCACTTTTCCACAGTTCTCTCTTCTGTAGACTGAGGGTGACGTAGATGATCAATTTTATGATCTCCCTGACATGGATTTTGAGGACCTTGAGCCCCAGGAGTCCACAGACCCTCATCTTGGGGATTCCCCAGGTGACCACGAGGATCCTTCCTCTATGTTTACATTTATACAAAATATGCTGAACACCCTGGACCTCCCTACACAGGAGCCCAACCAGGATGTCAATGAAGATAAAGATTATAGGGATATGAAGGGTCTTTCACTCTCAAAGACCCTTGTCATCCCTATCTATAATGCATTTAGAAAAAATACCATGAAGATGCTTCAACACCCCACTTCAATATCAGGGGTTGATAAGCAGCTTGAGAGAAAATACAGATTGTCTAAAAATGGTAGCGAGTTCCTGTCTGCACACCCTAGCCACAAGAGTGTAGTGCAGCAGGTAGCTTGTAAGAGAGCTGGAATCTCCTTGTCCCTCTCTCCCCCTGATAAGGATTCCAAGAGAATTGACTTTATAGCAAAGAAAATGTATGCCACAGCTTCCCTGCTTCTCAGACTTTCTTCATACATGGCGTTCATAGTCAAATATCAGAAAGCCCTTTGGAAATCTGTCCAGGCTATTGCCCGTAACGGATCAGATTCTATGGTCCAGGAGCTGGTGGAAACATCAAAAACTGCCCTGGAAGCTACTGTGTACCAATTCCACATGGCAGACGACAACAGTGATGCAGCCTCTAGGGTGATGGCCCATGCCATCTCTCTTGAGATGCTTCACTTGGCTTAGAACAACCAGTCTGACCACAGACACTCAGTACAAGGCCATGGATTTTCCCTGTGATCAAAATATGTTGTTTGATTACAGAACCACTGGCTACATGAAAAAAGTCGATGAATACAAGGCCTCCTGGCAGAGCCACTCATCCAAGTCTAAGCCCACCACCCCTTAGAGATCTCGTCCAGGGGCGGTAGGGGCAGATGTTTTGTTCAGGGCCTTACAGTCCCTATCACCAATCTGACTTCAGCCAGTACAGGGGGTCTTTCAGAGGCTGGGGCAGAAGGGGCCAAAGAAGAGCCACCTCTACCCAGCCATCTGCCTCTCAGTCTAAGTCCTGATGTGAGTGTCCAGGTCACCACCCCACTTTCGGTTGGAGGCAGACTCTCCCACTATCTTCAGCACTGGTCCCTCATCACGTTGGACAAGTGGGTGCTAGAGATAGTGGAGAAGGGTCTGCCACTACAGTTCAAGCAGATGCCAGACCTCAAGCATACCCAGGTGTCAAGACCTCTGTCCCCAACACAGATACCACTGTTGGATATGGAGGTACAACACCTGGCTTTACGAGCAGTGGAGAGGGTCCCCACCCACAAGAAGGGCAAGGGCCTCTACTCCAGGTATTTTCTAACACAAAATAAAATTGGGGAGTGGTGACCTACTTAGATCTTAGATATTTAAACAAACATCTGAAAAAAACAAATTCAAAATGGTCACCCTGTCACTGGTCACACAATCCTTACAGCAGGGAGACTGGCTAGCCTCCCTAGACTTAAAGGATGCCTTGTTCCACATACCCATAAGGAGATCTTACAGGAAGTTTCTCAGGTTCAAACTTCCTTCGGGTCACTACCAATTTGCCGCAGTGCCCTTCGGTCTGTCCTCAGCCCCAAGAATATTTACCAAGTGTCTCGCAGTGGTAGCAGTGCATCTCAGGAGACTGGGTGTTGCTGTCTACCCTTATCTGGATGACTGGCTCATAGTAGCAAAGTCTCCTTGCCAAGTCAAGGAATTTCTTTCCCTCACAGAACGCACTCTGGAGTCTCTGTGTTTCCTGGTAAATCTAAAGAAATCAAACCCAGAACCCACTCAATTGCTCACCTTCACAAGGGCACAGCTGGACACTCAGAAAGGATATGCTTTCCTCCCGCAGGAAAGAATTCAGAATTTCCTTTCAGTGACAGATTCTTTTGCGTGGGGTCAGCCAAGACCAGCCAGACATTTCCTCAAATTTCTGGGACATATGACCTTTATGACTGCAGTAGTCACAGGGGTCAGGTACTGTATGAGACTCCTGCAAGCCTACCTCAGAGCTCGCTGGTCTCAGAGAAGCAACACATTTTCAAACTTGATACCTGTGTCGGAGCAGTTCCTCCAAAACTTGCTGTGGTAGAAGAACCCTGCAAATTTACATGCAAGGGTTCCCTTTCAAGCTCCTCTTCTCACAAAGGTGATCACCACAGATGCCTCCCTTTTGTGCTGGGGAGCTCATTTGGACAGTGCCTCAGTAAGTGGCAACTGGACTCCCGAAGAGTCACAGTTGCACATAAATCTTTTGGAACTCAGAGCAGTCTTCCTAGCTCTCAAAGCTTTCGCTGCCAGCATAGAAGGGCAGATGGTTCAAATTTGAACGGACAACACCACTATGTTCTGCATAAACAAGCAGGGGGGTACCAGATCAGGAATACTCTGTTTGGAAGCTCTGAAGCTCTGGTCTCTAGCATTCTCCCTGGGAGTCAGCCTCTCTGCTGTTCATCTCCCAGGCAAACTCAATACTCTGGCGGATGCTCTAAACCGCATCAGTCAAGATCAGAGTGAATGAACACTGGACAAGCAAGTACTGGCCACAGTGTTCAGGTGGTGAGCATACCAGACATGGATCTGTTTGCCTCTCCTCTCAATTTTCAGCTTCCTCAGTACTGCTGCAGGCCCCCAGTTCTGGGAACACTTCCTCTGGATTCTCTGATCCAGGACTGGTCAGGAAGGTTCCTATACACATTTCTTCCCTTTTTCCTGATATTCAGGGTTTTGCTGAAACTCAGACAGCAGCCTGCATCGATGATCCTAGCGGCTCCGGACAAGCCCAGGCAAGCCTGGTACCCTCTCCTTCTCTCAATGTCCTGCAGCAGGCCCATTCGCTGGCCTCCAGTTCACTCCCTGCTGACCCTTCCTGAGACGGGAGTGCAGTACCCAGACATACACTCTCTTCACCTCAAGGCCTGGTTCTTGAGGAGTTAGAGTTTCCATCCTCACAGTACTCTGAACAGGTCCTTATTATACTGAGGATGGCTAAAAAAACGAACACTAAGAAGACTTATGCAGCCAAATGGAAAAGGTTTTCCCTCTGGTGCAAGAGTGAAAAGGGCGAACCCCTATCAGCTTCAGACCTGCAGCTGCTAGCCTACCTGGTACACCTACAGGCATCAGGCTTGAAACCATCTTCCCTCAAGCTACACCTGGTGGCAATTTTGGCCTACCTTTCGGTGGGAAATAAAAAATAATTTCAAACAACATGAAGTCTTGCTGTATTCTGACTATTGCAGTTAGGTCCTGCCTTTCAACTGCCCCGGAGAACAAAGAGTTAAACTTTCCACGGCCAGCATGGAATGTTCACCGCGAGCTCGGTTGAAGCCCCTGTCTGCAGTTGTTTAAACTCCAACCGTCAGATTCTTTACTCCGCCTCACTGAACAGTCGCTCCGGAGATTTCTCCTTTGCTCGGTTCAAAAAAGTCAGTTAAAGTGTCATTTTTCGCTCAGTTTCTACTGAATTTCTGCTACCGAATCTGTCAGTTTAAGTCTCTGTCTGTGGTACTGTGAGTACTAGATAGGTTTTGCATTTAGTTTCTGTGTGGAACTTGTAAATGTCGGATCGGTTTGGCTGAACCGATCAGTTTAGGAAAAAACGTTTGTGAAATTATTTAGAGTGTGGTTACTGGTCCGTATCGGTTCTAAAAAAAACGGAGTTTATTACGTTTTTCCAAGACCCTATAACACGGTCAGGAACCGATAGGAAGTCTTGCCTGGCGGATTGCGAAAAAGGGTAAGTTTTGGATAGGATTGGCCATGTTTGAGAACCCAAAAAAACGGGCCCACTGGGTTTCAACACTGCAGTGTGTTGGGAAACCTTTGCTAAGGCTGATCCCCACACCACGTGTTTATTGTCTGGGGTTTGACCACCTCGATTCAGACTGCCAAATTTGTAAGAATTTTCCCAAAGCTACCCTGGATAAGAGAGTAGGTAGACTGCGAGAAAGGGAGGCCGAGAAGTCCGCTGACCCGGATGGCCAGCCCGGTTCGGTTCCGACCGAACCAGAAGGAGTGCCCTCTGACCAGGGCGATACTTCTTCAGGCAGGAGGAGAGCCGATTCTGAGGAGTTGGTTCTGGTTAAAAGAAAAAGAAAAGATAAATCGCCCGGTTCGGATCCAGAAATTCATTCTCCGACCGCTGATGAGAATAACCAAGGTGATAAGAACAGTGCAATAAACTTACGCCGGTTCCGGCGAACTGCACCATCTGGCAGGGGTTCAGTTCGGTCGGTTCCCCCAGTTCCGGATTACACTTCAGAAGAATTTTATGAACCGGATGAGGAGGAGGGAGAGTATGAGGGTGATGATGGTGACTATGAAAGTCTGGATGTGCCTATTGACCCGGACATCTCCCCAGACAGACCGTCAGGTGTTTCTCCTCCTAGGCTTTCTGAGTCCCCTTCCCACTTTATGTTTTAAAAAAAAGTGGCTGAAACCCTCCAGCTTCCAATGGAAGAAGCAGTAGAGGATCAGGAGGAGCCTGATTTTGTTGAAATGATGGACATCCCAGAGTCCAGGAGACTGTCTATTCCCCTCCATAAATCTTTTGGGAAACAGACAAATAAAATTCTTTAGACTCCTAACCCCATACCTCCTGTGGACAGACAAATGGACAAGAGGTACACTCTTTCAGGCTCAGGCATGGAGTTCCATTCTCAGCAATGCAGCCATGTTGGGGTAGTGCAGGCTGCTGCCTGTGATAAGGCAAATATTCCCTTGGCATCACACCCCCCAGACAAGGACTCCAGGAAGATTGATGCCATGGCAAAGAAACAGTACATGGCAGCATCTTTGGGACTCAGGCAGGCTAACTATATGGCCTACACAGCTAATACCAGAAGTCCAGATGGGACACTGTGCTGGCTCTGGCTAAACAGGCCCCTGACCAGCTTGCCGGAGCTGGAGCAGGTGGCTGCAGATGGGATTGAGGCATCCAAGGTGCAATTTCATGCTGCTGTGGACTCCAATGATGTTTCATCAAGAGTCATAGCTATATCTGTGGCCCTTGGAGGATGGCTTGGCTCAGATGTACTAGCCTATCACAGGATACCCAGGCTAAGGCCATGGATTTCCTGTTATTGATAATTCTCTGTTTGGGGAGCAGACAGAGAACTACATGAAAAAAGATGGGCAGTACAGGACCACCTACAGGAGTGCTCAGGCCAAAGAAACGCAAGCCACTCCTCAAAGGCAGCAGTCCAGGGGCAGGGGCAGGCCTTTTCATAGGCCTTTTTACTAAGCCCAGGCCTCTTCTTCTTCTTATGCTCAGAGGGGGTTCTTCAGAGGGAGAGGCAGATGGGGAATGAGCAGGCCTGCATCCACCCCTCAGCCTAAAGCCCCTGCCAAGCAGACACCCTGATGGGTCTGCCTGGGCCAATTCTCTAATACCTGTAGGGGGGCAGGCTGGCTTACTTTGTCCAGGATTAGAAGTCTCTGACATCAGACAAGTGGGTCCTGGAAGTAGTAAGCCAGGGACTGGTTCTCAGCTTCAAAAAATTTCCCAAGATGAGAACCAGATCCTTTCCACCTGCAAATCCATCAGAGGCCCTTGCCCTAGAGGCAGAGGTTTCTTCCCTCCTGGCTTTCAGAGCCATAGAGAGGGTTTCCACCCTACACAAGGGCAAAGGATTGTACTCCAGGTACTTTCTAACCCCCACAAAAAGACAGGAGAATGGCGGCCTATCCTGGACCTAAGACATCTGAACAAACACCTTTTAAAACCAAAGTTCAAAATGGTGACTCTGGGAATAATTATGCCCTCTCTAAGGCCAGGGGACTGGCTAGCCTCCTTGGACCTCAAAGATGCCTATTTTCACATTCCCATCAGGTGCTCCCACAGAAAGTACCTCAGGTTCGAGTTGCCCTCAGGCCACTATCAATTCAGAGCAATGCCCTTTGGCCTAACATCAACCCCAAGGGTTTTCACAAAGTGCCTGGCAGTAGTGGTTGCTTTCCTAAGGAGAAAAAAGATCTCCATCTTCCCATACTTGGACAACTGGCTCATAGTGGTTCAGTCTCCAGACCAAGTCAAGTCACATTTGCAAATAACTCAACAAGTGCTCACTTCCTTAGGATTCCTCCTCAACCTTCCAAAGTCAGTTCTCGAGCCAGTACAGCTTCTCACCTTCATAGGGGCGGGCTGGATGCATAAGGCAAGAGCCCCTTCCCTTCCCTAGACAGGGCAAGGACCCTTATGGAACTGGCCTCTTCATTCACCTACAGGTGTCGTGACCAGCAAGGCATTTTCTTCAGCTTCTGGGCCACATGGCAGCCTCCACAGCAGTGGTCCAGGGAGCAAGATTCCAGATGAGGGACATTCAGTTCCACTTAAGAGCCTTCTGGTCCCAAAGAAAGGATTCCCTTACCAAACTAGTCCCAGTGACTCGATCCCTGATCCAGGCTTTGCAGTGGTGGCAGGATCAGGACAATTTGAGACAAGGAGTTCCTTTTGTCACTCGGTGATACTCACCACAGATGCCTCCCTGCTGGGCTGGGGAGCCCACCTGGGGGATCTTACCACCCAAGGGCTGTGGTCACCTCAAGAATCTCTGCTTCACATCAATCTCTTGGAACTCAGAGCAGTCTTTCTGGCACTGCAAGCCTTTTCCATATCTGTACAGAACAAGGTGGTCCAGATCAGAACAGATAACACCACCACAATGTGGTACATCAACAAGCAAGGAGGCACTCGGTCTACGGCCTTGTGCACAGAAGCAATGAAGTTGTGGTCCCTGGCCTATTCCCTGCAAACCTCTCTGATAGCAGTTCACCTCCCATGGAAGGACAATGTCCTAGCAGATGCTCTCAGCAGGATATCCCAGGGCCATCACGAATGGACCCGAGATCCCCTAGTTTTGAAAATGATTTTCTCGAGATGGGGCATTCCACAGACAGATCTTTTTGCAGCCCCAGACAATCACCAAAGTCCTCTCTTTTGTTGCAGACCCCCAGTCCTGGGCTCAGTCCCCCTGGATGCTCTGATTCTGAATTGGGAAGGGAAATTTCTGTATGCCCCCCCTTCCCTCTCCTGTTCAAGGTGTTAGTCAAGATAAGGTCACAACCATGCAAAGTGATTCTGATTGCTCCAGACTGGGCCAGACAGCCCTGGTACCCCCTTTTGCTGTCCTTAGCATTCCACCTTCCCCTGTCTCTTCCCAGGAATTACTACCTGTTGACATCCTCTCAGGGGAGGATTTGGTACCCGAACCTCAGGTCTCTCAATCTCAAGGCATGGCTCTTGAAGAGTTAGAGTTTGCTGATCTGCATCTTTCTCAAGGGGTTCTGGATATCCTTAAGGCTTCTCGAAAGCCTTCCACTAGAAAGACTTACAATTCCAAATGGAAAAGGTTCACTATTTGGTGTTCTAATAAGGATATTTCTCCAGAATCTGCTGAGTTGCCTACGGTTCTGGACTATATGGTCCATCTCAATGGCCTGAACCTTAGGCCAGCCACATTAAAGTGCATTTGGCAGCTGTTTCTGCCTTCTTGTCAATAGGCAAGCCCTCTCCTCTGTCAGCCATCCTGTGTTTTGTAAGTTCTTCAAGGGATTGCTGCACACCAATCCCCCCTTTAGGGACCCTGCTCCTGCTTGGGACCTTAATGTTTGCATTGCTTAGCTTATGCAACCACCCTTTGAGCCTATGTCCTCTGCAGAGCTTAAGTACTTGACTTGGAAAACTGTGTTTTTGGTAGCCATTACCTCTGCCAGGCGTATCAGTGAATTGCAAGACCTGTCAGTGGAGCCTGATTTCATCTCTTTCCATAGAGATAAAGTGGTCCTAAGAACTAACAGGAAGTTTTTGCTTAGGGTGGTTTCAGATTTCCACCTTAACCAGTCTATGTCTCTCCCTGTTTTCTTCACTGACCATTCCTCCTCTGGAGAGAGGAGGCTGCACAGCTTGGATGTTAAAAGGGCCCTCAGCTACTACATAGAGCGCACCAAGGGTCACAGGTTTGATTCCCTCCAATTGTTCCTCACATATGGAGAGGTTGGTAAAGGCAAACCTGCCACTAAGAGATCTATTGCCAGGTGGATTGTTTCTTGTATACAATTCTGCTATGAAAAACTGGGTAGAACTCCACCCTCAGGCCTGAGGGCTCACTCTACTAGAGGTACAGCTGCTTCCCTGGTTGCTGCCAGGGATATTCCTATCTTAGACATTTGTCAAGCAGCCACCTGGAAAACAGTCCATACATTCACCAAGCATTACTCTCTGGATATCCAGGCTAGGAATGATGCTCGGTTTGGCACAGCAGTACTTCGGAGACTGTTTCCAAAGTAGGTTCTGTCCCTCCTCCATGGAGGTACTGCTTGGTAGTCTGCAATAGTCAGAATACAGCAAGACTTCATGTTGTTTGAAGAAAAAATTACTCACCTTAGTAATGTTGTTTCTTCTAATGGAGTCTTGCTGTATTCTGACCTTCCCCCCGCCTCCCCTCTCAGAACCTGTTTTTTGGGATGTAGGTGGGCAGGAGCAGTGTTGGCACCCTGGGGGTGTCCCTTTTTCACCCTCCTTTATTTTGGGTGAGTGTTGTGTTTTGGGATGTGCTTTTTTGGGGGGGTTTCCTGACTTGAGTCTTTGCTTTGAAACCAAAACACCCTTTTATATAAATTTAGTTGCCAGTTGGCTAGTGTGAGTTTTACAATTTCCACACAGAACTTCTAGTGAGTATTGCTCGTAAAAATCTGACAGTTGGAGTTTAGACAACAGCAGACAGGGGCTTCAACCGAGCTTGAGGTGAACATTCCATGCTGGCCATGGAAAGTTTAACTGTTAACTCTTTGTTCTCTGGGGCAGTTGAAAGGCAGGACCTAACTGCAATAGTCAGAATACTGCAAGACTCCATTAGAAGAAACAACATTACTAAGGTGAGTAATTTTTTCTTTTTTCCCACGACATTTGTAACCCCCCTACAAATGGGGGTTCCCGAAAAGTCTTCCTTGATCTTGCCTGAATGCCCACTGCCAAGCGGGTGTCCTGCATTTTAGTGGTTTAAATGTGATTGCCAGAGAGTGCCTGTATAGAGCCTCTGTGTACTGTCTCTTTAAGAGCTGCCTGAATTGCAGTCGTAAGTAATCTGAGAAGGAGCTGTGTTGAAAGACGTAACTATTTGCTGAAAATCATTTAGAGTGATAATGATAATGTAATTTGTCTAACCTGCCTTCTTTGCAGCAAGGACTGTTTTGTTTATCTCCACTATCTTGGCCCGGGACTGCCGAATTGGACCGATCAGTACTAGTGGGACCTTAAATGGAGCCAGACTACAAGAGCTGTCTGGAGTCAGAATCTGTAGGAATTGTAGTTTTGGGCTTTTGGTGCCTTTTTGCACCTGAAGGGGGCGCTCCTGTTGTGACTGACAGATGAATCAGCCAAACGAACTTTTCGGATCTTGGGGAAATTCCCAGGCTTGCTGGCAGTTAAATCGGATCTAAGTTGGGAGCTGAAGAAGCAGCAGCTCAAGACAGTCTCTGTGGAAAGGCCTGAGTTTTGGCCTGCATGCCAGCCTGCTGCCCCTGAGAGAGAGAGAAGAGAATCAGTTCGGACTGAATCCGAGTTTGTGAGAACGAAGTAAGCCACTGAGTTGTGACCAGGATCAACCTGAAGAAGACCGAAGATTTGCTGAATGCATCGGTCTGTCAGGATTTCCAGCTACCCCTAAACTCCTGGTGTGTGCAGAGACTTTGTGATTGTGACTGGAGAGCGGTTTGCCTGGTATAGTAGTATCCCTTACATGTAAATGTGCTGTGTGTTTATAGTGGGTCGTGATTTAGTTCCCCACTGTGTGAATTGTGTTCTGCTTGCTGGAAGCTGTATCCAGCTCAACTGGACTGAATCTGCATTCATCTCCATATGGCCTGGGCCTTGCCACACTGGTCCTGCCAGACTACCCCACTAGGCGAATCGTATGGGCCCTGCTTCTCCTGGCACTCCAGATCAACCACTTGCAGTCTCAATTTTCGTCCAGCCTGTGTCCAGTCTTGGGTATCATGAGTAACAATCAGGGTAGCTCCCTGCAACAACAGCTTAATCTAAGTGTGTCATCAGATTGTCTTGTTGTTTCTTTTCTTTCACGAACTGAGCCCTCCGGCTCCAGATTACAATTAGTGTGTGTGGTGCATGTTGTTTTCTTCCATCACAGGGCCCCAACCAGCTGCGATGCCAGCCTACCGCAGGCAACGATCCTGGCTAGCCCACCTCTTGTTCACCTGGGTACCCAGAGTGTGTGACTATTTATGGACTCTGAAGTGCATGCATAACTGTTTGATTGATACAGCCTTTAAGCAAATTAACCTTATTACACCCCTCCCTTGTTCAAGTCCCTTAAATAAATCAGATCTAACTCTTTTTGCATTTACCCTGACTGTGGTTCCAGTTTGTACAAGAGTACTGTACTGCTGTTATTTGCTGTGTATAACCTTGTTCTACAGGGGGTCCCCAGGGCCGGGCCAGAGGAAAGCCCTGGTGGTAAGTGTAAACAGTGTGGGTACTTGTGTGGTGTATCAGAGGTATTGTGAAAGTGATTACTGTGTATTGTTCCGGCCACTAGTAAGGAAAGAGGGGGGTTACAGTGTCCCGAAGGGCTGTGCCCAGGTTAGCTTGACCACTACCAACCCTGACCTCTGGGTGGAGGCACCCATTTCAGAACTCAGGCCCCTTAACCTGCTTCTAGCCAAGCAGGCAGGGGTAGTAGCCCTTGGGATAGTGCCACCTAGGGGTTACCTCTTGGAGGCTCACTGCTGGGATTTTCTGCCTTCTAGTGGCCAAAAATTACGAATTATTGTTAAAGATTAATGGCTACCCCAGTAGAAATGGCTGTACAATAGTTGGTGGGGTGGTGTACTGGGCAGGAGATCGACCCCCAAAATGCTCTGCTTATACTGGATATTCCCCTGGGTACCAGTAAGGACACTGTAGAGGGAGTACTCTCCAAAGTTGAATGTTTAAAAAACCCTGTGGTGGTGGGTCAACAGGCTGATTTGATCGCCCAAAACTTTCATAGCCTTAGTAGAGTGTAGTGATCTAGTGGACAGCTCTAAAGTGCCACAGACTATTACCCCAGATGGTGTTCCAGCTGCCTGGAGAGTGATAACAGAAGACAGTAAAGACCCCGGGGAGGATGAGCTCCCACCATTATCTGAGACTTTTGAGGAGAAATTTGCTAAGTTGTTGCTGGAGGAAGGGAAAACCATAGAGGACTTTAAGAAACTGTTCCTGCCACCTGGGGGTGTTCTTTCCCCAACACCCCCTCCTACTCCAGCACCTGTTACTACCCCACCTTCTGTGCCTGTGCCAATGCTGGCCCCTGTATCTGTACCCACCATTAGTCACGACTCCTACCAAAGGCTGAGAATCTTCTCGGGCACCCTCCCCACCCCCCAGGGGGAGGATGACTTGGAGTTCCTTGTGCTAAAATGGGCCATTGTTGACCAGTTTCATGAATACCTCTATGGGGCAAAGATATTGGTGAAGACTGACAATAACCCGTTGGCCTATGTACAGACTTCAGCTAAGTTAGACGACACTGGGCACCGGTGGCTTTCTGCAGTATCAACCTATGATTATGCTGTCTAATACAGATTGGGCCTGAACCATATTGATGCTGACACCCTATCACGAAGGCCCACTTCCAAGAGTGATTGGGTCAGGCTGTCTGAACCTGACATCCGAGCATTGTGCCAAAAGTTTGATAGAGATGAACAGATGTCTGTGGACACAGTGGACTGTTTAGTAGATTGCTTGGGCCCTTCTGACACCATCATACCGGCTGCTTATTGCCACTTCTCTGCTCTAGATATTAGTGCAGTACCTCAATTTGACAATGACAGCATTCAGTGGGCTTAATCCCAAGATCCTATGATTCAGCCAGCACTTGATGCTCTGCGCGTGGGGAAGGATGTGTCTAAATTACGTTCCACTGACCTGCGAACTGCTTTATTGTTTAAAAAGGCCCCAGATTGAAGTTGCTCAATCAGTTGTTGTATAGAGAGACAGTAGATTGTAGTGGCAAAGTAGACAAGCAACAATTGGTCCTGCCTACAGCCTTTAAAGATTTGGTACTGAAGTCCCTCCACAATCACATGGGGCACCTCGGTATTCACAGAATCCTTGACCTTGTTCGAGCTCGCTTTTACTGGCCCAAAATGGGGGCCGATGTTGAGCATGATGTAAAGACTTGTAGTCGCTCCCTACAAAGAAAAGCCCTGCCTCAGAGGGCTGCCCCCCTTGTTAATATTACTACCAGCACTCCCATGGAACTAGTCTGCATAGACTTCTTGTGTTTAGAAACTGATCAGCGGAACATTGACAATGCGTTAGTGGTTACGGATCATTTCACATGGTATGCATAAGCTTTTCCCACCAAAGATCAAAAGGCATCTACTATGGCCAAGGTGCTAGTGGAAAATTTCTTCGTCCACTATAGTGCCCCCCTGGGATCCACTCTGACCAGGGCAGAGACTTTGAGAGTCAACTAATCAAAGAAATGCCCTCTCTATGGGGGGTGCGGAAGTCAAGAACCACCCCCTATCACTCACAGGGAGATCCCCAACCAGAACGATTTAACTGCACCCTGCTAGACATGCTGGGCACCCTCCACCCAAAAGACAAGCATAAATGGAGCCAGCAGATTAGCACCTTGGTACGTGCATACAGTTGCATGAAAAATGATGCTACCGGGTTCTCCCCCTACCGTCTCATGTTCTGGAGAGAGGCCTGGCTGCCAGTTGATGTCTGCTTTGGGGTCTCTCCAGATGGGGCCCGAGCCGAAAACTACTTGTAACATGTACAAAAACTGAAAGCTCAATTGAACCATGCCTATCAACTGGCCGAGACAATGGCCGCCATGAGAAATCTAGCCAACAGAGAGAGGCATGATAAAAAAGTAAAGGCCCTAGAGCTTCGACTTGGAGACCAAGTATTGTTACGCAATTTGGCACTGCATGGTAAACACAAAATTGCCGATCGATGGCACCATCTTCCCTATGTAGTAGTTGGAAAGTTGGATGATTTACCAGTGTACCAAGTTCGCCCAGAGAATAGTTCCAAAGCTGCCAAGACCATGCACCGTAACCACTTGCTGCCTATCGGCCAAGTTATAATTGAGGCTGAACCCTCAGAGATTGATTCCCCTGGGCCGGTGACTCGTGCTGCTGCAAGAAAGAGACAGAGTCGACCTACCTCAGTGGTTACAAGTTCAAGGTTTCCACTGCAGCAGGTCCGGAATGATAGTGACTGTCAGTCCACCTCAGACGAAAGTGAATGTGACAATGCCTATTACCCCTCTTATGAATTGAGTCAGCTGTTTCGAGGTAACCCTATGACTAATTGTGGGGATGAAGCTGGGCCTTCTGGACTGCCTTACCGGCCCCAAGCTTCGTCCTTGGAGCCAATGCTCCCAGAAAGTTAAGTGCAAAGTATCACGTCTGAAGATGCTGAGTCTCTGTGTATTGTGGAACTGTATGATTTGCCTGAAGGAGGGGCTGATGGTTTGAGTCTTTCTGGTGACATACCAGAATTTGAAAAACACCATGAGAGTGAGGATAACCCCCCTTCAGTGCCTCAAAGTTTGATTGTGCCTGAGCTTTCACAAAACAAGTCAAGTGTTGTAGAAATAGAACCTGCAGAGCAAGGAGCCGACAGTGCCCCAAGTTTGGACATTCCCATCCAGGCAGAGGCACCCCCTCACAAGTGACGAAAGTCCCTAGACCAGTGCTGAGAGTACAGAGACTGTAGTTGTCCCCCTCAGAAAGACTGGCTGAGCTGTCAAGCCAGTGGTACGCTTCAGTTATGATTTTCCAGGGAGGCCAGTGGATTTGCCTCTCAATGTGGTCCACAAAGGGGTTTATGTTTCTCAGAGCTCACTGCCTAAACTGAGCCTAAGTGCCAATTCCAGGTTGATTGTTCTGCCTTCTAGGTATGGAATCCCTACCCCATCTAGCCCCAAGTTAGCTGATAGGGAAGGGCCCCCTCTTACATTTGTTCAATGTACAACAAGCTATTACATGATTCCGCATAGTAATGTGTAAATTACCTGTGTGAAATATGCATGACGTATTGTCAGAATGGATATAATATGAAGTGTAGAGAATATGTATAGTAAAGGTATAAATTTAAATTGACTGATGCATCAGATGTCACTTGCATAACATGCTAATGGTATAAATGTCTCGTATAGTTTGCATTTGAAATATTGTGATGGTACAGACTTGATGCAGACGCCAAGTTTTCTCCAGGCAGGAAAGGGTATAACCCCCCTACAAATAGGGGTTCCCGAAAAGTCTTCCTTGAGCTTGCCTAAATGCTCGCTGCCAAGCGGGTGTCCTGCATTTTAGCAGTTTAAATGTGATTGCCAGAGAGTGCCTGTATAGCCTCTGTGTACTGTCTCTTTAAGAGTTGCCTGAATTACAGTCATAAGTAATCTGAGAGGGAGCTGTGTTGAAAGGTGTAACTATTTGCTGAAAATCATTTAGAGTGATAATGATAATGTAGTTTGTCTAACCTGCCTTCTTTGCAGCAAGGACTGTTTTGCTTATCTCCACTAACTTGGCCCAGGACTGTCGAATTGGACCAATCATTACCGGTGGGACCTAAAATGGAGCCAGACTACAAGAGCTGTCTGGAGTCAGAATCTGTAGGAATTGTAGTTTTGGGCTTTTGGTGCCTTTTTGCACCTGAAGGGGGAACTCCTGTTGTGACTGACAGATGAATCTGACAACCGAACCTTTTGGATCTTGGAGAAATTCCCAGGCTTGATGGCAGTTGAGTCAGATCTAAGTTGGGAGCTGAAGAAGCAAAGCTCAAGACAGTCTCTGTGGAAAGGCCTGAGTTTTGGCCTGCATGCCTGCCTGCTGCCCCTGAGAGCAAGAAGCAAATCAGTTCGGACTGAATCCGAGTTTGTGAAAACGAAGTAAGCCACTGAGTTGTGACCAGTATCAACCTGAAGAAGACCGAAGATTTGCTGAATGCATCGGTCTGTCAGGATTTCCAGCTACCCCTAAACTCCCAGTGTGTGCAGAGGCTTTGCGTTTGTGACTGGAGAGCGGTTTGCCTGGTATAGTAGAATCCCTTACATGTAAATGTACTGAGTGTTTATAGTGGGTCGTGATTTGGTTCCCCACTGTGTGAATTGTGTTCTGCTTACTGAAAGTTGTATCCAGCTCAACTGGACTGAATCCACGTTCATCTCCATACGGCCTGGGCCTTGCCACACTGGCCCTGCCAGACTACCCCACTGCACAGAGAAAGCCATCGACGAGAGACCTGCCTGGGGATCAGCCCCCTGCTCCACGCTTGAACAGGAACAACGCCTCAGCGAATCATGTGGGCCCTGCTTCTCCTGGCACTCCAGATCAACCGCTTGCAGTCTCAATTTTTGTCCCACCTGTGTCCAGTCTTGGGTATCGTGAGTAACCATCAGGGTAGCTCCCTGCAACAACAGCTTAATCTAAGTGTGTCATCTGATTGTCTTGTTGTTTCTTTTCTTTCATGAACTGAGCCCTCCGGCTCCGGATTACAATTAGTGTGTGTGGTGCACGTTGTTTTCTTCCATCACAGGGCCCCAACCAGCTGCAATGCCGGCCTATCCCGGGCAACGATACTGGCTAGCCCACCTCTTCTTTACCTGGGTACCCAGAGTGTGTGACTGTTATGGACCCTGAAGTGCATGCATAACTGTTTGATTGATACAGCCTTTAAACAAGTTAACCTGATTACGCCCCTTCCTTGTTCAAGTCCCTTAAATAAATCAGATCTAACTCTTTTTGCATTTACCCTGACTGTGGTTCCAGTTTGTGCAAGAGTACTGTACTCCTGTTGTTTGCTGTATATAACCTAGTTTTACAGGGGGTCCCCAGGGTCGAGCCAGAGGAAAGCCCTGGTGGAAAGTGCAAACAGTGTGGGTACTTGTGTGGTGTATCAGGGGTATTGTGAAAGTGATTATTGTGTATTGTTCTGGCCACTAGTAAGAAAAGAGGGGGGTTACAGTGTCCCGGAGGGCTGTGCCCAGGTTAGCTTGACCACTACTGACCCTGACCTCTGGGTGGAGGCACCCGTTTCAGAACTCATGCCCCTTAACCTGCTCCTAGCCAAGCAGGCAGGGGTAGTAGCCGTTGGGATAGCGCCACCTAGGGGTTGCACATTTTTAAACAGTTTTTCAAAGGCCTCTTGCACCTCCAGCCTCCAACCAGGGAGCCCGTTCCTCCTTGGAGCCTGAACCTTTGCATAGACGGGTTCCTGAATCCACCCTTCAAGCCGATGTCCACGGCCCACATCAAGTTTGTAACTTGGAAGACAGTCTTCCTAGTAGCCATTACATCTGCCAGGAGGATTTCAGAGCTACAGGCCCTGTGCACTGAACCAAATTACATCATCACTCACAAAGACAGAGTTGAGCTCAGGACAAATAGGAAATTTCTGACAAAGGTGGTTTCAGAGTTTCACTTGAACCAGTCCATTACTCTGCCTGTCTTCCTTACTGAGCCATCCACTCCTGGCAAGCAAAAGCTCCACAACATGGATGTCAAAAGAGCCATCTTTCACTACCTAGAGCATACTAGACAGTCCAGAGGCTGTTCCACTCAGTAGTTCCTCACCTCCAGGGATATAGTCAGAGGAAGACCAGCTACCAAGAGAACTATATCTTCCTGAACATAAAGTCTCCACCACTCATTCACACTAATGGGAACTGCGCCGGGGGCGCTAGGACCCAGCGGGAGCAAACATTTTTGCAGGAGTGCCGGTGCCAGAGATGGAGCCATGAGGAGTGGCACCACGAGCCTCGGCTCGTGCAGCAATGACTATCTCAGCGTCGACCCTCCTACCACCTCAGTTCCTTTTTTCCCGCCATCGGGTGCACTACAGTGACGAGTTGCTCGCACGCTGGGAGTTAAACGTCAAACTAGCAGCATAGTTTTCAGTTTTTTATTTTGTAGTATTTCTTGAATAAAAGTTTTGCTTACGATAATTTATTCTTATCAAAGAAAGAAGTCTCAGCCTACATTGACAGAGTCAACCATGAGCGGGTCAAGTGACGGTAGGGAGACTTCATATGAAAGCTGTTCAGTCAGCCGGGCTGGATCGGTCCGCTGCCTTCTTGGAAGGGGTCTGACAGACGGTCCAATGCCTGAGGGATGGCGGTCTCCCGAGCATAAAAGTAAGCGGTGCCATTCTCGGCACTGTTAAGCCTCGAGCTCTTCTCGACCCGTAGGTCAAAAAAGAGATGGCATCACTCGAGGTCGCCCTCTGATATGTCTGCGCATTGACGATCGGTCATTGGGGTCATTTGCCAGTCTCCTTGTTCGGAGTCGCCGGTTTCTGGTTCTGGTCTCCAACCTCTTTGACATCAGAGCCCTTCCCCGCCTTCTGGTAGGGCTTCCAATGAGCAGTTTCATCAGTGGGCCGCTCTTATGGAGCAATGGGTCCGGAGGCTGGTCCAGTTGTCTGGCCCGGTCACTCAGGTACCCTCGGGCTCTTTGGGAGATGGGGCAGGGCAGTTGGGCCTCCCTAGTCACGCGGCGCCCTCTTCGGTGCCGTCGACTCCGCGCTCAGGTGTTTTCCCCCCTCACATGGCTGTGGCGCAGGGGGCCACACCGATGCCTCTATCTCCTGGTATTCTTCCTTCTTTTCCCTCAAATTCTAATTTTCGGGGCCCTGGGTTGGTTTTGGTGCCATTGGCGTCAGTGGGTGGCTCAGCACCGTTTCTGACGCAGGGGCGCCTCCCGGCACCGTCCTCAGTGCTGTTGGTGCCATCTTCGGCACCACTCTTGTCGCCGTTTGGCTTTTCGGCGCCGTTGAGTTTCTCAGCACCGTGTGGTCTTTCGGCGCCATGCGGCTTTTCGGCACCGTGTTCTTCTTCGGCGCCATCTGCTTTGTCGACGTTGAGCAGCCTTTCGGCACCGTGCTCTTCTTCAGCGCCGAGGCCGGGCTTTTCTTCTATCAATCTTCAGGGCGTCTCCTCTCCGATTTCTTTTCCTTCCTCTTTTTCTGCTGATTTTCAATCCTTTCCTGTCCACGCAGTCCCTCCTGGACTGTCAGGAGATGATACTGAGCCTGACCAAGATCTTAGACTGGGTGATGATGTGGAAGGAGCAGGATCTAATCCAGTTACAGAGCCTGTGGTCGAGGACCTGTCATTTAGGTCTCTGCTGAAAAATTTGAATTCTGCTCTTTCTCTCCAGACTATGGACATCGATCCTGGGAAGCTTTTAAGACTCCAAAACCTTCATGTTCCGGACATCCCTATGGATTTAACTCCCCCCGTACAACCCTCCTTTGAGACGCTTTCTCAAATGGTATGGAATAATCCTGCTCTCATTCCTTCTGTGGCTAAGTCCATAGATAGGAAGTATGCTGCTCCCAAGGATCGACACATTTTGGCCTCCCAAGCCTTTGCAGATCCTATTGTAGTCTTGGCAGAGAATGATAAGGTCATCCTTCCTCAGACTAATGCAGCTCAACCTATAAAGAAAGAATCTCGTAGGATAGATACTTTAGGTAAGAGAGTCTTTGCTGCATCCACCCTGGGTATGCGTATCGCCAGCTACCAGGGCTATTTCTCTCAATATGAGTATATTCTTTGGCATTCACTCAAACAAATGGTTGAAGCGCTACCGGAGTTGGACACTAATTCAGAGCTTCTTCAAACCATAACCATGGGCATCGAGTCCAAGAACCAACAGGTTAAAGCAGCTATGGACGCTTTCGATACTGACTCCCAAGCAGCTGCAGCGGGCATTTGTACCCGCCGTGATTCCTGGCTATGCACTTCAGGTTTCACAAATGATGCCCAGCAACAGGTCATGGCATTACCCTTCGATGGTGTGTATCTCTTTGGCCCTTAGGTAGAACAGGCTCTAGAGGCCACACAAAAGACTAGATCAGCCATTAAATTGGCTCGACCTCCTTCTGCCCCCTCTCGAGGGGGTGTTAATAAACACCAATTTCATAACCATCAGTTCTTTCGAGGCAAAGGCAGGGGAGGTTTTAATAAGAATCAAGCCCCTAAGCCTCAAAAGAAAACGCAACAGAAGACGCAAGGACCCAAAGCGGCCAGTGCCGCCTTCTGAGTTTCTGGCCCAAGTCCCACCTCAGCTGCCCGAGGGGGACTCTTTAGTGGTGGGAGGTCGTCCGACTCAATTGTACAACCAGTGGAAGTCCATAACTTCAGACAAATGGGTCCTTCGGATAATCCGTGAGGGATATTCCCTCAATTTTTTGGAGAACCCTCCGAATTGTCTCCCCAAGCGGCAGCCAAAGCTGTCAATTCTTCAGTCAGAGCTTCTCGCCTCCGAAATACAAGGTCTTCTGAACAACAGGGCAGTGGAAGTAGTTCCGCTGGATCAACGGAACACAGGGTTCTGCTCCCATTACTTTCTAGTTCCAAAGAAAACCGTGGGCATACGCCCCATTTTGGACCTCAGAAAATTAAACAGGTTTCTTACCAAAGAGAAATTCAAGATGATATCGCTAGGGACCCTGTTACCTTTGCTTCATCAACATGACTGGTTAGCCTCCTTGGACATGTAGGATGCTTACCAACATATTCCTATTCATCCAAAGCATTGCAAATACCTAAAGTTTGTGGCTATGGGACAGCATTATCAGTTCAGAGCCCTGCCCTTTGGGCTATCCCTGGCGCCGTGGGTTTTTACAAAGTGTTGTGCAGTTTTCGCAGCGCATCTCAGAAAAGTCAGAATACAAGTGTTCCCATATCTGGACGACTGGCTTCTAGCGAGCCCTTCCAGGCAAGGAACTCTCGATGCCGTTGCCATGGCCTCAGACTTTCTCATGTCCATGGGAGTCCTGCTAAGCCTCAAGAAATCACAGCTGCAGCCCTCCCAGAGGCTCCTTTTCATAGGAATCCTTCTGGACACCTCCTGTGCCAAAGCTTTTCTACCAGAGGACAGAAGGAGTGATATCCACAGATGGCTCGATACATCAGACAGAACAGCTCGGTTCGCGCTATCTCGATGCAACGGATGCTAGGTCTCATGGCATCCTCGGTGTTCACTGTACCCCTAGCATGCCTTCACATGAGAACCTCTTAATGGATGCTTAGTACTCAGTGGTCCCCAACCACTCACCCTCAGTCCTTTCTCATCAAGGTGACAGAACCTCTGAAGAAGTCACTCACCTGGTGGTCACAAGAGGACAGTCTTCTGGAAGGGTATCCCTTTGCTCCTCTGGATCATCAGATTTCCATTACTATGGACGCGTCCCTGATGGGGTGGGGAGCTCACTGTCAGACTCTCCACACTCAAGTTACGTGGACTCAGGACGAGTCCCAGCCTCACATAAATGTCTTAGAAATGAGAGCCGTCCTTTATGCAGTCCAGGCTTTGAAGGACATTCTCTGTCACAAGAACATTCTCCTTCAAACGGACAACAAAGCAGTGATGTATTACTTCAACAAGCAAGGCGGGGCTCACTCTTACCCCTTATGCAGGGAAGCGATGAGAGTGTGGGAATGGTGCTTGGAGCACAAGGCTCTAATTCAAGTGGCTACCTGCCGGGAGTGCAGAACGAACTGGCAGACCATCTCAGCAGAACAGAGACAGATCCTCATGAATGGTCTCTCGACTCAACCATAGTTCAGTCACTATTTGAGAGTGGGAAACTCCAGACCTGGACCTTTTTGCATCCCCACTCAACACAAAACTGCCTCTCTTCTGCTCCAGAAATCCAGGGCCTTGCATTTTCTGTCAGGATGCGTTCAGGCTGCAGTGGACAAAATGCTTTCTGTACGCCTTTCCGCCTCTTCTTCTAATTCAGAGGGTACTTCTCAAGTTCGAGTCCCAGGGGAACAAAATGATTCTCATTGCTCCCTTCTGGCCTCGGCAGATATGGTTCCCATTACTCAACAGTATGTTGGAAACCCCTCCGAAACCGCTTCCCCTACAGATGAACCTTCTGACTCAGGGGCCTGTGGTCCATCCCAATCTGAGATCGCTTCACCTTCATGCTTGGCTCCTGAAGAGATACAAGCAAACAGGTTCAATGTCTTCCGCAGAGTTTCAGATATTCTTCTGGCTGCATGCAAGCCAGCCACTAGGAAAACTTACACAGCCAAATGGAAGTGTTTTTCTCTCTGGTGTGCAAAATCCTCTTTGAATCCTTTTTCCTGCCCACCCAATAAAGTTCTATTGTATCTTTTAGACCTCTCAAATTCAGGTCTGCAATACTCTACAGTCAAAGTTCACCTTTGTGCCATTTCAACTTATCATGATCCAGTACTTCCCTTGTCACTGGCTCAGTTACCTGTGGTTAAGAGATTTCTTAAGGGGATTCTGCATACCAGACCTCCTATCAGACGTCCAGTCGCAGCATGGGATATCAATCTTGTACTAGAAATGCTCACTCAAAAGCCTTTTGAGCCTCTAGCTACCTGTGAGCTGAAATCTCTCACTTGGAAAACGGCCTTCGTGGTGGCCATTACCTCGGCCCGCAGGGTCTTTGAGATACATGCCTTGGTCACAGACCCTCCGTATACTATGTTTCATTAGGACAGAGTAGTTCTTAGGACCCATCCTAAGTTTCTCCCTAAGGTTGTTTCAGAATTCCATCTAAACCAACCTTTGGTTCTACCTACTTACTTTGAGAACTTCCAAAATGAAGGAAAGCGTACCCTTCATTCTTTGGATGTCAAAAGAGCTCTGTGTTTCTATTTAGATAGAACAAAAGAAATTTGCAAAGCTCAACAACTGTTTGTTTCCTTCAGTGAGACCCAGCTGGGTCAACTTGTCACTATCAGATGCATTTCCGCATGGCTGGTAGCATGCCTTCACCACTGTTATTCCATGGTGCAGGTTAAGCTGGAGGGCATAGTGTACACTCACTCTACTAGAGCAGTCACGGCATCCCTGGCGGAAATCCGCAATGTGCCCATTGCAGATATTTGCAGTGCAGCTACCTGGAGCTCAGTGCATACTTTCATCAAGCACTGTGCCCTGGATGTCCATGCCAGGCGACATATTTCGTTTGGCAGAACCATCCTTAATGGACTTCTGTCCTAAATTTGTGAGCTCTTGGCCTCTCCTGCTACCCTCTTGGGGGATTATTAGGTCGGTACTCTCCCATCAGTGTGAATGAGTAGTGGAGACTTTATGTCCAGGAAGATATGGAAATTACATACCTACCGTAATTCTTGATCTTCTTGGACGAAGTCTCCACCACTCATTCTCACGCCCACCCACCATCCCCCGAGCTCAACTCTGTTGTTGGTCTTCACTCCCTCAATCTTTAGGCTGTGAAGACTTCTTTCTTTGCCCCTTCTTATATGGGTCTTCCGGACTATTTTATGTCCAGTTTTTGTTAGGCTATCTTTCTAGGTTAGTTACGCTGCACCTCCTCGGAAAAAAAGTACTGAGGCAGCTGGAGAGTTGACGCCGAGATAGTCATTGCCACACAAGCCGAGGCTTGCGGTGCCGCTCCTCGCAGCTCCATCTCTGGCATCGACCCTCCTGCATAAAGTTTGCTCCTCTGGGTCCTAGCACCTCCAGCATAGATCCCATCAGTGTGAATGAGTGGTGGAGACTTCGTCCAAGAAGATCAAGAATTACGGTAGGTACGTAATTTCCATATCTTCCTGGACAGAAGTCTCCCACTCGATCACACTGAGAACTGCCTGAAGGCACCAGGGCCCATCAGGAGCAAACTTTTTGCTGGAGGTCGAGTGCCAGATAAGCCGCCGAACGCGGCACCATGAGCCTCAGCTCGCCTGTAATGACTATCACCAAAGTCCTTCAACCACCTCAATTCCCTTTTTCCGCCATCAGTCTTGGCTTCAGTGGCCGGCGTCGGCTCACCCACGAGTCAAACTTCAAACTAGCGGCATAGTTTTCAGTTTTGTTATTTTGTAGTATTATCTCAATACAGTATCGCTTAGTCTTATTTTAAAAATAAAGAAGTCTCAGCCTACTTTGACGGAGTCGACCATGAGCAGATTAGGTGTCGGTAGGGAGACTTCGTATGAAAGCTGTTCAGTCAGTCGGGCTGGGTCCGGTCTGCCACCTTCTCCGGGGGGGGGTCTGACAACGGTCAGTCCAATGCCTGGGGGGATGGGCGGTCCCCGTGGAAGCATAAAATAAGCGGTCGCGTTCTCGGCACCATTGACCTCGAGCTCTTCTTACGCCCACAGGTCTAAAGAGAAGGCATCACTCAGGTCGCCCTCTGATATGTCTGCGTGAGCGTTTGGTTATCGAGGCTAGTTGCGGCCTCCTCGCTGGTCGCCAACCTCTGCTTCTGGTAGCCAGCAACGGCGACATCAAAGTACTACCCGCCAGCAGGTAGGTCTTCAGATAAGCAGTTTCATCAGTGGGCGCTCTTATGGAGCAATGGGCTCGGAGGTTAGTTCAGCTACCTGGCTTGGTCACTCGTGGGCCTTTGGGCTCATTGAGAGACCAGGTAGGGTGGTTGGATTTTCCTGGTCGCGCGGCACCTTCTTCGGTGCCGTTGACTCTGCGCTTAGGTGTTTCTCCTCCTCACATGGCTGCGGCGCAGGGGGCCACACTGATGCCTTTATCTCCTGCTCTTCTTCCTTCAAAACCTGTTTTTCGGAGTCTGGGGGTGTTTTCAGTGTACTCGGCACCGTGTGGTGCCTCAGCGCCGTCTTCGGGGCTGTGCAGCTTCTCAGCGCCGTCTTCAGCGCCGTGCGGTTTCTCAGCGCCATCTTCGGTGCCGTGCGGCTTCTCGGCACCATCCTCTGCGCTGTGCGGCTTCTCGGCACTGTTTTTGGTGCCGCGTGGTCCCTCTGCATCATTTTCGGTGCCGTGTGGTCCCTCGGCGTCGTTCTCGGTGTCGTGCGCGGCTCCTCAGCGCCGGGGGCTCTCGGGGCTCCCTTTGCCTTTCAGGACTCCTATTTTCACTCATTTCCTTCTTCCCTCTCTTCTGATTTTCATTCCTTTCCTGTCCATACAGTCCCTCCTGGACTGTCAGGAGATGACATTGAGCCTGACCCAGACCTTTGATTGGGTGATGAAGTGGACGAAGCAGGATCTATCACTGCTACAGAGCCTGTGGTCGAGGACCTGTCATTTAAGTCTCTTCTGAAAAATCTGAGTTCCACTCTTTCTCTCCAGACTACAGACATCAATCCTGGGAAATTGTTAAGACTCCAATACCTTCATGTTCCGGAGATCCCTACGGATTTGACTCCTCCGGTTCAGCCTTCCTTTGAGACGCTGTCTCAAATGGTATGGAATAATCCTGCTCTCGCCCCTTCAGTGGCTAAATCCATAGATAGGAAATATTCAGCCCCCCAAGGATTGTCCCATTTTGGCATCTCAAGCCTTTGCGGATCCTATTGTAGTCCTGGCAGAGAATGATAAGGTCGTTCTTCCTCAAACTACTACAGCGCGACCTATTAACAAAGAATCTCGTAAGATAGACACCTTAGATAAGAGAGTCTTTGCTGCTTCTACCCTAAGTGTGCGTATTGCCAGCTACCAGGGCTGTTTCTCACAGT
This sequence comes from Neoceratodus forsteri, assembly GCA_016271365.2. Lineage (NCBI taxonomy): Eukaryota > Metazoa > Chordata > Ceratodontiformes > Ceratodontidae > Neoceratodus > Neoceratodus forsteri. The sequence continues at coordinate 1,628,115,720 of CM028131.1, read as the reverse complement.
ATGAGTATATCCTGTGGCACTCTATCAAGCAGATGGTTGAAGCATTTCCGGAGTCAGATGCAAAGCCAGAGCTTCTTCAAACCATTAGAGGTATCGAATCTAACAACCAGCAGGTTAAAGCAGCCATGGATGCTTTCGACACTGCTTCCCGTTCAGCGGCTGCTGGTATTTGCACCCACCGTCATTCCTGGCTGCGCACTTCGGGTTTCACGAATGACGCGCAGCAGCAGGTAATGGCATTGCCCTTTGATGGTGCGTATCTTTTTGGTCCTCAGGTAGAGCAAGCTCTAGAAGCTACTCAAAAGACTAGGTCAGCCATTAAGTTGGCTCGACCCCCTCCTGCCCCCTCTCGAGGGCATGTCAATAAACGTCAGTTTCATAATCGTCAGTCCTTTCGAGGCAGAGGCAGAGGCAGAGGAGGTTTCCATAAAAACCAACCTGCCCAACCTCAAAAGAAGATGCAACAGAAAGTGCAAGGGCCCAAAGCGCCCAGCACTACCTTATGAATGGCTGGCCCAAGTCCCATCTCAGCTGCCCGAGGTGGAATTTTCCTCTCCGGTGGGAGGTCGTCTGATGCACTTCTACAACCAGTGGAAGTCCATAACCTCAGACAAATGGGTCCTTTGGATAATTCGCGAGGGTTATTCACTCAATCTTCTGGAGACCCCTCCGGATCGTCCTCCCAAACGGCAGCCCAGGCTGTCAACCCTTCAGTCAGACCTTCTTGCCGCCGAGATTCAGGGCCTTCTGAACAACAGGGCAGTAGAAGTGGTGCCGCTGCATCAACGGAACACAGGTTTCTACTCCCATTACTTTCTGGTTCCGAAGAAGTCCGGGGGTATGCGCCCCATTCTGAATCTCAGAAAGCTAAACAAATTTCTCCCCAAGGAGAAATTCAAAATGATTTCTCTGGGAACCCTGTTACCTTTGCTTCATCAACACGACTGGCTAGCCTTCCTAGACATGCAGGATGCTTACCAGCACATTCCTATTCACCCGAGGCACCACAAATTCCTGAGGTTTGTGGCTCTGGGACAGCATTATCAGTTCAGAGTCCTGCCCTTTGGGCTATCCTCGGCGCCGCGGGTTTTTACAAAGTGTTGTGCAGTTCTCGCAGCGCACCTCAGAAAGATCAGGATACAGATGTTCCCTTATCTGGACGATTGGCTTCTAGCAAGCCCTTCCAGGCAAGGGACCCTGGACGCCGTAGAGACGGCTTCTCGCCTCCTTACGTCCATGGGAGTTCTGCTGAACCTCAAGATCGCAACTGCAGCCCTCCCAGAGGCTCCTCTTATAGGGACTCTTCTGGACACCTCCTATGTGAAGGCTTTCTTCCAGAAGACAGAAGGAACGATATCCTTCAAATGGCCCGTCACATTGGGGAGAACACCTCAGTTACAGCTCTCTGATGCAACGGATGCTAGGCCTCATGGCTTCCTCAGTGTTCACTGTACCCTAGCACGCCTGCACAGACCCACTCAGTGGATGCTCAGTACTCAGTGGTCCCCAACCACTCACCGCAGTCCTATCTCATCAAGGTGACGGAACCTTTAAAGAGGTCACTCACCTGGTGGTCTCAAGAGAGCAATCTCCTGGAAGGATATCCCTTTGCTCCTCTGGACCATCAGATCTCCATTACCATGGACGCATCCCTGATGGGGTGGGGAGCTCACTGTCAGGCTCTCCACACTCAAGGTGCGTGGACTCAAGTCAAGTCCCAGCTTCACATAAACGTCCTAGAAATGAGAGCCGTCCTTTATGCGGTCCGAGAGTTGAAGGATATTCTGTGTCACAAGAACATTCTCCTTTAACAGTGTCAGTGGCTCAGTAGGTAGCACACTCGCCTCTGAGGCCTGGAGATCAGAGGGCTGTGGGTTCAGTTCCCACATCTGGCACTTGGGTTAATATCCCAGTACTGACACTGTAGTGCAGCATGAGAGGGGTGCTGCACTTCTGGGGTGCTGTCTTTCGGATGAGACGTTAAACCGAGGTCCCATCTGCCTGGATTAGTGGTAGTCCAGGTGGATGTTAAAGATCCCATGGCACTTATCGAAAAGAGTAGGGGTGTTTCCCCGGTGTCCTGGCCAAATTTCCCTCATTCACTAAAAATACCACCAACGGTTTCAGTTGGTTCAAGGTCAGTTGACATTCATCTGTATCCCCTTCCCCCGGGTCGTGCCTGAAAATAGGCAGGATTTGTCTAGTGCACTTACCCGGTCAACAAAAACTAAATAAATAAATAAATAAAAATAAATAAACGGACTACAAAGCAGTGATATATTACATCAACAAGCAGGGCGGTGCTCATTCTTACCCATTATGCAGGGAAGCAATGAGGGTATGGGAATGGTGCTTGGAGCACAAGGCTCTAATTCAAGTGGTCTACCTACCAGGTATTCAGAACGAACTGGCAGACCATCTCAGCAGAACAGAGACAGACCCTCACGAGTGGTCTCTCAACTCAACCATAGTTCAGTCACTATTCGAAGAGTGGGGAACTCCAGACCTGGACCTTTTGCATCCCCTCCAACAAAACTGCCTCTCTTCTGCTCCAGAAATCCAGGGCCTGGCATTTTCTGTCAGGATGCGTTCAGGCTGCGGTGGACAAAACGCTTTCTCTACGCCTTTCCACCTCTTCCTCTAATTCAGAGGGTACTCCTCAAGTTCGAATCCCAGGGGGACAAGATGATTCTCATTGCTCCCTTTTGGCCTTGGCAGCTGTGGTTTCCACTACTCAACAATATGTTGGCAGATCCTCCGAGACCACTTCCCCTACAGATGAACCTTTTGACTCAGGGGCCTGTGGTCCATCCCAACCTGAGATCGCTTCACCTTCACACTTGGCTCCTGAAGAGGTAGAAGTAAACCGGTTCAATGTGTCTCGAAGAGTTTCAGATATTCTTCTGGCTGCACGGAAATGAGCCACTAGGAAAACTTACACAGCCAAATGGAAGCATTTCTCGCTCTGGTGTGCAAAGTCCTCTTTGAATCCTTTTTCCTGCCCACCAAATAAAGTTCTGGAGTACCTCTTAGACCTCTCAAGTTCAGGCCTACAGTTCTCTACAGTCAAAGTTCACCTTAGTGCCATTTCAGCATATCATGAGCCGATTTTTTCCTTATCTCTGGCTCAGTTTCCTGTGGTTAAGAGATTTCTTAAAGGAATTCTGCATACAAGACCTCCTACAAGACGTCCAGTTGCAGCCTGGGACATCAATCTTGTGCTAGATATGCTCACTCGGAAACCTTTCGAACCTCTGGCTACCTGTGAGCTAAAATTTCTCACCTGGAAGACTGCCTTCCTAGTGGCCATTACCTCAGCCCGCAGGGTCTCTGAGATACATGCCCTAGTCACAGACCCTCCGTATACTGTGTTCCATAGGGACAAAGTAGTTCTTTGTACTCATCCTAAATTTCTTCCTAAGGTTGTGTCAGAATTTCATCTAAACCAACCTTTGGTCCTTCCCTCTTAGTTTGAGAACTTCCAAAATGAAGGAGAGCGTTCTCTTCATTCTTTGGATGTTAAGAGACCTGCGTTTCTATCTGGATAGAACCAAGGACTTCATAAAGCCAGCAACTGTTCATTTCCTTCAGCAGACCCAACTGGGTCAACCTGTAACTATCAGATGTATCTCAGCATGGCTAGTGGCATGCCTTAAGCCACCTGCTATTCCATGAGCAGGTTAAGTTGGAGAGGAGTTTCACGCTCACTCTACTAAATGGTCAGCGGCATCCCTAGCGAAATTCGCAACGTGCCCATTGCAGATATTTGCAACACGGCCACCTGGAGCTCAGTACATACTTTTATTAAACATTATGCACTAGATGTCCATGCCAGACGACATTCTTCCTTTGGCAGAGCCATCCTTAATGGACTTCTGTCTTAGAAATGTGAGCTCTTGGTCTCTCCTGCCGCCCTCTCGGGGGATTATTAGCTCAGTACTCTCCCAATAGTGTGAATGAGTGGTGGAGACTTATGTCCAGGAAGATATGAAAATTACGTACCTACCGTAATTCTTGATCTTCTTGGACGAGTCTCCACCACTCATTCACACGCCCACCCTCCGTCCCCCAAGCTCACCTCTGTTGTTGGTCTTCACTCCCTCAGATCTTTAGGCTGTGAAGACTGCTTTGTTGACCCTTCTTATACGGGTCGTCCGGACTATCTTATGTCCAGTTCTAGGTTAGGCTACCCTTCTAGGTTAGTTAAGCTGCACCTCCTTGGTAAAAAAGGTACTGAAGTGCGGTTGGAGGGTCGGCGGGTAGTCATACAAGCGAGCTGAGGCTAAGCAGTGCCCTCAGGCACCATCTCTGGCGCCGACCCCCAGCAAAAGTTTGCTCTCGATGGGTCCTGGTGCCTCCGGCGCAGATCCCAATAGTGTGAATGAGTGGTGGAGACTCGTCCAAGAAGATCAAGAATTACACTAGGTACGTAATTTTCATTTCTTGTTGGTTGGTCTCTTGTATTAGATTCTGCTGTAAGAAAGCTGGTCACCAACCTCCAGTGGGGCTCAGGGCCCACTCCACCAGGGGCACTGCAGTGTCACTTGCAGCAGCAAGGGATATTCCCCTACTGGATGTCTGCAAAGCAGCTACCTGGAAATCTGTGCACACCTTTGTGAAACGCTACAGTTTGGATGTGCAGACCAGATCTGATGCCAAATTTGGCAGAGCGGTTCTGCAGAGCCTCTTTCCTAAGTAGGTTCTCTGCCCACCTCCCACTTGGTACTGCTTGGTAGTCTGAAAAAAAGTTACTTATGCTAAAGGACTCCTGGGGTAAGATAAAAAACTACTCATCACAGTAATCTTCTTTCTTCCAAGGGATCCTTTAGCATCAGTAAGCTCCCACTCTTCCTCCCCGTTTCACCTGATGGAGACGGCCTCTTTATGTCACCTTTTACCAAATTTAGAGTTTCTTATTGATGAGTTTTTAGCTCATGTTGCTGTTGTTTCTGTTTCCACTTTTGTGGACATTTGCATGTTTTTTGAATCCTGTTGATTCTTTTTCAGGGCATTTGCCCTTGTTTTTCATTGAAAAAATTCTGAAAACTTCATCTGCTGTCACTCAGCTCACACCTCTTTCTGTCTTTTGATTGGCTTGGCCCTAAGTTCATTAAAATATCTCTTAAAGGCACACCTCTGGGGCAGTTGCATCTAGTCAGCTAAGTGCAAAAAAGTTACTGATGCTACAGGACCCCTTGGAACAAAGAAGATTACTGCAGTGAGTAATTTTTTCTTCCACCCCTTCAATCTCCATCTACCTAGGGGAAGGAGATGTTGAAAGAGTGGAGACCTCACTCCCCCCCCCCAGACCCTGTGGGTTCTCTTCTGTGAGCTTTAGCTAGGGGGGGGTCTCCCATCCAGAGGAAGTCCTCCTTGGTTCAAATGGGGGGGGGCGGAGGAGACTTTCCCAATCGCCCTTCTAGCTAAAGGAGTTAGAGCTGCTAGTTGCACTCTGTACAGCTATTCTTCAAGCCTGCTTACCTCTGGAAGCACTCTCAGTCTCCTGGGCTGATCGATTGGGTCTTGTTGGGTCCCCCTTCTCCTCCCCTTCCCCCTTTTCTTTCTATCTTCCTTTCTTCTTCGCTCCTTTCCTGTTTTCCCTGGCCATCCAGGGACTGGGGCCTTATGACCCGTGTCCTCCAGATTCTCCTCCTCCTCCTCTGTCCTCTGGCTGGCCTGTTCCTTTTTTAGTTTATATCTTTTCTTTTTGCCATCACTCGGGCTCCCTTGCCCCACTCTCAGTTTTTCTCTGCTCTGTTTTCCTCTGTCTCTCCAGCGTGCAGAACTGAGGCGGAGGAGGAGCCAACGGCCATTACTGGGCAACCCATGAGTGTCACACCATGTGTTGTCCTCATCGGCGGTGCCATTGATGCCGGCTCCTCCTCTGTAAAAAAAAGAAAAGAAAGCCCTCAAGGGTGCTGCGCTCGCAGCTGACACCCATCAGTGATGAATGGTGAAGATAAACTGGAAGATCAAGAATTATGGTAGGTACGTAATTTTCGTTTGTTGAAGCTACCATAGGGTAAGTTAACCTAGAATAGTGCACATACTGTCATGTGTTATTGCTTAAATAAAGCATATCATGAATTGTGTTAATCCTTATTAGCCCTGGTCAGTGCCCCTGCTCCCTAGTGATGTCTACGAGTGGTTTAATAAATATTACCCATCTTCAGTAGTCGTCCCTCCTGTAGTTTTGTCCCACTGACTTACAGAACAGCACTGCTACTGATGTCTATCTGAACTGGCTTCTGACAGAATCTCTTCCTTTGTAGACCAAATTACATTACTTTTGAGTATTTTTATGACTAGGTGTTTTAGAAAACTTCAGCACTTCTACCGGTATCTCACAGGTGACTTGGGCAGAAAACTGGATCTTCCTGTATGTATCTTCACCAATCATCACTGGTGGGTATATATCGGTGGCTCTATGACCCTGTGGGAGCTATTAGCTTACAATTTATTTTTGTTTGGGGGAGGGGTTGGCACAGAGGCCGGCGCCGCCCTCGAGGTGCACCTCATGGGAACTGAAGACAGCTACGTAGTTCATTTAGTTCTATGCTACTGAAGTTCTGTCATACTTGATGCTGTAGACTCCTCTAACGGGTGAGACCTTCTTTATTTTATTTTATTGTTGTTTCTACGGTGCTGAGCCAATTTCTTGTTTTTATTCTTTTTGTGTGCAGTTGATCATGTCTGGTCCGGGGCCTAAATCAAAATCCAAGGCGGGACATGCCCCTATGCATCGGTGCCCCTTTGGCAAGTCCATATCCGTAATGGACCGTCACGATCAGTGTCTCTCTCTTCCCTGGGTCCACAGTATGACATGGACATTTGCGATGCGTGCTTCTCCATGGACTGCCGTGTCCTTGAAATGCGCATGTTGAAGGTGGGTCAGAATCCTGCTATCTTCAGAGGTCGCAGTTGATCCCGGGATGACAAGGCGAGATCTCTTGACCCTTCCCTCGGGTCGCCCTCCGTTACTATACGTACCAAAGGGCCACGAGCCATTGATGACACCAGCCTTGCTGGTGTCTCCATTTCACTAGAGGGGTCTGGTGCACAGTCAGCCTCCTTCAGGGGGGTCGGTTGCTCACCCCTCTCGGTCATTGGCCTCCTCAGAGCCACGACCACCCCTGGTATTGCGATCAGAGCTGCACACTGGATCCTTACCAGTGGGGTCCTCGACTCTGTCTGTCGGCTCCGCTCTTCCTCCTGGCACTGTTTTGGGAGCTGGTGAGCAGAGCAGTGCCAAAGGTGCGGCACAGCCTTCGTTCAGTGCCGCGAGTGGTTCTGATCTTGGTTGGGTGCGAGGGGTGGCTTCTCTCCCTGTCTCCCTGCTTTCTTCCTCTTTGAAGGAGGAGGTGGGCTCTGACCCAGATTGGTCACCCCACTCTGAGGCGCTGTCAGGCTCTGAAAGGCATCACCTGCCTACTAGGCTTAGCAGCATGGCTTTGCGGGTTTCTTCTCCTCCTCTGTCTGGCTCTGTCTCTAGGGCTGCTGTCTCCAAGTCCTCTGCACCGGGGATTCTCGTGGTGCCGTCTCTGGTGCCATGCGTTCTGACGGTGCTGCCCCCAACCCTGTGGAGCAGGGCAGCGCCATCCTCAGTGCCATGGAAGGGGTCTGTGATGCAGCAAGTTTGGAGAAGGGTGCCAGGTCTGGAAGTGGCACCACTCCCGATGCCAAGTTGGAGGTCGACACCACTGGGAGGACTGACTCTGGCTTTGAAGTTGGGAACGGCGTGGCATCCATTCCCATGATTAGGGTTAACGTGGGGGCTGCTAGGACAAGTTTGCAGACACCTGTGACTCCTCCAGTGTTAGCCCCCTCAATGCCCCTAGGACAGATGAGGGGAAGGTCCTTTTCTGAAGGGGAGGGCTTGAGAGCGCCTGTGATGGCCCAGGGGACTTCTCTCAGAGCTGCTGGTGACTCTGGTAGGAGCCGTAATGCTGGTCCCTCGCGTTTTCGCTCTCCTCAGCAGAGAGTGCCTGCATCTGGTAGGGTTAGGGGCTGCCCACAAGGGCCAGACTTCTGGGCTTCTTCTTTGGGGCACCACTCGGGCTGCACCTGCATGGTTGTGTGACTTCCTGTGGTTTGGTTGTGCAGACCCACCCTCCAGGAGGGGTTGCACGAATGTTCCCGGAGCCCTAGCAGGGATCCTCCTCTAGTTTGCCAGTCTTCTCCTCCACCTTCGGATTCCCAGACAAAACCTTCTACTGTCCCGGGCATTTTGGGTCCTACGGAGCTCTTGTCATGGGACCAGTTCACGGGTTCGACTACAGCCTTCCCTTGCTACCTTAGAACTCTGGACTGGGTCATTTTTAGACCACAACCCACTGCTGCACCCAATCCTGAACCGAGCTCCTCTGCCTCCTCATCTTCCTCTCCAGAGGAAGAAGACATCTCGGTCCACTTGTCCTCAGATGCTGATACCACCAGCTATCAGCGATTCTTGTTGAGGTTGATGGAGGAACTCCACATTTCCCCATTTGGAGGCCGCTATCATGACCATGCCATGCTTGCTCTCCTAGGAGAGTTTTCCTCGGAGAATATCATTATTCCTCCATGGCCCATTCCTTTTCAGGAAGCGTCCCATTGGGTCTGGCAGTTTCCAGCTACCTCTCTCTCTCTCTCTTGCCCCGAGATACTGCTGACGCAGGAATCATGCACCCCTAGGGTCTCCAGGCTTCCTGCCTCTTCCCTGTTCTGGGATAGAGTTACTGGATACCCCTTCTGGGCATCGTCGGCTGAGACACAACCACCCCCCGGAGTCTGACTCGGCTGAGTTTGACCACTGGGGGAGAAGGATTTTTTCCCCGGCATGTCTCCTTTTGTGTATTTCGGCACATCAGGCCCATATGGCTGTCTATTCTAGACACTTATGGATGGTGCTGGGACAACTCCTAGCCACTTTGCCTGATACAGAGGCAACCAGGCAGGCCATCTGTCTTTCTGCTTCTAGCCTAGAGCTAGTGAGGCATCTTTCAAGAGCATCTTACGACGCTAACAAGATAGCATCTAGGTTGGCAGAATCTGCAGTCTGTGTGAGACGGGCAGCCTGGCTTCACCTTTCTAGGTTGTCACCCTTGGCCCGGCATAGGGTCATTGCCTCCCCTTTCCAAGGAGCCCATTTTTTTCCCTACAGGGTGAGATGGGAATTGGCAGTGCGCCTTCCTTCTCCCAGGTCTTGGGAGTCCCCGTCTCATTCTGATCAGTCTCGGGCCCCTCCAGGCTCATAAGGGGCTTCTCCCCCTGTGGTTCTACCCCACAGAGGGCTGAGGGAACGTCTACCCTAAGAGATGTGCCAGATCCCCTTTGGCTTGGTACTCACCCACCAGTGATGAATGGTGAAGATAACTACCTACCGTAATTCTTGATCTTCCTGTATATCTTCACCATTCATCACTACTTCGTGCCCATCGTTCCCTCTGGTGCCTCAACCTCTGAGCGGTACCTCCTCCCTGCTTGCCCACTCCTCTGTGGGGACCTGGTGGGATAAGCCCTTGCTTCCCTACTCTGTTCCATCTGGAGCTGTTCTCCTTGTGATGGGAAGATAAGCGTGGTCTCCCCTTGATATGGTGGCTCCTCGGGTCCCTCTTTGTCTCTCTCTCTCTCTCTCTCTCTCTCTGTCTTTCCTTCCTAAGACGAGAGTTTGTCCCATTGAACCCTTAGATCTGTGGGCATGAAGGACATGAGGACCTCCCCCTTGTCTCCTTAAAACATTTGGTTGACCTAGGACAGTGTCTTTCCTTCCAGGAACCCTTCTCCCTTGCCTGGCTTGGGAATTTTTTGGGGTCATCAACTCCTGGATGTAATTCTTTTGAGACAGCGCCACCCTCAAGGTGACACATTGTGTGGCAACTCGCGGGTTGGCCAGTAACTGACGTCGACTCCTCCTCAGTGCCAGTTCTGCTTCTCCTGCCGTCGAGTCAACACGACCTCATGTGGAGCGAATTTACTGCATCAGCGGCCTATTCTGTCGGTTCGTGCATAGTTCTGTACAGCTGTGTTTCTCCGCACCATTGACTGGTAAGACCTTTCCTTTTTATTTTTCAATGATGCCAAGTACTGTTTTTATCTGTTATTTTCCGCCCGGTCATATCTCATTTAGGGAACAAGAAGAAACCTTCCAAGGTGATCCAGTCCCTATGCAGCAGTGTCCCTGTGGCTGGCTTTTCTCCGTTTTGTACAAGCATGACTGGTGCTTGACCTGCTTGGGCCCAAACCATGATATGGATCATTGCGACGCCTGTTTCTCCAAGGACCGTCGAGTGTTGGAAATGCACATGTTTAAAGTCTGACATGTACCGCCGACTTTCAATGGACAGACTCGCATCAGGAACACCAAGTGCAGGTCTCTTGACTCTTCCTCTGGACCCTTCCCAGTCCTATATGTCCTGTGGAGGAGAGGGTTTCCGCTTCTTCATCCTTGCCTCAATGGAAACTCCTTCTGCGGTACAGGAGGCCAAGTCTGATTCCTTTGGGAGTCGGGGCGGGAGGCACTGTCCTGGCAGTCGCCTCCTTGGAGGTGAAGGCTTCCCCAGCATCATGGCCTAGGGCCTCCGGGCCCAGTCCAGCATCTTCCTTGGTGCCACCTGTTGGTGCTGTCTCAGATCCCGGCGCCGCTTGTGGCATCAGAGATCGGGGTGGCGCTATGGGCAGTACGGAGTCGGTTCCTGGTGCCAACTCTGATCCCGGTGCTGCACACGGTGCCGGGGATCATGGCGTTGCCATGAGCAGTGTGGGGCCGCCTCGCAGTGCCAGAAGCAGAGGAGTTTGTGGGGTGGTCTGGGTCCGTGCCTACTCAGCTAAGGATGACAATTCAGAGGCGGACCCGGACTGGTTCCTGGATTCTTTGGAGTCCTCCAACTCCTCCTTGCCCAGCACTACGGCTTCAGTTCAGCCCCCCTCTTCGGACTTGGCAGTTACTACTGGCACCAGTGCCGGTGATCCTGACCAGTCTTCCGGTGCTGGGGGTGGCACCAAAGGATGTTCCGGAGTCGGTGGTTCTCCTTCTCTTTTAAGAGGTGTACCCCCTACTATGGGTGCTCAGGCTGGGCCCATTTCTGGGTCAGCTAGGGCACTTGGAGCAGGGGAGGGTACTCTCACGGTGGCTGTCTCTCAGGAGTTTGCTACGGTGATTGAGCTGCCTAGGCTGACTCTGAGGAAGAGGTCCCTCTCTGAGTCTGAGGGCTTGAAGGGATAGAATCAGGGGCTCGGGTAGGAGTTGCAGCGCTGGTCCTGTCTTTTCCCCTGAAGCCTCCCCAGGAGGAATCTCATTTTTAGAGGCTAAAGGTTGCCCTTCTGGGCTCATGCAGCCCCGGTTGCCTCACAGGGGGGATTCTCTTCTAGGGCTCAGTCCTGGCCATTCCAGTTCAGTTGAACAGTCTTCAGCTGCTTCAGCCAACAGATCTTCTCTAGTTTTGAGGTCTCCTGCTTGCTGCCCCAGCCCTGGCAGAGGTCATGCCCCTCCTCGGAGGTGTTGAGCCCCCTTGCCTCTGCCAGCCCCCCTCTCTCCCTCCCAGGACACTCCAGTCCTATGGGACCGCTTACCTGGGAACAGTTCAGATCCATGGCTGCACTATTCCCTGCCTATTATAGGTCCATGGACGAAGAGGTGTTCCACCATTCTCCTGTGCAGCCAGTGCATGACTCTCCAGACTTGTCGGCTTCCTCATCTTCCTCTTTTGAGGGAGAGGATTCCTCTGTCCACCTGTCCTCAGCTGCTGACTTATCCAGATCTTCCTGGAATAAAAGTCTCCACCACTCATTCACACTAATGGGATTATGCCTGAGGCACTAGGACCCCACAGGGCCAAAATTCTTTTCAGGAGGGCGGTGCTGAGATTGGGACATGCTGCTGTGCACACGTGGTGGCTCACACCATATAGTGTATCTCGGCGTTGACCCTCCATCCTCAGTTCCTTTTCTCCCACCATTGAGTGCACTTCAGTGTCAATGTTGCTCGCCTGTGGGGAGTCAAGTTTTCATCTATATAACAGCAGCTATAGCCGTTCAGTATTTGTTTAACTTTCCATTTTTATTGTTCTTTTCTTATATTAACAAAAAAAAAAAAAAGATGAAGAAAAAGAAGAAATTCTCATCCTGCCATCAACGGAGTCGACCTTATATGGAAGCGGTGACGGTAGGGAGACTTCATTTGAAAACTGTGATGGCAGTGGGGCTGTGTCCAGTCCACCGCCCTTTGCTGGGGGGGTCCGACCCTGGGCAGTCCGGTGCTCGGAGGGGGGTGGGACAGTCCACCGAAGCACAAAAGTAGTGGATCCAGGACCCAGCTCCGCTTGACCTCGAGCTCTTCTTTCTCCTGTTGGTGGAAGAAGAATCATTACCGCTCGAGGTCGCCCTCTGGCACATCTGCACGGGGATCGTCGGTGGTGGAGAGTGGTAGGCCTGAAGTGACTCCAGTGGATTCCTCTGTGGCTCTGCTGTTAACGGCCATGATCTTCAACACCGGATCCTGTCTCTGTCCTCGATGGGGTTCCGATGAGCAGTTTCACCTCTGAGCCGCTCTTTTAGAGCAGGGGGTACAGTGTCGGCCCAGTTGTCCTGGCCAGTGGACCCGGTTCCAGGACCTTCAGGCCTCAGAGCCGCTGGGCCATGGCCAGGTCAGCTGGGCCAGGATGCGCGCTAAGCCCTCTCCAGTGCCAATGCCATCAACGCCGACTCCTCAAGGCCCCTCCCTTTTCCTGCAGGGGCCAGCATGGGTACCACTGTCCTTCTCCCACTTTCTTCAGGTCAGCAGCGGTTCTGCTGCCATGTTTGGTGCTGGCACCGGGTGTGGTGCCGGCACCGTAGGTGTTCTGGCGCCGGTTCTGGTGCCGGATATGGAGCTAGTTCTGGTGCCGCATCTGGCGCCAGGTATGGCACTGTGTGTGGTGCCAATGGTGCCATGCGGTGCTGGTGCTGTGGGTGGTGCCGGTGCCATGGATGGTGCTGGGTCTGACGCCAGGTGTTGCACCATAGGTGGCGCCAGCGCCACAGATGGCGCTGAACTCTTCTCCAGTTCAGGTGGTGGTGTCTTTCATGTTCCTGGTCTAGACGTGCCTTTTGGAAGTTGTTCTGGGGTAGAAGTGGATCTGGATGAGTCTCTCCCTATTCTGCTTTGTCGAAGACACAGCAGATGACTCATTTTATGGGCTGGAATGCAAGCCTTCTGTATCAGTGTGATGGAAGGTCTTCTTTCCAATTATTTTTCCTCAGGGATATGGGGTCCACCATAACATTTCAGTCTTCATCTGTGGTCCAAAGCGGACTTCTACGTCTTGTGTTCCTGCGTTCGGTTTTCATTCCAGAGGAAGGGAGAAATGACATTGTTAGATGGCTTGTTACATCATGGAAAACGACTCTATTCAGATCCTTTTCAGTCAAGCGGATGCTAGGACTTGGCGTTCCCCGCAGCAAGCAGTGATCTCCAACCACTCATTTACAATCCTCTGTACAAAATGACAGCGCCTCGGACAAAACCTTTCGTGGGGCACTCACTGTCAAGACCACCACACTCAGGTGTGGAGCCAGGAGGAACCTCATCTTTTCATAAATTTCTTAGATGAGAGCTATCTTATAAGCAAAGTCCTGAAGGATGCCTTCTGCCACAAAGTGATCCTACTTCAGACAGATGACAGATCTCTGGTGTATTACATCAGCAAGCAGGGTGGGGTGCCCTCCTACCCTCTCTGCAGGAAGACCATGAACTCATGAGAGTGGTACCTCTAGCACGGTGTGTCAGTTCAGATTTTGTGCAGTTGCTTTCAGTGAGTGGGGCAGTTTGGTCCTGCTCCTTTTCGCATCCCCTCTCAACTCAAAACTGCTTTTATTCTGCTTCAGAAATCCAGACCCTGGTTTTCCTGTCAGGATGTATTCACTGCAGTAGACAAGGTGCTCCCTGTACGTTTTCCTCCTCTTCCCTTATTTCAGAGCGTGCTGCACAAGTTGTGAGCACGGGGGGGGGGCAGGATGATTCTCATCATCCTAGACTGGCCTCGGCAGATATGATTTGCATTGATCAACAGTCTGTCAGAAGTTCCTCCGAGGTGACTCCCTCTATGAGCAGATCTCTGACACAGGGACTTTAGTCCATCCTAACTTGTGTTCCCTTCATCCCCATGCCGGGCTTCTCAGGAAAGGGAAGTGGGCAAGTTTAGGTTTCCCAGACCATCGCAGACATCTTCTGAGTCATGCATAGGCCTTCCACCTGGAGGGCTTATGCGGCTAAGTGGAAACCCTTCTCCATCTGGTGTGCAGGCTCCGTCTGGATCCTTTGGTTGCCCACCAAGTAAGGTGTTAGGGTGCCTCTTGGACCTGTTGAATGCTGGTCTTCATTATTCGGCAGTGAAGGTATGCCTCTGCGCATATTCAGTCTATCTTGAGCCAGTAGATATATTGTCACTGGCTCAGTTACTGTTAGTCAAGTTTTATTTCTCCCTACTTACTTTGTTACCTCCAGAATGAAGGAGAGTGCTCCCTTCATTCTCTGGATGGTAAGAAGGTTCTGCGAATCTTCACTAACAGTACGAAAGAGATACGCAACCCAAGTAACTCTTGTATCTTTCAGCATGCCTCGGCTGGTCAGACTGTTGCCATTAGATGTATTTCTGCATGGTCAGTAGCATGTCTTTGACACTGCTAATCCATGGCGCAGGTCAAGTTGGAAGGCCGGGTTCACTCCCACTCTACCAGAGGGGTTGCGACTTCCCTGGCAGAGATGCATAATGTACCCATTGTTAAGAGGGTTCTGCGATTCTGCATCGATAGAATGAAGAGATATGCATCTGAGCAACTATTGTATCTTCCAGCATGCCTCGGCTGGGTCAGTCTGTTGCCACGAGATGTATTTCAGCTTGGTTAGTAGCATATGTATCTTCGACACTACTAGTCCATTACACAGGTAAAGTTGGAAGACCAGGTTCACACCACTCTACCACAGTGGTTGTGGTTTTCCTAGCGGAGATTCGTAATGTACCCGTTGCAGACTTCTGCAAGGCACCAAGTTAGAGCTCAGTGCATACCTTTGTAAAAGCACTATGTTCTGGATGCCTATGCCAGACAATCCACTTTCTTTGGCAGGACAGTCCTCATGGACTTCTATCCTGCATGAGCTCTATCTCCTACCACCCTACTCGGAGGGTTTGAGTTTTAGCTCGGTACTCTCCCATTAGTGTGAATTAGTGGTGGAGACTTTTAGTCCAGAAAGATATGGAAAGTACGTACTTACCATAATTCTTGATCTTCTTGGACGAAGTCTCCACCACTCATTCACACGCCCATCCACCATACCCCGAGCTCACGCATTCTGTTTTGGTCTTCACTTCCTTGTTGTTTGGGCTGTGAAGACATTGTTGAATTGACCCTTCTTACATGGGTCATCCGGGCCTTCATATTCCTGGAAGTTAGGGTTAGGTTTTCTTTCGTTAATTTATACTGCACCTCCTTGGTCAAAAATGTACTGCGGCAGTTGGAGGGTTGACGTCGAGATAGCCTATATAGCACGAGCTAGCCTCGTGGTGCCGTGCATGCACAGTCCTATCCCGGCGCCGACCCTCCTGAAGATTTTTAGCTCCCACGGGGTCCTAGCACCTCCAGCATAGTCCCATTAGTGTGAATGAGTGGTGGAGACTTCATCCAAGAAGATCAAGAATTATGGTAAGCACGTCATTTCCATTTATCAGTGTTTCCTTTCGGGTTTGGTCGGTGAGCTCCACATTTCTTCACTAGGAAGTCGTAGTCCTGAGCAGATGGCGTGTGCCTTTTTTGGCGATTTCAGTGCGGCCAACCTGGTGGTTCCCGCCTGGCCCTTCCCCTTCAGGGAGGTGTTGTACCATGCCTGGGGAAGTTCTTCAACCCTCTCTCCAGCCCTGAGTGACTGCCAGCACAGGTATTGTGTACCCCTAGGGTCTCCAGGAGCCTTAGCTCACCCTCCGGGCGTGACGCTCCTGGATACACCTTCTGGGCATAGACGCCCAAGACGTGACTGACCCCCGGAGACAGACTCTTCTGAGTTTGACTTTTGTGGGAGGAGAGTGTTCTCTTCGGTACCTCTCTCTCTCTCTCTATTTCAGCTCATCAGGTCCATCATGCTGCCTATAACAGGTATTTATGGTCCTTACAAGGACAAATTCTGGTATCTCTGCCTGACTCAGAGGCAACCAGACAAGCCATTGCCCTCACTGCACAGGTCCTGGAGCTTGTGAGGCACCAAGTAAGGGCATTGTATGATGCCAGTGAGGTGGCATCCAGGCTGGCGGGGACATCGATCTGCATTAGGCGGATGGCATGGCTTCATCTATCCAGGTTATCACCCATGGCCCGGCGAAGGGCGACTGCCTCCACTTTCTGGGGAACCCACCTTTTCATCCGCAGAGTGAGGTGGTAACTTTAGGGGCGACGTCCTTCTCCTAGCCTAAGGAGAACCCCGCCTCCTCCAGACCAGTCTCAGGCCTAATTAGGCCTATAAGAGTCCCCCCCCCTCCGATGTCTCCCCCACAGGAGGCTGAGGAACTTCTTTCCCTCAAGGGTGCAGGGTCCCCACGGGTCCCCTTTGGGGGCTTGGTAATCACCCACCAGTGATGAATGGGAAGATTGACACAGATAAGATATGAAGATTATGTACCTACTGTAATTCTTGATCTTTCGTGTATCTTCACCATTCATCACTGCTTACCACCCTCCCTCTTAGGCCTCAGTCTCTGGGTGATGCCTTCTCCCTGTTGTTTCTCCAAATGGTGACCTTGGTGGTATTTTCCTGATACCCCTTGGCTCTGCTCCTCATGGAGGGTGTCAGGAGTGTCTTGGGGAGACAAGCAGGGAGGCAGCCTTCTTTTAGGTCACCAGGGTCCTTTGTCATCCTGATGGTACCCTCCTCCTTGGTCGGAACCGTGTTTGGATCCTCCTCTCTGCTTTCTCCTAAAACCCTAAGGGTTTCCCTTTAACGCAGTGTTGGTGGTGCCCTGGTGATCCCTTTCTACTGCTGTTTTGAGCGATCTCCCCTTGTAGGGTTCCCCTCTGGGGGGTCACTTTCATACTCTTTAAAGATTATCCTCCTCTTCATCATCTCTCCTTCAAGGTGACACTCCTCTAAAACCATTGGCAGGTTTATTTTGTCAGGAGGAATCTGCTTCAGGGTGGGTCTTGTCCCAACTCCGGATTATCCTTTAGTCAAAAGGGGGGAGACACTGGTCTTCTACTCTTGGTCTCCAGTGAGGATTCCTCAGAATTGGTGCACTGCCTTACCTTTCCTGGACTTCAAGCCAGCCATCCTCTGGATTCCTAGATGGTTTCTTTTCTGCTCCCTCTTGGAGCAAGAGAAACAAGGCTTAAGGCAGTAATGCCCTTCTTCAGCCCTCGGGCAGTCCTCTGGATCCCTGAGACTGGGGTGCAGTGTCTCCTCTTCTTCTCTCTTCTCTCTTTCTGTCCTCTTTTCCCTCCCTTATTCTATCCCTCCCTTGCTTGCCCAGAGAATGGGGCCCATGTCTCAGACCCCTAGGCTTGTTTGCTTTCTGTCCTCTTATCCAGCATTGTTACTTTCTTGGTTTTATATCCTTTCCTTTTCCTATACCTTGAGCTCCCTTGCCTTGCCCTCTCTTTTTGTAGCTACTCTCCAGCATGCAGAACTGGGACTGAGGAGGAGTCGATGTCAGTTACTAGCCAACTGGCGAGCGCCACACAATTCGTCATCCTCGAGGGTGGTGCAGTCTCATCATCAGCTCCGCCTCTTTACAAAAAAAAAAAAAAAGCTCCTGCAAGGTCCTGTTCCTCTGGCCAGAACCCACTGGTGATGAATGGTGAAGATACACAGAAAGATCAAGAATTACGATAGGTATGTAATTTTCATTTCCGCAGGATCAAAGGAACACAGGCTTCTATTCCTGTTAGTTCTTAGTTCCAAAGAAAATGGGTGGCATGCGCCCTATTCTAGACCTACGGAAGTTAAACAGATTCTTTTACAAGGAGAAGTTCAAGATGATATCACTCAGTACGCTCTTGCCTCTGATTCATCAAAATGATTGGCTGGCCTCCCTGGACATGCAGGACACCTACCAACATGTTCCCATGCACCCAAACCATCACAAGTATCTCCTATTTGTGGCTGTTGGTCAGCACTACCAATTCAGAGTTCTGCCCTTTGGGCTGTCCTCAGCGCCTCGAGTCTTTACAAAGTGCTTTGCAGTATTCACAGCGCATCTCAAGAAACTCGGAATTCAAGTGATCTTATCTGTGTTAATCTTCACCATTCATCACATTTAGGTATATTGCTAGAGGTCATGACCATGCGGGAGCTTTTTTTTTTTGGATGGGCGGAGTTGACACACCATCGGCACCGCCCCCGAGGCCAACGCACTGCGTTGCGTTTGCGGGTTGGCTGTTAGGTGCTGTCGGCTCCGCCCTCCCGCCAGTTCTTCATCTCCCATCGTCGAGGTCACCTTATGAGATGCTAGAGGAAGATTTTGAGGACTGCTTGGCAGTTTTCTCGACTCCATCATTTTCTTAAATTCAGTGCTGAAGTCCGTTGGTTCCTCCTGCCGGTTCTGTTTTGCCATACTCGACGTCGCCCGGTAAGACCTTTCCAATTATTCCATTTTCTGTGACGTCGAGTCTGTTTTTGGTGTTTTTTACTCCGTAGGTCATGTCTCGTTCGGAGGCAAAAACTTCAAGGCAGGACTGACCCCCCCCCGTAGGCAGTGCCCATGCAGCCGAAAATATTCCATCACCAACCAACACAACTGTTGCCTTACGTGTCTTGGCCTGCTTTACGACATGGATTTGTGTGATGCCTGTTTCTCCATGGATCGGAGAGTAATCGAACAACATGTGTGGAAAGTGGGGCAGGCTCTGCCGACTTTCGGGGGTCGGGTTCGCACTCGTCGGGCCAAGCCACGTTCTCTCGGCCTTTCCTCCGGGTCCCCTCCCAGTTGTATACGAACTGAGGAGGAGGGAGCCTCGGCTTTTCCAGCCTAGCAAGGCGGGGCTCCTACCACTTGATGCAGGAGGCCCAGTCTGTTCCCCCGGGGACAGATAGGAGGCACCGTTATGGCAATCGCCCCTTCGGGGTGAAGGCTCCCCCAGTGTCAGACCCGCGGCTTGGAAGGCCTGGGTCGGCGCCATCCTCAACGCCTTCAGTCGGCGCCATTTTGGGCCTTGGAACCATTTGCAGTGCCATGGGCTCTGACAGTGCCATCGTCCGCGCCAGCCAGTCGCTCGGTGCCATGGCTGCTGTCGGTGCTGTTCATGGTGCCGATAGTGCTAGCGGTGCTGTTGGAGTTTCTATGGTGCCGTCTTCATCTTTCTCTCACCTCGGTGCCGTCCGCAGTGCCGAGGTTAAGCATGGCGCCGTGTCCTCCTCTGGAGTTGTTTGCGGCTCCGAGCGAGGCCATGGCGCCGTGGGGGTTCTGGATCTTGGCACCGTTCGCAGCGCCGAGACCGCTGTCAGCACCATCATCGGCACCGCTTCTGCCCAGGCGGTGCTGTGGGGCCGAGTGGCACCATTCTCCGTGCTGATGGGGCTGTTGGAGCTGACGTCAGCACCATCTCTGTCCCCGGAGCCGTTCGCGGTGCCATGGGGCCAGACGGCGCCATGTCAGGTTCTGACACCGGGATTGCTGCTCTTGTTGGAGCCATGCCTCCTTCTGCTACCGTTTGCAGTGCTGAGGGGGGCATTGGAACCATTTCCGGTGCAGTTTCCTTTTCTGGTGTTCCGTTTGGTCGAGATGGCGTGGAGCACCCACCCACTGTTTGGCACAGGACTTCAGTTTCCACTTCTTCAGAGGAGTCAGATTCTGGGTCAGACAGTCGGTCTGGCTCCTTGGAGCTAGTTGCCCAGGTGGGCATTCTAGTAGTACCCTCGACAGGCCACGACCAGCCCCTCTCTGAGGACCGGACAGTGGCTACCATGGCCAGGGTCAGGGGTGCTGACCAGCAGGCAGTGGTGCAGGCCACTATTGCTCTGCAGCCTGGCCTCAGAGGGTTCGCTGACCCCTCAGTGGTGGTACCCCCCCCGAGTGGTGTGCCTAGATCGCCCAACTTTGGGGCTGATTGGAGCACCCTCAGGAGGGGAAGGCAGTGCTCCTTGGATTGCTCCTTTGGGAGCTGACCAGGGTTGCCAGCTGCCTAGGCTGGCTCTCTCGAGGAGGAGGCAATCTCAGTTCGAGGGTGTGAGTTCTGTTCGTGACCTTTTCTGGAACCCACCCGGGCTCTGGAAGGAGCCATAGTGCGGATCTCCGCTCTACCCCCTCAGTTTCTTTGAGAGGGCCCTATTTTTTGGAGGTTGGGGACCGTCCTTCTGGATCTACACGGCCCTGGTCACCTTACAGGGGGGAATCTTTTGGGCGCAGCCAAGGCAATTCCGATATGGTTGTTCAGTTGTCGGCTGTGGAGTCTTCTGGAGATCCTTCTTCTTCTGGCGCTCTTGGTCCGCTCCCTAACCCAGGCAGAGGTCAATCGACTTCTCTTCTCGACTCTGTCCCCATCCCTCTGCCACATTCTCCTGTGCTCCCAGGTATTCTTGGTCCTTCTGGGCCTCTCTCCTGGGAGCAGTTCAGAGCCTTGGCTGCACAGTTCCCCGCTTACATCAGGGCCATGGACAGACAGGTTTTTCAACCTTCCCCTGAGCAGCCACACTCCGAATAGCCAAGGTCCTCTGACTCCTCATCCCCCTCTTCTGGGGCAGAGGAGCCTTCTGTCCACATTTCTCCAGCTGCTGATCTCATGGAGAATCAGCAATTCCTCGTGTGGCTGTTGGAGGACCTGTGTGTCACTCCTCCCACTCAAAGCAATCCAGAGCACTTGGCAGCGCCTTTTAAGCGATTTCGGCGAGGACCCCTTGTGGTGCCCCCTGGCCTGCTCTATTGGGAGGTCATTGCGTTCCTGGCAGAGACCCTTTTCCAGAGTTCCTGCCCCCAGGATCTCTGCCAGCGGATGCGCCCCAGACTCAGGTTCCATGCCTCATCCTCAGTCAGGATTGATGCAACTGGACACTCCCGATGGGCTTCACACCCTTCACCGTGACCGGCCCCCAGATCAAGACTCCTTGGATTTTGACTTCTGGGGTAGGAGGACTTTCTACTCGGCACAGTTGCTGCTCTCTATCGCAGCACACCAGGCCCACTTCGCAACCTATGACAGGTTCCTGTGGTCCAGGCTCGGTCAGCTCCTAACCTCAATGCCTGACATGGAGCAAACCAGACAAGCTATTGCACTCTCTTCACGTGGCCTGGAGCTAGCAAGGCACCAAGCGAGGGCATCGTACGATGCCAACGAGGTAGCTACCAGGGTCGTAGGGACAGCGATCTGCACTAGGCGGACAGCATGGCTGCGTCTTTCCTGATTGTCACCCCAGCCCAGCGTAGGGTGATTAACTCCATTCACCACAGAACCTCTCTCTTCTCCTGTAGAGTGAGACAGCGTTTGTCGGGGCAACTTCCTTTTCCCTCCGGGGTGTCCCCGTCTCACTCTCCCCACTCTCGGCCTCTCCAGGCCCCGAAGGTTCTGCCTCTTAGTGTGTCACCCACTGAGAGCTAAGGGACCCTGTCCCTTAGGGTTAGAAGAAACCCCCCTTCGCGGAGGCTCAGCACTCACCCAAATGTGATGAATGGTGAAGATTGACACAGATAGATGAAGAGTGCATTGCCTACCGTAATATGATCTTCTGTGTATCTTCACCATTATCACAATCCGCCCTCCATACCCCTGGGGCCTCAGTCTTGGGTCCCCTCCTCTCTGTGTCCAGCCTCGCCCCTCCTTTCTTTTTGTCAGGAGTGGGGTAAACAAGGGCACATAGGGGGATGTTGTTTCTAAGGGAGAGTGGTCAGCATGGGGGCACTCCTTCTCCAGTGCTCTAGCTTCGCCCCTGTGGGGTGGGAGTTGGCAGTTGCCCTCCATTCTCTCTTCCTCCTTGTTCCCATCCATCTTTAAATTTCTTTGTCCGTTGGACATATTGTTTATTATTTAAAAAAAAAACAAAAAAAAAACTAAATTTTCTTTCACCAAAAATCTTTTCCCCTGAGAGGGGGAGAATTCTCTGTGTCCTGTCTTTCTTCCAGAATAGCTGTATCTTCCTGGACATAAGTCTCCACCACTCATTCACACTAGTGGGATTAGCGCCGGAGGCACTAGGACCCATCGGGAGCAAACTTTTTGCTGGAGGGTCGGCGCGAGAGATGGCGCCGCGAGCAGCGGCTCAAGTGGCAATGACCATCTCGGCGACGACCCTCCAACCGCCTCAGTTCCTTTTTTCCTGCCGTCGAGTGCGCTTCAGTGACGACGTCGCTCGCCTGTCGGGAGTCAAACTTCAAACTAGCGCATAGTTTTCAGTTTATTTTTTTGTAACATTATCTCGATAGTAGTATCGCTTAATTTTATTCTATTTTCTAATATTTTAAATTTAACTTACTTGAAGAAGTCTTGGCTTACTGGATGGAGTCGACCATGAGCAGGTCAGGTGACGGTAGGGAGACTTCGTATGAAAGTTGTTCAGTCAGCCGGGCTGGGTCCGGTCAGCCTCCTTCTCCTCAGCGGGGTTCCGACAACGGTCAGTCCGATGCCCGGGGGGATGGGCGGTCCCCCCGTCGGCATAAAAATAAACGGTCGCATTCTCGGCACCGTTTGGCCTCGAGCTCTTCTTCCGCCCCACAGGTCAAAAGAAGGCATCACTCGAGGTGGCCCTCTGGTATGTCTCCCGGCGTCGGCGGTCGGTTATCGTAACTGGTGCCGTTCTCCTTCTTCGGATCGCCAACTGCTGGTGACCATTGTCCTCGACGCCAGACCCCTCCCGCCTGTAGGTAGGGCTCCGGATGAGCAGTTTCATCAGTGGGCGCTCTTGCAGGCGATGGGCTTGGAGTTGGTTCTCCTGCCTGGCTCGGTTGCCACGGGCCCGGGCTCCTCCAGCGATCGGGTAGAGGTTGGACCTTCCTATGTCGTCGCGTGCCTTCTTCGGTGCGGTGACTCCGGCGCAGTGTTTCCCCTCCTCACATGGCTGCGGCGCAGGGGGCCACACCGATGCCCTTATCTCCTGGTTTTTCCTTCTCTAGCTTTCCAGGTTCCTGGGGCGTTTCTGGCGCCTTCCGCGGGGTCTGCTGGCTTGTCGGTGCTGTTTTCGGTGCCGCTCGGCCTTGCGGCGCCATCCGCTAGCGCCCGGCGTGGTCTCATGGCGCCACCTGCAGCGCCGTTGGGTCTGGCGGCACCATTAGCGGCGGCGCTTGCATTTAAGCGGCGCCGTTGGTGCGCCGCTTCATCAGCGTGCCTCTTGGCGCCATGCCCCTCTGCGATGCCGTTTTCAACCCGTTTTGCCTTCTCGGCGCCGGGGCCCTCGGGGACTCTCCTTGTTTCTCTACTATTTCCTCCTCTCTAATTTTCATTCCTTTCCTGTCCAATCAGTCCTTTCTGGACCATCAGGAGATGATGTTGAGCCTGACCCAGACCTTCGGTTGGGTGATGAAGTGGAGAAACAGGATCTTTCTTTGCTACAGAGCCTGTGGTCAAGGACCTGTCCTTTAAGTCTCTGTTGAAGAACCTGAGATCCACTCTTTCTCTCCAGACTACAGACATGATCCTGGGAAGATATTAAGACTCCAGTACCTTCATAGCTTGAATCCCTCTGTTTGGCTCCTCGATCCAGCCTTCCTTGAGGCCTTCTCTCAAATGGTATGGAATAATCTGCTCTTATTCCTCAGTGGCTAAATCCATTGATAAAGTATTCAGCTCCCAAGGATCGTCCCATTTGGCATCCCAAGCCTTTGCGGATCCTATTGTAGTCCTGGCAGAGAATGATAAGGTCGTTCTTCCTCAAACTACTACAGCTCAACCTATTAACAAAGAGTCTCATAAGATTGATACATTAGGTAAGAGAGTCTTTGCTGCCTCCACTCTAAGTATGCGTATTGCCAGTTATCAAGGCTATTTTTCTTAGTATGAGTATATCCTGTGGCACTCTTTGAAAAGAATGGTTGAAGCTCTTCCGGATTCGGACTCCAAGTCAGAGCTTCTTCTGACCGTTACTAGGGGTATTGAGTCCAATAACCAACAGGTCAAAGCCGCTATGGACGCTTTCGACACTGCTTCTCGCTCAGCAGCCGCAGGTATTTGTACTCGGCGCCATTCCTGGCTGCGTACTTCTGGCTTCACTGAATGATGCTCAGCAGTAGGTAATGGCGCTGCCCTTTGATGGCTCTTTTCTTTTCGGCCCTCAGGTGGAACAAGCCTTAGAGGCCACTCAGAAGACTAGGTCGGCCATTAGTTGGCCAGACCTCCGCCTGCTCCCTCTGGGGCATGTGAACGAGCGTCAGTTTCATAGTCGTCAGTCCTTTCGAGGCAGAGGCGGGGAAGCTTCCATAAAGCCAACCTGCCCAACCTCAAAAAGCGCAGCAAGCGCTGGGGCCTAAAGCCCCAGTGCCACCTTATGAGTGCTGGCTCCAAGTTCCATCCACATTGCCGAGTGGAACTTTCTCCTCGGTGGGAGGTCGTTTGATGTACTTCTACAACCAGTGGAAGTCCATAACCCGGACAAATGGGTCCCTTGGATAATTCGCGAGGTTATTCTCTCAATTTTTGGAAACCCCGAATTGTCCTCCCAGGCGACAACCCAGGTTGTCGGCCTCTCAGTCAGACCTCCTCACCGCCGAGATCCAGGGCCTTCTAAGCAACAGGGCAATAGAACTGGTGCCCCCGCATCTGCGGAGCACAGGTACTCCCATTACTTCCTGGTTCCAAAGAAGTCTGGGGGAATGCGCCCCATTCTAGACCTCAGAAAGTTAAACAAATTTCTCCCCAGGGAGAAATTCAAAATGATTTCCCTCGGTACCCTGTTACCCTTGCTGCATCAGCACGACTGGCTGGCCTCCCTGGATATGCAGGACGCTTACCAGCATATCCCCATCCACCCGAGCCACAGCAAGTTCCTCAGGTTTGTAGCTCTGGGTCAGCTTTATCAGTTCAGAGTCCTGCCCTTTGGGCTATCCTCGGTGCCGCGAGTCTTTACAAAGTGTTGTGCAGTTCTTGCAGCGCATCTCAGGAAGATCGGACTCCGAGTGTTTCCCTACCTGGACGATTGGCTTCTAGCAAGCCCTTCCAGCCAAGGGACTTTGGAAGCCGTGCAAATGACTTCTCGTCTTCTTACGTCCATGGGAATTCTGCTGAATTTGAAAAAATCACAACTGCAGCCCTCCCAGAGGCTCCTTTTCATAGGATGCTTCTAGACACCTCTTCCGCGAAGGCTTTCCTTCCAGAGGACAGAAGACTCGACATCCTTCGGATGGCCCGTTACATCGGGGAGAAACAGTCGGTTACAGCTCTCTCGATGCAACGCATGTTGGGTCTCATGGCGTCCTCGGTGTTCACTGTACCCCTGGCCCGGTTGCACATGAGAACCACCCAATGGATGCTCTCCACTCAGTGGTCTCTGACCTCTCACCCCCAGTCTTATCCCATCAAGGTGATGGAGCCCTTGAAGGTTTCTCACCTGGTGGACTCAAGAGAGCAATCTCCTGGAAGGTTCCCTTTGCTCCCCGGATCATCAGATCTCCATCACCACAGATGCATCGCTAATGGGATGGGGAGCTCACTGTCAGCTCCCTCCACACTCAAGGTGTATGGACTCAGTTAAACTCTTCTCCACATAAATGTCCTGGAGATGAGAGCGGTCCTCTGCGATCCGAGCTCTGAAGGATATCCTTTGTCACAAGAACATTCTCCTTCAAGCGGACAACAAAGCTGTGATGTATTACATCAACAAGCAAGGCGGTGCTCATTCTTACCCCTTTGCAGGAAGCAATGAGGGTGTGGGAGTGGTGCTTGAGCACAAGTCTCTGATTCAGGCGGTTTATCTGCCAGGTATACAAAGCGATCTTAGATCACCTCAGCAGAGCAGAGCAGACCCTCACGAGTGGTCTCGATCCAGACCGTAGCTCGGTCACTATTCAAAGTGGGGAACTCCAGACCTGGACCTTTTGCATCCCCTCAGCCAAAACTACCTCTCTTCTGCTCCAGAAATCCAGGGCCTGGCATTTTCTGTCAGGATGCGTTCAGGCTGCGGTTGGACAAAGCGTTTCTTTCACCTTTCCACGATCCTCTAATCCAGAGAGTTCTCCTCAAGTTCGAGTCTCAGGGACCAAATGATTCTCATTGCTCCCTCCTGGCCTCGGCAACTATGGTTTCCTCTGCTCAACAGTATGTTGGCAGCCTCTCCGAGACCACTTCCCTTGCAAATCAACCTTTTGACTCAGGGTTCATTGGTCCATCCAACCTGAAATCACTTCACCTTCATGCTTGGCTCCTGAAGAGGTAGAAGTGAATCGATTCAACGTCTCTCGTAGAGTCTCGGACATCCTTCTGGCTGCGCGGAAGCCAGCCACCCGAAAAACGTACGCTTCCAAATGGAAACACTTTTCTCTCTGGTGTGCAAAGTCCTCTTGGAATCCCTTTTCCTGTCCTCCTGACAAGGTTCTGGAGTATCTTTTGGACCTATCAAACTCAGGTCTCCAGTACTCCACAGTTAAAGTTCACCTTAGTGCCATCTCAGTTCCATGAGCGGTTTCTTCCTTGACTCTGGCTCAGCTTCCTATGGTGAAGAGATTTCTTAAGAGTTCTTCATACCAGACCCCTGTTAGGCGTCCAGTTGCAACCTGGGACATTAACCTGGTGCTGGACATGCTCACTCAGAAGCCTTTCGAGCCCTTAGCTACCTGTGAGCTAAAATTTCTTACCTGGAAGACTGCCTTCCTGATGGCCATTACCTCAGCCCGCAGGGTCTTGAGATTCATGCCTTGGTGACGGACCCTCCATATACTGTATTCCATAAAGACAAGGTAGTTCTCCGTACTCATCCTAAATTTCTTCCCAAGGTTGTGTCAGAATTCCATCTAAACCAACCTCTGGTACTTCCCTCTTACTTCACTAATTTCCAAAATGAAGGGGAACGATCTCTTCATTCCTTGGATGTTAACAGAGCCTTGCGGTTCTATTTAGATAGAACCAAGAATTTTCGTAAGACTCAGCAACTGTTTGTTTCTTTCAGTGACACCCGGCTGGGTCAACCTGTCGCTATTAGATGCATCTCATCATGGTTAGTGGCATGCCTTCGACATTGCTACTCCATGGCTCAAGTTAAATTGGAGGTAGAGTGTGCACTCACTCTACTAGAGGCGGTTCTGCGGCATCTTTAGTGGAGATTCGCAATGTTCCAATTGCGATATCTGCAACGCCACACCTGGAGCTCAGTGCATACCTTCGTTAGCATTATGCACTGATGTTCATGCCAGGCGACATTCCGCATTCGGCAGAACTATCCTTAATGGTCTTCTATCTTAGACGCGTGAGCTCTGGCTCTCCTGCCGCCCTCTCGGGGGATTATCAGCTTGGTACTCTCCCACTAGTGTGAATGAGTGGTGGAGACTTATGTCCAGGAAGATATGAAAATTACGTACCTACCGTAATTCTTGATCTTCTTGGACGAGTCTCCACCACTGATTCACACGCCCACCCTCCATCCCCCGAGCTCACCGCTGTGTTGGTCTTCACTCCCTCAAATCTTTAGGCCGTGAGGACTTCTTTGCTGACCCTTCTTACACGGGTCGTACGGACTATCTTATGTCCGTTTTTTAAGGTTAGATTTACTCTTTACGTTAGTTGCGCTGCACCTCCTTGGTAAAAAAGGTACTGAGGCGGTTGGAGGGTCGTCGCTGAGATGGTCATTGCCGCTCGAGCCGCTGCTCGCGGCGCCATGCCTCGCGGTGCCATCTCTCGCGCCGACCCTCCAGCAAAAAGTTTGCTCCCGATGGGTCCTAGTGCCTCCGGCGCTAATCCCACTAGTGTGAATGAGTGGTGGAGACTCGTCCAAGAAGATCAAGAATTACGGTAGGTACGTAATTTTCATTTTCTGCTTTTGGAGTTTTTGCCAGTAATTCCGTGCCTTGAATTCTGACAATAAGCCTTTTGACTACTCCTTGCAGTTCCTATACAATCTGGAGATAAGTCAAGGTACAGGGTATGGTTGTCACCTTTCTCCTCCCCCTCTCACGCTTATCATAAATCCTTCCTCGTCCCCTTTTCCTATTTCCAGAGATCGGGGCCCCTACCCAATCCCCTTAGACTTCCTTATTATTCTGTCCTCTCAGTCGTTATTTCTCCTTTGTGTTATATATCTTTTCCTTTATCTGTCCCTTGGACTTTCTTGTTCCACCCTCCCAACCCTTTTCCTCACCTCTCCGGCGACTCAGAACTAGTGGGAGGGCGGAGCCGACAGCACCTAACGGCTATCCCACGAGCGCCATGTAGTGCGTCGGCCTCGAGGGCAGTGCCGATGGTGCGTTGACTCTGGCCATCCCCAAAAAAGCTCCCGCGGGGTCATGACCTCCGGCCACATGCCCAAATGTGATGAATGGTGAAGATGCACAGAAAGATCATAATTATGGTAGGTACATCATTTTCATTTTCCTTATCTGGCAGCTGGCTTCTAGCAAGCTTATCCAGACAAGGGATGCAGGAAGCTGTAACCACGGCTTCTAAATTTCTCACTTCTATGGGAGTTCTGTTGAATCTGGAAAAAATCACAGCTGTAGTCCTCCCAACAGCTCCTCTTCACAGGAGCTCTCTTGAACACCTCCAGAGCAAGGGCCTTACTTCCAGAGGACAGGAGAAACGATATCCTACAGATGGCTTGCTTCATCAAGGAGAATGACTCAGTCTGCGCTCTCTCGATGCCAAGGATGCTGGGTCTCATGGTGTCATCGGTGTTCACAGTGCCTTGGCTTATCTTCACATGAGGACCACTCAGTGGATGCTCAGTTCTCAGAGGTCCCTGACCACACACTCACAGTTCTTTCACATCAAGGTGATGGAACCTCTAAAGCGGTCACTCACCAGGTGGACTCAAGAGGACAACCTGCTTCAAGGCTTTCCCTTTACTCCACTAAAGACACAGATCACCACCACCACAGATGCATCTGTAGTCAGCTGGGGCACTCACTGCCATACTCTCCACTCCCAGAATCTGTGGAACCAGGACGAATCTCAACTCCACATAAATGTCTTGGAAATGAGAGCTGTCCTATATGCTGTCCGAGCCCTGAAGGACTTCCTCTGTTACAAAGCAATTCTCCTTCAAACGGACAACAAAGCGGTGAACTATTACATCAATAAGCAGGGCGGAGCACACACTCTTACCCCTTGTGCAGGAAAGCGATGAGAGTGTGGGATTGGTGCCTAGAGCACGCAGTCCTGATCCAAGCTAGCTACCTGCCAGGAGTCCAGAATGATCTGGCAGATCGCCTCAGCAGAACAGAAGCAGACCTTCACGAGTGGTCTCTTGATGTAAACATCGTACAGTCACCCTTCAAAGAGTGGGGCACATCGAACCTGGACCTTTTTGCATCCCCACTCAACGCAAAACTGTCTCTATTCTACTCCAGAAATTCAGAACCTGGCATTTCTGCCAGGATGCATTCAGACTGTGGTGGACAGAACGCTTTCTGTACACATTTCCTCCTCTTCCCTTAGTTCAGAGGGTGCTGCTCAAGCTGGAGGCACAGGGGGGCAGGAAGATCCTCATCACCCCGTTCTGGCCTGGTCAGATTTGGTTTCCGTTGATCAGCAAATTGTCAGAAACTCCACCAAGACGACTACCACTTCAATCGGACCTGCTGACCCAGGGCCCAGTGGTCCATCCCAACCTGAGATCCCTTCATCTCCACGCATGGCTCCTGAGGAGATAGAAGTGAACAGATTTGATGTCTCATGTAGCGTCTCCTAGTGGCACACAAACCAGCTACTAGAAAAACTTACATGGCAAAGTGGAAATGTTTTTCCATCTGGTGTGCAAAGTCTTTACTGGACCCCTTTTCTTTCCCACCTAACAAAGTCCTGGAGTATCTGCTAGACTTGGCAAACACAGGACTACAATATTCAACCGAGAAGGTCCATCTCTGCACGATTTTAACCTATCACAAGCCTATACACACTATGTCCCTGGCTCAATTACCCCTGGTTAAGAGGTTCCTTAAAGGTATACTCCACACTAGGCCACCGGTCAGGAGACCGGTAGCTGCTTGGGATATTAACCTTGTGCTAGACGTGCTCACTCATAAACATACAAACATATGAAGAAGCCAGCAGAAGAAGGCCATTTGGTCTATCAAATCTGCTCATGTTGCAGGGTCCACAGCTTGAGCTACTGTCCCTACCCCCTCTCCCCACTCCTCTCATCCTCCCTCCCCATGACCCTTACCCTCCCCCTATACCTGTCCCAGGCTCTCTTAAAGCTCCCCAATGTCTTCAATGAGATTACCTCTTCTTGCAGTGCATTGCAAGTGTCCACCACCCTCTCTGTGAAGAAGTGCTTCCTGACCTCCCTCCTAAACCTCCCACCCTCCAGCTTAAGACTGTGCCCCCTCGTGTTATGGCTGCCACTCAACTTAAAGAGACTCTCCTTATCAACCTTATTTATCCCTTTCAAGTACTTGAAGGTCCCAATCATGTCCTCTCTCTCTCTCGCTCTCTCTCACGCGCCTATCTTCCAGGGAGTACATGTTCAATGCCCTCAACCTCTCCTCATATGCCTTACCCTGCTGACCAGCTATCATCTTTGTAGCCAGCAGGTTAATGTCCTTTTTGAGGTGTGGGCACCAGTACTGAACTCCGTACTCTAGATGCGGCCTTACCAGTGACCTGTACAAGGGCAGTATAACCTCCTCTCTCCTATTACTGATCCCCATAGATATGATTCTCCCTGGTGAAGATGGAACAGAAGTATTCATTTAGTATCTCTGCTTTTCCCTCCATTATCCTCCACCCATTCCACTCCTTTCTTAAGCCTAACAATTCCTTCCTTCTTGTCCCTTTTCTCGCTTATATAACGAAAGAAAGACTTCTCCCCCTTCTTAATTCCTTTAGCTATCTGCAGCTCCTTCTGTGCCTTTGCTTGCCTGACTTTCTTACTTGCCTCACTAGACAACCTTAGGTAATTTTCCCTATCCACCTCTCTCGGTCTTCCTGAATTTTCTATAGGCCAACCTCTTTTCCCTTACTGCCTGGGCAACCCCAGAACTGAACCAGCTGGGCGCTTTGGCCCTTGTGTTCTTACTCCTGAGCCTAATACACTCATCTGTGGCAACCAGTATTCCTTCCTTAATGAGGGACCACCTTTGGTCCACCCCCATATCTGCTCTGATGCCCACCAAATGGCTCCTTAGCACTTCGCCCATTTTCCTGAAGTCCACCCTCCTGAAATCCAGGACTTTGGTCTTAGTCAGGATGCTTTTCCTACCCATATCCAACTGGAACCACACTGTGCAATGGTCACTTCCTCCCAGTGGCTCCCCAACCATTATTTCCTGTACATGCTCCCCATTTGTGAGCACCAGATCAAGAATTGCCTCAGCTGTTGTTGGTTCAGTGATGCCCTGAGTCAGGAATCCACTCTGCAGTCCTTGCAGGATCACCTGACTCCTAGCACATGTCTTGGATGGTATGCTCCAGTTCACCTTAGGCAGGTTGAAGTCCCCCACAATTACCACCTCTCCTTTCCCTGCAGCTTCTGATATTTGTCAGCTCAGTTCCCTGTCTCTCTTCTCATCCTAAACCTTTCGAGCCTCTAGCAACATGTGAGCTGAAGTTCCTGACCTGGAAGGCCACCTTCCATCTTCCCTTGTCAATCTTCACCATTCATTACTTCCTGGGTGTAAGCCGGAGGCGCGCAACCGTCACGGGAGCTTTCTTTTTTTTTTTTTTAAAGTTGCCTAACGGCCCGCCTCGAGAGCGACGCCATGCGCTATGCGCGAGGTGCCGTTAAAGTGATCACCCTCCTCCAACTCAGTTCTGTTTCTCCCGCTGTCGAGGCAGCACCTGTTTCGAGGCGTCCATATTTTGACCGCACGCAGACGTCCTCTTCCCGCACACTGACGCCAATCGGTAAGACCGTTCTTTTTTATTTCTAAAGCGGCGCCGGGTGTGCTTTCCTACTGTTTTTTCTTGTTGATTTCGCGTTATGTCCGGTTCCGGAGCTAAACGTGTTTCGAAGACGGGCCGCGCCCCTATGCGTCGGTGTTACTGTGGCGGCATTCTCCGTCTCGGACCCGGCATGACGTTTGTCTTCGTTGCCTGGGACTAACCGCAGAATGGATTCGATGCGGCGCCTGTTTCTCCCATGGACACGCGGTGTCCTCGAAGTCAGCGCGTTCAGCACGGCAAAGCCCGCCGACCTTGAGGGGCGGCGTCGCTCAAGGGATTCTCAGGTAGGTCTCTAGGCCCTACCGGTCCCTCCGGGCCTATCACGGTCTGAGGAGGAGGGGTCTCCTCGTCTTTTCTTTTACGAGGCCCCTTCAGCGGTGTCGGGGAGCTTGGTCCCTCCGGGGCGCGGCGCCGACACCGCCTCGGCAGTCACCTCTTCGGAGGTGCAGGCTCCCCCCGTGGCGAGGCCCTCGACTTTTGGGCCCGGCTCGGGTGGACCCTCGACGCCGCCTTTCGGCGCCGTTTCGGATCCTGGCACCGTTCGCGGTGCCGGTGATCGACTCTTGGCGCCGTTTCGGCTCACCGTTTTGAGTCGGCGCCCGTTGGCGCGGTGATCAAGCGGCGCGTTGGCAACGCCGCTTGAGATCGGCGCCGTTCAGCGCCCGGTAATCAGCGGCGCGTTAGCGGTGCCGCTTTGGGCCTCGGCGCGTTCGTGGCGTCGATGAATAGCGGCGCCGTCGGCGGTGCCGCCTACCTTTCGGCAGCCGGCGCGTGGGCCCCTTGTCCTTCCTCCGGGGCGGTGCGGCTTGCGGCGCGTTGAAGTGTGGAGCTAGGCCTGGCTGCGTCGGCGTGAAGGGGCGGCGGCGCCTCATAGTACGGGGCTGTTGGCGGCCCGTGGCCTCAAGGACCCTGGGGTGGCCAGCATTGAGGTCCTGCTGATCGTCCTCCTCGGAGGGCGATGATTCAGACGTGGACCCATCCTGGCACCCCCACTCTTCGGAGTCTGGGTCCCCGGTGGCTAGAGGTGCCAGGCGGCGCAGCGGGCCCCTCCCTCTGTCCCCCCTTCCGTCGTCTCCTGAGGGTTCCCCGGCTGGGGGTGGCCGGGAGCCCCGGGGGGCAGGCGTGGGGGTGACGCAGGGGGAGGCTCCCCTCTCTGGAGGCGGTGACAGCTACCTACAGAGGTGCTGTTGCCCTCTCTAGAGACAGGGGCCTGTGGTCGAGGAGGAGGGCCCTCTCGGAGTCCGAGGGGTTGAGGGGCAGGGGGTCTGCTGCTCGGTCTTCTTTGGCCACTCCAGGGGGGGTGGCCAGGAGCCGAAGTGCAGAGCCTTGCCCCTCCCTCCAGGGTTCTAGGGTGTCCTCCGGCGGCGTTTGTGCGGACTGCCCTTCTGGATCCATGCAGTCCCGGCGTCGTCACAGGGGAGGTTCTCCCCCAGGGCTCTTCCAGGCTCCGCTTCCCCAGAGTTCCGTTCTGCGGCCTGGTCTGATATCCGGGATCCCTCTTCAGGGCTCCTTTCCCGGATTCCAGAGCCCTCGTGAAAGACAGTTACCTCCGAGGTGCCCCTCTCCATCTCTCTGCCTTCACCACCCCGCTCCCAGGCCATGTCGGTCCCTCTGGGTCCGTTATCCTGGGGGCAGTTCAGAGGTTCTATGCGGCCTTCCCCTCATGTTAGATACATGCATGGCGGGTCTTCGACTCTCCCCCGCCGCAGGAATCCTCTGGAGCATTCAGTTCCCCATCATCCTCGTCTCCCTCCTCGAGAGAGGAACCCTACTCATCTGTCCTCCGATGCTGATTTCACAGAATATCAGCGTTTCCTCTCGAGGATGGTGAGGATCTCAGTTTCCTACGTTGGAAGAGACAATACCGAGCAGGAGGCGTGAATTCCTTGGTGAATTCAGTGCCCAGCATCTGGTGGTACCTTCCTGGCCTATCCCCTTCCAGGGGCGTCTATCCGGTCATGGCAGTCCCTGCCGCTTCTTCCCAGCCCGCGGACTGCCAGCGTAGGTATTGTGCCCCCTCTGAGTCTCTAGGTTCCCTTCCCAACCCGTCCTCAGGTTTGGTATACCTGGATACTCCTTCTGGGCGCCGTTGCCTGGCGCACTACCGCCCATCGGATTCGGACTCTCTCCAGTTCGACCGTTGGGAGCGAAGAGTGTTCTCTTCTCGTGCGAGTGCATGTATTGCATCACATCAGGCTCACCACGCTGCCTACAACCGGCATCTGTGGTCGATGATGTCCCAGCTGCTGGCATCTATGCCTGATACGGAGCAAACCAGACAAGCCGTTGCCCTCTCCGCGGTAGGCCTGGAGCTGGCAAGACACCAAGCAAGGGCATCTTATGACGCCAATGAGGTGGCTTCCAGGCTTGCGGGGACAGCGATCTGCATCAGGCGGACGGCATGGCTCCGTCTTTCCAGGTTGTCACCCCTGGCCCGGCGTAGGGTGATTCGCTCCGCCTTCCGGGGGACCCGTCTTTTCTCTTCAGAGCTAGGAGACTTTACAGGGGCTCCTCCGTCTCCTCGTCCTGGGAGGCACCTCCTAGCTCTTCTCCCACAGGCTTTCTGAATAAGCCAGGGTCTTCTCCTTCTGTTTCTCACCAACCAGAAGGCTGGGGTCTTGTTCCTCAGGGTATGGCCTCTTCCCCTCCAGGAAGAGGCTAGTACTCACCCAGGAAGTAATGAATGGTGAAGATTGACAAGGAAGATAGAAAATACGTACCTACCGTAATTCTTGATCTTCTCTTGTATCTTCACCATTCATTACTACACCCGCCACCATCCCTCAGTGGCCTCTTCCTGTAGGCTTCTCCACCTCCCGTCTCCTTCCTCTCTCTGCATTTATATAAAATATAGGGAAAATTGCTTCATTTCCAAAAAAAAAAAAATTCTTC
This sequence comes from Neoceratodus forsteri, assembly GCA_016271365.2. Classification (NCBI taxonomy): domain Eukaryota; kingdom Metazoa; phylum Chordata; order Ceratodontiformes; family Ceratodontidae; genus Neoceratodus; species Neoceratodus forsteri. The sequence goes on along the minus strand of CM028131.1, from coordinate 1,628,080,884 downwards.
TGGGGGTTAAATCCAGAAAAATTATTTACTCTAAGATTCATGGGCCATCTCGCGGATTGCATTGGCGATCAGACTGCAACTATCTCTTGCTATTCTTATGGCAAGATACCTCTGGGGTTGTTTGGCCTGGCTCAGGCTATTCAGTTTTGATCCTGCAATCCCGTGTTCAGATAGTTGCTGAAATCTAATCCCCTCTATTCTTGCCTTGCAGAGCAGAGGAGCAGTACGTCTGTTCCTTTCTCTTCTAAAAAAAAAAATGCTGAGGGAACTCTCTCCGACTGCTATAGGCATCTTGGTATCTGGGTCATGCATCTAGTTAAAAATTTTTTTTTTTTATCTGTAAAAAAAAAAAAAAAAAAGGAGAAATCAAACAAGAAGGCAATGAGAAGGTAGGCTATCCTTCTCGCTGTTTTGCTAAGTGGTTTCTCCCTTTAAGTGTCCTCCTGGACAGTTTTTACGTAGAGCTCTGCTGACCATATCCAATCTTAGCCAGCCTAAGCCTTGGCCGGCCTTAGCCAGTCAGTTTGAGTCCCGTTTCTATCTTGGAACGCCTGAAAGGCTTACATTTCCATTTCTAAACCCTGAGCGCTCTCATGCTGCGGGTTTTATTCTTCCCTCCTGCTGTCCTCCAGTTAAGGCCTTCCGCGACCCAGGAGCCCGAGGTGGGTGTCAAGAGCAATGGCATGTTGAAGATGAGGACTATGCCCTCCTGAGTCTGTCTAGCGGGTTCGGTGAACCTTCTCTTCAGCTCTATCTCCGGGATTCTTGCTTCCCTTTAGTCGAGCCTTCAGCTACAAGCTAACTATGCTCGTTCGGGCATTCTGGTCCCTTCAACATCCCATCTCTCTCTTCTCTTTCTTCTTCTTCTTCTATTTTCTCATTTCTACTCTCTCTCCTCCTAGAGTCGCCCAGGTAAGGAGGCCCTGCACCCCTAGGCTAGGATGTTCTTATCTCCTCTGTCCTTCCTCCATCGGCTTATTCCTTTTTCAGTTCATTCTTCCTTGCTTTGCTATCCTCGGCTATCTTGCCTCGCTATCTATATTTTCTGCTTTCATTTTTGCCTCTCGCTCACAGAACTGAGTTGGAGGAGGAGTCGTCGCTACTAACGGCCGCCCGCGCATATGCATGCGCCGCTCTGAGGGCGGCCTTAGGCAACCTTTAAAAAAAAAAAAAAAAAGCTCCCGTGACGGGTGCGCGCCTGCTTACACCCAGGAAGTAATGAATGGTGAAGATACAAGAGAAGATCAAGAATTACGGTAGGTACGTAATTTTCCTTTGTAGCCATTACCTCCGCTCGCAGAGTGTCTGAAATACATGCGCTGGTCACAGACCCCCCCCGTATACTATATTTCACAAGGACAAGGTGGTTCTCAGAACTCACCCTAAGTTTCTCCCCAAAGTAGTCTCAGAATTCCATCTGAACCAGCCTTTGGTTCTTCCGACCTACTTTGTGAACTTCCAGAATGAAGGAGAACATACCCTACATTCTCTGGATGTTAAAAGGGTTTTCTGGTTCTATATAGACAGAACTAAAGAGAGACGCAAATCAAAACAACTCTTTGTCTCCTTCAGCATGGCGCAGCTGGGTCAGCCTGTCACTACCAGATGTATTTCGGCTTGGCTGGTAGCATGCCTTCGCCAATACTACTCCATGGCACAGAGTTAAACTGGAAAGCAGAGTATACACCCATTCTACCAGGGCAGTCGCAGCATCTCTGGCAGAAATTCGGAACGTGCCCATTGCAGACAGCTGCAGTGCAGCTACTTGGAGCTCTGTGCACACTTTTGTGAAGCACTATGCTTTGGATGTCCATGCTAGACAGCATTCGTCCTTTGGCAGGACAATCCTGAATGGACTTCTGCCCTAAGTGAGCTCCTCTATCCTGCCGCCCTTCTTGGGGGATTATTTTAGCTCAGTACTCTCCCATCAGTGTGAATGAGTGGTGGAGACTTTATTTCCAGGAAGATATGAAAATGACATACCTACCGTAATTCTTGAGCCTCTTGGACGAAGTCTCCACCACTCATTCACATGCCCACCCTCCATCCCCCAAGCTCACTGATCTGTTTTGGTCTTCACTCTTCTTATACGGGTCATTCGGACTATCTTATGTCCATCATAGGTCAGTTTCACTAAGTTAGTTTTACGCTGCACCTCATCGGTCAAAAAGTTACAGAGGCAGTGTGAGGGTCGATGCCGAGGTAGCCTATACGGCGTGAGCCAGGCTTGCAGCACCACTTCCTTGCAACCCTACCTAGGCGCCAGCTCTCTTGAAGATTTTTGGCTCCTGCTCGGTCCTAGCACCTCTGGCGTAGTCCCATCAGTGTGAATGAGTGGTGGAGACTTTGTCCAAGAAGATGAAGAATTACGGTAGGTACATAATTTTCATTTTTGCCACTTCACTGTTCAGCAGTAGGGTGGGTCTGGGGTGTGACTACCTGTGGAGTGTGATATTCCAAGGGACTACATGGACCAGCATTTAATGAACTGTCCTAAGCCCTCATCACTGTCTTACATGTTCTTGTCTTTCCACTCCCGCAGTTCCAACTCTGGAGATAGCCGCCTGCCGATTATTTGCCGAGAAGAGGCATCTCTGGATGAGACATACGATGAGACGTACGATGAGAACTTTAATGAAGATGTTGACTACTGCAGTGAACAGAGTGAACTCTCCACAGAAATGTATGTCTCACTCTTTCTGTTTTTGGTCTTTTTTTTCCACTGATTTTTTGAGGAACTGAAAGATAAAGTGGAATTTATTTTCACTAAAAAGAACACTACAAATAACCCTTCAACACACTGACCAGTTGCTGATTTTCACAGACAGTGGTCGTGTGGAATTCTACAGCTATTGCTGTCCTGTTTCTCCTTGAGTATGTGTGTAGGGGAGGAGGATACTGTGTTACCAATGCTGGCTAATGTGGATCCCATAGGAGATGCTAAATGAAAGGCAAAGGATCCACTGCTATCCAGGCAGCTACAGCATTCAGTATGTAAGCAATAATACCCAATACTGCCCACCCTGGAGGGTATTATTGCGCTTAGAAAATGGCCAATAACTAATATATATTTTTTAATCATGTAACACTTTTTGCTCTTCCGTTCGGAATGGGCCACAACAACACGCTTGACCGCCCGGCACCTAGACCCGGACCAGGTCTGGCGTCGCTGCATCGCCTGACTCCACACAGGCCCAATGAAATTAATGAGACACCCCCGGGGCCCGTGGACTGTAGAAACCAGATGGCCACGCCTGTGTCCAGGGGCTCGGGCTCAAGCATGAGCCACTGCAGTCGCCCTGCACTTTACGCTGTTACTGCCCCAGGGAGCTAGATGTGCAATGACATTTGATGCACCTACGTGCAGACGTCCGTCGTGCTCCCTCCTCCTTAGAATGCATGCTACTGACAGTGCACCCAGCCTCTGCTAGGCACCACTGCAGTGCGCCACATACCCCTTACCCACCCCAGAGGAAGGAGACCAGTCATGGGACGTTCAATCCTTCCTCTCCCCTGCCAGCCCCCGGTGCCCTGAGTCTGTTCCCGAACCCGGGTCGCCAGCATGGCGCAAGGTGTGGCGTCCAGTAATTTTTTGAAATACAGTGAAACATAATATTAGAAACAAGTTTTATAAATATTATAAAAGAATGAAAATATATTTTTCTTGTAAAGTAGTCCCTGTACTGTGCTACTGTTGTCAGTAGAGGGCACTGCTGTTTAGGAGCTCCTTTCAGAGGAAGATGCATGAGTGCACCATGGTATCATGGGAGTTGTGGTATACAGGCATCCGATGCGAGTAGGAGGGTACGCTTGAATGGGGCCCTGAAAAAAAAAAAAAAAAAGCAGAAGAGGAAGTCGGGTGATTCCTGGATGGATGTATCTGTGACATTTCGCTTACAATGTAAGCCCTTTTCTTAACCATTAGGCTGTCAACAGAATTAGAATGTATAGGAAGTTTGGACAGATATATCAGTCCGCGGCCATGCAAGAGTTAATAGTGTTATTTATTTCTTGTGTGTTTGAGCCAGAGTTTGGGAGAGAACCATGGTATGGCAAGACAGGAGCAGGACTTGTGTGTAATGGGTCCCAAGAATGGAGTCGCACTACCTGGTAGCATAGTGTGTGAGAAGGACGGGGATCAGAACCTGGGAATGGTGCAGTATTAACGCATCGGCAATGTTGGCTCCAGTTGTGTAAATGAAAACAAAAAAAAAGAAGCTACATTCTGCTGTTTTGTTTTGCAGTTGCATATAACTGTTTGGTTTGCTAGGTGTAGGGAGTGCTCTGAGATCTGGGGGGTGGGCCTCTCACTCACTTCTCTCTCTCTCTTAGTGAGCGGGAAAAAAATGGCAGCTAACAAAGTTTAAACTCAAACTGGCACACGGATACCAGTTTGAGACTGAGCACCTGGTACTTGTTTTTCACAGGGCTGTATTGTAAAATAGATGTATGGCAGTGGAATCCTGGTAGCCAATCAGGACACTGGGATTTCCATTGACATTTTCTAATATGTGAAGTAGAAGCAGAGGAACATAGTGATGGTAGAAAAAGACAGATGGTCCATCCAGTCTGCCCATGGTTCCCTATCTAATCCTGGGATCTTCTGTCCATACTGGGTTCTAGCCCTCCCTATCCACCCCCATTCCCCTCCCTGTGACTGTCACCCTGAGTAACAACTGTATCCTTCACTCTTTCTCAACTGTTTTTGAAACCATCAATGGTTTTAGCACGTACCACCTCGGCTGGTAGACTGTTCCATGGTTCCACCACCCTTTCCATAAAATAATTCTTTCTCTTATCCCTTGTGAACCTCCCTCCTGTCAGTTACCACTTGTGCCCTCAAACTGCTACTCTTGCTAAATAATTCCCCGCAGTTCAACTTGTTTATTCCTCTCAAGAACTTAAAGGTCTCTATCATATTTCCCCTCTCCCGTCTAGTCTCCAGCGAGTAGATGTTCAGTGCCTTGATGCGATCCTCGTAAGACCTGCCCTGCTGGCCCTAAATTATCTTTGTCACCCTTCGCTGCACCATCTCCAGCCTGTCCTTATCTTTCCTGAGGTGAGGACTCCAGAACTGGACACAATACTCCAGGTGTGGCCTCACCAAAATCTGTCTAGAGATAGTACCTCCTTTCTTCTGCTATTAATACCCCCCAATAAACTCCAGCATCCTTCTTGCCTTACAATAGGCCTTTTTGGGCTGGTTTGAGGAAGTCGCTAATGACAATTCCTAAGTCATGTTCCTCAGTCGTAGTGCCAAGTCTTACCCCATCCATCCAGTACTCTGCCCTGGGGTTCTTTTTCCCTAGGTGCATCATTTTGCACTTTTTGGAACTGAATTTCAACTGCCAAATCCTAGGCCACCTCTCTAATCTTTGCAGATCACGCTGCATTTCCTGGATGCCATCATCACTATCCACCATCCCACAGAGCTATGTGTCATCTACGAAGAGACACAGCCTGCTCCAGATTCCTTCTCCAGTGTGGCTAATGAACTTATTGAAGAGAACAGGACCCAGCACAGATCCCTGTGGTACCCCACTCGTGAACCCCCTCTCTTCTGACTCCATTAGATCACAACCCTCTGCTGCCTCCCCTTTAGCCAGTTACCCATCTTACTATGTCCCTCGCCACACCCAGCTCCTCCATCATCTTCAGTAATCATCTGTTAGGCACTGAGTCGAAAGCCTTGCTGAAGTCGAAGTAGAGTAACTCAATGGCATGGCCCGTATCCAATGCCTTTGTCACCCAGTCAAAGAAAAGTATCAGGTTAGTCTGACAAGACATCCCTGCCACAAACCCATGCTGTTTACTATCCTGGAGACTACTGCTCTCCAGGTAGTCTATGAGGGTCTCTTTGACCAGTGACTCCATCTGGTTCCCCACTACAGAGGTACAACTGTCAGGTCTGTAGTTCTTCGCTTGTTCCTTGACCCCCCCCCCCATGGAGCAGAACTTTATCTGCTGCCCTCCAGTCCTTCAGAACTACTCCATCTATAATGAACTATTGAACAGTCCTATGAGGGGTTCAGCCATTTCTGCTGTAAGTTACTTGAGCACCCTTGGATGTACCTCATCTGGTCCTGAGGCTTTATCTGTCTTCAAGGCTGCTAGCCCTTTCTAGACTCTTTTGCATGTACATACTGGTTGCCTTATCTCCAGGACCCCCTTTGTGGCTGCTTTGATGCCACTTTCTGGCAAGGTCCTGCTGTCTTCCCTTGTGAAGACAGAGCAAAAGTAATCATTAAAGATGGCAGCCTTTAGAATGTCTTCTATCACTCTACCACCCTCGGATAGCCTAACAATTCCCCCTCCTTTCTTCTTTTCCATAATATACTGGAAGAATTGTTTTTCTCCCTTTTTAAATCCCCTCTGTAATATGCAGCACAGTGTCTGCTTCTGCCTTCTTAACTGCCCTCTTTATTTCTCAGTCTGTGTTTTCCCCATTCTTCCTCCCCCTGCTTTTCTTTGTACGTGGTGAATGCCTTTTTTTGGCACTTAGTGCTTCTCTGACCCTCAATTGAGAACCATAATGGTCTAATTTATTTATTACTTTTGGTCACTGGTCTCATCCATAACTTCGATGCCTCAAGGATGGCCCCCTTTATTGCCCCCTCCCCATCTCTCTTCCATACCACCTATGTTGTCTATCCCAGCTAACCTGTTTGGACTAACTCCATCAACCTGTTGCAGTCCACCCTTCTGAAATCAAGTACCTCAGCTCTCAATTGAGGCTTTCCAGTCTTTACAGCCAGTTTGAACCAAATAGAGTCGCTGCTGCTGTTCCCCAGTGGCTCCCCTACTCTCACAGCTCCTGCCACTTCTGAGTTGGCGAGCACTACATCAAGAACGGCAGCCTGCCTGGTGGGTTCTTTAACTAGCTGCACCAGTAGGCAGTCCTGGAATGTATCCAGCAAGGCTTGACTCCTAGTGCTCCAGGCCACTGGAACATCCCAATCAATATCTGGTAAGCTCCAATCACCCACTATTTTCCCCTTTGCCACTCTCCTTTCTATTTCTTCCCCAAGCTCCCTGTCTCTTCTCCTTGCCCTGGTGGTCTATAGATCACCCCCACCATAGTTTGTTGCCTGAGGCCACCATGAGCTGTACCCACTGCAAATCTGTCTACCCATTACTGTTCCTGAAGCATCCATCCTCCACAGCCTCAGTGCCATGCCTGACATAAAGGACTATGCCTCCCGCTCTGCCTTTCCTCTATCCCTCCTGAACATTGTCTGCCCAGGGACTGTCAGGTCCGAATCATTATTTTCTGAGGCCCAAGTTTCTCTGATGGCCACAGGGTCCATCTCCTTGTTTGCTATAATTGCCTGAACAATGCTGATTTTATTACCCAGGCTCCTGGTGTTAAGGCAGGCCCCCTTCCATCTAATTTCTGAACCCTTTTTACTATCCCCCATCCTTCCCTGGTCTTCTAAGTTTCTTGTTTTTTGTGGTGACTGCACACTTTGTGTTCACCTTCTCTATTGTCCCTTCCCCTTGCCCAGTTTTTACCTCAACTCTAGTCTTACCCCCTGTGTTGCTACAAGCCCCCAGATATGGGGAAGTACTAGCTAGGTTCCCTTTCCTCTCTTCTATCATCATGGTTTCCTTAGTCTCCATCTCCCCTGCAGTCAGTTTAACTGTCCTATGTACATGTCAAACTTCTGCCCCACTGTACTGGCCGCTTCTCTTGTCAGGTGAACTTTGTCACCCTTTAAGAGACTCCTATCCCAGAAGTCCCCCCAGTCCCCAGTAAAGTGGTACCCCTTCTCCTGATACCATCCCTTATGCCAGTCATTAAACTCTTCTGTCTCAGTGCCTCATTATTCTATCCTTCTTCCCCTCCCTGCCTCACACAGCATTACCTGCAATACCTGTAGCCATTATCAATCATATGGATACACCAGCCACCCCACCTTTTCCATTTCAGGTGACAGGATGATGTCATTATTACTGGTCAGTGGGCATCCCATGGTTACCCCAGCCTGTGCCACTCCTATTTTAGGTTACAAGATGGTGCCAACCTTATTGGTTGATAGGAACCACCAAAACTACTCTGGCACAACTTAGGATTGCATTATCAGGGCTGGGCCATAGCACTTCAGTACCACAGCTTCTCAAGTCCTGTAGCTCAGCTGAGAGTGACCAAATTATATTATTGCTACTGGTCAATGGAAATCCCACAGCTATTCTAGCTCTGCTACTGTCATGGTGAATTACAATGCTGTTAGCAATGCTGGCCTATACAAATGTAACATTTGCATAGGTCAGCAACCTTGTGCCTTACTATGCCCCTGACCTTGTGGTAAACCTGCTACGACCAACACCCCATCATATCTTAGTGCTTAAATAATGAAAAATGTATGGGTGACCATACACAACAAGCCTGTGTTTCCATCGAGGAGTTAAGATAACAGCATGTGGACCTTGAGACAAAAGCTTGAGAGATCCATGCTGTTATCTCAATTCCAAGATTGATCAGAAAGCGAGTTGTGCATGGTTGCCCATATTTTACTTTTTTATAGTATATGATGTTAGTAAAAAATAGATCAGATAAGTTGTGAAGTTGCTATATATGGATTTTATTAATTTACTTAAAGACAGAAAAGTGAAACACTCAGGATTGCTGCATAAAACATTTAGAAAACAGCAACCTGTAACTTGTAAGTTGAAACTGTATAGATTTTAACTGTAAAAACCACCTCCAACATGCTTTTACTTTTTGATCCTGGTTAAGGTGATCTGACTGACAGAAGCGCCAAAAGAAAGCGGGGAGGTGGCAGTCAGTGTGAGCGGGGCACAGGTGCTGTAATTGGAGAATGTGCTCATCAAGATTTTTAGTGTGCACAAAAACTCTGTGTCAGCCACGGATTTTTATACGCAGTAAAGGTCAACCATATACTATCAGCTACTTATACTATGCAGATGTAACAAGCCATTCTACTCTGCCACTCCCGTGTCAGGTTACAAGATTGTGTTAATGGCTGGCTTCTCCAAGCAGTAGTAGCATTAATGCTCACAGTGCCATCAACCAGAGTTCGGAAGCACGCATGAGTTATCGGGAGCTGGCTGTTGGAGGAGGATTGAGCATCACAGTGGATGCATTCCCCTGGGAATGGTGTCAGTGGCTCAATAAATATCACACTTCCCTCTGGAACCAAAAGATCAGATGGTTGTGGGTTCTAGCCCCTCACCAGGTATGTGTGGTAATACCCATAACTGATATTGTAGTGCAGTATGAGGGGGGTGCTGCATAACTGAGGTGCCATCTTTTGGATGAGACATTAAACGGAGTTCCCTTCTGCCCATCTCTGGTTACTGTCCTGATGGAAATAAAAGATTCCATGGCACTTGTCAACAAAGAGTAGGGGTATTTTATTAAAAGAAAGCATGACAAACATAATGAAAGACAACAAAAAAAATCAATATCGAAACATCTCAAAAGCAAAGTATAAAATATACGTGTAACCACGAGGCCACTCTATTCTAAGGGCTACTACCCCTGCCTTTATGGCTATGCACAGGTTGAGGAGCCTGAGTTCACTAATAAGGTGCCTCCACTGAGAGAAATAGTATTGGGGTATCTTCCTGGACTAAGTCTCCATCACTCATTCACACTAGTGGGATAGCGCCAGAGTTGCTAGGACCAAGCGGCAGCCTAAAATTTTCTGAAGGGTTGGTGCCGAGACAGGACCACGCATGCATGGCACCGTGAGACTAGCTCGCGCCTGTGTAGGCTATCTCAGCGTTGACCCTCCAACCACCTCAGTGTCTTTTCTCCCGCCGTCGAGTGCGCTAGGATGTCGACGTCGCTCGTCTGCTGGAGTCTTAAGTTTTCGTCTATATGACAGCAGCTTTTAATTTACTATTTTAAGTAGTAATTTCTTATTTTATGAAGAAGAAGAGGATTATGAAGAAAAAGAAAAATAAATTCTTTCCTGCCATCAATGGAGTCGTCCTCAGACGGTAGTGGTGACGGTAGGAGGACTTCGTTTGAAAGTTTTTATGGCAGAGGGGCTGTGTCCGGTCCGCCGCCCTTAATTAATGGGGGAGGGTCCGACTACGGACAGTTCTGTGCTCTGGGGGAGGACTGTCCTCTGAAGCACAAATCTAGTGGTTCCGGGGATCCGGCTCCGCTTAACCTCAAGCTCCTCTTCCTCGTTGGAGGAAGAAGAATCGGTGCCACTCGAGGTTGCCCGTTGGTACGTCTGCACGAGGATTGTTCATCGGGAGGGTGGATGGGCCTGAACCGACTTTGGTGGGTTCCTCTTGGCCCCGCTCCTAACGGCTGCATTCTCGACTCCGAGCTCCATCTCTGTCCTCGTTGGAGCTCCGGTGGGCAGTTTCACCTCTGGGCCGCTCCTATGGAGCAGAGGGTTTGACTTTCCGGTTTTTCCTGGCTCTGTTCCTGATTTCGGGACCTCCGGGCCTCGGAGCCATTGGACCAGAGCCGGGTCGATTGGATCACGATGGGTGAGGTGCCCTCTTGGTGCCTTTGCCATCGTGTCGACCCCTAGTGCCTACCCCCCCCTCCCTTTTCCATGCAGGAGCTGGCATGGGCACCACCTTTTCTCAGGATTTCCATTGGCATTTTCCTTCAGCGCCGTGGCTCAGTGCCTTGGTCGGTGCCGTGGCTCAGTGTCTTGGTCGGCACCAAGCCTCGGTGCCTTGGTCGGCGCTGTGCTTTAGTTGGTGCCGTGGGTTGGCGCCATCACTCTGTGTGGTCCAGGGATGCTCTTGTTGCTGCCGTTGGTTGTCGGCACCGTCAATGGTGCCGCGGGTGTCTGGTGGCGCTGTGCATCCGTGGGTGGTGCCATGCACCCGCGGTTGGTGCCGTGGCACCCGCGAGTACCAGGGGTGCCATGGGTGGTGCCAGGAGCACCCGTGGGTGCCGCAGGTGGCACCGTGAGTTCCCACAGGTGCCATGGGTGCCATGAGTACCATGGGTGGCACCGGGGAACACCTGTGGGTGCCACGGGTGGCACCACAGGTGCCCATGGGTGCCACTGGTGCCCTTGGGTTCCATGGGTGCCACTGCTATCCTCAGGTGCCATTCTTGCCATGGGTATCATGGGTACCATGGTGCCATGGGTGCCATGGTACCATGAGTATCAGGGGGGCTCTCGGGTGCCATTGCTACATGGGTGCCGGGGGTGCCTGCGGGTACTGCCGCGGCTGCCCTCGGGTATCACCCAGATTGGCATAAGCACTGCTTGGTGCCCTCCTGTGCCAAGAGTGATGCTGGTGCAGCACGGGTGCTAGTGGGTTCTGTATGGCAGAATTAGTGACACATTTTTCCTTTTCGGACTTCCTTTCCACAGAACTTGTGGCGGGATATTTCTCGCAGAATGAACTCCTGTTCTGTGGATTATTTTTTCCACACATCTTAGTGAGTGGCGGTCTATGTGGGATCTTGTGTCAGCCAGCGGTTTTCTGCTGATGGAACTCTGCTTTACTTCTCTGCTAGCGGAATCTCATTCTGCTCAGCACTTTCTCGGCTCCCTACGTGGTACCAAGCTCCTCGACATCCTTCCTGATGGCGGAGTCTCTAGTGGCTCTGACCTAGACCTCTCTTGGAGGTCCTTCTAGGGTAGAAGTGCATCTATATGGGTCTTTCCTTGTCCTTCTGGTCAGTAATACAGCGGACGACTCATTTTATATACTGAAGGGCATGTCCTCTCTATCGTCAGAGTCCGTGATGGAAAATCCTTTCAGTAGTTCCTCAGTAATGGGGTCCACCATAGTATTTCACACTGCGTCTGTGGACCATACACTTCTGCGTCTAGACTCTTTCAATCGTCAAGACAGTTACACTCTGTGGAACATTCTAATTTAATGGTCGGGAGCCACTCTGGTCCTTCTGCTCCTTTGATAGAGGTATATAGCCCCCTTGTGATATTGCCTCTTCGGTGGCTTCTTCAGCACAGGTGGTTAACATCTCTCCAGCTGTGATTATTAGTCCGGTCATGATTTCAGTATGGATGCTCAGGTTCCTTCTGCACTCAGATGGAGAACATCTTCGTCATTCTGTATCAAGACAATACTTGTGAAATAGCAGCCTGAAAGCCTTGTTAGGCTCAGACTGAAAAAAAAAAAAATAATAATTTTTATCACCGCACAGGGCCTAGCCGAAATAACCTGATACCCCCCTTTTTGGATCTGGTCAGGTTGCGCCTCAGCCCCTGAGGCGATCATCTCCAGAGTACAGTAAAGAGTACCTGACTTCTTCTTCCCCTGTGGGGAGTCTGATCCGGCGGCAGTATGGGTAATCTCTTTCTCTAAGAGCGATTTCTCTCATTCAGAGACATTTCCTAGACCTAGGCGACTGCCCAGTCTGTTAATTCCCCTTTTTTTTAATCAGGCTTTCTTCTCTTGAGCAGAGCCTTACAGCAGCACAAGCGACTCTCCACCGAGTCGGAACTCAGGTTCCTATTTCCTTGCTTGCTTAACTTAACAGGCGATTTTCTCCTTCTTGACGGAAGGTCAAGTAGGTCTTTTTTCTGAGGTAGCTTCTCAAATATTCACACCTTCGGTTCCTGCACACTGGTCCATGCCAGTCGCTCACGAAGCTATCCTCTTCAAGTGCGTGATGGAGTTATGATGTTTGTTTTTCATCAAACAAACTAGAATCCTTTCCTACTCCCTTCAGGGAGGCCAGAGTGGGTAGTGGCTCATCGCATTGAGTCACTGCCTCTTTCAGTCACTTCAACAAATGGGTTAGCTCTAACTTGGTCCTGCTGTGTCCCTCCTCGACGCACATCTGCCTCTATTTGCCGTAGAAATCCAGCCCTTGTTTTTTTCTGTCAGAATGTTTTTTTCCCCAGTGGACATATCCTCCTGTACACTTTTTCCTTTCTTCCCTGAGTTCAGAGACTGCTACTACAGTTGTACACACAGGGGCAGGATGATTCCTCTTGGAATATGCAGTGGGTAGGATCTAGTTCTACTAGACCACCATGAGAGGCTTCTAAGTCATGCTTGGCCTTCCATCAGGAAGGTTCCTGTGACTAAGTGGAGACTATTCTCCTTGAGGGGCTAACCCCACCGGGACCCCCTTGCTCTCCAAGTAAGGGGTTCACGTGCTCCTGGACCTGTTGTTTACAGGTCAGCCATACCTGATAGTAGGGGTTTTCATCTGCACTTTTCAGGCTACCCTGGACCAGTAGACTTTACCTCCGACTCTTTCAGTTCCTGAGGTACCTTTACATTACATTAGTACTTGTCTTTGACACTATTAACTTTGGTCCTAGACCAAATTGTGAGGCCAGGTTCTTGCCGCTCTCCTACAGTGGTTGCGGCTTCCTGGCAGACTTTCATTTTGTGTCCATTGCCGTCATCTGTAAAGTGGTGAGATACAACTCGAACGCTTATCTTGCAGGCACAATGTTCTAGTTGCTCTTTACAAGACAGCTCTTTTTATTAGCAGGACAGTCCTTGGCTGTCCTTTCTGAATGAACCCTATCTCCTACCACCCTACTCAGGGTTGTTGGTTTTAGTTTGGTACTCTCCCACTAGTGTGAATGAGTGATGGAGACTTTGTCCAGGAAGATATGGAAATTACGTACTTACCGTAATTATTGATCTTCTTGGACAGTCTCCATCACTCATTCACACACCCACCCACCATCCCCTGGGTTAATTCGTTTTCTTTCCTGATCTTCATGGTCCTATGGTTCAGACTGTGAGGACATTATTCTTTGACCTTTCTTGCAAAGGCCATCTGGGCCCTCTCAGGCCCAAAAACTCAGGATGAGTTATTCTCATTAGTTATGCTGCACCTCCTCGGTTGAAAAGGTACTGAGGCGGTTGGAAGGTCGACACTGAGATAGCCTACACAGGCCTGAGCTAGTCTCACAGTGCTGTGCATGCGTGGTCCTGTCTCGGCGCCGACCCTTCAGAAAATTTTAGGCTCCTGCTTGGTCCTAGTGCCTCTGGTGCTATCCCAGTGGTGTGAATGAGTGATGGAGACTGTCCAAGAAGATCAATAATTACAGTAAGTATGTAATTTCCATTTCTTGTCTGCTCTGGCATAGCCCTCTGGGAAGCTATAACCACCCACCAACCCTTCTAGTGGCCCAGTATATGACACAGTAGTGAATTCACAGACAGTATGGAGCAGTAATAACCTGCCCACCCTCTTCACACTTACCATCAGGGTGGGATGTTCAGCGGTTTCCCTTGAAAATAAGGTTAGCAATACAGTAGTACAATCTTAATACTGTAACCCAACTAATAATATGCACACTAGCCAGGTTAAGCGTAAGACAAGACAATCAGGTTTATTTAGGGGCAGTGAACAAGGAAAGGGCGTGAATCTAGGCAAACGAGTGACTGTCTGATTTAATTCAGTGATTGCATGCACTTTTTGTCCCAACCTGACAGTCACACAAAATTGGGAACCAAGGATGGTAAGTCTGGCTAGCCAGAAGCGTTGCTCGGGAGTGGCGGGCATTGCAGCTAATGTTGGAGCCCTTGATGGAAGGAAAAGCAGTAAACATGCAAAACACCCAGATTATTTGTAATCTGAGCCGGTTGGCCCAGTCCTTTGTAAACCCAAGAAATTGGGACAATTAGATGGTACACTATTGATTTAAGCTCTCATTTCAGGGAGCTACCCTGACTGTACTCACGCTACCAGGAATGTGCTGCAAGGCAGGTGATATGGAGACCTCGTGGTGATGACAGGAAAGCATGGGGAAACAAGGCCAACACAATGCACCTCCTCTTCACGGTCTTTCCTCCAGGTGGCTGCAACCTGTGTGTTGCTGCTGCACAGGGGCTGAATCCCCGAGCCGGTCTCTCACCATGACAGTCTCTGGTGATGGAGTAGCGGCCTAGGCCAAAGTGGGGCTCAGGCAGGATGAGCAATCTGGCAAAGTTCGTGATCTTCTGCTGGTGAAGCCTCCAGCTGGCGTAACAGGTTCTTTCGTGGGAAAGCAGGTCTCGACCCACGAAACACATTCAGCACATTTAAAGGAATAACTACTTCAGAAAACAGTTCGGAGTTAGTCTGGGTGCAATTCAGCAGCTTTACTGAGCAAACCTTCCGATCCGAGTATATCTCACACACAAGCTGGGCCAATCGCTTCAGGAGCAAGTCTTCGGTCCAAATCGCAAGTTGCACTAACACTTCTTGTTCTTTCTGCCACAGTTCCAGGTTGGAATCGGAGAAGCCCCGACTTCTGCTAAAGGTAGTTCACAAGCAGGCGAAAAGTGGCAAGAAGGCAAGTTGGGCATCTTCCCGCTGATTCCCCTACACTCCTTCTTGGAGACGCTGCTTGAAAGTTCGAGCTGTTCACACTTCAACCTCCAACTCTAACTGATCCACTGTCTCTTGGCACACTGGGCATTTCCCTGGTAAATCCAAAGATTCAATTGGCTGAAGGAGCTGTCAGTCACATTAAGGGCTCCCCCTCCAGGTCCATTTAGGTGCCAGCTGAAGAAACTACAAATCTACAGAATTTCCTTCCCACAGAATACTGGGGTCTGAATCCATTTTAGGTCCCCAGTGGTTCTGTTGGTCCAATTACTGGAAGTCCTGGACCTAACATGGTGGCTTCCATCCAAATGATTGAACTGCAATTAAAGCAGGTTAGACAAACATCTGTATCTCAAATATAACAGCAGATAAACAGTAAATAGGCACAGTTCCTACATAAGCTCTCTCTGCGCAACTAGCGACTGCAGAATGGAGCAAAACAACACACTGTCTGTCCAGTCACAAGCCCTAAATCGCTTGGACCCAGCACACACCAACTTCTAAACACAGATTCACTATTCTCTTAAAGGGACAGGTGTGGAGGCTCACCATGGCATATTCACGCAAATACATAGAATCACACTAGGACGGGACACCAGCCTGACAGTGGGCATTAGGGGCCCAGGAAGACATTATAGTAAACCCCAAATTGGTAGGGAGGGTTACATACATAAACATAAATATGCATATCATTCTCCACCTCTCCACAGTCATCTGGAGACCATTTCCTTTCTCAAAAAGGAATTACATGTTGCCCCCCAGTGAAGTTAATTTATATCAAGGAAAAGGATTTCCATAGCTTAGTTACATATGATAAAGAACGCAGTTCTAATTCTTTTAAGATCATATGTGATTAAATTTACAGAAATTAAACTGTCAGCATCATTCATTAAATATTGTTACCACACTGCTGGGTGCTGCGACCTACTGTTCCTTGTGGCAATCAGCATGTCTCTACACTGGTGATGTCATTTGGGGTGCTATTATCTTTCATCTAGGAAGAAGCCAGTGTGATTGTTGTATTGCTGAGGTCTGCAAAGATTCTTTTTGGTTTCCCTTGCTCTGTGCCTATTGCAAGACACTGAAAGACAATCAGCTGTTTGATTGTGATTTTGTCTGACAATCAGCTGTTTGATTGTGATTTTATCATGTTCAATGCCAGCAATGCACACACTAGTTTAAACTGATCATTTTAACCTGTGCAGAAGTCAGGGAGAGTAGCACATTGCTGTAAGGTTTGCAGACTGGATAACTTTCTGTTGTGGTGAAAAGCTGTGATCTTTCACACCTGATATTCAACAGAGGTGATTTCTCAGGATGGCACTAAAACGCTTATCCCATCTTCCTGTAAATTGGGGCAGGAGAGGTAATGCTATTTTGAAACCTTACTAAGAGTTTCTATGGACTAGCCAGCCCCGTGTTTTCTCACTGGCAGGTTGTTACTTAACCTACATTCAGGCTCATCTATTTTTTACTCCACATCAAAATGATTATTTTACTAGGGCTAACACATCCATTCCTAGTAGGAATTAACACAGATAAGGCCCCTATTAAAACTTATTGTAATGTAGACACTGACCCAGCAGCATTGAAGTTACCAACATTAAAATAATGCTAGCAGTACAACTTCCTAACAAGCACAGTACAGTAGCACCCCACATGACATCAGCAACCTGGAGGCATGCTGACTCATCATCCAGCAACCTTGGAGAAATGGACCACACCAAAAAGGCACTAAAAACATACAAATTTGTCAATTTATCTTATAAATCCTGGAACATACTAGTTTTTATAGCAATGTTTATTGAGTGGTGCTGCATGTTTTAGTTGTGAAAACCACTGCACACGATCTTTAAGTTTCAAAGTCTGCAAAGCTCTTTCCAACATTTGTGCAATAGATACCTATGTGATGTTAACATGCTGTAGCACCAACAGACATCTTGGCTGTCATAAGTAGAATTTGAGACTGGCAAAGAAAACAATTAATACGCTCTTATTATAGGCTCTAGGCTCTCGAGAACATGGAAACCCACCCCTAAACAATGTTTTCATACAGTAGTCTCTCAAACCATGGCATTTTCCACCTTTGTGTCACAAAGGACCAAAACCCCATGACGTATCCATATTCCAGTCAAAAATGACCCATCATCTCCACCTGGTCATGGTATCTTGGGCACATTCTTTCTTCTATACTTTTATGTTTTGTTATTACCTCTGACTGATAGTGTCCCATGGCAACGTAGTGAATTGACTGCCACATTTGTCTGGGTACACAAGGGTCCAGCAACTGTGCTGCCACTAACTGGATCCTATCTGCTCTGCAGTTCTCTAAACTTAGTCCTACCCTAAATTTACTATGTATAATTTCTTCACATAGTCCAATCTTGGATTATGTTAGTATTTGAGATGTAGCTTCCAAATGCCCCCTTTTTTAGTGCTGCAGTGGGTGGAGCCCTGCAGACCTCTTGCGAGCAAAACAAGGACTCCACTCTGACCGAATAGTATTTAGGAGCTGCTTCACAGTCACCTCCGTGGTCTGTGAAGCACTCCGCTGTAATAGGAACTATTTTTCTTCTCACCATGATAGCGGTGCATCAGGAGCTCTCCCAGTGCCCCTGGACTCCGAGAACACTTAGTTGGGGTCCGGAGACATGAGGGCCATGGTGCAGAAGCCGCAAAACTATTTGTTTAAAGAGTGGCAGTGGCCGCTCTGGGATGGAACATATACATGATAATGAGCTGCTCATGCATATTAATAACCCTATTCGTGAACAGCTCATTATTATGTATATATTCAGTCCCAAGCAGTCACTGGCTCTCTTTAAACAAATACTGTCACAGCTTCTGCAACGCAGCCCTCATGTCTGCAGGCCCCAACTAAGTGAACTCGGGGTTCAGGAGCACCGGGGGAGCTCCTGATGCACGATATAATGGCAAGAAAACAGATGCATGTCAAAGCAAATGCGTGGACTGCCAGCTCGCACATTCGGTGCAGCTGTAAGTGGTTCTGTGTCTGTACTCTTCCAGTTTGTCTCTGTTACCCCCTGTCATGACCTCAGCTGCAGCCCTATTGCTCTGGTGAGAGTTTTTTTTTTTATTTTGTTACAGCCGGTATCACATAATCAGAAATAGACAACAATTTATTTTGATATCTTAGGAGCTTTTTCCACCCATTTTTGAAAAAAGCCTATCATAACTCCCATCCACCATGGAATCTAAATACCTTCCTGGGAACCTCCCATCTTAGCAAAATACAGCTTCATAATCAGGGTGTGAAAAAAACAACTGGGTTAAGCATATGTAGTCCCCCTTCTTTAATCAGTAAGTATGTCACTTCCCTTTTAATGGGGTTCAGTCTGCTCCCTCAAAGTAGCTGAAAACACACACTCATCAGACATGGCTCAGCTACTGTAGGAAGTGGAAAAACATGGCATAGATATAAAAAGTTGGAATCAGAAATTTCTTAATCATAGCTACCCATTTTAATTTGGACAGTGCCCAAGCTTTCCATTGCCAGACTTTCCTGACTTTTCTGGATGAAGAGTAGAGGAGTTTAACATGAGGTGCACTCTCAGTGAGTGGGGCAAACAAGGGAAAAATCGGGGCCTATAAGGCAAATGAAGCTCATCCTCCATGACAAAACTCAGGCTAGCATCACTTTGGGATTTGGGGATGGCTCTGGGAGTGCTTTCTCTGTGGTGACCAGATAGTGAGGGGTATTGCTGCCATGAGGCAGAAGACAGAGCCCTACCTTGGTGAGCAAACTACATGAGGCACAATATGGTGTGTCTCTGGCAACCAAAGAGTCCCAAGTGATGCAGCTGTGAAGGTTGGGCACATGGCACTGATGTTGGTGGAAGGAGGCCTCACGGGTGCCCAGGAAGTGATAAACAGAGTTAAAAAAAGATGGTACTAACTGTACTGGCCAGTGCAAATCTCATGTCTACACCAGCCTGTCACTCCTTTTTCAGGTAATTAGATGATATTACCCTTATTGGCTAATGAGAATCTTACAGCTACTCCATCACTGCTTCTCCCATTTGAGGTTATAAAATGGTGTTCACAGATCTTCCTGGACATAAGTCTCCACCACTCATTCACACTATTGGGATCTGCACCGGAGGCACTAGGACCCATCGGGAGCAAACTTTTTGCTGGGGAGTCGATGCCAGAGATGACGCCGTGAGGAACGGTGCCACGAGCCCTAGCTCGCGGCCCGGTAGTGACTATCTCGGCCGACTCGACCTCAGTTCCTTTTTCCCGCCGCTCGAGTGCGCTTAGTGGACGACGTCGCTTGTCGGGAGTCAAACTTCAAACTAGCAGCATAGTTTTCAGTTTTTACTTTTTTGTAGTATTATCTCGATTCAGTATCGCTTAAGTTATTCTTATTTTTAAATAAAAATGATAAAGAAGTCTCAGCCTGCACTGACGGAGTCGACCATGAGCAGGTCAGGTGATGGTAGGGAGACTTCGTATGAAAGCTGTTCAGTCAGTCGGGCTGGGTCCAGTCCGCCGCCTTCTCCGGAAGGGGGGTCTGACAACGGTCAGTCCAATGCCTGGGGGGATGGGCGGTCCCCGCGGAAGCATAAAGCCAAACGGTTGCATTCTCGGCACCGTTCAGCCTCGAGCTCTTCTTCGGCCCGCAGGTCTAAAAAGAGAAGGCATCACTCGAGGTCGCCCTCTGATACGTCTGCGCGTAGACGTTCGGTTATCGGGGCTAGTTGCCAGTCTCCTCCTTCGGAGTTGCCAACAGCGGGTTCTGGTAGCCGACGTCTTCGACATCGGAGTCCTACCCCGCCCGCAGGTAGGTCTTCAGATGAGCAGTTTCATCAGTGGGCTGCTCTTATGGAGCAATGGGCTCGGAGGTTGGTTCGGCTACCTGGCTCGGTCGTTCGTGGCGCCGGGCTCTCTGGGCGACCAGGTAGGGCAGTTGGACTTTCCTGGTCGCAGGTACCTTCTTGGTGCCGTCGACTCCGATGCAAGTGTCCCCCAACACTGGCTGGCGCGGGGCCCACCGATGCCCTTATCTCCTGCTCTTTTCCTTCAAAACCTGTTTTCGGTCTCTGGGGCGCCTTGGCGCCATGCAGCCCTCCGCAGCACCGTCCTCGGCATCCCAGCGGCATCGCTTGGCTGGGCATCGCCCAGAGCATTACCTGGCGGCGTCGCTGCGGCCGTTCAGCGCCGTGTGGCACCACGGCACTGTCCTCGGCGCTGTGCGGCTTCTCAGCACCATTTGCGGCGCCGCGTGGTTCCTCGGCATCGTTCTCAGCGCCGTGCACCTCCTTGGCGCCGGGGGCTCTCGGAGACTTTCCTTTTGTCTCTTTTCCTCCTTCCTCTTCTGGCTTTCATCCCTTTCCTGTCTATACAGTCCCTCCTGGACTGTCAGGAGATGACGTTGAGCCTGACCCAGACCTTCGGCTGGGTGATGAGGTGGACGAAGCAGGATCCTTTACTGCTGCAGAGCCTGTGGTCGAGGACCTGTCATTTAAGTCTCTGCTGAAGAATATGATTTCCACACTTTCTCTCCAGACTACAGACATCGATCCTGGGAAATTGCTAAGACTCCAATACCTTCACGCCTCGGAGATCCCTACGGATTTGACTCCTCCGATTCAGCCTTCCTTCGAGACGCTGTCTCAAATGGTATGGAATAATCCTGCTCTCTCTCTTCATCGGTGGCTAAATCCATTGATAGAAAATATTCAGCCCCCAAGGATCGTCCCATTTTGGCATCCCAAGCCTTTGCGGATCCTATTGTAGTCCTGGCAGAGAATGATAAGGTCGTTCTTCCTCAAACCACTACAGCTCGACCTATTAACAAGGAATCTCGTAAGACAGACACCTTAGGTAAGAGAGTCTTTGCTGCTTCTACCCTAAGTATGCATATTGCCAGTTACCAGGGCTATTTTTCTCAGTACGAGTATATCCTGTGGCACTCTCTCAAGCAAATGGTTGAAGCTCTTCCGGAGTCGGATTCAAAACCAGAGCTTCTCCAAACCATTACCAGGGGTATTGAATCTAACAACCAACAGGTTAAAGCAGCCATGGACACTTTCAACTCCGCTTCCCGTTCAGCAGCTGCTGGTATTTGCACCCACCGCCATTCCTGGCTGCGCACTTCAGGCTTCACCAATGATGCGCAACAGCAGGTAATGGCATTGCCCTTTGATGGTGCATATCTTTTTGGTCCTCAGGTCGAGCAAGCTCTAGAAGCTACACAAAAGACTAGGTCAGCCATTAAGTTGGCTAGACCCCCTCCTGCCCCCTCTAGAGGGCATGCCAGTAAGCGTCAGTTTCATAACCGTCAGTCCTTTTGAGGCAGAGGCAGAGGTAGTTTCCCAGAACCAACCAGCCCAACCTCAAAGAAGGGCAACAGAAAGCGCAAAGGCCCAACGCCCAGCGCACTAACTTATGAATTGCTGGCCCAAGTCCCACCTCAACTGCCCGAGGTGGACTTTTCCTCTCCGGTGGGAGGTCGGCTGATGCACTTCTACAGCCAATGGAAGTCCATAACCTCAGACAAATGGGTCCTTCGGATAATCCACGAGGGGTACTCACTCAATTTTGTGGAAACTCCTCCGGATTGTCCTCCCAAATGGCAGCCCAGGCTGTCTGCCCTTCAGTCAGACCTTCTCACCGCCGAGATTCAGGGCCTTCTAAACAACAGGGCAGTAGAACTTGTGCCGCTGCATCAACGAAACACAGGGTTCTACTCTCATTACTTTCTGGTTCCAAAGAAGTCTGGGGGAATGTGCCACATTCTAGATCTCAGAAAGCTAAACAAATTTCTCCCCAAGGAGAAATTCAAAATGATTTCTCTAGGAACCCTGTTACCCTTGCTTCATCAGCACAACTGATTAGCCTCCCTAGACATGCAGGATGCTTACCAGCACATTCCCATTCACCCGAGACATCACAAATTCCTGAGGTTTGTGGCTCTGGGACAACATTATCAGTTCAGAGTCCTGCCTTTTGGGCTATCCTCGGCGCCACAAGTTTTTACAAAGTGTTGTGCAGTTCTCACAGCGCACCTCAGAAAACTCGGAATACAGGTGTTCCCTTATCTGGATGATTGGCTTCTGGCAAGTCCTTCCAGGCAAGGGACTCTGGATGCCGTAGAGACGGCCTCTCACCTCCTTACGTCCATGGGAGTCCTGCTGAACCTCAAGAAATCACAGCTGCAGCCCTCCCAGAGGCTCCTTTTCATAGGGACCCTTCTGGACACATCCTGTGCGAAGGCTTTTCTCCCAGAGGACAGAAGGAACGATATCCTTCTGATGGCCCGTTACATCGGAGAGAACAGGTCAGTTACAGCGCTCTCGATGCAACGGATGCTGGGCCTCATGGCATCCTCAGTGTTCACTGTACCTCTGGCCCGTCTGCACATGAGAACCACCCAGTGGATGCTCAGTACTCAGTGGTCTCCAACCACTCACCCGCAGTCCTATCTCATCAAGGTGACAGAACCCCTACGGAGGTCTCTCACCTGGTGGTCTCAAGAGGACAATCTCCTGCAAGGATACCCCTTTGCCCCTCTGGACCATCAGATCTCCATTACCACAGACGCCTCACTAATGGGGTGGGAGCTCACTGTCAGGCTCTCCACACTCAGGGGTGTGGACTCAACTCGAGTCCCAGCTTCACATAAATGTCCTAGAAATGAGAGCCGTCCTTTATGCGGTCCGAGCTTTGAAGGACATTCTCTGTCTAGAATATTCTCCTCCAAGCGGACAACAAAGCAGTGATGTATAACATCAACAAGCAGGCGGTGCTCATTCTTACCCTTGCAGAGAAGCGATGGGGTCTGGGAATGGTGCTTGGAGCACAGGCTCTAATTCAAGCAATCTACCTGCCAGGTGTACAGAGCGACGGCAGATCATCTCAACAAAACAGAGACAGATCCTCACAGTGGTCTCGACTCAACCATAGTTCAGTCACTATTCAAAGAGTGGGAACTCCGGACCTGGACCTTTTTGCGTCCCCACTCAATGCAAAACTGCCTCTCTTCTGCTCCAGAAATCCAGGGCCTGGCATTTTTTGTCAGGATACGTTCAGGCTGCGGTGGACAAAACGCTTTCTTTACGCCTTTCCGCCTCTTCCTCTAATTCAGAGAGTACTCCTCAAGTTCGAGTCTCAGGGAGACAAGATGATTCTCATTGCTCCCTTTTGGCCTTGACAACTGTGGTTTCCACTTCTCAACAGTATGTTGGCAGTTCCTCCGAGACCACTTCCCCTGCAGATGAACCTTTTAACTCAGGGACCGGTGGTCCATCCCAATCTGAGATCTCTTCACCTTCACGCTTGGCTCCTGAAGAGGTAGAAGTAAGTCGGTTCAATGTCTCTCGAAGAGTTTGGATATCCTTCTGGCTGCGAAGCCAGCCCTTTCGGAGCGTACTGCAGCTAAGTGAAGCGTTTTTCCCTCTGGTGTGCAAAGTCCTCTTTGAATCCCTTTTCCTGCCCTCCGGATAAAGTTTTAGAGTACCTTTTGGACCTCTCAAATTCAGGTCTCCAGTACTCTACAGTTAAGGTTCACCTTAGTGCCATTTCAGCGTATCATGAGCGGTTTTTTTTCTTTCACTGGCTCAGTTACCTATGGTTAAGAGATTTCTTAAGGGCATTCTGCACACCAGACCCCCTACAAGACGTCCGGTTGCAGCCTGGGACATTAATCTTGTGCTAGACATGCTCACCTGAAACCCTTTGAGCCTCTAGCTACCTGTGAACTAAAGTTCCTCACCTGGAACTGCCTTCCTAGTGGCCATTACCTCAGCTCGTAGGGTCTCTGAGATACATGCCCTGGTCACAGACCCTCCATATACTGTGTTCCATAAGGACAAAGTAGCCTTGCACTCATCCTAAATTTCTTCCTAAGGTTGTGTCAGAATTTCATCTTAACCAACCTTTGGTCCTTCCCTCTTATTTTGTGGACTTCCAAAATGAAGGGGAGCTCTCTTCATTCTCTGGATGTTAAGAGGGCCTTGCGTTTCTACTTAGATAGAACCAAGGATTTTCGTGAAGCCCAGCAACTGTTACGTTTCCTTTGGTGAGGCCGGCTGGGTCAACCTGTAGCTATTAGATGTATCTCAACATGGCTAGTGGCGTTGCCTCGTCACTGCTATTCCATGGTACAGGTAGGTTGGAGGGTAGAGTTTACGCTCACTCTACCAGGCGGTAGCGGCATCCCTAGCGAAATCCATAGCGTGCCCGTGCAGACATCTGCAATGCAGCCACCTGGGCTCAAGCGCGTACTTCGTTAAGCATTATGCACTCGATGTCCATGCCAGGCGACATTCTTCCTTTGGCAGAGCCATCCTTAATGGACTTCTGTCTTAAGAAATGTAGAGCTCTTGGTTTCTCCTGCCGCCCTCTGGGGGATTATTAGCTCGGTACTCTCCCAATGGTGTGAATGGTGGTGGAGACTTATGTCAGGAAGATATGAAAATTACGTACCTACCGTAATTCTTGATCTTCTTGGACGAGTCTCACCACTCATCCCCCCTCCATCCCCGAGCTCACCTCTCTTGTTGGTCTTCACTCCCTCAGATCTTTGGGCCTTGAAGACTTCTTTGTTGACCCTTCTTACAGGTCGTCCGGACTATCTTATGTCCGTTTTTGGGATAGAGCTACCCTTCTGGGTTAGTTCGCTTCTCCTTGGTAAAAAGGTACTGAGGCGGTTGGGAGTCGACACGAGATAGTCATTCCCAGCGAGCTAGGGCTCGCGGCGCCGTTCCTTGCGGCGTCATCTCTGGCATCGACTCCCCAGCAAAAATTTTGCTCCCGATGGGTCCTAGTGCCTCCGGCGCAGATCTAAATAGTGTGAATGAGTGGTGGAGACTCGTCCAAGAAGATCAAGAATTACGGTAGGTACGTAATTTTCATTTCTGGCCAGTCATAATCCCACAGCTGCTACAGCACTGCTACTCCCATTTCAGGTAACGAAACATTGTTGTAGACTAGCCAATCAGAATCCCATGGCTGCTCCAGCCCTGCCCCTCCCATTTTAGATTGCATGAGGGTGTGACCACTACCAGCCCATAGTAATCTCATTTCTAACCCCAGGTATTCTTCTATATTTGTAACTCTCTGCAGTCAGCCTCCTAAACAGAGCTGCCTGGAGAAAATGGAACTACAGTATATGCTAATGATAGAACCTATCATTGGCTCATGCCGCTTATTCAAACTGCTGCCCTTATCAGCTGCAACATTCCACCAACGTATCAGATTTCTTTCTCTGCTTGACAAGTCAAGATGCCTCAGAGACTTCCCTCTCAGTCGTTCCTTGTGCGGTTCATCACTGATCATAAGTAGTTTTTAATTATTAGTCTTACTGCTGTCTTTATTTCTGTTTTAATTCTTTCTGTTAGTTAGTTAGTTTAGCATTATTTTAGTGTTTTTTTAATGTACTTTCTCGGTTCCTCACGGTTCACAATAACCATTGAGGAACAGGGTCTTAGTACCCTTTCCGGAGCTTTATTTACTTATCTCCAGTTTTTATTTAGTTTATTTTGGTATTTTATTTTAACAAATTGTTGTGTTTTATAACTGCTAACCCAGTGTCTGTGAACCACTGACCCGGTTCGACTATTGCTGTTCCCTCTTCATTATCAGAACCTTCATCGGTTCCTGAACTGATCGCATTTAAAAAAAAAAAGAGAGTAAGTTCTTTAATGCAGTTCTGTTTTTCTTCATTGGTTTGATGATGGCAGAAAAAACAAAGAAAAGACTGGACCCCCAGGGTTTAAAAACTGCCTTAAGTGTGGGGGCTCTTTTGCAAAGGCAGACAAGCACGAATTATGTGTAATCTGCCAGGGAAATGATCATTTTTCAGCAGATTGTGATATCTGCAAATCATTTCCTCAGACAATAGTTGAAAAAAGGCTGGAAAGACTCCAAAGAAAATTGGAGAAGGGCGCCTTGAGTTCTGACCAACCCACACCCTCTAAGCCTACAGGTGAACCTGTAGTATTTACTTTGAGCACCCCTGACAAGGGTGAAACAGCTACCTGCAAAAGGATGTATGATCCGGCTGACTCTCCAGTTCCTGCCAAAAAGACTAAGAAAACCAAGGATTTTGAACCCCTGGCTGATAAACTAAAGGGGGTTTCATCTGTGCCTCACAGCCTGCCATCCTAAGAGGAAATTGCCCAGGCCATGAAGGTCATACAAGTATTGCAGTTTTTTTTTTTATTTTAGTCTTTGGTAACCAGGTAAGGCCCACTAGGCACAAGTGCCTGTTTTCAGGGGCGACCTGGGAGCACTGGGAGGTTAAGTGACTTGCTCAGAGTCACACAGTATGCAAATGGAGGTTGTGAGAATCAAACTTAGGTCTGGTCTGCTGGATGTATCAAGCTTGTTCACACCTTGTTCCTCTAACCTCTAGGCTATACTGCCAACCCAGGTTTTATACCTGCTCCAACCCTTCCAACACCAGTTCAAATCCTGGTTGGTTCCTCCTCTGACCCAAACCCATCTCAGGAGAGGATGGAGTTTGAGGAGTATGATTTACCTGAAATGGATGGATGAAGGCGAGCCTATTGAGCCTGAGATCTCACCAGAACAAGAATTTGGTTCTCCTGCAAGACCAAAGGATTTTTCCTCTCATTTTTCCTTCGTAAGGAAAATAGTGGATGCCTTTGATCTGGCTACCACAGAGGTTATAGAAAATGAGGAAGAGGCCGAATATATGGAAATGATGGGGTTAACACCCACAAAGAAAATACTGCTCTCTATAAACAAGTTCTTTAAAAAAGACTTGTTTAAGATTTTGCCGACTCCAAATTCTGTCCCAGCTCTGGACAAGAAGGCGGACAAAAAGTATCAGCTGGACAGACAAGGGGCTGAATTCCTCTTTTCTCACCCTGACCATCAAGGTATAGTCCAGCAGGCAGCCTGTGAGAAGGCAAGGGTGCCTTTAGCATCACACCCACCTGAGAAAGACTCTCACAAAATAGACAGCATGGCCAAAAAGGGATACCCGGCGGCTTTACTGGGAGTGAGACAGGCTAACTACCAAGCTTGCTCAGCACAGTATTAACAAGCATTTGTCAATGCCGAATGTTTGCTTGCTGGCATTGGCAGTGGTAGTGTAGAAGTTACAGAGCTGCGTAATAGGAATGGCAATGAAGTATTGAACTGAAGCCAACCCCACCACCACCCTGCAGAGAGTGACAGGCATTGGGGTGTGCGTTTGGGTCGTCAGGCATAACGGCCACGCCATTTCACCACAGCCCACTCTGCAGAGACTGACAAGTGTCACGTGTTCCTTGGGGTCTTTGGCCTTATCGCACCCATTTCATTAGGAAATACGGTGAGATGGGTGCGATATAGAAGAATGGGGTGAAGTTTGGGGCGAAGAGTCCAAGGCATACCTCGATGCCTCTCAGTGACTGCAGGGTGTGGAATGGTATGAGCATCACAGGCAAGAATCCCAAGTCACACCCCTGATTCCTGTCATTCTCTAGAGGGTTGGGCGATTTAGTTGAAAAGCCTAATACCTCAGGCATTCGTTGGTATTTTCACTCCAAATTTTCAACGTTTGTTTTGTGACCCCACCTCATGAACAGGGGGAATATCAGTTTGGTAGCCGAAAGCTGCTTATGCACAGTGACTACGGCATTTAGCACCACAGGTGCAAAAATATTCCAAACAGGATGTAAAAAATGACAGCTGTACTCTTCCATGGGGAGGTGTAAAAATGGCTATGTTGCAAATGTGTAGTAAAAATATTTAAAAAAATGGTGAAGTCACGAGCGTACATAGAAACTGTGCAACGCACACCCGTAATATAATTAGGTTGGGGATTTTTTATAGCAGATTGTCAACTCAGGCATTTTGGTGCCTCCGATCATGAACAGTGTCACTGTGATTTTCTTTATCTGTGCCGAACAATGATTTCCCACAGCGACCACGCATCTCTGCACTGAAAGTGTGAAAACACATTTCGGCCATGTTGTGAAAAATGGCAGCTGTACTGTTCATAAGGAAGTGTGGAAAAATGCCACTAGTGAAAATCTGGACTGAAAATATTACAGAGTCATGAACTAACGAGGATGCGTGGAAACTGCACAATGCTCACTCGTAACACAGTCATTTATGGACTTTTGTCACCAATTTTCAACATAGCCATTTTAAGACCTCTGCTCATGAACAGTGTAACTGTGATTTTCTTAATCTGTCCTAAACATTGCTTCGCACACCAACAGCACCATTGTGTGCTACATGTGCGATAACACATTCAGGGTGACATATGAAAAATTGCAGCTGTACTGTTCATAAGGAAGTTAATAAAATGGACATGTTGAAAATCTAGAGTGAAAATATTAATTTGCAAACTTACGAGCATGCATAGGAACTGTGCAACCATGCTCGTAAAAGTATTTTAGGAATTTTTTCACCAAATTTTCAACATAGCCATTTAAGACCTCTGCTCATGAACAGTGTCACTGTGGTTTTGTTAATGTGTCCCATACATTGAGTTTGCACACCGACTGCGCCATTATGCTACATGGAGGAAACACGTTTTGGGCAGGATGTGAAAAATGACAGCTGTACTGCTCATAAGGAGGTGTGGAAAAATGGCAATGTTGAAAATCTGGAGTGGAAATATTGAAAATTCGCAAACCTACGAGCGTGCGTGGGAACTGTGCAACGCACACTATAAAACAGTCATTTTTAGGAATTCTTTCACCAAATTTTCAACATTGCCATTTTAAGATCTCTGCTCATGAACAGTGACACTGTGATTTTCTTAATGTGTCCCATACACTGAGTTAACTGCGACTGCGCCACTGTATGCTACATGGAAGCGAGGAAACACGTTTTGGGTGAGATGTGAAAAATGACAACTGTACTACTCATAAGAAGGTGTGGAAAAATGGCAATGGCGCTCATTAAACAGTCATTTTTTGGAATTTTGGCACCAAATTTTCAACATGGGGGTTTTGGGCCTCCTTCTCATGAATGATGTCACTGTCATGGCGGTATTCGGGCCGAAGGGTGATTTCGCAGTCACTGCGGCGAAATCACCCGCCGAACCTGAATAATCGCCATGACAGTGACTATCGATGATGAGGGTCTCAAAACCCATGTTGAAATAGTCAAAATCCAAAATAGCTGAGATATACAATAAAGTTGAAACCCCCTATCTAGCCCATTATACAGCTTACGGCATTTCCTCAGTTGCGGTCGGCTTTGAAGAGTGCAGGCGTGTTTCCGGTCCACCGAAGATCGTCGCGCCAGAGTCGGAGGTAAGTATGGGGTGGGGGTGTGGGAAGCTGGAGTGCGCGGTGGGTGGGTGCGGGTTGTGGGGGTCGGGAGATGCACCACTGGACGTTTTGTCTTGCAGGTACAAAACATAAAAAGGCGTGTGGGACCGTTTTCCACGCTGGGGTGGGCTCCCAGCGTGGCACAAAGACTTTAGGCGTTCAGCTGACGGAGATTGGGCACCCGTCCGCAAATTGAGAAAAAAAAAATAAAAAGACGTTGTAGGACCATTTGCCACACTGGGGTGGGCTCCCAGCATGGCACAAGGACTTTGAGCGTTCAGCCGACGGGGATTGGGCACACCGTCGGCAAAATGACTGATTGCCAGCTGGGGTGGGCTCCCAGCGTGGCACCAACTACTGAGGGGAGGCAGGTAGCTCAGCCCGGCAGAGATTGGGCACCCGTCGACTATACCACCATGCTGGGCGCGCCGCCTGCGGCTGGGGGAGCTGCGGCGAGCAGCTTCTTCGCTGCTCACTCAAGCGTGCTCCTCCCTTTCAACTGTATGCCACTGCATTTTGGTCGCGTGTCATAGACAGCTCCAAAATGCATTGGCTTACAGGGGCCGCGCCTGCCAGGACACTGCCTGAATTGGAGGAGGAGGTGACACACCTCCGAAATCTCCGATGATGGCACTATGTTTCTTGCACATGCGTGCAAGCAAACATAAAAATCACTGTGGCAGTCTGTATTGACCATGGCAGAGAAGGCTCCTTCTCCCCTCTCTGATGATTTGGCTGATACAACTAGGTTTGGGCTAGAAGCAGTTAAGTATCAGTTCCAATTGGCAGCAGATGCCAATGATAATGCTGCCAGATAGATGGCCCTTACCATAGACCTTAGGAGGTTGGCTTGGCTCAGGGACACTAATCTTACACAGGACACCCAGGCCAAGGCTATGGATTTTCCTGTGGAGGACCATTCATTATTTGGCCAACAGACTGAAGCGTACATGAAGAAGGTGGATGAATATAAGGCCACCTATAAAAGCAATTCCTCATAGGAGAGACCTTCTTCCTCCTATAGGCCTCACAGAATGGGAGGCAGAGGTAGGACAGCCTATCCTTTGGAACCTGTGCCTATGCTATGAGACAGTATGGACAGGGTATTGCTGCTTGAGCTGTGCAGTGTTGTGTTTTGTATCACTGGAAGAAGTGCAGAATAGTGCTGGGGACAGGAGCAGCTTGGGAGTCGTAGTCCTGATAGTGCTCCCTCTGAACTACTACTTCCTGCTTTCTTATTTCAGCAACTGGCTATAAGGAGCTCTTAAACACTCTGTTTTTTAAATTTACCATTCTGGTGTAGCTATTAGCAGCACACATTAGTGCGTGGAGCTGCAGTTTAATAGTTTTGTTTTAATTGTTCTAGTGGCATCTGAGTGTGGGAGAAGGCGGGGAGGGTAGGTCATATGACCCGCATTACTTCCAGGTCCGGTCTGCATAAAATCGCTGCCCCGTGCGAGCACGGTAAGCACAAGCGGGGTAAGCGTGAATGTGCTACATGTGAAAACACACGCAAAGACACGCGCAGTGTGTTTTGCAATGTGTCCTGCGTGTCATGCTGGTAAAGTGGGGAAAGGGACCAGAATCTATCTCCTGAGACTAATAACAGGTAAATCATTCTACTAAGAGTGAAGGGCGATCAAGAGTTGAAAACCCTGTTCACTAACACTTTGTTAATTAGGTGCAAGGGGGTGTTTAGATAGCAACTAGTGATATATTCGTTGGCATAAACCAATCTGTGCAAATAAACAGTACATCCCACAAGGTAAAATTATAGCAGCTTGTGAACCTGCATTGTTACCTGACAATAGTTGTGCTACTCTGCCATCAGTTTTGGTTTATTTAAAAATACTGTAAATATCCCTACATAAGAACAGGAAATCAGAGGGCACTAGTAAGACATTTTAGAGATAATTTCAAACAAAAAAAATGGCAGAAACAGTTACTACAGTGCAAGGGGCCATTGGAGTCAAATGTTCGACATGTTATATGTATTTGATCACTGAAAAACTAATCATGGATACATCTTTTACTTGCAACAAATGTAAACCAGTTGAAGTAATGACATGAAATAGATTTGTTTAATGCAAGATTAATGGCACTGGAAACTAGTCAAAATATATGTCACTAAGATTACAGATGAGAAAAGAGCATAAACCAGCAAATCAAAAAAAGACAGGGGCCTGGATATTCAAAAGGGTTGCGCCATGCGCAACAGGGTTGCGCATGCGCAAGTCCAAAATGCGCCATTCTGCGATATTCAGCAGGAGGCAGTTACGCCACTGGCATCAGGTGCCAAGAGAGCAATGCAAATGAATGCATGCTCAACAGGAGGGAGGATCCATGCATAACCTCGCACCCGATATTCAGTCGGGTTGTGCAGAGTTGTGCATGCCAACCCCAACCTCGCCTGCCTAACTGAGCCCCAAAAAGAGCTAAGTTGAGGGCCACCCACAGGTGAGCTGCTGCATTGCAGGCGCCAACACAGCAGCTGCAACCCCAGACTGGCCCCCAACTCTTTCCTGTGCCCCCACCAGCCCGATCGCGGGCATAGTGTACTACGACTCCCCGCCCACATCTCCCACAGCCCGATCGCGGGCAGTACAAGTACATATAACACCCCATATCCAGCCCGATCGCGGGCATAGCGTGTATGAACCCCTCCCAGTGCCCAATGCCGGGCAGATGTAACCCCCAACCCAAATATCTCCCTGGTGGTCCAGTGGACCGTAAAGCCCGATCGCGGGCAGAATCATCTCAAACCCCCAAACATCTCCTGGTGTCTAGTGTCCCCCCACCCACGAAGCCCCTCACCCGCTCCCCCGCAGCGGCGGAGCGACAGCATCCACCCGCCTGCTGCCGCCGACTGACTGTCGGTGAGGGCTGCCGCCCGTGGTGCAGAGCTACAGCCAATGGGCTTGCAGCCCACCGTACTGACAGTCAGATGTGAATGAACATCATTCCACGAATCTGAATTGTCATGTCTGGTTGAGCTGCAAGCCCATTGGCTGCAACTCTGACCATAGGCGTCAGCTCGGACTAATCAATCGCGGCGAGCGGGAAACAGGCGGGTGGGATGCTCGCCAGCGGCTGCGGGGGAAGCGGGGTGGAGGGCTTAGGTGGTGGGGGACACTAGACACCAGAGAGATGTTTGGGGGTTTGTGATGATTCTGCCCGCGATCGGGCTTTCCGGTCCACTGGACCACCAGAGATTAGGTTGGGGTTACATTCTGCCCGCGATCGGGCACTGGGGGTTCATACACTATGCCCGCGATCGGGCTTCGGGTATGTGGGGGGTATTACATGTACCTGTAATGCCCGCAATGGCTGCATTTGCGTCGGTCTCGATGGCTGCTGCCTGGCAGGGTGGCCAGGCGCAAGTCCTGGGGATCGGCGCCTACTGTAAATGGCATGCAAATGGGCCATAAATAGATGCAAATGGCCCCTCGCCTTGCATAAATTATGGCCCCATTTGCATGTCACCTTTGAATATCGGAAATTTAAGATGAGTTGGGAGTGAGATTAAAGAGTTCGCAATAGCGCAACTCCTTTGAATATCACCCCCGGCCACACCCCTGCGCAACTATTTTGAGCAGCGCAAGGGCTTGCGCCTCAGAATGGCGCAGTTTGAATATCCAGGCCAGAGAGTAAAAATGCAGCAGATTGTGAACACGCAGAATTCAACTGAGAACCCAGCAGGGTCAACTAATGTACTGAGGGGTTACCCAAGCACTTCTGCAGAGAACTTAGTAATTACAGAGAAAAGACAACACAGTATGCTGCCTAGTTCAAACTGCTCTCCCCAGATACCACCCATTACCCAGACGGAGATATTAAATTTAGGGCAAAAAAACAGGAAATATTTAAGAGAAGAAGAACAAATAGGCAAAGCAGATGAAGAGAGGTATCAAATACAAAATAATAAAGTCACAAAAAGAGGTAGGAGGGCAGACATCTTCAGTCTCCCGTTATTAAATTGCTTTGACCCTCTCACTGAAAGTACACAGGAAAATGTACCAACTGCTAGAGACACAAATGGTAAAGAAACCTTAATTCAGATCGAAGCAAATTCTATAGCAACCTTTAACGTGCAGCCTAACTACCCATTAGATTGAGTTCAGCAATGTACTCAGATAATCAACAGAGGCCAATCCGTTCTACCAGTTGGCAAGAGGAAAGGAATGTCAGTGCAGTAGGCTACCACTTGTTGGGAGCTGAGATAACAGACCCAGTAACAGAAGTAATTGATACTAGCCCAAGGGAGGTCTTCATATTAGGTGATTCCATGATTAAGCACCTGGACAGACATATCTGTTCTCCAGATAAGGCAAACCATACATGAAGTAGTTTCAGCGGAGCTAAGATATCAGATATTACTCACATGCTAAATAATATCTTAAGAAATACAGGGGAAATGCCTTTAGTTATTATTCATGCTGGGGTAAATAATATCTTTCGAGACTCAGAACAAACAATTAAACAGGAAATGGTATCAAGTACTAATAAGATTATTGAGATGGTAGGTGAAGTGATCATCTCAGAGATTCTCCCTATACCAAAGGCTTCAGAATCACAGCACATGAAACTCAGGTCAATCAACGAGTGGACTGGAAAGTGGTGCCTATATCAGAACATTAAATGCATCACCCATTGGGAGAACTTTACGAATAAAGGTGAAATGTACTGCTGGGACGGGCTACATCTTAGTAGAAGGGGTAACAAAGAACTAGGTAAAAGACTAGCAGACTATACAAATAGACATTTAAATTAAGTACCCAGGGGGAGAGGCAGAATCAGTATGCCCCTCTTGAATTAAGGGTCAGTATAACAACTAGTGATGTCCCTCGTAAATGACAAACAGATAGAAGCAGAAATTAATCAATAGACTATAAAAATAAGATCTTACTTCAAGAGGGTTCCTTCAGTAGGTCATCACAAGTAGGACTGACATCACCTGACGTCAGGCTGCATGGCAGACTTTTCTAGCAATCCCTGACGGGGGGACCACCCACCCGATGTCACGTGACCAACATCAGCATGACAGTATATAGTGGGTGGTCCCCAAGCCCGCCTTCCAGTTCTTTCCCGCCGTCGCCTCATGCTAGTCGCTTCGCAGACTCCATTCAGCGTCCGTCGGAAAGTATTTTTTCATGCGTTTTTTTCTAAAAACTCACTAGTTCATCTTTTAGTATTAAATAGTTCATGTCTTCTCCGAAGAAAAAGTGCTCCAAGTGTGGCACTCAGATACCGCACAAAGATGGACATTCCAAGTGTGTCATCTGCCTAGGCCCAGACCATCCAGTCTCCTCCTGCCTTGATTGTCAGTCCTTCAATCTTGCTACCAAAAAGCGGAGACAGCAGGCGTTGGAGACCCATCTTCTGAAGACCCGTCTACTTTCGCTTGAGAAGAAGATGATGGACAAGCTTAGGGACTCGTCTGACAAATCTTCCCCTAAAAACACAAGGAGAAGACGAGGCGAGCTGTCCGCAGACGATAATCAGGCTCTACCAGCAGGTCCAGCCACCATGAAGCACCCAGGTAAGGAGAAACTTCATGCAGATAAGTCGGCCACTGGCTCCTCCGGTGACCGTGCTACACTAGCAAGTAAGTCGACCTCCAGCTACTCCAGAGACCGCCCGGTATTAAGTCGACTCTCGACTGGGGTGGTCTCCTCGCCCGGTCGCTAAGTCGGCCGGGGTTCTCTCCCACCGCCCGACCACGCCCACTAAGTTGGCCATCCTCAACAACCGCACGGACTCAGTTCCCCCAGCGGGGCCTTCTGGCGCTACTACCGATGTCCGGCGGGACCGAAGGGAGACAGCCCCGCTCCCTCCTGTTATTCCCTCGCCTGTGTCTTCTCATTCTACTTCGGACATGACCGGCGAGGCGGATGGGGTCACTGGTGAACCAGACGATTTTGGGGATTCTTCCCCATGCTCCCCCGCTGGGGATCAGTGTCGGGAGGCTCCTCCTCGGCCAGATGGCCTTTTCTTGGAGGCCCTTCCTCAGCCTGAGGATGGACTACGGGTGCTTCCAGCACCACCAGTCACTACAGTTCCGACACCGGGACCGCTGGCAACTCCAATGGTGCCTGTTACCACAGCAGTCCCGATGCCGGGACTGCCAGCACCTCCAACACCACCGGTCCCTACAACAGTCCCGACGCCGGGCCCAGTGGTCAGGCCTATTCCGTCGGCCCCGACGCCGGACCCGACTCCTACCACTGAGACCCTTCATCCGATGCCGACGCCGGCCCCTATAACATGGACTGTTCCGGCGCTGGACCCGAATTTAATATATACTACAGCGGGTCCGACGTAGGTTCCCCTGACGTCAGGGCTGACGACGGGGTACTATAACCGTCCCCCTCATTGTCCCTCATTACCCACACAGGTATCCTGGGGATCCTTACCCAGAGGTTCCCACTCCTGGATGGAGTCCAATGGGACAGTTTTATCAGGGTTATCATCCATATACCCATTACATGGGTCCGCATGGGTATTACCCTCGGCCACTTGTTGTTCCCCCTCCACCTCCTCCTCCCCTCCAGCCTCAACCAACTCCTCCTCCTCCACCCCCTCCAGCTACGCCAGATTTCAAGTCTTTCTTACAGTCTTGGTGGCAGGGAGCGAGGTTGGAGTTGGTTTTGGACCTAGAAGCAAGACTCCCACCTCCGCCGCTTCATAGGTCCCTTTCCCCGAGCAGTTCAGGTCCGATTGTCCACCTCTCGGGGGAAGACTCGACTGGATGTTCCCCTTTCTTGCTTTGAACGTCATCCAGTGGAGGAGGCCAACGATAGTTCTGATGGGAGAAAGGACTCTTCAAAGGAGGAAATCGTGGAGGAATCCAAGCCGAGAGGCAAGACCTCACTGAAATCGCCACCTGAGGATCCTTCCTTCTCAGATCTCTTAAGGGCCCTCAGAGATTATTTTGATTGGGAGTCAGAGGAACAGGACCCAATGAGACAGCGTCTCGTGGAGCACCTCGATTTGGAGTCCCTGTCTCCAGTCTCAGTTCCTCCATGGATGGCCCCCCACCAAGACCTCACCGCCACCATCTGGCAGATGCCTCACTCTGTCCTGGCTGTCCCCAAGTGGGCGGACAGGCTTTACCGGGCGCCTAAGGATGCTCCCTTTTTGAAGACCCATCCAAAGGCAGACTCTGTGGTCATTTCAGCGGCACATGATCGCTCCGCTACGCCCAAGCACTTGAGCACTACCCCTCCAGATAAGGAGTCGAGGCAGATGGACCAGTTTGGCACAAAAGGTCTATTCTTCAGTCACGTATGTGCTCCACTCCCTCAGTTACGTGGCCCATATGGTGTCCCACCAAAAAGCAACCATGGCCAGGTTGGAGGCGAAGGTCCTGTCTATGGATCCTTCAGCTCTCAAGGAGGAACTTACCAAGGACCTTCGCCTCTCCAGGATTTCTTGTAGGCATGCTTTATGGGCCACTTACAATTCGGTCGATTCCATGGCCCGTACCTCGGCAACTGCCGTGGCCCTGAGACGGCACTCCTGGCTTCGCCTCTCTGGCCTCGCTAACGAGGTCAGTCGACGATTCAGGACGCTCCTTTCCGGGGCTCGGTACTTTTCAGAGGTGACACCAAAGACATAATTACAGAACTACAGGACAAGGGTGTTGCCCTTAGATCTGTTCGGTCGATGTACTGATCGGGTGCTCCTCAACGTAGACAGCAGCAACCCTTTCGGAAGAGGACCTGGCAGCAGGGGAGATCCACTCAGGTGCATCGCCAAGGCAAGCGGAAGGCCACGGGTACCGTTACCCCCCTACCTCCAAGAATCTGCATTGGTGCCCCTGACAGACCTGTCACTTCTTGACTCCCCGGTCCCACTGCCTCCTCAGCCTCTCGGCGAGAAGCAGGTGGGGGGGAGGTTCGCTCTCCACATGCAGGAGTGGAGGGCAATTATCTCCGACGAGTGGGTCCTGCAGATGGCTTCAGGTCACACTATAGAGTTCCTGGAAATTTCTCCGGGAAAACCTCTGGTGAAGTCCTCATACTCTCGGGTCCAGGCTTTCCTCGTCCAAGAGGAAATAAATTTGCTCTTGCTAAAACAAGCAATCGAGCGAGTCCCTCCAGGGCAAACAGGGAAAGGCTTCTACTCCCATTTTTTCCTGGTTCCGAAAAAGAATTGGGATTTCAAACAACATGAAGTCTTGCTGTATTCTGACTATCTGCAGTTAGCTCCAGCCTTTAAACTGCCCCAGAGAACAAAAGGTTAACTTTCTGTGTAGTGCATAGAATGCTGCACTCGAGCTCGGTTGAGGTCTCTGTCTGCAACCCTTTGAAACCCAACCATCAGATTCTTTACTCCGCCTCACTGAACAGTCGCTCCGGAGATTTCTCCTTCAGCTCGGTTCGAAAGTCGGTTAAAGTGTCGGTTTGAAGCCGAATTTATTCCGTATAGTTGGTTCACTCTCTGTCTGCGGTACCGTGAGTACTAGATAGGTTTTGTCTGAATTCTGTGTGGAAATTGTAAACTTGTATCACTTTTAGTGAATTTTGATATTTTACTTTAGAGTGTGGTTACCGGTCCTTCTCGGTTCTAAAAAAACGTGTTTTGAACGATTTTTTACAATACCCGTGACACGGTTAAGAACCGATAAGGAAGTCTTGCCTGGCGGTTGCCATAAAAAGGGTAAGTTTGGTTAGGCTGGCCATGTCTGAGAAACCCAAGAAGAAAACCGGGCCCACTGGGTTTCAACACTGCAGTGAGTGTGGGGAGGTCTTTGCTAAGGCCGATCCCCACACCACCTGTGTTTATTGTCTGGGGTTTGAACACCTCGATACAGACTGCCAAATTTGTAAAAAAATTTTCCTAAATCTACCCTTGAGAAGAGATTAGGTAGACTTAGGGAAAAGGAGGCCAAGAAGTCTACTGACCCGGATGGCCAGCCTGGTTCGGTTCCGACCGAACCAGAAGGAGTGCCCTCTGACCAGGGTGATACTTATTTGGGCAAGAGAAGAGCCAATCCTGAGGGGTCAGTTCCTACAAAAAGGAAATACAAAGAGAAATTGACCAGTTCGGATCCAGAGGTTCATGTTCCGACTGTCGAAGAAATAGCCAGAATGATTTGGATTGTGGAATCGCTTTGCCCAGTTCCGACCGATCCGGCACCATTTGGCAGGGGTTTGGTTCAGTTGGTTCCCCCGGTTCAAGATTATACCCCTGAAGATTTTTATGAACCGGAGTTTGAGGAGGAGGGGGAGTTGGAAGATGATGGTGAAAGTCTGGATGTGCCTGTGGAACCGGGCATCTCCCCAGATAGACTTTCTGGTGTTTCCCCTCCTAGGCTTTCTGAGTCCCATCCCCACTATCTGTTTTACAGAAAGGTGTCTGAAACCCTCCAGCTTCCTATGGAGGAGGCAATGGAGGATCAATAGGAGCCTGATTATGTGGAAATGATGGACATCCCAGAGTCCAGGAGACTGTCTGTTCCCCTTCACAAATCCTTTGGGAAGCAGACACAGAAAATCCTAAAGTCTCCCAATTCTGTACCTCCTGTTGACAGAAGGATGGACAAGAGGTACACACTATCAGGCTCAGTTACGGAGTTTTTATACCATCAATGCAACCATGTTGTGGTAGTGCAGGCTGCTGCCTGTGACAAGGCAAATATTCCCTTGGCTTCACACCCCCCAGACAAAGACTCCAGGAAGACTGATGCCATGGCAAAAAAGCAGTACATGGCATCTTCCCTGGGACTCAGGCAGGCGAACTATATGGCCTATACAGCCAAGTACCAGAAGTCCAGGTGGGACACTGTATTGGAACTTGCTAAACAGGCCTCCCCCCATCTGGCCAAGGAGCTGGAGGAGGTGGCTGCTGATGGGATTGAGGCATCAAAGGTACAATTTCATGCTGCTGTGGACTACAATGATGTGTCATCAAGAGTCATGGCTACATCTGTGGCTCTTCGGAGGATGGCTTGGCTCAGATGTACTAGCCTCTCACAGGACACCCAGGCTAAGGCCATGGATTTTCCTGTGGTGGGTAATTCTTTGTTTAGGGAGCAAACAGAGAATTACATGAAGAAAATGGATGAGTACAGGACCACTTATAGGAATGCTCAGGCCAAGGAGAAGCAGGCAACTTCTCAAAGGCAGCAATCTAGGGGCAGGGGGCAGGCCTTTTCATAGGCCTTTTTACCAAGCACAGGCCTCTTCTCCCTTTTCACAGAGGGGGTTCTTCAGAGGGAGAGGCAGAAGAGGGATGAACAGGGCTGCATCCACTCCTCAGCCTAAGGCTCCTGCCAAGCAGACACCCTGATGGATCTTCCCGGGTCGACTCTCCTATTCCTGTAGGGGGCAGGCTGGCTTACTTTGTCCAGGACTGGATGTCTGTTACCTCAGACAGGTGGATCCTGGAAGTAGTAAGCCAGGGACTGGTTCTCAGCTTCAAAAAATTTCCGAAGATGAAAGCCAGATCCTTTCCACCTGCAGGTTTCTCCGAAACCCTTGCCCTAGAGGCAGAGGTTTCATCTCTTCTGGCCTTAAGGGGCATAGAGAGAGTTCCTACCCTACACTGGGGCAAAGGTCTGTACTCCAGGTACTGCCTTACCCCAAAAAAGACAGGGGAGTGGCGACCCATCCTAGATCTAAGATACCTGAACAAATATCTTTTAAAACCAAAGTTCAAGATGGTGACTCGGGGGATAATTCTTCCCTCTCTAAGGCCAGGAGACTGGCTGACCTCCCTGGACCTCAAAGATGCCTACTTTCACATTCCCATCAGGTGCTCCCACAGAAAGTACCTCAGGTTCAAGTTGCCCTCAGGCCATTATCAGTTCAAAGCAATGCCCTTTGGTCTAACATCAGCCCCAAGGGTTTTCACAAAATGCCTGGCAGTAGTTTTTGCCTTTTTAAAAAGGCAAAAGATTTCCATTTTTCCATATCTGGACAACTGGCTCATAGTGGGTCAGTCTCCAGACCAAGTCAAGTGAGACTTGCAAGTGACCCAGCAAGTGCTCACTTCTTTAGGATTTCTTCTCAACCTCCCCAAGTCAGTTCTCGAACCAGTGCAACGTCTTACCTTCATAGGGGCAGAGCTGGATACTGTCAAAGCAAGAGCCTTTCTTCCCCTGGAAAGGGCAAGAGTTCTTATAGAACTGGCTTCTCCCTTCAGCCTTCAGGTATCCCGACCAGCAAGTCATTTCCTTCAGCTCTTGGGCCACATGGCAGCTTCTACAACAGTGGTCCAAGGGGCAAGATTCCAGATGAGGGACATTCAGTTCCATCTGAGGGCCTTTTGGTCCCAAAGGAAAGATCCCTTTACCAAACTGATTCCAGTGACTCAGACTCTGATCCAAGCTCTTCAATGGTGGCAGGATCAGGGCAATTTAAGGCAAGGGGTCCCATTTGTCACTCAGTCTCATTCGGTGGCCCTTACCACGGATGCTTCCCTTCTGGGCTGGAAAGCCCATCTGGGGGCCCTCACTGCCCAGGGACTGTGGTCCCCTCAGGAATCCCTTCTCCATATCAATCTCTTGGAACTCAGGGCAGTTTTTCTGGCCCTGCAAGCTTTCTCTCAGTCAGTGCAGAACAAGGTAGCTCAGGTCAGAACAGACAATACCACCACCATGTGGTACATCAACAAGTAGGGAGGCACTCGGTCCACAGCCTTGTGCACGGAAGCCATGAAATTGTGGTCCCTGGCTTATTCCCTGCAGACCTCTCAGACAGCAGTCCACCTCCCAGGGAAGGAAAATGTGCTAGCAGATGCACTGAGCAGGCTCTCCCAGGGCCATCACGAATGGTCCCTGGACCCTCTGGTGTTGAAAGTGATTTTTTCAAGGTGGGGCACTCCAGAGATGGATCTCTTTGCAGCCCCAGACAACCACCAACTTCCTCTCTTTTGTTGCAGACCCCCAGTCTTGGGCTCAGTCCCTCTGGATGCTCTGATTCTGAACTGGGAAGGGAAATTTCTGTATGCCTTCCTCCTTTCCTCTTCTGTTCAAAGTTCTAGTCAAGATAAGGTCACAACCTTGC
Organism: Neoceratodus forsteri; assembly: GCA_016271365.2. Lineage (NCBI taxonomy): Eukaryota > Metazoa > Chordata > Ceratodontiformes > Ceratodontidae > Neoceratodus > Neoceratodus forsteri. Next base: position 1,628,039,350 of record CM028131.1, on the reverse strand, counting down.
AAAGTGATTCTGATTGCTCCAGACTGGGCCAGACAGCCTTGGTACCCCTGTTGCTGTCCTAGCAGTTCTTCCCTGTCTCTTCCCAGGAATTACAACCTGTTAACCTCCTCTCAGGAGAGGATCTGGTACCCCAATCTTCGGTCTCTCAACCTCAAGGCATGGCTCTTGAAGAGTTAGAGTATGCAGATTTGCATCTGTCTCAGGGGGTCCTGGATATTCTCAAAGCCTCTCAGTAGCCTGCCACCAGAAAGACCTATAACTCCCAATGGAAGAGATTCAGCATTTGGTGTTCCAAGAAGCATATCTCTCCAGACACTGCTGAATTGTCTACAGTTCTGGATTATATGGTCCATCTGAATGGTCTAGGCCTCAGACCAGCTACTGTCAAGGTACACTTGTCAGCTGTTTCTGCTTTTCTGTCAGTGGGGAAGTCTTCCTCACTATCATCTCATCCTGTGTTCTGTAAATTTTTCAAGGGATTGCTTCATACCAATCCTCCCTTTAGGGATCCTGCCCCTGCCTGGGACTTAAATGTTTGCATTGCTCAACTTATGCAACCTCCTTTTGAGCCTATGTCCTCAGCAGAGGTAAAGTACTTGACGTGGAAAACTGTGTTTTTGGTAGCCATTACCTCTGCCAGACGTATCAGTGAATTGCAAGACCTGTCAGTGGAACCTGATTTTATATCCTTTCATAGGGATAAAGTGGTCCTTAGAATCAATAGAAGGTTCTTGCCCAAAGTGGTTTCTGACTTCCACTTGAATCAGTCTATGTCTCTTCCTGTCTTCTTCACCGATCATTCTTCTTCAGGAGAGAGGGGGCTACACAGTTTGAATGTTAAAAGATCTCTTAGCTGGTCTGCCCGTGGCGCTGAGGGTTGAGTCGCTGGACGCCACACTCCGCACGCCGGCGAACCCGTGTTCGGGAACGGCACGGGTTGTCGGGGTCGGCGGGAGGGAGATGGATCGACGCTCCGAGGACTGCTCTCCATCTCCGGGTGGATCTGGCGGCCGGTGCTTGCCTGACCTAGCGGAGGCTGGGATCAGCAGCACGAGCCGCAAGACAAGGGAGGGCGGATATGGCAGACGCCTGCTGCGCGCGCACTTCAGTCGCTGCGCCATTGCACGCCATGCCTGGCGGGAGAAAAATTCGGAAAATGGAGCCTGGCAGCACGACGTCGTTTCTGTCGCCATTCCTCGGAGGACGCCTGGCATGGACCCGCTCAGGTGGGTTGAGTCTTCTCCCACCACCCTCGCCGCGAAGGGTAAGTCGCGGGGTGCTGAAGGAGGGGTCCTCATGTCCGGGGATGGCGCCGGAGGAACGGCGGAGTGTGGGGGGGGGGGCGTAGCCTGAGCTCCTGAGAAATAACATCATTAAAAAAAAAAAGAGCTCTTGGCTACTACATAGAACGTACCAAGGGTCACAGGTTTGATTCCCTCCAGCTGTTCCTCACTTATGGAGAAGTGGGAAAGGGCAAACCTGCCACCAAGAGAACTATTGCCAGGTGGATTGTATCTTGTATACAATTCTGCTATGAGAAACTGGGAAAGATTTCACCCTCAGGCCTGAGGACTCACTCTACAAGAGGTACAACTGCTTCCGTGGCTGCTGCCAGGGATATCTCTCTCTTAGAAATTTGTCAAGCAGCCACCTGGAAAACAGTCCATACCTTTACCAAGCATTACTCTCTAGATATCCAGGCTAGGAGTGATGCTCGGTTTGGTACAGCAGTACTTCAGTGCCTATTCCCAAAGCAGGTTCTCTCCCTCCTCCATGGAGGTGCTGCTTGGTAGTCTGCAGATAGTCAGAATACAGCAAGACTTCATGTTGTTTGAAGAAAAAAATTACTCACCTTAGTAACTGTGTTTCTTCTAATGGAGTCTTGCTGTATTTTGACCTCCCTTCCTGCCTCCCCTCTCAGAACCTGTTTTTTGGGAAGTGGGTGGGCAGGTGCAGTGTTGTACCCCAGAGGTGCTTCTTCACACCCTTCCCCCCTTTTTGTTTGGGTGTGTTTATTGTATTGTTATCCTTTTTTGGATTGGTTTTTGATTTTGGGTTTCCTGACTTGAGTTTTCCTTGGGAATCCAAAACTCTTGTTGCCAGTTGGCTAGTAAAGATTTTACAATTTCCACATAGGGTAGTTAGTGGATTTTTGCTCTTAAGAATCTGACGGTTGGGTTTCAAAGGGCTGCAGACAGAGACCTCAACTGAGCCCGAGCTCAGCATTCTATGCACTGCATAGAAAGTTAACATTTTGTTCTCCGGGGCAGTTTAAAGGCTGGAGCTAACTGCAGATAGTCAGAATACAGCAAGACTCCATTAGAAGAAACACAATTACTAAGGTAAGAAATTTTTTCTTCCGACCAATTCTAGATCTCAGTCAGCTCAATCATTTTGTCGAGTACAAGAAGTTTCGCATGCTGACACTGCAGAGCCTTCTGCCATTACAGTTGGAGAATCACTGGCTCTGCACCCTGGATATGCAGGATGCCTACCTACATATCCCTATTTTCCCCAACCATGGTCGGTTCTTGCGGTTCATGTTCCGGGGGGAGCACTTCCAGTTCCGAGCACTCCCCTTTGGCCTGTCTTCGGCACCTCGGATTTTTACCAAGTGCCTTGCAGTGGCGGCAGCGTTTTTACGCTGCAGTGGTATTGCAGTGTTTCCCTACCTGGACAGTTGGCTACTAGCGGCCCCTTCCAGGGATGCGTTATTGGGGGTTCTGTCATTTACCCTGGACCTGTTCAGTTGACTTGGGATCACTGTCAACGTGCCCAAGTCATACCTCATTCCCACCCAGAGACTTCAGTTTATTGGGGCAGTCCTCGACATGGTCCAGTGCAGAGCTTTCCTTCCTCCGGACAGAGTGGAGACTGTGGTCCACCAGGCCACCAAGGTGGCGTCTTGCCGGACCATTCCGGCCAGGGAGGTCCTTCACCTGTTAGGCTTCATGGCAGCTTCCATCTGTACCGTTCCCCTAGCCAGCCGCCACATGAGGATCTCCCAGTGGTCCCTGAGGGTGCAATGGGACCAGCTTTTGGATGATCTGGACCATCCAGTTCTCATCTCCTCAGCGGTCCAGAAGGATCTTCTATGGTGGATGAATCCACACAATCTTTCTTTGGGTCTCCCGTTTCAAAGACCAGCGCCCATAGCCATTCTCACCACAGATGCCTCGAACATGGGGTTGGGTGCACATCTGGGGGATCACCAAGCACAGGGACTTTGGTCCGGCTTGGAACTTTCTCTTCACATCAGTATTCTAGAGCTCAGGGCAGTCCTGTATGCCTTACAGGCCTTTCAACCCCTGCTGCCCGAGGGAACACTGCTGATCCAAATGGACAACATGTCGGTGGTTTGGTACATCAACAAACAAGGAGGAACCCGGTCATACCCTCTTTGCAGGAAAGTGACCAGGGTGTGGAACTGAGCAGTCCTGCATCACTTGTCCCTAGTGGCCGTGCATGTACCAGGCATTCTCAATGTCCTAGCGGACAGTCTCAGCAGATCAAGGACCCCTGCTCACGAGTGGGAACTTCATCAGGAAGTGGCAGAATCCACTGGTTCCACTTCCATTGACACACGACCTCCTTACTCAGGATCAAGGTCATCTGGTTCATCCAGGGCTCAGGACCCTGCATCTGCATGCGTGGCTCCTGCAGACGTAGCCATCTCTCGCTTTGGGGTATCCTCTAGAGTGGCACGGATCCTTGTCGACGCCAGAAAACCTTCCACCCGTTCCACTTATGCATTGAAGTGGAAGCAGTTTTCCATTTGGACAACCGCAAAGGCCTGGAACCCTTTTTCTTGCTCGGCTCCACAAGTCATGGAATACCTCCTTCGCTTATCGGACTCAGGTCTAGCCTATTCCTCTCTGAAAGTGCACCTCTTGGCTATCTCGGCGTACCATGAGCTGGTGGATCATAAACCCATGGCTCAGTTGGATATCTCAAAGACGTTTTTGAAAGGGATTCTCCATCTGAAACCCCCTATCCACAGCCCAACACCACCATGGGACCTGAATTTTGTCCTGGAAAAGCTCACCTTGCCTCCTTTTGAACCAGCAATGAGCTGTGACCTATGCTTCCTGTCTTGGAAGGTATTGTTTCTGGTTGCCATCACTTCAGCTCGAAGAATTTCGGAGCTTCACGCATTGGTTTGTAAGGAGCCTTACCTTATTTTTCACCGGGACAGGGCAGTTCTCAGAACCCATCCGAGGTTACTTCCAAAGGTGGTGTCGGAAGCTACTCTGAACCAATCGGTGAGCTTCCGGTGTAATATCCGGCTCCGCTAACAGGGTGAGAGAGCGCTCCCTCATCGATGGATGTGCACTGGATTCTCGGTGTTACAGAACCAGGACTTTAGGTCTTGCGACCAGTTGTTTGTCTCCTTATGCCCTTGAACTCGAGGCAAACTGGTTTCAAGCAGGGCCTTTCCAAATGGTTGAGCAACTGCATCAGATACTGTTACCAAAAGTATGACAAACCCCTCCCGGTGTTATCAGGGTCATTCTACTAGGGCATGACTACTTCTGCAGCCTTCGTAATGTTTCTGCAGCGATATTTGTGCTGTCAGCCATTGGAGTTCTGTCCATACCTTTACCAAGCATTACAGTTTGGACACTGCATCTAGGCGAAGGGCTGGCTTTGGCCTAGCTGTCCTGCAGGGTCTGTTGTCCTAGGCTGGGTCCTTTTTGGACCTCAGTCTTTTCCATGGCTTTTGTTTTGCCCCCTTCCTAGTTTTCTCATGGTCTCTCCTTAGAGGGACTGCTTGGGACTCAGTCCTACTTGTGATGACCTACTGAAGGAACCCTCTTGAAATAAGATAGTACAGTTACGTAGGAACTTACCATAACAGTAGATCTTCGAGAGAGGTTCCTTCAGTAGGTCATATTTTTCCCTCCCTATTTCCCCTCATTTTAATTTTTACAGGGTCTCCAATCCTGTTTGCTCCTGCTGTTAGGCCTCTTCCTGGCTCCAGCGGGAGAACTGGAGGGAGGCGGGGACCACTTCTATATACTGTCACGCTGGACAGTGGTCACGTTGATGTCAGGTGGGCGGTCCCCCCGGCAGGGATTGCTAGAAAAGTCTGCCATGCGGCCCGACATCAGATAACGTCAGTCCTACTTGTGATGACCTACTGAAGGAACCTCTCTCGAAGATCTACTGTTACGGTAAGTTCCTAAGTAACTGTACTTTTTTACTAATTAATGGCAGAAGTCTTAGGAATAAAACTGAAGAACTTGAACATATCCTAACTTCAGATGGCATTGATATATGTGGGGTCACTGAGACTTGGTATAGGGACATGGATTGGAATACTGACATTGGTGGCTTTACAAGAATCAGTAAAAATAGGAAAAATTAAAAAGGAGGTGGAGTAGCCTTGTATATAAGTGAAAGGTTAAAAGCATATGAAATTTCATTCAGTAATGACACAGTAGAAAATAGTAACAAAATAGTTTGGGCTCAGTTAAAATTATGGAATAAAGTCCTAACGGTGAGCTTAGCATATAGCTATCCAAACCAAGATCTAAATGAAAATAATTAGTTCCTCACTGAATTAGAGGATATGACAGAGGGTAGAGATCTCATCCTTATGGGATATTTCAATTTTACAAACATTAACTGGAATAACTTGGAAGGTACTGGGGAAATAGAAAATTGATTCTTTGACCTAACAATACGTGACAACGCAGAGCAATTAGTGAACAGAGGCACCAGAAATAATAACATTTTGGACTTGATACTAAGTAATTTAGCCAGCCCGCCAGTGCAGTGGTTGGATTTCCGCTTGCGATGCTAGCAACTCGGATTCAAGAGCAGACTCGGGTGCCAGAGGGCCAGCTGGGGGGAGGTAGCCTGAGCAGCTACTGGACTGCTCAGCTTCTCCGGGGAGGGGAAGGGAGCTCCATGGCCCAGGGATCGCCTAACCTCTGGTGTCGGCCAAGAGGTATCACAGCCCCAGTGCCCCACCGATGGGGGAGCGTGATGAACGCTGGCACAAGCCACAGCGTCACGTGGCACGTCGTGCTCGGGGGGGTGTACAAGGGAATACGCTGTCTGAAGCAACACCAACATGAGGGCCCGATAGTGGGTCCTCCCCCAGCCAGCCGCATAACTGCACACGTCCCCAATTAAGACGTGATTCCTTGGGGCGTGGGTATAGGCTCCCCACCGCAGAGCCTCACCTGGAGGTAAGCCAGCGCTCCATGGGGGAGACCTTGGGCGGACAGTGTGATGAGTGGCAGAGGAGTTGGGTACAGCTCCGGGTTGTGGGGAAAATAGGAAAAAGAAAAAAAAAGATACTAACTAATTTAGAAGAAGAACTATATGGATCTAATATACAGCCACCATTGGGGGATAGTGATCACAACATCGTGGAATTTGTGGTTGATTTAAAATGAGTAATTAATAAAGGTACAACTACTATGAAAGATTCTTGTAAAGCAGATTATGCTAACATCAGACAATTCTTAATAGATTGGAAATGGGAAAAGGATTTAATTAGCCTTGATATGCAAGGAATTTGGGATAAAATTAAAAGTAAAGGGAGGGGCGCTGTTGAGCCCGAGCTGAGTGGCAGCAGTTTTCTGTTAGCTCTGGTAGAAAAGTATTTAAACTAATAAAATCACAAGGTTGGAGCAACTATTTACTGAAAGTAACATTAGATTTTGAAAGAGGACCCAAAAGTACATATAATGGGTAATCCGAGAAAAGATCGAGGTGGTGGTACGGGAGGAAAACCCAGCAGATCTTATCTGTGTCAGTCTTCACCATTCATCACAGATGGGTACTGGCCAGAGATCAGGACCCTCGGGAGCTTTTTTTTTTTTCAAAAAGGCTGAGGCGGGCCGACTACATCGGCATGGCGCCACTGCTTAGACGTACTGTGTGGCGCCCGAGGGTTGGAGAGCCGTTAGGCTGCTCGACTTCGCCTGCCCACCAGTTCTTTGTCTCCTGCCATTGAGGTCGCCTCGTGGGAAGCTTGTCTCCAGATTTTAGGCCTTCAGCCTGTTCGAAATCGACGTTTCTGTCCGTCGGTCGCCTGCCGGTTCTGGGTTCTGCCTCCACTCGACATCACTGGTAAGATCTTTCCTTTTTATTTGAATTCTGCGACATCGAGTCTGTTTTGGTGTTTTTTTCTCCGTAGGTCATGTCTCGGTCGGAGGGCAAAAAGTCTTCGAAGACGGGTCGGCCTCCCATGCGTCGGTGCCCGTGCGGCCGAAAGTTTTCCATCACCGACCAGCACGACCGGTGTCTTGCGTGTCTTGGCCCGCTTCATGACATGCACTCGTGCGATGCCTGCTTCTCCATGGACCGGCGGGTCCTTGAACAGCGCGCGTTGAAAGTGGGGCGAGCTCCGCCGACTTTCCGGGGTAGGGTTTGCACTGGGCCAAGCCGCTCGGCCTTCGCCCTTCCTCCGGGTCCCTCCCGTTCTATACGGACCGAGGAGGAGGGAGCCTCGCTACTTGTAGCCTGGCCATTGCCGAGGCTCCTCCCACGGCGCAGGAGGCCCGGCCCCGCCCTCCTGGGAGCGGGCGGGAGGTGCCGCCACGGCAACGCTCTTCGGGTGAAGGCCCTCGTGTCGCCCCGCGGCCTCGGAAGGCCCGGTCGGCGCCATCCTCGACGCCGTCGGTCGGTGCCGCCAGAGCCTTCGCGGGCCCTGTCGACACGCTCATGGCGCCGACGCCGCTCACGGTGCCGTGGGACAAGATCCGCGCCCTCCTCCATGTCTCGCAGGTTGAGCACGGCGCTGCGCTTCACGGCTCGGGTGTCAGAGCTTTCGACCGCCATCGCAGCCGCCCTCGACACCATCCACACTCTCAGTGCCGTTCGCGGCGCCGAGGGCCAGTCGGTGCCGTGTTTGGCTCGGGTCTGCCCTTGGGGCCGTCATTGGCGCCCGCTTCGGTCCCCGGTGCGCTCGCGGCGCCGTAGTGCGAGCGATGTCATTGTCGGCGCCCGGAGGTTGTTGCTGGGGCTGCTGTCGGCGCCCGTCTTCGTCTCGGTACCGCCCCGTGCTGGTGGACTTGACGGCACTGCGTCTGGCCCTGGCTCTGGACCTTTGGCTCGAGCTGCCCCGGTGCCTCCTGCAGGTCCCGCTCGCGGGGTTGTGGAGGGCACAGGTGCCGTCTCGGCCACAACTCTGGCTGCCGGGCCCACTGGCAAGATTGGTTCTGCCCGCCCTCCTACTGTTTGGCTCAGAGCTTCGGACTCTACCTCTTCGGAGTCGGAGTCGAGCTCCGAGTCAGACGAGCAGTCACACCCTTCGGGGTTGACTGCGGAGGAGGGCACCCCTGTGGTCTCGTCGACGAGTCGGAGCCAGCCCCCTACTGAGGAGGTCAGGTGGCCCCCAAGACTAGGGTCAGTGGTGCTGACCAGCAGGCAGTGGTGCGAGCCACCATTTCTCTGCAACCTGGTCTTGGGGGTTTCATCGACCCCTCGGTGGTGGTACCCCCTCCAGTGGTGTGTCTTGATCGCCCAACTTTGGGGCCCATCGAGAAGCCTACAGGAGGGGAGGGTACTGTTCCCTGGGTCTCCCCTTTGGGGGCTGCCCAGAGATGCCAGCTACCTAGGCTGGCCCTCTCGAGGAGGAGGACTCTCTCGGACTCTAAGGGGTGTGGGGTCAGCGCGTCGGCCTTTTTCTGGGGTCCACTCGGGCCCTGGATGGAGCTGAAGTGCGGATTTCCACTCTTCCCCCTCGGGTTCCTTGAGGGAGTCCCATTCTTTTGAGGTAGGGGACCGTCCTTCTGACTTTACGGCCCCGGTCGCCTCACTGGGGGGATTCTTCTGGGCGCAGCCAAGGCAGTATCAACGTGGTTGTACAGCTGTCGGCTGTGGAGTCTTCTGGGGCATCCTCCTTGGGTGCTCATGGTCCACTCCCTAGCCCTGGTGGAGGTCAGCCGACTTCTTTTCTCGGCTCTGCCCCATCCCTCTGCCACATTCTCCTGCGCTCCCAGGCATTCTTGGTCCTAGCGGCCCTCTCACCTGGGAGCAGTTCAGAGCGGTGGCTGCCCGGTTCCCTGCCTATGTTAGGGCTATGGACAGCCAGGTTTTTCAACCTCCCCCCCGTGCAGCCACCCTTGGAACATATGGTGACTTCCAGCTCCTCATCCCCCTCTTCTGGGGGAGAGGAACCTTCTGTCCACATCTCTCCGGCTGCTGATCTCTCGGAGTATCACCGCTTCCTCGTGAGGATGTTGGAGGATTTGCACCTTTCACCCTCTTCTGTTAGCAATCCTGAGCATGCGGCGCACGCCTTTCTAGGCGATTTTGACGAGGCCACCCTTGTGGTGCTTCCCTGGCCTGCTCCCTTTCGGGAGGCGTCCTTGTATTTCTGGCAGAGGCCCTTCTCCGGAGTTCCTGCCCCTAGGGACCTCAGCCAGAGGTATTGCACTCCCCCGGAGTCTCCAGGTTCCGTGCCTCATCCGCAGTCTGGCTTGACGCATCTGGACACTCCTGATGGGCTTCGCGCCCTCCACCATGACCGGCCTCCGGATCAAGACTCCTCGGATTTTGATTTTTGGGGGAGGAGGACCTTCTACTCGGCACGGTTGCTCCTTTCTATTTCTGCTCACCAAGCCCACCATGCAGCCTACAACAGGTTCTTGTGGTCCAGGCTAGGTCAGGTCCTAGCTTCTTTGCCTGACTCAGAGCAAACCAGACAAGCCATCGCGTTCTCTGCACGTGGCCTGGAGCTAGCAAGGCACCAAGCGAGGGCATCTTACGATGCCAACGAGGTAGCTACCAGGGTCGTAGGGACAGCGATCTGCACTAGGACATCGGCATGGCTACGTCTTTCCCGGTTGTCACCCTTGGCCCGGCGTAGGGTGATTTGCTCCGCCCACCAGGGAACCTACCTTTTCTCCCGTAGAGCAAGACGGCGCTTGTCGGGGCAGCTTCCTTCCTCCTCTGGGGGGACCCCGTCTCTCTCCCACTCTCGGCCTCCCAGGCCCTGAAGGTTCCTCTTAGTGTGTCACCCACTGAGGGCTAAGGACTCTGTCTCTTAGGTGTACGAAACAACCCCCTTCGGGGGGGCTTGGTACTCACCTATCTGTGATGAATGGTGAAGATTGATACAGATAAGATATGAAAATTACGTACCTACCGTAATTCTGATCTTTCTATGTATCTTCACCATTCATCACAACCCCACCCACCATCCCCTTGGGGCCTCAGTCTCTGGGTCCCCCTTCCTCTCTGTGGCTCCCCCTCTCCTCTTTAGGAGCAGGGTGAAGTAGGGACACACAGAGGGGTATTCTCCTATAAAAGGTAAACAGCTCAAGTGGCACTCCTTCTCTATTACATGCCTCCACCCCGATGGGGTGGGAGTTGGTGGTTGCCCTCCTCCTATTCTCCTTCTGGTTTCCATCCAAGTGTAAAAAAAAAACAAAAAAAAAAACCCTTTTTCACCAAACATTTTTCCTGAGAGAGTACTAAAGTCCCTGTACCCTGTCCTTCTTCCAGAATAGCCGACTCTGCTTCTGGGGTATTTGCCAGCTATTCTGTGCCTTGAATTCTGGCAGAGAGCTTTGCTACTCCTTGCAGTTCCTATACAATCTGGTGACGGAGAAGAGTCTCGGATACCTTGATACCTCTCTCTCTCCTAAATTCTCTCCTCCCACCCTCCCTTCTGCTTCCAGAGATTGGGGCCCCTACCCAATCCCCTTAGTTTCATCTCTTCTTTGCTGTCCTCTCAGTCGTTATTTCTCCTTTTAGTTCAGTCATCCTTTCCTTTTTCTGTCCCTTGGACTCTCTTGTCCCACCCTCCATCCCTTCCTCTTACCTCTCCGGCGACTCAGAACTGGTAGGCAGTCGGAATCGACACAGCCTAACGGCCAACCCTCAAGCGCCACGCAGTACATCGGCCTCGAGGGCGGCACCGATGGTGGGTCGGCTCTGCCTACCCTTTTTGAAAGAAAAAAAAAGGCTCCCGCAGGGTCCTGATCTCCGGCCAGTACCCATCTATGATGAATGGTGAAGATACACAGAAAGATCAGAATTACAGTAGGTACATAATTTTCATTTCTTCACAGCTTACGAGATCAGAGATACCAGTGCAGGCTGCAACCGCACCAGCTTCGGTGAAGACTCTTGCATCAGTGGGCCTTAAACTACAGAGGCTGATCTCATCAGTCTCAGATCTCAGTACCAGAATTGATTCTTTTGGGGTGCAAGTGGCAACGGTGGAGACAACTTCGTAAAGCTTGCAAATAGAATTCCGTAATGTTAAAAAGCAAGCTGAGTCCACTTCATTGCTGGTTAAAGAAAACGTGCACTTTCAGGCCCGACTCAAAACATTCGAAAATCAGGCCCGTGCCTCCCACATCCGCATACTGGGCCTCCCAGAAGGAATAGAAGGCGATCATCCCTTACTTTTTCTGAAAGAATGGCTTTCTGAAAAGATAGTACCTAGAGACCAACAGGTGACGTTTAATCTGCAGAAATCTTACCGGATTACCCCCAGAGGCTACCGTGATGACTTGGATACCCCACTTACACTGCTGGTGGTGACAGATGGAGTGGGGACCCAGGACAAAATCTTGAGGATGGCTAGGCAGATGAGCCCCATTTTCCAGGACAGCCATGCAATCTATATCTTTCCTGATATTAGTTATGCGACCAGGATGCATTGGAAAAAGTTTGATGGTGTTCATCAGAAGTTAAAGGCATCGTTCATACCTCATGCTATGATGTAGCTGGCAAAGCTTCGAATAGTCCATCAGAGAAAGGTCTGGATTTTTGCAGATCCGATAGAAGCTGGCAAATGGGTTTCCAGATTCCACCTCGATTATCAGAAGGAGAGCGTTATGAGGGAAGGAGAGAGCTCTGAATCGGAGGAGGAGGACACAGCCAGCTGAAATGAGCTAAGTAGTGCTCCACTTTAATCACTCTTAGGCCCAGGCCTGACATTAATATTCTGAATGGGCGATCTGAGCTCAATGGGACTATATAAAAGACTTAAATCAGTAGAAGGACTTTTAAGTTCCCAGTGTTATTTGTTTGGGTTTGTTAAAATGGATTTTGGTTACTTAAATCTAGATGAGTGGTTAGTCACTCTCAAAGTACATTAATGATACAGTGCTCCTCATAAATATATATACAAATATTTCTTGAATTTGCTGGTTTGAATAAGCTCCTGAGAGTGCTCTTCTGTATTTTATTTCACAAGCATGGAAATTTGCTGCCAAATATTGAATAGATAAATGTTATAACTTTAGGTAATAGTATGACCCCGGGGGCAAAGCCTGGCAGTCAACATGGTGGCATGCTAATTCTTGCTGGAGTTACCCTGTGAACCCCTAGCAGCCCATCCGTGACATCCAGTCAAGAGATCAGCGCTTCTAAGAGCAAGCTCTCATTGTCGGATCACCAGATCTTTTGATTAAGATGTTTCTTGTTGGAATCAGAGGCAGACTCGCATTTCTACGCTGCGATTAACAACCTGGGCCTGGCTGTGTCTAATGTACTATATAGGCCAAGATTCAAGCACCACCCGAGTTTTGGAGCTCCCAGTCTGACGCACAGTGAACAGGCAACAACCCTGAGTCTGCAGGGTGAGAAATGGCCTCCTCCACCACTTCCGAAAGCTTGGCCAAGGACATTGCAAATACGACGGTGATGTTAAGCAAAGTTTTACAAGATACTACAGAACTAAAACAAGCATCTACATGTAACCCCTAGATGGCGCTATCCCAGGGGCTACTACCCCTGCCTGATTTGCCACTAACAGGTTGAGGGGCCTGGATCCAATGGCGGGTGCCTCCACCCAGAGGTCAGGGTTTGCAATAGTTAAACTAACTTGGTCACAGCCCTCTGGGACACTGCAACCCCCCTTTCTTCCCACTAGTGGCCCACACAATATATCAGAATTACCTTCACAGTATACACTTACCCCCAGGTCTGGTTCCGCACTGGGACCTCCTGTGAAATGAGATACAGTGCAACAATCACAGTACAGTACTTTAACATAGACAAATACCTCAGGCAGTATAACTTTGCTGAAACAAGCAGCTCTGATTTATTTAGGGGATATAACAAGGACAGGGGAATCAGGTTAATTAGCTTATCACTCTAATAATCACTTATGGCTCTGTGCACAGGCCTATCCCTATCAGTTACTGTCCCTAGGTACCCAAGCCCTAGTGGCTAGTCCAAACCGTAGCTGGTAGGGGCCCTTTCACACAGAGAAAAGGAGAATTAAACAGTCAGCAGTACAGTAATTCCATTTGGATTTAATGTGGCAATTCAACAGGAGCGACCCTGAATTAGTACTCACGACCTCAAATAAGATAGGGTCCTTCAATGTCAACAAGACTCACTTGAGGTACACAAACCTCTTACACATTTATATAAAAGAAAGCACTATACCAGGCAGGCTGCATCTGTATCCCGAATGCAATTACTGCACAATACCCGGAGAACACACAGCAGATTCAGTTCCTGACAGACCGAGTGCAATTTTCAGCAATTCTTCCAGTCTCTACAGGGTGAGCCTGGTTTCTACTCTTCAGAGATCCTTTGATCTTTTCACAGGACGTGATCTCAGTCCTAACAAGCTGCAGACCGAACTCTGGGCCTTACACACGTTTTTTGACTAAAACTGCACACTGAAAAGCACAGGGCCTTCCTTCTTCACTGCCAAAGCTCAACTGAACTCCAACTGACGAACCGGCACTTCCTTTGAGTTCCTCCCAGTTCTTGACTGATTGGCTGTCACTCACAATAGACTGCTGCTGTTGGTCCAAAAGGCACTGAAGTCTAAACTACATCTCCCAGAGTCACTGCCCATACAATCCTCTTGTGGCTGGCTCAGATTATGAGTCCAAGTTCTGATTCGTCCAAGGCATCATTTTAGAGCTAGCTTACCCCACACTGATTGGTCCAGTTCAGCAGTTCAAAACTAGAATGGGAACTAGCAGACACAGTTCTGACTGCAAAGAAAGCAGGTTAGACAAACTGTAATTTCATTATTACTCTAAATAATTTCTGGCAAACAGTTACATCTTTCAGATAGGTTCCTTTGCACTCCTAGTGACTGCAAAATGAAGTGAATTGGCAGCAGCTTGAGTGGTACTCAATCAAAGAAACACACAGTCCCCCATACAACTAATTATGTCTGCAAGCAGACAGCTCTTAAAGAGACAGTACCAGAGGTTCTAAAACACTCACTGATAAGTGGCTTAAATGCCAAACACCATTCAGGCTTGGAGCACTCAAGCAAGCTCCTGAAGTCTTTTGGGAACCCCCATTTGAGGGGGTTAACCTTCCTGGTTTGGGAAAGCTTGACGTCCAGCCAAGCAAGTACCCCATAAGTTTCAACTGCAACCATATACATTTGCATTAGGCTCGCATATGTAATCATCAGTCAATATATCATTTTACCAAGAACACATTTCTGAAACATTGCAGTACGTCCACTTTACACAGTATTACATACACATTGTACCATAACTCAAGTTATTACCTCTGTACATGAAACCTGAAGAGAGGGGCCCTTCCCTATCAGTTACCTTGGGGCTGGACGGGCAAGGGCACCATACTTAGAGGGCAACACAAGTAACTTGAGTTAGCACTGATGCTCAGTTTGGGCAATGAGCTCGGGACACATACACCCTTTATGGACAACATTGAGAGGCAAATCCACAGGCCTCCCAAGGGAATCATAACTGAGGTGCACCACAGGCTTTACAGCTCGACCAGTCTTTCTAGGGGGAACTGTTACAGTCTCTGCACTCTGAGCCTCATTTTCAGCATTGTCCTCACTTGTCAGGGAGTCTCCATGGGGTAGAGAGGCTAGAACTTGGGGCACTTTCAGCTCCAGGAGTTACAGTTTCTGAGTCCACAACATTTGGCTCATGGAGAGCTTTGACACTGGCAGTGGACTGTCAGGGCACTCAAAATACTCTTCTTGTTCGGTGTATCACCAGTCTGCCCCAATCTATCATTTTCTCCCTGAAAACTCAAACAGTTCAACCATGCACAATGATTCCATTTCATCTGATCTGATGCTTTGCACTTCACTTTCTGGGAGCAATGGCTCCAGGGATGAAGCTGGGGCTTAGACAGTCCAGAAGGCCCAGCTTTGTCTCCAGTATTGACTAGGGATTGCCCCGAAAACAATTGACTCAGTTCGTAAGAAGGATAGTATTCAAAGTCACCTCACTTTCTTCCGATATGGACTGACAGTCATGCTCAACTGGGACTTGTGGAGGGGAACACTTTAACTTTGCTTCTGTAGGTGCAGACTTTCTTGATCTTTTCTAGTAGCAGCTCTAGTCACTGGTCCAGAGGGGCATCTTCTGGGGGCTCAGACTCAATCAGGATTTGTCCAATGGGCAGTAAATGATTTCTATGCATTGTTTTTACATCTTTGAATTATTCTCAGGCCTTACTTTTGTACACTGGCAGATCATCTAGTTTGCCCACTACAATGTGAGGGAGATGGTGCTATCTGTCAGCAATCTTGTGCTTGCCATGCAGTCCCAGATTTCTTAGCAATACCGATCTCCTCCTGGAGTTCCGTGCTTTCACCTTTTATCATACCTTTCTTTGTTGGCCAGATTTCTTTTGGCAGCCATGGTTTGAGCCAGTTGGTACGCATGAGTTAGCTGGGCCTTTAACTTTGCACATACTGTAAATAGTTGTCAGCTTGAACCCCATCAGGAGAGACCCCAAAACACACATCTACTGGTAGTCGAGCTTCTTCCAAACATCAGGCGGTAGGGGAGAATCCAGTGGCATCACTTTTGTGCAGTTATAAGCATGTACCAGGGTGCTAATTTGTTGGCTCCATCTAGGCTTGTCCTTTGGGTGCAGGGTGCCTAGCATATCTAGCAAAGTGCGTTGAAACGCTCAGGCTGTGGGTCCCCTGGGGTGGTAAGGAGTGGTTCTGGATTCGCACTCCCCACAGAGAAAGCATCTCTTTGATCAGACGACTCTCAAAGTCTCTCCCTTGATCAGAATGGATTCTTTGTGGAGCCCCATAGTGAACAAAAAAGTTTTCTACAAGTACTTTGGCCACAGTGGATGCTTTCTGGTCTTTGGTGGGGAAAGCTTGGGCATATCTCGTGAAATGGTCAGTGACCACCAGCACATTACTGATATTTCTTTGATCTGACTCCAAACTCAGAAAATCAATACAGACCAGCTCCATGGGTGCACTGGTGGTGATGTTAACAAGGGGCAGCCTCTGGGGCAAAGCTTTCCTCTGTAAGCAGCGCTACAAGTTGCAATGTGTTGCTCCACATCAGCCCCATCTTAGGCCAATAGAATCTGGATCTCATCAAGTCAAGTGTTCTGTCTATACCAAGGTGCCCCATGTGGTTGTGCAAGGACCTCAGTACTGAGTCTCGAAAGGCAGTGGGCAGCACTAGTTGTTGTTTGTCTACTTGTCCCCCTCTGTCTACTGTTTCTCTGTATAACAGTTTATTGATCAGTTTCAACTTAGGACCTTCTTTGTATAACAGTGCAGTTCTCAAATCAGTGGAGCGTAATTTGGACACATCTTTTCCTGCATAGAGGGCTTCTAAAGCTGCTTTGATCATGGGATCGCGGATTGAGCCCGCCGAATACTGTCATTGTCCAGCTGAGGCAGTGCACCAATGTCTATTGCAGAAAGTGGCATAAGCAGCAGGTATGCAATTCCTCAGAGGCTCCCAAGCAATCCACCATGCAGTCCACTGCGTGCCCGGACATTTGTTCCTCCCTGTCAAACTTCGGCAGAGTGCCCAATGTCAGGTTCTGCCAATCGGACCCAATCATTCTGGGGAACAGGCCTCCGGGAGAGACATCAGCATCTATGTGGTTCAGACCTGCTCGGTATTCGAGAGCATAGTCATATGTAGATAATGCAGAAAGCCACCTATGGCCAGTGGCATCCAACTTAGCTGAGGTCTGCACATAGGTCAAAGGATTATTGTCAGTTTTACTAGTATTTTAGCCCATACAAGTACTCATGGAATTGGTCAACAATAGCCCACTTCAAAGCTAGGAACTCTAACTTATGTACAGGATAGTTCTTTTCGATGGGGTCAGGCTTCTACTGGCAAAGGCCACTGGTCTCAGGCCATTCTCGTGCTCTTGGTACAACACAGCCCCAACCCTTGCAAGCTAGCATCAGTGTGCAGGACGAAGGTTTTCTTGGATCGCATAGGCCAGCACTGGAGCATGGGTAAGTTGATATATGATCTCATGAAAAGCAGTCTCACAATCAGGAGTCCAGCGGCCCCAAATACTTCACTTGGATGAAAATACACTCTTTCAGTCTTGAGGACGCTGACTTTGGTATTTTTTGTGGGTTGGGGATACCCTTGAGTAAGGTTAAGTAAAGCGGTTGATCACTCTTGAATAGTCCTTGATGAGGAGCCGATAACTAACACAGAATCCCAGGAATCTTTGCAGTTCTTTTAGATTTTGGGCTGTGGCCAGGTGGTCAAGGCCTCAACTTTACTTGGGTCGGTCTCTATTCCTCGGTGGATACTATGTGTCCACATACTTTACTGATGTTTGAAAGAATTGACACTTATCAATGGACAGTTTAAGGCCAAAGTCCTCCAGTCGGTCCAATACCTTAAATAATCTGCTTTCATGTTCCTCCAGTGAGCTGCCAAACACAATAACATCATCTAGGTATACCAGGCACTCTAGTAAGTTCATGTCCCCACTGCACGCCCATCAATCGTTGAAAAGTGGCTGGGCACCTGAAATCCCTTGAGGCATCCTCATGAATTCATAGAAGCCAAGCGGACAGATAAAGGCAGTCTTCTCACGGTCCTCTGGGGCCATCGATCTGGTAGTACCCATCATGGAGATCCAGCACAGAGAACCACTTGCTCCGCTTAGGCAGTCCAAAGCATCCTGAATGCGGGGCATTGTGTACTGATCAGGGATAGTCCGCGGTTTAAGGTGCGATAATCCACACACATCCTTACTGTTCCATTCTTTTCCTCACTACCACAATGGGGAAGCATAGGGCTTCTGGATTCTTGTATTACACCAGCAGCTAACATCTCTTGCAGATGCCGCCTCACATCATCTATGTCAGCAGGTGCCAGGCGCCGAGACCTCTCACAATGGTCTTCGTCATGCAGCGGATATTGTGCTCAGCTCCTGCACGCATCCTACATCCCATTCCTTTAAAGAAACACCTGGTCTCTCTGGGCAAGCTCTCACTGATCCTCACTTTCCATTCAGCTGGCAGCGAGTCGCTAATCAAACAAGTCAGGCGTTACTCGTCATTCTTCCTTGAACTCTTGCTGCTGGTAGCACTGCAGTGTCTGCACAATGCACATTAGCCAGGATGCAACCTCTGTTTACTCGAATGTCTCTTTCAGACACATTATGAACTTGGACCATTACCCTTCTGGCATAAGCATGGGCTCTAGCGGGCAAAATACTAGGCTTGACCAGCAGTCCCTCTGGCAATTTTCCATCGCCTGGTGCATCCAACATTAATATTTTATTCTTAACATCCTTTCTGATACGGACCTCTCCTGTAAGGTACACTGGGCATTTGGCGCCAGGATCAGAGACTCAGGATCCTTCTTCCATACAATTCCGACCGTTCCTCTGGTTCTGTTTTTCAGCATCTCTCTGTGCCTCATAGGCCTTCTTAATTAAAGCCGGAACTCTTAAAGCTCTACTAGTCTTTGACCCTGTTTTTCATAACACAACTGTGCCAGCCTTCCAACATATGAGCATTTGTTCCAATCAACAAAGGACACCATCATACAGTCCAGTGGGGGACACACTAAGGCTAGGGTCTCTACTTGTTCGGCCACTCCAGCACGGAGGTGGGGAAAGACAGCCAAATTGGATATACCCGGAATAGGGGTAGGCCTTCTCACTTAACCCCATACATGCAGTCCTTCTAATGGTTGTAAGGGTACGCCTGACAAATGCTTCTGATACCAATCCTGGAACATAATTGTCACTTGGGAGCCACTGTCTAATACAGCTCTTGTAGACACTCCATTCACCTTTACAGTGGTCTCCATGGAGGGACCCACTATTCTGGACCAGTCTGGAGAGGCGGTGGGGGCCTGGGCAACTGACCTTGCCACAAAAGGACGTGAATTAGCATTTTGGTGCCCTCACTGGACTCATGTCGGCACCTCTTAACCACTGATTTCTTCTCCCAAGCTCTCCTTGTAGCCTATATGCAACTTTGTCAGTGTCTTTTGGGACTGGCATTTCCTTTTCATGTGCCCATCTTTCCCACAATTATAGCAAAACATACTTTCTGGAGTTTGAGCTGGCCGAGGCGCCACACTGGGAGCCAGGCGGGGTATTACTAACTGGAAACCTGGGTGCCATCTCTGTCTGCGGCGTGATAAGCATTTGGAGACATCTCGTCAGTTTTCCACTTCCATGGTCAAGGAATTGAGTTTGAGCTGTTATCAGCAGGAGATACATGGGTGGGTACCCCACCCCATAGCAGATGCAGTCGGATATAGGTCAGGGCCCGATACTTGCAGGCGTGGCCTTCATAAAGGACTGTTTTGAATTCCGGATCTCTCAACAGTTCGCCCCATTGTGGC
Organism: Neoceratodus forsteri; assembly: GCA_016271365.2. NCBI lineage: Eukaryota > Metazoa > Chordata > Ceratodontiformes > Ceratodontidae > Neoceratodus > Neoceratodus forsteri. The sequence continues at coordinate 1,628,019,809 of CM028131.1, read as the reverse complement.
ATATCTTTCCTTGTCAGAGCACTCATTGACTGTCAACCTCTGCCCCTGAACTTCACTTGATGGGTCACCTCAGTCACCGGGTCGTAGCCACAGCTGTTGGTGCAGGTACCTCCCGAGGTCGCCTTTTCTCAACTCTCGAATTTCTCTCATTAACTCATCATAGGAGGGTGGGGATTCCAGTCGATTTGCCAGGCAACTGAAGCAACAGCAGTTCTGAGAAGGGGGCAGACTTATGATTCTGTCCAGTCTGGTTCGGTCCAGTTCAATCGCTGGCAAACTACCCTTTCTGAGGCATTCTTGCAACAATTTTTCCAGCCGAGAGATATACACAGACAACAACTCCCCTTGGTACTGTTGTGTATTTCTTACTCTACCATAGGTCCTCATCAGAATCTGGGCTCCCATACACATTCTCCAAGGCCTCAAGATAGGCCTGTGCAGTCGCTCAGGGTTACTGGCCCGTTTAGCACGGATGGTAGCCAGGCAGGACCTCGGAGGCTCTCACTAACCCTCTTTCGCTGCCCGAGCATTGCCATTCTAGCACTTGGGGCAACATAGTCTATCCAGGTCTCCCAGTCATCCTCCCTTGGGGGTGGGAGGGTGCCAGAGAAGATCCTCAACCTTCGGTAAGAGTCGTGACTAATGGCAGGTGCAGAAATAGGAGTCTGCATTGGTTCAGCCACCATTACGGGCACTGGAGCAGGAGAGGGTGTTGGGGAGGAACACCCCAGGTGGCAAGAATAGTTTCTTCAAGTCCTCCACAGTTTCCCTCTCCCAGCAACCATTCAGCAAATTTCTCCTCAAAAGTTTCAGATAGTGGTGGGGCTGATTCCCCGGTCTTTACTGTCCTAGTTATCACTCTCAAGCAGTGAGGGCCCTCTGGGGTAATGGTCTGTGGCACTTTGGAGCTATCTATGGGATCCTTAAACTCTACTAGGGCCAGGAAAGTGTGGGTGAGCAGATTAGCATGCCGACCCACCACCCAGGGTTTTGTAAACCTTCCACCTTGAAAGTACTCCCTGCACAGTGTCCGTATTGATACCCAGGGGATGTCCAGGATAAGCATAGCATTTTGGGGTCGATCTCCTCCCAGTACACCACTCCACCAGCCGTGCACAGCCACTTCTGTCGGGTACCCATTTTTTTCTTAACAGTGGTTACGAAATATGGCCACTAGAGGACACACAATCCCAGCGGTGAGCCTCCAAGATGTAACCCCAGATGGCGCTATCCCAGGGCTACTACCCTGCCTGATTTGCCACCAACAGGTTGAGGGGCCTGGATCCAATGGCGGGTGCCTCCACCCAGAGGTCAGGGTTTGCAATAGTTAAACTAATCTTGGTCACAGGCCCTCTGGGACACTGCAACCCCTTCTTCCCACTAGTGGCCCACACAATATATCAGAATTACCTTCACAGTATACACTTACCCCAGGTCTGGTTCCGCACTGGGACCTCCTGTGAAATGAGATACAGTGCAACAATCACAGTACAGTACTTTAACATAGACAAATACCTCAGGCAGTATAACTTTGCTGAAACAAGCAGCTCTGATTTATTTAGGGATATAACAAGGACAGGGGAAATCAGGTTAATTAGCTTATCACTCTAATAATCTATCTATGGCTCTGTGCACAGGCCTATCCCTATCAGTTACTGTCCCTGGGCACCCAAGCCTAGTGGCTAGTCCAAACCGTGGCAGCTGGTAGGGGCCCTTTCACACAGAGAAAAGGAGAATTAAACAGTCAGCAGTACAGTAATTCCATTTGGATTTAATGTGGCAATTCAACAGGGAGCGACCCTGAATTAGTACTCACGACCTCCAAATAAGATAGGGTCCTTCAATGTCAGCAGGGCTCACTTGAGGTACACAAACCTCTTCACACATTTATATAAAAGAAAGCACTATACCAGGCAGGCTGCATCTGTATCCCGATCGCAATTACTGCACAATACCGGGAGAACACACAGCAGATTCAGTTCCTGACAGACCGAAGTGCAATTTTCAGCAATTCTTCCAGTCTTCTACAGGGTGAGCCTGGTTTCTACTCTTCAGAGATCCTTTGATTCTTTTCACAGGACGGATTCAGTCCTAACAAGCTGCAGACCGGAACTCTGGGCCTTACACGTTTTTTGACTAAAACTGCACACTGAAAAGCACAGGGCTCCTTCCTTCTTCACTGCCAAAGCTCAACTGAACTCCAACTGACGAAACCGGCACTTCCTTTGAGTTCCTCCCAGTTCTTGACTGGATTGGCTGTCACCACACAGACTGCTGCTGTTGGTCCAAAAAGGCACTGAAGTCTAAACTACATCTCCAGAGTCACTGCCCATACAATCCTCTTGTGGCTGGCTCAGATTATGAGTCCAAGTTCTGATTCGTCCAAGGCATCATTTTAGAGCTAGCTTACCCCACACTGATTGGTCCAGTTCAGCAGTTCAAAACTAGAATGGGGAACTAGCAGACACAGTTCTGACTGCAAAGAAAGCTAGGTTAGACAAACTGTAATTTCATTATTACTCTAAATAATTTCTGGCAAACAGTTACATCTTTCAGATAGGTTCCCTTTGCACTCCTAGTGACTGCAAAATGAAGTGAATTGCAGCAGCTTGAGTGGTACTCAATCAAAGAAACACACAGTCCCCCATACAAACTAATTATGTCTGCAAGCAGACAGCTCTTAAAGAGACAGTACCAGAGGTTCTAAAAACACTCACTGATAAGTGGCTTAAATGCCAAACACCATTCAGGCTTGGAGCACTCAAGCAAGCTCCTGGAAGTCTTTTGGGAACCCCCATTTGCAGGGGGGTTACATACACAAATAAATGAGGAGCTGCAAGTGTTAGCTCTTCGGGTGGAGGGCTCCAAAAAAGTTATAAAGCAGCAATCGAACAAATTTTACAACACGACGGACACCTGAGGGAACATCATGGCCAGATTCAGTACTTACTCTCCAAAGTGGATGACTTGGAAAATAGAGCTCGGAGATGGAACATTAGAATAGTGGGAATTCCTGAAGGAATGGAGGGCAGGGACATGATATCCTTTTTGGGAGATGCGTTGCCAGTGATGCTAGGGCTGGAGCTCAAGGCCCCACCAGAGATTGAGCGAGCTCACCGCACTCTTGCTCCCAAACCCAAACCTGGGGAGCGCCCTCGTCCAATATTGTGCAAATTTCTACGGTACCTGGTGAAGGAGAGATATCTCCGCCTAGCAAGAGAACTAAAGTCACTAATGTGGCAAGGTTGCATCATCCAGCTTTACCAAGATTTCTCCCAGGAACTCGCAAGGCGGAGAAGAGCATATGCAGAGGTGAAACAGCAACTTTACAAGATGGGTATTCCCACCTCGCTCAGATATCCAGCGCAGCTAAGAATCCAATACAACGGGTCTTTATACATTTAGCAACCCTGGAGATGTGGAACACTTTTGCAAACCATACAAGTACCGAGCAGGGCATGACCAAATCCCTGCAACCTCCAAGCAGCACAAGCAGACCGCACAGGAGAACTCCCAAATCCCATGGAGATAGCAACCAGTTCCAAGCCAAAGGATACTGAGCCGGGGGCCTGGCTGAGAGCCCAACGGGTCAAGCGAGGAAGCCTGGGAGGGACACACCAAGTAAAAAGTCATCAGCCAGGAAGAAAAGATCTAGGAGCCGACAGAGGTTGCAAATCCTCTCAGATGACAGCACAATATCCCCAGCTACTACACCTATTAAGTTGTCCAACAGATATGAACCTCTGGGGGATCTTGTGCCGCACGCCCTGGACTTAACAAAGAATTCGGACTGTCCATCACCAAAAGATCTCACAGACCAGAGTCTGCTTAAGGACTGGGCCCCACATTGCACTGATTGGGCCAAATGCGAGGGGGAACTGCTGACCGAGCAACAGCCGCCAAGATGACTGAGGGGTTCCAACCTTAATTTCCATGCCCAGCTCGCTGGGCTTTGAAGGGCTATGGAGGGGTTGAGTTATTCTCCCCATCCTTCCCTCTCGCCAGTTAACATATAGGGGATGGGTCCCCATGTTTGGCTGGCACCCGAGTAGGGTTTTTTCTGTTTGGCCAGTTATGGCGTGGAGGTAGTATTTGGGGCTCACCCTGCTTCCTATGCCGGATGGCCTAAGGCCTAATATGGGTCATGATGATTTGGTGAATCATGTTAGGTGTTTTCTAATTGCAGGAGAGAGTTAGTGCAAAGCTTTTTATTATTTATTTTGTTTTGCACAGCGCATACTGGGTTCACTCAATTAGAGAGAGTGTTTCCCCCTCTAGTGGTTATAAGGGGGAACTGATCTGGATTTTATTGTTTGTTCAAGCATGGTATAAGTGTGTCAATATTATGTTCCATGGTTTGCAGCTTTATGTCCTGGTACTCCCTGCGCGGTGAGTTTAGAGGAGGTTCACAGGGCCCTATTTGGGGTCAAGCAGCAGAGGTGGTCTCACTACAGGATGATTGCAAAATTGGTGGTTCCTGGTAAATTACCAGGCCCCGTGCTCAGGAGGGGTTCTCTGGATCATGGACCATATCCACACTCTATGGTCAGATCTTACAAGGAGAGCCTTTCAGGCGAAGGTTCGGTACAGGGAGAGTGGTATGGAAAGGTAAAAACAAAAGCTGTTATAGGGACTAGTAGGGTATTGATTCACAGTGTGTGTGGGGAGTGCAGAAATACAGAGGGCAGACATGGGAAAGGGATTAGGGGTTGATTCAAAGGACAAGCTTCCTACATACAGACTTCTTGGTTTCCTGGTAATTAGGTGGGGTCCTCGGGCTTTTCTGACTGCTAAAACTCATGGCAGGTAAAGATATGGTAACGACTACCTCATGGAATGTGAGGGGCCTGAACTCACCCATTAAACGTAAGAAAGTACTTGCCAGACTTAAATCCCTCAGTACTCAGATAGCCTTCTTACAGGAAACTAAGCTAAATCATATGGAAGCGAAAAAACTAAGGCAGGAATGGGTGGGATGGGAGGTTCATAGTGCGGCTAACAAAACTAAAGGGGGGGTAGTCATACTGTGTCATAAAAACTTAAAATGGTCTATGCAAGAACAAAGGGCTGACAAAGGAGGGAGACGGGTATTAGCCAAAGTTGACACCCCCACAGGGAATATAGTTTTAGCTAACATTTACACCCCTAATGAGGACACCCCCAATTTCTTTCATAAACTTTCACAAGATCTACTGGAGTTGTCGGCAGGGGAGGATGACATTCTCCTAGGGGGGATTTTAATTCAACTTTGGATTCCCTCCTGGATAGATCCAACTCCAAGCCAGATGCACACCCCTGATCTATTAGGGCTTTAAAGGATTTGATATCCCTGCACAAGCTGCAAGACATATGGAGAGTAGCCCACCCGGTCGAGAGGGACTATACCTATTTCTCTGAGGCTAAACAAGTTGCTAGTAGATTAGACTATTGGTTTATCTCTCCGAACATTATAAATAAGGTACTTGATGTTACAATTGCCCCTCTATACATTTCAGACCATGCCCCTTTAAGATTAGCCTTGGGTCCTTTTGCTCCTTTTACTAGGTCAGTCAACTGGAGGATAGACCCTTTATTGTTGCAGGAGACAGACTTCAAAGAGTGGCTTAAAGGGGAGGTTAAAACCTTCTTTTCTGACAATCCGCGTGGGTCTGCAACTGCAGCAGCCATCTGGGAGGCTTTTAAAGCCACGGTTAGAGGTCACATTATCAGCTATGCTGCCTACCATAGGAAGCAGAGAGAAAATGAGGCTAGGGAACTAAAGAGGGTATTGGGAGAGAAAGAAGGCCTGTACAAGAAAGACCCTACTAAACTACGGAACCCTGATCTGTTGCATGACCTCCTGGCCCTACAAATGAAATTGAATACGCTTGCGTCTAGAAAAGCGGAATTACAAATTCTAAGATTAAAACACAAATACTGGGCAGGCGGAGAAAAAGCTGGGAAACTCCTAGCCTTCTGGCTAAAAAAACAAGCTGAGAGGCACATAGCCCAACTTAGGGACAATAAGGGGGTTAAGCATAGTAAACCAGAGGTCATTAACCAAATCATGCTATCTTTCTACAAAACCTTGTACAGCTCCCATACTACCTGGAACGAGTCCAAATTTGAGGAGTTCATGGCAAGTACACGACTTCCTAGACTCACAGACGCCCAGAGAGACCATCTAGAGAGGCCCATGGAGATACAAGAAATAAGGGACGCAATTAATAAGATGGCCCCAAAAAAAGCTCCTGGGGGAGATGGGTTCTCTATTGATTTTTATAAGGTAATACCAGAGATAGTATCTCATCCCCTCAGGGATATGTTACAAGAAGCTTGGGATCAGGAGATTCTTCCCGCCACCCTTAGGGAGGCAATTATCACGGTCCTTCCTAAAGAAGGTAAAGACCACACCCTACCTACAAGCTATAGGCCCATTTCATTGATTAACGCGGACACCAAAATTCTAGCTAAGGTACTAGCAGCTAGAGTGGAGAAAATCCTTCCCTGTTTGATTCATACTTCCCAAGTGGGCTTTGTGAAGGGCCGTGCCAGTTCAGATCACATTAGATCCTTAATCTCCCTTGGACAGAAGGCAGGGATGGCCCCCACTCCATCAGCCACTATTTCAGTAGATTTTGAGAAGGCCTTCGATTCAGTAGAGTGGGATTTTCTCCACAGGATGCTGCAGCACTACAACTTTGGGGATATGTTTAGGGGCTGGATCAAAACACTGTATATGTCACCTATGGCTAGACTGCTAACTAATAACACACTCTCTGATCCATTCAAATGACATAGGGGCACCAGGCAGGGATGCCCTCTCTCCCCGATGTTGTTTGTGCTGGTCATAGAAGCCCTGGCTAGTGCTCTGAGGGAACATCCAAATATTAAAGGTATACGGGTAGGCTCTGAGTCGTATCAGGTGCTGTTATATGCTAATGATTGTCTCATTCTAACTGACGAGTTTCATTTCAGTGCCGAACATATTGTGGAGCTACTGCAGTCCTTTGCTAGCATCTCAGGCCTTAGGATTAATCAGGGTAAAACAGACGTCCTCCCCCTGAATAAGCAGCTTTCATCTAAAGATATCTCAGCGGTGGGGTTGGTTAGGGCCAAGGCAGGTATTAAGTATCTAGGTATTAGGGTAAATGCCAATGTATCTTCCCTTCCAGAGACTAATCTCTCTCCACTAATTGATAGCCTCAAGGCAGAAACTCAAAGGTGGAAACAGTTAAATCTCTCTCTCCCCGGGAAAGTGGTGGCATTTAAAATGATGATTGCGACGAGGGTGTTTTACATACTATCCCACCTTCCAATTGAGATCCCCAAGAAATGGTTTCAATTACTGGATAGTATAATATGGGCTTTCACTTGGAAAACAAAACCTCGCGTGTATAGTAGAGCCAACTCCGTGCTCCATGGAGCAAGGGTTGGTGGTGCCTCCCACACTTTCAACACTACGCATATACGTTTTCAGCTTCAGCCACATGCAGACTGCTTCAGAGAAATAACTCTGACTTGCCAGCATGGGAAGCAATAGAGAGGATGGCCATGCAAGGGACCCATCTGGTTGGATATTTGGGTAAGCCTCTCCCCTCTAATTTCCATTTTTGGCTCACAATAAAAGCAGCTCACAAGGCTTGGTATCAAGTGGAGGCCATAAGTAAATCCTATTTGAATCTGGGGAAACACCTCTCCCTGTGGAACAACCCGGGTTGAACCACTGATCATAAACCCCTTTACTGGGAGTGCTGGAAGGGGAAGCAGATCAACACTCTACAAGATATACTAATGGAGGATGGCCATACCATAGATAGTTTTACCTGTCTGAAAGAGAAGTTTAATTTGGGTACTAGTGATTTTTGGAGATATCTTCAAATGAGACATGTTTATTCAACCTGGTTGAAAAGAGTGTGCACGTGCACGATGTGCCAAGGCAATGGCAAAGCCAAACCAAACAAACTGCCTTTAGACGGCTGGCTAAAATCGCAGAAAGGCCTGGCAGGCCGTATTTATAGGTACATGAGGGGTGCCTTAACAGACCCATCTCTACCTGCCAAAACTAGGTGGCAGCATATGTTAAACCTTCCCTTTAGTGAAGATGCCTGGCAAAGGGGCTAGTTAATAGCAAAAAAAGCTTGTGGGGACCCCAGAAGCTTCTTTATCCAAAATAAGATAAGACACCTCTGGTACCGTACTCCAGTAGTACTAAAGAAAATGAATTTACTTATGAACGATAGGTGCTGGAGATGTAATGCAACTGGAGCAGACTTACTCCATATATTGTGGAAATGTGACCCCATCCGTCCTTTCTGGTCGGAAATACTTACATGTTGTTCCAATGTATTGGGACACAAGGTTCTTACCTCCTCTAGTTTTTGGATCTTGGGGCTCCCGCCCACTGAATTCCGATCATCTAGCCCCCACTTGACATGGCTTATACAAGCCTCAGTGGAAGCTAAACGGCTGCTTCTTTGTAGATGGAGAACTAGAGATGTACCCTCTCTTATGGCTTGGTTATTAGCCATGGCTAATTTGGCCAGTTTCTACAGGCTGACCCACTTGGCTACAGCAACCCTGCGTGCCTTCTTGGATAAATGGGACCCATTTATGCAGTACCTTCCGAATATACCCCCACATCTCGTAAACCCCTTGGGTAAAGATATGTTAAAGCCACCTTGAGTGATCCCAGTCTTACTTCTTCCCGCCCTTCTGGTGATAACTGGTATGGTGAATGAGTCCCCCTCACCAGTACCCCACCTTGTAAGTAACAACCCAGTCCCAGGTCAGGACCGTGATTTAGTCCACTCCCTTCTAATGTATTGTAAATGCACTGTGAATACTTTACTATGATACAGTATGTAAAATCTGACTGAAATGTAACACTTACATATGCACTGTGATATATGCCCTGTCTCTATAACAAAATAAAAAATCTAACTGCAAAAAATAGTATGACCCCAACAGCCCTTTATAGGGGGAGTTAACTTGGACTGTTTTTTCCTGGACTTCAAGTTCTTGGTATTAGTCATACTGCTCCTGGGCCCATAAAGCAGCTATAATCGAATGTAATTTTTTGTTTCTGTATTTCTAAGTAGTACCCCCAGATGTGGTATCTTAGTATCTCAGATGCATATATCCTATGATTAAGGAGGTTGTGTCCTCCATGTGTTTTTATTTGCTGTACCAGGTTTGTCAGAGATACGGAACTGTTATTCTGTATTAACAGACTAATAAATAAAAAATAAAGTAAAAAAAAAAAATTAAAAGTAAAATGAATCACTGCATGGCAAACTGGGTTCCAGAAAGGAAGAAGTATATTAATAATAGAAGAACACCATCATGGTGGAATAACACTATAAAGAAAAATATATAAAAAAAAAAGATGGTTTTGCATAAAATGTAAAAAATCAGCCCACTGATCAAAACTGGCAACTTTATAGAAAGGGGGATAATAAATTTTAAAAAACTAATTAGGCAAGCAAAGCAAACATTAGAAATTTGGTTAGTTTCTGAAATCAAGGACAACAAGAAAAAATGTTCTAACTGTGGGGGCAATAAGAAGAAAACAAACAGGGGTGGGCCCATTAGAAACTGTTGAAGGAATGATCAGCAATGAAAACAGTATGGCTACTACGCTGAAGATTATTTTTTTAAGCATATATAAACCAAAAGAGGACATTAATATTAACAATATCAATTGTATACCAGATGCTAAACCAGTCACTAAAGATGAAGTTGTAAAAGCTATACAGAATATAAAAACGCATAGTGCGGCTGGGCCTGATAGCATTTCCCTGAAATTTCTAAAATAAACTATTTCACAACTGGCAGGACCAATAACAGTGTTGTTAAGTACCTCTTTGACTGAGGGAAGAGCATTACTGGAATGGAAACTGTCTACTGTAACATCGATACATAAAACTGGGAGTAGAACAGATGTTAAAAACTATAGGCCAATTAGCTTGACGTCTGTTCTAAGTAAAATCTTAGAAAGATTGATTCAACAACGTATTAATGAACATTTAAAGAATATGGGTTCAATTGACATTATGCAACATGGTTTCACTCCAGGTCGGTCATGTCTTACTAACCTTCTACACTATTTTGAACCTGTCAGTGCAGCTCTTGACAAAGGTTTTCCGGTAGACATTGTGTTTCTGGATTACTCTAAAGCATTTGACACAGTATTGCATAGAATACTTGTTGAACAACTGGTCAAGATACAGATTTATCCTGACATAATCTGCTAGATTAACTCATGGCTTGATAACGGATCACAGCGCATAACAGTGAGGGGACATCAATCTGATTGGTAACACGTAACAAGTGGAGTCCCTCAGGGCTCCGTTTTGGGCCCAACATTATTTAACATACTAATATCTACAATGTAAACATCCAAAGATGCATGGATCTGCAAATATGCAGACGATTGCAAAATTGGAGGAATTGTACTAGATAAGGCTACTTCTGAAAAATTTCAAGAAAATATATACAGAATGGAGGGTTGGGCAAAAGAGAACAAAATGTGTTTTAATGAGGCAAAGTGTAAAGTAATGCATTTGGGCCATAACAACCCCAAATACAATTACAAATTAAATAATGTGACTTTACAATCAGTGACAAATGAAAGACATCTGGGAGTACTTGTCTCTGACAACCTGACATTTGACAGTCATACTAAGGCAACAGCCAAAAAATGTAACAGATTATTGGGCTGTGTCCTTAAAAACATTAAAAGCAGGGATCCAAAGGTTATTGCACCATTGTATTCAAGCTTGATACGGACACGCCTTGAGTATTGTTCTCTGTTTTGCGCCCCTAATAACATTAGAGATAATAAATAGAGAGAGTGCAGCGAAGGGTCACAAAGAAAATGAAAGTATGCAGAACTATAATAATGAAGACACATTACGAAAATTGGGAATGTACTCGCTGGAATATGGGAGACTTCGAGGGGATTTATGCCTTACTTTTAAAGCAGTGAAACGTGAAACTATGTTAGAGACAATTGGATTGGTTAAACTTAATACTAACAAAATCATGCATACAAATACTGTAGAATTGATTTATTTCACTGTAGAAAAAGGCTCACTGTTCGCTGTAGGAAGAGACCCGCTAAATTAATTTGACAGCTAACTTTGATGCTATGTCAGATTCATACGGAAGTATAGGACAGCGAACTTTAACTGAAGCTAACAAGTCGCATAGGCTCAGACCACTAAATTAAATGAACGCGTGACTTTTCAATTTTACGGTGATATGAAACTGTTAGGACAAAATAATAAGACTGTTAAAAGAAGCAGATGGTTTACACAAAGAATTGTAACTACTTGGCATACTCTGCCCTAACAAGTTGTAAACAGCAAAACTATGATTTTGTTTAAAAAAGAACTGGACAATTGTAAGAGTGATAAAAAGTGGTTATACCACCACTAGAACCTGGTGGCGAGTTCCACCAAAGTCTAACGCCTATCTGAACTCGTAAAAACTATGGAACTATAGTAGACCTTTTTATCAGGCACAGGCTGTCCCCCAATATCAACAATACCCACAGCAGACAGGGAATTTCAGGGGCAGAGGTAGAAGGGGTTCCAGGAGAGGATCCCAAACTACCCAGGCTCAGCCCCAAGCGAAACAGAACCCCTGACTTCATGATCAAGGCCACCTCCCCTCTACCAGTAGGGGGCAGGCTGGCTCACTATTTCCAGGCTTGGCAGTCCATTACCACAGGCAAGTGGGTCCTGGACGTACTGAGTTAGGGCCTGTCCCTAAGTTTCAAATCCTTCCCCTCCTTTGAGAACAAGGGTGTTCAAACCAGCTTCCCTCCTGGAGAAAAAACTCTTGGAGGAGGAGGAGGTTCAAAGCCTTCTACTGGTGAAAGCAGTGGAATGTGTTCCACATCACTTTTTTTCCTCACCAAAAAGAAAAATGGGAAGTGGTGACCTATTCTAGATCTCAGACTACTGAACAGGTACTTAAAAAAACACACTTGGCCACATACTTGGAACCTAACTGTTTTGAGGACCTGCTAACGTTCTCTGGATCGTTTCTTATGATCTTATGCTCACCAAGGCATTCGCCTGTGCCATTGTATGTTCTAGACAATATATTGTTGTTCATAGGTATATTAATAATTTCTGCCATAATAGATCATTCTATGCTAGACTGTTTTTTGTGACTCAATGTATTTGCTCTACCTGCTGTTATGTTCTGATGTATCTGTATTCCTTGTTGTACTCTCCTGGGTCATTCCTGAAAATAGGCATACAACTTGTCTAGTGTACCTACCCGGTAAACAAAAGCTAAATAAACACAAAGTTCAAGATGGTCACATTGGCAATGATTCTGCCAGTAATCCAGCAGGGAGATTGGCTAGCATCTCTGGATGTAAAAGATGCCTACTTCCACATCCCCAGAAGAGAATCTCACAGGAAATTCCTCAGATTCAGACCTCCATCAGGACATTATCAGTTCTCAGCTATACCTTTCGGCCTCACTTCGGCCCCAAGGGTGTTTACAAAGTGCCTGGCAATAGTGGTGGTACACCTAAGAAGGTTAGGTGTATCAGTTTTCTCTTATCTTGACAACTGGCTGGTGGTGGGAGGTTCACCCCAGCAGGTACAAGATTATTTTAAAGTAACATTAAGCTTGTTACAGTCTTTGGGATTCCTGGTAAATCAAGGAGAAATCTGTTCTCACTCCAGTACAAGTCCTGCATTTCATAGGAGCAGAACTGAACACAGTAAAGGGAAGAGCTTTCCTTCCTCAGGGCAGGGTGCAAAGCATCCTGCAGATAGCTGCCTTATTCAAGCGGAATGAACCACGGTCAGCAAGACAGATCGTCCTGGGTATAAAGTCTGCACCACTCATTCACAGTAATGGGACTATGTCGGAGTCATTAGGACCGAGCAGGAGCCAAAATTCTTCAGGAGGGCCAACACCAAGGTAGGGCTGTAAGGAGCGGTGCCATGAGACTGGCTCACGCCATATAAGCTACCTCGGCGACGACCCTCCAACCACCTCAGTTCCTTTTTTCCTGCTGTCGAGTGCACTTCAGTGATGACGTCGCTTGCCCACCAGGAGTCAAATCTTCATGTCTATATGACAGCAGCTGTAGTCATCCAGTATTGATTAGTTTTTATTTATTTTAGTTATTCAGTGTTAAACAAAAAAAAAAAAGTCAATTTTCGTCAGTGAAGAAGTCTTCTTCAATCCGCCTCTGATGGAGTCGACCATGAACGGGGCCGGTGACAGTAGGGAGACTTCGCATGAAAGCTATGTTTTCAGCAGGGTTGGGTCTGGTCCACCGCCCTTGATGGGGGGGGGGGCTGACTACAGGCAGTCTGGTGCTCGAGGGGATGGGTGGTCCTCCCAAAAGCACAAAAAGAAGCGGTCCCATTCTCAATCTTTGTTGAGGATGCGGCACCGCTCGGCCTCAAGTTCTTCTTCGAACCCTCGGTCAAAGAAGAAACGGTACTGCTCGAGGTCGCCCTCTGGTGTGTCTGTGTGTTGATCGTTGGTGGCGAGGGGCAGGGGTCCAACTCTGACTCCTTTGGGGTCTCCTACAGCCTCTGTTCCTAGTGACCGACATCCTTGACCTCCGTGGTCCTCCCAGCCCCTGAAGATATTTCGATGGCAGTTTCATCATTGGGCCGCTTATGGAGCAGTGGGTTCGGCAGTTGTCCCATCTGTCGAGCCTGCGGGACCGTCTCCGGGGCCTTCAGGCCTAAGGGTTTCGTGCCTGCGAGCAAGGCAGTTGGGGCTTCCTAGTCGTGCGGCGCCTTCTCCGTTACCATCAACGTCGTGCTTTGGTGCTTTTCCCTCTCATATGGCTGTGGAGCAGGGGCCAGCACAGGTACCATTTTCTCCTACTACTTTTGTCAGATCTTCCTCCTTGACTCCGAGAGTTGGATTGGGGTCCTCCGGTGTTTGTGTGGTGCCTAGGGCAGTGCCGCCTTCGACTCCTGTCTTTTCAGCGCCGCGCCCGGCACCGCTCCCTGGGCCAGCGCCATCTTTTCTTTCTGCACCACACCCTGTGCCAGCACCATCTGTGCATGCGGCGCCACCTAGGGCACCAGGGTTTTCAACTCCAATCCGCAGAACACCTCCTCCTCTTTTTCCTCCCTTTCCTATATATACTATCCCCCTAGGGCTAGTAGGAGATGATATTGAGCCTGATCCTGATCTTCGATTAGGAGATGACTTTGACGACTATTCTTCTCTCGTAGTGAAATAAACCCTCTCCTTCAGCAGAGCCTCTGGCTGAGGACCTTTCCTTTAAGTCTCTGTTAAAGAACATGAATTCCACTCTCTCTCTCTCTCCAGACTTCAGAGACTGATTTGGGGAAATTGATGTGTCTGTAGTATCTACACATTCCGGATATTCCTGTGGAATTGACTCCTCCAGTGCAGCCCTCTTTTGAGATACTCTCACAAATGGTGTGGGATAATCCGGCGCTTATTCCTTCTATGGCTAAATCCATAGACAGTAAGGACGCCCCCTCCCTAAGGATCGACCAGTCTTGGCCTCTCAAGCTTTTGCTGATGTCATAGTTGTCTTGGCAGAGAATGACAAAGCCATCCTTCCTCAGGAATCTATGGCCCATCCAGTAAACAAGGAATCTTCCCTTGTCAATCTTCACCATTCATTACTGCTGGGGTAAGTGCCGGAGGCGTGCACCCGCACGGCAGATTTTATTTTGGGGGAAGGGATTCCATGCCGACATTCTTCTATATTCATAACTCTCCCACCCTGCCTCCCCTTCCAGAACCAGAGCCTCTGCACTCCTAACCAAGTATTTTAATATAAAGTCCCAAACACTGGCATGCATAGTTTTAGCCCTAGTGTGAAAATGTAATTCCCTTCTTTTTCCAGGTGATTCTGGCATTCAGGGGGGGTTTGGGATTATAATTATATTTATGTTTTTTTTACTGTCATGGACAGCTTAGCTTTGTTATAGATAAATAAATAGATATTGTCGTAGTTTAGGATCTTCCTGGACATAGGTCTCCACCACTCATTCACACTATTGGGATCTGCGCCGGAGGCATTACGACCCATCGGGAGCAAACTTTTTGCTGGAGGGTTGACACCAGAGATGGCGCCGAGAGGCATGGCGCTGCAGGCACTAGCTCGCGCAGCACGACTATCTCGGCCGACCTCCAACCGCCTCAGTTCCTTTTTTTCCCGCCGGCGCGCCTAGTAACGATATCGCCACTCATCGGGAGTCAAACTTCAAACTAGCATAGTTTTCAGTTTATTTTTTTGTAGTATTATCTCGATATAGTATCGCTTAAGTTTATTCTATTTTAATATACAATAAAGAAGTCTCAGCCTACTTGATGGAGTCGACCATGAGCAGGTAAGGTGACGGTAGGGAGACTTCGTATGAAAGCTGTTCAGTCAGTCGGGCTGGGTCCGGTCCGCCTCCTTCTCCCGAACGGGGGTCCGACAATGGTCAATCCAATGCCCAGGGGGATGGGCGGTCCCCCCGGAGGCATAAAAACAAACGGTCGCATTCTCGGCACCGTTCTGCCTCGAGCTCTTCTTCGCCCACAGGTCTAAAAGAGAAGGTATCACTCGAGGTCGCTCACGATATGTTCGCGCGGCCGACGCTTCCGTTATCGTGGGCTAGTTGCTGTCTTCCTTCGGAGTCACCAACTTGCTTCCGTAGCCGCCGCTTGCATCGAGTCCTACCCCGCCTATTGGTAGGTCTTCAGATGAGCAGTTTCATCAGTGGGCCGCTCTTATGGAGCAATGGGCTCGGAGGTTGATTCTGCTACCTGGCTCGGTTGCCCGTGGGCCTTCGGTCTTGTCGGGCGACCAGGTAGGGCGGTTGGACTTTCCTGGTCGGGCGGCACCTTCCTCGGTGCCGACGAATCCGTGCTTGGGTGTTCCCCCCTCACATGGCTGCGGCGCAGGGGGCCACACCGATGCCCTTATCTCCTGCTATTTTCCCTTCTAACCATGTTTCTCAGGGTCCTGGGATGCTTTGGTGCGCCCTTGGCGCCGTCCGATAACGTCATGAGGGCTTGTCGACTTCCGTTTTCGTCGGCCGTGAAGGCTGTCGATGCCGTTTTCGGTGTCGTGGAGCTTGTCGGCGCTGTCCGCGGTGCCATGTGCCATCTCGGCGCCGTCCGCGCCGCCGGGCAGCTTCTTGGCGCCTCTCTGTTCTTCGGCGCCGTTTTCGGTCCCGTTTGCCTCCTCGGCGCCGGGAGCTCTCGAGGACTCCTCTTTCCTCTCAATTCTTCCTTCCTCTTCTGTATTTCACTCCTTTCCTGTCCAAACAGTCCTCCCTGGACTATCAGGAGATGACGTTGAGCCTGACCCAGACCTTCGGTTGGGTGATGAAGTGGACGAAGCAGGATCTTTCACTGCTACAGAGCCTGTGGTCGAGGACCTGTCCTTTAAGTCTCTGTTGAAGAACCTGAGCTCCACTCTTTCTCTCCAGACTACAGACATCGATCCTGGGAAGCGGTTAAGACTCCAATATCTTCATGCTTCGGAGATACCTACGGATTTGACTCCTCCGATTCAACCTTCCTTCGAGATGCTGTCTCAAATGGTATGGAATAATCCTGCTCTTACCCCTTCGGTGGCTAAATCCATTGATAGGAAATATTCAGCCCCCAAGGATCGTCCCATCTTGGCATCT
Organism: Neoceratodus forsteri; assembly: GCA_016271365.2. Classification (NCBI taxonomy): domain Eukaryota; kingdom Metazoa; phylum Chordata; order Ceratodontiformes; family Ceratodontidae; genus Neoceratodus; species Neoceratodus forsteri. Next base: position 1,628,003,169 of record CM028131.1, on the reverse strand, counting down.
CAAGCCTTTGCGGATCCTATTGTAGTCCTGGCAGAGAATGATAAGGTCGTTCTTCCTCAAGCTACTACAGCTCGACCTATTAACAAAGAGTCTCGTAAGATTGATACATTAGGTAAGAGAGTCTTTGCTGCGTCCACTTTAAGTATGCGCGTTGCCAGTTACCAGGGCTATTTTTCTCAGTATGAGTATATCCTGTGGCACTCTATCAAGCAAATGGTTGAAGTTCTTCCGGACTCGGACTCTAAGTCAGAGCTTCTTCTGACCATCACCAGAGGTATTGAATCTAATAACCAACAGGTCAAAGCAGCCATGGATGCTTTCGACACTGCTTCTCGTTCAGCAGCCGCTGGTATTTGTACTCGCCGTCACTCCTGGCTGCGTACTTCGGGCTTCACGAATGATGCACAGCAGCAGGTGATGGTGATGGCGCTGCCCTTTGACGGCTCGTATCTTTTTGGTCCTCAGGTAGAGCAAGCTCTAGAGGCTACTCAGAAGACTAGGTCGGCCATTAAGCTGGCTGACCCCCTCCTACCCCCTCTCGAGGGCATGTCGGTAGACGTCAGTTTCATAATCGTCAGTCCTTTCGAGGCAGGGGCAGAGGAAGTTTCCATAAGAACCAACCTGCCCAACCTCAAAAGAAGACGCAACAGAAAGCGCAAGGGCCCAAAGCGCCCAGCGCTACCTTATGAGTTGCCGGCCCAAGTTCCATCTCCACTGCCCGAGGTGGACTTTTTCTCTCCGGTGGGAGGTCGTCTGATGCACTTCTACAACCAGTGGAAGTCCATAACCTCAGACAAATGGGTCCTTCGGATAATTCGCGAGGGGTATTCTCTCAATTTTCTGGAGACCCCTCCGAATCGTCCTCCCAAACGACAACCCAGGCTGTCAATCCTTCAGTCAGACCTTCTCACCGCCAAGATCCAGGGCCTTCTGAACAACAGGGCAGTAGAACTGGTGCCTCTGCATCAGCGAAATACAGGGTTCTACTCCCACTACTTTCTGGTTCCAAAGAAGTCTGGGGGTATGCGCCCCATTCTAGACCTCAGCTAAACAAATTTCTCCCCAGGGAGAAATTCAAAATGATTTCTCTAGGAACCCTGTTACCTTTGCTTCATCAACACGACTGGCTAGCCTCCCTGGACATGCAGGACGCTTACCAGCACATTTCTATTCACCCGAGGCATCACAAATTCCTGAGGTTTGTGGCTCTGGGTCAACACTATCAGTTCAGAGTCCTGCCCTTTGGGATATCCTCGGCGCCGCGAGTCTTTACAAAGTGTTGTACAGTTCTCATAGCGCATCTCAGGAAGCTCAGAATCCGAGTGTTTCCCTACCTGGATGACTGGCTCCTAGCAAGCCCTTCCAGACAGGGGACCCTGGAAGCCGTTCAGGCGGCCTCTCGCCTTCTTACGTCCATGGGAGTTCTGCTGAATCTAAAGAAGTCACAGTTGCAGCCCTCCCAGAGACTCCTTTTCATAGGGACTCTACTGGACACCTCTTGCGCGAAGGCTTTCCTTCCAGAGGACAGAAGGCTCGATATCCTTCAGATGGCCCATTACATTGGGGAGAACAGATCAGTTACAGCTCTCTCAATGCAACGTATGTTAGGCCTCATGGCATCCTCAGTGTTCACTGCACCCCTAGCTCGGCTACACATGAGAACCACCCAATGGATGCTCAGTACTCAGTGGTCCCCAACCACTCACCCACAGTCTTATCCCATCAAGGTGACAGAACCCTTACAGAGGTCTCTCACCTGGTGGTCTCAAGAGAGCAATCTCCTGGAAGGATTTCCCTTTGCTCCTCTGGATCATCAAATCTCCATCACCACAGAAGCATCGCTAACGAGATGGGGAGCCCATTGTCGCTCTCTCCACACTCAAGGTGTATGGACTCAACTCGAGGCCCAGCTTCACATAAATGTCCTAGAGATGAGAGCCATCCTTTATGCGGTCCGGGCTTTGAAGGACATCCTCTGTCACAAGAACATTCTCCTTCAAACGGACAACAAAGCTGTGATGTATTACATCAACAAGCAGGGCGGTGCTCATTCTTACCCCTTATGCAGGGAAGCGATGAGGGTGTGGGAATGGTGCTTGGAACACAAATCTCTAATTCAAGCGGTCTACCTGCCAGGTGTACAAAACGACTTGGCGGACCGTCTCAGCAGAACAGAGGCAGATCCTCACGAGTGGTCTCTCGACTCAACCATAGTTCAATCACTATTGAAGAGTGGGAACTCCAGACCTGGACCTTTTGCATCCCACTCAGCATAAAACTGCCTCTCTTCTGCTCCAGAAATCCAGGGCCTGGCATTTTCTGTCAGGATGCGTTCAGGCTGCGGTGGACAAAACGCTTTCTTTACGCCTTTACGCCTCTTCCTCTAATTCGGAGAGTACTTCTCAAATTTGAGTCCCAGGGGACCAAGATGATTCTCATTGCTCCCTCTTGGCCTCGACAACTATGGTTTCCTCTACTCAACAATATGTTGGCAGCCCCTCCGAGACCACTCCCCCTGCAGATGAACCTGTTGACTCAGGGTCCAGTGGTCCATCCCAACCTGAGATCGCTTCACCTTCACGCTTGGCTCCTGAAGAGGTAGAAGTGAACCGGTTCAATGTCTCTCGAAGAGTTTCAGACATTCTTCTGGCTGCTCGGAAGCCAGCTACTCAGAAAACTTACACGTCTAAGTGGAAGCGTTTTTCGCTCTGGTGTGCAAAGTCCTCTTGGAATCCCTTTTCCTGTCCACCAGACAAGGTTTTGGAGTACCTTTTGGACCTCTCAAATTCAGGTCTTCAGTACTCTACAGTCAAAGTTCACCTTAGTGCCATTTCAGTGTATCATGAGCCATTTTCTTCTTTGTCTCTGGCTCAGTTACCTATGGTTACGAGATTTCTTAAAGGAATTCTGCATACCAGACCCCCTATAAGACGTCCGGTTGCAGCCTGGGACATTAACCTTGTGCTGGACATGCTCACTCAGAAACCTTTCGAACCTCTGGCTGCCTGTGAGCTAAAATTTCTCACCTGGAAAGCGGCTTTCCTAGTGGCCATTACCTCAGCCCATAGGGTCTCTGAGATACATGCCCTGGTTACGGACCCTCCGTATACTGTGTTCCATAAGGACAAAGTAGTTCTTCGCACTCATCCTAAATTTCTTCCCAAGGTTGTGTCGGAATTCCATCTAAACCAAACTTTGGTCCTTCCCTCTTACTTTGCGGACTTCCAAAATGAAGGGGAACGATCTCTTCATTCCTTGGATGTTAAGAGAGCCTTGCGTTTCTATCTAGATAGAACCAAGGATTTTCGCAAAACCCAACAACTGTTTGTTTCCTTCAGCGAGACCCGGCTGGGTCAACCTGTCACTATCAGATGCATCTCATCGTGGCTAGTGGCATGTCTTCGACATTGCTATTCCATGGCACAGGTTAAATTGGAAGGTAGGGTTTACGCTCACTCTACCAGAGCAGTCGCAGCATCCCTAGCGGAAATTCGCAATGTTCCGATTGCAGACATCTGCAATGCTGCCACCTGGAGCTCAGTGCATACCTTCGTTAAGCATTATGCACTGGATGTTCATGCCAGGCGACATTCCACCTTCGGCAGAACTATCCTTAATGGACTTCTGTCCTAGAAATGTGAGCTCTTGGTCTTCCTGCCACCCTCTCGGGGGATTATTAGCTCGGTACTCTCCCACTAGTGTGAATGAGTGGTGGAGACTTATGTCCAGGAAGATATGAAAATTACGTACCTACCGTAATTCTTGATCTTCATGGACGAGTCTCCACCACTCATTCACATGCCCACCCTCCATCCCTCGAGCTCACCGCTGTGTTGGTCTTCACTCCCTCAAATCTTTAGGCTGTGAAGACTTCTTTGTTGACCCTCCTTACACGGGTCGCCCGGACTATCTTATGTCCGGTCTTAGGGTTAGGTTACTCTTTACGTTAGTTGCGCTGCACCTCCTTGGTAAAAAAGGTACTGAGGCGGTTGGAGGGTCGACGCTGAGATAGCCATTGCTGTGCAAGCTAGTGCTCATGGCGCCGTGCCTCGCGGCGCCATCTCTGGTGTCGACCCTCCAGCAAAAAGTTTGCTCCCGATGGGTCCTAGTGCCTCCGGCGCAGATCCCAATAGTGTGAATGAGTGGTGGAGACTCGTCCAAGAAGATCAAGAATTACGGTAGGTACGTAATTTTCATTTGCCTTGTAGGCTCCTCAGAAGTCTGATACGTTGGTGGAACATTGCAGCTGATAAGGGCAGTAGTTTAAAGGGGCACTGTCAGCTTTTCCCCTATGTTTTTAACTACTTTTAATCTGTAAATTTGTAGGCACACACTTATTAAACATGTACAGTAGAATGCCCCCATAGATGTAAAAATATCCAATTGTACCCGTTTTTATTAAATTCAAATCAAAATCCCCTTTCACTCGGGCCGCCGATAACTGACCCGCCACCGGAAGCATATAGTGGGTGTGAACGCGCACCATGAACGCTCGCTGTCCAGAAGTGCAATTTCATAGCATGACAATGCCAACAAGATAATCCCACTGTGAAGTCTAGTAAACCAAATCGCTCCTGGTGCTTAAAAACCCACACCGAGCATTCGTAATATCACAATTTACATTTGCAGACTGCAGCCGAAATCCCGCACATGCGCAAAAGAGACACAGGCAAAGATCCCGCGCATGCGCAAGAACATGCCACCTTAGCGCGTAATGCGGTTTCGACTGCGTCTGCAAATGTAAATTGTGATATTCCAGTGCTCGGTTCCGTTTTAAGCACCAGGAGCGATTTGTTTACTAGACTTCAGTGGGATCATCTTGGTGGCGCTGTTACCTCATGAAATTGCACGGGACAGCGAGCGTTCATGGTGTGTGTTCAAACCCACTATATGCTTCCGGTGGCAGGTCAGTTATCGGCGGCCCGAGTGAAAGGGGATTTTGATTTGAATTTAATAAAAACAGGCAGAATTGGATATTTTTACATCTATGGGGGCCTTCTACTGTACATGTTTAATAAGTGTGTGCCTACAAGCTTACAGATTAAAAGAAGTCAAAAACATAGGGGAAAGCTGACAGTGCCCCTTTAAATAAGTGGCACGAGCCAACGATAGGTTCTATCATTGCATACAGTTCCATTTTCTCTGGGCAGCTCTGCTTAGGAGGCTGACTGCAAAGAGTTATGAATATAGAATACCTAGGAAGAAACAAGATTGCTATGGTGAGTAACTTTTTCTTCTATTCCTCCATCCCAACTTTGCCTTATAAGAGTATCAAATTACATTATTGATGCTGACTAATGCATATCCAACAGCTCTTGCAGTTCAGTCTGTCAGCATCTAACTAGATTACAAAGAAAAACAGTTTTCATGAAATGCCATTGATATTGGCCAGTTTTGGTTTTCTGAGTCCTTCTGTGTTCTGTTTCAGGCTTTTCTACCAGGATGAGGAAAACAAGCAGCTAACACCTTTGGAAGACAGCCACCAGAATGACAAGGACAGGATACAACAGTCACCAAGGAGAGCCTATTTCTGTGCAGCATCACTAGGTAACTTTCCTGAGATACTGTCTTAAAATATCATGTCTGCAAGTAACAAGTCATGCTGACTGGGTGTGCATTATGATTTTAATGCACATCCCAGGGTTGTAGTAAGGCATGAAACTGAAAGTGAGTGTCCTTATGCCCCTGGGAAGGGCATTAAAATCCTATGATGCACACCCTGGAGGGCCTTATTACACTTATAAGGTTTGGGGAGGGGGGAGAAAATAAGATTCGGCACCTGACTGTGCATTTATAGAGATTAAATGCACAGTCAGTTGATGTCTCTTAGCCAATTAAATTTCTAGATCTTTTTCTTGCCATTTTATAATAGAGGACATTGGGAGGCAGATTTTTCTTTTCTTTTTTTTTTTTTTTTTATATAATCTGTTTTGCTTCCTAGACCACCACCTCCGCCTAACCTTCAGGCTTTTTCCAGTGACCTCCCTACCCCCTCAGCCACTTGCCCCTCTTATCTGGCCAGTGGGGATCCACACGGAGGAGGGCCCAAGGGTACTGACTGCCAGCAGACATGGAGGTTCATCTGGGTTTTTGCCCCATCCCCGAAACACGCACATCTCCCACTGACACTGTGCAATACCCTATCAGGCCTCACAGACACACACTGATGCCCCTGCTGAGGAGTTAAGCTTCCATGATGACCACAGGGGTCACTGTGGTGATGGAACTCAGTGCTGTCCCTCCCTGGCAGGGACTACAGATGAAGCTCATTTGACACCAGGATCAGAACAAGCAGAATTTGGTACTCGAGAGTCTCTGTTTTTGGAAATGGACGTTATTCTGTTAGAATTATCATCTGACACATCACTCTCAATAAATAGCACAAGTGGACAGGTCACCATTGAGAACTGTGACTTTGTGAATGGTCCTGAAAAAAACTCAAACTGAGGCAAGAGTGCACCTAGTGTATGTTTTGAACTATTGCTTGTGTGGCTTGCTACCTCAGGAGAGCACCAAGCTGTAGTACTGGAGTGCAGGGTGCTTGCATTTCAGTTTCCTGGGAGGGACCACTATTGCACAGCAGTGCTACCTCAGCCCCCCAACCCTGCCCCCAAATCCACTCCTGAACCCAGATTGCCGACATGGGAGCACAGTGCACTACCTATTGTGCCACTGAGTGGCCTCTCAGATTTTTCTTTTTAGTTACTCCTTTTCCCCAGATTGTTTCCCGGTTCCCCATCTCACAATGAGATGACTGGGATCAACAAGGCTGCAAGTTTCCTTTGCCCAGAAGTGCACGTAAATGGCTGCCTTCAAAGCTCACAGCAGTGCAGCTCAACGGTCAACCAGCAGGGGGGTGCCCAAATGATAGGTAGGGCATGTTCTCCCACCCCGGGCACCACATCTCTGTGATATGCCCAGCACCCAGTCAACACTGATGTGGGATTCCAAGGATTATGAATGTACCCTTGTCTCCAGGTGACAGCACAACGCACTGTGCCAGGCCATGAAGAGGCAGGGTTGTCTTTGCTTTGCCTTCCCTGGAATTTCCACGTTTTCTATTCTGTAATGGGGATTTCTAATTGTGGTACTCATTACTAATGAGCAGCTCTACTGGGGGTGGAAGCGGAAGGACTATCGGCTACAAAAACTGCAGATGTCAAAAAAGCAGATTGTTCATCTAGTATCTAAGTATCACAAAACAAGAACCTGATTCTACAAATCTTTCGCTCATTCTGAAATCAAGCTAAGAGAGGGGTTCTAGCTACAGTAGAGTCGTTTGAATACTCCGCCGACATTTCCAGATACCCCTGGATTTCAAGTTTTTTTGTCAAAGCAGTTAAAATCAATGGGGAGGGGTCAGCCCAGTAGTGCAGCGGTGGTACTACCACTTGCCACCCCTGCGACCTGGGTTTGAGATCAGACTCGGATCACTTGGAGGCCAGCTGAGGGAGGGAGGAGCAAAAGCATCCTAAGGATAACTCTCCTTCAGGGAGTGGTGACGCTGCATTCTGCTGTTCAGTTGCCACCCTGTGGAGTCCTGGGAGAAGCATGACAGGAGCACATAAAAGAAAAGAGGGGTAGCCGCACATTGATGCCCTTGTGGAGAAAAACTGAAGCTGGAGGAAAAAGCCCTGGTTTGCCGTGGTGCCGGCACCCCTCGCCAGCCCATTCACAACCACCATGTCAGTTCATCTACCACTTCTGTGGTCCTGGGTAAGTAGTGGATAACCAGTGTGTCCATGGGAAGGTGGCTGATAGGGCTGGGGGTGCTGTTGAATGAGCCATGGGTGAGAAAAGGATGAATTTAAAAATAAATATATAAATAAATAGGTGCTCGACATTGGGGTAAACCCTGATTTTTGTTTCTAGATCAGTTACTTAAGAGTTTCAGGGTTTGCAGTGATGGCACTGTAACATCAAAGTGCAAAGAGGCTTCACATGGCACCATTACCAAAAACTGCCATGTGTAACTGACAGAAATAGTCACCAGGGTGAGGTGCTTAGTAGTTGTGACTCCCTGGTGACTAAGTTGCTGTCCAAATGCTTGGCCAGATGTTGGCGGGTACAAACAGGGTTTGCATTTACTAGTAAACTGGCTTGCGACAAGCACGTATTTCTGCTCATGGTATACCACCTGTTACATGGTGCTGTTCCATATATAGAATGCAAGTAAAATGGTGCTGCTGCTGTAGCAGTATTAGTAAACTAGATAGAAAGAAGGGACACCCCTACAAAAAACTCAGATGATTATTTACAGGAGTCAAAAGTAGACAGATGCCACTAAGAAACTAAGAAGTGTGTGTGTGTGTGTGTGTGTGTACAGACCCAATGGGCAACTGGCCTTCTTTCATCCTAATATTCATATGCTCATAGTGTGTCACCAACCCACCAGACCCTCACCTTTACACTCGGTTTTGGCTGATGCTCAGCTCATTTTCATGGTGTCCTCCTCACTTCCCTTGTTGTCCAGTGGCTCCCGCCCACTCCTGTTCCCCTCAAGTATCCTTATTGCCAACTAGATTTATATCCTTAGCCCCTTCCTGTGCTGCCGCCATTGTGCTGTGAGTTCCCATGACAATCTCCATCCCTCACCAGCTCTAACTGGTCTGATTACAGAGTTGTGAAACCCCTATCCATCTTCCTTTAGTAGTTCTGTGGGGTGTAGGGTCCCAAAACTCTGCGACTGCCAGTGTGAGGGCTGCCACGCTTTGCTCACGGCCCAGTGGGTCACTTACATACTCACTGGCAAAACAAAACAAACTGGGCACACATTACGCGAGACAAGAAAGAGCTGCTTACCCCATCATGATGGTCTCCTAAAACTCCTTTGTTTTCCTCATTTGCATAGTGACCTCACCCCTTTCCCTACACGGTCACAATGACACTAGTGTCCGTAGGGAAAGGCTCGTGACCTTGTTGTGCACAGTACAATGGGGAGCAAGATAAGGGACTAGTACTGTGTGGTCATAGTGACCAGCATGTCCTTGTGATGGTGTATGGGACTCTAGATTTCAGCAGCAAATGTGCAGCGTCAGAATCAGTAGCCGTGACTGGCAGTGAGAGAGTGAGAACTGTTCCTTTCAAAACTCTGTGCAGGCTGTTATGGAAACCACTTTAGACAAAAAGTCTAGTTAGAAAAATGGAAGGCTTTAGTTCTGGACTGACTGAGAAGCATTTACCTGGCATGGAACCAAATCTTTTTCTGCATTTTGCAGGGTTTTGGGGCCAATGTTTTTGCAGTGCATCCCTTTTCTCGGTGTGGGGAGGGGGAAATCACTTTCATTATGCTGCCTAAAATGCCAACTTGTTAGACTACTGCAGGTTGCTGAATTGATTGATTTAATTAGTGACACCTTTTGCTGTAGAATTTGTTGAGAAATTACTGAAGGTGTGAACTTTCCGCAGCTGAAATCATTTTCAGTTTTGACTTGTAGCCGATGCTGCACTGCAGTGGGCCAGCAGGACGCAGCAGCAGTGTGCTGGAATTGGGCAAGGAGGACACTGGCAGCCAACAGGCATAATTTTTTTGGTTGAAAATGAAAGAAACAAAAACAATCCCATAATCCCATATATTAGGAGTGAGATATATATCCATAGCCTATAGTACTAGGAGGTTACTAGTACTGCAAGTTTGAGTTCTGTGTCAGAATACATTATGGGGGCGTGTGGCACACAAGGAAATAACCCAATCAAGTGGGCTAACCAGATCATAAGGCCATAAGCCCAAAGGGTGAGTAGCTTTAATGATCTGGTTAGCCCCCTCAATGGGTTTATTGTAGTATGGCATACTTTGGGAAGGCTATGCCTGAGGTTCAGTGGGCAGAGCAACAACGTCACTCCCCCATCAGGCCTTAAAAAGCCACTCCTCCTGGATGTTCCAGGATTTGTTTCTTTGTTGCAGCCGGAGGCACTGCTCTCCAACCCCTCTCTCTGGATTCCTGCATGTTTTTGCTTTTCCCCATGTTTTGGCAGCTGCCTCCAGCTGCCCGTTCATTTCTCTCAGCCCTCCCTAGCTCATTTAGTTGTGCTGTTCCTCCCTTGCTCGTTTTTCCACCTCCTGGTTTCCCTTCCCTGTTCCTCTTCGGCCCTCTCATCTGCTCCTCCGCTTTTGCTGACTTCACTGGCCTGGGACATCATTTGTTTTGTCCCTCTCTGCACCTGATTACCTTGCCTGGCATTTTCTTTTGCCCTGGACCCTTCCTCCTGACTGTCCACTTTGTTCGGCTTGTTTGTAGCCACTGCCAACGTTTGTTTTCAGCTGCACTTCCTGGTTGTTTTTGCCACCCCTGCTCCTCCCTGCCGGTCTCCTCGTTTCTCCCCTTCCCTTCCTCCCCATTTTTCCCCCTCCTGTCAGCCACTTCGCGGACCCATTTTTTCTCTACTCCCCATACCTTCCTGGTGTTCTTCTCTCTCCCCCTATCCATCCACTAGGCTTTGGCTGCCCTTTGGATGTCTCCGCTTGGCTCTCCATCACTACTTTCTGTCCTGCAAGCCTGTCTGGTTGGTATATGGCTCCCCGTCACTCGCACTTGCTGTTCGTCTGCCTCTCGCTTCACTTTCCTGTGAGCCTGGGTGGATGGCTCTGTCTGGGTCTTGCACATCATCATCGGCATCTCGCCTTTCCTCTGCATCTGCTGCTAGCCTGCTCTCTGCCCCGCCTCTCTCCTCGCTCCGACCACTTTGATGCTTTCTCTCCACTCGGTTCTCCGTCTGCAGGCATGGCCGACTTTCCTCCAGTCCTCACTCGCTCAGTCGCCCATTTCCTTCTGATGCTACCCTCCCCTATGCAATTTACAGGTTTGGGTGCTGTGGCCCTCAGTTACTTGGACACTTGGGATAGGATGCATAGCCTCCTCTCCAAGGTGCTCATGTCAGGTGTGGTGGCACAGTGAGCAGAAGTTTCTGGATTTCTCTGTACTGTTGGGCCTCCACTTAGTTTTTTCCCTGTGACATCCATGTCTCGTCTGTCTGTCGTGCTGCCACTGTGCCTATTGTCTCCTCCTTCTCTGACTTCTTTGTTTCCTTTCTATTGCACCGCTCCTTAAACCAGTGTTGTGCATCACCTGCATTACCCTGCAGTGCCCTTCTTCCTTTACCTACTCGTTTTGAATTTCCTCGAGTTCTATCTTCAGCTCTCTATACTCCACACCATCATTCTGCCCCATGGTGGGCACGTGCCGTCCTCCTCCTGTTCCCCCCACCCTCCTTTCCTCTCCTTTTTTGACCTCTGCTTTCTTTTGGGGGCTTCCCTATCCTACCGTCCTGCTATTCCCTCCTGCTACCACCAAACCCTACTCATTCACATCTAGAGTTACCACCATTTAGAAAGCCCAAAGTGGGACATTTCTTATTGAAACATGATTTTTTGCAGGACAGTACGTAACCTTGACCAATGCAACAGACTTGTTTTCTCTAAATAATCAGAATCTAAGCTAAGCATTGTAGCTTCTTAGTTGCTTCTATTGTTTCTTATCATTTTAAGGTACTTTAGTTAAGGTATTATAGTTTTCTGCAACATTTAGCAGGAAATGAGAAAATATTTTTTCTACTATAAAGTCAGGACATGTAGTATTTTCATGTTTTTTTGCAGGACATGGCTGCCCAAATCAGGACTGTCCTGCGAAAATCAGGACAGGTGGTAACCCTATTCACATCACCTAATATTCCCTTCTCATATCAACCTGCCTACTCATCTCCTCCTCCTGCGACCCTATTCCCTATTCTAGTCAAACCTATTCAGATGTCCTCCCGGTACTGCCTACCTCACCATAGGCTGCAAGATTCACTCGGCTGTTCTCGCTCCTGTCTTCATGCAATTCTATCCATTCCTAATTTGGCTCAATGGACCCGGTCGGCATGCACTCCCATCCAGTCATGAGTAGCTTTCTCATGACATGAGTCTGGTTCTCCTTTGCTCAGTCCGACCTCAGTGTCTACTCATTCACATTGATCAATCGAGCATACCTCTCATTGGGTCTATGTTACCTCATCGACCTGCTGCATTCCCATGGTTATTATCACCATCAGTCTCCTCATGACTGCATCTGGGTCTCCCTCGCTCATCCAACCTCTCTGTGGGTCCATTCCTTCACATCAACTACTGAAGCATAACCCTCTCAGGTCCGTGCTACCTCGATTCAACCTGTTCTCCACTCGAAGACATGCCTTCCATGTTCATTGCCCCTTGGCTCAGGGCTGGCTGCGTTATCCTCTCATCAACGGGGCTCCTGTAGCTGTCTGAGCAGGTTTGGAGACACCCTCTACGCCATTCTCTATCTGACCGTCTCTAGTTCACCTGGTCTGTTTTGTAGGGTTGCATAGGCCAGCTGAGTGCCTCAGCAGTCATCTCTCTCTCTCTCCTTTCTTGCTTTTGAGTGTCTAGTTGCATTCCCATCACAAGGACAGAGTGAGAGCTTCATCTCAATTGGAATCTTTTCCTCTTTCCCAGTATTGACCCTAGTTGCATCAGTTGAACCATCACTAATCAAAACATCCTTCAACCTGGAGGGAAGGTGACCTAGGCCTTAGATCCCCAGAGGTTTCCTCCTCAAAGGGGGTTTTTCCTCTCCTCCATGCCGATGGTTATAATATTAGACCGGGTTAGCGCTTTCATAGGTTCCACTATTGGATGGAGTTGGATGGTGGCCCCGGCTGTTCCCTCTCTCCTTAGAAAGTCCGCCCTTCTGCATCTTGTCAGCTTTCATTTCATTCATTGTCCTCATCATATCTCGTTCTTCTCCTGTCCTTCCCATCTACATCTCTCTCCTTACTTTCGGTCTCGATATATTCTGATTTCTTGCCTCTTCGATGCTCTGCACCCTTTTGGGTATTCTTTTTGGGCTTCTTCCTAAGCTACCTTTAGCCAAGGGAATTATTCCTGCAGCACCTATGGGGGGGGGACCTTCCTGTAGGTTTCTATGTGTTGTACCCCTACAGGGTGGTATATCCCACGACAGAGAGGAGAACAGCCACAGTGTATCGAAGTCACAGAAGCATACATATCATCCATTTGCGTAAGCACAATTGAATGGGAAGGCTATGCCTGAGGTTCAGTAGGTGGAGCAACAACATCACTCCTCCATCGGGCCTTAAAAGGCCACTCCTCCTGGACGTTCCAGGATTCATTTCTTCGTTGCCCCACCATCCACCCCTCCTCCTCCAGCGTCTCGTCCCTCTTTCCCATGGGCTTCTTCCTAAGCTACCTTTAGCCAAGGGAATTATTCCTGCTGCACCTATGGGGGGGACCCTCCTCTAGGGTTCCTTGCATTGTACCCCTACAGGGTGGTATATCCCACGGATAGAGTGGCAAACAGCCACAGTGTATTGAAGTCACACAAGCATACATCTCATCCAGTTGCATAAGCACAATTGAAACCTTTTTTATTTTATATAAAACATTTGGATGGTTACTTTTAGTCTTGATTGCAATTGTGTGTACAGGGAATGGATATGCAGGTCAATAACTGCTAAAGCACTTCTATGGGGAAAAGATCCCATCTATGCATGAGAGAGAGAGAGAGAGAGAGACAGAGAGACAGATAGACAGACAGACAGTTTATACAGAGACAGAAAGATCAGTAGCGTACTGTAATACTATAGCTAAGTACCATAAGTTAGTTTTCTGTCAGTGACATTGGCGTGCGCCACACTGATCCTATATATAGTACTCAAGAATTCATATATACATATCTATATCTATCTGTCTACCTAGCTACAATATATACATACACTAGGACAGTTACCTATAGTACTAGGTTTGCACTAGTAGTGTGAGTTGGGGTTCTGTGTCAGTGATATATATATATATATATATATATATATATATACTATGTATATATACGCACATATATTTTAATATGTGGATATTTAAAATAATATGGCACTGAAGCATACAAAAATCATGATAATAGTATCACTCCCAGAGTGATAATAGTGTACTTCAAGACTGATAATACTATCGTTCCAGGTGCCGTAATGCCGGGACCTGAGCGATGGTATTATCAGTAAAAGACAACAGCGCAAGCGTAAGTTTCCCTCTGGACATCTTCCACAGCATGCCTTCTGATTCGCCACTTTCCCTGCATGGGTGGGCAGCACAATTTTTAAAACATGGCAGCTCAATCTGTCGCTTAGCAAGACTGTACTGTACCCCAGGACTGCATCCTCCACATTTCCCTTTATTTTTCTTTCTTTTCTTTAAAAATTGAATTATCTGGCTGATCCTGCATTACCCAGAAGAACAGAAGGTAGGACAGCCTTCCAGTTGTGGTACACAATGCTTACGGCGGGGCCACGGACAGGGGCGGGGGCAACCGAAACAAACAGAGTGAGGCAGTGTGGTGGTCGGCCAGGACCGAGAGAGAGTCCTTCACTGAAGTGGCTGACCGCCTGTAACAAAATGCCGGCAAAATGCAAGTCGGATTCATATATTTAAAAAAAATAACAAATAGAGACGTGTACATTGCCAGGCAGTAATTCCATCTCAAGTTTCTGGGGACATGGGACCCTCCCAAGCTTCACTCTCGAGGTTCCTCATGTCCCCAGAACCTCTCGATGGAATTACTGCCTGGTAATATACTCCTAACTATTATTATTATTATATATATATATATATATATATATATATATATATATAGAGAGAGAGAGAGCGAGAGATACGAAAAGAGTGAAAATTAAAAAAGCAAGCTACGCACTGTTATCTTGTTTGATGACTTACTACTGTCAAGATAAATATTTATTAGGGCCAGCCCGCCAGCACAACAGTAGTGTCACTGCCTGCGATGCTGATGACCCAGGTTTGGGAACGAGCCTAGAGCATCAGAAAGGCCAGGGGTGTGTGTGGATTTCTGGCACATGAGTGCACTGGCCGGGACCACACACTATGGGGCAGAGGTAATGGTGGACAGCAGGACATGTGTGAGAGCACGCATGTCCTGCATTGACATCACTGCATGTCCTCACTTCCAGGGGAAACAGGAAGCAAAATCTCTTGGGCCAGTCACATGATGATGCCCCAGATGTAAGCCTCAGCTGGAGCCGCATGTGGATCTCGGGCAGTCGACGCCACGCTCTGGTGTTTTTCCCCCTAATATGGCTGTGGTGCAGGGGTCTACACTGGTGTCTTTATCTTCTGCTGAACTTCTTTGACTTTCCTCAGCGAGTTGGGGTTGAGAACCTCTGGTTTTGCGCCGCCAGCTGTGGCGCTAACTCCTCTGGTGCTGGTGCCGCGTCCTGTGTCAGCACCGCCTATCTTTTCAGTGCCACCTTCTGTTCCGGCACCAGGAGCATCTATGGTGCTGCATGCGACACCAGGGTTTTTGACTCCAATTTTTAGTGCTCCACCTCCTTCTTTTCCTCCCTTTCCTAGCTATACAGTCCCTTTGGGACTAGTAGGAGATAATATTGAGCCTGATCCTGATCTTCGATTGGAGGATGACTTTGATGACGAATCCTCCATAGGGGTGGTGAATAAACCTTCTCTTACAGCAGAGCCTCTGGTCGAGGACCTTTCCTTTAAGTCTTTGCTTAGAAATGTGAATACCACTCTCTCTCTCTTTCCAGACTTCAGAGATCGATCCTGGGAAATTGCTGCATCTGTAGTACCTGCACATTCCGGACAATCCTGTGGAATTGACTCCCCCTGTGCAACCCTCTTTTGAGACTCTCTCTCTCAAATGGTGTGGGATAATCCGGCACTTATTCCCTCCGTGGCTAAGTCCATAGACAGGAAATATACCCCTTCCAAGCATTGACCCATTCTGGCCTCACAAGCCTTTGCTGATGCCATAGTTGTCCTGGCAGAGAATGACAAGGCCGTTTTTCAGCAAGAATCTACGGCACGTCTGATAAACAAGGAATCTCACAAAATCGACACTTTGGGAATGCGAGTCTTTGCTGCTTCCACCCTCGGCATGCGAATTGCTAGCTACCAGGGCTACTTCTCTCAGTATGAGTATACACTCTGGCATCCGCTCAAGGCCACAGTAGAAGCTCTCCCAGATTCGAAAGTTAACTCAGAGCTTCTTCAAACCATTACCAGAGGCATTGAATCCAACAACCAGCAGCTCAAAGCTGCCATGGATGCCTTTGACACTGCCTCCAGAGCAGCAGCAGCTGGTATATGTACCCAACGCCACTCCTGGTTGCGCACATCGTGATTTACAAATGATGCCCAGCAGAGAGTTATGGCTTTGCCCTTTGATGGTATGCACCTATTTGGTCCTCCATTCGAGCAGGTCCTAGAGGCCACACAAAACTAGAAAGACTATCAAAACAGCCAGACCACTATCCGCAGCCCCTCAAAGGGGCAGGAATCGGCATCAGTTTCATAACCGTCAGTCCTTTCGTGATAAAGGCAGAGGGGGCGTCAACAGAAACAAAAACCCCTCAGCTGCAAAAGAAAATGCAGCAGAAGGCACAGGGCCTCAAAGTGCCTAGTGCTACCCTCTGAGACTCCGGTCCAAGTCCCACCTCAGCTGTCTGAGGAGGGACTCTTCCTTGGCAGTAGGAGGGCATCTGACTCAGTTTTACGACCAGTGGAAGTCAATAACATCAGACAAGTGGGTGCTCAGGATAATCCACTAGAGGTATTCTCTAAATCTTTCAGAAACCCCTCCGGATCACCCACACAAACGACAGCCCAAGCTGTCTGTCTTTCAGTCAGACCTTCTTGCTTCCGAGATTCAAGGCCTTCTAAACAACAGGGCAGTAGAAGTAGTCCTGCCAGATCAGCAGAACACAGGCTCTTTCTGGACATAAAGTCTCCACCACTCATTCACACTGATGGGATCTACGCCGGAGGCGCTAGGACCCAGCAGGAGCAAACTTTTTGCAAGAGGGCCTTCGCCAGAGATGGAGCCGGGAGGACCGGCACCACGAGCCTCGGCTCATGCGGCAATGACTGTCTCGAGGTCGACCCTCCAACCGCCTCAGTTTCTTTTTTCCCGCCATCAAGTGCACTTCAGTGATGACGTCGCTCACCCGGCGGGAGTTAAACTTCAAACTAGCAGCAATACTTTTCAGTTTATTGTTTTGTACTATATCTAGAATAAGTACCGATGAATATAACATTTCTCAGCATACGTTGACGGAGTCGACCATGAGTGGATCAGGTGACGGTAGGGAGACTTCATATGAAAGCTGTTCAGTCAGCCGGGCTGGGTCCAGTCCGCTGCCGTCTCCGGAAGGAGGGTCTGACAATGGACTGTCCAATGCCTGAGGGGATGGGTGGTCCCTCTGGAAGCATAAAGAAAAGTTGCATTTCTCAGCACCATTTGGCTTGAGCTCTTCTTCGCCCAGGTACAGAAAGAAAAGGCATCCACTCAAGGTCGCCTTCTAGTATGTCTGCTACGTCGGGTCGTGGTCATCAGTCACTACCGTCTCTCCAGAGTTGCCAGTTTCTGTCTCCGGTCTCTGGCCTCTTCGACATCGGAGCCCTTCCCCACCTTCTGGTAGGGCTTCAGATGAGCAGTGGGCTTGGAGGTTGGTCCAGCTGCCTGGCCCGGTCACTCAGGGGCCCTCGGACCCCTCGGCTGATCTGTTAGGGTGGTTGGGCCTCCCTAGTCGCGCAGTGCCTTCTTCGGTGCCATCGACTCCGCGCTCAGGTGTTTTCCCCCCTCACATGGCTGCGGCACAGGGGGCCACACTGATGCCTCTTTTTCCTGCTTCTTTTGCCTCAAATCTTGGTTTTCGGGGCTCTGCGTTGGTTTCGGCACAGTCGGCATCATTGGGTCGCTCGGTGCCGTCCTCGGCATCGATTCGTCTGTTGGCGCCATCCTTGGCACCGTTGAGGTTGTCGGACCCATACTCATCGCCGTGCTGCTTACCGGCGCCGTCTTTAGCGCCATGCGGTTGGTTGATGCTGTCCTCGGCACCAAGGGCTGTGTCGGTGCCATGCGCTGTGCTGGGCCAGATGGCGCCGTGCTGGGCCAGATGGCGCCGTGCTCTTCCTCGGCGCCAAGACTTGGTGTGACGTCTTCCAGTCTCCAGGGCTCCTCAACTCTGAACTCCTTTCCCTCCTATTTTCCTTCTGATTTTCACTCCTTTTCTGTCCATACAGTCCCTCCTGGGCTGTCAGGAGATGATATTGAGCCTGATCCAGACCTTAGACTGGGTGATGATGTGGAAGGAGCAGGATCTAATTCTGCTGCAGAGCCTGTGGCTGAGGACCTGTCATTTAAGTCTCTGCTGAAAAATCTGAATTCCACTCTTTCTCTCCAGACTATGGATATCGATCCTGGGAAGCTTTTAAGACTCCAGTACCTTCATGTTCGTTACATCCCTATGGATTTAACTCCCCGGTACAGCCCTCCTTTGAGGCAGCTTTCTCAAATGGTGTGGAATAATCCTGCTCTCATTCCTTCTGTGGCTAATTCCATAGATAGGAAGTATGCTGCTCTCAAGGATCGACCCAATTTGGCCTCCCAAGCCTTTGCGGACCCTATTGTAGTCTTGGCAGAGAATGATAAGATCGTCCTTCCTCAGACTACTACGGCTCGACCTATAAACAAAGAATCTCATAAGATAGATACCTTAGGTAAGAGAGTCTTTGTTGCACCCACCCTGGGTATGCGTATTGCCAGCTACCAGGGCTATTTCTCTCAATATGAGTATATTCTTTGGCATTCACTCAAGCAATGGTTGAAGCTCTACTGGAGTCCGACACTAATTCAGAGCTTCTTCAAACCATAACCAGGGGTATCAAGTCCAACAAACAACAGGTTAAAGCGGCTATGGATGCTTTCGATACTGCCTCCCGAGCGGCGGTTGGCATTTGTACCCACCGTCATTCCTGGCTGCACACTTCAGGCTTCACGAATGATGCCCAGCAACAGGTCATGGCGTTGCCCTTCGACTGTGTGTATCTCTTCGGTCCTCAAGTTGAACAAGCTCTACAGGCCACACAAAAGACCAGATCGGCCATTAAATTGGCTCAACCTGCTCCTGCCCCTACTCGCGGGGGTGTTAATAAGTGCCAGTTTCACAACCGTCGGTCCTTTTGAGGCAAAGGCAGAGGAGGTTTTAATAAAAACCAAGCCCCTCAACCTCAAAAGAAAACGCAACAGAAAGCACAAGGGCCCAAAGCGCCCATTGCCGCCTTCTGAGTTTCTGGCCCAAGTCCCACCTCACCTGCCCGAGGGGGACTCCTTCTTAGCGGTGGGAGGTCATCTATAACCAGTGGAAGTCCATAACATAGGACAAGTGGGTCCTTCAAATAATCCATGAGGGATATTCCCTCAATCTTTCAGAGAACCTTCCGGATTGTCCCCCCAAATGACAGCCAAAACTGTCAATACTTCAGTCAGGACTTCTCGCCTCCAAGATACAAGGTATTCTGAACAACAGGGCAGTAGAAGTACTTCCGCTGGATAAACAGAACACAGGGTTCTACTCCCATTACTTTCTAGTTCCAAAGAAAACTGGGGGCATGCGCCCCATTTTGAACCTCAGAAAGTTGAACAAATGTCTTCCCAAAGAGAAATTCAAAATAATATCGCTAGAAACCCTGTTACCTTTACTTCACCAACATGACTGGATAGCCTCCCTGGACATGCAGGATGTTTACCAACATATTACTGTTCACCCAAGGCATCACAAATACCTAAGGTTCGTGGCTTTAGGCCAGCATTATCAGCTCAGAGTCCTGCCCTTTTGGCTATCCTCGGCTCCGCGAGTTTTTACAAAGTGTTGTGCAATTCTTGCAGCGCACCTCAGAAAGATCGGAATACAAGTGTTCCCATATCTGGACGACTGGCTTCTAGCAAGCCCTTCCAGGCAAGGAACTCTCGATGCCGTAGCCATGGTCTCAGACTTTCTCTCGTCAATGGGAGTCCTGTTAAATCTCAAGAAATCGCAGTTGCAGCCCTCCCAGAGACTCCTTTTCATAGGAACTCTTCTGGACACCTCCTGTGCGAAAGCTTTTGTATCAGAGGACAGAAGGAGTGATATCCTGTAGATGGCCTGATACATCAGAGAGAACAGCTCGGTTCGAGCTATCTCGATGCAATGGATGCTGGGTCTCATGGCATCCTTGGTATTCACTGTACCCCTAGCACGCCTCTACAAGAGAACCTCTCAAGGGATGCTCAGTACTCAGTGGTTCCCAACCACTCACCCTCAGTCCTTTCTCATCAAGGTGATGGAACCTCTGAAGAGGTCACTCACCTGATGGTCACAAGAGGACAATCTTCTGGAAGGGTATCCCTTTGCTCCCCTGGATCATCAGATTTCCATTACCACGGACACGTCCCTGATGGGGTGGGGAGCTCACTGTCAGAATCTCCACACCCAAGGTACGTGGAATCAGGACAAGTCCCAGCTTCACATAAATGTCCTAGAAATCAGAGCTGTCCTTTATGCAGTCTGGGCTTTGAAGGACATTCTCTGTCATAAAAACAGTCTCCTTCAAACGGACAACAAAGCAGTGATGTATTACATCAACAAGCAGGGCGGTGCTCACTCTTACCCTTTATGCAGGGAAGCAATGAGAGTGTGGGAATGGTGCTTGGAGCACAAGGCTCTAATTCAAGTGGTCTACCTGCCGGGAGTGCAGAACGAACTGGCAGACCGTCTCAGCAGAACAGAGGCAGATCCTCACGAATGGTCTCTCGACTCAACCGTAGTTCAGTCACTATTCGTAGAGTGGGGAACTCCAGACCTGGACCTTTTTGCATCCCCACTCAACACAAAACTGCCTCTCTTCTGCTCCAGAAATCCAGGGCCTGGCATTTTCTGTCAGGATGCATTCAGGCTGCAATGGACAAAACACTTTCTATACGCCTTTCTGCCTCTTCCTCTAATTCAGAGGGTACTTCTCAAGTTCAAGTCCCAGGGGGACAAAATGATCTTCATTGCTCCCTTCTGGCCTCGACAAATATGGTTTGTGTTACTCAACAGTATGTTGAAAACCCCTCCCCTTCAGACGAATCTTCTGACTCAGGGGCCTGTGGTCCATCCCAATCTGAGATCGCTTCACCTTCACTCTTGGCTCCTGAAGAGATAAAGGTGAACAGCTTCAGTGTCTCTTGCAGAGTTTCAGATATTCTTCTGGCTGCATGTAAGCCAGCCACTAGAAAAACTTACACAGCCAAATGGAAGCGTTTCTCTCTCTGGTGTGCAAGATCCTCTTTGAATCCTTATTCCTGCCCACCCAATAAAGTTCTAGAGTACCTTTTAGACCTCTCAAATTCAGGTCTGCAATACTCTACAGTCAAAGTCCACCTTTGTGCCATTTCAGCTTATCATGAGCCGGTACTTTCCTTGTCACTGGATCAGTTACCTGTGGTTAAGAGGTTTCTTAAGGGAATTCTGCATACCAGACCTCCTATCAGATGGCCAGTCGCAGCCTGGGACATTAATCTTGTACTAGACATGCTCACTCGAAAGCCTTTCGAGCCTCTAGCTACCTGTGAGCTGAAATTTCTCACTTGGAAAACGGTCTTCCTGGTGGCCATTACTTCGGCCCGCAGGGTCTCTGAGATACATGCTTTGGTCACAGACCCTCCATATACTGTGTTTCATAGAGACAAAGTACAGTAGTTCTTAGGACCCATCCTAAGTTTCTCCCTAAGGTTGTTTCAGAATTCCATCTAAACCAATCTTTGGTCCTTCCTACTTACTCTGTGAACTTCCAGAATGAAGGAGAGCATACCCTTCATTCTTTGGATGTCAAAAGAGCTCTGCATTTCTACTTTTGGAGTTATTGCCAGTGATTCTGTGCCTTGAATTCTGACAGTGAGCTTTTTGGCTACTCTTCACAGTCCCTTACAATCTGGAGATAAGTCAAGGTTCTGGGGTATGGTTGTTTCCTTCTCCCCCCTCTCAAGCTTATCCTAACTCCTTCCTCTCTCCTTTTTCCTATTTCCAGAGATTGGGGCCCCTACCCAATGCCCTTAGTTTTTCTTTCTTCTTCTGTCCTCTCAGTCATTTATTTCTCCTTTTGGTTTATATATCTTTTCTTTTGTCTGTCTCTTGGACTTCCTTGTCCCACCCTCCCCCCTTTTTCCTCACCTCTCTGGTGACTCAGAACTGGCGGGAGGGCGGAGTCGGCAGCACCTAATGGCCAACCTGAGAGCACCACGCAGTGCGTCGGCTTCGAGGGCGGTGCCGATGGGGGGTCGACTCCGTCCCATCCAAAAAAAAAAAGAAGAAGCTCCCGAGGGGTCATGAACTCTGGCCGATAACCCAAAGGTGATGAATGGTGAAGATACACAGAAAGATCAGAATTACAGTAGGTACGTAAATACAGGTTACTCACCTGTAACAGGAGTTCTAGGAATGGTATATGTTGTTCATCCACACTGTCTGGCAGGTTCCTTGCCGCTTTAAATCTTGCCGGAAGGTCTTCAAGCTGGCTCCTCCCACCCATCCGGGTGGTAAAACTCTCGGCTCCGCCCCATGATGCCAGATCTAGCCCGCTGGAAGCCAGGTTGTGCGTCGAAGCTGGGGAGGTCGGGTGGGTCGTGTGGATGAACAACATATACCATTCCTAGAACTCCTGACAGGTGAGGAACCTGTATTTTTGGACATGGATATGTTGTTCATCCACACTGTCTGCAGACTCCTAGCAGTTCTCCAGGAGGAGGGAGGCAAGGCGCACACCCTCTACTTAGGGAATAATGACTGGAGAACCGAGGCCTCAAAACCAGCATCCCGGCGTGACTCAAGGTCGATGTGGTAGTGGGTAATGAAGGTGTGTGCTGACTACCAGGTAGCAGCCCTGCAGATTTCCTGGATAGGGATGTCCCTGGAAGCAGCCACCGATGCAGCAGTATGGCGGGTAGAATGAGCTCTTATCCCTCTGGGAGGCTTCATGCCCACCAACCTATAGCAGAGATCTGTGCAGGAGGTGACCCACCGCCTGTCGTCCCACTTGGCTGCAGGTCTGCCAGGTGCGGCTTCAGCGTAGGTGACAAACAGCTGGCGAACCTCTCCCCGAGCTTCAGCCGTCCACTCCTTTGTAATAAGTGGCTCTTCTAGGGTCCAAAGTATGGAGCCTATATTCGACCTCCGAGGTGTGATTAGGGTAGAACACCGCAGAGTCAACACCTGGTTATGGTGAAACTCTGACACCACCTTCAGAAGGAATTTTGGGTGGGGCACAGGACAACTTGTCCTGTGGAAGACCAGATAAGGAGACTCGATGGAAGCGCTGGAGCTCTCCCATCCTTCTGGCTGACGTGATAGCCACCAAGAAGGCGGTCTTCCACGACAGGTGAGAGATGTCACACCTGTGCATCGGTTCGAATGGCTTGCCCATGAGCTTAGCCAATACCAGCAGTAGATCCCACGGAGGTGGAGGTTCGCGACGCGAGGGGATATGTGATCAAGGCCTTGAAAAACGCCGACCACCTTCTCCTGCACTGACCGACTGCTTCCCGCCCACGTCCGCAAGCAGAGATGGCTGCCAGGCGCACCTTAAGGGTCATTGGGACGAAGCCCAAGCTGAGAAAGGGACCACAGGTAGTCCAGAATGCTGCCAAGGAGGAGGAAGGGTCCAGTCCTTACCCTGACACCAAATGGAGAATCTCTTCCATTTAAAAGGCATAGCATTTCCTGTTCGACTCCTTATGGGAAGCCTCAACTAGCGTTGAGGACCTCGTTGGAAAAGACCAGCAAGGCCTGGAACTCTAGCCGCTCAGGAACCAGGCCGTCAGGTGCAGAGATTGAAGGTCCGGATGGAATACCTTCCCCTGATTGACTGAGATCAGGTCCGGGCGGGCTGGAAGCTGCCTCAGGAGCCTGGAGCTGAGACTGAGGAGATCTGGATACCAGAACTGGCGGGGCCAATCTGGGGCTACCAGAATCACTTGCACCTTGTCCCTCCTCACCTTGAGAAGCACCTTGTGGATCAAGGGAAATGGGGGGAAAGGCGTAGAAGAGGCCCAGGGTCCACGGCCTCGAGAAGGCATCCCCCTGCAGCGAGCCCTGCTGAGGGGGGTGGGCATGAAACAGTCTCAGCTTCGCATTCTGCCTGGAGGCAAACATGTCCACCTGAGGCATGCCCCAGTGGGAGAACAGATCTTGTACTACCTCCGGCAGGAGAGACCACTTGTGAGACGCAGCCCCTATCCGGCTTAGGGCATCGGCCAGAATATTGGAGACTCCTGCCACATGGATGGCAAGGAGATCCACCTTCAGGCTGCACACGAGGGACCAAATGCGGAGAGCTTCTCTGCACAGAGGCATGGAGCACGTCCCGCCCTGGCGGTTTAGATAGTACATGGTCGCGGTATTGTCCGTCTGGACCTGGACCACTTGACCCCGACAAACGGAGCAAAGGCGGTGAGGGCTAGATGAACCGCTCGAAGCTCCAGCAGGTTGATGTGTCATTGGGACTCCCGAGGAGACCAGAGGCCATGCACTCTGTGCTCCCCCAGATGGACACCCCAACCCATCAGAGAAGCGTTGGTCGATACAGAGACCGTCGGCTTGGGGCGGACAAACAGGATGCCCTCCTGCAGATGAGCTGGAACGGTCCACCACTGGAGAGCGTTCCACATCCCCTGGGTCACTGTCACTAGCTGATCCAGAGGATCGGAGTGCTGTGACCATTGGCTGGCCATTCCCCATTGTAGGGGACGTATGTACCAATGGGCCCAACGGACCACGCTGGTGCAGGCTGCCATGAGGCCCAGGAGGCGCAGGAAGTCCCAGGCAGGGCGCAATTGCCCAACCTGAAATGACTGGGCAAAGGAGGAAAGAACCTTGGCCCTGTCCACTGGGAGCCATGCTCTGGCTCGCAGAGAGTCGAGCTCTGCCCCGATGAATTGTATCACCTGCTTTGGCACGACTTCCGACTTGGCCTTGTTGATAAGGAGGCCAACTTGAGAGCAAACCTGGAGGGCCAGATCCTGGACTGCTCCACCTCCATTCTGGAGGAGGCCGCAATCAGCCAGTCGTCCAGGTAGGGGCGCGCCCGGACCCTTCGGCACCGCAGGAATGCTGTCACCACTGCCATGCATTTGTTGAAGACCCTGGGAGCTAGAGAAAGGCCGAAGGGCATAGCCCGAACTCGTGAGATCCCTCTGCCCTGAAGCGGAGGAATCTCTGGTGGGACAGACAGATTGGGACATGAAAGAACATGTCCTGAAGGTCCAGAGAACAGAACCACATGCCTCGTTCCAAGGATGGAATGATCTGAGCCAGAGTGACCATCCTGAAGGTTCGAGACCTTAGGAACCTGTTCAGGTCGTGCAGGTCTAGAATGGGGCGCCAGCCCCCCGTCCGTTTTGGGACCAGGAAGTACCTGGACACAAACCACAGGTCTGGTGGAGGGTTCGCCACCTTCCTGATCACCTACTTTTCAAAGAGCAGGGCAATGTCGGCTCAACAAGCTGACAGGGAGGCTGCGGACCCCGTAGCCCCCTGCGGGGCGACGGCTCGGAAGGGCGGGGCCTGCTCGAACTCCAGAGGCAGGGCCTTTCCTACCACCTCCAACACCCAGTGGTCCATGGTGATAGCGGACCAGGCGGAAAGGAAGTTGCGGAGCCGGTCCCCCACGGGGGGAACCCAGGGGGGAGCAACGAGTCTGGGGGCGACACCCCTCAACCCGTCACTGGGCAGGCTTGGAGGAGGGACCGGCCGAGGGACCTCCTGGGCATTTTCCTCCCTGCTTCCTGTTAGAGGAAGCTGCAGGCTTGGCTTTGGGGTGCCAAGCGTGAGCCTGCTGGCCCTGATGCTGGTGCTGCTGGGCCGGACGTGCCGCAGACGCAGAAGGGCGAAAGGACTTATGTTGCTGACGACGGCCCTTGTCCTTCTGGGCGGAGGTGACCGAGTCCAGGGTAGTGTTGGACTTTTCGATCCGCTGGAGGTGGCCTTCCACCCAGGGCTGAACAGGTCAGTCCCCAAGAAGGGGACATCCGCCAATTTGTGCTGGGTATCCTGCGTGAAGGTGGATATCCTCAGCCACTGCTCTGCGAGCGCATGGCCACCACGGCCGCTACTGATCGGGCACAGGAGTCTCCAATGTCTAGAGCTGTTTGGAGCTGCTGTTTTGCCACTGCCCTTCCCTGATCCCGCACCTGCTTGACCGTAGTCTTCAGGTCGGCCGGGAGATGAGGGATCACCTCATCCAGGGAGCCCATAAGGGCGTGGGAGAAGTGTGCCATCAGCATGGCCAAGCTGGCCTGGCGGAGGCCTAGGGAGGACATAGCGTACACCTTTGCGTCATAGTCCAACTTTTGGACTCCTTATCGGGGGCTTATCCACATCCTTAGTGTGCCGGAACACGGAGAACGCTATCAGTGACCAACCCCTCCACAGAGGTGCTCCGAAAGCGGACAGAGAGCTGGTAGGGACTGCCTCCTGGTTATCCTGGCCGGGCGCAGGGACAGGAAGCTGCGCTGCCAAAGCCCAAGGCCAACAATGGCTTTTAGCCACTGAAAGGTGTCCATGGCGTAATCTCCTCGGTCCAGTATCTCCGTGAGGGATACTTAGCCCCGCTTGGATACGGGCTCGCTGCAGCATCCCGGTGGACTCCAAGAGACAGAGCCGAAGCAGACCCATGAACGACGATAGGCCTCGCCGCCCATCGACTGCCCCCCGGAGGACTCCAGGTCAAGGGCCTGGAAAACAGGGAGGAGTCGCCGTCAGACTCCGAGAGTCTCAAAGAGCTGCCTGGGGCTTTGAGCCACCCTCCACCTGCTGAGGACGGTTGGGAGTGAGGTGATCGACAACTAGTGGGGCAGACCCTCGACCTGACCGAGAGTCCTTGGTCGGTGCCCCGATTTCAGTTGTGGAGGCGGAGGTTCCACCACAATTGGTGGGGCAGCTGGTTTCGGCCAAACGACCGGCCCAGGCTTGGGCACCTCGACTACCATGAGGGGTTGTTTCAGCCTTTCGGGTGACAGCCACTTAATGGCCGGGGAAGGTGATGGCGTCGGCTTGTTCCCGGACAAAAGGAGCTGCTGCCACATTAAGTCCTCGTAGCGTCAATGCAATTTGCGCTGAAGCCTCTCTTCTTCTGAGGAGGAAGACGCGGACGAGCGGCGCCACCGCTTTCCTTGGTACCGAGACCGCCGATGTCGGTGGGATCGGCTGGACAGAGATAAGGTCCGAGACTGAGACCCTCGGTGTTTCCGAGGGCAAGTCTGGGAGGGAGCGGGGGACACCTGCTCCTCCCTCGGCTCGGGAGCCTTGACCGGGGACTCCAGCACAGGAGATGCAGGCAAGTCCTCGGTTTCCACCGGGGGAACCGGTGATGAAGGGTTGTCAGCTTCACCAGTCAACAGCCCGTCCGACGGGTAAAGAAAAATCTCGACCGCGTCGACGGCTGTCTCGGCCCGGCTGACCTGACGGGGACACCGTGAAGCCAGTGGCCTCAGCCGCAACCTCGACCGAAGTCAAGTGACGACTGTCCGGGGAAGGGGACCTCTCCCGCTTCCACGAATGTCGACAGTGGGACTTACCCTTCGAGTCCTTCTTTTTCGACCGAGAAGAGTGTCCCGATGGCCCCTCTCCCTTCGTGGAAAGGGACTGGCAAAGCTCCTTAAAAGAAGCTGTGTAGGAGGATCCCAGACAGAGCGGGATAAATGCCGTGACCGAGGAAGATGAGGATGCAGCCTGGGCCGCCTCCTCCTCGAGGGCGATCATCTGCTCGAGTTGCTCAGCCGAGCCAGCCGCCGAGGACAACGCCCAATGGGCCTCCCTGGACTTCACCGGCTGGTAGCGCTTATCGGGGTGCCCAAGTTGTAACCGGGCAGCGCGGTCTTCAGAAGATTAGCGAGAATGATCTACACAACTCACAGGCCTGCGGGTCGTGATCAAGGCCGAGGCAGTAGACACACATGGAGTGCGGGTCTGTCCTGGACATCTTCTGCCCGCATGGGCAAGGCCGAAATCCGGGAGTCGATTTGTCCATCGCAGTCACGAGGGAAGAATTTGACCAACGTCTTGAGAATTTTAAAACTAGTTTCGGGCGAACTGAAGAATTAGGATCCAGTCTATAAGCAGAGCGTAAAGGAGGGAACCTGGGAGACTTCCGGTGACGTCACCAAGAGTATGGCTGCCTAATCGAGAGGCTTCCCACTCAGTCGCTACTAAAACTGATCCCACACAGCACAGCCAGGTCAAATTTTAATGAAGATGCATAGATTGCAAAGTCGGAACACACCTGAGAATAGACCCCATTCAAAAAATCGGAAAGGAAAGAGGGATCGGAATGGATTAAGCCCAGCAAGCTCAGCTACTAGTGGGAGAGAATCTCCATCAAGCATGGCGGGAGGAGACACGGAGACAGAGCTAGATACCTTATCAAGGTCTAGATTCGAAACCTTGCTTTCAGAAATAAAGCAATTCAGAATGGAAACGACACAAGAATTTAATAAATTGCATGCGGATCTAAAGGGTCTTGAAACCAGAATGTCGGGTGCAGAAGACCGCATTTCGACGGCGGAAGACGATATAATACAAATCTCAAGAGCGATCGAGTACCTGGTTCAACAAGAACTCACGGCTAACAAATGTCTGGACCTGGAGGCGTGTTCACGCCGAGATAATTTAAGAATATATGGCTTACCTGAGCTAATGGAGACAGGAGATATGAATGTATTTCTGGAAGACATGCTACGTCATGTGCTTGACTTGCCACAAGCCTTTCAATTCAGGATCGAAGGGTACACGAGCATTAATGCCTAGGCCCACCTTCACGACCGCCAGGCCCAGATCAATAGTGGCCAAATTTCAAGCTATCGGAGAAAGAGCCGGTCCTATGAGCAGCGTGGAAGCAGGGGCATGTGGAGTATAGCGAGGTTGGCTCACTGATCTTCGACCAGGATTACCCCTCGGTGATCCAGCAACAACGCCTGGCCTATATTCCTATATTGAAGCTAAAATCCTTAAAAT
This sequence comes from Neoceratodus forsteri, assembly GCA_016271365.2. Classification (NCBI taxonomy): domain Eukaryota; kingdom Metazoa; phylum Chordata; order Ceratodontiformes; family Ceratodontidae; genus Neoceratodus; species Neoceratodus forsteri. The sequence goes on along the minus strand of CM028131.1, from coordinate 1,627,974,324 downwards.
TAGGTTCCAGACACCCTACCCCTCTCGCCTGAAAGTCTTTTGGGAAACAGGAACTGAGACCTATCACTCGGTAGATGAAGCAATCCAAGCATTGAAAAGTAAGGGGCATGTGGTTGCGGAGGCCATGCGTTGCAGGGAACAACCAGGCACAGTACAAAATCCCTGGCGCTCGACTCGACATCGGACCCCCAATCAAACAGGGAAAAACACAGCAGTCAACACTCTCCAAGACATTAAGTCTATGTTACACAAACTTACTCATCCTTCAGCAACAGAGGAATCGCAAGCGGAAAGAACTGCGAATGAAGACACATGAAAGCTGAACTTAAATGAACGAGACCTTGGAGGGTATCGGGAGGATCTTATACCCCCTACGTTTTTTTCTTTTCTCTTGCTTGTGCCTGGAGGCTCTGGACTTTATCCCTAAAATTACCATCACCCGGGACTGTGAATAATGTGAAGGGACGTTAACGGTAAAGGGTCGGGGGGGAACCTAATAAAATAAAAGATCAGAGATATATTTACAGTAAGGCAGCGTCGTTCAGAGATGGTTACATAATCTGGTTCCAGGGGGGTCCAGAGTTCTTAGACGGATCGCAAGGAGGAACCTGGGCTCGAGAAGCCTCATACTGGTCCTGCCTGCATTAGAGATATGGGGGATCCCTCTGGGGAAAAGGGGCCCACCTGACATATTTATATAAGCGTTGAGACTAAAAGAGAAGGAGTCTCAGGGGAATCTCTCTATCCCAGGGGTTGCCCTGGGAAAAGGGGGGGGGAGCTGAATCTCTGAGCGATGGTGCGTACAAAACCAGGCATTGCAGCAGCAATCGGGACATGGGTAAGTGCTTAAATAAAAAATAAGTTCTGAGAATCGCTGCAAACTCTAATGCAGGTGAGAATGCGCCTGGGGGGCTCAGTAGTAGCCGGAATCAATAAAAATCTGGGCTGTACTAAGCATACTATGCATACTAGAAGCTAGGAGAAATTAATGATGTAATGGAAAAGTGGTGTTATGGTATGTCACGTGGGACATCAAAACAATATAATTTGGTAATTGAGATCACAAGGGAGCTGGAAAGACAGGGTCACAGAAGGGAGCACAGACAGAAGTGACGGGTGGGGGGGGACTAAGCCTCAAGTGCTTATGCTGGGCCCGGGAGTGGCTACTCTGGGGTTTCTCGAATAATATATATCCTGGTTATTGCTACAGTTACTAATGGTGACAATGAGCCACAACATCTGGCAAAGACCTGTTTGCTCTGAGGTCCAGGAGGAACGAGCCCCAATGGAGGTTCCTTCTCCTCCAGTTCAAGTAAGGTTTGCTCGAACACACAGGGAACAATACCTGTTGTTCCCCTGCCTTGGAAGCCATTTTGTAAATAGTTTTCTTTGTTGGTTGAGTTGGGAAACTTTATGTGTTTTATGTGTGGTTGAGGAGCTAAAAGTTAGTCTACTAATTAAATACCTTCATTGGCAAAATATACTAAGGAGACAAAAGGGAAAGTTCAAACTAATTTTACTTGAGGAGGACGCGTGGGGAGAGGATACCAGGAGGGGAAGAGGGGGGGTAGAAAAAGGAAAATGAGTAGGAGAAAAACAGCTGGAGGAGACATGCATAAGGAAGCAAGACACTTAATCCCAAATGGCGGATAATACAGCATTAAAATAATTTCTCATAATGTTAACGGGCTGAACAACCCAATAAAAAGGTATAAGGTAATGACCACTATTAAAAAACAGAGCCCCTCGTTTGTTCTGCTTCAGGAGACACATTTAAGTAAATCTGAGCATCAGAAGCTGGGGAAGTTTGGTTATGACTGGGTGGTTGCTGCCTCCTTTGGGGGGGAAAGAGGAGAGGCTCTGCAATTTTGGTTTCCAGGGGAACTCAATTCCAGAAAACAGTTACATAGATCCTGAGGGCCGTTTGGCGGTACTTTCGGGAGAGCTGGAGGGCACCCCCATTACACTGGCCTCCCTGTATGCCCCCCTGGGTTCTACGAAGGAGATCTTTAGTTCCCTACTGCAAAAAATCTCTGAGCTACAGAGAGGGATCCTGATAGTGGGTGGGGATCTGAATCTGATATGGGAGCAAAGGGACACCTCTAAATCCAAAACATTTCGATTAAACTCATCCAGCAAATTTGTTAAGAAATACTTAAAGGGGGCTTTCTGGGTAGATGCCTGGAGGAGCCAAAACAAACATAAACAAGAATATACACATTACTCATTCCCTCATGGCTCTTTTGCCCAGATTGACTATATGCTGATATCAGGAGAACATCAAAACCAGATTATAGAATGTAAACATATACCATTGGTACTCTCTGATCATGCGCAACTGATCTTAAAACTAGATGGAAGAGTAAAAAAGGGGCAATCCTTATGGAGGTTTAATAACTATCTGCTGAATTTAAAGGAATTCACAGAAATGGCCAAAGTCAGGTTAGCGCAAATCCAGCGAGAAAATATATTCCCGGAGGTTTCTGGTACTCTGTTATGGGATACGGTGAAAACAGTGTTCAGAGGAGACTGCATAAAGTATGCAGCCCATTTAAAGCGACAGCAAAATCAACAGATGAACACACTCCAAAAACAATTGCAAGATCTACAAGATCGACAGGCTGGGGGAGATTGCTCTGTGATACCTGATATTCGAACCCTTAAGCAACAGATCCAAAAATTGATAGATGTAAAGACAGAGCAGGCTCTACAATGTTTGCGCCAGCGGTACTATGAGATGGGACCTCGGGCTTCCCGCCTCTTGGTTCACCGCCTGAGACGGCAAACTGCTCAGTCTACGATTACTCAGATCCGAGATCCAAAGACCGGACGCCTAATAAAAACCCCAGAAAAAATTCTGGTGGGCTTTAAGGATTTCTACACGAATTTATATGCATCAGATCACTCGCCAGATAGAGCACAAATAGAATCCTACTTAGCCAAGTTAAAATTACCAAAATTAACTCAGGAAGTCAAAGACTCCTTTGACGCACACATAACACCCCGTGAATTGGCAGCTGCGATCAAGAAATAAAAAAAAAAAAAATCGCCCAGCCCTAACGGATATACTCCTGAATTTTTTAAATTTTTTGTAAAAGAGATTGAGGGCCCGCTATTGGAAACGTGCAGGGAGGTGCAGTCGGGGGAGAGGCTTCCGGTTTCCTGGAATTATGCAATTATTTCGAATGTCCCCAAACCGGGGAAAGATATCACGCAATGCAGTGCTTTCCGGCCAATTTCGGTATTGAACATTGACTATAAACTATATGCATCAATCCTGGCAAAACGCCTAGAGGTAGTATTACCTAAACTCATAAATTATGATCAAACAGGGCTTGTCCTAGGCAGGCAGACACAGGATAACATTAAAAGATCGGTACATATAATATACCATGCCACCTGGTCAGGGACGCCTTGTATGATACTAAGTTTGGATGCTGAGAAAGCGTTTGACCGGGTGGCATGGAAATTTCTGACCCTCTCCCTGAAAGTGCTAGGATTCTCGGAAGCCTTTATTAAAATTATAAATAACATATACACATGCCTCAAGGCTTATATAAAGATAAATGGCAGAATTTCTACTCTGATACCCTTGTACCGTGGCACCAGGCAGGGTTGCCCGCTCTCCCCTCTCCTCTTTGCCCTTTATCTTGAGCCTCTGACACAAGCGTTAAGACAAGAGGAGCGAATTCAGGGTTGGGATCTGGGAGGAGAGACACATAAGTTGGCTCTATATGCGGATGACCTGCTAGTATATCTTAAAGACCCAGAGCAATCACTAGAGCATCTGTGCAAGCAGCTGACGGAATTCAGTAACTTAGCCGGATATAAAATAAATAAGTCTAAAATGGAGGTTTTATGCTCCCATTATGAGCCTTCGGAACAGGTTCGTGGAGGGTTCCCATTTAAGTGGGATTTAACACATATCAAATATCTGGGGGTTCAGCTGAGCCTTCAGGAGGATCAGTTATTCGCACTTAATTTAATGCCAATTCTAAATAGTATTAAACTAGAGCTGGAGCGGTGGGCCCCCATTCCCATCCCCCTGATTCAGAGAGTGGAGGCAATTAAGATGGTAGTTCTCCCAAGGCTCCTATACCTGATGCAGTCAATTCCCATTCATATCCCAAATACATACTTTGGAGCACTTAACAGAGGAATCTCGCGATTTATATGGGGATCTCAAAAACCTAGGGTTCGCCTATCGGCACTTCAAATTCCTAAGAAAGAAGGAGGCCTTTCACTACCAAATTTCAAAATATACTATCAGGCTGCACAGTTGAGAACCATTATGTACTGGCTGGATTGGGCCTACTCAGCCAAGTGGAAAACTTTGGAATTAAAGGACGGGGTTCCTTATAAGAATTTAAATGAAGCACTGTTAGGACAGAGGGAAAAATCCAAAATAAGGATAGAGGGTAATCCTTACACAGCTCTCTCACTGAGTATCTGGCATGGAATCCTGAGAGATAAGGGGGCGAGAGGATGGAGGGAACTTTTGTCTTCAGTACCATATTTAGTCTCTTTTTTTACCCTCTAAATGGGATTCGGGATTCAGAAGATGGGAGGAAAGGGGCTTACACCTGGTGTGGCAATTTTTAGAGGGAGAGGGGTTCATATCTTTTGAAACATTAGTTAATAGGTATGAGATACCCTGGAAAGATAGGTTTAGATACTTTCAAATTAGGAATTATATCAGTGATCTGCAGGCGCATTCCACTCTAGGGGATCCACATATTCCACAAATAGCAGAGGTATTTAGGAAAGCAATAGAGGGCAGGCCAGTGAGTTCTCATATAATTTCCAATCTATATCAAACGCTCCTTGCCTGGAAAGGGGATAATACCACTACTATAAGGAAGGCTTGGGAACGAGATCTGGGAACACAGATCCCTGAGGAGTTTTGGGCTTGGTCACAGTCCATAATCCATTGGGGCCTCTCGGCAGGGAGCTGGAGGGAATTTTCATGGAAGATATTTGTCAGATACTTCCGTACTCCAATAATCCAAATGAAATATAAGCACCCTAATGTGTCAGAGTGCTGGAGGAAATGTGGCCACAAACCAGCAACATTGGTGCATATAATGTGGAGTTGCCCAGTTCTTGCCCCCTTTCTCCAAAACTTGCAAGAGGCCATGCAAAACATAGTAAACCCTAACCTGAGAATTTCTCCTCTCTGTTTTTTCTTCATGGAACTCCCTGAAGAACTCAGGGATACCCAGACAATAAGGTTCCTGAAGATCTCCTTCCTAGCTGCCCAGAAAGTAATAACAAGTAATTGGTTATCCCAAAAAGCAATTACCCTCACAATGTGGCTGGAGCGCGTGATAAATATTTACAGAATGAAAGCACTAACGGCTTCAGCAAACAAGAATGTACCTGGCTTTGAGATTCTGTGGAGACGGTGGGTACTATATATGGAAGGAACCAGGCCGGACTTTATTCCCTAATTAAATTCAAGTTAAAAGCAAAACTAAGAGTTTACAGAGCAAGAACATACCTGGTTCTCTAGATAATTAAGGGGAACAATAAATAAACTTGATGCTACTCCTCAACTGATATAAGAAAAGCAAAATGATATAGAGCAGATCCCAGATTTAAGATAACCTATAACTGGGAGGTGTCTTGGGGTTTACATCTTGGTAAGAACTAAGGTAGGCTTCTTGATCTGTTTACCCTAAACTCTAAATCACATCAATTCAAAAATAGAAAGCATAAGTAATGAATTGCCTTTGAAATGAATGATGAGATATTAGCTCTGTGTAATGTAATGTTTATCTGTATTGTCTATTTTATGTGATTCTAAAAGAATTGAAAAAATAACAAATAAAGAAAGTTTAAAAAAAAAAAAAAGGAGGGAACCTGAGCTTCCAAGCGGTAAGGAAGATCTGGAGTCATGGGGCGGAGCCAAGAGTTTTACCACCCAGGTGGGTGGGAGGAGCCAGCTTGAAGACCTTCCGGCAAGATTTAAAGCGGCAAGGAACCTGCCAGACAGTGTGGATGAACAACATATCCATGTCCCTAGAATTTCCATTTCTAGTTTCCACATCTGTAATTCTTATTTTATGCACTGTTAGCTCCTGTTTGACTACCTTCACGTCAGAGGACAAATGATTTAGGGTCACTTTCATGCTAGCTATTTCTGTCATTATTCATTCAAAGTGAGCAACTGTTAAGGCAGAAGAAGATGCTGTTTTTTAGCTGCACTATTCTCTTGTTCATCAGAACTACTGTCACTATCTGACAGAGGTAGGGGTCTTTTCATAGGGTTCACCTTAGCCTGCATTACTATTAAATTTTCCGCAGGATCATCTGGTATACTGTAATGCTCAATAATTGCCCTTGCTCTCATTATGAGACTAGACGTTGATGTATCCCAGGAAGAACAGTACTTTGACTACAAGAATTTTGAATTGAGCAACTGCCATGTGCTGCACCATCCTATGCGTCACATCCCCCAGCCAGTGCGCTACTCTGTTCTGATGCTGAACTACCACGTTTGTTTACCGTAAGAAAAAGGATTTAATAAGTTGTCTGGAAATAGCAGATCGTAACTGGAAGCAACAAATATTCAAACGCTATGTTGATTGAGGACAAATCTATAGAAATTCGACTCGGTTTAACTTAAAAAAGTCACGGTACTGCTTGGGGAGGGGAAGACTGCGCCAGAGCTCACTGCGGGACATCTGAGCAGACCACTTCCATTCTATCAAATCCCCCAGTCCTGCCCCCTCACACTTGAAGATAAATTGCATATTTGGATCAGGGCCATTGCACATCCCTATATATAGATCAGTAGCCCATTGTAGTAGATCAGTACAAGTACTGTGACTTGGGTTCTGTGTCATTAACAATGGTTTAAAATCACACAGCTCCACTAGATAGCAATGAGGCATTACAGCTGCACAGCAGTTCCACTGTAGTACTGATCTGGCACTTTTATATTAAATCCCAGTGTTCCGCCACTTATTATTTTGCCATCTTTTGATCTAGTGACCAGAAAATTGCTCTTCTGTGGAAGGATCTCAGAACCTGACAAAACTGGCAAAATTAGGTTTAGTTTGTAAAGAGATTTTTGTCACTTTAAAAAAAAAGTATAAGAACACACTGCAGATAATATGTTATAGATTGTTTGCACTTCTCTTTTGTTTTCCATTAATCAGTAAATTTGCATGGAAACAAGATCTCTGTCCTCTGCAGTTCATCTGCTTGTGCTGCTCACTCCTTTGCTGAACTCATACTCCTCTGCTTCTGACTTCACCATTGCTGTGGAAATAATTTTGACATCACAAACAGCAGTGTGACTTCTGCAAAGGATTAAACAGCAGGCACCAGATATTCAAAACGTTGCCCCGGGGCTAAATTAGCACTGCCCAGCGTGCTAAATTAGCCCAGAACCAATAGCCATTTTATTCAAAACGTATAGCCCCGGTGCTAAACCTGCTGAATATAGCGTGTTAAGGATGCTGGGCAAACTAGGCTGGGATTGTAGTGCAAAAATAGCCCAGGAAATAAGACAGCTCTGAATATAACAACCAGGAAGTGCAAATCACAACAGCATCCCAGTACACAGTGACATGAAGGAAGGTGGAGGTAAACCATGTGTGTGCTAACAGAGGAGTGGATTCAGTAAAGCTGCAAGCACCAGCGCATGTGAAATTCTACAGAAATGTACCATGTTTCTGAAATGTTTGCACGGCACAAACGTTTGCCTAGGGCAAAATTTGCTATATTCAAAAGTGATATGCAAATGAGCCTACTTAGGCAGTCTGTGGGCAAACATCCAGATTACCATCTCATTATGTCCTGATTTGCACGCAGTTTTCCCAGCGCTATTGCAGGATCCCACAGCTCCACCTGTAGATCAGTCTGGAAGTACAGCGGCTGGCTGGGTCTGCCCACAGCTCCACCTGTAGATCAGTCTGGAAGTACAGGGGCTGGCTGGGTCTGCCCACAGCTCCACCTGTAGGTCAGTCTGGAAGTACAGGGGCTGGCTGGGTCTGCCCACAGCTCCACATGTAGATTAGTCTGGAAGTACAGGGGCTGGCTGGGTCTGCCCACAGCTCCACCTGTAGATCAGTCTGGCAGTACAGGGGCTGGCTGGGTCTGCCCACAGCTCCACCTGTAGATCAGTCTGGAAGTACAGGGGCTGGCTGGGTCTGCCCACAGTTCCACCTGTAGGTCAGTCTGAAAGTACAGGGGCTGGCTGGGTCTGCCCACAGCTCCACCTGTAGATCAGTCTTTAAGTACAGGGGCTGGCTGGGTCTGCCCACAGTTCCACCTGTAGGTCAGTCTGGAAGTACAGGGGCTGGCTGGGTCTGCCCACAGCTCCACCTGTAGGTCAGTCTGGAAGTGCATGGCAGTAGCTGCAGGCTACATTTTTACAGAACTGCATGGAATATTGTGCCCCAGGGGACTACACAGCACAGGCACAGATGGTGGTGCTGCATGCAATTGTCAGACTGTGGTTCCTGCTGCAGTGCACAGCAAACACTACAGTAACAAGGGGGCCAGTAGTGTGAGGGACACAGCAATGCCTATGGTGTGTACGGTATCAATGACTGCTGCACTTTACACACTGACAGGCCCATCTTGCAGGTGTGTACTGACAGTGGACATTACTGTTATGCTGTTGTGCGACCCACAGATGCTGCAGCACTGGCATGGGATACTCAAAGTGACATATACCTGGCTGGCTGTGTGTGCTGTGGTGTCTGTACATATGTGCAGTATGTGGCCAGGGGGGCACATACCATCAGACAGGCACACTGGTGTTGGGTTATTCCCTGCACTGGACCATTTGCACTGTGTGTATTGTCCCCAGCCTTGTGGCAGCACCCAGCATGTGGTGCAGACTGACCACCTGTTCACCCTTCCCTCAACACCCTACACACCCCCAGTGCTGCATGTGTGTGCTACATTCTGTTGGTGCCCACTGAAGGGTGGTCTGCAATATGTGCTATGTGGACACACTGCCATGGTGTCCACTGGGCGCCGGGTCAGCCCTTAATGCCTTGCACGGCTGGGAATGGTGGCAGATGATAGCAACATAGGGTGTGCCATCCATTTGCAGCATGTTTCTTCCATGTCTGGTTTCTTTCTATGTTTAATATTTACTGGTTAGGGTCAATAAACCACCACTGGCAGACCCTCGCAAACTCCTTTATTCACACTTGTGAATTACTGAGTTCCATGAACCATGGTTCTGTGTCGTGTAAAGTCGCGCAAAGCTGCGCAAAGCCACAAAGTCACACAAAGCTGTTTTTCTCAGATTTAAGACTACCTTTTCCTGGTCGGTAATTTGCACCGCATAATATGCCACGCTAAGTTGCGCAAAAACACTTTGCGTGGCGCTAATGCACTGAATATAGCATTGCGCCTGTATTCATTGCATGCCCCCTCTTTTTGCCCGTTGCATACATTATACTTTTGCCCAGCGCTGATGCAGTTTGCCCACACTATTTAACCTTTTGAATAAAGCGGACCACGCAAACCCTGCACAAACGGTTTGCACCCAGCGCAAAGTTTTGAATATCTGGCTGCAGGAGAAGCAAAACAAAATTTATTTATAGAACACTATTCCCACAGGATCATATCATTTTACAGAGAAAAATCATAAAATCATGAAACATCCATTTCTACAGCATAAAATATTTAAAAACATATATAAACAGCAGGATTAAATGTCAGAAAATGCCAGTTCAAATAGATAAGTTTTTAAGGCAGATTTAGAGAAGGTCAACAAAAGGGGTTAAGCATCCAGTTTATGTGTAAATGAACCCAGTATTGAAGAATCAAAGGACTAGAAATTCAGAAAATCTATAAAATATAAGCTGAATTGTGCTAATTATTATTAATGTCGAAGTGTTCGCAGAAGTAACACACTCACTTTAAAGTTGATGGGACAAAATTACAAAATTATAAATTTCAAGACATATTAAAAAAATATATATGGAAAAATGATCAAGATCTGAAACCTGAAACTTTCAGATTCGTTAGCTCAGTCACCAAGGTGGACGTTTTGTGGATTTTAGAATGCAAATGGTTAAAAGGTATTTGTGTTTACAAGCTTCTGTTTGCACATGCAGAGAAGTGTCTTTCAGGGATTTTTCATGCAAACAATGAAACACGGCAGGGTGGGCTTTATGCTGAGATAACAGCCTACCCAGGGGTGTAGTGAAGCCCAACACTGCTGGCGATTATCCCAGCATAATGCCCACTCTGGAGTGTCTTATTGGGCTTTTTTTGTTAAACAATTGTACTTTGTCCCATTTTGTGGCTTCTGGTCATTCTGTGGCAGTGCTTGTGTTGTTTCCTGGTCCTCGCTGCCTGCTCAGAGGACTAGGAGCGAACACAATTTGGCTTATAGGTATTTTTTTTTAATGAAAAGCAAAAAAAACAAACAGAAAGTTTGCTTTTTATAGTAAAATAATTCCTCCACTACCCATCAGTAGGGGGAGCTGTGATGTAATTGGTTTCTAAAGTTTGCTTTTTAACGTACAGTCAATTCCTGATGGTGTTGCATCAATCCAGCGTTTCAAAAATAGCGAAGACAATTTAAGCCCAGCAATATGAGTGCCAGAAAAGACAGTGACTGAAGGCGTCAGCCAGGTGTCAGAACACCAAAACCTTTGTGTGCTGTATAGTGCGTCTTCAAGTATGTATATTGAAGTTAGGGGGTGCAGAGGGGTGACCCCCCCCCATTTGTAAACTTTTGTGTGGTGTTCATTTGCTTTTCGCTGTTCCGACGTCTCGCTAAAGTTTTCAGTCACTGTCTTTCCTGGCGCTCATATTGCTGGGCTTAAATTATCTTTGCTATTTTTGATATGCTGTTTTGACATGGAACCATTCCTGCACATGCTTGGGACACCCCATTTTTTGTGCATACATCCAAACTGGCATACAACTGAAACTGTACTGAAATCAGTGGAGCCAGTCAGTAAAACATACTTTCTCACGTACTACTCACTTACTTTTACTGACTGTATCAAACTCGTTGAAAACATGCCAGTTCATCAAATGTTGTACACTCTCAGCTGTTTTAGCATTTTGTTTTCTGCATGGTTGCTCGGTCTGACAACCAGGTTGAAACTGACTAAAACTTACATGTTATTTAACCACTGCAGGACAGTTAGCAGCTGTTTAACAGGTGTGATTAACAGTATTAATGTCTGTGGCGCCCCTGTCTGCAGGAAAAAGTGTGCATACAACCAAAATTTGGTGTACATACAAGCAAATTGTTATCAGTACGTATATAGAATTGGGAATGCGACATGCCATTTTTGTGCATATAACCGAAATGTGCATACGTCCGATGTGCATACAAGTGGAAAGTACTGTAAAATACTTCCTCTGCTCAGCGTCACTAGGGGAAGCTGTGATACAATTGCTTTCTATGTCTCCTCATTCTCCTGATGTCTCCTTGTGTTTCCTGGTCCTCACTGCCTGCTCCAGAGATCAGAAGTGAGCCAGTGACAGACTGTCTGTATTTGCTATAGTTGGTCCCTCATTGTGACTTCTGGGCAATGTTTTTTTTTTGTTTTGTTTTGTTTGTTTCCAGATCCTTGCTGCCTGCCCTGAGGACCGGGACCGAATGTAACCACTGTTAGTGTTTCCTTAATATTTGTAAAAATACTTTGTCCCTTGTTGCGGCTTCCGGTCATTCTGTGGCAGTGCTCGTGGTATTTCCCAGTCCTCACTGCTTGTTTTGAGGTGTGGGACGCAAACATAATTTGGCTTGTGGTGTCTGCATTCCTCAGTCACTTGGGCGGGGACTCGAGGGAGAGGAAGTGACATAAAAATGTAGAAAGACTGGAAAAAAGCAGGAACAGAGACCCGACTGAGCAGATAAAATGACAGTGGATGTGAGGGTTTGGTAGGTATGTGACATAAAAATGGCATCCATTTGAAGTTTTACATTCTGAACTGGCACAGTGATATCTTGGGTGATGGAGCAGGTTGGCACAAGTACTTTGTTGTACCTGGGCATTAGGCTAAGATAAATGCCCTGGCGCCAGCCTGTTGCAACCATTCAGCAGCCTGGATTTTTTCTACCCATTTTATAAACAGTGTTTTTCTGCCTTTGTTATGGTATTCCATGGGACAGTGAAATGCGTGAATGGCCACATGACTATTTCTACAGTATAGCTGCTGCACTCCCCCCACATCTCTGCAAATATTCGGCTACTGCACAATAATTCACAAGCCCGAGAAGCTCTCTTCTGCATCTAACCCAAATACATCATAGCATTCATTTTCTTAAATTGATTTTTATTCATTTTCCCAGAAAATAAACATACAAAAGTTATACATCTGTGGTCAGGAGTGTGAAATACAGTTCACAGCAATATTACAACAGGAGAAACATAATCTCCTTACCAGTTGTTGCAGCATCTTGGAACCACTGCATTCTTCAGCCATCATGCTGCTTGTTTAATAATTCCCCACTGCTTACTCATCGATTCTTGTACTGTATTGTGTGTTCTTCCTCAGCCAGCTTTCCTGTGTGGCCTGTACTGCTATCGTGCACCATACACTCACTTCACTGATGCTCCTTTTCCATTCCTGATGTGTCGGTTTGCCAGTTGCCATGTGGCCCATAATGTGTATACAACCATCATGTCTATCTGCCAGTTTCCTGATCATGAAAAGCTGACTTCCCGATGTTCCACCAACACCATGGGCCCCAAGCACCATTGCAGATGAAGCGTCAGCCTTTCTGGGTGCGCGGAGGCTCCCCATACCACCACCCCCCCAAAATATGCCACACACAAAGGTCCTACTTGGCCTTCAGGACAGGAGTCTCCCCAGTGGCAAAGTCACAATGCAAATTTAGACCACCAGATGTTTGTGGTAATAAATGTGGTTTGTAAACACTAACACTGGACTTGACGACACCCACAAAAATGTAGACATGGCTGACAGACTGACCTAACTTGAAGAATATTTTGATGTTACAGGTAGGAGGTCCTCATTCCAGCTGGAGTGCATGAAGAGACAGCGAACACAAGGGATGGATGCCTCTCAGAAGACAGCAGGGCCTCTACATCTAGCACACCATCAGGTAATGCTGTTGACAGTAGTGGAAATGGAGGGAGGGGCCCAGAGGAACTCAGTTCTGGGAGTGAAATTTAAAGTCTGGCTTGATTCCAGGAGTAAAATGGGGAAGGGCTGCTTCTGTGTGTAGAATGAAAGGAATGAACAAGGTAATATGCAGAGAACTATTTGGCCAACTGATGTGATGGGTACCAAAACTATCAGTGGTTTTAATCATAGCTGGGACAGAGTGAAAGACTTAGTGGTTGGTCAGGATGACAGCAGTAGGGCGGGGAACATGAGGGTGGATAGTGTGGGATAGAACCCTGTATGGACAATAGGTCACAGGTTTGTTAGGGTTTACTGCCAGACTAGATGAACCAGTAGTCTTTCTGCCATTATTGTCTATGTTTCTAAGTTTCTATGTAACTCCTAAAGGCAGAAAACTGACTAAAGCGTATGAAAGTCACAAATAAGAGGAAACGTGTCCCCACAACCCCATCAGGTATGTTCAATCCTACATCAAAGATGTTGGGTTCAGGCTGGCCTGGTGGTGAAGAGGGCTGAGGTGCACCTGCACACCTTTTCCCACTGGTAACCCATGTCTAGGAAAGAACTTGGGTCTCTAGGGGTCAGCCTGGGTGGGAGAGGATTGAGCATTCGCTGGACTGCTCTCCTCTTCCGAGGGTGGGAGGCATGCCACCTCGGTCTTTGGCTGCCATCTGGTGGAGGCCAGGTGATTGTACCAGAATACAAGCGATGCAGTAAGGAAGGTGCTGTGGTTCCCTAGCGTGTTTGTGCCTGCACACACACACGTTTATGTGCCGTCATGACTGGGGATGTGGGAGAAAATGGAGAAAGCTTGCTGCCAACTCCATGAAGAAGCCCTGCTTGCCTGCCCGTGTCCCGCACCACTGATGAAGGACCACCGACCCAGTTCTGGATATGCGTGTCCAGATGGAGGAAGGCAGTCCTCCCCTTCCTGGGCCTCGCCCCAGGGGGTAATCCATGGGGTATCTACAGGAAGGTGAGTCCAGGGGAGGCGAGTGCTGGGCAGGAGATCAGGGACAGGGCTGAACAGACAGCATGTGTCAACCAAAAGGAGAAAAAGCTTTATGGCAAAGAAAAGATGGCGGGTTCAAAATGCTACCCTGACCCACATATTATGGTTCTTCCCTAATATCGTACCTATCAGGACTGACCTAGCATCGTTTTTTAAACTGTAATTGAATTATTATATCCCCTTTTACCTTTTTTTTTGCTGGGTGATTGTTCTCAGACTCTACACTTGCCCAGGCATCAGTGAGTGTGTGTGTGGCTTCTTGCAAATATGTTGGTCCTAAAAAGGCTGATTCTTGCCAAGTGGAGGGATCCCTGTCTGCCAGCTATGTCTAAATGGTTTCAGTACATGGGGAAGTTAGCTGAAAATGCAAGGATTAACCACTTGGATAAACTGCACTATTTTGAACAAACTTGGAGCTCTTTTCTAAATTTAGTTAACAGAAGCAGGAGACTAAGTCTAGCATTAGTAATCTATTTAACTGAATAATCAAAACTGATTATTTCATTACATTTTCCTTATGGTTCTTTCTGTTGCTTGCATTTTCAAATCCATGGGACAATTTGAGTCTTTGGAAGCGTATGAATTTTAACGTGCTATATGAGTATATTAGTATATGAGTTTATGGGTATTGTGTTCAATGAGTATTGTACTGAGCCTCCCAGCAGTCGCTTCAGCTAGAAGTAGGGATATCCTGGACTCTCTGCAGGGGCATTCCTCAGGCAACTAGTCCGTGAACTCACTCATGATGGGGGCAATACTGGACTTGGTACTCACTAACAGGGACAGTGTTGCAGACGTCAAGGTAGGAGACCACTTAAGGACCAGTGATCACCATACGGTGTGGTTCAATATAAGGACCGCTGCAGAATTGAACCACACAAGGGCGAGGGTTCTGGACTTCAGGAGGGCAGATTTTAAAAAGATAGGAGAATGCATCATGAATGACCTAGCAGGGGTGGGTGACCTGGGTGGGGTGGAGGAACAGCTGGTGAAGATAAAAAAGGAGCATAGTAGAGACAACAAACCTAGTCTGCATCAAACAAGTGAGTAAAAGCAAGAGGAAAAAGAGACTGCTATAGTTCTCAAAAGAGGTGTCTAAAAAAAAATGAAAGCTGAAAGGGTAGCGTTCAGAAGGTATAAGAAGGCTCAGCGGGAGGAGAATAGGGAGATGTATCAGGGGAAACAGAGGGAAGCAGGGAAAGCAGTAAGGAGTGCAACGTTGCAAACAGATGAGAGAGTAGCCCAGGAGGTAATGAAAGGGGAACAAGACATTTTTTAGATATGAAAGTAAAAAGAGGAAGACCAGGGGTGAGATTGTAAGGTTAAAAATGAAAGGGATGGGGCTGTGCAGAGGAAGACCAGGAAAAGGCAGACATCCTGAACAAATACGTTTGTTCAGTGTTCACAGAGGAAGGAGAAAAGAAAAAATTACTCACATTAGTAATGTTTCTTCTAATGGAGTCTTGCTATATTATGACATATGCAGTGAGTCCCAACCTTCGAACTGCTCCGGAGGTGAAAGAGTTAACTTTCCATGCCAGGCATGGAACGCTGAGCTCGAGCTCGGTTGAAACTCTGTCTGTTGTTCTTCAAACTCAAACCGTCAGATCTTTACTAGCTAAACTCACTGAGGTCCTGTGTGGAAGCTGTAAACCTACACTAGCCAACTGGCTACTAAACATAAGAACACATTTTTTGGTCCCAAAACAAAGACTCAAGTCAGGAGACCCAAAAAATGAAAAACACAACACCAAGTCACCCCAAGAAAGGAGGGGTGAAAAATAACAAGGTGGGCACCTACTAAGTGCCAACACTGCACTGCCCACCCACATCCCAAAAACAGAGGTTCTGAGAGGGGCAGGCAGAGGAGGTCATAATATAGCAAGACTCCATTAGAAGAAACAACATTACTAAGGTGAGTAATTTTTTCTTCAAACAACATGAAGTCTTGCTATATTATGAATATGCAGACTACAAAGCAGTACCTCCATGGAGGAGGGACAGAACCTACTTAGGAAATAGGCTCTGAAGCACAGCTGTGCCAAACCGAGCATCACTCCTAGCCTGGATGTCCAGGGAGTAATGCTTGGTAAAAGTGTGAACTGTTTTCCAGGTAGCTGCTTGACATATCTCTAGAATAGGGACGTCCCTGGCAGCAGCCAGGGAAGCAGCTGTACCTCTGGTAGAGTGAGCCCTCAGGCCTGAGGGAGGAACCTTACCCAGTTTCTCATAGGAAAATTGGATACAAGAGACAATCCACCTGGCAATGGATCTTTTAGTGGCAGGTTTCCCTTTACCAACCTCACCACAAGTGAGGAACAGTTGGTGGGAGTCAAACCTGTGACCCTTGGTACGCTCTATGTAGTAACTAAGGGCTCTCTTCACATCTAAGTTGTGCAGCCTCCTCTCGCCAGAGGAGGAATGGTCAGTGAAGTACACTGGAAGAGATATGGATTGATTAAGGTGGAAATCTGAAACCACCTTAGGCAAGAACCTCCTATTAGTCCTGAGGACCACCTTATCTCTATGAAAGGAGATAAAATCAGGCTCCACTGACAAAGCTTGCAATTCACTTATGAGTCTGGCAGAAGTGATGGCTACCAGAAACACAGTCTTCCAAGTCAAGTACTTAAGTTCTGCTAAAGACAAAGGCTCAAAGGGGGGTTGCATAAGCTGAGCAATGCAAACATTAAGATCCCAGGCAGGGGCAGGGTCCCTGAATGGAGGGTTGGTATGAAGCAATCCCTTGAAAAACTTGGAGAATACAGGATGAGCTGAAAGAGAAGAGGGCTTACCTGTTGAAATAAAAGCAGACACAGCTGCCAAATGCATTTTAGGTAGCTGGTCTCAGCCCCAAGGTATTTAAGTGGACCATATAATCCAGGACTGTGGGTAAGTCAGCAGATTCTGGGGAAATATGCTTTCCAGAGCACCATATGGAAAACCTTTTCCATTTGGAATTATAAGTAGCCATGGTGGAAGGTTTCCTAGAAGCCTTCAAGATATCCATTATACCTTGGGAGAGGTGTAAATCAGCAAACTCTAACTCTTCAAGAGCCAGGCCTTGAGATTGAGAGATTTGAGGTTCGGGTACCAAACCCTCCCCTGAGCACAGGTTAACAGGTTGTGCTTCCTGGGAAGACACAGGGGAAGATGGACCGCTAAGGACAGTAGGAGTGGATACCAGGGTTGTCTGGCCCAATCTGGAGCAATCAGGATCATCTTGCAGGGCTGAGATCTGATTTTGACTAGCACTTTGAACAGGAGAGGGAAGGGAGGAAAAGCATATAGAAACTTCCCTTCCCAGTTGAGGACTAAGGCATCCAGAGGGACTTTGCCCAACACTGGGGGCCTGCAGCAAAAAAGGGGAAGTTGGTGATTGTCTGGGGCTGCAAAAAGATCTATCTGCGGGGTGTCCCATCTGGCAAAGATCACCTCCAAAACTAGGGGTCCAGTGACCATTCGTGATGGCCCTGGGAAATCCTGTGAGAGCATCTGCCAGGACATTGTCCTTGCCTGGGAGGTGAACTGCCGTGAAGGGAGGTGTTCAGGAGTAAGCCAGAGACCACAACTTCATTGCTTGGTGCAAAAGGCCGTAGACCGAGTGCCCCCTTGCTTGTTGATGTACCACATTGTGGTGGTGTTGTCTGTCCTGACCTGTACAACTTTGTTCTGAACAGATTTGGAAAAAGCTTGAAGTGCTAGAAAAACTGCTCTGAGTTCCAACAGATTGACGTGGAGCAGAGATTCCTGAGGGGACCACAATCCCTGGGTAGTGAGGTCGCCCATGTGAGCTCCCCACCTCAAGAGGGATGCATCTGTAGTAAGGATTAAGGAGTGAGACTGAGTGACAAAAGGAACCCCTTGTCTCAGATTGCTCTGATCCTGCCACCACTGTAGGGCCTGGATCAGGGTTCGAGTCACTGGGATCAATTTGGTTAGACTCTCTTTCCTTTGAGACCAAAAGGCTCTCAAATGGAACTGGATGTCCCTCATCTGAAATCTTGCTCCCTGCACTACTGCTGTAGAGGCAGCCATGTGCCCCAGGAGCTGTAGAAAATGTCTTGCTGGTCGAGAGACCTGCAGGGTGAATGAGGAGGCCAGAGAGACCAGGGTCCTTTGCCCTGTCCAAAGGAAGGAAGGCTCTGGCTTTCTCTTTGTTCAGCTCTGCACCTATGAAGGTGAGGAGCTGTACAGACTCTAGAACTGACTTTGAAAGATTCAGAAGGAAACCTAGAGAGGTGAGCAGTTGCTGAGTTATCTGTAAGTGTAACCTGACCTGGTCTGGGGACTGGCCTACTATGAGCCAATCGTCCAGGTAAGGGAAGGTGGCAATTTTTTGCCTTCTTAGCCAAGCAACTGCTACTGCCAGGCATTTTGTGAATACCCTTGGAGCAGAGATGAGGCCAAAGAGCATTGCTCTGAACTGGTAATGGCCTGAGGGCAGCTCGAACCTGAGGTACTTTCGATGGGAGCTTCTGATGAGAATATGGAAGTAGGCATCCTTGAGGTCCAGGGACGCTAGCCAGTCCCCTGGCCTTAGAGAGGGTAGAATAATTCCCAGAGTCACCATTTTGAATTTTGGTTTTAAAAGGTGCTTGTTTAGGTATCTGAGATCCAGGATGGGCCGCCATTCTCCTGTCTTTTTTGGGGTAAGGAAGTACCTGGAGTACAACCCTTTGCCCTGGTGTAGGAGTGGAACCCTTTCCACAGCTCTGAGAACCAGGAGAGAAGAGATTTCTGCCTCTAGGGCAAGTGCCTCTGGTGGATTTGCAGGTGGAAAGGATCTGGTTCTCATCTTTGGAAACTTTTTTGAAGCTGAGAACCAGTCCCTGGCTTACTACTTCCAGGACCCACTTGTCTGATGTCAGAGACTCCCAGTCCTGGACAAAGTAAGCCAGCCTGCCCCTTACAGGTAGGTGAGAATCGGCCCTGGCAACCCCATCAGGGTGCCTGCTTGGCAGGGGCTTTGGGCTGAGGGGTGGAAGCAGGCCTGCTTGTACCCCGTCTGCCTCTCCCTCTGAAGAACCCCCTCTGGGCATAAGCAGAAGAGGAGGCCTGGGCTTGGTAAAAAGGCCTATGAAAAGGCCTGCCCCTGCCCCTAGGAAGCTGCTTTGAGGAGTGGCCTGCCTTTCCTTGGCCTGTGCACTCCTATAGGTGGTCCTATACTCATCCATTTTCTTCATGTAATCTCTGTCTGCTCCCAAACAGAGAATTACCTACAACAGGAAAATCCATGGCTTTAGTCTGGGTATCCTGTGATAGGCTAGTACATCTGAGCCAAGCCATTCTGATGAAGCCACAGAAGTAGCCATGACTCTTGATGACACATCATTAGAGTCCACTGCAGCATGGAATTGCACCTTGATGCCTCAATACCATCAGCAACCACCTGCTCCAGCTCCTTGGCAAGCTGGCCAGGGACCTGTTTTGCTAGAGCCGTAACAGTATCCCATCTGGATTTCTGATATCTAGCAACATAAGCCATATAATTTGCCTGTCTGAGTCCCAAGGATGCTGCCATGTACTGTTTCTTTGCCATGGCATCAATCCTCCTGGAGTCCTTGTCCGGGGGGGTGTGAAGCCAAGGGTATAGTTGCCTTGTCACAGGCTGCAGCCTGCACTACCCCAACATGGCTGCATTGTTGTGAAAGGAACTCCGTATCAGAGCCTGACAATGTGTACCTCTTGTCCATTCTCTTATCCACAGGAGGTATAGTGTGAGGAGTTTTAGAATTTTAAATGTCTGTTTCCCAAAAGATTTATGCAAGGAATAGACAGTCTCCTAGACTCTGGGATATCCGTCATTTCCACATAGTCAGGCTCCTCTTGATCATCCACAGCTTCCTCCATAGGGAGCTGGAGGGTTTCAGCCACTTTTTTATAAAACATAAAATGAGAAGGGGACTCAGAAAGCCTAGGAGGAGACACTCCTGAAGGTCTGTCTGGGGAGATGTCCGGTTCAATGGGCACATCCAGACTTTCAAATCCACATTCACTCTCCTCATACTCCTCTTCCCCCCCTCCGGTTCATAATATTCCTCTAAATCATAATCTTGAACTGGTGGAACCGGCCGAACCGGACGCTTACCTGAAGGTGCCGGTTCGGTCGGAACCGGGGAAAGCGACTGGACAATTTTAATTGCTTTGGCTATTTCTTCAGTGGTTGGAGAGGAAAGTTTTGGCTCCACACCAGCTGATTTCCTAGTCCTTTTTGCTGGAACCGACTTCTCAGAGTCAGTTCTCCTTTTGCCCGAGGAAGTCTCGCCCTGGTCAGAGGGCACTCCCTCTGGTTCGGTTGGAACCAAACCGGGCTGGCCATCCAGTTCAGCGGACTTTTTGGCCTCCCTTTCCCTAAGCCTACCGACTCTCTTTTCCAGGGTAGCTGCAGAAAAATTTTTACAAATCTGGCAGTCTGCATTAAGGTGGTCAAACCCCATACAATAAACACAGGTGGTGTGGGGGTCAGCCTTGGCAAAGACTTCCCCACACACACTGCAGTGTTGAAACCCAGTGGGCCCGGTTTTTCTTTTGCATTTCTCAGACATAGTGCTAGTCCTAACCAAACTTACCCGTTTATGGCAATCCGCCAGGCAAGACCCTCTTATCGGTTCCCAACTGTGTCACGGGTCATGGAAAAAAAGGTAATAAAATCCGTTTTTTTAAGAACCGGTAACCACACTCTAAATCACAGATTAAGATATTTTAAACAACCTGATCGGTTCAAACCGAACCGATAAACCGTTTACAAGTTCCACACAGAATAGAAATAATGTAAACCTATCTAGTACTCACAAATACCACAGACAGAGCTTGAACCGACCGGTTGCGGTTTAAATTCGGTCAAAAACCAAGAAAAACAATACTTTAACCGACAAAATGAACCGAGCAGAAGGAAAAACCTCCGGAGCGACTGTTCAGTGAGGCGGAGTAAAGAATCTGATGGTTTGAGTTTGAAGAACAACAGACAGAGTTTCAACCAAGCTCGAGCTCAGCGTTCCATGCCTGGCATGGAAAGTTAACTCTTTCACTTCCGGAGCAGTTCGAAGGTTGGGACTCACTGCATATGTCATAATATAGCAAGACTTCATGTTGTTTGAATAACAAAAGCTTTGGAGGGAGGTGGACACTATTCCTTTTTGTTGGAGGAGAGAGTCCTGAAAGGACTTGTTTAACTGAAGGTTGACAAAGCAATGGGGCTAGATGAGGTGCATCCAAGGGTATTGAGGGAGCTCAGAGAAATACTGGCTGCACCTCTGACAGTTCTGTTTAATAACTCACTGGAAACAGGAGTGTTTCCAGAGGACTGGAGGAGGGCAGATGTAGTCCAGCTACACAGAAGTGGTAACAGGGAGGAGGCTGGCAATTCTAGGCCAGTCAACCTGACATCAGCAGTAGGAAAATTAATGGAATCACTGCTAAAGGAAAGGATTGTGGAATATCTTGAATCCAGTGGGTTACAAGACCCAAGGCAGCATGGTTTTACAAGGGGGGAGGGTGGGTCATGTCAAACAAATCTGATAGATTTCTTTTTTTATTTAGAATACTTCAAGTACTACATATGGTTCACACCAATCCATAAAAAACTATATATATAAAAAAGTGTCATTCCGTGCCACAGGTGCAAAAACACATTTTGGGTAGGATCTGAAAAATGATAGCTGTACTGTTCATGAGGTGGTATGAAAAAAAATGGCTTTGTTGAAAATTTGGAGTGAAATATTAAAAATTACCAAAGTTACACGTGTGTAGAAAAATTTCAATGAACGCTCATAACTCGGCTATTTTTAGGATATTTTTCACCAAATTTTCTATGTGGGCTTATTGGGATGTCTCCTCATGAACACTGGCACTGTCATTTCTACTAATCGGTCCCAAAAGGTGATTTCGCACAGCGAATGCGCCATTCTTCACCACAGGTGCAAAAACACGTTTTGGCAGGATGTGAGAAATGACAGCTATACTGTTCATGAAGTGGTGTGGAAAAATGGGTATGTTGAAAATCTTGAGTCAAAATATTGTAAGTTACTAAAGTTATGCGCCTACATAGAAACTGCGTAATGCACGCTCGTAACATGGCCATCTTTAGGAATGTTTTCACCAAATTTTCAACATGGGCATTTTGGGACCCAGCCCTCAGCACCACCACCACCATGAACACTGGCACTGTAATTTTGTTAATTGGTCCCGAAAGGTGACTGTGTGCAGTGACCGTAAAATCACCTTTCGGGACCAAGTAACGAAATGACAGTGCCAGTGTTCATGAGGTGGGGTCCCAAAAAGCCCATGTTGAAAATTTGGTGCAAAAATACCTAAAAATGGCCTAGATATCAACATAAGTTCAAAACACCATTGACAGCCACTATACAGCACTTACCTTTATTCTTCAGTTTGCTGTTCAGCTTTGAAGAGTGCAGATGTGTCCCGGTCCACAGAAGATGATAGCCGCCAACCTCCATAGGTCAGTATAGGGCAAGGGGGGGTGTGGGGTGGTAGGTGCTCAGTGGGAGGGTCAGGATGGGGAGGGTGGATGGGGGAGATGACGAGGGACTGTTTTCTTTTTTACAGGATAAAATTTATAAAAAACGGATGTTTTCTTTTTTACAGGTGTAAATAATTGGGAACACTGGGAATGGGCTCCCCAGTGTCCCACATATTGAAGGGGCATACATGTAAGGGGAAACTGGGAGTGGGCTCCCCAGTGTCCCGTGATGAGGGACAGTGAGCTTGGGGGGACTTATTTTGGGATACATGATTGGGATCCCCAGTGTCCCACTCTGGGGGGGGCATAGTTATATTAGGACACTGGGAGTGGGCTCCCCATTGTCCCATGAAAAGGGACCGTTTTCCTTTTTAATTCAGAAAATAAAAAAGACGTCAAGGGACTGATTTTGGAACACTGGGAGTGGGCTCCCCAGTGTCCTACACAGCTGGGTTGGGGGGGTTCATAATGCATCAGGATAGTGGGAGTGAGCTCCCCAGTGTGCCACACTGCTGGGGGAGGAGGGCAGACAGGACTCGGGACAGTGGGAATGGGCTCCCCAGTATTCCATGATGAGGGATCATTTTCTTTTTTTATGTTTAAAAAGAGGTCAGGGGACTGATTTTGTGACACTGGGAGTGGGCTCTCCAGTGTCCCATATACTGCTGGGGTACAGCACTCAACTGGCAACACGGGGATTGGGTACCCCAATGTTGATAAAAAAAAAAAAAATGGACTGGTGGGGGGGGTGACATGTGACACCGGGCGTGGGCATCCCGGTGTCAGATAATATAAATAAAATGAATGGAAGGCTGTGGGGTGCTACTAGACACCAGGGAAACATATGGAGGGGGGTGCCAATAGACACCAGGGATAGTGGACAGTAAATTTGCCCTTAGGAAATAATGGGAAACTTAAAATTGTTATAACTTTTAAACAGATTAATATTTTTTTGCCAGACTTTCAAAAGGCACATCTAAGACCCCAAGGCTTTCTACCCTGAAAATTTCAGACCACAACATAAAGGCATCTCTTCCTTGTATGTATCTTCACCATTCATCACTGGTGGGTTATATGCCAGAGGCGCGCCGCGGGAGCTTATTAGCTTAGAAATTTTTCTAGGGTGAGGAGTTGGCGCCATCCACGAGGGCGACACACAGCATGCTGCTCAAGCGCTGGCCAGTAATGGATGCCAACTCCTCCCTCGCCTCAGTTCTGTCTTTCCCACCATCGAGAGTGCACCTCGTGGGAGCTGAAGAGCCATTACTATGCAGTTGTAGTTCGAGTCATTGCTGAAGTTCTGATCATAATTACTTGATGCCGTAGATTTTCATACAGGTGAGACCGTGCCTTTTCTTATATTATTTCTTTTTTCTATGGTGCCGAGTTTTTCTGTAGTTCTGTTCTATTTTGTGTGCGGTCAATCATGTCCGGTCCGGGGCCTAAGTCAAAGGCGGGACATGCCCCCATGCGCCGGTGCCCCTGTAGCAAGTCAATCTCCATAACGGATCGCCATGATCAATGTCTCTGTTGCCTGGGCCCTCAACACGACATGGACAACTGTGACGCGTGCTTCTCTATGGACTGCCGAGTCCTCGAAACGCATGCACTGAAGGTGGGTCGGAAACCTCCCACCTTCGGAGGATGGTGTTGGTCCAGGGATGCCCAGGCAAGAACTTTGGACCCTTCCCCGGGTCACCCCCGATGCTATACGTACCGCTGGGGAGCGAGCCGCAGTCTGTTCCAGCCTTACTGGAACTTCCCGCTCACCAGAGGGCTCAGGTGGGCAGTTGGCCTCCTCCGGGTGGCCAGTTGAGCACCCCTCTCAGTCATCAGCCTCCTCAGAGGCGCGATCACCCCTGGTGCCGTGGTCAAAGCTATACGCTGGATCTCAACCGGTGGGGCCCTCCTGCCAACTCCGCTCGGGCTCCTACTTCCGTTCATGGGGTTGGTGAGCAGGACGGGGTCACTGTTCCAGCTAGCCCTACTTCAAAACCCGGTAGAGTAATGAGGGTGGCATCTCTCCTGGTCATCCTGGTCTCCTTCTCTTCGGAGGAGGATGATGGGGATGACCCAGAGTGGTTACCCAGCTCCAAGGGGTCTCCCGATACCGAGGAGTCATGTTGCCTACCTAGGCCTAATGGTGAGGTTCCAGAGGTATCTTCTTCTTCTGCCTCCCTGGTCGGGCCTGCCCTTGGGGCCGACTCTTCCAAGTCTTCTGGCACCGTTGGCGGTGCCGGGGATTCTCATAGCGTTGACCTCAGTGCCGAGGAGGAGGGCAGCGCTGAGGGTGGTGCCAGGTCTGGGGACTGCGTCAGATCTGGGGAGGGTGCCAGACCTGGTGCTGAGTCGGGGGCCAGCACCACCTTTGGTACCGGGTCTGGCATTGGCGCTGGCGGTGGTATCAGTCCAGACTCCACTCCAGAGGTGGGTTCAGGGATGGTTCTGACCGATTTGTTAGGGTCTGGAACCATCCCAGAGCTTCCTCTGTTGGTACCTCAGTGACGGCTGAGGGGCAGGTCTCTTTCTGAAGGGGAGGGTTTGAGAAGGCCAGTAGTGGTTCAGGGGCATACTTCCACAGCTGCTGGTGGCTCAGGGAGGAGCCGCAATGCCGACCCCTCGCATTTTCACTCTCCTCAGCAGGGGAGATCTACATCAGGTGGGACTAGGGGCAGCCTGCAAGGGCCAGACCAGCCCCGATCTCCTCACTGTAGGGCTTTTTCCTTAGGGCATCACCTGGGCTGCTCCTGTATGGTTGGGTGACCTGCAGTGGGCATGTTGCGCAGGCCCCCCTTCGGGAGGGGTTGCCTGTGTATCCTCAGAGCCCTAGCAGGGTTCCTCCTCTGGCTCGCCAGACTTCTCCTCCTCCCTTGGATCCACTGCCTCACTCTCCTGCTCTCCGGGGCATTTTGGGTCCTCCGAGGCCCTTGTCCCGGGACCAATTCAGAGTCTCGGCTGCAGCTTTTCCTCACTACTTAAGAGCTCTGGACCAAGTCATCTTCAGACCAGAAGCCCCTGCTGTGCCAGAGCCTGAATTGAGCTGTTCAACTTCATCTTCTTCCCCATAGGAGGAAGACTCATTGGTCCATCTGTCCTCAGATGCTGATATCACCAGCTATCAGCAGTTCTTGTCGAGGTTGTTGGAAGAACTCCACATATCTCACTTTGCAAGTCACGATCCTGCTTATGTGACACATTATCTCCTTGGGGAGTTCTCAGAGAATATTGTTTCTAGGATCATGGATATGTTGTTCTATCCACACTTGTTGGCATGTCCCTTTCCCTTTAATTCTTGCCAGAAGGTCTAAAAACTGACTCCTCCCACCCACCGGGAAGTATATCTCTCAGCTCCACCCCTTGACGCCAGATCTTCCTTTCCGCTGGAAGATTCAGGTTCCCTCCTTATCGCTCACATGTTACAGTAGACCCTGGTGAATAAATCTTCAGATTTACTCAAACTTAAACTCATCTGAGTTTCTTCAAATCACTTCACGATTACAACTGTGATGGAGGGCAAGTCCTCACCTGGTTTCCGTCACTGCCCATGTGGGCAAAAAATGTCTCGACCGACCCACATGCCTCATGCGTCTGTTGCCTGGGCTATGCCCACGACACCTAGGCTTGCGATTTTTGTCGCTTGCTCCATCCCAGTGTATTGGATGATCATCCCGCAGGACTGCAGCTGGGCAGACTGGAAAAACAGAACCTCCGGTCAAATCCAAAGAGGCCCTCTAGGCAGTCTCTGCAGCTGCAGGGACTGCTGAGCAACTGGAACAGATGGAGGCCTTCGAAGAAGAGGCGACACGGGCCACTGATTGGTCTTCTTCCTTGTCGGTCTTCGTTCCGCTTAATTTGGGCTCCGCCTTCTCAGGCTCCTTTAAGGAGATGTGCCAGTCTTTCCCCCTTACCAAAGGATAGGGGCCCTCGGGCACACACGTCTCTCATTCCCATAAAAAGGAGAAGGAGCAAAAAGAAGGTTTGTCTCGACACCAACATTCTTGGGATCATAAGAGATCTTGGTCCCAGGAATCTGCTGTCTCAACTTTGGTCGAGATTGCGGCCTCAGCCACTGGCCTTACGGTACCCCCGTCAGACCAGCCAGCTAAGACGTAGGACGATGATCTGGTCGAGATCATTCTTGGTCCATTGACCCGTTGTCGCTCGATGAGGCAGACAACTCCTTATTCAGGACTCTTGTCCTGACTGGACCCACAGAAGAGGAGACCCAGCCTGCTGGGAACCTTTTCATGGTCCAGGTTCCTGACCCGGAAGAGCCGCGGTTTTCCCTGGCTCCTTCTGAATGACCCCATTGGTCCCCCCGATGGTCCAAGTTGAGGTCTTGGACTCCTTTGACCGATAGGCCAAAGAAAATGCATAAGCATGCCAAGAAGTGGCACTGCCGCCATTCTTCCTCGTCCACCTCGGAAGAAGAGAAGCTTCGACGCAGGCTGCGTCGACACTATGAGGACTTGACGTGGAAGCAGCTGATTATGGCTGGCCTGAAGTCGACTCTGGCTTCCACTCCAGCCATCATTTGGCTGTCGCCTTCTAGGCTGACACCGACTCCTCAGGAACCGTTCAATACTGCCCCTCCGCCTGCAGAGCCAGTTAAAACCCTCCTGGCTCGGAAGAAACTGGCCTCTCCACCAATTTGGGTGGAACCGCCATCTAAGTAGCCTACCTCTGTGGCTCCTTCCAAGGAGTCTCGGGCCACTAAGGGCCTTCCACTTAGGTTGTTGGTCACACTTACTCCCGACCGTCACAGGTGGGTTGAAGGTGACACAGGTGGCCGGCCGATCTATCTGGACTCCTTGGAGTCCAAGAACTCCGACCTGCATTCTCGTACTTTAGATGATAAATCCATAGGGAGTCTTTCGACAGTGGAGGGTCCCTTCTTGGGCATCCTCTGTCTCATCTCCAGATCTACGGGGATGCCCTTGGAGCCTGTCCAGAAATGGGCCGAATATCCCCTCACTGATATCCTCAAATGAGAGGATTCTCTGACAGAGGCCTTCCCCGTGGCCAAGGCCATTGTTGGCCCAGCCTTTGAGCTCTGGCAGCACCCAGCCTCCTGCCCTGCACCCTCAGCCCGGATGGCCCGCAAGTGCACAGTTCCCATCGGCTCCCTTTTGGGATTCACAGAACACCCCTCAGCCGAGAGGTTGGTGACCAAATCTGTGTTCAGGCACTTGGGAAGTTCAGGAGTCACCGATAGACCCCCGAACAAAGAGTCCAGAAAGCTGAACCATTCGGCCTGGAAAGTCTATGCTGCCTCTTCGCTTGACCTTTGTCAGGCAAGCTCTGCCCTCATCATGGCACATTTCTCTCACGCCCTCTTGGGCTCCCTTGATGAGGTCCTTCCTCATCTCCCCGCAGACCTCCAGACCACAGTCAAACAGGTCCACGACCAGGGCTGAGCAGTTGCAAAGCAGCAACTCCAGATGACTCTGGACATCGGGGATTCTTGTGCCTGCTCAGTGGCGGCCAGGGTTGCCATGCACCGCAGGGCTCGGCTGAGGGTCTCTACCTTCACGGTGGACACTCAGCACAACTCGATAGATGTCCCCTTCCTGGGTACTGATCTTTTCAGTTCAGGAGTGGACGGTCACCTCCAGTGCATAGAAAACTCCAGTGCCACCTTGGACTCAGTCACTTCTGCCCAGAACGAGTCCCAGGGTTCCAAAAAGCAGAAGAGAAAGCCTTTTCGGCCTTCTGCCCCTGCAGCGAAGCAGCACAACTTCTAGTTGGGGCAGCAACAACAGTAGGCTCAACCCTGGTGCCCTCAGTCCAAGCCAGGGGTCCCGGTGGTTCCCAAGCTGGATCTTCCTCCTCCTCCAAGCCTTCACAGTGATGGGATGGGGGTTGCCAACCTCATTCCCAACACACCGACTCGGTCCTCCTGTGGAGGGTCGACTCCACCACTTCTTTTCCGCCTGGTCCATTGTCACAAAGGACAGGTGGGTCTTGGAAATGGTCAGCCGGGGCTACCTCTGGAGTTCGAATAGTACCCACCAAGCTGAGCCGCGCCCCACGGGAAGGAATGGTTTCCATGCACACTCAGTTGGCTCTCCGACACGACATCGCCCAACTCCTCTGCAAGGAGGTAGTGGCCAGAGTCACGGATCCCCCAGTCAACCCAGGGTTCATTTGCAGGTACTTCCTAGTACCAAAACAAACAGGGGGCTGGCACCCCATTCTAGAGTTGCACGATCTGAACCAATTCCTCAGGTCTTGCACATTCAGGATGGTAACTCTGTCTCAGATCATACAATCTCTCGAGCAGAACATGTGGATCTTATCTGTGTCAGTCTTCAACATTCATCACCTTTGGGTACTTGGCCGGAGGTCATGACCCCATGGGAGCCTTTTTTTTTTTTTTTGGATGGGCGGAGTCGACGCATCATCGGCACCGCCCTCGAGGCCAACGCCCTGGGTGGTGCTCTTGGGTTGGCCATTAGGTGTTGTCGACTCCGCCCTCCCGCCAGTTCATCTCCCGCCGTTGAGGTCACCTCATGGGAAGCTGTGGATAAAGACTCTTCTGAGAGGCCTACATCTTCCTGGACATAAAGTCTCCACCACTCATTCACACTAATGGGTTCTGCGCCAGGGGCAGTAGGACCCAGCAGGAGCAAACTTTTTTGCTAAAGGGTCGGCACCGGAGATGGAGCCGAGAGGAGTGGCACCGCGAGCCTCCACTCATGCAGTAATGACTATCTCGGCGTCGACCCTCGAACCGCCTCAGTTCCTTTTTTCCCGCCGTTGAGTGCGCTTCAGTGATGACGTCGCTCGCTCGTCGGAAGTCAAACTTCAAACTAGCAGCATAGTTTTCAGTTTATTATTTTATAACATTTTCTCGAATAAAGTACTGCTACAGTAATTTATTCTTAAGAAAGAAGTCTCAGCCTACATTGATGGAGTCGACCATGGATGGGTCAGGTGACAGTAGGGAGACTTCGTGTAGACTGTTCAGTCGGCGGGCTGAGCCGGTCCGCCACCTTCTCCGGAAGTGGGGTCCGGTAGCAGTCGGTCCAATGCCCTAAGGGAGAAGGCGGTCCCCGGAGCTTTCATGGCAGTGGCATTCTCTGCACGTTTGGCCTCAAGCTCTTCTTCGGCCCGTAGGTCGAGAAAGAGAAGGCATCACTCGAGGCTGCCCTCTGATATGTCTGCGCGTTGACGGTCAGTCATTGGGGCCATTTGCCGGTCTCCTCTTTCAGAGTCGCTGGTTTCTGGTTCTGGTCGCTGACCTCTTCGACATTGGAGTCCTTCCCCGCCTTCTGGTAGGGCTTCCGATGAGCAGTTTCATCAGTGAGCCGCTCTGATGGAGCAATGGACTCGGAGGTTGGTCCAGTTGCCTGGCCCTGTCATCCCGGGGCTCTCCGGCTCTTCGACGATCGAGCAGGGCGATTGTGCCTCCCTGGTTGCCCAGCGCCTTCTTCGGTGCTGTCGACTCCGTGCTTAAGTGTTTTCCCCCCTCACATGGCTGCAGTGCAGGAGGCCACACCGATGCCTGGATCTCCTGATATTCTTCCTCTTTTTCCCACAAATCCTGGTTTTCGGGGTCCTGGGTTTTCAGCGCCGTTGGCTTTCTCAGCGCCATCTAGCCTTTTGGCTCTTTGTCTGCCAATCCTCAGGGCCTCTCCTCTACGAATTCTTTTCCTTCCTCTTTTCCTGCTGATTTTCATTCCTCTCCTGTCCATACAGTCCCTCCTGGACTGTCAGGAGATGATGTTGAGCCTGACTCAGATCTTAGACTGGGTGATGACGTGGAAGGAGCAGGTTCTGATCCTGCTGCAGAGCCTGTGGTTGAAGACCTGTCATTTAAATCTCTGCTGAAAAATATGAATTCCACTCTTTCTCTCCAGACTATGAACATCGATCCTGGGAAGCTTTTGAGACTCCAGTACCTTCATGTTCCAGACATCCCTATGGATTTAACTCCCCCGGTACAACCCTCCTTTGAGATGCTTTCTCAAATGGTATGGAGTAATCCTGCTCTCATTCCTTCTGTGGCTAAGTCCATAGATAGGAAATATGCTGCTCCCAAGGATCGACCCATTTTGGCATCCCAAGCCTTTGCGGATCCTATTGTAGTCTTGGCAGAGAATGATAAGGTCGTCCTTCCCCAAACTACTACAGCTCAACCCATAAACAAAGAATCTCATAAGTTAGACACTTTAGGTAAGAGAGTCTTTGCTACTTCCACCCTAGGTATGCGTATTGCCAGCTACCAGGGCTATTTCTCTCAATATGAGTATATCCTTTGGCATTCGCTCAAACAAATGGTCGAAGCTCTACTGGAATTGGACTCTAATTCAGAGCTTCTTCAAACCATAACCAGGGTATCGAGTCCGACCAACTAGCAGGTTAAAGCAGCTATGGCATGCTGATACTGCTCTCGTTGCCGGCAGGCATTTGTACCGCCGTCATTCTCTGCGCACTTCCAGGTTTCACAAATGATGCTCAGCAACAGGTGATGGCATTGCCTTCGATGGTGTGTATCTCTTGACCTCAAGTAGAACAGGCTCTAGAGCCACACAAAGACTAGGTCAGCCATTAAATTGGCTCGCCCTCCTCCTGTCCCCTCTCGAGGGTGTTAACAAATGCCAGTTTCATAACCATCAGTCCTTTCGAGGCAAAGGCAGGGGAAGTTTTAATAAAAACCAAGCCCCCAGCCTCAAAAGAAAACGCAGCAGAAGGCGCAAGGACCCAAAGCACCTAGTGCCGCCTTCTGAGTTGTTGGCCCAAGTCCAACCTCAGCTGCGCGAGGGGGACTCTTCCTCAGCGGTGGGAGGTCATCTGACTCAACTTCTACAGTCAATGGAAGTCCATAACCTCGGACAAATGGGTCGTCCGGATAATCCACAAGAGGTATTCCCTCAGTCTTCTGGAGACCCCTCCGGATCTTCCCCCCAGATTGTCAACAGTTCAGTCAGAACTTCTCGCCTCCGAGATACAGGGCCTTCTGAACAACAGGGCAGTAGAAATAGTTCCGTTGGATCAACGGAACACAGGGTTCTACTCCCACTACTTTCTTGTTCCAAAGAAAACTGGGGGCATGCGCTTCATTTTGGACCTCAGAGAACTGAACAGATTTCTTCCCAAGGAAAAGTTCAAAATGATGTCACTGGGAACCCTGTTGCCCTTGCTTCATCAACACGCTTGGTTAGCTTCCCTGGACATGCAGGATGCTTACCAACATATTCTTATTCACCCAAAACATCACAAAAACCTAAGGTTTGTGGCTTTGGGCCAACATTATCAGTTCAGAGTCCTGCCCTTTGGGCTATCCTTGGCGCCGCGAGTTTTTACAAAGTGTTGTGCAATTCTCGCAGCGCACCTCAGAAAGACTGGAATACAAGTTTTCCCATATCTGGATGACTGGCTTCTAGCAAGCCCTTCCAGGCAAGGAACTCTCAACGCCATAGCCATGGCCTCAGACTTCCTCATGTCCATGGGAATCCTGCTAAAGCTCAAGAAATAGCACTTGCAGCCCTCCCAGAAGCTCCTTTTCATAGGAACTCTTCTGAACACCTCCTGTGCGAAAGCTTTTCTACCAGAGGACAGAAGGAGCGATATCCTACAGATGGCCCGATACATCAGAGAGAACAGCTCTTTTCGAGCTATCTCAATGCAACGGATGTTGGGTCTCATGGTATCCTCGGTGTTCACTGTACCCCTAGCACGCCTCCACATGAGAACCTCTTAATGGATGCTCAGTACTCAGTGGTCCCCGACTACTCATCCTCAGTCCTTTCTCATCAAGGTGACAGAACCTCTCAGGAGGTCGCTCACCTGGTGGTCGCAAGAGGACAATCTTCTGGAAGGATACCCCTTTGCTCCTCTGGATCATCACCACAGATGCATCCCTGTCGGGATGGGGAGCTCACTGTCAGGATCTCCACACTCAGGGTACGTGGACTCAGGTCGAAGCCCAGCTTCACATAAATGTCCTGAAAATGAGAGCCATCCTTTATGCAGTCTGGGCCTTGAAGGACATTCTTTGTCACAAGAACATTCTTCTTCAGACGGACAACAAGGCAGTGATGTATTACATCAACAAGCAGGGCGGCGCACACTCTTACCCCTTGTGCAGGGAAGCAATGAGAGTGTGGGAATGGTGCCTAGATCACAAGGCTCTTATTCAGGCAGTCTACCTGCTGGGAATACAGAACGAACTGGCAGACCGTCTCAGTAGAATGGAGGCAGACCCTCACGAGTGGTCTCTTGACTTAACCATAGTTCAGTCACTATTCGCAGAGTGGGAAACTCCAGACCTGGACCTTTTTGAATCCCCACTCAACACAAAACTGCTTCTTTTCTGCTCCAGAAATCCAGGGCCTGGCATTTTCTATCAGGATGCGTTCAGGCTGCAGTGGACAAAACACTTTCTATACGCCTTCCCTCCTCTTCCCCTAATCCAGAGGGTACTCCTCAAATTCGAGTCTCAGGGACACAAGTTGATTCTCATTGCTCCCTTCTGGCCTCGACAGATATGGTTTCCATTACTCAACAGTGTGGCGGAAACCCCTCTGAAGTTGCTTCTCCTTCAGACGAACCTTCTGACCCAAGGTCCTCTGGTCCATCCCAATCTGAGGCCGCTTCATGTTCACGCTTGGCTCCTGAGGAGATAGAGGTGAATAGGTTCAATGCCTCTCGGAGAGTTTCTGACATGCTTTTGGCTGCGCGAAAGCCAGCAACCAGAAAGACTTACACTGCAAAATGGAAGCATTTTTCCCTCTGGTGTGCAGGATCCTCTCTGAATCCCTTTTCCTGCCCTCCCAACAAAGTTTTAGGGTACCTCTTAGACCTCTCAAATTCAGGTCTTCAGTACTCTACAATCAGAGTTCACCTTTGTGCCATTTCAGCTTATCATGAGCCATTACTTTCCTTATCGGTTACCGGTAGTTAAGAGGTTTCTTAAGGGTATTCTGCATACCAGACCTCCTATAAGATGTCCAGTTGCAGCCTAGGACATTAATATCGTGCTAGACATGCTCACTAGAAAACCTTTTGAGCCACTAGCTACCTGCGAATTGAAATTCCTCACTTGGAAAATAGCCTTCCCGGTGGCCATCACCTTGGCCCGCAGAGTTTCTGAAATACGTGCTCTGGTAACAGACCCTCCGTACACTGTATTTCACAAGGATAAAGTAGTTCTTAGGACCCATCCTAAGTTCCTTCCTAAGGTTGTCTCAGAATTCCACTTAAACCAACCTTTGGTCCTACCTACTTACTTTGCTGATTTCCAGAATGAAGGAGAATGTACCCTTCATTCCTTAGATGTTAAAAGAGCTTTGCGCTTCTGTTTAGATAGAACGAAGGAAATTCGCAAAGCTGAACAGCTGTTTGTCTCCTTCAGTGCAGCCTGTCGCTATCAGATACATTTCAGCATGGCTGGTGGCATGCCTTCGCCACTGTTATTCCATGGCGCAGGTTAAGCTGGAGGGCAGAGTGTACGCTCACTCTACTAGAGCAGTCGCGGCATCCCTGGCGGAAATCCGCAACATGCCCATTGCGGACATTTGCAATGCGGCTACTTGGAGCTCAGTGCATACTTTTATTAAGTACTATGCGCTGGATGTCCATGCCAGACGAAACCTTTCATTTGGCAGGACTATCCTTAACGGGCTTCTGTCCTGAATTCGTGAGCTCTTGGTTTTCCTGCCGCCCTCTCAGGGGATTTTTAGCTTGGTACTCTCCCATGAATGTGACTGAGTGGTGGAGACTTTATGTCCAGGAAGATATGGAAATTGCATACCTACCATAATTCTTGATCTTCTTGGACAAAGTCTCCACCACTCATTCATACGCCCACCCTCCATCCCATGAGCTCACCTCTCTGTTTTGGTCTTCACCCCCTCAATGTTTAGGCTGTGAAGACTTCTTTGTTGACCCTTCTTATACGAGTCGTTCGGACTATCTTATGTCCAATTTGTGTTAGACTAGTCTTTTTAGGTTAGTTGCGCTGCACCTCCTCGGAAAAAAAGGTACTGAGGCGGTTGGAGGGTCGATGCCGAGATAGTCTTTACCGCATGAGCTGATGCTCGCGGCTCTGTCTCTGGCGCCAACCCTCTATAAAAAGTTTGCTCCCGCTGGGTCCTAGCGCCTCCGGTGTAGTTCCCATAAGTGTGAATGAGTGTTGGAGACTTCGTCCAAGAAGATCGAGAATTATGGTAGGTACGTAATTTCCATTTCCTGGGGTTGACAGGGAATGCTAGGAAGACTACATGGACCTTTGAACATTTTCTGCCATTGTCTATGTTTCTATGATCTTCCCTGTGTCAGTCTTCACCATTCATCACTGGTGGGTGTATACTGGAGTGCAGTACCCCATAGGAGCTTTTTTCTTTTTTTTTTCTAAGGGGAAGGAGCTGGCGGCACTGCCCATGAGACCAATGCACTGCTTGGCACTCGCAGGTTGGCCAAAAACGGCCGTTGGCTCCTCCTCTGCCTCAGTTCTGCTTCTCCCGGCGTTTGAGACAGCACCTTGCCTGCTGCTCAGTAAACGTTACTGCGTCAGTGGCCTAGTTTTCGGTGCGGCACCACACCTTCAGTTCTCCGGGGCCACATTCGATGCCACCTCAGTCAAACTTCTACGCCTCGGTTCTGCTATTCCGGTTACTCGGCGCCATTTGTGGAAATCCGGTAAGAGCTTTCCTTTTTATATTTTAAACAGTGCAAAGTCTTGTCTGTTTGTTGTTTTAGTTTTCCATTTGCATTATGCCAGGTTCGGGGGACAAGAAGTGCTCTTCCGAAGTGGGCCGGCCTCCTATGTGTCAGTGTCCTTGCAACCGACAGTTTTCCGTGATGGACCGGCATGATGTCTGCCTCACCTGCCTTGAACCTCAGCATAACATGAACAACTGTAACACCTGCTTCTCGATGGACCACCATGTTCTTCAGTACCTTATGTTTAAAGTCATCAGGGCTCCGCTAATTTTCGGGGGTGGCGGCGCTCGCGAGGATCCAAGCGCAGGTCACTTCGCCCTTACTCCAGGTCTCTTCATGGGCCTATACAGTCCAGTGAGGATGTGACCTCCTCCTCAAGTCTTGCCATGGAGGAGGCCTCTTCCACGGTGTCGGAGGGCCAGTCTGGTTCCACCCAGAGCCAGGCCAGGAGCACCGCCCTGGCAGTCACCTCCTCGGTGGTGCAGGCTACCCCAGTGTTGGATCGCATGGTTGCTGGGTCCGGCATGGGACATTCCTCAGCACCACCAGCTGGTGCCGTCTCAGATCCTGGAGCCATTTGGGGCTCCGGTAATCGAGACAGTGCCGTGACGGGCACTGGGCCTCCCGAAGAGCGCTGAGGGTGGGAGGGCCCCTGGGATCACCAGTTTGGAGGTCTTTTGGCTCTCCTCCTCTCCGGAGCCGGATGATTGAGAGGCCAATCTGGACTGGTGACCTGACTCCTCAGAGTTGGTGGTCTCTCCATGGCCTAGGACCCTTGCACCTTCCCAGGTGCCCCTCCCCGCAGCCCCAGTAACCACAGTCGGCACCAGGGGTGGGACGCGGGACAGCTGTCCTGGGGCTTACGGAGCGGTGGTCCGAGTGTCAGGGTTAAGGTTGGCTGCTGTCCCTGGTGCCATCCCTTCTCCTGATGCTAGTACTGGAACCCCCTCTTCTGTGGCTCTCCTTGGGGAGCCTGTGGAATTGGGTGGGTCTAAGGCACAGGGTGTGAGGAAGAGGTCTTCCTCAGAGTCAGCAGGGTTGAGTGGCTGGAGCAAGGAGCTGCGGCACTCCTCTGCAGCCTTTTGGGACTTGGGGGGGAGCCACAGATCTAAGCCCAAGTTCTCACCTCATATCCTTCAAGAGAGTCCTTGCTGGGTGGGGTTGGGGTCCACCCTTCTGGACACATGTGACCCGGGTCCCCTCATCGGGGTGCTTCCTGTACAGGGCTCAGTCCGGACTGCTTCGGGCTGCTTGAGTGGCCTTTGACTGATTTGATCTATGGATCCCCTAGTAGTCTGGGATTGCCTGCTAGGTCTCCCCCTGATGAAGAGTCACACCTTGGACTCGAAGCACTAGGGTCAGCAGCCACGGGCTCAAGGTTTGTTCACTTGATTTTGCATCTGGTATATTTATTTGCTGATTTGTTTAAAACTTTGAGTTACTTCCCCCTCGGAGCACTGCCAGTCTGTGTCTTTTTCTGCTGAGTTTTGTTTTTTGGCATGCACCTACTCCGACTTCCAGAGCGCTCCATTCACTGGTGTTTTTGTTAGGTCTCCTAGCCCTGGCAGAGGCATTTCACTAGCTGTGAAAGGTTTCTCCCCCTTGCCTCTGCATCCGGACCCTCTTCTGCCAGGACATGTGGGTCCTTCAGGGCCCTTGACCTGGAAACAGTTCAGATCTCAGGCTGTGGACTTCCCAAGATACGTCAGGGCCATGGATGAGCAGGTCTTTTGCGTGTCTCCCTGACCACAGCCAGAGTCTGAATCTACAGGTTCTTCAGCCTCCTTGTCTTCCTCTGTTGAGGGAGAGGAGACTTCTGTCTACCTGTCCTCTTACGCTGATCAAATGGAGTATCAGCACTTCCTGGCGAGGCTGGTCGAAGACCTGCATATTTCCTACGTGGTAAGACACAACATCAAGTGTACGACATGTGCCTTTCTAAGTGAACACAGTGCAGACCACTTGGTGGTCCCTTCCTGGCCTATACCCTTCCAGGAGGCATTGTACAGCACCTGGCAGCTTCCATCCGCCTGGCTCCAGCCCCTTCAGGCAGCCAGCTTCAATATTGTGCGCCCCAGGGTTCTCCAGGTACATTGCCTCATCCCTCAGTAGAACTGACGCGATTGGACACCCCTATTAGGCATAGGCACCCAGTCCGCGACCGGCACCCGGATCCGGACTCTGCGTACTTCAACTGCCTGGGGAGGAGAGTTTTTCCCTCAGCACAGGGATAATCCTTTCTATTGCATCTCATCAGGCATACCACACTGCCTATAACAAGCACTTGTGGGCAATGCTGGGCCAGGCACTGGCATCGCTGCCTGATTCAGAGGCAGCCAGGCAGGCCACAGCCTTCTCTGCGATAGACCTAGAGCTAACAAGGCAGCAAGCAAGGGCATCTTATGACGCAAGTGAGGTCACTTCATGTCCAGCAGGGACAGAAACCTGCATCAGGTGGACGGCGTGGCTTCGCCTATCAGGGCTATCACCCCTGGCCTGGCATAGGGTGATTGCCTCTGCATTTCTGGGGACCCACCTTTTCTCCTGCAGGGCAAGGCGGGATCTGCAGAGGCACCTTCCTTCCCCAAGGGAACGGGGCCCCTGCCTCATCCTGACCATGGATCTCTTCCTCCCGTGTTTTCCCCCATGGGAAGCTGAGGGACAGCTGTCTCTCAGGGAAGTGCTGAACCCCCTCTGGGGGCTTGGTACTCACCCACCAGTGATGAATGGTGAAGATTGACACAGGGAAGATATGAAAATTACATACCTACCGTAATTCTTGGTCTTCCTGTGTATCTTCACCGTCCATCACTGAAACCCACCCTCCTTCCCCTCAGAAGACCTCAGTCTCTGGACGATGCCTCCTCGCTGCATGCCCTCCTCTTCTGGGAACCAGTAAAGCTTTCCCTGTACAGCTTAGAGCCTCCCCTTGCTTCCAGGAGGTGGCAGAGGGGACTCAGTTGGGAGGAGAGTCAGACGGGCCTCTTAATTAGGAAGCCTGGGGGGGACTTCTGGTGGGTCCCTCTTTCTCTGTCTTGGGGAGCTCCTGGGACCAGTCCATCCATGAGATGTGCTGGCTCCCTTCACAGTCCTCTGGGATGGGGAGAGGGAACGGGGCCGGCAGGGACTCCCCCTTCCCTTTTTTTCCCCTCTCTATTTCTTACTTGCTACTCCTTCAGTCTTCCTCCTTCTTTCAAAGGCAGGTGTTTGAATGGGTGAGATCATCACTCCTCCCACCGAACCCTGTGGCTTCTCCTTTTGGAAGTAACTGGGGGGAGAGGGCGGACTTCCGACTGGGGTTAGTTTACTGCCTGGTTTGGGGGGTGGAAGGAGAGGAGAGGGGAAGGACCTTCTTTGCTTCCCAATCACACACTTTGACCCTATTGGCGAACTTATAGCCCAGGTTGCGAACCCTACGGCAACTTTCTGCTGGTCAGCTGACTACCCACCTCTGGGGGACATTTCCTGGTGCTCTGAGGCGATCAAGGGATGGGAGTAATCGGGTACCTCCTCCCTTCCTCTCCCCCCACCCATTCTCATTCTCATTTCATCTTTCTTTCTCATCTGATTCTTTCCTTCTGTCCTGGCTTATGGCCGTCCAGG
This sequence comes from Neoceratodus forsteri, assembly GCA_016271365.2. NCBI lineage: Eukaryota > Metazoa > Chordata > Ceratodontiformes > Ceratodontidae > Neoceratodus > Neoceratodus forsteri. The sequence goes on along the minus strand of CM028131.1, from coordinate 1,627,935,472 downwards.
GCCTGGGGCCTTACAGCCCATTCCTCCAGGTCCTCCTCCTATTCTGTCCTCTGGCTGGCCTATTCCTTTTTCAGTTTAAATGTTTTCCTTTTATTGTCCCGTGGGCTCCCTTGCCCCTCCCTCTTTGTCCTCTATCCTCTTTTTCCCTCTGTCTCTACGGTGTGCAGAACTGAGGTGGAGGAGGATCCAACGGCCATTTCTGGCCAACCCATAAGTGCCATGCAGTGCGTTGGCCTCCTGGGTGGTGCTGCCGGCACCGGCTCCTCCTCCTTAGAAAAATTAAAGCTCCCACAGGGTGCTGTGCACTCCGGCATACACCCACCAGTGATGAATGGTGAAGATACACAGGAAGATCAAAAATGACGGTAGGTACGTAATTTTTATTTTTGTACAATGTTCATTAACCCTCTGTAGGCTTGACTGGTTAAGCTGTCAAGATGCTGTTTTTGGGACCTTAGTAATCTAGTCTCGTTTTTTCTACGGGGCGTGCATCTAGCTCCCTCCTTCCAAAGGACTGCTGGGAGTCTGCCATAATAAGGATGCATGAGCTGAATCCAGACAGTTAGAAGAGGTTACTTCCATGTAACTGTAGTTTTACTGCTAGTAATCAATTCACACCTATAATATCCACCTAACCTCCTCTGTTTAGTCTTGCTCTTCGACTTCTGTTCAGATCTAGAGAGCTAGGGTGTGGCGATCACAATATGAATGATTGAGTGGTTGTAGGGGTCATGCTGAGAGTTCTAAGGCATGAAGCATGCTCAGCGGAATTGCTGTAGTGAACTGAACTACAGAAGAAATATGGTTGCAGTGTAAACTCTGTAAACAATAAGATACAGCAGGGTGTTAGTAGTTATTGTGTAAACGTGCACCCAGGTGAATTGTGAAGCACAAGCCATTTATGCCGAGTGTCTTCAGTGCTTGGAAGTGTGTTTTTCACATAAGTATATGATTTTCCACACATTCAGTAGACAGAATGTTTGTTGATCATGGAAAGCTGGAATTAAGACTTCTGCAGAAATCTACTGGCAGAATGTTTACCTTTCACCACCCAAATGCATACAACCAAAGGTCTCAACAAGGCCAGGAATTCAGTTTTATCTGGTCAGGGTAAGCAGCAAAGATTTCCCTGGTAGGCTGGTAAGGACAGCAAGGGGGTGATGGTTAGGAAAGAAGCTCAAAAACGTAAAACTATGAGAAATCTACTGACAGAATGTTTACCTTTCACTACCCAAATGCATATAACCAAAGGCCTCAACAAAGCCAGGGATTCAGTTTTATCTGGTCAGGGTAAGCAGCAAAGATTTTCCTGGTAGGCTGGTAAGAAGAGGAAAGGGGGGGGGGGGATTGATGGTTAGGAAAGAAGCTCAAAATGTAAAACTGTGAGTATTACTTCATTTTTCAATTGGTGTATGTGTGTAAGGATGGGATTATAAAGGGAAAGCACATTTAATTATCATTGTAAATTTTTTTTATATTTTGAGGAAATTTCATTTTTGGGGCATAGCTGACTATTTTAGTGAGAGTAAAGGTGGTGGTCATGTTTGTATGGGCAATCAGAAATATTTTACAAATGGCATTAGTATGTTAGTGTGCTGTTTCCTGATTGCCAACACTTTTTTGAACCGTTAGTAATTTGACATTGCACAGCTGCAGACCAATCTGGACACAGTAATTTTCCTACCAATTTTATAATCTTTATTTAGTAACTGCCTTCAGTGTCATTGTTTATAAATGTCACCAGAACCATTGATAACTGTAATGGCTTGTATACAGTTGGTCATAGTCTGTTCCCTTAAATCCTAAAATATCAGATTGCAAGGAGTAAAATATTATGCACTCTCATTGTTCAGCAAGCAACTGGCCACCTTGTAGCCTTATTTATTTGTTTACTTTTTTAGGCATTAGCAGTTGCAGGTTTAAGTCCATTGCTTCGCAGAAGTCACTCTCCAACAATGTTCTCTAGGGTGTGTGCCACGCCCCCCGCCACACCGTGCAGTCGTGGGAGGTCACATCAGAATATCCCAAGCCTGCGGTTAGAAGGCACAGGCTCCTGTGAGAAACTCAACAGTAGCCTTCCATCAGTAAACTGTGGAACATGTCACTCGGATGACTCCAATGGCAACATCAGTAAAAGGCGGCCAGTATCTCTCAACATCCCCGACCAGTTCAGGGAAAGCATGAAGCAGTACCATGGCAGTGCCAGTTGTCTTATAGAGGCAGTAAGTAACCAGTTCCATGCTGTATATGAGCCATGTTTGCTAGTTCCTTTATTATCTTCTGACACTTTTGCAGTCAAAGCCTGTGAAAGCGAGGAAGAACTGGTACTGCTGGGGGGGGACTGGAATGTTCATCATGCAGTTCAAGGTGTAAGAGAATGTTTATGGGTATTACACTGATATGATACTAATTAAATTATGAGGGCTAATACCAAAATTCAGAAAAAGTGCAAATAAAAGTATTTAAAAAATGTTTTTGAAACCATCATGAAATTTTGCATGCCAATATTAGACAAGCATTTGCGAATGCTGAAAATTTGCTTACTGGCATTAGCATTGAAAGTGCAGGAGTTGGACAGATGCAGAACAGGAATGGCAGTGAAGTATTGAACTGATGCCAACCCCAACCCCACCCTGCAGAGATGCACAGGCATTACTCACCCCATTCCATAAGGAAATACACTGAAATGGGTGTAGTATAGGAAAATGAGGAGAACTTTGGGGCTGAACAGTCCAAGGCACACCTCCATGCCTGTCAGTGGCTGCAGGGTGGGGGTGGAATGGCATGAGCATTACTGTCAACAATCCCAAGTCACACCCCTGACGCCTGTCAGTCCCTACAGGGTAGGGCATTATGGTTGGAACCCCTAACACCCTAGGCGTTTCTTGGTATTTTCACTCCAAGTTTTCAACATGGGCATTTTGTGACCGCACCGCATGAACAATGACACTATCAGTTTGTGAGTCGAAAGGTGATTTTGCACAGCAACTGCACCATTTGGCCCCACAGGTGTGAAAACACATTTCAAACAGGATGTGAAAAATGACAGCTGTACTGTTCCTGAGGAGGTGTAAAAAATGATAATGTTGAAAATCTGGAGTGAAAATATAACAAAGAATTGGTGAAACCATGAGCGTGCATAGGAACTGCGCAATGCAGATCTGTAAAGAAATTATTTGGGGGAATTTTTACACCAGATTTTCAACATAGGCATTTTGGGACCTCTGTTCATGAACAGTGGCATCCCACAGCGACTGCGCTATTCTGTGCCGGAAGTGCGAAAACGCATTTCGGCCAGGATGTGAAAAATGACAGCTATAATGTTCATATGGAGGTGTGGAAAAATGGCAATGTTGAAAATCTGGAGTGAAAATATTATAAATTTGTGAAGTTACAAGCGTACGTGGAAACTGCGCAATGCACGCTTGTAACACAGTTATTTTATGGACTTTTGTCACCAAATTTTCAATGTAGGCATTTTAGGACCTCTGCTCATGAACAGTGTCACTGTTATTTTCTTACTCTGTCCCAAACACTGATTTCCCACAGTGACCGTGCTATTCTGCACTGGAAGTGCGAAAACACATTTCGGCCAGGATGTCAAAAATGGCAGCTGTGCTGTTCATAAAGAGGTATGAAAAAATGGCAGTGTTGAAAATCTGGAGTGAAAATATTACAAATTCACAAACTTACGAGTGTGCGTGGAAACTGCGCAACGCACGCGCGTAACAGTCATTTTTTGAAATTTTTTCACCAAATCTGCAACATAGGCTTTCTGAGAGCCCACCTCATGAACAGTGACATTGTCATTTGGTTAATCAGTCCCAAAAGGTGATTCCGCGCAGTGACTGTGAAATCACCTTTTGGGACCGAATAATGCCATGACAGTGACTGAATTCATGAGGAGGGGTCCCAAGAACCCCATGTTGAAAATTTGGTGCCAAAACATAGAAACATAGACTTTGACGGCAGATAAAGACCGAGTCAAAATAATGGCTGAGATATCCACATTTATGCCATTATACAGCTTACCGGCATTTCGTCAGTTCGCGATCGGCTTTGAAGAGTGCAGGCATGTTCCTGGTCCACTGAAGATCATCGCACCGGGTTCCAGAGATAAGTTTGGGGTGTGGGGAGTTGGGGTGCACAGAGGGTGGGTGCAGGTTGGGGGGAGGGGGCAACAGACTCAACAAGGGACCGTTTTCTTTTTTGTTGCAGGAATTAAAAAAAAAAAACACAGCAGGACGTTTGGCATGCTGGGGTGGGCTCCCAGTGTGCCACCTGGATGTTTGTTGGGGGGGGAGTGGAGCCGACAGTGATTGGGCACCCCATCAGCCATACAGTGTGCTGGGGGGGAGTGCAGGAGCATACTGGGGTGGGCTCCCAGCATGTTACCTGGGTGTTTGTTGGGGGCGACTGGAGCCAACAGGGATTGGGCACCCCGTCGGCCATACACTGCTTGGAGGGGGAGTGTGCGTGAGCTGAGGGTGATTGGGCACCCCCTCAGCACACAACAAATGGGGGGTGCATCATGCTGATGGGGATTGGGCTACCCCATTGGCAAATGAACTGGGGAAGGGGCATGCCGACAGGTGGATTGGGCACCCATGTCGGCTTTCACAGGGACTGGGAGAGGTGGGCGGTGACTGTCTGTCGGCTTTGTGGAGGATTGTGAGAGGCTAATGGAGAAGCCGTTGCCCTGTCTTGTAACCGACACTGACCGGTACAATCAGGAATGCCCCGGCATCACAGCTGATTATAACATGACGTGGCACTCCCTGATTGCAACGGTCAATTCATTTGAGCATAGTGGCACACTCATTAACTGTTGTCATCGACAGCATACTCCTCTATTGGCCGCAGCAGAGACCAGCCCCAGAACGGACTGCTGCCATTCACCACAGCACTGCCGCACCTCCACAACCCACTTGTGAAGGAAGCTGACGCAATGTGTTTCTTGCACATGCGTGCAAGCAAACACAGAAAGGTCCCGTTCAGTTCAGGGATTATCCCCTTGCATTGCTAAATCAGATAACAGAAAGTGCCCATGACTTCAAAATCGAACCTCACAGTGAAATCAGACAAATTAATACACAGTATGGGAACTAGTCTGAAATATGATCTGAGATTAAGAATACTTAGTAATTACTTCAGTTCATTTCAGAATTTATAGTGACATGCATGGTAGTATAGTGTTGTAGTATAACAGATGCCAGGATGTGGTTTGTTTATGTTGCATTTGTTGTATTTCTCCAGCAAACAATATCCAATGTGCAACACCATACATTAAAATAAGCACGCTAAGATTTTGAGAAGCCCGCTCCTAACTTGTAAGAGAATTTACTATTATAAGCTATTCTTACATAGCTACAACATTGAATTTATTGGGATTTGTTTTATTTATCTTCTTGTTAACTATATGAGGGCATCTAATGTTTAATAAATAATAATAGTTATTGCTTTTTGTAACCAAATACATGTATAATATTTTAATTCAAGTCCCAAAGGAAACAAAAACAATGTGCATATAGCTTTATATCAAAATGATGGGCCTGTTTTAAAAAAGCAATCTCTTTAACTTGTTAAATCTATAAAGAAAAACATAAAGTAACAAAATGTTGTTCTTTAAACCATTTTCCTTTGTCTTATTACATTATTATACAGGATGGTTATTTTTCATCCACTGTTGCTGCCAATTATGAAAGAACAAAAGCTATTCTGTTTGTTCACACATTTTCTGCAAAATGCTTCAAACTATTATGTCATCATGTTCTATTATGCTCTGCATTCAGTGGAAAATACTTTTCAACCAGATCACATTTAACAAAACATAAAGCCACTTTAAAACACTGTTTTGCTTGGTCAGCTGTGATTAGACAAATAATATCAGATTAAAAACTAAATAACTACCAAGGGAAATCAGAGAACTGACTTCATCAATTGTAGACATTAGAGCAGTAGTGTAAAACATTTTTGTACTACAAATGTATTCAATTTTTTTTTTTTTTTATTAAATTCTCAGATTACAAATACCTTTGAGCAGAAACTGCTTGTTTACAAAGGTTCCATGTCAAAGGATGAGGGTCAACATACATACAGAGGTAGTAAAAGAATGCACAATAAACAACCAAAACAACTAAAATAAAAAATAAAACTATTCAGTTATAACATACTTTGAGATAATATTCATATAACGAGCAGCTTGAGTAGGCAGCTGGCTGCGGTAACAACAAGAGATAGAGGGCACAATAGGCAGTTAGTATTGCAGGCGTGCAACCGGGAGAGGAAGTTAGCAGGCTAATGGGCCATGTCCGATGCTGATGGAAAATGTCTTGTTCCAGTGGAGATGTGAAGCAGGAAAGGAGTCACAAGGAAGGCCCGGTGCCAGAGGGAATGAGACTGGGAAAGGATGGGCTGTGAGACATGAGTGAGCTGGGAGGTGTTTAGAGAGATCTCTGTTCAGAGAAGCAGTCACATTGAGCGGTAGAGGTGATGTAAAGTCTGAGATTCCTTTTGAAGGGTCAAGTGTGGTAGAGGAAAGTGCTTCTTTATTGAAGGAATTGAACCATTGAGTGGCTCTATAGATAAAGGACCGCTGACCCATGGAGGTACGACATCTAGGAACCTGAAAGGTTAGGGATTGGGCACCACGTGTTTGTTGAGTGCCACTGTAGGTAGTAAGGCGTGAGCTAACACCAGGTGGCATGAGACCGAGGAGAATCTTTTTGGTAAGTAAGCAGGTCTGGTATTGAATTCTGCTGAGTAGGGGTAGCCAGCTGGCCTGTGCATAGAGGTCACAGGTGTGAGTTTGTCGGGCCGCACCCGTTAATAGTCTACAGGCTTTGTTGAGAGAAACTGAGATCCTGCAGAGGGCACTTGTTGAGGCAGAGCCATAGATGGCAAGGCCATAGTCAATGATAGAGGTGACAGAGCTGTAGATGGCTAGTTTAAGGGCATCCACAGGCATACAGTGCTTTTGTTTGTGTAGTAGTCCAGTCCATATATTGGCGGTCTTGGCAACAGTGTCAATATACTGAGTGTAGGAGAGGGTACTATCCAGGGTAATACCAAGGTACTTCAACTCCTTGACATGTTCGAGTGGGTTCCCAGAGTGGTTCTTGATGGAGAGGGACAGAGAGTTGTGTCTGCTCCGTTGGTTACAGAAGGACATGGCTTTGGTCTTGCTGTGGTTCAGGACAAGTTTATGAGAATTGAACCAGTCTTCGATGCGCTTGAAGTCGAGCTGCAGCTGGGATTCAAGGACTGTAATGTCATGGTGGCTGGAAAACAGGACTGCATCATCTGCGTAAAGTAATATTTTTTGGTGGCAGGCACTGGGGAGATTGTTGATGAAGAGGGAGAAGAGTAGAGGGCCCAGAATAGACCCCTGGGGGACTCCGGAGCGGACGGTTTCTCATCCGAAGAGATCCCTGGAATCCTTACACGTTGGATCCGATTATCAAGGTAGCTGGTGAACCATGGAATGGCATCGCTGGAGATCCCAATGGAGGACAGTTGCTTGAGCAGTAGGGGGTGGTTAACTGTGTCGAATGCCTTGGTAAGGTCTATAAAGACTGCCCCTTCACAATTCCCTTTGTCCAGCGTGGCATGGATGAAGGATGTAAATTCCAGTAGGGCAGTGGTGGTGCTGCGCCCTTTTCTGAAGCCATGCTGCTCTGGGCACTGTACATTGTACTTTTCCAGGAATTCAACTAGTTGGTCCAACACTATTCGCTCCAGCGCTTTAGATAGTGGGGGGAGGATTGAGATAGGTCTGTAATTGGTGTGCAGTGTCCTATCTCCGCTTTTGTGAACCGGTGTGACAGTGGCTTTCTTCCAGAGAGAGGGAAAATGGCCCAATCTAAGCGAGAGATTGAAGATCTTTGTAAGTGGTTCTAAGATTTCATCGAGGACTTGTGCCAGCAGTTTCAGGTCAAGGGAGTCACCACTGTACCCTTGTTTGCCGATGGCCTTTTGAATGTATTTTCTAGTTACTTGTGGTGGGACCTCCTTAAAAAAAAAAACTTTGGAGTTGTACGTTCTAGTTGGGGGGTAATTTGGGAGGAGCTGGAGGGGAGGTCGTCGAAAAAATTTGGTGGAAGGACACTGTCCAGGTTTGTAAACGCATTATTAAAAGTGCTGGTGATGGTACCTAGGTCGAGTGTAGGAGTGCCATGAAGGTTGAGCATGGTGGGTGGTGCTTTAGGATGCTTGCCTGTGAGTTCTTTCATGTTGTTCCAGAATTTTTTTCCATCTCCACAAGAGTTGGTCAGAGCCTCTTCGTAATAGCTGTGTTTAGCATTCCGTATTTTTCAAGTGCAATTATTTCTGGCTGCTCTGTATAATTGTATGTTTACTTGCGTCAGAGTTGCACGAGCACAATGCCAGAGGTGATCTCTGTGCTTGAGTAGAGTTAAAAGGTCAGTAGTAACCCAGGGGTTGGTCTGTCCTTTGACCTTCATCTTTTTCACTGGTGCATAGATGTCACAGGCTTCGTTGAAACGTTTGATAAATAGGTCCAGAGCTTTGTTGGTGTCACTGAGGGAGTCAAGCACTGCCCAGTTCAGCCTGGTTAGATGGGATTTTAACAGTTGGAGGTGCCCTTGTTTGATAACCCTGGCATAGATAAGCTTGGGAGGGGCTTGTGGTATTTGTTTGACCAGGAGCAGATGACAGGCAGTGGTCACTATTGTATCCGGAGTACAGAAACATTGGAGATGCGTTCAGGGCGGTTAGATAGAATCCAGTCTAAAAGCGTAAGGGAGCCTGTCCTATAGTTACACCTAGTGGGGGCATTGACCAGTTGAGTGAGGTGATGCGCCGCGGCTGCATCCTTATATGTAGCGGCCTCAGCGGAGAGCCAGTTAATGTTAAAATCACCCATGATTATGGTTTCAGAATTATGTTGCTGGACCCTTAGGTATTCCATGATGCTATGGAAGCCAGCGGCCTGGTCTCTTGGGGGTAGGTAAACAGAGATGACAGTGAGTTCCTTGATCTTCCTGGACATAAGTCTTCACCACTCATTCACACTAATGGGATCAGCACCGGAGGCACTAGGACCCATCAGGAGCAAACTTTTTTGTTGGAAGGTCAGCGTTGAGCCTCCCTGGTCGCACGGCACTGTCTTCGGTGCCGTCGACTCCACGCTTAGGTATTCCCCCCCCCCATATGGCTGCGGCACAGGGGGCACACCGATGCCTCTATCTCCTGCTCTTCTTCCTCCTCCCTTCTCATCAGATCCTTTTTTCAGAGTCTTGGGGTATTTTCGACGCCCTCAGCATCGATGGCGCGCTTGGCGCCGTCCTCGGCGCCGATGCGTCCGTCAGTGCCGTTGAGTTACTTGGCACTGTGTGCTTCGTCGGTGCCGTCCTCGGCACCGCGGTTCTGTCCAGCCTCGTGGTGCCGTCTTCGGCGCCGTGTGGCTCCTCGGCACCGTGCGACTTCTCGGCGCCATGCGTTTCTGCGGCGCCGGGGCTCCTTAGGGCATCATCCACCTCTCAGGACTCTTCCTTTAACCCTTTTCCTTCCTCATTTCCATCTGATTTTCACTCCTTTCCTGCCCATACAGTCCCTCCTGGACCGTCAGGAGATGACATTGAGCCTGACCCAGACCTTAGGCTGGGTGATGAAGTGGAAGAAACAGGATCTATTCCTGCTGCAGAGCCTGTGGTTGAGGACCTGTCTTTTAAGTCTCTGCTGAAAAACTTGATTTCCACCCTTTCTCTCCAAACTACAGACATTGATCCTGAGAAGTTGCTAAGACTCCAATATCTCCATGTTCCGGAGATCCCTATGGATTTGACTCCTCCGGTACAGCCATCCTTTGAGACGCTGTCTCAAATGGTATGGAGTAATCCTGCTCTCATTCCTTCGGTGGCTAAATCCATAGACAGGAAATACTCAGCCCCCAAGGATCAGCCCATTTTGGCATCCCAAGCTATTGCGGATCCTATTGTAGTTTTGGCAGAGAACGATAAAGTCGTCCTTCCCCAAACTGCTACAGCTCGACCTATTAACAAAGAACCTCGTAAGATAGACACTTTAGGTAAGAGAGTCTTTGCTGCTTCCACCCTGGGTATGCGTATTGCCAGCTACCAGGGCTATTTCTCTCAATATGAGTATATTCTTTGGCATTCGCTCAAACAGATGGTTGAAGCTCTACCGGAATCGGATACAAAGTCAGAGCTTCTTCAAACCATTACCAGGGGTATCGAATCCAACAACCAGCAGGTTAAGGCAGCTATGGATGCTTTTGATACTGCTTCCAGTGTGGCGGCGGCCGGCATTTGTACCCGCCGTCATTCCTGGCTACGCACTTCAAGTTTTACGAATGACGCACAGCAGCAGGTAATGGCGTTGCCTTTTGATGGTGTGTATTTCTCCGGCCCTCAAGTAGAACAGGCTCTAGAAGCTACACAAAAAACTAGGTCAGCCATTAAGTTGTCTCGACCTCCTCCTGTCCCCTCTCGAAGGGGTGTTAATAAACACCAGTTCCATAACCGTCAGTCCTTTCAAGGCAAAGGCAGAGGAAGTTTTCATAAAAACCAAGCTCCCCAGCCTCAAAAGAAAATGCAACAGAAGGCGCAAGGACCCAAAGCACCCAGCGCCACCTTCTGAGTTGTTGGCCCAAGTCCTACCTCAGCTGCCCGAGGTGGACTCTTCCTCAGCAGTGGGAGGTCGTCTGACACACTTCTACAATCAATGAAAGTCCATAACCTCAGACAAATGGGTTCTCCGGATAATCCGTGACAGATATTCACTCAATCTTGTGGAGACCCCTCCGGATCGTCCCCCCAAACGACAGCCCAGGCTGTCAACACTTCAGTCAGACCTTCTCGCCTCTGAGATCCAGGGCCCACAACAGGGCAGTAGAAGTAGTTCCGCTGCACCAACGGAACACAGGGTTCTACTCCCATTACTTTCTGGTTCCATAGAAAACCGGGGGCATGCGCCCCATTTTGGACCTCAGAAAACTAAACAAATTTCTGCCCAAGGAGAAATTCAAGATGATTTCACTGGGAACCTTGTTACCTTTGCTTCATCAGCACGACTGGCTAGCCTCCCTAGACATGCAGGATGCTCACCAGCACATCTCTATTCACCCAAAGCATCACAAATTCCTAAGGTTTGTGACTCTGGGACAGCATTATCAGTTCAGAGTCCTGCCCTTTGGGCTATCCTCGGCGCCACAAGTTTTTACAAAGTGTTGTGCAGTTCTCGAAGCGCATCTCAGAAAGATCGGAATTCAAGTGTTTTCTTATCTGGACGACTGGCTTCTGGCAAGTCCTTCCAGGCAGGGAACTCTGGATGCCGTAGCCATGGCTTCAAACTTTCTCACGTCCATGGGAGTCCTGCTAAACCTCAAAAAATCGCAGCTGCAGCCCTCCCAGAGACTCCTTTTTATAGGAACTCTATTGGACACCTCCTGTGCGAAGGCTTTTCTTCCAGAGGACAGAAGGAATGATATCCTTCAAATGGCCCGTCACATCGGGGACAGCAACTCGGTTCCAGCTCTCTCGATGCAATGGATTCTAGGTCTCATGGCATCCTCAGTGTTCATTGTACCCCTAGCTCGCCTTCACATGAGAACTTCTCAGTGGATGCTCAGTACTCAGTGGTCCCCAGCCACTCACCCGCAGTCCTTTCTCATCATGGTGAGAGAACCCCTAAAGAGGTCACTCACCTGGTGGTCACAAGAGAACAATCTCCTAGAAGGGTATCCCTTTGCTCCTCTGGATCATCAGATTTCCATTACCACAGACACGTCCCTGATGGGGTGGGGGGCTCACTGTCAGGCTCTCCACACTCAAGGTACGTGGACGAATCCCAACGTCACATAAATGTCTTGGAAATGAGAGCCATCCTTTATGCGGTCCGGGCGTTGAAGGACATTCTCTGTCACAAGAGCATTCTCCTTCAAATGGACAACAAAGCAGTGATGTATTACATCAACAAACAGGGCGGCGCTCACTCTTACCCCTTATGCAGAGAAGCAATGAGAGTGTGGGAATGGTGCTTGCAGTACAAGTCTCTAATTCAAGCGGTCTACCTGCCAGGAGTACAGAATGAACTGGTGGGCCGCCTCAGCAGAATAGAGACAGATCCTCACGAATGGTCTCTTGACTCAGCCGTAGTTCAGTCAATATTCGAAGAGTGGGGAACTCCAGACCTGGACCTTTTTGCATCCCCACTCAACACAAAACTGCCTCTCTTCTGCTCCAAAAATCCAGGGCCTGGCATTTTCTGTCAGGATGTGTTCAGGCTGCAGTGGACAAAATGCTTTCTCTCCTTCCGCCTCTTCCTCTAATTCAGAGGGTTCTTCTCAGTTCGAATCCCAGGGGACAAAATGATCCTCATTGCTCCCTTCTGGCCTCGACAAATGTGGTTTCACTACTCAACAGTATGTCGGCAGCTCCTGAAACCACTCCCACTTCAGATGAACCTCTTGACTCAAGGGCGGTTGTTCATCCCAACTTGAGGTCGCTTCACCTTCACGCTTGGCTCCTGAAGAGATAGAAGTGAATAGATTCAAAGTCTCTTGCAGGGTTTCAGATATTCTTTGGCTGCGCGGAAGCCAGCCACTAAACTACACAGCCAAATGGAACCGTTTTCTCTCTGGTGTGCAAAATCCTCTTGAAATCCCTTTTCCTGCCCACCAGATAAAATTTTGGAGTACCTCTTAGACCTCTCAAATTCAGGTCTGCAGTACTCTACAGTCAAAGTTCACCTTTGTGCCATTTCAGCTTATCATGAGCCGGTACTTTCCTTGTCACTAGCTCAGTTACCTGTAGTCAAGAGGTTTCTTAAGGGAATTCTGCATACCAGACCTCCTATAAGACGTCCAGTCGCAGCCTGGGACATTAATCTTGTGCTAGACATGCTCACTCAAAAGCCTTTCGAACCTCTGGCTACCTGTGGGTTAAAATTTCTCACCTGGAAAACGGCCTTCCTGGTGGCCATTACCTCAGCCCGCAGGGTTTCTGAGATACATGCCTTGGTCACAGACCCTCCGTATACTGTGTTCCATAAAGACAAAGTAGTCCTTAGAACCCATCCTAAATTTCTTCCTATGGTTGTTTCGGAGTTCCATCTAAACCAACCTTTAGTCCTTCCCTCTTACTTTGCGGACTTCCAAAATGAAGGAGAACATTCTCTTCATTCCCTGGACGTCAAGAGAGCTTTATGTTTCTATCTAGATAGAACAAAGGACTTTCGTAAAGCTCAACAACTGTTTGTTTCTTTCAGCGAGTCCCGACTGGGTCAACCTGTCGCTATCAGATGTATCTCAGCATGGCTAGTGGCATGCCTTCGCCACTGTTATTCCATGGCGCAGGTTAAGCTGGCGGGCAGAGTGTACGCTCACTCTACTAGGGCAGTAGCGGCTTCTCTGGCAGAAATCCGAAACGTTCCCACTGCAGATATTTGCAATGCGGCTACCTGGAGCTCAGTGCATACTTTCGTTAAACACTATGCCGTGGATGTTCATGCCAGACGACACCTGTCCTTTGGCAGAACCATCCTTAATGGACTTCTGTCCTAGAATTGTGAGCTCTTGGTCTCTCCTGCCACCCTCTCGGGGGATTATTAGCTCGGTACTCTCCCATTAGTGTGAATGAGTGGTGGAGACTTATGTCCAGGAAGATATGGAAATTACGTACCTACCGTAATTCTTGATCTTCTTGGACGAGTCTCCACCACTCATTCACACGCCCACCCTCCATCCCCCGAGCTCACCTCTGTTGTTGGTCTTCACTCCCTCAAATCTTTAGGCTATGAAGACTTCTTTGTTGACCCTTCTTATACGAGTCTTCTGGACTATCTTATGTCTGGTTTTTGTTAGGTTATCCTTCTAGGTTAGTTAGGCTGCACCTCCTCGGAAAAAAAGGTACTGAGGCAGTTGGAAGGTCGATGCCAAGATATTCATCCTCGCGGCGCCATCTCAGGCGCCGACCTTCCAGCAAAAAGGTTTGCTCCCAATGGGTCCTAGTGCCTCCGGCGCTGATCCCATTAGTGTGAATGAGTGGTGGAGACTCGTCCAAGAAGATCAAGAATTACGGTAGGTACGTAATTTCCATTTCTTTTGAGGTAGGGGACCATCCTTCTGGACCTATACGGCCCCAGTCGCCTCACAGGGGGGACTCTTCCGGGCACAGCCAAGGTAGTTCTGAAATGGTTGTTCAGCTGTCGGCTGTGGAGTCTTCCGGAGCACCTTCATCTTCTGGCGCTCCTTGTCCATTCCCTAGCCCAGGTGGAGGTCAGCCAACTTCTCTTCTCGGCTCTGTCCCCATCCCTCTGCCACACTCTCCTGCGCTCCCAGGCATCCTTGGTCCTAGCAGGCCTATCTCCTGGGAGCAGTTTAGAGCTGTGGCTGCTCGCTTTCCCGCTTACGTCAGGGCAATGGACAGACAGGTTTTTCAACCTCTCCCAGAGCAGCCACCCTCTGAACAGTTGAGGTCCTCTAACTCTTCATCCCCCTCTTCTGGGGGAGAGGAGCCTTCTGTCCACATCTCCCCAGCCGCTGATCTCGCGGAGTATCAGCGATTCCTCGTGCGGATATTGGAGGACCTGCATCTTTCTCCTGCCACTCAGAGCACTCAGCGCACGCCTTTTTGGGCGACTTCAGTGAGGACACCCTTGTGGTGCTCCCCAGCCAGCTCCCTTTAGGGAAGCGTGGTTGTGTTCCTGGCAGAGACCGTTTTCCAGAGTTCCTGCTCCCAGGGATCTCTGCCAGCGGTAGTGCACCCCCCCCCGAAGTCTCCAGGTTCCATGCCTCATCCTCTGTCAGGATTGACGCAGTTGGACACTCCCAATGGGCTTCGCGCCCTTCACCGTGACCGGCCCCCAGATCAAGACTCCTTGGATTTTAACTTCTGGGGTAGGAGGACTTTCTACTCTGCACGGTTGCTGCTTTCTATTTCCGCACATCAGGCCCGCTATGCAGCCTATGACAGGTTCTTGTGGTCCAGGCTGGGTCAGCTCCTTGCCTCATTGCCTGACATGGAGCATACCAGACAAGCCATTGTACTCTCTGCGCATGGCCTGGAGCTAGCAAGGCACCAAGCAAGGGCGTCGTATGACGCCAGTGGGAGGTAACTACCAGGGTCTCGTAGGGACAGCGATCTGCACTAGGCGAACGGCATGGCTGCGTCTTTCCCGGTTGTCACCCTTGGCCCGGCATAGGGTGGTTAACTCCGCGCACCAGAGGCCCTATCTCTTTTTCCGCAGGGTGAGGCGGCGTCTGTTGGAGCAACTTCCTTCCCCCTCAGGGGGGTCCCCATCTCACTCTCCCCACTCTCGGGCCTCTCCAGGCCCGGAAGATTCTCCCTCTTAGTGTGTCACCCACTGAGAGCTAAGGGACTCTGTCCTTTGGGTTTTGAAGCCCCCTCGGGGGGCTCAGCCTCACCAAATGTGATGAATGGCGAATTGACACAGATAAGATATTAAGTGCGTACCTACCGTAATTATGATCTTTCTGTGTATCTTCATCATTCATCAAACCACCCACTATCCCCTGGGGCCTCAGTCTCTGGATCCCCCCTCTCTGTGCCTTTCCTTGCCCCCCCGTCTCTGTGGGGTAATCTGAGGGCACATGGTGGGATGGTATATCTGGGGGAAGAGTGGTCAGGATGGGGTGGCACTCCCTCTCTAGTGCTCTGGCTCCACTCCTATGGAGTGGGAGTGGGCTGTTGCCCTCCATCCTCGCCTCCTTCTTTTCCTCGTCAAATCTCAGTTTACTTGTCCGCTGGACATGTTTTAAAGGAGATTTATCCCTACTTAAAATTTAATTTTTCCATGGGAGAGGGGGAGAACCTCTGTTCCCTGTCTTCTTTAGAAGATCCATTTTCTGCCTTAAAGGAGTTTCTTTTGCCAGTGATTCTGTGCCTTGAATTCTGGCGATTAAGCCTCTTGGCTACTCCTTGCTGTCCCTATACAATCTAGAGACAGGACAGAATCCAGCATGTTACTGGTGTTTTTCCCCCCTCTCATGCTAAACTTTTATGTTTCATAAATTCCCTATCCCTTCCTAACTCCTGCCCCTGTCTGTTTCCAGAGATTGGGGCCCTCTTCCCAATCTCCTTAGCATCTCGATCTTTCTCCTGCTCTGTCCTCTCAGTCGTTTATTTCTCCTTTTGGTTTTATATCTTTTCCTTTTCCTGTCCCTTGGACTTTTTTGTCCCACCGTCCCAACCCCCTTTTTTCCTCACCTCTCTGGTGAATCAGAACTGGCAGACAGGCAGCATCGACGGCGCCTAACGGCCAACCCGCGTGTGCCACGTAGAACGATAGCCTCGAGGGCAGCGCCGAGAGCATGTCGGCTCCACCTACCAAAAAAAAAAAAGCTCCTGTGGGGTCCTGACCTCTAGCCAAGTACCCAAATGTGATGAATGGTGAAGATACACAGAAAGATCATAATTACGGTAGGTACATAATTTTAATTTCTCTTCTTCTCGTGCGATGTTGTGCATTGCATCACATCAGGCTCACCAAGCTGCCTAAAACAGGCACTTATGGTCGATGCTCTCTCAACTTCTAGCATCAATGCCTGATACGGAGCAATCCAGACAAGCCATGGCCCTCTCCGCTATAGGTCTGGAACTGGCAAAGCATCAAGCAAGGGCATCCTACAACACCAATGAGGTGGCTTGCGGGGACAGCGATCTGCATTAGGTATGGCATGGCTTTGTCTATCAAGATTGTCACCCCTGGCCCGGCGTAGGGTGAATCACTCCGCTTTCCGAGGGAACCGCCTTTTTTCCACCACATCTAGGAGGCTTTTGCAGGGGCTTCCTCCGTCTCCTCGTTTCTGGGGGACACCTCCTAGCTCTCCTCGGCCTTAGGCTTCCTATCTTGTAAGGCCAGAGTCTCTTCCTTCTGATCTTCCTGGACATAAGTCTCCACCACTCATTCACACTAATGGGATCTGTGCCGGAGGCACTAGGACCCAGCGGGAGCAAACTTTGCTGGAGGCGGCATCAGAGATGGAGCAGCGAGAGCGTGCCTGCGAGCCTCAGCTGCGTGCGTAATGACTATCTCGGCGTCACCCTCCAACCGCCTCAGTTCCTTTTTTTCCTGCCGCCGAGTGCGCTTCAGTGACGACGTTGCTGCTTCGCTTAAAGTCAAACTTCAAACTAGCAGCTTAGTTTTCAGTTTTGTTATTTTGTAGTAATATCTCGAATAAGTATCGCTTAAGTTTATTCTTATTTACAAAGAAGTCTCAGCCTACCTTGACCGGGTCGACCATGAGCAGGTCAGGTGACAGTAGGGAGACTTCATATGAAAGCTGTTCAGTCAGTCGGGCTGGGTCCGGTCCGCCATCTTCTCCGGAAGGGGGGTCTGACAACAGTCAGTCCAATGCCCAAGGGGATGGGCGGTCCCCTAGGAAGCATAAAAATAAACGGTCGCATTCTCGGCACCGTTCGGCCTCGAGCTCTTCTTCGGCCCACAGGTCAAAAAAGAGAAGGCATCACTCGAGGTCGCCCTCTGGTATGTCTGCGCGTAGACGGTCGGTTATTGTGGCTAGTTGCCGGTCTCCTCCTTCGGAGTCGCCTGCTTCTGTTTCCGGTAGCCAACGTCTTCGACATTGGAGCCCTACCCCGCCCTCTGGTAGGTCTTCAGATGAGCAGTTTCATCAGTGGGCCGCTCTTATGGAGCAATGGGCTCGGAGGTTGGTCCAGCTGCCTGGCTCGTCACTCAGGGGCCTTCGGGCTTCTTGGGAGACCAGGTAGGGTGGTTGAGCCTCCCTGGTCGCGCGGCACCGCCCTCAGTGCCGTCGACTCCGCGCTTAGGTGTTCCCCCCCTCACATGGCTGCGGCGCAGGGGGCCACACCGATGCCTTTATCTCCTGCTCTTCTTCCCTCCCCTCAAATCCTGTTTTCAGAGTCTTGGAGTGTTTGGCCTCGGCGTCAATACTTGCCTTCGGCGCCGATACGGCTGTCGGCGCCATCCGTCCTCGGCGCCGTCTTGTGGCTTCTCGGTGCGTGGGGCTCCTGGCGCCCGTTCTCAGTGCGTGCGCTTTCAGCGCCACGCAGCAGATCGCGGCGCCAGGGGTTCTTAGGGCGTCTTCCACTTTTCAGGACTCCTCCTTTAATTCTTTTCCTTCATCATTTTTCTCTGATTTTCACTCCTTTCCTGTCCATACAGTCCCTCCTGGACTGTCAGGAGATGACACTGAGCCTGATCCAGACCTTAGACTGGGTGATGAAGTGGATGAAACAGGATCTATTCCTGCTGCAGAGCCTGTGGTCGAGGACCTGTCCTTTAAGTCTCTGCTGAAAAACTTGATTTCCACTCTTTCTCTCCAAACTACAGACATCGATCCTGGGAAATTGCTAAGACTCCAATACCTCCATGTTCCAGAGATCCCTACGGATTTGACTCCTCCGGTTCAGTCCTCCTTTGAGACGCTGTCACAAATGGTATGGAATAATCCTGTTCTCATCCCTTCGGTGGCTAAATCCATAGATAAGAAATACTCAGCCCCCAAGGATCGACCCATTTTGGCGTCTCAAACCTTTGCGGATCCTATTGTAGTATTGGCAGAGAATGATAAGGTTGTCCTTCCCCAAACTACTACAGCTCGACCTATTAACAAAGAATCTCATAAGATAGACACTTTAGGTAAGAGAGTCTTTGCTGCTTCCACCCTGGGTATGCGTATTGCCAGCTACCAAGGCTATTTCTCTCAATATGAGTATATCCTTTGGCACTCTCTCAAACAGATGGTTGAAGCTCTACCGGAATCGGATACAAAGCCAGAACTTCTTCAAACCATTACCAGGGGTATCGAATCTTAACAACCAGCAGGTTAAAGTAGCTATGAATGCTTTTGACACTGCTTCCCGCGTGGCGGCAGCTGGTATTTGTACCCGCCGTCATTCCTGGCTGCGCACTTCAGGCTTCACGAATGATGCACAGCAGCAGGTAATGGCGTTGCCTTTTGATGGTGTGTATCTTTTCGGCCCTCAGGTAGAACAGGCTCTAGAAGCTACACAAAAGACTAGGTCAGCCATTAAGTTAGCTCGAACTCCTCCTGTCCCCTCTCGAGGGAGTGTTAATAAACGCCAGTTTCATAACCGTCAGTCCTTTCGAGGCAGAGGCAGAGGAGGTTTTCATAAAAATCAAACTCCCCAGCCTCAAAAGAAAATGCAACAAAAGGCGCAAGTGCCCAAAGCGCCCAGCGCCACCTTATGAGTTGTTGCCCCAAGTCCCATCTCAACTGCCCAAGGTGGACTCTTCCTCAGCGGTGGGAGGTCATCTGATGCACTTCTACAATCAATGGAAGTCCATAACCTCAGACAAATGGGTCCTCCGTATAATCTGCAAGGGGTATTCACTCAATCTTGTGGAGACCCCTCCAGATCGTCCCCCCAAATGACAACCCAGGTTGTCAAACCTTCAGTCAGACCTTCTCGCCGCCGAGATTCAGGGCCTTCCGAACAACAGGGCAGTAGAAGTAGTGCAGCTGCATCAACAGAACACAGGGTTCTACTCCCATTACTTTCTGGTTCCAAAGAAAACTGGGGGCATGCGCCCCATTTTGGACCTCAGAAAACTAAACAAATTTCTGCCCAAGGAGAAATTCAAAATGATTTCTCTAGGAACCTTGTTACCTTTGCTTCATCAACACAACTGGCTAGCCTCCCTAGACATGCAGGATGCTTACCAGCACATTTCTATTCACCCAAAGCATCACAAATTCCTGAGGTTTGTGGCTCTGGGACAGCATTATCAATTCAGAGTCCTGCCCTTTGGGCTATCCTCGGCGCCGCGAGTTTTTACAAAGTGTTGTGCAGTTCTCACAGTGCATCTCAGAAAGATCGGAATACAGGTGTTCCCTTATCTGGACGATTGGCTTCTGGCAAGTCCTTCCAGGCAGGGAAGTCTGGACACCGTAGACATGGGTTCACGCTTTCTCACGTCCATGGGAGTCCTGCTAAACCTCAAAAAATCGCAGTTGCAGCCCTCCCAGAGGCTCATTTTTATAGGAACTCTTGTGGACACTTCCTGTGCGAAGGCTTTTCTTCCAGAGGACAGGAGGAGCGATATCCTTCAGATGGCCCGTCACATCGGGGAGAGCAACTCTGTTCCAGCTCTCTCTATGCAATGGATGCTAGGTCTCATGGCATCCTCGGTGTTCACTGTACCCCTAGCACACCTTCACATGAGAACTTCTCAGTGGATGCTCAGTACTCAGTGGTCCCCAACCACTCACCCGCAGTCCTATCCCATCAAGGTGACAGAACCTCTAAAGGGTCGCTCAGCTGGTGGTCATGAAGAACAATCTCTACAAGTGTACCCTTTGCTCCTCTGGATCATCAGATTTCCATTACCACAGATGCGTCCCTGATGGGGTGGGAAGCTCACTGTCAGGCTCTCCATACTCAAGGTACGTGGACTCAGGTTGAGTCCCAGCTTCACATAAATGTCTTAGAAATGAGAGCCGTCCTCCTTGCGGTCCGGCGTTAGCGACATTTCGTCACTAAGAACATTCTCCTTCAAACGGACAACAAAGCAGTGATGTATTACATCAACAAGCAGGCTGGTGCTCACTCTTACCCCTTATGCAGGGAAGCAATGAGAGTGTGGGAATGGTGCTTGGAGCACAAGGCTCTAATTCAAGTGGTCTACCTGCCAGGAGTACAGAACGAACTGGCAGACCGTCTCAGCAGAACAGAGACAGATCCTCACGAATGGTCTCTCGACTCAACCATAGTTCAGTCACTATTTGAAGAGTGGGGAACTCCAGACCTGGACCTTTTTGCATCCCCACTCGACACAAAACTGCCTCTCTTCTGCTCCAGAAATCCAGGGCCTGGCATTTTCTGTCAGGATGCGTTCAGGCTGCAGTGGACAAAATGCTTTCTATACGCCTGTCCACCTCTTCCTCTAATTCAGAGGGTACTTCTCAAGTTCGAATCCCAGGGGGACAAAATTATCCTCATTGCTCCTTCTGGCCTCGACAGATGTGGTTTCCACTACTCAACAATATGTCGCAGCTCTGCGAAACCACTCCCCTTCAGATGAACCTCTTGACTCAGGGCCTGTTGTTCATCCCAACCTGAGGTCGCTTCACCTTCGCTTGGCTCCTGAAGAGGTAGAAGTGAACAGGTTCAATGTCTCGCAGGGTTTCAGATATTCTTCTGGCTGTCAAGGAAGCCAGCCACTAGGAAAACTTACACAGCCAAAATGGAAGTTGCCGCTTCTGGTGTGCAAAAACTTCTTTAAATCCCTTTTCCTGCCCACCAGATAAAATTTTAGAGTACCTCTTAGACCTCTCAAATTCAGGTCTGCAGTACTCTACAGTCAAAGTTCACCTTTGTGCCATTGCAGCTTATCATGAGCCGGTACTTTCCTTGTCACTGGCTCAGTTACCTGTGGTTAAGAGGTTTCTTAAGGGAATTCTGCATACCAGACCTCCTACAAGACTTCCAGTCGCAACCTGGGACGTTAATCTTGTGCTAGACATGCTCACTCGAAAACTTTTCGAACCTCTAGCTACCTGTGAGCTAAAATTTCTCACCTGGAAAACGGCCTTCCTGGTGGCCATTACCTCAGCCCGCAGGGTCTCTGAGATACATGCCTTGGTCACAGACCCTCCGTATACTGTGTTCCATAAAGACAAAGTAGTCCTTAGAACCCATCCTAAATTTCTTCCAAAGGTTGTTTCCGAATTCCATCTAAACCAACCTTTGGTCCTTCCCTCTTATTTTCGGACTTCCAAAATGAAGGAGAATGATCTCTTCATTCTTTGGACTTTAAGAGAGCTTTACGTTTCTATCTAGATAGAACAAAAGACTTTTGCAAAGCTCAACAACTGTTTGTTTCCTTCAGCGAGACTCGGCTGGGTCAACCTGTCACTATCAGATGCATTTCAGCATGGCTGGTGGCATGCCTTCGCCACTGTTATTCCATGGTGCAGGTTAAGCTGGAGGGCAGCGTGTCCGCTCACTCTACTAGAGCAGTCGCAGCATCCCTGGTGGAAATCTGCAACATGCCCATTGCAGATATTTGCAATGCGGCTACCTGGAGCTCAGTGCATACGTTCGTCAAGCACTATGCTCTGAATGTCCATGCCAGGCGACATCTCTCATTTGGCAGAACCACCCTTAATGGACTTCTGTCCTAAAAATGTGAGCTCTTGCTCTCTCCTGAAGCCCTCTTGGGGGATTATTAGCTCGGTACTCTCCCATCAGTGTGAATGAGTGGTGGAGACTTTATGTCCAGGAAGATATGGAAATTATGTACCTACCGTAATTCTTGATCTACTTGAACAAAGTCTCCACCACTCATTCACACGCCCACCCACCATACCCCGAGCTCACCTCTGTTGTTGGTCTTCACTCCCTCAGTCTTTAGGCTGTGAAGACTTCTTTGTTGACCCTTCTTATATGGGTCGCCCGGACTACCTTATGTCCGGTTTTTGTTAGGCTATCCTTCTAGGTTAGTTACGCTGCACCTCCTCGGAAAAAAAGGTACTGAGGCAGTTGGAGGGTCGATGCCGAGATAGTCATTGCCACACGAGCCGAAGCTCGCGGCGCCACTCCTCGTGGCTCCATCTCTGACGCCGGCCCTCCTGCAAAAACGTTTGCTCCCGCTGGGTCCTAGCGTCTCCGGCATAGATCTCATCAGTGTGAATGAATGGTGGAGACTTCGTCCAAGAAGATCAAGAATTACGGTAGGTATGTAATTTCCATTTATTCCCAGTGTACTGTGCAAAATATGCAATTTTTCCATGGGGAGGCCTGAGATTATTTAAATATTTGAGGGAGGCTCAAGATCTTTTCCATGGCTTTGGGGAGGCTCACTATCACAAGGTCTGAGAACTCATGATCTAGAGTATGGAGTTCAGTACTGGTGCCCACACCTCAAAAAGGACATCAACCTGCTGGAGAAGGTCCAGAGGAGGGATACAAAGATGATAGCTGGTTAGCAGGGTAAGGCATACGACGAGAGATTGAGGACACTGAACATGTACTCCCTGGAAGCCAGGAGAGAGAGAGGGGACATGATTGGGACCTTCAAGTACTTGAAAGGGATACATAAGGTTGATAAGGAGAGTCTCTTTAAGCTGAGTGGCAAACATAACATGAGGGGGCACAGTCTTAAGCTGGAGGGTGAGAGGGTTAGGAGGGAGGTCAGGAAGCACTTCTTCACAGAGAGGGTGGTGGACACTTGGAATGCACTGCCAGAAGAGGTTGTCTCGTTGAAGACAGTGGGCAGCTTTATGAGGCTGGGATAGGCATGGGGGAAGCTAAGAATCATGGGTAGGGAGGATGGGAGGAGTGGGAAGGGATGGCAGGGACATTAGCTCAAGTTGTGGACCCTGTAATACAAGCAGACTTGATAGAACAAATGGCCTTCTTCTGCTGGCTTCTTCGTATGTTTGTATGTATTTCCCTACCTAGACGACTGGCTCATAGTGGCCAGGTCACCAGAGGAGGTCACAGAAGCTCTGAACCAGACAAAGGAAACCCCACAGTCTCTGGGCTTCACTGTCAACTATCAAAAATCCCATTTTCAGCCTACCCAAGTCCTCGATTTCATAGGGGCAGAACTCAGTACTCTGCAGGGAAAAGCCTTCCTCCCCGCAGGCAGACTTCAGAATGTCCTCAAACTGGTAAACTCCTTCACTCAGGGTCAAGCAACCTTCCCAGGTCTTGACAACAGATGCATCCCTCCTAGGTTGGGGTACCCACCTAGGAGATCACTGCACAAGTGGCACATGGACACCCTAAGAGTCCGCATGCCACATCAACCTCCTGGAACTCAGAGCTGTGTTCCTGGCCATAAAGGCCTTTGCCCCTCAGCTGAGAGGGCACACAGTGCAGATAAGAACAGACGACACCACTGCCATGTTCTATATCAACAAGCAAGATCGACCAAACTCTGCACAGAGGCAATGAGGATTTGGTACTTGGCATACTCCCTGGACATGACCCTGTCAGCCATCCATCTCCCAGGAAAAGACAGTACCTTGGCAGATGCCCTAAGCCACATCAGTCAGGGCCACCACAAGTAGGCCCTGAACCAACAGGTCCTTGCCACAGTGTTCAGAAGGTGGGGAACCCCAGAGCTGGATCTCTTCATGTCCAGCCTCAGTCACCAGCTCCCACAATACTGCTGCAGGCCTCTAGCTGAGGGAACCATTCCAGTAGGTGTCTTAATACTGGACTGGACTGGACAGGAAGGTTCCTGTATGCCTTTCCTCCATTTCCTCTGATTTTGAGAGTCCTTCCAAAACTCAAAAAATAAGCAGCCACCATGATTCTGGTGGCCCGGACTGGCCGAGGCAGCCATGGTACTCCCTGCTCCTCACCCTGTCAGTCAGGAAGCCCATCAGACTACCAGTAACCCACAGTCTTCTGATTCTTCCCCAAACAGGGGTAGCATATCCCAACTACAGTCCCTTCACCTCAAGGCTTGGTACTTGAGGAGTTAGAGATGTCTGACTCCCTGTACCTTAGGCCTTGTTCAGACTAGGGTATTTAAAATGGTTTAAGCAGCTTAAACTGTTTTAAAGTGCCCTAGCACAGTTTGCGTTCGCACTTAACACGCACTGTAATCCGTTTTTTAAAACCGTGTTTAAACCCTGATAAGACCTAGGCTTAAACACGGTTTTAAAAATGTTTCAGAAGTTAACTTGGATTTACCTATAGTGCGGACACTCAAGCACGGTTCCCTGTCGTAAAGCTGGATGTCCCCACATCTGAATCGGTTGCCAGGTAATTCGGTGCAGAGGGGGTAGTGCAGATGCTGTAAACCATTTTTAATAACGGTTTGCAACACGCTGGCAGCAGTGAGGACGCTAGAACGTGGATGCGACTGCACGGTAATTAATTCAGTTTAAAAAATGGTTTCCCTTACCGTGCTGTAGTGTGAACACAGCCTTAGAGTCCTACACATGGCTAAAAAACTTAACACTAAGAAGACTTATGCTTTCAAGAGGATGAGGTTTACCCTTTGGTGCAAGGATAAAAGGGTAGATCCTTTGCAGGCTACTCCTCCTATCCTCTTAGACTACCTAGTTCACCTTCAGGAAGAAGGCCTCAAGGTTTCATCCCTAAAAATACATCTAGCAGCCATTTCGGCTTATCTTTCTACTGGGAAAGAGAAATCCATCATCTCTCAGCCCATTTTCAAACAGTTTTTCAAAGGCCTGTTGCACATTCAATCTCCGTTGAGGGAGCCTATCCCACCCTGGGATTTGAACCTCTGCATAGCCAAGCTCATGGAGCCTCCCTTTGAGCCTATGGCTACTGCTCACCTGAAGTATGTCACTTGGAAGACTATCTTCCTGGTTGCCGTCACTTCTGCCGGAAGAATCTCAGAGCTTCGGGCCCTGTGTACTGAGTCTAATTATATCATTGCCCAGAGGGACAAGGTGGTCCTTAGAACAAACAGAAAGTTCCTGCCTAAGGTGGTCTCTGAGTTCCACCTTAACCATTCTATCACTCTGCCGGTCTTTTTCACAGAAACATCCACACCGGGTAAATGCAAATTGCATGGTCTGAGTGTGAAAAGGGCTCTGACCTACTACCTAGAGCATACCAAGCAGTTCAGAGACTCTAATACTCAGCTTTTTCTCACCTGTGGCAAGGCAGGCAGAGGAAGGCCAGCTACCAAGAGAACCATATCCCAGTGAATTGTCTATTGTATCCAGTTCTGCTACAGCATGGCTGGCAAGCAGCTCCCTCAGGGGCCCATTCCACTGGAGCAGGCAGCAGTAAGGGATATACCTTTGCTTGATGTCTGCAAAGCAGCCACATGAAAAACTGTACACACATTCATAAAGCATTACTGCTTGGATGTGCAGTCCAGATCAGATGCCAAATTTGGAACAGCGGTGCTACAGAGCCTCTTTCCAAAGTAGATTCTGTACCCGCCTCCCAACTGTACTGCTTTGTACTGAAGAATTTAATTACCATTGACTCCACCTCTCTGCGGCAGCTGAACCCAGCTGGCATACTGCTTTTGTCAGTCATAATGAAGAATACCTTGGAAGAAAGAATATTACTACGGTAAGTCATTTTTTCATACTGTATTTCAAAACAAGCGCGTGGAACACAGCACAGACTTTGCACATTCATATTTTAAATTATATTAAGAAATGTAAAAATCAAGGTGTATGTTCCCTTTAAATGTTACATGGCACATTAATGCAGAGCCTATTCAAACAAAATTGCTTTTTGTTTTCTAGCAGTGGGGTTGTACACAGGCTACATGACAGTACATTCCAGCGGGCAGAGGCTGTAGCCAAGAATGCTCTCTTTCTCCTGCTGGTTTCTGTTTACTGTAGATCTTCCCTTGTCAGTCTTCACCATTCATTACTGCTGGGTGTAAGCCGGGGGCGCACACCTGCACGGGAGCTGTTGTTTTATTTTTTGGGGGGAGGAGTCAACACCGATGGCGCCGCCCACGAGGCCGATGCACTGCGTGGCACATGAGGGTTGGCCATTAGGCACCACAGACTCCTCCTCCACCCCAGTTATGTTTCTCCTGCCATCGAGGTCACACCTGCTGCGCGAGTAGATGAAAGTTCGTCTGCGTTTAGGCCTTTGCCATTCAACGGCATTTTCCTGCCTATCCATCTCCATCCCGATTCTGAATCCACCCGACGCCATTGGGAAACCAGTAAGCCCGTTCCTTTTATTTCTATCAACGGCGCCGGGTCCTTTTTCTTAAAGTTTGTTGAAGTTCTTTCATGTCATGGCTGGTTTGGGGGCCAAGAGAAAATTCAAAGTGGGCCACGCCCCCATGCGTCGGTGCCCCTGTGGCCGGCATTTTCTGTTATGGACCGACATGATGTTTGTTTGCGTTGTCTGGATCCCAACCACGACATGGACAACTGCGATGCCTGTTTCTCCATGGACTGCCATGATCTTAAGATCCATGCATTTAAAGTCGGCAGGGCCCTGCTGACTTTCGGAGGACGGTGTCATTCTAGGGATGCCATGGCAAGATCTCTTGACCGTGCCTCCGGGTCCCCCTCCTGGGTCTATACGGCCCAGTAAGGAGGAAACCTCCTCAGATTCTGGCCTTGTTGTTGATGAGGTTTCTTCCGTGGTGCCGGAAGAGCAGCTCAGTTCCCTATGGAGCTGGGCTGTGAGCACTGCCATGGCAGTCACCTCCATGGAGGTGCAGGCTCCCCCAGTGTTGCGGCCCATGGTTGCTGGGCCCGGCACCAGTTGACCCTTGGCACCGCCTGTCGGCACTGCTTTGGATCCCAGTGCCGGTGATCAAGGTAGTGTCACGGGCGGTCCTATGATGGCACCATTCTTGGTGCTGTTGCTAAGAGAGCTCCCGGGGTCGCTAGTCTGGCAGTTTGTGTGGTCTCCTCCTCTTCAGAGGCGGATGACCCACTGACCGATCCAGATTGGTATCCCGATTCCTCGGAGTCAGGGAGTCCTCTTGGACACCAGGTGGCCCAGTGTTTGCCTCCCAGATTCCCTGGAGCCAGTGATCCCTGTGGCCCCCCACGCTGACACCGGCATTGGGGGCGCTGCAGTGGATAGCAGTCTCGGGGGGCCTGATGTGGTGGTTTCAACTGTGGGGGCCATGGCAGCTGCCATTTCTGGTGCTGCCATGGCCTCCTTGGTAGGGACGGGGATCTCCTTTTCTGTGGTCTCCCTCAGGAGGCTTGCAGGATTGGAGGACCCTTTGTCGTTGGGCTTGAGGAAGAGGGTGGCCTCGGAGTCTGAGGGGTTGAGAGGCCAGGGTGAAGTGCAGAGGCCTTCCTCCACTACCCTGTGGAGAGTGGGGAGGAGCCAAAGCGCTGAGCTCCGCTTCTCCATCTCTGAGACTTCAGAGGCGCCCCTAGTGGGCAGCGCTGAGGGTTGCCCTTCAGGAACCATGCAACCTCAGTCACACCATAGGGGAGATTCTCCTTCAAGGCTCAGCCAGGATTTGTTTACACATTTGCAGTGTTCGCTGACTGGATCGACCCCAGGGTCCCCCCGCGTGGGAGGATCTGCTGCTGGGTCTCAGAGTCCTGGGAGAGGCCAGACACTTTCTATGAGGTGCCCTTCCCCAATCCTTCTGCAGACACCTCCTCCACTCCCAGGCCATGGGGGTTCTATGGATCCTTTAAGCTGGGAGACGTTCAGGGCCACTGTGGCGGCCTTCCCTAGGTATCTTAGAGTTATAGACGAGCAGGTTTTTCACCTGCCTCCCCCACCGCAGGAGGATTCCAAACACCCGAGCTCCTCTACTTCCTCCAGTTCCTCATCTGAGGAAAAGAAACAATCTTCCTGGACATAAGTCTCCACCACTCATTCACACTAGTGGGATTGGCGCCGGAGGCACTAAGACCCATCGGGAGCAAACTTTGCTGGAGGTGTGTGAGAGCCAGCCATGAGACCTGGCGCCCTTGAGCAGCGGTATCGGCGGTAACGACCATCTCGGCGACCATCTCCAACCGCCTCAGTTCTTTTTTTCAGCCGAAAAGCGCTTCAGTGACGACGCCGCTTGTGGGAGTCAAACTTCAAACTAGCATAGTTTTCAGTTTGTTTTTTGTAACATTATCACGATAGTAGTATCGCTAGTTTTATTCTATTTTCGTAAAATTTTCTAATATTTAAATTTAACTTACTTGAAGAAGTCTCGGCCTGCTGGACGGAGTGGACCATGAGCAGGTCAGGTGACGGTAGGGAGACTTACATTGTAAGCTGTTCAGTCAGCCGGGCTGGGTCGGTCAGCCTCCTTCTCCTCAGCGGGTTCCGACTACGGTCAGTCCGATGCCTGGGATGGCGGTCCCTCGCCGGCATAAAAATAAACGGTCGATTCTCGCGCCTGTTCGCTCGAAGCTTCTTGGCCCACAGGTCAAAAGAGAAGGCATCACCGAGGTCGCCTTCTGGTATGTCTGCGCGAGCGCGGTCAGTTATCGTTGCTAGTTGCGGTCTCCTTCTTCGAGTCGCCAGCTTCCGATAATTCGCGTCCTCGACATCGGAGCCCTCCCATAGGTAGGGCTCCAGATGAGCAGTTTCATCAGTGGGCCCTATGGAGCAATGGGCTGGAGGTTGGTTCTTCTGCCTGGCTCGGTTACCTCGGAGCCCTCGCTCCTCCGGCGATCAGGTAGGGCGCGTTTGACCTTCCTAGTCGTACGCGCCTTCTAGTGTAGCGACTCGTGCTTAGGTGTTTCCTCACATGGTTGCGGGCGAGGGGCCTCACCGATGCCCTTATCTCCTGGTATTTTTCCTCTGTTTTCCAGGTTCCCGGCTTTTCCGCTTTCTGCAGGGTCTGGGGTCGTGTCGGCGCTCGCTGGGCCGCTGGAGCTTGCGGCGCCGCTGGCGCGCCTGCGGGTCTCTCGGCGCCATATGGCGCCGCTGGTTATCTCGCGCGCCGGTGGTGTTGATCGGGCGCGCCGCTCGCGCGCCGCTCGGGCGGCGTTGCCCGCGGGCGCCGCCCGGTGGCGCCGCTCGCGGCCGTCTGCGGGCGCTGGCTTGGCTGTGCGCGCGGGCGTCGCGCGCGGGGCGCCGGGCGTTAAGGGGTCAAGGTGTTCTTCGGGCGCCAGGCGCTTCCTCGTGCCGCTTTCAGTCTGCTTGCTCGCTCTTGCGCCGCAGCTCTTGGGGACTCTCCTTGTTTTTCTGCCATTTCCTCCTCTCCTAATTTTCACTCCTTTCCTGTCCAAACAGTCCTTTCTGGACCATCAGGAGATGATGTTGAGCCTGACCCAGACCTTCGGTTGGGTGATGAAGTGGAGGAAACAGGATCTTTCTTTGCTACAGAGCCTGTGGTCGAGGACCTGTCCTTTAAGTCTCTGTTGAAGAACCTGGGATCCACTCTTTCTCCAGACTACAGACATCGATCCTGGGAAGATATTAAGACTCCAGTATCTTCATGCTCGAGATCCCTCACGATTTGACTCCTCCGATTCAGCTTTCCTTCGAGACGCTGTCTCAAATGGTATGGAATAACCCTGCTCTTATTCCCCAGTGGCTAAATCCATTGATAAGAAGTATTCAGCTCCCAAGGATCGTCCCCATTTTGGCATCCCAAGCCTTTATGGATCCTATTGTAGTCCTGGCAGAGAATGACAAGGTCGTTTTCCTCAAACTACTACAGCTCGACCTATTAACAAAGAGTCTCGTAAGATTGATACATTAGGTAAGAGAGTCTTGCTGCCTCCACTCTAAGTATGCGATTGCCAGTTATCAAGGCTATTTTTCTCAGTATGAGTATATCCTGTGGCACTCTTATAGAAAAGAATGGTTGAAGCTCTTCCAGATTCGGATTCCAGTCAGAGCTTCTTCTGACCGTTATTAGAGGTATTGAGTCCAATAACCAACAGGTCAAAGCCGCCATGGATGCTTTGACACTGCTTCTCGCTCAGCAGCCACTGATTTGTACTTGGCGCCATTCCTGGCTGCGCACTTCTGGCTTCACGCATGATGCTCAGCAGCAGGTGATGGCGCTGCTTTTGATGGCTCCCTTTCTTTTGGCCCTCAGGTGGAGCAAGCCTTTAGAGGCCACTCAGAAGACTAGATCGCCATTGTTGGCCAGATTCCTCCGCCTGCCCCTCTCGGGGCATGTGAACAGACGCAGTTTCTATAGTCGCCAGTCCTTTCGAGGCAGAGGCAGGAAGCTTCCATAAAAGCCAACCTGCCCAACCTCAAAAGAAGACGTTAGGAGAAAGCGAGAGACCTAAAGCTCCCAGCGCTACCTTATGAGTCGTTGCCAAGTTCCATCCTCTGCCCGAGGTGGAACTTTTCCTCCGTGGGAGGTCGCCTGATGTACTTCTACAACCAGTGGAAGTCCATAACCTCAGACAATGGGTCTTCGGATACCGCGAGGGTTACTCTCTCAATTTCTTGGAACCCCCGAATTGTCCTCCCATACTATAACCCAGGTTGTCGGCCTTCTCAGTCAGATCTCCTCACCACGGGAGATCCAGGGCCTTCTGAACAACAGGGCAATAGAACTGGTGCCCCCCATCTGCGAAACACAGGGTTCTACTCCATTACTTTCTGGTTCCAAAGAAATCTGGGGATGCCCATTCTAGACCTCAGAAAGTTAAACAAATTCCTCCCCAGGAGAAATTCAAGATGATTTCCTAGGTACCCTGTTACCCTTGCTGCATCAGCACGACTGGCTGGCCTCTCTGGATATGCAGGATGCTTACCAGCATATCCTCGTCCACCCGACCCACTCGCAAATTCCTCAGGTTTGTAGCTTTGGGTCAGCATTATCAGTTCAGAGTCCTGCCCTTTGGGCTATCCTCGGCGCCGCGAGTTTTTACAAAGTGTTGTGCAGTTCTCGCGGCGCATCTCAGGAAAGTCGGACTCCGAGTGTTCCCTACCTGGACGATTGGCTTCTAGCAAGCCCTTCCGGCCAAGTGGGACTTTGGAAGCCGTGCAAACGACTTCTCTGCCTTCTCACGCCCATGGGAGTTCTGCTGAATTTGAAAAATCTCAACTGCAACCCTCCCAGAGGCTCCTTTTCATAGGGACGCTTCTAGACCCTCTTCAGCGAAGGCTTTCTTCCAGAGGACAGAAGACTCGACATCCTTCGTATGGCTCTTACATCAGGGAGAACCAATCGGTTACAGCTCTCTGATGCAACGGATGTTGGGTCTCATGGCGCCTCGGTCTTCACTGTCCCTCTGGCCCGACTGCACATGAGAACCACCCAGTGGATGCTCTCCACCAGTGGTCCCCGACCTCTCACCCCAGTCTTATCCCATCAAGGTGACGGAGCCCTTCAAGGTCTCTCACCTGGTGGTCTCAAGAGAGCAATCTCCTGGAAGGATTCCCTTTGCTCCCCGGATCATCAGATCTCCATCACCACAGATGCATCGCTAATGGGATGGGAGCTCACTGTCTCTCCCTCCACACTCAAGGTGTATGGACTCAGTTCAAACTCATCTCCACATAAATGTCCTGGAGATGAGAGCGGTCCTCTATGCAATCCGAGCTCTGAAGGATGTCCTTTCACAAGAACATTCTCCTTCAAACGGACAACAAAGCAGTGATGTATTACATCAACAAGCAAGGCGGTGCTCATTCTTATCCCTTTGCAGGGAAGCAATGAGGGTGTGGGAGTGGTGCTTGGAGCACAAGTCTCTGATTCAAGCGGTTTATCTGCCAGGTATACAAAACGACCTAGCAGATCACCTCAGCAGAACGGAGGCAGACCCTCACGAGTGGTCTCTCGATCCAGCCGTAGCTCGGTCCCTGTTCAAAGAGTGGGGGACTCCAGACCTGGACCTTTTTGCATCCCCACTCAACGCAAAACTGCCTCTCTTCTGCTCCAGAAATCCAGGGCCTGGCATTTTCTGTCAGGATGCGTTCAGGCTGCGGTGGACAAAACGCTTTCTTTACGCCTTTCCACCACTTCCTCTAATCCAGAGAGTACTCCTCAGGTTCGAGTCCTCAGGGACCAAGATGATTCTCATTGCTCCTTCCTGGCCTCGGCAACTATGGTTTCCTCTACTCAACAGTATGTTGGCAGCCTCCGAGACCACTTCCTTTGCAAATCAGTCTTCTGACTCAGGGTTCGTTGGTCCATCCCAACCTGAAATCACTTCACCTTCATGCTTGGCTCCTGAAGAGATAGAAGGAATCGGTTCAACGCTCTCGTAGAGTCTCAGACATCCTTCTGGCTGCTCGAAGCCAGCCACCCGAAAACGTACGCCCAAATGGAAGCGCTTTCTCTGGTGTACAAAACCTCTTGGAATCCCTTTCCTGTCCTCCTGGCAAGGTTCTGGAGTATCTTTTGGACCTATCAAACTTAGGTCTTCAATACCCACAGTTAAAGTTCACCTTAGTGCCATCTCAGCGTTCCATGAGCGGTTTCTTCCTTAACTCTGGCTCAGTTACCTATGGTGAAGAGATTTCTTAAGGGGATTCTCCATACCAGACCCCCTGTTAAGCGTCCAGTTGCAGCCTGGGACATTAACCTGGTGCTGGACATGCTCACTCGGAAGCCTTTCGAACCCTTAGCTACCTGTGAGTTAAAATTTCTTACCTGGAAGACTGCCTTCCTGGTGGCCATTACCTCAGCCCGCAGGGTCTCTGAGATACATGCACTGGTTACGGACCCTCCGTATACTGTATTCCATAAGGACAAGGTAGTTCTCCGTACTCATCCTAAATTTCTTCCCAAGGTTGTGTCAGAATTCCATCTGAACCAACCTCTGGTACTTCCCTTAGCTAATTTCCAAAATGAAGGGGAACGAGCTCTTCATTCCTGGATGTTAAGAGAGTCTTCAGTTCTATTTAGATAGAACCAAGGATGTTCGCAAGACTCAGCAACTGTTCTTCTTTCAGCGACACCCGGCTGGGTCAACCTGTCGCTATTAGATGTATTCTTCATGGTTAGTGGCATGCCTTACGTCATTGCTATTCCATGGCTCAAGTTAAATTAGAAGGTAGAGTGTACGCTCACTCTACTAGGGCGATCATGACATCCCTAAGCGGAAGTCGCAATGTTCCAATTGCAGATATATATGCTGCGCCGCTACCTGGAGCTCAGTGCATACTTCGTTAAGCACTATGCACTGGATAGTTCATGCCAGGCGCATTCCGCATTCGGCAGAACTATCCTTAATGGCTTCATCTTAGAGCTTGAGCTCTGGCTTTCCTGCGCCCTTTTGGGGATTATCAGCTTGGTACTCTCCCACTAGTGTGAATGAGTGGTGGAGACTTATGTCCAGGAAGATAGGAAAATTACGTACCTACCGTAATTCTTGATCTTCTTGGACGAGTCTCCACCACTCATTCACACGCCCACCCTCCATCCCCCGAGCTCACCGCTGTATTGGTCTTCACTCCCTCAAATCTTAGGCCGTGAGGACTTCTTTGCTGACCCTTCTTACACGGGTCATACGGACTATCTTATGTCCGTTTTTTAATGTTGGGTTTACCCTTTTCGTTAGTTGCGCTGCACCTCCTTGGTAAAAAGGTACTGAGGCGGTTGGAGAGTCGTGCTTGAGATGGTCATTACCGCTCGAGAGCATGCTGTGGCGCGTGTCTCGCCAGCGCCCGTCTCTGCGCCGACCCTCCAGCAAAAAGTTTGCTCCCTATGGGTCTTAGTGCCTCCGGCGCCAATCCCACTAGTGTGAATGAGTGGTGGAGACTCGTCCAAGAAGATCAAGAATTACGGTAGGTACGTAATTTTCCTTTCTGTCCACCTTTCCTCCAATGCTGATTTCACCGAATATCAGCAGTTCCTCTCGAGGCTAGTTCAGGAGCTCCATATCTCCTTTGTAGTAAGACACAATACTGAGCAGGAGATGTGCTCGTTTCTGAGCGAATTCAGTGCCAACCACCTAGTGGTGTCTTCCTGGCCTATTCCCTTCTAGGAAGCATCTACCCACACCTGGCAGTCACCAGCTGCCTCATCCCCAGCCCCAGCAGACTGCAGGAGGAGGTATTGCACTCCCCAGGAGTCTCTTGGTTCACTGCCTCACTCACCTTCTGGACTGACGGCTTTAGACACTCCTTCTGGGCTTCAACACCCGGCACATGACCAACCTCCGGATCTGGATTCTGCTGAGTTCAACCGGTGGGGAAGAAGAGGTTTCTCATCAGCTTGTGTGTTGCTCTGCATCAACTCACATCAGGCTCACCACGTTGCCTATAATAGGCACCTATGGTCAATGCTGGTGCAGGTTTTAGCATCCTTGCCCGGATTCGGAGGAATCTAGGCATGCCATTGCCCTCTCTGCACAGGGTCTGTAGCTTGCAAGGCACCAAGCAAGGGCATCATATGACACCAACGGGGTGGTTTGCAGACTGGCAGGGACAGCGATCTGCATTAGGCGGATGGCATGGCTTCGCCTGTCTAGACTGTCACCCATTGCCTGGTGTAGGGTGATTTCCTCCACTTTTCCGGGGACCCGTCTTTTTTCCCCACAGTGCAAGGAGGAATCTTCAGGGGCATCTTCCACCCCCCCCCAGCCACAGGGGACACCTCCTCGGCCTAACCAGCCTTAAACCATATTTTTTTTTTTGTCGTCAACTGTATTTATCCTCCTGTGGTGGGTCGACTCCTGCGTCCGCCAAGCCTACCGAACTTGGGGTCCTTCAGGGACTTGTAGCACCTTGCACGGCCCGGCAGATCCCCGGAATCGGTCCGGGGGCATCATCCTCTTCAGCCCCCACGATTTTCCTCCGTTTCTCCCGTGACTGCCACCCAGGACCCCTGGAAGTGGTACCACATGTGCATGGAGGCGCACATGCGTACCACAGTTCCAGATCGGGTCCCTTCCGCCCTCCCCATCAACCTAGCGTCGGAGCTCCTTGCGAGTGGCACTGTCCCTCTGGCCTCCACCAGGGGGCGGCCAAGCTCTGAGAGAGCTGGAGATCTCCTCCCAAGGCTGAGCGCTGTTAGCCGGCAGCGACTCACATCCTCACCCCCCTCGCCAGCCTCCGACGACCCTGGCTCATTCCTGAACCTGGGTCACTGGCATGGTGCGAGGTGTGGCGTCCAGCGCCTCAACCCTCAGCACCACCCGGCTGGCAGCCTTAGGCCATATTGACCTAGTATGGCAGAAGGGTCTCTCCCTCCTGCATCTCCCCCGCAGGGGGCTGAGGGAATTTGTTCCCTTAGGGCAGTGTCAGGTCCCCTCCGGAGGGCTTGGTACTCACCCAGCAGTAATGAATGGTGAAGATTGACAAGGGAAGATATAAAAATTACGTAACTATCATAATTCTTGATCTTCTCTCGTATGTTCACCATTCATTACTGATTCCCACCCACCTTCCCTCTTGGGCCTCTAGCTCTGGCGCCACCTCCACTTGCTTTCCTCCCCTCTCTCGAAACTAGTTGAGGCAGAGTCCCCTGTACCTCAGGGCCCTCTCTTTTTCCTTCTAAAGTCACTGAGCACCCATTCTAGGTGGGGCGCGAGTAGGGTCTTTCCCTTGCCTCGGAGGGAACTCCCTGGGATTCTCAGTGGGGTGCACTGTGGTATCCTCCTTAATTGGCACAGATGTCACCTGTTTTCATCTTCTTAAAGTAAGGGACTGCATCAGTGCATCTCGTGGGAGATTACCCTCCCCCTTTCTCTTTCTTGCTTCCCCTGTACCTTAGAGGTCATTCTGGACAGAGTCCTCCCCTGTTTAAGGGTTTTTCCCCCTGACTAAGCCATCAGGTGTTAAACTGTACAGGTCAATGTTACAAGACTTTCATCCCAAATGTGAGTTTAAGGGTGAAAAGCGGGGGTTGACTCTGCCATGTTTTATATTCTCCAAGACCATTTCAAATTCTCTTTTTCTGGACCTCTGTCCAGTGGTCCCTGAAGCTGACGGGATCCTTGCACCTGTGTCTTCATACCTTTCAGGTTTTTGATTCTAAAATAAGCCAATGGTCTTCCCACTCAGCATGGCTGAGGGCCCCCCTTCTTCCCCTATGTATGCTGTATCTTTCTCTCTCTTCTCTTTCTCTCCTTCTTTCTCCTTTTTCCTGTGCTGACGCCCAAGGGTTGGGGCCCTATGGCCTCTTACTGTAAAAAGTCCAATCCCTCTGTCCTCTGGTCGGCTTCTTCCTTTTTCAGTTTATATCCTTTCCTTTCCTCAGCTCTCTTGCCTCACCTTGGTTTTCTCTGTCCCTCTTTGTTTCATCCTCTCCGGCAGAACAGAACTGGGGTGGAGGGAGGAGTCTGCGGCACCTAACAGCGAACCTTTGTGTGCCACGCAGTGCGTGGGCCTCGTGGGTGGTGCCGTCGGTGCTGACTCATCCTCCCCATAAAAGCTCCTGTGCAGGTGCCCGCCTCCAGCTTACACGCATCAGTAATGAATGGTGAAGATACAAGAGAAGATCAAGAATTACAGTAGGTACGTAATTTTCATATCTCGAGACTGCTGGCAGCATATCTTCAGAGAATGTATGGAATGTGATGCAACATAGGGGCACAGAAGGTTGCAAAGGTAAATCACCAAGACCAGGCCAACCACAAAGTATAGCGTAGCATGTAGGCTAGTGGCACATATAGAAAGAACAAGATTATAAATAAATCCAGCCATTCAAAGCCTGCCTGAACCATTTGCGATGCAAGTAGTGAATAGACTCACATGTATGTCTGATTCTTGGTGCTAAGAATATGCACCAGAGCCGGGGGAAATCAGCAATTATATTGCATTTACAAACTATTTTTACAAATGAAAAACCTAATTTTGTGCCCATTTCTGTCCATGAGAACTGATTTTGTGTCCGTTGGCCACAAAAACAGATTTCAGCGTCCAATTTTGGCCTCAAAATGCCGACTAACTTGACAAAGTAGAAAGGAACTAACAAATGTGGGCTATAAAAGGGAACCGAAAAATGTGTGATGTCAACTCTTATGCAAGCGTAGACAGTAGTTAACAGAGTATCACATGATTCATAGGTATAATCGCACAGCTAATCTATTCTTCCTTTCTGTTTTTTTCTCCTTCATGTCTGCCTATTAAAGGTACTGATCTCAGAAGGGCTGGTTCAGTTTGCACAAGACCCAAAGTTTATTGAGGCCACAACCCAGGAGATTGCAGATGCCTGTGATATGACGATAGAAGAAATGGAAGATGCTGCTGATAACATTCTCAATGGCAACACCAAGTCCAGCCCCAATGGCAGCCTGGTACCATTTGCAAAGTGCAGGGACAGTGATGAGGAAGGACAGGAAGAGGAGGTCTGCAGGAGGAGCGAGGATGTCCTCAGAGATGACAGGGTTTATGTCAGCAATCTGTAATCACTGGGCAAAGACAGACATTTTTTTATTCAACCTGTTTTAATGTTTCAATCGGGGTTTGTTTCAGAAGTGCCTCACTGTTCTCGTGACCTGGCGTAACCGGAGCAGCATTCTTCATTTGTTCATGTCCTTACAAGTCACAGAGTGGGGTGGAAAGAGCCCGTGTCAGAGGTCAGATGGAATATTTTGCTTGTGCCAGTAGCTGGAAACGAGGCAGTGGTGGCGGCCCCCGGTTCTTGACCCTGTAGCCCAAAGGCTTCAGGACAGGAAGGAAACATTGAGCCCGCTGCAGGCAGCCTTGGCCACATTACGACTCTGTCTCCAAAACGGGTCTTATTTGCCTGTGTATAAACCATTTGCACATATTCTGTAGTGCGGACCGTCCGAGAGTTGCACGCCATTTCGAAGGGGCTGGATCAAGCCTTCTGCTGCAGATTACCTCGTTTAATAAAAAGGCATCGCATCCTGGAGCCTGAAGAAGGAGTTACCCCATTACTATGTGGTAAAGCTCTGCTGCTGCCGACCACGCAGAGCCAAGATGGCTGCCAGCTCTTTCTCATGTGCGCTTTGTTTAGCAGGATTGATCATTTTTTTTCCCCAGCATGTTCTAAAAGGATTGCTAGTCTGCAAGGTTGCTTGTTTATGTTGCAAAGGTTTCTGGAGAATCACCTTATTTATTTTTTAATTTTTAATGAATTTAAGAGCGACTCACATTACTTTGTATTAGGTTAATAAACATTTAAATGCAAAACTAAGAACACTCATCACAAGAGCATTTGTTCAGAGGAATATGCAAGACTGGAAATAGAAAACACTTGTTTTATGGTAGCCATCTGGCAGGGGGCAAGTGCATGAAAGAGAAATATCAGACAGACATCTTCGACCAGTGAAGCCGAAGCATAGGGGAAGCAACTATGTCCACAGGAAGAAGGCAATGGATTTTGGTGGCGCCAGCTAAAGGACAAAATCAGTTAACAATATTTCCAGGCTTGTATACATGTAGAGGTAGTAGCAGGGCTACAAGGAGCTTTCAGGGGTCATTTCAAATTGTTTTCATTTTTAAATTTGGTTTTCCAAATCACAAAGTCTATGACTATTTATCTGGCAGATGAGCTCACGCCATAGACAGTTGCTTGGGCTGTGGGCGGGCCTCATTTCATCTGGTGCAGGATAGAATCCAACTTTATTTGGAGTGACAGAGCGAGAGTGAGCAACAAACACATCTGCAGAGCGTGTAGTTTTAAACAATGGAAAAGATAATTTTTTTTTTGTGAGTGCGTGCGCGTATGTGTGTGCTCCACAAGATATGCAAAAACAATGCAATAACAATGTGATTGTATAAAGGACTTTCAACACGAATTGTATAAAGACATTTTTAAAAAATTTAAAAGTACTCGTAAAAAGGAGAAGTGATCATAGATATATATTCTGTGTGATGTTTTATTGCGTTCATGATGCTTTTGTTGAAGAGCCTGTAATACTTGAAATTCAGGTCTGTTTCAGTATTTTATTTTTCCTTTTTAATTTAAAAAAAATAAATTGAAATTGTGCCAAGCAGTTATTCTGAATCAAAATTCAGTTCCTTGAAACCAATTGTCGTATCTTTGCTGCATGTAAACATTTTAGTATTCTAAGTGCACACCCTACTGTATACTGTTGGACTTTTAACTAAGTGCTTTTTTTATTCTGTGGGGAGGCTGATTTTTTCATATGATGAGAAAGCAATGTATATATTGTAGGTTGCTATGAAAAATACAGTATATTTACAGGTTTAACTGGCTGATTTTGCATATCTTGTGTTCACCTAATCTTTTTGAATTTCACTTTGTTTTCCTGATGTTTATCAGCATTTTTGCATTTTTTCTGGCTTTGTTTTGATTAAGATTTCTGGTAGGGGTGGGAGTGGGGCAATAATAATTGTCCAAGGAGGTTACATTTTCAGTACAGAACTACCACTGCATTGACTTGCCCCAGAATTGGTAGACGTGGTCAGTGGGGCGGTTGGACACCATTTCCTTATTCCATACCCTAAGCCCTGTTGAGGCCACAATGAACATGCAGCTGTTGACTTTTCTGCAGATGTCTGCTTTCCCCAACATTGTTGATTCAACAGAACCAAAAAGTTTCAGATAAAATCCCCTTATACACAGCTGATCAGGGAAAAGATTTTTGTTTTTAACAGGATTTTTGGGCTGTCAACGCATGGCACCACGTGATGGGACCTATAAATGTTATTGGTGGTGCCACGACCTTAGCCTGACGACCACATGTGTCTTTTACATACACAGTTAGCACTGGGATAACTGGAGTAGCAAGTTGGGCTGTTGACATGGTGGTGACCCTCTACAGGAGTATTGTCACTCAATCAGTAGTTTGTAAAAGGGAGTTCCACTGTGCTGGAAAGAACTCCGAATGGGCCAGAGCACGATTTCTTTTTTTGGGGGGGATCCTTCACTCCTGGGAATCATTTAATTCACAAAAGGAAACCACACAATGCTATTTAAATAAAGAAACCTTTCTATTGGTTGCTGCCAAAGTGTTTGCCTGCTATCTGTAACTTGCTTCCCACCATCACAAGTCATCAACAAAATATTTGTCTCCTTCTGACATCAATGAAGAACTAACCAGCAACAGATAAAGGCTTGCCCTCCTGTACAATCAGAAGAGAGGCCTAGTACTAGTGTTAATAATTGCTAATATTTTAGTGGGTAAGACATCTCTGTGCTTTTATCTGTGCACTACATTACTACCCAACCACAGATCTAGTGGTACTAAACTTTTGTCGAGAGTGCAACTGTTTACACAGTGAATAGGACCCTCCCATTTTGCTGCTTCCTGAGTACCTAAGGACAACTAAAAGCAAAAGCTGGCTAATGCAAGACAATGGTAAGCAGTCCCTGGCAAGTTCCCAAAAGGCTGACTAGTGCTTGGTTACAACAGTCCCTGGTTCTAACCCCAGGAATCACGCAGTATGATTAAACTAATGCAGTCAGCCTTCAGTGTTGAACTGCTCTGGAGAAAATGGAATTTATGCAAATGATGGAACTCTGATTGGCTTGTGCCAGTTTCAAACTGCTACCCCTAGTAACTGCTGCACTCTGAAGTGCTTCAGATTCATCACTCCGCCTGCCAGTTCAGATGCTTTGGAGAGCTCTCCTCAACTTACTTGTTTACACTGATTTTCGAGAAGTAATGTTTTATTTGTTATTGCTGCTCCTTTCAGGTAGTTTGTTAGTGATCTGAGTTTTATTTATTTAGTTTTTCGTGTTCCCCATCAGTTCCGCGTGTAGCCCAGGCACTGTGTGCCAGTGGGTTACTACCCCTGCAATTTGGCCTTCCCACAGGTTAAGGGGCCTGGGTCCTGCTACGGTGGTATTCGGGGGTTCTATCCCAAAGAAATAAATAAAATAGCACAGTGCCTCCGCCCAGAGTAAATTGCAGTGGGCCAGGTGTATGACTGGTTCAACCGCCTGGGATGTTGTGCCTACCTACCTCCCCTTCCAACCACCCCACACACTAAATGCCAAACAGCTTCCCAATACCATATACCACATGCACTTTACAGTTAGATCTTCCCTTGTCAATTTTCACCATTCATTACTGCTGGGTGTAAGCCAGATGCGCGCACCCGCCACGGGAGCTCTTTTTTTTTTTTTTGAGGGAGGAGTCGACTCCAACAGCACTGCCCACGAGAGCGACGCACTGCATAGTGTGCGAGGGGCAGCCGTTAGGCACCACAGACTCCTCCACAATCCCAGTTCTGTTTTTCTCGCTGTCAAGACCGCACCTGCTGCGCGAGTTTGGAAAAAAGTTTTTCTACGCCATTAGGCCTTTCTTTGACGCCGAGTTTCTCAACACCACTCCTTCATCCTGGTTCTACATCCCAACGCCATTGAGCCCGGTAAGACCGTTCTTTTTATATATATTTCAACGGAAACAGGATCTTTGCTAATTTTTGATAATTTGTTCATGATTGTCCAATTCGGGGTCAAGCGTGAATCCATGAGGGCCGTGCTCATGCCGGGTAGTGCCCTGTGGCCAGCACTTCTCCATCATGGATCGACATGATGTTTGCCTTCGATACCTGGGACCCAACCATGATATAGATCACTGCAATGCCTGTTTTTCCATGGACTACTGTGTACTGGAAATCTGCGTGTTCAAGATCGGCAGGGCTCCACCAACTTTTGGAGGACAACGTCACAGGCGGGCTTCCCAAGTGAGATCTCTAGATCCTTCCTCCGGGTTCCCTCCCGGGTCTGTACAGCCTGGTGAGGAGGAGGACTCCTCCACTTCCAGCCTTGCTGAGGAGGAGGTTTCTTCTTCGGTGCTGGAGGAGCGGTGTGATTCCTCCCAGAGTCACGTTGCTGGCACTGTCCCGGCAGTCACCTCCACGGAGGTGCAGGCTCCCACAGTGTCACGGCCTTCGGTTGCGGGGCCCGGCACTGGTGGACCATCGATGCCACCGAGTGGTGCCACCCTAGATCCTGGTGCCATCCATGGCACCGGTGATTTGGGTTGGCAGCACCGTTTTGGGTTCCGGTGTTGTCCACAGCACCAGGGACTTTGGTGGCGCCATTGGCAATGCTGTTCTGGGTTCTGGAGCCGTATGTTGCACAGGGGACTCAGTGCCGCTCTGGGTTCTGGCACCATCTGTGGCACCAGGGACTCGGACAGCGCCATTTGTGACATCATAGCCTGTGGTGGCG
The DNA here is from genome assembly GCA_016271365.2 of Neoceratodus forsteri. NCBI lineage: Eukaryota > Metazoa > Chordata > Ceratodontiformes > Ceratodontidae > Neoceratodus > Neoceratodus forsteri. Next base: position 1,627,893,097 of record CM028131.1, on the reverse strand, counting down.
CTGTTCGCGGTGTCATCGACAGAGACATTCCCGGGATTGCATCTCTGGAAGTCGTTCTGCTTGCCTCCTCCTCCTCCTCAGAGGGGGGATGACTCAGAGGTGGATCCAGACTGGCAACCTGATTCTTTGGAGTCGGAGGTCTCTGTAGGCCACAGTGTCAGTGGCCCAGCGTTCCTCTTCCCGAGTCCCCAGAGCAGGTTACCTCTGGGGGTCCCATGGCTGAGGGTGGCCTGGGATCCCCTCCTGGCGATGACTCCAGGATTCGGGAGAGGGTACCCTCTTCTGCGGGGGTCCGGGCAGCTGCCATTTCTGGTACAGCTGGAACTCCCCAGGAGAGGGTGGAGATCCCTGCTTCTGTGGCCTCCCTCGGGGGGCCTGCAGAGCGGGGAGCTCCTATGCTGGTTTCGAGGAAGAGGGCTGCCTCAAAGTCTGAGGGGTTGAGAGGTCAGGGTGAAGAGTGGTGGCGCATCCCCATCGCCCTGCAGAAAGGAGGAGTCGCAGTGCTGAACCCCGCCTTTCCCTTGAAGGCTCAAGGGTGACTTCTGTTGGCAGTGCAGAGGGTTGCCCTTCTGGACACATGCAACCCCAGTCACGTCACAGGGGAGATTCCCCTTCTGACTGTTCCAGAGTTTGCTTTCTCAGCTTTCTTCTTCGTAACCCGGTGTAGTCTCAGGGTCCCCAGTCATGGTGGCATCATTCCCTGGATCCCAGACCCCTGGCAGAGGCCGGACACATTCTCTCAGGTGCCCTTCACCCATTCCTCTGCAGACACCCCCCTCTCTTCCAGGCCACGTGGGTCCTATGGGTCCCTTAACTTGGGAGACATTCAGAGCTACTGTGGCGGCCTTTCCTTCATATGTTAGGGCCGTGGACAAAAAGGTCTTCTACCTGTCCCCCCTCACTGCAGGAGTCTTCTGATCATTCGAGCTCCTTGTCTTCCTCTTCTGATGAAGAGGAACTTCCTGTCCTCCGACGCTGATTTCACAGAATATCAGCAATTCCTTTCGAGGCTGGTTATGGAGCTCCGTATTTCCTTTGTTCACAGGGACAATACCAAGCAGCAGACGTATGCATTCCCTAGTGAATTCAGCGCTCGCCACCTCGTGGTGCCCAGTCCCTTTCCAAGAGGTGTCTATCCGCACCTGGCAATCTCCAGCCGCCCCTTTTCCAGCCCCGGCAGACTGCATGAGATGGTATTGTGCCCCCATGAGTCTCTAGGTTCTCTACCTCACCTGCCCTTGGGCTTGACATCCCTAGACACTCCTTCCAGGCCTAAGCATCTGGTGCACGATCAACCCCCGGATCCGGATTCCACAGAATTCGACCGGTGGGGACAAAGAGTCTTCACTTCGGCTTGTGTGCTGATGTGTATAGGTTCACATCAGGCACACCATGCTGCCTACAACAGGCATCTGTGGTCAATGCTGGCTCAGGTTCTGGCATCTATGCCTGATACGGAGCAGTCCAGACAAGCCAGTTCACTCTCTGCACAGGGTCTGGAGCTTGCAAGGCACCAGACAAGGGCATCTTATGACACCAATGAGGTGGCTTCCAGACTGGCAGGGACAGCGATCTGCATAAGGTGGATGGCATGGCTTCATCTGTCCAGACTGTCACCCATTGCCCGGCGTAGGGTGACTTCCTCCGCTTTCTGGGGGACCCATCTGTTTTCCCGCAGGACCAGGAGTATTCTTCAGGGGCATCCCCCCCCCCAGCCACGGGGGACACCCCCTCGTCCTCAGCAGCCGTAGACTGCCTCAGTTTATTGGCTAGGGTCTCCCCCTCTGGCTTTCCACCAGTAGGATGCTGAAGGAACTGTTCCCTCAGGGCTGAACATCAGGCCTCCCCCGGGGGGGAGGCTTGGTACTCACCCAGTAGTAATGAATGGTGAAGATATGAAAATTACGTACCTACCGTAATTCTTGATCTTCTCTTGTATCTTCACCATTCATTACTGAATCCCATCCACCTTCCCCTCATGGGCCTCAATTCTTCCTGTCCTGCTCGCCTTCTCCTCCTCCTCCTCCTTGAGGTCAGTTGGGGGCTGAATCCCTCTGGAACCTCAGAGCTCTCTGTCCCTTCCCTGAAGTCACAAAGTGCTTGCTTCAGGGAATGGCAAGTAGGGCCTTCGGCCTAACCCTCTGAGGGAACTTCCTTTGATTCTCTTATGTACAGGGTGTCCTCATCCTCTAGATTCACCCTACGACTGTTTTTTCAATACAGTTCTAAGAGAGTTCACGGGAGTTCTCCTTCTCTCTCTTTCCTCTTTTGGCTGTTCTATATTTCTCTTGAAATGGAACTATGTCAGTACCCCATGAGGGTACTGTAAAAGGTTTTGTCATCTACCCCCAAGTCAGGTCTCACTCCTTTTCTGAGCGGAGCTGCTCCACTTCTGGAGACAGCTGTGAGCCTAGATTCTGGGTTACTTAAAATTTTGTATAAATGGAGAGGAAGAGAGGTCTGTCTTCAGAGCTGTAAGGACCTGTGGTCCAACCTTAGACTTTTAACCCTCAACTGGTGGGATCCTTGCTCCCTTGTCTTCTGTCCCTGCTGGGATTTGAAAAAAATTAAGCCAGTTGTTTTCCATTTTACCTGGACAGAAGTCCTCCTTCCTCACCATTTACCCCCTTTTCTGCTTCTTCCTTCCTTTCTCCTACTCTTACTTTCTCTTCCCTTAGAACCTCCTGAGGATGGAGGTCCTGTGGTCACTTAGGGTAGGGTTCTCTCTCTTTTCATTTTCTCTCTTCGGCTCATTCCTTTTTCAGTTTATTTCCTTTCCTTTTCCTATCCCTCGGCCCCCTTGCCTCTCTCTACTTCTACAACCTATTTCTACCTCTCCGGCTTCACAGAACTGGGATGGAGAAGGAGTCTGTGGTGCCTAATGGCCGCCCATCATGCACTACTCAGTGTGTCGCTCTCGTGCCGACTCCTCCCTCAGAAAAAAAAAAAAAAAAAAGAGCTTCCGTGGCAGGTGCGCGCATTCAGCTTACACCTAGCAGTAATGAATGGTGAAGATACAAGAGAAGATCAAGAATTACGGTAGGTACGTCATTTTCATTTTCCACAAAACACCCTTCACACAGCAATTTCAAACAACAAAACACAGCTTTATTATGGGGAAGGGCTAGGAGTCCAGATACCTGGAGAAGGAACAGCTGTGGAAGTAAAAATGGTTAGAAACAATTAATAACAACAGGGCCCATAGGCCAGCACACCCCCACTGGTACCAATGACTGTCCTTCTGTCCTAACTCGGTACTCAGGATCTTCCTGGACTAAAGTCTTTACCATTCATTCGCACTATTGGGACTACACCGGAGGGGCTAGGACCATGCAGGAGCCAAAAATCTTCAGAAAGGTCGGTGCTGAGGTAGGACCACACATGCGCAGCACTGTGAGACTGACTCGCGCCCATATAGGCTTTCGCGGAACTACCTCAGTTCCTTTTTTTTCCCACCATCAAGTGTGCTTCAGTGAACATCGTTGCTCACCCACCGGGAGTCAAAACTTCACGTCTGTACGACAGCAGCATTTAGTCGCTCAGTTTTGATTAGATTTGTTTAGTATTATTTATTTTACTATTTATTTAAAAAAAAAAAAAAGTTATTTTCTGAAGAAGCTCTCAGCCTGCCATCAACGGAGTTTGTCATGGATGGTATCAATGATGGTAAGGGAGACTTTGCTAGAAAGTTGTTCTGGCAGTGGGGCTGGGTCCGGTCTGCCACCCTTTTTGGAAGGGGGGGTCCGACCATGGGCAGTCAGGAGGGCTCAGGAGGGAGGACAGTCCTTCCAAAAGCACAAAAAGAAGCGGGCCTGTTCCCCATCCCGGTTGGTGATCCTGCGCCACTCGGCCTTGAGCTCTCTCCTTCCCATCGGAAGAAGAAGAGAGGTACTGTTCGAGGTCACCTCTGTAGATCTGCCAAGGGGTCTTCGGTAGTGAGGAACAGTAGTCTTACCTCGACCCTCCAGGGTCCCCGGGATTTCATTCTTAACCCACTCTGGGGCCTAGTAGGTATACACTCACTCTGAAGCCGGGAGATCAGAGGGCTGGGGTTCAGTTCTCACATCTGGCACTTAAGTTAATATCCCAGTACTGACACTGTAGTGCAGCATGAGAGGGGTGCTGCACTTCTGAGGTGCCATCTTTCGGATGAGACGTTAAACCAAGGTCCCATCTGCCTGGATTGGTGGCAGTTCAGGTGGATGTTAAAGATTCCATGACACTTATCGAAAAGAGTAGGGGAATTTTCCTGGTGTCCTGGCCAAATTTCCCTCACTCACTGAAAGTACCACCAACAGCTTAATCTGGTTCAAGGTCAGTTGGCATTCATCTGTATCCCTTTCCCCCGGGTCGGCCCTGAAAATAGGCAGGATTTGTCTAGTGCACTTACCCGGTCAACAAAAACTAAATAAATAAATAAATAAGAAAAAAAATTCTCAACATCAGAGTCCCTCTGTGTCCTCTAATGGGGTTTCCGTGGCCAGTTTCACCACTGGGCCACTCTTATGGAGCAGTGGGTACAGCATCTGTCTTGTCTGCCCTTGCTTGTGGACCTGGTTCCTGGATCTTTGGGTCTTGAGGCAACTGGGCCAGGGCTGGGGCAGTTGGGGCAGAATGCGCGTTCAGTGTCAGCAAGAGTTTTCTCCCTCTCCAATACCAGCGTCTCTGACAACAGTCCCACGTGCCTTCCCCCTCACCAAGTTTCCACACAGGGGCCAGCACAAGTACCAATTTCCTCCCCCTTTTCCTCTAGGTCTGACAGAGGTCCAGTTTCATTAATGACACAGCCAGTGCCGGGTTCAGTGCTGTGCTCTGCTTCAGGCGCTTCGGTGCCATGCTTGTCATCCTCGCCTCTGAGGCCAGGAGATCAGAGGGCTGTGGGTTCAGTTCCCACATCAGGCACTTGGGTTAATATCCCAGTACTGACACTGTAGTGCAGCATGAGAGGGGTGCTGCACTTCTGAGGTGCCGTCTTTCGGATGAGACGTTAAACCAAGGTCCCATCTGCCTGGATTGGTGGTAGTTCAGGTGGATGTTAAAGATTCCATGGCACTTATCGAAAAGAGTAGGGGAATTTTTTATTGATATCACATCATCACAAATCATAACACATTGTATAAAAATAAAGAGGAAAGAAAAAACAAACATATAGAAAGAAATAACAACAGGTATTCACTTCACACACTTGATGCAGTATGTTAAAGACCACACAATAATCACTCCTTAACCCCAAAGAAACCTTCCCCCCCTTATTATCTTTCCCCATACCATTGTGGCAGGGGAATTTTGCTAGTTGTAGCTCTCAAACCTAATTACTTCTGAGTGTGTTAGTCACATGAAAGAATACAATTTTAATCCCAAATAAACAAGTATTTCATTCATACTCTGGTTAAAAGTGATTGTTCAAAAATAATTTTCCAACTACTGAGTAACCAATAAACTATTAGGGCAAAAATCAGTAGTACTTTTAAACATGTCTTGTATAGAAATAGGTTTTTAGTCTACCTCCTTACTTGTATTTGATAAATCCAAACAACCCTTTCCATTTCCTTAAAACATAGCTCTTAGGATTAGCCTGCAGATCTTTCTTAAACACTGCCCCCATAGCTTGTTCTACCAGTGTCTTATAGGTGGTATATGACATCAGTCTCTGTTGGAGTGTCCATTGACAGCAAGCCTGCCAAAGGTAAAACTTTAAACAGCGAAACAACACCATTAAAGTATCATAATCATACATTATCTTAAGGTTGGGACAGTGCCCAAGGACCAAAGACTCATAGGTTAAACTGTCTAACCACCTTAGATTCCATTCTGTCTTTAAATATCCCCACAGGGCTTTTGCATAGGAACAGGTAAAAAATAAATGATTCATTGTCTCTTCAATATTTATACAACCGTTATATAGACAATTCCTTTCTTCTTGGGCCTTGTGTTTTGCATTGCCTCTTACATTCAGTCTCCCGTAAGCTGAAAGCCATAATACCTCCCACATGTGCATTGGAATTCTGTTATTTAATTGTTTTAACACCCCTCCCTTTAGATCTGGTGGGCAATTTTTAAATTCAAGTTGTTCCAGACGGATTTGACTCACCATGTGCGAGTACAATTGTCGTCCTGAGAGTCTGGAGATACCCGCTTTAGTGATCTCCCATTTGCAAAGCTTTTTGAGCACTGGTTTAATATATTCTGGTATTTTGATATGGGTGGGCAATTTTGGGGGAAGGTTTCCAGTCCAAATTTCCAAATATGCACTACAAGTTTTACAAAACAAATGGTATGTCACACCGGTTGGTTCCCCTAACCCAATTTCAAGATTGTGAGACAGGAAAAGGCTATGGAAAAAGATTATAGGGTCCACCATACCCAGACCCCCTTGTTTAGACAAGTATGTAAAACACCTTTTTATTGGGTTCAGTCTGGATCCCCAAACCATCTGAAAAAAGCATGCATATAACCTGGTTTCTAAGATCACTGGGAGGGGGAAAATCATGGCTATATACAACAAAGTGGGTATAATGAACCTTTTAATTATGTGTACCCTTTTTATTTTAGACAACCTCTATGACTTCCATCTCTGGACTTTATTTTCAGCCCCCTGAAGAGCCCTTTGCCAGTTCTCATATGGGAGATTATGTTGTCCAAACGTTATTCCCAAGATTTTTTGTGGCTCTGAGGAGAAATAAATATGGTTTACTGTTACAGGTGCCTTCTCTGTATTTCCTAAGTACAACCCTTTACATTTATTTAGATTGAGGGTGGCATTAGATACTCTAGAATATTCCTGCAGTTGTTTTATTACTGTTGGTAATTGCCCTAGGTTTGCTATAAACAGGCATATATCATCCGCATAGGCTTGGATTTTCAGTTCCATTTGGCCTGGGATCCCCCAAACCTTCCCATTCCTGAGTATTGCTCAGAACTCTAATCAGAGGGTCCAGGGAAAAGTTATAAAGGAGGCTGAGGGGCAGCCCTGTCAACCCTGTATTTATGGTGATATCTTTCATTACCCACCTCTAATAATAGGTTGCACATGGACTCTAGAATATGAAGTTGGATTTTATGCACAAATTCCTTTGGAATACCATAATGTAATAAGGTCTGAAAGAGGAAAGGAAGGCATACTCTATCAAAAGCCTTGCTTTGATCTAAAGTAATGATACAACCGAATGTTTGTGCAGCACCACACATCTCTATTACATCTCTGATAATCATTAAGGCATGTTGTAGCTTCCTTTCAGGGATCCCACAAAACTAGGCTGGATGTATTAAGAAAGGAGCTATTTGCCTTAGCCTATTGTTAAGAACCTGAGACAATATTTTAAAATCAGCATTCAGGAGAGTTATAGGTCTCCAGTTTGAGATGTCTACCTTTCGCCCTCCCTATTACATAAAAATTAAGAGACCTGCTGTGAATTGAGGGGGGACCACCCCTTTGTCAAAAAATACTGAAAACAGTTCTACTAAACACCTTGCCATTATTTTGGAAAATGATCTGTAAAACTAATAAGGCAGTCCGTCAGGTCTGGGTGAAGATCCATTTTTCAGTTTCATAATTACATCTTCAAACAACATGAAGTCTTGCTATATTATGACATATGCAGTATGACTGCAGGTTAGAACTGCTCTGGAGGTGAAAGAGTTAAATTTCATGCAGTGCATGGAATCTTGAGCGCGAGCTCGGTTGAACACTCTGTCTGTTGTGCTTCAAACCTTAACTGTCAGATTCTTTACTCTGCTTCACTGAACGGTCGCTCCGGAGATTTCTCCTGCTGCTCGGTTCATTTTGTCGGTTTTAAAGTGTAATTTCTCGGTTTTAAACCGTATTTGTTTTAAATAAAACCGCAACCGATCGGTTCAATCTCTGTCTGTGGTATCGTAAATAATTTAAGGTTTTACATTTATTCTGTGTGGAACTTGTAAACGGTATTATCGGTTTAGTTTTTGAACCGATCAGGTTGTTGTTAAATAACTTTAAAGTACTTTAGAAGTGCGGTTCCCGGTTCTTATCGGTTCTAAAAAAACTGGATTTCATTACATTTTTTTCCCAGACCCATGACACGGTCTGGAACCGATAAGGGTGTCTTGCTTGGCTAAGGGCCGTTAACGGGCAAGTTTTCTGGTTAGGCTGGCATTATGTCTGAGAAACCCAAAAGAAAAACCGGGCCCACTGGGTTTCAACACTGTGATGTCCGTGGGGAAGCTTTTGCTAAGGCTGACCCACACACCACATGTGTCTATTGTCTGGGGTTTGACCACCTCAGTTCAGACTGCCAGATTTGTATGAACTTTCCTGCAGCTACCCGGGATAAGAGAGTTGGTAGGCTCAGGGAAAAGGATGCTAATAAGTCCACTGATACACAGCCCGGTTCGGTACCAACCGAACCAGAGGGAGTCCCCCCTAAACAAGGTGTGTCTTCGGGCAAAAGAGGAGCTGACTCGGATGAGTCGGTTCCGGTTAAAAGGACTAGGAAATCAGCAGGTTTGGAGCCAAAAATCCCTGCTCCAACTGCTGCAGAAATAGCCAAAGCAATAAAAATTGTCCAGTCACTTTCCCTGATTCCAACCGAACCGGCACCATCAGGTAAGCGTCGGGTTCGGTCGGTTCCTACACGGTTCAGGAGTATGATGTAGAGGATTTTTATGAACCGGAGGAGGGGAGTATGATTATGAAGAGAGTGAATATGATTTAGACAGTCTGGACGTGCCCATTGAACCGGACATTTCTCCAGACAGACCTATAGAAGTTTCTCCCTAGGCTTTCTTGACTCTCCTCTCATTTTATTTTTATAAGAAAGTGGCTGAATCCCTCCAGCTTCCTATGGAGGAAGCTGTGGATGACCAAGAAGAGCCTGACTATGTGGAAATGATGGATATTCCAGAGTCTAGAAGACTGTCTATTCCTATGCACAAATCCTTCAGGAAACAGTAAAGATTTTAAAAGCTCCCCACTCTGTGCTTCCTGTGGACAAGAAAATGGATAGGAGGTACACTTTATCAGGCTCTGACACGGAGTTCCTCTCACAACAATGCAGCCATGTTGAGGTAGTGCAGGCCGCAGCCTGTGATAAGGCAAATATTCCTTTGGCTTCACACCTCCGGATAAGGACTCCAGGAAGATTGATGCCATGCGCAAAGAAACAGTACATGGCAGCATCTCTGGGTTTCAGACAGGCAAATTATATGGCATATGTTGCAAGATATCAGAAATCCAGATGGGATACTGTTATGGTCTTGCAAGCAGCTCCTGAACAACTTGCCAGGAGCTGGAGCAGGTGGCTGCTGACGCGGTATCGAGGGCATCCAAGGTGCAATTCCACGCTGCGGTGGACTCTAATGTATCCTCTAGAGTCATGGCTACATCTGTGGCTTTTCTGGGAGAATGGCTTGGCTCAGGTGTACTAGTCTGTCACAGGATACCCAGGCCAAGGCCATGGATTTCCCTGTTGTGGATAACTCTCTGTTTGGGGAGCAGACGGAGAATTATATGAAGAAAATGGATGAGTACAGGACTACCTATAGGAGTGCATAGGCCAAGGAAAAGCAGGCCACTCCTTAAAGGCAGTTTTCTAGGGGGCAGGGGCAGGCCTCTTCATAGGCCTTTTTACCAAGCCCAGGCCTCCTCTTCAGCTTATGCCCAGAGGGGGTTCTTCAGAGGGAGAGGCAGACGGGGCATGAGCAGGCCTGCTCCTACCCCTCAGCCTAAAGCTCCTGCCAAGCAGGCACCCTGATGAGATGCCCAGGGCCGATTCTCCATTACCTGTAGGGGGCAGGCTGGCTTACTTCATTCAGGACTGGAAGTCTTTAATGTCAGACAAGTGGGTCCTGGAAGTAGTAAGCCAGGGACTGGTTCTCAGCTTCAAAAAATTTCCAAAGATGAGAGCCAGATCCTTTCCACCTGCAAGCCCTTTAGAGACTCTCGCCTTGGAAACAGAGGTCTCAACCCTCCTGGCTCTCAGAGCTGTGGAGAGGGTTCCTCCCCACACCAGGGCAAAGGGTTGTATTCCAGGTACTTCCTTACCCCAAAAAGACAGGAGAATGGCGGCCCATCCTGGATCTCAGATACCTAAACAAGCACCTTTTAAAACCAAAATTCAAATGGTGACTTTGAGAGTTATTTTGCCTCCCCTAAGGCCAGGGGACTGGCTAGCATCCCTGGACCTCAAGGATGCCTACTTCCATGTCCTCATCAGAAGCTCCCACCGAAAGTACCTCAGATTCGAACTGCCCTCAGGCCATTACCAGTTCAGAGCAATGCCCTTCGGTCTCACCTCTGCCCCAAGGGTATTCACAAAATGTCTGGCAGTAGCAGTTGCTCATTTAAGAAGGCAAAAGATTGCCATTTTTCCTTACCTGAATGACTGGATCATAGTAGGCCAGTCCCCAGAACAAGTCAAATTACACCTTCAAGCCACCCAGCAGCTGCTCACATCTCTAGGTTTCCTTCTCAATCTTCCAAAGTCAGTTCTACAGCCTGTTCAGTTTCTCACCTTCATAGGAGCAGAACTGAACACACAACAGGCCAGAGCCTTCCTCCCTCTAGAGAGGGCAAAGACCCTGATTTCTCTGGCCTCCTCCTTCACTCTGCAGGTCTCTCAGCCAGCAAGGCATTTTCTGCAGCTCCTAGGGCACATGGCTGCTTCCACAGCAGTAGTGCAGGGAGCAAGATTTCAAATGAGGGACATTCAGTTCCATTTGAGAGCCTTCTGGTCTCAAAGGAGAGATCCTCTAACCAAGTTGATCCCAGTAACTCGAACCCTGATCCAGGCCCTGCAATGGTGGCAGGATCAGACCAACCTAAGACAAGGGGTACCCTTTATCCCACAGTCTCACTCCTTGACCCTTACTACAGATGCATCCCTCTTGGGGTGGGGAGCTCACATGGGCAACCTCACCACTCAGGGACTGTGGTCCCCTCAGGAATCTCTGCTCCACATCAATCTGTTGGAACTCAGAGCAGTTTTTCTAGCACTTCAAGCTTTTTCCACATCTGTTCAGAACAAAGTGGTACAAGTCAGAACAGACAACACCACTACAATGTGGTACATCAACAAGCAGGGGGGCACTCGGTCTACGGCCTTGTGCACCGAAGCAATGAAGTTGTGGTCTCTGGCTTATTCCCTGAACACCTCCCTTTTGGCAGTTCACCTCCCAGGCAAAGACAATGTCCTGGCAGATGCTCTCAGCAGGATTTCCAGGCCATCACGAATGGACTCTGGATCCCTTATCCTGGAGGTGGTGTTTGCCAGGTGGGCACTCCTCAGATAGATCTTTTTGCAGCCCAGACAATCACCAGCTTCCTCTTTTCTGTTGCAGGCCCCCAGTGTTGGCTCAGTCCTCTGGATGCCTTCCTTCTCGACTGGGAAGGGAAGTTTCTCTATGCATTTCCCCCCTTCCCTCTCCTGTTCAAAGTGCTAGTCAAGATCAGATCTCAACCTTGCAGGGTGATCCTGATTGCTCCAGATTGGCCGAGACAGCCCTGGCATCCACTTCTGCTATCCCTAGCAGTCCAACTTCCACTGTGCCTTCCAGGAATCATAATCTGTTAACCTGTGCACAGGGGAGGGTTTGCACCAATCTCAAATCTCTCAATCTCAAGGCCTGGTTCTTGAAGAATTAGAGTTTGCTGACTTACATCTTTCCTGGGTGCTCAATGTTTTGAAGGCCTCAAGGAAGCCTTCCACCAGAGCTACTTATAACCCAAATGGAAGAGATTTTCATATGGTGCTCTGACAATGGTATTTCCCAGACTCTGCTGGCTTGCCCACAGTTCTGGATTATTTGGTGCTTAAATGCTTTAGGGCTGAGGACAGCTACCCTAAAGGTGCACCTGGCAGCAGTGTCTGCTTTCTTATCAGCAGGTAAACCCTCTTCTCTTCGGCTCATCCGTGTTCTCCTGTTTTCAAAGGTTGCTTCACATCAACCTCCCTTCAGGGATCCTGCTCCCGCATGGGATCTTAATTTGCATTGCCCAGCTTATGCAACCCCTTTGAACCCATGTCTTCAGTAGCTTTAAGTACCTGACTTGAAGACTGTGTTTTGGTAGCCATCACTCTGCTAGGCGTATAAGTGGACTACAAGCATTGTCAGTGGAGCCTGATTTTATCTCCTTTCATAGGGATAAAGTGGTCCTCAGGACTAATAGAAAGTTCTTGCCTAAGGTGGTCTCGGACTTTCATCTGAATCAATCTATGTCTCTTCCCGTGTATTTCACTGACCATTCCTCCTCTGGTGAGAGGAGATTGCACAGTCTGGATGTAAAAAGGGCCCTTAGCTACTATATAGAGCGTACCAAGGGTCACAGGTTCGATTCTCTCCAGCTCTTCCTCACTTACGGAAAGGTAGGTAAAGGGAAACCTGCCACTAAAAGATCCATTGCCAGGTGGATTGTTTCTTGTATCCAATTTTGTTATCAAAAACTGGGTAAGGTTCCCCCTTCAGGCCTGAGGGCTCATTCTACAAGAGGTACAGCTAGCGCCCTTGGCTGCTGCCAGGGACATTCCTATCTTAGAGATATGTCAAGCAGCTACTTGGAAAACAGTTCACACTTTCACAAAGCATTATCCCTTGACACCCAGGCTAGAGCGATGCTCGCTTGGCACAGCTGTGCTTCAGAGCCTATTTCCTAAGTAGGTTCTGCCTCCATGGAGGTACTGCTGTAGTATTCAGATATATCATAATATAGCAAGACTTCATGTTGTTTGAAGAAAAAATTACTCACCTTAGTAATGTTGTTTCTTCTAATGGAGTCTTGCTATATTATGACCTCCCCTACCTGCCCCTCTCAGAACCTCTTTATTGTTTTTGGGTTGTAGGTGGGTAGTGATCTGTTGGCACCTTGTGTTAGCCTTTTTATTTGCTGTTGTATTTCATTTCTTGGTCCCCTGACTTGAGTCTTATTGTTGGGACCATAAAATGTGTTAATATATAGTAGCCAGTTGGCTAGTGTAGGTTTACAGTTTCCACACAGAACCTTTAGTGAGTATTGCTCGTAAAGATCTGACAGTTAAGGTTTGAAGCACAACAGACAGCGTGTTCAGCCGAGCTCACGCTCAAGATTCCATGCACTGCATGAAATTTAACTCTTTCACCTCCGGAGCAGTTCTAACCTGCGGTCATACTGCATATGTCATAATATAGCAAGACTCCATTAGAAGAAACAACATTACTAAGGTGAGTAATTTTTTCTTCTATTTCCTGTAATTTCAAAGGAGAGGTTAAAAATTCCTGATCCTCCCGGGCCAAGGTTACCTGGCTTTTCTCCAAATAAGAATTAATCAAATCTGTAGAAGGAGGAGGGGAACTCTCATGTGATGCCAAAAGCCCACAGATTATTTCATGGATCCCCATCTCATCTTCCACTATGTTTCCTCTATCATCTACTAATTGAAACATATCTAACGTCTCTTTCTTCTTTTTACAGGCTTCAAAGGGGTCTCCAATTGGGGTGTTTTGTGTTCCAAATTACAATTCTGTATTTAAAGTTTTTGCCCTGTCATATTGAAATTTCCTCATTTCATCCTGGATCTGTTCAATGTCAGGGCCATAATCTTGTCTAGACATAGCAGACTGTGAAAGCATGTTCTGAAGTTTTGATCTTAGTTTTAAATAGCTAAAAAAATTGTTTTGTGCCCTATGCTTGCCATAGTTTTGGAACCATATTGCTATCTCTTTTTTTGTGTCCATCCACCATACCCCCAAATCTTCGTAGACATCACTCACTGAGGTCCTAGCCCAGAGTAATGATGAAATGTTCTCTTTAACAGAAGGGTCTGTGAGCATTGAAACATTTAATCTCCATCTTTTCTCCCTCCTTATTTTCGGAGGGGAGGCTGTTTGAAACGTTATTTGTAAGAGAAGGTGGTCTGAAAATTCTATAGGGATAGTATGAAAGTTTGGGTCAGGGAGATTCCTAGAAACAAAAATATGGTCTATATTTGATGTCAGGTGTCCCCTTTTGTATGTATATTTGGGCCCTTGGGATGGTAGTAGTGCACAATTCTTCAGCTCGCCAATATCGACACATTTTGCAAGGCGCTCAATCGCAGTATGTTTTCACTCTTTCCCCTCAGTCCCCTTTGGTAAGTCACAATTAAAATCCCCCAGGATTGCATAAGTGGATGTATGTAAGTAAGGTTGAAGTTTGGAAATTAGAGCTAGTTTATCTGCTTTTGTTTGCGGGCTGTATACATTTATTAATCTATATGGGACCTTATCCCAGTATCCATCTAGGATGAACAGCCTCCCCGGAATGAAATCCACCATCTTGGTCATTTGGAAGGAAAAGGTACTAAATACGATACCTATTCCATCGGCCCTGTCTGACCCAAAGGACCAATAGGATGGCCCCCATCTCCATTCGGCCTGGAACAGCCTAAGTTGGTCCGATGTGAGCATCCATGTTTCTAGCAAAAAACATATATCCAGTTTTAGATCTATCAATAGGTGAAACAATGCCATTCTCCTAAGGGAATGTAAGAGGCTATGACAGTTACATGACCCCAGGGATAACTTAACCATTCAATTTAAGAGTTCAAGGCCCTTTCTTACTCCTCTTCTTTTTCTTCCCTTTGTACTCAATCATATCATCCTTCCCTCCTTCAGCTTGTGTGGGTGTAAGAGCTACATCCATCTGTTCTGTGTCTGATTCTACCTCAGTGGGAGCCAAAACCTCAAAGGGATTAGGTTCTGCTAGGCCTGATTGCTTACTTGTGGGGGTGGGGGGCCGGTTTGGTTTTGTACTCCTAGTTGTCCTTCTTGGAAGGTGGATTTTTTTGGGGGGTGGAAGAGGGATCACCTGCACATCAGTGGATTGCTTATCTGTGTAGCAAACCGTAGTAGGTCCCCCACTGGATGGGCTTATCAGGATTGGGACAGAGTGGATGATTCTCCTCATCTATTCTTATCTCCTCAGTCTCGACTTCCTCCTTTCTGCCTGGAATAGGGTCTGGAGCCTTATCTGGGGGGTTGTGTTCCGCAGGAGGGGCTTCAGCCTCTACCACCCTTTTGGCTGCTTCCTCTTGAGCTTATTGGATAAGAAGCTCAGGGCTAATGACTGTTGCCTTATTTCTTGCAGCCCACGGACACTCCGGAAATGTGTGACCTGTGTCCTCGCATAGCTCACATCATGTCAGGTTTGCGCATTGCATACTTAAGTGCCCCACCTCCCCACAGTTGTCACAGCGGGGGCGATCACATACACTGGAGAGGTGGGTCCTAGCCCCAGACTTGTAGCATGCTCGTGGCTGCCCTGAATAAAAACACACTCCTCTATCTCTACCCAGCATGAAGGAGTTTGGTATATGCTCTATAACTCTCCAGTTGCCTCAGTTTAACCTTATATTTCCATCCCCCAGTCCAAAACATCTCAGAATCCAGTTGTGTTTCTGGTGCACTGAATACTTCACATTTTTGTTGGAGTCAGTATGTATTGTCATCAACGTGTACCCCTTCATTCAAACATCACTCACATATTTAATGAGGGTTTTGTCATAGGATCACCATAAAGGGGGACCACAGAGGTGAAAATTTAACTTGATTGAAGCGTTGCCAGAACAAATCCAGGGTGTATGCAGATCTGAAACTAATGTCATAGTTGTCCTCTCCTGAGATGTTTATAAAAGCATAAACATCTTTTGGTGAAAAGTGTAGTGAGTCCTTCAGGAGCTTTCTCCCCACATATTGCCGATCTGGCCTGATTTCCAGACCCCTTTTGTACGAATCCTAACTGCATTCCTTCTAGGAGTAGTCTCTTTTTTTGATTTAGCAAAGAGTTCTGACAATAGTGGGTGCTGGGGAAGGGGGTCAGTTTGTTTTTCTTCACCTTCAGGTGCCGCTCCTCTTCTGTGATCTGGGGTCCCTGCGAAGGTTGTTTCATTCTTCTTGTCCTGTGCCGGATCCCCCAGGGGTTCCCATATGTTTTTTTAAAGGCTCTTTTTCCAGTATAATCAGTTCAGTTATAGTCTCCTTTCCCATATTTTCATCCCTCATTTCTTGGGCAGAGTCTGGATTTGTACTCCCCTTTTCCCCAACAGAGATTTGAGGCAAACCCCTGGGACACCATTCTTGGGTGTTTGCAGGCCACGGTGGGTCTGGCAACCACTGGCCTGAAGGCAATTTCTTCCATCCTGCCTCCTGTAGGGCTTTTCCCGGTGACCAATTGCAGAAGGGTTCAAGTCCCTGATTTAGATTATTGTGTAGGGAAAATGCTTTGCCAACTGCCTCTGTTGTTGATGTTGGACAGGACTGCATAGATATATTTTGTCCCTTGTGTTCTACAGGCCCTTTAGGAGTATTAGGCCCATCTAGATTGCGTTTTGCCAACATAATAGCCTCTCTCCAGTTTTTCCCTTCCTTCGATCCTGGTTTAGCAGAGCGTGCTAAGAAAGAAAAAATGGTAGCATCAGTCTGTTCAAAGGGATTATTTTGGAAAATGACTTCCCCAGTTTTCTTTTCCTCTGTGTTGAACTGGGGGACTGTATTAACAGAGTTAGGATTGTTTTCCAGTCCTGAAACTACATTAGGCATTTCTTTATCTTGTACAGCAGTTTTTAAACCTTCATTCCCCTTCTCGCTCTTTGCTCAGTTTTAGAGCTAGTTTCAGTAGGAACTTCTGCCTTAATATCACTGCCCTCTACCTCCCGCAGGTTATTCAAAACATTCACCTCTTGGGGCTCTAGGCACCCGAATCCCTCGGTTTTCCTGCCAGCCCTATTCACATTTGCATCAGTGGTTGAAATAATAGGGTGAAGATTTACCTGCGGGAGTGTCTGTCGGCTTGCTCCTTCCTCGTCCTTTGATGTTGATGCATCATATTCAGAGCTGTCAGCTGGGCCATATCCATTGTCAGTTTCTTCACTGTGATCCAGCAACTTGAATTCAGCTTGTTTTCTTGCCATAAAAGCTGCATATTTCTCCTTGGCTTTCTCTAATTCCTGCAGAAGTTCTTCTTTACTTTTTCCCTTAATTCCTTCCATTGGAGTTCTCTCACAGTCCTTATTTCCATCAATATTACTCAAGTCCTCGATCGAGAAAAACATCTCTTGTTTATTTTGAACTAATTCTTGGTTTATTTCCAGTAAAGTAGCCTCTTGCAATATGAGGTCATGGGAGGAGGCCATCTCCCCTGCCACATCAGCACTTCCTCCTTCTTGGTCCGGCTCCCAACTGGGCTCCTCCATCCCTGCTCACAGGAAGTCAAGCCCCCTGCTGGCAGGAGAGTAGGGGAATTTCCCCAGTGTCCTGGCCAAATTTCCCTCATTCACTAAAAATACCACCAACAGCTTAATCTGGTTCAAGGTCAGTTGGCATTTATCTGTATCCCCCTCCCCCGGGTCGTGCCTGAAAATAGGCATGATCTTATCTGTGTCAATCTTCACCATTCATCACAGATGGGTATCTGGCCGGAGGTCAGGACCCTGTGGGAGCTTTTTTTTTTTTTTAAAAAAGGGGTAGGCGGAGCCGGCACACCATCGGCGCCACCCTCGGGGCCGACGCACTGCGTGGCGCTTGCGGGTTGACCGTTAGGCTGTGTCGACTCCACCTGCCTGCCAGTTTTGTCTCCTGCCATAGAGGTCGCCTCGTGGGAAGCTCTGAAGAAAATCTTAGGCCTGCTCTTCGAAACCCAATCCTTCGGTGTCAAGTCCGTCGGTACTCCTGCCGGTTCTGTTTTTTGCCTCTACTTGACGTCGCCTGGTAAGATCTTTCCTTATTTTTACATTTCGCGACGTCGAGTCTGTTTTTGGTGTTTTTTTCCGTAGGTCATGTCTCGGTCGGAGGGCAAGAAATCTTCTAAGACGGCTCAGCCCCCCATGCGACGGTGCCCATGCGACCGAAAATTCTCCATCACCGACCAGCATGACCGGTGTCTCTCGTGTCTTGGCCCACTTCACGACATGGACTCATGCGATGCCTGCTTCTCCATGGACCTCTGGGTCCTCGAACAACGCGCATGAAAAGTGGGGTGAGCTCCGCCGACTTTGGGGGGTCGGGTTTGCACTCGTCAGGCCAAGCCACGCTCTCTCGGCCTTTCCTCCGGGTCCACTCCCGGTTCTATACGGACCGAGGAGGAGGGGGCCTCGGCTACTTGCAGCCTAGCCATTGCCGAGGCTTCTTCCGAGGTGCAGGAGGCCCGTCCCACTCCTTCCCGGGAGCGGGCAGGATGCGCCGCCATGGCAATCGCCCCTTCGAGGGTGAAGGCTCCCCCGGTGTCGCTCCCACGGCTCGGAAGGCCTGGGTCGGCGCCATCCTCGATGCCGTCAGAGTCCTCGGCACCATTCGCGGCACCATGGGCCCTGATGAGGCCGTCGTCGGCGCCGACTTGTCGCGCGGCACCGTGGGCTCTGTTGATGCCGTTCGCGGTGCCGACACTCTTTGTGGCACCGTGAGATCCACTGCAACATCGTCCTTTGCCATGTCTCACCTTGGTGCCATCCTCGGTGCTGAGGTTGAGCACGGCGCCATGTCCTTGGGGCTCGGCGCCGTGGGGCCTTCGGTTCCATCAGTCGGTGCTGTCCATGGCGCCGCCCAAGCTCTCGGTGCCGGACGGGGCCATGCTCGGTGCCGTGTCCACCTTTGGAGCCGGCAGCTGCACTGGCTTGCAGCGCCGGAGAGCTGGGTGGCGCCTGCACCAGCGGGTACCATCGACTGTCATTGGTGCTGTCCCCTGTCCTGGTGCCGCCTCCCGCGCCATGAGACTGGATGGTACCATGACTGGTCCTGGCTCTGACCTCTGGCTCGGCTGGGGCCGTGCTTTCCTTGATCCCGCTATGGGGTTGCGGGAGGTGCTGGCACAGACTCGGGCACAGCTGTGGTTTCCGGGCCTGATGGTAGGGATGGTTCTGCCCGCCCTCCTATGGCTTGGCTCAGGGCCTCAGACTCTACCTCCTCGGAGACGGAGTCGAGCTCTGAGTCGGACGTGCAGTCTCACCCCTTGGGGTTGGCTGGTGACGTGGGCAGCATGGTGGTCTCTTCGACCAGTCAGAGCCAACCCCCTTCTGAGGTGAGGTTGGTGGCTACCGAGACTAGGGTCAGTGGTGCTGACCAGCAGGCAGTGGTGCGCGCCACCATAGCCCTGCAGCCTGGTCTTGGCGGTTTCACCGATCCCTCAGTTGTGGTACCCCCTCCGGTGATGTGCCTTGATCGCCCAACTTTGGGGCCCATCAGAGCACCTGCCGGGGGAGGTACTGCTCCCTGGGTATCCCCTTCAGGGGCTGCCCAGAGATGCCAGCTACCTAGGCTGGCCCTCTTGAGGAGGAGGAGGACTCTTTCAGGCTCTGAGGGGTGTGGGGTCGGTGCGATGGCCTTTTTCTGGGGTCCACCCGGGCCCTGGGAGAAGCCGTAGTGCAGACTTCTGCTCTCCCTCCGTGGTCTCTTTGAGACAGTCCTGTTCTTTTGAGGCAGGGGACCATCCTTCTGGACCTATACAGCCCCAGTCGCCTCACTGGGGGGATTCTTCTGGGCACAGCCAAGGCAGTACCGATGTGGTTGTTCAGCTGTCGGCTGTGGGGTCTTCCGGGGCACCTTCTTCCACGGGTGCCCATGGTCCACTCCTTAGCCCAGGCGGAGGTCAGCCGACATCTCTTCTCGGCTCTGTCCCCATCCCTCTGCCACAATCTTCTGTGCTCCCAGGCATCCTCGGTCCTAGCGGCCCTCTCACCTGGGAGCAGTTCAGAGCGGTGGCTGCCCGGCTTACGTTAGGGCAATGGACAGTCAGGTTTTTCAACCGCCCCCCGTGCAGCCACCCACTGAACAGATAGTGACCTCCAGCCCCTCATCCCCCTCTTCAGGGGGAGAGGAACCCTCTGTCCACATATCTCCGGCTGCTGATTTCTCTGAGTATCAGCGATTCCTTGTGAGGATGTTGGAGGATTTGCACCTTTCTCCTTCCACTGTCAGCAATCCTGAACACTCGGCACACGCCTTTCTAGGTGATTCTGGCGAGGCCACCCTTGTGGTGCCGCCCTGGCTGGCTCCCTTTCGGGAGGCATCGATGCGTTCCTGGCAGAGGCCCTTCTCTGGAGTTCCTGCCCCAAGGATCTCAGCCAGAGGTATTGTGCACCCTGGAGTCTCCAGGTTCCATGCCTCATCCACAGTCTGGTTTGGCAGAGTTGGATACTCCTGATGGGCTTCGGCGCCTTCACGTGACCAGCCCCAGATCAAGACTCCTGGATTTTGATTTCTGGGGTGAGGAGGACTTTCTACTCGGCACAGTTACTTCTCTCTATCTCTGCACATCAGGCCCACTACGGCCTACAACAGGTTCTTGTGGTCCAGGCTAGGTCAGCTCCTAGCCTCATTGCCTGACACGGAACAAACCAGACAAGCCATCGCACTCTCTGCACGTGGCCTGGAGCTAGCAAGGCACCAAGTGAGGGCATCTTACGATGCCAACGAGGTAGCTATCAGGGTCGTAGGGACAGCGATCTGCACTAGGCGGTCGGCATGGCTACGTCTTTCCCGGTTGTCACCCTTGGCCCGGCGTAGGGTGATTAACTCCGTCCACCAGGGAACCTACCTTTTCTCCCGCAGAGTGAGACAGCGCTTGGGCCTTCCTTCCTCCCGGGAACTCCGTCTCTCTCCCACTCTCGGGCCTCTCCAGGCCCTGAAGGTTCCCCTTAGTGTGTCACCCACTGAGGGCTAAGGGATTTGTCCCTTAGGGTGTAAAGAACAACCTTGGGGCTTGCATTTACTATTCAGATGAATGGTGAAGATTGACACAGATAAGATATGAAAATTACGTACCTACCGTAATTATGATCTTTCTGTGTATCTTCACCATTCATCACAACCCCACCCACCCCCTGGGGCCTCAGTCTCTGGGTCCCCCTTCCTCTCTGACTCCCTCTCTCCTCCTTAGGAATGGGGTAAAATAGGGACACACAAGGGAGTATTTTTCCAGGAAGAGTGGATAGTTCGAGTGGCATTCCTTCTCTAGTACCTTGTCTCCACCTCTGTGGGGTGGGAGTTGGTAGTTGCCCTCCTTCTCTCCTCTTCCTCCGTGTTTCCATCCAACCTATTTCTCCTAAAAAAAAAAAACAACCTTTTTTTCACCAAACATCTTTTCTTGAGTAAATACTGAATCCCTGTACCCTGTCCTTCTTCCAGAATAGCCGACTCTGCTTTCTGGAGTATTTGCCAGTTATTCTGTGCCTTGAATTCTGGCAGAAAGCTTTGCTACTCCATGCAGTTCCTATATAATCTGGAGATGGACCAGGGTCCGGGATATCTTATCCTTCTCTCCTAAATTTTTTACCCACCCTACCACTCCCTTCTTCTGCTTTCAGAGATTGGGGCCCCTCCCAATCCCCTTTAGTTTCTACCTTTTTCTTTGCTGTCCTCAGTCGTTATTTTTCCTTTTAGTTCTTACATCCCTTCCTTTTTCTGTCCCTTGGACTCTCTTGTCCCACCCTCCATCCCTTCCTTTTACCTCTCCGGCGACTCAGAACTGGCAGGCAGGCGGGGGTCGACACAGCCCAATGGCCAACCCGCGCCGCCATGCAGTGCGTCAGCCTCAAGGGCGGCGCTGATGATGTGTCCGGGTTCACCCTTTTAGTAAAAAAAAAAAAGTTCCTGCGGGGTCCTGACCTCCAGCCAGATACCCATCTGTGATGAATGGTGAAGATACACAGAAAGATCATAATTACGGTAGGTACGTAATTTTCATATTTGTCTAGTGCACTTACCCGGTCAACAAAAACAAAATAAATAAAATAAATAAAAATCCTCGGTGCCACGTATGGCATCAACCTCAGTGCCACGTGCGGCGTTGACCTCAGTGCCATGTGTGGCGGTGTCCTTGGTGCCTCATGCGGTGCTGACCTCGGTGCCACGTGTGGCGTCGACCTCACTGCCACATGTGGCATCGACCGTTTCGGTGCCACATGTGGTGCTGAGTGCTTCAGTGCCACATGCAGTACTGAGTTCCTTGATGCCGATCCGCATTCCAGTATCTCCTGTGTACCCTTCGCCTGGACCAGACTTCGGTCTAACAGGATTGGTCCCTGAATTCTCAGGGGTGGAGGTAGAACATGATGAGTCTGATCCTGACCTAATTTTGTCTGATGGTGCTGAAGATGACTCAGTTTGTGACCTGGGAAGCAAGCCTTCTGTCTCAATGGAATCCTTAGTCGAAGACCTTTCTTTCCAGACCCTTCATAGAAATATAGGATTGACCCAGGCTCTCCAAACTTCCTCTGTGGACCCAGGAAAGCTTTTGCGCCTTGAGTTCCTTCATGTTCCTAACATTCCTATGAAATTTACACCTCTTGTGCCCCCCCTTTGAGACCTTGTCAGAAGCAGTGTGGGTTAAGACATGTTTATCCCTTCTGTAGCCAAGACCACAGATAGGAAGTACGCCCTCCAAAGGAAAGACCCTTCCTGGCATCACAGCCATTTGCAGATGCTTTACTGGTACTTGCGGAGAATGATAAGATTATCCTTCCCCAGGAGACCTTAGCATGACCTATCAATAAGGAATCCTCCTGGCACTTGCAGGTTGGCCAGTAACTGACGTCGACTCCTCCTCAGTCCCAGTTCTGCTTCTCCCACCGAGTCAACACGACCTCGTGTGGAGTGAATTTCTGCGTCAGTGGCCTAGTCTGTCGGTTAGTGCCTAGTTCTGTACAGCTGCGTTTCTCGGCGCCATCGACTAGTATATTTTATACTTTATATTTTATGTTTTTCAATCTCACTGAGTACTGTTTCTGTTTGTTATTTTCCATTCAGTCATGTCTCGTTCAGGGGACAAGAAGAAACCTTCCAAGGCAGGTCGGCCTTCTATGTGGCGGTGGCCCTGCAGACGACTTTTCTCCATCTTGGACCAGCATGACCAGTGCTTGACCTAGTTGGGCCCAAACCACGATATGGATCATTGCGATGCCTGTTTCTCCATGGACCGTCGAGTGTTAGAAATGCACGTGTTTAAAGTTGGACATGTGCCACTGACTTTCAGTGGACAGGCTCGCACCCAGGAAGCCAAGTGCAGGTCTCTTGATCCTTCCTCCAGGTCTACTCCCGGTTCTATACGGCCCATGGAGGAGGGGGTTTCCGCCTCTTCATGCCTCGCCTCGGTGGGAACTCCTTCTATGGTGCAGGAGGCACAGCTTGATTCCTTTGGGAGGCACCATCCTGGCAATCGCCTCCTCAGAGGTGAAGGCTTCCTTGGCATCATGGCCTGGGGCCTCCTGGCCTGATCCGGCATCTTCCTCAGCACCACCCGTCAGTGCCATCTCAGATCCTGGTGCCAAGATCAGGGAGGCACCGTGGGCAGTACGGAGTCAGTTCCCAGTGCTGTCTCTGATCTTGGTGCCACAAGCAGTGCTGGGGATCGTGGCAGTGCCGTGAGCAGTGCAGAGCCACTCGTGGTGCCAGAAGCAGAGGAGTTCGTGGGGTGGTCTGGGTCCGAGCCTCCTCAGGTGAGGATGACGATTCGGAGGGGGACCCGGTCTGGCTCCCGGATTCTTTGGAGCCCTCCGACGACTCCTTGCCCAGCACTATGACTCCGATTCAACACCCCTCTTCGGAATTGGCAGTTACTACCTACACAGGTGTCGGTGATTCTGACCGGTCATCCAGTGCTGGGG
Organism: Neoceratodus forsteri; assembly: GCA_016271365.2. NCBI lineage: Eukaryota > Metazoa > Chordata > Ceratodontiformes > Ceratodontidae > Neoceratodus > Neoceratodus forsteri. The sequence goes on along the minus strand of CM028131.1, from coordinate 1,627,869,518 downwards.
GTTGCACTGAAGGATGTTCCGGAGTCAGTAGTTCTCCTTCTCCTTTAAGAGGTGTACCACCTACTTCGGGTGCTCAGGCTGGGCCCATTTCTGGACCGGCTAGGGTGCCTGAAGTGGGGTGGGTGCTCTCATGGTGGCCCTCTCTCAGGAGTCGGCCACGATGATTGAGCTGCCAAGGTTGACTCTGAGGAAGAGGTCCCTCTCTGAGTCTGAGGGGTTGAGTGGACAGAATCAGGGGCAGCGCCCTTCCCTTGGAGTCCACAGGGGTTCGGGTAGGAGTTGCTTCGCCGGTCCTGTCTTTTCCCCTGAAGCCTCGCCAGGAGGAATCTCATTTTTAGAGGCTAGGGGCTGGCCATCTGGACTCATGCGGCCCTGGTCACCTCGCAGGGGGGATTCTCTTTTAGGGCTCAGTCCTGACCGTTCCAGTTCGGTTGAACAGCCCTCGACTGCTTTGGCTGACAGATCTTCTCTAGTTTTGAGGTCTCCTGCTTGGTCCCCCAGCCCTGGCAAAGGTCACACCCCTCCTCAGAGGTGTTTAGCCCCCTTACCTGTGCCAACCCCTTCCTCTCTCCCAGGCCATTCTGGTCCTACAGGACCCCTCACCTGGAAACAGTTCAGATCCATGGCTGCACTATTCCCTGCCCAGTATAGGTCCATGGATGAAGAAGTGTTCCCCCAGTCCCCTGTGCAGCCAGTGCCTGACACACCGAACACATCAGTTTCTTCGTCTTCCTCTTCTGAAGGAGAGGATTCCTCTGTCCACCTGTCCCCAGCTGCTGATTTATCCAGTTATCAGCGTTTCCTTTCGGGGTTTGTCGGCGAGCTCCACATCTCTGCACTAGGAAGTCACAATCCTGAGCAGACGGCACGCGCCTTTTTAGGCGAATTCAGTGTGGCCAGCCTGATGGTTCCCTCCTGGCCCTCCCCCTTCAAGGAGGCATCGTATCGCACCTGGCGAGGTCCTTCAACCCTCTCTCCAGCCCCGAAGGACTGCCAGTGCAGGCATTGCACACCCGTAGGGTCTCCAGGAGACTTTGACCCTCCTACAAGCATGATGCTCCTGGATACACCTTCTAGGCACAGAGGCCCAAGATGTGACCGACCTCCAGAGACAGACTCTGCTGAGTTTGACTTTTGGGGGAGGAGAGTGTTCTCTTTGGCACGTCTCTCTCTCTCTCTCTCTATTTCAGCTCATCAGGCCCATCATGCTGCCTATAACAGGCACTTGTGGTCTTACTAGGTCAAATCCTGGTATCTCTGCCTGACTCGGAAGTGACCAGACAAGCTATTGCCCTCTCCGCACAGGGCCTTGAGCTTGCGAGGCACCAAGCAAGGGCATCATATGATGCCAGTGAGGTGGCATCCAGGCTGATGGGGATAGCGATCTGCATTAGACGAAAAACATGGCTTTGTCTATCCAGGTTATCACCCCTGGCCCGACGAAGGGTGACTGCCTCCAAATTCTGGGAAAACCACCTTTCCTCCCACAGAGTGAGGCGGGAACTTCAGAGGTGACTTCCTTCTCCTACCCAGCAGAGAACGCCGCCTCACCCACACCAGTCTCAGGCCTAACTATGCCTGTAAGGTTTCCCTCCTCCGGTGTCTCCCTCACAGGAGGCTGAGGGACTCCCTTTCCTCAGGGAGGTACCAGGTCCCCATTGGGGGGCTTGGTAATCACCCACCAGTGATGAATGGTGAAAACTGACACAGATAAGATATGAAAATTGCGTACCTACCATAATTCTTGATCTGTGTATCTTCACCATTCATCACTGCTTCCCACCCACCTTCCCCTCTTAGGCCTCAGTCTCTGGACGATGCCTCTTCCCTGTTTGTTTCTCCAAATTGTGACTCTGCTGGTACTGTTCTGATACTTCTGGCTGTGCTCCTCTTGGAGGGTGTCAGGAGTGTTTTGGAGAGACAAGCAGGGAGGCAACCCTCTTTCTGGTCACCAGGGCTCTTTTTCATCCTGACAGGACCCTCCTCCTTGGTCGGAACCATAATTGGATCCTCCTCCCTGCTTTCATCTAAAACCCTAGGGTTTCTCTTTAAGGCAGTGTTGGTGAGGCCCTGGTGATCCCTTCCCTCTTTCTATCACTGTTTTTAGCAATCTCCTCTTGTAGGGTTAATCTCTGGGGGATTACTTCTCGCTGCTTACAAAATAATCCTCCTCATCTTCATCTTCATCTCTCCTTCGGAGATGATGTTCCTCTAAAAGCTTGGGAGGCTTATTTTGTCAAGAGGAGCCTGTTTCAGGATGAGTCCTGTTCCCTCTCCAGATTATCCCTTAGTCGGGGGAAGGGGTGGCGATATTAGCCTTCTACTCTTAGTCTCCAGTGAGGACTCATCAGAGTTGGTGCACTGCCTCTCCTCTCCTGGACTATAAGCCAGCCATCCTCTGGATTATCTTAATTAGGGGATTTCTTTTCCTGTCCTCCTGGAAGAAAAGGAACATGGCTTAAAGCCGTAATGCCTTTCTGCAGTCCTCTGGACCCCGGTGAGTGGGATGCAGTGTGTTCCCCCACTTCTCTTCTCTTTTCTCCTTCTGTTCTACCTCTTCTCCCCCTCCTTTTTTCTATCTTCTCTTGCTCGCCCAGAGGTTAGGGCCCCCTGTCCCAGACCCCTAGGCTCCTGTTCCTTCTGTCCTCTAATCTGGCATTATTCCTTCCTTGGTTTTATATCCTTTCCTTTTCCTATCTCTCGGGCTCCCTTGCCTTGCCCTCTTTTTTCTTGGCTACTCTCTAGTGTGCAGCTCTGGGACTGAGGAGGGGTCGATGTCAGTTACTGGCCAACCCGTGAGCGCCATGCAATGCGTCGGGCCTCGAGGGTGGCACCATCTCGACGTCAGCTCCACCTCTTTACAAAAAAAAAAGCTGCCGTGGGGTTCTGTTCCTCCGGCCAGTACCCACCAGTGATGAATGGTGAAAATACATAGAAAGATCAAGAATTACGGTAGGTACATAATTTTCATTTTTTGCAGCTGCAACCCTAGGGATGCATATTGCTAGTTATCAGGCCCATTACTCTCAGTACGAGTACACCCTGTGGAACACTCTTCAATCAATGGTCGAGAATCTCCCAGAGTCTGTTGTTAATATGGAGCTTCTTCAGACTGTTACCAGGGGCACAGGGTCCAACAATCATCAGCTAAAAGCTTCTATGGATGCCTATGACTCTGCCTCTAGGGTGGCTGCTGCTGGGATACGTATCAGGTGGCGCTCATGGCTCCGAACATCAGGCTTCTCACCCGAGGCTCAGAGGCAGGTGTTAAATGTCCCCTTTGACGGTGTTTATCTGTTTGGCCCTCAAGTTGAACTGCGACCCCTCAAAGGGGCGGGAAACACTGGCAGTTTCGTAACAGGCAGTCGTTCGAGGTAAAGGCCGAGGAGCCTTTAATAGAAACCAAACTCCTCAGCCGCAAAAGAAAACACAGCAAAAGGCACAAGGCCCAAAAGCGCCCAGAGCCAACCTCTGAAGGTCCAGCCCAGTTCCCACCTCAGTTGCCTGAGGTGGACACCTCTACGGCAGTAGGGGGGCATCTGATTCAGTTTTACAACCGATGGAAGACCACTACAATGGACAAATAGGTCTGCAGGATTGTCCGAGAGGGATATTCTCAATTTCAGAGATTTCCCCAGATTTTCCACCCAAGCGACAGCACAGCCTGTCTACTGCTCAGTCAGACCTTCTTACTTCCAAGATACAGGGCCTCCTAAAGAACAGGGCAGTAGAAGTTGTTCTGCAGGCAGAACAGAATACAGGTTTCTACTCCCATTACTTTCTGGTTCCAAAGGAAACAGGTGGCATGCACCCAATTCTCGAATTCAGAATGTTAAACAAGTACCTGTTCCGGGAGAAGTTCAAGATGATCTCCCTAGGAACACTACTACCACTGATTCATGAGTATGGCAAGCTGGCTGGCATCCCTGGATATGCAAGACACCTACCAACACGTTCCAGTGCACCCAAGTATCTCTGCTTTGTGGTCCTAGGTGAACACTATCAATTCAGAGTCCTGCCCTTTGGGTTCTCCTCGGCACCTCGAATATTTACAAAGTGCTTTGCAGTTCTCACGGCGCATCTCAGAAAACTGGGCGTTCAAGTCTTCCCTTACCTGGATGATTGACTCCTGGCAAGCCCATCCAGGCAGGAGATGCAGGAAGCAGTCACCACTGCTTCACAGTTCCTCACATCCATGAGGATTCTGTTGAATCTGGAAAAATCCCTGCTTCAACCTTCCCAGCAACCGCTCTTCGTAGGAGCACTCCTGGACACCTCCAGGGCAAGAGCTTTGTTTCCAGAGGACAGGAGAAATGACATTCTCCAGATGGCGCACTACATCAGAGAGAACAACTCTGTTCAAGCTCTTTCAATGCAGCAGATGTTGAACCTTATGGCATCATCCGTATTCATGGTGCCTCTAGCCCATCTACACATGAGGACCACACAGTGGATGCTCAGCACTCAATGGTCACCGATCACACACCCACAGTCCTTCCACATAAAAGTGACAGAGCCTCTGATGAGGTCACTTGCATGGTGGAGTCAGGAAGACAAGGTTATTCAAGGTCTACCCTTTGCCCAACCAGAATCTCAGATCACCATCACCATGTATGCATCTCTGATCGGTTGGGGAGCTGACTGCCAAGATCTCCACACTCAGGGGGTGGGGAGTCAGGAGGAGTCCTATCTGCACATAAATGTTCTAGAGATGAGAGCTGTCCTGTACACTGCTCGAGCCGTGAAGGATGTCCTCTGTCACAAGGTAATTCTTCTTCAGACAGACAACAAGGATGTAATGTTACATCAACAAACAGGGCAGAGCACACTCCTACTCTCTGTGCAGGGTGGCCATGAGAGTATTGGAGTGGTGTCTGGAGCACAATGCTCTGATTCAGGCAGTCTACCTGCTGGGAACTCAGAATGACCTGGCAGATTGCCTCAGCAGGACAGAGGTGGATCCCCATGAATGGTCGCTTGCACCAGACATCGTACAATCACTATTCGATGAATGGGGCAGTCCAGAGCTGGACCTTTTTGCATCCCCACTCAATAAAAAACTGCCTCTATTCTGCTCCAGAAATCCAGAACCTGGCATTTTCTGTCAGGATGCATTCAGACTGTGGTGGATAAGATGCTTTCTGTACGCATTTCCTCCTCTTCTGTTGGTTCAGAAGGTGCTACTCAAATAGGAGGCACAAGGGGGCAGGATGATTCTAATTGCCCCATACTGGCCTTGACAGATATGTTCCCATTGATCAACAAGTTGTCAGAGATTCCCTTGAAGCAACTCCCTCTGCGAACGGACCTCCTGACGCATGAACCTCTGATCCATCTCAGCCTGTGCACCCTTCATCTCCATGCCTGGCTCCTGAGGAGATCGAAGTTTTCTCAGGTTTCTCAGAGAATCTCAGAAATCCTCTTGGCAGCATGTAAGCCCTCCACTAGGAAGACTTACACAGCTAAATGGAAACACTTCTCAATTTGGTGTGCAAAGTCCCTTCTGGACCCTTTCTGTTGCCCATCAAGTAAGGTGCTGGAGTACCTCTTAGACCTGTCAAATGCAGGACTGCAATACTCAATAGTAAAGGTACATCTCTGCTTGATTTCTGCTTACTGTGAGCCGGTACAGAACATGACGCTGGCTCAGTTACCACTAGCCAAGCGAGTCCTTAAAGGTATCCTGCACACTAGACCTTCGGTCAGGAAGCCGGCGGCCACGTGTGATATTAACCTCATGCTAGATATGCTCACCTGTAAACCTTGTGAGCCTCTAGCCACATGTGACTTAAAAGTTTCTGACCTGGAAGACTGCCTTCTTGGTGGCCTTTACTTCCTCTCACAGGGTTTCTGAAATCCATGCCTTGGTCACAGACCCTCCATATACTGTCTTTAACAAGGACAAGGTGGTATTTCATACTCACCCTAAATTCCTACCCAAAGTGGTCTTGGAATTTCACCTTAATCAGCCCTTGGTTCTTCCTACTTATTTTGCCAACTTCCAGAATGAAGGGGAATGCACCCTTCACTCCCCGGATGAAAAGAGGGCTTTGTGTTTCTACATCAACAGAACGAAAGAGATTCGCAAAGCCAAGCAACTCTGTATCGCTCAGCATGACCCAGCTGGGTCAGCCTGTTGCCATTAGATGCATTTCTACATGGTTAGTGGCACGCCTTCACCATTGCTACTTGATGGCACAGATCAAGTTGAAAGGCCGGGTTTACACCCACTCTGCCAGAGCAGTCGTGGCATCCCTGGCAGAGGTTCGTAACGTGCCCATTGCAGATATTTGCAAGGTGGCTACTTGGTGCTCGGTGCATACCTTTGTGAAGCACTATGCTCTGGATGTCCAAGCCAGATAACATACTTCCTTTGGCAGGACAATCCTTAATGGACTGCTGTCCTGAGTGAGCTCTGTCTCCTGCCTCCCTGTTTGGGGATTGGTTCTTAGCTTGGTACTCTCCCAATACTGTGAATGAATGGTGAAGACATTAGTCCAGGAAGATATGAAAATTACGTACCTACCGTAATTCTTGATCTTCTTGGATGAAGTCTTCACCATTCATTCACACACCCACCCACAATCCCGCGAGCTCACTCATCCTGTTTCTGGTCTTCACTCCCTCATTGAAGGCATTGTTAAGTTGACCCTTCTTAAATGGGTCATCCGGGCTATCTTATGCCTGAATTAGCTTAGGTTTTCCTAGGTTTAGTTACGCTGTACCTCCTCGGTCAAAAAGGTACTGAGGTGGTTGGAGGGTCGATGCCGAGACAGCCTATATGGTTGTGGGCCAGTCTCGCAGTGCCACGCATATGCAGTCCGACCTCGGCGCCAACCCTCCTGAGGATTTTTGGCTCCTGCTGAGTCCTAGCGTCTCCAGCGTACTCCCAGTAGTGTGAATGTGAAGACTTCATCCAAGAAGATCAAGAATTACAGTAGGTACGTCATTTCCATTTTCTGCAGGCCTACTCGGTGCCGTGGGTTGGCCAGCATTGGAGCCCTAGGAACAATACCAACTGACAGTTAACAGTTAAACCTTTACTGCCCTTGATTGCCAGGGCAAGCTCTGGGAACTCATGGTCCTGAAGACTGGAGATGTTCCTGGAGCAGAGGGCTTTCACCAGTACAATCTTGGGGGAATTCAGTTCAGGAAGGGCAGAACAAATGGGCAGCAGTAAGTATTCTGAAGACTTGAGCTTGATTGAAGATTTGGCCACTTGTCCCCTTGATTGAAGCTCTTGCAGCTTGTCACCTTCAGCCTATTCAGGCCCGTTTCAGAGCACCCACGCAAGGCCCACCAAACCAAAGAGGAACCAGACCTAGGAGTGGCTTCCCAGCCCGGCTCCCTCACAGGTCACGTGTACCCTAGCTCCCCCAGCATGTGCTGGTGGCCCCCTGTAGCCAGCAGACCCCACTTAGTAGGGATTAGCTAGATCTTGTCTGTGTCAATCTTCACCATTCATCACGGGTGGGTTATGGCCAGAAGATCAGGGCCCCATAAGAGCTTTTTTTTTTTTAAAGGGAGGAGCTGACGTTGAGATGGCACTGCCCTCGAGGCCGACGCATTGCGTGGCACTTGCAGGTTGGCCAGTAACTGATGCTGACTCCTCCTCAGTCCCAGTTCTGCTTCTCACACCATCAAGTGAACACGACCTCGTGTGGAGTGACTTTCCTGCATCAGCGGCCTAGTCCATCGGATCATCCTAGTTCTGTATAGCTGCGTTTCTCAGCGCCGACAACTGGTAAGACCTTTCCTTTTTATTTTTCTATGACGCCAAGTACTATTTTTGTTTGTTTTTTTCCATCCAGTCATGTCTCATTCGGGGGACAAGAAGAAACTTTCCAAGGCAGGCCAGCCTCCTACGCGGCAGTGTCCCTGCGGACGGCTTTTCTCTGTCTCAGACCAGCATGACTGATGCTTGATCTGCCTTGGCCCAAACCACGATATGAATCATTGCAATGCCTGTTTTTCCATGGACTGTCGAATTTTTGTTTTTTTGTCAATCATCTTTTTTGGTGCCTTACCTTCTCAGATGGGGGTGGTCCTATGGTTTCCCCCTACATCCAGTCCGACCCCGGCGGGCCCCTACACCGACCGGCATGCCCGAGCTACAACCCCTTCCCCCTTTCACCCATTTGTTGGCCGCATCGCACCCCCATAGCATGGAAGACCATTCGGGGAGTCAGGACCAGAGGGAGATGTGTAGGAACAATCAGTGTAACACTTCGGGGGAAGCCCATCACATGCCGGAAGATTTGGGGCAACATTTTCCTCCTTGGTCCACTCACAGCACGGGCATGTAATGAATCCAATGATGCTGCGATATGTGCTCCCACACACCACGCGTCGGACGTCTGCCGTGCTGACCCTTTCTTGCTCCACGACTCACCCTAACCCCCAGCCAACGCTAGGAGCCAGCACATGCGCAGGTGTCCCTCCCCACCCTCTCCAGAGGAGGAGGAGAGCAGTCCCTGGGACACTCAATCCACATCTCACCCGGCCGACCCCCAATGACCCAAGTACATTCCTGAACCTGGGTCACCGATGTGGTGAGAGGTGTGGCATTCAGCGTCTCAACCCTCAGCGCGACCAGGCCTGCGACTGTCGAGTTTTGGAAGTACGTACGTTTAAAGTTGTACGTGTGCTGCTGACTTTCGGTGGACAGGCGCACATCGGGGACACCAAGTACAGGTCTTTTGACCCTTCCTCCAGGTCCCCCTCCCGACTCTATACAGCCCGCGGAGGAGGGGGTTTCCACCTCTTTAAGCCTTGCCTCAGCAGAAACCCCTGTTACAGCGCAGGACGCCCGGTCTGATTCCTCCAGGAGTCAGGTGGGAGGCTCCCCTGGTGTCGCGGCCTAGGGTCTCCTGGCCTGGCATCTTCCTCAGCACCGCCTGTCAGTGCTGCCTCAGATCCTGGCACCGGAGATAGGGGTGGCACTGTCGGTGGTACATACCCGGTCGTCGGTACCATCTCTGATCGAGGTGCCAGGGATCATGGCGGTGCCGTGGGCAGTGCAGGGTTTGCCTCACGGTGCCGGAAGTGGAGGAGTTCGTGGAGTGGTCTGGGTCTGTGCCTCCTCAGGGGAGGATGATAATTCAGAGGCAGACCCAGACTGGCTCCCAGATTCTTTGGAGTCCTCCAACTCCTCTTTGCCCAGCACAATGACTCTGGTTCAACCCCCCCCTTTGGACTTGTTAGTTGCTACCAGCATGGTGTTGGTGGTCCCAACCAGTCTTCCAGTGCTGGGGGTGGCGCCAGAGGACCTTCCGGAGCCGGTGGTTCTCCTACTCTTGTAAGGGGTGTACCCCCTGCTATGGGTGCACAGGCTGGGCCCATTTCTGGGTCAGCTAGGGTGCCTGAAGCAGGGGAGGGTGCTCTCACGGCGGCCATCTCTCAGGAGTCAGTTACTGTGATTGAGCTGCCTAGGTTGACTCTGAGAAAGAGGTCCCTGTCTGTGTCTGAGGGGTCGAGGGGACAGAATCAGGGGCAGCATCCCTCCCTTGTAGCCCACAGGGGTTTGGGAGGAGTTGCAGCACCGGTCCTGTCTTTTCCCCTGAAGTCTCCCTGGGAGGAATCTCATCTTTAGAGGCTAGAGGCTGCCCTTCTGGGCTCATGCAGCTCCGGTCGCCTCACAGTGGGGATTCTCTTTTAAGGCTCGGTCCTGACCATTCCAGTCCAGCTGAATGACCTTCGATTGCTTCAACCGATGGATCCTCTCAAGCTTTAAGGTCTCCTGTTCGGTCCTCCAGCCCTGGCAGAGGTCGCCCCCATCTCAGAGGTGTTTGGCCTCCTTACCTCTGCCAACCCTTTCAAACAACATGAAGTCTTGCTATATTATGACAGTAGCAGTTTGATCCTGCTCTAGAACTGCTCTGGAGGTGAAATGGTTAATACCATTCCAAAATAGAACTTTGAGCACGAGCTCTAAGAAGCAGCTCTATCTGTGTAATTTCAAACCTGAACTGTCAGATTCTTTACTCCACCTCAGTGAACAGTCGCTCCGGAGATTTCTCCTACTGCTCGGTTCATTTCTCGGTTTAAACAGTGTTTTCTCGGTCCGATTCAACTGAGAATAGTTTTATTTTAACCGCAAAACCGTTCGGTTCAAGCTCTGTCTGTGGTAATCGTAAGTAATTAAAAGGTTTTGTCTGTGTGGAACTTGTAAGTTTATCGGTTCGGTTTTGAACTGATCAGCTGGGTTTAAAACTCATTAATTTTAAAGTTTAACATTTTAGAGTGCGGTTCCCAGTTCTTATCGGTTCTAAAAAAAACGGATTTTATTACGGTTTTTCCAATACCCGTGACACGGTTGGGAACCAATAAGGGTGTCTTGCCTGGCACTGCCGTTTAAAGGGCAAGTTTTCTGGTTAGGCTGGCATTATGTCTGAGAAACCCAAAAGAAAAACCAGGCCCACTGGGTTTCAACACTGTGATGTCTGTGGGGAAGCCTTTGCCAAGGCTGACCCACACACCACATGTGTCTATTGTCTGAGGTTTGACCACCTCCAGTCAGACTGCCAGATATGTAAGAATTTCCCTGCAGCCACCCTGGAAAAGAGATTGGGCAGGCTCAGGGAACGAGAGGCCAAAAAGTCCGCTGACCCGGATGGCCAGCCCGGTTCGGTGCCAACCGAACCGGAGGCGGCCCTCTGACCAGGGTGAGACTTCCTCAGGCAAAGAAAAGCTGGTTCTGAGGAACCAGTTCCAGTAAAGAAAACAAGAAAGTCAGCAGGTTTGGAGTCCAAAATCCTTCTCCAACTGCTGCAGAGATAGCAAAAGCCATACAAATTGTCCAGTCACTGTCTCAGGTTCCGTCCAACCACCACTATCTGGCAAAAGGTCGGTTCGTCCGGTTCCAGTGGTTCAGGAATATGATGTTGAGGAGTTTTATGAACCAGAGGAGGGGAGGATGATTATGAACAGTATGAATGTGGCTGGGAAGGTCTGGGTGTGCCCATTGAACGGACATTTCCCAGACAGACCTTTAGAATCCTCCATGCTATCTGAGTCCCCATCTCATTTTATGTTTTACAAAAAGTTGTTGAAACCCTCCAGCTTCCTTTGGAAGAAGCTGTGGATGAGCAAGAGGAGCCTGATTTTGTAGAAATGATGGATATTCCAGAGTCTAGGAGATTGTCTATTCCTTTGCATAAGTCTTTTAGGAAGCAAGCGATAAAATTTTAAAGCTCCTAATTCTGTGCCTCCTGTAGATAAAAAGATGGACAGAAGGTACACATTGTCAGGTCCTGATACAGAATTCCTTTCTCAGCAATGCAGTCATGTTGGGGTAGTTCAGGCTGCAGCCTGTGACAAAGCTAATATTCCCCTGGCTTCACATCCTCCTGACAAGGATTCAAGGAAGATTGATGCCATGGTGAAAAAACAGTATATGGCAGCCTCTCTGGGACTCAGGCAAGCAAATTATATGGCTTATGTAGCTAGGTATCAGAAATCTAGATGGGATACTGTTATGGAATTAGCCAAGCAAGCCATGACCAGCTGGCTAGCGAACTAGAACAGGTGGCTGCTGATGGCATTGGGGCTTCTAAGGTACAGTTTCATGCTGCTGTGGATGTTAATGATGTTTCCTCTAGGGTCATGGCCACATCTGTAGCTTTTAGAGGTTGGCCTGGCTCAGGTGTACTAGCCTGTCACAGGATACCCAGACTAAGGCTATGGATTTTCCTGTGGTGGGAAATTCTCTGTTTGGGGAGCAGACATAGAATTACATGAAAAGATGGATGAATATAGGACTACTTACAAAAGTGCCTCAAGCTAAGGAGCGCAAGCCACTCCCCAGAGGCATACCCCAGGGGTAGGGGTAGCCTTTCACAGGCCTTTTATCAGACTCAGGCCTCCTCTGCCTATGCTCAGAGGGCTTCTTCAGAGGCAGAGGCAGACGAGGGTGGGCAGGCCTGCTCCCACCCCCTCAGTCTAAAGCACCTGCTAAGCAGGCACCTGATGGGGTGCCCAGGGCGATTCTCCTTTGCGGTAGGGGGCAGGCTGGCTTACTTCAGTCAGAACTGGGCTTCTTTAACCTCAGACAAGTGGGTTCTGGAAGTAGTAAGCCAGGGTCTGGTTCTCAGCTTCAAAAAGTTTCCCAAGTTGAGAACCAGATTTTTTCTACCTGCAAGTGCTTCAGAGACCCTTGCTCTAGAAGCAGAGGTCTCAACCCTGTTGGCTCTCAGAGCAGTGGAAAGGGTTCCTCCCCTGCACCAGGGCAGGGGTCTGTATTCCAGATACTTCCTTACCCCAAAAAAGACAGGAGAATGGCGGCCCATATTAGACCTCAGATATCTGAACAAGCATCTTTTGAAACCAAAGTTCAAAATGGTAACTCTGGCAATGATTTTACCCTCCCTAAGGCCAGGAGACTGGTTAGCCTCCCTGGACCTCAAGGATGCCTATTTCCACGTCCTAATCAGAAGCTCCCATCGAAAGTATCTCAGATTCGAACTACCCTCAGGTCATTACCAGTTCAGAGCAATGCCCTTCGGCCTCACCTCTGCCCCAAGGGTATTCACAAAGTGTCTGGCAGTGGCAGTGGCCCACTTAAGGAGGCAAAGGATTGCTGTTTTTCCCTATCTAGACGATTGGTTCATTGTAGGCCAGTCCCCAGAACAGGTAAAATCTCACCTGCAAGTCACCCAGCAGCTTCTCACCTCCCTGGGCTTTCTGCTAAATCTGCCAAAGTCGGTTCTGGAACCAGTCCAGGTACTCACCTTTATAGGGCAGAGTTGGACACAAAGCTAGCCAGAGCTTTTCTTCCCTTAGAAAGGGTGACAATTTAGTGGCTCTGGCCTCCTCCTTCACTCTGCAGGTCTCTCGACCAGCAAGACACTTTCTGCAGCTCCTGGGGCACATGGCTGCATCCACAGCTGTTGTGCAGGGAGCAAGATTTCAGATGAGAGACATTCAGTTTCACTTGAGAACCTATTGGTCCAGAGAGAGACCCTCTTTCCAAGTTGGTCCCAGTGACTCGAACCTTGATCCAGGCCCTCCAGTGGTGGCAGGATCAGAGCAATTTAAGATTGGGGGTCCCCTTCATTTCCCCTGCTCACAATTTGACTCTCACTACAGATGCTTCCCTTCTGGGTTGGGGAGCCCACGTGGGCGGCCTTTCCACTCAGAAAGTGTGGTCCCCCCAGGAATCTCTGCTCCACATCAATTTGCTGGAACTCAGAGCTGTTTTTTAGCTCTTCAAGCATTTTCTCATCTGTCCACAACAAGGTGATACAAGTCAGAACAGACAACACCACAACAATGTGGTACATCAACAAACGGGGGCACTCGGTCTTCGGCCTTGTGCACCGAGGCAATGAAGTTGTGGTCTCTGGCCTATTCCCTGAACACTTCCCTCATAGCAGTTCACCTTCCAGGGAAGGACAACGTCCTAGCAGATGCTCTCAGCAGGATTTCCCAGGGCCATCACGAATGGTCCCTGGATCCTCAAGTGCTGGGGATAGTCTTTGCCAGATGGGGCACCCCTCAGATAGATCTTTTTGCAGCCCCAGACAATCACCAACTTCCTCTGTTCTGTTGCAGGCCTCCAGTGCTGGGCTCAGTCCCCCTGGATGCCCTTCTCCTGGATTGGGCAGGGAAGTTTCTTTATGCTTTCCCTCCCTCTCCTATTCAAAGTATTAGTCAAAATCAGATCTCAGCCTTGCAGGGTGATTCTGATTGCCCCGGATTGGGCCAGGCAGCCCTGGTACCCACTCCTTCTGTCACTGACAATCTATCTTCCCCTTTGCCTCCCCAGGAATCACAACCTATTAACTTGTGCCCAGGGAAGGGTTTGGTATCCGGACCTCAAATCCCTCAACCTCAAGGCCTGGCTCTTGAGTTAGAGTTTGCTGATTTACACCTCTCTCAGGGTGTTCTTGAAATCCTAAAGGCTTCCAGAAAGCCTTCCACTAGGGCTACTTATAGTTCTAAATGGAAAAGGTTTTCCATTTGGTGTGCTAGGAAAAATGTTTCCCCAGAATCTGCTGATTTGCCCATTGTATTAGATTACATCGTCCATCTTAATTCCTTGGGTCTCAGACCAGCTACCCTGAGAGTCCATTTGGCAGCTGTATCTGCTTTTGTTTCAGCAGGAAAGTCATCCCCTCTTTCCACTCACCCTGTGTTTTCCAAGTTTTTTAAGGGATTACTCCATACTAATCCACCCTTTCGGGAACCGGCCCCTGCCTGGGACCTTAATGTTTGTATTGCCCAGTTAATGCAACCCCTTTTGAGCCTCTGTTTTCTGCAGAGCTTAAGTATCTAACTTGGAAAACTGTTTTTCTGGTGGATATCACTTCTGCTAGACGCATAAGTGAGTTGCAAGCCTTGTCAGTAGAAACTGACTTTATTTCTTTCCACAGGGATAAGGTAGTCCTTAGGACTAATAGGAAGTTTTTACCTAAGGTGGTTTCAGATTTCCATCTTAACCAATCTATCTCCCTTCCAGTATTTTTCACTGATCACCTCTTCTGGTGAGAGGAGGTTGCACAGCCGGATGTTAAGAGAGCTCTTAGTTACTATATAGAGCTGCACTAAAGGTCACAGGTTCGAATCCCTCCAACTTTTCCTTACTTATGGTGAAGTTGGGAAAGGCAAACCTGCCACTAAGAGATCAATTGCCAGGTGGATTGTCTCTTGTATCCAATTTTGTTATCAGAAACTGGGCAGAGATCCCCCCTCTGGCTTGAGGGCTCACTCTACCAGGGGTACAGCTGCGTCTCTAGCTGCTGCCAAAGACATCCCTATATTAGAGATATGCCAGGCTGCTACTTGGAAAACGGTACACACTTTCACCAAGCATTACTCCCTGGATGTCCAGGCCAGGAGAGATGCTCAGTTTGGCACAGCTGTTCTTCAGAGCCTATTCCCTAAGTAGGTTCTGCCCCTCCTCCATGGAGGTACTGCTGTGTAGTCTGTTACTGTCATAATATAGCAAGACTTCATGTTGTTTGAAGAAAAATTACTCACCTTAGTAATGTTGTTTCTTCTAATGGAGTCTTGCTATATTATGACCTCCCAGCCTGCTCCTCTCAGAACTTCTACTTGGGTGGGTGCGGGCACCTAGTGTGGGCACTATTTTGTGCCCTTTTAGCGCTTTCTCCCCTTTGGGGGTTTGGGGTGTGTTTTATTATACTGTTGTTTTATTCTCATGTTGTTAGAATTGTATTAGTAGTTCTGGTCCCCTGACTTGAGTCTTGGGTGTTGGGACCAGCAATGGTTGTTGTATTTAGGTAGCCATTTGGCTAGTGTAGGTTACAGCTTCCACACAGACCTTAGTGAGTTTTTGCTCGTAAAGATCTGACAGTTCAGGTTTGAAATTACACAGATAGAGCTGCTTCTTAGAGCTCGTGCTCAAAGTTCTATTTTGGAATGGTATTAACCATTTCACCTCCGGAGCAGTTCTAGAGCTGGATCAAACTGCTACTGTCATAATATAGCAAGACTCCATTAGAAGAAACAACATTACTAAAGTGAGTAATTTTTTCTTCCTGTCTCCCAGGCCACTCCAGTCCTACAGGACCCCTGACCTGGGAACAGTTCAGTTCCAGGGCTGCACTATTCCCTGCCTATTATAGGTCCATGAACGAAGAGGTGTTCCACCATTCTCCTGTGCAGCCAGTCCCTGACTCTCCAGGCTCATTGGCTTCCTTGTCTTCCTCACTTGAGGGAGAGGATCCCTCCATCCACCTATCCACAGCTGCTGACTTGTCCAGTTATCAGTGCTTCCTTTTGGGGTTGGTCGACGAGCTCCACATTTCTAGACTAGGAAGTTGCAATCCTGAGTGGATGGCGCACGCATTTTTAGGCGAATTCAGTGCGGCCAACCTGGTGGTTCCCACCTGGCCCTCCCCCTTCAGGGAGGCATCATACTGTGCCTGGAGAAGTCCTTCAGCTCCCTCTCTAGCCCCAAGGGACTGCCAGCGCAGGTACTGTGCACCCCTAGGGTCTCCAGGAGCCTTAGCTCTCCCCCTTTCAGGCATGGCGCTCCTAGATACTCCTTCTGGGCACAGACGCCCAAGACGTGATCGACCCCTGGAGACACACTCTGATGAGTTTGACTTTTGGGGGAGGAGAGTGTTTTCTTCAGCATGTCTCTCTCTATATATTTCAGCACATCAGGCCCATCATGCTGTCTATAACAGGCACTTATGGTCCTTACTAGGAAAAATCCTAGTATCTTTGCCTGATTCGGAGGCGACCAGACAAGCCAGTGCCATCTCTGCACGGGGACTGGAGCTTGCGAAGCACTAAGCAAGGGCATCGTATGACACCATTAAGGTGGCATACAGGCTGACGGGGACAGCGATCTGCATAAGGCGGATGGCATGGCTTTGTCTATCCCGGTTATCACCCGTGGCCCGGCAGAGGGTGACTCCCTCCTCTTTCCAGGGAACCCACCTTTTTTCCTGCAGGGTGAGGCAGGGACTTCAGGGGCTGCTTCCTTCTCCAGGCCAAGGGAGAACCCCGCCTCATCCAGACCAATGTCAGGCATAATTAGGCCTGGGAGGGTTTCCCCCTCCACATAAGGCTGAAGGACCTCCATCCCTCAGGAAGGTTCCAGTTCCCCTTCGGGGGGGCTTGGTAATCACCCACCAGTGATGAATGATGAAAACTGACACAGACAAGATATGAAAATTATGTACTTACCATAATTCTTGATCTTTCTGCGTATCTTCACCATTCATCACTGCTTCCCACCCTCCTTCCCCTCTTGGGCCTCAATCTCTGGGCGATGCCTCCTCCCTGTTTGTTTTCTCCAAATTATAACCCTTGTGGTCCTTCTTCTGGTACCTCATGGCTCCGCTCCTCTTCTGAGGGTGTCGGGGGTGTCTTGAGGAAGACAAACAGGGAGGCAGCCCTCTTTTTAGAGGTCACCAGGGTCTCCTTGTCATCCTGACGGGATCCTTCTCCTTGGTCAGAACCGTTCTTGGATTCACTCTCTGCTTTAACCTAAAACCCTAGGGGTTCTCTTTAAGGCAGTGTTGGTAGGGCCCTGGTGATCCCGTCCTCCCTTTTCTAACCACTGCTTTTAGCGGTCTCCCCTTGCAGTGTTCCCCTCTGGGGAATCACATTCACGTCCTTTAAAAATAATCTTTCCCTACCATCGTCTCTCCTCCTTCGGAGGTGATGCTCCTCTAAAACCACTCGAGAGGCTTATTTTGTCAGGAGGACCCTGCTTCAGAGTGGGTCCTGCCCCCACTCCAGGTTATCCTTTAGACAAGAGGGGGAGACATTAGCCTGCTACTCTTTTTGGACTCCAGTAAGGACTCCTCAGAATTGGTGCCCTGCCTTACCTCTCTTGGGCTTCACGCCAGCCATTCCCTCTGGATAATCTTCAGTTAGAGAGTTTCTTCTCTGCTCCCTTCCTGCCAGAAAAGAAATATGCTTAAAAGCAGTAATGCCTATCTTGCTGGACATAAAGTCTCCACCACTCATTCACACTGATGGGATCTATGCCAGAGGTGCTAGGACCCAGCGGGAGCAAACTTTTTTGCAGGAGGGTCGGTGCCAGAGATGGAGCCACGGTGGCACCACAAGCCTCGGCTCATGCGGAATGGCTTCTCGAGTGCCACCCTCCAACCGCCTCAGTTCCTTTTTTCCACACCATTGAGTGGCGCTTTCAGTGACGACGCTGCTCACCCACTAGGAGTTAAACTTCAAACTAGTAGCATAGTTTTCAGTTTTTTTATTTTGTAGTATTTCTTGAAATAAAGTACCGCTTACTATAATTTATTATAAAAAAGAAGTTTCAGCCTACATTGACGGAGTCGACCATGAACGAGGTCAGGTGACAGTACGGAGACTTCGTATGAAAGTTGTTCAGTCAGCCGGGCTGGGTCTGGTCCGCCACCCTCTCCGGAGGGAGGGTCTGACAATGGACAGTCCAATGCCCGGGGGAGAGGTGGTCCCCTCGGAACCATAAAAGAAAACGGTCGCACTGTCGGCACCGTTCGGCCTCCAGCTCTTCTTTGACCCGTAGGTCCAGAAAGAGAAGGCATCACTCGAGGTCGCCTTCTGGTATGTCTGCATGTCGACGGTCAGTCATTGGGGTCAGTTGCCGTTCTCCTCCAGAGTCGCTGGCTTCTGTCTCCAGTCTTTGACCTCTTCGACATCGGAGCCCTTCCCCACCTTCTGGTAGGGCTTCAGATGAGCAGTTTCATCAGTGGGCCGCTCTGAAGGAGCAATGGGCTCGGAGGTTGGTCCAGCTGCCTGGCCCAGTCACTCAGGGCCCTCGGACCCTTCGGATGATCGGATAGGACGATTGGGCCTCCCTAGTCGTGCGACACCATCTTCAGTGCCATTGACTCCGCACTCAGGTGTTTTCCCCCCTCGCATGACTGCGGTGCAGGGGGCCCCACCGATGCCTCTTTCTCCTGCTTCTTTTGCCTCAAATCTTGGTTTTCGGGGCCCTGTGTTGGTTTTGGTGCCGTCGGCGTCGATGGGGCACTCGGTGCCGTCCTCAGCATCGATGCATCTGTTGGCACTATCCTCAGCACCGTTGAGGTTGTCGGTGCCATCCTCGGTGCCATGCGGCTTGTTGGCACCATCCTCGGCAGCTTGTCGGCGCTGTCCTCAGCGCCGTGCGGCTTTTCAGCACCGTGCAGCTTGTCTACACTGTCCTTGGCACTGCGGGCTCTGTTGGCGCCTTGTGCTGTGCTGGGCCAGGTGGCGCCGTGCTCTTCTTTGGCAACGAGACTTGGTGTGACGTCTTCTAGTCTCCTGGGCTCATCGACTCCAAACCCCTTTCCCCTATTTTCCTTCTGATTTTCACTCCTTCCCTGTCCATACAGTCCCTCCTGGGCTGTCAGGAGATAATATTGAGCCTGACCCAGACCTTAGGCTGAGTGATGATGTGGAAGGAACAGGATCTAATCCTGCTGCAGAGCCTGTGGTCGAGGACCTGTCATTTAAGTCTCTGCTGAAAAATTTGAATTCCACTCTTTCTCTCCAGACTATGGATATCGATCCAGGGAAACTTTTAAGACTCCAGTACCTTCATGTTCCAGACATCCCTATGGATTTAACTCCCCCAGTACAGCCCTCCTTTGAGACGCTTTCTCAAATGGTGTGGAATAATCCTGCTCTCATTCCTTCTGTGGCTAAGTCCATAGATAGGAAGTATGCTGCTCCCATGGATCGACCCATTTTGGCCTCTCAAGCATTTGCGGACACTATTGTAGTCCTGGCAGAGAATGATAAGGTCGTCCTTCCTCAGACTACTACGGCTCAACCGATAAACAAAGAATCTTGCAAGATAGATACTTTAGGTAAGAGAGTCTTTGCTGCATCCACCCTGGGTATGCATATTGCCAGCTACCAGGGCTATTTCTCTCAATATGAGTATATTCTTTGGCACTCACTCAAACAAATGGTTGAAGCTCTACCGGAGTCGGACACTAATTCAGAGCTTCTTCAAACCATAACAAGGGGTATCGAGTCCAACAACCAACAGGTTAAAGCGGATATGGACACCTTCGATACTGCCTTCCGAGCGGTGGCGGCAGGCATTTGTACCCGCCGTCATTCCTGGCTGCGCACTTCAGGCTTCACGAATGATGCCCAGCAACAGGTCATGGTGTTGCCCTTTGACGGTGTGTATCTCTTCGGTCCTCAAGTAGAACAAGCTCTAGAGGCCACACAAAAGACCAGATCGGCCATTAAATTGGCTCGACCTGCTCCTGCCCCTTCTCTGGGGGGGGGGGAGTGTTCATAAGCACCAGTTTCACAACCGTCAGTGCTATTGAGGCAAAGGCAGAGGAGGTTTTAATAAAAACCAAGTCCCTCCGCCTCAAAAGAAAATGCAACAGAAAGCACAAGGGCCCAAAGCACCCAGTGCCACCTTCTGAATTTCTTGTCCAAGTCCCACCTCAGCTGCCCGAGGGGGACTCCTCCTTAGCAGTGGGAGGTCGTCTGACTCAATTCTACAACCAGTGGAAGTCCATAACATCGGACAAATGGGTCCTCCGGATAATCCATGAGGGATATTCCCTCAATCTTTCAGAGAACCCTTCAGATTGTCCCCCCAAACGGCAGCCAAAACTGTCAGTACTTCAGTCAGAACTTCTCACCTCTGAGATACAAGGCCTTCTGAACAGGGCAGTAGAAGTAGATCTTCCTGGACATAAGTCTCCACCACTCATTCACACTATTGGGATCTGTGCCGGAGGCACTAGGACCCATCGGGAGCAAACTTTTGGGAGGGTCGGGCCAGAGATGGCGCCTTGAGCTTGGCACCATGAGCCTCAGCTCGGCGCTGTAATGACTATCTCGTCGACCCTCCAGCGCCTCAGTTTTTTCCCGCGTTGAGTGCGCTTCAGTGACAAGCCGCCGCTCATTGGGAGTCAAACTTCAAACTAGCAGCATAGTTTTCAGTTTTGTTATTTTGTAGTATTATCTCATATAGTATCGCTTAGTCTTATTTTAAAATAAAGAAGTCTCAGCCTACTTTGACGGAGTCGACCATGAGCAGGTCAGGTGGCGGTAGGGAGACTTCTTGTGAAAGCTGTTCAGTTAGTCGGGCTGGGTCCGTCCGCGCCTTCTCTGAGGGGTTCTGACAGCGTCAGTCAGTGCCAGGCGGATGGGCGGTCCCCGCGGAAGCATAAAAATAAACGGTCGCATTCTCGACACCGTTCGGCCTCGAGCTCTTCTTCAGCCCACAGGTCTAAAAAGAGAAGGCATCACTTGAGGTTGCCCTCTGATATGTCTGCGCGAAGACGTTCGGTTATCGGGGCTAGTTGCCGGCCTCCTCCTTCGGAGTCGCCAACCTCTGCTTCTGGTAGCCAGCGGCTTCGACATCAAAGTCCTACCCCGCCCGCAGGTAGGTCTTCAGATGAGCAGTTTCATCAGTGGGCTGCTCTTATGGAGCAGTGGGCTCGGAGGTTAGTTTAGCTATCTGGCTCGGTCACTCGTGGGCTTTCGGGCTCATTGAGAGACCAGGTAGGGCGGTTGGATTTTCCTGCTCACGCGGCACCTTCTTCGGTGCCATTGACTCCGCGCTTAGGTGTTTCCCCCCTCACATGGCTGCGGCACAGAGGGCCACACTGATACCCTTATCTCCTGCTCTTCTTCCTTCAAAACCTGTTTTTTGGAGTCTGGGGGTGTTTTTGGCATCCTTGGTGCTGAGCGGCGCCTCGGCGCTGTGCGGCTTCTCGGCGCCATCTTCGGCACCGTCCTCGGTGCAGCGTGGTCGGCATGATTTTCAGTGCCAGGTGGTCCATCAGCATCGTTCTTGGTGCCGTGCGCCTCCTCGGCGCCAGGGGCTCTCTCTGCCTTTCAGGACTCCTCTTTTCACTCGTTTCCTTCTTCCCTCTCTTCTGATTTTCATTCCTTTCCTGTCCATACAGTCCCTCCTGGACTGTCAGGAGATGACATTGAGCCTGACCCAGATCTTCGGTTGGGTGATGAAGTGGACGAAGCAGGATCTATCACTGCTACAGAGCCTGTGGTCGAGGACCTGTCATTTAAGTCTCTGCTGAAAAATCTGAGTTCCACTCTTTCTCTCCAGACTACAGACATCGATCCTGGGAAATTGTTAAGACTCTAATACCTTCATGTTCCCGGAGATCCCTATGGATTTGACTCCTCCGGTTCAGCCTTCCTTTGAGACGCTGTCTCAAATGGTATGGAATAATCCTGCTCTCACCCCTTCGGTGGCTAAATCCATAGATAGGAAATATTCAGCCCCCAAGGATCGTCCCATTTTGGCATCTCAAGCCTTTGCGGATCCTATTGTAGTCCTGGCAGAGAATGATAAGGTCGTTCTTCCTCAAACTACTACAGCTCGACCTATTAACAAAGAATCTCATAAGATAGACACCTTAGGTAAGAGAGTCTTTGCTGCTTCTACCCTAAGTAAGCGTACTGCCAGCTACCAGGGCTATTTCTCACAGTATGAGTATATCCTGTGGCACTCTATCAAGCAGATGGTTGAAGCTCTTCCGCGGAGTCGGATGCAAAGCCAGAGCTTCTTCAAACCATTACCAGAGGTATCCAATCTAACAACCAGCAGGTTAAAGCAGCCATGGATGCTTTCGACACTGCTTCCCGTTCAGCAGCTGCTGGTATTTGCACCCGCCGTCATTCCTGGCTGTGCACTTTGGGTTTCACGAATGACGCACAGCAGCAGGTAATGGCGTTGCCCTTTGATGGTGCATATCTTTTTGGTCCTCAGGTAGAGCAAGCTCTAGAAGCTACTCAAAAGACTAGGTCAGCCATTAGGTTGGCTCGACCCCCTCCTGCCCCCTCTCGAGGGCATGTCAATAAACGTCAGTTTCATAATCGTCAATCCTTTCGAGGCAGAGGAGGTTTCCATAAAAACCAACCTGCCCAACCTCAAAAGAAGACGCAACAGAAAGCGCAAGGGCCCAAAGTGCCCAGCGCTACCTTATGAATGGCTGGCCCAAGTCCCATCTCAGCTGCCCGAGGTGGACTTTTCCTCTCCGGTGGGAGGTCGTCTGATGCACTTCTACAACCAGTGGAAGTCCATAACCTCAGACAAATGGGTCCTTCGGATAATTCGCGAGGGGTATTCACTCAGTCTTCTGGAGACCCCTCCAGATCGTCCTCCCAAACGGCAGCCCAGGCTGTCAACCCTTCAGTCAGACCTTCTCGCTGCCGAGATTCAAGGCCTTCTGAAGAACAGGGCAGTAGAAGTGGTGCCGCTGCATCAACGGAACACGAGTTTCTACTCCCATTACTTTCTGGTTCTGAAGAAGTCCAGGGGTATGCACCCCATTCTGGATCTCAGAAAGCTAAACAAATTTCTCCCCAAGGAGAAATTCAAAATGATTTCTCTGGGGACCCTGTTACCTTTGCTTCATCAACACGACTGGATAGCCTCCCTAGACATGCAGGATGCTTACCAGCACATTCCTATTCACCCGAGGCACCACAAATTCCTGAGGTTTGTGGCTCTGGGACAGCATTATCAGTTCAGAGTCCTGCCCTTTGGGCTATCCTCGGCGCCGCGGGTTTTTACAAAGTGTTGTGCAGTTCTCGCAGCACACCTCAGAAAGGTCGATACAGGTGTTCCCTTATCTGGACGACTGGCTTCTAGCAAGCCCTTCCAGGCAAGGGACCCTGGATGCCATAGAGACGGCTTCTCGCCTCCTTACATCCATGGGAGTTCTGCTGAACCTCAAGAAGTCACAACTGCAGCCCTCCCAGAGGCTCCTCTTTATAGGGACTCTTCTGGACACCTCCTGTGCGAAGGCTTTTCTTCCAGAAGACAGAAGGAACGATATCCTTCAAATGGCCTGTCACATCAGGGAGAACACCCTCAGTTACAGCTCCTCGATGCAACGGATGCTAGGCCTCATGGCTTCCTCAGTGTTCACTGTACCCTAGCATCGCCTGCACATGAGAACCACTAGTGGATGCTCAGTACTCAGTGGTCCCCAACCACTCACCTGCAGTCCTATCTCATCAAGGTGACGGAACCTTTAAAGAGGTCACTCACCTGGTGGTCTCAAGAGAGCAATCTCCTGGAAGGATATCTCTTTGCTCCACTAGACCATCATATCTCCATTACCACGGACGCATCCCTGATGGGGTGGGGAGCTCACTGTCAGGCTCTCCACACTCAAGGTGCGTGGACTCAAGTCGAGTCTCAGCTTCACATAAATGTCCTAGAAATGAGAGCCGCCCTTATGTGTCCAAGCGCTGAAGGACATTCCTGTGTCACAAGAACATTCTCCTTCAAACGGACAACAAAAGCAGTGATGTGTACATGATCACCAGCAGGGCGGTGTTTCATTCTTCGCCTCTGCAGGGAAGCCAATGAGGTGTGAATGGTGCTTGCAAGGCTCTAATTTAAGTGGTCTACCTGCCAGGTATTCAGAACGAACTGGCAGACCGTGCCTCAGCAGAACAGAGACAGACCCTCACGAGTGGTCTCGACTCAACCATAGTTCAGTCACTATTCAAGAGTGGGAACTCCAGACCTGGACCTTTTGCATCCCTAATCAACGTAAAACTGCCTCTCTTCTGCTCCAGAAATCCAGGGCCTGGTATTTTCTGTCAGGATGCGTTCAGGGCGTGTGACAAAAAGCGCTTTACTTCCTTTCCACCTTTTCCTCTAATTCAGAGAGTACCTCAAGTTCAATCCCAGGGGACGAGATGATTCTATTGCTCCCTTTGGCCTCGGGCAACTGTGGTTTCACTACTCAACAATATGTTGGCAGTTCCTCCGAGACCACTTCCCCTACAGATGAACTCTTTTGTTCAGGGGCCTGTGGTCCATCCCTAACCTGAGATCGCTCACCTTCACGCCTTGGCTCCTGAAGAGGTAGAAGTAAACCCGTTCAATGTGTCTCGAAGAGTTTCAGATATTCTTCTGGCTGCGCAAACCAGCCACTAGGAAAACTTATACAGCCAAATGGAAGCTGTCAGCTCTGGTGTGCAAAAGACCTCTTTGAACTTTTTTCCTGCCCACCAGATAAAGTTCTGGAGTACTCTTAGACCTCTCAAATTCAGGCCTACAATTCTTACAGTCAAAGTTCACCTTAGTGCCATTTCAGTGATCATGAGCCAATTTTTTCCTCATTCTGGCTCAGTTACCTGTGGTTAAGAGATTTCTTAAAGGAATTCTGCATACCAGACTCTCCTACAAGATGTCCAGTTGCAGCCTGGGACATCAATCTTAGTACTAGATATGCTCACTCGGAAACCTTCAACCTCTGGCTACCTGTGAGCTAAAATTTCTCACCTGGAAGACTGCCTTCCTAGTGGCCATTACCTCAGCCCGCAGAGTCTCTGAGATACATGCCCTAGTCACAGACCCTCCGTATACTGTGTTCCATAGGGACAAAGAAGTTCTTCGTACTCATCCTAAATTTCTTCCTAAGGTTGTGTCAGAATTTCATCTAAACCAACCTTTGGTCCTTCCCTCTTACTTTGCGAACTTCCAAAATGAAGGAGAGTGTTCTCTTCATTCTTTGGACGTTAAGAGGGCCTTGCGTTTCTATCTGTATAGAACCAAGGACTTTCGCAAAGACCAGCAACTGTTCGTTTCCTTCAGCGAGACCCGGCTGGGTCAACCTGTCGCTATCAGATGTATCTCAGCATGGCTAGTGGCATGCCTTCGCCACCGCTATTCCATGGCGCAGGTTAAGTTGGAGGGTAGGGTTTACGCTCACTCTACTAGAGCGGTCGTGGCATCCCTAGCGGAAATTCGCAACGTGCCCATTGCAGATATTTGCAATGCAGCCACCTGGAGCTCAGTGCATACTTTTGTTAAACATTATGCACTAGATGTCCATGCCAGACGACATTCTTCCTTTGGCAGAGCCATCCTTAATGGACTTCTGTCTTAGAAATGTGAGCTCTTGGTCTCTCCTGCCGCCCTCTCTGGGGATTATTAGCTCGGTACTCTCCCAATAGTGTGAATGAGTGGTGGAGACTTATGTCCAGGAAGATATGAAAATTACGTACCTACCGTAATTCTCAATCTTCTTGGATGAGTCTCCACCACTCATTCACATGCCCACCCTCCGTCCCCCGAGCTCACCTCTGTTGTTGGTCTTCACTCCCTCAAATCTTTAGGCTGTGAAGACTTCTTTGTTGACCCTTCTTATACGGGTCGTCCAGACTACCTTATGTCCAGTTTTTCGATTAGGCTACCCTTCTAGGTTCATTAAGCTGCACCTCCTTGGTAAAAAAGGTACTGAGGCGGTTGGAGGGTCGACGCCGAGATAGTCATTACAGCGCGAGCTGAGGCTCGCGGTGCCGTGCCTCGCTGCGCCATCTCTGGCGCCAACCCTCCAGCAAAAAGTTTGCTCCCGATGGGTCCTAGTGCCTCCGGCACAGATCCCAATAGTGTGAATGAGTGGTGGAGACTCGTCCAAGAAGATCAAGAATTACGGTAGGTACATAATTTTCATTTCTGCTGGATCAACGGAACACAGGGTTCTACTCCCATTACTTTCTAGTTCCAAAGAACACCGGGGGCATGCACCCCATTTTGGACCTCAGAAAATGTAACAAATTTCTTCCCAAAGAGAAATTCAAAATGATATCACTAGGAACCACGTTACCTCTGCTTCATCAACACGACTGGGTAGCCTCCCTAGACATGCAGGATGCTTACCAACATATTCCTATTCACCCAAGGTTTTACAAATACCTAAGGTTCATGGCTTTGGGCCAGCATTATCAGTTCAGAGTCCTGCCCTTTGGGCTATCCTTGGCGCCACAAGTTTTTACAAAGTGTTGTACAATTCTCGCAGCGCACCTCAGAAAGATCGGAATACAAGTGTTCCCATATCTGGACAACTAGCTTCTAGCAAGCCCTTCCAGGCAAGGATCCCTCAACGCCATAGCCACTGCCTCAGACTTTCTCACGTCCATGGGAGTCCTGCTGAATCTCAAGAAACTGCAGTTGCAGCCCTCCCAGAAGCTCCTTTTCATAGGAACTCTTCTGGACACTTCCTCTGTGAAAGCTTTTCTACCAGAGGACAGAAAGAGCGATATCCTACAGATGGCCCAATACATCAGAGAAAACAGCTCAGTTTGAGCTATCTCGATGCAACAGATGCTGGGTCTCATGGCATCCTCAGTGTTCACTGTACCTCTAGCACACCTCCACATGAGAACCTCTCAATGGATGCCCAGTACCCAGTGGTCCCCAACCACTCACCCTCAGTGCTTTCTCATCAAGGTGACAGTACCTCTGAAGAGGTCACTCACCTGGTGGTCATAAGAGGACAATCTTCTGGAAGGGTATCCCTTTGCTCCTCTGGATCATCAGATTTCCACTACCACGGATGTGTCCCTGATGGGGTGGGAAGCTCACTGTCAGACTCTCCACAGTCAAGGTACGTGGACTCAGGACGAGTCCCAGCTTCACATGAATGTCTTAGAAATGAGAGCCGTCCTTTATGCAGTCCAGGCTTTGAAGGACATTTTTTGTCACAAGAACATTCTCCTTCAAACGGACAACAAAGCAGTGATGTATTACATCAACAGGCAGGGCGGTGCTCACTCTTACCCTATACGCAGAGAAGCGATGAGAGTGTGGGAATGGTGTTTGGAGCACAAGGCTCTAATTCAAGCAGTCTACCTGCTGGGAGTGCAGAACGAGCTGGCAGACCGTCTCAGCAGAACAGAGACAGATCCTCACGAATGGTCTCTCGACTCAACCATAGTTCGGCCACTATTTGCAGAGTGGGGACCTCCAGACCTAGACCTTTTTGCATCCCCACTCAGTACAAAACTGCCTCTCTTCTGCTCCAGAAATCCAGGGCCTGGCATTTTCTGTCAGGATGCGTTCAGGCTGTAGTGGACAAAACGCTTTCTATACGCCTTTCCGCCTCTTCCTCTGATTCAGAGAGTACTTCTCAAGTTTGAGTCCCAGGGGGACAAAATGATCCTCATTGCTCCCTTCTGGCCTCGACAAATATGGTTTCCGTTACTCAACAGTATGTTGAAAACCCCTCCGAGACTGCTTCCCCTTCAGATGAACCTTCTGACTCAGGGGCCTGTGGTCCATCCCAATCTGAGATTGCTTCACCTTCATGCTTGGCTCCTGAAGAGATAGAGGTGAACAGGTTCAATGTCTCTCGGAGAGTTTCAGATATTCTTCTGGCTGCGAGCAAACCAGCCACTAGAAAAACTTACACAGCCAAGTGGAAGCGTTTTTCTCTCTGGTGTGCAAAATCCTCTTTGAATCCCTTTTCCTGCCCACCCAATAAAATTCTAGAGTATCTCTTAGACCTCTCAAATTCAGGTCTGCAATACTCTACAGTCAAAGTTCACCTTTGTGCAATTTCAGCTTATCATGAGCCAGTACTTTCCTTGTCACTGGCTCAGTTACCTGTGATTAAGAGGTTTCTTTTTTTTTTTTTTTTGTCCTGTCCTCGCCGCTGGACTATCTGCCTGGTCACGGACTCCGGCTGCAGCTTCCCACATCAGCCGCACTCCCTGAACCCCCTGGCTTGCCCCCCAGGGTGGGGTCCCAGCACCCCAGGCCGAAGGGTGCCAGGAACATAGGAAAGGCGTGAGTCTTCCTGGCAGCTGATCGCAGCCGGAGCGGGCATCATCGAGGTGGCGGGAGGCAGGTATTTTTTTTTTTATTTTGATGTATGCCCCTCTGAGGAGCCAGACGTGCACTGATGTCAGCGCACCGAAGTGCAGACGTCCGCTGGCTCCCACCCTTCTGAATGCCTGCAGCCTGTTGAAACACCCAGCCTCTGCTGGGTGTCGCTGCAGCGCGGTGCATGTCCCTCACCCTCCCTGAAGGAAGGAGAGCTGTCACAGGATGCTCAATCCTTCCTTCCCCAAGCCAACCCACGGTGGCCCGAGTCTGTTCCCGAACCCGGGTCGCTGGTGCGGTGCGAGGTGTGGCGTCCAGCACCTCAACCCTCAGTGCCACCGGGCTGGCTAAGAGGTTTCTTAAGGGAATTCTGCATACTAGACCTCCTATCAGACATCCAGTCGCAGTCTGGGATATTAATCTTGTACTAGACATGCTTACTCGGCAGCCTTTTGAGCCTCTAGCTACCTGTGAGCTGAAATTTCTCACTTGGAAAACGGCCTTCCTGGTGGCCATTACCTCGGCCCGCAGGGTCTCTGAGATACATGCCTTGGTCACGAACCCTCCATATACTGTGTTTCATAAGGACAAAGTAGTTCTTAGGACCCATACTAAGTTTCTTCCTAAGGTTGTTTCAGAATTCCATCTAAACCAACCTTTGGTCCTACCTATTTACTTTGCGAACTTCCAAAATGAAGGAGAGCGTACCCTTCATTCTTTGGACATCAAAAAAGCTCTGCATTTCTATTTAGATAGAACAGAAGAAATTCACAAAGCTCAACAATTGTTTGTTTCCTTCAGCGAGACCCGGCTGGGTCAATCTGTCACTATTAGATGCATTTCAGCATGGCTGGTGGCATGCCTTCGCCACTGTTATTCCATGGCGCAGGTTAAGCTGGAGGGCAGAGTGTACGCTCACTCTACTAGAGCAGTCGCGGCATCCCTGGTGGAAATCCGAAACGTGCCCATGCAGATATTAGCAATGCGGCTACCTGGAGCTCAGTGCATACTTTCGTCAAGCACTATGCCCTGGATGTTCATGCCATGTGACATATTTCGTTTGGCAGAACCATCCTTAATGGACTTCTGACCTAAATTTGTGAGCTGTTGGTCTCTCCTGCCGCCCTCTCGGGGGATTATTAGTTCGGTACTCTCCCATCAGTGTGAATGAGTGGTGGAGACTTTATGTCCAGGAAGATATGGAAATTACGTACCTACCATAATTCTTGATCTTCTTGGACGAAGTCTCCACCACTCATTCACACGCCCATCCACCATCCCCCGAGCTCACTTCTGTTGTTGGTTTTCACTCCCTCAATCTTTAGGCTGTGAAGACTTCTTTCTTGACCCTTCCTATATGGATCTTCCGGACTATCTTATGTCTGGTTTTTGTTAGGCTATCCTTCTAGGTTAGTTACGCTGCACCTCCTCGGAAAAAAAGGTACTGAGGCGGTTGGAGGGTCGATGCCGAGATAGTCACTGTCACATGAGCCGAGGCTCACGGCGCCACTCCTCGTGGCTCCATCTCTGGTGCCGACCCTCCTGCAAAAAAGTTTGCTCCCGCTGGGTCCACGCGCCTCCGGCGTAGATCCCATCAGTATGAATGAGTGGTGGAGACTTCGTCCAAGAAGATCAAGAATTATGGTAGGTATGTAATTTCCATTTCTTCAGCCCTCGGGCAATCCTCTGGACCCCTGTGAGTGAGGTGCAGTTTCTCCCCTCTCTTCTCTCTGTTCTACTTTCTTTCTCCCTCTCTTTACTCTGTTCCTCCCTTGCTTGCCCAGAGGTTGGGGCCCCTGTCCCAGACTCCTAGGCTTCTTCTTCTTTCTGTCCTCTTATCCGGCATTATTCCTCCCCTTGTTTTTATATCCTTTCCTTTTCCTATCTCTCGGGCTCCCTTACCCCGCCCTCTCTCTTTTTTTACTAGCTACTCTCTGACATGCAGAACTGTGAATGAGGAGGATTCAGTGTCAGTTACTGGCCAGTCTGCGAGTGCCACGAAGTGCGTTGGCCTCGAGGGCGGCACCATCTCGACATCAGCTCCTCCTCTTTACAACAAAAAAAGTTCCCACGGGGTCCTGATCCTCCGGCCAGAACCCACCAATGATGAATGGTGAAGATACACAGAAAGGTCAAGAATTATGGTAAGTAGTAATTTTCATTTCCCCACCTGGCTCTGGGAATCTCCTGGTTTCTGTCTTCTCTCAACTGAAAACAACTCCACAGTGCAGCCAGAACAGTTCTGCCAACTTTCCTGCTTTCCAGCATCTTTGGGCAACAGATTCCAAACTCCAACTCAACAGTTCCATTCCTCAGCTGGATTACAACCACAGCAACAGGTCCCTGAGGCATAGGGCACATGCTCACCTTTTCTCTCTTACAGTCTCTTTGATTCAAATCAGCATTCACCTTTAATCTGGCTTACACAGTTTCTAGAAAGTCTCTTTCCCAGCTCAAGTTCTCTCAGTCCCAAACTGATGCATGATGGCTGCAGCAGAAGTCTCCACATAAAACAGCAGACTCCAACAAGATGTATGGAATGAGTAGCACAGATGCACAGCGAGAATTCTTCTCCTTTAGTCCTCTGACAAACTCCGATTTAAGCCCTATGAAAGGCCTTAGATCTTTTCTCACACAGCACTGAGCCCTCTTGACTCATTCAGAGCCCAGAACAGAACTGACTCCACTGCCCAATGTCCCTGGGATTTCTCCTGAGAAAACAACAAAAAACTTCACTGTGTCCACAGTATCTCAGCCACTTGCTGGCACCACAGTAGGGGGCGGCTCTTATTTTGTAACATGCACATTTTGATTTGGAGTAAAATATTTGCTATTTGCATTTACTTGTGCTTTGTGGTTCTTTTCGCACCACTTCCTGTTGGACTTGATTTCTCCTGAGAATCCTGCCCTCTGATTGGCTGGTTCCAGTCATCAATCACAGCCAAAAGCCCTATTTGATTATTGATTTGTGAAGTCGTTTGGCGCCTGAAAGTAGTACACACCTTCTCCCATCAGCCCTTTTAAACAGTTTTGGTGCCTAGTTATCTGATTGGCTGTCCTTAGGGGGTCACAGTATCTTAGCATAGCTGCTCCCATTCAGCCCATAACAGTTTATGAGGCAGTCCCACCTATTTCCAGTTTCATCAGCCAAAGTATATAGTGTTTACTCAGAACTGCCCCAGTAGTTGGTATCAGTCCCTGTCCCCCTATCAAGTGACTGCCCCATCAAGCATCTGCTCCCTCTCACTGGCCAGTCACTACCCTTGATTTCCTCAGTCCCCCTGGCAGCGACCAGGCTCATTAATATTCATGATGCCCTCATTATTATTAATATAGCCCCGATCTACCAGCGCTCCAAGGTGCTGTTTCAAAATGATAGAGCTACTCCATAGATGCCCTGTCCATGTCATCGGTCCCCAGTTAGACTGCCAAAGGGACCGGGCACACCGGAGAGGCATTTGAATGGCCATCGGATTAGCCAAAACTCCAATGTGCTTGTGCGCATGTGTAGACTTCTTCAAAACAAACACCCAGGTCACTGGGTCCCGCTATTAGACCCACGCAGCCCCAATTTGGGCTGGACTGCAGTGCGGGGGCCCAGGAAAATGGAGCAAAATACGGTAAGCCCCCCACAGGGGGTTACACCCCCCCCTTCCTTAAATGCTTGGCATCCCCGCCAAGCCTATGGGTAAGAATCTAAAAAGTAAAACAGTAACCCTTAACATCCAACATGTTTCAAACATTTCTATCTAGACACCTGGTTCCTATCTACTCAGGTGTTAAGCAGTTAGAAACACGAAACACATTATGTACAATTTATAAGATTAAACACTTTTCCCTTTTGACAGATATCAAATACCATAGTATAAGTAGCACCCATACTTGCACCCCTTTAATTATTCAGAACCACAGGTATTTTGAACTCACACTGACGATGCACCATTTAACTTTCGTTTCCCTTGGGTGGACTTTCACCTCCCCCTTTTTTGTTTTGCCCCCTTCCCTCTGGGCCTGGGGAGATTAGCACTAGCTGGACACATGTAAACCTTGAGCAATGACCTGGGGGTGACATATATACCTTTGTGCCCTACGAATAGGGGTAGGTCAGTGGGTGCCCCTTGGTATCATAGGTCAACTTAAGGGTTTCACAGTCCTCCCCCAACCTTCTTGGGGGTTCTTGCTCTTCAGTACTAGTGGTCACCCCCTGTTCAGAGGTTGAGTCGATGTCACTTGCCCCTATGCTCGTTTCTTTTTCTCGTGCTGCAGGGTGCTCCATCACCACATCCCTTTCACCACTCTGCCCAGTGGTGCTTTGTGGTGGCCATTCAGGGAGCTCAGTCAAACCAGTATTCAAGTTTGAAGTGGGTTCTCCAAAAGGCATTGACTCGAGGAAGCTGCTCTGGAACCACTCAAAAGGCTCAGCTGGACTAGTGTTCAAGTTCGGGGTGGTACATTCAAGGGGCATTGTGAGAGCAGCTTCCCATTCAGCACCCAGTCCCACAGGCATAGCTGAGTACACTTTCCCAGATTCATCATCATCCCCTTGGTTCTCAGTCTCTCTTGTGGTAGGCCCCTCTTCTACAGACCCAGTCTCCAATGTTAGGGGTGTTCCCTGAAAGAGTCTAGCCAGTTCAGGAGTGGGATAGAAACAGACAGGTGGACCATCAAACTTTCTTTCTGCTTCATCAGCTGACTCATCCCCCTCAGACACTTCTTCTATTGGAGCAGGACCAGCCCTGGGGGGTCACCATTTTCTTTCCTCTGTCGTCTTCGTGCAGCAGTTCGAGTGGTTGGAGGTGTGGGAAGATCTACTGTATCAGAGGCTGAGCTGACCACCTTGTCTTCGATAGGCAGTAGATGGATTCTATGGAACACTTTGTATCCTCTAGTTTCCCCTTCTGATCGAAACCCCTCCAGCTTCTCCAGTACTACATATGGTGTGCTTCCCCAGCGAACAGCGATCTTACACTTTCCAGGAATGCCCAGTTTCTTTAGTAGGACTCTATTACCTAGCATCAAGTCTTGTGCCCGGAGTTTATCATATCTCTCTTTGTTGGCTTGATTCCTCTTGTTAGCCATCTCAGAGGCTAAACGATAGGCATCATTCGTTGTTGTTTTAACTTGCACACATACTTTAAGTAGTCACCCTCTTTAATGCTGTCTGCTGAGACTCTGAAGCACGGGTCAACTGGCAGGTGGACCTCCCTCCCAAAAATGAGAGTGTAAGGGGAGAACTCAGTGGCATCATTCCTGGTACAGTTGTAGGTGTGAACCAGGGTGCTAACTCGCTGACTCCAGGTATGCTTGTCTCTGGGGTCTAACGTGCCCAGTATGTCTAATATGGTTTGCTTGAATCTTTCAGGCTGGGGGTTCCCTTTGGATATGGTAAGGTGTTCAGGATTTTCTGACTCCCCAGAGAGACAATGGTTCTTTTATTAGCCTACTTTCAAAATCACGGCCTTGAACGGAGTGAATCCTCTGTGGTGCCCCATAAGGCACAAAGAACTTCTCAAGCAGCACCTTGGCCACAGTAGATGCCTTCTGATCTTTGGTGGGGTAGACTTGGGTTTACCGTGTAAAATGATCTGTGACCACTAGTATGTCTGAGATATTTCTGGAGTCTGATTCCAAGGTAAGGAAGTCGATACGTACCAGCTCCATAGGAACATTTGTGACAATGTTGACTAGTGAGGTGGCCTTTTGGGGAAGAGCTTTCCTCTGGGTGCACTGGCGACAGGTCTTGCAACACTGATCTGCATCCTGTCCCATTTTGGGCCTATAAAATATACTATGAACCAGGTCTAGTGTGCGTTCACTGTCCAAGTGGCCCATGTCATCATGTAGAGCCTTCAGTACAGATTGATGGAATCGGTCTGGCAACACCAACTGTACTCTGGGCACCCCCTGCTAATCTTGCACCTCTCTGTACAGCAAATCATTTCTTATGTTTAGCTTTGACAACTCTCATAGCATCAATTGAGTATTGGGGTCTCTTGTGGTTACTTTTGCCAGATCACCCCTTCTCTGTAAAACTTACGCAGTTTCTGTGATGGCCGGGCTAGACCGCTGCTCCCTTATCAGATCTTGAGTGGTTAGCTGTGGCAAGGACATCATGTCCAAAGCAGTGAAGTGGCAATACACTATGGGAAGACAGCTCCCAGAGGCTCCTAAACTGTCCACCAGACATGGTACATCCTCAGCAGATGGGGACTCTTCAGCGTCAAACTTTTTGCACGGCGCCTTTACAACCTACTCAGGTATCTTTAGCCAGCTGGAGTGCTCCTCTTGATGAACCGGGGGGTGTCAGGACAAAGCATCAGCGTCTATATGATTTAACTCAGGGTGATATTCGATGCAGTAGTCATATGTGGAAAGGGCTGATAACCACCTATGACCAGCTGCATCCAACTTGGCTGTAGTCTGTACGTACGTTAGGGGTTTGCTATCAGACTTTACGGTAATTTTTGCCCCGTACAGGTAATCATGGAACTGGTCCACAATGACCCATTTCAGTGTAAGGAATTTAAGCTTGTGCACCAGGTATTTGCATTCTGTGGGATTCAAACTCTGATTTGCGTAGGCCACTGGATGCAAACCCTCTGGGTATTCTTGAAATAGCACCTCCCCAAGGCCACTGAAACTAGCATCAGTGTGTAGAACTTAGGGCTTCTGTGGAGTCTGCACAGGCCAAGACCAGGGCATGGGTTAGGCAGTAAATGGTGTCCTCAAAAGCCCAGTCACATTCCTCAGTCCACCTAAGGCCGAATGGCTCGGAAGGTCTGAAGTATTGCGATGACTCAGTGGAGACCCCAAGTTGTTTGGGTTTCTTACTTTTGTTGACTGGGGGGGGGATAACCCTGTAGCAAATTCAGGAGGGGTCTGACCACCTGAGTGTAATATTTGACAAACCTCCTGTATTACCCACAAAAATCCTAACAGCTGCTGCAGTTTCTTCAAATTCTTAGGTTTTTGCCAGGTGGTAAGTGCCTCAACCTTGCTGGGGTCTGTCTAAATGTCCTTTGTTGACACTATGTGCCTTATGTACTTAACAGAAGCCTGGAAGAATTGGCACTTACCAGTGGAGAGATCTTCCCTTGTCAATCTTCACCATTCATTACTGCTGAGTGTAAGCTGGAGGCGTGCATCCATCATGGGAGTTTTTTTTTTCAGAGGAGTCGGCGCCAACAGCGCCGACCCCGAGAGTGACGCATCGCGTGATGCACGACGGGCAGCCGTTAGGTGCCGCAGAATCCTCCTCCATCCCAGTTCTGTTTCTCCCGCCATCGAGGCTGCACCTGCTGCGTGGAGTTACAAAAGTCTACTGCGTCATAGGCCGCATTTCATTTTTGACGCCGCTCCTTCATCCTGGTTCGATCCCAACATCATCGACTGGTAAGACCATTCTTTTATTTGATATTTCGACGATGCCGGGAGCTTTGCTGTTTACTTTATTGATTTCATATCATGTCAGGCTCGGGGGCAAAACGCAAGTCTAAGGCGGGCCATGCCCCTATGCATCGGTGCCCCTGCGGCCGGCAGTTTTCCGTCACGGACCATCATGATGTTTGTCTTCGGTGCCTGGGACCCTACCATGATATGGATCATTGCGATGCCTGCTTCTCCATAGATCGCCGTGTGTTAGAAATCCGCACATCTAAAGTCAGAAGGGCTCCGCCGACTTTCGAGGGATGACGTCACCCTCAGGCTCCCCAGGCCAGATATCTCAACCCTTCCTCCGGGTCCCCTCCCGGGTCTGTACAGCCCGGTGAGGAGGGAACCTCCTCCACTTCTAGCCTTGCCAAGGAGGAGGTTTCTTCTTCGGCGCTGAAGGAAAGCTGTGATCCCTCCCGGGGTCACGCTGTGGGTGCCATCCTGACAATCACCTCCTCGGAGGCGCAGGCTCCCCCAGTGTCGCAGCCCCAGGTTGTGGGGCCCGGCTCTGGTGGACCCTTGATTTTGCCTAGCATTGCCGTTGTGGAGTCTGACGCCATCCACAGCGCCAGGGACTCAGTGGTGCCATTTTGTGTTCCTGCACCATTCACAGCACCGGGGACTCTGGCGGCGGTAGCACTGTGGGTTTCGGTGCCAGGGACCTGGGTGGCGCCGCTCGCAGTGTCGTTTGGTGTTCAAACAACATGAAGTCTTGCTGTATTCAGACATAATGCAGTTAGCCCCAGCACCTGAACTGCCCCAGAGAGTAAAGAGTTAACTCTATGCAGAAGCATAGAACATTGAGCTCAAGCTCGGTTTTCAAACCTCTGTCTGTGGTACTTACCAATGTAACCATCAGATTCTTTACTCCGCCTAACAGTGAAGTCGCTCCGGAAATTTCCTCTGCTCGGTTTGGTAAAAGTAAAAGCGCTCAGTTTAAACCGTATATTTTTTGTTATTTTTGGATTTCCAGCCTCTGTCTACGATACAGGTAGTGTGTAGATAGGTAGTGACCGTGTTTTATTTCTGTGAAAAAGTTGGAAATTGTTATTTTTTTCGGTTTCTTTCCGGTCGGTCCAGTTTAGAACTGACCCTGTTACATTCTGTTTAATTTTATTTCTGGGATTAGAGTGGTGTTCCGGTACCAATCGGTTTCAGAAGAACCGGACCTTTTGCCGGCTGTTTTAAAGAGCCCGTGACACGGTTTGTAACTGATCGGTTATTGAATTACCTGGCTTGAAAGCTGCAATAGGGTAATTTGTTAGGTTGGCCATGATTGAGAAACCCAAGAAGAAAACCAGTCCCACTGGGTTTCAACACTGTACTGAGTGTGAGGAGGCCTTTGCTAAGGCTGACCCTCACCTCATCTTTGTTTATTGTCTGGGGTTTGACCACCTCAAGTCAGACTGCCAAATCTGTAAAAACTTTCCTAAATCCACTCTAGACAAAAGACTGAGTAGACTCAAGGAAAGGGAGGCCGAGAAGTCCATAGGTCCTGATGGCCAGCCCAGTTCGGTTGCGGCCGAACCTGAGGAGGTGCCTACTGACCTAGACTATACCTCCTCAGGCAAAAGAAGAGCTGACCCCAAGGGGTCGGTTCCATCAAAAAAGAAGCGTAAGTCTGAAGGTTCGGATCTGGTA
Organism: Neoceratodus forsteri; assembly: GCA_016271365.2. Taxonomy (NCBI): domain Eukaryota; kingdom Metazoa; phylum Chordata; order Ceratodontiformes; family Ceratodontidae; genus Neoceratodus; species Neoceratodus forsteri. Next base: position 1,627,832,404 of record CM028131.1, on the reverse strand, counting down.
TCGCACTCTCCAACCACGGATGAAATAGCCAAAGCGATTAGCATTGTTCAATCGCTTAGACCGGGTCCGTCCGAACCGGTACCGCTGGTTAGGCGGTCAGTTCAGTCAGATCCTTTTCCACCAGATTATGATCCAGACGCTTATTATGAGGAGTGGGAGGGAGATGAAGACTATCCCAGTGATGATGATGACGACAAAGATCAGGGGGGTCTGGATGTGCCCATTGGACCGGACATCTCCCCAGACAGGCCCTCAGATGTCTCTCCTCCCAGGCTCTCTTAGTCCCCTTCACATTTTTTGTTCTACAAAAAGGTGGCAGAAACCCAGCTTCCTTGGTTGAAGCTGCAGAGGAGGATGAAGAGCCTGATTTTGTGGAAATGATGGACATCCCAGAGTCCAAAAGGCTGTCTATCCCTCTTCATAAATCCTTGGGGAAACAGACACACAAAATTTTACAAACCCCTAATTCACTACCTCCTGTGGATAAGAGAATGGACAGGAGATATTTGTTATCAGGTTCAGCTGCGGAGTTCCTTTATAGTCATTGCAGCCATATTGGGGTAGTGCAGGCTGCAGCCTGTGACAGGGCTAACATTCCTTTGGCTTCACACCCCCCGGATAAGGACTCCAGGAAAGTGGATGCCATGGCCAAAAAAACAGTATTTGGCATCCTCTTCAGGACTCAGGCAGGCTACTTATATGGCCCACACAGCCAGGTACCAGAAATCCAGATGGGATACTGTTCTGGAACTGGCTAGAGGAGGTGGCTGCTGATGGAATTGAGGCATCCAAAATGCAATATCTTCCTGGACATAAGTATCCACCACTCATTCACACTAATGGGATCAGCGCCGGAGGCACTAGGACCCATCGGGAGCAAACTTTTTTGTTGGAAGGTCGGCGCCTGAGACGGCGCCGCATAAAGGAGCAGCAGCGCGAGCCTCAGCTCATGCGGTAATGAATATCTCGGCGTCGACCTTCCAACCGCCTCAGTTCCTTTTTTTCTGCCATTCAGTGCACATCAGTGACAACGTTGCTCACCCGGCGGGGAGTCAAACTTCAAACTAGCAGCACAGTTTTCAGTTTTATTGTTTTGTAGTAATATCTCGAATAAGTATCGCTTAAGTTTATTCTCATTTACAAAGAAGTCTCAGCCTACTTTGACTGAGTCGACCATGAGCGGGTCAGGTGATGGTAGGGAGACTTCGTATGAAAGCTGTTCAGTCAGCCGGGCTGGGTCTGGTCCGCCACCTTCTCCGGAGGGGGGGTCTGACAATGGTCAGTCCAATGCCCGAGGGGGCGGGTGGTCCCCTCGAAAGCATAAAAATAAATGGTCACATTCTCAGCACCATTTGGCCCATAGGTCAAAAAAGAGAAGGCATCACTCGAGGTCGCCCTCTGATATGTCTGCACATAGACGGTCAGTTATTGGAGCTAGTTGCCAGTCTCCTCCTTCGGAGCCAGCTTCTGTTTCTGGTAGCCGACGTCTTCGACATTGGAGCCCTACCCCGCCCTCTGGTAGGTCTTCAGATGAGCAGTTTCATCAGTGGGCTGCTCTTATGGAGCAATAGGCTCGGAGGTTGGTCCAGCTGCCTGGCCCAGTCACTCAGGGGCCTTCGGGCTTCTTGGGAGACAGGTAGGGCGGTTGAGCCTCCCTGGTTGCGCAGCACCGTCTTCGGTGCTGTCGACTCCGCGCTTAGGTGTTCCCCCCCCATATGGCTGCAGCGCAGGGGGCCACATCGATGCCTCTATCTCCTGCTCTTCTTCCTCCCTTCTCCTCAAATCCTGTTTTTGAGTCTTGGGGTATTTTCGGCTACCTCGGCATCGGTAACGCGCTCAGCGTCCTCAGCGCCCGTCGTCTGTCGGCACCGTCCTCGGCGCCGTTAAGTTACCAGTGCGCCGTACGCCCGCCGGCACCATCCTTGACGCCACGCTTCAGCGCCATGTGGCCTCGTGCCATGCGCTCATCACTCCGTGCATTTCTGTGGCGCCGGGGGTCCTTAGGGTGTCATCCACCTCTCAGGAATCCTCCTTTAACCCTTTTCCTTTTTCATTTCCATCTGATTTCCACTCCTTTCCTGTCCATGCAGTCCCTCCCGGACTGTAAGGCGATGACATTGAGCCTGACCCAGACCTTAGGCTGGGTGATGAAGTGGAAGAGACAGGATCTATTCCTGCTGCAGAGCCTGTGGTTGAGGACCTGTCTTTTAAGTCTCTGCTGAAAAACTTGATTTCCACCCTTTCTCTCTGACTACAGACATCGATCTTGGGAAATTGCTAAGACTCCAATATCTCCATGTTCCGGAGATCCCTACGGATTTGACTCCTCCAGTACAGCCATCCTTTGAGACGCTGTCTCAAATGGTATGGAGTAATCCTGCTCTCATTCTTTCGGTGGCTAAATCCATAGACAGGAAATACTCAGCCCCCAAGGATCGACCCATTTTGGCGTCCCAAGCCTTTGCGGATCCTATTGTAGTTTTGGCAGAGAATAAGGTCGTCCTCCCCCAAACTACAACAGCTCTACCTATTAACAAAGAATCTCGTAAGATAGACACTTTAGGTAAGATAGTCTTTGCTGCTTCCACCCTGGGTATGCGCATAGCCAGCTATCAGAGCTATTTCTCTCAATATGAGTATATCCTTTGGCATTCGCTCAAACAGATGGTTGAAGCTCTATCGGAATTGGATACAAAGTCGGAACTTCTTCAAACCATTACCAGGGGTATCGAATCCAACAACCAGCAGGTTAAAGCGGCTATGGATGCTTTCGATACTGCTTCCAGAGTGGCGGCGGCTGGCATTTGTACCCACCGTCATTCCTGGCTGCACACTTCAGGTTTCACGAATGGCTACAGCAGCAGGTAATGGCGTTGCCTTTTGATGGTGTGTATCTCTTCGGCCCTCAAGTAGAACAGGCTCTAGAAGCTACACAAAAACTAGGTCAGCCATTAAGTTGGCTCGACCTCCTCCTGTCCCCTCTCAAGGGGGGTGTTAATAAACACCAGTTCCATAACCATCAGTCCTTTTGAGGCAAAGGCAGAGGAAGTTTTCATAAAAACCAAGCTCCCCAGCCTCAAAAGAAAACACAACAGAAGGCGCAAGGACCCAAAGCACCCAGCGCCACCTTCTGAGTTGTTGGCCCAAGTCCCACCTCAGCTGCCTGAGGTGGACTCTTCCTCAGTGGTGGGAGGTCGTCTGACGCACTTCTACAAACAATGGAAGTCCATAACCTCAGACAAATGGGTCCTCCCGATAATCCGCAAGGGATATTCACTCAATCTTGTGGAGACCCCGGATCGTCCTCCCAAACAACAGCCCAGGCTGTCAACACTTCAGTCAGACCTTCTCGCCTCCGAGATTCAGGGCCTTCTGAACAACAGGGCAGTAGAAGTAGTTCCGCTGCATCAACAGAACACAGGGTTCTACTCCCATTACTTTCTGGTTCCAAAGAAAACCGGGGGCATGCACCCCATTTTGGACCTCAGAAAGCCAAAAAAATTTCTGCCCAAGGAGAAATTCAAGATGATTTCCCTAGGAACCTTGTTACCTTTGCTTCATCAGCATGACTTGCTAACCTCCCTAGACATGCAGGATGCTTACCAGCACATCTCTATTCACCCGAAGCATCACAAATTCCTAAGGTCTGTGGCTCTGGGACAGCATTATCAGTTCAAAGTCCTGACCTTTGGGCTATCCTCGGCGCCACAAGTTTTTACAAAGTGTTGTGCAGTTCTCGCAGCACATCTCAGAAAGATCAGAATTCAAGTGTTCCCTTATCTGGACAACTGGCTTCTGGCAAGTCCTTCCAGGCAGGGAACTCTGGACGCTGTAGCCATGGCTTCAAGCTTTCTCACGTCCATGGGAGTCCTGCTAAACCTCAAAAAATCACAGCTGCAGCCCTTCCAGAGACTCCTTTTTATAGGAACTCTTCTGGACACCTCCTGTGCGAAGGTTTTTCTTCCAGAGGACAGGAGGAGCGATATCCTTCAGATGGCCCGTCACATCGGGGAGAGCAACTCGGTTCTAGCTCTCTCAATGCAACGGATGCTAGGTCCTCATGGCATCCTCGGTGTTCACTGTACCCCTAGCACGCCTTCACATGAGAAATCTCAGTGGATGCTCAGTACTCAGTGGTCCCAACCACTCACCCGCAGTCCTTTCTCATCAAGGTGACAGAACCTCTAAGGAGGTCGCACCTGGTGGTCGTAGAGAGAACAACCTCTAGAAGGTATCCTTTGCTCCTCTAGATCATCAGATTTCCATTACCACAGACGCGTCCCTGATGGGGTGGGGTGCTCACTGTCAGGCTCTCCACACTCAAGGTACGTGGACTAAGGTCGAGTCCCAGCTTCACATAAATGCCTTGGAAATGAGAGCCGTCCTTTATGCGGTCCGGGCATTGAAGGACATTCTCTGTTACAAGAACATTCTCCTTCAAACGGACAACAAAGCAGTGATGTATTACATAAACAAACAGGACGGCACTCACTCTTACCCCTTATGCAGAGAAGCGATGAGAGTGTGGAAATGGTGCTTGCAGCACAAGTCTCTAATTCAAGCGGTCCACCTGCCAGGAGTATAGAACGAACTGGCAGACCGGCTCAGCAGAACAGAGACAGATCCTCATGAATGGTCTCTCGACTCAGCCATAGTTCAGTCAATATTCGCAGAGTGGGGAACTCCAGACCTGGACCTTTTTGCATCTCTACTCAACACAAAACTGCCTCTCTTCTGCTCCAGAAATCCAGGGCCTGGCATTTTCTGTCAGGATGCATTCAGGCTGCAGTGGACAAAACGTTTTCTATACGCCTTTCCGCCTCTTCCTCTAATTCAGAGTGTACTTCTCAAGTTTGAATCCCAGGGGGACAAAATGATCCTCATTGCTCCCTTCTGGCCTTGACAAACATGGTTTCCACTGCTCAACAGTATGTCGGCAGCTCCGCCGAAACCACTCCCACTTCAGACGAACCTCTTGACTCAAGGGCCGGTTGTTCATCTCAACTTGAGGTCGCTTCACCTTCACGCTTGGCTCCTGAAGAGATAGAAGTGAACAGATTCAATGTTTCTCGCAAGGTTTCAGATATTCTTCTGGCTGCGCGGAAGCCAGCCACTAGAAAAACTTACACAGCCAAATGGAAGCGTTTTCGCTCTGGTGTGCAAAATCCTCTTTAAATCCCTTTTCCTGCCCACCAGATAAAATCTTGGAGTACCTCTTAGACCTCTCAAATTCAGGTCTGCAGTACTCTGAGTCAAAGTTCACCTTGTGCCATTTCAGCTTATCATGAGCGGTACTTTCCTTGTCACTAGCTCAGTTACCTGTGGTTAAGAGGTTTCTTAAGGGAATTCTGCATACCAGACCTCCTATAAGATGTCCAGTCGCAGCCTGGGACATTAATCTTGTGCTAGACATGCTCACTCAAAAGCCTTTCGAACCTCTGGCTACCTGTGAGCTAAAATTTCTCACCTGGAAAACGGCCTTCCTGGTGGCCATTACCTCAGCCCGCAGGGTTTCTGAGATACATGCCTTGGTCACAGACCCTCTGTATACTGTGTTCCATAAGGACAAAGTAGTCCTTAGAACCCATCCTAAATTTCTTCCTAAGGTTGTTTTGGAGTTCCATCTAAACCAAACTTTAGTCCTTCCCTCTTACTTTGCGGACTTCCAAAATGAAGGAGAATGTTCTCTTCATTCCCTGGACATCAAGAGAGCTTTACGTTTCTATCTAGATAGAACAAAGGACTTTTGTAAAGCTCAACAACTGTTTGTTTCTTTCAGCGAGACCCGGCTGGGTCAACCTGTTGCTATCAGGTGTATCTCAGCATGGCTAGTGGCATGCCTTCACCACTGTTATTCCATGGCACAGGTTAAACTGGAGGGCAGAGTGTACGCTCACTCTGCTGGGTGGTAGCGGCATCTCTGGCTGAAATCCGCAACGTTCCCATTGCAGATATTTGCAATGCAGCTACCTGGAGCTCAGTGCATACTTTCGTTAAACACTATGCCCTGGATGTCCATGCCAGACGACATCTGTCCTTTGGCAGAACCATCCTTAATGGACTTCTGTCCTAAAACTGTGAGCTCTTGGTCTCTTCTGCCGCCCTCCCGGGGGGATTAGTAGCTCGGTACTCTCCCATTAGTGTGAATGAGTGGTGGAGACTTATGTCCAGGAAGATATGGAAATTATGTACCTACCGTAATTTTTGATCTTCTTGGACGAGTCTCCACCACTCATTCACACGCCCACCCTCCATCCCCCCGAGCTCAGCTCTGTTGTTGGTCTTCACTCCCTCAAATCTTTAGGCTGTGAAGACTTCTTTTTTGACCCTTCTTATACGGGTCTTCCGGACTATCTTATGTCCGGTTTTTGGTTAGGCTATCCTTCTAGGTTAGTTAGGCTGCATCTCCTCAGAAAAAAAGGTACTGAGGCGGTTGGAAGGTCGATGCCGAGATATTCATTACCGCACGAGCTGAGGCTCGCGGTGCCGCTCCTCGCGGCACCGTCTCAGGCGCCAACCTTCCAACAAAAAAGTTTGCTCCCGATGGGTCCTAGTGCCTCCGGCGCTGATCCCATTAGTGTGAATGAGTGGTGGAGACTCGTCCAAGAAGATCAAGAATTACGGTAGGTACGTAATTTCCATTTCATGCTGCTGTGGACTCCAGTGATGTGGCATCTAGAGTCATGGCTACATCTGTGTCTCTCAGAAGACATGCTTGGCGCAGATGTACTAGCCTTTCACAGGATACCCAGACTAAGGCTATGGATTTTCCTGTAGTAGGTAACTCTCTGTTTGGGGAGCAGACAGAGGCTTACATGAAGAAAATGGATGAATGCAGGACCACGTACAAGAGTGCACAGGCCAAAGAAAGGCAAGCCACTCTGCACAACTAGCAGTCTAGGGGCAGGGGCAGGCCCTTTCAAAGGCCTGTTTACCAAGCCCAGGCCTCCTCTGCCTTCTCACAGAGGAGGTTCTTCAGAGGGAGGGGCAGGAGGGGGATGAGCAGAGCTGCTCCTTCCTCCTCTCAGTCTAAGGCTCCTGCCAAGCAGACACCCTGATGTGTCAGCCCGGGTCAGCTCCCCATTTCCAGTAGGAGGCAGGCTGGCTTACTACTTCCAGGCCTGGAAGTCTGTGACCTCAGACAAATGGGTCCTGGAAGTTGTAAGCCAGGGACTAGCCCTCAGCTTCAAAAAAATTTCCAAAAAAGAGGGCCAAGTCTTTTCTACCTGCATCACTCTCAGAAACCACTGCCCTAGAGGCAGAGGTTTCCTCTCTTCTAGCCCTCAGAGCTATAGAGAAGGTTCCTACTCAGCACAAGGGAAAAGGACTGTACTCCAGGTACTTCCTTACCCCAAAGAAAACAGGGGAGTGGCAACCCATCCTAGACCTAAGGTATTTGAACAAACACATTTCAAAGCCCAAATTCAAAATGGTAACTCTGGGAATAATCCTTCCCTCTCTAAGGCCAGGGGATTGGCTAGTATCTCTGGACCTCAAAGATGCCTACTTCCACATTCCTATCAGGTGCTCCCACAAAAAATACCTCAGGTTCGAGTTGCCTTCAGGCCATTACCAATTCAGAGCTATGCCATTCGACCTAACATCAGCTCCAAGGGTGTTCACAAAGTGCCTTGCAGTAGTGGTGGCTTACCTTAGAAGACAGGGTATCACCATCTTCCCCTATCTGGACGACTGGCTCTTAGTGGGTCAGTCACCTTTACAGGTCAAGTCAGCTCTTCAAACTACCCAGGACCTACTCAGCTCCCTAGGGTTCCTTCTCAATCTTCCAAAGTCTGTCCTCGAACCAGTTCAACTTCTCACCTTTATAGGCATAGAGTTGGACACTGTACACGTAAAAGCCTTCCTTCCCCTGGCAAGAGTGAAGGCCCTGGTGGATCTCGCTTCCTCCTTTCGACTTCAGGTCTTCCGCCCAGCAAGACAGTTCCTGCAGCTCCTGGGCCACATGGCAGGTTCCACAGCAGTGGTGCAGGGAACAAGGTTCCAGATGAGGGATATTCAGTTTCATCTAAGGTCTTTTTGGTCTCAAAAGAAGGATTCACTTACCAGACTGATTCCAGTGACTCAGACTCTGGTCCAAGCTCTCCAGTGGTGGCTGGACCAGGACAACCTCAGACAAGGGATTCAATTTCTCCCTAAAGTCCCATCAGTAGTTCTAACTATGGATGCTTCTCTCCTAGGGTGGGAAGCCCACCTGGGAGCACTGACAGCTCAAGGGGTCTGGTCTCCACAAGAGTCTCTCCTTCATATCAATCTCCTGGAACTCAGGGCAGTTTTCCTAGCCCTGCAGAGCTTCTCGGATTCAGTCAAGGGCAAGGTGGTCCAAGTCAGGACAGACACCACCACAGTGTGGTACATCAACAAACAGGGAGGCACTTGGGCCTCGGCCTTATGCACAGAGGCCATGAAGCTGTGGTCTCTGGCCTATTCTCTTCAGACTTCTCTGGTAGCAGTTCACCTTCCAGGGAAGGACAACGTACTAGCAGATGCTCTGAGCAGAATTTCACTGGGACATCACGAATGGTCCCTGGATATTCACATCCTGAAGGTCATCTTCTCCAGGTGGGTCACTCCAGAGATAGATCTCTTTGCAACACCAGACCATCATCAACTTCTTCTGTTTTATTGCAAACCTCCAGTCCTGGGGGCGGTTCCCCAGGATGCTCTCATTTTGGACTGGAAGGGCAGGTTTCTCTATTCCTTCCCTCCCTTCCCTCTGCTGTTCAGAGTTCTGATCAAGATCAGGACTCAACCCTGCACAGTGATACTGGTGGCTTCAGATTGGGCCAGACAACCTTGGTATCCTCTACTGCTGTCCTTGTGTCAGTGCCCGTCCCTGCCTCTGCCCAGGACATAAATCTCTGTCCTCCTCCCAGGGGCGGGTCTGGTACCCCAATCTCCAGTCTCTCAATCTTAAGGCCTGGCTCTTGAAGAGTTAGAATATGCAGCACTACATCTCTCTCATGGAGTTCTGGATATTCTGAAGGTCTCCAGGAAACCTTTCACTAGAAAAACTTACAACTCAAAATGGAAAAGGTTCAGTATTTGGTGCTCTCAGAAAGGCATCCTGCCTGATTCTGCAGGCATTTCCACAACCTTAGACCATCTAGTTCATCTGAATGGTCTAGGCCTTAGGCCTGCCACTCTGAAGGTTCATCTAGCAGCTGTCTCTGCATTCCTCTCAGCATGGAAGGGCTCTTCCCTAGCATCTCATCCTGTTTTCAGAAAGTTTTTCAAAGGACTGGTTCACATTAACCTTCCCTTTAGGGAGCCCACTCCACCTTGGGATCTTAATGTCTGCATAGCTCAGCTTATGCAGCCACCCTTTGAACCTCTGGCTTCAGCTGAATTGAAGTACTTGACCTGGAAAACTGTGTTCCTGGTAGCTATTACTTCTGCCAGGTGGATTAGTGAGTTACTGGCTCTGTCAGTTGAACCTGACTTCATCTCCTTCCATAGGGACAAAGTGGTCCTAAGAACCAATAGGAAGTTCTTGCCCAAAGTGGTATCGGATTTTCATCTGAACCAGTCTATATCTCTACCTGTGTTTTTCATTGATCATTCTTCTTCAGGTGAAAGAAGGTTACACAGTCTGGATGTTAAGAGGGCCCTTAGCTACTACACTCAGCATACTAAGGCACATAGAAATGACTGTCTTTGTTTCTTATTTATGGTGAAGTGAGGAAAGGTAAGTCTGCCACTAAAAGAACTATTGCCAGGTGGATTGTTTCTTGTATACAATTCTGTTATGATAAGTTGGGTAGAACACCCCCTTCAGGCCTGGGAGCTCATTCGACTAGGGGTACAGCTGTTCTCTAGGTGCGGCCAGAGATATACCTTTGTTAGAGATCTGTAAAGCAGCCACCCGGAAAACAGTATTTACTTTTACCAAGCATTACTCCCTGGACATCCAGGCTAGGAGTGATGCTAGGTTTGGCACAGCAGTACTGCAGAGCCTCTTCCCAAAGTAGGTTCTGCGTTCCCTCCTCCATAGGGAACTGCTTGGTAGTCTGCATTATGTCTAAATACAGCAAGACTTCATGTTGTTTGAAGAAAAAATTACTCACCATAATAATGTTGTTTCTTCTAATGGAGTCTTGCTGTATTCAGACCTCCCCCCACGCCTCCTCTCTCATAACCTGGTTTTTGGGAAGTGGGCTGGCAGGTACAGTGTTGCACCTCAGGGGTGTACCTTGTACCCTCCCTTTTGAGTGGGGTGGATGTTGTTGTTATTTTTTCTGGTGTTTTATACTTAAAATATTGTCACTACCTTTCCTTCTTGGGTTCTTGACTTGAGTCTTTTGGGCCCAAAAATAATCTTTTGCCCTTTGGCTGTATGTTGAACAATTTCCATACCATAGTATGTTAGTTAGTGTGCTCATAAGAATCTGACAGTTAGACTGGGAAGTACCACAGACAGAGGTTTGAAAACCGAGCTCGAGCTCAACGTTCTATGCTTCTGCATAGAGTTAACTCTTTCCTCTCTGGGGCAGTTCAAGTGCTGGGGCTAACTGCATTATGTCTGAATACAGCAAGACTCCATTAGAAGAAACAACATTACTACGGTAAGTAACTTTTTCTTCCGGTGCCGTCTGCAGTGCCAGGGACTCGGGTGGCACCATTTGCGGTGCGGCTTGGGTTCCCAGTGCCGACGGAAGTGCAGTTGACTCTTCTGGCGCTGTTGGCATTGTGGCCTTCGATGGTACCAGGCCTGGTGCCATTTTGGCTGAGATTCCTGTGGTCACTTCTATGGAGTCTATCCTGGTCGACCCCTCTTCAGAGGAGGTTGACTCAGGGGAGGACCGGACCGGCGACCTGAGTCTTCTGACTCAGAACCTCCTGTAGGCTGTAGTGCTAGGCAATCCAGTGTTCCTCTCCCCGAGTCCCCGGAGCTGGTTAGCCCGGATGATTCCATGGTTGGGGTGGCCTGGAGTCTTCTGTGGTGGACCCTTCAGGAGATCCGGAGAGGATGCTCTCTTCTCAGAGGTCATGGGCAGCTGCCATCACTGGTACTACTAGGGTCCTTCAGGAGAGGGTGAAGGACCCTGCCACAGTGAGTTCCCTTTGGGGGCTTGCTCAGCGGGGACCTCCACTGCTAGCATTGAGGAAGAGGGCTGCTTTGGAGTCTGAGGGATTGAGAGGTCAGGGTGAACAGCGGCGGCAAATCCCCACCGCCCTGCTGGGTGTGGGGAGGAGTCATAGCGCTGATCCCCACCTTTCTCTCAAAGGCTCTAGAGCGCCTTCTAGTGGCAGTTCTGATGATTGCCCTTCTGGACTCATGCAATCCCAGGCATGTCACAGGGGACATTCCCCTTCAGGGCTCTTCCCGGAGTTGCCTCCCTCTCTTTCTTCTTCACAACCCAGCATGATCTCAGGGTCCCCAATCCTGGCGGCGTCGCTGCCTGGATCTCAGAGCCCTGGCAGAGGCCAGGCACATGCTGTTAGGTGCCCTTCACCCATCCCTCTGCAACCACCTCCCCCTCTCCCAGGCCATGTGAGTCCCACGGGGCTGTTAACTTGGGAGACGTTCAGAGCTACTGCGGCGGCCTTCCCATCTTACATCAGGACCATGGACAAACAGGTTTTCCGCCTGTCCCCTCTGTCACAGGAGTCCTCTGAGCATTAGAGCTCCACTTCCTCCTTGACTTCCTTATCTGAGGAAGAGGAACTCTCTGTCCACCTTTCCTCTAATGCCGATTTCATTGATTATCAGCGGTTCCTTTCAAGACTGGTTTCGGAGCTTCACATCTCCTACATCTGTAGGGACAATACTGAGTGGCAGACACATGCATTCCTTAGTGAATTCAGTGCTCTCCACCTGGTGGTGCCTTCCTTGCTGATCCCTTTCCAGGAAGCGTCTATCCGTACCTGGCAGTCTCAAGCCACTCCTTCTCCAGCCCTGGCAGACTGCAGGAGATGGTATTGTGCCCTCCATGAATCTCTAGGTTCTTTGCCTCACCCACCTTCGGGCTTGACGTCCCTAGACACTCCTTCCGGGGCCTCGGCACCTGGCACATGACAGACCCCCGAATCCAGTTCTGCTGAATTCAACCAGTGGGGATGAAGGGTTTTCTCTTCAAGTCGTGTGTTAATGTGCATCAGTTCACATCAGGCACACCACGCTGCTTACAACAAGCATCTGTGGTCGATGCTATCGCAGGTCCTAGCATCTTTGCCTGACTCAGAGCAGTCTAGACAAGCCATTGCCCTCTCTGCGCAAGGTCTGGAGCTTGCAAGGCACCAAGCGAGGGCATCCTATGATGCCAATGAGGTGGTGTCCAGACTAGCAGGGACAGCGATCTGCATCAGGCGGATGGCATGGCTTCATCTCTCCAGACTGTCACCCATTGCCCAGCGTAGGGTGACTAGCTCTGCCTTCCAGGGGACCCACCTGTTCTCCCACAGGGCGAGGAGGCTTCTTCAGGGGCAACCTCCCTCTCCCAGCCCACGGGGACACCTCCTCGTCCTCACCAACCTTAAACTGCCCCAGTCTGCTGGTTAGGGTCTCCCCTTCCTACTTTCCACCAGTAGGAGGTGGAGAGATCTGTTCCTTCAGGGTCTATCCAGGCCCCCTTCGGGGGGGGCTTGGTACTCACCCAGCAGTAATGAATGGTGAAGATTGACAAGGGAAGATATGAAAATTACGTACCTACCATAATTCTTGATCTTCTCTTGTATCTTCACCATTCATTACTGAATCCCTCCCACCATCCCCTCAAGGGCCTCCTTCTTCAGCGTCTCCCCCTCCCTGCTCGTTCCTACTCCTTCTTCGTTGGCCTTTAAGCCAAAAAACCAAAAATCACTATCTTGGATCTTCCTGGACATAAAGTCTCCACCACTCATTCACACTAATGGGAACTGCACCAGAGGCACTAGGACCCAGCGGGAGCAAACTTTTTTGCTAGAGGTCGGCGCCAGAGATGGAGCCATGAGGAGGCGGCACCACGAGCCTCAGCTCGCGTGGTAATGACTGTCTCGGCATCGACCCTCCAACCGCCTCAGTTCCTTTTTTCCCGCCATCAAGTGCACTTCAATGATGACGTCGCTTGCCCGCCGAGAGTCAAACTTCAAACTAGCAGCATAGTTTTTAAGTTTTATTGTTTTGTAGTAATATCTCGAATAAGTATCACTTAGTTTATTCTTATTTAAAGAAGAAGTCTCAGCCTACATTAACAGATGACGGTAGAGAGACTTCGTATGAAAGCTGTTCAGTCAGCCAGGCTGGGTCCAGTCCGCCGCCTTCTCTGGAGGGGGGGTCTGACAATGGACAGTCCAATGCCCGAGGGGGTGGGCAGTCCCCTCGAAAGCATAAAAGTATACGGTCGCACTCTCGGCACCGTTAGGCCTCAAGATCTTCTTCGGCCCACAGGTCAAGAAAGAGAAGGCATCACTCGAGGTCGCCCTTTGATATGTCTGCGCGTAGACGGTCAGTTATTGGGGCTAGCTGCCGGTCTCCTCCTTTGGAGTCGCCAGTTTCTGTTTCTGATAGCCAATGTCTTTGACATCGGAGACCTGCCCCGCCCTCTGGTAGGTCTTCAGATGAGCAGTTTCATCAGTGGGCTGCTCTTATGGAGCAATGGGCTCGGAGGTTGGTCCAGCTGCCTGGCCCAGTCACTCAGGAGCCTTCGGACTTTTTGGGAGATCAGGTAGGGCGGTTGAGCCTCCCTAGTTGCGCGGTGATGTCGACTCCGCGCTTAGGTGTTTTCCCCCCTTCACACGGCTGCGGCGCAGGGGGCCACACCGATGCCTCTGTCTCCTGGTACTCATCCTTCTTTCTCCTCAAATCCTGTTTTTCAGAGTCTTGGAATGTTTTCGACGCCCTTGGCGTCGATGGCACGCTCGGCAACGACTTCAGCGCTGATGTGTCTGTCGGCACTGTCCTCAGCGCCATTGAGTTTCTCAGTGCTGTGCACTTCATCGGCACTGTCCTCGGCACCGTGCGCTTTGTCAGTGCCATCCTCGGCACCGTGTGGCTTCTCGGTGCCGTGCGGCCTCTCAGTGCTGTCTTCGGCGCCGTCCGGCTTCTCAGCGCTGTGTGGCCTCTCAGCACCGTCTGGCCTCTCGGTGCCACGTGGCTCCTAGGCACCGTGCTCTTCTTCGGCGCCGAGACCTGTTAGGACATCATCCAGTCTTCAGGGCTCCTCCTCTTTTAATGCTTTTCCTTCCTCATTTCCTTCTGATTTTCACTCCTTTCCTGTTCATACAGTCCCTCCTGGACTGTCAGGAGATGACAATGAGCCTGACCCAGACCTTAGGCTGGGTGATGATGTGGAAGGAACAGGATCTATTCCTGCTGCAGAGCCTGTGGTCGAGGACCTGTCTTTTAAGTCTCTGCTGAAAAACTTGAATTTCACTCTTTCTCTCCAAACTACAGATATCCTGGGAAACTGTTAAGACTCCAGTACCTCCATGTTCTGGAGATCCCTATGGATTTGACTCCTCCAGTACAGCCCTCCTTTGAGACACTGTCTCAAATGGTATGGAATAATCCTGCTCTCATTCCTTCGGTGGCTAAGTCCATAGATAGGAAATATGCTGCTCCCAAGGATCAACCCATTTTGGCATCCCAAACCTTTGCGGATCCTATTGTAGTCTTGGCAGAGAATGATAAGGTCGTCCTTCCCCAGTCTACTACAGCTTGACCTATTAACAAAGAATCTTGTAAGATAGACACTTTAAGTAAGACAGTCTTTGCTGCTTCCACCCTAGGTATGCATATTGCCAGCTACCAAGACTATTTCTCTCAATATGAGTATATCCTTTTGCATTCGCTCAAACAAATGGTTAAAGCTCTACTGGAGTCAGACACTAATTCAGAGCTTCTTCAAACCATAACCAGGGGTATCGAGTCCAACAACCAGCAGGTTAAAGCAGCTATGGACGCCTTTGATACTGCCTCCCGAGCGGCGGTGGCGGGCTTTTGTTCCCGCCGTCATTCCTGGCTGCACACTTCAGGTTTAACGAATGATGCACAGCAACAGGTAATGGCGTTGCCTTTCGATGGTGTGTATCTCTTTGGCCTTTAAGTAGAACAGGTTATAGAGGCTACACAAAAGACTAGGCCAACCATTAAATTGGCTCGACCACCTCCTGTCCCCTCTCAAGGGGGTGTTAATAAATGCCAGTTTCATAACCGTCAGTCCTTTCGAGGCAGAGGAAGTTTTAATAAAAACCAAGCCCCCAGCCTCAAAAGAAAATGCAGCAGAAGGCACAAGGACCCAAAGCGCCTAGTGCCACCTCCTGAGTTGGCCCAAGTCCCACCTCAGCTGCCCAAGGTGGACTCTTCCTCAGCAGTGGGAGGTCATCTGACTCACTTCTACAATCAATGGAAGTCCATAACCTCGGACAAATGGGTCCTCCGGATAATCCGCGAAGGGTATTCCCTCAATTTTTCGGAGACCCTCCGGATCATCCCCCCAGATGACAGCCCAGGCTGTCAGCTCTTCAGTCAGATCTTCTCGCCTCCGAGATACAGGGCCTTCTGAACAACAGGGCAGTGGCAGTAGTTCCACTGGATCAACAGAACACAGGGCTCTACTCCTAATACTTTCTGGTCCCGAAGAAAACCGGGGGGCATGCGCCCCATTTTGGACCTCAGAAAACTAAACAAATTCCTTCTCAAAGAGAAACTCAGAATGATATCACTAGGAACCCTGTTACCTTTGCTTCATCAACACGACTGGTTAGCCTCCCTGGACATGCAGGATGCTTTCCAGCACATTTCTATTCACCCAAAGCATCACAAATACCTAAGATTTGTGGCTTTGGGACAGCATTATCAGTTCAGAGTCCTGCCCTTTGGGCTATCCTTGGCGCCGCGAGTTTTTACAAAGTGTTGTGCAATTCTCGCAGTGCATCTTAGAAAAATCAGAATACAGGTGTTCTCATATCTGGATGATTGGCTTCTAGCAAGTCCTTCCAGGCAGGGAACTCTAGACGCTGTAGCCATGGCTTCACACTTTCTCATGCCCATGGGAGTCCTGCTAAACCTCAAAAAAATCGCAGCTGCAGTCCTCCCAGAGGCTCCTTTTCATAGGAACTCTTTTGGACACTTCCTGTGCAAAAGCATTTCTTCCGGAGGACAGGAGGAGCGATATCCTTCGGATGGCCCGATGCATCAGAGAGAGCAGCTCAGTTTCAGCTCTCTCGATGCAGCGGATGCTAGGTCTCATGGCATCCTCGGTGTTCACTGTACCCCTAGCATGCCTTCACATGATAACCTCTCAATTGATGCTCAGTACTCAGTGGTCCCCGACCACTCATGCTCAGTCCTTTCTCATCAAGGCAACAGAACCTCTGAAGAGATCACTCACCTGGTGGTTGCAAGAGGACAACCTTCTGGAAGGGTATCCCTTTGCTCCTCTGGATCATCAGATTTCCATTACCACAGACGTGTCCCTGATGGGGTGGGGAGCTCACTGTCAGACTCTCCACCCTCAAGGTACATGGACTCAGGACGAGTCCCAGCTTCACATAAATGTCTTGGAAATCAGAGCCATCCTTTATGCAGGCTTTGAAGGACATTCTCTGTCACAAGAACATTCTCCTTCAAATGGACAACAAAGCAGTGATGTATTATATCAACATGCAGGGCAGTGCTCACTCTTACCCATTATGCAGGGAAGCGATGAGGATGTGGGAATGGTGCTTGGAGCACAAGGCTCTAACTCAGCAGAACAGAGAGAGATCCTCACGAATGGTCTCTCGGCTCAGCCGTAACTCAGTCACTATTCCCAGAGTGGGGAACTCCAGACCTGGACCTTTTTGCATCCCCACTCAACACAAAATTGCCTCTCTTCTGCTCCAGAAATCCAGGGCCTGGCATTTTCTGTCAGGATGCATTCAGGCTGCAGTGGACAAAACTCTTTCTATCCGCCTTTCCACCTCTTCCTCTAATTCAGAGAGTACTTCTCAAATTTGAGTCCCAGGAGGACAAAATGATCCTCGTTGCTCCCTTCTGGCCTCGACAGATATGGTTTCCACTACTCAACAGTATGTCGGAAGCTCCTCCGAAACCGCTTCCCCTTCAGACTAACCTTCTGACTCAGGGGCCTGTGGTCCATCCCAACCTGAGGTCACTTCACCTTCACGCTTGGCTCCTGAAGAGATAGAAGTGAACAGGTTCAATGTCTCTCGCAGGGTTTCAGATATTCTTCTGGCTGCGTGCAAGCCAGCCACTAGGAAAACTTACACAGCCAAATGGAAGTGTTTTTTGCTCTGGTGTGCAAAATCCTCTTTAAATCCTTTTTCCTGCCCACCAGATAACGTTTTAGAGTACCTCTTAGACCTCTCAAATTCAGGTCTGCAATACTCTACAGTTAAGGTTCACCTTTGTGCCATTTCAGCTTATGAGCCAGTACTTTCCTTGTCACTGGCTCAGTTACCTGTGGTTAAGAGGTTTCTTAAGGGAATTCTGCATACCAGACCTCCTATAAGACGTCCAGTCACAGCCTGGGATGTTAATCTTGTGCTAGACATGCTCACTCAAAAACCTTTCAAGCCTCTAGCTACCTGTGAGTTAAAATTTCTCACTCGGAAAATGGCCTTCCTAGTGGCCATTACCTCAGCCCGCAGGGTCTCTGAGATACATGCCTTGGTCACAGACCCTCTGTATACTGTGTTTCATAAAGACAAAGTAGTTCTTAGGACCCATCCTAAGTTTCTCCTTAAGGTTGTTTCAGAATTCCATCTAAACCAACCTTTGGTCCTTCCTACTTACTTTGCAAACTTCCAAAATGAAGGAGAGCATTCTCTTCATTCTTTGGACGTCAAAAGAGCTTTGCGTTTCTATCTAGATAGAACAAAAGACTTTCGCAAAGCTCAACAACTGTTTGTCTCCTTCAGCGAGACCCAGCTGGGTCAACCAGTCACTATCAGATGTATTTCAGCATGACTGGTGGCATGTCTTTGCCACTGTTATTCCATGGCACAGGTTAAGCTGGAGGCCAGAGTGTACGTTCACTCTACTAGAGTGGTCACAGCATCCCTAGCATAAATCTGCAACGTGCCCATTGCAGATATTTGCAATGCGCCTACCTGGAGCTCAGTGCATACTTTCGTCAAACACTATGCCCTGGATGTCCATGCCAGACCACATCTTTCTTTTGGCAGAACCATCCTTAATGGATTTCTGTCCTAAAACTGTGAACTCTTGGTCTCTCCTGCCACCCTCTCGGGGGATTATTAGCTTGGTACTCTCCCATTAGTGTGAATGAGTGGTGGAGACTTTATGTCCAGTAAGATATGGAAATTATGTACCTACTGTAATTCTTGATCTTCTTGGATGAGTCTCCACCACTCATTCACACGCCCACCCTCTATCCCCCAAGCTCACCTCTGTTGTTGGTCTTCACTCCCTCAATCTTTGGGCGCGGGGAAGACTTCTGTCGACCCTTCTTATAAGGGTAGTCGGACTATCTTATGTCCGGTTTTGGTTAAGGCTATCCTTCTAGGTTAGTTACGCTGCACCTCTCGGAAAAAAAAAGCGTACTGAGGCGGTTGAAGATTGACGCCGAGATAGTCATTACATACAGGTGAGGCTCATGCGGTGCTGCTCCTCTGGCTCCATCTCTGGCACCAACCCTCTAGCAAAAAAGTTTGCTCTTGCTGGGTCCTAGTGCCTCCGGCGCAGTTCCCATTAGTGTGAATGAGTGGTGGAGACTCGTCCAAGAAGATCAAGAATTATGGCAGGTACGTAATTTCCATTTTTTTTCCGTTCTTTTCTGAACGGACCCTATTTCAAGGGAAAGGGGGAACGAGCGGAATTTATTCTATCCTGAGGGAACTCTTTCTGATTGCCCTTAGGGGTGATCTCTTGGTTTTCTTAACCATGTTGTTCAATTCACAGTTTAAGGACTGTCCCTCTTAGCTCAGGCCCTTTTTTATCCTGGTCCCTCTGGCAGGTCTTAATCTTCTTGTAACAGTTTCTTCTGCTTGGTGCTTTCCTGGCACTTCAATTACCTTGAGCTGATACTGTTGTCTTGCCTTCAGGGAGTCCGACTGAGTTCCCACTCTGTCCTTTTCAACAAAGGGGTGCCTCTGTAGAGCTCACCCCCTTCCCACATACATCTGTGTTAGCACTTAACTAGGTGCTAGGAGACTTCTCCCCCTTCCTAGTTGGGCGCTCTTCTTTCAGAACAGAATTCTGCCTTGGCAGTCTGTGAGCCCTCAGCTAGAGTTTAAGGGGTTGGGATGGTGGGAGGTATAGAGAATCTGCCTTTTGTGTCCAATCTGTGCAAGCGGTTCGGTTGAACCTTCCTCAGCCCTATCAAGTGGGATCCTTGCTCCCTTGTTTTTGGTTCCAAGCTTATAAGCATTTAAACCAATCTCTCAATGGGCTCCCCTTCCAACATCCCTCATTCAAACAACATGAAGTCTTGCTGTATTCTGACATATTGCAGTGATCCCCAACCTTTAAACTGCCCCAGAAAACAAAGAGTTAACTTTCTATGCAGAGCATAGAATGCTGAGCTTGAGCTCGGTTGAAGTCTCTGTCTGGAGTGTTTCAAACTCAAACCGTCAGATTCTTTACTCCGCCTCACTGAATGTTCGCTCTGGAGATTTCTCCTTCAGCTCGGTTCGAAAGTCGGGTAAAGTTTCAGTTTTCGTTGGTGTTTTAAACCACAAAAGTTATCCGCATAGGCGGTTCAGTCTCTGTCTGTGGTGCCATGAGTACTAGATAGGAATTGTTTTTCTGTGTGGAACTTGTTAAAGTGCGTCTCGGTTCGGCTGAACCGGTCATTTGATAGTGAAATCTTGTGTTTTGTGTTTTTACTTAGTGTGTGGTTACCGGTTCTTATCGGTTCTAAAAAAATGTGTTTTAGTACATTTTTTTCCAATACCCGTGACACAGTTAGGAACTGATAACGGAGTCTTGCCTGGCAGTTGCCATACAAAGGGTAAGTTGGTTAGGTTGGCCATGTCTGAGAAACCCAAGAAAAAAAACGGGCCCACTGGGTTTCAACACTGCAGTGAGTGTGGGGAGGTCTTTGCTAAGGCCGATCCCACCACCTGTGTTACTGTCTGAGGGTTTGACCACCTTGATTCAGACTGCCAAATATGTAAAACTTTCCAAATCTACCCTTGAGAAGAGATTAGGTAGACTGAGGGAAAAGGAGGCCGAGAAGTACGCTGACCCAGATGGCCAGCCCGGTTCGGTTCCGACCGAACCAGAAGGAGTGCCCTCTGACCTGGGTGATACTTCTTCGGGCAAAAGGAGAGCCGATTCTGAGGGATCGGTTCCGACAAAAAGAAAATGCAAAGACAAATCGTCCGCTTTGGATCCAGAGGTTCATGTTCCGACCATAAAAGAGATAGCCAGAGCAATTCAGATTGTGGAATCACTCCGCCCAGTTCCTACCGATCCGGCTCCTTCTGGCAGGGGTTCAGTTCGGTTGGTTCCCCCGGTTCAAGATTATACCCTCGAAGATTTTTATGAACCGGAATTTGAAGAGGAAAGGGAATTTGAGCATGATGATGGTGAAAGTGAGGGTCTGGATATGCCTGTGGAACCAGACATCTCCCCAGACAGACCTTTAGGTGTTTCCCCTACTAGGCTTTCTGAGTCCCCTTCTCACTTTATGTTCTACAGAAAGGTGGCTGAAACCCTCCAGCTTCCTATGGAGGAGGCTGTGGAAGATCAAGAGAGCCTGATTATGTAGAAATGATGGACATCCCAGAGTCCAGGAGACTGTCTATTCCCCTCCACAAATCCTTTGGGAAACAGACACAAAAAATCTTAAAGTCTCCTAACACTATACCTCTTGTGGATAGAAGAATGGGCAAGAGGTATACACTTTGAGGCTCAGACACGGAGTTCTTGTATCAGCAATGCAGCCATGTTGGGGTAGTGCAGGCTGCTGCCTGTGACAAGTCAAATATTCCCTTGGCTTCACACCCCCCAGACAAGGACTCCAGGAAGATTGATGCCATGGCAAAGAAACAGTACATGACATCTTCCTTGGGACTCAGGCAGGCAAATTACATGGCCTATACAGCCAGGTACCAGAAGTCCAGGAGGGACACTGTACTGGCACTGGCTAAACAGGCCTCCCCCCAGCTAGCCAAGGAGCTGGAGGCGGTGGCTGCAGATGGGATTGAGGCATCTAAGGTTCAGTTTCATGCTGCTGTGGACTCTAATGATGTGTCATCAAGAGTCATGGCTACATCTGTGGCTCTTCGGAGGATGGCTTGGTTCAGATGTACTAGCCTCTCGCAGGACACCCAGACTAAGCCCATGGATTTTCCTGTAGTGGGTAATTCTCTGGGGAGTAGACAGAGAATTACATGAAGAAAATGGATGAGTACAGGACCACTTACAGGAGTGCTCAGGCCAAGGAGAGGCAGGCAACTCCTCAAAGGCAGCAGTCTAGGGGCAAGGGCAGGCCTTTTCAAAGGCCTTTTTACCAAGCACAGGCTTCTTCTTCCTTTTCTCAGAGGGGGTTCTTCAGAGGGAGAGGCAGAAGGGGGATGAGCAGGGCTGCATCCACTCCTCAGCCTAAAGCCCCTGCCAAGCAGACACCCTGATGGGCCTGCCCGGGTCGACTCTCCTATTCCAGTAGGGGGCAGGACTGTCCAGGACTGGATGTCGGTTACATCAGACAAGTGGGTCCTGGAAGTCCTGGAAGTAGTAAGCCAGAGACTGGTTCTCAGCTTCAGAAAATTTCCAAAGATGAGAGCCAGATCTTTTCCACCTGCAAATCTCTCGGAAACCCTTGCCCTAGAGGCAATGGTTTCTTCTATTCTAGCCTTAAGAGCCATAGAGAGAGTACCTACCCTACACTGGGGCAAAGGACTGTATTCCAGGTACTTCCTGACCCCAAAAAAGACAAGGGAGTGGCGACCCATCCTAGACCTAAGATATCTAAACAAACATCTTTTAAAACCAAAGTTCAAGATGGTAACTCTGGGAATAATCCTTCCCTCTCTAAGGCCAGGGGACTGGCTAGCCTCCCTGGACCTCAAAGATGCCTTTCACATTCCCATCCGGTGCTCCCACAGAAAGTACCTCAGGTTCGAGTTGTTACAGTAACTGAGCCTTATAGCGAGGGTCTAATGAACCAACTGTCAAACATCAACAGTAACAAGAAGAAACCTACGGAAACTACATTAATGAATCCTGGAGTCAAAACTGGAAGGGAGTGGCTTTGAGATTTTCTTTGCATCCCGAGGACCATACAACACCCCAGGCTCTGGGATGCAGACGCCTGGGCTCACTCAAGTTTGGCCCACTTCAGCAGATGCAGGTCAGCGTTAGAGGGCGTGAGGGCAGGAGTCGGGATGCCCTCCCAAGCTCATCCTTTGAAAGCGGTTTACTTTTGAGCTGCCGATTAAGCAGCTGGAAGCTGGTGGCGAAAGCTGGGGAGCTGAGCCCTCCCCATCACCACAAATCAAGGGCAGAGGTACGAGGCACCGCTGGTACTTTAAAGGGCGGTCTCTGATTGCTTTTAATTTAGGTCGACCCAGGAATGGAGACTGTTTTTTTTTTTTTCTTTCTTTGTAAAACTTACCGAACAATTCAGTGAACCAGTGTTTTTGACTGTGGTCTACTGTTTCCTTCACTAGCTCACTCGCTTTCTGAACGCACCTTTTAGAAGTTGAAGAGTTCATTGTAATTTTTGATTCCGTGTTATTTGTGCCAACTGTAACCTTTACTAGCTCACTTTTAGAGGTCGAAGATTTCATTGTGATTTCAATTCCATTTTACTTGTGGATCATTGTACTTTCTGTAGCTAGGAAGTGCCAGGAAGCTTCCATGTTATGCTAGTTAAGGGGGGAACAAACTACTGCACACCAGGTTATGTTGTGTCCAAAGTACCTTACAGTTAACCCTTAAGCTATACTGGTGTTCCATAACCAAATTTATTTGTTAGCCCTTGAATCAGTTTCAATTGGAGGGTTAGCCTTAAATTTCTAATTACAACTGCATTTAACTTTAGCCTATTTTTAGCCTTGACGCTCGTTGGGCCTCTCCTCACTTTGAACCCTGCCAGGTAGCCTGCATGTTATTTAAGTGCTAGTTGAAGGTCCCTGACTAAATGAGTTGGGGTTGCGAGCACTACATAATCCTCTACCTCTTCTTCTCTCAGCAGACGCCTGGGCTCACTCGAGGTTGGCCCACCGCAACAGACACAGGTCGGCGTTCCAGGTCGTGAGGGCAGGAGTCGGACGCCTCCAAGCTCGCCCTTAGAAAATGGCGGTTTACCTTTTGAGCTGCCAATTAAGCAGCTGGAAGCTGGTCGCAGGGCTGGTAACTGAAGCCCTCCCCATCACCACAATCAAGGAAGCAAGAAATGCAGGTGCCAGACTACTCTTTAAGGGAGCAGTCCCTGGTTGCTTTCCTGGAGTTGCCAGCACTGCCCTCGCCTCGCCCCCAATGCGCCTCCTCCCACCTTTGTTGGTCCTAGTAATATAGTCCCTGGTTCTCGTGCCACTACTGTGGTCTCGCAGGGCTCCAGTTACTAAGTATCGAGTTTCCCATCTGCTCGTTATCAGGGTTAGCCACTTGAGGTCGCCCTTCCTGCTGAATCCCTCTATTAATTTCTGTCTGCCCATTCTGATACTGTTGCTTCACTATACCTGCCCACTCTCACCTTTTTTACTGTTTTACAGCCTGTTACTCCTGTCTAAGCATGTTTCACTTAACCTTACTCTACCTTCCCACCTTGGCCCTCTTGCTATGGGTCCTCTCTGTTCACCCTGGCTCTGTTCTGCTCGTGCCCCCCTACCTGTCCTTCTCACTAGATAACTTTCATTTTTCCAACCTCCTATCCGAGCCATTACCTAGGCATCACCCTCTCCCATATCTCGGGCTTGCCCTTAAACATTTTGTGTTCTTTCTGAAACTTGTCCTAAAACAAATTGAGGCTATTCGAGCACAAATATTGGGTAGGGTCCCTTCTCCGTTTGGGCTTGCTACTAAGGCTGTTATTACTATGTCCCTCTGGATTGTTGCCAGTTCCCTTGCCATTGCTGGGGATATAGAGACCAACTCAGGCCTACCATGCCCAACAATCCTCCCGTCCTCCACCTCTACGACTGCCCCAACTCAAGGGCCTCCCTTGCCCACGCTAATGCTATAGGAGTCTGGACCAACTTCCTGAGCTGGAAGCATGGACCTATTCCAACAACCTGACATCCTCGCCATTTCTGAGACCTGGCTCAAGCCCTCTATGATGACTCCCAGTGCTCCCTCCCTGGGTATAACTTGGTATGGGTGGACCGCCCCTCTCCCAAAAGAGGCGGAGGACTTGCCCTCTATTTTAAACCCCAGCTTAACATCACTGTATTGCCTGCTCCCCCCCAGCTAACTGCGAAGTACTCCATTCCCTTCTTCTACTTGGGGGCATAAAGAAACTACACATATTCTGTATTTATATACCCCCTAGAAAAGCCAGACTTGGTTTTAATGAATTCATGGATTACCTCCAATCCGTGACCGGGAATAACGACATCATCTGTCTTGGGGATTTCAATCTGGACTGTCTTGGCCCTCATGCGGACACCCTCTCCTCCATGACAAGCAAGGCCAATCTCACTCAACTTGTACTGGAGCCCACTAGAGTATCCCCCGGTGGTACAAGTGCCACCCTACTGGACTGGATCCTTACTAACAGAAAGGATGCTTTTCCCTCCACGGGTGTTCTCCCGGACTCCATAAGTGATCACTACCCCATTTTCTGTATTTGGGACAACTCTGCCCCATCATTCCCCTCCAAAGTGTTAACTTTTTCCAACTTCTCTAACCTTAACTTTGATTACTTTGTTCAAGATCTTATTGCTATTGACTGGTCCCCGCTATACTCCACCAATGACATAAACACTGCCACAAATTATTTTAACAGCTCTTCTCTCTCTACAAAACAAGCATATCCCCGTTACCACTCGCAGGGTTAAAGGGAAAACCACCAAATGGCTTAAACGCCCCCTGCTTCACCTACTGAAACTTAGGGACAAACTATGGTCAGTCTGGAAGTCCTCCCGGTCTCCCCACGGACTTTCAAGCCTACCGTACTCTGCGTAATAATTGTAAAAAAGAGATTCGCCTGGCCAAAAGTTCCTACTTCAGGAACCTACTTAACGTCTCCTCCACTTGCCCAAGAAAATACTGGTCCCAAATAAAGGAAATCCTTGGGAACAATAAACCTACTACCCCCACTAATATGTTCATTAATGATGTCACTGTAACCACCCTCTCACCATTGCCAATGCTTTTAACTCCCTCTTCTCCTCCCTACCTACTTTGGTCTCTCCCGCGCTCCCCAATCCAGGGCCGGCCTCTCCCCCTAGTTCCTCCACTCCTCCTTATTTGGAGATGGTTCCAGTCTCCTGCCAGCATGTCCTGGACCTTCTCAAAACTGTTCCTTCCAGCGGCAGCACTGGCCCTGATGGGCTGCACCCTCGGGTTATCAGGCTGTTTGCGGCCTGGCAGGCTAGGCCCATAACTAGGCTTTTTAACCTATCTATAACAACTGCTACTGCCCTCTGATCTGGAAGACCGCCAGAACTATCCCTGTCCACAAGAAGGGAGACGCTAAACTCTTCGCCAACTGCCGCCCAATCTCCCTACTTCCCACTCTTAGTAAGCTCCTGGAGCTTCGTTCATCAACAGGTCACGGAGCATCTCTGTAACTATAATCTTCAGGCTCCCTCTCAACATGGCTTTAGGGTAGGACATAGCACTACCACAGCCCTCACCCTTCTCACGAGTGACATCAAAAGCAACATGGATAAGGGTCTGCTTACGGGCGCAGTGTTCAACCTGTCCAAGGCCTTTGATATGGTTCACCACCCACTTCTGCTGTCCAAATTAAGCCATATTGGTGCCTCTGACTCCACCCTATCCTGGTTTAGTAGCTACTTGGATAACCGCTCTCAGGCGGTTTCCTACTGCAAAACTCTTCCCAACCCCACCACCCGGGGTGTTCCACAGGGGGTCAATTCTTGGCCCCCAACTTTTTTCCCTCTTCCTAAATGACACTCATACTACCTCCCAACTTAGCAGTCACCTCATGTACGCAGATGATATAGTGCTCTACTATTCCAACAAATCTGTGGCTGACATTAACAATATCCTCACTCGGGACTTTCAAGCTCTACAATCTTGGCTCTCTGCCAACCAGCAAATCCTAAATATAGGCAAAACCCAGGCTATGCTGTTCGGCTCAGCCAAAAAAGTCTACTCTGTATTCTCTAAACTCCTTGTCTGCAGTCAGGAGGGGATGCCGGTTATGAATACTGTTACCTTCAAATACCTTGGGGTCACTCTTGACCCTGCCCTTGATTTTTCCCTGCATATCAATGAGGTCTGCCGGGCCGTTAATACCCAAATTGGTGCAGCCTATAGGGTACGGCATTCTCTCACCCCATCCACTAGGCTAGCAGTGGCTAGAGGCGTGCTACTCCTGCAACTTCTTTATGCCCCCAGTTCTGTTCAATACCAATACTAGTGTACTCAGCAAATGGGACACTTCCTACAATAATATATGTAGGTTCGCCTTATCTGCCCCCATCTGACTCATCACTGTCGGCTCTACTCCGGCCTACACTGGCTATCTCCTAAAGACCTTCGTTCTTATTCGCTTGGTTGCTTTATTGACTCACTCACCAGACCCCCTAGCCCATCCTCCCTGAGAGACCTACTTACCCCTATCACCCGTATCCACTCGCTCAGGTCCTCATCGGTCCCCATGCTAACAGTCCGGCCATGCGCCACTAGAATGGGTGAACAGGCCTTTGCTCATTTTGCCCCTAATTTCTGGAACTCACTACCTACCCAGGTTAAACTCTCCCCCTTCCACCACTTCTTTAAGAGGTCACTTTTCTCTCACCTCTACGCACTTGGAACCTGTAACTGCAACTAAATGTGTGTCTCCACCATCTTTCTCCAGACTGATGGCGTCCAGGCATTACCTTGCTTGCTGCAACTAGCTTTGTGTGTTATAATATTGTGTACTGTTCAGCTTTTTATATCCTATTTTATCTAGTTGTTACTGCAAAGGGCGTACTGTTTACTGCTTATATCCTATGGGCTCCTCCCATATTGTTATACCTGTATTATTTTTACTGTCTTGTTGATGTTGTCACTGTATTACTTTGTTGTACTCTCTCGGGTCATGCCTGAAAATAGGCAGGATTGATGCAGAGTGCACTTACCCGGTTACCAAAAGCTAATAAATAAATAAATAAGTTCAGAGCATTGCCCTTTGGCCTAACCTCAGCCCCAAGGGTTTTCACAAAGTGCCTGGCAGTAGTAGTTGCCTTTATAAAGGCAAAAGATTTCCATTTTTCCATATCTGGACGATTGACCAGTAGTGGGTCAGTCTCCAGACCAAGTCAAGTCTCACCTGCAAGTGACCCAGCAAGTGCTCACTTCTCTAGGATTTCTTCTCAACCTTCCCAAGTCAGTTCTTTGAAACAGTCCAGCTTCTTACCTTTATAGGGGCAGAACTGGACATACTCAGATCAAGAGCCTTTCTTCCTCTAGAAAGGGCAAGGGTTCTTATGGAACTAGCCTCTTCCTTCAGCCTTCAGGTATCTCGACCAGCAAGGCATTTCCTCCAGCTCTTGGGCCACATGGCAGCTTCAACAGCAGTGGTCCAAGGGGCAAGATTCCAGATGAGGGATATTCAGTCCACCTGAGAGCTTTTGGTCTCACAGGAAGGATTCCCTACCAAACTGATCCCAGTGACTCTGACCTTGATCTAAGCCCTCCAATGGTGGCAGGATCAAGGACAATTTAAGACAAGGTGTTCCTTTTGCTACTCAGCCTTGTTCAGTGGTCCTTACCATGGGCGCTTCTCTTCTGGGCTGGGAGCCCATCTGGAGTCCCTCACTGCCCAGGGGCTGTGTACCCCCCAAAAAATCCCTTCTCCATATCAATCTCCTAGAGCTCAGGGCAGTTTTTCTGGCCCTAAAAGCTTTCTGTCAGTACAGAACAAGGTGGTTCAGGTCAGAACGGACAACACCACCATGTGGTACATCAACAAGCAGGGAAGCACTTGGTCCATGGCCTTGTGCACAGAAGCCATGAAGTTGTGGTCCCTGGCTTATTCTCTGCAAACCTCTCTGGTAGGAGTTCATCTTCCAGGGAAGGACAATGTGCTAGCAGATGCACTGAGCAGGATCTCTCAGGACCATCACGAATGGTCCCTGGACCCTCAGGTGTTGAAAGTGATTTTTCAAGGAGAGGCACTCCAGAGATAGATTTTTTTGCAGCCCCAGACAATCACCAACTCCCTCTCTTTTGTTGCAGACTTCCAGTCTTGGGCTCAGTCCCCCTGGATGCCCCGATTCTGAATTGGGAAGGGAAGTTTCTATATGCTCCCCCCCTTCCCACTCCTGCTCAAAGTTTTAGTCAAAATAAGGTCTCAACCTTGCAAAGTGATTCTGATTGTTCTAGATTGAGCCAGACAGCACTGGTACCTCCTGTTGCTGTCCCTAGCAGTCCATCTTCCCCTGTCTCTTCCTAGGAATTACAACCTGTTAACATCCTCTCAGGGGAGGATTTTGTACCCAAATCTTCAGTCTCTCAATCTCAAGGCATGGCTGTTGAAGAGTTTAGAGTTTGGAGATCTGTATCTTTCCCAAGGGGTTCTGGATATCCTCAAGGCTTCTCAAAAGCCCTCCACCAGAAAGACTTATAACTCCAAATTGAAGAGATTCAGCATCTGGTGTTCTAAGAAGCACATTTCTCCAGACACTGCTGGATTGCCTACGGTTCTGGATTATATGGTCCATCTTAATGGCCTAGGCCTCAGACCAGCTGCTCTCAAGGTACACTTGTCAATTGTTTCTGCATTTTTTTTCTGTGGGGAAGTCTTCCTCACTATCTTCTCATCCTGTGTTCTGTAAATTTTTTAAAGGATTGCTTCACACCAATCCTCCTTTTAAGACCCTGCCCTGCCTGGATTTGAATGTTTGCATTGCTCAACTTATTAACCCCTTTTGAGCCTCATATGTCTTCAGCAGAGCTTAAGTACTTGACTTGGAAAACTGTGTTCTTGGTAGCCATTACCTCTGCCAGGTGTATCAGTGAATTGCAAGCCCTGTCAGTGGAACCTAATTTTATCTCATTTCACTGGAATAAAGTAGTGCTTAGAACCAATACAAGGTTCTTGCCCAAAGTGGTTTCAGACTTCCATTTAAACCAGTCTATGTCTCTTCCTATTTTATTCACTGATCATTCTTCCTCAGGAGAGAGGAGGCTACACACTTTAGATGTTAAAAGAGCCCTTAGTTACTACATAGAGTGTACCAAGGGTCACAGGTTTGACTCCCTTCAGTTTTTCCCCTCACTTATGGAGAAGTGGGAAAGGGAAAACCTGCCACCAAGAGATCTATTGCCTGGTGGATTGTCTCTTGTATACAATTCTACTATGAAAAACTGGGAAAAACTCCACCCTCAGGCCTGAGGGCTCATTCCACAAGAGGTACAGCTGCTTCCCTGGCTGCTGCCAGGGATATTCCTCTCTCAGAAATTTGTCAAACAGCCACCTGGAAAACAGTCCATACCTTTAGCAAGCATTACTTTCTGGATATCCAGGCTAGGAGTGATGCTCGGTTTGGCACAGCAGTACTTCAGAGCCTATTCCCAAAGTAGGTTCTGCCCCTCCTCCACGGAGGTACTGCTTGGTAGTCTGCAATATGTCAGAATACAGCAAGACTTCATGTTGTTTGAAGAAAAAATTCACCTTAGTAACTGTGTTTCTTCTAGTGGAGTCTTGCTGTATTCTGACATCCCTCCCCTCTCAGGACCTGTTTTTGGGAAGTGGGTGGTCAGGTGCAATGTTGCACCCCAGGGGTGTTTTTTGTTTACACCCTCCTTCTTTTTGTTTGGGTGCTGATTTATTACTGTTATTTGTATTAGATTGGTTTTTGGGTTTCCTGACTTGAGTCTTCCTTGGGAATGCAAAACTTTTTTCTGCCAGTTGGCTAGTAGGAATTTTTACAATTTCCACATAGAATTTCTAGTTAGTTGGGCTCGTAAGAATCTGACGGTTTGAGTTTGAAACACTCCAGACAGAAACTTCAACTGAGCTCGAGCTCATCATTCTATGCTCTGCATAGAAAGTTAACTCTTTGTTCTCTGGGGCAGTTTAAAGGTTGGGGATCACTGCAATATGTCAGAATACAGCAAGACTCCATTAGAAGAAACACAATTACTAAGGTGAGTAATTTTTTCTTCTCTTCCCCTCTTCTCCTTCCTTCTTCTCCTTTTATCTGTTCCTTCCTTGGAGCTGCCCCAGAAGTGAGGCCCTGTGGTCCCTTTGTGTAGGCGTTTATTTATTTTTGTTCTATCCTCTACTGGTTTATTCCTTTTTCAGTTTATATCCTTTCCTTTTTCTATCCCTCGGCTCTCTTTTGCCAGCTCTTTTCTCTTATCCTTTTTTCACCTCTCGACTAACAGGACTGGGATGGAGGAGGAGTCTGCGGCACCAAATGGCCACCCATCGTGCATCATGTGATGTGTCACTCTCGGGGTCAGCACTGACTCCTCTGGGGAAAAATAAACTCCCATGGTGAGTGCGTGCCTCCGGCTTACACCCATCAGTAATGAATGGTGAAGATACAAGAAGATCAAGAATGCAGTAGATCGTCCTTGTCAATCTTCACCATTCATTACCTAGTGTAAGCGGACTTCTCAATCTGAGTTTTTAAAGTTGCCCTAACGGCCCTCGTAGAAGCGGCGTCGTCATGCAGGGGCGGCCGTTAATAGACGACATTCCCTCCTCCAACTCAGTTCTGTTTCTCCGCCGTCGAGGGCAGCACCTGTTTTCGGGCGTCCATTGTCCACTCGTCAGCGACTCCTCTTTCCGCACACTCCAGCGCTCGATGTTGATAAGGCCGTTCTTTTTTTCTTCTAAAGCGGCGCGGTGGCATTTTCTATTTTTCTTGTTGATTTACGTTATGTCGGGTCTGGGCTAAGCGTGTTTTGAAGAGCGGGCAGCCTATCTTTGTCGGTGTTACTGTGGCGGCATTTCTCCGTCTCGGGACCGGCGCAGCGTTTCTCTTCGTTGCCTGGGACCCAACCTGACGCGGATTATTCACGGCGCTGTTTCTCCATGGACCGCCGTGTCTCGAAGTCCGTGCGTTCAAGCTCGGCAAAGCCCGCCGACGCCGGGGGCGGCGTCGCTCAAGGTTCTCGGAGTGAGTCTCTAGGCCTTCCCGGGTCCCCTCCGGGCCTATCTGATCTGAGGAGGGGTCTCCTCGTCTTCTTGCGAGGCCCCTTCTGCGGTGTTTAGGGGCGTCGTGAGTCCCTCCGGGCAGCGGCGCCGACACCGCCTCGGCAGTCACCTCTTGAGTGCAGGCTCCCCCGTGGCGGAGCCTGTCTTTGGGCCTAGCTGGGTGGACCCTCGACGCCGCCTTCGGGCCGTTTCGGATCCTGGCGCCGTTCGCGGTGCCCGGTGATCGAGGCGTGCGTTTCGGCGCCGTTCTGAGTCGGCACCGTTCGGCGCGCCGGTGATCAAGCGGGGAGCGTTAGCGGCGCTCACTGGTCAGCGCCCGTTCACGGCGCCGGCATCAAGCACCGTTAGCGGTGCGCTTTGGCTGCTGGCGCCGTTGCAGCGTCGATGGACAAGCCGGTGCCGTCGGCGGTGCCGCCTGCGCCTTCCGGCATGCCAGGCGCGTGGGCCTGGTCCTTCCTCCAGGCGGTGGCCTTGCCACAGCGCCCGTTGGGAGGTGTGGAGCCGGCCTGGCTGCTACGGCGTGAGGCCCCGGCGGCGCGCCTCCGCATAATGCGGGGCGTTCGCGTTCCAGCCTTCGAGGACCTGGGGTGGCCAGCATGGCAGGGTCCTGCAGATCGTCCTCCTGAGGAGGCGATTCAGGCAGTGGACCCATCTGCACCCACTCTTCGAGTCTGGTCCCGGTGGCTGGGGTGCCAAGCGGCAGCGAGCCCTCCTCTGTCCCCCTTGCGTCGCCTCCAGGGGTTCCCGGCTGGGGTGGCGGGAGCCCCTGGGGCAGCGGGGGTGGCGCAGGGGAGGCTCCCTCTCTGGAGGCCGGTGGCAGCTCCTTACGGGTGCTGTCACTCTCTCTAGGGACAGAGGCGCTGCAGTGAGGAGGGCCCTCTCCCAGGTCTGAGGTCGAGGGCAGGGGTCTGCTGCTGGGTTTCCAGCCACCTCAGGGGGTGGCCAGGAGCAGTGCAGAGCCTCGCCCCTCCTCAAGGGTTCTAGGGTGTCCTTGAGCCGGCGTTTGTCGGACTGCCCTTCTGGATCCATGCAGTCCGGCGTCGTCACAGGGAGGTTCTCCCCAGGGCTCTTCCAGGCTCCGCTTCCCTAGAGTTCCGTTCTGCGGCCTGGTCTGATATCCGGGATCCCCCTTTCCAGGGCTCCTTTCCCTGGATTCCAGAGCCCTTGCAGAGAGCAGTTGCCTCCGCGGAGGTGCCCCTCTCCCATCTCTGCCTTCACCACCACTCCCAGGCCATGTCGGCCCACTGGTCCGTTATCCTGGGAGCAGTTCAGAGTTCTCAGGCGGCCTTCCCCTCATCGTTAGGTTACATGCATGGTAGGGTCTTCGACTCTCCCTCCACCGCGAGGAATCCTCTGGGCATTCAGTTCCACATCGTCCTCGTCTCCCTCACCCGAGGAAGAACCCCTGCTCATCTGTCCTCCGATGCTGATTTCCACAGAATATCAGCGTTTCCTCTCGAGATGGTGAGGGATCTCCAGTTCCTCGTTCGAGAAGAGACAATACCGAGCAGAGCCGCGTGAATTCCTTGGTGAATTCAGTGCCAGCATCTGGTGGTACCTTCCTGGCCTATCCCCTTCCAGGAGGCGTCTATCGGTCATGGCAGTCCCCTGCAGTTCTTCCCCAGCCCGGACTGCCAGCGTGGTATTATGCCCCTCGGGTCTCTAGGTTCCCTTCCCAACCCGTCCTCAGGTTTGGTATACCTGGATACTCCTTCTGGCGCTGGTTGCCTGGCTCGCCGCCCACGGATTCGGACTCTCTCCAGTTCGGCCGTTGGGAAAGAGTGTTCTCTTCTGCTCGTGCGAGTGCATGTATTGCATCACATCAGGCTCACCGCTGCCTACAGCGGCATCTGTGGTCGATGATGTCCCAGCTGCTGGCATCTCGCCTGATATGGAGCCAAACCAGACAAGCCGTTGCCCTCTCGCGGTAGGCCTGGAGCTGGCAAGACGCAAGCAAAAGGGCATCTTATGACACCAATGAGTGTGCTTCCAGGCTTGCAGGGACAGCGATCTGCATCAGGCGGACGGCGTAAGCCCGTCTTTCCAGTTGTCACCCCTGGCCCGGCGTAGGGTGATTCGCTCCGCCTTCCGGGGGACCCGTCTTTTCTCTTCCAGAGCTAGGAGACTTTTACAGGGGCTCCCTCCGTCTCCTCGTCCTCGGGAGGCACCTCCTAGCTCTTCTCCCTCTTAGACTTTCTGAATAAGCCAGGGTCTTCTCCTTCTGTTTCTCACCAGCAGAAGGCTGGGGGTCTTGTTCCCTCAGGGTATGGCCTCTTCCCCTCCAGGGAGGGGAGCTGATACTCACCAGGAGTAATGAATGGTGAAGATTGACAGGGAAGATGGAAAATTACGTACACTACCGTAATTCTTGATCTTCTCTTGTATCTTCACCATTCATTCCCTCCCGCCCACCATCCCTCAGTGCCTCTTCCTGTGGCTTCTCCACCTCCGTCCTCCTTCTCTCTCTGCATTTATATAAAATATAGGAAAATTCCTTAAATTTTCCAAAAAAAAGAAAAAAAAAAAAAAAGATCTTTCTTGGGGGTTCTAAAATCCAGAAAATTACTTACTCTAAGATTCATAGGCCATCTAAGTGGATTGCATTGGCGATCAGACTGCACAACTATCTCTTGCTATTCTTATGGCAAGATACCTCTGAGGTTTTTTGCCTGGCTCAGGCTATTCAGTTTGATCCTGCAATCCGTGTTCAGATAGTTGCCCTGAAATCTGATTCCCCTCTATTCTTACCTTGCAGAGCAGAGGAGCGAGTCGTCTGTTCCTTTCTCTTTAAAAAAAAAAAAATGCTGAGGAACTCTCTCCGACTGCTATAGGCATCTTGGTATCTGGGTCATGCATCTAGTTAAAAAAAAAAATTTTGTTATCTGTAAAAAAAAAAAAATGGAAATCAAACAAGAAGGCAAATGAGAAGGTAGGCTATCCTTCTCGCTGTTTACTAGTGGTTTCTCCCTTTAAGTGTCCTCCTGGACAATTTTTACAATGAGAGCTCTGCTGACCATATCCAATCTTAGCCAGCCTAAGCCTTGGCAGGCCTTAGCCAGTCAGTCTGAGTCCCATTTCTATCTTGAAACGCCTGAAAGGCTTACATTTCCATTTCTAAACCCCTGAGCAGCGCTCTCATGCTGCTGAGGGTTTATTCTTCCTCCTCGGCTGTCACTCCACTTAAAGGCCCTCCTTGACCCAG
Source organism: Neoceratodus forsteri (assembly GCA_016271365.2). Taxonomy (NCBI): domain Eukaryota; kingdom Metazoa; phylum Chordata; order Ceratodontiformes; family Ceratodontidae; genus Neoceratodus; species Neoceratodus forsteri. The sequence goes on along the minus strand of CM028131.1, from coordinate 1,627,798,000 downwards.
GAGCGAGGTGGGTATCAAGGCAATGGCATGTTGAAGATGAGGACTATGACCTCCTGAGTCTGTCTAGCGGGTTCGGTGAACCTTCTCTTCAGCTCTGTCTCCGAGGATTCTTGCTTCCCCTTTAGTCGAGCCTTCAGCTACAAACTAACTATGCTCGTTGGGCCTTCTGGTCCTTCAACATCCCATCTCTCTCTTCTCTTTCTTCTTCTTCTTCTATTTTCTCATTTCCTTACTCATCTCTCCTCCTAGAGTCGCCCAGGTAAGGAGGCCCTGCACTCCCTAGGTTAGGGATGTTCTTATCTCCTCTGTCCTTCCTCCATCGGCTTATTCCTTTTTCAGTTCATTCTTCCTTGCTTTGCTATCCCTCGGCTATCTTGCCTCGCTATCTATATTTTCTGCTTTCACTTTTGCCTCTCCGGCTCACAGAACTGAGTTGGAGGAGGAGTCGGTCGCTACTAACGGCCGCCCCTCGCGCATGACGCATGACGTCGCTCGAGGCGGGGCCGTTAGGCAACTTTAAAAAAAAAAAAGCTCCGTGGCGGGCTGGCAGCCTCCGGCTTACACCCAGGAAGTAATGAATGGTGAAGATACAAGAGAAGATCAAGAATTACGGTAGGTACGTAATTTTCCTATATATAATTTTCATTTTTAAGCCAGTTTCCTCCAGATGGTCCAATACTTTTAACTGCCTTGCTTTGTGTTTCTCTAGAGTCTTGCCAAATATGATTATGTCATCCAGGTACAGTACATTAAGCACTCCAGCAGATTCTTGTTCCAAATGGCCTTCTCCATGAGGTGCTGGAAAGTACCGGGGCACCCACAGAAACTCATAAAACCCCAGGAGACAGATAAAAGCAGTTCTTACCCCAGGAGTCCTTTAGCACCAGTAAATATAGCAGTTAGCCAGCTAGGTGCAACTGCCCCAGAGGTATGTCTTTAAGAGAGTCTCACGTGGGGGAAACTGTGCCACCCTCCTTGACTGGATACTTACTAACAGGACTGAATATGTTGCCTCAGCCGGTGTGCTACCTGACACAATTAGTGACCACTATCCCACCTACTGTGTCTGGAACACTGTCATTCCTCCCCTCCCTGCTAAAACTGTAACCTTTCCTAATCTCTCCCGCCTAAGTCATGAGGATTTCTTAACTGACCTTAACCAGGTTGACTGGTCCCCTCTCTACCAGAGGACATTAACATAACCACAGAATATTTCAACTCCGTCCTCCTCTCTCTTCAAAACCTTCACATCCCGGTCACCACACGTAAGATGGCAGGGAAAGTAACCAAGTGGCTAACACGCCCCATGCTTCAACTTCTCAAATCTAGGGACAAACTTTGGTCCAGGTGGAAGATCTCCCACCTCGTGCAGACTTTGAAGACTTAGCTCATTGCGTGCGTAACAACTGCAAAAGACAAATTCATATTGCCAAAAGCACCTACTATAGGAACCTACTAATAACATCCTCTACAAATCTGCGCAGGTACTGGTCCAAAATTAAGGACATTCGCGGCAATGACAAGCAACAGAATCCAGCTGACATGAACATTCAAGGTGTTCACTGCACCAACCATGACACCATTGCCAATGCCTTCAATGCCCTTTTTTCTTCTCCACCAGTCGCTACTCTAACTAGCCCATAACCTGACTGTCCCTCTTCTCCTCCCTCACCCCTCTCACCCCTCCCTTTTGTTCTGGCTCCAACCACATACCTTGAAGTTCATGAAGCTACTTAACTCCCCTTCCGACGCGGGGGTCAATGGCCTGAGGGCATCCATCCTTACATACTTAAGCAGTATGCACCTTGGCTGACCACACCTATCACCTGGCTTTCTAACCTCTCGATTCGTGCGTCTGCTGTCCTATCCACCTGGAAAACTGCAGAACCATCCCTATACATAACAAAAGGCGATGTCAAACTCATGTCCAACTACGCCTATATCTCTTCTGCCCACTCTCAGTAGCTGCTTGAAAAAATAGTCCACCGCCAGCTTGCTGCTCACCTTGACATGTTTAATCTTCAAACCCCGTGCCAACATGGTTTCCGGCCCGGTCACAGTACCACCTCTGCACTCACACAACTTACAAATGACATCAGAAATAATATGGACCGTGGCCTACTCACTGGGGCCATCTTTATCGACCTGTCTAAAGCCTTCGACATGGTACACCATCCTCTCATGCTAAAGAAACTCCAATCCATTGGAGCATCTGACCAAGCCCTCTCCTGGTTCCATAGCTATCTTGACAATCGGACTCAGGCAGTAGCATTTCACAAGGCCCTTTCCTCCCCCCTAAACATCTCCCGTGGAGTTCCCCAGGGATCCACTCTTGGACCTCTACTCTTCTCCCTCTTCCTAAATGATATTCCCACCATGTCCCGGCATAGCTGCACTCTTTATGCATGAGATGACCTTGTTCTCTACTCTGGGTCAAAATCAGTTGCTGCCATCAACTCCTCTCACTAATGACTTCCAATTCCTGCAGACCTGGCTCTCTAGCAATCACCAAGTCCTGAACCTAGAAAAAACCTGTGCTATGCTATTTGGATCCTCTAAGAAACTGTCTGCCCCTGCAAACAGGCTCCGGGTTCAATGCCTTGATGGCTCCCTCATTTTAAACACTGAGTCCTTCAAGTACCTTGGGGTCACTTTGGATCCCACACTTGACCTGTCTCAACATGTCAATATGGTGTGCCGTGCCGTCAATGCTAAAATTGGTGGAGCTTATCGTGTGCGCCACTCCCTCACTCCTTCCGCTAGACTTTCTGTTGCAAGAGATATTCTCTTACCCCAGCTCCAATATGCTCTGCCCCTCCTCTTTGCTGCAAACTCTGCTACACTCCACAAATGGGACACTGTCTACAACAACATCTGTAGGTTCGCCTTAACTGCCCCATGTCTTACCCATCATTGTCTCCTTTACGCTGGCTTAAATTGGCTGTCACCTATGGATATTCAAGCCTACTCCCTTGGCTGCTTTATCGACTCCCTGTCTAGACCTCCTGCCCTGTCTATCTTGCCAACCTCCTGACTCCTGCCTCACACCCGCATTACCCTCAGGTCTTCCTCTGTCCCCATGCTCTTCACTAGACCTTGCATGACAAAAATGGGTGAACAGGCATTTGCCATTTGCTCCCAAATTCTGGAACTCACTCCCCTTATGGTGAAAACTTCAGCCTCCCATCGAGAATCAAAACTAGCTGTTCACCCACCTTCTAGCCTCTGGCCAATGCATATGCTCTTAATTTGCTTTGTCCCACTGCAGGCTGTTGGGTCTGACCCTAAGTACTACACTAATGTTCTCCCATGCAATATGCTTGTCTAGGTGGCTATGAACCTTGATGTCTTTCTGTCCTCAGCTGTCTTATAGGTTACCCTAATTGCTTTATTTTACATCCTTATTATGATCTATGCCTAAAATGTACCCTTATGTAACTATTACTGTGCTACCCAATGTATATCTTGTTTTGCTCCTGTACACCTATATTATGTCTATTGCATTTCTGCATATTGTAACCAATGTCCTGTGCTCTCGAATTAGGTGCCTGAAAATAGGCAGATCTATTTGCCCTAGCGCACTTACCCGGTTACCAAAAGCTAATAAATAAATAATGAGTTAGGGCATCAGCCAATCAAAACACAGGAATGGAGTGTGCTGAGTGAAAGCAGCATGAAGGGTTTTTTAGCATTCTTTGTTCCACACTATAGCGTAGTTTCTAGCATCAGCATTAAATTTGCTATTTGTTTTTTACCGCAACTGTGTTATTTCGACATTTCCTTTCACTATTTTGATGCATCTTGTAGGAGCTGTCAAGTTGTACTGTTTTTCACTTATTTTTACCTCAGAAATCGTGTGAGATATCTGCTAAGATTTTCTACCTTTGACAGTTATTGCTGGGATTCTCTGATGATTGGCAGGTCAGAGAATCCTGGAATTGAAAAGAAATCTGGACCAACAGGATTTGTTTTTTAAATTGGCTAACAGTTTTCAACAATCTGTGCCTCAAGGGTTTAGTTCCGGATTTTAATAATTCTCTTTGCCAAATTGGGTGATAAGAAGCAAAGAGACTAAAAAAAAAATTGCCATGGCTGAGAGAAAATCAAAAGCTACCGATGAGGGGCCATCTAACCACAATAAAAATGCAAGCAGGGGTGCTGATGATACCTCCAAGTCCTAGCCATAAAATAAAGCTTCCAAAGGAGCTGATGAAGTTTCTCCCAGATTTAAAAATAATAAGGGCACTGATGAAGTGTCTGTACAGAAAAGGAACCATGATCAAGCTGCAGATGAAGTAGCTAAAAAGATTGTCTGTAAAGACAAAAACACTCCTGTTGCTCCTGGGAAACCTATTAGTGAGACAACAGCTGGAGTAAAACATAAAGAAAAAACAAAACATGCAGCCACAATCTGCACAGGATCTCCCATCTGTGCAGTGTTGTTGAGGCATAGGCCAGGAAGCACAGGAAAACCAGGAGCAGTTGTAGAATTCACCCAAAAATATTTATTTGTACTAGCAGTAATATAGAAAATAAAATTGTTTGGTATAACTATTTACAAAGGCAAAATAAAATAGAGGAGATCCATCAGAGTTTTTTTTTTTTTTACTTTCTATTTTTCCCTCCCTAACACCCTCCATCTCCGACCCCTGAGGCTCCAGTCATCCCTCTGCCAACCACCCAACCCATCACCAGCCTTGCGCCCCATGTAGTTGCAGTTATACCCCCCAGGCGGGGAATGAGGTGGGGACCGTACACCCCGTACACTTACTTGATTTTGTCGGGCAAGGTGGTCTGGGCAAGTGGTGACACATCGAGGGCATGCTCCTGGTGCCTCATCTTCCCGTCGATGGAAGGCTGATTTCCTCCGGTTTCAAACAATATGAAGTCTTGCTATATTCTGACAATTGCAGTTAGGGCCTGCCTTTCAACTGCCCCGGAGAACATCGGGTTAACTTTTCTATGCCTTGCATAGAATGTTCATCACGAGCTCGGTTGAAGCCTCTGCCTGTTGTTATTCAAACTGCAACCGTCAGATTCTTTACTCCGCCTCACTGAACAGTCGCTCCGGAGATTTCTCCTGCTGCTCGGTTCAAAAGTCAGTTGAAGTGTTGGTTTTTGGTCAGTTTTCTTCCGAATTGTGGTTTCTGCATAGTCGGTTCAAGTCTCTGTCTGTGGTACCGTGAGTACTAGACAGGTTTTTGTTCTCTGTGTGGAACTTGTAAACTGTGGATCGGTTCGGCTGAACCGATCATTTTGAGGTAAAATTTGTATTTTACTTTAGTGTGTGGTTACCGGTCCGTATCGGTTCTAAAAAAAAAAAAAAAGGGTTTTAGTACTTTTTTTCCAAGACCCGTGACACGGTCAGGAACCAATAGGGGAGTCTTGCCTGGCAGATTGCCGGAAAAAGGGTAAGTTTGGTTAGGTTGGCCATGTCTGAGAACCCAAGAAAAAAAACCCGGGCCCACTGGGTTTCAACACTGCAGTGTGTGTGGAGGTCTTTGCTAAGGGTGATCCCCACACCACCTGTGTTTATTGTCTGGGGTTTGACCACCTCGATTCAGACTGCCAAATTTGCAAAAAATGTTCCCAAATCTACCCTGGCAAAGAGATTAGGTAGACTGAGGGAAAAGGAGGCTGAGAACTCCGCTGACCCAGATGGCCAGCCAGGTTCGGTTCCGACCGAACCAGAAGGAGTGCCCTCTGACCAGGGCGATACTTCTTCTGGCAAAAGGAGAGCCGATTCCGAGGAATCAGTTCCGACAAAAAGAAAAAGAAAAGAAGACAAATCGACCGGTTTGGATCCAGAATCTCATACTTCGACCGCCGATAAGATAGCCAAAGCGATTAGGATTATGGAATCGCTTCGATCGGTTCCGACTGAACCGACACCATCTGGCAGGGACTTAGTTCGGTCAGTTCCCCCGGTTCCGGATTATACCTTGGAAGAATTTTATGAACCGGAGTTTGAGGAGGAGGGAGAGTATGAGAATGATTATGGTGATGGTGAAAATCTGGATGTGCCTATTGACCTGGACATCTCCCCAGACAGACCTTCAGGTGTTTCTCCTCCTTTCTGAATCCCCTTCACACTACATGTTCTACAGAAAGGTGTCTGATACCCTCCAGCTTCCTGTGGAGGGAGCAGTAGAGGATCAGGAAGAGCCTGGTTATGTTGAGATGATGGACATCCCAGAGTCCAGGAGACTGTCTATTCCCCTCCACAAATGTTTTGGGAAACAGACACAAAAAATTCTTAAGTCTCCCAATTCTATACCTCCTCTGGACAGAAGAATGGACAAGAGGTACACTCTTATCAGGCTCAGATACGGAATTCCTTTTTCAGCAATGCAGCCATGTTGGGGTTGTACAGGCTGCTGCCTGTGATAAGGCAAACATTCCCTTAGCATCACACCCCCCAGACAAGGACTCCAGGAAGATTGATGCCATGGCAAAGAAGCAGTACATGGCAGCATCTTTGGGACTCAGGCAGGCTAATTATATGGCCTATGCAGCCAGGTACCAGAAGTCCAGGTGGGACACTGTACTAGCACTGGCTAAACAGGCTCCTACCCAGCTTGCCAAGGAGCTGCAGCAGGTGGCTGCAGATGGGATTGAGGCATCGAAAGTTCAGTTTCATGCTGCTGTAGACTCCAATGATGTATCATCGAGAGTCATGGCTACATCTGTGGCTCTTCGTAGAATCTATTGGTCAGATGTTCAAGCCTCTCACAGGATACCCAGGCTAAGGCCATGGATTTTCCTGTAGTGGGTAATTCTGTGTTTGGGGAGCAGACAGAGAATTACGTGAAGAAAATGGACGAATACAGGACCACTTATAGGAGTGCTCAGGCCAAAGAAAGGCAAGCAACTCCTCAAAGGCAGCAGTCCAGGGGCAAGGGCAGGCCTTTTTACCAAGCACAGACCTCTTTTCTTTTTCACAGAGGGGGTTCTTTAGAGGGAGAGGCAGAAGGGGGATGAGCAGGCCTGTATCCACCCCTCAGCCTAAAGCCCCTGCCAAGCAGACACCCTGATGGGTCTGCCCGGGTCGATTCTCCTATACCAGTAGGGGCAGGCTGGCTTACTTTGTCCAGGACTGGATGTCTCTTACATCAGACAAGTGGGTCCTGGAAGTAGTAAGCCAGGGACTGGTTCTCAGCTTCAAAAATTCCCAAGATGAGAGCCAGATCTTTTCCACCTACAAATCTCTCAGAGACCCTTGTCCTAGAGGCAGAGGTTTCTCTCCTAGCTCTCAGGGCTATAGAGAGAGTTCCTACCCTACACTGGGGCAAAGGATTGTACTCCAGGTACTTCCTCGCCCCCAAAAAGATAGGAGAGTGGTGACCCATCCTAGACCTAAGATATCTGAACAAACATCTTTTAAAGCCAAAGTTCAAAATGGTAACTCTGGGAATTATCCTTCCCTCTCTAAGGCCAGGGGACTGGCTAGCCTCCCTGGAACTCAAAGATGTCTACTTTCACATTCCCATCAGGTGCTCCCACAGAAAGTACCTCAGGTTCAAGTTGCCCTCAGGCCACTATCAATTCAGACCAATGCCCTTTGGCCTAACACTTCCACAAAGTGCCTGGAAGTAGTTGTTGCCTTCCTAAGAAGACAAAATATTTCCATTTTCCCATACTTGGATGACTGGCTCATAGTAGGTCAGTCTCCAGACCAAGTCAAGTCACACCTGCAAGTGACCCAGCAAGTGCTCACTTCTTTAGGATTCCTTCTCAACCTGCCAAAGTCAGTTCTCCAACCAGTGCAGCTCCTCACCTTCATAGGTGCAGAACTGGATATGATAAAAGCAAGAGCCTTCCTTCCCCTGGAAAGGGCAAGGGCCCTCATGGAACTGACCTCTTCACTCAGCCTTCAGGTGTCTCGACCAGCAAGGCATTTCCTTCAGCTACTGGGCCACATGGCAGCTTCCACAGCAGTGGTCCAGGGGGCAAGATTCCAAATGAGTGACATTCAGTTCCACTTGAGATCTTTTTGGTCCCAAAGGATTCCCTTACCAAACTAATTCCAGTGACTCGAACCCTGATCCAAGCCTTGTAATGGTGGCAGGATCAGGACAATTTGAGGCAAGGGGTTCCATTTGTCACTCAGTCTCATTCAGTGGTCCTCACCACAGATGCTTCCCTGCTGGGCTGGGGAGCCCATTTGGGGGATCTTACCACTCAGGGACTGTGGTTGCCTCAGGAATCTCTGCTTCACATCAATCTCTTGGAACTCACATTAGTGTTTCCGGCACTGCAAGCTTTTTCAAATCTGTACAGAACAAGGTGGTTCAGGTCAGAACAGACAACACCACCACCATGTGGTACATCAACAAGCAAGGAGGCACTCGGTCTACGGCCTTGTGCACAGAAGCAATGAAGTTGTGGTCCCTGGCCTATTCCCTGCAAACCTCTCTGATAGCAGTTCACCTCCCAGGGAAGGACAATGTCCTAGCAGATGCACCGAGCAGAATATCCCAGGGCCATCACGAATGGGCCCTAGATCCCCTGGTGTTGGAAGTGATTTTCTCAAGATGGGGCACTCCAGAGATAGATCTTTTTGCAGCCCCAGACAATCACCAACTTCCTCTCTTTTGTTGCAGACCCCCAGTCTTGGGCTCAGTCCCCCTGGATGCTCTGATTCTGAACTGGGAAGGGAAATTTCTGTATGCTTCCCACCTTCCTTCTCCTGTTCAGAGTGTTAGTCAAGATAACGTCACAACTATGCAAAGTGATTCTGATTGCTCCAGACTGGGCCAGGCAGCCATGGTATCCCTTGTTGCTCTCCCTAGCAGTCCATCTTCCCCTGTCTCTTCCCAGGAATTACAACCTGTTAACATCCTCTCAGGGGAAGATTTGGTACCCGAATCTTCAGTCTCTCTCAATCTCAAGGCTTGGCTCTTGAAGAGTTAGAGTCTGCAGATCTGCATCTTTCCCAAGGGGTTCTGGATATCCTTAAGGCTTCTTGAGAGCCTTCCACCAGAAAGACTTACAACTCCAAATGGAAAAGATTCAACATTTGGTGTTCTAAGACGAATATTTTTCCAAGCTCTGCTGAATTGCCTACGATTCTGGATTATATGGTCCATCTTAATGGCCTAGGTCTCAGACCAGCTACCCTTAAGGTACACTTGGCAGCTGCTTCTGCTTTCCTGTCTGTTGGCAAGTCTTCCTCACTGTCATCCCACCCTGTATTCTGTAAGTTTTTCAAGGGATTGCTTCACACCAATCCCCCGTTTAGGGATCCTGCTCCTGCTTGGGATCTTAATGTTTGCATTGTTCAACTTATGCAACCCCCTTTTGAGCCTATGTCCTCAGCAGAGCTTAAGTACTTGACTTGGAAAACTGTGTTTTTGGTAGCCATTACTTCTGCCAGACGTATCAGTGAATTGCAAGCCCTGTTAGTGGAATCTGATTTCATCTCTTTTCACAGAGATAAAGTGGTCCTCAGAACTAACAGAAAGTTCTTCCTTAAAGTGGTTTCAGATTTCCACCTCAACCAGTCTATATCTCTCCCTGTTTTCTTCACTGATCATTCTTCCTCGGGAGAGAGGAGACTACACAGTTTGGATGTTAAAAGAGCCCTTAGCTACTACATAGAGCATACCAAGGGTCACAGATTTGAATCCCTCCAGTTGTTCCTCACTTATGGAGAAGTTGGTAAGGGCAAACCTGCCACTAGGAGATCTATTGCCAGGTGGATTGTTTCTTGTATACAATTCTGCTATGAAAAACTGGGTAGAACTCCACCCTCAAGCCTGAGGGCTCATTCCACAAGAGGTACAGCTGCTTCCCTGGCTGCTGCCAGGGATATTTCTCTCTTAGAAATTTGTTAAGCAGTCACCTGGAAAACAGTCCATACTTTCACCAAGCATTACTCTCTGGATATCCAGGCTAGGAGTGATGCTCGGTTTGGTACAGCAGTACTTCAGAGCCTGTTTCCAAAGTAGGTTCTGTCCCTCCTCCATGGAGGTACTGCTTGGTAGTCTGCAATTGTCAGAATACAGCAAGACTTCATGTTGTTTAAAGAAAAAATTACTCACCTTAGTACTTATGTTTCTTCTAGTGGAGTCTTGCTGTATTCTGACCTTCCCCCCCCCCGCCTCCCCTCTCAGAACCTAGTTTTTGGGATGCCGGTGCGCAGAAGTAGTGTTGGCACCCTAGGGGTGTCCTTTTTACACCCTCTTTTTCTTTGGGTGGAATGTTGTTTTATGGATGTGTTTTTGGTTTTGGGTTTCCTGACTTGAGTCTTCCTTTGAGAACCAAAAACATTATATATTGCCAGTTGGCTAGTAAAAATGTTACAGTTTCCACACAGAACACCTAGTGAGTTTTTGCTCGTAAAGATCTGACGGTTGCAGTTCGAATAACAACAGGCAGAGGCTTCAACCGAGCTCGTGATGAACATTCTATGCAAGGCATAGAAAAGTTAACCCTATGTTCTCTGGGGTAGTTGAAAGGCAGGACCTAACTGCAATTGTCAGAATACAGCAAGACTCCACTAGAAGAAACATAATTACTAAGGTAATTTTTTCTTCCAGTCTCTAAGGTGACCCACAGTGCCTCCTCTCCTCCCCTCCCTGTTTACTCTTTTGTTCAGTTGCTTTTATCCCTTCCCTTACATAGAGAGCTACTCCCCCCTTCTGCCCTCCCTGTCTCTCTTATAGGTTGTGTACCCTGGTATGTTAACATCCCAGTCATGGTTCCCTGTGTACCATGTTTCTGTGACTGCTACAATATCCAGACATCCCTCTTCCATCAAGGCCACCAGTTCAGGGGTTTGTTGCCAGACTACGGCGTTGGTACTCTTACCCTCCATTTCTTGATGGCCTTACCCCTTTTTGCCCCATCCCTGTCCTTATTACATTTGTCACTTTCTCCATTTAGCCCTGCACTTCTCCTATCAACATCTCTATGTTGGTGTCTACCTCACTTAGTACCCTGATAAACGACCACTACAATCAGCGGTGGTAACGTGTAGGCAATTTGCATACTGCCCTGCCATTAGCAGTTTGCAAATTGCCTCCATGTCACCACCGATGATTGTAGCGGTGGTTGAATGCACCCCCCACCTTTGTTGTGTGCCAGGGGGTGCCCAATCCCAATCGGCTCATGCACCCCCCCATGTACACTGTATGTCCGATAGGGTGCCCAATCCCCATCAGCTCCAGTGCCCCCTCCCCAAAAAACAAACTTCCAGATGCCACGCTGGGAGCCCACCGTAGCGTGGCAGAAGTCCAGCATCCTCATGTGTTACCCCCCCATACTGTATGGCCAACGGGGGTGCCCAATCCCCCACTGGCTCCACTAGCCCCCGAAACATCCAGGTTCCACGCTGGGAGCCCACCCCAGCATGGCAAAATTCCCATGTCGTCCATGTGAAATAAAAAAAAAAAAAAAACTGCAACAAAAGAAAACGGTCCCTCGTTGACTCTCTTGCCCTCCTCCTGCAACTCGCGCCCACCCTCTGCGTACCCCACCTCCCCCATCCCATACTTACCCTTCAGATCCCAGAGTGATGATCTTCGGTGTAGCAGGAACACATCTGTACTCTTTAAAGCCGACCGTGAACTGAAGAAATGCCGGTAAGGTGTATAATGGCATAAATAGGGTTTTTTCAACTTTGGTGCATATCTCAGTAATTTTTTTGAATTTTTGCACCAAATTTTCAACATGGAGTTCTTGGGACCCCATCTCATGAATTCAGTGACTGACATTTGGTTATTCGGTTCCAAAAGGTGATTTCGCGGTCTCTGCATGGAATCACCTTTCGGGACCAATTAACGAAACGACAGTGTCACTATTCATGAGATGGGCTCTCAAAAAGCCTATGTTGCAAATTTGGTGAAAAAATTCCCAAAAATGACTGTATGAGCTTGCGTTGTGCAGTTTCCATGCACACGCGCAAATTTGTGAATTTGTAATATTTTCACTCCATATTTTCAGCAGTGTAATTTTTTCACACCTACTTATGAACAGTACATCTGTCATTTTTCACATCCTGGCCGAAATACGTTTTCGCACTTCCGGCACAGAATAGCACAGTCACTGTGGGAAATCAGTGTTTGGGACAGATTAAGAAAATCACAGTGACACTGTTCATGAGCAGAGGTCCTCAAATGCCTATGTTGAAAATCTGGTCACAAAAGCCCATAAAAAGACTGTGTTACGAGTGTGCATTGTGCAGTTTCTATGCATGCTCGTGACCACCAGTTTTTGTATATTTTCCTTCTAGATTTTCAATGTTGCCATTTTTTTTACACCTCCTCATGAACAGTACAGCTGTCATTTTTCACATCGTGTTGGAAATGTGTTTTCGCACCTGTGGCGTTAATGGCGCAGTCACTGTGCAAAATCACCTTTCGGCTAACAAACTGATAGTGTCACTGTTCATATGGTGAGGTCACAAAAAGTCCATGTTGAAAACTTAGAGTAAAAATAACAAGACATGCCGGGCCTTAGGGTTTCTGACCATAACTTTACCTGTAGAGATCTGACAGTCCGCCCTACCCTGTAGGGACTGACAGGCGTCGAGGAACAACAGGGATGTCGACAGTAATGCTCACCATCCCCACCCACCCCTGCCCCGCAGTCAGTGACAGGCATCAGGTGCACCTTGGACTCTTTGGCCCCAGAGTTCACACCATTCTCTTATACTGCACCCATTTCAGCATATTTCCTTATGGAATGAGGTGAGTATAAAGCCCAAACACCCCAAGGCACACCTCGATACTTGTCATTGTCTGCAGGGTAGGGTGAGGTGAAATGTCGTGACCATTATGGGTGATGACCCAAAGGCACACCCCAATGTCTGTCCATCTCTGCAAGGTGGGAGTGGAGTTGGTATCAGTTCAATACATCACTGCCATTCCTATACTGCATCTAACTCTTGCACTTCCACTGCTAATGCCAGCAAGCAAATATTCGGCATTGTCAAATGCTTGTTTTAACACAAAAGACTATGGGGGACAGTTTTCTGTATTAACAGGATAATTTATTTAAAAAATTAATATAAGCACACTGGAGTGGGCTACCAGTGTGCCAGATGAGTCTGAGGGGGCAAACATGATGCCAACAGGGGGATTGGGCACCCCCCCGTCGGCAGTGAAAGTGTCAGTGGATGGGGCAGACTAGTTTGATGCAGGATCCTGCATTGAAAAGTTCACAAATTTTGATGTAGGATTCTGCATCGAAGAAAAGACATAGGGGGACAGTTTTCTTTTTCCACAGGCTTTTATAAATTTGGGCACACTGGGGTGGGCTCCCAGTGTGCCAGAGGAGTCTGGGGGGCATACATGATGCCGACAGGGGGATTGGGCACCCCCATCAGCAGTGAAAGTGTTAGTGGATGGGACAGATGATTCATTTTCGAAAATGGCCAAAAATGTTATGTTGTTTTGACAGTACATCTCTCACAAACCACATAACCCAGCCACATAAAGTTTAGCATGTCAAAAGACCTGCACCTGGAGATTATGCATGCCAAACTTTGTGCAAATCCATTGAATGGTTCTAGAGTTATTAATGTTCAAAAATTAAGCAACTTGGTTTCATTTTCGCAAACAGACATTTTCGCAAATGGTCCGTTTTCGTGCTAAACAAGTAACTTTTCCCATGGGAAATTTTAAACTTCAATAACTTTTGAACGGATTAATATTTTTTCACCAAACCTTCAAAAGGCACATCTGTGACCCAAGGGCTTTCTATCCTGAAAATTTCAGCCCCCAACATTAAGCCGTTTCTGAGATCCAGGAAGACAAAGGATTGTCAAAAAATCCTGATTTTTAAGTTTTTTTAACACTTTATATCTGAGAAACCGCTTGACAGATTCCCACCAAATTTGGCAAGTCAAGAGACCTACCACTAGAAATTATGCATGCTACATTTTATGCAAATCCATTTAATGGTTCCAAAGTTATTAACCCTCAGAGTTTGAACTTTAACATAGAAGTGCACTTTCACCCTAACTATACTGACGCAACCGCACCATTATAATATATATTTATGCTCGACCTTGCTCCACCACTTGTTGCTAGGCAGCATTGTTGTCAATATTCCAGAGTAAATAAAAAGCGTATTTCTGCATGCCATATGGAATACCTGCTATACACACAGCAGGAGTGTGGGTAAAAATGACAAGACAAAAAAGATAGCTTGGCTAGTGACATCAGTAACAGCAACACATAAACAATATGTTGTTACTGTTGTCACAATGGATGTATTTAAGGCAACTGTCCTCACAGCATTCGTGAGCATTCTGAGGCACAGACACAACCCTGATGGGCTATGCTCAGCATACATATGTCAGCCACTCAGTTAGCCTGATCTCAATGGTTGATTGGTGGAGGGTTTTTTCGTAGCTCCCCTATGGCTCCATATAACCTTGCCTTCCATCCCCCACCACCTCAAAGGAAAGCCCCCCCCGACTTCTCTATCTGCATACTTCTACTTTGAGATTGTAGGGCCTCTGGACTTTCATTTCTCTGCACTGTATTCTCTCATCTCTCTGTTCGCTGTTCTTTATCTCCAGTTTTCTGTTTTCTCTCTCTCTTTTTTCTCATTCTCTTTCATGCAGCTTCTGTCCAGGAAGCACCTCTCAGAAGCTGATGGTCTCTTCTTCTGGTATGTACAGGAGCCAGGCAGCATGCCACACTGGGTATCAGAGAAGCACCAATGCTGGTTCTTCCTTAAACAAGTGTTTGTGTTTTGCACAGAATGTTGGAGGTTGCTGAGATGAATGTTGTGCTGATGTTTTTTTTTACCTTTGGATGAAATAATATTTTCTTTGTGGCTTGTAAGCATAGAAACATAGAAACATAGAAGTTGACGGCAGATAAGGACCGCAAGGCCCATCCAGTCTGCCCATTTCTTTTTCTACCTTATAAATGTACCATCGGCCTTTGCTCTGTCAGTGACCTATCTATTCATAGTCATTTGTATTGCTCCCTTATGCCTATCCCATGCCTGTTTGAAGCCCTGCACTGTATTCATAGTCACCACTTTCTTGTGGTAAGCCATTCCATGCATCTACCACCCTTCTGTGAAAAAGAATTTCCTCACATTCCCCTTAATCGGCCTCCTCTAATCTCATGCTGTGTCCTCTTGTCCTGCTATTTTTCTTATATTTAAACATGTTAGACTCTTTCACCTTGTTTATGCCCTTAAGGTGTTTAAATGTCTCGATCATATCACCTCTCCCTCCTTTGCTCAAGGGTATACATATTGAGCTCTGTTAATCTGTCCTTATATGTCTTCTGATGCAGTCCCTGCACCATTTTGGTTGCCCTTCTCTGGACTGCCTCAATTTGGTAATGTCCTTGTGAAGGTGTGGCCTCCAATACTGCACAGTACTCAGATGGGGCCTAACCAATGTCTTATTACCTCCCTCTTACGACTTGTATACCCCTACTAATACACCTAACACCCCTAGCCTTACCTACTGCTTTAGAGGTCTGCTTGATGATTTTAGGTCATCAGTGATGATGATGCCCAAGTCTCTTTCTTCCTTTGTGACTGCTAGCAACTCCCTCCCAGCCTATAAGTGGCTTCAGGGTTTCTCCCTATGTGCATGATTTTCACTTCTTTGCATTAAATCCCAGTTGCCACTCTTCTGACCATTCTGCTAGTTTATCCAGATCTCTTCTCATTCTGCCCACCCCATCTGATCATCTACTCTGTTGCAGATCTTGGTGTCATCTGCAAACAGACAAGCCTTTACCCTCTAGTCCATCTAGCAGGTCACTAATGAAGATGTTGAATAGGACTGGCCCCAGGACTGATCCCTGAGGTACCCCACTTGTGACTTGCATCTCTTCTGACTGTATACCATTTACCACCACTCTCTGTTTTCTGCCAGTCAACCAGTTTGCCACCCAGTTGACCAACTTCTGACCCACCCGAGCCTACCTAGCTTATTTATCAATCTTCTATGTGGAACAGTGTCAAAAGCTTTGCTGAAGTCAAGGTAGCGACATCAACTGCTCCCCTTGGTCCACCACTCTGGTTACCCAGTCAAAGAAATCTATGAGATTAGTTTGACAGGACCTTCCTTTGTAAACCCATGCTGTCTTGGATCCTGTGCCCCTATGGATTCCAGGTGTTGCACTATCCTTTCCTTAAGGAGTGCCTCCACAATCTTGCCCACTACTGGAGGTAAGACTGACCGGTCTAGTTCCCCCGCCTCCTCCCTGCTACCACTCTGTGGAGTGGGATCACATGAGCCTTTCTCCAGTCTTCTGGGACCTCTCCTGTGCTCAGAGACTCACTAAACAATTCTGCTAATGGCTCTGCTAGTTCCTCCTTTAGCTCTTAGGTACCCTGGGATGTATGCCATCAGGTCCCATTGCCTTATCCACCCTGAGCTTAGCAAGCTCTTGTAGGACCCTTTCTTTGTGAAGGAGTAGTGCTCACCTCCTCCCCTGTGTCCATGATGCTGAGCTGTGGCCCTGCCTACCTTCTCTTCAGTAAATACTGAGCAAAAGTATCTATTTAGGATAGATGCCTTTACAGGGTCCTCCTCCTCACATGCTCCCTTTTCTCCATTAAGCTTAGCAATACCCTCTGGACTTTCTCCTTTCATTAATGTATCTATAGAAAGTCTTGTCACCTTCTTTACTGTTCGTGCTAGTGTTTCCTCAGTTTGGGACTTTGCCTGCCTTACTGCCTTACCTGCTTCCCTTAGGGCAGTTTGGTATGCCTCCCTATCTTCATCCCGCTGTGTTCCCTTATATTTTCTGAAGGCCAGCCTTTTGGCTCTGACCTTTCTGCTACTATATTTGAGAACCAAAGTGGTTTCCTTCTTCTTTTGCACTTCCTTTTCTGTCTAACACAATGGGATGTTGCTTCAAGTATTGTATCCTTAATGCTTGCCCACTTTGCCTGTACCTTCTCACCTGTGTTTCTTTTGCCAGGGCTAGCTTAACTCTGTTGGCCATCTTATCAAAGTCAGCCTTCTGAAGTCCCATATTTTGCCTTTGAATGGGATGATTTAGATGTAGTAGCTAAATTGAACCATACCATGATGGTCACTGGCCCCAGGTGACCTCACCTGGAGATCTGTGATCCTTCTTTGTTAGTCAGTACTAGATCTAGGATAGCCCTGTCTCTTGTGGGTTGCTGTACCAGTTGTTTGAGGCCCTCCCTGCAGGGAATCCACTATGAGTCTAGTTCTGGCAGATGTTCCTGCTGGTATTGACCAATCTGTATCTGCATGTTGAAGTCTCCCATTATCAGAACCTCCCTTTAGCTGTCATGTTTTGTATATCTTCTAACAGTAATGTGTCTATGTCCTCCTCTGGTCTGGGGCCTGTAGACAACCCCAGTTCTTATGGCTGTCCCATTACCTGTTTCAGGGTGACCCACAGTTCTTCTGGCTCCTTATGTGTATTCTGAATTTCTGTAGCTTTGATATTTTCATTAACATACAGGGCCACCCCTCCCCTTTTTGCACCTCGGTCTCTTCTGAACAATACATATATCCAGGTACTGAAGTCTCCCAAGTGTGGTTACTGGTAAACCACGCCTCACTAATTGCTACTATGTCCAGTTTAGCCTCTGACATTATTGCCTGCAGGTCTGGGATCTTATTTCCCAGGCTGTGAGCATTTGTGTACATGATTTTCCATTGGCCAGATTTTGGTGTGTTAGTTGTTGGGTGAAGTTTGGCATTACCCCTGTGCATCGTATGGGAGACAAACCTTTTTCTTACCTGGTGATGCAAATGAATGGCAAACACGCTGAATTCCTGTTTGACCACTAGCTGAGGGGAGGGTGTTCTTCCCATTCGACGATGGGGTGCTGCACCCTCTCCCCATTTGCTAGTTTAAATATTCTGCAAAGACGCCAAACTTCTGCCCCAATGCACTGACCTCTTTAGTCAGATGCAGTCCATCAAATTTAAAGAACTTTCGCTCCCAGAACTGTTGCCAGTTCCCTACAAATCTGTGTCCTTTTTCCTGGCACCAGTCCTTGAGCCACGTGGTTTAGCTCCCCTATCTCCCTTCTCTCGACCTTCCGTCCATCTGCTCCTTCTCCCAGACTGGCAGGATCTCAGAGAAGGAGATGCCAGACGAAATAGATGATAGTTTGTCACCCAGCCTAGTCAGGTGTTCCTTGGTCTCCACAACTGACCGGCTGGCGAGATCATTAGTCCCTATGTGTACTAGGACATCAATGTTTTCTCCTGCTTTGTGAACAATTAGTAATGCGGTCAGTGTTCTCCATGCTGATGTACCTGGAGACATCTGACCATCACCCTGGCTGGAGATGGGTATCAACTCCCGAATCATGGAGTCTCCTATGATCGTAGTTTTTGGATTTCCTTTCTGCTTGTTTAGTTTTGGTTCCTGATTTGGGTGAGTATTGTTGTGTTAGCTCCTGTGCCGCAGTGTCCTGCTCTGCAGTGTCTTCTGCCTCTTTATTTGATTTCAGAGATAGAGGCAGATACCTGTTTGTAGTGTTTATATGGTTTTGGAGGTAATGTGTTGGAGAGCAGAGAGTGATGGGGCACCTGATTTGTTTCCTCCTAACCACCTGCCAACCTCCTGGACCAACTACCCCGTGGTCGAGGTTTTCTGTTGGATGCTGGGGAAATGGCGGTGGTTCTTATAATGTATTTCCTCTTCAATATGAAATTTGAGGCGTGCAATCTCTGCCCATGCTGCCCGGAGCTGAGACCTAAGATCTCCAAAGGCCCAGCATGTAGGACAGTGTCCTAAATCCTGTAAGACTGTCCTTCTGAAATTGTTCCACAGTACCTGCAGTTAATGAAATCCATTCCAAATAAGTTGCTGGGTTTGTAACCTAGTCAGAGTAATTAGAAGGAAAAAATGCAAGTAATGGTTTAATTGTGCTTTGTTTAACTTGTTATAACAAGTTAAATTACTAGTGCCCTGTAAATGAGATCACCTTGTGGAGGCCCCACTGATCCGCCCTTCCTGTTCTGCCACAGGAAATGTTACAACTGTGGTACCCTATAAAAGGAGTGTAGTGTGGGGTGGTTGGGGATGGGGGTGGGTGGCTGGGCCCTTCCCCTGCCAAAAAGAAGAACCACGGACGAAAGAACAAGGAGGTAAGAGCAGAAACAATCAGTCAACAACAAATGCAGTAACCCTGAAAGTTTATCCTAATGTTAGATAAAACTGTAAAACCTGTAAAGCACCACCTGTAATAATTTCAGAGAAGATATACCCTGTAAGAAACACTTTGCTCCAGAGAAAAATAAAGCAGTAACAGAAGATATACCTTGCAAAAGACAATTTGAATCAGAAGATTACAGCAGTAATCTGTTAGCACACACCTGTAGGCACACCTTGTAATAATGCAGAAGAAGGTATACCAGCAACAACAATTTGAATCAGAGAAAAATAAAGCAATGAAATGTTAGCAACAAACAGTAGCAATCCCTGTGAGTAAAAAATAAAAACACCACCACACAGTAAATCTGCTTAGCCAAACTAAGTCTTAATCCTTCTCCCTTGCTCTGGTAAGTTTTTCTACTCTGCCTTTCAAGCAGTCTTAGAAGGAAAGAGCTCAGGTGAAGCTAGGTGCCTTGGCCAGCAAACCAGCAGCATTGGTACTTCTTTAATACCTGGTGTGGTGTGCTACCTGGCTCCTGTGAGAACTGGTTGCTTTTTACGTTCACTGCACTAACTATACTCTGAGTGGCTTCCTGTTGTTGTGGAAGTGGTCTCTGCTTCTTCATCTTTTTCTAGGCCAGTCTCTTTACAATTATCTGAGCTGAGGCCTCAAAGCTCAGCCCAAGCAAAGCTGAGCTAGTACATGCTTCTCCCCTTTGATTAGGGGTTGGGGGGCCAACATCCAACAGCAGTGCAGCTAATGAGCACAAGTACAGGGCATGCACAGTGACTCAGCAGATCCACACTGCTGGGAAAGGAAGCCTGGAATATTCCAGGACTCAGGGCTTCTTTACACAATAACCACTCAGTAACTGGACTAGAACAGGCAGGGGGTAACAGCTGGGTTACAAAGATAATAGTAAGCAATCCCTGCTGATTTCCCCAAACCTGGCCAGTACAAGTTAATGGTAAACAGTCTCGGCCGATTTACCCAAAGGCTGGCTAGGGCACATTCATAACAGTCCCTGGTGATTTCCCAAAAGGATGGCTGGTACACGTTAATGATAAACAGCCCCTGGTGATGGGCACAATGGTTGGGCAGTGCAAGTTAAAGGTAAACAGCCCCTGGTGATACCCAAAGGTTGTATGGTTCAAGATAATGATAAACAGTCTCTGCTGATTTCCTCCAAACCTAGCTAGTGCAAGGCAATGATAAACAGTCCCTGCTGATTTTTCCAAAGACTGGCAAGTGTATATAAATGGTAAAACTACCTGGTGCAAGTTAACAGTAACAGTCCCTGAGGATCTTCCCAAAGCCTACCTAGTGCAGATTAATGGTAAATTGTCCCTTGTAATTCCCCCAATAGCTGGCCACAGCAAGCTAATGGTAAATAGTCCCTCTTGATTTTCCCAAAGACTGGCTAGTGTAAGTCAATGGTAAACAGTCGCTTATAATTACCCCAAAGGCTGGCTAGTGAATGAGAATGTGGCTGTCTCAATGTGTCATTAAAGCTGAGGGGGGGGGGTGTCAATGGTGAACCAATAACAGACAGACAGCTACTGAAAAGACTGAAGGTGGTTAATCTTGGTTTTCTTAGTTTTCAGTGTCATACGAATGCTACTTATGGATATGTACCTGATGTATTTGCAGCTTTTAATAAAAATGTTGAAATAAAAAAATCTGTGGGCCCAGATTGGCTACATCTATGGGTACTGAACAAAATGGCACAAGTTCTTGACAAATCGCTGGTACTTTAGACCCCTGTAATTGCTCCTTGGCAACAATGATGGTACCAAGGGATAGGAGGATAGCAGACTTGGTGCTTCTGTACAAGTGTGAAAGCAGAAATAAGCAAGAAAACTATGGAAACATCAGTCTGCTGCCTATAGTGGGGAAGTTGCTGGAGGCCATAATTAATAATAAAAACAATAATATTTTTATGTATATAGCACATTTCCAGTTTCAAAACGTTGCACATAAACACTTCACAAATGGTTTAAAATCTAACAAATTCGACTTCAATTTAAAAACTTCCCCAATCATAAATATCAATCATTATAAAATGGGCAAAGGATTTCAAGCAATCTGATTTGTTGTTAGCCATGCATTAGATGTGTCTAATGCACAGCTAAAAATAGAAACCCCATTTAGAATACACAGGCCCATTTATAGCGCAATAAACCACTCGGGAATGTGCATTGAACGAAGTTCTAATGCACGGCTAGGGGACTGGATGCACTCGGCTTATGGCCTTGTGCCTCACTACGTCCCCCTACTTGTGCATTAGAACTGTCTAATGCACACCCCATCGTATCTTATTGCTTACTTATAAGCCTGTTAGAAAAGATGTGTTTTCAGGCTGGTTTTAAAGCTCTCCACGGTCCTGCACTCTCTAATCTGACAAGGTAGAGAGTTCCACAGGGATGGTGCCGCAAACATAAATGCCCGGGCCCCAGATGTTTTCAAATGCACCCTGGGAACCTCTAACAACCCCATGTCAGACGAGCGGAGAGGACGGCCGGGGCTGTAGGGAACCAGGAGCTATTGCAGATAACTCAGTCCCTGTCCATGCAGGGACCGAGTCATCTGCTGAGAAACTAGTGGGATTCCTGGAGGCAAATGGTCTTCAGGGCATTAGGCAGCACAAGTCCATGGGAGGGAGGTTGTGTCAGACAAACAATTTATTTGATTGGGTGAGAAAGGCAGTAGACAGGGGTCAGGCATTTGACATACTGTACCTGGGCTGCAGTATAAAGCCTTTGATCCTGTCCCACATGGACAGTTGGTCAAAAAATTGTACAACCCTAGGGTACGGTATAGGATTATAGGATGGGTTAGGACTTGGCTAAGTGGGAGAACCCAGAGGGTTGTCCTTAATTGAGAGGACTCAAAAGTCAGGGTGGCTACTAGTGGGGTGCCACAGGCATCGATGTTGGAACCGATCCCCTTGACTATCTTTCTCTGTGGCATTGAGGTATGGATTCAGGAGGTGATCTGCCTCTTCACAGATGACACACAAGACCTACGGAAGAGTGGACAGCAAGGAGGGTGTTAGAGCCATGATGGAGAATCTTAGAGAGACTAGAGTAATAGTCAAGGGTATGACAGTTAAAAGTTCATGCCAAGAAGTGTAAGGTATGCATACAGATGAGGGAGGAATAGAGGCTAAGAGCGTATACCATTATGTGGGTGCCACAATTAGAGCGATGGGAAAAAGGTTGTGAATGACAGAGGCATGCTGGATTTTGCAGCCCCCTGCACTCATGACCATTTTCGCTGCCAACACTCTTCTTCTCCTCTGGTCCACTCATGCCCGGACCCCGAGCAGGTTATATTTACTTTTGAGGGGGTAACTCCCACAAAAACCAGCTGTTTCCCATGCTCTCCCTTGTTGCCCTACTTGGGTTGCAGTAGAATGTACAGGCATGGTAGTTGCGGGCGACATGTTTCTGGTGCCCTAATTTATGGTGACCAGATTCTGTGACGTGGGTGAATCAGCTAAGAGAATGGTGGAAGAAAGGGACCTGGGGGTATAATTTTGGACAACATGAAAACATTGGCCTACTGCAAAAGGGCAGTGAGGACGGCAAACAGAATGTTTGGATGCATAGGAAAGGGGTCAGAAGTAGGTGAAGATAGGTGATGCCACCCCTGTACAGATTCCTGGTTCAACAATACTTGGAGTACTGAGGGCAGTTCTGGAGCCAAGTTTTCAGGAAAGACAGGGAAAGTGTGGAGGCAATGCAGAGAAGAGTTCAAAATAATTCAGGGCCAAGAGAAGTCCTATTTGAAGAGGTTGGAATTCCTCAACAAATACACCCTGAAGGTAAGAACGTTCGGGGGGGAGACTATGACAGAGATGTACAATTACCTTCATGGAATAAACAAGGTAGACAGCACGCTGTTCACGCTGAGTGGAAACACAGACACCCGGAGGAACTCAATGACGCTGATAGGGATAGGGAGATATATAAACATCTGGAAATATTTTTTTCATGGAAAAGGTGATAGATACAGTAGGTGGCGCAAACTGCCAAGGGGAACTGTTTGTGTAAAATCAGTGGAGGGATTCAAACCCGGGTGGGAGAGATATGTGGGGCTGGTAAAAGCAGGATGAGGAGTGTAGGGGGATGAAGGAGTGAATGGACACTAGGCCCATCATATCCAACCTTAAGTAAGGCTAGGAAGACTGGATAGGCCATAGAGCCTTTTTTCTGCTGTCGGCGTCTATTTTCTGTATAGTGCAAATTAATGGCAAACAGCTCCGGTGATTTCTATAGCTCTGAATTTCGCAGAAGAAGCCAACAGAGATGTAACATTTAGTTTACAGTGTTTGGGTAGGGGCCTGCATCTGCAGAGACGTACAGCTGGGAAGACTGGTACGTAGGGACGTAGAATGACTAGCTGAGGTCAGTGTGCCAGTTCCTGTGGCAGTATACACAACTGGTTTCTTCCCTTTCAATATTCAGTACTCTAACCATTCAAAGAGGGGATCAGAATATCCTCATGGATTCAACAAATATGACCCAAAAAAGCAACAATACAATGCGAGTCCTATGGGAACCAGACATGGACATACTTTTCAAATCCTTATATATAAATGCCTTGTGATCTAACACAAAATGTGAATCACAGGGGAAGAGCCAAAGGAATATAAATAGATTTAGTGCTGCTGGGGGCGGGAAACTGAAATGTTCGCAACACAAATAAGGTCATAAGATAAATGATTGAAAACTATACAGTTACTGATTGAACAATGTGTAATAATACCAAAATTTAGAAAAACGTTGAAAATATGTTTTTATTAAAATTTGTTTTTAAAACTGTTGTGTAATTTTATGTATCAATATAAAATCATGGTATTAAAACAGTCTATCATTACAAAGTAATAGTATTGACACTATATATTTGCTATTTTTTCAGTTGTGTCCCAGCTCAAAAACATGTATTGATAATGTACTGAGAAAACAGATTCAAATAGTATTGATACATGTAGAATAGTACTAACACATGAAAACAGTATCATCCAAGCTAATTTTTAATAGCTGGACTCCAAGCTTTCATCAAAGAAATTTAATTTTAGCCCTTACAGTTCTAAAGTTAGACCTTTCAAAAGATAATTTCTTTAAAATGTGATAACTTTGAAACAATTAGGGCGAGACATAGCTTATTTTTTAAAATGAAAGCTTGAAGTCAGCCAAGTCTATACATCGATAAGATATTACTACAGCGACCATATATTGCTGGATTCCAAGCTTTCATTTAAAAAAGAATTAAGGTTTTAGCTCTCACAGTTCCAAAGCTAGACCTTTGAAAAGATAATAAGCTGGAGTTTCAAAGGGTGGCGCAGGGTTTGCATCAGGTCCTGTGTCAAACCCATTCACTGCAATATGCCCAATGTTCAATGGTCAGGCGCAGTTGCAGTGGCTTACCATCTAATTTACAGCAGCTTGCACCAAATCTCAGGCACAAGCTCTGTGAAAACAGTCCCTGGGATTCACACAAGCTAGACCACAAAAGGATGGTCCAGTTTGCATCAAGTGCCACACGGGATAGGAAATCTCATTAGACTGCTGTAAGTCCGATGCACCATATCTTTGGCACACCCAAGGCTTGTGGCAATTTCAAGCATTTGAAAATTCAGTTGAATTTCTTTAAAATGTGATAACTTGGGAACCATTAGAACTGGAGACTTAATTTTTTTAAATGACTTCATGCAAGTATGTATGTGTATATGTGTGTGTGTGTGTTTATATCTATTATAGGAGCACGGTCACGCCCCTATAGTTAGGGTCGAGTAGGCACTGTAATGTTAAACCTCAAGTTTTGCACTTTAATAACTTTTCAACCGTTCACCAGATTTGCACAAAATTTGGTATGTGCTGTCCTGTGGGGGCAGATTTTTTCATGTACCAAGTTTCATTTTGATCAGATTGGCAGATTTTGCGCTGTGCATAGTAAAAAAATGCTGAAATTCGCCTTTTTTGGCTCTGTTTTCCTCATCAAGCTGCAGCCAAGCCATTTGGAAGTTTGGTCTGAAATTTTACAAGTAGAAAGGGCTTGCCCCAAAGAACAAGCCAGCACTGGTTTGGTGAAAAATATTAATGTGTTACAAAGTTATTACATTTTGAAATTTCATGTTCTGAGCATGCTCAGTTCAGTCTTTTGGATAGCTGCATGGAAAGAAAAAGGATTTTGGTCTGACGTAAAAGGATTTTGACACCTCACGTAAAAAGATCCTTAGAATCCCTTTTCGTGAGAAAAATTCCTTTTTTGTCAGCCATCTTTTTTTTTTTTTAGCCCAAACAAAATGTTATAACTTTGCCCAGGGATGTCTTCTGGAAACATCTAAGTATGTATCTTGTTCATCTGCACATCCTTTACTGTTTTGTATCTTTACCTTAATTTTATGTGGCTTCAAAATGCTTATTTTTTAATTTTAAAAGTCCTGTTTTGTGACTCGCTTCCATTCCTTTTTTGTATGATTTCATAATCCTTTTTTGCACCACGAAACAGGATTATGATATCTCACGAAAAAGGATTACCAGAAGGGCCATCTGGTCAGAGAAGTCCTAATCCTTTTTCGCATGATGAAAAAGGATTATGACACCTCACGAAAAAGAAATCAGCTGGCGAAAAAAGATTAGG
Source organism: Neoceratodus forsteri (assembly GCA_016271365.2). Lineage (NCBI taxonomy): Eukaryota > Metazoa > Chordata > Ceratodontiformes > Ceratodontidae > Neoceratodus > Neoceratodus forsteri. The sequence continues at coordinate 1,627,772,275 of CM028131.1, read as the reverse complement.
ACATCTCATGAAAAAGGATTAAAAAAAAGTTATCCTTTTTCATAAGATGTCATAACCCTTTTTCATCGGCTGATTCCTTTTTCATGAGGTGTCATAATCCTTTTTCGTCATGTGAAAAAGGATTATGACTTCTCCGACCAGATGGCCCTGCTGGTAATCCTTTTTTGTCACACAAATTCCTTTCTCATGAGATGTCATAATCTTTTTTTGCATCACGAAAAAGGATTATGCCAACTCACAAAAAAGGATGGCTGGCAGGGCCATCTGGTCGGACAAGTCCTAATCCTTTTTCGCTATGATGAAAAAGGATTCTGTCATCTTATGACAAAGGAATCAGATGACGAAAAAGGATTAGGACAAGTCACGAAAAAAGAATGCAAAACAGGCATTCCCTGTTATTTTACCCCCCAATGTGGCATTCTGCCACTTTGCCATTTATCCCTGGTATATCTAGTGGCATCCCCACCCTCAGTCCCCATGTATATTTTTATATATATATGTGTGTGTATATATATATATATATAGATATATATTTTTCCAATTATTTTATCCCCCCGCATTGTGGCGTTCAGCCAGTTTGTCCCTTATCCCTGATGTCTACTGATAGCACCCCCCCACACCAGCACACTCTGATTTTCTGCAGTGTGATCATTGGTGGCTAGTGGCATTCCCCCCACCTTCATTTGACAACCTGCAAAAGGAGAAAACGGTCCCTAGTTGTCTTTTTTTCTTTTAGCCTGTTGGGGGGAAGGTCCACTGCTGATCACGCTCGTACCCCTACCCAACCTCCCACTGTAGATCCTCCTCCCCACACTCCCCTAATGTCCCCATGGACCCTCACTCACCTCAGGACATCCCAGGATTGAGACCCACTCTGCCGATCGGAGACACGTCTTGCTGCTGGAACCAGCAACTACAATATGAACTGATGGGGGGGTTCAACTTTTGGCCATAACTCGGCTGTTTTCTGTCCTTTTGACCCTAAATTTTTAACATGGCTGCTTGGGGACCCCACCTCATGAACATTATGACTGTCATCAGGCAACTCCTGCTGGAAAGGTGATTTCGCAGTCAGTTGGCGAAATCACCTTTCCAGTGAGATTTGCATAACAACAGTCATAATGTTAAAGTGGGGGGTCATAAGGCTATGTTGAACATTTGGGGTCAAAATGTAAAACAATGGCTGCATTATGAGCATTCGTTGCTATCTCTCTATGCACGCTCATAACTTTAGAAATTTTCTATATTTTCATCCCAGATTTTCAGCATAGCCTTGTTATTACCCAACCTGCAATTCCCAAGGACGTGGTGTACACTCAGAGGAAGAACAAGGAGACAAAAATCCCAGATCAAAACCAAATGGTTTACTGAAGCTCCTTGTGATGTTCAGCAGGTAACAGTGGTGCAATGCTTGCCCCTAGTGCCTTGACTCTCTACCACCCCACCTCATGTATGTGACAGCTGACATTTTTCAAATCCTAGCCAAAATATATTTTTGCTCTTATGGCGTAGAATGGCATTGCAGTTGTGCAGAATTATGTTTTGGTGGGGATTTGAAAATGCTTTGCGCTGGGTATATGCGGTGAGGTCATATAAGACAGCTATGTTGAACATTTGGGGTAAAAATAGTAGAGTTATGACTATTTATCAATGGAGATGTGCTCCCACCATAACATAAGGATACTGGTACACTATCTCGATGGAGGGATGACAGCACAGGGTCCGAAGGGCCCTGCACTCCCACCATAACATAAGGATACTGTTATACTATCTTGGTGGAGGGATGGGAGCGCAGTAGGATACTGTTATACTACCTCGATGGAAGGATGGGAGCACAGGGTCCGAAGGACCCTGCACTCCCACCGTAACATAAGAATACTATAATGTATGGGAAGCCCTTATTACTCACTATCTGGTAACTCTTTATCTTGTAATCCCATCGTTCTGACTTCATATACTTATAAACCTTGGTTGAGTGTGTCAGATCAATGGGATTACAAGTCAGAATACAAACAACATTCATGATTCCATGTTAAGAACACTGTTCGCGTTTTCAGGCGCTTACTTTAAACATAAATTCCCAGAATGCAGCAATCACGATTGCCATTGGTCAATCGCATAATTTACCAGAACTGTTTTAGTTAAAGTATTTTAATAAAGTGATCATTTCCCTGTTTTTGTTTTGCGTAGAAGGTTATAAAAATGTAGTTAGTTGTTAGTGATTTTAAGCATGCGTTGCACTGCCTGTTGTTGTTCACCAATAAACGCAGATGTAATCACTCTTGCTGTGTCTTGCCTGACTCCGTACGGTAAGAGATATAAAGGCTTGTGGCAGTCATATTGAAATGTTAATTGTGGCAGTCGTTCATGATTTTTTAACCCAGACCTTATAAAAGACAATGCCTGAGGATTGGTTGTTAACCACCCTGAAATCACCTCTCACGGTTGCCAGGATGACCCTAAACCTCTCGAGCTGCGCTCATGAGTTTTACAAAGTCATCATGGCAACCGCTTGAGATGATTACAACGTCGGTAACAACTGATCCTCATGCATTATCCTCTGTTATGCTACCTCGATGGAGGGTCCGGACCCTGTCCACCATAAAATAAGGATACTCTTAAATTGCAAAAAACTTTGTTAATGCATCATTTGGGGTTAAAGCAACAGAAGTAGGGAAATGTGGCATTAGGGTTTCCAACCCTAACACCACATTCTCCACCCTACACAGACTGTGAACCCAAACGCTTGTCACAAACCCACTCCTGGGGGCCAGGCCCACTGAGCTCACAGTGCCCACCCCTAAGTGTAATCTGTGACGGGGGGGACAGGAATACCCTCCAAGTGTCCATCTAGGCTGCTCATTGAGGTCATGACTGAACATCTCCCCGGAGGTCCCAGGGCTTCCTCTCTAGGGGCAAAATACAGTCTCAAGTCTGTAGCCAGGTGAGAACCCTCCTTGGCTGCTGTACTGGGGGGGAGAGACCCAGGTGTTATGAGCTGTTCAGGATTTGCCCTCGTAAACCTGATTGTGTCCTCTCCCATGGGGTATGCAGCACCTAGTTCCCTCTTACAGGCTCCTCCTGACACCTGTCTATTCTCCCCTTCTTTAGGCACCCAGATCTGATCCCCTTTCAGGATACCTAGTCTTTGGTAGTGATGGTGACACCTTGCATTTACCAGATTGGTCTCAGAATAGAATAAACCTTTTACCTTTACACACACCACAAAATCACTAACAGGCAGCTTTAAAAGCAAAGTGCTTTACTAAATTACTTAAATAATTATCATACAAAAGATTCCGAAATTTGGTTACAAGATAACAAAACAAAAGTTGGAAAATATACATAAAACAAATGCACTGTCAACTTTTAACTGTCTAGTTTTCTACCTGGTTCGTGGATGATCAAAGTCCAGAAAAATAAATGAGTTTGCAAAGGCCCAGTTCTCTCTTGCATTCACTGGTCCTTAGTCTGTCTCCGTGGCAGTCTTGCTTGGTGTGTGACAGGAAGAGTATCCCATGAAAAAGTGTGCCACATGCCCTGATCTGAGGCCTTTAAATACCTCTGGTCCATGCCGTCTGTAACTCTTCAGTGGCCTTATCTTTTTGGGCAAGCAGGGGTCTTTCTTGCTCTGTCCACGATCTTTAAGTGAACCATATTATTGATTGCTTAGATTCTCTTACAGTTTCAATATCCCTTGATCTTCCCTCAGCCTTCCTGACTTCTTCTAGATGGAGATGAATTATAACACCTGAAGTGTATTCACACTAAACTTCCAGTGCAGATATCCCTCTCCTTCCTGCCACCTAAAGCACTTTTCCTTTGAAGAATAAGTTTATGATAGGGGGAGATGGCTCCTCCATTCCTGTCACTTTATTGTACCCCTGCCTTTGAAAATGTAATTTTCAGCTTCCTGGAAAGTAAGCCTTTCTCAGATCGCAGAATACCAATTTCCTCTGCATGTAACCCTTTAAAAAAAAAAATGGGCATCTTTTGGCAACTCTTAGTTCTGGGCTATCTGGAACTTTGAAACATAACCAAGTTCCTCTGAATGTAACCCTTTTAAAGCATAAACAAAATCACAGAAAAAACTATTACAAAAATGTATCTGCAATATTACACCGCAGTGGCCAGATCGCCACAATGCTCATCTCATTCACCTATACTGTAGCTATGTCACCCAATTTTTGGAATGGAATGGGGTGAGCGTTAGAGTTCACGAGCCCCAAGACAGGCCCCTCCCCTGCCTGTCAGTCTGTGCAGGGTGGGGAATGTGGTGCTAGGGTTGGAAACCCTAATGCCACATTTCCCTGCTTTTGTCGCTTTAACCCTAACTGATGCATTAACAAAGATTTTTGCAAAAGAAAAAATGTATATATATATATATATATATATATATATATATATATATGAACATACACACACACACACACACAGATAAGATATTACAGTGACCACATAGCAATACAGTTTCATAGCAATATAAAATACAGCTTCACTAAATATTCAAAGCACTGTCATCTTAAACAACATATTATACTGACATGTATAGACATGTGGCGACATATTAGAACTGTACAATTAGGATCTATTCATGTTAATCATACTCCAAGTTTTCATTCAAAAAGCATACATTGCTATGATATAACAGTTCAAATGTTACAGCTTTCAAAATATAATTATAAGCATTATAAAATATTACATTTTGGAACTGGTCAGAAGATACTAGTTTTTTCAAACAACACGAAGTCTTGCTGTATGCTGACAATTTGCAGTTAGCTCCAGCTCTTGAACTGCCCCGGAGAGTGAAGGGTTACATTCTATGCCAGGCATAGAATGTTGGGCTGGAGCTCGGTCCTTTTGAAACCAAACTGTCAGATTCATTACTCTGCCTCACTGAACAGTCGCTCCGGAGATTTCTCCTTCTGCTCGGTTCTATTGCGGTTAAAGTTTCGGTTTTAGTTCAATTTTCGTTCCGTTTTTCGGTTCGAGACTCTGTCTGTGGTACCGTAAGTACTTAGATTGGTAGCTGCTGTGTGGAAATTGTAACATTTTTTCCAATTGGTTTGGCTGAACCGATCTTGTAGTAAGATCTTAAAAAAGAAAAAGTTAGTGATTAGTTGCAGTCCGTGTCGGTTTAAAAAATGTAATTTTAAGCGGGGTTTTTTCCATCACCCGTGACAATGGTGAAACTCATAGGGAGTCTTGCCTGGCGTGTTGCCATATAAAGGGTAAGTTGGTTAGGTTGGCCATGTCTGAGAAACCCAAGAAAAAACCGGCCCACTGGGTTTCAACACTGCAGTGTGTGTGTGGGGAGGTCTTTGCTAAGGCCGATCCCACACCACCTGTGTTTACTGTCTGGGGTTTGACCACCTCGATTCAGACTGCCAAATTTGTAAGAATTTCCCTAAGTCTACCCTGGAAAAAAGTTAGGTAGACTTAGGGATAAGGAGGCCAAGAAATCCGCTGACCCGGAAGGCCAGCCCGGTTCGGTTCCTACCGAACCAGGAGTGCCCTCTGACCAGGGGGTGATACTTCTTTGGGCAAGAGAAGAGCCGATCCTGAGAGATCGGTTCCTACAAAAAGAAAATGAAAGGATAAATCAGCTGGTTCAGATCCAGAGCGGCATGTTCCAATCGCCGAAGAAATAGCCAAAGCGATTCAGATTGTGGAATCGCTTCGTCCGGTTCCGACCGATCCGGCGCCTTCTGGCAGGGGTTCGGTTCAGTCGGTTCCCCCGATTCAGGATTATTCCCCTGAAGATTTTTACGAACCGGAGTTTGATGAGGAGGGGGATTTTGAAGAGGATGATTATGTTGGTGAAAGTCTGGCTGTGCCTGTGGAACTGGACATCTCCCCAGACAGACCTTCTGGTGTTTCCCCTCCTAGGCTTTCTGAGTCCCCTTCCCACTTTCTGTTCTACAGAAAAGTAGCTCAAACCCTCCAGCTTCCTATTGAGAAGGCTGTAGAGGATCAAGAGGAGCCTGACTAAACAGAGATGATGGACATCCCAGAGTCTAAGAAACTGTCTATTCCCCTTCATAGGTCATTTGGGAAGAATAAACACATTATTTTCTAGTTTTTATGCTGGTTAACATTTGGGAAACAGACACAAAACATTTTTAGGTCTCCCAACTCTGTACCTCCTGTTGACAAGAGAATGGACAAGAGGTACACCTTGTCAGGCTCGGATACGGAATTTCTTTACCAACAATGCAGCCATGTTGGGGTAGTGTAGGCTGCTGCCTGTGACAAGGCAAACATCCCCTTGGCTTCACACCCCCAGACAAAGATTCCAGGAAGATAGATGCCATGGCAAAGAAATAGTACTTGGCATAATCTTTGGGACTCAGGCAGGCTAATTATATGGCCTATACAGCCAGGTACCAGAAGTCCAGGTGGGACACTGTACTGGCACTGGCTAAACAGGCTTCCCCCCCAGCTAGCCAAGGAGCTGGAGGGGTGGCTGCTGATGGGATTGAGGCATCAAAGGTGCAATTTCATGCTGCTGTGGACTCCAATGATGTGTCATCAAGAGTCATGGCTACATCTGTGGCTCTTCGTAGAATGGCTTGGCTCAGATGTACTAGCCTTTCGCATGACACCCAGGCTGAGGCCATGGATTTCCCTGTAGTGGGTAATTCTCTGTTTGGGGAGTAGACAGAGAATTACATGAAGAAAATGGATGAGTACAGGACCACTTATAGGAATGCCTAGGCCCAGGAGAGGCAGGCAACTCAGAGGCAGCAAGCTAGGGGCAGGGGCAGGCCTTTCACAGGCCTTTCTACCAGATGCAGGCCTCCTCTTCCTTTTCTCAGAGGGGGTTCTTCAGAGGGAGAGGCAGAAGGAGGATGAGCAGGGTTGCATCCACCCCTCAGCTTAATGGTCCTGCCAAGCAGACACCCTGATGTGTCAGCCCAGGTCAACTCCCCCATTCCAGTAGGAGGCAGGCTGGCTTACTTTGTCCAGGACTGGATGTCTGTTACAAGTGGGTCCTGGAGGTTGTAAGCCAGGGGCTGGTTCTCAGTTTCAAAAGTTTTCTGAAACTGAGACCCAGATCCTTTCCACCTGCAAATACTTCAGAAACCCTTGCTCTAGAGGCAGAGGTTTTGTCTCTACTGGCTTTAAAGGCCATAGAAAGAGTTCCTACTCCATACAGGGGCAAAGGTCTGTACTCCAGGTACTTTCCTTACCCCAAAAAAGACAGGGGAGTGGCGACCCATCCTAGATCTAAAACACCTAAACAAGCACCTAATAAAGCCAAAATTCAAAATGGTAACTCTAGGAACAATTCTTCCCTCTCTGAGGCCAGGAGACTGGCTAGCCTCTCTGGACCTCAAGGATGCCTATTTTCACATTCCCATCAGGTGCTCCCACAGAAAGTACCTCAGGTTCAAATTGCCCTCAGGCCATTATCACTTCAGAGCAATGCCCTTCGGTCTAACCTCAGCTCCAAGGGTGTTTACAAAGTGCCTAGCAGTAGTGGTGGCCTATTTAAGATGGAAAAGGATTTCTATTTTTCCATATCTGGATGATTGGCTTCTGGTGGGCCAATCTCCAGACCAAGTCAAGTCAGATTTGCAGGTCACCCAGCAAGTTCTCACTTCCCTGGGGTTCCTTCTCAGTCTTCCTAAGTCAGTTCTCGAACCAGTACAGCTCCTCACTTTTATAGGAGCAGAGCTGGATACCCTCAAGGAAAGAGCCTTCTTTCCTTTGGAAACAGCAAAAGCTGTCTCTCAGCTGGCCTCTTCCTTTCTCCCTCTGGTTTCTCAACCAGCAAGGCATTTTCTGCAGCTTCTGGGCCACATGGCAGCTTCCACAGCCGTGGTCCAAGGGGCCAGGTTTTAGATGAGGGGCATTCAGTTCCATCTGAGAACCTTTTGGTCCCAAAGGAAAGATCCTCTTACCAAGCTAGTTCCTGTTACTCAAACCTTAATTCAGGCCCTTCAGTGGTGGCAGGACCTGGACAATCTGAGGCAAGGTGTTCCATTTGTCCCTCAGACTCACTCTGTGGTTCTTACCACAAATGCTTCCCTTTTGGGGTGGGGAGCCCAACTGGGGGCTCTCACAGCCCAGGGACTGTGGTCCCCTCAGGAATCCCTTCTTCACATCAACCTTCTGGAGCTCAGGGCAGTACTTCTTGCCCTACAAGCTTTCTCTCAGTCAATACAGAACAAGGTGGTTCAGGTCAGGACAGACACTACCACCATGTGGTATATCAACAAGCAGGGAGGCACTCGGTCCATGGCCTTGTGCACAGAGGCCATGAAAGTAAGGTCCCTGGCTTATTCCCTGGAGACCTCTCTAGTAGCGGTCCACCTCCCAGGAAAGGACAATATGATAGCAGATGCATTGAGCAGGATTTCCCAGGGCCATCACGAATGGTCTCTAGATCCTTTGGTGTTGAAGGTGATCTTCTCAAGGTGGGGCACTCTGGAGATAGATCTCTTTGCAGCCCCAGACAATCACCAACTTCCTCTGTTTTGTTGCAGACCCCCAATCTTGGGTTCAGTCGCTCTGGATGCTCCGATTTTGAACTGGGAAGGGAAGTTTCTTTATGCCTTCCCTCCTTTTCCTCTGTTGTTCAAGGTTCTAGTCAAGGTAAGGTCACAACTATGCAAAGTGATTCTGATTGCTCCAGACTGGGCCAGACAGCCTTGGTAACCCCTGTTGCTGTCCTTGGCAGTCCATCTTCCCCTGTCTCTTCCCAGGAATTACAATCTAACATCCTCTCAGGGGAGGATTTGTTACCCCAATCTCCAATCACTCAATCTCAAGGCATGGCTCTTGAAGACTTAAGAGTATGCAGATTTACATCTGTCCCAAGGGGTTCTGGATATCCTCAAGGCTTCTCGAAAGCTTGCCACAAGAAAAACCTACAACTCCACATGGAAAAGGTTCAGTATTTGGTGTTCCAAGAAGCACATTTCCTCAGACACTGCTGAGTTGTCTACAGTTCTGGATTACATGGTTTACCTTAATAGCCTAGGCCTCAAACCAGCTACTCTCAAAGTTAATTTGTCAGCTATTTCTGCTTTCCTGTCAGTGGGGAAATCTTCCTTTCTGTCATCTCACCCTGTATTCTGTAAAATTTTCAAAGGATTGCTTCATACTAATCCCCCTTTTAGGGATCCTGCTCCTGCCTGGGATTTGAATATTTGTATTGCTCAGCTGATGCAACTCCCCTTCGAGCCTATGTCCTCAGCAGAGCTCAAGTACTTGACCTGGAAAACTGTGTTTTTGGTTGCTGTTACTTCTGCCAGACGTATCAGTGAACTGCAAGTCCTGTCAGTGGAGCCTGGCTTCATTTCTTTCTATAGGGATAAGGTGGTCCTCAGAACCAATAGAAGGTTCCTACCTAAAGTGGTTTCTGATTTCCACTTAAACCAATCTATGTCTCTTCCTGTGTTCTTCACTGATCACCCCTCCTCAGGGGAATGGAGGCTACACAGTTTAGATGTTAAAAGGGCCCTCGGTTACTACATAGAATGTACAAAGGGTCACAGGTTTGACTCCCTCCAGTTGTTCCTCACTTATGGGGAAGTAGGTAAGGGAAAACCTGCCACAAAGAGAACCATTGCCAGGTGGATTGTGTCCTGTATTCAATTCTGCTATGAAAAACTGGGAGAAACTGCACCCTCAGGCCTGAGGGCTCATTCCACTAGAGGTACAGCTGCAGCTAGGGATATCCCCTTGTTAGAAATCTGTCAAGCAGCCACTTGGAAAACAGTTCATATCTTCACCAAGCATTACTCTCTGGATATCCAGGCTAGGAGTGATGCTGGGTTTGGCACAGCAGTACTTCAGAGCCTATTCCCAAAGTAGGTTTTGCCCCTCCTCCTTGGAGGTACTGCTTGGTAGTCTGCAAATTGTCAAAATACAGCAAGACTTCATGTTGTTTGAAGAAAAAAAATTACTCACCTTAGTAATTGTGTTTCTTGTAATGGAATCTTGCTGTATTCTGACCTCCCTCCCTGCCTCCCCTCTCAGAACCTGTTTTGGGAAATGGGTGGGCAGGAGCAGTGTTGCACCCCAGGGGTGTCTTTAGCCCACTCCTGTTGTGTTGGGTGCTTTGGATTTGTTTAATTAAAAGTTTTTAGTTCTTATTACCTGGTTTTGGTTCTTTGGGTTTCCTGACTTGAGTCTTTTAGGGAATCCAAAGTCTTTGTGTTGCCTGTTGGCTATTAGGAGTGTTTACAATTTCCACATTTTATAGTCAGTGAGTTTTAGCTCGTAAGAATCTGATGGTTTGGTTTCAAAAGGACACAGACAGAGTTTTCAACTGAGCTCAAGCCCAACGTTCTATGCCTGGCATAGAATTTAACCCTTCACTCTCCGGGGCAATTCAAGAGCTGGAGCTAACTGCAAATTGTCAGAATACAGCAAGACTCCATTAGAAGAAACACAATTACTAAGGTGAGTATTTTTTTTTCTTTTTGTCTAAGAATAAACACATTATTTTCTAGTTTTTATGCCGGATAAGACAATAGGCCAAAGCCTGTTACATAGAAACACAGACTTTGATGGCAGATAAGGACCACTTGGCCCACCCAGTCTGCCCATTTCCCTACCTACTGGATAAACTGCAGATTTTAGTTAACCAACAGCCTACTTCCTGCCACCCCCACTACAGTTGCTTTATGTCTGTCCCATGCATGTTTGAATTCCCCCACTGTTTTAGACCCAACAACCTCCCCAGGAAGGCTGCCATGCATCCACCACTCTCTCCGTGAAAAAGATTCTCCACATTACCCCTGGAGCCACCCCCGTCTTTAAATTGTGCCCCTTGTTCTTACACATCTTTTTCTGAAAGATGCTTCCCTCCTGGACTTTGTTGATTCCCTTGAGGTACTTGAAAGTTTCTGTCATGTCCCCCCTGTCCCTCCTTTCATCAAGGGTATACATATTAAGCTCTCTCAGTCTCTCTTCATATGGTTTCTGATGCAGACCCTGCACCATTTTAGTTGCCCTCCTCTGGACTGCTTCCATCCTGTCTATGTCCTTGCGTAGATGAGGTCTCCAAAACTGCACACAGTACTCCAGATGGGGTCTCACCAACTGTCTGTACAGAGGGATAACCACTTCCCTTTTTCTACTTGTGATGCCCCTTCCTATGTATTGTGTACTCTTCTCCTGGGTTTTTGTTTCCCAGGTGCATTACTTTGCACTTCTTTGCATTGAATCTAAGTTGCCATATGTCTGACCATTCCTCCAACCTTGCGAAGTCCCTTCTCATCCTTTCTACCCCCCTTGTGTATCAACTCTGCTACAGAGTTTACAGAGTTAACCTGTTATTTATGTACCAGGTTACAATATATGAATAAAAATGACCCATTATTAGACAAAATATCATTTATACATTATTGCACGTTCTTAGAAACAATCACATCTGCATTTTATTATTCATCCTATCATATTTGTGAATAAGAGGAGAGAGAGCTGTCAGTTCTGTATTCCTATATAAACAGTTCCATGACCTACAGTAGCTGCATCATATGCTATTGTTGTTCGTTCATACACCGCTTGTTCCTAAGGTGATCAAGTGATATTAACCTATAGCACTGGGAAGCTGGGAAATGGGATAAAATGAACTATTTCTTGAAGTGGAGTTGGTACTTTTTTTTTACCAATTTAAACACTGTCACTGACCAAATTTGTTCTCTTCTGTCAGAGCCTTGGCCAGTTTAGGTTTTCCAACATGTCACACAAATGTGTATCAAATGAACATACCAAGACAAATCTGGCAATTTTCCTATAACTTTTGTCTAATGTTTCTAGATACATTTTAGGTGTGTGTTTGTAAATTATAATCCCTTAGAAAATGGGCAAGATTGTTGGCGCTCTCTCATTGGCAGAGAGCCACTACAGGGGGGTACATTAACTTTTAATAGACGCTCGCTTAAAACCAGTGCCATTTCGGGGTGCCCCATTACTGAGGGTATCCACTGGCACCCCGAATTCAGCAGCCGCCATTTTTTTGCCTCTAGATGCCCCTGAGCCCAGCCAAGACCAATCCAGTCATGCTCATCGCTAAAAAAGAAAACAAACCGATTTTATTGCTATTTCCAAAAGTAGGAGGTAATCTGGAAAAAAAAAAAGATGGTATTTCTGTTTCAAGTAGCAGTGGCAGCACGGCACGTGCTAAGCGCTACTGTGGGAGTGCCCATTGCTTCAGAAAAAAAAATGTTGTAACTGCTCTTCAGCCTTGTTCTCCCGATCTTGACACAGCCCTCACAGAAACTACACAACAACTGAGTCAGTGTTGCTTAAATTTACCTGTCTTCGTAGGATATTTTTTTTTCTTGGCAGCTCGACCTCGCTCGATGTGTGATGCCTTGCTCTCCCATCCACCCTATCATATCATGTTTGTTCTAACATTCAGCTGATCTCTCCCCGAGCATACAAAATTTGTTTTTTATGTAAGAAAAACAAAAACGTCCAGCACTGCTGTCAGTAAATTAAACTCGTGGGGGCTACTGGAAATTAATCCATACAAAATAAAGAGACATACAACATAGAAATAAGGTTCATCATATGTAGCAGCACCTCTAGTGGCATTTCCTAAAGGGACTATTTAACAGAAGCTCCTGTTTCTCATATGTTAATTACTATTTTACCTGTTTTTTCCTTAGAAAATCATTTTTATAAAAAAATTGAAAGCCCATTTTCTAAGCACAATAATGCCCGACAAGGTGGGCGGTATGGGCAATACCAGACCGCCCAAAGGCTATAAGGCCTCCACCTGCGGCGTTGGGCCTCATTACACCCCTGGCTGGTCTGGTATTGCCTAATATCGCCCACCCTGTCGGGTATTATTGCTTGCATAATCACTTACAGGTAATATTAACTGATGTACAATATGTAATCCTGTAGTTTGATCCAGTCTGAATGCTGTCCTTCGAAGGACTCCAAATTGGGAATTTAATTTTTTAACTGGGGTGTCAATATGTTGGGTTTTTTTAAGTGAGGGAACTGTTGAGAATGACTCTGAGGTACTTAAATAAGTCAGCCTCTTTAATTCCCCGTCCTGTAGAAAACTTCAAATTAAGAGTACATTCTAAAGTTACTCCAAGCCTGGATTTCACAACAAAAATTGTTGGCTGTTTTTTTTTATTTTAATTTAGAAGCCTGGAAAAAAAACTTTCCATATGAAATGCATCTTCCTGATCAATATTTTCTCATTTTCTTAAAACAAGTACCTGTTGCCAACAATGCAGTAACATCAGTGTATAATCGGGTCTGGGCAGAGCTTAGCAGGATGGAAAAAAATTCATAAAGACCATGAACAAGAGGAGGCCCAATATAAAATTCTGGAGTACCCTCTTGTCTATAGTCCTACAGGTAGGCAGTGTGATCTAGCCATAACAGCGCAGGCTGAGGGAACAGACCCAGGTTCATGTTCCACAACAGCCACTGACTAACTGTATAACCTTCAGCAAGGCATTTAACCTCCTAGTGCTTCAGACAATCTATCAGCATATTGGGTAGAAGCAGGGCTCTAAAACAAAACAAGATGCTACAACTCAGTTGGGTTACGCTGAGTAAAACAAAAAAACAACAGTAAAAAGGGACCACATCAATAATGGGAATCACATGGCAACCATGTGTCACTGTTTGCCAATCCCCATGTGGAAGTCAAATGATTCATATTAATTAAAATGTAAATGACATGAGGTTCAAAAACAGGATGGGACTTAACCCACAGGTAGAGTAGACTGATTTTTTTTCTCCCCTTTACCCATTATCTCCCTGTATCCTGCCATCCACAATTTGGACTTCCTTCCATGGCTGCAGCCTTCCTCCAACCAGAAGCTTAAGTAGCAGCTGCCTTCACTGTGGACACCACTGTCATGCCTTGGTCAACCAGCCAGCGCAGGGTACACATACACCAAGTGGCTTGCACCCTTCCCATCTAGAAGCTGAAAACCTCAACTCCATGAATCTCTCAACAAGCTGCTGAGTGGGATTCTCGTGCAGGCAAGTGAGCCGCAGTCTAGCTGCGCCACTGGGGTAAGCCAACAGGTACTCAGACAAATTAGTGTTTACATAAGGAAGGACTGGTGATAAATGTTATACTGAACACAGGAACTGTTTATAGAGCATATGCATGATGTTAGACTCATATTGTGTACTCTGGCTTGCTCTGCGTCATGAAATATGTTCCCAGTTGCTTTCTTATGGCAAGGAATGAGCAGACACCTCAGACTGGACTGGTCTAGGCCTGAATTTTAAATTCAAAAAGTGGCCTCTCTGGGCCTTTAACTCCCACTGATGCCACCCACTCACTTTTATTTTATGTCACACAATGTCATAAAATCCTCTGAACAGAGCCTCCTCCTCGTCCATGTTCATTTTACCGAGAGCGTATGGTGGTTCCAGCCAGCCTCTACATCCCACCCTTCACTCCTGAATGCTGCTGTTGGGCAAATAGCTAGTAGGGGCAGCACAGAGGAGGTGACAGTTCTCATCAGAGGATGTTGTAACATTGCTGGACAGGATTTAAAATTTATGTTACTAGATTGCTGGCTGCAAGTGGTGGGGCCCAGGGAAGAAGAAGAAACAAAAGTGACTAGAGTACAGGACCCAGTCAGACAGTGTACAGTGTCTGGTTCTTGACCTGCCCATATAGGGTGTACTGTCTAATTCCAGTCCTGGTGGGTTCCAGTGATCCATCAGCAGTGAGTCAAAGAAAATTCCTTATTGATGTTGGTGGAGCGGCAGTGCCACCAATCATGGCGCAAGCAACCTGGGTTTGGGAACAAGCCTAGGTCATTGGGGGTGGCAATGGGGAAGAGAACAGAGCATCCCAATAGACATTCTCCTCCGGGATAGAGATATTCAAGATAGGAGACAGATCCCGCTGCATGACCACCACTTAGTTGACTATGTGGTGGTGCAGGTGTGAGCTGGAGCTATGGAGAAGGAGGTCAGTGACATGCTCCAACCTAAGTACGTCTTGTGCTCACCTGTGTGTGCCTCCAAAGCCCCTGATGTCAGCATCCTGTGAGTGTGAAAAGCAACAAGGGAAAACAGCCACTGCATGCAGAATAGAGCCCAGTGCTCTAAGGTCCCGCAATGCTGACTGCCCAACCCACTACCACAAACTCGATTGCCCAGTGGGGGTAGGCTGGGCCCCCAATGGTCCCACCACAGAGGGGTAAGACTGTGGTTAGAGGTAGTTAGGGTAAGATGCAAATATGGCAAGATGGGGCTTGTAGGCCCCTGGGGGGAGCCACGAGGAGGGCTGCAGTTGTCGGCAGGAGAATGATGAGAAAGTAAAAAAAAAGATACCCTGATTGATTGGCAGGACCTCCTAGCCACTTGGGCAGAAAACTCCTAACTTTGCAGCCCATTAATAAAATGTGATGTTCATAACAAAAGTATCAGTTGGATTGGCAACTAGTGCTACATGTTGGAAAAGCCAGCCTTGAACCTGAACCTGGACCTGGTACACACGGGGGGATTAGTCCCAGCAGCCAGCGCTCCAAGAGCATTAGGAAGTCATCTGTCTTGGGAATGGAAAGGTTATTTGTTAATTTATGCCATTCACTGCCTGGTTGCAACAATACATGGTGGAGGGGGTGTTAAGAACAAGGCTGAAACTTCCAAAATGGCATCCTTATACCATGAGGGCACTTCCCATGTACAGCTGAGCCTATCAGCAGAGGGACAGATATAGGTTAGGGGGCCTCTCCACTCTCCAGTACCCTTGCTGGGGATTCCCAAAAACATTAGGCTGTCATTACACGTTGGTAAATTCAAAATCAACCCTGAATAAGACCATTTCAGGCAACATTAACTGTGGGCTTAAGGCTGATTAATTTGACTTGAGGACAGTGCCACTGTGAAATGTCTTCACACCCCAGCAGCCAACAAGAATCCTTTTATTTGTAGCAGAAAGAGTCACCAGAGGCTTGCTCCGGAGAAGAATTAAAAGGCGAAGCACGACAGCTGTTAACATTCAGAGTATCCAACAACATCAGGGACTTGAACTGAGACCTACAATTTGCTGACAATCACGTTTTGGGGAACCACTCCCCCCCCAGTTAAGGTCTTGATTCAGAAAGCTGCTTACTGAGTCGATACTCTGAGTAAATAATATAAACCTGTACACAGCCTTTTGCACCATATTTGGATTTACGTCTGCCATGGGGGAAAGGTGCATAAAGAACAAAAACCAGAGGTGATGTGATGGGAGGTGCATAATGTCCTACACTGCTATGATGTCTCCTGGCCCCCGTATAAGGGACTCTGCACATGGTACAGATAAGTATTTTACACAACCCCTCAGTATATAGTATGCACATCGGGCCCCTGCTGTCACAAAGTGATGCTGATGCTAAACTGATGAAGTAATTGAATTGCTAATGGTGTGTGCCTGCTACTGAAGAACCAACACCCCAGATGGGACACAGTGCTATTCACATTTGTTAGGCACAGTGGGGTCCCTCCCAAGGAGCTGTCACTAACTGTAGTGGGGATTTCATGGCCAGCTACATGCTTTGAGGTTTCCCCCAGTGTAGGCAACGTCTGAGCACTCTGCTCCTTAGTACTGCAACCTCATGCAGTAATTATTGACTTCAGATTTCAGCTTGCAACCCTCTGGCTCCTAACGGATTCTACCACATAGCAAAATACACAGTTCCTCCAGCTGAGCTAGTGAGAGATCCCCGTATACTGTACCTCAGCTTTGTTGTTTATCTTTCTCCTCTTATGTCACCCCAAATGGTGCCTCAGAGTGCAGTGGTGCTCGTAGCAACAACAAACTCAGGCAACTGAAAAAAGCCCGGTACATACACAACCCTGGTCATAAAAAAAGTCTGCAATTTAGTCTTCAGTTCAAAATCCATTGCTCATTTATTAGCAGTGAATTAAAAACACACAGAGAGCAAGGCCCCATTAATCACCCAACATTTTGAGCATGTAGCATGTACTTTGTCAGGGGTAGTCTGCCCTCATCTGGTCAGAGAATATGTAGCAACACGTTTTAAGTGACCATGTACGAAAAACAAAAGATGTACAAACTTACGTACCAGTAGTACAAGACAGCAAGGACAGACAGGTGCATACCAGCAGTACATTCATAAAAAGACACCAAAAAGCACTGAACTGCACTCAATATTGGTCAATCCAGGGTGAGCTGTAAAAATCATACCAGTACTGTAAATGTACAATCAGCATACACAATTCAAAGATGATGATCCAGATACTGTAAGTATCACAGTCATGTTCTATTTAACTGCATCCACATATGCAGATTGCACAGAAGGATTCGTCAAGCAATTGATCAGTCAGATGTCCCTGTACCAAAAAAGATAAAAGGGGACATTTAATCGTAATACAATTCCACTAATCAGACACCACAGCAGTTTACTATAAATGAAATTCATAAAAAATGAATCCAGTTAAACCAGTCATTCAAACCTGGTTCCTTCAGAGCACAGTACATCCAATTTGCGTCTCTCCTCAGAAGTGCACTGTCAAGTTTCCCTTCCCTTCTGCATAGGTGTACTTTTTTAATACCCCAGAATGTAAAGTGATGTTTACCATTCAAAGTCATTATGTGCTCTGCCATTATCTGGACCCCCCTCTGAATTTCCCACACATGTTCTCCTACCCTCACCTTAAGCTGTCAAAAGGTTTTACCTATGCAGAAAACCTGACATAGGCACACAGCCAGATACACTGTACTGTACAACTGCAGTGGATGAATTTTTTTACTACAGAACACTCCCCCCACAACAGGGTGGGAGAAACGGGATGCATATTCCATCACCCACATAGTACATACAACTGCCACAGTGGTGTCTCACTGGAGTCGAGGGTGGAAACCAAGTGGATGTTGTTGCATCTGGTGCACACTGTGAACTACACAAGCACCAATGTTTGCACCATGTCAGTATACCATCCTAGGCTTCTGCACTATGGCCCCGATATCCAAAAGTTAGTGCCAGTGTGAATGCGATTCACACTGGAGCTAACCCAGGTTTATGTCGGCGCTCCAGGTGGGGCCATATTCAGAGGCCCCCAGAGCATTCTCCAAATCCAGCAGTGCCCAGGTGCTAAAATAAACACTGCACTTATGCAAATGAGTGGTCCCCTCATGCATACTGGCCCAGCGGAAATTTCAAAGGCTTTCGGTGGCGATAAACAGACTGCCAAGCAGTGTTGTTTACCACCACTAAAAACCACCTCTTAGCCAGGCACCATGTCCACACCTCCACCCCTTGAAGGCAGGGTGGCTGTACTGCAGTTACCCACCTCGTACCAAACCGCCCCCCATCTCTCAGTATATGGGAATATATAAATCCCTGGTGTCCAGTGGTTCCCCAAAAAGATCCCCCAATATGTTGTCTTTTATTGAAATCCTTGGTGTCCAGTGGCTCCCCCCACCTGATCCTCGAGTATACTGCCTATATTGAAATCCCTGGTGTTCAGTGGTTCCCCCAGCCCTGATCTCCCTGTACATGTTTCTAGTGAAATCCCAGGTGGTCCAGTGCTCCCCCAGAACAGTCTCATGTTTACGACCTGCCCACTCACATCCCACCTCCCTGCATTCCCCCTTACCCCGGTGTCCAGCGTTGACAGCAGAGTATGGTGACCAGCACAGCTCTCCTCTTACCTCTACAGCCAGCCACCATGTAAGATATTCGTGAGACTGAGTGCTGTAGAAACAGCTGTTTCTACAGTTTGCACACTCACTGACAGCTCATACGGTGGCTGGCCACAGAGGTGAGAGGAGGTCTGTGCCAGTAGCCATAATCTGCTGTCAGCACTGGACACTGGGGTAAGCGGGAATACGAGGAGATAGGATGCAAGCGGGCAGGTTGGGTTGGGTTGGAGAGATCAACCGGACTACCAGAGATTTCACTGGAAACAGGTACAAGGAGATGGGGATGGAAGAAACCACTGGACACCAGGGATTTCAATAAAGACAATGTACTGCAGGGTCAGGTGATGGGGGAACCAATGGACACCAAGGATTTCAATCAAGACAATATACTAGGGGAACGTGGTGGTGAGAACCACTAGACACCAGGGAGTTCAATCAAAAGCATATCCTAGGGGACTGGGAGGGTGAGGGGAACCACTGGACCACCAGGGCTGTCCTTTTGCTGAGACAGGGGCACTAAGGGGCTGCTGTGTGACATGAGG
The DNA here is from genome assembly GCA_016271365.2 of Neoceratodus forsteri. Classification (NCBI taxonomy): domain Eukaryota; kingdom Metazoa; phylum Chordata; order Ceratodontiformes; family Ceratodontidae; genus Neoceratodus; species Neoceratodus forsteri. The sequence goes on along the minus strand of CM028131.1, from coordinate 1,627,753,120 downwards.
TAAGGTGAGTAAGGAGTCAGGAGATCCACCTGGTAGCCCAGGCCCAGGCCCAACCCAAGTAGGGCCTTATAGGTTAGTAATCCAGCTTTAAAGGTGATATGCCACATTGCCGGCAGCCAATGCAGTTCATGGGGGGTGGGGGTCACATGACATGACCTGGGAAGGCTTGTCAGCAACCTGGCTCTGGCATTTTGCACCAGCTGCAGGTGCCACTGAGTACTACCACTGACCCTGAGGTACAGGGCGTTACATTAATCGAGTCTGTGTGTAACAAATGTGTGCACCATTCATGTCAGATCTTCCAGGGGGACAAGGGATTTAATCCATAAATAGTTAAAGCTATTCCAGACTACAGCTGACATCTGAGCCTCAAGCATCAGTCTTTTCATCCCAAATGAGCCCTTAAGTTCTCAATTTCATGGACCCCTCAAGCCTAGAGGGACCGAGCTGAAGTCTAGTCACCTCTTTTGCCACCCCCACACCCCTCTTCTGACCTGGATTAATCACAAGTACTTCAGTTTTGCCCAGACTGAGTCTCAGCCAGCTAGATGCCATCCGGTCCTGGATTTCAGCCAGACGTAAATCCAGTACTTCCACCGCGTCTTGCATCCCAGGTGCAAAAGTCATGTACAGCTGGGTATCTTCTGCATTGCAATGACAACCAATGCTGTATTGTCTAATGATGCACCACAGAGATAGCATATACACTGCAAACAGCATGGGAGACAGGACCGACCCCTAAAGAACACCACAATGCAGGCGCAAAAGGCGTGAAGAGAAATTCCCCTGCACTACCCTCTGCGATGTATCCTTGAGATAACAGTCAAACCAGCAGAAGACTTTGCCAATTGAGTCCCACATACTGCTTCAGTTGATCAACCGGCAACCCATGGTCCTCAGTGTCAAAAGCGGAGGAGATCAAGGAAAATGAGAAAAGACCATTCCCCTCTATTCCTCACCCTTAGGAGATCATTCTGCAGGCACAAAAAAAAACCCGATGCCACTCACCAACATCAAAAATCGAGTCTGACATTTAAGTGTCCCAACAAAAAAGAAATACAATAGAAAAGGGAAGATCCCACTCTGGTTCAACAAAACTACTCGAAACTTAATAAACAAAAAAAAAGAGGCTATTCGTAGCCTTAAAGAGGAGTGAGGGGGCAATCAAAATCAAAGCTCTCCACAAATACAAACATGACTTAAAACTTGTAAAATTTAGTATTAAACAGTCTAAAAAGAAATTAGAATTTCGTTTGTCACATTATAAAGACAGTTATAAATCTTTACATTCATATCTTAATAACTATAAAATTGATAGACATTTAGGCCCTATTACAGTTAATAATGCCTTAATTACCAAGGATAAGGAGATTGCTAATGCCTTCAACAAACAGTTTTGTTCAACTTTTAAAAAAAAAGATGATCCAAAAAATACTATCCCCCCCAATAAATCTTACATCAGTTTATAATATTTCTGTAAATGAAACTTTAGAAATTCTGCAAACTTTAAAAACAACATCGAGCCCAGGTCCTGATGATAATAATCCAACATTTTTATTAAAAAAACAGCCGATGCCATAGCAATGCCATTAACTATTATATTTAATAAAATCCCTCCAACATGGTCATATTCCCCAAGATTGGGCCATAGCCACTGTGGTTCCCATATTTAAAAAGGGTGGTCATTCCAAATCCGTAAACTACCGTCCCATTAGTTTAACCTCTATCATAAGTAAACTTATGGAAACATTCATCAAACATTTCCTGGAACAAGAAGTAATTTCTAAGAACTTAATAGACCACACACAACATGGGTTTCGATCTCAGTTTTCATGTACCACAAACTTGTTCTCCTTCTATAATCATATAAATGAGAGATTGGATAGAGGAGTACCAATGGATGTTATCTTACTCGATTTTAGTAGGGCATTTGATAAAGTCCCACATCGTAAACTGTTGGATAAAATGATGAAAATGGGGTTTTCAAATATTTTAGTTAGATGGATTTCCAGTTGGTTAATTAATAGAACCCAACGTGTTAGGGTCAGTGAATCTCTATCCAAAATTGGGAGTGTGACCAGTGGGGTCCCACAGGGCTCGGTCCTGGGACCCACATTGTTCAATATATATATATATATATATAAATATATTTATGCAATAGGTGTGAGACCAAAAGCCATTGAATAAATCCATTTATTTCCACATATGTGGAATAAATCTAACACCTTAGATTTATCCCACATATGTGGGATAAATGCAAACTGTCAATCAAAGCTTTTTGTTCACTTTTTGACAAACAAATGTGAATAACTTTAAACGAAAAATGATAGCATAGTACTGTGAGCACGAAAATGTTCTGGACAAAATATCTACAAAATGAGTGGTGTTTCATTTATAGATACCTTTAGTTTTTATAATTAGCAAAAACAGCAAAAATCCTATTTTCTTTTCACTTTTCAGACAAACAAATATAAATAACTTTAAAATGAAAATGATAACATGGTACTGTGAGCACGAAAAAATGTTCAGCATAAAATATACAAAATGAGTGGTGTTTCATTCAGAGATACCTTTTAGTTTTCAAAATTAGCAAAAATAGCATAAAATTCAATTTTCTTTTCACTTTTCGACAAACAAATGTGAATCACTTTAAAACTAAAAATGATAGCATGGTACTATGAGCACAAAAATGTTCAGCATGAAAATATCTACAAAATGAGTGGCATTTCATTAATAAACACCTTTTAGTTTTTTTATAATTAGCAAAAACAGCATAAAATTAAATTTTGTTTCACTTTTCATCAACAAATGCGAATAACTTTAAAACAAAAAGGTAGCATGATACTGTCACCATGACATTTGTTCAGCAAGAAGTTCTCTACAAAATGAGTGGTGTTTCACTTAATAGCAACCACTAATTGTATGACATACACCAGGAAAGTTAACCAAAAGTCCCAGTAAGTCCCAGAAATTACCATTTAAAAAAGAACATAAACAGTCAAAACCAAATATTCCCACACTGATAAGAAGCATCCTATTGCATAAATAAATATACAATGATGAGCTGTCAGATAAATGATTTATCTACACTTGTACTGTTTTGACCTGGACACCTCACTGGGCTTACGCCACTCGTGAAGTTCCCCCAGGTCAAACAGCACTTGTGTAGATAAATCATTTATCTGACAGCTCACCATTGTATATCCCATATATATTTATATATATATATACATATAGTTCAATATATATCAGCGATATGCAGATCAGTTCTGATAATCTATTACTCAAATTCGCTGATGACACCAAGTTGGGTGGTATAGTTTATACGCCATCGGATAGGTCTAGACTTGTTAACCTTAAACTCATTGAAAATTGGGCGATGGTGAATGGTATGATGCTTAATTCTGATAAGTGTTCTGTCCTTCATTGTGGAAATAACAACCCAAGGCAAAATTATTTGTTAAACAATATTCCTCTCAGAGTATCTATCATAGAGAGGGATCTTAGTATTATTATAAATAATAAGTTAACATCAATTGACCATTGTACAAAAATGGCCAATACATCAAATGCACTTCTAACTAAAATTAAAAGAACTTTTGTTACCAGAACTCCGAAATGTATTATCTCTTTGTTCAGAACCCACATTAGACCATATTCTAACTATGGGTCTTCTTTTTGGAGCCCATATCTTACAAAGGACATTGAAAGAATTGAGAATATTCAGAGAAGGACAACTAAATTAGTTCCACAATTAGCACACAGGGAATATCACAACAGACTCCAAGGAAACGGGGCTACATATGCTACAAAATAGGCATATCAGAAGTGATTTATTATTTTTATACAAAATTCTAATATCTACGGAATTAATGGACCAATGTGGCCTAAAATTCTCTGATAGAAGGACTTCACCTCGTCCAAACAATAAACAACTGGATGTCTCCAAAGTCAGGACTAATAAGAGATTAAACTATTTCACTGTAACATCACAAAGATTATGAAACAGTCTTCCTCAATATTTAGTGGATTGTAAATCCATAGATTCCTTTAAAAGAGGCCTTGACCTGTGGATCGTGTCTAATGATAGTTTTACATAAATGGGTTCGAATCACTTTAATTGCCCACTACAGTGGTGGGGGACAGTCTCGATAGGCTTCGGCCTCCTTTTGTCCTATCTAACTAAGTAAACCAAGTGAAGATTCAAAAGGCTTCCTTTATTCAGCATATACCAAGAACTCTGATGGAGAGTCTCTTGAGAAAGCACACGTGCATGAATCGTTGAGACCACACATCTGCATGCCTCTCCTACTGGAGTTCTGGCTTGTTATATGCCGACTAAAAGAAGTCATTTGAATCTTCACTTAAACTTCAGAGTTTATTTTTGAAACTGGTGAGTAGTGCTGTTTTTCCATCGTGCTTGGAGTTCCCTTTATCTGGCTGTCCCACTGCCACCCTTTGTTCTTTTTCGAGGTCATTCTGCACCCAGACCAATGTGGTCTCAGTGCTACGGCTAGATACAAAACCAGACTGAGGCTGGCCTGATGGCACTGAGGGTTGAGGCGCTGGATGCCACACCTTGTGCCACATTGGCAACCCAGGTTTGGGAACGATCCGGGGCCGCAGCGGGTCAGCAGGGAAGGGAAGGGATTGAGTGTCCAGTGGACAGCTCTCCCTTCCCTGGGGAAGGTACAGGGGATGTGCCATTCTGTAGCAGCACTTGGCGGTGGTCGGGTGCAGCACAGTCCGGTGGTGCACACTGTAAGGGGGGGGAGGAGCTCAGTGGGTGGCGGCATGCTGTGCCCAGCCACCATTGCATGTCTGAGCCCTCGAGGGAAAGAAAAATACAGAAAAAGCCCTCTGAGGAGCTGAGAGATGAAGGAGACTCCAGGGGCAAGTCCACATCCCACCGCCGACCCAGCGCACCAGTGGACTCCATGGCCTGACCCGATGCCAGGTAGGCCCCTCTAATTACAGAAAGTCTACCGAGGGAGAGCGGGCCCGCCCTGGGGGGTGATTCGGGGGGCTGGACCTGCCTGTTTAGTCAGGGGAGGACACTGGCAAGTAAGGGTTCAGGCTGGGAGTAGAGACTTAGCCGAGTGGGTACTCTGGAAGGATGCCCGGCCTGCGGAGTGAGGAAATAAAGATTAAAAAAAAAAAAACAGACTGGAGAGGCTCATAGATGTCAAAGGCAGTGAGGTGTGCCTCAAGTTTCAGTGCCACAGTCTTCTCAATGACTTCCCCCAAAAAGGGAGGTTAGAGACCAGTCTAAAATTCTAGGTTACCCCAGTCCAAAGATGCTTTTTTTTTCAAACATGGCCTCACCAATGCATCTTTCAATGCCACTAGAAAGACCCGCCTCTGACAAGGGGCACTGAACAATCCCAGCAAACACCGGACCCAACTGTCCCAAACAGCTCAACACTAACAGTGTCGGATGTGGATCCAGTTCACAGAACGTGGGCAACAGCTCTGAAATCACCCCACGACCTCTTCCATTGTCACTGGCCTAAACTCATCCTAGGGCAGAAGGGTGTGATTATGGTGAGTGGGATCAATACTATCGGGCTATGACAACCCATATGATGAAATTCCAGCCCATGTGGAGAACACACTGTCTGAGAAAAACCAAGCAAAGTCCTCGCATCTAGCAGTAAAACAAGCCCCAAGCCTGAAAGAGCTGAGTCACTTGGTTCCTCCCAACAGCAATCTCCCTAGATAAAAATATCTGCCTTTTTATGAGTGATTGCCCTTTGGTATTCATTGTAATGAATATTCAAAGCCAGTTTGTCCCCCGGGGGCCCTGGATCTCCTCAAAAATTGCTCTCACCTCTGCCCCTTGGCCTTCAAACACTTCAGCTCCCCAACAAACCATGAACAGCCTCAGCGAGAGACCAAGGGATGTACATGGATCAGTGCAACACCATCAAAAGGTGCAGAGATTGTCCTATTATAGATTTCCAACACTTCCTCTGAATTCATCTCACACCTTGCCACCAAACCTGAAATGTTCAACAATGCTTGCAGTCCTTCTGGTTGTAAGCCTTTCAAAGGGGGTATCAAACCATTTCCCCAGGAGGTGAACTGCAAGGGGGACCAAAAGAGAACTTCACCATGCAATGATCCAACCAACTGACCAGCTCCATCTCAGGATTATCAAACTTTAGCCCTAGGGATAAAAACAAGTCCAAGGCGTGACCGTGTTGGGGGCTGCAAAAGTATCTACTTGTGCGAGACCCAGTGATTCCATCACTCTGAGGAAATGTTGTCTAAAGTGCAAGAGTTAGTTATCAACCCAGGCACTGAAGTTACCCAGAACCAACCATCTGGGGCACCTGCAACACCCTGTCAGTGACAATGTTGGCGGTTTCCTGTAGAAAATCCCCCTCGTGCCCTGGAGGCCTGTATACCAGGAGGCTTCTACATCCTGCACCTTGACTCCCATGTACTGCCATGCAGTCAAACAACAAGGCTTCTCCCACTGGGTGCACAGTGAAGTTCAATCCAGATCTAATGCAGATGGCTACCTACCCTGTGATCCCTCCTCATGCGGTATACCACGGATAATCCAACTGGGATAGCATCATCGCTCAGCCAGGTCTCTGTGATGCAAGGCAGCTCAATCAAGGAACCCAAACCATAATGGCAGTCTTGTTCCTCACCAATCTGGCAGTACATAGCACTGCTCAAAGGGGGATGAGAAAAGGCAGCTGGTCATTTGTTACCTGCCATTCAGTCTGGTGGGAACCTTGGGTATGGGAACCAAACTTGTCTAACCTCGCTCTGTTCCATTTTGCCCCCAGAGTGTCTCCTCCTCATCGTCCTAACAGTGCCCCCCTTAAGCTTTCCCCAAACCTGGCAGCCGACACCCATGTTTCCTAACAATCCCCACCTCTCTACAGTGGCAGAATGCTACTGCAGTTAGGGGGATCATGGAAGAGTCACAGGCCCTGCACCTGAGATGAGGAATAACTTAGCCTAGATGTTTCGGGTCCCATACACATTCTGATGCCAACAAACCAATAAAACCCACCCCCCATTTAATAAAACCAAAATCCCACCCAAAAACTCACCCAACTAGCAATCCCACTCACCATTATCCAACCCTCCCAACACTCTGCTTCCCAACACCATTCACATACATACACACACACACACACACACACACACTACCTAATCCATAAAAAATACAATGCTTACTCGTACATCATACTACCTAAATAGTACTTCAAACCCTAATCACAGTCACACATAACTGAACCTAACAATTCAACACCACACCCCAAAAGAACAGCAGCACAGAGCAGCCAAATCAAGTCCAATAATTTTATATGTGAATAACAGCCATTTTATCAGTCCGTATAAAAAGTCTTTATTTAAAGAATGTGCCAGCTGATTCTGGCCCAATATCTCTGCATCTCTGCTCTCAACCGAGAATGCAAAAAGTCACAGATGTAGTGCCAGGGCACCAGCCCTGCCACAGCTGGGTCCTAGGCCAAAATGTGTTACAGAAATACGTGGAAGTAGCTCAGAGAAAAATAAACAGGGAACATATGGGCTGACTGAGTCTCTCACATCAGGCCCCCTCATACACCATACGGCAGGCCTGCTGCTTCAGAGGGTCACTTTCCAGTCTCCTCCTCTGACCAGTTACTAGAAGTGTTCTTATGCTCTGGCCTAGAAAGGGCCTTCCACGAACTGACCGGGCTGCAGCCACACACCAGTCCAGAAACTCCACTCCAGGCCACCAGCCAGTCTCACAGTTTCAAGCACACTACTCTGCAGCAATCCATGAGTGTGCAGCTTCCAAACCACTCCCCCAGTCCATAACAAAGATGTCCGTTTGTGCCCACCAGAAAGTCCCAGATCCAGCAAACTGCTGCATGCCACAATGACTCAAGGCACAGACCAAACACAGCACTGCCGCTCTATATTGCCCGTCAGGAGCTGCAGAGGTACAATTCCTCAGAGTTACTCCTGCACACAAAGCAAATTGCACTGCGTAAGTTGTGGTTTCATGGGAAAACAAGACATGCCACTTAAAGCTGTTGCAGTAAATTCGGCGACTCACACTGCTAAAAAAATAACACCACCTATTCTATCCTCCTTACGCTAGCTCACTATAAAACCTAACCCTAAGAGACACCCTACTACTATCCTCTAAAAAATAAAATGTGATGAAATTGTAGCAGAGGCTGCACACTACAGAACCTCAAGGAAAACGTTTTTTTCCACAAGAACTACAGTGCTTCTGGCCTGCTCAACCTAGTGGCCAACATACATAGTGGAGAGAGTCCAATCACAGAGTATTCTGTTTTTTTAAACTCAACTTTATTCAAATACACGAGGACCTATGCAATACAAATATCTGGAATCTGATCTGAGTACTACCTAATAACTTAAAATGACTACAAATTGGTAAGTAAAAAGCAAACTGTGCTCCTATAGCCCGAACCATGCTGTGATTAACAATGCATTGCATTTTGTATCAGATGTACTGTTCATTCTAGTTAAAGGGAGACTGTCAACCTTTTTTACATAATTTTATTTCTGGTTAAAACCCCACATTTTATGATTGTGTACCTTCTCTAAACTTCATTAATGTTGCTGGTTGTTTTATCTACCTCCTTGCTTAGCAGAAATGAAATGCATGCTTATGCATAGTAATACCCAGCCTTGTTTTGTTTCACATCCTTGATCTACTCTTACTGTATACTTCCTGAACGTTAGAAACACCTCCAAACACTGCAGGCACTCTTAATACAATAGTCTTCTCTACTCCCACTGCATAATGAGTGGCTAGCCTGTGTTGGGGGTGTTCCTAAGTCCAGGAAAGATGCAGCGGGAGTTGATCAAGGAATGTAAACAAACATGTTTTTGTGTGGTAACACCAGTATGCTAGGTACTCTGTTTTTCACTTTTTAAAAGGAAAAAAAGGAATCAGAATCAAACTACCAGCTACATCAGTACTTTCAGTAGTCACTACAGAATGTGAACTATCATAAAATGTGTTTTTTTAAATGTGGGACACTTTGAGGCCTAAGAGGGTTGACAGTGTACCTTTAAAGGTCTAGGTTTCAGTTAGGGGGATGTGGTCCATGAGTCCAAGCCTTCATAACATTCACATGCTCTCTTTGCAACTCTAGCTATTGCTCCTTCTCTCTCCCCCTCAAGGAATTCTCTTGCTAGCTTGGCTGCTTTCTCTTACCACTTCCCCAAACATTTGGAATTCTCTCCCACTGTTCATTTGCTCCTCAATCAATCAAATTTTATTTGTATACTGGAAAAGTATGTGAGCAAACATGATCGTTTTCACAAATGTCCAGTGTAGAATACACAATACGAAAATAAGGTACAACAGAGATACAAAATTATGAAAACACAAGGGCATACAAGTAATAAAATACAAGAATAGCAGAAGGGTGCAGTTACAAAGAGAATAATGAACAATTACAATTTTTAAGAAAGGTAGGTGAAGACAAATGGAGTAGGGGAGAAGTGGTAAAAGAAGGGGAAAGTGCAGTAACCGCAGGGTGGGGGGGTGGCGATCAGGGAAACAGTCACAGAAAACGGAAAAACCCCAAGCTGAGATATGCTGTGGGACTTGGAGGGGCATCGGCAGGTGGGGGCATTGAGGAGGTGGGACTTGAGGGAGGAGTTGAAGGAGTTCATGGAATTACAGGACTGGATATCGTGATGTAACTTGTTATAGTATTTAGTGCCAGCATAGGAGATTTTGCACCTGGCTGGTACGATAGACTGGGGTGTCGAAAACTAAGGTAGTGGAGCCTCTGGTCTGTTGACCATGTGCTGCAAGTGGAAAGAGGGAGATTACACTGGTAGGGAACAGTTTAAGATTTTGTGTAGGAAGGAGAGAGTTTTGTGGTGGAACCTCTCTTCAAGGGAAGGCCAGCTGAGGGAGGAATATAGAATACAGTGGTGGGTTTTCCAGAGGAGACCCATGACGAAGTGTGCTATGCTGTTGTAGGCAGTTCGTAATTTGGTAAATAGAAGTGAGGAGGTAGGGTGCAGAAAACAATGGCAGTGTAATCGATAAGGAGCAGGAGTAGGGTGGTGGCCAGGCATTGTCTGGAGGAGGGAAGAAGGAACTTTCTGACCTGTAAAGAAGGCTGAGTCTGGAATTATCTTCTTTATGCAAATTGTAGGATAGGTGGGGTTCAAGGTACAGACCCAGGTATTTAAATTCGTCACCTTTTCGATGAGATTCCCTGAGTTGTCAAAAAGGGAAAAGTTTGTAACAGGTGCTTTACGAGGGCCAGAGAAGATCATGAATTTTATCTTCTTGGAGATTAGGACCATGCCTGACCCAGAGAACCAGGAGTGGAGCTTTCCAAAATCAGACTGAAGGTTATGGAACATAGTGTTCAGGTTCTCATGACTGCAGAAAAGGGCCGCGTCATCTACGTACAGAACTAGCTGAGTGGAATGACAGATAAAGGGGAGGTTATTGATGAAAAGTGAGAAGAGCAGGGGGCCCAGGATGGAGCCCTGTGGGACACCATATTTGACTGCACAAGCAGAGGAGAGGTGACCTACAATTGAGGTTTGGTGGGATTTCCTAGATAGGTAGTTCCCGACCCATTTGACAACACTGTTGGAGAGGTGGAGTCCTTGAACTATGTCTAGGAGGAGGGCATGGTCGACAAGGCTGAATGCCTTGGTCAGGTCTACAAAGACAGAGCCAGTATATTGGCTTTTATCATTAGTTTTGAGAGTGTCACTGGTGAACCTGACCAAGGCTGTTTCGGTGGGTTCCGGGTGGTAATAGCGCCAGACTAAGTGCGCTCACTGTCAGGGCGCCAGGGAATTCACAGTGAATTCCTGTTGTATTGCTGGGGGCTGTGTCCCCCTAACTAAAGATACCAACTCCAGGGGAGGCAGACCTCAAGGAAGGGGTGGCGAACCTTGGAAACTGGCACCCTAATAGAAGGCACACTCAGTCCGGCACAGGGAGTGCCAGCAGTGGTTTCGGTGCTGTGATTGGTTCTAAAGCCATGCTGAGCTCTGGAGAGTAGGTTGTAGGATTCGAGGTAGAACATTAGCAGTATCAAACAAGGCGGCATCATATGTTGATGTGACAGTACCAGAGAAAATTTTGCAAAAATTGTTGTTAAACAGATCAGCCATTTTTTTGGGGTCATAAATCAAAGTATCGACATCAAGTAATGGACCAACTTGACATGTAGGTTTCCTCAAAGAATTAATATATGAATAAAAGTGCTTGCTATTTGATTTGTTGGCGGATAACGCTAAATTATGTTCCCACTTGGATTTAACCCTTTTAATCAAGGTCTTACATTTTCTTTGTGTTTGAATATATGAAGCCCAATTAGAGGATGATTTAATTTTTTGATATCTGATGTACTTTTTACGTTTTAATCTAATAATTCTTTTGATTGGTTTGTTCATCCATTTGGGGACTTTATTTTGGCTAGCATTTTTAATCTTAGATGTAATATATAAATCCCTAAGATGACAAATAATGTACTTGAAATATTCCCAAAAAAGTTCCGGAGTATGTAAGCGGTGAGTTGAGCGTGAACAACTTTTTCGATGATTTTAGAAAGAGGGACGAGGAGAGAAACAGGGCGGTAGTTACTGACAACATTTCTGGATCCGGACTTATACAGTGGTATTATGGTAGCAGTTTTCCAGGTGTTAGGGAAAGAGCCCATGCAAAGGGAACGATTGAGAATATTGGTGATGGGAACAACGAGAGAAAAGATGGAGAGCTAAAGTATTCTATAGTCTATCCCTTCAGCCCCTTTGCTAGGTTTCGGGTTGTTCCTACGAATAAGCTTGATGGTGTCAGCTGGCTTGAGAACCTTCAAGAGTGAAATTGGAGGGAAAGACTGTCTGAACGTTGGGGCAAGGGGTGGTGGGAAGGCAGAAAGGAAGGAGGGTGGAGGTTTGAATTTTGAGGTCACCGAAATGATCATCCCAATGCATCCCACTGCTCTCGCTCCGCTCTCCTCTCCTCCATAACTTCATCTCTCCCTCCTGTAACTGCACCTGATGCATGACCCTCCTCTCCAATACTCTCTACACCCCCCCTCCCAACTGATTTTTACCTTTCCCCCTCCCGTCTCCTCTCCTCCTTTACAGCAATTAGCCCTTCACTCCCTGTATAGTATTGTTTTGTATCGGAATGTATTTCCTGTTAACCCAATTGTGCAAGCCCTCTGATCAGTTCCTTTCACAATGTGCCTACTGTTTAATGCTTAGATTCAATGTGTGTATAATTTATGACAAAATGTATTGTTCAGATTGTTTTTATCATTTTTTGCTTCAGTGTGCTGTATATTTTATTGTTCTGTGGTTACAGTCCTCCTCCTCTCCCCATTCCCCAGGACTCATCTGGAACAAACTGATCGTAGCTCAGTAAGTCTGTCCTGGTGAAACGTTTGAAATAAATAAATAAAAAAATAAACTAACAGAGATACAGCTTCTTCTAAGGCCACCTACTGGTATGCAGAGAAGGCCTACCGGCTATTATTTATTATTCCTTTATTCTTAGCAATTTTATTCCAGAAGCATTTCTTCTGAATTGTAAATTCTGTTTTACTTATTTTCATAATATTGTATTATTTTTGTACTTTGTTTCTGTTCTGTTCCCCTCCCCCCAGGATGCATCTGGAAACAAGCTGTTACAAGCTCGGTATTTCCTGTTAAACGTTTTGAAAGAAAGTAAGTGTAAGTACCATAGTGTCTGACACATACTTCCCTGAGGACAGAAAATTACCTTGATAGGGATGAATTACATTGCTCAGTTGTTCATGGATTGTGCCCCTGCAACAGTGTCCCCAGGAATCTTCCCAATGTGTGCAGGCATGTCTTTGTATGCTTCTATTATATGGTGTGGCTTCACAAACTGATTTTGTTGCAGCAAGCAGCCACCCTTCTCCTCTTGTAGTTCTGCCACACGACGCTTCCCATTCCCCTCGAAGCGTCGGGTAAAGGCTATGAGGAACAAGCTAAAATTTCTGTGCTGAATTCGGCAGATCACACGTTTACCTCAACATCCAGGTCTCCTTGGTCCTGTCCCCCACAAAGTGTCATCAGCATCAAAATGTAGTACAGTTTGGGCGGTAACCATACTCCTCCCTCCCTCCCAATTCAGGTATTTCTCCAGTCACTGTAGCTCAGGGATGCAGGTTGCATGTCACTTGTTTGCTGCCTGCCAGTTTACTTGATTCAAAGCACATTCTCTCCCATTTTATGGAGGGGAAAACAGGATTGGAGGCCCCAGGTCCCACCTTGTGGGCCAGTCTGCCACAGTTCAAAAGGAATCAAACAGTTTTTGCTCCACGCTTATACCACTCATTGCTCGATCAGTGTTTTCCCCACACAAAATTCCCTGATTTTCTTCTCTTCCCAGAATATGTGTGAGTGGCCCTCCAGTCAAACTGTAAGCAGTGCAGGTAGGCGAACCTAAAATCTATACCCTCCTAACAGATTCATCAGTTTCACTGACACTTTGCGTTTATTCTGTACTGCTTTAGAAAAATCCTGGAAGATATGCAGTTGGTGTCCCTCGTACTTAAAGGGCTCTGGATGCATTTAAAACATGTTGTTTATCTGGATAATTGTGAAGTCTGAAGATTACCTGCCCGGGGGTGGGGTTGGGGTGCACCTTGCTGCAGCTTTGGGCCTAGGGCTCGATGTATTTTAATGCTGTCATTTCTCGGTGCCAACTTTTCGGGAATCCACTTCTCAAGGAAAGCCATCATGGCTTTTCTTTTAGCCTCCTAACTCCCAAATGATTCTTCCAATGGTGATTCTCCATATTAGCCACATGTTCCCTGAGTGCATCGAGTTCCTTCTCAAGCTGTGCCATGTGGTCTGAGAGTCATGCTGCAGTGTCGACCACCGACACCCTCTCTCCCCCTCGGTGACCTTTTTTTGCCTGTTCTTCTTAGCAACTGGCTGGAACATCTGTTTTACTGGTCACCTCGTTCAGCTGGAGGGTTAGAGCTACTAACACCTGCTCTAATACAGCTTTCCCCCTTGCCATCAGGTTGACCGTTACTTCAGCCCCACCAGTCGCTTAACTGCAATTCACTGCTGCACCTTTTGTATCCTTTTTCTTGGGCCCTTTTGTCTTACTTGCGCTCGTTGTTACTAAAAATGTGTCCACAGCACCCTGAGACACAACTTTCTTCTGTTTCCCTGCTGTTCTGTGTTTTGTGAGGTGCTATTTTAATTTTTTATAACCTTTGATGTCTGGGAGCTCTCGAGGGTGCATCTAGCGTCGAGTCGTGTGCATGCACAGATCTCATATGACATTTTTGAAACAGTATTTTATTATATTTTTTGTGTCTTTTTTATTTTCTAGAATTTTTATTTACCCAACCCATTTTCAAAGCACAGTGGGTATATGCATGCATGCCAGCCGTGTGCACGCGCAAGGCAAGTACCTGGTTATCACAGATCTGCACCTTCAGACAGGCACGCGGTGGCTGGTATGCATGAATGCTGGCCACCATAGGGTACCTGTTCACAGCCCCACCCCCGGTGCACTACTGTGCAGGGTAGATCATAGGAGACAAGCAGTCATCCAGTAGGATGCCCATCCTAGTATCCTAGTGGATCCCCTGCTCTGCATGGAGCAAGGGATTGTAGGAAGGCACAGGATGGCAAGTGTACAAGTTTATGGCCAAATAGCTGAACGGCTATCCCAAGCCCTGTCTGCCAGAGGGCTGGGTCAGCATGGAAGGGGGTGTCTGCACCCCACTGAAGCTGGCAGTTGTAACTGAGGAGGCATGCAACTGATACAGCAGGGTCCCTGCTGCCATATGCTGTGCCCCCTTACCTAGCACGCTGCACCTTCGTGAATGGTGCCAGATGTGCAAATGTCCAGGGAATCGAGTGTGGAAGGAGGGTTCTGGACCCTCGATGTGCAGCATTCTGATTTAGGGTTGCCCCTGCTGTGAATACCACCAGGGGTCTGCTGTACTCATGCTGCTTGGCATTCTAAGTTAGGGTTGCCTATGTGCCTCAGGTATGCAGCGTGTAGGCAATCTGCAAGTTCATGCATACAGCCCAATAAGAGCTAGATGGATATGGGTTTAAGAACATACTCCAAGAGTATTTAATATTTTTACTACACTGGATGCACCAGGCGTCTGTCACCACTAAAGTCAGAGGTATGGGGATGATGCCTTCGAACAACGTCTTTGTGCTTTGTAATACTGCATAACCAATGTACTTGCAGCATTTCAACCTGGTAAACTCAGTGCTAAAACTGGACAAAATTCACTGGGGGAATCCACCACCTTTCATGTAGGATCGAACATACCTGATAGGGGTTTGGAGGACACATTTCCTCATTATATTTTGCATGTTTTAACACATTATTTATTCAGTGTTTTGTCTTCTGTCAGGTAAATATTACACACTAACAGTCCTTTCCCATCTTATTCCTGGAACTTAGTTCCCCCTCTCTCCATCTTCACACTGGTGTCACTGAATGATGTATTTGCTCCTTGCACTGCTGAGTAACCAATCAACTTGCAGCATTTCAACCTCATATGCTATAATTAGCCAGTTATGCTGTAAATCCTCACCTGGAAGATACCCGTTTGCCTACACTTATTCAAAGTCTGTGTCCATGGAATCGTTAATTTTTACGGCTGCATAGTGACAGCTATGCTGACAGGTAGCAAACAGAAGGAGGAGAGCAAAAAGGGGCCTGGGGCATGACTGGATACTGAACGCATCACAAATACTGGTATTTGCTCCACGCTCTGCCCAGTGAGTGGAGAAAGCACACACAGTGAGCAGGAATCAGTCCACTTCCTCCCTCCCTCTCTCCTCCGCGCACTCTTTACTGATGCAAGCATGGCACTGTACAATCTCTAGCCCCCAAATACACCAACAATCCATGGGTAAAGGCAGGACCCAACTAAAAATGATATTTTGGATCTCAGTTACTCTATCCAGGGGAAAATACACTACAAAAATGTGTACAAGAAGGACCCAACTGAAAACTACATAGTACATTTCTCTCCAATTCTATCCTGTTAATCACACCCAGGCCCTTTCAGTGTGCAGAACTGTTGCAGTGGCTACTGGAGAATGCGTGTGTGTAGGTGCATCTGTGTTGTGTGTTCAAGAGTGTGTTTGTATCCGTCTGTATATAAATGTAGGATTTGTACATCACAATAACACAGATTCCCAGGCTTAATTCACCTGGTTTGCACTGCATCTGTATATCCCCCTTCCCTCATACCTCTTGACTGTCCCATATTTTTCGGGACTTCCCAAATTTAGACTCCCTGACCCGAAGTCCTGACTTATTTATATTACAGAGTTTTAGAATGTCAACAGAATTACAAGTATAAGAATTCTGGACTGATATATCAGTCAACAACACAACAAGGGTTAAACTGGCACAAAGACAAAAGCAGTCTGTAGGAGACATACGAACATACGAAGAAGCCAGCAGAAGAAGGCCATTTGGTCTATCAAGTCTACTCGTATTGCAGGGTCCACAGCTTGAGCTAATGTCCCTGCCCTCCCTCCCCATTCCTCCCTACTCATGATTCTTATCTTCCCCCTATGCCTATCCCAGCATCTCTTAAAGCTGCTCACTGTCTTTAATGAGATGACCTCTTCCGGCAGCGCATTCCAAGTGTCCACCACCCTTTCTGTGAAGAAGTGCTTTCTGACATCCCTCCTAAACCTCCCACCCTCCAGCTTAAGACTGTGTCCCCTCGTGATATGGTTGCCACTCAGCTTAAACAGACTTTCCTTATCAACATTATTTATCCCTTTCAAGTACTTGAAAGTCCCAATCATGCCCCCTCTCTCTCTCTCCTGTCTTCCAGGGAGTACATGTTCAGTGCCCTCAACCTCTCCTCGTATGCCTTGCCCTGCTGACCGGCTATCATCTTTGTAGCCCTCCCCTGTACCTTCTCCAGCAGGTTAATGTCATTTTTGAGGTGTGGGCACCAGTACTGAACTCCACATTCTAGATGCGGCCTTACCAGTGACCTGTACAAGGGCATAATAACCTCCTCTCTTCTACTTATCCCCCTAGCTATGCATCCCAGCATCTTGTATGCCATTGCTGCTGCTTTCTTGCACTGTGTGGAGTGCTTCAGGTCACTAGTGATCATCACTCCCAGGTCCTTCTCCTCCTCCTCCGATGCAGCTACTCGGACTCCACCCAGGTAATACTCTGTCCTGGGATTCTTGGCTCCAATATGCATAACTTTGCATTTTTTGGCATTAAAGCCAAGCTGCCAGATCCTGGACCACCTCCCCAGCTTTTCCAGATCTTCCTACAGGTCCTGCAACCCTTCAGCTGTGTCCACTCTCCCACAGAGCTTGGTGTCATCTGCGAATAGGCACATTTTGCCTTTAATGCCATCCCCAATGTCATTGATGAAGACACTGAACAACACCGGCCCCAGCACGGAGCCCTGTGGGACCCCACTGGTTACATCTCTGGTGCCAGCTAACTCTCCCCCCACCACCACTCTCTGGGTTCTGTCCCTCAGCCAGTTTTCCACCCATCTGGCCATCTTCTCCCCAACTGCATGACCCACCAACTTCCTGGTCAACCTTTTGTGGGGCACACAGTCAAAGGCCTTACTGAAATCAAGATATATGATAGACAGACAGCCCTCCCCCGGCATTCCACAGGCTTATCTGTTTCTCTAATGAGACCGAGAGATACATACACACAAATACAGTATATTTCTGTTCAATTATGTCAGGAAATTAATAACACTGGATCCTAAAGAAAATGATTTCACCAGCAGTGCTCATGTTACACATTAGTTTCAAGTTGGTAAATGAACGGAAATGACAACAGAAAGACGAGGCAAAACATCTGCCTATGTTTTTTTTTATGGTACCATTTGGTAGTATGCAACCGAAACTGACATTTTAAAAAGAATAAACTAAAGGGACCTTACATATGTGATGTACATGTCATGCGATGGCACAGCGCCATGCAGAATAAAATATGGTGTCCCAGATTTTGGTCCTAGCAGGTTGAGAGTTATATGTGCCCCCCTTCCCCCCGGCCGGGTTACCACCTTTTAGGAAGGCCAAAGTGAGGCATTTCATATCAACACATGATTTTTCACAGGTCAGTATGTAACTGCAACCAGTGCAATAGACTTGTTTCCTCTAAATAATCTGAATTAAGACTAAATGACTTAATATGTTAGTTGTTAGTATTGTTTTCTTATCATTATAAGGCATTTCAATCAAAGTATTATATTATTCTTCAACATTTAGAGGAAAATTAGAAAATATGTTTTCTACTATTGCATTCACTAAAAATACCACCGACAGCTTAATCTGGTTCAAGGTCAGTTGGCATTCATCTGTACCCCCCCTCCCCTTGGTCGTGCCTGAAAATAGGCATAATTTATCTAGTGCACTTACCTGGTCAACAAAAACGAACTAAACGAAACTATAATGTCAGGACATATAGTATTTTTTATTTTTTTTTTTTTGCAGGACACAGCTGCCCAAATCAGGACAGGTGGTAACCCTACCTATCCTCCCCCCCACCCAAAAAAAAAATAGGCAGTATTGTTTAGCCCTACTTCCCCATTGTAAAAAACTAAATAAATACAACCAAACATTTAACCTACATCCCTTATCAGGTTACAGCATTAGCAGCCGTCCTGGCTCTGACCAGCCATAGTTTCTGATGTGTCGATGATTCCTCAGGAGTCTGACAAGACAAGATCAACCTTTCGGCCACCACCTGGCTGCTGCTATGCCATCCTCCACAACTGACTGTTGACGTCCCCGAACCAGACCAGTCCACGCACCCTCGTTAGAGTCTGGGTCGAGATTCTTCCGTAGAACGGGGCTGCTCTTGGGCGGGGTTACAGTGCTTTGTGGGCGGGGCTACAGAGTTTAGAACGGGACTTTGGTTAGTGGCCTAATGCGGCTATGGGGGCTGTCCGCGTGCCCTACTTTGCATATAATATTTCCGTATGAGAAGAGGAGGAAGTTGTGACGAGAAAATTTGACTTTCTTTCTAGTTTTTGTGTTTGTCCGAATTCAGTGGTGACGAAGGTTGATAGCTAAAGGCGGAACGTTGTGGTCGAGAAAGCGAGAAGTTAAGGCTGCTGGACTGTCCGGCGTTTGACGTCAGCTCAGAGAGAGAGAGAGAGAGAGAGAGAGAGAGCAACAGGTTTGTTTGGGGGCATACTGGTGGAAAATCTCGGTGGACAACGATTGGGCAGTAACTTCTGGGACAGACAGTTGGCATTAACTCTGTGGACAAAGATGGAGCAATAACTTGGGGGCAGAGAGAGGGTCAGTAAAGTTCTGTGGCAGACGGTTGGCAATAACTCAGTGGGCATAGAGATTGGTGGTAACGTTAGGGGAGAGAGAGAGAGAGGCAGTAGTCACACAAGGGTAGAAGAGCAAGGGTATATAGAGGGGGAGACTAGTAACTCGGGGTAGAGACTTGAAAATAATTCAGAGGTAAGAGTTGGCAATTTGTTGTAAAGAGAGGGATAATAACTCCGTGACAGATACAGAGGGGTAGTTCTTCAGGGACAGTAATTGAGGGCAAGGAAGAGGTGGTTAATAACGTAAGGGTGGGATGCAGAGAAATAGAGTAGCTGAGACAGTAGCCCAGGACTCATAAAGAGGGGGAGCCAAGAGGAAGGGAGAGGAGCAGCACACTGGACCGAGAGGAAGAGGGGAAGTAACAGGGCAAAAACAGGGTCAGAGAGACAGGGTAGGGACCATAGGGGTGGGAGAAGGGACAGAGCGATGTGCAGGGTACCAGGGTCAGGGATCGTTGGAGAGTAGCACAGATAGGATAATGAGGCGGATAGGGGTGTTTGCTGTCACTACTATTTCTGGTATTTTGAGACTGACTCCTAACTGATCATCAGAGTCCCGGGCGACCGTCCTTTGTTGATTCTTGATTTCGGTTACAGTATTTCTGGTGAGTTTTACTGTTGGGTTTTCATGTTTTCTCAGAGTGTGTTTTGGTGACTTTTTTGTGAATTTATTGTTCATGTGTGATTTGCTCTGCCACAAGAGGATGTCCAGTGGGACCAAACGGTAGCTGCTTCAGAAGGAGACTTCAGATTGGCTGATATTGGGGCATTAGGGAACAATACCTGGTGTAGATTAAACTGCTTCTGTTGGAAGTCTGGTGATGGATAGAGGGTTAGGAGCAACATCATATTACTCCCTCGCTCTGATCCTTGAACTAGCTGCCATTGAGATGGCACATTTAGTACAAGGTTCTGCTGTTAACATATAAGGCCCTGAACAAACTAGGTCCCAGTATCTCAACAACCTCTAGAGTTTTGACCCCCTGTATTCCAGCAAAGACACTGAGGTCCACGAGGCAAGGGCTTGTAAGTGTCACCTGGCTGTTTAAGGTCCAGTAGTGACTGGGTTTTTGTAGTGGCTGCTCCTTGTCTTTTGGAACTTGCTCCCATTGGAGATCCGGTCCTCTTCACTGTTTGGCCTCCTCTAAACCTCTTTTAAAATCTTACTTGATAAATCAGGTCTTTTGTTCGGTGGACTTGGTCTTATTTCCTTCTACATTCAATAGGAAGTCTTTTTTGCATGTTAACACTGCCACGGAGGCCACTTTTATGGTTGTACGAGTGGTCTCACGTGCTATGTTAAAACCATGAACCTAAGGTGAATGGTTCTGAAACCTAAGAATGTAAGTGAGACAAGCCAACCCGCCCGGTGCAGCGGGTGGCGCCTACTGGCTATGGCTGGCGACCGGGTTCTGAAGCCTGGGTCATCAGAAGGCTGGTGTGGGTGGTTGGCTGACAGTCCCAGTGGGATGCCGTTCACCTCGGGGAAGGAGAGCTCTGGTCTCTGCTGCTGCACCGCCACCTGGGTTACCACAGGTGGTGATGCAGGCAGGAGCCAGAAATCAAGGATGGTGTTCGCCAACGTGCTCCGGGCGCATGTGGCAGGCATTGGCATGACCATTCATGGAAGAACGCTCCATTGGTGTCAAGGGGAAACTGGGGCAGAAAAATTGAAAAAATACCCCTAACCGGAGCAGAGATAACGCTTACCTGTCACTGTAGGCCCCACACCGTCAACTGTGGTGCTTTCCAGACAGCATGCTAAATGTCCCAAGAAAGGTGGATGGCAGGGCTGGGTGAGTGATAGGGCCGATGGTGGGCAGGTGAAGACTTCTGGGGAAAAAGTACAGTAAATTTAAAACAAAACAAACAAAAAACAACAGTAATATAAGTTTGACACCCCCTCTTACAACAGAGTGGTCTCTTTGTGGCAGTATTGATATATAATTACTGGTAATATTATTTAATGACTGGGTTGGCACCATTTAAGCAATAAACAATGACAGGGTGTGGATTATGCTGGGATTTGCCTCGTGACCAAACCACTCCAGGTGTGGGTAAATCCCAGCATAACCCACACCGTCTTGGTTTACTGCAATTATACAATGTCATTGTTTCTTTCTCTCTTTCTGTATACATATATATATATATATATATATACATACATACAATATTTTACAAAAAAGAAAGAAAAAAACTTTAAATTAGTAAAGTTATATTTTTTTATTGTTTTTTGTGAAAATATCCTTCCTCCCTCAGTTAAATAGTCCACCCAGCAGCCAGGAGAACATCAGGAACAATTTGTTTGTGGTGTGACAGGCCCCCATCCCCTCCCCAGTTATGCTTTTTTGTTGTCCTTATTTTCATCTTCTTATTGCATGTTACTGCTTGTTAGGATGACACAGAGGGATAGTTGGCTGGGAGACAGACACAGCGAAGAGAGCTGAGAGAGAGAGAGAGTTTCTTTACTACAGAAAACGGGCTGTGAGCATGATACTGAAGGGACTACTGAGAAAACCAGTCTTTTCCTGAACATGCTCTTTTTCTGTCTGTCTGTTTCTCTTTCTGTCACTTGTTAAAAAAAACATACTGGCTTGTTCTTCCCGTTTCCCAGCCTACTGTTCACTGACAGTAACTAAAGTGCGCTGTTCGCTGTCTGTTTACCAGCTAAGTGTCTCTTGCTCCAGGCTGTTGAGTGGCTTCCGTATGTGGTGAGTGGACTTATTTTAGAACTACAAGAGGTTTTATGAAAGGTCTTTGGAAGTTTGATTTAGACTCTCTTACCAGATTTTTTTCATCACTTATTTCGGGATGCCAGTGTAGTCTTTGCTAGGCAGGTTTTCCAACTTTGGCTGCTGTTGAGTGGTCAGTGGGGAATGAATATGTCGATGGCTTGTTTATGTTTTCCATGATATGGAAGGATTTATTTTTTGCTGACTGCAGATGTGGCTGACAGGCTCTTTATCCGTGAGTTATGCTGGGATTTACTCATGGATAAAAGGCCCAGTTAGCCAATCAGTTTTCTCTTTTCAAAAGTGCCATAGTATAATTAGTAATAACTGGAATTCACTGTAATACACAGCAGGTTATTACGGTATAGCTATCACTCAAACCCATCTGGGCAAGTGCTAGGGTCTAAAAAGTGTTAGCCACTGTGGCTAAAACACCCAGAAATGTTAGGCCCATTGTAACTGGGTTAGCCACTGTAAACAACTTACATATAGTACTCTGGATGATTTGGGGGGGGGGGCTGTCTGATGCTCCAAAGAAAATCGCACTTTGAAATATTTGTTAAACTCACTTTAGAATTTCTTGTACAGTCTTTTTATTTGGTTGATTATGCTAACTACTCCAAGTTAATAGGACCTCCAAGGGTTGTCTCTTATGGTGTAAGAGACTTTGAGTGTGAGGTCTGGGCATGCGGACCATAAAGCAAAGCTGAGTGGATCCGTCTGCTCAACCCTCAGGAGGGGAGTCCCTTGTACCATAAGATACATCTCTCAGATGCTTGTAGAGCAGAAAGCAGCTAACTAAAAGAAGCTACATTTTCTTATTAATTTAACACTTACATCTCAGCAGGAGTCAGTGTCTGTTGAGATTAAGCAAGATACAGTAGATACTTTATTAAAAGTAGAAGGGGTCTTACTTAGGGTTAAAAAGAAAAGAAAGAAAGTCAGTGTGTGTTCTGTGCTGTGAAGGGTACTGTATCAACTTACTTTGCTAAACCAGTAGGAGGAGAGAGAGAGCTTAATTGGGGGTGTGGCTTAGACACTATAAAAGCAGGTGACTCAAATTACAACTTCCTGTTGCTAGCCTTGCTTGTAGATCAGAAAGCAGCTAACTAAAAGAAGCTACATTTGAATTTACGTGTGTCTGCTGGGCACGCTGAAACTGCTGGCATTAGACAAACTTGGATAAGATAATTTTAGCATACCCTCTACTTAGTAAATATACACCTTTAATAATGGAAAAAGAACTTAGTAAGTGTATGCAATGTTTGATGTATAGTGAGGGAAAGTATGGGAGCGAGTATGTATGTGCTAATTGCCATCTGATTACTACTCTTGAAGCAAAGATAGCGTTTCTGCTTAATATTAAACCAGTTTCTACTGATATTAGGGAATTGGAAAGTTACATTGATCTTATGGATGAACAGCTTCATTCTAATGAACAATTTCCTTCACATTTAGGTCACATTTCTATGCCTCCTGATGAGGAGACAATTGTAACGACTAGTACTAGTATACCTGTTGCCTCTGCCCCCTCTTATAAGGTGGATGATTATCTGCCCTCTTCTCATGATAATGATGACTGGACCATTGTCACAAAACCTCTTAAAAAAATGAGGGGCGGTCAAATACACAATAGTGCCCCTATTGAAACTCATAATAGGTTTGAGCAATTGACTGTATCAAATAATGAAGTGCTACATGATTTATCCTGTGCATCACTCTGTTGATAATAATGGTTCAAAACACTTTTCAATCAGGAGTTAATGCCCATGAATACTTGTCCTAGTAAGTCTCAAGCTACCAAATCAATACCTATTAAGTTAATCGCTCCAGAGTGTGTTAAACAATCACCTGTTTCTGATTCTTGTACTTCTACTGTCTCAAAACAAGTGTTAGTCCTGGGAGATTCAATCATTAAGCACATTGACAGGGTGGTATGCAATAGTGACAAGAGCAACCACACTTGTTCTAGCTTCCGTGGGGCCAGGGTATCTGACATTACCTCCGTGATGCCTAAAATTTTACAAAATGCCGGGGAAAATCCACTGGTTATCATACATGCCGGTGTTAATAATATAAACAACACCCCATTTAATCAGTTACAATAGGTCTATGTGGCGTTATGTAACCTGTTACTTGATAGGGGATGCTGTGTATGTATATCTGAAATTCTACCTGTCCCGAGAGCAACATCTACCATGACGCAGAAAATCAAAGCCCTAAATGAATGGCTGAGAAAGTGGTGTTTTAAGCAGGATATACCTAGTATTACCCACTGGGAACCATTTTCAGATCGTTCTTCCTTGTTTTGCTGGGACGGTTTACATCTCCGTAGTAGGGTAGTACACTTATGGGGAAAAGTATCACTAAAATCATAAATCATTGTTTAAACTAAAAACAATGGGGGAGAATGGGTCTATTCCCAAGTCTCTGAATACTTACCAAAATATTATTACAACTAAATGTAAAATCCTAGCTTTGAATGCAAGATCTTTAAACCAACTCAAATTAGCAGAACTCAAAGCTAAATGTAAAACTTTAAATATAGGTGTGGTGGGAGTAACTGAAACTTGGTTGGACACATCCTCAATTTGGTCCTGAGAAATTCCAGGTTATAAGTTATATCATAAAAACAGATTAGATAAGCAAGGCGGTGGAGTTTGTGTGTACATACGAAATTATATTCCTTCTTTTGAAGTGTGTTCTCCCTTTCCTTTGGAAAGCATATGGGTTAAAATCTTATTGAAGGAGCAGTCCTATATAACTATTGGTAACATCTATTGACCTCCATCTGCAAATTCAGATTACACAACTGATATGTTTAAAGAAATTACACATTTTTCAGAATCTCAAGATACTGTAATATTTGGTGACTTTAACCTCCTCATATTAACTGGGACTCATTCTCAGGACAGTCCTATGCCGAGAAAGGACTAATAAATGTGGTAGTTAGTACTGGATTACAACAACTTGTTACTGAACCCACTCGAAGTCCTAATATTTTGGATCTATTATTTACTAACATAGAGCAACAAATTAGCAATTTACTTTGGGATCCACTTGGAACCAGTGATCATTCATCTATTCTTTTTGAAATTCAACAGTTTAAAACTACACAAAGGAAGTTATGCTATACAAAAAATTATAACAAAGCAAATTTTTCTAAAATCAATGAATACTTACAAAACATAAACTGGGAATCTAATCTTCTTAATTGTACAACACAAGCGTGGGACTTTTTTAAAAACAGTGTACATTATTTGGAAAATACCTTTATTCCATCTAAGAGGAAATTTAATAATAAAGGAAAAATTCCCCCTTGGTTCAACAAGACAATTAAAAATCAGATTAAAATTAAAATTTAACTTTTTGGAAACTTAAGAATAGTTCTGTTCCATTTAAAACTACTCTAGTACGTAAATACAGACTATCTGTGAAAAACTTAAAAAATTCTATTAAATTGGTAAAAAATAAGCTAGAATTTAAACTAGCTCACGCTAAAAACTGTCACAAATCTTTTTTCTCCTCTATAAATAGTAAAAAAGGTGTATCAAGGACTATTGGTCCCATTATAACCAATGGCTCTTCTCTATCTGATATAGAAATCTCGAATCTCTTTAATAAGTACTTTTGTTCTGTCTTCTCTCAAAAATCACCTATTAGTACATTTAAAGTTCACCACATAGATTATTATAGGTTCTATCCAACTGACATTATACATGCTAACAAAAAAGTAAAAAAAAAAATACTAGTCCGGGCCCAGACAGTATTCATCCATGGTTTCTGATCGAAACCTCTATAAATATTTCTATACCGTTTTCAATTATTTTCAATAAATCCTTACAAGAAAGCATTGTACCAAATGATTGGTGTTCAGCAATAGTTACTCTCATATTTAAAAAAGGCAATAGAGGTTCTGTGCAAAATTATCGTCCAATTAGCCTGACCTCAGTGGCTGCTAAATTAATGGAACGAGTAATGAAGTCTCTAATAGATCAAGATTGTAAAAAATTAGGAATTTATGATTCAAATCAGCATGGGTTTACTCCCAAGTATTCCTGCACCACCAATCTGATATCTTTTTACAATAATATAAGTACTCTACTAGATGTGGGCATCCTTACTGATGTAATTCTTTTGGGCTTTAGTAGAGCTTTCGATAAAGTCTCACATGAAAAACTCATTACTAAAATGCACAATCTAGGTTTGTCACCTGATATTGTCAACTGGACTTTAAACTGGTTGACAGATCATTCTCAGAGAGTCAGAATTAATGATATCTTGTCTGATTCGGGTAGTGTGACAAGTGGTGTACCACAGGGGTCGGTCTTGGGACCCACATTGTTTAACCTCTTTATCAGTGATTTACAAACAGGGCCAAATAACTTCATAGTTAAATTTGTAGATGATACTAAATTGGGGGGCAAGGTTAATAATCAAGAAAATATTTCTGCATTAAAGAAGGATTTGGAAAAATTAACACTTTGGGCAAATGAAAATCATATGCAGTTTAATCAAGACAAATGTTTAGTAGTGCATTTCGGTGTAAATGATCCAAAAACAATATATCATATAAATGGACTACCACTTCACTCATCAAATTGTGAAAAAGATTTAGGGATATATGCATACCTCTCAACCTCTTGCCTCCTCAGTCAGGGACAAGGCTTAAAAAAATCAGGGACAAAGACCCCAAATCAGGGACACATCTTAAAAATTGGTACTATTCACTCAGAATGCTGATAGAATAAGGGGATTTGTGTTAAGATGCATTTTCTGAAGAAGAACAAGTCTGTAACTTTAATGTTTGACCTTTTTTTGTGATTTTAATCCCTTCTGTTCTGCCACAAAAACACAAATTTTACGAGGGACAGTGGAAAATTTTGAGGCAAAATCAGGGACGTCCCTGAAAATCAGGGACAGTTGAGAGGTATGGATATATGTTAATAATAAACTTACATCAAATGATCACTGTGTTAGAACTGCTTGCATGACCAACATACTTTTGAGGCAAATAAAACGCACTTTTGTTAATCGCACTGAACAATGCTTTATTCTATTGTATAGGGCATACATTAGACCGTATCTAGACTATGGCTCCCCTTTCTGGAGTCCAAACCAAAAAAAAAGACATAGCAATTCTTGAACAGGTTCAAAGGAGAGTAGCTAGAATGATTCCAAGATTAACAAACTTGGATTATCAGAACAGATTAAAAGCTACTGGTCTCTTCTCTCTTCAAACTAGAAAATTAAGAGGTGATATGCTTATGGTTTTTAATTTAATAAATTCACCAGATCTAATGGAAAAATGTGGTCTAACACTCTCCAAAAGGAGACGTGTTCCGAGACTGTATAATAAACAGCTTGAAGTAAAAACTTATAAAACCAGCAAAAGGGGAAACTTTTTTTCCAATAAGAGCATCCATTGCATGGAACACCTTGCCACAAGAATTGGTAGAGGCAACTAGTGCCACTGTCTTTAAAAACAAATTAGACGTTTGGTTGAGGGTTAATAGATAAATAATATCCCACATAGTGTGGGGAACAGTCTCGATGGGCTCTGGCCTTCTTCTGTTCTTTCATACCAAGTAATACCAAGTAAGAGGGCCTATTAACTAATTATAAATCACTAGAATTTAGTTTGTGATTTATAAATAATTTATTTTTTTTTTATTATTATTTTATTGTGCTGTCCTCCCCTGTCATTGAAATGGAGCGTTCCCTCCTAGCGCTTCCTCACCAAAGCACACTGTACATTGGATAGGAGGTACAGTATAGCTCTGCATGCTGATTAACTGAATCACATTAGTGCTTTATAATGCTCTCCATTGATGATGCCTACAAGTCCCATAGGCCCCGGTGTCTGAGACACTGATGACATGAAGGACAGGCTCAGCCATGGGAACCAACTGTGTGCCTTGGATAATTAAATTCAGAACTGTGTAATATATCTGAGATCTTTGTGGTACTGATGACAATGCCGGTACCGATCTTGCTTTCTAAAAGGGATCGATCTCAGCGGCACAAAAGACTCCCCATCGTAGAAGGAAAAGAGTAGCTCTCCATCCCCCCAGCTGCTGGAGGTCTGACTCTGAGCAAGTAAGAAGGAGACTACTGAGGAATACAGGAACTTCCTGTCCAAGAACAAGAAGAGCAGGAGTTGTAAGGGTACGGAGGTAGTAGGAAAGTATTGAAAAAATTAAAATAAACAGAGAGAGGAAAGAGTAAGCATACAAAACAGTTGAGGGGCCACAAATAAGACATGATGGGAGTGGTGCAGTGCAGTGACTGTGGAGGGGCAGTTTCCGGGAGTTGTTCTGGAGGATGCGGTGTTTTCCCATCTGCTGGCACCTCTCTTGGCTGAGGGAGGAGGTTGCTCTTTTCCAGGCTGAGTTGACCAGGATTCGGGGGACCTTCTCTCCCACCCAGGGACCACCAGGGCCACCGCCGCTGCCTCAGAGGTTGCGAAGAAAGAGGAGCTGTTGGACCACAGTGGGCTCAGGGAGGGTGAGAGTGGTGGAACGGAGGCGCATCCCTCCAGTTGTACCTCTCCACGATTCGTATGCCATTCTGGCAGAGTGTGGTTCCTCTATGGAGGCACCCACAGTGGAGACCAAGGAAGATGCTGGGAACCTCCACAAAGGAGACCCACAGGAGGGTGGCATGGGACCCCACAGGGGAAGGAAACAACTCCTGGTGGGGGACTCCATTGTTAGGAGGGTAGAACTGGGGAGGGGGGGGAGAGGGAGGTAAGGTGCTTGCCTGGCGCCATCACTTGGAGGGACAGGAAGTTAATCCTCAGGATCACGGGAGCAGCTGCACGGGGGAGGGAGCTGGATGTCATTGTCCACCTAGGGACAAATGACCTGGCTGGGAAAGGGATCAGAGCAGTGCAGGAGGAGTTTGTGGAGTTGGGGAAGGGCCCTAGACAAGTAGCACGTACAGTAACCTTCTAGGAGGTGCTGCCTGTCTATGGCATGGGTGAGGCTAGGGTGCTTTGCACCATCAGATCAATCAGTGGTTGAAAACTGTGCAGAGCTCAGGATTTTGGCTTCACTGGGGACTGGGAGTCCACCTGGAGGGATACTGGCCTATACTGGTGCGATGGTCTGCATCTGTCCAGGCGGGGAACTAGGATCCTAGGTGATAGGTTTAAATGCTTCATGGACAAGCATTTAAACTAGCCAAGGGGGGAGGCACTGAAAAGGATCAGGGAAATCCTAGCCCCCCCCAAAAAAAAAATCAGGGTAGTTAGTGAGCTAAACACCAAGATAGAGAAGTTAATAGGGAGAAGGGCAGGGGTAAATGGAGAAAAAGGCAAAAGCAGTAAGGACAGGGATGGGGCAAAAAGGGGTAAGGCCATAAAAAAATGGGTAATGAGTCCCAATGCCTGTAGTCTAGGTAACAAGCTCCCTGAACTGGCGGCCTTGATGGTAGAGGGATGCCTGGATATCGTGGCAGTCACAGAAACAAGATATACAGAGAACCATGACTGAGATGTCAACATACCAGGGTACACAATCTACAGGAGAGACAGAGAGGGTAGAAGAGGAGGAGGAGGAGGAGTAGCTCTCTGTATAAGGGAAGGGATCAAAGCAGTGGAACTAAAGGATAAACAGGGAGGAGAGGAGGCACTGTAGGTCACCCTGGAGACCAGAAATGGCACCACAGTCCGCATGGGGGTTGTATACAGACCCCCCGTCTCAGGGGGAGGAAATGGACAAGGAAATGATAGAAGGCATCCTTAGGATGGCAGAAAAAGGGGAGATATTGTTGATGGGGGACCTGAATATGCCAGATGTTAACTGGGGCACCTTTGCTGCAGCCACATCCAAGAGCAGGGTCATTCTTGATGCCTTACAGGGGCATGCCTCAGACAGCTAGTGTTGGAACCCACTCAGGAGGGAGCAGTCTTAGACCTGGTACTCTCAAACAGGGATGGAGAGAGGATCTCAAATCTAGAAGTAGGTAGCCATCTGGGAACAAGTGACCACCAAACAGTGTGGTTCACAGTAAACACACCCGCAGAGTCAAGCCATACAAAAGTGAAGGTACTGGACTTTAGGAGGACTGACTTTGTCAAAATGGGAGATTGCCTCAGAAAAGCACTAGCAAACAGGCAAGAAGGAGGGGTGGAGGAACAATGGGGAAACATCAAAACTGCCATCACAGAGGCAACAAGCCTTTGTGTGAAGCAAATAAATCAAAACGAAAGAAAAAAACACCATGGTTCTCAAAAGAGGTGCGGGAAGCTAAGGAGAAAAATATAGCATTCAGGAAGTATAAGAAAACACAGAAGGAGCAGGACAGAGAACTGTACCAGTTAATGCAGAAGGAAGCGGGAAGGCAGTCAGAATAGCAAAGGCCCAAACTGAGGAAAGATAGCCAGCTCTAGTTAAGAAGGGAATAAACCTTTATAGGTACATCAGTGAGCGAGAAAGACAAAGGGAGGGATAGTGAGGCTGAATAGAATGAACGTGGTGGGCAGAGGGGACAGTGAAAAGCAGGGATACCAAACGAATATTTCTGCTCAGTATTCACAAAAGAGGAGGGGGAAGTGCCTAATCCAATTAACAGAAGCACTCTTGATAGGGGGTTGATCCCAGTCCTTTCACAGAAGAAAGGGTTCTGCAAGAACTCCTAAAACTGAAGGTGGACAAAGCAATGGGCCCTGTTGGAATTCACCCCAGACTTCTAAAAGAATTAAGGGGGAAACTAGTGAAACCACTGGCTACTCTTTTTAATAAATCATGGGAGGATGGTGTGGTACCCGAGGACTGGAGGAAGGTGGATGTGATTCCCCTTCACAAAAGTGGGACCAAGACAGAGGCAGGAAACTACAGACCTGTCAGTCTGACCTCTGTGGTAGGGAAAGTGATGAAGTCACTTCTGAAGGAAAGAATAGTTGAGTACCTAGCGGCCAGTGGGGCACAGGACCCAAGGCAGCATGGGTTCATAGCGGAAGGTCATGTCAGAGACTAATAGATTTCTTTGACTGGGTGACCAAAGTAGTAGACCAGGGAGGGGCTGTGGACATGGCCTACCTAGACTTTTAGCAAGGCATTTGACACAGTCCCACATTGAAGATTAATAGTCAAATTACCCAGCCTGGGAGTGGGTCCCAGGGTGGTATTCTGGGTAAAACGTTGGCTGGACAACAGGACACAGAAGGTAATTGTAAATGGAGTCCACTTGAAGAAAGAGGGGTTACTAGTGGGCACCGCAGGGTTCAGTATTGGGTCCAGTCCTTTTAATGTCTTCATAAGTGACATTGCAGAGGACTGAAGGAAAAGTATGCCCTTTGCAGATGACACAAAGATCTGCAACAGGGTTGATACACAAGGAGGCGGAAAGGATGAGAAGGGACTTAGCAAGGTTGGAGGAATGGTCGAAGTATGGCAGCTAGGATTCAGTGCAAAGAAGTGCAAAATAATGCACCTGGGAAACAAGAACCCAGAGGAAGAATACACAATGGGGAGGTAGTAACAACAGAAAAGGAAAGGAACCTGGGTAATCATATCAGATGACCTTAAGGTTAGCAAGCAGTGTGAGAAGGCAGTAGGGAGTGCTGGGGTATACTGGGATGCATAGGAGATGCATCAGCAGCAGAAAACAGGAAGCTGTTATCCCTCTGTACAGACAGTTGGTGAGACCCCATCTGGAGTACTCATGCCCAGTTCTGGAAACCCCATCTCAAGGTCATAGACAGGATAGAGGCAGTCCAGAGGAGGGCAACTAAAATGGTGCAGGGTGTGCAAGAGAAGCCGTATGAGGAGAGACTAAAGGAGCTTAATATGTATACTTTGAGGAAAGAAGGAGAGGGGGACATGATAGAAACTTTAAGTACCTCAGTGGAATCAACAAAGTCCAAGAGGGTAGCATCTTTCAGAAAAGAGACGTGCAAGAACAAGGGACACAATTTAAAGATGGGGGCGGTTCAGGGCAATGTGAGGAAGTATTATTTCACAGAGAGGGTAGTGGATGCATGGAACAGCCTTCCTGAAGAGGTTGTGGGGTCTAAAACTGTGGGAGAATTCAAGAATGCATGGGACAGACATAAAGCAGTTCTTGTGGGGGGTAGGAAGAAATAGGCTGTTGGTTAACTAGGATCTGCAGCCTATCCTGTAGGTAGGAAAATGGGCAGACTAGATGGGCCAAGCGGTCCTTATCTGCCGTCAAAGTCTATGTTTCTATGTTTATCAGAATGATGACCTAAAGGTAAGCGAGCAATGTGAGAAGGCAGTAAGGATGGCTGGGGGGATCCTGGGATGTATAGGGAGAGGCATCACTAGTAGAAAACAGTACGTTGTTGTCCCTCTGTACAGACAGTTGGTGGGACCCCATCTGGAGTACTGCGTGCAGTTCTGGAGACGCTGTCTCCACAAGGATATAGACAGGATGGAGGAAGTCCAGAGGAGGGAAACTAAAATGGTGCAGGGTCTGCACCACAAGCCATACGAAGAGAGACTAAAGGACCTTAATATGTATACCCTTGAGGAAAGGGGGAGGGCATGATAGATGCTTTAAAGTACCTCAAGGAAATCAACAAAGTCCAAGAGGGTAGCATCATTCATAAAAGAGATGTGCAAGAACAAGGGGGATACAATTTGAAGATAGAGGGGGGATGGCTCAGGGGCAATGTGAGGAAGTATTTTTTTCACAGAGAGAGTGGTGGACGCATGGAACGGCCTGCCTGAGGAGGTCGTGGGGTCAGAAACAGTGGGGGAATCCAAGAATGCATGGGACAGACATAAGGCAATTCTAGTGGGGGGTAGGAGGAAGTAGGCTGTTGGTTAATTAGGATCTGCAGCTTATCCATTAGGTAGGGAAATGGACAGACTAGGTGGGCCAAGCGGTCCTCATCTGCCGACAAAGTCTATGTTTCTATAAGTGCAACCAATTGTAAAGTAAGCGTAAAAAATAAATAATTCGGAGTGTGAGTTACTTGATTGAGATGTCTAGGTCATTGCCTGTTTCTTTGGGGCATCTGAGAGTTCCATTTTTAAGATACCAGCTAGGAGCTTGCCCAGTGGCTTGGAGAGTTGAGGTGCTGGATACCACATCTGCCTCCAGGCCGGCAGCCAGGCTCTGGGAGCAAGTCTGGGTTGCTGGGAATCGGCTGGAAGGGGGAGGATTCAGCTTCTGACTGAGGCGTTCCTTTACCAAGGAGGGAGAGTATGTTGGGCTGTTCAGGTACTGCCACTGCATGGAGGTGTAGTGGCAGGACAGCAGATGTGAATTAGAGAGGCTGGCAGGCACTTAGCACATGTGCTCTTGCACACACATATACAGCTGTGTGCTTGCATACCACCTGGCCAAGGGCAGAAAATGGGGCCTGAGAATGACACTCAACCCACCACTCAACCTGTGCTGCTGCTCATGACCACCTTACCCGGATGCAGTCTCGGGGCGGAGGGGGAAGGAAGCCCTCCCACTCCTGACCCTGCCACTAAAGGGGATGGAGTGGGTGAATCCATGGGGGATTTAAAGTTAAGTCCTGGAGGGGCACTTGCCGGTTGGGGGTGAGTTGGGGCAGAACAGGGCTGACTCCAGGGAGAAAAAGCTTGATTGGGGAGCAAAACAAGGGACCAGGTAGGGCTGATGTTACTAGCCACAGTGGTGAATCAGGTGGCAAAAAGTTTGGTCATGTTCAGTTTGGGGTTGCCATTGATGACGTTGGCGATCCTTAGTGCTCCCTAAGCCCACAGTAGTAATGAAAAACACTTTTGCTCGTGTGCACCGCATTCACGTAAACAAAACGCTTTTTTTTTTTTTCAGTCTCTCAAGCATTGAAGCCTGCCTCACAGAAAAACTCTACACAAACAACTGCAAAATAGAGTATTTTCATACCAAAAATGTAATTTATCTGTAAGAGGACTTACTTTCCTTTTGGTATATGTACTTGCCGCAGTCAGTTGCATAACTAGCTACAAATGAGTGGGAAAAAAATGCAGCTGTGCTTTCAGATCATCAAGGAAGCTGCCAAGCATTAATTTGACATCAACAGAATCGCAAGTCTGCCATTAAAACAGCAAGTGATTTAAAAGCAACTCTGCTTTTCTGTATGTACTTTCACAAATATGATGTTTCGGGAAGTAGTCAGGAGACTTCCGGTTCCGGTGATGCCTGACTGAAGTCATCAATTGTGGAGCTCCTGCCTCTTTTCGTACAAAAAGAGCACATTTGGTAATTTAAAACAGTAAAATCAGTCTCCGTAAGGTGTCAAAGTGTGCTCAAAACCTTAACGGCTCTAATTGCTAAACCATCGCGAAATCGATTTTTACCCATTGCTGAGATGAACGATCTCGAAGACCAGCAGTCCGATGATGGAGAGGCCCAGTCTAGGCCCACCCCGTGCTCGGAGAGAAAAAATTTGAAAACTAAGGGCTCAAAAAAGCATCTGGAGCCGAATGCCGAGACCATCTTGCAAGCAATCACGGAATTTTGTGGGGAAGTCCGTGAATCACTGAAAGACCTCAGAAACGAGATTACTCACCTCCAGGCCCAAGCAACTGAAGCTGACCAGCAAATCTCCCTTAACACCTCCAAAATAGAAGAGCTAGAAGATGCTGTTCGAACCATAGCAGCCGAGCAACTAGCAATCTCGTCCCGACAGGATGCAGAGAACAGGAGCAGAAGACGAAACCTACGTGTATGTGGCCTCCCAGAGGGCGAGGAGGGGAATGATCCCTGGGCTTTCGCGGATTACTTCCTCTGCCTGTCTTTATCATTGGACCCTGATTTTCAACTCGATGAGGAGTGGGCCCACCGTGCGTTGGGCCCAAAACCATCACATCCTGATGCCAGACCTCATTCCTTTCTAATTCACCTTCTTAGCTTCCAAACAAAGGAATCTCTTTTAAATAAAGTTTGGCAGAAGG
This sequence comes from Neoceratodus forsteri, assembly GCA_016271365.2. NCBI lineage: Eukaryota > Metazoa > Chordata > Ceratodontiformes > Ceratodontidae > Neoceratodus > Neoceratodus forsteri. Next base: position 1,627,718,158 of record CM028131.1, on the reverse strand, counting down.
AGAAGGTGATGTGGGGCCAGACTAGGCTGCTCTTTGATAATGATTACGCACCCTATACGCAGAGGCAACGTAGAGATCACAGTCCACTATTCCCCACCCTAAGATCCAAGAAAATCCGGTTCAAAACACCTTATCCTGCCGAGTTGATAGTTCAATTATCCTCCTGACCTCAGAGTTATTCGACAGCATCGGATGCAGCAACAGACCTCTTGGCAAGGGGGTATAATATCCGAAAAGATGATGGAGGTAATCAGACAGTGCCAGAAGCAGTGGGCCCAACATGATCGTGTGAACACCTCTCAATCGTCACGCCCAATTGCAGAGCTTCTTAAACGTCTACAGCAATTTCGCAACCCATCGGTGGCTACCTGAGACTCCTTGAGGCAAAGTATCAATTTTTGAGGTGAGATGAGTGTGTCGGGCGTGCACTCGGGTGCTGGGGGAGGATAGTGTGGGGGGGGGAGCATCGCCTTGGGGGGAGCGAGTGCCAATAAACACAGTCTAGGCAACACTTACATTCCTAGTCTCCAGTTTGGCCCCCCGTTGCCATTTAGACTTCTGTAGTCTCCCTGATGGTGGGGAAATTCCCTTTACTAGGGAGTATTGCATCCTGAGTCACTAGGCTCCATCTTGTTCTGGCTCGTGGCACGGTGTTCCTGATCCTTCCTTCCGCAACCCCTATCTCTTTGGGATAGTGTCTCCGACTTTCACTGGCCTGAAAATGGCTTCCCTCGGTGTCTCACTCCAAGACTGAGACTTGGTTCTTTACTCTAAAACAAAAATTAGTTATGAATAATTCAAAGGCTAATACGATGGGTCATCTCGAGCTAAAATGTATTGTCTTCTATATATGCTTCTTCGATGGACTGGGAGTGATGTGGACTGCTTGATTGGGGGGGGGGATAGCCGGTTATGCTTTAAAACAATGATCAATGTATAAACTTACTGAAACCAAGACTAAACCTTCTCACTTTACACAGACTTGCATGTGGGGGAGTTTAATCTCCCTTCTTCTGACAAGGCTTCATGGCCCTCCTTTCTGTTTTCCCCTCGCTCCTCTTTTCCTGCTAGCCCAACCTACTGATCCAACAAGAGTCACTTTGCTAGATCGGGGTTAATTCCCCTTGAGTGGCAATATACCTGTAGGGCTCTCCCTTATTCATACAAGCCTACAGGTCCCAGAGGGTCCGGGACGACGCCTGTCCCTTAACAGCCGACTCGAAGAAAATGATAACTTCATGGCTGGAGCCCCAAAAAGAGAGGTTGTTTATTAACCCGGATTTCCCAGTACTCTTTTCCTTTAAATCCTTTCAACTGAGCCTAACTACTTAAGAATTAGGCAGAGTGCCCCCAACATGACATAATTAAACACCCACTTTGGTAACATTGGAACCACCCTGGAGTGATACTGCCATCACTCCCTTAGGGGCTCTATTACTGATCCTGAGTATATTCCTATTTGGGGTCAGGATAGGAACCCCTCGTCCCTCTCCTTTTTCATTCGGAACAAAGGACAGGATGATCCAGGAGGAGCTCGAAGTGAGCACCTCCCAACTGGAGGTCAAAATGTACATAGGTTTGTTTGACTATCAAATGGTGGGCATAGGTCTCACCCTTGAGGGTTTTAAACCACAGTTACTACATATTGTTGTTTTTGTTTCTACTTGGTTTAGACAAATTAAGTTTTATGACCCGGTTAGTGGTCATAAAGTTTACCATGTTTGTTTCTATGCTATACTACATTGAATTGCACTAACTATAACAGATTTTGAGGCGGGGGGCGGGGTTAAAAAAAACACACATACAGGAAAATAGAGTTATATCTGCAGGTTTTATTTAATTGTAACCCCTAGATGGCGCTATCCCAGGGGCTACTACCCCTGCCTGATTTGCCACTAACAGGTTGAGGGGCCTGGATCCAATGGCGGGTGCCTCCACCCAGAGGTCAGGGTTTGCAATAGTTAAACTAACTTGGTCACAGCCCTCTGGGACACTGCAACCCCCTTTCTTCCACTAGTGGCCCACACAATATATCAGAATTACCTTCACAGTATACACTTACCCCCAGGTCTGGTTCCGCACTGGGACCTCCTGTGAAATGAGATACAGTGCAACAATCACAGTACAGTACTTTAACATAGACAAATACCTCAGGCAGTATAACTTTGCTGAAACAAGCAGCTCTGATTTATTTAGGGGATATAACAAGGACAGGGAAATCAGGTTAATTAGCTTATCACTCTAATAATCTATTTATGGCTCTGTGACAGGCCTATCCCTTATCAGTTACTGTCCCTGGGTACCCAAGCCCTAGTGGCTAGTCCAAACCTGTGGCAGCTGGTAGGGGCCTTTACACAGAGAAAAGGAGAATTAAACAGTCAGCAGTACAGTAATTCCATTTGGATTTAATGTGGCAATTCAACAGGAGCGACCTCTGAATTAGTACTCACGACCTCCAAATAAGATAGGGTCCTTCAATGTCAGCAGGGCTCACTTGAGGTACACAAACCTCTTCACACATCCATATAAAAGAAAGCACTATACCAGGCAGGCTGCATCTGTATCCGATTGCAATTACTGCACAATACCGGGGAGACACACAGCAGATTCAGTTCCTGATAGACCGAGTGCAATTTTCAGCAATTCCTCCAGTCTTCTACAGGGTGAGCCTGGTTTCTACTCTTCAGAGATCCTTTGATTCTTTTCACAGGACGGATTCAGTCCTAACAAGCTGTTACACAAGCTGCAGACTGAACTCTGGGCCTTACACGCTTTTTGACTAAAACTGCACACTGAAAAGCACAGGCTCCTTCCTTCTTCACTGCCAAAGCTCAACTGAAACTCCAACCGACAAAACCGGGCACTTCCTTTGAGTTCCTCCCAGTTCTTGACTGGATTGGCTGTCACTCACAATAGACTGCTGCTGTTGGTCCAAAAGGCACTGAAGTCTAAACTACATCTCCCAGAGTCACTGCCCATACAATCCTCTTGTGGCTGGCTCAGATTATGAGTCCAAGTTCTGATTCGTCAAGGCACCATTTTAGAGCTAGCTTACCCCACACTGATTGGTCCAGTTCAGCAGTTCAAAACTAGAATGGGAACTAGCAGACACAGTTCTGACTGCAAAGAAAGATTAGACAAACTGTAATTTCATTATTACTCTAAATAATTTCTGGCAAACAGTTACATCTTTCAGATAGGTTCTTTGCACCCTAGTGACTGCAAAATGAAGTGAATTGGCAGCAGCTCGAGTGGTACTCAGAGAAGCACACAGTCCCCATACAAACTAATTATGTCTGCAAGCAGACAGCTCTTAAAGAGACAGTACCAGAGGTTCTAAAAACACTCACTGATAAATGGCTTAAACGCCAAACACCATTCAGGCTTGGAGCATTCAAGCAAGCTCCTGGAAGTCTTTTGGGAACCCCCATTTGCAGGGGGGTTACTCCCTTCCTGGCCTGGGAAAGCTTGACGTCCAAGGCCAAGCAAGTTTCTATAAGTTTCAACTGCAACCAATACATTTGCATTAGGCTCGCATACGTAATCATCAGTCAATATATCATTTTACCAAGAACACATTTCTGAAACATTGCAGTACGTCACTCTTTACACAGTATTACATACACATTGTACCATAACTCAAGTTATTACCTTTGTACATGAAACCTGAAGAGAGGGGCCTTCCTATCAGTTACCTTGGGGCTGGATGGGGCAAGGGCACCATACTTAGAGGGCAACACAAGTAACTTGGAGTTAGCACTGATGCTCAGTTTGGGCAATGAGCCTGGGACACATACTCCTTTATGGACAACATTGAGAGGCAAGTCCACAGGCCTCCCAAGTGAATCATAACTGAGGTGCACCACAGGCTTTACAGCTCTACCAGTCTTTCTAGGGGGAACTGTTATAGTCTCTGCACCTGAGCCTCATTTTCAGCATTGTCCTCACTTGTCAGGGAGTCTCCATGGGGTAGAGAGGCTAGAACTTGGGGCACTTTCAGCTCCAGGAGTTACAGTTTCTGAGTCCACAACATTTGGCTCGCATGAGAGCTTTTCGACACTGGCAGTGGACTGTCAGGGCACTCAAAATACTCTTCTTGTTCGGTGTATCACCAGTCTGCCCAATCTATCATTTTCCTCCTTGAAAGCTCAAACAGTTCAACCATGCACAATGATTCCATTTCATCTGATCTGATGCTTTGCACTTCACTTTCTGGGAGCATTGGCTCCAGGGACGCTGCTGGGGCTTGGACAGTCCAGAAGGCCCAGCTTCATCTCCAGTATTGACTAGGGATTGCCCCGAACAATTGACTCAGTTCGTAAGAAGGATAGTATTCAAAGTCACTCTCACTTTCTTCCGATATGGACTGACAGTCATGCTCAACTGGGACTTGTGGAGGGGAACACTTTAACTTTGCTTCTGTAGGTGCAGACTTTCTTGATCTTTTCTTAGCAGCAGCTCTAGTCACTGGTCCAGAGGGGCATCTTCTAGGGGCTCAGACTCAATTAAGATTTGTCCAATGGGCAGTAAATGATTTCTATGCATTGTTTTACATCTTTTGAATTATTCTCAGGCCTTACTTTGTACACTGGCAGATCATCTAGTTTGCCACTACAATGTGAGGGAGATGGTGCCATCTGTCAGCAATCTTGTGCTTGCCATGCAGTCCCAGATTTCTTAGCAATACCCGATTTCCCTCCTGGAGTTCCTGTGCTTTCACCTTTTTATCATACCTTTCTTTGTTGGCCAGATTTCTTTTGGCAGCCATGGTTTGAGCCAGTTGGTACGCATGATTTAGCTGGGCCTTTAACTTTTGCACATACTGTAAATAGTTGTCAGCTTGAACCCCATCAGGAGAGACCCCAAACACACATCTACTGGTAGTCAGCTTCCAAACATCAGGCGGTAGGGGGAGAATCCAGTGGCATCACTTTGGTGCAGTTATAAGCATGTACCAGGGTGCTAATTTGTTGGCTCCATCTAGGCTTGTCCTTTGGGTGCAGGGTGCCTAGCATATCTAGCAAAGTGTGGTTGAAACGCTCAGGCTGTGGGTCTCCTGGGGGTGGTAAGGAGTGGTTCTGGACTTTCGTGACTCCCCACAGAGAAAGCATCTCTTTGATCAGACGACTCTCAAAGTCTCTCCCTTGATCAGAATGGATTCTTTGTGGAGCCCCATAGTGAACAAAAAGTTTTCTACAAGTACTTTGGCCACAGTGGATGCCTTCTCTGGTCTTTGGTGGGAAAGCTTGGGCATATCTCGTGAAATGGTCAGTGACCACCAGCACATTACTGATATTTCTTTGATCTGACTCCAAACTCAGAAAATCAATACAGACCAGCTCCATGGGTGCACTGGTGGTGATGTTAACAAGGGGGCAGCCCTCTGGGGCAAAGCTTTCCTCTGTAAGCAGCGACTACAAGTTCGAATGTGTTGCTCCACATCAACCCCATCTTAGGCCAATAGAATCTGGATCTCACCAAGTCAAGTGTTCTGTCTATACCAAGGTGCCCCATGTGGTTGTGCAAGGACCTCAGTACTGAGTCTCGAAAGGCAGTGGGCAGCACTAGTTGTTGTTTGTCTACTTGTCCCCCTCTGTCTACTGTTTCTCTGTATAACAGTTTATTGATCAGTTTCAACTTAGGACCTTCTTTGTATAACAGTGCAGTTCTCAAATCAGTGGAGCGTAATTTGGACACATCTTTTCCTGCATAGAGGGCTTCTAAAGCTGCTTTGATCATGGGATCGTGATTGAGCCCGCCTAGTACTGTCATTGTCCAGCTGAGGCAGTGCACCAATGTCTATTGCAGAAAAGTGGCAATAAGCAGCAGGTATGCAATTCTCAGAGGCTCCAAGCAATCCACCATGCAGTCCACTGCGTCCGTGGACATTTGTTCCTCCCTGTCAAACTTCCGGCAGAGTGCCCGAATGTCAGGTTCTGCCAATCGGACCCAATCATTCTGGGGAACAGGCCTCCGGGAGAGAGCATCAGCATCTATGTGGTTCAGACCTGCTCGGTATTCGAGAGCATAGTCATATGTAGATAATGCAGAAAGCCACCTATGGCCAGTGGCATCCAACTTAGCTGAGGTCTGCACATAGGTCAAAGGATTATTGTCAGTTTTTACTAGTATTTTAGCCCCATACAAGTACTCATGGAATTGGTCAACAATAGCCCACTTCAAAGCTAGGAACTCTAACTTATGTACAGGATAGTTCTTTTCGATGGGGTCAGGCTTCTACTGGCAAAGGCCACTGGTCTCAGGCCATTCTCGTGCTCTTGGTACAACACAGCCCCCAACCCTTGCAAGCTAGCATCAGTGTGCAGGACGTAAGGTTTTCTTGGATCGGCATAGGCCAGCACTGGAGCATGGGTAGTTGATATATGATCTCATGAAAAGCAGTCTCACAATCAGAGTCCAGCGGGCCCCAAATACTTCACTCGGATGAAAATACACTCTTTCAGTCTTGAGGGACGCTGACTTTGGTATTTTTGTGGGTTGGGGATACCCTTGAGTAAGGTTAAGTAAAGGCGGATCACTCTTGAATAGTCCTTGATGAAGCCGATAATAACCACAGAATCCCAGGAATCTTTGCAGTTCTTTAGATTTTGGGCTGTGGCCAGGTGGTCAAGGCCTCAACTTTACTTGGGTCGGTCTCTATTCCTCGGTGGATACTATGTGTCCCACATACTTTACTGATGTTTGAAAGAATTGACACTTATCAATGGACAGTTTAGGCCAAAGTCCTCCAGTCGGTCCAATACCTTAAATAATCTGCTCTCATGTTCCTCCAGTGAGCTGCCAAACACAATAACATCATCTAGGTATACCAGGCACTCTAGTAAGTTCATGTCCCCACTGCACGCTCCATCAATCGTTGAAAAGTGGCTGGGGCACCTGAAATCCCTTGAGGCATCCTCATGAATTCTAAGCCAAGCGGACAGATAAAGGCCGCCTTCTCACGGGTCCTCTGGGGCCATCGGGATCTGGTAGTACCCACTGCGGAGATCCAGCACAGAGAACCACTTGCTCCTGTTTAGGCAGTCCAAAGCATCCTGAATGCGGGCATTGTGTACTGATCAGGATAGTCCCGGTTTAAGGTGCGATAATCCACACATCCTTACTGTTCCATTCTTTTTCCTCACTACCACAATGGGAGAAGCATAAGGGCTTCTGGATTCTTGTATTACACCAGCAGCTAACATCTCTTGCAGATGCCGTCTCACATCATCTATGTCAGCAGGTGCCAGGCGTCGAGACCTCTCACGAAATGGTCTTCCGTCATGCAGCGGATATTGTGCTCAGCTCCTTGCACACATCCTACATCCCATTCCTTTAAAGAAAACACCTGGTCTCTCTGGGCAAGCTTCTCACTGATCCTCACTTTCCATTCAGCTGGCAGCGGGAGTCGCGAAATCAAACAAGTCAGGCGTTACTCTGTCATTCTTCCTTGAACTCTTGCTGCTGGTAGCACTGCAGTGTCTGCACAATGCACATTAGCCAGGATGCAACCTCTGTTTACTCGAATGTCTCTTTCAGACACATTATGAACTTGGACAGATTATCCTTCTGGCATAAGCATGGGCTCTAGCGGGCAAAATACTAGGCTTGACCAGCAGTCCCTCTGGCAATTTTCCATCGCCTTGCATCCAACATTAATATTTTATTCTTAACATCCTTTCTGATACGGACCTCTCCCTGTAAGGTACACTGGGCATTTGGCCAGGATCAGAGACTCAGGATCCTTCTTCCATACAATTCCGACCGGTTCCTCTGGTTCTGTTTTTCAGCATCTCTCTGTGCCTCATAGGCCTTCTTAATTAAAGCCGAACTCTTAAAGCTCTACTAGTCTTTGACCCTGTTTTTTTCATAACACAACTGTGCCAGCCTTCCGAACATATGAGCATTTGTTCCAATCAACAAAGGACACCATCATACAGTCAGTGGGGGGCACACTAAGGCTAGGGTCTCTACTTGTTCGGCCACTCCAGCCACGGAGGTGGGGAAAGACAGCCAAATTCGGATATACCCGGAATAGGGGTAGGCCTTCTCACTTAACCCCCATACATGCAGTCCTCTAATGGTTGTAAGGGTACGTCTGACAAATGCTTCTGATACCAATCCTGGAACATAATTGTCACTTGGGAGCCACTGTCTAATACAGCTCTTGTAGACACTCCATTCACCTTTACAGTGGTCTCCATGGAGGGACCCACTATTCTGGACCAGTCTGGAGGCGGTAGTGGGGGCCTGGGCAACTGACCTTGCCACAAAAGGACGTGAATTAGCATTTTGGTGCCCTCACTGGGATCATGTCGTGCACCTCTTAACCACTGATTTCTTCTCCGAGCTCTCCTTGTAGCCTATATGCAACTTTGTCAGTGTCTTTTGGAGACTGGCATTCCCTTTCATGTGCCCATCTTTCCCACAATTATAGCAAAACATACTTTCTGGAGTTTGAGCTTGCCGAGCCCACTGGGAGCCAGGGCGGGGTATTACTAACTGGAAACCTGGGTGCCATCTCTGTCTGCTGCGTGATAAGCATTTGGAGACATCTCGTCAGTTTCTCCACTTCCATGGTCAAGGAATTGAGTTTGGAGCTGTTATCAGCAGGAGATACATGGGTGGGTACCCCACCCCATAGCAGATGCAGTCGGATATAGGTCAGGGCCGTGCTTGCAGGCGTGGCCTTCATAAAGGGACTGTTTTTGAATTCCCGGATCTCTCTCAACAGTTCGCCCATTGTGGCATATCTTTTCCTTGTCAGAGCACTCATTGACTGTCAACCTCTGCCCTGAACTTCACTTGATGGGTCACCCTCAGTCACCGGGTCATAGCCACAGCTGTTGGTGCAGGTACCTCCCGAGGTCGCCTTTTCTCAATTCCTCGAATTTCTCTCATTAACTCATCATAGGAGGGTGGGGATTCCAGTCGATTTGCCAGGCGTAACTGGAAGCAACAGCAGTTCTGAGAAGGGGCGACTTTATGATTCTGTCCAGTCTGGTTCGGTCCAGTTCAATCGCTGGCAAACTACCCTTTCTGAGGCATTCTTGCAACAATTTTTCAAGCGAGAGACATACACAGACAACAACTCCCTTGGTACTGTTGTGCATTTCTTACTCTCACCATAGGTCCTCATCAGAATCTGGGCTCCCATACACATTCTCAAGGCCTCAAGATAGGTCTGTGCAGTGGCTTCAGGGTTACTGGCCCGTTTAGCACAGATGGTAGCCAGGGCAGGACCTCGGGCTCTCACTAACCCTCTTCGCTTTCTTCCGAGCATTGCCATTCTAGCACTTGGGGCAACATAGTCTATCCAGGTCTCCCAGTCATCCTCCCTTGGGGGTGGGAGGTGCCAGAGAAGATCCTCAACCTTCGTAAGAGTCGTGACTAATGGCAGGTGCAGAAATAGGAGTCTGCATTGGTTCAGCCACCATTACGGGCACTGGAGCAGGAGAGGGTGTTGGGGAGGAACACCCCAGGTGGCAAGAATAGTTTCTTCAAGTCCTCCACAGTTTTCCTCTCCAGCAACCATTCAGCAAATTTCTCCTCAAAAGTTTCAGATAGTGGTGGGGCTGATCTCCCAGGTCTTTACTGTCCTAGTTATCACTCTCCAAGCAGTGAGGGCTCCCTCTGGGGTAATGGTCTGTGGCACTTTGGAGCTATCTATGGGATCCTTAAACTCTACTAGGGCCAGGAAAGTGTGGGTGAGCAGATTAGCATGCCACCCACCACCACAGGGTTTTGTAAACCTTCCACCTTGGAAAGTACTCCCTGCACAGTGTCCGATTGATGCCAGGGGATGTCCAGGATAAGCATAGCATTTTGGGGAGTCGATCTCCTCCCAGTACACCACTCCACCAGCCAGTGCACAGCCACTTCTGTCGGGTACCCATTTTTTCTTAACAGTGGTTCGTAAATATGGCCACTAGAGGACACACAATCCCAGCGGTGAGCCTCAAGATGTAACCCTAGATGGCGCTTATCCCAGGGCTACTACCCCTGCCTGATTTGCCACCAACAGGTTGAGGGGCCTGGATCCAATGGCGGGTGCCTCCACCCAGAGGTCAGGGTTTGCAATAGTTAAACTAACTTGGTCACAGCCCTCTGGGACACTGCAACCCCCCTTTCTTCCCACTAGTGGCCCACACAATATATCAGAATTACCTTCACAGTATACACTTACCCCAGGTCTGGTTCCGGCACTGGGACCTCCTGTGAAATGAGATACAGTGCAACAATCACAGTACAGTACTTTAACATAGACAAATACCTCAGGCAGTATAACTTTGCTGAAACAAGCAGCTCTGATTTATTTAGGGATATAACAAGGACAGGGGAAATCAGGTTAATTGCTTATCACTCTAATAATTCATCTATGGCTCTGTGCACAGGCCTATCCCTATCAGTTACTGTCCCTGGGTACCCAAGCCCTAGTGGCTAGTCCAAACCGTGGCAGCTGGTAGGGGCCCTTTCACACAGAGAAAGGAGAATTAAACAGTCAGCAGTACAGTAATTCCATTTGGATTTAATGTGGCAATTCAACAGGGGCGACCCTGAATTAGCTCACGACCTCCAAATAGATAGGGTCCTTCAATGTCAAGGGGCTCACTTGAGGTACACAAACCTCTTCACACATCCATATAAAAGAAAGCACTATACCAGGCAGGCTGCATCTGTATCCCGATCAAATTACTGCACAATACCGGGAGAACACACAGCAGATTCAGTTCCTGACAGACCGAGTGCAATTTTCAGCAATTCCTCCAGTCTTCTACAGGTGAGCCTGGTTTCTACTCTTCAGAGATCCTTTGATTCTTTTCACAGGACGGATTCAGTCCTAACAAGCTGTTACACAAGCTGCAGACCGGAACTCTGGGCCTTACACACGTTTTTTGACTAAAACTGCACACTGAAAAAGCACAGGGCCTTCCTTCTTCACTGCCAAAGCTCAACTGAAACTCCAACCGACAAAACCGGCACTTCTTTGAGTTCCTCCCAGTTCTTGACTGGATTGGCTGTCACTCACAATAGACTGCTGCTGTTGGTCCAAAAGGCACTGAAGTCTAAACTACATCTCCCAGAGTCACTGCCCATACAATCCTCTTGTGGCTGGCTCAGATTATGAGTCCAAGTTCTGATTCGTCCAAGGCACCATTTTAGAGCTAGCTTACCCCACACTGATTGGTCCAGTTCAGCAGTTCAAAACTAGAATGGGGAACTAGCAGACACAGTTCTGACTGCAAAGAAAGCAGGTTAGACAAACTGTAATTTCATTATTACTCTAAATAATTTCTGGCAAACAGTTACATCTTTCAGATAGGTTCCTTTGCACTCTAGTGACTGCAAAAATGAAGTGAATTGTGGCAGCTCAGTGGTACTCAGAGAAGCACACAGTCCCCCATACAAACTAATTATGTCTGCAAGCAGACAGCTCTTAAAGAGACAGTACCAGAGGTTCTAAAAACACTCACTGATAAATGGCTTAAACGCCAAACACCATTCAGGCTTGGAGCATTCAAGCAAGCTCCTGGGAAGTCTTTTGGGAACCCCCATTTGCAGGGGGGTTACATAATCATTTGTACAACAAAATTGAATTCATGGCTTCATTGCAAGGATCGAGCCCAGAGAGTTGTGGTGCGTGGTCCGGAGGAAATTACTTATCTTCACTCTGGTGGGGAAGAAATAAAAGAAAATTCACTAGTAGAGGTAAAAAATGGGAGCAATAAACCCAATAAAAATCACATCCCATAACATTAATGGGTTACACGACCCGACAAAAAGAGCAAAGCTCATGCAACACCATTCTAGAAACCCCACTGATTTGATCTTTTTGCAGGAAACCCACCTTTCTGATTCTGACCACAAATTAAACGGGTGGGGGGAGAAATCGGGTGGTGGCCTCGTCGCATCCCAGGGGAAGAAAACGTGGAACGGCAATATTAATACCAAGGAACACTCCTCTCGAGATACAACAAATACACATAGATGCTCAGGAGCATTACGTAATCATAAAAGGGTCACTATACGAAAAACAAGTCACGCTGGCCAGTGTATACTTTCCCCCACAATCGAAATTCCCAATATACAGGGGCTTCTTAGCCAAGTGGGTAGATATCCTCCAGGGCCAGTTAATCCTGGGTAGTGATTTGAATTTGACCCTGGCCCCACATATTGACAGTTCAAACCCACAAAAACACAGGAATAATGCAACTATCAGACAATTCAAAAGTTCCATAGAACATTTGGGTCTCGTAGATGTATGGAGACGGTTGTTCCCCCTCCAGCCCAGGATTCACCTATTATTCCCCAAGATTTAAATCCCATTTCAGATTGGACTACATTATAACAACATGTGATGACTTATCCACGATTCAAGATATCAGCATCGGCCCTAAGCTACTTTCTGACCATCATCCCTTGATCCTCACCCTGGACATGGGAAGAGAGAGGAGGAACTCCCTCTGGAGACCTAATCCGTCAATTTTGTCAGATAAGGTATTTCTAGAGAGCCTCTCCACCAGACTCTCCCTTTTCTTTTTAGAAAACACAGACCCCAACATTCAAATGGCTATACAGTGGGATGCGATGAAGGCCACCATCCGTGGCGAAATAATAGCTTACTCGTCCAGAAAGTTCAAAGAAAGAGAACTCAAATATCAAAAACTTTCAAAGCAATTGGTAAATTATCAGTTGCTCTACCAAGAGGGAGACGCTGATCTTCAGAAATTAATAAATAACACAAAAGCAGCCCTACAACAGATTATAGTCAACAAGGTCCAGCAGTCCCTTTATTATTTACGGCAATCAGTCCATGAGGGGGGTCCCAAGGCCGTCAAGAACTTAACCCATAAATTAAGGGCTCGGAAGGGGTCATCTACTATATTAAGACTCAGGAACCCAGCCTCTGACAAAATACATCACTTGGTAGGACATATGCAACAGGCCTTCATTGGATACTACTCGACTTTACTCCCCCCCCTTCTTCATTTCCTCAAAGTGAATCGGCACAATTCTTAAAACAGGGAAATCTCCTAACACTCTCGTCCCTTCAAATTAAAAGTTTAGAGTTCCCTGTCTAAACACTTGAGATTGAGGAGTCCTTCAAAAAACTTAAATCGGGGGCATTGCCCCGGACCTGACGGCTATACTGCGGAGTGGTACAGAAAATTTAACAAATAGTTAACCCCTAAATTACAAATCCTATTTAATGATATTGCCCCGGGGTGGTCTGTCCCCCCCCCATCCTGGGACTACGCAACCATTGCCCCCATACTTAAGCCAAATAAAGACCCCTCAGATCTGGGGTCCTACTGTCCTATATCAATTCTTTTTTTTTTTTTTTTTTAATTTTTCTCTTTATCCTCCTCCCTACTTGCAGCCCCCTCCTCTTCGGGAGACACCTATGGGCTTATCAGCCTTCGCTCACCTACCTGGAGCCGGTGCAGTCCATGCCCCATGGAGCCGTGGCTATACCCCCCAGGCGGGTATGAGGCGGGACACCCTTCCACCCCGACGTTCCGCTAATCTTTGTCGGCATGCTGTCTCCGGGCAGGTAGGGGCATTGAAGGTCGGGCCCTGGTGCTCCGTCTACCAGGAGCTGCAAGGGTTTTTCTAGTGTTTCGGCGTGCCAGGTCCGATGGCGCAAGGCGCACGCCGACGCCTGGGCATCGCCGCTTCCTCTGTTGAGCATCGGGCTTGCTGTACTCAGGTCTCCACCTGGGGTCAGACAAGCACCGAGCTCAAGTACCCCCTCCCCGGAGAGGATGAGCAGTCCTTGGGACGCCTGTTCTCTCCTGCCGCCCTCCAGCTCCGGCTCGTTCTCGCTCAACCCGGGGTCGCTGGCGCCGCAAGCGGAATCTAACCGCTGCGCCGGAGGGCCGGCTCCTATATCAATTCTTGATGTTGACTATAAAATTTATATGGCCATACTAGCTTCCAGACTGGAATCGATATTACCTCATATCATACACCCGGACCAATCTGGATTTATTAAAAAATAGGAACACCTCGGATAATATCCGTAGAGCCCTGATATTACAAGAATATATACATACTAGACAAATCCTATCTGTACTTATCGGCTTAGACGCTGAAAAAGTGTTTGATCGGGTTTCGTGGCCCTTTTCATGGGACACTCTTAGAAGATTCCAATCCCCCCCCCCCAATTTATCGCATGCCTAGTTAATTTATACAAATTCCTGGGAGCCTACATTCGAGTTAACGGTTCCCTGTCCTCTCCCCTCCCTTTGGGAAGGGGTACTAGACAGGGATGCCTCTTATCCCCATATCTTTTCGTCTTATTTTTAGAACCCATGGCATCCCTCCTCCGAAACTCTCCCTTGGTCGAGGGGATCCCGATAGGACAACAAGAATATAAAATCAGTCTGTTTGCTGATGATGTGCTGTTAACCTTGTTGTCCCCCTCCCAATCTATCCCGGCGGCCTGGAAGATCTTAACCCTTTTTGGAAAAATATCAGACTTTAAACTCAATGGAAACAAAACTGAAATTCTGTCATTTAACTTTTTCCCAGCCCAGTTAATGAAAAAAACCTTTCCATTTAAGTTGTGCTCAATTAAGATAAAATACCTAGGTCTTCACCTCCCAACAGATCTTGGAGTCCTTGACATGAGCAACTACGAACCCCTCACATCACAGATCCAGGCCGATCTGGATAAGTGGGCCACAGCTCTCCTTCCGTTTCATCAATGAATCTCCATTATATGCACTAACATCCTTCCCCGAATCTTATACCTGTTTCAGACCATTCCTTTCTTCCCCTCGAAATATTACTTTAAATCCTGGAATAGAATGATGTTGCACTGTCTATGGGGAACGACCGAGAATTAGACTTTCCATCCTAAAACTTTCACTTTCCCAGGGTGGGTTGAACCTCCCAGACTTAGTCTTATATGCCTAAGCTTCCTTTATTAGAATATTGGTATTGTGGCTGTCTGACTCCTATACTTCTCCCTGGAAAACTGTAGAGTTTCATTTAAATGATCTCTTTGATACAAAAAGGATTTTGTTTTCCTCCGATGGCAGATTGCTCAATCCCTCAGCCTTTACAGGAAACACATCACAAACATATAGGATATGGAAACGGATGAGGGGTTCTGGTATACTTTTGACAGTATACGAATACTGCAAACTGATATCTCGGGATGAATTGTTGTCCCAATATTTATGGACCACACCTTCTCCCAATGGAGATCTATAGGTCTTGCCCATGTTTTTCAATTTCTCTACATTGAAGGTATTACTCCCTTTGACAAGCTCCAGTCCCAATACCCCCTTTGTAATTTGGGTAGATTTCATTATTTCCAAATTCGAAATCATATACTTTGAAAGAAAAATATCCAGCCTTGCTCGTCCTCTCCCAAATTCCAGACTTATTAACTTTTCACTGAGGCAATAAAGGGCAATTTGGGATCCCATATAATAGGCTTTATATATAGGAAGCTGAGAAACTGCCCCCAGTGTCTACGGCTTCCATTCTGGATGGATGGAACAGGGATCTTGAAACAGAGATCACTATGCTTGGTCTCAGTTTTCTTTGACTGAATTAAAATCTGTCACATCCCCCCATTGGAGGGATTTTGCATGGAAATGCCGCTCCCGATTTTTCTGGGCCCCTGCGGTCCTGCAAAAATACTTCTCTGAAGAGTATGGGAGATGTTGGAGAAATTGTGGTTGTACCGTGGCCACTTTAGGTAATTTATTTTGGCAATATCCCCATCTCATGTCGTACTGGATTTCATTTCAAAACGAGCTTTCTAGATTATTCTCTGAACCAACTGAACTTACAGCTGAACAATTTCTAATGGGGATTTACCCAGATTACGCTCCCCAATGGGGTCGCACAGTACTACCAATCTGCTTTATTGCTGCTAAGAAAACTATTACTAGACGTTGGATGACGAGTCTAATTCCAGCAACAAAAGATTGGAAACAATGTTCGACATATATAAGTTGAGAGCTTTAACGCGAACAACGGGAAGCTATTATACAACGAAGTGGCAGGCTTGGATACAATATATAGCATTATCTGATTCAGACTTTTGTCCATGAAAGTCATTCCTGGAAGTGATGACTAGATATGGCCACCACCATCCTAGTGATACCTAGGAGACAAATTCATTGGGGGAAAGGCAGTTCATTCGGGGAAAGACTCTTGCACCACTTTTATTGCAATGCAATGTTCTGATAACACATTATTAACACCTTTATCTAAACAACAATAGAAACTGAAGCCTACTAAGACCTAGTTATCCTGTGGAACTTTAAATGATACACTTTGTGTACTTTTCTGTATGTCTGTGGTTAAAATGCATAATAAAAAGAAATTTTAAAAAATAAATATAATGATGTTTTGGCTATTACAATTTATGAGAGGATACATTTTATTCATTTTCAGATTTCCTTTCAAGGGTTTGGGAACACATTTTGTTGGTCTGTCCAAAAAGGCTGCCTGTAAAGCTTTGGCCTATGACCTCATAATACCTTTTTCATGACCTCATAATGCTTACCATGACAGCAGGCAGTGATGTCACAAACAGCAGTTGTGAGGTCAGTTAAAACAGTCAGATGCTTTTTAAGACTCAGTAAAATACGTACAGACTTATCTGAAATATTTAGTAAACTGAGAATAAAAAGTAAAATGGAACTAGAAAACACTAAAGTAAACATAATTATTGGAAAATCTCATAGATTAAAGTTTTTATTTTAGTAAAGAGCTGTGCTAGTACAACAGTACTTTATAGAAATATGGAAAAAACAACTCATCACAAATATCCCAATGCACAAGTTTTTTTTTTTTTTTTTGTGAACCAGTAATTATATAAAATAAACTATAGGGGGTTGACATTATTTCATTTTTTTATACACCCTGTGTGTGATACCAGCACAAAATATTCAGTCTTCACACTGCTGATTTATGTGGTATCACACACTTTGTGTGTGTTGAAAAAAGAATGTGATGTACAACACACCAAAAAAAAAAAGAAAAAACTCCCACAAATGAGCCTATTTCAAGGGCAGCTGCACGTGAGACACTCTTTACAGGATAAGATAGAAACTCCTCCAGTGGCACCCCCCAACCCGAGTTTTTGCTGCAGTTCCGTAGACAAAGTCCCTGGCATCTAGCGGTCCCGCCTGCACTGGGTACACCCCACATCACCCCCCTTACCTTAAGTTCTGGCATCGTGGGAGCCCATATGGCAACTGGCGTAGCCCTCCTCTCACCACCTCGGCTGCCCACTATATGCGATAACAGGAAGCCCGTGTCCCCTGTACTGTAATGAGAGCATGCGTAAGGTAATGGGGGTGGCAAGATGGTGTACCCAATGTGTGTGTGTGTGGGGGGGGGCAGCTAGATGCCAGGGACTTCGTCTGCGGAACTGCAGCGAGCACTGGAGGGTGGGGGGTGCACCACTGGACACCAGGGAAGGGTTTCTGTCTACCAGTGATTGGAGGGTGGGGTGACAACTAGACACCAGGGCATAATGTATATTGAACGGTGCCAGGGGTCGGGGACTGCTGGACACCAGGGCATACTTGCCATTTAACGGGGCTGGCAGTTGGAGAGAGGAGTGCCACTTGACACCCTCAAATTCTTTCTTTTTCACAGGGACGGGGATTGGTGGACCGGGGGGGGGGATCACTGGACAGCAATGAAATATTGAAGTCTAAAGGGGCCGGGGATTAGTGGACGGTGGGGGCATCACTGGACACCAGGGAAATATTGACATCTAATGGAAATGGGGATTGGTGGAAGGGGGAACCACTGGACACAAGGGAAACGTATATTTCATGGGGACGGGATCTGGGGGGGGTGGTGATCCTAGGCTCCAGGGAGCAGGTGTGCTCCTCCAGTCTCCAACGTGGTTGTTGACTGCAGTGACTTTGCCGGTCACTGGGGTTGCCTGGAGTAAGTCGGAATTCTTCTTGGCGGTAATTGCACAGTGTAAGGTGGCTGCACTATTCCCTTTGCACAGCCCTAACAGGCTGAATATTGTGCTGCACCAGAATTCATGTCCCCACCCCTCCCTTTGCTCACTGCATACATTATTTTCTGTAGCGCTCCACATTGTTAATGGGTAGTCAGAATAACTGGGTATAGTGCACCCCTACCAGGGGCGTGGCACAGCCCAAGCTTCAGAATGTTGGGCAAATGAGGATTCCATGCAGCAGCAGCAACTCTCCAGTTAAGCTGTGCCATTCAAAGGGGACAGAGCTACTTTCTCTTCTCTCAGAAATTTCAAGCTTCAAGATTTCAAGACTTCAGTTGGGACTGCAATTCTGCTCTGCCGGTTGGGGCCACCTGTTTCAGGGAGCAACCCTAAATTTAATTTGTGCCTGTTAAGCTGCGACTTTCAGATTGAATAACCTGCCTTTTTCTCATTCCCTGTGTGGTTTGGGAGCCACTTCTGCTTTGCTAGGGTGTTTTTAATGGTCTCATGTTGAAAACTTTTAAGAAAAAAAGAAAAAAGGTGCCACAGGTAGGTACAGATTTAAATTACAGTGCTTCCTCGCTATAATGAACGAGTCGGGAGCCATGACGTACGTTCGTTGAAGTAACTTGTTCGTTATAGCTAGGGATGCTATAATGTGCATGGGGGGTATTGAGAGTATTGTCGGTAGCATGTTTATATGTGCTATGCAGTATCTAAGTGCATATTTTGTTAGATTTTGTGATTTTACATGTAGTTCTGTGTTTTTGTGCTTGATAACAGTTAAAAAAAACTTTATTAATTTTCATGCTACGAGTGCATGCTTGTATGTATGTTGTGTTTACTGTTCGTTTATTTTATATTTTCTTTTTACCGAGGACCTCCTGTACTGGATCCAGGTACTGGATCAGAAAAAATCTGTCACTTATGTCTGCTTTTGTGCTTTACAGCTGGCCAAATCCTTGCAAATGAGATTAGCTACCGTAGTTGAATTACACGGAGGGGGTCGATATCCTGGCACTGTAGCCAGGACAGCCCAAGCCCCTTTATTGCTTCTGTTGTACTCGGTATGGGCTTGTCCTCTTCGCCAGCATCACTGTCTGAATCTTTAGATTCCTTGTTGCTTGTTGAATCATTCGCAGCAAGGACGGCATGAGCAGTTTGAGAGTGAGACAGCTGATCGTGTGTCTGAATGTTGTCGTCCTGTGTCGGCCACTGGTCGATTTATTGTTTCGGCATTGTTCTGGTTGGGTAACAGATTTAGGGTAGTTGCCACTGCAGCAATTTCAGCCATGTAATCAGTGTCCGGGTCATCTTCCTTGATGTCAGGAGGGGTCTGCAAAGTGGGACCAAGTGTGGCCAACAAGGTTGCTTCATGATGACAGCTAGAGTTTTAGGCACGGCACGAGTTTTAACCTGTCAGTGGTAACAGCTGATAAGAATTGACAAATCGGTGGGAGCCAGGGTAACTTGCAGCTTGCACCTGAGAGAGGTAAGCCATTTGTGTATAGATATGGGCAGTTGTTTACAGTGGGTGCATCTGATTGCATTCAATAACTATGCACAGTGCCATAAGGGAAACTTTTACCTTCTACTGCTCTGTGCTGTGGTCTATGTTTAGGGCAAATCAACGTGAGCCAGGGTCGGTATTCGTAATAGCTGACCGTTCGCTATAACAAGGTTCGTTATAGCGAGGGAGCACTGTATTGGGAGCTTAGGGTCTCTGAGGGTCACTCGTCTTTGGCATTGGTTCCTTGCCCCCCCCCCCAGCTTGAGGTTTTGTGGGTTTTTTTTTTGTTTTTTTTTTTACTGTTTCTGACAAAAGTTGTAGTTTTTAGTCAACTTGGGAGGTTTCTGGTGATTTTTCACCTTAACCTCTGTTTTTACCATTTGTGCGGCCACCATTAGGGCTGGTTGTGCGTTTCTTCATCTCCTCAGCTTCTTGCCAGTGTCCCGAGCGCGCGTCCGTGAGCAGCAATAACAGCTTTGCCCAGCACTAAGCGCCATTGTCTTCTGTTGTGCAAGTGCACGCACGCATGCATAAAACAGGTGTATGCACACTTGCGCATTTGTGCTAGCACTGCCACGAGCCCGGTGGTGCGCACACGCAGTTTAGAGCTTTTAAAGCTTCTGGAGCATTGACAGTTGGTTGACTATTGTAGAAAAAAATGATCAATGGCCGGCCCGGTGGCGCTGAGGGTTGAGGCGCTGGACGCCACACCTCGCTCCACGCCGGCGACCCGGGTTCGGGAGCGGACTCGGGTAGTCGGTGGGTCGGCAGGGGGGAGTCAGGCTTGAGCGTCCGATGACAGCTCGCCTGCTCGGGGAGGGATTCGGCCGATGCCCGGCACTTCAGCTGACCGAGCGGAGTTCGGGAAACTGCAAGCCCCACTAGGGATGATCGGGCCGCTGAGCAGCACGGACGCCGACGTGCGCGTCTTGACATCAGGGGAGGTCGTCAGCTGCTCGGGGAGGGAGAAAAAGAGGAAAAAAGCCCGCCTCGTCCGGGAAGACGCGAGGACCCTGGACGTGCCCATGATGTGCCCGTGCCCGCCCGACAGACCATGAGACCGATTTAAATGTAAGTTATAGGTTGCGCCCTCTCACCTCGCGCCTGGGGAAACCGTGGCTCCATGGGGATTTGTGGTCTGTGTGTGGGCAGGGTTCCGGGCAGTGGGATGTCTGGGGGGTCATCGCTGAAGGGTCGGAGGAGGCGGGCTGTGAGAAGGATAAAAAAAAGGAATTTCAAAAAAAAAAGATCAATAACACAGTTTAAAAATCTGGGTTTATTCCTGTCACATTTTTCTGTTATTGACACCATTTTTTTTTTTTTTTTATTTTAGTCTTTGGTAACCGGGTAAGGCCCACTAGGCACAAGTGCCTATTTTCAGGTGCGACCTGGGAGCACTGGGCGGTTAAGTGACTTGCTCAGAGTCACACAGCATGCAAGTGGAGGTTGTGAGACTCAAACTCAGGTCTGGTCTGCTGGATGTATCAAGCTCCTTCACACCTCATTCCTCTAATCTCTAGGCTATACTGCCAACCATGGCTTACAGGAGACAATTATGAAAAGATGTAAGATCTGCAGAAGGGTGATGAGGCCCTCCCCCATGGGTATGTATTGTCCTCATTGTGTTGCCTAGCATAATATTTCTCTCACCATATCCCCGCCAGCCAGTCCTCCGAGCTGGGGAGGGGGGCACCTGGTCTGTCTCTTGGCAGTGGCAAATTGCGAAAATCTCTCTTATTGCTCCTCGGTGAGCTTCTGAGCCCTGATGTCCTGCAGGACATCCCAGCAGATACACCCGACCCCAAACTGGGCCCTTCAGGTTGAGGGGAGCCCACACAGGCACTTCCAGGTGCAGCGCAGCATGTACAGGCAGACCCCGACCCTGACTTTGTAGAAGGCCAGGATGAGGATTACGGGGATCTTGGGGAAACTCCTGACCTCAAAAAATTACTCTCGGATGAGGAGGACATCCCTTCCAAGGAGGAGATAGAGGAAGGAGAGTGGATTTTGCCCAAGACCAGGATTCCGATTCCACCCCTATTTGATAATAAGTCCATGTCCTTTTTGATAGTTGAGGCTTGCAGATCCTTACAGCACTTAAGGAAGAGCAGTCAGTGGAGACGGTGGATGTTAATCCTATTCTGTCTGTGTCTTCCTCTGCTCCCAAAGTGTTTCCCAGGTTTTATTCATTGTGACCAAATTATTGAGCAAGAATGGGCAGGTGTGGATCAGAGAAAAAAATCTTTCCAAACCAAAGACGAAGAATTATCCCTTTTTAAGGGAAAGGTCTTGCAAGTGGGAAACTCTCCCTCTGGCAGACATGGCAGTTTATAATTCTATAAAACACACCACCATTACAATCGAGGGTGCTCTGGCCCTATCAGATGCACTTGATAAGCGGACAGATACTTCATGCAGGAGGGCATTCAGCTCTACTGGCACAATTATTTGTACTTCCTGTGCTTCATTTATTGTTGCCTGGGCCTTAAACCTTTGGGTCACTGCGCTGACAGACTTCATCCCTCCTGATTCAGAGGGTGCGAGCATTTTGCAGTTGGTGTCCATGACATCCACCTTCCTTGGTGATTCTACAGTGGACAATTTACGTATGTCAACCCATTTGGCTTACCACATTGCACCAGCCACGAGGTCCGTGTGGCTCAGACATTAGTCTGCTGATCAAGCTTCGAAGGAAAAACTGTTTATCCTTCCGTTTGAAGGAAATTTGTTGTTTGGTTCTGGTATGGAGTCTATCTTGCAGGATGTGCAGAATAAGAAGGGCCACTTCCCCATGTCTAAACAACAGCACAAGGCCATAGCACCCCAACAGGGTCAGGGCGATGCCCGGTGCAGGCAGTTCCGAGGGGGAATTTGTCCCTTTCGGAACTTTGGTAACCAAAGAAACAGAGGTAGCTACTGGGGTAGTAGGCATTACGGCAATAGAGGGTCCTTTCCCAGGCACTGTGGAGGAGGACCAGCACAAAATCCTGGTACCTCACAATGAAGGTACGTGGGCCCATCACTGCCCCCCGCCCTTCTTTTGGTGGAAGACTCCAGGAGTTTCGTGCAAGATGAGCCCAAACAACGTTGGATGCCTGGGTTCTGGAAATCCTTCAACTAGACTGTGCCATAGAATTTTTTTGGCAGCTCACCACCGGGGACTATCGTGGTGGTGGTGGTGGGGGCACACATCTCAGCGTGGTCCTCGGGGCCCCCATCCTGCCTCGGTTTACCCCCCCAGGCGGGAAGGGGGGACTGTCCCCCCCCACTTGTGCTACATGTCAGGCCTCTGACCCCACTTGAGCCCACACCACACCCCACGAGCTCTGTGAACCAGGCGAGCTGTGGGGCTGCTTTTTTTTGCTCCCAGTACCCCTGAGGGGCACTGGGTCAGAACATCGCTGACCAGGACAGTGCGGTCAGGAACCGTGCGGCAATAATGCTGTGTGTTTTGTTTTTGCAGGGGAGGGACACCACTCTGTGCACCGTCCGGACTGAAGGATTTTCACTCCGGGGGGGGAGCAGATCACGGGGCAAGATGTCATTTGTGGGGCCATGGCCTCTTGTAAACAAACCAAAGTCATGATCGGCAAAAATCTAAGGAGACCAAGATTAAAACCCTGATATCCACTGCCGCCTGGCCGAGCTGCTCTATGCCTCAGCCCTCCATGCCACGGGAGCTGCTCGGCCAGGCTCCTGGATCGTGGTGCCCTTACTGTAAGTGCAGTAAATCCCCTCTTGCGAAGTTACCCCCCCCCGAGGAAGTAGGAGGTCAGTGGAGAAGGCGCACACTGAGACATGACACCTCTCCGGACACCAACCAGTGTCCTCTCCTCTCCTCCCACATGGCACCCTGCACTGCACCTCCACCCGTGTGCACCCAGGTGGTGGCATTGCAGCGGGAGTGACATCTCTCCCTCCCTCCCCAGAGGAGGAGAGCGCCCCTAAGGTGCTCAGTCCTACTGCTCCCGGCTGACCCTCCAGCTCCTCGGGCTCGTTCCCGAACCCAGGTTGCCAGCATCACAAGTGGTAGTGCTACTGCTGTGCCGACAGGCTGGCCTTGCCATAGAATTTTTAAAAGTTCCCTCAAGTGGACATTTCCTGCCATCCACGATTTCAAAGCAAGTGACAAAACGTCTGGCGGTATCGGACATGCTGACTGACCTCATTCAGATAGGGGCCATTGTACTGGTTCCTCCAAATGAGCAAGGTCAGGGGTTACCAGATGGTGGCGCAATACCTCTATATGGACCTTTAAAGCCTTCATTAACAAACTCCCCCAGTACATATCTGATATCTTTAAGTTTACACCCTGCATGTACTCTCTCAGGAAATACGCTTACATTCTGCTCGATAGCCTCAGGATTAGATCACGCTTTGGCACCTCTTCTATCAGTCGCTCTCTACCTATTTTGTGGAATTCCCTCCAAAGGACCTTAAAGTTGTGACCTACTTTGTTAATCTATCCTCCTTTAAATCACTTTTAAAACCCCTGTTGAAGGAGAACTGCCAATATTACTTTTAGCCCCCCTCTTTGAGATCTTCTGAGAGATCCTGCATGGCACTTATACCTCCTTATCTTGCCCTCCGGCGTTCGCTGCTGCATATCTCTTAATTTGTCCCCCTCTCATTGCTGCTCCTCCCATCTCTACCATCCTTAGCCCTCATACCCCCAACCTCGCTGTCCCTGTCATAGCACGCATGTCCTTCCCTCTTCCATAACCCTTTCCCCATACTTAATCCTCTGCTTCCTCCTTTACATTCTTCCTGCATTCTAATTGATCAGTCAGTTATGTTGCACTTAAATTGTGACCATGTATTCTGTGTTTCTGTTATGTCTGCACCTTCCAGTTATACCCACTATGTACCGTACTAACTTTAGTTATGTTCATTATTGTGATTTGTACTGTTCCTCCAGGGCCACCTTGCAAATGAGTATCTCAATGGTGTATGTCCTGGTAAAAAATAAAATTGAATTGAATTTACTTCATGATTCTCAAAAAGTATGGGGGCTTCCGACCCATTCTGGATCTGAAGCATCTGAACAAGTTTGTTCACCACAAAAGGTTCAAGATGGTGTCTCTGAGGTCGATAACCAGGGTTGTTGAGCCGGGAGACTTCTTAACTTCAATAGATCTGATGGATGCTTACCGTCACATCCCCATCCAGCAGTCCCACCAGAAGTACGTCAGATTCGTGATACTGGGCAAACATTTCCGGTACAAGGCACTTCCGTTTGGCCTTGCAACAGCCCCTCGAGTTTTTTATAAGGTATTGATAGTTCTGGTGGCTCAACTACAACAGGAGGGACATCATGTCTACCCTTATCTGGATGACCTGCTCATTGGGGCACTGACGTTGCCTCTAGTGAGGAACTCAGTATCCAGGACCCTGAAAATCCTGGAATCACATGGCTGGATAGTCGACTCAACAGGGAGAAGAGTTCCCTCAAATCATCTCAGTCGTTGGAACACTTGGGCAGTCTTCGACATGAAAATAGGTAGGGTGTTTCTGTCGCTGTCTTAGAAGGAGACATTGTTGTCAGAGGTACAGTGGATAAGGAATCAGTCCTCAGTGTCAGCCCAGAGTCTGCTGTGGATTCCCAGCCTCATGGCGGCAGCAATAGACTTAGTTCCCTGGGCCTGCTTCCACATGCGGCCCCTTCACACCGTGCTACTGATGGCCTGGGATCCATCATCAGAGGACTATCATGCCAGGATCCTCCTCACCCCTCAGCTTCATTACTCCCTGAGTTGGTGGCTGAATGTACAGAATCTCAACAAAGGGTTTCCTTTGGAACTACTGCCGGAAGTGATTCTCACAATGGATGCAAGTCTGCATGGGTGGGGGGCAGTCCTGGACCAACTTCCCACTCGGTGATTGGCCAGCACAGTGTCTCCACATCAATATCCTGGAGATGTGGGTAGTCCACTTAACTCTGCTTCAGTTTCAGTCTGTACTAAAGAACACTGCAGTAAAAGTGCAGTCAGAAAATACCATCACAGTGGCATACATAAACAACCAAGGAGACACAAAAAGCAAGGAAATGCTTTGGGAGGCCTCTGAGCTCCTGAGGTGGGCAAAGGAGAATCTGCTCTCTATGTTGGCAGTACATCTCGTGGGGGAACTGAACATTCGGGCAGACTGGCTAAGTCGCAAAAATGTTCATCCCAGAGAGTGGTAGTTGAACCCGGAAGTGTTCACACTCCTAAGCAGTCAGTTTGGGGAACCACAGATAGATCTGTGTGACATGGAGATCATGCCATTCTTGAAGACCAACCTTTTCTTATATCTGTTGCAACAGTTCTTCAGTTTCTTAGCCTAATCTATCCTTTACAATTTCTAGTCCATAAGGTTGGCCACCTATGGGCATCCCTTCCCTTTCTTGACTATGCTGTAGTGTCCTCTTTAATTTTTCCTGTTCCCTCTCAGGGCCTCATACAGGAAGGTTGTTGTGGTGACCTCCGAGCTGATATAAAACAACAAGCTGTGTTCCTCGTTGTTGAGTTTAGTGTGCAATAGCACTATGTCATAAAATGCCTTGATGAGGCCGGCCTGGTGGTGCTGAGGGTTGAGGCGCTGGACGCCACACCTCGCTCCACGCCGGCGACCCGGGTTGGGGAGCGGACTCGGGCTGCTGGGGGTTGGCCGGGGGGAGAAGGATTGAGCGCCCAACGGCCTGCTCTCCTTCTCTGGGGAGGGATGGGGAGTTTTATTTATTTAGTTTTTGTTGACCGGGTAAGTGCACTAGACAAATCTTGCCTATTTTCAGGCACAACCCGGGGGAGAGGGGTACAGATGAATGCCAACTGACCTTGAACCAGATTAAGCTGTTGGTGGTATTTTTAGTGAATGAGGGAAATTTGGCCAGGACACCGGGGAAATTCCCCTACTGCTCGGCCAGTAGGGGGACAGGTTGTTGCTGGATAGCAGGTCAGTTGGTGACCTGCATGCAAGGAGGATGGAAGTGGAGGAGCAAGCGGAGCAGCCGAGGGCTGCAAATGAACCAATGCTTTTACTAGGAACAACAGAGACTACAGAGGAATATGAGGAAGGAGAAGAAAAAGACCAATTTGTTTCAACGGAGGATTTAACAACATTTATAACGAATATGCCAATATTAGAGTCAACGGAGCTTACACCTAAGGTGAGACAACTAAAAATAAACTGGAAACATTACAACATGAGCAGAGAAAAGTAGCAGAAGAATTAAAAGCACTGGCATGCAACAAAGCGGAGCAACTACAAACCAAACAACGGAGTAAATCGGTACAAGTCCTGGTAACACGAGTCCCAAACAATCCTTGAGTGGTGTTTGCAGTGAGAAGAAGAAGGATGAAGTTCAGACAGAAGGTGACCGAAATGAGCGATAATTTGAATGATGTGCCTTCACAGAGAGTTGAACTGGAGACCGAGAGGGAAACAGGAACTCAGTACAACAAATATTGCAGGTGCACAAGGACGTTGTAATGAGAAAGGAAGAGAGACAGGGGACAGCTTTTCGGGACGGACAAGGAAGTCCTGTATTGAATTCAAGGGGTTTTGTATTTCAGCCTGGAAACAATATGGAGAAACGGACTACAGAACAGGAGAAAAACTGCATCTATCAAACGGTGCCAGGAATACAGACTGGGGTAATGGACTTTTCATTCAACAAACGACTGGTGGATAAGGTAGGAGAAGAAGGAAAGGAAAAAAGAATGGCATTGACTTTTGCAAAACGTAACTTGATACTGCCTATAGTGGGAACAGATGGACAGTTAATTACTGATCAGCAAGGGGAAAAAGAAACAGTGGTAGGCAATATCTGTACTGCACCTATTTCTACTGATAACTGGTCCCCACAGAAAGCGTTAAGTGAAGCGGGTTGGACATTGGATAATGGATCATGGAAACCCACCCTGACTGGGACCCAAAATTAATTTCTCCCAAAATGAACCTACTTGGAAACCAAAGATACAAGAAGCTGGTAACTCACAAGAGTGTGAAAAGAGGATAAATGGGAATGAGGGAGGTACCCCTATGGAGAGTTCAATCTCGGGGGAAAAGGAACCTTCAATGCCTAGGGTACAAGCACAAGGGGAGGCACAGGACCGTAGCGAACTCAGTGGGGATAAACCATTGATGTCAGAGTTATTTTCTAAAATTAAACAGGACGCTGCACCTCGTAGAAATGCGGTACGCATTAGGTATAAAGGAGGTTTAGAGGTTCGACCTGACAGGCAGTATGTGGGAAAAAGTTTATTAAAGGAGTCTTTGCATTTTTCACCTAGAGAGGTGTTTGCACTTATTAATATTTCTGGAGGGATAATTTCGATGTGAGTTTTTCGTTCTACCTATGCTCTTGATATGTTTTGGGAAAGATATACATAAGTTAAATTTTCCCCTTGTGGACTCCATTTATGGTAATACCTTTAACAAAGCCTTTAATTAAATATGTCACTGTTATGTTTAGAAACGTAGGGTGCATATTGATGATATTATTTACTGGCTAGGCCAAAATGTGAAATTCAAAGTGACCCTGAAGCAATACTAGATTCAGAGCAATTCTGGACAGGGGTTGGCGTTTAAAGTAAAATTAAGGCAGACAGAGGCAGGTATTGAACACATTCAAATTCCTTTTTTATTAGGGAGGGATAGAGGTGTGTTTCTATGTGAGACAACCACGTGCATGCTATAAATGTGGGGCTAGGACGCATTTATCAAGTTCATGTGACAAACCTAGATGTGAAAACTGTGGAGAAGTGGGCCATAGTACATTACAGTGTGTTAGCGCCACAAAGTGTGATTTGTGTGAAGGCAGGACATGTATTTGCTGATTGTACATGGGCGGCAAAAAAATAAAGGTTGTTGTGCGAGTCGAGATCTATTAATTCCAGAAAGCACAGGATTGATAATAGGAAAAACCTTGGTTGGTTCCACACAGCCTACGGTAGACACATAACCACAGGGATACATCAAATGGACAAGGGACAGATGTACCGAAAGTAGCCAGTCAAAATGGCACTTCAAACCTAGATACGGGAAACTTGGTAGAGAAAAGGCAACAACAACAGGAGACCTTCGGACTCCAGTGGTTGCTGCTGTTAGACGCCTCACGAAATGTTAAAAACCTTTCTCAACAGCCCATTTTGGAAGTGGAAACCAGTAATTCTTTTGCCTTACTGACCAGTCAATGGGGAGAATCAGATATGGATGGACCTGAGGATGATTCCAGTTGATAACGGACAGTCCACCTTCCTCAATAGGCTTACAAGAGGATTATAAAGGAAAGAAAAGAAGAGGAAAAAAGATAGGTGAAGGTAGACTTTGAATAGGAATGCTGCAATTTAGGTTAGGTTCAGTGAATGTACACAGTATATTGAATTATAAGAGACGGCAGATAATTTATGATTCAGTTCATGCTACTGAGTTAGATGTCTGTTTAATACAAGAAACCTGGATATATAATATGTCACAAGTTAGGTGTTTTCAACAAGAATGGTGCTGCAAGCCCATCCTATTGGTCCTTTGGCGCGCAGTCAGCAGATGGCATAGGTTTTGTTTCATTCCTATGAGTTTTCTTTAATTAGGTTGATAGATTGATACCAGGACGGTTGATGATCTTAGATGGGATGTGGAAAGGCAGGTCTTGTAGATTTATTAATGTATATGGTTCACAGCTTAAAGCAGAAAGGGTTGCACTTTGTAATATGTTACAACCTTATTTATTGACTTCACTGAAGTGTTTTTGTGTGGGGATTTTAATTGTACTTTATTAGATGTTGAGAATCCAATTAAAAAGAAAAAATAAAAAGATTTATTGTGATACTAGGGCACTTTATAAAATGATCCATTCTGCAGGTTTAATTAATGGTAGTAGTAAACAGAGTTCAGGGCCCGTTTACATTCAAAAGGAATCAATTTACTTCTACTATAGATTATATTTTTCTATCCAGACAAATTTCTTTACATATCAAACATGCCCAGTGTCCTTTTCTGATCATTTGCTGTTACTTTGTAATGTTTCTCCTTCCGTAATCTGAGAAGGCAGAAAGCAAGATGGAAATTGAATCTTTATTATTGACCTCAAAGAAATATTGGAAAAAATTCAGTTGTTGTTAACAGCACGATTATCAGTAGAATTTTATACAGCTCAAAGAGTAAATGGTGGAAGGATTCTAAGGATGACATTTGTCATCTATTACAACAACAAGGAAAAGCAAAGGCAAATAATGATTTTTACACTATTTAAAATTAAGACAGCAATTATATAATTTATTTTCAATAGCCAATATTTCCTCAATGGAATATGATTCACAGATTAGGTTAGTAAAAGCTCAGCTTTTGAAAGTTCAGTATAATAGGGCCAGAACTCTAACTGCGATTTCGTTATGGGATCAAGAAGCAGCGGAGGGATCCATATGCTGCTTTTAAAATTTATACACAAGCCACACATTTGACTACACTTGAATAAGGTGGGTCTGTTAGTACAAGATAAGAAGTCGCTTTCTTCAATTATTAAACAATTATTTTTGGAATATAAGCCAGCTAGGCCCCAACTGTTCAGAACATTAAGGACTTTCTAGACCAGATTCAGGTACCAGACCATGGATAGAGTCCTCAGAGGTGTTAGGCCAGTTACTACACAGGAAATAATTGAAGCCATTAAAATACAAAATACAGGAACTTCCCGGGATTGATGGATTAACAGCAGAACTATATAAAGCTTTTCCAATGGAATTTGCTAAATGTTTGGTTATTGTATTTAATGCATTTCTGGATAACCCTGACTTTCCAAGCTGGTTTGCAGAGGGTTGCTGATTTTTTATATAAGTCAGGTGATAAATTTGACTTAAAAATTGGAGACCAATTACGCTTCTGAATGTAGATTATAAATTATTTATGAGAATCTTGAATGAGAGATTAAAACAATTAGCAGTAAGAGTACTTTCCCCATATCAGTTTTGTGGAGTGCCTGGGAAAAACATACACCAAGCCCATATGGTCTTAAGAGATATAGTGGAGTTGGCAAAAAGGCAAAAGATATCAGGATGTATTGTCTCTGTTGACCAAATGAAGGCCTTTGATAGAGTATACCAACCTTTTTATTTGAATCCCTACGAGTATGGAGTTCGAAGGTTTTATACACATTATAAAAGAACTTTATGATTCAGCAATAACACATCCAGTAATACAACTTGAGATACGGGAAGGATTTCATATTCCCACTGGAGTACGACAAGGTTGTCCATTAAGCCCCTTGTTATATGCATTTACGATTGATTCACTGATTAGATCATTAATACAAACACCGCGGTGGACAGGAATTGGTTGGACTGTTGATGTGGATAAGTGGTATATACAAGCTTATGCTGATGATTTGTGTGTCTTTTTTTCTGATAGTTCACAAGTAAAGTTATTTTTAGATTACATGGAAGAATATGCAGTATTGGCAAATTCAGCTATTAACAAAACAAAAAGTAAAGGAGTATTTATTGGAACCAATGACATAGCTGAGGTAATAGTACAAGGTCTTCAGATTTCCTGTGATCCAATTAAAATATTGGGTTTATTTTATGGACCAAATAATATACCAGAATTTAATTGGATGACAGTATTAAAGTCTATTGATCTTAAAATTAGTATTTGGAAACATTGGAAACTGGATAAAATTAAAAGGGTTGCGATTATTAAAAAATTTATTGTTCCAAAGTTACTATACACAGCATTAATTTTCCCTTTGCCCTCATTCTTGGAAACCAGATTATATAGTTTATTTTTTCAGATGTTGTGGGGTAGTAGGCTTAACCCGATTAAGAGACAATTTACATACTTGGAAAAACAGAAAGGCGGACTAGGAATGATAGATCCGGTTGTTTTTTTTGCCACTCTATTTATTTCAACCAATAGCAAATTAGGATGGGGGGCGACCTTGGGAAACATTGGATTGTTACATAGACAAGTCATGGGAGATATTATACTCTTTGGAACAATAGACCACCAAAACCGATACCGACACTGTTACTTCCAGTATATTACATTCCAATTGCAAAAATTGTTTAAATGGGGTTAGAAGCACAGGTGGTCAAAGTTAGTTCAGGTTCGCAGCTGTATAAATCTGTCTTACTTCAATTATATCCAAGTGAACCAGAGTTTAAGAACTGTCATAAGGACTATAGGAAGGAGGTTTAAGTAAATTAAATAACACAAGATTACCTACTTATATGTGGGACACCTTATGGCTTACGGTATATGGTCGAATTGGAGTTAGAGGGAATGCCAAGCATAAACCTTTACAGGAACGAAACTGTCCATTTTTAGAGTGTATAGCACAAGAAGAAACAGTTCAACATTTTCTTTTTGAATGTTCCTATGCTACTAACCTATGGAAGTTTTTAGCAGCCCGATGGGATATGAAATGGCTAGTATGTATGGATTATGAGATATTAGTATTGGGTCATGTTCCTCAATTTCGGTTATTATACCATGAAGATACTTTACAAATTTTTGCAGCACATTGGTATACTATTTTGGCAAGCTAGATGCCAATGGGTACTCTATCAAAGATTAATGCCTTATGACACGGTTCAGAGACTAATACAAGGGGCTATGTACAGGATTTATAGTTATGATATTACATTTTTTCTTCCAAAAAGTGAGAGAATGGTGGAAAGGTTTTCAAAATTCATTAAATACAAATGAGAATTTTGGAAACATTATGGGATATAGAAATGTTCATTTGAGAGTTTAGTATTTTTACAGATGCTTTATATTGAGTTTATAATTTCGGATTTAGCCTTTGTTAAAGTATATTATGTCTCTATTAAAAAAAAAAGAGAGAAACTGGGAAGGACTGTTATTAATATTATTAGGGATATAGATTAATATTAATTGCAGATTTAATTTGTAGTAATATGAGGTAATACTATGGATATGTGGTGTTTTCCTTTGTCTGTATGTATATATATGATTTGTGTTGTAAATTTCTCATATTATGTAACTGTGGCTTTGATATTGTTTGATGTTACTTTAATAAAATATTCCCCTACTCTTTTCGATAAGTGCCATGGGATCTTTAACATCCACCTGAACTACCACCAATCCAGGCGGATGGGACCTCGGTTTTACGTCTCATCCGAAACAGTTAGCCTCGCTGCTTACCGCCACAACCTGGGGGAACTCTGGTGGTGCTGGCGCAGTCTGGGACAACACAGGGGTTAACGCTGGCAGAGGACAGGAGTGGACACATGTCTCAACGTGCATCGGGCTCCTTGGTCCTCATTGCATGCTGATGTTCAGGGAATTAATGGAGGAAGAATCCCCCAGACATTCCTGGCGACGATCCCCCATTCCGCTTCCAAAATGCAGAGGGGCAGACTCCGCTGTGTACGCTCGCTTCCCTGAGGTCCAAGGAAAGGTAAGGGGAGTCTTCCTTGCCCTGCCTGGAGGGTTAACTGGGGGTTAAAAAGTAACTTGAGGCAGTCGTGCACTCTAGGAGCAGACACCTCGGCAGATTGGAAAGGGGAAGACTTGCGGGATCTGAGAGATAGGAGGGTCGGGGGGTGTAGGAAGA
Source organism: Neoceratodus forsteri (assembly GCA_016271365.2). NCBI lineage: Eukaryota > Metazoa > Chordata > Ceratodontiformes > Ceratodontidae > Neoceratodus > Neoceratodus forsteri. The sequence continues at coordinate 1,627,685,140 of CM028131.1, read as the reverse complement.
TAGACAATAAGTAAAAAAAAAAAACATGCCTTGATGTATATGCCTTATGTGTATGAAACCTGTAAATGTTGAAAATACCACGGCACTAGATGTTTTTGATAAAGGTAAAAAGTTACTAGGGGACTGTATTATAAAAATTAAGTTACTGGGATAGAGATATCTGAAAACCCCCATTGTGTTATTTAAAATGCATGTAAATTACAGATTATTTGAGCGGCCCTTTGGCACCATGCATTCCTGCTTTAAGCTGAACTAGTTTAAAATTTCATGGTGTACTTGCATATTCATCCCATAATGCTTTGCATCATGGGGAATATGTGTGATGTTGTGTTTTTTTGAAACTTGGCTTTATTGCCAGTGACCTTTGGGGTAACCCTTGCTTCAGTGCTTCTACACTGAGGTTCTTTGTTTTTAGCTTGTTTTTGAGTTTTTCTTTTTTGAGCTCCCCATCACCCAAACACACCTGACCAACATAGGGAATGAAATAATTTTCACTAAAGAGATAGATCGGTGGGTTAGTAGGTGCTGACCAAGTGCAGAGGAAGGACAGGCATAGTCTGTTGCTACAAACTGATATATTGAAGAAGGGTTATGACATTGCTTAAGGTTATCCCCTATGTCTGGTTCATCTGTTATCCCACAACCCCTCCGCAGTCTGTTTGCATCAAGCTGCAATGCTCAGACCAACAGGTTCTTAAGTTGGTACTGGTATCCACAGGCAGAGGCAGTGGACGCTGTGACTCAGGTGTGGTCCTTCCGCAGAGCGTATGTCTTCCATCCACTGTCTCTTCTTCACAAGGTCTTAAGAAAAATAAGAGACTCAAGCGGAAACTTCTTCTGATAGCCCTGGGGTGGCCAAGAAGACTGTGGTTCTCTGATCTAGTGAGGCTAGCCCAGCAAGTGCCTTTCCGCCTTCTGGTACAAAGGGACCTCCTGCTGCAAGGCCCCATTCTCCACGCAAACCCAGGCGCAATGCAACTCACAGCCTGGCTCCTGAAAGGAGGAGGCTCCTAAAACTAGGATTTTCCCTGAAGGTAGTTGAAACCTTGATGACAGCCAGGAAAACTTTTACTTCAGCAGCTTACACTCAAGTCTGGGCAATTTTTTCATCTTGGTCCAGAGGGAAAGGGTTTAAACCTTCAAAAGCCTCCATTCCTCAAATCCTGGACTTCCTACAGGAGGATGTGGAGAAGGGGCTGGCATTGAGCACGCCGAGAGGTCAGGTTTCTGCTCTCGGAGCTTCCTTTGGGTTCTCCTTAGGAACGAACAGAGAGTTTATTCATTTTTTGCACACGGTTGGCAGGAGCAGACCGCTGTTTCGATTCCTAGTAACCCCGTGGGATCTGAACTTGGTTCTGAATGCTCTCTCTGTTGAACCCTTTGAGCTGCTATATTCCATAACACTGGATGTGCTATCCTACAAGGTCTGTTTCTTAGTGGCCATGTGTTCAGCCAGGAGAGTGGGTGAACTACAGGCCATGTCTCACAAGGAGCTATACTTTATTATGCGTAAGGACAAAGTGGTACTCAGGACGGTTCCATCCTTCATCCCTAAAGTGCCCACGGCCTTTTGTGTGAACCAGGAAATTTGCCTTCCATCCTTTTGCCTGCATCCTTCTCACCCCATGGAGAAAGAGTTGCATAAATTGGACCTGCAGTGGGCAGTTAGGATCTATCTTCAACGTACGTCTGAGTTTCGTAAGTCAGGTAGTCTCTTTGTGTTTTTTGGGGCAGCCAAACAAGGACAAAAGGCCTCAAAACCCACCCTAGCTAGGTGGGTGTGGGCCTGTGTTACCAAGGCCTGTGTTGCAAGAAACAAGAGGCCTCCGGCTTTCATCAAGGCTCACGCCATCAGGGCGATGGCAACTTCCTGGGTGGAGAGAGGCAAAGCCACAGTTGTAGAACTGCAAGGCAGCTACGTGGTCTTCAGTCCACACCGTCACTAAACATTACAGATTGGATGTTCATAGTTCTGCTGACGCAGCTTTTAGTCACAGAGTGTTGCGGGCAGCAATTCGCAAGTAATTCTGATGCATCTGGCTTATGGGATAGTATTCTCCCCCTCCTGGTTTGTTCTCTGGGTTCTGCTTTTTAGAACCCAGTTATTCTGATTACCCATAGACAATGTGGAGTGCTACAGAAAGAAGAAATTAACTTCATACTTACCATAATTTCCTTTTCTGTTAGCTCCAACATTGTCAATGGGACCCACTCAGGAGCTTGGCTCCTGAGGGAGATTCTTATCCGGTATGCTAGGAGAGATATCAATTTCGCAGAAATCCCCTACTCTGCTCTCTCTCTCTATTCTGTTTTACTGTACTCTGAAATGTATATTTACAGGCTGATTTATTAATTATCTGCGACTGCAGGTTAACAGGTTTTGTTACTTTAATTTTAGTGTGTGCAACTGCCTCCTGTGAATATTGCACTCTGGCGCAAGCCCTGGGCAAGTGGGGTGCAATCACTTTGCCCACTGGGTAAAGTTTTGAATATATGACCCTGGTTGTCTTAATGCAAGTAATGTATTTATACTGAGTTTTTGATGTAACTGATAGTATTATGTATTCGGCATGTAAGCTTATATAGGGCACCATTGGAAATGTGCTGTGGCACAAAGTCCTTACTACCTCTCGTTAATAAATTTAATTATATTGAGGTGAAACCCTTGCATCCAATCAGATCTCTCATTTACAGAGTATTGTGTTGCGACAGTGCCTTGTACATAAGAAAGAGAAACAGGAGAGGCACTTGGAATATGCTAATTAATGAATAAATCGCTGGTCCCCTGTCTGGGCATTGACTAGCAATCAGCTTGCCTGTAACTCCTCTGCTGTCACCGTGCCTCCCACAATACTCTTGTAAATTGTGTCTAATGTACTGGGTACCTGTCTAACATACTGTGAGCTTGCTGTTTCACTTTGTATTGTGCTCCATGCCTATTCCAGTGTACTTTCAATGTATCTATCCACTGTATCTTACTGTAAATAGCTTCCAATGCTTGTATGTATTTCTTCTGCTGTAACTAATCCCGTGTCACCCCTGAAAAAGGGACCTCTGGTCTCAGTGGGTTTACCCGGTTACCAAAATCTAAATAAATAAATAAATAAATAACTTACAAGTATGCAGTTAGGTTAATAAACACCTTTGGAATATGCAGATGAGTACAGTGAGTCACTTAGAACATTGAAATACATTTCTGATCTGATGTTCACCTTGTGATTGTTCTGTGAGAGAACCAAACCAGAAAACCCAGCACCCAAGCTATTTCAAAAAGATGTCACTTGACAAAAACATTCAGATACAAAAGTGACAATATAATATTAAATACATATGTATAAAGTGTTACCATACAGGTGAGATAAAAAAGAACTCAATGTTTATCGTGCCCAAGCGTGGTGCTTTTATCAAGAGCAGTACTGTACCATACAGTGTAACAGTCATGCATTTATATAAAGGAACATTATATTTATTTATATTTATATGAGGGAACATTATATTTATATATACCTATATATGAGGGGACATTAGAGAGTGGGAACAGAAGGTGTGAAGACACCAAGAAAAACGAGGATGAGAGGACAAGGAAAGCACAAGGCTAGTAGCAGAGTAAGGTAAGGGGTCAGATGGAAGGGATATACCTTAATGCCGTGAGCCTGGGTAATGAAATCAGCGAGCTCCAAGCATTGATGGCAGACACTGAGGTGGACCTCCTTGTATGGGCTTCGGAAAATAATGACTGGGACCTGATGGTCCTTTGGTACTCGGTGTTAAGGGGAGATAGTAGAACAGGAAGAGGGGGAGGAGTAGCCCTTTTTTTTTTTTTTTGAAGTATGGCATCCAGGTGGTGGAAAACGTGTGCATCAGGGGTATTAATGGGGAGACAGAGTTGCTGCGGGGGCAACTCAGCAGCCTGGGGGTGATCTGTGCACCTCTGGGGCAAGAGGAAGAGAGGGACAAGAGAGCTCAGGGATGAACTTGAAAGAGGGCTGGCACAGGAGGAAGTCGTGGTGGTGGTGGTGGTGGTGGGTGATCTGAACCTGCCAGACATTGATATGGATGTTCCAATGGCTAGGAGTACCAGAAGTCAGGACTTGCTCGATGTCTTCCAGGACTGTTTGCCGGTACAGTTAGCTAAGGACCTGACCAGGCAGTCTGCAATCCTTGATGTGGTGATCACCATCTTGGAGATGGTAGGAGCTTTGAGAATAGGGGAAACACTGGGGAACAGCGTCCATAATTCCATTTGGTTCAAACTGGTCCTTGGATCTGGAAAACCGCAGTTGAGACCTTAAGGAGGGACTGTTGCACTTAAACAGTGAAATAGTGGACTTACCTACCACACACGGGGAGCTCAACTAGCAGATTCTCAGCAAAATCGCTAGTTTTAGTTATGTAATACAGTAGAAATTTATTTTCTAAGCTCGTTGCTCTGCCCTGCCGCAGCCACTTCTTTTCAGCCAGGTGATCGGAAGTGACATCGTCTCCTGAATCCCCCACTGACAGCTCCTCGCGGTTCGCTAGCTGTCATTAGTGGGAAATTCAAGTATCATGGTGTGAATTGTCTAATACCCCCCACCCTCCGATCACCCGCCGCAGTGAAATAGTAGATGTCCCTGGTGTCTAGTGGGCCCCCGTCCTCCGATCACCATCCCCATAATATATTCCCTGGCCCCACCTAATCAACTGCCGCTGTAATGTAATAGAAGTCCCTGGTGTCCAGTGGAACCCCCACCCTCTGATCACTCACCACTATAATGTAATAGAAGTCCCTGGTATCCAGTGGCACCCCCCGATTACTTGCTGCTATATTGTAATAGAAGTCCCCGGTGTCCAGTGGAACCTCCCCCCAATCACTCTCTACTGTATTGTAATAGTCCCTGGTCTTCGGTGGCAGCCCCCCCCCGATCACTCGCTGGTATATTGTAGTAGAAGTCTCTGGTGTCCAGTGGACTCCCCGCCCCGAATACCCATCCAACAAGAGAGCCAGCATTCCCTGACATCTAGCGCCCCACCCAGCACCGTGTATACCTCCCTGCCACCCCCCTCACCTTAGTCACTGGTGCCATGGGGTGACGATACAGTGTCCGGCACAGCCCTCCTCTCACCACCTCGGCCGGCCACTGTATGCGAGGACAGGGAGCTTGCTTAGGGCTGTGCCGATCGCTCTGTTGTCACCCTGTGGCACCAGTGACTAAGGTGGGGGGGTGGTAGAGAGGTATACCCAGTGATGGGGAAGGCGCTAGATGCTAGAGAATGCAGGCTTTCTTGTGGGACAGGTGCTTGGGGCAGGGGGGTTCCACTGGACACCAGTGACTTCTATTACGATATAGCAGTGAGCGATTGGAGGGTGGGGGGTTCCACTGGACACCAGGGACTCTAGTACATTATAACAGTGAGTGATTGGAGGGTGGGGGGATGCCACTGGATACCTGGGACTTCTGTTACATTATAGCAGCAAGCGATTGGGGGGGTTGCCACTGGACACAAGGGACTTCTATTGCATTATAGCGGTGAGCAATGGGGGGTGCCACTGGACACCAGGGACTTCTGTTACTATATAGTGGTGAGTGATTGGAGGGTGAGGGGTTCTACTGGACATCAGGGACTTCTATTAGAATATAGTGGTGAGCGATCGGAGGGTGAGGGGTGCCACTGGACACCAGGGAATAATTACATTATAATGGGGACAGTGATCGGGACAGCAGGGGAAATCATAAGGCTAGCTGGGGGCTGGTAGGGTGATAGAAGAGGATGGACAAAAGGCTGCCATCCTTAATTATTACTTTTGCTAAGTTTTCACTACGGAGGATATAGGGTCCTTGCCAGAGAGTGTCATCAAAGCGGTCACTAAGGGGGTGCCGGAGATGAGGCAGCCAGTATTTACAAGTGAAAGGGTCCTAAGGGACTGGCAGCTTTAAAGATAGATAAGGCCCTGGAAACAGATGTGTTGTATCTGAAGTTACCCAGGGATCTAGCAGCAATACTGACTGAACCCCTGGTAGGTCTGTTCAGTAGCTCATTAAGGATTTGGGTAGTTGTGAAAGATTGGAGACTGACATACGTTATTCCACTCCAAAAGGGTGAGGGGGGGGCAAGGAACAAGCGGTAAACTACAGACCCATCAGTCTTACCTATATTATAGGGAAGTTGATGGAGACAATGTTCAGAAAGGACCTTGTGAACTACTTGGAGAGCAGTGGTCACCAGGTTAGTAAACCACACGGATTTGTGGTGGGGAGGTCCTGTCAGACTAACCAATAGTTTTCTTTCACTGGATGATGAGGGGAGTTGGATAGGTGACACACTGTGAATTTGCTCTACTTCGACTTCAGCAAGGCTTTTGACTTGGTGCCTCACAGATATTTGTTGAAGAAGATGGGTGATCTGGGTGCTGCTAAGGTCATAGTAAACTGGGTTGGTAACTGGCTAAAGGTGAGGCAGCAAAAGGTTGTAGTTGGCGGGGTCAAATCAGAAGAGAAGGAGGATCTGGGTGCAGCTAAGATCATAGTAAACTGGGTTGGTAACTGGCTAAAGTTGAGGCAGCAGAAGGTTGTAGTTGGCGGGGTCAAATCAGAAGAGAGGGCGGTCACAAGTGGGATACTAGAGGGGGGTCTGTCCTGGGTCTGATCCTCTTCAGTATATTCATCAGTGACCTTGAGAGAATCTGGGATAAGTTGTGTCTCTTGGCAGATGATACTAGGCTGAGTGGGAGGGTGGATAGTGACAAGGGAATCACAGAAATGCAGATATATACAAAACAAGAAAAATAAAGCGTGGCTCTCTGGAGCTGAAAATGAAGGTGTAGCACGAGGGGCCCTGATGCCTGCGACCTGTCATACTCGGGTGCTGGCAGTGAGAATCTGGAGGAGAAAAGAGCCAAACTGTCCATCGTGCGGGGTTGAGGCTGTGAGAGGGAAAAGTCGAATCCTGCTCCTAAGGAGCCAGACTGTTCAGCATGCAGAGTTAGGGCTGGTCTGACCTTTGAATCCCAGAAAGCATGCAGGGTTAGGGCTGGGCTGACCTTTGAATCCCAGAAAGCAGGAGGAGTAATCCTGTCGAGTGAATCCTGTTCCTCCTAAGAAATGACCATTTGGGGGGGGTGCGTGCCTCCAAGCGTGGGAAAGAGAGGAGAGAAGGGGTCCAGTCTGTTCAGCATGCATGGCTGAGACTGGGAATCCTCCATAATCTGTGAGGCAATGCTGCTTAAGTTTCCCCTTGCCAATCCTCTTCTTGAATCAAAAATAAACTGCACTTACAGTTTGGTGTCTTCAGCTCTGCCAGAGTCCCTGCAGAGAACCTGCCTCATGGCAGGCAGGAAGTAAACTGAGAGCGACTGGATGCAGAGGGGAGGATCTGGTCCCCCTGCAGAGATCTTTTTCCTGCATGTCACGTGCTTCCAGGAAGGACCTCCCACTAGTTATGAGCCTGGAGACCAGCTTAAGAGAGAGAAATAGGTGATTTGATACCTTTTATTGGACCAACAGAGATTTACAGAATATCCTTATGCTTTCGAATTTACATAGTTCTTCCTCAGAAAGAAATAGCAGTCTTCTTAAAAGAGCTCTCTTTTAAGTGCCGAGAACAATATTAGAAAGAAAAAAAACATTTTACACATGAATGTGATAGATTAGGGGAGTAATTAGAACAGAAAACTAAACCAAACTGAGATATGAAATGCAGTGTGACATTCGAAAGCTGTGTGTGTGTGAGTGTATGTGGTTTTGCAGTTGAAATTCAGTGCCAGAAAGTGCAAGGTGATGCACATAGGGCACAAGAACTCCAGGACAGAGTAGTGGATGGGTGGGATGGGAGTTTAGCACTAGGGCTGACGAACAGGATTTTGGAGTTATCATTAGTGACTCCCTCAAACGATCAAGTCAGTGCAGCAAGATAATATAGCAAAACGAGTAGGATGCTGGGATGTATTGAGAGGAGTATTGATAGTGTCCAGTTCTGGAGTCCTCACCTCAGGATGGATAGGGATAGGTTGAAGATGGGGCAGTGCAGGGTTGCATAAATAATTCAGGGCCAACAGGCCAGGTCCTATGAGGAGCGTCTCAAGGCACTGAACATGTACTTACTGGAAGCAAAAAGGGAGAGGGGAGATATGATAGAGACCTTCAAGTTCTTAAAGGGAATTAACAAGGTGAACTGTGGGGAACTATTTAGCTTGAATACCAGTTCACGGTCATGTGGACATGAGTAGAAACTGACAGGAAGAAGGTTCAGGATGGAAAGGGTGGTAGAGCCATGGAGCAGTCTTCAAACGGAAGTGGTGGATACAGAAACCATTAGTGGTTTCAGACATAGTTGGGACAGAATGAAGGGTATAGTGTGGGCTCGGGGTGGCAGAAACTGGGAGGAGAATGGTGGGAAGGACGGGGAGAGTTAGGACCCTGGATGGACAGCAAGTCCCAGGGCTAATTATGGAACTTGGGCAAACTGGATGGACCACTGGTCTTTATCTGCCATCATTGTCTATGTTTCTATAGTGCAGACAGTTAACAAACAGAAATGGTATCAACTGCGAGGTTCATGGAGCTATCAGAAACTGACACAGCTCTTTTGAAAATGTTCAGTTTCCCTGTCCTGATTTTTGTCCTTCTGCCTCCCTCTTTCTCCTTACCTCACCTTGTAGCACCTTCTGTCTTCTTCCTCTCCTCTTGGCATCTGCCTATTAACCCTTGCCTACTTCCATATCTACAAATTTTCCCCTGCCTACTCTTTCTTAACTCCCCTTTTAGAACCTCGCTCTACTTCTTTTGACACTTGTCTGAGACACCTTCTTCTCTCTTCTTGAAATTACTTAGTTTACTGCACATAGCTAATGTACCTTATGTAAATATTGTATTTTTTGTATATATTGTACATATCTGTTTCATTTCTGTACCTTGTATTTGTTTCTTTGTTTCTGTACTTTGGATTTTATTCTAGTGTTCCTGCCACTGTCTATTCTGAACCTTTATTGCTTGTATCAATTTTGTACCCTAACTGCATTTGTCTAATGTGTTGTGACCTTGTCCAGGTCCACCTTGCAAATGGGTTTTTAACTCAGTGGTGTCTCGCCTGGTAAAATAAAGACTGATTGATTGATACAGCAATAGCAATAATGGTGAGCATTGGAGGGTCAGTCCATGGGAATAATAGCATTGGTACCGTAGATTGTGTCCTCTGCCTCTGGCCTTGGTCTTTGTCTACGGTGCCTGGAGCCATTACTCTCTTGTATATTCTCTGATGCATCCTATTATAGCTTTAACAACTACTACTACTGTCACTGTAGTCTGGCCTGTGCTGCTGTATACCAGATCAATGCTAAATCATTGGGTGGCCCTCTCATAATTTGTCTTTTTGAACTTCTGCCATCACATCCTAAAGTGATCATTGTGTTCATTCTGAGTAGGTTCAACCTCCAAAAGTTAGAAAAACCTCATTGTGATGTATTAAGTTTGCATTTTTTTTTAGGGCCTGTCTGCATAGCAGACCAGTTCCTGTTGTGAACAGTCAGGAAGTGTTTTTGCAGCTGTCCTATTGAAATCTTTTGAGGGGCTGGAGACAGGATATTTTATGGCTGGCAGTGAATGAGTGGCGTACCGTTTATTGATGCTTTCAGCTGTCTGTAATGCTTTGCTAAGTTTCCATTGGCTACATGGAAGAGAGTTCTCGAGAACCTGTTGAGCAAGTGGGGAATGTGACGCTTGGCCAGCAGGTTCTGATTGTTTTATGATTTTTGTAATATAAAAAAAATGTAGAGTGTGATTGTCTGTCATGAGGCATCCTGTGCTCCTGGGATGACCCCCCCCCTCAGGTTTCCAGTTAAAATGACAGGATATATGTTAAACAACAGAGCTCTGTAATGTGATTAACTTCCAAGAAGTCACATGTTATAGCCTTGTTTATGATCTGTGCTGCTTTGAAGCCAGGAACTAAAATATCCATTTTATGACGTCTTCAGAGGAAGGAGAGTTGATTTCAACTGGTGCTAAAAGAGGCTATATGACCTCTAGGTGAGAAAACTGCAGAGCTGTAAAAGTCCTGTGATGTCTTTGAAAAACAGGAAACCATACTAGATCAAAGGAAAGACTCAAGATCAAGGAGTCATATTGGGAGATGAGTTTTTGCTGATGTCACATTATTTAATGTGCCTCCTGAGTGATGGGACATCCTGTGTGTATTAATTTTTGTATTTAACAGGGAGGAACCAGGTGACGTCATGGAAGAGGCAGGTTCAAAGACAGTTTTAAACTATTCTGTGGCTGATCTTTAGACACATTCCTGTTGAACTCTGAAACATCATCTAACTGTAAACACTGTAAGAAGGTAATAATACATTAGATAGACAAGTCTAATTGTAGTGTGGTCGGAGATTATGTTTGTATTTTAACCTTGTTCTTTTAAGTGATTGTATGCTTTGTGATATGTGGTTCTGTATTTACGTTTTACATATTTTTTATCCATTTTTAAGTAAATCTGTATTTAAAGAGACTGCGTGGTGTGCCTTCGAAATTCTTTTATTTTACGTGTGAAGTACAGATAGTTAAAGTTGACACTGTTTATAAGCTTAATGGTAATACCAAACTGGGAAAAGGTAAGAATTTTCCTAAGGTCTTTCATAGACTTTGTAGGGTTAATTTTGGATACCTGGTTAGGTGCCCTTAGGTGAAAGATAACTGGCATTCCCCAAAGAGCAGAATTATCTGAGCCTGTACATTTGGGTACGCTAGCATAAGGTTCACAGTTTGAATCCCTCCAGAACTTGAGACCAAAGATGATTTGGACCCACAAACAGACAGGAGGGTTACCCTGTTCTCTTAACTGTTCACACTATTGCGCCCGGGAGTTGGCACTGTGGGAGCAGAGGGCCTGACCTGCCGAGTGGGGTTGTGACAGGGAATATCTTGTGCATGTGCAGCTGACCTAGATGATACAGTGAAGAAGTCCTCCAGTTGTTTAGTCTAGCTCCCTTCCCTCGCACTGTGATGACAAGAGTTGACAATGAATGAGCTCAGAAAGGAAGTACTTGTAAATGCTCAGTCAGCACAACTTCTTGAATGGAAAGTTAACCTTTATTTTCCGGAAAACAAGATGAAATCGCCTATATAAAACTGAGAGTTTTCATGCTATTTAATGGGAATGTCCACTCAGCCTTTTATTCTGTTTCCCTTTGTAGTTTGTAGGCATGTACAATGATTGCCTCTATTGCACCCTCCTAATTTCATCAGGATTTATATATGAATGAAGGTACTTTAGTCTAGTGTGAAAACCTGCTTGACTCCATTGCCGAGGTCATGAACTGACTCATGTGAGGCATCTTGGAATTTTATGATGTTTTGGTGCTGAAGCCTGCAGTAATTGGACGTATTAGTGCTGTTGCTGTCCTCTGCAGTCCCTATGTTCTTGTCTTACGCTGGCCATGAAACTTTTTAAGGCATTGTTAAGTGCTTTGCTGTTTTATGTAGTTTAAAGTGTATCCAAGTTAGAGAAAAATGCTTTTAGAGAATACAGGGACTTCACAAGACATGTAACAGAACCGAACGAGAGTATAATTTCTGTTGGCTTGTACATGTACGCATCATCAACTCCTATCATGCTTTGCATGAGTAGGGTCATAACCTTTGGAACAGAGACAAACAGGTTTTCACATCAGGGCAAAACAGAGTGAAGGAACCTCATTTATATTTAAATTTGGATGGCACTGGGGGATGCAAGAGAGGGAATCATTGTTCATGCTGACACACTATACAAATATGTGGAAAGTAGTCTGAGGGGAGTTTTCTGTTAATTATTGCAGTGCAAAAGGACAAATGGAAAAAAACAGCTGAGTTTCCAGGCACTACGAGTAGCCTGGCCAGGGACTGGGTAAACAAAGCGGGGTTGGAAGGAGATCTGTTGCTTGGGCAAGATGGGGCCAGTAAGAGACCATTTGCAAAACAACACTTAGCCAATTTAAAAACAGTTTGAATCTTTTCACCATACTTACTTACATGGAAATACTATTTCCAGACATTCAGATCCCATGCACACTCACACTGATATTACATTGGAAACTGCCAATGCAAGATGATTCAGTGCCAAAATCATTACTTTCATGCCTTCTGTATCCTAGAATATTTTTCAAGGCACAGCTGGCAGCACAGGGAATGTAGAACAGAATAAAATTGCAGATGGCCAGCCTGGCCTGACAGGGAATAAAAGAAAATCTGGTCCTCTCCACCCGCTATCTGACAGATCTCATGTCCAGCTCAGCCTGTCGGGGAAAAAAAAGGTCTCCTCCCCCCAACTACCTAAAAGGTCCAAGGACCAACCTGGCCTGTCAGGGAATTTAAAAAATCCTTCCCCTCCCCCAAACAACCTGACTGATCTAGTGCCAGACCCATCATTCTGGTCTTCTCCCCCAAACTGCTTGACCGGTCCAGTAGCCAACCCAACCTGTTAGAATAAAAAAACACATATGTACCTCTGTGCTGCCACACTGCTATCGGTATCAGTGAATTTAGGCCTCTCCATCACTTCCAGCCTGCAGCATACAAGCATGAGCGAGCGGATTGAGGGGGACAGACTGCATGCAGTTCCAAGTTTGTAATCCCAAGTGCATGTGATCCTGGCTCTGTCATCCGACTCTCCATCTCTTGCTGCCTTTCCTTCTCTGGTACTCGGTACTCAGTCTCTGCTCTGCACTCTCCCTGACATATACATAGGGTTCACATTGCTGTGAAGATTTCAGCCCAGCATAATGAGCGGTGGGCCAGCTGCCTGTGGGCTGCATCACCCATAAGAAGCAAATTCTTATGAGAAAATGGCAGGTGTGGGCATCATCAATTTACTAGTCTTCCTTCCCAAGGAATAAAAAAAGAAAATCCGTCTCTCTCCTCCCAGCTATGTGATGGATTCGGTCCCAGCCCAGTCTGTCAGGGGAAAAATCATCCCTCTCCTCCGAACTACCTGATGGATTTGGTCCCAACTCAGTCTGTCATAGGAAAAATCCATCCCTCTCCTCCTAACTACTTGATGAATTTGGTCCCAACTCAGTCTGTCAGGGGAAAAATTGATCCCTCTCCTCCCAACTACTTGATGAATTCGGTCCCAACTCTGTCAGGGGAAAAATCTGTCCCTTTCCTCCCAACTACCTGATGTATTCGGTCCCAACCCAGTCTGTCAGGGGAAAAATCATCCCTTTCCTCCCAACTACCTGATGGATTTGGTCCCAACTCAGTCTGTCAGGGGAAAAATCTGTCCCTCTCCTCCCAACTACCTGATGGATTCGGTCCCAACCCAGTCTGTCAGGGAAATGCAAATCTGTCCCTCTCACCCCCAACTATGACCCATTCAGAGCTTTACAAAGCACAGCAGTTAGAATCTGGTAGTGCAGGGACAGTAAACTATAATAGAATTAGGTTTTCGATAATTACTTTCATGCACATTGTATCCCAAAGTGGAGGGAGTCCCCACTCCCCCAACAGCTTGACAAGTCCAGTGCCCAACCTGGCATGTCGGAGAATTAACAACAAAAAAAAAAAAACCTCCTCCAACAGCTTGACAGATCCAATGTTCAATCCAGCCTGTCAGGAAATACCTGTCCGGTGCCCAGCCTGGCCCATCAGGAAATAAAAAAATCTGACTCCTCCCTCTAACTGCCTAAAGGGTCTTGTGCCCAATCTAGCCAGTGCGTTAAGCCAAACAGAGATAAGGAGGAGCAGCAGCAAAGCCGTAAGTGGAAAGTGGAATAGGCGGAGTTGTAAAACACTGCTATCCTCGTGCCCATCCACTTGGCTCACAAAGAGGGACTCAAACACTGCACGGGATGCATGGGGCTGCTGTGGCACTTCTGCGGTTACCAGCTTGTTCAGGCATTTCCATCTCCTCTGGTCGCAGAAGAAAAAATTACTCACCTTAGTAATGTTGTTTCTTCTAATGGAGTCTTGCTGTATTCTGACATATGCAGTGATGTCCAACCTTTGAACTGCCCCGGAGAGGAAAGAGTTAACTTTCCATGCAAGGCATGGAACACTGAGCTCGAGCTCGGTTGAGACTCTGTCTGTTGTTGTTTGAACTCAAACCGCCAGATCTTTACGAGCTATACTCACTGGGTGTCTTGTGTGGAAACTGTAAACTCACACTAGCCAATTGGCTACTAAATATAATAAAAAGATTTTTTGGTTCCAAGGCAAAGACTCAAGTCAGGAAACCCAAAAAATAAAACAAAATACAGCACACACACCCAAATTAAGAGGGTGAAAAAAAGGGGGCACCTCTAGAGTGCCAACACTGTTGCTGCCCACCCACATCCCAAAACCCAGGTTCTGAGAGGGGAGGTCAGAATACAGCAAGACTCTATTAGAAGAAACAACATTACTAAGGTGAGTAATTTTTTCTTCAAACAACATGAAGTCTTGCTGTATTCTGACATATGCAGACTACCACGCAGTACCTCCATGGAGGAGGGACAGAACCTACTTCGGAATAGGCTCTGAAGCACTGCTGTGCTAAACCGAGCATCACTCCTAGCCTGGATATCCAGAGAGTAATGCTTGGTGAAAGTATGTACTGTTTTCCAGGTGGCTGCTTGACAAATCTCTAAGATAGGAATATCCCTGGCAGCAGCCAGGGAAGCCTGTGGTAGAGTGAGCCCTCAGGCCTGAGGGTGGGATCCTACCTAATTTTTCATAGCAAAATTGTATACAAGAGACAATTCACCTGGCAATAGATCTCTTAGTGGCAGGTTTTCCCTTACCAACCTCACCATAAGTGAGGAACAGTTGGAGGGAGTCAAACCTGTGACCCTTGGTGCACTCTATGTAGTAGCTAAGGGCCCTTTTCACATCCAAGCTGTGCAGCCGCCTCTCCCCAGAGGAGGAATGGTCAGTGAAGAAAACAGGAAGAGACATAGACTGGTTAAGGTGGAAATCTGAAACCACCTTAGGCAAAAACTTCCTATTAGTCCTGAGGACCACCTTATCTCTATGGAAAGCGATAAAGTCAGGCTCCACTGACAGGGCCTGTAACTCACTTATGCGTCTGGCAGAAGTAATGGCTACCAAGAACACAGTTTTCCAAGTCAAGTACTTAAGCTCTGCTGAGGACAAAGGCTCAAAAGGGGGTTGCATAAGCTGAGCAATGCAAACATTAAGGTCCCAAGCAGGGGCAGGGTCCCTGAAGGGAGGATTGGTATGCAGCAATCCCTTGAAGAACTTACAGAATACAGGATGAGCTGAAAGGGAAGAGTGCTTGCCTGCTGACAAGAAGCAGAGACAGCTGCCAAATGCACTCTAAGTGTAGCTGGTCTGAGTCCCAAGCTATTGAGATGAACCATATAGTCAAGGACTGTAGGCAACCCAGCAGACTCTGGAGAAATATGCTTCCCAGAGCACCAAATAGTAAACCTTTTCCATTTTGAGTTGTAAGTCTTCTGGTGGAAGGCTTTCGAGAAGCCTTTAAAATATCCAGAACACCTTGAGAGAGATGCAAATCAGCAAATTCTAACTCAAGAGCCAGGCCTTGAGATTGAGAGATCTGAGATTCGGATACTAGACCCTCCCCTGAGAACATGTTAACAGGTTGTAATTCCTGGAAAGAGACAGGGGAAGGTGGACTGATAAGGACAGCAAGAGAGGGTACCAGGGCTGTCTGGCCCAGTCTGGAGCAATCAGAATCACTTTGCAGGGTTGAGACCTGATTTTGACTAGTACCTTGAACAGGAGAGGGAAGGGAGGAAAAGCATACAGGAACTTCCCTTCCCAAATGAGAACTAGGGCATCCAGGGGGACTGAGCCCAACACTGGGGCCTGCAGCAAAAAAAGAGGAAGTTGGTGATTGTCTGGGGCTGCAAATAGATCTATCTGTGGGGTGCCCCATCTGGAGAAGATCACCTTCAGAATCAGGGGATCTAGGGACCATTCGTGATGGCCCTGAGATATCTTGCTGAGAGCATCTGCCAGGACATTGTCCTTCCCTGGGAGGTGCACTGCTATGAGAGAGGTATTCAGGGAATAGGCCAGAGACCACAACTTCATTACCTCTGTGCACAAGGCCGTAGACCGAGTGCCCCCTTGCTTGTTGATGTACCGCATTGTGGTGGTATTGTCTGTCCTGATCTGAACTACTTTGTTCTGAACAGACTTGGAAAAAACTTGTGCTAGAAACACTGCTCTGAGTTCTAAGAGATTGATGTGAAGCAGAGATTCTTGAGGTGACCACAACCCTTGGGTGGTCAGATCCCCCAAGTGGGCTCCCCAGCCCAAGAGGGAGGCATCTGTGGTAAGGATTAGAGAATGAGATTGAGTGACAAAGGGAACTCCTTGTCTTAGGTTGTCCTGATCCTGCCACCATTGCAAAGCCTGGATCAGGGTTCGAGTCACTGGGATTAGTTTGGTCAGAGGATCCTTTCTGAGACCAGAAGGCTCTTATGGAACTGTCCCTCATCTGAAATCTTGCCCTTGACCATTGCTGTAGAGGCAGCCATGTGGCCCAGGAGCTGCAGAAAATGCCTTGCTGGTCGAGACACCTGGAGGGTGAATGAAGAGGCCAGTGTAACAAGGGTCCTTGCCCTGTCCAGGGGAAGGAAGGCTCTTGCCTTTAATGTATCCAGCTCTGCCCCTATGAAGGTGAGGAGCTGCACTGGCTCTAGAACTGACTTTGAAAGATTCAGAAGGAATCCTAGAGAAGTGAGCAGTTGCTGAGTTATCTGTAGGTGTGACTTGACTTGGTCTGGAGACTGACCCACTATGAGCCAGTCGTCCAGGTATGGAAAGATGGAGATCTTTTTTCTCCTTAGGAAAGCAACCACTACTGCCAGGCATTTTGTGAACACCCTTGTAGCTGAAGTTAGGCCAAAGGGCATTGCTCTGAATTGATAGTGGCCTGAGGGCAACTCGAACCTGAGGTACTTTCGGTGGGAGTTTCTGATGAGAATGTGGAAATAGGCATCCTTGAGGTCGAGGGAAACTAGCCAGTCTCCTGGCCTTAGAGAGGGTAGAATTATTCCCAGAGTCACCATTTTGAACTTTGGCTTTAAAAGGTGCTTGTTTAAATATCTGAGATCCAGGATGGGCCGCCATTCTCCTGTCTTTTTGGGAGTTAAGAAGTACGTGGAGTACAATCCTTTTCCCTTGTGTAGGGGTGGAACCCTTTCTATGGCTCTCAGAGCCAGGAGGGAAGAGACCTCTGCCTCTAGGGCAAGTGCCTCTGAAGGATTTGCAGGAGGAAAGGATCTGGTTCTCATCTTGGGAAATTTTTTGAAGCTAAGAACCAGTCTCTGGCTTACTACTTCCAGGACCCATTTGTCTGATGTTAGAGACATCCAGTCCTGGACAAAGTAAGCCAGCCTGCCCCCTACAGGTGGTGGAGAATCGGCCCGGGCAAACCCATCAGGGTGTCTGTTTGGCAGGGGCTTTAGGTTGAGGGGTGGTAGCAGGCCTGCTTGTACCCCGTCTGCCTCTCCCTCTGAAGAACCCCCTCTGGGCAAAGGCGGAAGAGGAGGCCTGGGCTTGGTAGAAAGGCCTATGAAAAGGCCTGCCCCTGTCCCTGGAATGCTGCCTCTGGGGAGTGGCTTGCCTTTCCTTGGCCTGAGCACTCCTATAGGTGGTCCTGTATTCATCCATTTTCTTCATGTAGTTCTCTGTTTGCTCCCCAAACAGAGAATTACCCACAACAGGAAAATCCATGGCCTTAGTCTGGGTATCCTGAGACAGGCTAGTACATCTGAGCCAAGCCATCCTACGAAGGGCCACAGATGTAGCCATGACTCTAGATGAAACATCATTGGAGTCTACTGCAGCATGAAATTGCACCTTGACGCCTCAATACCATCTGCAGCCACCTGCTCCAGCTCCTTGGCAAGCTGGCCAGGGACCTGTTTAGCCAGAGCCATTACAGTGTCCCATCTAGACTTCTGGTATCTAGCTGTATAGGCCATATAATTAGCCTGCCAGAGTCCCAAAGATGCTGCCATCTACTGTTTCTTTGCCATGGCATCAATCCTCCTGGAGTCCTTATCTGGGGGGTGTGAAGCCAAGGGTATATTTGCCTTATCACAGGCAGCAGCCTGCACTACCCCAACATGGCTGCATTGCTGGGAAAGGAACTCCGTATCTGAGCCTGAGAGAGTATACCTCTTGTCCATTCTCTTGTCCACAGGAGGTGTAGAATTAGGAGTCTTTAAAATTTTTATTGTCTGTTTCCCAAAAGACTTATGGAGGGGAATAGACAGCCTCCTGGACCCTGGGATGTCCATCATCTCAACATAATCAGGCTCCTCCTGCTCCTCTAGTTGATTCCTCCTTAGGAAGCTGAAGAGTTTCAGCCACTTTTTTGTAAAACATAAAATGGGAAGGGGACTCAGAAAGCCTAGGAGGAGAAACCCCTGAAGGTCTGTCTGGGGAGATGTCCGAGTCAATGGGCACATCCAGACTTTCATAATCACCATCACTATCCTCATACTCTCCTTCCTCCTCCTCCGGTTCATAAAAATCCTCTAAATTATAATCCGGAACCGGGGGAACCGACCGAACCGAGCCCCTAACCGATGGTGCCGGTTCGGTCGGAACCGGGTTAGCGATTGAACAATCCTTATCGCTTTGGCTATTTCATCAGCGGTCGGGAAAGAACTTGTGGATCCGAACCGGCTGATTTATCCCTTCTTTTCTTTTAACTGGAACCGACCTCAGAGTCGGTTCTCCTTTGCCCGAGAAGTTTCGCCCTGGTCAGAGGGTTTTCTCTCTGGTTCGGTTGAACCGAACCGGCTGGCCATCCGGGTCAGCGGACTTTTTGGCCTCCCTTTCCCTGAGCCTACCAACTCTCTTTTCCAGGGTAGCTGAGGGAAAATTTTTGCAAATCTGGCAGTCTGAATCGAGGTGGTCAAACCCCAGACAATAAACACAGGTGGTGTGGGGGTCAGCCTTAGCAAAGGCTTCCCCACACACACTACAGTGTTGAAACCCAGTGGGCCCGGTTTTTCTCTTGGGTTTCTCAGACATGGCCAGTCCTAACCAAACTTACCCTTTTTTCGGCAATCCGCCAGGCAAGACACCCTTATCGGTTCCTGACCGTGTTACGGGTCGTGGAAAAAAACCGTAATGAAATCCGTTTTTTTTTAGAACCGATAAGGACCGGTAACCACACTCTAAAAGTAGAACAAACTTTTTTAAAACAAACCTGATCGGTTCAAACCGAACCAATCCAACGTTTACAAGTTCCACACAGGAGAAGCAATAGTAAATCTATCTAGTACTCATGATACCACAGACAGAGACTGAACCGACAGGTTAAATGGATTAAATTCGGTTGAAACCGAGATAAAAACGACACTTTAACCGACTAAATTGAACCGAGCAAAGGAGAAATCTCCGGAGTGACTGTTCAGTGAGGCGGAGTAAAGAATCTGGTGGTTTGAGTTCAAACAACAACAGACAGAGTCTCAACCGAGCTCGAGCTCAGCGTTCCATGCCTTGCATGGAAAGTTAACTCTTTCCTGTCCGGGGCAGTTCAAAGGTTGGACATCACTGCATATGTCAGAATACAGCAAGACTTCATGTTGTGTGAACACTAGCATAGGAGACTGATTGTGTTTCTGACATATGGGCTGGCAGTTGGGGGAGGGGACCTCTAGCACCAGGGATTGTGATTCTGACATACAGGCTGGCTATTGGGGGGGGGGGGGCATTAGCACCTGGGATTGTGATTCCTATATATGGGCTGGCAATTGGAGAGAGGTGGAGGGATCACTAGTACCAGAGATGGTGGTTCTGACATATGGGGTGGCGACTGGAGGGAAGGGGAACCACTACCACAAGGGATATCTACACCGCTGTGGGATAAGGCAGTTGGGGGGGTGGTGCCGTGATAACCTGCCTCGCTACCCATGCAGATGTGCCGATAATGGGCATGCAGATGGTCCCTTAGTGCCTTGCATGCCCAGTAGGCTCATTTGCATGGGTCTCTTTGAATATTGCAGGTAGTGCTTTTGTGCTATCCCTTCTGGCAGTGTATTTTATGAGCCCTGTCAAGGCAGCGCTAAGTGGCTTAGTGCAGCGCTGCCATGGCCCTATATTTAGTTGAATAGCACCTGTGCGCTATTGGACTGAATATAGCATCTTTGGGCACTCAGGCAATCACTAGGCGCAGCACAAATTTGTGCTCCGCTTTGCGTGATTTTGAATATTGGGCCTCAGATGTTTTATTTTGGAAGTGCTGAACATCTAAAGTATAAGACCTGTGGAGAGCCCTGTTATGTTTATCTTTTTTGTGTGGTACGCTGAGTGGATTGCCCAGAAATGGGCTGGGTAGAAACAAACAAACAAACTAAATTAAGTATTTTGTTAGTGAATTGTTTGATGGAGGAATGTTGTACTTTAACAGTTTTTTTATGTCTCCCCCCCACAGGTGTTCAAATCTCTGCCCCTCCAGCTCTGACTGGAATGGTGTGGCCAGCATGACATCCTTGCTTCAGTTGTCTTAAAGGTTTTTGGAACTGTAGCCCTCGCTAATGTGAGACACCAGGAGTCTGGAGACTGTTTCATCTACAACCTCGTTTGTTTTTGGTGATTTCATTTGGATAATAAGGATCTTTTCAACATGGCCCTCTGCTCCTGCTTGCTTTGGACAGCATTGTTTTTCTGTGCTTTGCCATGTGGGCTTAGTATTCAGCTGATTAAACCCCCACGTGAGGGTTGCTCACAGAAGGTAAGCTCTTATTTAATCAGTCAGCCATGGTGGTGAGAGGGGTGCTATTGGGAGGTAACATCATACTTATGTGTTACAGCGATGTGGCGAAGTTTATTGGTTGTTGATATTTCACAATAATGCCGGTGGTCTAAGTGTCTTACTGTGATTAAAAGGTCTTTAGTTTGATTTCAAGTAGCTATTCACGTTATAGCTAAAACAAAATTTTGTTTTAACGTAGTTTAGGCTGTTTGCTTACCCTACGATGCCTGCAGCAGCCATTCAAGTCTTGGGGCAAGTATTTGTACTTTTTCATTGCTCTGTTTAATTTTTTGTGGATCTGAATAAAATATGTCATTTGTCAGCCACCATGTCTCGGTCCTTATTCCCCCTTTTTGGTCCAACCCTTCCTCTTATGTCAGCAAGGGGTTGGACTCCTGGCTACCCACAATCCCAAATCCAAGCTTTTCCTGTCCACTCCCCCCCGTCCCTGGAGTCCCATGCAGAGATGAAAGTAATGGCTAGCTCCTGACACCTTGCCAGGTATCTGCAGCGTCTTTTGAATGACACCTCTCCCAGCCAACTTCCCCCATTAATAAAAATTGTAAATATAAGGTTTGTAGCCACACACCCCCATTGAGCTTTATCCTTGACCTAGGCGTGGGATAGTGGCAGTATCCCGGCCAGTCTCCGTCAGGCCCTTCCCCTCTCACTGCGCATCAAGCAGCCTGCTATACTGTCACCACTGATGGATGAATGAGCAAGTGCGAGCGGGATGAATGATCATGAGGGAGGGGGCAAGGGCAGGATCCTAGAATCAGTAGTGATGTTAGGCAGCCTAATTGGTCAAGTTGTCTAGTATTCACATAATTTTTTTATTCAGGTACAGTTAAACATGGATCATTTGGCTGTATGAAAATAGGAACATTATAAACAGCTACCAATTAGAAATAATTTCCTGTCTTCTTTAAAAAGAAGGACCTTTGCTGACCTTTTCTTAAGGTACACCATTCCACAGTTTCAGACCACAGAGCTAAACTAGGTGAAGAATCCTGGCCTCAGATTTTGTGTTCATAAGGTTTTTCAAGGGACAAAAAACACCTTTTACCATCTTGTTAAACAGCCATGTCCAGATTGGGAGCTACTGCACATTTGGTCCCATCTTTGCTCATGAAGGATCCTTTCAAACCCTAAGCTTCTTGTGATTTAAAATTTCTCACTTGGAAGGTGGTCTTTTAAGTTATTGTAACTTCAGAAAGAAAAGTGAGAGCCAAGTGCTCTCTATTCTTCCTGATTACCTTACTTTCCACATAGAGAAAGTTGTTCTCAGAACACATTTTAAAGGAAAACTCTTGTAATGCTAACCCTCCCACCCCTGAAAACTGTAGCCCCCGACTAAGCTTTTCCCACGGTAAAAATCTTTTTTTCTTTTACGGTTTACTTACTTTATTTTTATTTTTGTAAACTCCTCGATCACCAAACATGGCGGATGCTGTGCAGTTCCATTTCAGGTAATGGTGCGGCGCCGCACCGTTGGGGCGAGCGGTGCAGCATCCGCCATCTTTGGCGATTGGGGAGTTTACAAAATAAAAATAAAGTAAGTAAACCGTAAAAAAAAAAAAAATGTTACCATGGGAAAAAGCTTAATCGGGGCTATAGCTTTCGGGGTGGGAGGGCTACATTACGAGAGTTTTCCTTTAAATTCTTCCCTGATGTGGTGTCTGAGTTTCTTATAAATCTGTGTATTTCTTAACCAGTTTTCTTCCATACACCACATTACATGGAAACATAGAATTTGTTGGCAGACAAGGATTGCTTAGTCCACCCAGTCTGCCCATTTGTCCCTATCTACAGTATTCTCATAAACCTGCTTGATCTCTGGCTCTGTATCCCTCCTCTCATTCCTTTCCACTAAGATTCCCTTATGCCTATCCCATGCATTCTTGAACCCCACCATAGTTTTTGCCCCAGCACCTCTGTTGGTAGACTGTTTCAAGAATCCACCAGTCTTTTTATGAAGAAGTACATCCTTGCATCACTCCTGTCTCTACCTGTCCTTCAGCTTCATAGCATGCCCCCTTGTTCTTGTGCATTTTTTTTTTCTGAAAAATACTTTCCTCCTGTACCTTATTTAGCCCATTGAGATATTTAAAGGTCTCTATCATACCCCCCTTCTTTCTTCCAGAATGTACATATTGAGTTCCTTTAGTTTCTCCTCGTAGGGCTTTTGATGCAGACCCCACACCATTTTAGTTGCCCTCCTCTGGACTGCGTCCACTCATGTCCTTCTGGAGATGTGGCCTCCAGAACTGTACACAGTATTCTAAGTAAGGTCTTACCAGCTATCTGTACAGAGGCAGCCAACACCTCCCTCCTTCTGCTGGTGATACCTTTCAGTGTGCACCCCAGCATCCCACTAACCCTCCCAACTGTCTTGTCGCAATCCAGGGGAAACTCTAGTTCACAAGTTGGCTGTCAAAGAACTAGTAGCACCATTAGGTAGAAATGTTATTAGTGTTTTGAAGTACCCGGTTGCTGCTTTCTATTTCTGAGGTATTTTCCTATTTTCCATTTCTCATTAGAAGGTTATTTATCTGGTAGTATAAGGTATAATGAATAGAGCAGTACTTTACCTGGAGACTGACGCATCTAATTCTGTTCCACTTAATACCTCATCAGCATTGTGACCTCGCTCACTGTGACATCACAAGTGATTGATCTGGCAGCAGATGATTGGCTCCTCTAGGTGCTGTGATATTCAGTGAGGTTACAGTGCTGATGAGGTATGAACGGGAGGAAATTAGAAATGCCACCCTCCACGTAGAGGACAGTTCCAAACTTCACACTAACGCTGCCATGTGGAATATTTTTTAATCGGCAAAAGTAAAAACAAAAGTACTTTGTATAGAATGACAAGTTCAATACTGAGTATGCTTTAGCTTTATGTTCTTGGATTAATTGTCTTGGCAGTGTAACCATTTTCTTGCTTCTGTAGGCAGTGGCAGCATGCTTTTCAATAAAGTTTTAAACTGAATTTTCCTCTAGAACCCAAGTTCATAAAATAGCCACTTCTAGGGACGTGGATATGTTGTTCAATCCACACTGTCTGGCAGGTTCCTTGCCACTTTAAATCTTGCCAGAAGGTCTTCAAGCTGGCTCCTCTCACCCACCTGGATGGTAAAACCCTTGGTTCCGCCCCATGATGCCAGATCTTCCTTACCAC
The DNA here is from genome assembly GCA_016271365.2 of Neoceratodus forsteri. Lineage (NCBI taxonomy): Eukaryota > Metazoa > Chordata > Ceratodontiformes > Ceratodontidae > Neoceratodus > Neoceratodus forsteri. The sequence continues at coordinate 1,627,661,265 of CM028131.1, read as the reverse complement.
TTGGAAGCTCGAGTTCCCTCCTTAGCGCTCTGCGTTTTAGGCCTGGATCTGCAGTCTTTGGAATTTACGAAACTTATTTTAAAATTTTCAAGACTTCGGTCTTCGTCTTCCCTCATGGCTGCGATGGACAAATCAACTCCTGGCTTCCATCGGTGCCCATGTGGGCAGAAGATGTCCCGGACCGATCCGCACTCCACGTGCGTCTACTGCCTGGGGCTTGGTCATGACTTGCAGGCTTGCAAATTGTGCAAGTCCTTTTCGGCTTCAGTCTTAGAGGACTGCGCTGCCAGACTTCTTCTCCGGCGACCTGAAAAACAATATCCACTGGTCAAGTCTAAGGAGTCCTGTTGGGCGGTGTCTGCGGCAGCGGGCTCCGCGGAGCAGTTGGAGCAGAAGATCGCCCCCGAGGTGGAGGAGGCCCAGGCCGCTTCTTCTTCCTCCTCGGCCGCAGCATTTATCCTGCTCTGCTTGGGCTCCTCCTACACGGCTTCATTTAAGGAGCTTTGCCTGTCCCTCTCCACCAAGGGAGAAAGGCCATCGGGACATTCCAGTCGGTCCAAGAAGAAGGACTCTAAAGGTTAGTCCCACCATTGACGTTTGTGGGAGCAGGAGAGATCTCCTTCACCGGACCATCGACTCTCAACTTCGATCGAGGTTGCGGCTGTGGCCGCTGGCTTCATGGTGCCCCCGTCAGTTCAGCTGGCTGAGACATCCATCGACACGGTCAAGATTTTTCTCGACCCGTCGGACGGTTTGTCAACTGGAGAAGCAGACAACCCTACTTCACCGGTTCCCCTGGTGGAAACCGAGGACTTGCGTGTGCCTCCTGTGCCGGAGTCCCCAGTTAAGGTCCCTGTACCGAGGGAGGAGCGGGTTTTCCCCTGTCCCCTCTCTGACCCACCCTCAGAGACCCCGAAGGTCTCGGTCCTCTTCCAGGTCCCACCGACGTCAGCGGTCTTGGTCTCGGCACCATGGAAAACGGTGTCACCGCTCATCCTCATTGTCCTCTTCGGAGGATAGGCTCCGGTGCAAGTTGCGTCGGCGCTACGAGGAGTTAATGTGGCAGCAGCTCTTATTGTCCGGGAATAAGCCGACTCCGTTGCCTTCTCCGGCCATTAAGTGGCTGTCCCCGAAGCGGCTGAAACAACCCCTCGTAGTGGTCGAGGAGCCGACCCCAGCACCAGTTGTTCGGCCGAAGCCGGCTGCTCCGCCCATTGTGGTGGAACCTCCACCTCCACAACTGAAGACTGGGGCCCCGACCAAGGATTCTCGGTCTGGTCAGGGCTTGCCCCACAGGTTGTTGGTGACCCTCACTCCCGATCGTCCTCGGCAGGTGGAGGGTGGCTCAGGTGCCCGGCAGCTGTTTGCAGACTCCTTGGAGTCTGACGACAACTCCTCCCTGTTCTCCAGGCCGCTTGACCTGGAGTCCGCAGGGGGCCAGTCGGTGGACGAGAGCCCATCCTCATTTTTAGGTTTGCTTCGGCTCTTCTCGGAGTCCACCGGGATGCAATCGAACCCGTTTCAAAACAGGCCAAGTATCCCCTCATGGAGATACTGGACTGAGAGGATTCCCCTATGGAGGCCTTCCCTGTGGTTGAAGCCATTGTTGGCCCGGCCCTGGAGTTGTGGCAGTGGCCAGCATCTTGTCCTGCACCTTTGGCCAGAATGGCCCAAAAGTACGCAGTCCCCACCGGCTCGCTGTCCGGTTTCTTGGAGCACCCCTCTGCGGAGGGGTCAGTTACCGATAGCAGTTTACGGTGCTCTGGGAACGCTCGGGACGTGGACAAACCGCCCGATAAGGAATCCAAGAAGCTGAATTACGTGGGGCGGAAGGTTTATGCTGCTTCCTCCCTATGCCTTCATCAGGCTAGCTCGACTGTTCTGATGGCACATTTCTCCCACGCCCTTATGGGTTCCCTGGATGAGGTGATTCCTCATCTCCCGGCTGACCTTCAGACGACGGTCAAGCAGGTTCGGGATCAGGGAAGGGCGGTGGCAAAACAGCAGCTCCAAACTTCGTTGGACATAGGTGATTCTTGTGCCCGATCAGTAGCGGCCGCAGTGGCCATGCGCCGCAGAGCTTGGCTGCGGATCTCCACCTTCACGTCGGACACCCAGCACAAGCTGGCAAGCGTTCTCTTCCTGGACACTGACTTGTTTGGGCCGGGGGTGGAAGGCCATCTCCAGAGGATTGAGAAGTCCAATGCCACCTTGGACTCGGTCATGTCTGCCCAGAAGGACAAAGGCCGCCAGCAGCAGCGTAAGCCCTTTCGCCCTTCTGCCCCTGCGGCATGTCCGGCCCAGCAGCACCAGCACCAGGGTCAATAGGCATGCACTTGGCGCCCTAAGGCCAAGTCTGCCCCTTCCTCCAGTAGGAAGCCTGGAGGCAAGGGTCCAGGAGGTCCCTCAGCGGGCCCTTCCTCTAAGCCTGCCCAGTGACGGGTTGAGGGGTGTCGCCTCCAACCTCGTCACTCCTCCCTGGATTCCCCCCATGGGGGGACGGCTCCGCCACTTCTTTTCCGCCTGGTCTGCTATCACCACGGACCGCTGGGTGCTAGAAGTGGTAGTCAGGGGTCTACCTCTGGAAGTCGAGCGGTTCCCTCCATATCGAGCCGTCGCCCCACGGGGGGCAACGGGTTCCACGGCCTCTCTGTTGGCTTGTCGAACCAACATTGCTCTGCTCCTCTAGAAGGAGGTGAGCAGCGAGATGGCGGACCCTCCTCCAGACCCAGGGTTTGTGTACAGGTACTTCCTGGTCCCAAAGCAGACGGCGGGGCTGGTCCCTCATCCTTGACCTGCACGACCTGAACAAGTTCCTAAGGCAGCGCACCTTCAGGATGGTCACTCTGGCTCAGATCATTCCATCCTTGGAACTAGGTGTGTGGTTTTGTTCTCTGGACCTTCAGGACACGTTCTGTCACGTCACAATCCATCCGTCTCATCAGCGATTCCTTCGCTTCTGAGCAGAGGGATCTCTTTACAAGTTCCGGGCTATGCCCTTCGGCCTCTCTCCAGCTCCCAGGGTCGCCACCAAATGCATGGCAGTGGTGACAGCATTCCTGCAGCGCCGAGGGGTCCGGGTGTACCCTTACCTGGACTGGCTGACTGCAGACCCCTCCAGGCTGGAGGTGGAGCAGTCCAGGGATCTGGCCCTCCAGGTCTGCTCTCAGATTGGCCTCCTCATCAACGAGGCCAAATTGGAACTCGTCCCATCGCAGGTGATTCACTTCATCGGGGTAGAGCTTGACTCTCTTCGAGCCAGAGCCTGGCTCCCGGTGGACAGGGCCAAGGTCCTTTCCTCCTTTGCCCAGTCATTTCTGGTTGGGTAACTGCACCCCGCCCGGCACTTCCTGTGCCTTCTGGGCCTCATGGCGGCCTGCACCAGTGTGGTCCATTGGGCCCGCTGGCATATGCGTCCCCTGCAATGGGGGCTGGCCCGCCAATGGTCACAGCGCTCCGGTCCTCTGGACCAGCAAGTGACGGTGACCCAGGAGATGTGGGATGGCCTACAGTGGTGGCTCGTTCCAGCTCATCTGCAGGAGGGTATCCCATTTGTCCGCCCCGAGCCAACGGTCACTCAGACAACCGACGCCTCTCTGATGGGTTGGGGTGCCCATCTGGGGGAGCTCCGGGCCCATGGCCTTTGGTCCCCTCAGGAGTCTCGATGCCACATCAACCTACTGGAGCTCCGAACTGTGCATCTAGCCCTCACCACCTTCGCTCCGTTTGTACGGGATCAAGTGGTTCAGGTCCAGATGGACAACACCACGACCATGTACTACCTCAGCCTGGAGGCGGCTCTCCTAGCCATCCATGTGGCAGGAGCCTCCAACAGTCTGGCCGATGCCCTCAGCCGGATAGGTGCTGCATCTCACGAGTGGTCTCTCCTGCCGGAGGTAGTATAAGATCTGTTCTCCCATTGGGGCACCCCTCAGGTGGACCTGTTCACCTCCAGGGAGAATGCGAAGCTGAGGCTGTTTCATGCCCGCCTCAGCTGGGCTCGCTGCAGGGGGATGCCTTCTCGAGGCCGTGGACCCCGGGCCTCTTCTACGCCTTCCCTCCATTTCCCTTGATCCACAAGGTGCTTCGCAAGGCAAAGAAGGACAAGGCACAGGTGATTTTGGTAGCCCCAGACTGGCCTCGCCAGTTCTGGTACCCAGATCTCCTCAGCCTCAGCTCCAGGCTCCCGAGGCGGCTTCCAGCGCGCCCGGACCTGATCTCCATCAACAAAGGGAAGGTTCTCCATCCAGACCTTCAATCTCTGCACCTGAGATGGCCTGGTTCCTGAGCGGCTAGAATTCCAGGCTTTGGGTCTTTCCGACGAGGTCCTCAACATCATTGAGTCATCCCGTAAGGAGTCGACCAGAAAACGCTACGCCTTCAAATGGAAGAGATTCTCCATTTGGTGTCAGGACAAGGGGTTGGACCCTTCTTCCTGTTCCTTGGCTAGCATCCTGGACTACCTGTGGTCCCTTTCTCAGCTAGGGCTTCTGTCGACAACCCTTAAGGTGCACCTGGCAGCCATCTCTGCTTACCGGGAGCGGGCTGGCAAGCAGTTGGTGGCGCAGGAGAAGGTGGTCAGGCGCTTTTTCAAAGGCCTTGATCACATATCCCCTCCGGTACGAGAACCTCCATCTCCGTGAGATCTACTGCTGGTATTAACTAAGCTCATGGGCAAGCCATTCGAACCGATGCACAGGTGTCATATCTCCCACCTGTCGTGGAAGACCGCCTTCTTGGTGGCTATTATGTCAGCCAGAAGGATGGGAGAGCTCCATGTGCTTTCCATCGAGTATCCTTATCTGGTCTTCCACAGGGACAAGGTTGTCCTGCGTCCCCACCCACAGTTCCTTCCGAAGGTGATGTCGGAGTTTCACCTTAACCAGGTGTTGACTCTGCCAGTGTTCTACCCCAGTCACACCTTGGAGGCCAAATATAGGCTCCATACCTTGGACCCTAGAAGAGCGCTCTCTTGTTATAAGGTGGATGGCTGAAGTTTGGAGAGAGGTTTAAGCCAGCTGTTTGTCACCTATCTTGACTGCACCTAGCAGACCTGCAGCCAAGCGGGATTTATAGGCAGGTGGGTCACCTCCTGCATAGATCTCATATAGGTTGGCAGGCATGGAGCCTCCCAAAGGGTTAAGAGCTCATTCTACCCGCCACACCGCTGCTTTGGTGGCTGCTTCTAGGGACGTCCCTATCCAGGAAATCTGCAGGGCTGCTACCTGGAAGTCAGCACACATGTTCATTTCCCATTACCACATTGACCTTGAGTCATGCCGGGATGCTGGTTTTGGGACCTCGGTTCTCCAGTCCTTATTCCCTAAGTAGGAGGTGCGTGCCTTGCCTCCCTCCTCCCGGAGAACTGCTAGGAGTCTGCCAGACAGCGTGGATTGAACAACATCTCCACGTCCCTAGAAATACAGGTTACTCACCTGTAACAGGAGTTCTAGGAGTGGTATATGTTGTTCATCCACACGACCCAACCGACCTCCCCGGCTTCAACGCGCAGCCTGGCTTCCAGCAGGCTAGATCTGGCGTCATGGGGCAGAGTCAAGGGTTTTACCACCTGGGTCGGTGGGAGGAGCCAGCTTGAAGACCTTCCGGCAAGATTTAAAGCGGCAAGGAAGCTGCCAGACAATGTGGATTTGCAACATGTACCACTCCTAGAACTCCTGTTACAGGTGAGTAACCTGTATTTTTCCTCTGTACACGCGTACCCTCCTATTTGTCTCCACTGTAGCTGCACCCCATGTTGCCTCCTCTTTGTTCTGTCTGTACCCGTTCTACTTCTTTATGGTTCCCCTGTATTCACACTCCTTTCTGTTTTTTTTTTTTTTTTGTGTGCGTTATTTCTTTTCTCCTACATGCCACGTGGCCCACCACTCCATCAGGTCACCAAGGTCGCTACCGCTCCACCTGTCTCTTCCTGAACCCTCCGCCTCACATAGCAGCTGCCCCAAGGGTAACCTGGCATAACCCTTTGCTGGGCGGGTCCACCTCCTCCGAGGAGGAAGACACTGGGGGTGGGGGGCAACCAGGGCATACTTGGCCCCAGGGTGCTGCTGAGGCGGAAGGGCTCCTTCAGGGCATCGATGGCAGTGGAGGACCAGCGACTGACATCCGGTTGGCTGTGAAGTGGATTTCCATTTTTCTGTGCTGTTCTCCCCTTTGCACCGCCTCTGCAGAGCTCCTGGTCTCCACCAGAGGCCACTGCAGAGAGGCACCTTTCCACTACCCACCCCAGGAGAGGTGAGCCATCCCTACGGATGCTTAATTCTCTCCTTCTCCTGCCAGCCCCTGGTGTCCTGAGTCCATTCCCGAACCCGGGTTGCCGGCTTGGTGTGAGATGTGGCATCCAGCGCCTCAACCCTCCGTGCCACATGAGCTGGCTGTCCCTTCTGTTTGTGCCAGTAGTACCCATGCTCACTCCTCTTTATCTCCCATACTCATGATCCCTCCTCTTTGTTCCCGCTGTACCCATGCTTCTTCCTCTTTGTTTCTTTATACCCCTCTTTGTTCCTTTGTACCCACACTCCCTCCTCTTTTTTTCCCTCTGTAACCACACTTCCTCCTCTTTTCCACACTGCACGTAAGTGTAACAGCCCCTTGATTCACCTTAGCTGTTCCGGGGCCCTTGGGGTCCACACTGCTTCCACCTCTGTGGGGGCCAGCCTGGGTTCACCGATGGATGAAATGCCTGGATGAAAACAAAATGGTGCGGTGTCTCCGCCTAGGGTAGTGAAATGGGATACCTGTGGACAAATTGCAGGTTACCACCACCCCCCTCCAGGAAAATACAAGAACTGCCCTCACAGGCACTTCCGCACCAGCAGTAACAAAACACACTTTGTAATAACCAGCAGTACCAAATTGTTACGTAAACTAACTTCACTTTTATTATATAGAGGGGAAAAAAAGGGGGAACTCTAGCACAACAATAATAAATGCAACAACAGTTATATCCCACAGTATTCCCCACCTCCCATCTGTGGGTGCACCCAACTTTCTCCCAAATGGTTGTGGCCAAAAGTTATCAAGTTGCAGTGGGTACCATGGTGGGGGGAGGAGGTGCTGAGAGGGTGACAGTTTGGGGCTCAAGCTAGGGTACTTGCACTGGAGCCCAAAACTTTCAAACACATGACAGCCCGGTGGCGCTGAGGGTTGAGGCGCTGGACACCACACCTTGCTGCTCGCCAGCAACCAAGGTTCTGGAACTGACTCGGGCACGGGGGTCAGCAGGGGAGGAAAGGAATTGAGCGTCCGAGAAACTGCTCTCCCTCTCCGGGGAGGGGGATCTCCAGCTGTCGGCATGCTTGTGGCCCCTAGTGGAGACTGGGGGTGGTGCGCCGTCACTGACAATACAGGGGGTGAGCTGGGGCATGGCGCCAGGAGGAAGTGCGTATGGAAGCGTGCGCGCTCCCCCGATTGGTGTCATTGCATGCCCCACTCACACTGTCACAGAAAATGGTGAATGGTCACGGCAGCTTGATGGCTGTCTACGGGGACGCCTGGCTTCAGGGGCATTGCTGCGTACTGGATCCGGTCTCTGCTGGAGAGTGTGGGGGCTTCCCGCCACGGGGGTAATAGCAGCGAGGGCTCCACTGGGGGCCAGGAGTGGACCTGAAGGTGGCCGGATGAAGAGGATGCATGGACTTAGAAGCAGACTGGGAGCCAGGTAGAAAAAGGATTAACAAAAAACAAAAAAACTTGAAAAAATGACAGATTGCTTATAACTTGGCTGCCTGGGCTTTTCGTAGCACTTGAGGGGATCTTCTTCTCATGTTTGATATTATGCAAGTTCCATACTTACTAACTAAATTAGGGCTGGTGTTTAAAGATACTGATCACAACCTCAGAGGTCACCCCTCCAGCTTCAATATATGAAATTCAATATAAAGCAAAGGAAACTTTTCTACACTCTACATGTTATTAAGCCATGGAATGCCTTACCAGTTGAGCTGATTACTAGTAGCTCTAAATCTATGTTTAAATTCCGACTGGACAAATTGATTTTTTCTAGTTCTCCTCTTAGTTATTATTAGTTTCAAAGAGCAATTATGGTCCTTGTGCCCTCTGGCTTCTACTCATTCTTAGTATGATTCTTAGTACTTGTGGAGTCCTGCCCAGGACTTGACCCCCTTTTCCTGACTAGCAAGCGAAAGGAAGGACACCCCCTGAACTGCAACTCAGAGGTACTTACAGTTTGATGCATGGGTTTGGTTCACGGTACCGTTTGATATCACAGTTGGTGGTGCTCCACAGCAGCAGGACAATGAATCACTTCAGCTGGTAGAAGAGTTGGAGAATGCTGGACTTCATCTGCCTGGCCTTTCCAAACTTTGCCTCTTAGGCCTTTGTGTACAGTGTTCACCAGACAGAACTCTCAATGTCTTCCTCTCTGGTCTTCCTCACCGTTGGTCTGGGGGACAGGGCAGGCTGGGTGTCCCCTAGGCAGGTCGCTTGGCACACACTACTTCTCGCAGCACACTAGCCACTGGGACATTTGCTCAGTCTTTAGCCCCAGTGCTCACAGTCACTTATGGCTAGCAGCAACACAGCAGCATTAAACATTTACCTCACTGAGGGGGAATACAAGTTGCACAGTCTCTCTTATTCTGGCTGAAGTGCTTCTCTTCATTGGCTGCAAAGTGCAGTCTCCAACCCCCAGACTGCAATTTCACTCTTCTCAGGCTGATAACTCTCAAATCACTTACTCACAGCAGCGAGTTTAAATCTTGCATTGGGAAAATCTCTCCCAGTTGAAACTCTGTCTGTGCTAACTCATCTTTTACTAGATGCTCTGTCTTATAGCTGGTTGCGGGGGCCAGAAAGGCGCTTGGGCTGCAGAACAATCCTTTGGGCTAGGTAGCCAACACAGTCTCTCTTCCTCTGAATTTCTGGCTGATCTCTTGATTTGGCAGGCTGCCTGGGGTATTTATAGTCTTCTCCATCTTTCCCTCTGATTGGCTGCAGCGCTGCTGGGCATTTTGGATGCCCTCTGACACTTTACCCAGCAGTCCCCCTGCTGCAGATTCCTATGGGGGCCGCCATATTTGATTTCTTTTATGCCCAAAGTACCTGCAGTCTACATTATAAATACTGTATATGCTTTTCCGAGGGCAGAAAACCTCTGTCCCTACGCCCGGAGGCGTTTTTCAGCTGATCCTCGGCTCCACTGACTGCCTTGTAGTTTGGGATAAATTGTAATAGTGGCCACATGTCTGAAACACTGGAGCCATGGCTCCTTTAAGTTTTCCCACTCATGGCTGCGCATGTGTAGACTGTGCACATGGTGGCCATTAATGTTTACATTCTGTGGTGCGACACTTCACTGCTGCCCCAGGGACCAAGCAACTTCTCCTCAGGTGCCTGGAGGTGCAAAATAGCTTACAGATCTCGGCCTCTATCTTTACATGGGCTGAGGACCCAAAGGAACATGGCGGTGGCTACAGCGAAGGAATGGGCACCGGCCATGGCCCGAATCCCACTAGAGCCACTTATTGAGCCCTCTGATCCCATTTTCGGCTGCACCAGGGACCAGAGGCAAAAGGAGGACTCAGCAGGGCCGTAGCCACCTATAAGCCCCAAATGGGAGGGGCTTACACACTCCCCTTGCCAAACACTTGGTGTCCTCGACAAGTCACTATAAGTTCAAGCCCAGTATTAAGTACAATAAAGTATACTGAAAGACATTTTCTATCTAGACACCTGATTCCTGTTTGTCCAAATATGCAGTCATAGTAATAAACATTGTCTAACTAGGCAATTGATGCCAACTATACACATGTCACATTAGGCATTAATACTACACATTTCCCCATATTGAAACACACCATTGAACAGAACCTGGGAACACTGGGTGTGGCATATACTTTGGGCACTGTGTGCTTATGGGCAACATAAAGGGGGGGGTATTAGAGGAGGCACCAAGGGTGTCATATGTGAATTTGATGATAGGCTTAGGCTGTCTCCCAGGCCTTCTGGGTAGTGCTGCATTTTCCATAGGAACAAGCAGCGTGACATCCAGTCCCAGCTCTGTGTCCAGCACAGGGGCCCTTTCAGGAACATCAGCACTTGCATTCTCTGGTATTTGTTCACCACAAGCCATATCTGTCACATGTCCATCACTGGCTCTGGAACTGGTAACTGGCCTTCTCTCCGGGACAGCAGTACAGTTGCAGGCTTTAACTGATGCACTGTCTTGATTGGGGAGGTACTTTTGGAGGGTTGTGAGTTTCTGTAGTCCATTTGCCATTGATATACACTTTGATTTGTCTCAGGCACACATTGATAATAGGACATGTCTTTCTCATCGTCCTCTTCAGATGAACTGGATGCAAACTCTGTTGCAGGTACAGTTACCAGGTTGTCAGAATCTGGAGGTACTCTCTCTTTGATCTTTTGACTGTTTGACTTCTGGTTTTAGGTTTTCTTGCCACTAGGCACTCATTTTCCGGTTTGGGAGCAGGTACAATCTCTCCGATGGAGAGCAGGTGATTTCTGTGCACAGTCTTTTCCAAACCTCTCTCCCATGCTCTTGACAAATTTTATAAACTGGAAGATCTGGCATTTGTTCAACTACAGTGTATGCTTGTGGTGCCCAACAGTCCTGAATCTTGTGTTTGCCTTGAATACTCAGATTTCTCAACAAAAAATGGTCTCCCGCCTGTAACGCCTGATGCCTCACTATTTTGTCATATCACTGTTTGTTGGCTTGGCTGGTTTTAGCTGCTGCCTCAGATGCAAGTTTGTAAGCCTTTCTTAATTGGTCTCTCAGCTTTTGGGTATATTCCAGATAGCTTTCTTCGGACGTACCATCAGGGGACACACCAAAACAGGTCAACTTGCAATCTGTCTGCACATCCAGACATGAGATAGAAAGGAGATCGCTGGGTGATATTGTTTGTTGTGCAGTTGTAAGCACATCACTCTTGACTCCAGTTAGCTTTATTGGCTGGTTCCAGGGTACCCAACATGTCTAGGAGAGTTCTATAGAAGTGTTCTGGCTGAGGGTCCCCTTGGGGGTGGTACGGTATGGTGCTAGATTTCTTGATGCCATAGGCCACTAGGAACTCTTTAAGTAGTTGATTCTCTAAATCCAAGCTCTTGTTGAAATGGATCCTTTGCAGGATACCATAATGGTTCACAAACTGTTGCAACAGCTTTACCATGGTACTAGCCTTCTGGTCTTTCATTGGATATGCCTGGGCGTACCTGTTATAATGGTTAGTAATTACCAGAATTTTGGCCTTGTTTTTTTTTTCCTGTCAGGATCCAAGGATAGGAAGTCCATACACACCAAATCTAAAGGCTCACTTTCTTGATATTTATAAGGCGGGCAACTCTTTTGGGGAGGGTCTTTCTCTTAATACACCTCAGACAAGTTTTACAGTGTTTTTCAATGTCCTTCATTATCCTCGGCCAATAAAATCTGCCTCTTGCCAGGTCTAAAGTACACTTGTAGCCCAGATGAGCCATCTCATCATGCAGTGAGGTTATGATGGCTTTGTGGTATTTCCAAGGCAATACCAGCTGGGTTTACAAGTTCTCAGGATTATCACTATCTTGAATTTGACATATCAACAGTCCATCTTTCAAGGTTAATTTGTTCCAATCTCTTAACAGTAACTTGGCATCAGGGTGATTAAAGCAACAGTACTAGATAAAAAAAAAAAATGGATCTTTTGCAACAGTTTGTTCCCTGTGCTCTACTGAGCACTTAACTGGTAATCTTTCATGTTTTTGCTGTACTATCGCCCCATAATTTGCTTCATTTTCTTTGTTTTTGTTTACATTTCACCTACCCGCCATGTTGAACTGGAACCCTCTGCTGCTAATCGCACATGCGCATGACTCGCAGTACTGCATAGGGACAGTGAGAATGTACAGCGCAGGGTCCTACTGAAGTAAACAAAACATGTGATGCGATGTGAGAGGGGAATTTGGCTGCAAATCAGGCACCAGCCATATTTGCTGTGGATCCACAACAATGGAAATGAATTTTAAATATCTAAAAAACTAAAGATCGCTAGAAAAAAATATTGACAGATATGGAAATCGTAACTATGGCTGCATGCTTCCAGCCAAAAAGTAGAATTTTGATAATCACTTCCTGATTATCGAGTACTGCTGTTTTCAGTGCACACTTTCTCGACATTGGGCCCTTTCTCTAAGGCTTGGATTATGTCTAAACACAGAGTCCTCTCTTGTGCCTGTTGTAGCTCAGGTTTGCTTGTTTGGTGTAAAGAGGACAAGTCCAGTCTGGTAAAATTCAAATATGCAGCAGGAACAGCATCTGGGGAAGCTCCTAGCATATCATTTGCTCTGTCAGGGTTTACTGGGGTAACTTTCTCAGTCACCTCAAACCTGGAACAGATTGCTTTTACTGTGACACTTGCAAGCTGCACACTTCCCTTAGTCTGCTCAACGTGAGGGCACCTTGAATAGGGTGTCAGCACTGATATTGCTTTTGCCACTCTGGTATTCCAAACTGTAATCATATGTCGAGAGTGCAGACAACCAAAGGTGCCCAGCAGCTTCTAGTTTTACAGTAGTGTTCACATAGGTAAGGGGTTAGTGTCCATTCTGACTGTAAAGTGAACCACATACAGATAGTCATGGAATTTCTTGGTCACTGCCCACTTTAGAGCCAGGAATTCAAGTTTATGCACTGGGTAGTGCTTTTCTGACAGTGACAGGCTGTGACTGGTAAATGCCACAGGCTGAGGTCCTCCTGGATGGTCTTGGTACAACACTCCTAACCCGTTCAAGCTGGCTTCAGTGTGTAGAATGTATGGCTTGTAGGGATCTGCCAAAGCCAAGACAGGTGCTTCACTTAATCTCTTTATGATTTCTTTAAAAGCTGTTTCACACCCTGCAGTCCATCTGTCACCGAAAGCTTCATTAACTTTCAGGTACTCTTTTGGGGAACTGTCTCTCTCAGACAGTCTTTTTCTTTTTATTCATAGGTAGGTATCCTTGCGTTAAGTTGTTCAGCGGGTGCACAACCATGGCATGGTCCTTCACAAATTGTCTGTAGTACTCGCAGAAACCAAGGAAGGATTGTAAGGCTTTCAAGTTGTGTGGCCTGGGTCTGGTGGTGAGGGCCTCTACTTTTGCTGGTTTGGTCTGAACTCCATTTGCTGAGAGAGTGTGGCCAACATACTTTACTGAAGGCTGGCACAATTGGCATTTGTCGATGGAGGCTTTCAAACCAAATTCCTCCAGCTGATCCAGTAGTTTCATCAAGCATGCTTCATGCTCTTCTAAAGTCCGCCTAAAAATAATCAGGTCATCCAAGTACACTATGATCTCTAAAAGTTCATATCTCCTACTGCCTTCTCTATTAACTGTTGAAACATGGCAGGTGCTCCTGATATGCCCTGAGGCATCCTTTCAAATTGGAAGAAACCCAGTGGGCAGATGAAGGCGGTCTTCTCCTTGTCCTACTTTGCCATGGGAATCTGGTAGTAGCCACTACAGAGATCCAGCATGGAGAACCATCTACTCCTTGACAGGCTAGCCAGAGTGTCTTCCACGCGGGGCACTGTATATTGGTCTGGAATCGTTTTTTTATTCGAAGTCTGGTAATCGATACTGCATTGTGTGGGTTACCGGGGGTGCCTTCGGTCTCCCCATGTAACCGCCCCGGTCAAGCTCGTGTACGTGGCTTTCACCACGACCAGCGGAACCTGACATTTCCTCTGAGCATTCCACTGACTGGGGATTACATCTTTGCAATTCATCCACCAACCTGGCCAGATTGGGATAAAGTTTGTTTGGAGTGGAGACACAGAGAGTGGGCAGAGTGGCCCCTGAGTTTTGACCTAGGGTGCCTGCCACTATTATTTGACACTTGACTGACGAGGACTATTTGGTCTCGGTCTACAAAGGCTGTATGTTCATTAAAATCTAAATTACCTTTGTGGTCATGGTTATATACTAGGGGACAGTGGTACTTCCCTAATTCCTCGAATATTTTTATATGAACCTAAAACCCCTCTGTTGCCTGATGTCTATGGCAGTCAAATATCTTACATCAGTGTTTTTTCTCAGGGTCTATGAAACACCATCACAAATACTTATGTAAGGGCTTAGTACATGAGAGGGCTGCACAATTTAACATGTGAATATAACCCTTAACTGTTATTTTAAGAGTATCAGTGTGGCCCTGGAAACAAAAATCTAAGTCTGTTTTAGTTTTCAGATTTTCTTGTTCCAAAGTCATTGCTCTAAGTTTAATAATATGTTGAGAAAGAAAACTAAAGTCAGGATTCATGATTAAAAGTATTTGCTCTTGATTTTGTTGGCTTTGAGATGTTTACAAATAGTCTTGATGACAAAATGAATAAACAATTATGTGTTTAAAGTTTTTGTTATACTCTTGAATTGTTCTACCAATATAATATTTATGAGGCAGTTTTTGGAATTACACAGATAGGCAAACACAATTTTCTAAATTGTAATAAATTCTTAGAACACAATTATAACTTTTTCTAAGTAGCAGTGCAATGCAAAAAATAACTTCCCCCGTCGCAGGTAAGAGTACGCCACATTAAAAAGAAGTAAAAACTTAAGCCAGAGTGCCAGTTTCTGAGGTCTTATGCCTAAGATGGGTCTTATGCCTAAGATGTAGTAACAACTCACCAGACCTTGTACAAACCGATGTCCTCTGAGGTTCTAGGAGTAAGGTAACCTACAGCTGCCCCTCTGAGACTCCTTACCTTGGTTGGGATTGTTCACGATTTATGTACTTTTTCCCAAGGTAGAAAATAGGTGTTTGGTCTTTTATGTGTCTTTTTTCAATTAATCAAACATGGGTTATTGATCAGATGCTGAGTGTTATCAATACTCAAACATTTGATTAATATAGGTTATTGTTTGAGCTGTGACATTTAACCTGACGTCACAGTCTATAAAATGGGCATAGCAAAATCAGGCTAGTGATTGGCTAGAAAAGCAGTGCCATATATGTATTACACTTAGAAAAAAAAGTACAGGCAGAGAAATTAGTGCCCCGAATGGAATGTTCAAAGCTAGGCATGGAATGTTCATTTTTTTTTTTAAAGGCCGCCATTGTTTTAGCACCATGGCAGATCACTGACGCTTTGGAGCCACTCGCGCTTCATTTTCCTTTCCCAGTAGAAAAAAAAAAACGGACCATAGCAAAACCTGCAAATTCTAAAAGAACGGGGGCGCTTCAATCAGTGCCTCCCACACCATACCAGCTGTCTTACTTTCACGAATACTCCCATCCGCACGGAGCAGGCCGCAGGAGCTCTGTACGGGCTGGGAGTTTCAAGTGCCCACAGGAACAGTCACCGGACCGGGATTCAAACAGTAGGGCATGGCACCAGTTGGATTTTCCCCTGCTCAGCATCCCTCAGATTCAGTTCCCCAGTCAGAGCTCATGCCTTTTACAAAAAAAAAAAAAAATAGAAAAAAAAAAACTGTAAGAAGTACACAAGAGCACAGGGGTAGTGCAACAAAATGAAATCAGTAGTACCACTCGCAACTACATAATGACGTCACTTTTAAATAGGCAGAAGGACTATTTTGTCATATATTAACATAATTAAAATCATTTTTTCTACATATAAACATAATTTTTTGTCTCAACTTTTATTAGATTAAAAAGGTACCCATTTTATAAGTGCAATAAGACACTCCAGGGTGTGTGTTGAACAGATATTACCGCACTTCCAGGGGCTGAAGGCATTCGGCCAGTAGCCTCGTGCCTTACTATGCCCCTGGGCGTGCTGTAATATCTGTTCAACACACACCCTATCGTGTCTTACTGCTTACTTATAAAATTGGCATGTAAAAAGAAGCATTGCGACTGGCCAGAAATGAAGTGTCAAATATGTATTATACATAGAGAGAAAAAAAAACAGGTAACTAAATCAATGCCCATAAATGGAGTGTTCAGAGCTAGGCATGGAATGTTGAGAAAAATTCAGTTAGCCATCTTGTTTTCAGCCTCAGCATAACGCACATTCCAATCACCCTGTGGTAAGTATAGTCTTTGAACTGAACGAGGTCGAGCCGTGGTCACAGTTCATGGTCCCGCACCATGCTACCCCCACTTGTCTCCGCTGCTTACCGACAAAACTGCCATTCACTCAGTGGTAAATACAGAATTGTAACAGAACCAGGCTGAGCCATAGTCACGATTCGTGATCCTGCAGCATGACGCCTCCACCGTCTCATAGCAAACTGCGCTTCCATCCCATTTCATTTAACTAAAAAAAATAAGAACAAATTTGCATCCGTTTTTCCTTTTTTTTTTTATTGCAAAAGTGGCGCAACCTGTCGGGGAGAACCTGTTGCTTCTGTTTGCTCCATTCTGGTGCCAGACTGTCACAGGAGTGGAGGAGCTACCTGACAGTCAAACAAAAAGTATTTATATTCTTACATAGCCTTCATTTCTTTCAATTGTTCCTTTAAAAGGACACAAACCTCTCCTAACCACACTTATTCTCTCGATTGGGACGGGGGGGGCTTGCATGGATGCCATAACAGTACAAATATTAATGTGTCACGAGACAATGATGTCATCACCTAGTAGGCGGAAGCACTATTTTATCTCAAATTAACACAATGATTTCATTTTTTTTCAGTTCAGTAATATTTTTTAAAGTGAGAAAAATACTTAAAGAAAAAAAAAAGAAGCCCATTTTATAAGCGCAATAAAACACTCCAGGGTGTATGTTGAACAGATATTACCACACTTCCAAGGATTGTAGGCACTCAGCCGGGCCTCGTGCCTTACTACGCCCTTGGGTGTGCAGTAATATCTGTTCAACACACACCCTGTTGTGTCTTATTGCTTACATCTTGCATGAGAGACAGTTGTTAAAAGTAACATTGGACATGGTCTGAAGTTACATTTGACAGCAAGGTAAACATCAAATCATTCTTTGTGGTTAGTTTAAAATAAAGCATGGATCTAAATAAGGCAAGGTTGACTGCCTTGTGCACTTACGCAGCTAGGCAAACCACAAATGTGATGGGGTTGACTGATTTTTGACCCCATATGACCATACCTGGTTAATAATATAGTGGTTATGTCTGTCTGTCTGGAAAGTTCCTCACATATGTTTGAGGTTTGAAAAGGTCACACTCCAGGGCTCAAGAAGACACAGTTTGCCTGGAAATTTAGTAGTTTGCTCTCAGTAATACTTAAAGTTATAAAAAATAAAAGCTGAATACATAAGTTTCAGAGCTTTGCAAAATATAATCTGTCATGGTACAAGTTATTTATCGGCTAAGCAAAGCTATCAGAATCCGTTAGCAATTATCTTATCATGACTTGTTAATACAGTTAATTAATCCATTAATACAATTAATTAATACAATGTTAAGCATACAAGAGTTTACTGCTTATTACTAATCAGAAAAATAAAGACCAGAAACCTAAACCTTGCTGACTTGTTTAAGTAATTCAGCCTGAATACATGCATTTATCATGCCCTCGACCTCTGGTTCCAGTTCCTCACTTCTGGGGTAAGGGGGCATGGAAAGCCTGCGGGGCAAGTGGCCTTGAGTGGCTTTCCATCCATGGGTCATGATAATTTGGCAGCATAGGGATATTTGGTGGCCTGAATGTGCCAGGCCAACCTTCCCAAGGGGCATGAACCAATGGTGGAGGCATTTCTCTCCAAGGGGCATGAAATGGTGGAGGAGGCAATAGTAGTAAACTTAGAGGGCCATGCCTGGTTGGAGTTGGCAGTAAGGCAGGTGGTGTGGGCAATAGGGCTGACCTAGTCCAGTCCAGTGGTGGAGTAGGCTTATCTGGTGGGGCAGTCTCATTAGGTAAGACAGATAGGTCTTGGGATTGGAAGACTGGGTCGAGATGGGCTGGTCCCATCTGATAATGAAGGCAGACCTGGTGGGGTCTGCAAACTAGGGCCGCATGCAGGGCAATACACATCCAGACAGCACCATTTTTCTTGTGTGCCACCACGATGGGTGATGCTTAGGGGCTGCGTGACTCTTTGATTATCCCTGCTGCCAACAGCTCCTGGAGATGGTACCGGACATCCTCAGTGTCTCCAGGGGCCAGTCTCTGGGACCTTTCTCTAAACGGGTGGTCATCTTGCAGACAAATTCAGTGCACTTCACCTCTGATGCACCCAACATCCCATTTATCTAGCAAAAATACCATACGCCTCTTTGCTAGCTTCTGGCTCAAACTCTATCTGTAGCTGTTGGGTATGGGTGAGTCTCCAACATTGAAGAATGCTGTATCTATTTCTACATCAGTGTCTATGCAAGGGTCCATTTTGGTGACACTGTCCCCTCTGAAGATGTGTGCCAGCACTCAGCCTTTTCGGATGGTCATGGGTTTTGCTGTCTCATTCCTTACCCTCACCATTACGCGTCTGGCCCAGGGGGTCTCTGGAGGTGGCAGTACTCTCCACTGTACCATTAGCCCCTCTAGCAAACTGTACTTCGGTAGGACATTAATCAGGAGTGCTGGTTCACTTGGCTGTTGCGAAAACTGTTATTTCCACCACCTGGCCAAAGTAAGTTGGGAGGCAAGATCAATTCTTTTGCATCAGTTCTTCAAATCACTCCAGTGGGTCCCTCTTGCACATTGGGGGGTGGAGTAGTCTGTGTCAAATCTACTCTTTTCACTTTGGTTTGTATTGAAGGGTTCACCAAACTCTCAGCTCCCCCCTCTCTCGACTAAGTCTGGTCGATAGGTCAAACATGTTCTAATTTGTCCCAGTTAGCACTGGAGTATCTGACATACAGTTGGGCTCTGGGCAGATCAACACAACAACATCAGTTTTGTGCGGTTCTGCCTGGCCTTTTTCTGGGAACACAAGCTATGCTATAAAAAATCCATTGTATGGACAACTGGACTCTCCTAACCCCCACACTGAAAGTCCTGTCAGGGAATAGAGTGGTAAATGTTTCAAAAAGCGGTCATGGAATGCTCAGTGGATAATGGTGGTTTGGGAGCCATTATTCAGCAGTGCCATACACATGACTCCTTCAAGCACCACTTCAACATCTGCTATAGGACCTATTAACCCAGATGACAAGTGACTCCCGGGTGGAATCTTGGACTCTGTCCATTTGGTGGAGCTTGGCAAACTTGGAGACCTAGGTCACTCCCTGACTGGGTTCTGCAGTAGTTTCCCTGATCCGCTGCCTTTTCTTTGACTTCTCTTCAACTAACTGCGGATTCTCCAGATGGGAACACCCACGAGTGAAGTGTCCATTTTCCCGCATCTGTAGCAATATGGGCCTTCTCTGGGCACAGGACATACACGTGGGCTGATCCTGGGAGCAGCTAAAGGGGTTATCTGTCGTCCTTGCTCTGGGGTGACATTGGTCGCTTGTGTTCGGAGCTCATGAAACATTTGTTGAGCCTTCACACACTCTCCTGTCTCTTTCAGTTCAGTACCCAGATCATTACTGCTTGCTACCTGTCTGTTGAGGTGCAGCAGTAACAGGGAGAATCAGCAATTTTCTCCTGTGCCTTCTCCTCCCTCACCTTGTTGAGCAGCTGTCTGAAGGTTGGGGGGTTAGTCCAACAGTCTCTTAGCCGAAGGGACAACAAGGTTGGAGATTTCAGTCTGCCAGATGTGGAGTGGAACCTATCGGCTTCAGCTTCGCAAGGTACAGGGCCATCCTAGACTCCCTTCTGGGAGCTTTTCTCAGGCAGCTTGTAAAATCACCTACTAGGGGTGGGGCAGTGTTGAACCAGGTACTCACGAACAGGGACAGCACTGCAGACGTCACAGTGGGAAGACCCCCTGGGTAGTGATGATCACCGTATAGTGTGGTTCAACACACAGAAAGGAGCCAAGGCGAGCCACACGAAGATGAGGGTCCTTGATTTCAGGAGGACAAAGTTCAAAGAAAGAGGCGAGTGCCTCTGGAAATGCCTGGGGAGAGGCAATTATGATTCTCCAAGTAGGTGGCAAAGGCAGTGAAAGAAAAAAGGGCAGCATTCAAAAGGTGCAAAGAAACTTGAAGGGACGAGGACAGGGGTGTGTACCAGGCCAGGCAGAAGGCATCAGGAAAGATGGTTAGGAGAGCTAAGGCATAGGCAGAGGAATAGATTACAAGGGAAGTGAGGAAGGGGATATTTTGTATAATATTGTATAATTATTGTGTTACTAAATTAATGTACTTATTTGACGCAGGGTACTTTGGCTACCCTCAGAGTTATCCTGTATCCTGTTTGTATTCTCTAATGTACTGTCTGTTCTGTACTATGCCTTAATTTGACGTGGCGCCTTTGCAAAAGAGTCTACGACTCAAAGGTTCGTATTTCTGATCTGTTCAATAAATAAAAAAATAAGATTTTTTCCCAATATGTCAGAGAGGAGGACAACACTAGGGGTGGGACACTGAAGATAAGAAGTGTGGAAGGGAGAGACCGTGTGGAAGGTGACCAAAAAAACCTGACATTCTGAGCAGGTGCTTTTGCTCAGTCTTCACAGTAGAGGGAAGGGGGGACAGGCCACCAAAGAAAATTAAGAACAGAGGTGGGGAGGGGGTGGACACAAAATCATTTTCAGAGGATAGCGTACTGAAAGGACTTGCAGCCCTGAAAGTGGATAAAGTTATGGGACTGAATGGGATACACCCCAGGGTACTGAGGGAGTGCAGGGGTGTGCTAGCTGCTCCACTGACAGCCTTGTTCAACAACTCACTGATAACAGGCATGCTTATGGAGGACTGGACAAGGGCTGATGTGACTCTTCTGCATAATAGTGGCAGCAGGGAGGAATCTAGCAACTACAGGCCAGTCAGACAAAGTTCAGTGGTGGGGAAACTAATGGAAACCTACTAAAAGAGAGATTGCAATGGGCTACAGGACTACAGACAGAAAGGGTTCACGGTGGGGGAGGGGGGTCATGCCAAATGAATCTGACAGATTTCTTTGATGGGGTGACCAGAGAAACAGACCAGGGGAGGGTGGTGGACCTAGCCTTTTTATACTTCAGCAAGGTCCCTGACACTCTGCCGCACAGAAGGCTGATTAGGAAGCTGACCAATTTGGTGATGGGGCCAAAATGGTAAATTGAGTTCACAACCGGTTAACGGATATGAGGCAGAGGGTAGTGGTAAGGAGCACACACTCTTAGGACTGGGAGCAGGGTGACCAGGGGAGTACTGCAGGGTTCAGTGCTGAGACCTATCCTCTTCAATATCTTCATAGGGGATAATGCACAGGAGCTGGAGGGGAAGGCCTGTCTTTTTGCAGAGCACACAGAGATCTGCAATAGGGTGGACACCCAGGAAAGAGTGGAGACAATGTGCAAGGATGTAGGGATACTAGAGGGTGGTCAAAGGCATGACAGTTGGGGTTCAATGCAAAAAGTGCAAAATCGTGCACGTAGGGCACAGGAACCCTGGGCAGTGAGTATAGGACTTGGGGGAGGTGGAGGGATGATGGTCATTAGGCAGCAAAGGGACCTCGGGTTATTATTTCAGAAGACCTCAAGGTGGCAGCACAGTGTGATGGGGCTGTGGGCAGGGTTAGTGGGATGCTGGCGGGCACAGGGAGGGGCATCACCAGTAGGAGGGGAAAGTGATGCTGCCACTGTATGCGCTCTGGTACGCCCCCAAGTGGAATACTATGTCCAGTTCTGGAGACCACACCTCTCACCTCAGGAAAGACAGACAGGGTGGAGGCAGTTCAGAGAACAGCAACCAAGATGGTGCAGCGGTTGCAAGTAAAGCCCTAGGAGGACACGCTCAAGACCTGCAGGTACCCATAGGGGTGAACAGAGTGCAAGGAGGGAGCCTCTTCCAAAAGAGGATGAGTTTAAGGAGTAGGGGGCATGAAATGAAATTGAAGCGGGGAAATTTCAGGAAGGATGTGAGGAAATACATCTTCACAGAAAGGGAGGTAGCAGCATGGAACTGACTGACAGTTGAAGTTGTGGTGGCTAGAACAGTGGAAGACTTCAAGCATGCATGGGATAGACACAGGGCATATTACAGACACAAAAAGGGGGAAGGGTCCCTGCAGACCAGTTAGGGTTGTAGAGGTACAATAGGCATTTAATTCTTGGGCAGACTGGGTGGGCCTAGTGGTCCTTTTCTACTGGCAATTTCTGTGTTTCTATGTTTTTAAGGTCCACCTGGAGAACACAGTGCCCCTTAGTACTTGGTCAAGTCTCATCTCTGAGAGTTGTGAGGGGGGACTTCTACCGCCTCAGCAATTGTTCGAATCACAGTCTCTACTCTGGTGATACAGTGAAAAAGTTTCTAACCTTCTTTCTGGATAATGGCTGTTAACTGGAATATAAGGTCCTCTTTTCTCTCCACTGCCCCAAAGGTGCTCTTTAACATGGCTAGGTGGTCATTGGCATTGCAGGCTGGTTGACTGGCCCGCAATGGCCGAACAACATCCAAAGCCATGCTTCTCAAACTCTCGACTATTTTCTTACACTTTTCATGGTTAGAGCACTTCCACACCTGGATCATTTGGGTGGCGTGGTTCATCCAGATTTCATAGTCGTCTTCCCCTGTGGGAGTGGGGATCGCTTCCGAAAAGGTGCGCAGCCTCTTGTACTGTTCGTAGGGTGCAACCACATAGGGGTCAAACCACTGGGTAGCACTACCTGAGCCAGCTCTCCGCCTTTGAACAAAACTTGCACATCTTTAAGAGTCTTTGCCTTGGCTGCCGCCATTGACTTTAATCTTTTTCAGTGAATCTGATTCGGGTGCTGGCAAGGGAGCGGGAGGGGTCTGATTGAGGACTACTCCCCTCGCCAAACAGGTTCCATGTACCTTCTGCTCCTTCTGCATTGAAGGTTGCAGGTAGTTTGCTTCCATCCACATCTATGTCACTCTCTGCCAATACTGTAGTACTCTGGCTGGCACGATCATATCTCATGCCTTGAATTTTCAGCTTCACAATACCAGGCACAGTCTCTAAAGCTTCTAAAATGGCCCTTCGGGGATCCCTGTTACCAAAATGGCCTTCTTTGGGTCCAGGCTCTCCTCTCAGCACCAGTCTTCAAGTTCTTGGTGTGCCGTGATAACTTTCAAACTGTTTATTTGGGGGAGGGGGGTACCAAACTTTCTTTTCTCTGAAATGCAATTTTGGGGTGACCACTAGAAGGCAGCAAATCCCAGTGGTGCCTACACTTTGTAACAGTCTTTTGACTCACCTTGGCTGTTCTGGGGCCCTTGGGGTCCACACTGCTTCCACCTCCAAGAAAATACAAGAGCTGCCCCGTAGGAACTTCCCCACCTATAGTAACATAGAAACATAGACTCTGTTGGCAGATAAGGACCTACTAGCCCAACTGGTTTGCCCTGTTTTCCCTACCTATAGTGACACCGCAGCCCTTACTCAGTTTCCAGGTTTCCAGTCCCCCCCCCCACTCCTTATCTCTAGATCTCTCTCTGTCTATTCCATGCATTCTTGAATCTTGTTTCTGTTTCTGTCCCTACCATCTCCACTGGGAGGCTGTTCCATGTGTCCTCCACCCTCTCCGTAAAGAAGTACTTCCTCCCACGTCCTTTGATCCTCCCCCTTCTGTCTTCATAGAGTGACCCCTTGTCCATGAGCATCTGTTTCTTTGGAATATGCTTCCTGCTTGGATTTTGTTTTTACCTGTGAGGTATTTGAATGTTTCTATCATGTCCCCCCTTTCCCTCTGTTCCTCCAGAGAGTACATATTTAATTCCTTGAGCCTTGCCCCATAGGGCTTCTGATTCAGGCTATGCACCATTTTGGTTGCCCTTCTTTGTACTGCCGCCACCTCCTCTCAGTAATGAAACACACTTTGTAATAACCAGCAGTACTGAACTGTAATGTAAACTGACTTCACTTTTATTATAGTGAGAGGGAAAAGTGGCTAAATCTAGCACAATAATAATAAATACAACAACAGTTCTACCCCTACATGGTATTCCCCACCTCCCATCTGCGGGTGCACCCAACTTTCTCCCAAATGGTCATCAGTTATCAAGTTGTGGTGGGTGCCATGGGGGGTGCTGAGAGGGTGACAGTCTGCGGTCGAAAGTTAGGTACTATGCTAGCTCCAAACTCAAACACAACGATTGCTTTGTAACTTGGCTGCCTGGGCTTTTAATAAGCTTGTAGAGTCCTGTCCAGGACTTGATCCGCTTTTCCTGACTGGCTGGCTAGCTAAAGAAAGGACCCCCCCAAAACTGCAGCTCAGAGATACTTAATTTGATGCAGGGGCTCTCAACAGGTTCGCAGTGCCATTTGGTATCACAGTTGGTGGTGCTTCACAGCAGCACGATGCTGTATCACTGCAGCTGGTAGAAGAGTTGAAGAATGCTGGGCTTCACCTGCCTGGCCTTTCCAAACTTCGTCTCTTAGACCTTTGTGGAAAGTGTTCAACATGCAGGCCTCTTGATGTCTTCATCTCTGTTCTTCCTCGCTGTTGGTCATGGGGAACAGGGCAGGATGGGTGTCCCCTAGACTTGTCGCTTGGCACACACTACTTCTTGCAGCAGACTAGCTGCTGGGCTTTGGCTCAGTCTCTAGCCCCAGCACTCACACTCACTTCTGGCTCGCAGCAACGCAGCAGCATCATACACTTGCCCCACTGAGGGGGAATACAAGTTGCACAGTCTCTTTTATTCTGGCTGCACTGTTTCTCTTCATTGGCTACAAAGTGCAGTCTCCGGCTCCAGACTGCAATTTTACTCTTCTCAGGCTGCTCTCAAATCACTTACTCATAGCAGCAGATTCAATTATTACATTGGGAAAATCTCTCACAGTTCAAACTCTGTCCCTCCTAACTCAGCTTTTGCTAGGTGCTCTGTCTTTTAGCTGCTCGTGGGGACCAAAAAGGTGAATGGGCTGCAGAACAGTCCTTTGGGCTAAGTAGCCTACACAGTCTCTCCTCCTTCGATTCTCTGGCTGATCTCTTGAATTGGCAGGTTGCCAGGATCTTTTCCGTGTCTCCCTCTGACTGACTGCAGCAGTTTCGGGCATTTTGGATGCCCTCTGACACTTTGCCCAGCAGCCCCTCCTGCTGTGAAGTCCTATGGGGGGCTGCCATATTTGTTTACTTTATGCCCAAAGTACTTGCAGTCCACATTTTAAAGATAATGCCCTTTTGAGGGCAGAAAACTTTTGTCCTTATGCCCAGAGGCATTTTTCAGCTGATCTCTGACTGCACTGCCTGCCCTGGAGCCGGGAATGATTTTAAAAGTGGTCGCATGGCCGAAACACTGACTGGAGCCGTGGTTCCTTTAAATTTCCCCACTCACAGCCACACATGTGTGGACAACACGTGGTGGTCATTAATGTTTACATTCTGCGGTCCGACACTTCACGTCCACCCAACGGTCCAAGCAATTTCTCCCCAGGTGCCCTGAGGTTCAGAATAGCCTACGGACCTCGGCCCCTATTTTTACACGGATTGAGGACCCAAAGGAACATAGTTGCGTCTGCCACGAAGGAACAGGCACCAACCATGTCCCGAATCCCACCAGAGCCACTGATTAAGCCATCTGGTCCCATTTTTGGCTGTACAAGGGACTGTAGGCAGAAGAAGGAATCAGCGGGGCCATAGGCTCCTAAGGTAAGCCCCAAACGGGGCAGCTTACATAAGATTCCTCCTTTTTCTTCTAAGGTATCCACGCTCCCTGATGTTTATTTCCCCTGTACCCCATGCTCCCTGCTCTTTACCCCATGTACCCACACTCCTCCTCTTTGTCCCCACAGTGCCCATACATTCTTCTCTGTATTTCCTTTGTCCTCATACTTTCTTCTCTTTGTTCCTTTGTACCCCACTCCCTCCTTTTTGTTCTCGTATAATCCTTCTCCCTCCTCTTTCTTCCCTGGTACTCATGCTCCCTACTCTTTCTCCCCTGTACCCATGCTCTTTCATCTTTGTTTCACCCCATTCAGTACCATGTTTCCTTCCCGTTACCTACCTACACCCACACTAATGTCTGTTTGCTGCTACTGTACCCAGGATTCCTCCTCTGTACCCCTGTTCCCAACCCCATTCCTTCCTTTTTGTCTGCTCGGTACCAAACTCCCTCCACTTTTTTCCCTTTTCTAAGGATTGTTTTACAAACTATTAGTCAGACATTCTAACCATGTAAAATAGTTAAGGACTATTCTTACAAGATATTTGAAATGAGTTGTGGGGTTCTTAGTCACGCAGTCAGCAGTGAATAAGTGTCCACAGTACAAACCCACCCGCAGAACTGGCATGAATTGGCAGTCTAGTTGTAAGTCTCACAAAGGAGAGCCAGGGCTAAAAGGGGCAGAAAGTCAGAAGTTACCCTCGCCCACCAGGTAGGGTGATCGCTTCCAGACAAGGTTTAGGTACATTGTTGGTGTGGCAATGTGTGTGGTTGCACAGAGACTGCTTATTTAGCTGCACCTGTCATGTGGATACACAGAGGATTACATTCTCTGACCAGCAGTGGCAAGAAAAGGGAGCCCTCCTAGAACCACTGCTAAGGAAGTAACAACGAGCGGATCATATGACAGGAAATGCATCAGCACCGTTCTGCTCTTGGTTGTCATGGCACTGGTCACGTATCGTTTGGTTACTACAGTGTACTCTGAACATCTCTGCTTCAAATCTATATGACAGCTGGTCTCTTGCTTCATTAAGTCCTGCATCTTAGTCATTATCTGGGCCTTGGTTTTCTGTTGAAGTATTTTATCTCTAACCTTTCCCACCCCAAAAAAAAAAATTAAATGGGCCACTGTCCCTATATCAAGCTTAATTCCCTGCTAAGGGTCCAATTCAGGACAGCAGAGTTTCCTTTAGTAGTAGCAAAGTAAAGGGGAAAAGTCTGACTGCAAATCTTTCAGTTTGTTGGCCAGTCCAGAAACCCTAGGGAATCAGAAATAACCCGAGTATCCTTGTGCTACATAACTCAACACACTTACTGAATAAGGACATAACAAGCTCAACCCTAGCTGATTCATTTAGTTTTAATTACATATCTTTGTCTTGTAGGATTGCTACTGCTGTGTGGCTGTTATCAGAACCCCCCCCCAAAAAACAGTGATCCTCGAAAGAGCTACTAAGAGCTTCCAATTATTTTTTTCTTCCTTATTACTCCATTCCTTCTTCATTCCATGATTTTAAAAGGGGTTTTTGTTTTCGTTAATCAGCTGAGATTTGAATAAACCTGACAGGGAAGAAGGTGCCCCCCAGGTTGGGTAAAGGAGGATTACCAGAATAGAGACTGAGAGAGCTTAATATGTATACCCTTGATGAAAGGAGGGACAGGGGCGACATGACAGAAACGTTCAAGTACCTCAAGGGAATCAACAAAGTCCAGGAGGGTAGCATCTTTCAGAAAAAGAGATGTGTAAAACAAGGGGCACAATTTAAAGATAGAGGGGGATGGCTCAGGGGTAATGAGAGAAATTGTTTTCATGGAGAGAGTGGTGGATGCATGGAACTGCCTTCCTGGGGAGGTTGTTGGGTCTAAAACAATGGAGGAATTCAAACATGCATGGGACAGACATAAAAGCAATTGTAGTGGGGGTGGCAGGAAGTAGGCTGTTGGTTAACTAGAATCTGCAGCTCATCCAGTAGGTAGGGAAATGGGCAGACTGGGTGGGCCAAGTGGTCCTTATCTGCTGTCAAAGTCTATGTTTCTATATGGGGGCATGCTATGAAGTTTGGTGGGGGAGAGGGATGTGAGGAAGTACTTCTTCACAGAAAAGTTGGTGGACACCTGGAACAGCCTGTCAGAAGAGGTGGTGGAGGCGAATACAGTGGGGAGCTTCAAGCATGTATGGGATGGGCACATGGGTATAATAAGTAGAGGTGAGGGAGGAAGGAGTGGCACCTGTGACCAAATAGGACCCAGGGTGTTGTAATAGGCAGGGAAAATAGGGCAGACCGGAGGGGACTACCAGTCCTTTTCTGCTGACACATTCTATCACCTACTCCAGCGGTAATATAAGCTATGGTCTCACTTATATGCAGTCCATGCACTTAGCTTCTAGTATACACTTTTTATATTGAGTGCTGATAATGGCATAAGAGGCTCACAGGTGGCCAGGTCAGAACATGCTAAATAAGAGAGGGTCACACTAATTTTTTTTCTTTTTTAAACTATTTATATACATGGAGAGACAAGATCAAACAATGAGTTACAATGGCATATACATACAAGGTTTATAATAACCATTCATTTTCTTACCATATCTCGATTGCCATGTCTCCATAATACATAATACGACCTAAAGAAAAGGGGAGAAGTAAACCCACGTGCCGCAAGCATTCCAGTCATGGAACAAATGCAGGATCTACTTGGGACAAGTAAAAAACCCACCTTCTCCATGTAATCTCAAACCGAGAGATATGACCTAATTGGTGGGCTAACAGACGCTCCAAATAATAAATTTCATTCACAATACCATGCCACTGGGCCAAGCGCAGGGGGTTCAGAACTACACCATAAACGACTGATGGCTTTTTTTGCGGCAGCAGTATATAACTACAGTAAACTGGCTCTAGCTGGAATCGAACCATCCGGTGCCATATATAGCAGTACAAGTTGTGGAGTTAAGGTAAACTCCGAGTCCAACAGCTCCGACAATTAGCTCTCCATAGCTCTCCTGAAGTGTCCAAGAATGGGGCAATACCAAAAAATATGGGCAAAAGTGGCTGACTTCTCTCCACACTGCCGCCAGCAGACACCGTATATGGCAGGCAGAAATCTTGCCAGTTTAGCCGACGTATTAAAAAATGGGTCCCACTTCTTCTGATCATTTTGCAGTTAATGGCATCGCTGTACATATTAAGCACAGCCTTGACTGAGTTACTTGGCGAGCTTGCTATGTCCTTGATCTCCAAATGTTTAGCATGTGTACAACACTCGTCTGCTAATGTGATCTGGAGCACTGTGAATATTTCTAATATAACAGGCTCTGGGAGCTCCGGAGTCCCCGCAGTCAGCGTAGAGGGCCTGGTCTCGGCACCCCTCTCCCACACCGCATCAGTCTTCACAGAAACGGAGTCGGCCACCATCCAATATTACCAGCAGCTTCAGGTATACAGCTAGTGTGTTCAGCTTTCGGCTCTTCAGCTTCTCCGCTCCAGTGGCCATCTTGTGTCGGCGCACCTATTCTGACTGAAATTCTACAGCAGCAGTTGCCTGCTCTTTAGTGCAGTTTCTAGGGGTTACTTTAACACACTGCTAGTTGTACAGGGCACAAAATGGACTTTGGCTCTTTACTTTAACAGTGCTAATTCATATTGTACTATAGGGCCTGAAATGCAATCGCAGGGCTGTTTATTTGCCGTCTATATAGCAAGTAGCGTTCTTCCTGCTGTAATTGTATAGCTGCTTGGTGTTAAGTGCATTCCTAAATCTGTGTTCTGTGACATTACTGGTTTCATTCTCCCCACCACCTCCTCCCCCTTCCCTGTCTTCCTGGTCCGTTTCCTACCTTGACCCCTGTGCCTTTGTTAAACTTTACCCCTTAATCCCTCTCCTTTCATTTCTACCTTTAGGCAGCTCCAGAGTCCTCACAGTCAGGGTAGAGGGTCAGGTCTCGGCACCCCCACACCCCACTGCATCATCCTTCACAGAAACGGAGCCTACCACCAGCCAATATTACCAACAGCCTGAGGTATACAGCTAGTCTGTTCAGCTTTCTGCTCTTCACCTTCAGTGGTGGCACCACTTAGTCTTTGCCACCTTCCCTACCCAGTTACCCCACTACCCTAAGGTGGTGTTGATTTCTATAGTGACTGATTGGGTATGAAATCAATCGGCTCACTTTTGGCCCCCTCTTTCCCCGGAATGTTGGTACTTCCCTGCAATCCAGGATCCCCCTGCCCTTATTCTTGGCTCCTTC
Source organism: Neoceratodus forsteri (assembly GCA_016271365.2). Taxonomy (NCBI): domain Eukaryota; kingdom Metazoa; phylum Chordata; order Ceratodontiformes; family Ceratodontidae; genus Neoceratodus; species Neoceratodus forsteri. The sequence goes on along the minus strand of CM028131.1, from coordinate 1,627,631,453 downwards.
CAGCCATTTATTAACCCTCTCATTTCTTTCTCTCCCTTTTCTTGCCAAATAGCTGTACCTCATCTTGCCACATAGCCGCACCTCCTCAAGCATGTCCTTATCCTCAGACAGCTCAACTATACTCCACTCAATTTCCCCTCGTTAGGCAAGAGGGCAACAAGGTTTAAAAAAAAAAAAAAAAAGTGGTATTACTGCTCTTCCCTCTGACTCTCCAGTCTGAATCCCCAGACCATGCTCTGTGTAACCCTTTGTATCGTCCCGTCCTCTTCTTAGCCTCCCTTCTCCCCCCCCTATATTCCGCCTCCTCTCTGAACCCCCACTACCTCCCCTTTCCACCTCTGCCTCTCCCCTGACTCCCCCCATCTGGTACCACAACTCTTGGTCTCCCGGTCCATCTATCCTACCCCTTTGCTTCCTTATCAGCTTACTCGCACTCAAGCATGCCTCCCTCTCCAAATCCCACCCCATACCTGTACCCCCCACATTCTCTACCCTGGACGTTCACTTTAGTAACTGCCAATTCCCTCATTACCTTGTTGCCATTGCTAGCAGGTGATGTTGAACTCAACCCTGGCCCAAACCCCTCCCAAGTCCCCCATGGGCTGAGAATAGCCCACCTAAACATCAGGAGCCTACTCCCCAAACTTACTCTGCTCCAACCCCTAGTCCTAGAACTCAGCTCTGATTTTCTGATCATTACTGAAACTTGGTTAAAAGGCTAGCATTGTAGATGTGAGCGTCTCGATTCCTGGTTACTCCCTCATCCGACAGGACTACAGCACCAGAGGGGGCGGCATCACCATGTATATTGCCTCCTCCATCCAATTCGCCCCTGTACTCGTGTCCTCTCTTCTGCAGGCCTATGAGCTGCTTCTGATAAAGCTCTGCCTCCCCCTTCTCCATGCCCATTTTTATTGCTGGTGCTTACTGCTGCCCTAGCCCATCCACTTCCTCTATCTCAGAAATACTGACTGCTGTTCAGGCTCACTCCTCAGCTGGCTAACTGCATATAGTAGGTGATTTTTACGTGAACTGGCTCTCCCCCACCCAAATTAAAACCAGGAGCGAGATAGCCTCACTAAACCTGATCCAGTTAATTAGCGAAACCTCTAGACTAAATACTGGAACCCCAAATCACTCCTTAATTGACTGGGTGCTCACCTCCCACCCACATTGTATTATTGCAGCTGGTATCTTACCTGACACCCTAAGTGACCACCAATTATTCTACACCATTCGCAAAATCCACTGACCTAAAGCCCCACCTAAAATCCTACTGATTCACTCATTCAAATCCTTAGATCTGGCTCCCATGTTATATGATCTGTCAGCCACTGTTTGGTCCCCCATCCACCTTGCTTCCTCGATTGCCTCTGCTCTGGATTATTTCGGTTCCCAGCTACTTGCTATATGGGATCACTATGCCCCCCTAAACATGGCTCCTACCTCCCTTGGATCACTGCTGATCTGATGGCTTGCCTCCATGCCAGAGATCAGGCATGGAAACTGAACAAATCCATGGGCTTCCAAACTGCTTTCCCGAAGTGCTGAATACTCAGACTTGCAGCAGAGCAACTAGACTGGCCAAAGCTGAATACTTCTCAGCCACATTTAATTCAAACATCAGTCACCAGTCCAAATTCTGGAAGGTGGTTTACTCTGGTACCAGGTCAATATGTTGCTGCAATAACAGCGCAGTATTAACCACGCTGTCAAAACAGCGACTATATTGACAGCGTCCAGGGTAGAATAGCATGAGGAAATTACCGCTACCCTGGTCGCTGTCCGCTGGAAATAGGGAGTGGTCAAGCTGCCGTGTGTGTGGTGCCTGGTTATGCTGCTCCAGTGGTGGAGTGGCTAGGGCACCAGCACATGGCAGCTGTGGATCCTGTGACCTCAGCTCTGTTCCCCCCAAGTCTCTTGGTGTTGCAGCTTTTGCACCCCCAAAGTCCACACCCCCTCAGAGTTTATTTAAAGTCTGGGTGGTATGGGGGTGAAGCCCCCCACGTCAGGGGGGTGCGGGGGCGGAGCACCCCTGCAAAACACAAAAACTCCAATTGTTTACTATGGGGTGCACTGTTTTTTTGTATGGTAGGTGTTTTAACCAACCTTATTTTGCTGGACGGCATTTCACCTGCGGCATTTATTGCCACGCTGTTTTTGTCTGTGGCAATATGACCCCGTGCCGTTCAGTCCCTGTTGTCCCCTCCATCCCAGCCCGTCACCAGTCTTCAAAGTGGACGATGTCTCACTATCCAACCCCCTCCCTGTTGCCACTGAATTTACAATTCTTTCACCTCCTGTGCCTCCTCCCTTCTCACTACCCTCCCTCCCTTCCTCTTCATCACCTCCCTTCCCCCTTTCTCCTTCTGTCTTATATCTCCAGCCGATGCCCTAAGAACTCTTCTTGCCCTTAACCCCTCTAAGGGTAAGTGCCCCTCTGGTCTTGACTACAAGCTTCTATACCTGTCTGTTCCCGTTATTGCTACCCCCTTGCTTCTTTACTAACTCTCTCTTTCTCGCTTGCATCTGTCCCATCCTCTTGGAAACACTTCACTGTTATCCCGTTCGCAAAAGGTGGTGACCCCTCCTCCCCCATTAACTACTGACCTATCTCCATGCTCCCCATTCTTGTCAAGCTTCAGGAGCGCTTGGTACTATCCCAGCTCTCCTCCTTGCTTGACTCTTCTTCATTCTTCACCCCTTACCAGTCTGGTTTCCAGAAATGCCACTTCACAGCCTTCTCCCTCCTTAGGCTTACTGATTCCATACTTACTGGTATGGACCAGGGTCTCATCACCTCTGCAATCTTCGTCGATCTTGCCAAGGCCTTTGACATGGTCTCCCACCCCTCCTGCTTGCCAAACTCTTAGCTGCGTGGCTTTCAATTGCAGCTACTAGCTGATTCCACTCTTAACCTTGTAGGCAGAACACAGTCCATCCGGATTAGTGATTCAATATCCCCTCCCCTCAACTTCAGTACAGGAGTTCCTCAGGGTGCCGTGTTGGGCCCACTACTTTTCTCCATCTTCCTAAATGACCTTCCCAATGCCTGCCCTTGCACCTCCATCCACATGTATGTGGGCAATACAGTCCTGTTTACATCTGGCCTCTTCCCCCGCCAATGTTGCGTCCAGACTTCAGCATGACTTTGATGAGGTTCAGATTAGGTTTCGCTTTAATCAGTTATTCTTGAATGCCAAGAAGACAGTCTCCATGACCTTCGGCATGAGGCAGAGACTCTCTCAGCTCAAATCCCTCCCCTCTTTCCACACCCTAGATGGGACTTTATTCGAGGACATTTCCCTATTTAGGTACCTCAGGGTCTGGCTTGACCAGAACCTCACCTTTTCTGGTCACGTAGATGCCATCCACAAAACAATGCACCCCAAACTAGGTGCCCCTTACAGAAATTGTGGTTGTTTTCCACTGCTGGCACACCATGCCCTTGTCCAGAAAATGATCCTACCTATATATGACTACGGGATGTAGTCTACAGTGCCACTCTCAAATCTTCCCCAAACCAGGCTAGACTCTCTTTTCCACTCCTTCTGCCATTTCACTTTTGACAGCCCTGCCTGTACCCAGTACCGCACCCTTTACCAGTCTCTCTCCCTTCCCTATCGGACAGACGCCATATCCACAGTGCTAACTTTCTTGCTAAATTCTGGTTTATCTCTCCCCCTCAACCTCTCCTCTTCTGTTTCCTTCAGACCTCCTTCCTCTCATTCCCTTAGAAACCTTGACCACTGCACACTATCCATACCACCTAGGTCCACCTCATCAGGCCAGGTGGCATTCTTCTACCACTTTCCTAAAATGTGAAACTCCCCCTGCCCATCCGTCATGCTGCCTCCCCTTGGGCCCTTATCTCCCTCCTAAAGGACCTTTTTCCCCCTTACTGCAGGTGTGCTTAACCTTCCACCCTCCCCTTATTTTGCCGTTCTGTTTGTTACACAAGTCAGCACTTCTCTATGTTACTCACTAGTTGGTTTGTTTATTTGCTGCACTTTTCTGTCGTTATATGATTGTTCATTCAGTTGTGTCATCCTAATGCTGATTGTATCTCCCATCCATTATTATACTGTATCTGTCTTTCTGCTACTTGTATTTAATGTATATCCCTGTCTCCTCTCCCCCAGGACACATCTGGAAATGGTTATTAACTGCTCAGTATGCCTTTCCTGGTGAAACATTTTAATAAATAAAAAAATAAATTTCCAGAGATGACACCATGAACTCTATTGAGCAACATATTCTGTGCCTTAAAGGTATCAGGTGCTGCTGGCCATGGGCTGCCCCAAGATTTGGGCAGGGAACAACACCTTGAATAAAACCCAACAAGCTAGCAGGGGTTTCTGTCTTGGTAAACTGAGATTATTTAATAGAGCAAAATAATTTTCTAACGTTCATATTTTTTTTGTTACAGGGATTGAACTGCACTGTGAAGCTCAGTAAGTATTGTATGTATGCATGAATGTATGTATTACATACGTATGTATGTATTTATTTGACATGTTTCCTGCAGGGATAGCCCTATGAGTTAAATGGGAATAGTCAGCACTAATAGCCCCACACCAATGTGTGGGGCTGCAGTATAGGTAAGCATTAACGCACAACAGGGTGTGCTGATAATGTGGATTAACGCACACCTTGTGGGTGTTGTGAGGCACAAGGGCGCAGTCTGAGTGCCCTCACAGCCCCAGGGTGTGCGTTAGTCTGTCTTTCGGATGAGACGTTGAACCGAGGTCCCATCTGCCTGGATTGGTGGTAGTTCAGGTGGATGTTAAAGATCCCATGGCACTTATGGAAAAGAGTAGGGGAATTTCCCCGGTGTCCTGGCCAAATTTCCCTCATTCACTAAAAATACCACCAACAGCTCAATCTGATTCAAGGTCAGTTGGTATTCATCTGTATCCCCCTCCCCCCGGGTCGTGCCTGAAAATAGGCAGGATTTGTCTGGTGCACTTACCCGGTCAACAAAAACTAAATATAAAAAAAAAAAAAAAAAATCTGCATGATCAGCACACCCTGGAGTGCGTTAATGCACTTATGACGTGGGTTATGTCAAACAGCAAAAAAAGATACAAAATGTGGGGTTTTGTTTTTGTTGTTTAAACAGCAAAAAAGGTACTGTATCCTGCCTTCTGGCAAAATAGTCCCTAACAAATAATGCATCCTGCAATGCTGTTATGCACAGACAAATGTCACAGAGACAGTACTGATATGCTCTGTGACATCTCCTGTGCATACGTGTTGTGCATAACATTCACTGAACTGCTTTCTACTGTGGCACTGACCTGTGTTGTAGCTCACCCCCCCGGCCCCCACTACCCAGTGCTAACGGAGCCTGACCTGCATAGCTCAGACATCGACTGTCTGTACTCCTTGTAGCTGCTGCGTGGCTCATGCTGCCACACACAAAAAGGAAACAGCACATTTACTAGTTTCTGTAAGCTTAGGCGGTTGTTATTTGCCTCAATGCTGACCGATCTCTGTGTTAATCCCCGAGATTCTTGACAAGTTACTGGTGTAAAGGACAGCATGCACTTACCTCCCCGCACTGTCTCTCTCCCTCTTGGGCACCTGCTGTCATCAACGCACGTTGCCACACATTTGCAAGCTGGGACGTCACATCGAGAGAGAGAGAGAGAGATCGAGAGAGAGAGAGAGAGAGAGATCGAGAGAGAGAGAGAGAGAGACACACACACAAGTCAGAGCAAAGGGCACACTGTGCTGCTAGAATTGTACACGAGCGGGACCCGGGCACTCACTCCTCACTGTCTGTCTTCGTCACACCCACTGGCTGCAGTGCTCTCTGTCACTGTGGTGGTGGTGGGGGGGACTCACTGTTGGTGGCAATGGGATTCCCTACCTCGCCTTCCCTCTGTGCTGTGCCTGGACATGTTAACGGCACATGTCACAGGCTACAGAGGCAATGAGAGGGGGAACCCATACACTCCATGTGTTCCCACTGCACCGGACTGTCACTGCCAATGGGAATTAGGATATCGAGAACTGCGGGTTTCTCTCCCGCTGGCCCTGTCACTCTCTTTCCCGCTGTCTCTTACTTGCTTTCTTGAGGTGCAGGGGCACAGTGCTTCTCAGTAATACCCGTCACTATGTCTCACTGTCTGTGTCGGTGGGACATAGGGCACACTGCTTTTGGATGGGATCAGAATGTTTGCTGCGGGGGGCATTACTGTCACTGACAACATTCCTTTCAGGGAGCGGACATGGTCGAGAGCAGCACCGCAGACTGGAGCAACAGTCATGTACCGCCAGAATGGGACATCATTGGGGGGAAGGGGAATGTACCAGACAATAGCTTGCTATGACAGCAAGAGAGCCTACTGAAGGTAAGATGATGAGCAGACAGTTAGTTGCCTAGATGCCCTTCCCTGAAACTTCCACCTTCAGTACTGTCTCCCTGCTCCCAGGGCTGCGGCTGTCACTCACCGCTTACTGCTCCATGGCTGACTCTTGACCATGTGACTCTGCTGGTCACTCCTCTCAACTGTCAGTGGTTCGCTGTGTCCCGGGGCCTCAGACTGTATGTGTGTCACAGGCACTCGAGAGAGACCTGCAGCACAAATGGTGCATGATACAGACAGACTAAGATGAAGAGCACACCAGACTCCTGCAACTCGGCAGCACAATCCTGACCAATTTCTCCTGCATCTCTCTCTCTCCACTAGGCTACATCACTGTTTCTCTGCTTTGCCCAGCGGAGAACACTTTACATGAACTTGCCCACAGTGCCATACTCCCGGCACACAATAACTAGCGATCTGCGCGACACAAGCAGCAGAGCAAAAAGCAGCGATCGGCATGGGGACGAGCAGCAGTTGCCACACACTCTTGACACCCTTACCCGATCCTGCCTCTCCCTGTGTATGTGTGTCTGCAGAATGCATCACTCTCTTTCCCGGTCTTGGTGAGCGGATGATGGTGATGGGGGGTGGGGCGCTCTGTCTCTGACACTCGGGCACACACATAACAGGATGGGAAGGGAAGCAGCAATCGGAGTTCTATGTGCAGTCCCTGACCCCAAGCACTCCCTCTCCCCACTGACTGTGCAGTACCCGGTGAACCATGCGGCGAGTGCATGGGGAAGACAACAGATACAGTGGCTGACTGACAGTTCAGGACAGGACACATCCTCCGCTCTGACTGCAACAACTTCGGGACATTGGGGGCCATACATTGCATCATCTGCTGTCTTCATGTCATGACCGCATGGAAAGGATGCTCGTACAGTCCACCAACTGCAGATTTCCCAAACTCATTCTAGCACACTACTGCGCGGACCGTGACTAACGGTGTGGGTACAATCATCACACACCCTCTCCCCACTCACTGTGTGGTACCTTGTGGTCCGCAAGGCAGGTGGGTGGGGAGAACAACAGACCTACGGGCTGAGTGACCGGCAGGGGATCATAGATCCCCCTCGCTACCATTACAGCACACATGCAGTTCTTTTGTAGGGGACAATAATTTTGCAAAGGCACCTCTGCTGCACTAGTAGTGAGAGTCCCTTAGCAAGGATTGCAAATGGCTGCCTTTGCAAAATTATTTTCCCCTACACAACAAGTGCAGCTCTGCCCAGGGATCTCAGATCTGGGGGACCTCTTCACCCTAACTATGCCGATAATGTGCATTTTCGCACGGCTAGGTGACACTCCTGCACCAATCAAGAAACTCCCTAAGCCTACCCATGTTATGAGAGTTTTTATAAGCTCTGATCTTTTGTTTGCTGGTCTGTCTTACCTGGGCAAAGTAGAGTCCCAGAGGACTTACTTAACCCCAGGAAAACAGCGGGACCAGCAAACATCTAATGAGAGCTTATAAAAGCTCTAACATGCACTCCAGGCTGTCGTATCTCCCACTGTTACAACCACCCTCTGATGTCAGTTGCAGGGATTCTTGGATTTGTAATTATAGAAAATGTCAGCTTGCAAGTCAGCAGACTGTCTGGTACAATCTACTAAAATGCAGTAAACAGTAAGTGAAAAAGAAAATGTCTTTGCACACAAAGTGCAAATTTGGACCAGCTCCACACTTGGAGTGTGGGGCTCTTCGTGCTGACCATTCCCCTTTAAGAGATCTTATTTTCATAGGGGCATATTTGTCAAGTGCCACTAAGAGGAATGCCCCTCATTTTCCCCTTCAAAATTACACTGTCCTACATCCGTCCCTAATGGGAATGGTGCTTCTCACACAGAATAGGTGCTGTAAACTGAGACATTTAAAGTGGAAATTCATTATATTCTATTTTGCTAAATCAAAACTGTGCATAAATTAAGGTACTGGTTTCCACAGTGCTCTGAGCAGGTATCTTCATGTTTGATGATTTGTCCCCCCATAATGAGGGGCAGTGTCCCACACTGCCCTCATCTTGAGGGTCATTTCAGTGACAAAAGGTTGCGCAGTATGCATAGGGGCACGAGGGTAGCAGCAGATTGAGACAGTCCACAAAGTTACGCAGTCAACATTTACACAATGTACAGTAGGCAGGTGGAGATAATACAGCTTCAGCTGGAAAATATGTAACAAACTGGGACCACCATTGTTGTATAATTTAGCCCAGGCACAAAGTAGGTTGGTTTGTGCCTGCTGGTTTCAGCCTGGGCCTGAAAGGTCAAATTGTTCCCCCAGTTATGACTCACCCCTATACAAATGAGCCACTCCAGCTGTGCAGGTCCTGACTCCGGGAGATGGCACCTGCACAGTGCAGCAGCTCCCTTGTCGTGAGATGCGACTCTGTCCTGGCCAGTGATCCATGCACCCACTTGAGAATTGCACTGAATTAGGTTTTAGACCTTCCTCCTCCCTTTTCACTACTCTTCTACAGGCATATCCCTCCCCAAATCCACACCCCCCCCCCCAAAAAAAATCAGCAAGCAGCAGTACACACCGAGACCCACCTGGAGGATGGAGGTTTGTTCAAGCCTGACGGCCTGCATCCATCCTGGAGGGGTTATCCAAGCACTCAATGATAAGTTTAAATGCTACATTGACAAGCATTTAAACTAGCAAAGGGGGGTGGCAGGCCAGCAAGGAGGGTACCTACTTGCTCACCCCCCACAGCTAGCAGTGGAACCAGTGAACCAGAGGAGTGGCTATCTCTGCAAAGCAGTGTGCAAAAGATGGAGATTAGTGCCCAAGAAGTGGATAAGCAGAAAAGGGGCAAAATTCAGCCGAAGGGCAGACAGCAAGGAGAACCAGGGATAAATGACAACCAAGGAAGGGCTGGAGTAGAACAGTGAAACAGTCTAGGAGGTCAAATCATGGAAAGCCATGTGTGCAAATGCCAGGAGCCTTAGCAACAAGATGGAAGATCTGGAGGCTGTCATGGTACAGTCAGACCTGGACATTGTGGCCATCACTGAAACCTGGTGTAATGATAACCACGACTGGGAGATGGCCATACCTGGCTACAACATATTCAGAAGAGACAGAGCAGGCAGGAAGGAGGAGGATTGGCACTGTATGTGAAAAATGACATAAGGCCACAGAGATCCAGGAGGAACAAAATGGGGAGAGATACTGTGGGTTAAGCTGGAAAGGAAAATGGGACAGCCATCCACAGGTGTGGTCTATAGACCACCAGCCCAGGAGGAAGAAACAGATAGGGAGCTGATGCTAGCCATCCAAAGGATGGCAGACAAAGAAATGAGTAGTACTGGTTGGAGACTTCAATATTCCAGGCGTGGACTGGAACATCCCAGCAGCAGCATCAACTAGGAACAGATTTATCCTGGACTCAGGGTTGCCTTCCTCAAGCAACTGGTCATGGAACCAACTCGGCAGAAGGCAATACTGGACCTTGTGCTCCTAAACAGGGACAGTGTGATGGGGGTAACAGTGGGGAGCACCTGGGAAACAGTGACCACCAGTCATTGTGGTTTGAAATCACAGAAAGAGCAGAACCAAACCACACAAAAACACGTATCCTGGATTTTAGGGGGCAGACTTTGGGAAAATGGGGAGATACTTGAAAGAGGCATTAAGCGGAATGGGACAGGAATCAGGGGTTGAGAAACAGTGGGTAGTATTTAAAATGGGGATTACAAGAACAACAGAATTATGCATTAAGCAGGTTAGAAAGAGGAAAAGGAAGAGGAGACCATTATGGTTTTCCAAAGAGGTAGCAAAGAAAGTGAAAGCCAAAAAGATTGCATTCAGGCAATACAAAAAGACACAGGCAGAAGGGGATAGGGAGAAGTACCAGGAGAAGCAAAGGGAGGCAGGGAGGTCAGTAAGGGAAGCCAAAGCTCAGACAGAAGAACACATTGCAAAATCAGTGGGTAGAGGGGACAAAACCTTTTACAGGTACATAAGTGAAAAAAAAAAAGACAAAGGGAGGATAGTGAGACTGAAGGGGAGGATGGGGCCGCATGGAGGATGACAACAGTAAAGCTGACATATTGAACAGGTATTTCTGCTCAGTCTTTACTGAGGAAGAGGAGGTAATGGGTCTGAAGGGAGTACAAGGGGTGAAATGGTGCAGAAATGGACACATGTCCCTTTACGAGAAAGGGTCCTGAAGGAACTGGAAGTAATAAGAGTTGATAAAGCAATGGGGCCAGATGGGTGCACCCCAGGTCCTTAAAGAACTAAGAGAGGTGGTGGCTGAACCTCTGGCTATCCTGTTTAGCCAATCACTGGAAACAGGAGGTACCCAAAGACTGGAGGACAGCAGATGTAGTCCCTTATACAAAGTGGGAACAAAGGAAGCAGGGAACTACAGACCAGTCAGCCTCACCTCGGTAGTGGGGAAGATCATGGAAGCACTACTGAAGGAGAGATTGGTGGAACATCTGGTTGTCAATGGACTACAGGACCCAAGGCAGCATGGTTTCACCAGGGGGAGGTCATGTCAGACCAGTCTCATTGAATTTTTTGACTGGGTGACTAGGGAGGTGGATCAGGGGAGGGCAGTGGACATGGCCTATCTGGACTTCAGCAAGGCCTTTGACACTGTGCCACATAGAAGAATATTACACAAACTGGGGAATATGGGTGTGGGCAGGACAGTAGTGTGGTGGGTAGGTAACTGGCTGGGCGGCAGGACACAGAGGGTGCTGGTATAGCTGTCACTCCACAGAGGAAGAGTGACCAGTGGGGTACCACAGGGATCAGTGCTGGGACGGTCCTATTCAACATCTTCATCAGTGACATTACTGGGACCTAGAGGCAGAATTTCACTGTTCACTGATGACACAAAGCTCTGTAACAGAGTAGACACACCAGAGGTGTAGACAGAATGAGAAGCGACCTGCAGAAACTTGAAGAATGGTCAGGGGTTTGGCAGTTGAAATTCAATGCAAAGAAGTGCAAGATAATGCATATGGGGCACAAAATCCTGGCACAATATATCAGTTGGGGGTGAGGATATAGCATGCACCAAGCAGGAAAGGGATCTTGGGGTTGTCATCTCTGATGACCTCAAATGAGGAAACAGTGAGACAAGGCAGCAGGTAAAGCAAATAGGATGCTGGGATGTATAGGCAAGGGCATCACCAGCAGGAAAAGGAGGTCATAATTCCGCTATACAAGACACTAGTGAGGCCCCACCTGGAGTACAGTGTACAGTTCTGGAGACCATACCTACGTAAGGACATAGACAGGGTAGAGAAGGTTCAGAGGAGGGCAACAGAGATGGTGCACGGATTGCATCACAAGTCCTATGAAGACAGGTTGAAGAAACTGAACATGTACTCCCTGGAGGAGAGAGGGGGAGAGAGGGGATATGATAGAGACATACAAGTATCTTACAGGGAGGAACAGGGTGCAGGAAAACACTATTTTTAAGCGAAAAAGGTGTTCCAGGACTAGAGGGCATGGGATGAAGTTGGAGGGAGGACGATTCAGAGGAAACATGAGAAGAATTTCTTCACAGAACGGGTGGTGGACAAGTGGAACACCCTGCCAGAGGAAGTGGTGGGGGCTGAAACAATCACGGGCTTTAAGAATGCATGGGATAGACATAGAGGAATTCTGGAGGTCAGGGGTAAGGGGCAACAGACTTCTAGGAAAACATAAACTGAACTTACAAGCTCAAATGGGCAGACTAGGTGGGCCATAGGCCCTTATCTGCCGACACTGTCTATGTATCTATGTACCCCCACACACACCCATATATCTAACATCTCCACCACATTCAGTACTGTAGAACACACACCTCTCCCACATCCCCAGTGCAGGCTCACCACTGCTTGCTCCTCACAGACTTGCACTTCTCTGGTCTAACTTCATTCCTCTCTCTCTGCCTGTTCACCTCCCCTTTCACTCTGAATGCCCTGCGGTACCCATGCCTGTTTTTGTACCTAACCCCACTCTTGTTTTTTCCTGTCTCCCACAATTTCCATTCCCTCAACCCTCTCTTAATTTCTGTCTGCCCTCCCCTCACTTTCCTTCTCTTATCCATGGTCCATTGGTTATTGCTCTTTCTTCCCAACATAGGAACTTTTTTCCTGAATCCAAAGTAACTACTTGTTTTCACTGTTGTACTGTTTAAAGGTCTGACAGGTCCTAACAGAGTCCCCCAGCATATGGCTTGTTCTGTTTTGGCCAATGAGTAAATATATAGTGTAAGTAAAGTAGTTGTTATTTATCACAGTATACAGACTGAAACATTACATAGAAACACAGAGGTTGACGGCAGATAAAGACTCCAAGGCCCATCCAGTCTGCCCATTTTTTCTATCTTATGAATGTGCCACACACCTTTACACTGTCAATGACCTATCCATCCATATTCGTCTGTATCGCTCCCTTATGCCTATCCCATGCCTGTTTGAAGCCCTGCACTGTATTCATAGCCACCACTTCCTGAGGTACGCTGTTCCATGCATCCACCACTCTTTCTGTGAAAAAGAATTTCCTCACATTCCCCCTTAATCGGCCTCCCTCTATTCTCATGCTGTGTCTCTTGCCCTGCTATTTTTCTTGTATTTAAACATGTTAGACTCTTTCACATTGTTAATGCCCTTAAGGAGTTTGAATGTTTCGATCATATCACCTCTCTCCCTCCTTTGCTCAAGGGTATACATATTGAGCTCTGTTAATCTGTCCTCATATGTCTTCTGATTCAGTCCCTGCACCATTTTGGTTGCCCTTCTCTGGACTGCCTCAATTTGGTTAATGTCCCTGTGAAGGTGTGGCCTCCAGTACTGTGTGCAGTACTCCAGATGGGGCCTAACCAGTGTCTTGTAAAGAGGGATTATTACCTCCCTCTTATGACTTATGATACTCCTACTAATACACCCTAACATCCCCCTAGCCTTACCTACTGCTTTAGAGGTCTGCTTGGATGATTTCAGGTCATCAGTTATGATGATGATGCCCAAGTCTCTTTCTTCCTTTGTGACTGCCAGCAACTCCCCTCCCAGCCTATAGGTGGCTTCAGGGTTTCTCTTCCCTATGTGCATGATCTTGCACTTCTTTGCATTAAATCCCAGTTGCCACTCTTCTGACCATTTTGCTAATTTATCCAGATCTCTTCTCATTCTGCCCACCCCATCTGGATCATCTACTGTGTTGCAAATCTTGATGTCATCTGCAAACAGACAAGCCTTACCCTCTAGTTCATCTGCAATGTCACTAATGAAGATGTTGAAGAGGACTGGCCCAGGACTGATCCTTGAGGTACCCCACTTGTGACTTGCATCTCTTCCGACTGTATACCATTTACCACCACTCTCTGTTTTCTGTCCGTCAACCAGTTTGCCACCCAGCTGACCAACTTCTGACACACCCCGAGTCTACCCAGCTTATTTATCAATCTTCTACGTGGAACAGTGTCGAAAGCTTTGCTGAAGTCCAGGTAGGCGACATCAACTGCTCCCCCTTGGTCCACCATTCTGGTTACCCAGTCAAAGAAATCTATGAGAGTAGTTTGACAGGATCTTCCTTTTGTAAACCCATGCTGTCTTGGATCCTGTGCCCCTTTGGGTTCCGGGTGTTGCACTATCCTTTCCTTAAGGAGTGCTTCCATAATCTTGCCCACTACTGAGGTAAGACTGATTGGTCTGTAGTTCCCTGCCTCCTCCCTGCTACCACTCTTGTGGAGCAGGATCGCATGAGACTGGTTGTACACGTTGATGAAAAGGGTATAGTTTATGAATCTCGGGGGTATACCCAGACTGTCTCGGAAACTACAGACCTATCTCTAACCTTCCCTTTGTTGGGAAGGTGATTGAGAAAGTAGTGGCAGCACAGTTGGAGGACCATTTGACCATTCATGGCATCTATGAACCCCTCCAGTCCAGTTTTCGTAAGAGACATAGTACCGAGACGGCACTGGTTCGGGTGCTCAGTGATCTCCTGATGACAAGAGATCAGAAGAGCTGTTGCACCTTGGTTCTTCTGGATCTTTCTTCAGCTTTTGACACCATGGATCACGTGGTGTTGCTAGGACGCCTGAGGCTTATCTGTGGAATGTCAGGGACAGTCCTCAGATGGTTTACATCGTTTCTCACGGAGAGAACACAAAGAGTTGTATCTGGGGTTTTTTTCTTCAGGTCCAACTGCTTTGCCGTGTGGGGTGCCTCAGGGTTCTGTGCTATCACCCATGTTATTCGCAGTGTATATGCTACCCCTTAGAGACATTGTAAGAAGGTATGGGCTGAGGTTTCACTGTTATGCAGATGATCCCCAGCTCTACCTTTCTTTTTGCACCTGACCAGGATGGAGCTGTCTCGGTCTTCAACAACTGTCTGAAAGAAATCCAGGAGTGGATGAATTCTAGCTGGCTGAAGTTGAACTCGGAAAAGACTGAGGTATTGGTGGTGAACCCGGGTCATCAGATAGGGGGGTCGGGTGCTGGTGCGCCCTCCGTAATTGATCTAGGCATCTCTCTCTCCCTACCTCTGAACAGGTGCGTAACCTGGGGGTGGTTTTTGATGACGGACTGACCCTACATTCGCAGGTGTTGGCTGTCGTTAAGACTTCCTTTTACCATCTTAGGAATAAAGCCAGGGTGAAACATCTGGTTCCGGCTGATGACCTTCTGACTTTGGTCCACGCCTTTGTGTCCTCGCCGCTTGGATTACTGCAACTCCCTTTATCTAGGGCTTTCTGGGGTTGAAATCAGTTGCTTGCAGCTGGTGCAGAATGCAGCAGCCCGGCTTTTGATGGGTCCTGGTCACTCCTACCATATTACCCCGGTGCTACGCGAACTGCACTGGCTGCCAATATGGTAGCGGATCACTTTTAAAGTCGGTTTACTGACTTTCAAAGCCCTACATGGACAGGGCCTGGACTATCTGAAAGAGCTCCTGGTTCCTCCCTTACCCCTGGTCGATCACTCCGCTCGGCTGACGAGGGGTTGTTAGAGATTCCAAGGGTGAATCTGAAATCACCTGGCTCAAGAGCTTTTGCTTATGCAGCTCCCACCCTTTGGAATTCTGTACCACGTCAGTTACGGGAGTGCACATCTGTGGAGGTATTTAAGAAGGGCTTAAAAACCTTTCTGTGGCAAAAAAGCTTTTTTGGAAAACTGAAGTTTTTGTTGAATTGTTTAGGATTTTCAGCTGTATTTGTTTTTTATTGGATTTTATATAAACTGTTTTTAAATTGTTAGGCACCTTGGATTTGGAAAGGCGCGTTATAAATAAAATTATTATTATTATATGTCATGCTGAAGAGGTATGCTTAATCTGGTTTAAGCAATTTAAAAGCATATTCCTTCCTGATACAGGGAAAGGAGTGGTGTGAAGGTGGACAAGACAGAACCCACACTTAACTTGGTGTGATCAGTCAGCCTTGGCTTGATCCATGGGGGACTGGTGACTGGGCTGAGAGGGTCCAGGTGTCCAGAGTGTGCCACCTGAACTCAGGGGTTGAGTGTAGGCACAAGGACATGGTGAGGGGCAAATACAGGTAAAGTTCTATGACAGCTGGCTGTGAGTGGAGCGCTGGTTGGAGCATGGACGTGTAGGTTTGTTACATCTTGCCTTCGCCTGGGTTTGCCACAGAACAGAGCTGACTGGTGTTACAGCTATCTCACCAACTGCTCCCAGCGTGTGAAGACTGATAAATCTTTGTATAACACAAGGGAGCATCTGTTGGTGTCCCCAGGGATCCATCTTTGGCCCACTCCTATTTTGGCCTCTTCATAAATCATCTTCCTGATGCCTGTTAGACAACCAGCTTACACTGCTGTGCTTATTATGCTGTGATCTGTTCCAAATACCTGACCTTGATAGCCTCACCGGCGCTCTCCAAAGTAACTTCAGGTCACTAGAAAGCTGGTTCTCCAATAACAAACTGGTCTTCAGTTACAAAAAAAAACAACACAGACCATGGCCAGCCCAGTGGTGCGGAGGGCTGATGATCGGATGCCTTACCTACTGCCACACTGGCGACCCGTGTTCAGGCTCAAGCATGGGCTGCTGGGGGTTATTTGGGGGGAGAGCTGAGTGAGGATTGAGCGGCTGCCAGCTGTCCTCTCCCAGATTTGGGAGGTTAGCCTTCCCGGCCTTTGACTGTCGCCATGTGGAAGCATGGTGGTAGTGCGGGCGTCTGGGGAGCTAGGTGTTAGGCCCAGTGGAGGGATCGGGTCGTTGAAGCCGAGGTGTACATGCGTGCCTCCATGCAGATGCATGTCCTTGCGCTGGGACTCCAGGGATGTAAAGGGAGAAAATTAGGTGGTAAAAACAGAGGTTGGGCTCAATAAAACCCTTCCCGAACACCAATGACCCGCCCGGTCTTGGGGTCGGTGGGAGACTCGGGATGGCCGGTGACTGTGAGATGGGCTGATGCAGCCGCCCAGACT
Source organism: Neoceratodus forsteri (assembly GCA_016271365.2). Classification (NCBI taxonomy): domain Eukaryota; kingdom Metazoa; phylum Chordata; order Ceratodontiformes; family Ceratodontidae; genus Neoceratodus; species Neoceratodus forsteri. Next base: position 1,627,614,670 of record CM028131.1, on the reverse strand, counting down.
GCCAGGGAGTAAAAACACCTATATGGGAAAAAAACAAAGACCATGCTGTTCTCTAGCCTCCCACAGAAGAGGAAAGTTTTATCCTTTGTCATTCGAAAAAAGCCAGGGACAAAACCTTGAACAGGTACAGAACTTCAGATTCTTTGAAGTAACTCTGAATGTTATCTTTTGCTCCCCCCCCCCCCAACATGTTCATGAACTAGTGGCCATAGTTAACAAGACTTGGTGCCCTGTACCGTAACCGGAACTATCTCACTGGGATGCTAGATGCCTTATGGTAGCCAGCTCCATTCTGTCACTTATAGATTATGGCCTCCCTGTCTGTGCAGCTGCCTGTGACACAGTGCTAAACAGAGTAAAGCTGATCTATTGTAAGGTGTGCCGTTTTGCAGTTGGTGCAGATAACCACTCTCATAGTTGTACCCTTTATGCACTCACTATCTGACTACCTTAACCCTGCAGAATAAAGCGCCAAACCTGTTTGCTAGCTAAAAAGGCGCTCCTGGGCTTAACACCCCCGGCTTTAACTAATTACTTCCGTACCATCTCCAACCAATACAACACCATGAATATGGCTAGGAATGCCATATTGGAATCCTTTCTGGCATACTCAGCTGGGCAAGCAGGTATTTGCTGTCAGGGCCGCTAACTGATTAAATGAACTGCCTGATACTTTGCTGAATCTCCCCAGGATTAATCAGTGTAAGAGATCTTTGCAGTCTGCCCTTGCAGTCTAATGCAACTGTAAATGATAAACATCCTGTGACTTGTTATACAATGGTCTGCATGGATTTTTTTCAAAACTGTATGAAATTGATCTGTCTTAAGTGCATTGATCTTGACTCAAGTGCATTTCCTCTGGGACTGCTTATTGTACTTGTAAAGGTTTTTGTGACTATGTATTTGATGTGGAACATTTGTAAATGAGCACCTGTACTTGATCTCCAGAGTTTTTAATAAATAAACGGGCACTTCCAATGTATGCCTACCTGTTCTCATGTATTATTGGCTGTTGTACTGTATGCAGTATGTATTGCACTGGTTGAAATGTCTTGTAAATCTGTGTATACCTCCAGTGTGCCCCTTCCCCAAGAATGCATCTGAAAATGAGCTATTTCAGCTCAATATGGAGAAAAAGTCAAATAAAGAAATAGTGAATGCTTGCATAAGGAGGAAAACAAGATAGTTTGGGGATGATCCAAAGGTGTATCTAAAAAGGTTAGTCTGCATATCAAGGAATATTGGGGAGTGCTGCCCCAGGTAGGGGGTGTGCTACACAGGGTGGAAGAGACACTGACCTGGGCTGAGGGGCACTGGCCCAGGTGAAAGTGGGCCCTGCAGAAATGGGCTGAAGGACAGCCTGGCTCTTCAAGGGAGGACTTTTACACAGTAAGTGACACAAAAAAAAAAACTTTATTTCCTTTTGTAATTGAAAACAAAAATGAGAATATCAGATTAGCCTTTTTGCAAAAAATGCCTAGTTGATGAGTTCTTATGAGAAGTGTCAGTGCTGCCAGCCATAGGAAAAGGGGCAATGGAAATGGTACCTGAGGGTCAGCCTTAGGCACCCTCAGTCCCAGCAGTCGCTGTAGGCCCCATACTCATTGGGGGCCCCCTGACAGAAGCTGTGTGGCCCATCAATCTTTCGAAAATCATGTTATTTTAATTTATGTATTTTGTTCCTTGTGTTCTGTTGAACGGTCACACAAGGGACAACACTGTGTGGGCAGAATCTTCCAATTGTGCATTATAATACCATAAGATTACTTGCTAAGGTACACTCAAGGGGCCACCAGTGACTGACCCTGCTGGGGGCCCCCAAAAACATAAGGGTCTAGAGGGTCACAAACTCTGTTTCATTTGGAACAAACCCCAGCAGCACCCTGGTTAATACATGCTGAGAACCACTGTGACGTGCTCCAAGCTAGTGAGTCATGCTGCGGTAAACTGGTCTAAACGAAGAAGCAAAAGCAAAGAAACTATGCAAAGACCAACGCTAGTAAGTGGTACAGTTTTAATGGCTATGTGCATACAGCTGCTGCAGTGCTTCAGGGAACACTACCCCTTCATCAGGGAGCTTGTGGTAGGTGCTAAGGTAGGTTGTAAGTTAAGTTTTGAAACAATTATGGGCTAATTTGTTTAAATGCATTGTTATCAAATGTACCTATCACAAGCTCCCTGATGACGGGGTAGTGTCAGGAGTGTAGCCAGGAATTGTAAACTTGTACTCAAAACTGATGCACTGTCCCCCAATATGTAAACATGAACCAAAATATGTGCTGTAACACCACACCAACAGTAGACCTCCCTCCCCATTTGCCATGTCTGACTTCAAAATAATCAGTTTCTTGCTGTAATCCTCCTTCCTTTGGTTTTCTGCCTGCCTGGTAAGTTGCTGCTGTTTGTATATTTGGCTGGTGGCATCAGTGCCCCATAGCAAACAACAAAGCAAAAGGGCTCAGCGCAACACAGACACAATGTGACTCACAATGTCCTTGCTTTCCTCTTTTTGTTGCCCCGCCTGATTTTTTTTTTTTTTACTGTACTCTCCTGAGTACAGTGCGTATGCCTGCCGACACCCCTGGGCAGTGTTCTTTCTCGTGCCGGAGCAGCTGTATGCACATAACCATTAAAAGTGCACCGCTTACTAGCCTTGGTCTTTGCGCAGTTTCTTTGCTTTTGCTTCATTGTATGGATGATTATAGCTCCTGCATGGCAGATTCCTACCTGAGAAGCTGATGTTTAATTGAGATTTCTCTTGTCTGATTCCAGTGCCAAATATCATATGTGTGGACAAAAGCTGGTTTATGCCTCATACCTGGACCCCGTCCCCGCCCAAAGACGTGACTGTCAATATAAAGAGCACCATGGATGAGGAAGGACATTTGGTCCCTGTGCTGCATGTCTGGTGGAGGCTAGCCACTGACGGTAAGAGATCAGGCACTTTGCTCCTGAATAATTAATGAGGATGCTCATGAAACCTACTTGACCCTAAATTATTTGAAAATGGAGCATTTCTAATTATTCTTGCACTTCATTGTTTTTCACTTTATTTTCCTATGTTCTGCAGTTTTCTCATGAAGTCTTTGTCTCATTTATACCAACAGTACATATAATTGTATAGCAAGTAGGAGCAAATGTGGAGTCTTGGTTCATGCAGTTTGCTCCTTACCAAGTCAGTGATTGTATTACTGCTCAGTGATCGTGTGTGTATACCAGCTGTTATATATTGAAGTTATAGCATCTCCGCTGTTACATCAACAGTGCTTCTGTGGCAACTGATTATTGCCTCACAAACTGCTTTATAGGGGCACTGCATAAATCTAAGAGAGACTGATGTATATTCAGACAGAATGCACCACACTTAACTTTTATATAGCTTCTTTTATTCAAAGGTTCCCCAAATGCCTGACAGATACACAGGAATAAAAAGAAATGATGAAAGTGAAGTCTAGGTAGGTATAATAGGGCCTGATTCTCAAAGCACCGCTTAGATCAGTGCAAGTTGCCGCACGTCACAGTTTGCACCGATCACTGGTATACCAGGGACCATGCACCCGATTCTTGAACGGGAGGGGTTCTGGTGCCAGTCTCTGGTCCTGCAGCTTGTGTCCAAGGTAAGGCACACAGAAGGGGAATGCTGGAAGCTGCGGGACAGTGCTGTGGCAATGCCAGCACCAGTAGCAGTGTTGCCTACAGTACTGGGTCGATGTCTGCCACAATATACTGGCTTCACCACTGACTCCCATGCAGTTGGCTGCATATTCCCCTGCCCCCCCATAGCCAGAGTGCTATGTCTGCCCTACAGGTGCCCCTGACAGGACAGAAGGCACCCCCCCTCCGTATCATGCTGCCAGCATTGTGGCTGGCCCCGGCCCATGTTTGGCAGCACTCCCTCACCAGAGGTACAGGTGGGCATCTCCACTGGTAGCGGTCCCGGGTCCCTGAGAGCCTTCCAGTACTACTTGCGTCAGCTCTGGTGTGGTGCCTGGCACACCACCCCAAGGCTTCCTATGTGTTGCCAGCCACAGTCCATTCCCTGTATGGGGTTGCTGCCGTGCTGCCACCTCTCTCTGGGGGGGGTTCCACGGGTGGGACCCCTTTTGATGCAAGGGGTGTTAGACCAACACAGGGCTGGGCTACCTCCAGGCTGCAACTGCGGACATTGGCAACCTTGCAGAATTCCACATTAGGGGATATAGCAGCCAATGTCTGGTACATGGCCCCCGTATCATGGTGCACCCTGGTACTTGGTGCTGAGCTTGTATGTTTCAGAATCAGGATTGGCATCAGTTTTGATGAAGGGTGCTCATTGCATCAATTTTTTTTGATGCAAGCACCTTGCGTCAGTTATAAGCCTTGGAAAATTGGGCCCCCTGTTACAACACAACTCGCAAGACACTCTAGATGATGTGACAAGGGTACTAGCTAACTTAAGCTACCACCAACCTGGTTACAGCAGTCTCAGGGCTGTTCCTTTCTAGTCCCATGACTCCCACCTTGGGCTCCTGCTCACACAGCACAATGCCAGGTGCTTGCTCACACAGTACAAGACCTCTTGGTCATAGAACCCCCTTAGTCACTCTTGGCAACCTTGCTTCCTTCTCTCTATTATTTATTTATTTATTTCAAAAGTTTCACAAGGAAGGACATATTGAGTTGAGAACAGCTGGTTTCCACATGTGTCCTGGGTGGAGGGGGGAAAAGAGGGCAATAAAGAAATCAAGAGCAAACCAAAACAAATTATATAATGGGTAGAATAGGAACTAAACACCATACATAGGCAATGTATGTATGTATGAGGAAAAGTAAACTATGCAGTGAGTTCTGGAGGGGAGTAACAGCGTTAGGGAGTGCCATTCAAGAAGTACAACTAAAAAGTGCTGAGGTATTGAAAGGTTAACAGAAGGTGCAAGGGCTGACATTATGGGGAACGTGAAGGAGGCTAATCAAGTGCAGAAGAGAAAGAAAGGGAGAGGAGGAAGGTGGGTAAATAGTTCCAAGTGTCAGACCAGGGGCAGGTATCAGAAGCAACTGCAGGAGTGAGAAGTGAAATCATGGAGAAGAGAGGAGCGTGAGTGTTGGGAAGAGGCAGAGTGGATGGTTAGGGGGAAGGAATTCCATAGCTTGGGGAAGTGGTAGGAAAAGGCAGCCTGACCGGTAAAGGATTTCCTTGAGAGGCACGCAGGAGAACAATAACTAGAGTTTCAAAGGTGGGTGGGGAGCCTAGTCAGTATTTAGAGATGAAGGAGGCACAATGGTGAGGCATCTGGCTTCAAGGGAGGGAAGGGAAGAGTACAGGGAGCAGTGTTGGGTGCGGAGCAGACAGCCCAGAGCAAGATGACAGAAAGAGTGAAAGAGAGGATCCAGTCTGGCTAGGGTGGACTTGGGAGCAGTGCTGTAGACTGTTGCCATAGTCAAAGATGGGGCGTATCATTTTCAATAAAGTAGCTTGGCAAGCAGGAAGAGGAATGCAGCCTTTATCTCTATCAGTCATAGGTTTTATGTTTTAAGTTTAGAAGGGCCCCTATTCAAAAGATTAGTGTGGCAGTAACCGAGTTTGCACACGTGCCAACCTGGATTAGTGCTGGTGCTGTGGGTGGGGCCATATTCTGCGGCCCCAGAGTGCTGACCAAACCTAGCAGCACAGTTGTGCTAACCATACTGCTTCATCACTGCAAAGGAGGGAATCTCTCTAACCACTAACGGCATAGTGGTATATTTAAATGTGTCCTATGGTACTATGCAGCCTCCAGAACAGCACTGTGTACTGCTGCTGAGAAACTCATCTTAATGCAGTGCTAAGCCCACACCCTCACTCCTGAAGGCAAAGTGGCTGTACTGCAGCCGCCCACTGCTGTGTCAAGTGGACTCCCCTTCCCCAGTTCTCCCTATTAGCAGTGTTATTCAACGTTCCAGGTAATCGCGACTGGGAGATGGCCATACCCAGCCACAACATATTCAGAAAAGACAGGGCAGGCAGGAAGGAAGGAGGAGTGGCACTTTATGTGAAAAATTGGCATAAAATCCACAGAGATCCAGTAGGAACAGAACGGGGGGAGGAGATACTGTGGGTTAAGTTGGAAAGGAAAACGGGGTCAGCCATCTGTACGGGGTGGTCTACAGATCACCAGCCCAGGATGAAGAGACAGATAGGGAGTTAATGCTAGCCATCCAAAGGATGGCGGACAAGGGGAAGGTGGTGCTGGTTGGAGACTTCGATATTCCAGATGTGGACTGGAGCCTCCCAGCAGCAGCATCAACTAGGTGCAGATTTACCCTGGACTCCCTTCAGGGTGCCTTCCTTAAGTAACTGGTCATGAAAACAACGCGGCAGAAGGCAATACTGGACCTCGTGCTCACAAACGGGGACAGTGTGATAGGGGTAACAGTGGGGGAGCACCTGGGGAACAGTGACCACCAGTCACTGTGGTTTGAAATCACAGAAGGAACAGAACCAAACCGCACAAAAACACGTATCCTGGATTTTAGAAGGGCAGATTTTGGGAAAATGGGGACAAGCTTGAAAGAGGCACTAATAGGAATGGGGAAGGATTCTGGGGTGGAGGAACAGTGGGCAATATTTAAACCAGGAATCATAAGAGCAACACAATTATGCGTTAAGCAGGTTAGCAAGGGGAAAAGAAAGAGGAGGCCAGGCCATTATGGTTTTCCAAGGAGGTAGCAGAGAAGGTGAAAGCTAAAAAGATTGCATTCAGGCAACACAAAAGACACAGGCAGAAGGGGATAGGGAGAAATACCAGGAGAAGCCAAGGAAGGCAGAGAGGTCAGTGAGGGAAGCCAAAATTCAGACAGGAAAGCACATCACAAAATCACTGGTTAGAGGGGACAAAACCTTTTACAGGTACACAAGTGAAAAAAAGAAGGGTGAAAAGAGGGATAGTGAGACTGAAGGGGGAGGACAGGGGTAGCATGGAGGATGAAAGCAGTAAAGCTGACATACTGAACAGGTATTTCTGCTCCGTCTTTACTGAACAAGTGGAGGGTAACGGGTCTGAAGGGCGTACAAGGGATGGGAAGGGCACAGAAATGGACACAAGTCCCTTTACACGGGAAAGGATCCTAAAGGAACTGGAAGGCATAAGAGTCGATAAAGCAGTGGAGCCAGATGGGGTGCACCGCAGCGTCCTAAAGGAACTGAGAGAGGTGGTGGCTGAACCTCTGGCAATTATGCTTAGCCAGTCACTGGAAACGGAGGAGGTACCCAAAGACTGGAGGACAGCAAATGTAGTCCCCTTATACAAAAGCGGGAACAAAGAGGAAGTGGGGAATTACAGACCAGTCAGCCTGACCTCGGTAGTGGGAAAGATCATGGAAGCACTACTGAAGGAGAGATTGGTAGAACATCTGGTTGCCAACAGACTACAGGACCCAAGGCAGCAAGGTTTTACCGGGGGTGATCATGCCAGACCAACCTCATTGAATTTTTTGACTGGGTGACAAGGGAGGTGGATCAGGGGAGGGCAGTGGATGTGGTCTGTCTGGACTTGTGCAAGGCCTTTGACACTGTGCTGCATAGAAGGCTGTTAAACAAACAGGGAATATGGGAGTGCGCAGGACAGTAGTGTGGTGGGTTGGTAATTGGCTGGGTGGCAGGACACATAGGGTGGTGGTAAATGGCTGTCACTCCACAGAGGGAAGAGTGACCAGTGGGGTGGTGCCGCAGGGATCCTATTCAACATCTTCATCAGAGACATTGCTTAGGACCTAGAAAGCAGCATTTCCCTGTTCGTTGATGACACGAAGCTCTGTAACAGACTGGACATGCCAGAGAGGGCAGACAGAATGAGTGGGAAGACTGGGTGGGCTATAAGCCCTTATCTGCCAACAGTATCCATGTATCTATGTATCTAGTGGACCCCCCTCCCCCGATCATCCCTGTCATCAGTTTTGTCAACATCCCTGATAGTTTAGTGGGCCCCCTCTCCCTGATCATTCCTGTCATCAGTGTTAGTCAGTATCCCTGGTAGTCTAGTCCACCCCACTCCCCTAGTCGCTCCTGTCATCGGTATTAGTCAACATCTGTGGTAGTCTAGTGGAACCTCCCCCCGCCATCGCCCCTGTCATCGGTGTTGGTCAACATTCCTTGTAGTCTAGTTAACCCCTCAATCACCCCAGGTCCCAAGTATATCTTAATTCCAGGTGGGCTAGCTCCCTCCACACCGAGCACAAATGACCCACCCGTGTGAGTGTCACTCTCCCCCACCCACTGTAGACCCTCTGTCCTGCACCCCATTCGCCCCATCAACACTCACCCTACTGTCCATAGCAGAGCAGCAGTGGGCACAGCCCTCTCCTCACCTAATCGGACAGACATCATCTGATAGTCACAGGGTGCGATCTCAAGTATGTATAGTAGTTGCAATCACACTCTGTGACTGTTAGATGGTGTTTGGCTGAGTACTGTAGTTGGAGGGTTCTAAAAGCAACTGCAGTTTTAATCTTGGAGAATGGAAGTAATATGATCAGACTTTCTAGTGTGATTAAGGAGCAACATTTGGCAAGTACACTTTTTGGGAGACCATAAAATAGAGAATAATGTATGGGAACTGATGTGTTAAGTTTAATTTACACAATAGAAACATAGAAACATAGAATTTGATGGCAGATAAGGACCGCTTGGCCCACCCAGTCTGCCCATTTCCCTACCTACTGGATAAGCTGCAGATCCTAGTTAACCAGCAGCCTACTTCTTCCTACCCCCACCCCCCAGAACTGCCTTATGACTATCCCATGCATGCTTGAATTCCACCACTGATTTTGACTCCACAACCTCCTCCGGAAGGCCGTTCCATGCATCCACAACCCTCTCTGTGAAAAAAATACTTCCTTAAATTACCTCTGAGCCGACCCCCCTCTATCTTCAAATTGTGCCCTCTTGTTCTTGCACACCTCTTTTTTTGAAAGATGCTACCCTCTTATACTTTGTTGATTCCCTTGAGGTACTTGAAAGTTTCTATCATGTCCCCCCTCTCCCTCCTTTCCTCGAGGCTATACATATTAAGGTGTGTGCTGTCCATAAACATCCAGAGCTAAGCTTCAGAGGTTTATAAGGGCGGTATACACCTCGGATGTGTTACAAAACAAAAAAACACTCGCACCAGTTCCCATATTTAATTTTATAATTACTGGTTTAATTTTTGGTGAACAATCACGTTCATTGTAGGGGTGAAACACTGTCTTTTGGGTGGCCTGGATGAATCTGAGCCTGGTTTGCCTCATCCATGGTATGCTTTTTGTTGGCATGGACTGGTGAGAGTAAGTAATTCAGTTTTAAAAAAAGTAACTGTTTTCCCAGCAGTCAACGGTGGGATTGGGTGCCACCACTCAGGTTTACTGGATTTGATTGGGGGTTGCAGAAGGGAGAAGTGCATCTCCCAATGATGGTTGCTGCTGATGCTGAGATAGAGGCAAGGGTTGTTCCCGCTTGTAACCTCTTAAGTTACTGGAGGGGGTGCAGCGCAAAGCGACAAAGATGATCAAGGGGCTGGGGGACTTATCATACCAGAGGAGGTTGAAGGAGTTGAACATGTACTCACTGGAGGAGAGGAGAGACAGGAGTGACATGATTGAAACCTTTAAATACATGAAAGGAATAAACAAGACAGGTACAGAGGGGCTGTTCAAAATAAGGGAGGGAAGGGACACCAGGGGCCATGATATGAGACTGGAGCGAGGAAGGTTCAGGAGGAGATGAGGAGACACTTTTTACAGAGAGGGTGGTGGCTGGGTGGAATGTTACCTGCTGAAGTGGTATGCAGTAGAACAGTGGACTGCTTCAAACGAGGATGGGACAGGACAAGGGGGAGGGTTAATGAAGGGGAAGGGTGGAAGGGAGGGGCAGCTGCAGAGTAAGAGGTGCTAGCTGCACATTCGAGCAGACTTGATAGACCTCTAGGCCTTTATCTGCTGGCAAATTTCGTATGTTCGTATGTTCTCCACTGCAGGAGGTTGCTGCTGTATGCTGAGTCCACTGAACTCTTCCTCATTGTAACACAAGAACATTTTTGAATGTTCATGAACATCTGATTGATTTAAAAAAAGAGCATGTGGGAAACTTGTGCTCACAGGAAGTCCCCGAATTTTGGAAGCAAGCAGTAGTGGTACTGGTATTCCGGGGGTTAAATCTATAGGTAATTATAGGCTGATCTCAGTCCTGTCCCCATTGTCCAAGGCATTGAAAGAATTGCGGATGATCTACTAATGAGTTATATTGAAGAAATTAACATTTTAACAGAAACGCAGCATTGTTTTCAAAACAATTCAGTACAGTAGCTGCATTATTGGAATATACAGATTTTCTCTATGGAGCCTTGGACAGTAGGGTCATGGTTGGGGTGGTCTGTATTAATTCAACAAAAGCGTTTGATTCAGTTAACCATGAGCTGCTTGTAAAGAGATTATTTGATATTGGTTTAGCAAATAATGTATGTAACTGGTTTCAAAACTGTTTATTAGATTACAGAGGGTGAAGTTAGGGAATGCTGTCTACTTTTAGTCTGGTTAATAGAGAAGTCCCACAGAAGTCCGTATTGGGAACTCTACTTTCCGGCTAATTTTTGAGTGTACTTCCCTCGGTTTATCAGGACTGCAGAGTGATCCTTTATGTTGACAGTGCAGTCCTTGCAACGAGAGGCAAGTCAGTCTCTGCCCTTGAGAATCAGCTTCAGGGGGAATTTTCTTAAGGTCCAGAATTGGTTTATATAAAGTAATTTAGTAATTAATGTTAAAAAGCAAAACAAAATCAATGAACTATGATGACTCCAAAAAGATGGGTAACTGTAGCCAATTAGAAGTCAGGATGATCTCAGGAGAAGATCTACAGCAGGTACAGTTTTTTGAAGTACAATGTTTGGCACTCTTTCCTGATAGCACACTGTCCTATGCCAAGCATGTAGATTATATTGTAAAAAAATATTAGTGTGAGATTGGGCCTGTTGTATAGGTACAGTTTGGCCTATTGTATAAGGACAAAGTAAATGTTAAGTAAGATACATGTAGATTGGTAGCCCAGAGTCTGATACTTTCTGTTATTGACTATGGGCAACCTATGTATGCTTCAGCTACAGAAAGTGTGCTATCAAAGTGTCATGCCCAACATTCCTCCATCAATAAAACAGGTCCATGCAACTTACTTGGACACACAAGCTATAATAGCTTAGTGTGCCTTTTTCAGTCAAAATGATAAATAATAAATAAAGACTGGTAGTGGCAAGCAGACAAGCCAGCAAATTTGTATTGCATGCAAAAAGGGATTTACACCATTGTCATCCCTATGACCAGGTTGGATGGTTGTCCTCAGATTCTTTTTTTCCTTTTTTTTTTTTAAATATTTTCTTTATTAGATTTTCCAACATATATACATACATGTCATCAGGATCCAGATAGCTTATTTCATTTATACAGTTCTTAAAGTCACAGCAAGAATACATAAGACTATAGCTTTATAAAAAGGAAAATTATACAAAAAGTTTTTGATTGTACTTATGGGAGTTAGGCGACTAGTAGCCATGTCCATCCTGGCTGTGAATGAGAGTTGTTCCCCATGTCCTAGGACCCTGTTAGACAGCACCAGAGAAAGAGGCCCATATTGTGGTTTGTATTGATTTGTGTATAACGCCTCAGGTTAATCTGTAATCAAGTCATAGCATTCTACAGTCAGTAAATCTTCAGTCCGCAGCTCCCATTTCGGGTTACAATCTCAAATGATGGGACTGAACATTTTTAGACTATCTGCAGCCCAAGATCTCCCTTCACCCACTCCCCAGATCATTCCGCCACAGCCTCCATACAGTACTATATGAGTTTTCCCTTGACCAAAGGGTGGGTGGGGGGCCTGATGGGGGGGCCCAGAACGAGTGTTTCATTTGTATCTGCACAGGAGGGTGTTCAATTGGTTTAGATTTTATTTTCTAGGGGGTGAAAGTAGGGTCTTTTAGCATGTAGTATATCTATCATCTGGCCCATCTAGTGGTGAACTTCTCTTCTTGATCATTTAGACTGTGCGTTATTTTTTCCATGGTATATATCTGTCTTGTGATATTCCACCAGTCTTGTATCATAGGGATTTTAGAAGTCCACCATAGTTTTGTGATTGCTTTCTTAGCCGCAGAAATGAGAAGGAGGAACAAATATCTGGTGTTGGGGCCCAAATGAAGTTGTGGATCTAGTATTTCTTGTAAATGGGTCTGGAGAATTGTGAGAAATGGCCCAAGGGTCGGGCAGTTCCACATGATGTGGGTATGGTTTGCCTTGGGCTCTCCGCACAAGCGCCAGCATGTTGCTGAACGGGTTGGGGAAAAGTGGCTTGTGACTGCAGGGGTTCTGATGTACCGAACCAGGTTCTTCCACGCAAACTCGCGCCACTGGTGCAAGCTGGTCACTCGGGCAGAATAGCTGCAGGCTTGGCGCCATTCCTCGGACGTTATTTGATAGCCCGATTCCTGGATCCATTGTATGCGGATGTTATTAGTGAGAAGGTAACTCTGTGCATTCAATGCTTGATAGTATAGCGATATCAGATGGTCCTGTTTCAAGGTTTTATTGAGATTGATTTGGCTGTGGATTAAGGGTAAGTATTGCTCAAGGTTCCAGATTGTCTGTGGGAGACTATCAGCGTAGTGCCGAAGTTGCAAATACCGATAGAAATCCCGGTGTGGCAGGTTATATTTCCTTTGGATTTCTGCATATGACCACATCACACCTTGGGACATTATCTGCACCAGGTATTTCAGGCCATATTTTTCCCATTGCTGAAAGCTGTTGTCTAGTTTGTTCCAGGGAAAATCGCTTAGGCTAGAGACTGGGCATATGAGTGGTAGGAAAGGTGCCAATTGGTGTGTTCTTTTGATGGTTTGCCAGTTCCTGAGACAATCCGCAAGCCTGGGGTTTGTATGCAGGGGCGCTTCCCTATTACCCGCTTGTTGGTATAGGATTCGGAGGTAGTCGCGGTCGTTCATCAGGATTCTTTCTATGTCCAACCAGTGTGGGTTGGAGGTTCTGGTTTGCTGAGACATTAAATGCGTCAGTACCGCCGCTTGTTGTTAGTGTCGTTGATCTGGGAGTGCCAGTCTTCCTTCTTGACGGGGAAGGGTGAGGATCTTTAGGCGAGCTCGGGGTTTTTGTTTAGCCCATATGAATTTCGCAATGAGATGGTTTAATTCTCGAAAAGTCTTTAGTGGGAGATATATGGGGATATTTTGAAATAAATATAGGGCTCTCGGGAGTATTATCATTCTGATGAGGTCTATTCTCCTTGTTAGACCCAAGGGAATTGTTGCCCAAGAGATTAGGTCAGATTTCAAATGTGTAATAAAGGGGGTATAATTATATTTGTAATATGCTGTAGGCGTTTGGGGAATGTATACGCCTAAATATTTCAATTTTTGTAGGTTCCATTTGCCAGGGATGTTGTCTTGTGTGTTCGGTGGGGGGAGTAACAAAAAGTGAGTAGTTCTGTTTTGGTGAAGTTCAGCTTATACCCCGACGTGGAGCCAAGGGAATCCAGGATTTATTTTACCGTGGGAAGAGACTGATCAGGGTTTCAAAGGTACAGAAGAATATCATCTGCGTAAAGAGCAATACGATGCTCGTAGTCTCCTATCTTTATACCCTCGATTGCCTGAGCCTCCCTGATCTGCTGCGCTAACGGTTCCATAAATGGTGCAAATAACAGAGGGGGATAAAGGACACCCTTGCCTGGTTCCTCTTTGTAGGGGAAAGTAGTTTGAGTGGTGCCCATTCACTTTTACGCAAGCTTGGGGGGCAGAGTATATTTTCTGGAGGACTTTGATTAGTGCAGGGGGGAATCCAAACTTATGAAGTGTTGAGTAAAGAAAGGGCCAGGCCACTCTGTCAAACACTTTTTCAGCATCTATACTAACTAATATGGTTGGGGTTTTGCTAGTTTGCATGTGGTGAACAACATGTAGGATGTGTTTAATGTTATCGGTAGTAGTACAGGATCTAACAAACCCAGTTTGGTCTTTATGTATTAGTAAAGGGAGTACCTGGTCCACACGGTGAGTCAGTATACTCATAAATAATTTATAGTCCTGGTTTAATACAGAGATGGGCCCGTATGAGGCACAGAGCTGTGTGTATTCTTATCTGGTTTGGGGATTACGGAAATAGTTACGTATGACCAGGATGGTGGTGGTGGTGGTGGTGGGGGGGGGAGTTCCCCTCCAATACCGAATTAAACACATCGAGAAGATTAGGACAGACCTGCACCCTAGTGGCTTTATAGAACTCGGCTCCGTAGCCGTCCGGACCTAGTGGTTTCAGGGAATTGTCACAGGCAATGGCATTCGACACCTCCAGCTCCGTTATCGGAGCAACAAGGGATTCTCTGTGTGCCTCCGTAAGCTGTGGGAGAGCGATTGTTTGTAAATAATCCGCTATTTGTTGCGGGGATGCTGTATGTTCGGGGGTGTATAACATCTTATAGTATGAGGTAAATGCCTCGGCAATGTCGTGTGTTTTGGTAAGAGGTTGGCCTCCTATCGGGTGACGGATGGATAGGATCGTAGCTGCCTTTTTTTGTTTACGAATTTGGTAGGCCAGCAGTCGTGTGGCTTGTGGGCCTACCTCATAGAACCTCTGTCGTAAGAATGTCAAGGCTATCTCTGTTTGTTGCTGACTCAGACAATCCAACTCAAACCTTGTCCTCAGATTCTTAAATATTATACTATGATGGTATCTGGCATTGGAAATTCATAAATAAGTGAAGTAGTAGGAGACTTAATATGTTGGTGAAAAGAATTTTGAAAACATAAAAAACAAACATCAGAATGTAGCTAAATGGGTCCCGTTTAACTAGGTTTTGATGGTTTTTTTAATTCCGTTCATTTTTCTGTATTTTCTTCATTTATTTCTCTCGCTAACTGAAAAACAAGATGGCGGACACAGGAGGCCTCTGCGAAAAATGTTTAGCTCCCTGTGACAGTACAGTATCTCCTGCAAAAACAATACTATTTTTGTGCAGAACATCTAACTTTTACCCATATGAAGTAATGGGAAATTTTGATATTTAATAACTTTGGAACAAATTAATGTTTGTTTACCAAACCTTCAAAAGGCACATATGTGAGGCAAATGCGTTCTACCCTGAAAGTTTCAGACCACAACCTAAAACAGTTTCTGAGATCAGGTGGGCAAATAGACGGCAAAAAAACCCCGTAAATTTAGGGATTTTTGACACTGTGTATCTCAGAAACTGCTCAATGGATTCACATGAAATTTGCCATGTTAGGAGACCTACTACAAGAGATTGTGCAAGCAAAATGTCATGCAAATCTGTTGAACGATTGCAAAGTAATTAAGATTAAAATATGTGTCTTTAACATTGACGTGCTCTCAACCCTAACTATACTGGTGCGGTAATGTTATATAGATATCTTTGGGGATATAACCAGAGATAAAAAGTCATATCTGAGGCAGACAGTGGAGATATCACTCTTATCACTGATATCTCCATGTTCCTATACGTCACAGTGCTATCTCCATGTTCCTATACCTCATAGTAAACTTAGCTGGTTGACCGTGCTATTTTCACACTGTTAGTGAAGAAACCGTTTCACTTTCCTTGATCTAAAAAAATAAAAATTTCTACCTAAGCACTTCACATTTTTATGTCTCTTATTACATTTTTATATTTTTTATTTTTTGCCTATGTTAAATTGTACTGTACGTTGCTTTAGTTTGTACCTGTATGCTACTGTCCCTTTGTTGTTTGTATACCCTGCCCCTGGGCCATTCTTGGAAATGAACTTTGGCTCAGCGAGCCTTTCCTGGTTACCAAAATTTTAAATAAATAAAATGTAGCATGACTGAGCATTGTTAATAGCGGTAACTGACGTGTGGTCAGCGATTTAAAATAAGCCATTCTGTGTTCAAACAGTAAGAAAAGTTTGTTTTTTAACTTCAGTTTACTTAGTTTTCCATTTAGACTCATTCTGTACAAGCAGTTTCACTATGGTTGCTGTAATGTAGTGTGACTGAGTGCTGTTAATAACTGTAACTAACGTGCTTGGAGAGATTTAAAATACGGTACTCCCTGTTCAAATACTAAGAAAAGTGTATTTTCTATCCTCGGTTTACTTAGTTTCTGTAAAAGAAACCACTGACTGTAGTGGAAGGAGACCAAGCGCAGTGGGAGCAAGTCAGCAGTTTCAGAAAAGTAGATGCAAGCGTGACCTTGTGTTGCTAAAACAACAGTTGATCGGGCTTGTGTCTGCTTTTCTGAGGCTTCTGACTTGATCCCTCTGTGCTTGCTCTTCTCTCGCTACAGTCGACGGCTTCTTTTACAGAAACTAAGTAAACTGAGGATAAAAAGCACACTTTTCTTAGTATTTAAACAGGGAGTGCCATATTTTAAATCTCTGCAAGCTTGTCAGTTACCGTTATTAACAGCGCTCGGGCATGCTACATTAGTCCAACTGCTTGTAGGGAATAATAGTTTAAACAGAAAACTAAGTAAACTAAACATAAAAAACACACTTTTCCTACTGTTTGGACACAGAGTGGCTTATTTTAAATCTCTGACAGCACATCAGTTACTGCTATCAACAGCGCTCGGTCACGCTACAATAGACTAATGAAAGTGAAAGTGCTTCCAGGGAATGACAGTCTAAAAATGGCTGGATCAACCAGATAGGTTTTTTCCCAAAACAGATGTTGTATAAAAAGAACATGGCATGGCCTAACTGAAGATGTTATATTTACGTTCACTCGTGGCCAGTGGCATCAAGATATCCTTGGCCAGCCGGCCCGGTGGCGCTGAGGGTTGAGGCGCTGGACACCACACCTCGCATCACGTCAACGACCTGAGTTCAGGAGTGAGCTCGGGGGTCGGCAGGGGAAGGACTGGATTGAGCGCCCGCTGGGCTGCGCTCCTATCCCGGGGGAGGGTACTGGGGAGTCTGGCGCTCCAGCAGCCCCTGGTGGAGACCAGGGGGTGCTGCAGAGCACTGGGCTGTACGTATAGCGTGGCTGATGCTGGCAGGGTTGCCATACGCCATCGCGTCAGGGCGTGCAGACGCAGGGGGGTGGGGAAGCAACGCAGAACAAAGGAAACAACTGCCTCGTGGGGTAGGCGATGGCACCAGTCCCCCATGCCCTCCGCCAGGTTCTCCTCGGCTGACCTTCCAGTTCCTCCCTCAGGGGCCCACCTACAGACACAGTCTGCCTTGTAAGAGAGCCTGAAGAGGCGTAGGGCGACCCTCCTCAGGTGGGTGAAACTGGGGGTGCCGGCTGCAGGAGGCTCAGTCCGAGAGATCCACAGGCGGGTAGGATAAGGACTGGATGCCTGAGAGATGATCCCACGAGCCACGCCCGGAGTGAAATAAATAAAAAAAAAAAAAAAAAAAAAAGATATCCGTGGCCTCCCACAAAGATAAATATGATATCTTCAGTCAGGCCATGTCATATCCCCTATTTATACAACACATGTTTTGGGATATCAATAGAGATAGAAACTACTATCTGAGTCAGACCGTGGAGATATCACTGATATCTTCATGTTCCTATCCTTCATAGTGATATTTCCATGTTCCTATATGTCATCCTGATATCTTCATGTACCTATACATTATAGTGAAACATCTGGTTGATCCTGCCACTTTCAGACTCTCTTGCTGAAAAAGTACTTTCACTTTTCCTCCTCTAATGTAGTGTGACTGAGCACTGTTAATAGTGATAAATGACGTGCTGCCAGACATATAAAATAAGACACTCTCTCGGAAAAGTTCGAAAATGGTGTCTTTTATTGTACGTGTACTTTGCTTTGTTTAAAAGAAGCTACTGACAGTACAAAGACAAGAGTGAGCGAGTCAGCAGCTTCAGAAAAGTAGACATAAGCCCGAGCGACTGTTGCTATTGCAACACTTGCTCATGCTTGCGTCTACTTTTCTGAATCTCCTGACTCGCTCTCGTCGCTTGACAGTTGGCAGCTTCTTTTAAACAAAGGAACATAGAGGTTGACTGCAGAAAAAGACTGCCTGGTCTATCCAGTCTGCCCATTTTATCCCTGTGTACTACTGTATATCAAAATGCAGACCCTCCTCGGTCTCTGGCCACTACCTTCCCACCCCCTTCCCCAACTAATGGTGTCTCCATACCCTGTTCAGACTCCGGGTTTCCCTCTCTACCTGTTTTTATGATATCCATGTGTCTATCCCATGTTTTCTTAAATCCAGTAACTGTTTTAGCTCCCACCACTTCCACGTAAGCACATCATGACCATCTTGGGCTGCTACTGGGAAGGGGGACTTTGAAAATGTTGGGGCTGTGTGTACATTTTTAAAACCTGAGGAAGCTAAAACGAGTTTTTGGACAAAACGAAGGACTATATGTCACAGGTAGTCTACAGCCCTACATTTTGTGATTTTGACTGCTTCGTTTCATTGCATTATGCTGTTTAGTTGTCCTTTTTAAAAACTATTGGTATAAACAACTAATTTTGGCACATATACAGACTTCAAAACTTCTCTGTTTCCTTGCAAAAGTTGATACCAAAAATGAGTAAAATAACTGGTACCTTTATTCTGTCCCCTGTTTTCCTTGCTACTGCCTGCTTCAGTGCTGGAAGACCTGATGAACAGTGACTCCGCCTTACAGTATCCTGTAACAACTAACCGCCATCCTAATTCTTTGTTTTCTCTCCCCAAGCGAGCATTAGGTATTTAAAAGGAGCCGAGATTTCTGTGCTGAAGATAAGCACCCAGGAGCTCTCGTGTGCTGTCTATGAATTTCAGAACAGTTTTACATCGCAGAAGAATCCGGATCAAAACTTCGTAAGTACAAAAACGAAGTTCTGGGACTCAGCTGGAGTACTCGGTGCAGTTTGTGTGCCCCCCTCCCCCAACCATGGAAAGGATGCAATGGCCCTGGAGAAATTGTGGTTAGAGTTGATTTACCCAGATGATACCAGTGATGAGAGGTCTAATTTATTAATTTTTTTTTTTGTAATTTAAGTCAGATAAAGCAAGACAGAGATAGCAAAACCTCATGTTTATAGCTGCAACGTGTGTGTGTGTAAATAGTCTAACAAGAAGATATAGCAGTACAAAGAAATCCATGTATATAACACCAGCAGTAATAACACTGCCCTCATAAATAGGAGGACAGTCAGTGGCCTCACTCAAAATACCCACTTTATCTCTTAAGCATGAGGAGCAAGACCATAAAACATGAGTAACAAGCCAAGAGTAAGTTATTGGTTTTATAAAAAAAATGATAAATATATAGCAAAGGTTAAAAAAAAAAACAAGTAAATCAAAATTGTAGTTGAAACAGTGGAAAAAAATTGTACTGCCTTCTGTTGTTTGATGGCTTGCTGTCATGCCAGAAATTGAGGTTCAGGAGTGGACTGTATATTCTCTGTGGATTCGTGACCATGCGGTAGAGCTCACAGGTGGAGAGGAATGTTGTGGGGTTCCAGCACCACAGCAACTCCTGTGGAAGGCTCGGGAGGTTGTTCTTCCCACAGAAAGTTGTCTGTATGCATGTGGGACTGACAGTCAGCCATACAGAGAGCTGCTGGGAGGTGGGTGTTGAGACAATCAGGGATGCAGAAAACTCCACACCATCTGGTTGACAGCCTGTATCATCCTCAGGCCCTGTGTCATGGATTCCCATGGATGAGATAGGTGGGGTTAATGGAGGACAGGGCTGACCGAGGCTTAGCTCCAGGCTCACTGACTGGGTGGAACAGCAAGTGGTAGAGATATGGCTCTATGGAGAGAAAAAAAAAAAAAAAGAAAAATTACACTGTTCTTTCAAAATACATTTTTCTAAATTTGTTTATTTATTGATTTTTGGTAACTAGGTAAGCCCACTGGAACCAGAGTAGGGCAATCTAAAATTAGTTACAAAGAGAGGTACATATAGTGCTCGAACATTAAAGACACACAGTACAATATCAAGGATTGCAAATACATTTGTGCATAAACTAAGAAACTGGATCATACAGCAGTTCTGCAAGACTTAATGGTTAATTACTATGCATATTACACCAGGGAAACAAATCTTTAATGGAGGTTGGATCGGGAGGGGCAGTAAAGTACATAGTTTTGCTGGATAAGATATGGTCAGATTTGAAGGAGCTAGGAGTTTGCCATTCTTTAACGGTGGTGGTGGTGGTGGTGGGTTCCACAGTAATGGGGCTAAGTAAGCAAAGGACCTCTGTCTATTTTTGTGTGGAGAATGGTAAGATGTTCACAAGATATGGACTTCAAGTTTCTGGAATAGATTCACCTAATCAAGAGTGAGGCCAGGCTGGGGGGTAGTTAAATGTAAGTTTAAACGTCAAGCTTCATCGGTTAATTTTATTCACCAGAGAGATCCTAGATGTATGATTCTGTAGGGTATTACTTTTAAGTTATCAGTTACCCAAGTACCCAACAGGCGCTATCTAGTCAATAAGACATTATACATAATAAACCTATAAGTATGAATTAATCATTTTGGTCAAGGATACAATGTTATATCAGAGTACCATTACAGACTACATATGTAATGACACAGTAACATACATAGTAACAAAGTAGTTACTGGTAGAAAGGCACTCTAGGTACATCAAGTCTGCCCCCAACTACCCAGGGTATTCTATGATTCACTCTGTAAGCAGAAGGCTGCCAATATAGCCTAGAGGTCAGAGTAACAAGCTGTGAAAATGTTTGGTATCTCCAGTGTCAGTGGCTCAGAAGGTAACACGTTTGCTTCTGGAGCAGGAAGATCGGAAGGTTGTTGGTTCTAGCCTCACGCCTGGTATTACCCAGAACTGACACTATAGTGTATGGAGGGGGGAGGGTGCTGCACTGGTGAAGTGCCATTCTTTGGATGAGACTTTAAATCGAGGTCCCTTCTGCCCATCTCTGGTCACTGTCCAGGTGGAAGGAAAAGATCCCATGGCACTTATCAAAGAAGAACATGGAAGTTTCCTTGGTGTTATGGCCAGCATTCCCCCTCTCAGTGAAACAGGGACATGCAGCCCACCCCCCAGGACACACCTGGAAAAAAGCTTAGTGTGCCTTTCCTGGTCACAAATTCTAAAATCAGTCAATCAGTCCAGCAGACCTGGGTTTGATTCTCACAACCTCCACTTGCTTACTGTGTAACCCTAAGCAGGTCACCCCAGTGCTCCCAGGCCACCCCTGACAACAGGCCTTCAGTCTAGTGGGCCTTACCAGATTTATCAAAGAATAACAAAAAAATATGTGCCTAGGCTTTCCTTGAAGGCCTGTACTGTCTTCATGTCTGCTGTCTCTGCTAGATGACTGCTTTACCCAGGCCCAGTTGGATTTATAGTGAAAGCCTTTTTTCATTGTTTTGCTTTCTTGTAATTTTCACAAATATGCTTACCCTGTACTGCCCAATTCAGATGGAACATCTTGTTATCACTGGGTTCCTACATCTACCTTACCATTCAGTGGCTGTGATGAAATTTGAACAGAACATCTTCTGGTTCACAGTTCTGAGTTCTAAACAATCACACTTCCTTCCACTGATGGTGGC
Organism: Neoceratodus forsteri; assembly: GCA_016271365.2. NCBI lineage: Eukaryota > Metazoa > Chordata > Ceratodontiformes > Ceratodontidae > Neoceratodus > Neoceratodus forsteri. Next base: position 1,627,593,133 of record CM028131.1, on the reverse strand, counting down.
AGAAAAAAATTGTTTTACTTTGTCCACAAGAAGTTTAAGTTGAGTTAAAGTTAACTTGGGCATGTCAGACCATGTTTCAATGTAAATTGGTCTGTGGCAGGCTAGAGTTCAGAAATATGGAATCTAAACAGCATGTCCTGTATATTGTTGCAATGCAGCCATTCCTGAGCTTAGAAAAGATTATAGCAAGTCTCAGTCAGCATATTCCCTTTTAAGATATTAAAATGAACCCTCTCAAACCTTAGGATTCTTTGTTTTTTTAACTGCAGTGGAGCTTCTCTTTTGATGGATTTGTGGTTGAGCCTGGACACACCTATTCTGTAATGGTCTATAACTTACCAAGACCCAAAATCACTGATGATCACTATGCACATCATAAGAATTATACAGTTCCTGGTAAGTGATTTCCCTTTGTGCTATGTACCATTACTCTGCAGGGAAGGAATTTCTTGTTTTGTTGTGTTGTGGAGTTTGCAGAAGTAAACTTAGAAGGTAGCAGGCATGGTCCCGGTGACACCAAGGCTGTAAGTGAGCTTTTCCATCACTTCCAAGAAAGCTGGGGTGATGACTCCACGTAGCAATGGGCAGCTCTTTGCCCATACTATGGAACTATACACAGTGGTGTTCTGCTCCCATTTCAAGCAACAGACACATCACGATACAAAACCTTGAAAACCCCTGCTTAACAGTTACACAAAACAAAAACAAGATACCAAATTTTCCAAACATTTAATTTCAGTCTGAAGGCATGATAAGTAGAAGTTTTGAAAATATTGTTTCAAACCTCCAGAATCCCTCACTTATGGTTGACAACTGCTCTCTTAACAACTGCAGTCATTCCCCTGGAATGAGCTGCCCCAGAGCTTTAGAAATGTTATGCTAATTAGAGGATCTTAGAATAAAATTCAGAACTCTGCTGCATGGTCACGCTCGCCCCTGCCCTCTAATGACAGATTAATTTTTCTGCCTGTGAGGAAAAATTACCTCAAAGTTGTGCTTTATTTGGTGGACACCTATAGTTTAATTCTGTATTTTTTATTATGCAAGATTTTTATTTTAGTTAAAATTCGATAACTCTGCGTTAGAGCTTTTTGTGTTAAAAGACGTTATTTTTTTCGGTTCTCTAACTGTTCCAGGGAACCGAAGAAAGGCCTTTGAAGAGTGGTTCCTGCTTTTTGGGAACTGCATTTGTTTTAAGTAAATATTTATATTTACTAAGTAAGATTATTAGCAGTTAGCTTTATTTGTAAACCATTTTTCCTGAACTCCTGGACCTGCTAACTAGGGAAGAATTCCCAGGGTTAATTTTGGGCGGAGACCTGAATAGTACAATAGACCCAGTGTTGGACCACTCTGAAAGTAAAGGTAGGGTGACAGAGGCATTGAGCCAGTGGCAAGTGGGCATGGCAGATATGGACTTGGTAGATGGCTGGAGGATGGTGAACCCAGGGGCTAGGGAATATACATTTTTTTCTAACCCTCATGGGACTTGGACCTGAATTCACTATATCTTTATGCCTTGGGGGTGGAATGATAGAGTGATTGATGTGGCCCATAGCCCAATCCATGTGTCTGACCATGCCATGGTCATAGGGCAGATTTGGATACATGCGGTGAGGGACCTCCCACCCCAGTGAAAGTTCTTCTTGCATGTGCTCCTAAATAAAGAGTTCAAAAGAACATCTGGTAAGTCAGTGGCAGCTGTATAAGGAAACCAATGAGGGGGCTGAGGTCTCAAGAGCTACGTATTGGGATGCAGGGAAATCCTTCATGTGAGGTGCCATAATAGAATTTATGGCTAGGCTTAAAAGGGAGAAGCATGAAAAAAGACAGGTTGAAGAAACAGCTGAAAGAGTTGGAAAAGCGAGTAGCTAGGGGAGAACGAGGAGAGGTGGGGCAGCTTTTGACAGTAACGAGGGCGGCCTTGAACGCCCTGGTTCGAGGTGAAGCAAAGAGATCCTGGTTCTGTTGCAAACGCCAGATGTTTGAATGGTTCAATAAGCCAGGTCCCCTTTTGGTAAGACTCATAAAATGGGGCAGATGTTCCACTAGAGTAACTGGGATTAGGGATGGGGGGTGTAATACATAGAGAACCCAAGAAAATAAAAAATTGCTTTTGTGAGTTCTATAATCAGTTGTACAAGGCTGAACGCAGATGTAAGGGATAACTGATGAAGGAATTTCTGGATAAGGTAGCACTGCCAAGGCTCACGAGAATTCAGGAGGAGCAGTTAGATCAAGCCATTACGAAGGAAGAAGTCTTAAAAGCTATAGGGAGGTTGCAACGGGCCAAGGTGAGTGGCCCTGATGGATTCCCTTGGAATTTTATAAAACCTTAGCGGGACAGATGGCGGAAGTGTTAAGGGGTATTCCAGGTGGAGGAGGGAGAGGAGCGCACACACCTGCCCAGAACTTGCTATGATGCCATGGTTTGTTTAATGCCCAAGCCAGGAAAAGATGAGATGGAATGCGCATCATACAGACCAATTTCTCTTTTGAATTGTGATCTTAAAATTCTCGCTACGGTACTGGCTATGCGGTTAGAGGATCATCTGTCCACGCTGGTTCACCAAGATCAAACCGGGTTCATAAAGAGGAGGTTTTCCTATCATAGTATGTGCCGTCTGCTTAATGTAGTGTGGAGAGCAGGGCAAATGACAGAGAAAACTTATGTCATCTCAATGGATGCTGAAAAAGCATTTGATAGGGTGGAGTGGGAGTACCTCTTTGAGATGCTGGCCCAATTTGGTCTGGGTAAATCATATATCCAGTGGGTTCAAGCCATGTACCAGGCCCCTAAAGCTTGGATTTTGGTTAACGGGGTGCCCGCTGACCCTTTTGGTCTGGAGCGACGCATGAGGCAGGGGTTCCCCCTTTTCCCCCTGCTGTTCGCGCTGGCACTGGAGCCGTTGGCTGTGGCAATCTGGCAGTTTCCAGGGATTCAGGGTATCTAGGAAGCAAGGGGAACCATGGTTAAGATCACCCTTTAAGCGGATGATATGCTTTTATTTGTTAAGACTCCTCAGGCTTCTATGCCGCCACTGTTGGAACTGGTAGATGCTTTTGCTGCTTTTTCTTGGTATAAAATAAACCTTAGTAAATCAAAAATGTTGTGTTTCCCCAGAACTGAGTAGGAGGATGAGCAGTGGGGTATCCAGGAGGCAGCCATGAGCATCATCTATCTGGGTATTAAAGTGGGCAGGACAGTAGGGTAATTGTATGGGTTAAATTATACATCACTAATTAAAACAGTGGAGGCAGGCTTGAGAAGGTGGATGCAGTTACCTATTTCATGGTTAGCCGCATTAACATGATCAAAATGAATATCCTCCCTAGGGTATTATACCCTATGCAGATGGTACTTGTGAGTGTTACCAAAGGGGATATAGACCGGGTGGAAAAATTATTCAGTCGGTTTATTTGGAGGGGAAAAATGGCGGAAAGCCCGTCCTCAGAGATTGAAGGCTGAAACGAGTAAGGGAGGTCTCAGTTTCCCAGATCTTTTGAACTACCACCTGTCAATCCAACAACGCTATGTGGCAGACTGGGTACACCGCCCTGCAGTGGCAAGTTGGGTTGATTTAGAGCAATGGGGATGCCCATGCCACCTTTCGGTGTACTTGCATAGTAAAGGTCTTAAGGCATACTCCACCCAAGGCGGATGTAACCCACTAGTGAAAGCGGTGCTAGAGGCATGGGGTCATCTCAGGAAGTGAAGGGGGATCTGTAAAGAGGAAACCCTGCTGTTGCCTGTGGCGGGGAACCCCTTCTTCCTTCCGGGACTAGAGGACAGGGGGTTTAGAGAGTAGGAGATTAAAGGGGTGCAGAGTATGGGGACCTTACTAAGGAATGGTATACTAAGTCCATTGGGGGATATTGTTCAAGGGTTGGGACTGAGGGGGCAACAAGTATTTCGATACCTGCAGCTCAGAGCATTTATGTTGAAAATGGACAGGGGAAGGGTGCAACCTCATTGATGGTGCTCGACAGAGACCCTGGTTATACCTGGCACAAAAGGATCCCAAGGGAGTTATTAGAAAAGCAGCGAAGCTGGGGAAGCAAGATTATCAGACCATACTCAAAAAGTGCAACAATTGTGGGAGAGAGATATTGGCAGGGAAATCACAGAGGAGAACTGGCAGCTCCTGCTAGAAGAGCACATGGGTCTCTTGGTATGTAATAGGTTTAGGGAAGCTTTCTATAAATTTCTGCACAGGCTGTACTACACCCCTGTGATAGTCCATAAGGTCCATCCTTCTGTGTCTCCTGTGTGTGATCGATGTGGAGATGAAAGAGGGACGTATATGCACTGCTTCTGGACATGCAGGGTACTTCAGACCTTTTGGGGAGAAGTGATTGTGGAGGTTACTAACCTGGCAGGATACCCCCTACAGGTAGATCCAGTAATAGACCTGTGTGCAATGAACCCGGGAGAGGGGGCAAATAGGAATCACTGCCACGGTGGATCAGGGTTTACTGGTGCTGGCAAGCCACTGCATACAGAACACCTGGGTCAGTTGTGCTGTTCCCAATATTCAACAGTGGCGTAAACTAGTAATCCAAACATTGGCCTTGGAAAGGCTGACCCTGATGATCAGAGATAGGGTGGAAGCCTTTTACCGGGAATGGGCCTCCTTTCTAGCCTCGCTTAGTAGGGAGGGAGAGGAGGAGGAGGAGATCACCCTGCGTATGGGACTTGATTAAAAAGGTTGCATGAAGAATAATGTATTTCTGGCATCTGAATGATAATAAATTAATGAATACTTAGACTGAAAATGAAATCATATTTGTATGGAATTGACTGGAAGGAAATAGCTATGCACAAAAACCTTGGCACAATATATCAGTTGGGGGTTGAGGATATAGCATGCACCAAGCAGGAAAGGGATCTTGGGGTTATCGTCTCTGATGACCTCAAGGTAGGGAAACAGTGTGATAAGGCAGCAGGTAAAGCAAATAGGATGCTGGGATGCATAGGCAGGGGCATCACCAGCAGGATAAGGGAGGTCATAATTCCACTGTACAAGACACTAGTGAGGCCCCACATGGAGTACTTTGTATAGTTCTGGAGACCTTACCTACGTAAGGACATAAACAGGGTAGAGAAGGTTCAGAGGAGGGCGACAAAGATGGTACATGGATTGCATCACAAGTCCTATGAGGATAGGTTGAAGGAATTGAATATGTACTCCCTGAAGGACAGGAGGGAGAGAGGGGGCATGATAGAGACATACAAGTATCTTACAGGGAGGAACAGGGTGCAAGAATACTCTATTTTTAAGCGAAAAAGATGTTCCAGGACTAGAGGGCATGGGATGAAGTTGGAGGGAGGACGATTCAGAGGAAATGTGAGGAAGAATTTCTTCATAGAACAGGTGGTGGACAAGTGGAACACACTGTCTGAGGAAGTGGTGGGGGCTGAAACAATCACGAGATTTAAGAATGCATGGGATAGACGTAAAGGAATTCTGGAGGTCAGGGGTAAGGGGTAACAGAGTTCTAGGAAAACATAAACTGAAGTTACAAACTCAAATGGGCAGACTAGGTGGGCCATAGGCCCTTATCTGCCGACACTGTCTATGTATCTATGTATGTTAATTCATAACCGATTGTAATTCTGTTGTATCATGGAATGCACCTGTCTGTCTGTTTGTTGTACTGTATTTGTTGTTATAATCTTGAATTTAATAAAAAGATTATACAAAACAAAATTAACAAAATTTGCAGTTCCTTTTTTTTTTTTTCTGCATCTCGGTTCCTGTTTTGAAGGAACCAAGACAATAATCTTCAGTTTTATCTATTTAGACTTGTGTTTACCACAAACTTTCTTTGGGGTATTGGAACTGATTTTTTCATCCAGGTTGTCATTTATTGGCATGTCTGACAGACCTAATAAGAAAACAGGGCCAACAGGGTTTAAAAATTGTACAAACTGATTTAAAGTCTTGGTAAAGGCAGACTGCACGGAGTTGTGTGTTAAGAGCCTGGGTCCCGATCATGATTTTACCAGTTGTGAACTGTGTATTAAATGGGCACTGTCAGCTTTGCCACTCGTTTTGTGGTACATCTCAATAATTGGGCCTGTATGCACATAATCAAAAGGTAGATAGTGTAGAATGCCTCTGCATTAAGAAAAAAGTGTTCGGCTTACCAATTTTCGTAAAATTAGATTGTTTATCATTTCTGGCGGTCCAACTTTAAATGTCCAGTGACCGGAAGCCAATCGGCGCCAAGAATGCACTCGAGAACGCGCATCTACAGGGAGCGCGCCCACAACATGCGCATTTTAGTATTCACTTGTCAAAAAAGCACAGCATCCATTACAGCGTGTTATTAGAAACGGCTCCTGGTAACTACAAACACAAACCAAGGACTGATTTAGCTGCAAAGTAATTCACTATGCTGGTGCTCAAATTCCGCGCAGTCATAATAGTGGCACATACTCGCGCATGCGTGAGATTTTATTCCCGGTCACTACTGTGCATGCGCAGGATTTGGGCACCAGCATGGGGAAGTACTTTGTTGTTTAACCAGTCCTCGGTTTGTGTTTGTAGTTACCAGGCGCCTTTTCGAATAACATGCTATAATGGATGCTGTGCTTTTTGACAAGTGGATACTAAAATGAGCATGTTGTGGGAGCACTCCCTGTAGTTGTGCATTCTCAGCACCAATCGGCTTACAGTAGCGGCGTTGGACCGCCAGAAATGGTAAACAATCTAATTTTACGAAAACTGGTAAGCTGGACACTTTTTTCTTAATGCAGAGGCATTCTACACTATCTACCTTTTTGAGGAATGGTCCAGGGATTGGCAGTTGAAGTTTAATGCCAAGAAGTGCAAGGTTATGTACATAGGAAAAAGAAACCCAGGGATAAAGTACAGACTGGGAGGGCATCAGTTGGAGGAGATATAGACAAAAAGAGACCTCAGAGTAGTCATCGTGGATGACTTAAAGGTTGGAAAACAGTGTGAAAAGGCAGCACAGAGTGCAAGTGGCATTCTTGGCTGCATTGTTAGGGGAGGCCATTATGGTTTTCCAAGGAGGTAGCAGAGTAAATGAAAGCCAAAAAGATTTAATTCAGGCAATACAAAAAGACACAGGCAGAAGGGGGTAGGGAAAAGTAGCAGGAGAAGCAAAGGGAGGCAGGGAAGTCAGTAAGGGAAGCCAAAGCTCAGACAGAAGAGCACATCGCAAAATCAGTGGGTAGAGGAGACAAAACCTTTTACAGGTACATAAGTGAAAAAAGAAGGGCAAAGGGAGGGATAGTGAGACTGAAGGGGGGAGGATGGGGGCCGTGTGGAGGATGACAACAAAGAAGCTGACATACTGAACAGATATTTCTGCTCAGTCTTTACTGAGGAAGATGAGGGTAATGGGCCAGAAGGGAGTACAAGGGGTGGAAACGGCACAGAAATGGACACAAGTCCCTTTACACAGGAAAGGGTTATAAAGGAACTGGAAGGAATAAGAGTCAATAAAGCAGTGGGGTCAGATGGGGTGCACCCCAGGGCAGTATCATGCATCTAGGCAGGAAAAATCGGAGAGCGGTGTGTTGCATGGGAAGGCAACCACTAAAGGTAACAGAACAGGAGAGAGACCTTGGCATCAACATTACAAGGGACCTGAAGGTAGCAAACCATTGCGAGAAGTTAGTGACAAGAGCCAGCAGGATGCTGGGTTGCTTCGGGAGGGGGATCATTAGTAGGAGGAGGGAGGTCATAATACCCTTGTACACCGAGCTGGTTAGGACGCATCTGGAGTATGGGTTCCAGTTGTGGAGTCCATACCTCAAGAAGGACTTGGAGTGGGTTGAGCGCGTCCAGAGGAGGGGGACAAAGAAGGTTAAGGGAACCAGTCACTTAACATACAAGGAGAGACTGAGGGTCCTAAACATGTACTCCCTGGAACAAAGGAGAGAGAAGGGGAACATGATTGAGACATTCAAATACTTAAAGGGTAGTAACAAAGTGGCAGTAGGGAGCATAATCCAACTAAAGGGGCAGTCAAAGACAAGGGGCCATGATTTGCAAATTGTTTGGGGGGGGAGTTCAAAGGAAATATTAGGAAGCACTTTTTCACAGAAAGCGTGGTGGATACATGGAATAGGCTTTCGGAAGAGGTGGTCAGGGAGAGGACAGTGGGAGGGTTCAGGGGTACATGGGACAGACACAGGGGCCTGTTGGTAAGGGGGGGCTTTACAGTTAAGTCCTAGCAGTGGTCTAGGCAACCTTGACAGACTGGGTGGGCCTGGCAGTCCTTTTCTGCCATCACGTTTCTATGTTCTATGTTCTGTATCCTAAAGGAACTAAGAGAGGTGGTGGCTGAACCTCTGGGAATCCTGTTTAGCCGATCACTGGAAAAAGGGGAGGTACCCAAAGACTGGAGGACAGCAGATGTAGTCCCCTTATACAAAAGCTTGAACAAAGAGGAAGTGGGGAACTACAGACCAGTCAGCCTGATCTCGGTAGTGGGGAAGATCATGGAAGCACTACTGAAGGAGAGATTGGTGGAACATCTGGTTGCCAACGGACTACAGGACCCAGGGCAGCATCTTTTCACTGGTGGGAGGTCATGTCAGACCAACCTCATTAAATTTTTCGACTGGGTGACAAGGGAGGTAGATCAGGGGACGGCAGTGGACATGGCCTATCTGGACTTCAGCAAGGCCTTTGACACTGTGCCGCATAGAAGGCTATTAAACAGGAATATGGGAGTGGGCAGGACAGTAGTGCGGTCTGTGGGTGGGTAATTGGCTGGGTGGCAGGACACAGTGTGGTGGTAAATGGCTGTCACTCCACAGAGGGAAGAGTGACTATTAGGGTACCACAGGGATGAGTGCTGGAATCGGTCCTATTCAACGTCTTCATCGGTGACATTGTGCAGGACATAGGAAGCAGAATTTCTCTGTTTGCTGATGACATGATGCTCTGTAACAGTGTGGACATGCCAGAGGGTGTGGACAGAATGAGGAGGGACCTGCAGAAGCTTGAAGAATGGTCAAGGGGTTGGCAGTTGAAATTCGATGCAAAGAAGTGCAAGATAATGCATGTGGGGCACAAAAATCCTGAAACAACATATCAGCTGGAGGGTGAGGCTATAGCATGCACCAAGCAGGAAAGGGACCTTGGGGTTATCATCTCTGATGACCTCAAGGTAGGGAAACAGTGTGACAAGGCAGCAGGTAAAGCAAATAGGATGCTGGGATACATAGGCAGGAGCATCACCAGCAGGAAAAGGGAGGTCATAATTCCACTATACAAGACACTAGTGAGGCCCCACCTGGAGTACAGTGTACAGTTCTGAAGACCTTACCTATGTAAATACATAGACAGGGTGGAGAAGGTTCAGAGGCGGGCAACAAAGATGGTACAGGGATTGCATCACAAGTCCTATGGGGATAGGCTGAAGGACTTGAATATGTACTCCCTGGAGCAGAGGAGGGAGAGAGGGGATATGATAGAGACATACAAGTACCTTACAAGGAAGAAATGGGGTGTAGGAATACACTGTTTTCCAGCGAAAAAGATGTTCCAGGACTAGAGGTCATGGGATGAAGTTGGAGGGAAGGCGATTCAGAGGAAAAGTGAGGAAAAATTTCTTCACGTAAAGGGTGGTGGGCAAGTGGAACACCCTGCCAGAGGAAGTGGTAGGGGCTGAAACAATCATGGGATTTAAGAATGCATGGGATAGACATAAGGGAAGCTTGGAGATCAGGTGTAAGGGGCAACAGACTTCTAGAAAACCATAAAGGGAATTTACAAGCTCAAATGGGCAGACTGGGTGGGCCCTTATCTGCCGACAGTGTCTATGTATCTGTGTATCTAATTACAAGTAGAAAGAACAAGGTTATCATTCCTCTCTACTGGTCCTCGATGAGGCCACATTTAGAGTACTGCAGTCAGTTTTGGAGGCCCCAACGCAAAAAAGACATAGACCACCTGGAGACAGTGCAGAGAACAGTTGCAAAAGTGGTGCATGGACTGCATCGTGAGACATACGCAGCAAAATTTGGGGAACTAAATCTGTACACCCTTGAGCAGAGAAGAAACGGGACATAACGAAATATTTAAGTATGTTAAAGGAATCGACACAACACATGCAGGAAACCTCTTCCAGCAAAACAGGGATACACTTACTGGGGGCATAACTTGCATCTGGTGGGAGGCAGGCTCAAAAGCAACCTCTTTACAGAAATGGTCATAGACCCATGGAACAGCCTACCTCAGGAGGTGGTATAATCCAAGACAGTGCGTGAGTTCAAACTCGCATGGGACAGACAGTGTGGAGACATCAAGGTGCAGTCTGAATAAGGAGGTGGGCAGAAACATGGGCAGACTAGATGGATCATGTAGTCCCCATCTGTTGACACAATTCCTATGTTCCTATGACACAGCAAGTGCTGCTGTGGATGCCACCGAGTTCCAGTTTCATATTGCTATGGATGCCACTGACACTGCTTCCAGGGTCTTGGCATATGCAGTGTCCCTTCGGAGGTTTGCATAGCTTTGGGCTACAAACCTATCCCAGACAGACACAGCAAAGACTGCCATGGATGCCACCAAGTTCCAGTTTCATATTGCTATGGATGCCACTGATACTGCTTCCAGGGTCTTGACATATGCAGTGTCCCTTCGGAGGTTTGCATGGCTTAGGACTACAAACCTATCCCAGGATACACAAAGGCCATGGATTTCCCCTGTGAGAGGAACTCCGTGTTTGGTGACAAAACAGAGGCTTACATGAAGAAGATGGATGAGTATAAAAAGCACCTACAAAAGCAACACAAAGAAGGAAAAGGCTTCCACTTCCCATAGGCCTTACTGAAGGGGAGGCAGGGGATAGGGATACTATCCCTCTGTTTATGGCCTGTTTATGGCCTTTGACTACACTTCCCAAAGGAGCTTTTTCTGAGGTAGGGGTAGAAAGGGTGCCAAGCAAGGAGAAGTCACTCCACCCCTGAGGCCCAGGTGTAACAGAACCCTTGACAGGTCTGTACAGGTTGCCCAACCATTTCCAATGGGAGGAAGACTGGCTCACTGTCTTAAGGGATGGGAAGGTATTACCACAGACAGGTGGGTCCTGGAGGTAGTGAGTCAAGGTCTTCCTCTGCAGTTCGAGATTTCCAAAACTGGAGAAGCACAGACCTTTCTCACTTCACACTCCAGCAGAAAAAAACCCTGCTGGAGCTGGAGGTAAAGAAGCTGCTGCAGACAGCTGCAGTGGAAGGAGTCAGCTCCACTCTAGATACTCTACTCAAGATATTTCCTGACCCACAAGAAAAATGGGGAGTGGCAACCCATTGTAGAGCTGAGATTTCCAAACAAACACTTAAGAAAAGGAAAAGTTCAAAATGGTAACACTAAAAACAGTGATTCCATCATTACAAGGACACTGGGTAGGGGCACTGGATTTAAAGGATGCTTACTTTCACATACCAGTGAGACCTTCTCACAGAATTTACCACCGATTTAGGGTAGGGAACTGCCACTACCAGTTCACCCCTTTGGCCTTCTCCTCAGCTCCTAGGATTTTCACAGAGTGCCTGGCTGTATTGGTGGCATATCTGAGGAGGCAGGGGGTAGTGGTTATCACTTACCTGAATGACTGATTAGTCTCAGAAAAGTCACAGCAGGAGGCCAAGACCTCCCTCTTGCCCACCCAGTGCATCCTGAAGGAACTGGGTTTCCCGATAAACATCCCAAAGTCCCAGACAGACCCTGTTCAGGTGCTGGACTTCATTGAGCGGAACTGGGTACCAGTCAGGGGAAGGCATTCCTCCCTGAAAAGAGGGTAGCAGCTCTGGTAGAAATTGCAAGGTCTTGTAAGGCAGGGCAGCCCAAGACCTCCTTCAGTTACTAAGGCACATGGCCTCCTCCTCAGCAGCAGTACCAGGTGCTAGATTCCAAGTGAGGGATATTCAGTACCATCTGGGGAGTCACTAGTCCCAAAGGTGGGATTCTCTCTCTCTCGAGAAACGAGTACCCTGACAAAACGTCTGTTAAGGGCACTAGAGTGGTGGAAGAATGAAGAAAATCTCAGAGAAGATGTTTCCTTCCTTCAACAGTCACCCACAGTTATACTCACTACATATGCCTCCCTCCTCGGTTGAGGTGGCCGCCTGGAGGACCTCACTGAAAGTGGGGCGTGGATCCCACTGGAGTCTCAAGAGCATATAATCCTCCCTGATCTCAGGGCTGTGTATCTGGCAGTATAGGCCTTTTCCACCCACATCAGGGGTCAATCATCAGATCAGAATAGACAGCACCACTACCGTGTACTACATCAGCAAGCGGGGTTACAAGGTCTTTCAAGGTCCACGTAGAAGCAGTGAAGATCTGGAGCCTGGCTTACTCAGTGGAGGTACAGCTGTCTGCAGTGCACCTACCAGGGAAAGACAATGTTCTTGCATATTCCTGAGCAGAATCAAATAAACCCTGAACAAACAAGTGCTTGCTGAAGTGTTCAGGTGGTGGATCGCACCAGAGTAGATCTATTAGCCTCCTGGGAAAACTATCAGCTTCCACTTTTTTGTTGCAGGCCTCCCATGGTGGGGACAGTCCCAGAGGAAGCACTGGTCCTGGGTTGGATATGGAAATTCCTGTATGCATTTTCCCTATTCCCACTGTTGCTGAGAGTACTGCTGAAACTCAGAAGAGAGCCTGCAACAATGATCCTAATTGCACCAGACTGGGCCAGGAAGACCTGGTACACTGCTGCTGCTGTCCCTCTCCATCCAACTTCCAATCATCGGGGGCACTAGTGAGCATTACTTGTTACATGGCCTTACAACTCGTACTCTGATCTTATGTGTTGTAATTGTTTTTCTCTCGTAGTATAAAGTTTTTCAAAACTTTCAACTTTTTAAATATTTTGGCAGTCATTTAGCTAGTTTTAGTGGCCACTACTCACTACAGCTTGAGAAATAAATTTGCCATTATAGGGCAGAGGTGAGTGTGATAATGCAGCAGTTTAGAATTTAATTCTAAGATTCTTTAATAAGCACAACATTCTTAATGCTTCGGGGCAGCTCATTCCAAGGGAAAGATTGCAGTTTTTTGGGGGTTTGCAGTCAGTTTCTTTCTGCTCCTTATCCCTAGTGGCACTTATTCTCTCCTGATCCCCCAGCCCCGTGTCCTGCTCACAATTTACCATTCAGCTTCCTCCATTGCTTGCCCCCCATGGTGAGGCGGCAGGATCCCTCAACCCGCTGAACCAGATCTGGTGCTGGAGGTTCCTGCAATTTGCAGGAGCGCTGCCTGTGGGGATCGGCTTCATCCAGCTGCCAGAGACCCTCTTTCTTCTCCATTTTCCCCTTAGGGAGATGAGGCGTGCAGTGACACCCATGGAGAGAGGGAGAGCGTGCACGCGTCTGCACATTCTCCTTCCCAGCGTCTGCCTCTTCTCCTCCCCCATTCTGGAGCATTGGCATGCTGCCCCCCAGCCACTGCTAGGAGGCAGTCAAATGCCGACTGCTGGTGACCCCCCCCCCGAGAAGGACAGCAGTCCATCAGACGGTTGATCCTTCTTCTTCCCTGTTGACCCCCAGCAGCCTATGTTCGTTCCCGAACATGGGTCACCGGCGTAGCGCAAGGTAAGGCTTCCAGCACCTCAGCCCTCAGTGCCACTGGGCCAGCGATTGCAGTTGTTAAGAGAGAAGTTGTTAAGCATAGTGAGAGATCCCTTTGGAAGTAACAACATTACTATGGTGAGCAATATTTCTTCCTTGCCAGGTCTACCCTGATAAAGCTAAGTTGTTTGGGGCAGTACTATGCTAGCAGTCATCATGAATATGTGTGTACTCCACCTAGGCATAACTGCAATTTGAATACATCTTTCACGCCAGACAGTGAGACCTCAGTGTAGAAGAGTTTTGAAAACTGCTGGGGACTGCCATCTTGATTGCAGATCCACATTAATTATAAAACAAATAATGACTACAATTTGAAAAAAAATCATTGACTGGACAAAACCTGTTGCTGTTTCTGCCTAAGAATGTCTGGAATCATTCCTGCTAAAAAAAGATACAGTGAGCATTTTTCCCAGCTAACAGGAACTACAACTTTAATACCTCCAGGATAGAGGCAAAGTTTGTACATGCTACTACAGGGACAGTTGAAGGAGCATGACAATTTTCTGCCTCCACCAGCCCTTGGAATTCCTTGGTAGTACTCCATTAGGGGAGAACCTCCTTACTGCTGCTGCACTACATCTACTGATCTTCTTCGAGGAGATCTCCTCCATTAAGTCGCATCTTTAGAACTGTAAGCTGTTGGCATTGAGACTACTCTGAAACTTTTGCTAGCTGGGGGACACACAATGACATGCAGCGTTGGCACCTATAAAACGTGGGTGGCCTCATGGCTCCATAGTTCTTTCTTCCACTATCGAACCGCTTATCGGACCTGTAAAGAAAAAACACTGTTGTTTTCTTCTATATTTTTTTTAAACTGTAACCTTTTCTACATTGTCCCTGTATGCTGCCATTGAAAGAACCTTTATTTAGGTTTTGTACATATGGATATAAGATCTACAAGGATGACACTCACACCATGTGTGTTTGCTGTCTGGGCCTGGCCCACAAAGTTAGGGCCTGTAAGATCTGCCAAGGATTTAATAAAACCACAAGTAGACGCTGAAAGAAGGTACCAAAAACCATCATTGCCATCAAGGCCATGGAAATTCTAGCAAAGACCGCGAGCTTCAAGCTGGTCTCTGTCATGCCTGACTGCTACAGGGAAGGAAACACCCAGGTGGTCTGTGACTAATCATTGAGGTTGGCTAGGATGATGAAGAAATCTACAGAGAAAGAAAAACTGTTGTCAAAACCCTCCTCCTCTAGCCGCCCTAAGAATATAGATAAAACATGCTTTATCAGTGAGGTCAAGGTCTCTGCTGCATGTGGGTGAGTTCTCATCGTAGTGCGCTCTGGCGTCATCGACCACAGTCGTCCCCAGCTGTTGCTGAGACACCAGGTTGGGGGCCTGGCTCTGGCACTGCTGCACCTACTACATACTGTATGCCACCCCTGTTCGTGAGTTCTGTTCTAGTAACAACAGCAGTCACTAACCCACAAATGGATATCGTCGATTCCCAGGCTATACTCGCATTGTTTCCAGAAGTGTTACCTTGCCTGTTCCCATAGCTGACCAGGTTTGTGTCAGTAGTACTGTCGAGAAGGCCTCCCCCATCGGCACCGTTGTCATCGACTGGACATAAATGCATGCATGTAGTGCTTCCCGTACAGCCACTGCCTCCATCGCCGGCTCAGGCGATTGGTTCCTTCATCATTTAGGATAACGTTGAGGTAGAATACAATCCTGATTTCATAAACAACACATTGAGACTGTCACACACCAAAGAAATATTTTTTTTTTCTCATAGACCATTGATTTTTAAGGTTATTGTTTCATGATTTAAAATCACTTCACCAGGAAAAGGCTTTGTATTCTAAAAACATATATAATATGAAAAACATATATAATTTGCTTCATTATAAGGCTAAGTTTATAAATATTTAATGTGAAATGCATTTACTAAAGGTTTTTCACTTACAAATTTTATTTATTAAAGTCCAGGAATTATAACCCTTTGAGTCAGGGTCTCATTTACAAAGGCTCCGCGTCATACAGAAGATGAAGACAATATACAGTGAGCAAATACAGTAGCTTAGAGCAGACAGATACAGTGAACGTTACCAGAAGTGCACTTAGTAAATTCAAGTAAACATTCGATATGGATACAGTACATGTTATTACAGGGATAAGAAATCAGCCCATTGGGGCTTCAACTAGGGGCAGAGGTTTGAGAGCAGAGACGGAGGAAGGGTGGATGGAGCAAGAAGGGTTAATTGCAGTCACAGTTGGAGCCGGATACAATGTAGTCACGCAGCTCTTTTTTGAAAGGCCCCAGTCTGGGTATGGAGAAGAGATGCCCTGGATTGAGTTCATCCAGAGGGGAGCACTATATCAAAAGGTCCTTTGGCCAGCATTGGATTTGACAAAGGGGATGTGAAAGACAGCAGTGTCCGAATGTCTTGTTGCCCACCTCTGCAACCCTGACTGAAGAAGTGAAAGACAACCAAGGGGAGATGGGCACAATTGGATTTTTTTGGCAAGTAGGCAGATCTGCTAAAATAGTCGCCCTTGGAAGTTGAGCCATGCCGATCGTTAGTAGAGGACACAGGTGTGTGTGTGAGCTGTTCGCTGCCTGTAGCCAATCAACAGGCCTTATTTAAGGTGCATTTGATATTGGGAAGGGCAGTATCTGTGGTGGAGCCATAGATAACTATGCTATAGTCCACCCGGGAAAGGATAGAGCTAGAGACAGCTAGTTGGAGAGTGCCAGGAGGGAAACAGGGTCTGAGTCTATATAGGAGGCCAATTCTGGAATTAACTACAGAGCAGGTAGACACCGTACGATCATGGAAGGTGACAGTCGAGTCAAGGGTGATTCCTAGATATTTAAAGCTGGTGACAAGTTCCAAAGTGGTTCCCTGGGAATTGTGTAGAGAGAGGACAGCCAAGTTGTGTTTATGTTGGGGGTGGGTGAATAGCATGACCTTAGTTTTGTATAGTTGAGGACAAGCTTATGGGTGGCAAACCATGATTCTATTTCCACGAAGGAGCCCTGTAAAGATATTTGGAGCTGGGTAGGATCTGGGTGCCAACTAAAAATCACTGCATCGTCTGCATAGAGGAGGAGACGTACAGTGGTGGCCGTGGGTAGGGATCAGGTCTGTAAGTGCCTTTGTTGGCGAGTAATATTTTTCAGCTTTATTTCCTTTCTTTAAGTTTTTACCTAAACATAAGTAATATTCAGTGCTCAAAACCCTTTTCTATTTGATTTCCCATTAAGAAAATAAAAAGTAAAAATATTTCAGGGCCCAAGTGTTTACATAACTTCCGAAAACCACCTCATAATAAAATATCAGTCACTCACCAAATTAATATCTGAACTCTAAATTCCACAGCTACTTAGCTTTAATCTTCATTTCTGATACAGAGCTTCTTTCTTCTGCAAATATATTAAAAAGGGGGGGTAATTTTCTTTAGAAAAGCAAACACTTTGAGATGTCTAGAAACATATGTTTAATTTTTACGTTTATAGCTTTGAAAAATACATGCACTTACTACTAATTCTAGGAACTTCAGCCAAACTATTCTGTAGTTATTAAATGTTGGTCTCTATGAACCTCTATGAGAAAACTATAAAAAAAAAACTCGAAATTGTTGCCTTCTAGTTAAACCTCATATCTTTACTTCCATTTTTAGTAGTTAATGCCCATTGTAACTCATCAACAAACTGTACTGCAAACTGCATGAACGCTGGGCCGCTACTGTTACTGCTTCATGCTGCTTAAGGTTACAGCACTCTGTCCACACTTCCTTTCAATAGGAAAACTCACTCCTCCCATGGCCAGGCAGTCCCATGACACTAATAGCATCACTGCAGCAGACATACGGCCATGTCATCAACTCAGTGACGACGACACCCCCAGCACAATGTGCTTGGCCGTCTGGTTGTCATGATGACCAAGAAGAAGAAGCCCTCCATTACTGAAAAAATATCATTAAGCCTGCACCGAAGTGCTGAGAACCCCAGGGAATAGTGTGCTGCTATATTAAAGAGTATGTAACTTGTGCATAACTATGAACCTTTATCAGTTTAGGACTCAACTATCCTGGGGGTCTCCATTTTATGGTTGTTGTGCCTGAGAGCTGCATTAGTGTATGAGAATATAAATAATGTATCAGCACCCTTTGGACTCCACAGTATGCCCGTTTGCTTAATTTAATTACAATAGAACAAAACAAGTTGCAGGAAGGTGTGAAATACCACATTTACCTTCAATTAACTTTACAGACTGTCTTAGATATAATGTTTTTCTTTTAAATTGCCTGCAGTCTGTGTGTTTCTAGAGAGTTTTTTTTCAGGTTATGCACACTTTCAGCATAAAGAAACATGGTTGTGACAGAAATGGGAAGGAAGGAGGTAATAGTGGATTCTGTAGGTGGCTTGTTTTTGGTTTAGCAGTCTGGAAAAGAAAATCACAAGCTGGAATTCTCACTGTCCTCCCTAGCTGCTAGATAAGACCTGGGTCATAAATCTCGAGTGGACCTGTCCACACACAGACTCTCAATTTAAAGGGAGGGTTGTGGATGCATGAAACGGCCTTCCGGAGAAGGTTGTGGAGTCTAAAACAGTGGTTGAATTCAAGCATGCATGGGACAGTCATAAGGCAATTCTAGGGAGTGGGGTAGAAAGAAGTAGGCTGCTGGTTAACTAGGATCTGCAGCTTATCCATTAGGTAGGGAAATGGGCAGACTGGGTGGGCCAAGCGGTCCTTATCTGCCGTCAAATTCTATGTTTCTATGTGGTTCACTCAAATATAAACTTAAGGTTAAAAGGGAATATAATTGGTCACTGATAAGTGTTCAGTCTGATTGGGACAATTAAATACATACATGGTAGATGGTTGGTGCATTCAAACAGGGAACAGGAATCACCTATTCTCAAGAGAGTATATAAGATGCTGAATGACAGTTGGTAGTTGGTTACGCTTAAAGCTGGAGAGAGAAACATAAGCTTGGAGCCTACCCTTCTAGCTATGTCCGTGGGAGCTGACAGTTAGCATAGGGTCCAGTGTTCTCTTGAAAGGACAGGGAAGGCTAAGTTTAATACTAGCACACTGCAGTAATAGCCTTTTTCTTTCGTCATCTGTTATTTAAAAACATTTGTTTACTTTTCCTGCATCAGTGTTATTCTTGTGGTGTAAATAGATATTCTGTAATGCTCTGTTCACTTTCTGTTAAGCAAAAAGCTATTTATTTACTCAATGGCTGTGACTGTGATGTCATTTTTCTAAGGTAATATATGGCTTACACTGGTTGAGGTAAACTCTGTTTAGCATCTGCCACCCGAGAGAGAGATACTACCAGACTTTGATTTGTACAATTGCACGTTTAATTATCCAAGCTGGTAAACTTGAAGGTTTGCGCTGGATGACTCCAGCTGGTGACAGTGAATACCCAAGGACAGACACCTCTCTAAAAGCTGTTCCAGCCCAGAGAGAGAGGGGTTGGTTGCCACAATGGTGTAAATGGGTGCTGTGGTATCATGTTGTCATATATCAGTGCAGCTGTCCCAGACAATGAGATTTCAACAGCCAGAAAATGAAGACCCCAGGCTGGTTACAGGGGCTGGTGTGAAAAGTGAAAACTAAAGGAAACACATATATCCTGAGCTGCTACATGAAGGGTTATCTGTTGACAAGGAAACAAATAACATTTACAATGTATGAGTGTGTACTACTCCTTTAAATATTTATGAACTTAGTTTTATAATGAAACAAATGATAAAATATGTTCTTTATATTATGTAAGTTTTTAGAATACAAAGCCTTAGCCAGGCTGTTGGCACAGCGGTAGGGCTACTGCTCGCGACGCTAGTGACCCAGGTTCATGAATGAACCTGGGTCCCCAGGGGCCAGCTGCAGGAGGGGGATCGAGCATCTCAGAGGTTACTATCCTCATCCAGGGAGGGTGGGAGATTTCTGTCACAGCATCGCTATCTTGGTGACCATGGCTGGCAAAGAGACTGGAGTACCAGTGAAGATGGACACTTCCCGATGGGAGACATCGGCACGCTTTGTGTGCGTATGTCAGATTGTCACATTGTGCGGAGTGTCTTAAGAGGGGCAGGCAGAACAAGGGAAAAAGAGCACCAGCTGGCAGGGTGGCACTTGCAGTTCCCTGCAGATCTCACACTGCTTACTGGGCACATGGACCCACCGACCAAGCGAGACATCCAGAGGGGGCTTGGGGTACCCCCGATGGCCCCCTCATGGGGCAGTCTGTGAAGGAAAAGTGGGTCCCATGGGTAAGTCCCAGAGATGGTGGGTGATGGGCTTGGTTGACCATGGAGCTGAAGGTTGAGGGGGGAAGAATACAAAGCCTTTTCCTGATGAAGTGACTTTTAAGTCATGAAACGTTGAAGAATGTTACAAATTAATGGCTTTTGAGAAAAAAAAAAACATTATTTCTTTGGTAAGTGAGACAGTCTTAGTGTGTTGTTTGTGAATTGAGGACTCCAGAGAGAGAGAGAGAGAGAGAGAGATGGTCCCCTCGTTGGTGATTTTGTTATACAGTTTTTCACAGGATGCCTAGTTCCTGAGGTGTCTTTTTTCCTGCAAGAGTACAGTCCTCACCTCCTGGACATGGAAAAGGATTGAAAGGATGAAGGAGGGGGAAAAAGACCCCCTATGAAGGGTGTTTTCCTTCCAGTTCTGTCCTCTCCTGTTGCAGTGAGGACTCAGTGGTTTATTACCCCAGGTGTCCTTCTGCATTAGAAGGTGCTGTCTTTTCTGCCTGACACAGGCATTGCACTTTGCCTGCAGTTCCTTAGAAAGGCTGACAAGCATTAAGAGCCCTGCTCCGACTGTCCAACCATATTATGCTGCACAGACGGAAACTGATTCTGTGATTATTGTGACTGTTCATGATCATTCTAGGGACTCCAGGGTGATGAGCATTTTGCCTCCTGACAAAGAATCCAGGAGATTGGACGTAATGGACAAACATACTTTTGCCTCTGCCACCTTGGGGCTAAGAATTGCAAAGTACCAGGCTCACATGATTATGTATCTGAATAGCCTGTGGTAATCTGCCCTGACTACTATTCAGACTTTCCCTGATAAACTTGCAAAGGCAGAACTTATTAAAGCCGCATCAGTTGGTATCAATACTGGTCAGCATCTATTATGGTCAGCGTGTGATGCTTCTGCCAGGGCTGCTGCCTCTGGCATTTACCCAAAGAGATATTCTTGACTGAGTGGCTGGCCATGTCACCAACATACAGCAAGCCTAACTGAATGCCCCTTTTAGGGGCTCCAAGTTGTTTGGAAACATGTTGATAATGCACTAAAAGACCTTCAATCATCCAAAATGTCTCTGAGGTCTGTGAAATCCTTGACCCTTCAAAATACAAGAGGACACAGTAGGGGTGCATTCCTTAGGCCTGCAGACCATTGGTGCCGTGGCTGAGGTCCACAGCACCGTACTGAAGGAAGCGGTCTTTTCTCAGGTCCCTTCACCACTGTTGGTCATTCCAAGACCCACCACCCCCAGCACCTTCTGTCTCCCCACTTCCTCCCCCTCTACTGTTGCCTCTGGGGGTACAAGTGGGGTGACAGATTTCCCTTCACCTGCCAAAATGGAGGTGTATCACCACAAACCAGTGGGCCCTGGAAATAGTAGAGAAAGGCATGCCCCGGAGTTGCTGTCCAAACCTCGAGTGTACCTTCCTTCTCATTATCCTCCAGCCACTTGTCCCTGCTAAGACAAGTGCAGTCCCTACTTTCAAAGAAAACAATCAAACCTGTCCCTTCCAATGAAAGGAACAAACAGTTCTATTCCAGATACCTTCTGGTCCCCAAATCCACAGGAGGCCTGCGTCCTGCAAACATAGAAACATAGAATTTGATGGCAGATAAGGGCCGCTTGGCCCACCCAGTCTGCCCATTTCTCTACCTACTGGATAAGCTGCAGATCCTAGTTAACCAGCAGCCTACTTCTTCCTACCCCCAACCCCTAGAATGGCCTTATGACTGTCCCATGCATGCTTGAATTCTACCACTGTTTTGACTCCACAACCTCCTCCGGAAGGCTGTTCCATGCATCCACAACCCTCTCTGTGAAAAAATACTTCTCCTTAAATTACTCTGAGCCTCTCAATCTTTCAAATTGTGCCCCTTGTTCTTGCACACCTCTTTTTTGAAAGATGCTACCCTCTCTGGACTTTGTTGATTCCCTTGAGGTACTTGAAAGTTTCTATCATGTCCCCCTCTCCCTCCTTTCCTCGAGGCTATCATGTATTAAGCTCCTTTAGTCTCTCTTTATATGTCTTCTGGTGCAGGCCCTGCACCATTTTAGTTGCCCTCCTTTGGACAGCTTCCATCCTATGTCTTTGTGGAGACTGGGTCTCCAGAACTGCATG
This sequence comes from Neoceratodus forsteri, assembly GCA_016271365.2. Classification (NCBI taxonomy): domain Eukaryota; kingdom Metazoa; phylum Chordata; order Ceratodontiformes; family Ceratodontidae; genus Neoceratodus; species Neoceratodus forsteri. Next base: position 1,627,571,140 of record CM028131.1, on the reverse strand, counting down.
CTGTACTCCAGATGCGGTCTGACCAGCTGTCTGTACAGAGGGATAATAACTTCCTGTTTTCTACTGGTGATGCCTCTCCCTATGCATCCCAGTATCCCCCCAGCCCTCCTTGCTGCCCTCTCACATTGCTTGCTCACCTTTAGGTCATCTGATATAACTACCCCCAGGTCCCTTTCCATTTTTGTTGTTGTTACATCTCACCCCCCATTGTGTACTCTTCCCTGGTTTTGTTTCCAGGTGCATTACCTTGCACTTCTTAGCATTGAATCTAAGCTGCCATACATTTGACCATTCCTCTAACCTTGCCAAGTCCCTTCTCATCCTTTCCACCCCACCTTGTGCATCAACTCTGTTGCAGATCTTTGTGTCATCTGCAAAGAGACATACTTTCCTTCTAGCCCTCTGCAATGTCGCTTATAAAAACATTGAAGAGGACCGTCCTAATACTGAACTCTCATGCAAAATTCCCCACTAGTAACCCCCTTTCATCAGAGTGGACTCCATTTACTGTTACCTCTGTGTCCTATTCTCCAGCCAATTTTACCTAGGCTGTCATCTTGGGACCCACTCCAGGCTGGCTAACTTGTATATTAATCTTTGTGTGGGACTGTGTCAAATGCCTTGCTGAAGTCTAGGTAGGCCATGTCCACAGCCCCTCCCTGATCTACTACTTTGGTCACCCAGTCAAAGAAATCTATCGGATTCGTCTGGCATGACCTTCCCGCTCTGAATCCATGCTGCCGTGGGTCCTCTGCCCCTCTGGCCTCTAGATACTCAACAATTCTTTCCTTCAGAAGTGATTGCATCATTTTCCCTATCACTGAGGTTAAACTAACAGGTCTGTAGTTTCCTGCTTCTGCCTTGCTCCCACTTTTGTGAAACTTAGAAACTTAGACAGTGATGACAAGAAAAGACCAGAGGTCCATCCAGTCTGCCCAAGTTCCCTATAATCCCTGGAACCTACTGTTCCTCCAGGGTACTGATCCTCCCCATCCTCTCTCTATTCTCCTCCTTGGTCCTGTCGGCCCTGGTAACTATTCCCTTCATTATGTCCCAGCCAATGCTTGAATCTCCTGGCTGTTATTGCACCCACCACTTTAGCCAACAGACTGTTCCAAGGTTCCACCACACTTTTCCATAAAGTAGTACTTCCTCACATCGCACCTGAATGTACCTCCTATTAATTATCTTTCGTGTCCATGTGATTGTGAATTGGTATTCAGGCTAAATAGTTCCCTGCAGTTCACTTTAATTCCTCTAAGGAACTTGAAGGTGTCTGTCATATCTCCCATCTCCCTTCTAGTCTCCAGTGAGTACATCTTTAGTGTCTTGAGGTGCTCCTCATAGGATATGCCCTGCTGACTCAGAATAATTTTTGTTAATCTACGCTGCACTGTCTCCAACCAGTCCTTATCCTTTCTGAGGTGAGGACTCCAGAACTGGATACAGTATTCTAGGTGAGGTCTCACCAGGGATCTGTAGAGGGAAAGTATTAAATCTTTTCTTCTGCTGTCAGTACTCCTCTCAGTACATACCAGCATCCTGTTAGCATTGCGATAGTCCTTCTTGTACTGGCTCGATTGTTTAAGCAAGTTGCTAACGATAACTCCCAGATCCTGTTACTCAGCTGTAGTGCTAAGTCTCTCCTCATCCATCCAGTACTCTGTCTTGGGGTACTTTTTATGTAGGTGCAACACCTTGCACTTTCTAGCATTGAATTTTAACTGCCAGACCTTCGACCACCCCTCTAGTTTTTGTAGGTCTTCCTGCATTTCCCTTATTTCCTCATCACTATCCATACTCCCACATAGTTTTGTGTCACCTGCGGAGATGCAACGTGCCCTGGATTACTTTTCTAATGTTACTAATGAACATGTTGAAGAGGACCGGACCCAGGACTGAACTCTGTGGAACCCCGCTCATAACTTCCCTCTTCTCTGATTAACCCCATTGATCTCCACCCCCCTCTGCTGCCTCCCCTCTAGCCAGTTACCCACGGTTTTCCATTTTATTGAGCAATCGTTTGTGAGGTACAGAGTCAAAAGCCTTGCTGAAGTCAAAGCAGAGTAAGTATACAGCGTGGCCCTTGCCTAATTACTTTGTCATCCAATCAAAGAAAACTATCAGGTTAGTCTGACAAGATCTTCCTGCCACAAAACCATGCTGTTTACTATTTAGGAGTCTGTTGCTCTCCAGGTAGTCTGTGAGTTCCTGTTAGATCAGGGACTCCATCAGCTTCCCTACTATAGAGAAACTGACAGGCTTGTAGTTCCCTGGTTGCTCCTTATCCCTCCCCTCTTTATGAAGCAGTACAGCATGTGCCACCTTCCAGTCCCTCTTGGAATGCCCCCAGACCTAAGTGAGCTGTTGAACAGATATACCAGTGGTTCAGCCAGCTCCACTGCTAATTCCCTTGAGTATCCTCAGATGCAACCCATCTAGTCCTGGGGCCTTACCTATCTTAAGGGCAGCCAGCCCTTTCAGAACCCTTTCACTAGTAAACAATGGCTGTCTCATTTCCAGGATTCCCTTAGTGGCTGCTTTGATGCCACTCTCTGGCATGGACCCACTGTCCTTCTTAGTGAACTGAACAAAAGTAGTCATTTAGAATGGCGACCTTTTGCCCATCCTCCTCTGTCACCCTACCCCCTTCAACTAGCCTTACAATTCTCCCACCCTCTTTCCTTTTTTCATTAATATATCTAAAAAATGTTTTCTCCGTTCCTGACTCCCTCTGCAATATGCAGCTCTGTGTCTGCTTTGGCCTCCCTAACTGCCCTCTTTGACTCCCTATTTAAGACTTAAGAGACGTGAACAAATTTATGGAATATAAAAGGTTTCAAATGATTTCTGTACAGGCTGTAATCCTACAATTGCAAAAAGGGGATTGGCTTGTTGCTTAGGATATGAAGCACACTTGCCTTCCTGTCAAAATCTGAAACTGCCACAAGTAGTATCTCTGCTTTATGCTGAAAGACGGCCATTATCAGTTCCGAGTCTTGCCCTTTGGCTTATCCTTGGCGCTTTGGGTATTTTCTGCAAAGTAGTATCTCTGCTTTATGCGGAAAGACAGCCATTATCAGTTCCGAGTCTTGCCCTTTGGCTTATCCTTGGCGCTTTGGGTATTTTCCAAATGCTTCACAGTTGTGGCTATAGCACACAGGAAAGAGGGGCCTTTTGTCTTTTCCTTATCTGGATGACTAGCTCCTGCAGGGTCCGTTAAGGGAAGTAGCTCAATACACAATGTTCAGGATTTGGGAACTGTTTGAGGATCTGGGTTTTATGGCTCGTGTACCAAAATCCATCCTCTTTCCCTGCCAGTGCCTTCACTACATTGGTGCAGCCCTGGACACAGTGGTGGGCAGTGTTGTTCTGCTTGCAGATAGTGCCCATGCCCTGGTGGCCTAGGTCTGTCTGGTACACAGTAGTTGTCATGTGTCTGCCAGGGCAGTGCTCCATCTCATTGGACTTATGGCAGCTGCGTTTGTGACAGTCCTATTGTGTGGCCTTCATATGAGCATCCCACAGTGGATACTTCGAGCACAGTGGGATCAATTTATTTATTTATTCTTTGTTAACCGGGTAAGGCCCACTAGGCACAAGTGTCTGTTTTCAGGGGTAACCTGGAGCTTTCGGCTGGTTAAGTGACTTGTTCAGGGTTGCACAGTATGCAAGTAGATGTTGTAGGAATCAAACCCTGGTCTGCTGGATGTACCAAGCTTGTTCACAGCTCAACCACTAGGCTATCCTGCTATCAATTGCTGGACAAATTGGAACAGATGGTTCTTCTCATGTCTCCTATTCGAAAGTCACTGCTGTGATGATGGAACTCCTGCATTTGTTGCAGGATGTCCCATTTTTCTCCCCAACAGCAGTGCAGATCCTTACAACAGATGCCTCCAGGTTGGGATGGGGTACCCACCTGGGCCCATTCCAGACCCAGGGGTTGCGAACTAACCTAGACTTAGATCTTCTCATCAGTGTTCTGGAGATGTGGGCTCTTATTCTTGGTCCGCAGGCCTTTGCAGACCACCTCACTCCAGGTCCCCTGTTGATAAGGACAGACAATATTAGTGGGAAGGATTATATCAGCAAGCAAGGGGACACTCACTCTTACCCCACTGTACAGGGAAGCAGTGAGATTATGGCACTAGGCACTGTCTCAAGGCCTTTAGTTGACAGGTGTATTTCTTCCAGGAGTTCAAAACATCTTGGCAGATAGGCTAAGTCAGTCACAGTCATGTTTTCATGAGAGGAATTGATAACCTCCGTAGTAAATTACCTCTTTGTAAGATGGGGGTCATCCGGAGATGGACCTTTTTTGCATCCCTACACAACAGAAAACTACTGCAGTTTTGCTCACTCACTCCACAGCCTGGAGTCTTATGGCAAGACACGTTGTCCCTCTCTTGGAAAGGGAGGTTCCTTTATGGAATCCCTCTGATCCCTCTCATTCAGAGGATCCTACTCAACTGCAGGCAGAGTGGGCCTCCCTAATATTAGTGGTTCCCTTCTGGCCTGGGCAGATATGGTTTTCCCTGCTGCTGCATCTAGTAGTGGAACCTCATGTTCAGCTGTCTCTGTATCAAGGTCTCCTGTCACAGGACGGGGGTTCCTGCTCCATCCGGACCGTCAGTTCCTGCATCTATATACATGGCTACTGAGGACATAGCCATTGTGCCTTTTGGGATTTTTCCCTAGGTAGCTGATGTCTTGCTGGCAGCTAAAAAGCCTTACACAAGTCACACCGATTTGCTAAAAGGGAAGCGTTTATCCATACTGTGCGCTTCCCATTCAGAGGACCCATTTACATGTCCTGTCAGTACTGTTCTGGCCTTCCTCCTTTCTTTATCAGACTCCTGTCTACAGCACTCATCCATTAAGGTGTACTAGGCTACCATTTTGGCTTTACATGCCCCAGTTGATGGGCACACTGTGACACAACTAGCAATGTCCTGTACCTTTCTTGAGGGTATTTTGTACACTTACCCCAGATTTTTAAAGCAATTCTGCCTTGGGACCTTCATTTCATTCTTGAGAAATGACTTTGGCTGCATTTGAGCCTGCTGAAACCTGCAAGATGTGCTTCCTTTCTTGGAAGACTCTTTTTCTGGTTGCTAGAACTTCTTCCCGGGAAGATTACAGATCTTCAGGCATTCATACTTGAGCCCCATTGCCATACCTTTTACAGTGACAGGGTCGCCTTGTGTACTAATCCATGATTTTATACCCAACGTGGTCTCTGGCTTCATGCTGAGTCAGACCATAAACCTACCCGTGTATCATCTTAAGCATGCTAACAAATGTGAGGCATTGCTCCATGTGTTTGATGTACATCGAACACTAGGTTTCTATCTAGATTATACTAAGCACTGCAGACAGAACACTAGGTTTCTGTCTAGATGGAGCTAAGCACTGCAGAAAGTCCTCTCAGCTTTTTGTCTCTTTTGCCCTGGGAGAGAGGGTGTACCTGTCACCAAACAATACCTGTCCAAATGACTGACTTACTGTGCTAAATTTTGTTATAGGAGTACAGTAAGGAACCTTTTTAAATACTGTGCATGGCCACTCTAGATGTGGTATGGCCACTTCTGTTGCCTGCTTACAGAATGTTTCTGCAGCTGACATGGGTTGCTGCCACATGGTGCACTGTGCATACTTTCACAAAGCACTACAGTCTAGACGTCATTTCAGCAGATGTGCTGGCTTTGGTCTTGCTGTTTTGCAGGGCCTTTTATCCTGATTTTGTATCAGACTTTGCCATTCTTCCTCAGTACTTTTTTACTGCTGGGGAATTGTCGCAAAGGTATAGCCCAGTGGAGAAGTCTTCGATGAAGATAAAAGTTACTCTCTGTAACAGTAGCTCTTTGAGAGACTCTCCTCCACTGAGCCACAGCACACCCACCCTCCTTCCCCTTTGCTGAGATATAAGCTGGAAGGATATTTCACTGCCTTGCTGGAGGTTTCCATAAGTACCTTATGTAATATCCAGTCCCGTGCCTCTCCTTGTGTGCATTGTACTGACTTGATCTCCTGGTTGTTCATGAGAAGTGGCCCTCTGAGCTTTACTCTGACTGGGAACCAAGGAGCTATGGTGCCGCTCACTTTTTATGAGGGCCGACATTGTGCATGATCATGGGCAGCCCCCCGCTAGCAAAGGTTTCCGAGTGGTTCTCATGCCGATGGCTTACAGTTACAAAGGTGTGGCCCAGTGGAGGAGATTCTCCCAAAGATCTACTGTTATGGTGAGTAACTGTTCTTTATTTTGGCCCTAATATATGTAAGTGATAACACTCAGTGGGGTGTGTGTGGTTGATTACACCCAGATAACTGTGGTGCATTCCACCATTATAACCAGCCTGATATAATGGTGCAATAGCTGAGAGTTTTCAGTCAGTATACGCAGCCCGAACAAGCTCTCTGAAAAACAACTGACCACCAAAAACACTGCCTTCTGCTGAAACCATTGCCGAATGCTGAAAATGCTGCCCACAGTATTATTAGGTTCCAGACTACAGGGCAGGCAGTGGAGCTGGGACTGGACTTTTAAGGACGATGCACGAATTTCAAACATTCATCCCAGCCCCATGACAGGTAGTGGAGCTGGGAAATGGAAAGTGCTCACTGCTTCATGCTAGGCACATCAGCCATGGAAGGAAAACAGATTGAAGGTCAGTAGAGTCGGCAGCAAGTGATGCTTTAATAAACCTCTTAAGCTTTGCTCTCTGGGTTTATCAGGCATCACACACCTGGGGGGGTGTAAAAAAAAATTACCCTTACCCATACTTTATTCTCTATGTAATAACCATGTGCCCTGGTTGGGTTGTGAGCTATAAGATGCAGCCATATGCCTTCAGCTGCCTGGGAAATGTGATTATTACACCATAACCACAAACCCTGGAGTGAATTGCGCTTTCAAAATGGTAAAATAAGCCCCAAAACTCCAAAGAAAAAGTATGTTGACTGACCCATGTCATTATGCTGTAATATTCACAGTCATGTGAGTAGATTCCATCAACTAAAGTACAGGGCTTCTCCTTTACATTTTACACATTACAGTATTTATACAATATATAGTTGGTGAGAGTCAAACCTTACAGATCAATGATTTTATTTTAGCCTCTAAAGTATTCTGAATGAAGATAAGTCATTTACTTTCATTTTAACCATTTATCTCCACTTAGATCATAAAATGACTCTTAAAGGAAGAACTGTGCTAAACCTGAATGCTGTTTTCCCCCTGTAGAGGCTGATTTATAAAAGAAAGCAGCACACTTGCCATTTTTTGGCCTGGTGCTAAAAAAAGATAAAAAATAAAAATGATTAGAGGGTTTACTCATGCTGGAGATTTCTTCATTACCTTGTTAAGGGATCAAATCTTGAGGGAAGTAGCAGAGGAAGGAGACCTTGGAATAACAGTTTCTTAGGGACCTAACCTTTAGAAGTCACTGCAATGCAATCACCAGAAAAGCTAATGGAATATTAAACAGTATATAATCAGGCACATACAAAGCAGAGAAAGGGAGATCATTGTTCCCTTAGGCTGACACCATCTGTCATCGAGGCACAGGTCAGGAAGCACAGGAAAAACCAGGAGCAGCTGTAGAATTCACAAAAAGTATTTTATTTGTACTAGCACTAGCAAAAAAAAATTAACTTGTTCTGTACAACTATTTACAAAGGCAGAATAAAATACTTTTATATCAGCGGATATGCAAGGGAGGAAAAATACAAACAGCAATGGATGACCGAGAGAAAGTGAGAGGCAAATAATTGCAAGACTGTTGGGGTGATCAAATCCTAGGTCTCACAGGAAAATTTGGTTGTGCAACAGACAGGCAAGAGACAGGAAAGGAAAGAACAGAACAGATCCCTGCTTTCAAACTCTCCATAACAACTTGGACATGGTTTTATTCCACCCTGTCACAGTCCTGCCTGTGAGAAAGGACTCAAACCAGTTGATGACAGTACCGGTGTGTCCACAGAACTCCCTTAGGTGATCCAGCGGCACTTCATGGTTCACATTGTCGAAAGCTGAGGAGAGATAGAGGAGAATGAGTATTGACCAGTCCCCTCTATCTCTTGCCCTGAGGAGATCATTCTGCACCCTAATGCCGTTTCAGTACTGTGCCTGGACCTAAATCCAGACTGGAATGGTTCATAGATGTCATAGGCCACCAGGTCTGCCTCAAGCTGCAGAGCCACCACTTTCTCAGCAGCCTTACCCAAAAATAGGAGGCTGGAGATTGGTCTATGAGATGTCAGGGTCAAGAGATGGTTTCTTTAGGAGGGGCTTCACCAGCACCTCTTTCAAGGCACTGGGAAAAAGGCCTTCTGAAAGCGAACACTGGACGGTCTCGGCAAACACTGGACCAATGGACTCCGCACATCCCATTAAGAGACGAGTCGGGCCTGGGTCCACTTCACAATATGTGGGCCTCAGTTTCAGGATCACCTCAATGACCTCTGCCACTCCCACCAGCCTAAACTCACCCCAGACAATAGGACTGCTTCTGAAAATGCATGTCTCACCACTGCGGGCTGTGTCTGCCCCATTAGAGAGTTCTCAACCCTAATGGAGAACACCCTGTCAGAGAAGAACAGAGCAAACTCCTTGCACTGAATCACTGAAACTGCTCTTTCCAGCTTCAGAGAGGCAGAATGGAGTAGCCTATCTACAGTATGAAAAGCAAAGCCAATCTGTTCCTCCCTGCAGCAATCTCCCTGGATAGGAGCACTGCCTTCTTATGGCTGTCTGCTCTTTGATATCCACCAAAATGAATTCTGAAAGCCAGTTTGTCCTCCTTGGACTGAGTCTTCCTTCAACAATGCTCCAACTTCCAACCCCTGGTCTTCATCTCCTGACAGCCTGATTAAACCACAGGGATCTCAAGCAAGAAGACCTGGGTCTTACATGGATTGGTGCGATGGACTATAGTGCCTTGGAGACAACACTATTATTAGCTGCCACTGTCTTACATGCACACATCACACAAACAACAGTCACACCAGAAAAGACCATTACCACCATCAGTCCCTCTGAGGACAACCTCTTCAAAGGGCATTAGTAGGCCATCTCAACAGGGAAGGGACTAACGGGGGGGCCCCAAACAAGAACTCCACCGTGCAGTGATCGGTCCAAACGACCGGATCAGTCTTGAGATACATGACCTCAAGCTCAAGGCGTGGCTGTGGGTCACAGAAGCAGCAGCTAAGCAAGGCTCAGCAGGTCATTGTCTGGAGGAAGTCATAACCAAAATGTGAGAGTTCGTTGTCGATCTAGGCATTAAAGTCACCCAGAATCAACCATCTGGGCAACTCCAACACCCTGTCAGCGATGAAATCTGCAGCTTATTTCGGAAATTACCCCTTGCGTCCTAGAGGTTGATATATGAGGATGATCCAGGGTGGACAAGAGTCAGGAGGTCACTCATGCCCTTATTTAAGTGCCCACACACTGACTTAAAGGAAAAGCTCCCTTTACAATGGACTAGGGATGGATTTAAATATCTGGGGGTTCAAATAAAGCAGCAAATTCGAAATATATTTAGAGCTAACTATCCCCTACTTCTAGAGAAAATTTTGCTTTTGTGCAAGAAGTGGCATGACCTACTGTTCTCTGTACTGGGGCATTCCAGTGTTCTGAAAATGACCATTCCTCCTACACTTCTTTACTTTTTCCAAGTGCTTCCAGTTTCGATCCCAGAACCCTTTTTGAGAAATTGAAGTCTTGTGCATCCTTCTGGTTGTAGCACAGTGAAACACCCAGAATCAAAGTGAATCAAATGACATAACCTCAAAGACAAGGTGGCATTAGCACGCCTCACTTTAAGAATGATTATTTCACTGCACAACTGATGAGCTTAAGAAATTGGATTGATGGATATTGTCTCAATACCGAGATGTTGCTGCAGCAACAAAGGTCCGGATTTCTGAGACTAATTGATTTATTATAGAGCTCGATCCTCAAAAATCTGGTAGTCATGAAAGGTAACTCTATGGCCCTGTCCGCACTATATGCAGTTTTTAAAACATTTTCTAAAATGTTTTGATTTCCGTGTTTGAGAACGGTTGTAGGAGCATCCACATTGCACTCTGACAACCGTGCTTACCTGCTTGAGTTCCCAGGCATGATTGCAGCAGTACTGCAAAGTGTGTGGTGCTGCAATGCATGTCAGGATACTAGCAATGGGACACAGTAACGGATCCGGATGAAAGTAGTGCCATACTGTTCAGATCACCGCAAGCTTGTCAATATGTGTAAGTCCTCCCCTTTTTGTCGTGGCAGCATTGTAGAGCCACTGCAGAGTTACAGGGGGTTGCCTTACAGCTACACTACTGTTAAAATGGTTTAAGGCAAAATTTTTGGTCTGAAATCGTGTTAGAGACCTGCTCCTATTAGGTTTCTAGCACGTTTTTTAAACATGGTTTATAGCAAGGTTTTACCGTGCTACACTGTGGACGTGAACAGTGTTTGTCGTTTTTGTAACATTACTGATTGCCAGTAACATTACAAGAATGCAAGTTTGGACAGGGCCTGTCATAGAGCATCTATTAAAAACCTGCCCAAGGGCTCACACATTTATTAAAACAGGTGTTCAATACAATACTCAAACCACTGTGGGATAACCCACTTCACTCACAATTTCTAAAAGATCATGGGTACAAGCTGTGCAAAACAAATGGAATATCACTGCTGGGACACCACCGGGAAGGCAGTCTGTTGTCTTTTACTGTATTATCCCAGATATATAATTTACCAGACTCTGATTTCTTTCAGTTCCTTCTACAATTGAAACACTTATTGGGCTAAGTTGCGGGGTAGATTATGAACTATGGCAACCCTCAGATATTGCAAGCACTCTAGATAGTGCAACAGATACTAAAGGACTAGTCACCAAACTATGGAATCCTGAAGAGTTCAGTACCCGGCAGTGGGGAGCGTAACAGACTGAATGGGCATCGAGATAGACCCAGATGAATGGGTCGATATATATGAAGAGGGTTGGTGCCTTTTTATTCAAGCTAAATATAAGGTTATCCAGTTCGAGACAGTGCAAATGGCATATTATACACTGGCTAGACTGGCAACATTTGTGTATCATTATGATGGTACTTGCCCCATATATGTACAAGAAAATGATCTGTTGCACATGATGTATAGCTGCACAAACCTTTGCAGAATATTGGAATATAGAGAGCACACCAGCCGAAATACTCTCTATGCTGTTAAGTATTTCTGGGAGGTATCGTGGCTATAGAGAACCTTTTTTTTTTTAAATGGTAACTCTTTATTCGTCTTCAAATACAAAACTAACAATGGGTTAAATAGGAGCATAAAATGAAGGAGAAATACAATACTGATAAAATAATAAAGTTACACAACAACATTCCCAGCCCTCCCCCTTCCCATCCCCACCTTACCAACAAAATTTGAATTATACAAATTATACAAAAATGCCTCAGATAGGCACAGAGGAATCATGGGGGTGGGTAAGGGGGGAAGGAATGCGACATGGTTTAAGCAGGATCTGGGAAATAAAATGATTTAAAAAAAGAACACAGTTGGGCAGACTGTGTTGGCCCAGTGGCCCTGATCTGCCGTCTCATTCTGTGTATCTAGGTAAAACATTTTGATTACTTTATCAAGAGAGGAATAAAAGGAGAATCTTTTTGCTAGGTAATCATAATTCCGTTAATAAGCTAGTGAAAGTTAACAGTACAAGCTAATAAGCTAACAAAAAGTTAAAGATACACGCTTTTGAAGCCTAGAGTACTGCCTCTTCTTCAGTTATGTTACACAGTGTAGCTTTATCTAAAAACATTTTTATCATAAAAACCTTTTATAAGAGGAATAAAGTATTTCAGACTGGGGATTACAGTATATAGTAACGTACCTTCTAGTCATTGAAACCATTGGTTCTGGCTTGGACTGTCAACACACCAGTACTACTGCAGAATCCCCAGTCTATTATGCCTTATTTCTTACATGATTGACAGCTATTACCCATTAATATTAAGATATCCCATTTCCCATGGTTAGCACTCCTTGGAATGGATAATGGATGATTGCCAGATTTGTTACCCATTGCTATCACTACTAGGAGTGGGTAATGGATGATTGGTAGTTGAGTCAACATTCCATTACCCACTTCTAGCACACAAACCGTTACCTATCTGCAAAGCCAAACTAAAAGTAAGCTGCCTGCAAAACAGTACCTCTGCCCTCCACTGATGTCATACACTCTTTAACTGCCTGCAAATCGAAGTAACAGAAACCAACTGTAACACTGTGCCCCCACTCACAAATTAACACAGCCAAAGTAAATAAAAGAGAAAAACAGTACAAAATACAGCTACAAATATAAACAATTCACATGAACCTATAACAAAACACCTACAGAAAAAAAATGTTTAACAAACCTAGTAAGTACAAATCCTTAAAGCATTATCAGAAGATCAGCAATTCAAGTGCAACAAATAGTAACAAGTTTAGTATACAATGCCTTTAGCGGTTGCTGTTAGAAAACACACACACAGTGTTCAAACAGGTGTATTTACTTTAAGAAACAAAATGCACATGTTTGTAGAGGACAAAAAAAATTGCTTCCATCACAGGTTCACAGAACAACAGAACCTTTACAGCTAAATTCAACAGAGCAGACAGTAGTAGTACAAAGAAAACCTACACAGGAACTATCACGCTACCCTGGGCTGCAATAGCATAACTAAATGTAATGCTCTTGGTGAAACCTGAACTGAATTATTGTAAAAATCAAAACTTTTTTCCTCCTACAGTCGGTATTTTTAACATATATCTTTCTGTATACCACAAAATGGGAAAAGTAAACAGGTGCTTGCAAAGAACTTGGTGGAAATTTCATCTTGTGAAGCTTGGGTAGCAGAAGCCACTCTGCCTTTGGCCTTGTGATGTATCCTGCCCCCACTTGATGAAATTGCCACCTTGCTCTTCACAGGTACCCATGCACAATCTTCAGTATAATCAATTTAGAAAGTGGGGGTATTGAGTGCTAGAAGGGATTGGAGGAAGTGGAGCAACTCATTTGAATTGGGGGCTATGATGGGGTAGTTCAGTAACAGCACTGCAGAGGTGAGTCCCTGGATTCACGAGGAGGAAGAGCATGGACTGTTGTGCATTTATACACCCCAGTGGCTGACCTCTGAGTGGCATTGATGTAGGCTGTGAAGCCAGCCGCTCGTTCACAGAAAAGAAAGGTGTAGCCGTGGTGGCTTTGATTTGTCAGGATGGAGATGAGGAACCAGTGGGATAAAAATTGGGGATGAAAAGAATAAAACAGAAAAGATCTCTAGTGTGTTAGTCTGAAGTTCTCTGGTGTACGAATACAGAACATCTTTATTGCCTGAAGTTCTACAGAATGTAGTAATCTAAGGATCTCTAGCAGTGTTCCCCATTCAGTATTTTAGTACATTGTGCTACTTTTCTGCATTTTTGGTCGCCATTCTGTATTTTTTGCCATCACCCTTGTTTGTTTTTATAAAATCATTAAAAATGCTCTTTTGCTACTATCCTTTATTGCACTACTACCCCTATTTTGATACCAGGGCACCATAACTTCAGAACCCGGTTATGCACATGTACAGTGCATAAAAGAGGCCTAAGGAATAAAGCATGCCTTGGCTACAGTAACTACAGTCACTACCCTATACTTCCAGACAATGGGGAACCCTGCCCAGGGATTTTTCCAGCATCTTTGCCCCCCAAGTTGATGAGGCTATAGGTAATAATCATCATCCACCTTGATTACAACTCATGATGGTTTGTGCACAGGGTAAAATCTTATTTTTTTCTCTTTTTGTCTTGCAGATTGCAGTGACCCAGTAGTGAAAGAGACTGACAATTGCATTCTTCAAGGTGGTCTTTTCATTTATGTTAAATACACACTTTTTAATTTTCTTTCCAGCATTTTACTGGGGTCTAGGATAGTAAACCTTTGCATTTATTTAGGTCATAGATCACCCTGGAAAAGTTCAAGAAGGGGATATGGTTTGCAGCATAATGTGAACAGTAATGAATTTAAAAATGAATATATGCCAGTCAAAAGCTAAGTTGAGATGGGAACACTCTATGTCCCTTTGGAGATTGAAACACATTACTAATGGTCATGTCCCACCCCTTTCAGTGATCACAACCCTTTTACAAAGCTAGTAAGGGTGGACGACAGCAAAGATGACTGAAAAAAATAAAGCAGGATCTGGATAAACCAGGTTGTTTGTTGTACACATAGTAGATGAAGTTCAGTGTGGGGAAGTGCAAGATGATGCACTTAGGCAACCTTGGCAGAAAGAAAAGTTACAAACTAAATGGTACCGTGTTGCATGTGGTGAAGCAGGAGCAGGACTTGGAGGTTATTAAAGACTCATCTTTGAAACTGTCCAAACAGTGCTGAGCAGTGGCCAGCAAGGTCAAGATAATGCTAGGTTCCGTTAAACAGTGCTATACAGTGGAGAAAAGGAAGTGATAATGCAACTGTACAGGCATCTGTTAGACCCAGTCTGGTATACCGCATGCCTTTCTGGGCACCACATTACAATGAGGAAAGAAAGGAGCTGGAAAATGTACAGTGGAGAACTTCAAAGATGATAAGGGTGCTCCAAGACATGATGTATGAGGACAACCTGGAGCACCTGAGGTTGTTCTCCCTAGAAAAAATTTATTCCAAGTACCATGTTAGTTGAAGTGTTACCTTACTGTGCTAACTAAGCACAATAAGGTTAGCTCATGTGATGCCTTGAGTGATACTGCCATAAGGGAGAAGTGCTGTGTTGCAGTACCTTAATGTGGTAAACATTTCAGTGGTAAAGCAGAAGATTAGGATGGCTTCCATGGTATATTGTAATAAATAGTGTTATTTATTTACAAGATATAGTTCAAGTTAAATAAGGTTAAACAGTGCAATCAGGAAAAAAAACAACAGTAAATACAAGCGCATACATACATCTAGACTGATTTAGCTCAAACTTAAAAGGTAAAAATGTTGCATTGGCCAAATAGGAAATATTTGACCAGTTCTTCCCCAGAAGAGAACTTTTCTTTATGTCGGTTACCCTCACCTGATTGTCTGATTGCTTCAGTACTACCTGCCTTCTTGTTCTATATCCCTTGGCAGAATGAGTAGCTGGATGCCTCACTTCTGCTCCCCTCTCGTCAGTCCCTGATAGACCCAGTTTATTTTTAGAGATCAAAAGGTGTCCCTCTTACAAGAATTATGGCTGTTTGAAGTTCTGTGATGTACCTGTGAGGTCAGCTCGTGTCCTGCCTCTGGTTCCATCCATAATGGGCAGACTAGGTGGGCCAAGCGGTCCTTATCTGCCATCAAAGTCTATGTTTCTAGTGCCCCATTACAGAGCCCAGAGGCTCTGTTTGTCAGGTAGTTCCTCTGGAGCCTGGTAATACTCTGTCACCTCAATCATCAGCCACCGTCAATAAAAATGTACACTCTGAGACAGTCCGCTACTGCAGTGGTTGGATATGGCATTTAAGCAAAGGGTTATGATTTCGGAATAAAAATGATACACAGTGAAGCCCACCAGGATGAAGTGCAGTGTCACAGGTTTACTGCATGACAAAAGGGATTAACTCCCTTTGAAATTGCATTGTTTGCTGCAGTAACTCTACTGTAGACTGCTGCAGCACTGCAGTTCATCCTGGCAGGCTTCACCTTTTGTAGAAAGGCAGTAAACCTAGCAGGAGAACTTCACAAATGGATCTAGAGATGTAATAATGCCCCTATATAGATCCTGGGTTAGCATCATCCTGAATATAGTCAGAGGACATTCACATGATCAAGAAGGTGCAGACTAGTGATATGAAGGTCACAGATGGTTAGGAGAAAATTAATTCCTTAACCTATGAGGACAGCTTAGTAGAGTTGAGTTTATTCTCACATGGACAGAAAAGACTCCAAGGGAATAAGATCGTAGTCTTCCAGTTCCTGAAGGAGAAAAAACATGTCTGATCTAGTGCAGATATTCAGTATCATCAAGGATGTTAGAACAAGAGGACATGTCGACACTAAGGGGAAGAAAATTCAGAATGATTGGGGGTATTGGTTCACTGAGAGTGATGAACACAAGGAACATACTTGAAGCAGCAGGGGTAGAAAACTGTTCCTGCTCTCATGTTGTGACTCAGTGAGTACCTTGAAGAAAAGTGAAAAAAGGGGTTCTAACTACTGACTGTGATAGATGTTGTCAAACATCAAGTCCATATCTACATGATGCCCTGGAACTTTAGAGTAAGTCTAAGGATGCCCTCTACCCTGTGCTGGTCATGCGTTCCCTACTACTTCCACAGCAGAGCTTCAGTTTCTGCTGAAGAGTGGTCACCCTGGATCATTGCTTCAGAAATGTACTTGGCAAAGTTTATTATTTAAAAGCTGTTTTTTTTCACTTGCATTTGTCTCCCCTATCCTGCTGGCCACCATCTTGATAGCCCTCCCCAGCCAAGTCACGTACCATCCTCAAGTCTTGCCCCTAGTACCCATACAACTTACACATTGTGGTGGGGACAGGGACTTGCACTTGCACTTGCCCCCCCCAAGTAATATCCGGTGTGGGTACTGTGGGAGGGCCATCTTCATCCTGCACAGCAGGACCCCCCCCCCCGTTGTCGTGCAGTGATGCTCAGCATTGTACTGATGTTCCTCCATCCTACTGGGCTTTCTGACTACCTTGGCACCCGGCCTCTGCTGTCAGGTGCCTGTGGTAAGTGTGACCCTCCCCCCCAGGAGAGGAGAGCAGTCCTCCAGACGGTCAGTCCTCACCCCCCCCCCCGTTTGACCCTTGACGACTTGAGTTTGCTCCCAAACCTGGGTCACTGGCATGGCAGATGGCAGCACTAATGTTGTGCCAGTGGGCCAACTTATTATTAAGGAAAAGGTCAGACCGGTGGTCTGTGAAACCGGCACCAGCTAAGACTATGCAAGATAAAGTATCTTCTGCTAGTATGTCAAACCTCACACTTGTATACGATAGTCTCGATGTACATAAATATAAGGAAGAACTCACCATCAGGCTTTCAGTAAAGTGCAGAATTCTTGAATGTGTGCACAAAAAGTCCGGTACAAAATCCAAGTTTAAAACATACAAACCAAGCCAAGATGGACGTTGCAGAGCTTCCTAGTTGCTACCCACTCCCTTGTGGTGCTACTACTACGTCACCAAGATCACCTGACATGTTTCGCTCCAACTGAACTTTCTCAAAGGTTCAGAGTGGTATATCCTTATCCCTCTTAAATACACAAAACGGTTAAAGTGACAGTGCTATACAAATAATGATTTATACACAACAGGTACTTAAAGAACATGTTAAAAAGCAGGATAAATGGCACAAGGGAATAAGTGTCTCCCAAAAAATAATAATCATACTGTGCAAACCAAGCATTATTTTTATGCTGTAGACACTACTAAGGCATGTCGCAAAATTTCAAACCTGCATAGAGAGAAACAGAAATTGCACGCGTTTCTGAAACTAAAGCCGATGACCTGGTGCAAATCTGTAAAAGAGAGAAAAAAGATAGGAAACATAATAAATATACCAATCAAATGTGCAAGGATCAACACCTATATACACAAATAATTTAAAATATTATAAGCTTTTTAGCAAACATTTCATCATGCATTTAAGAAGATGTAATGTGCTAGGGATGTTGTCAGATGGGGGAGGGTTATGATTTTTTTAAGAATAGTTTGATTTCTAATTTGCCATTCAAACCCCTACCATCCATGCCATTTAGTGCATAAATCCAGTATTGTTTGCATTTCAGTAACAAGTTATCATAATTCCCCCCTCTTCATGAAAGGACTGTTTTTTCCAGGCCAATGAATTCAAAACTGTGTTCACTCTTGTTATTGACTCTTGAAATATGTAGAGCTAGTGCATTTTTTAAGCCACCATTCTCAATTGCTCTATTGTGTTCTCCTATGCGTAATTTGAAAAGCATGTTTTGTTTTGCCTATGTAAAAAGCACCACATTTACACAGAGCCACATATATTAGGCCACAGGTGACACAAGTCATAAATCCTCTTACTGTGTGTTCCCTATTAGTGATGGGATGTTTGAAAGATTTGATATTTACAACTTATGAACAGTATTTACAGTTGCCACATTTATGGCAACTGTTTTCCCCTTTTGGCAGTTGCATTCAGGGATTATAGTGAATTGGTTGCATTGAATGCACCAAGTGGTCTTTGAGAATTTTCCCATTTCTGAATACCATCTTGGGTCCATCTAGTGGTAGGTACTTCAGACCAGCATACCCATAGGGACATCCCTGATTTTGCCTCAAAATTTTCCTCTGTCCCTCGTAAAATTAGTGTTTGTCTGACTGAACAGTGGGGATTGTAAGCAAAATAATGTCAAACATTAAAGTTACAGACTTGTTGTTCTTCAGAAAAGGCATCTTACACTAATCCCCTTATTCAATCAGCTTTCTGGGTGAATATTACCAATTGTTAAGATGTGTCCCTGATTCAGAGTCTTTGTCCTTGATTTTTTTAAACCTTGTCCCTGATTTGTGAAGCAAGAGGTTGAGAGGTATGCAGACCAGGATCCTATCTAGCTATGTGCAAGTGCTTTCTTATATCCAAGATTTCCTTAGATTGAGGATTGTATGTGCTAACAAAATAGACTTGTGCATCCTGTTTTTTAGATGTGCCCATATTGTTTTCTTTAGTAGAGTTTCCCTTGGTATCTGTTCAACCTCTTCCCTAGCTTGATCAATTAAATTTCTAGCATATCCCTTCTGTAATAAACAATCTTGCCGTTCATCTACTCTCTGTTGGTACATTTCTGCAGTGCCACAGTTCCTTTTCGTTCTTATGAACTGGCCTTTTGGGATCGCTGTGACGGAGTTAGGCTACACCCTCGGCTATGACTGATGGACCACTTTTCTATCTCCTTATTTCCAAGCAACAGTTAACGCTTTTCTCTTTGCTTTTCTTCTCCCTTCCCACCCTAGGTTGGCCACCTAGCGTAGCTCTTTACTATCCCTATTAAACTTCCTACTAGTTCTCTCTTTTCATTCTTTTTCCATTTCCGTCCATCCAGTCCCTGGAATGATGCCAAACACCTGGAGAGGTGGTGTGTAAAGCGCATAAATGCATTTTGTGTACAAAAAGCATGAAGGCTATTTTAAATAAGAATGAATACAGTTAGTAAAGCCTTTTTAAAGAAAAAGGATTCAGAAGTCATATAAAACGATAATAATGTAATGATTAGTACAGTTATAAGAAATCCTTAAGGTATTTTCATAAATTCACACTATAAACCTGTTACTGTATAAGGTTCTATGTATGAGAATGTGGTATACTTTATAAAAGTGCTTAGTCACTGTGGATCAGAGATATAGAGAGTCAATATCTGTGGAGATATACACTGTACCTTAAACTGAACCAGAAAATCCCCTGACAAACCCTCTGCCCTCCTTGGTTTTGAGACGACATGGTCAGACATGAAACAACATGTCCAGACTTGTAACTCGAAGAGGGCTCAGTCAGGTGATCCCACCAAAAAGATATAAATACCTCTTCAGTGAGTTTACTTCAGTTCGGCCCAGAGGGGCTCAGCCCTAGGAGAGGGAGAAAAGAGGCAGACAAGCTGTTGAATGCAGATGAGAAGGGTCTTAGGAGCCCTAAGATCCAGAACTGTATTTTGTGAGAAACTACTGATGTTAAGTAGTGATTTTCTTTGCAATTTTTGCTGATTTCATTTATTATTTTTCTAACCTTTGAAAAATAAATATCACACCATGGTTTGTTAAACCTGTAAATTTGCCTTGTCTGAAGTTTATTCCCACACGCTGTGACAGAAGTGGGATAGTACTGGTTGTCCAGAGAAACGAGGGGGAGACCAGTACCCAGATACCAGCCCTGGTATCCAGACATAGGGGGCAAAGAGCAGGATGGCGTACCTCCAAAATCTCGTGGATGCCAAGGATCTGTTGGAGGAGTGGCTTACCGGTGTGCATACCAGAGCCCGGGTGAGGAGAACTGGAGAGGAGCTATTGCCTAGATTGGAGCTCGATGGAATGCAGAGGCAGACCAGTGCCAGAGAGAGGCGGAGCACTGCTGCCAGGTGCTGATGGAGGGTTCCCAACCGGAGGATTTCATGGCTGAGGCAGAGGACCAGGATCCATGGGTTCTAGAGAATGAGGATCCCCTGATGGAACCTTTGTTGCCAGCCACTTTTGAGATCCTGTTGTTGCCCAGTTTTCCAGGCTGCTGCTGCTTAGAGGATGATGAGATGAAGGCCCCAGGTAAGACTGTTTCAGGACATTTGCATACTGGGGTGAAGACTACAAGCAACAGGGAAGACATGTGGTTGAATGGACTTTCCCTTGTTTTGAACCCCCATGTGATATGGTATGAAATGTATGAAACATGTATTGTTTAAAATGAATATACCTGTAGTATTAAGGCTGGTGCTGAGTACAGTCAATTGAGGGTACCAGAATGGTGTAAGGGTTGAAACGAAACCCGTGGTATGTTAAAAATAAGGGTTGAAAGGAAACCCCAAAGGTTTTGGAGTTAGGAACTGGCTGATTGATGTTCAGCATGAGAAGGTTCCTTGCCTGCCAGAAAATATATGAAAGGGAAATGGATAAATGAGATGTATGAAATGATTACAAGAAATGTATAACATAAAAATAAATGTCTACACTGTATAATATAGAATGAGGAACCTAGGGTCATGGAGGATCTAGGTATGGGGTGGAACCTATGATTGGGCCCCTGAGTGGAAACTATGCCAAGTGATGGGTATGGAGGAAGCTGAAAGTCAGCATAAAACTGCTGTGTATTGCTTCCTCTTTTTTAATGTACTGATGAAGGTACGATAGTTGGTGCACAGGGTTTTGAAACAATGCCAAGTGATGGGTATGGAGAAAGCTCGAAGTCAGCATAAAACTGCTGTGTATTACTTCCTCCTTTTTAATGTACTGATGGAGGTACGATAGTGGGTGCACAAGGTTCTGAATTGATGCCAAGTGATGGGTGCTGAAACGATGCCTATTAATGGGTGCCTGATATTATACAACCACCCTCCCACATTACTTTGAATTACTTTAAAGTTCCTGGGCATCACTAAAATGCAGACTTGATGCAGCAGTTTGATATCCATCACAGGTATTAGAAGAACTACATTTATGGTGGGCAACTCTTTCATACCCACTAAGCTGGTTAAAAGTGGGGGAGGATTCGTTGGACCGATATTCATCTTAGATTCTTATTTCTGTATGTTTCTATAATTTGATTTCTCTTAAATATTCATGCAGGAAGCAAGTGGAACCCTGAAATAGCATATGACATCAGTGACGATAAGTTGGCTGTATCCTTCACTTCTGGTAATCACTCATTCCGGTATCGGGTCATCCTGTCCAGTCATCAGGCTGATGGCTCACTTTGCAAAGAAGAATTCCAGGACACTACTGAGGTAACCCAGATGAACTGCTTGATACCCCTGCTGGGCTCAAGAGGGTCAGCGTCCTTTGTTCTATAAAGGACCTGAGAAAGATTGAAAGTCTGAATGATACTTTGCACCATTTTCTAGTTTACGTAGTGTGATATATTAATCTGGACTGGGCAGTGGGGAGCATTGTAATCTGGTAAACTGGGAAGGGGCAGTGGAGGCCATTGTAATCTTTGAGATTGGGACGGGGCAGTGGAGGGGCATTGTAATCTGCGAGATAAGAGAAGGAGCATTGGCAGCCAAATTACAGCCACATTACAATGATGCCTATCTTGGCATATTAAGCTAAAGCAGTTTTTCCCGCCTTGACTTTTTTTTCTTGGAAAGTGTGGCTTCTCTGGTTTCCATCACCTCTGCTAGATGGGGCAGTGAGTTAAAAGCTCTGTTGATCAACCCAGGACAAGGATGTAGACCAAAAAGAAAGTTCTGCCCATGGTAGTTTCTGAGCTGTATTTAAACCAGACCGTGGAGCTTCTGACATACCTTCCCAGGCTGCATTCTAGTCCTGTTAAGGAGTGACTATATCAGCAAGGTGTCAGGTGTGCCTTTACGTTTTACTGTCAGAGAACAGAGGAGTTCAAGGGCATCAATTCTCAGTTGTTCATTTCCCACAGAGAACAGTCCTGAGACCATCCTGCTGTCCAGCAAACATTGCTTGATGGATAGTAGTTTCCTGTTTTCGATGTGTGTACAACCTCACAGTGCAGACTAGATAGACCACAAAGCCTTCTGCCAGCAGCTTTCTAGGGTTGTATGTTGTGTACTGACCCCACATGTGATCCCTGAGGGCATACATGCCCATTTGACATGACATATAGCTGCTTCTGCCACTACTGCCAGAGGTATCCCTGTCAGTGAGATTTACAGGGCTGCCACCTGAGCAGTTGCACAGACTTTCATGACCCATTACAGCTTAGACTTCCAGACTCGCAGGTGTGTCTGTGGAAGGAATGCCAGAAGTGAAACAGTAGTTACAGGTAAGTAAGTTTGTCTTGTGGGCTATAGTCATTTGGATGATTTGGAGGTGGACTAGGGCTTTGCAGTTTTGGAAATTGGGAAGAGGGTAGTGGGAGATTGGGAAGGATCAGTGGGAACATTTGTAATCTGGGAAATTGGGGAAGGGGGGTCATATGTGCCATTACGATCTGGGTACTCGTGAAGGAGGCAGTTGGGTGTGTGTGGTTATAATTATTTGTAGGAATCAGCTGTGGAGCCATTGAAATCTAAGAGATTGTAAAGGGGCAGTGTTCGTATTGTAAACTGGAAGACTGGGAAATGAGTGTTGTGCACCATTGTAATCTGGGTGTTTGAGAATGGGAAGAGGGGTTGTTATCAAGGAAAAGTGAGACAGGGACAGCATCCCCATATTAATGTGTGAGACTGGCAATGAAAATGAGGGTATTGTAAATTGGGTGATTGGGAAGAGACAGCTGGGGCCCACTGTAAATCAAGCAGTGGAAAAGAGGCAATTGAAGGCCATTGTAAAATGGAAGATTGGCAGGGGGATGCTGGGGACCAGTATAATTTGGGAAATTGGGAAGGGGCCATGGAGGCATTGTAATATAGCAGACTGGGAAGGAGCCATGAGGGCATTGTAAACTGTGAGATGGTGTAGTGGTGATGGGGCTGTTGTAACCTCGAAGATTGGCAGGAGGTAGTGGGGGCATTGAAATCTGCAAGATGTGAAAAGGGCGTTAGGGACAGATTTGGAATATGGGAGACTGGGATGGGACATTCAGAGTTTATGCAATACAGAAGATTGTGAAAAAGCAGTGGAGGCCGTTATACTCTCAGGATAAAGAAGGTGGCAATGTGCCTATAATTTTCTGGGAAATTTTATAGGGAGTGTTGTGCCATTGTTATCTTTGAGATTGGGAACTGGTGTGAGGGCATCTTTGTATTCCTGGAGATTGGGAATGATGGGAGTTACAATGTGATTAATATAGGAGACTTAGGAAGAGATAAGGTATTCTTTGTAACATTAAAGATTGACTTATCCCAAACCCACCTCTTTTCATATAGGAGCTACTCCAAAGGGTGAACGTCACATTTTCAACCCAGAATTGGAAGAAAGTTTGCTGCAAGTATAAAATTACGGTGAGTCCTGGATTAGGTTAAATAGAACTAAAACAAAACCACTCTACTTGAATTGTGAAAACTTTCATCCACAGCATCATACGTTTGAGTGTAGTCTGCTCAAGCTCTCCCCACAAAGGAAACTACTGAGTTAATGCTAAATTGGTTTACTTTGTTTTTATCAAGAAAGTCTAATCAAGCAAACATTACCTTCTGCACACAGTAATGGGTAGTGGTGGAATATTTTGATCTTTCAGGAACTAATCTTCAACAATGATTTCCACTTATGGGTCTGGGGACGGAGGCACTGGGACCCGGTAGGAGCAAATGTTTTAGCTGGAGAACACCGATGTTGGGTACTTATGGCACTTATGCACGTCATATGGTGTCACACGTGCCAGCCAGTAACCATCTCTGGCTCCCTCACTCACCTTAGTTCTGTTCTTCCTGCCATCAAGTGCACACTGGGGGAGCAACAGTGCCTCAGTCTTCCAGTGTTCCAGAAATGTAACTGCATCACTGCTTAGTTTTCTATTCATAGTGACTTCCCTCTTTGTTATTTTACTTCTCGGTAGTGCTGAAAAAGAAAAGAAGGGGGCCAAAAAATCGAAGAAAGTCCAGCAGCCTCCCATAATGTGGCATTGCTCCTGTGGGAGGCCAGTTGCTGCAGTGGACCAACATAACATTGCCGAACCTGCCTGTGCTCCAGTCACAGTATGGGTGAGTGCAGCACCTGCTTCTCCATGGACCACTGTACCATTGAGATCCGTGCAATGAAGCAGTTTTAAATGCTCATTTTAGAGGGATAAAAATGTTAGGTTACGATGTTGAAGAAGCCCTAAGAGTGAAGAAGCCCTAAGAGGACTTCAGACATCAAAAAATTACAGTCTGTCAGGTCCCTGTATCCCACTCAGGCTAGGGGTCGTGGGATTGGTTCCTCTAGCCAGCCTGCTGCCAGAGGTGGCCGTGCCTACCATCAGCAAGGCAGAGGTAGGGGAGGTGGCACCCTGCTGGGTCCCCTTTCCCCCAGGTGCCCATAGAAAAGCACCCAAAGCAGTTGTACGAGTGACACTGGTACCACTGATTCCACATGACTCTTTGCAGGATATAACCCCACCCCAACTGTACATCCAGAAGTGGTTGTGGGGGACAGATTCTCCCTGCATCTGAAACAATGGAGGGAGATTACCAAGGACTGAAACTTCTGTAGAGAATACAAGAAGTTTTGAATGGTGCCATTGCAAGCTGGCATTCCCCTGTTGCAAACATTGCAAACAGGGGGCTAACTGTTTCCATGGACATGACTGGTGCATGCTTTCTTGTCAGTCTCACAAATGCTCACAGGCAGTACCTCCACTTTGTCCTGGATCAAGAGTACTACCAATTCAGAGTTTTGCCCTTTGGCTTGGCTTCTGCACTACAGTTCTTTACCAAATGCTTGGCAGTAGTGGCAGCAGCCCTTTGCAGGGAAGGCCTATATGTCTTTCTGTACCTAGATGACTGGCTCCTGAGAGCTATCCCAAGGGAAACTCTCCTACATACCTTGTCACAGACAGTACACTTGTGCAAGGACTTGGGAGTCATAGTACATGTGCCACAGTCTGTGATGACTGCCTGTCAAATACTACAGTACACAAAAGCAGTTTTGGACATAGAGGAGGGTTGTGCTTTTCCACCACAGGAGAGGGCAGAAAACCTGATTGCCCCAGCACAGTTGGTTTACAGGAGTCACTGTGTCTCTGCAAGAGCAGTGTTACGTCTGTTGAGCTTTATGACTGCAGCCATCATGATGATGCCACTGGTTAGGCTTCATATGAGATTCCCCCAGTGGACAATAAGGGTCCAGTGGGCAATGAGAGTATGATGCTGGGGTCTGTCCTTGACCTACAACTATCAGCTGTGCAACTCCCTGGTCTCAAAACGTCTTTGCAGACCAGTTAAGCAGGTCATAGTCCAAGATTCACAAATGGGAACTGTTGACCTCCTTGGTAAATGGGTCATCCAGAGTTGGAATTTGTTGTATCTCCACACAACGCAGAACTGCAGCATTTCTGCTTGCTCGCTCCAGGGCCTGGAGTATTCTGGCGAGACTAGTTGTCCCTTTTTTGGAAAGGGAAACTCCTGTATGCACCTCCCCCAATTCCACTAGTACAGAATGTGCTGCTCAGGCAGCGGATGGAGTGCCACTCTCATCCTCATTGCTCCATTATGGCCCCATCAGATATGGTTTCCACTTCTGCAGTAGATGGCAGTGGAGTCTTCTGTCCCCCTAACAGTGTGTCAGAACCTGTTGTCACAGGATAGGGGATCTCTGGTCCATCCGGACCTGAAGTCCCTACGTCTGCATGCATGACTTCTGAAGACATAGCCATTGCACATTTTGGGGTATCCCCTAAAGTTGCTGATGTACTGATCATGGCTACAAAGTCATCTACCAGACATACTTATTCCTTGATATGGAAGTGGTTCACTCTGTGGGCTGCTTCCAGGACTTCAAACCCATTTACATGTCCTGTAAATGTTATGCTGGAATACTTACTTTCCCTGTCAGACTTTGGTCTGTAGTATTCTTCACTTAAAAATAATAATAATAAAAAAAATCTTTATTTTTTATAGCACAATTCAAAAATATCAAAGTGCTGTGCAAGTTTTGTCAATAAAAGCACATTAAAACCAATAAAATAAAAGACAGTGCAATTCCAGGCTTCATACCCCTGTACTTTAGAACAGTTTACTACATTAAATTCCCAAAGGCAAGATGAAACAAATGAGTCTTTAAGGATGTCTTAAAGCTTTCCATGGTCTTGCACTCTCGAATCTGATGAGGTAGAGAGTTTCACAGGGTGGGGTCTGCGTGCATAAAGACTCGCGACCCAGAAGTTTTCAACTGTACCCTGAGAACCTCTAGCAACCCCTCATCAGCTGAGCGGAGTGGTCAGTTGGGGCAGTAAGGTTTCAGGAGCTCTTGCAGGTAGCCCAGACCCTGTCCATGTAGGGCCTTGTAGGTCAGAAAACTGACCTTGAAGGTGATCCGTCACTGTACAGGTAGCCAGTGCAGTTTGCGCAACACAGGAGAGATGTGGCTCGAACGAGGAACCCCAAACAGTAACCATGCTGCTGTGTTCTGCACTAGCTGCAAGCGGCAGATATCAACCCCTGGAAGCCCTAGGTAAAGGGAGTTACAGTAGTTCAGGCGCGAGGTCACAAAAGTGTGGATCAGCATTGGAAGGTCACTAGATGGAACCAGATACTTAACCCGGGTGATGTTTCTCAGATGATAAAAAGAGGACTTGACTACTGCCAACACCTGTGAACGCAGTGTCAGCCCATCATCAAGAATCACCCCCAGGTTTCGCACCCGTTCACAGGAATGCTACTGTTTACCCCCAAGCCAAAGCCCTGAGGGAGACCCTGCCACGACCCCTCTATCCGGCGACCTGGATCCGCCACCAACACCTCAGTCTTATTGGAATTCAGCTTCAGCCAGCTAGTCTTCATCCAGTCCTGGATTTCTGCGAGGCAGCTGTTAAAGACTGAGACTGCACTATCCTGGTCAGGTACAAAAGACAGGTAGAGCTGTGTATCATCTGCATAACAGTGAAACACCAGTCCATACCGTCTCCCAATGGCAGCATATTCACTGCAAACAACACTGGGGACAGCACGCAGCCCTGAAGGACCCCACATGGCAGAGAGAATGAGTCAGAGGAATACATCCCAGACAGCACCCTCTGGGACCTGCCAGTGAGGAAAGATTGAAACCATCTGAGGACCATCCCTGACAGGCCACAGATACCCCTCAAGCACTCCAGCAATTCCCCATTGTCCACAGTGTCAAAGGCTGAAGAGAGATCAAGAAGCACCAAGATGGAGCGGCGCTTCTAATCTCTTGCTATCAGGAGATCATTGAGCACCCGAACCAGAGCAGTCTCAGTACTATGCCTCTTCCGAAAGCAGGACTGGAGAGGATCATAGATATCATGGATGGTAAGATGGTTCTGCAGCTGCAGCGCAACTACTTTCTCAGTCACCTTCCCTACAAAGGGAAGGTTAGAGATTGACCTGTAGTTAGCAGGATAGTTTGGGTCAAGAGAAGATTTCTTAAGGAGTGGTGTCACCACTGCCTCCTTTGGGGAGTTTGGGAACTCATCCAACTCTAGAGCACCAAACAATCTCTGCAAGGATAGGGCCAATGGTATCCACACACCCTATTATGAGGCGTGTTGGGCAGGGTCCAAGCTACAGCAAGTTGGCCGCATACTCTGGAAATCTGCACGATATCCACACTCTCCGGCCAGTCAAAGTATGCCCAAGAAAACTGGGGAGTAGTAACCAAGCGCTGACCACTGGCAACCACCACAGAGCAAGCTGATTGGATATTGGACCTGATGTCGGCCACCTTAGCAGCAAAGAATCGAGCAGACTTGTCACACTTACCTGGTGAAAATGCAGTTCGAACTTGCAGACACATTGGATTGTACAACCTGTCCATAGTTCGAAAGAGCTGAGCTGGTCGATTCTGAGCTGCAGCAATCTCCCCGGACAGGAACTCTGCCTTCTTACAAGCAATTGCTGATTGATAGTCCCAATAATGTTCCATCAATCTAAGGTGGTTGGCATTGAGGGCAGATCCACACCAGCACCACTCTAACCTTCATCCAACTCGTCTCAACTCCCTCAAAGTCCCTTCAAACCAAGAGGACTGTGGGCAAAGAGTGAGAAGACGAACATGGACAGGAGCGATAGAGTCCAGAGTTCCCACCACGGCCTTATTGTTGGCCTGAACCAGGTTCTCTGGACCCTCGCTTGCACCCAGCAATCCCGATAGGTCTAATACCGCCAAAAGGCCATCAGGGGTCACATCCCACAAAGGGTGTTGTCTGACCATCTCCACAGGGGCAGGCCTATAGGGGGGAGTCTGGAAATTGAACCTTATAGTGTGGTGATCAAACCATCCGACTGAATCCACCACCAAGTTGGAGTTCTCAATCCCCAGGAGGAAAACCAGGTTGAGTGAGTGACCCTGATTATGGGTTGCAGAGGCAACTACCTGTGTGAAGCGAATTCATAAGTTAGGTGCATTTGGTCGCTTTATCAGCTTTCCATGTCCCTATTGATGGTTGTACGATGGCCACATTAGTGGTGTTCTATACTTTTTTGAGAAGTATTCTTCAATATTCTTCATATGAAACCTCCTATCCGCAATCCAGTCCTGCCTTGGGACTTGAATTATGTACTTGAGAAACTGACGCTGGCTCCTTTTGAGCCTGCCGCAAGATGTGGCCTATGTTTCCTCACATAGAAAACATTATTTTTAGTTGCAATCACTTCTGCTTGTAGAAACCGAGAAATATAGGATTTGACGGCAGATACACACCTCCTGGCCCACCCAGTCTGCCCATTTTTCTGCCTACATAAGTTCCAGATCCTGAATGATCTGCAGCTTACTTTTTCTTTCCTACCACTGTGGTTGCCTTCTGTCTATCCCATGCATTCTTGAATTCCCCTAGTCTCTACAACCTCTGCAGGGAGGCAGTTCCATGCATCCACCACCCTTTCTGTGAAAAAATACTTCCTTATGTTACCCCCGAGTCCCCCCCCCCAGCCTCATATTGTGACACCTTGTTCTTGCACATCTCTTTTTTTTCTGAAGGATGCTGCCCTCCTGAATCCTGTTCATACCCTTGAGGTACTTGAATGTCTCTATCATATCCCTCTCTTCCTCCTTTCCTCTAGGGTATACGTATTGAGATCTTTCAGTCTTTCCTTATATGTTTTCTGGTGCATTCCTTTTACCATTTTTGTAGCCCTTTTTGTAGGTTTTCAGAGCTTCAGGCTCTGATGTGTGAGCCTCCTTATTTGATTTTCCACAAAGGCAGAGTATCATTGTGTACAAATCCTAAGTTTCTGCTGAAGGTGGTATCTGAATTTACACTGAATCAAGTGACACACCTTTGTGTTCATTACCCTGAGCATGCTGGTTGGGGCGAGGCACTGCTCCATACTTTAGATGTACGTAGAATACTCAGATACTGTGTGAATCCCACCAAGAACCGCAGAAAGTCCTCTCAGCTTTTTGTTTTGTTCACCCATAGGAAAGAGGGCACTCCTGTTTCTGAACAATGCCTGTCCAAATGGCTGGCTCACAGTATTATTTTCTGTTATAGGAAGTACAGTAAGGAACTTCCCTGGTGTGGTTCATAGTCTCACCAGTAAGGGAACTGCAACTTTAGTTGCTTGTTGCAGAAACATAGAAACTTAAAGATAGAAAGTGACGGCAGAAAAAGGCCGAGGGTCCATCAAGTCTGCCCATAAATTACCCGGGTCCGGGGACCTGTCCCTCCTCAGTAGTTCATCCTTCCCTACCTTTGCACTCGTTATCTGTGCCTTTACTGTGTCTCACCCCTGCTTGAAACCGGCCACAGTCCTAGTGCCCACCACTTCAGCCAGCAGGCTTCTCCATGGCTCCACCATCCTTTCCAAAAATAGTGTTTCCTCAAAACCCTTCTGAAGCTTCCTCCCTGCAGCTTCCACTCATGCCCACGTGTCGTCGTGCCAGTGCTCTTACTGAATATCTCTGTGTGGGGCTGTCTCTTTATGCCATTCATGAACTTAAAGGTTTCAAGCATATCCCTCCTGGCCTCCACTGAGTACATATTCAGCTCTTTCAACCACTCCTCGTAGGAGGCTCCTTGGAGGCCTTGTATCATCGTTGACCTTCTCTGCATGGCCTCTATCCTGTCCTTGTTCTTTCTAAGGTGAGTGCTCCAGAATTGTACACAGTACTCCAGGTGTGGTCTCACCAGGGATCAATAAAGAGGGAGGATCACCTCCCTGCTCCTATCTATTCCCCTCCCTGTACACCCCAACATCCTGCTTGCTTTGCTGTTTGCTTAGCTACACTGACTTGATGGTTTTAGGTTTTTGTTTTAGAAATGATTCTGCAGCTGAGATTTGTGCTGCAGCCACGTGAAGCACTGTCCACATCTTCCCTAAACATTACAGTCTAGACATAGTCTCTCATAGATGTGCTGGATTTAGGCCAGCAGTACTGCAAGGCCTGCTATCCTGAATATATATCCAACTGTAACCACCTCCCAGTTGGTGTTTGGGACTGCTTGGGAATTGTTTCAAAGGTGTGGACTAATGGAGGCAATATCCTCGAAGAAGATAGAACAGTTACATATGTACTGTAACAATAGATCTTCAAAAGAATTTCATCCATTAGTCCATGCCATCTCTTCTGCCCCCATCCCCCTTCTGCTTCAGGGAGGGCTGCATCAGATATTGTGCCTGAATGTTATAGATGCATTATATATCCAGCCCTATGCCTCACCTTGTGTTCCTGGACTGGTCTTATCTACTGGCTCACCACGGATTGAGGGCCTACGAATCTAATTTCCGGCCGGTAACTGAGGAGTGATGGTGCCGTCGCTGTTTATATAGATGCTGGTGCATGACGTCATTGTGGGCGGCCCCCGGCTAGCAGTAGTTTCTGTGTGGTCCTAGTGCTTGGTGACTATAGTTCCAAAGGTATGGACTAATGGACGAGATTCTCTCAAAGACATACGGTTACAGTAAATATGCAACTCTTCTTTTTTCTTCTCTGTGTGCTTCTGGGCCTTGGCCCACTGACCTTGGGGATGCCAGAGGAGATGAATACATCTTGACTCCTTTGGATTGCCCAGGCAAACAAATCTGATACATTTCTTTGACTGGGTGACCAAGAAATTAAATCAGGGTGGAGCGGTGGATGTGGCCTACCTAGATTTCAGTAAGGCTTTCAACACCGTTCCACAGAGGAGGCTAGTAAGCAAGCTGGATAGCTTAGGAGTAGGTCCAGAGGTAGTAAACTGGGTAAGAAATCGGTTAGGGGATAGGCAGCAGAGGGTGGTGGGTGGTAAACAGAGTTTACTCCGAGGAGGGGGTTGGGTTGACCAGTGGGGTGCCTCAGGTGTCAGTGCTGGGACCAGTCCTCTTTAATGTCTTTATAAGTGGCATTGCAGAGGAGCCAGAAGGGAACGTCTTCCTGTTTGCGGATGACACCAAAATCTGCAATAGGGCAGACTCTCCAGGGGTGTGGAAAGGATGAGCAGAGACCTGAGAAAACTAGAGGAGTGGTCAAGGGTATGGCAGCTGAGTTTCAATGCAAACAAAGTGCAGAGTACCGTACTTGGGGAACAGAAACTCAGGGATGGAGTACAGAATGGGAGGAGTGGTACTGACTACCACCGAGCGGGAAAGAGACCTGGGGGGGGGGAATCATATCAGATGACTTAAAGGTGGACAGGCAGTGTGACAAAGCAGTTGAGAGGGCTAGTGGAATGCTGAGGTGCATAGGAAGGGGTGTCACCAGCAAAAAGAGGAAGGTGATATTGCCTCTGTATAGATTACTGGTAAGACCCCACATAGAATACTATGTTCAGTTCTGTAGACCACATCACCAGAAGGACATAGACAAAGTGGAGGCAGTCCAGAGGAGGGTATCAACAGTATAACAAGGCCTATAGTAAGGCAAACATGATGCTGTGATGTATAGGAAGTGGTATTGAGAAGGAAGGAGATATTAACTACCTCTCTGTAGATTACTGACGAGGCCCCGCCTGAAGTACTGTGCCCAGTTCTGGAATCCTCACCTAAGGAAAGATGAGGACAGACTGCAGGTAGTGCAATGTAGAATGACCAGAGTGATTCAGGTCCAACAGGGCACATCTCATGAGGATTACTTCAAGGCACTCAACATGTACTTGCTGGAGGCCAGGCGAGAGAGGGGGGAGAGATGACAGACCTTCAAGTCCCTGAAAGGAATGAAGAAAGTAAATGACGAGGAGCTGTTTAGCCTAAGTAGCAGATCAGAACACGAGACGCAGTGAGCAACTGACAAATGGGGGATTCAAGGGGGAAGTGAGAAAGTTTTATTTTACAGAAAAGGTTGTGGAGCCATGGAACAGTCTGCTAGCTGATATGGTGGGTGCCAAAACTATCAGTGGTTTCTAACAAGGCTGGGGCAGAATGGAGGGCTTAGTGGTTGCTCAGGGTGATTGTGGTAGGGCGGGGGGCATGGGGATGGATAGTGTGGGTTAGAACCCTGTATGGACAGTAGGTCATGGGTTTGTTAGGGTTTATGGGCAGACTGGATGGACCAGTGGTCTTTTTCATCCGCCATTGTCTATGTTTCTAACAAAAATGCTGCAGGGTCTGCATCAGAAGCCTGTGAGGAGAGACTTAAGGACCCAAATATGTACACCCAGGAAAGGGGGTGGGATATAATAGAGACTTCTAAATACCTCACGCGGGTAAATAAGGTACAGGAAGGAATTATTTTTTAGGAGAAAAAGGTGCTCAAGGACAAGGGGGCATGATAAGAAGCTGGAAGGGGATAGATTCAGGAGAGATGTGAGGAAGTACTTCTTCAAAGAAAAAGCAGTGGATTTCTGGGACAGCCTCCCAGCAGAGGTGGTAGGAACAGAAACAGTGGTGAAGTTCAAGAATGCATGGGATAGGCATATGGGAGTCTTAGGGAAAGGGAAGTGGGGTAAATGGGCCTGAGATCAAGTAGGATCTGCAGTGATACTGTAGGAAGGGAAAAAATAGGCAGACTGGGTGGGCCAAGCGGTCCTTATCTGACAGACAATTCTGTTTCTGTGTTTCCGTCCTGCAAGTTCAAATGCTCCTAAGTTCCACTTTTCTTCTGTCTGATATAAAGAAAACAGGGACATGGGTTTGCTCTCAAATTTACTTAATTCTTTATCTAGTAACATAGAGTTGTCCCTTTTAGGAATCTAGGTGTCAATTTATGTTTTTTTGGCACATTGTGCCTTCTCATTTGCAATGCGGTCCTATTTTGGGACTTCCCCTTTTTGCATCTGCCAGAGTCATTTGCTCCGGGCTGCTGCCCAGTCTTTTTCCTTACCACTGTCTACCTCCTGTCTGACTAGTGGTATGTGTCTGTCTGGTTTTAGACCCAACTACTTTTATACCACTTAGTAGGCCAAACCCTTATATACTAAGCTGGTAGTCAGGTTTTATGTTATCTATTTTATCCCTTTGGGTGGGAAACTCTACAGCCCTTTTATTTCTCTCCAATTTGTTTCTCCCCTGGTGAATAGAACTGAGGTGCACGAGGGAGCCAGCAATGACTATTGGCTGGAGTACATGGCACCTTGTGAGGTGCGCAGGCACCATCAGTACTTGACTTTGGCTCCCTCTTACAAAAAACAATTTGATCCTGTGGGGTCCTAGTGCTTCAGCCCCAGCCCCGTGAGTGTGAATCAGTGGTGAAGACATTCTGGAAGATCAACAATTACGGTAAGTACATAATTTTCAGTCTTATTTTGAAATATTCAGCACCAGGATAGCCTAATTTAGATGCAGCATTTAGTTTCGAGAAGGTTGTGGATTGGTATTGAAAAGAACAGAAGACTGAGGATGAGGGGAGAATCCAGAAGTCTCGACACATGAAGTCTGGGAGACTGGAGAGACGGAGGACCCTGAAGTCTGGGAGACTGAAATGGGGAAGAAGCCTGGAGTCTGGGAGAGAGGGAAGGAGTTGGAGGAGATTATGATGGAAGCAAGAGAGTCTGGAAGACTGGAGATGTGCCTAGTATCTGGGAGATTGTGAAAGGGAGGAATCTGGAGTCAGGAAGATTGTGAAAGAGAAGGAGCCTGGTGTCTGGGAGATCAGGAAGGGCAAGGGAGCCTGCAATCTGGAAAACTGAGGAAGAGAGGAGGACCCTGGAGTCTGAAGGATTGGGAAGGAGGGAGAGGAGATTGGGAGGAGGGGACTGAGTATAGAAGACTTAAGAAGAAAGAGTCCAGGAGATTGGGAAGGAGGGAGAGGAGATTGGGAGGAGGGGACTGAGTATAGAAGACTTAAGAAGAAAGAGTCCAGGAGATTGGGAAGGAGGGAGAGGAGATTGGGAGGAGGGGACTGAGTATAGAAGACTGAAGAAGAGCCTGGTGTCTGTGAGACTGATGAGGTGGGGACCTGCAGTCTGAGAGATTGAAAGAGGAGAAGCCTGGAGTCTGGGAGATTGGGAAAGGGAGGAGCTTGGAGTTTAGGTGATTTGGGAAGGATAGGGAGGATATTTTAAAGGGAATAAAGGGCCTGGTGTCTGAGAGATTGGAGAGGGGGAGGGGGATAAGAGTGTTAAGGAGGGGAATGAGTTAGATATCTGAAAGACTGGACAGGAATCTAAAGTCTGGGAAATTGTTTAGGGAAGGAAGAACCTGGAGTCATGGATATTCCATAGGAGGGTGAGGAGGCTGAGAAGAAGGGGAAGGAGTCTGGAGTCTACAAGACTGTAGAGGAGAGGGAAGAGACAGGAGCCTGCAAGACATATCAGGGGGACCACAACGGTGATAAATGTGCCAGTAATGCTTAAGCTTTTCTCTTTTTAATGAACAGATTCAGCCTTTTTTTATCGGTTGCGAAAATGATTGTAAAAGACACGTAAAGATTGTTGAATGCCCGCCTGAGCCACCTGGTAAGAACTGTCTTAACTTTCTTGCTTAAACTTGAAAACATTTGTTGAAAGTTTGCTTTCCCCTCAACATGGATTCAGGCCACAGATACACTTTGAAAACTCAACCTTATCCTCTGCTATCTCCTTTTTCAGATCTCTATTTTCATCTTATGTGTTCAGCACCTTGTATCACCTGCTCTTGACTTACTTGGTAGTGGCCCAAGGATCCCCCTGAGTATTTGATCATTGTTCCTCCAGTTGATTTCACCATGGAACCCAAGACCCCAACTGTTCCTCCTGACCAGACCCTGCTTGGTGGGGGGGTGGTTCTCTCAATGGTATTTGTTCTACTTTCAGGGCTTAAAATGTCTAGATTTCCCAGTGTTTTGCCTCTTTAAGGATGGGCTGTTGTGCCATCATAACCCATGTGAATTTACATGTTCTGTGGAGTCAGCTGCGGTAAGGAGCCCCCCCCCACTATTCAGGGATTGTGATGGAGTTTCTCGTGATGGTGTCAGGTGGACCCTCTGCTCCTTCTGTGTATCGTGGAAGCAGCCACCACAGCTTGGTCTCCTTGCTCCCTGGGCCACCTCAAGGTGGGGGCTAGCCTCTTCAGTGTCAGCTGTGACTTTGACATTGTCAGTGCTGACTGATGGTACTGTCTCTGGGGTTGGTGCCCACTCTGGGGCCCACATCAACATCAGTGCTGGCTATGGCATCAACACTTCTTGCAGTGTCGGGGCAGGTTCTGAGATCGGTGCCAATGTTGATGCTTCTAGCAGTGCCAACATTGATGCCAAGGGGTATTCCAGTGTGAGTGCCAAACAGCTGTTGGTGTCGATGATGATTCCTCCTTTGGTGCCAACACAGCTGTCAGCACTAGATGTGGATTGGGTCCTGCAGTGAGACCTACCTTTTCAGAGCCTTTCATTGTCTAGTATGGGACCCCTTCTTGGGACACCCAGTATGAAACCTCCCTAATGGTTGGGGCTTCTGGATCAGGAGACTATACCTGATCCTCCTCTAGGGTGAAGAGTTGTTAGAGAGTCGGCAGGTCCCTCCCAAGGCAGAGCTGTTTGTGCAAGCTCAGGGCACTAATGTCCCCCCACCCAGGCTTCCGCCTCAAATGCCTTGGGTGTGGTCTGACAGAGTAGTTGAGACCATCAGGTCTCTGGGCCCACTGTTGTAGGACTAATACCACCAGTGAATGGAGAACCTTAAGGCCTTGTTTTAGCAATGCACACAGGGCTCACTACCAGGAGCCCCCCGTTCCATCCTCTAATGATTTTCCAGCTTTCCTTCCCTCTGTGTCCTCCTTTGATGACAATGAATGTTCCCTCCACATACCCGCTACAGCTGGCTACATTATGTAGCAGGGATTCATGGGGGAGATGATGGAGGCTATGGAGCTCCAATGTTACATCAACCATGGCCTAGTCACTTTACCACTGGACTCCTAGTGGTTCCTATTAGTGGCATAGCTGTTGTCTCTTTCTGGTATTGTGCCTTGGGAGAGGCAGCTAAGATGACCTGGAAGCATATCTTTTCCATTACTCCTGTCCCACAGGAACATCAGCTGCAGTATCATACACTCGCAGGATCCATTGGAGACCACCTTCACTGGGCTTGACAGCTTTCCACAACCCAGTGGGCACTATCCCTGTGACATGGCTGAATCCCCCCCCCCCCCCACAATGGACTGAAACAGTACGGACACTTTGGGGAGGAAAATATGTACTTCTTTTGGTGTTTTCTGGCCATGGCCTCTCACCAGTCCCATGTGCGATCTACCAGTGTTGCCTGTGGCTTCAGGTGCAACAGCTGCTATCTGGTAGGCAGAGAAACAAAACAGCACCAGTCAGGGGCATCATATAATGCCCAATTTCAAAAAGAAATGTGCACCAGGTTGGGGTGCTGGGACGCAGCAAATCAAGTGAGAATCAGGAACAGTCCCACATACTCCGCCACAAAATAAGTACACTACTCACTGATGAAAGACATCATTTGATTAAGGATAGCAGTCCAGAAACATGTCAAGACGTTCTTAAGTCTTTGCACTGGCGCTTTAAATAAACTACAGCACTTGGATGGTATAAGTGAGTAGCGTACTTATTTTGTGGTGGAGTGTGCGGGACTGTTCCTGATTTTCACTTGGCATCATATGATGCCAGCAAGGTAGCCTCAGGCACTGTAGATTCAACCATCTGCTTAGATGGATGTCATGTTTATGCCTTTCCCAATTAGTGCCCCTTGCTCGCTGCAAGGTCTTGAACACCTCATACTGTGGGGCCCACCTTTTCTCCCAGCAGGTGTAGTGAGAATTGTGTGGAACTCTTCTGACTTCTGCTTATCAGGAGCCACTGCCTGAACTTTAAGAAAGACTTAAACTTGCTAGACACTTGATCGAGCCTAACCAAGGTGGTCCCCCCACAGGGTGCCCCTCCACACACCGAGGGTTGGGGTCCTTGGGGCATCAGGGTTGAGCTGACTCCTCCTCCTCCTTCCTTAATAGCTCCTTAAGAGCTTGCTAAATGGATCAAAGAGTAGAGTTCTGTGGAGAGACTGACTTGTAAGATACAGAAGTTACTAACAGTAATGATAGATCTTTTAAGAATATCTTCTCCTAGTTATGCATGAGGTAGCTTCTAATTGGAGGGGATAGGAGGCCTCCTGCCCTATGCCCCTTGGAGGAAGAGCTCTACTTTGCTCAGCTGGGCTCAAAGCCTTTGTCCGTTTACTACAAGATGTTGCAGGGATGTGCCCTCTCACCTGTTGAGGGAATAATCAACCACTGGGAAGCGCAGCTTGATCTGCAAATCAGACAAATGTGGAAAAATGCCACATACCACCTAGCAGGGTGCTCTCAGAGTAATAAACTCTGGCAAATACAGCGTAACTTTTTACACCGCTCTTACTGCTCCCCTGCACAAGTGCACTGCATAGACTCTGAGAAGTCACCCATTTGAGAGATGCCAGAACTTCTGCCATTTCCCACCCTTGCTTATGCGCAGGGCAAGCAGCCTTCTCCTACTGCCTCCCCCCTCTCTGGAACCAGCTCCCCTCTGCCTCTCCCCTTCCCTCTATGCCTTCAGACTCTTCTACAATCTACCCCTGCCCCCCTGCTCCTGTCTCCCCTTCTCCCCCTCCTAACTTTCTTCTCCTCTTCCCATTTGTAGCCTCTTCTGCTCCCTCACTTGCATCCTATCGCTCACCTACCTGGGTTTCCCGTTCACCTATCTCCCCAACTATACTTTCAATACTTGGATTTCAGTTTTTGGGTTCCTATTGTTCGCTCTGTTTCACAGCCTCTCATTTTGTCGTTGTTGTAACCTGTCTCAAAGCATTGCTATGACTGGTCACCTCTATCTGCTTTTATTTCCATGCAGACATATTGATCTGTATGATGCACTTTGTCAGCCTTTCATTTTGTTGCTGCCATGATTTGTTCTTCCACTTTGTAATGTCTGGACACTCCTTTTCCAGAATTAATGCATGGGAGAGCTTCCCCTTGTCAATCTTCACCATTCATCACTGTGGGGTGTAAGCCAGAGGCGTGCACCCGCTGTGGGAGCTTTTTTTTTTGGGGGGGGGTGCCCACGGCGCTGCCCACGTGGCTGACACACAAGCGCAGAGCATGCAGGTTGGCTGTTAGGCACCGCTGACTCCTCCTCCATCCCAGTTCTGCTTGTCTCACTGTCAAGGTTGCACCTGCTGCGTGAGTCAGAGCTTCGTAAACTGCGTCATTAGGCTTTTGTCTTCGATCGATGCCTGCGGTAAACCTTCCTTCATCCTGTTTCTCATCTCGACGCCGTTGGAGTCTGGTAAGACCATTCCTCTTTTTTTATCAGTGGTGCTGGGATGTTTGCTGAAAGTTGCTATTTTATTTCACATCATGTCAGGTTCTGGGGCAAAACATAAATCCAAAGTGGGCCATTTCCCCATACATCAGTGCCCCTGTGGTGGGCACTTTTCCGTTTCAGACCGGCATGATGTTTGTCTGCAGTGCCTGGGACTTAACCACGATATGGATCACTGCGATGCCTGCTTCTCCATGGACCGCCATATTCTGGAAATCCGCATGTTCAAAGTTGGCAGGACTCCGACGACTTTCGGAGGGCAACGTCGCTCGCGGGTTGCCAAGGTCAGGACTCTTGACCCTTCCTCCAGGTCCCCTCCCGAGTCTATATGGCTCAGCGATGAGGGGGCCTCCTCCAGTTCTAGCCTTGCCAAAGAAGAGGCCTCTTTTACGGTGCTGGAGGAGCAGCACAGTTCCCTGCAGAGCCACGTTGCTAGCGCTGCCCCAGCAGTCCCCTCCGTGGAGGTGCAGGCTCCCCCAGTGTTGTAGCCCACGGCTGCTGGGCCTGGCACTGGCAGACCCTCGGCGTCATCCAGGATCCCGGTGCTGTTTGCGGTGCCGGTGATTGGGATGGTGCCATAGATGGTGCCGTGTTCCGTGGTGGCACCGCTGCCAGGAGCTCCCCTGGGGTCGCTCGTCTGGAGGTCTGCCTCGTCACCTCCTCTCCAGAGGGGGACGACTTGGAGGTGGATACGGACTGGCAACCGGACTCTTCTGAGTCAGGGAACCCCTTAGAATGGGGCACCAGGTGGCCCAGTGGCCCTATCCCAAGTCCCTGGAGCCTGCTACCCTTGAGGATGCTGGGGGTGGCCTTGGATCCATTGGGGATGGTGGTTCGGGAGCTTGGGGGGGTGTCCTCCCCTGGGGAGACCCAGCCAGCTGCCATTCCTGGTGCTGCCGTGTCCCCTCAAGGGGGGAATAGGGACTCCCTCTTCTGTGGTCTCCTTCGGGGGGCCTGCGGGATTGGGGGACCCCCACTGCGCTGGGGTTAAGGGAGAGGGCTGCCTCTGAGTCCGAGGGGTTGAGGGGCCGAGGTGAGGTGTGGCTGACCCCTTCCACCACCCTACGGGGGGGTGGGAAGGAGTAGCAGCGCTGAACCCTGCCTTTCCCTCAAGATCTCATAGGCACCCTTGGTTGGCAGTGCAGAATATTGCCCTTCTGGACACACGCAACCCAGGGTGCATCACAGGGGAGACTTCCCCTTGGGGCTGTTCCGGAGTTTGCCATCTCAAGTTCAACCTTCACAACCCGGTATGGCCTCAGGACCCCCCCCCCCGTTTGGTGGGACCAGTCTCTGGGTCTTAGAGCCCTGGCAGAGGTCGGGCATTCTCAGTTTGGTGCCCATCGCCCATCCCTCTGCAGGCACCTCCTCCTCCTCTCCTGGGCTATGTGGATCCCACGGGGCCCTTAACCTGGTAGATGTTCTGAGCTACTGTGGCGGCCTTTTCTACTTACGTCAGCACCATAGACGAATGGGTCTTTTGCCTATCTCCCCTGCCGCTGGAGTCCATTGGACACTCAAGCTCCTCTTCCTCCTCATCTCCCTCCTCTGAGGGAGAGGAACACTCTGTCCACATGTCCTCTGTCGCTGATTTCACTGAATATCAGTGGTTCCGTTTGAGGCTGGTACAGGAACTTCGCATCTCTCATGTTGTGAGGAGCAATACCAAGTGGAAGACATGTTCATTCCTAAGTGAGTTCAGTGCTCACCACCTGGTGGTTTCCTTCTGGCCCATTCCTTTCCAGGAAGCATCTGTCTGCACCTGCCAGTCTCCAGCTGCCCCATTTCCAGCCCCGGCAGACAGCATGAGATGGTATTGCACCCCCAGGAGACTCTAGGTTCCCTACCTCACCCTCCTTCGGGCATGACATCCCTAGACACTCCCTCCGGGCCTCAGCGCCTGGCGCACTACCGACCCCCAGATCCAGATTCCGCAGAGTTCGACCAGTGGGGACGAAGAGTTTTCTTTTCAGCTCGTGCATTGATGTCTATAGGCTCTCATCAGACACACCACGCTGCCTATAACAAGCACCTATGGTCGATGTTAGCTCAGGTGCTAGCATCTTTACCTGATTTGGAGCAATCTAGATAGGTCATTGCCCTCTCTGCTCAAGGTCTGGAGCTTGCAAGCACCAGGCAAGGGCATCCTATGCTGCCAATGTAATGGCATCCAGACTAGCAGGGACAGCGATCTGCATTAGGCGGACGGCATGGCTTCGTCTATCCAGATTATCACCCGTTGCCCGGCGTAGGGCGATTTCCTCCACCTTCTGGGGGAACCGCCTTTTCTCCTGCAGGACGAGGAGAGTTCTTCAGGGGCGCCTTCTGTCCCCCCGGCCACGGGGGAACACCTCCTCATCCTGGGCAGCCTTAGACCTTTTGGTCTAGTACGGCTAAGGTCTCCCCTTCCTGCATCTCACCCGCAGGAAGCTGAAGGATCTGTTCCCTTAGGGCTGTGCCAGGTCCCCTCTGGGAGGCTTGGTACTCTCCTAACAGTAATGAATAGTGAAGATTGACAAGGGGAATATATAAAAATTACATACCCACTGTAATTCTTGATCTTCTCTTGTATCTTCACCATTCATTACTGGTTCCCACCCTCTATCCCCCTCATGAGTCTCAATTCTTGGGCATCACCTCCACCCTGCTCACCTTCCTCCTCTCAGGTCAGTTGAGGACTGAGTCCCCCTGGTACCTCGGAGCACTCTGTTCCTTCTCCAAAAGTCACAGAGAGTTCGCCCTGGAGGAGGGCAAATAGGGTTTTCGCCCTAAAATCCGTGAGGGAACTCCCTCGAATTCTCTTCCAATTCTTAAGAGTGTCCTTCCCTCGTGGGGCTGAATAATCCTCTAGTGAGTCCCTTGGCTGTTACTCTTTCAGTACAGCCCTAAGAGAGTCCGTGGGAAATCCCTCTCCCTCTCTTCCTTGACATGGATGAGTCGTGGTTCTCTTCCCCTAGAGCGAGAACTATGTCAGTCTTTCCATGCAAAACCTCTTTCCAGAAGCTTTTTCCCTGCACCGAAGTCAGAACTCGCTTCTCTTCTGGTTTAGACTGATTCCCTTCTGAGACAGTTGGTGAGACCTAGGCTCTAGGTTCTTTAAAATTGCCAGATAAGGGAGGGGGGAAGAGATGCCTGCCTTCACTAAACCTCTTATGACCTTTGTCCCTCTCAGACCTTGGGTCAGTAACTCCTTAACTGGCGGGAATCCTTGCTCCCTTGTCTTCAAGCCCTGTTGGGACTTTGAAACTGTCAAGCCAGTGGTCTTCCAATTGTGGTGGCAGTTAGTCTTCTCCTTCCCTCACCCTTTACTCCCTCCCCCTCTCTCTCTCTCTCTCTCTCTCTTCTTCCTTCCTGTCTTTCCTTTCTATCCTTGTCTTCTCATCTCCTTGAGACCGCCAAAGGATTGGGGTCCTATGGCCACTTAGGGTAGGGTTCTCTCCTCCTGTCCTCTATCCGGCTTATACCTTTTTCAGTTTATATCCTTTCCTTTGCCTATCCCTCGGCTCTCTTGCCTCACTCTCTTTCTCTGAACCCTGTTTTCTGCCTCTCCGGCTCTGCAGAACTGGGATGGAGGAGGAGTCAGTGGCACCTAACGGCCAGCCCGCATGCTCTGCGCTGGTGCATCAGCCACGTGGACGGTGCCGACTCCTCCCCCAAAAAAATTCTCATTCTTTGTTTAACAGAACACAACTGTCTGCTAATGGTACTATGCAAGTGATCAACAGTGTGTGGAACCCCTCTATGTATTGCTATTAAAAATGGAATATTGCCATTATAATTAATTGATATTCCAGCTTCCCCCTTTTTACTTAGTATCAGTTATATTAAGCCACACAACTCTGGCTATCTTGGTATGCAGTCAAAAAATTTCTGATATCTAAGAAAGAAGATTTTATAAAGATGTATGTGACTATGTATGGCTCACATCTCAACACCCAAATGACTGTAATATTATTTTTTGTATTGACTGTAACACCATATGGAATTAACATCAGTGTACACTATTGTTTCTGTATTCTTTAATAAAAATTGTTTGCAAAAAAAAAAAAATCTTCTCCACAGAGCACCACTCACCCTGCCCATCCTCCTCTTCTGCATGAGATAGGGTATGCCTCTGGGAGCTCAACCAGAAGGATGTGGTGCCACAAATATGCCCTTATTTCTGCCCTTAGTCTACTGTTGCAGAATTTTTTTTTGTTGTTGTTGTTTGGGTAAAGATAGAGAGACAGAGAGAGAGAGAGAGAGAGAGAGATAGATAGATAGATAGATAGATAGATAGATATATACATGCTTCAAGCCCCAGGAATCCCTCACTGTGCTTAACAGCTGTAATTGATCCCCTCTCCGGAGACTATAATTGTATGCTAATTATGGAATCTTAGAATGAAATTCAAAATTCTGCTGTGTGGGTACACTCCCCTCTGCCCCCTAACATCAGATGCATTTCTCTGCCTGAGGAAAAAGTCGCCCCAAAGTCGTTTACAGTACTTCAGTGGCGTTAACCATTTATTTTTTTCCTGATCTTTTAGTAAAATCCCCTAGTTGTATTTTCCGATAACTCTGCATTAGTTAGGGTATAATTTTTAGTATTTTGTCATTTTATTTAGTTTTTCTCCAGTTACCTGTTAGTTTCCAGGACCTAGAGAAGGGCCTTTGTGGCACTGTTCCCACATTCAGAGAACTGTGTTATCTTATTTATTCTGCAAAAAAACAGACAATAAAGATATAGAAACTGCTTTGCAATTCTTATTTTTCTTGTCTCGGTTCCCTTTTCTGATGGAACCAAGATGCTATTTGGCCTTTCTTCTCAATTATAATTATTTTTTAGCTGTTTCCATTATAAATAAGGAACCAAAGTGCTTCTCTCTTTTATTTGTATTGAGGTACTGAAGCGTTTTTAGGTTGTCAGAGATTGGCATGACTGACAGACCCAAACAGAGGACAGGACCTACAGACTTTAAATATTGCAAAATTTGTTTTCAACTCCTGGCTGAGGCAGACAGCCTTGAATTGTGTTTGAGGTGCCTGGGTCCGGATCATGATTTTACTAACTATCAGCTTTGTATCATGTTTTGCCCCAAAACAATATTTATTTATTTATTTATTTGTAA
Organism: Neoceratodus forsteri; assembly: GCA_016271365.2. NCBI lineage: Eukaryota > Metazoa > Chordata > Ceratodontiformes > Ceratodontidae > Neoceratodus > Neoceratodus forsteri. Next base: position 1,627,527,122 of record CM028131.1, on the reverse strand, counting down.
GAATCAGTTTACAACCTTTGAGCCAGAGGCTCGTTTCCAAAGGTACTTCGTCACATAAAGACATACATTGTGTTTTTGTTATATAGCATAGATTTGCAAAACAATAGGCGTTTCAACAGAGGCGCCACGTCACACTGTGGTCAGACAAATACAATTAGGTTACAGGGTACATGTAATTGATAACAGGTGTTACACAAGTTGGTATCAAGTGAGCAATCTAGTTGGTAAACACTGAAACAGCTGGCACTGGCCGGGTTAAACATAGGCACGGTGTACAGGGAAGTGGTGGTGGGGATGGCTAGGTGGAGAGCTGCCCGGAGGGTGTTGTCAAGAGAAGCAGAGGAGCAATAAAGAAAAGGGTTAAAAATTAGAAGACTATATGGCTTCTCAGTCTGCATCTACATCACCTAAAGGCTCAAAAGAGGGTCAAGCACCTCAGAGTAAGTAGAAGGATAAGGCTGCTAAAGATGGTTAAGAGTTCAGGGTGTCTGAACAGGGTAACCCTGAATCCAGTAAAAATTAGAGAGACTGAGCAGACACCAGAGATGGTGCCTGCTAAGAAAAAAACAAAAAGAAAAACATGTTGCTGTCCATCCTCCTGAAGAAGGAAAGGCGATACCAGTGGAAAGAAATGAGATGCCCTCAGTAGAGGACATGACTAAGGCATGGCAGTTCCTCCAGGCCTTCTAGGTTGTGGGGACCTTTATGGGTATGCTTGCCCCCCTACCCCCCATCCCAGTGGCTGTGGAGGAGGAAGAGGCTCGGTTTTACTACGAGGAGGAGGAAAGAGAACCTGTAGAGCCTGATGATTCTCCTGAACAGGAGTTCGGATCCCCTCCTCATGCAACAGATGATTTTACCTCACACTGTTCCTTTGTGAGGCAGATGGTCAATGCCCTCATCCTCCCAACACAGCAGACTGCTGAAGATGAGAATGAGGTGGAGTTTTTAGACATGATGGACTTAAGCACCACAAAGAAGTTGTATTTGCCCATTCACAAATCCCTGAAAAAGACCACTGTAGATGCCGGCCCGGTGGCGCTGAGGGCTGAGGCGCTGGACACCGTACCTCGTGCTACGCCGGCGACCCGTGTTTGGAAACGAGCACGGGCCGCCGGGGGTTGGCAGGGTTGGAGAAGAATCAAGCGTTCGGAGGACTGCTCTCTTTCTCTGGGGAGGGGGGACATCAGCAATCGGCGCGCAGCTGGCCCCTGGTGGAGACTGAGGGACAACGCCACCGACGCTCCAGAAATGGGGGCGGGAGAGGGCAGACACCCGGAAGAGCACATGCGGAAGCATGCGTGCTTCTTCCATTGGCGTCACTGCATGTCCCTTCCTGCAGGGGGGAACCACTATAGAAAAAATTCTTGGCAGCATGAAGGCTGCTCCCCAGCACTGCCGCAGTCACACGCAAGTCAGCTGCCTCCTGGGGTCCACCCTCCTGGTCTCCGCAGTGGTGGGGTAAGTATCCGCTGCAATGCGACCAGGGATGGTAGTGACGGTGAGGTCAGAGCTCTGTCCGTGACCGGGTCAGCAGCCGGGCTAGTTGACTGGATGGGGGGAGGAACCAAAGGCACAATCTCCCCCCATCAAGGAAAGTAAATAAATCAACTAAAAAAAAAAAGACCACTGTAAAGTGTAAGCACACACTTCAGCTGCTGGCATTGACAAGCAAAGAAATATCAGATGGACAAGCAGGGCGCCGAGTACTGTACTCCCACCCTGATCATGAGGAAGTGGTCCAGACTGCCACCTGCAACAAGGTCAAAGTACCCCTTTCTTCCCAGCCTCCAGAAAAGGACTCCAGGAAGCTGGACAGTATAGGCAAAAAAGTCTGTACCTCCGCTTCTCTGCTCTTGAGACAGGCAGCATACATGGCTTACACAGCTCAATACCAAATTGCCCTTTGGGGCTCTGTTTTGGTGAGGAGTAAAAAAGCTACTGGTGGCTAGGTGCAGGATCTGGCAGATACAGCAAAAACTGCCATGGATGCCGCCAAGTATCAGTTCCACATGGCAGTGGATGCCAATGAGACTGCTTCCAGAGTCATGGCACATACAGTATCCCTAAGGAGGTTTGCATGGCTCAAAACCACAAACCCCTCTCAGGACACTGAAACAAAAGCAATGATTTCCCTTGTGAGGGAAACTCCCTGTTTGGTGACGACAGAGGTTTACATGAAAAATGTGGATGAATACAAAGTCACCTACAAGAGCAACACTGAGAAGGAAAAGGCCTCCACTTCCAGTATGCCTTCTGGAAGGGAGGGGGAAGGGTAGAGGATACTTTACCTGTGCTTTCTTTACTTTTAACTACTAACAGAGGGGCTTCTTTAGAGGTAAATGCAGAAGGGGTCCCATGCATGCAGACACAGCACCAGCACCCAAGGGCCAAGCAAAACAGAACCCCTGACTGGTTTGCACAGGTCGCCCAGCAGTTGCCAGTTGGGGAAGGCCAATTCATTAGTTCCAGGCATGGGACGGAAGTACTACAGACAGGTGGGTCCTGGAAATAGTGAGTCAAGGTCTGACCTTACTGTTCAAAGAATTTCCAAAACTGCAGAATCACAAAACCTTCACACACACCCCACACCCCCCCACCCAGTACTCCAACAGAAAAATTCTTGTTGGAGTTCAAGCTAAAAAAGTTGATTCAAGCAAATGCAGTGGAGAAAGTTCCCTCCTCACAGTGGAAGAAGGGGCTTTACTCAAGATATTTCCTGACCCACAAGAAAAACCGGGAGTGGTGACCTGTTTTAGACCCGAGATACCGGAACAAACACTTGAAAACGGAAAGGTTCAGGATGGTGACACTGGGATCAGTGATTCCATCTCTGCAAAACGAGACTGGCTAGGGTCACAGGATCTGAAAGATGCCTACTTTCACATACCAGTCAGGCCCAGTCATAGAAAGTATCTCAGATTCAGAGTAGGGAACTGCCACTACCAGTTCGCAGCCCTACTATTCAGCCTATCCTCTGCTCCCAAAGTGTTCGCAAAGTGCCTAGCCATAGTGGCAGCATATTTGAGGAGGCAAGGGGTGGTGGTCTTTCCTTACCTAGACAACTGGTTAGTCTCAGGAAAGTTACACCAGAAAGCCAAGTCCTCCCTTCTTCTCACCCAGCACACCATGGAGGACCGGGTTTCCTAATATATGCCCCAAAGTCTCAGACAGAATGTGTTCAGTTTCTGGACTTTATAGATGCAGAGTTGGATGCCCACCAAGGGAAGGCATTCCTCCCTCGAGAAAGAGTGGCAAACCTGACAGTGCTTGCAAGGTCCTTCAAGACAGGACAATCCAGACCTGCAAGAGACTTCCTCTAGTTGCTGGGGCACATGGCCTCATCTACAGCAGTAGTAACCAGGTGCCAGATTCCAAATGAGAGATATCCAGTACCACATGGAGACACATTGATCCCAAAGGTGGGACCCACTGTCAAAACTAGTGCCCATGTCAAAATGCTTGTTAAAGGCACTGGAGTGGTGGAAAGAAGAAGGCAACCTCAGAGAGGGGGTTCCCTTCCTCCAGCAATCACCCACGGTCATGCTCACTAGAGATGCCTCCCTCCTGGGCTGGGGTGCCCATCTGGAGGATCTCACCATAAGCAGGGTGTAAAGCCCACTAGAGTCTCAGGAGCATATAAACCTCCTGGAGCTCAGGGCAGTGTGTCTGATAATGCAAGCCTTTGTCCTCGAACATCAAGGGTCAGTCCACCCAGGTCAGGACAGACAATACCACTACCATGTAGTCTATCAACAAACAGGGAGGAGCAGGATCTTCAAAACTGTGCACAGAAGCAATGAAGATTTGGAACCTAGCCTATTCCATAGAGGTACACCTGTCAGCAGTCCACCTGCTAGGGGAAGGACAATGTCTTGGCAGATTCCCTGAGCAGAATCAGCCACAAACACCACAAATGGACCCCGAACAAGCAAGTGCTGGCTGCAGTGTTCAGAAGTTGGAGTACACCAGACACAGATCTCTTTGCATCCCCTTGTTTTGTTGCAGACCCCCTCCCCCTCGATGGGGACAGTCCCAGAGGATGCCCTAATCCTTTGGTTGGACAGGTAAGCTCCTTTATACATTTCCTCCATTGCTACTCTAAGGGTGCTGCTAAAACTGAGTGGATAGTGTGCAACAATGATCCTAATAGCTCCAGATTGGGCCAGTCAGACTTGGTACTCACTTCTCCTGTCCCTCTCCATCTAACACCATATCATTCTTCCCCTGAGGTGCAGTCTGCTTAACTTGTCCCAGGACAGGATAACTTTTCACATCAGAGAACCCAGCGTCTCAGGGCATGGTACTTGAAGAGTTAGAGTTGTCTGGATTAGACCTCTCTGAGGAGGTTTTGGAAATAGTTAAGATTTCTAGAAAGCCAGCAACCAGGAAAACCTACTCCTCAGAGTGGGAAAGATTTTCCCTGTTGTGCTCTTCTAGACAGCTCAGCCCATTTCTGCAGACCTCCCTGCAATCTTCGACTACCTGGTCCATCTGCAGTCTGTGGGTCTCAGGTCTGAAGGTGTATTTGGCACCAGCATTAGCATATGCTTCGGCTGGCAAGGGCAGGTCAGTGCAGCAGTATTCATTAGCAAAAAAAAATGTAATTTTACATGCGAACTGTAGGAAAATAAAAAGTGTTTAGCCTGCCTGACTTTTTGTCGTAGTCTGTGTGAAGTTTGATTTCTTTTTCTTTCTCTGATCTGCACACACCCTCACCAGGACCGCCGTTATAGTTTCAGAGCCGTGGGTGTGGGCTCAGTCGAATAATAATGCACAAGACTGTTCTTTGTTGCCTACATGCTGATGTGTCTTGTCAGTGGCTTGTGCGCTCCCATTTTCCATTTAGTACACATTCGTGATCAGTGCCTCCTCAGGGGAGTTGCAGTCATGGAGACTGACAGCAAGTTCACCTAGCTCTGTATCTTCCTGTAGCGACAGGTGCATTGTTTTCTGGGTTATTTTATGTTACTTTGCCAACTGCTTAGGTGTGTGTATAAGATGGTGTGGCAGAATAAATATACATACTTCAGAAAATGTGTTTGTTTACGACAATACCATGTGTATGTACTTGCAGTTTTTATTTTTTTGTTTTCATTTATTGCTGAGATTGGTCACAAGTTGCAGTATTGGAAAAGCCCAGCCACCGTAACTTATTCAATTACAAGCACAGACCAAGCTGAGTACCACTCCTGCCCGTATGTAGGATCCCAGACAGGTCGATGCATAGTGCCTGCCTCCAGAATTCAAATGTTTTAAAAATATTTACAGCATTCTGAATCTGACATCACATCCCCCCACACACCTGTTCACTCTCACAGCATGACACAAAGGCAGCATTAATTCATATTACATACATGCATGACCATTTATATTTGATATTAGTAATTTTCAACATTCTGTAATCTTTTACTGTTTCATAAGGCAATGTGCCACCGGCAGCACGTCTAGACACGTAGAAACCAATGCAATGATTTTACAATTGCAACCTTGTAAATGCTCAGACTGCTCTCATAATCATAATCCAGCAAGTCTATATACATTTCTAAATGCAGTTGTATGCATCAGATTATTTACTGCAGTAGGAAGTTAGCCTGGACAAGAATTTATCTGAATAGATAGGCAGTCACAGTCATGTGTGGTTGGCATTGTAAAATCATTGCATTCGTTTTCTGTATGACACGGCAATGAGCAAATGGCAAAATGTCTAATGAAATTGTAAAATTTCCCTGATTACTGTAGATTCCTGCCATCAGATAGAAAAAGTCATGCTTGCGTAATGCTGCAGTGTGTGTCGTACTGTAGGAGTGAATGTGTGCGTGGGAGATTGGGGGCTGTGATATTCTGGGATTCAGGGAGGCAGTATAGTGCAGTGGTTTAAGGCTCTGAGCTGCGCATCTGGTGACATCCAGCAGACCAGACCTGGGTTTGAATCCCACAACTCCCATGTGCATACTCTGTGACCCTGAGCAAGTCACTTAACTTCCTTGTGCTCCCAGGTCATACCTGTAAAAAAGCTTTCAACTTAGTGTGCTACTGCTGGTTAAACAGCTGAAAAAAAAATCAGGTTGAGAATGCTGTAAATATTTTAAAAACACACTAATCCTTGAAGCAGGCACTGTGCATTGAAGTGTGTCTGGGACCCTACTTATGGTTTCATTATAAAGATAGATATGCAAGACATACCTACTCGATTTTAATTATGAGAGCAGTCTGAGCATTTACAGGTTACCATTGTAAAGTCATTGCATTAGTTTCTAGGTGCCACAGCAATGTGCGACTGGCAACACATCTAATGTAACAGTAAGAGATCACGGAACACTGCAGATTACTAACATCAAATTGAAAAGGTCATGCCTGTATGTGATCTGAATTAATTCTGCTGTTTATGTCCTGTTGTAGGAGTGTACGGGGTGCTGTCGGGTTCAGAGTGCTGTATGTATTTTAAAAACTCTCTGTTTCTAAAACAGACACTATACATTGGATTTTGTCTGGCACCCTACATATGGCTTGGGTATAAACACATAGAAGTAAAAGATCCAGAACGTTTGAATTACAGATGCAGATTTAACTCAGGAATGTAACAACCACTAAGATTTTTACATACTAACTATGTTAAACCACATAATAATCTATGAATGAGTTTATGGAAAACCAAATACATACATATCATGGTGTGTAAACTACTAAACAGATTTTCTAGGGACGTGGATATGATGCACTATCCACATGTTGGCAGTCTTCCTTTCCCTTTAAATCCAGCTAGAACATCTTCAGGCTAAGCTCCTCCCACCCACCTGGGTGGTATCCTCCTCGGCACTGCCCATGACGTAAGATCTTCCTTTCCGCTGGAAGAGTCAGGTCTCGTCCTTCGCAGCTTTCTGCACACATTGTAGGCCCTGTTTTCCTTTATTCTTTAGGCGTTTTCCAACAAATAGTCATCTTTCTTTGCTGGTCCTCTCTATTTCGAGGCTCTCCCGCTCTATCAGGTCAGTGCCCCACAGGAGTCTGTGGCTTCCCTGGACATGTTGTCTGCCCTGAGGGAGGATATTGCCCAGCTCCTCGAGAAAGGTGCTGTGGCTATTGTCCCAGACATTGCGGACGGCCAGGGCTTTGTGTCCAGGTACTTCCTGGTCCCCAAACAGACAGGGTGTCTGCACCCCATACTGCATCTGCATGCCCCGAGCCATTTCTTGAGGAGGTGCACATTCAGGATGGTCACTGAACCTGATAATCCCGTCTGTGGAGCAAAGCATGTGGTTCTGCTCTCTGGACCTGCAAGACGCCTTTTTTCACATTTTGGTTCATCTGTCCCATTGGCGGTACCTTCAGATCTTCTTTGAGGATATCTCTTTCATCAGGCCACACCTAAGGAACTACAGATGCCAGGCACTAGGACGACATGGAAACTTGTTGCAAGCATTCTACTAGGGGCTGCCCATGATGACGTACTATGTCGGCACTTCCCATATAAACGTGGGTGGCCCCTTCCCTCCTCATTTCTTTTCCTGCCATCGACCATACTCGTCGGATCCTATACAGAAATGACGCTGCTTTAGTCAACCACTTTTATAGATATTTCTTTCCCTGGTTCGTCATCACTTTTTATAAGTGATACTCAACATCGTAAATGACAACTGAAGAGCTGTCAAAGCTCTTCAGATACTGCAGATGCGGTGGGAAGATATAGTTGGGCGACTTACACGACATCTGCATGTGCTGCTTCGGCGCGGCCCATAACATAAAGGCCTGCCAAATTTGCTTTAAATTCAATACCACTACCCGGCAACCCCGGAAGAACGCCTTAGAGACCCACCTACTTAAACAGCAGGCAGATAGAATGCAGAAAGAGCTCCAGGAAAAGAGCTCCACTGCATTGCCGGCCCACTCATCGAAGTCCCAGGAAAAGACTTTGGGACAGCATAAACATAAGCACCGGGAGAGGTAATGCAGTAAGGAGAAAACCTCCCCAGTTTGCTCACTTTCGCCCCTTCACTCCAGCATAGCCACTTCTGCGCCATCGACTGTTCCAGTGGCGACACCACCAGCCACCAAGACTGTTGACCCTTCCAGGTCGGGACAGGCTGCAAGCACCACCAGGCCTAGTACAGCTGGTGTCTTGCCGTCGATGTTTGGGATGGTTCCTCCCCTATAGACATCACCCGGCATTCCTGCCAACCATGGCGCCAACATTCACATGGTATTTTCATCCTTCGTGGACATGTTAAAACACCTGCTTACCTCCTCCTCCTGTAACAGGAGACATGTCGACAGGGCAACTTCGGCAAACTCCAGCACCGATGCCTGCCAGGCCGATGCGCCAGTTCCCATCTCAGGTGTCGACAGCTTTACCTGCTCCCTCCTTGAGGCCTGCTGAATGCTGAGGACCAGGAGTACAACCCTAACCTCATTATGCAGAAGGAAGAGTATGTGGAAAGCTCCTATGAGAGGTCCAGTTCCACCACATCTACAGGAAGCGAGAACTCAGTAGTGTATACATCAAGGTGCTCTCCTGAAGAACCCTCATTTATACTAACATACTAAAATGCCAGCAGAATAGGCCTAACGGTCTTTCGTGTCTGCTCGTTTGGTCAGCCCCCACCCTGGGTGCTGGCCTTGCTGCCCCCCTTGCCTTCTCTGGCTTCTCCCTTCCCAGTTCTGGATATTCTTGCTGCATTGGATTTTGCTTCCAGAACCCTTCCCTGTACCTGTCCCACCCCTCTTGAACCCCTCCACTGTCTCTGCCTCCACCAGCCCCTAGGCAGCGATTCCATGGCTCCACCACCCTCTCAGTGAAGTAGCACCTCCTCCTTTCTCCCTGAATCTTCCTCCAGCTTCCACCCATGCCCTCTAGTGGCCCTCCTGCTTCCTTCAAGCACCCTGACTGTTCCTCCCTATTTACCCTCTTCATGTACCTGAAGACCTCTACCATGTCCCCCGGTCCCTTCTCTTCCAATGTGTATATTTAGCTCTTCGAGCTCTCCTCATAGGTCCTGTCCCCAAGCCCCAAATCATTTTGTTGCTCCTCCCTGGACCCCTTCCAGGAGGTTAATGTCCCTCTTTAAATGTGGCCTCCAAAACTGCACGAGTACTCAAGGTGCGGCCTCACCAAGCAGTTATATAGAGGAGTATCACTTCCTCCTTCTGGAGGTGATCCCCTAGTGATGCATCCCAGCATCCTGTTGGCCTTGGCTGCTGCCTCCTACAAGTCTCAGAGTTGTTCATCTTGACATCCACCACCACCCCAGGTCCCTCTCAGCCATCGAGACTTGTAGCATCCCCAGGGTGTACACTTGGCCTGGGTTTCTGCCCAGGTGGAGTACCTTGCATTTCCCTGCATTGAACCTCAGCTTCCACTTTCTAGACCATCTTTCCAGAGCCTCCAGGTCCCCCTGTAGGGCCACCCTCCCCTCCTTCCCATCCACCACCGCCCCCAGTTTTGAGTCATCCGCAAAGAGACTCATCTCACTCCTGATTCCTGTCCTTATGTCAGAGACGTAGGCGTTGAACAGAATCTTCAGAATTATCTTCATGATGCAGCAACTCTAGACTGCCATGGGGTTTGAATCAGAAGAACAGGACAGCACCAAGAGAAACTTGGTGGAGTTCCTGGAATTGCCTGATTCCCCACCCATCATTATTCCTCTTCTAGTACCTGCTTTGGAAGATGCCACCCTTGCTGCCTGGCTTAGGCCCAACATGATACCTGCCATATCCAGGAAGGCAGATAAAATGTATCAGGCCTCCTAAGGCAAGCCCTTTTTTTTGCAGGCCAACCTGAAGCTGATTCGGTGGTCGTAAATGCAGCCCATGACAGATCTGTGGTAGCAAAACACCTTAGTTCCTTCCCTCTTGACAAGCAGTCCAGGAGGCTAGATATTTTGGGAAAGAGAACTTTTAGTTCTGCCACTTTGGGCCTGAGAATTGCAAATTATCAGGCCCATGTGGTTAAATACCAAAATATCCTCTGGAGGAAGGTCAAGGCAGCAGCCCAAGCCCTCTTAGAGGGTACTCCTAAGCAGGAACTCTTAAAAGCTCTTCAGGCAGGAGCAGACATAGGTAAGTATCTTCTGCATTCTACCTATGATATTTCTGATGCTTCTTCCAGGGCAGTAGCTTCTGGAGTATGCCTCAGGAGACATTCCTGGTTAAGGGTGGCGGGCTTTGCGAATGATGTTCAACAATCCATTCTCAGTACCCCCTTTAAAGGGTACAGATTATTTGGTGCAGAAGTACAAGATCTCCTTCCCAACCTGCAGGCCTCGGGCAGAACTCTGAAGTCGGTGCATTCCCCTCTATCATACTCAACCAAACAGCAGACAGAAGGTGCCTTTTTGTCGAACCAGTAACATACATCATTTGATGGCCAGATAGCAGGGTAAGAGTAGAGGAGCGTCAACTTTGCCTGCCCCAGGAGCCACCCCAAATGCCCACTCAAAACCCCCTAGAGGTGGGGGTGCTGCTGCAGCCGCAGGATCCAGCTCTGCATGACTCATTCTTCAAACCCCAGCCACCACCCACCAATACCTCCAGGGGTGGTTGTCGGTGGTCGCCTAACCCTCTACCTGGACCAGTGGAGGACAGTAACATCAGATGCTTGGGTCCTGCAGATAATAGAACAAGATCACACTCTAGAACTTCTGGAATCACCTCTAGACCATCAACCAATGCCTTCCTTCTGTCCTCTAGAGCACATACCATAGCTGCTAGAGGAAATCCATACTTTGCTCCAGAAAAGGGCCATAGAGCCTGTTCCTTGGGAACAAAGAAACATGGGGTTCTATTCCCAGTACTTCCTAGTCCCAAAGTGGATAGGAGATCTGAGGCTCATTCTAGATCTCAGAGACCTGAACTTTTTCATCCAATACAAGAAGTTCAGAATGGTAACTCTGCAAGGCCTACTCCCACAACTGCAAGTACGTGACTGGATTTGTTCCCGGATATGCACAATACCTACCGCATATCAGATTTGCCCCCACCCCACCCCCGGAAATATCTCGGGATTCTGTTTCAGGTGGAACACTACCTTAGAGTATTGCCCTTTGGCTTATCATCTGCGCCACGGGTCTTTACCAAATGTTTAGCAGTAGTGGCAGCAGCCCTTCACAGAGAAGGACTGTGTCTTCCCCTACCTGGACAATTGGCTACTCAAAGTTCACTCCAAGAAGCAGCTTTTTCACACTCTGTCATGCCCCCAGACAACCGTTTCATGCTCTAGGGATTACTGTCAGTGTGCTGACGTTGGTCTTGACCCCTTCCCTGTGTCTACAGTACATAGGGGCAGTCCTGGACACAGCCCAGGGCTTAGCCTTTCTCCCAGGACAGGGCCTAATGTCTGATTGCACAGGCCCAAATGGCATACAACGGGTATGTCGCAGCCAGGATATTCCTGAGACTCTTAGGCCTGTTGGCAGCAGCCATTGTCACAGTACCACTGGCCAGACTGCATATGGGAACTCTGCAATGGACATTTAGAGTCCAAAGGGACGAACACACAGATGATCTAGAACAGAAGGTTCTAGTAACCTCTCCTATCCAAAACATGCTTCGATGGTGAATGAAACACAGCCATTTATTGAAGGGGGTTCCTTTCCTGATCCCTTCCCCTTATCAGATTCTCACTACAGATGCTTCGGGGATGGGCTGGGGGGCACATTTGGGGCACCATCAAACACAGGGGACATGGACCAAAGTGGAGAGCATCCTCCACATAAACATCCTAGAAATTAGGACTGTTCTGTATGGTCTACAAGCCTTCCAGAGCCATCTAGCCCCGGGACCTCTGTTAGTACAAACAGATGACATCAGCATGATGCACTACATCAACCAGCAAGGGGCAACTCACTCCTTCCCCCTATGCAGGGAAGCAGTGAGGTTTTGGTATTGGGCTCTAGAACACAGGCTAGAACTGTCGGCAGTTCATATTCCAGGCATCCAAAATGTCTTGGCATACAGGCTAAGCAGGTCACAGTCCAGGATGCATGAGTGGGAGTTGCTGACCTTAGTGGCAGAAGACCTGTTCGACAGATGGGGTCGTCCAAAATTGGATGTTTGTGCGTCCCCGCACAGTGCAGAACTGCTGCTTTTCTGCTTGCTCGTTCCAGGGCCTGGATTTTTCTGGTGAGACGCATTGTCCCTTTCTTTGAATGGGGAGGTTCCGCTACGTCTTTCCTCCTTTCCCTCAAATTTGGAGGGTACTAATCAAGCTCCAGATGGAGGGGGCAATTTTGATACTCATTGCTTCCCTATATCCTCGTCAGGTCTGATTCTCCTTACTGCAGCAGTTGGCAGTGGAACCACCAGTACCTCTGCCATTATGCCAGGGCCTATTGTCATAGGAACAGGGAACCCTGGTCAATTCGGACCTCAAATCACTCCACCCTCATGCATGGCATCTGTAGACATAGCCATTGCCCGTTTTGGGGTGTCACAAAGGGTGGCTGATATCCTGGTGGCTGCCAGAAAACCCTCCACCAGGGCCACTTACAGTATTCCATGAAATGGAAGCGTCTCACCTTGTGGACCACTTCTCATCATTTAGACCCATTTACCTGTCCAGTAAACCAGGTTCTGGAGTATTTGCTGTCCTTGTCAGATGCAGGCCTGCAGTACTCTTCTATCAAGGTGCAATTAGCCACCATTTCAGTTTTCCATTTGCCTATTTATGGTCGTACAGTTGCTCAGCTGGAGGTAGCTTGTACGTTTTTGAGAGACGTTCTGCACTTGAAACCCCCTATCGACAATCCAGCTCCGGCTTGAGACTTGAATTTTGTTTTGGCGAAGCTTACTTTGGCTCCGTTTGAGTTGGCCACGACTTGTAGCCTACGTTTCCTTTCTTGGAAAGGATTATTTTTAGTTGCCATTACTTCTGGTTGAAGAATCTCAGAGCTTCAGGCTCTAATGTATGAGCCTCCTTATTTGATTTTCCACAAAGGCAGAGTGTCTTTATGTACCAGTCCTATGTTTCTACAAAAGGTGGTGTCTGAGTTTACTTTGAATCAAACCATCCACCTGCCAGTTTATTTTCCAAAGCATGCCAATCCAGAGGAAGCGTTGCTCCACATATTAGATGTACATAGAATATTCAGGTACTAAATACACTGTACGAAGGACTTCAAGAAGTCTTCACAGCTTTTTATTTCCTTTGCCACCTGGGAAAGAGGGCGTACCTGTTTCTAAATGGTGCCTGTCCAAATGGTTGGTCAACTGTATTACTTTTTGTTATAGGAAGTACAGTGAGGATCTGCCTGGTGCAGTTCGTGGTCATTCCACCAGAGGCACGGCCACTTATGCTGCCTGTTTCAAAAATGTGTCAGTTGCAGAGATCTGTGCAGCCACCACCTGGAGTACTCTCAACACCATCACTAAACACTACAGTCTGGACATTGCCTGCCGAGAAATTGCAGGTTTTGGCCTAGCTGTGTTTCAAGGCCTCCTTTCTTAGGCCTGTGGCCTCCAGCCCCCCAGACTGTTAGCTATAAGTACTGCTTGGTACTCATTCCATAGGTGTGCCCTGATGAAAGAGATATTCTCGAAGAAGACATAAGTTACATATTTACCATAACAGTAGATCTTTGAGAGAATCTCTTTCATCAGTCCATGCCATCCCACTCTCCGTTCCCCTAAGATTTAGAGCTGTATAACTCCTGTCTCTTTCTCCAGGATGCTTTACCTGCTGTTTCCTACCTAGCCTGGTAGGCAGAACCATAGGTTCTCTCCTGATTCCCTAGAGGGAGGTCCTCTGAGCATGATCTCCGGCAGTGAACTGTAGAGGGAAAGGGCTGCCCACATTTATATTGGAAGTGCTGACGTAGTACATAATCATGGGCGGTCCCTAGCGGACTGCTTGTAGAAAGTTTCCATGTGGTCCTAGTGCCTGGTGTCTGTAGTTCCACAAGTGTGGCCTGACGAAAGAGATTCTATGAAAGAGCTACTGTTATACCAAGTATGTAACTGTTCTTTCCACATGGAAGGGGTGCTGTACGAGTTCTGGGTCATGCCTTACGGCCTCTTTTCAGCCCCCAGGGTCTTCACCACGTGCATTGCAGTGGTGGCAGCATTCATGAGGCACTGCATGGTCTGGGTTTACCCTTACCTGGGTGACTGGCTCATTGCCAGTCCATCCCAGGAGGCAGTCGAGCAGTCCAGGGATCTGGCCCTTCAGACTTGCTCGGCTTTGAGTCTTCTTATCAACTTGGCCAAGTCAGAACGTAACCCCTTTCTGACCATCCACTTCATCGGGGCAGAGCTTGACTCCCTCTGGGCCAAGGCCCAACTCCCAGTGGATAGGGCGGTGGACCTTACCACCTTTGCCAATTATTTCAAGTTGGGCACTTGCACCCTGCCCGGGACTTCCTGCTGCTGCTGGGGTACATAGCATGCTGCACCAGCTTGATCCTGTGGGTCCTCTAGCAGATGCACTTCCTGCAGTAGGAGTAGGCCCTTCAGTGGTCTCAGCACCTCAGTCACCTGGACCAGTTGGTCAGGGTGACGCAGCCGATGTTGGATGCCATCCAGTAGTGGCTGGTCCAGGAACATATACAGGAAGGAGTCCCGTTCCTCCGACCAAAGCCGACAGTCTTTCTAACGACCAACGCATCTCTGCTGGAATGGGGAGCCCACATGGGGGACCACAGAGTCCACAAGCTCTGGACCCCTGAGGAGTGCTGATACCACATCAACCTACTGGAGCTCTGTGTGGTGCATCTAGCCCTGACGGCATTCACTCCTTCAGTTCGGGGTCGGGTCATGCAGGTCCAGATGGACAACACCATAACCATATACTACCTCAACAGGCAGGGCAGAATGCATTCCCTCCAGCTGTGTTGGGAAGCCCTCCACACCTGGACCCTCTTGCATAGTCTGAACGTTGATCTCCTAGTGATCCATGTGGCTGGATCCTCCAATAAGCTGGCAAATACCCTCAGCTGAGTGGATGAGGCATCTCACGAGTGGTCTCTTCATCAGGAGGTGGTGAACCATCTGTTCTCCCAGTGGAGCACTCCCCTGGTCAACCTGTTCACCTCCTGGGAGAATGCAAAGCTGAGGCAGTTCTGTGCCCGCTCCCCACAGTACAAAACACTGATGGGGGATGCCTTCACAAGGCCCTGGACCTCAGGCCTCTTTTACGCCTTCCCTCCCTTTCCCCTGATCCACCAGGTGCTGGTGAAGGCATGGAGAGACAAGGCCCGGGTGATCCTGGTAGCCCTAGACTGGCCGCGCCAGTTCTGATACTCAGATCTCCTCAACCTCAGCTGTAGCAGGCCTCTATGGGGTTTGCCTCTCCACGTGGACTTGCTGTCCTGTCACAAGAGGAAGGTCCTACACCCAGACTTTCAGTCCCTGCACCTAATAGCCTGGTCCCTGAGCAGCTAGAGTTCCAGGCTTTGGGTGTCTCTGAGGAGGTTCTCCATGTTGTGGAAGCCTCCCAGAAGGGGTTGACCTGCCGGTAGTCTGCCTTCAAATGGAAGCACTTTTCCATTTGGTGCCAGAGCAGATAGATAGACCCCCTGTCCTGCTCTGTGGGTAGCATCCTTGACTACCTATTGTCCCTCTCTCTCAGTTGGCCTTGAGGTCGACTGCCCTCAAGGTCCACTTAGCAGCCATCTTGGCATACCAGGCACGGGTTGTTATGCTGATGGTGGTGCAGTAGATGGTGGTAGGGTGCTTCTTTAAGGGCCTTGACCACCTATCCCCACTGGTGCATGAACCACCGCCACTTTGGGACTTGTTGATACTGACTGTACTCATGTGCAAGCCATTTGAACCAATCCACAGGTGTGATATCTCTCACCTGTTGTGAAAGACCACCTTCTTGGTGGCTGTCACCTTCACCAGAAGGCTCATTGAGCTCTAGGCACTCTCAGTGGAGTTTCCTTACTTGGTGTTCCACAGGGACAAGGTTGTTCTCCTCCCCAACCTGAAGATCTCACTTCGATGGGGAGCTCTTGCAGCAGGTATTACCAATGGGACTAAAGCAGCCAGGCATTAGGACCCCATGGAAAAATCTTCTAGCTAGCAGTCTGTGGCAAGGGACTGCCCCCGACATCGGCTCCACCCAGCATCAGATGTGGTATAAAGGGGAGGCCCCCCGGCGCCATCTCAGTTCTTTTCCCACCGTCGACCCACTTACGTCGGTTCCACAGATGCCTAGTCTTCGCAGTCAACCGCGCTTTTCTTCCTCATGTTTTCAATGTGTATATTCCAGTTTTTTTCGACATTATTTGACAGTCCTTGCATGTCATCGCCTTCCCCAATGCAGTACAAGTCGAAGTGCCAGTGTGGAAAGCAGATCCCATCCAAAGACAGCCATGCGGCCTGCCTGATCTGTTTAGGCCCAGACCACCGGCCCGAAGATTGCCCACACTGCCAGAAATTCAATCAAAAGACCCGCATCAGAAGAGCCAATGCCCTGAAGGCTTATCTCCTAGAAAAGCAGGTGGCAGCCATGCAGAAATCACCGTCCGGATGCAGTTCTTTGTCCCCAGCTAGAGAGTCTCCCCCCAAAGAGCAGTCATTGGAAGGAAAACATCACCATCACAGGGAGAAAGATTGGGCCAGGTTGGAGTCCCGCCCTAAATCCCCTCATAGGGCCTCTTCATCCTCGGCCTCCAGCGGCAGGTCAGGGTTGGTCCCTCCAGCTGCTGCTGGGACCATTCAAAAGAAATCTTCCTCCTCTTCAGCACAGGACAAAGGTAAGGAGTCTTCTTCTGGGCATTCGTCCATCCAGCTCCCCTTGGCTCACCAACCACACAAACCTTCAGGGTCAACCCAAGAGGGAAAGGCGTCTTTGAGAAGCCTTCGGACTCTGGCCATAAGTCCAGTGATTCATCCGACAAACCCAAGCACTCAGACGACTCCACCAGGCACCAGGAGACCGTCTGACACTGGACGCCTCCGCCCCCTGCTAAGGAGAAGCCCCCCCGTGGGTGACACATATCCCGTTAGCCGGGCTAGCTTGCCCTCGGGCCAGGACTGGGCCCCACTGGCCGATAAGAGGCCGTCAGGCACCAAGGATCTGGTGTCTGCCCCTACTCCAAGGAATCGGTTGCCTGATGACTCTCAGTCAAAACCGGACGCCGGATTGGACGACAGGTCTGCCCCTGATACTGAGCCAGACCAGCAGCCTGATACCATAGTAGAAGGATCCCCAGACCGGATGCCTGCACCCGAAGTCCCCTAAAGGTCCAATGCCCAGCCCTTTGAATCTGACGCCCGCACCCCCGTCGTCCCATTAGCGGACGTCGGTGCCTTGTTCACCTCCTGGTGGAGCACGGTAAAAGGGGATCTGCTCTACAGACCTCTGGAGCCTTCCCTGAAGGAAACTCCTGCAATGCCTCCTCCGCCCACTGATGGTCTGGCACCTAATGAAGGCTCTCATCAGCCACCTAACCCTGTAAGAAGAAGGAGAAGGCACCCGTCATTGGTACCTTCTTTGAGTGGTCGTCCACCGTCATCCTCTGGAGAGGATGCAGGGGACTCTTCATCAGAATCCAGGGAAGATTTACCACTACCTTCCCCTAACCCGAGGGACTCCCCTAGGCCCCCCCCCCCAGATGACTCCTCATTCCTGGACATAATGAGGCATATTCAGACAATCTACCAGTGGGACACCGAGGAGCTTGATCCTGAGAGGCGCCGCTTGGCTAAATTTTTAGGATCCAAGGACCCAATACCTTTGGTTATCCCACCCTTAGTGGAGCCTTTTCAGGACGTAACTAGGCTCACCTGGCAGCGCCCCTCCTCAACGCCTGCTGTGCCCAGAAAGGCAGACAGGCTGTACATGACTCCAAAAGCGGAGCCATTTTTGGGGGAGAACCCCAAGGCAGACTCTGTGGTGCTTGCAGCAGCTCATGGAGAAGCTAAGCAACCCAAACACATGAGTGTCCAGCCTCCAGACCAAAATTCCAAAAAGCTGGACCACATGGGATGAAAAGTCTATACTTCTGCCACTGGGGCAGTTCATTCCCTAAATGTTTTAGCCCACATGGTGCCTTACCAGAAGTCCCTATGGGAGAAAACCATGGACCTGGTGAAGGCTCAGCCAGATTCTGACATCAAGAATGAGCTCATGGCTTACATTCAATCGGGCATGGATGTAGATAAGCACGTGCTCTGGTGTTCCTACGACTCAGCGGATATGGCAGCCAGGGCTGCAGCCTCTGGCATCTGCATGCAGAGGCACGCCTGGCTTAGAGTGTCAGGGATCCACCAGGACCTTCAGGATACCATCCTGGACTCCCCCTTCCAGGGCTCCATTCTCTTTGGACAGGAAGCAGAGAAAGGTATCCTGGGGTTTCAGGACTCTGGCAAGGCGGTAGCTGAGGTACACAAGATGTACAAGTCAGAACCACCCACCTCGTGTCATTGTCCTTTTCGTAAGAACCAAGGACAACAAGGAAAAAGGCAACCCCAGAATAAAGGAGCCTTCAGTTGACGCAGTCACCCTGTCCCTACTGTGCCCAGGGCCCCAAACATCCCAAGGTGCCCAAACCCCCTTGCCCAACCCCCCAAACACAGCACGACTCCCTGCCATCCCTCCCCCCACCCTCAGATTCCCTTTGGGGAGATGGTAGGAGGGAGATTCTCCCTCCACGTGTCACGGTGGTCCAGCATCACCTCAGACCAGTAGGTCCTTCAGACAATACAGAGGAGATACTCCCTAGAGTTTCTAAGCCGCCTCCCGGACAATCCTCCCGTTCGGTCCCATTGTTCAGCCTGCCACACTCTTCTTTTGAAGGAAGAAATCAAGCCCTTCTACAGAAGAAGGTCATCCAGGTTGTTCCTCCTACCCAGCAAGGCAAAGGCTTCTACTCACATTTTTTTTTCTGGTTCCCAAGAAAACGGGAGACCTCCGTCCTATACTGGATCTCAGTCAGCTGAATCAATTTATCCAGTACAGGAGATTCAGAATGGTGACACTGGCAAGCCTCTTGCCCATGATCCATCGGGGAGACTGGCTATGCTCCCTAGATATGCAGGATATGCACATGCACATCAAGATCCTGCCCTCACGCAAAGAAGTTCCTGCACTTCGTTTTTCAAGGTCAGCACTATCAATTCAGGGTACTTCCGTTTGGCCTCTTGTGAGCACCAAGAGTCTTCACCAAATGTCTGGCAGTAGTAGCGGCAACCCTGAGAAGGAAAGGCCACTTTATATACCCTTACCTGGATGACTGGCTCATTTCTGCCCAGCCAGAAGACCAGCTGACCAATGCCTTGCAGGAAGCAGTCTGTGTTCCAGTCCCTGGTCATCACCTTGAATTGGTCAAAGTCACACCCCTGGCCCTCCCAAAGGCTTCAATATATTGGGGCGGTCCTAGACACCATTCAAGGCAAGGCCTTTCTGCCAGCAGACAGAGCAGAACGGCTAAGAGGAGTTGCTCACAGAATGCAGACCGAGTCACAGCCAGAGTTCTCCTGCAGTTACTAGGGCACATGACAGTCGCCATAGCCATGGTTCCCTTGGCAAGACTGAACATGAGGACTATTCAGTGGCACCTCAGAGTTCAGTGGGACCAAGGCGTAGATGAACTGTACTACCCTATCCGGATTTCAGAGATGATCCGTCGCTCTCTTCTGTGGTGGTTAAATCCAGTCAACCTCGAGCTGGGAGTTCCTTTCCAGAGACTGAACCCAATGCAGATCCTTACAACAGATGCTTCAGGTCTAGGCTGGGGAGCCCATCTGGATGTACACCGAACGAAGGGTTCTTGGAATGTAACAGAATGGTCTCTTCACATCAATATTCTGGAGATGAGGGCCGTTCTGTATGCACTTCAGGCTTTTCAAGACCAGCTCTACTGGGGTCCACTCCTGGTCCAGTCAGACAATACCCCGGTAGTGTTCCACCTAAACAGACAAGAGGGTACTCGTTCCTATCCCCTTTGCAGAGAGGCCATGAGAGTATGGTGCTGTGCAGCAGAACACAGTCTGGACATTACGACGATTCATATGCCAGGAATCCAGAATGTTCTCTCCGACAGCCTAAGTTGCTCTCGATCACTGAACCACGAGTGGGAGTTGCATCAAGAGGTGGCAGAAGAGCTCTTCGAAAGATGGGGTCAACCAGAGTTGGACCTCTTTGCATCCCCATGCAACGCTAAACTGTCAAGTTTCTGCTCGCTAGATTCAGGGCCTGGTGTTTTCTGGCAAGATGCATTGTCCCTCTCTTGGACAGGGAGGTTTCTGTACACCTTTCCTCCCTACTTCTTCAGAGAGTCTTGCTCAAATTGCAGGCGGAGGAAGCCAGGATGATTCTGGTAAATCCTCTCTGGCCTCGTCAAATATGGTATCCGCTGCTGCAGCAACTAGCCATGGAGCCCCCCCGTGCAGTTGCTCCTCTCCTCTGAGTTGCTTTCCCAAGAGTGGGGGACTCTCATCCATCCAGCTCTGCAACCTCTACACTTGCATGCCTGGCTCCTGCAGTCCTAGCGGAAGAGAGATTGGGGGTGTCAAGCAGAGTGGCAGTGATCTTAGTAGCAGAGAGAAAGCCTTCCACCAGGGCAACCTATGCCACAAAGTGGAACTGTTTTTGTTTATAGGCAGCACCCTGTTCCCTGGACCCTCTGGATTGCCCGATAAAATGCGTGCTGGAGTACCTCTTTCATCTTTTTGACTTGGGCCTCAGCTACTCGTCCATTAAGGTGCACCTTTGTGCTCTGTCAGCCTACCACGCACTTATGAATGGAAGGACTCTTGACACAACTTGACGTGTGCAAGACCTTCTTAAGGGGAATCTTGCATATCAGGCCCCCACAGAGGGATCTTGTCCCTCCATGGGATCTTCTTTTTGTTTTAGAGAAGCTCACCGTTCCCGCTTTTGAGCCAGCTGCAACATGCAAGCTTCGCTTTCTCTCTTGGAAAGTGTTACATTTAGTTGCCATTACCTCTGCTTGGAGAGTTTCTGAGCTACAGGCTCTTAAGTGTAAAGAGCCTTATCTTGTTTTTCATAGGGACAGGGTGGCACTGCGTACTAACCCTAAGTTTTTGCCGAAGGTGGTGTCTGAACTGACTCTGAATCAGGACATCCAGCTTCCAGTTTATTATCCAGAGTACTCTTAACAAGGGGGGAGGCCCTGTTGCATACTTTAGATGTACATAGGATACTCGGGTATTACCTCAGCAGAACCAGTTCTGTTTGGCAGACAGGTCAGCTCTTTGTTTCCTTTGCTCATAGGAAGCAGGGGCTCCTGTCACTAAGCAAACACTCACCAGATGGCTGGTGCGCTGTATCACCTTTTGCTATCAGCACCACAATAAGCCCTTACCGGGATTGGTGAAGGGTCATTCCACCAGAGCTGTAGCAACTTCATTTGGCTCTCTGCAAAATGTTTCTTCGGCACTGCCGCCACCTAGAGCTCAGTCCATACTTTCATCAGGCACTACAGTCTGGATGTTGCCTCTAGGAGGAGAGCAGGATTCAGACTAGTAATCCTTCAGGGCCTCCTCCCCTAAACTCCATCTTATCCAGATTATCAGTTACCTGTTTTGTCCCCCCTCCCGTCTGACCTGGGCCTACCTTTGGGTACTGCTTGGGACTCAGTCTTACTGGTAATACCTGCTACAAGAGCTCCCCCTTACTATACGGAGTACATAGCAGGAGTTTGGGGAGAGGTTTGCCAGCTCTTTGTCACTTACTCTGAAGCTGCACCTAGCAGACTGGCAGCTAAGTGGATGATTGGCAGGTAGATTGTCTCCTGCATCGACCTCTGCTATAGGTTGACTGGTAGGGAGCCTCCCACAGGGCTTATGGCTCATTCCACCAGACATACTGCTGCCTCGGTGGCTGCTTCCAGTGACATCCCTATACAGGAAATCTGCTGGGCTGCTACCTTGAAGTCAGCACACTCCTTCACATCCCATTACCACATCGACCTTGAGTCACGCCAGGATGTTGGTTTTGGCATCTCATTTCTCCAGTTCCTTTTTCCTAGGTGGGGTGTGTGTCTTGCCCTCTCCTCCCGGAGAACTACTAGGAGTTTGCCAACAAGTGGATAGTGCACCATATCCACGTCCCTAGAAATGAGGGTTACTCACCTGTAACCATAGATCTTACTTCAAGGGGGCTGTTGCAGTGGGCAATAACCATAAGGACTGAGTCACCAAGTGCTAGGACCACACAGAAAACTTCTAGCTAGCAGTAATCAGCAGGGGACTGCCCCTGACGTAGGCACACCGACGTCCGACCTGTGGTATAAAAGGGGTGGTTCCCCAGCCCATCTCTAGTTCTTTTCCTGCCGTCGACCCATGCAGTTCGGACCTCCACAGACTCCTCCTTCTAGTCGACCGCCATTTACTTCGCATTTCAAACACGATTTGTTATTTTAGTATTTGAACACATTTCTTTATTTTCCTTCAAGTTCTTGTATGTCTTTTTCTCCAATAACGTCTTCTGACCCGCGAAGAAAGTGTGCCTGCAGCAAGCAGATCCCGCTAAGAACAGCCACTCCTCATGCCTGCTCTGCCCAGGCCCTAACCATGACACTGAGGCCTGCCAGCACTGCCAGGAGTTTAACCAGGCCACACAGAGACGCCGCAGCTCTAAGACCCTTCAGGCTGTCCTTCTACAGCAGAAGTTGGCGACGATGGAGGAGTTCTAGGGCCAAAGCTCTTCTTCCTTGTGACAGGGTGGAATAGGACCCTGTCCCATTTGTTATGGAGAAAGTGTTTAAGTGCTAGGTTCTTTCCTTTTCTATCTCTTCTCTGTCTGGTTGCGCAACCATATTTTCCTATGAGACGTTGGATTTGAGCAACCCGACAATCTCGCAATTCTTTGCCTCTCACTGTCTCCATTTTCCCTTGCTGTCTGTTTTTCCTCACTTGCATATCTGCTAATATAAAGATATATGCAATTCGTTGCATGGAAATTGATTTATTGATTTCTTGAACTGTATCGGAATTACAATCCTTTGAGTCATCAACTCCTTTGCAAAGGCTCCACGTCAATAAGAAACGTACACTATGGATCACAAACTTAATACATTGGGTATAACTGTTATACATTGGGCAACAGTACAAACTTAAAACACATGGCACGGTAGTAAACTTAAAACATTGATAGAGAAATTTAAACATTTGGTGCAGCATAAAAGTAGGGTTACATCATCTGGGATCTTAAAAAAGAGGTCTCGGGTCGACACTTATGATTCACATGACATTACTACAGTTTTGGAGGGTCTTACAAAAATAGGCCCTGAGTCAGGATATGATTAACGTGAGATTGAGGATACTAGCTTAGGGGACTAGACGAGAGTACTGGGGGGGGGGTCACCATCATGTGGCATTGGAACTTGGTTTTAACGTCATCTACAGTCGCGTGTAGCCAAATTGAGGAGTGTCCTAAGACCAGCTGAACTGATATTGGGATCCTTTTGTTTAGAAAATATATAGTGTTACTGTTGAAATATATATAATTATATTTTGAGATGACTGCAGAAAGCTGTTGTAAACTCTAGAGGTTACTTGAGTGCAAATCTTCCAGCCTTTTGCAAAAGCTGAAAAAGGGGGCCTGTCAGCTCAAGCACAATGTGTTCTAGCAGCTCCTGAAACTTACAAGAAGAGAACACTTACAAAAACAGGATGCTTGCTAAGAGTGGGGGTTGAACAGACTTATAAAAGAGCTAAGCTGCAACTGCAAGAAAGATTAGGAGAACAAGGGACACAGAGACTGAAAGAAAGCTTATTTTATTTTGCCTTTGTAAATAGTTATCTTGAACAAGTTTATTTTATGATATTGCTAGTGTAAATAAATAATTTTTGGTGAATTCTACAACTGCTCCTGGTTTTCCTATGCTTCCTGACCTGTGCCTCAACAACATTCCTCCCTGGCCTCTGGTGCTTCTACTTCTTCCTCCCACAAAGAGAAGAGGATGACCGGGAAGCACAAGCACCAGGATAAGGACAGGGATCAGCCCCAGTCAGCTTCCTGATCCAAGTCACCACACAAGTCAGTGGCCGCTTTGGGATCTTCCTCCCACGGGAGGTCAGTCCCACCTTCACCGGCAGCCTTCTCTCCTTCTGGACTTCCCATGTCTTCGCCTCCCACCCTCATCACCATTTCGGGCGAAAGGTGCTTCGGGGCCTCGGACTTCATCCCCAGCCCCAAAGCCCCTGAAGCTCAGGCCCCTTTTCCTTGTGGGTCCTCAGCCAGGTGGCTCGACTGGTTCTTCAAATGGGGGTTTCGGCCCTCCAGTCTTGACGTTGCCTGCGTCAGTCCCACATTCAGGAACTGATGCCTCTAAGCGACACCTGAAGCATGCGCTCACCTCCTTCACGAGCAACGCCATTGTCTCTGACGGGGACTTCTACCCCCTACGCAAGCTAAGCCTGTGTGGGCTGCTTTGCCTGAACCCCTTCTCCTCAGCTGACGCCAGCCACACCAGCATTGACCCCAGTGACACCTTTACCATCATTGGTTAAGCCTTAGCCGGTGCCAGTCACTCCTTCGGGACAGCCGCAACCGACGCCTGCTGCACAGACGCCGGGTCCTTCGTGACCAGCGCTGGCCAGCGCCTTGCCTCAGGAGCTGTCATCAGGTCACTCAGTTCCTCAGGGACTGACGCTGGATCCAGCGAGGTCTCGGGGACCGATGCAGGGGGATCCAGGATCTTTCCACCTGGCGCCACCTCCTCTTCCACTGCCTTTGGACTACACTGCCCTGTTCACAGCTTGGCGGGAGTTCATGCAGAGCAAGGAACCCTGGAAATGGCCTCCTACACCACCTCTGAGGGAACCTTCCCCCCTCACCGGTCCGGGTTACCCCTCCCACTTCCCAGTCTCCCAATAACAAGGATGACTGCCGTCCACTGACGCCGGTCCTGGACTCTGAACCGTCCAGGGGAGATTCCTCCTCCTCCTTGGACTCTGAGGATTCTCGGTTACCCTCCGAACCTGAGGAACCCAGGGATCCCCCCAGATCACCTCCTGATGATCCAACTTTCCTGGACATCATGAGGCACTTTCAGTCCCTCATGGGCTGGGACACTGAGGAACTGGACCCAGAACGCAACGCCTGGCAAACTTCCTCCACAAAAAGGACACGCTGCCTACAGTTGTACCTTCCCTTATTGACTCCTTCGAGGATGTCAACAGGGCTGCCTGGAATCACCCTTCTTCCACCCTGGCCCTGCCTAAGAAAGCAGACAGACTTCACCACACCCCCAGGGATAAGCCTTTTTACAGGGAGCATCCTGTTGTGGACTCAGTGATCATGAACGCTGCTCATGACCTTACTAAGAGACCCAGACACCTCAGCACGAACACTCCAGTCAAGGAGTCTCATCAGGTGGATTTCTTCGGTAAGAAAGTCTACGCCTCAACCACTTTGGCTGTTCAGTCCTTGAACTTCCTAGATCACATGGTCCAATACCAGAATGCCCTGTGGGACAAGGCTCTAGAACTGGTGCAAACCCTCCCAGACGAGGCTACTAAGTCCCAGTTGACTCAACTTCTGAAATCACGGTCGGATGTGGGAAATCATGTCCTTAGGGCATCCTATGATACTGCTTATGTGGCAGTGCAGGTGGCAGCCATGGGCATTTGTATTCACTGCCATTCCTGGCTTAGGGTTTTCGGCTGTGCCCCTGATGTGCAGGCCAGAATCCTTGATGCCTCTTTTAGGGGATCGGTCCTCTTTGGTGAGGATGTCCAAAACATTATCTCCTGCCTGCGGGAATCTGGCCAGGCCCTGAAGATGGTACATTCTTTATACCATTCTCAGCCTAAACCCCACCAGCATCAGCAGCCCCAGGGACAGCAGCCCAGAGGAGCCTTCAAGCGGAAGGCCCCCCTCCTAAGCCACGGGAGCCTCAGCCCCTAGGGCCTCTCCTGCTGCCCTGCCCATCCCAGGTTCTTCAGCATGAGTCCTTGTCTGACCCCCTTCCCCAGAAGAGGCTTTGGGGGAGGGGGGGTCGCTTCTCCCTTTACCTGGACAAATGGCACAGAATCACTTTGGATTAGTGGGTGTTTCAACTGGTAAAATGGGGTCATACTCTCAAATTTCAAGAGATACCCCCAGACAGCCTTCTCTTGCACTCCCACTATCCTCCAGCTCACATTGCTCTTCTCCAGGAGGACAACCAAGCACTGCTGAGCAAAAAGGCCATAGAACCTGTTCCCATAAACCAAAGGGGAAATTGTTTCTATTCCCATTTCTTCCTGGTCCTAAAAAAGATTGGTGATCTGAGACCAGTGTTGGATCTCAGCCACCTGAACCTATTTATAGAATACAAATGCTTCAGGATGGTTACTCTTCAGGGTCTTCTGCCCCTCCTTCATCAAGGGGATTGACTCTGCTCCCTGGATATGCAGGATGCCTACCTCCACATCCAAGTGTTCCGCCTCACTGGAGGTTCTTATGCTTTTGCTTCCAGGGGAACCATTACCAGTTCAGGGCCCTACCCTTGTGCCTTTCCTTGGCACATTGGGTCTTCACCAAGTGCTTGCCAGTAGTGGCTGCAGCCATCAGGAGACGGGGTCTTTATGTCTTTCCCTACCTCGATGATTGGCTCCTCACAGCCCCCTCCGGAGGCCAGGTGCTCCAGACAATGGAAATCACCTTCAGTTTGCTGGACATCATCCTGAACCTGCCCATGTCCTCCCTCTGGCCAAATCAGAGACTGCAGTTCATTGGAGCAATCTTAGATTCGGCTCAGGGCAAGGCTTTCCTGCCTCCAGACAGAGCAGACCATCTTAGAGCACAGGCCCAGTTGGTGTCTTTGTCGCACTAAGTCCCAGCAAGGTCATTCCTCAGGCTCCTGGGGCACATGACAGGAGCCATTGTCACTGTTCCACTTGCCCGCCTGTACATGAGGGTACCTCAGTGGACTGTACAGGTGCAATGGGACCAACGCACAGACAATTTGGAACAAGGCATCCTGGTTTCCAGTCCAGTGTGGCATACACTGTCTTGGTGGATGAACCCCTCCAACCTCATGCGAGGGGTCCCCTTCCGGGTGGAATCTCCAAATCAGATTATCATGACAGACGCGTCCTGTCTGGGCTAGGGTGCTCACTTGGCAGACTGTCAAACCCAGGGGACCTGGTCTCAACAGGAGCAGCATCTCCACTTCATTGTGCTCGAGATGCAAGCAATCCTCTTTGCCTTTCAGGCCTTTCAGACTCATCTCCTCCCGGGCCCTCTCTTGATCCAGATGGACAACATGTCGATTATCTGTTATATCAGCAGGCACGGGGGGACTCATTCATACCCCCTATGCAGGGAGGCCATGAGAGTTTGGCATTGGGCCATAGAACACGACTTGGTTCTAACAGCAGTTCATGTTCCAGGCGTCCAAAACGTCCTGGCCGACAGCCTAAGCTGGTCCAGGTCGAAAACACATGAGTGGGAACTTCTCTCCTCCGTGGTAGAGGATCTCTTCAAAAGGTGGGGTTGTCTCGAGTTAAACCTCTTTGCATCCCCACTCAACACAAAACTGCCCAATTTCTGCTCCCTAGATCCAGAGCCTGGTGTTTTCTGGTGAGACGCATTGTCCCTCTCTTGGGCAAGGAGGTTTCTGTATGCCTTTACTCCATTCCCACTTCAGCAGAGAGTCCTTCTCAAGCTGCAATCATAGAGGACAGACATGATTCTGATAGCTCCTTACTGGCCGCGACAGATATGGTTCTCTTTGTTGCAACAGCTGACATTGGAACGTCCTAATCCTCTGTCCCTTTTGCTGCGACCTGGTCTTGCAGGACCAGGGCGCCCTGATTCACCTGGACCTCAGGTCTCTTCATCTTCTTGCGTGGCTTCTTCAGACTTAGCCATCGCATGATTTAGGGTTTCCTTTAGGGTGGCAGATGTTCTGGTGGCCACAAGGAAGCCTTCCACCAGAGCCACTTATGCCATGAAGTGGAAGTGGTTTTCCACCTGGGCTACCGCCCGGCACTTGAACTCCTTCACTTGCCCAGTTAATCTCATTCTGGAATACCTCCTTTCCCTTTCAGATGCTGGTCTAAGTTACTCCTCTATCAGGGTGCACCTTTGCGCCATCTCTGCATACCATGCACCCCTTGACGGCAAAAATATTGCCCAGCTAGACCTGTCACACACCTTCTTGCAGGGCATTCTTTACGTGAAACCTCCCATTCGGGACATGGTCCTGCCATGGAATTTTATTTATTTATTTATTTAGTTTTTGTTGACCGGGTAAGTGCACTAGACAAATCCTGCCTATTTTCAGGCATGACCTGGGGGAAGGGGATACAGATGAATGCCAACTGACCTTGAACCAGATTAAGCTGTTGGTGGTATTTTTTTAGTGAATGAGGGAAATTTGGCCAGGACACCGGGGAAATTCCCCTACTCTGTGTGGAGAGAGTGCTGCTGGGTAATCCGGAGGGGTTGCTCAGTAGGCTCTTGGTCAGGCATGGAATCGGATGCTGTGTTGTCTGGCTCAGTGGAGCCTACTACGGAACGGAGACCAGAGCAAAATCCCTTACCTCGAGAACCGGGAGAAGTGCTTAATATCCAGGAGAAGCCTCAGACTGAATCGCGGTCTGAATCGGGAGCTGCAACTAATTTATTTTCGATATCCAAGTTTTCTGTACCTGTGGAAATCGCGATGTCAGCCGGCCAGGTGACTGATTCTGGTCGGGCCCTTTTTGCAGACGCACCGCAGGAAATACAGGAAGGGACTCATTTTGAAGCGCACCAGACATTGGAAGCTGCATTGGACCTGGGAATACTACCGCTGGACCCTTGTTCTACACCTCTGGCCTCACAGATTCTAAAGCAACAATTTGGCTTGCATAATAGAAAATCATCCTACCCTACTATGGACTGGTCATCGGAGGAGGTTTTACAAGATGCTGGATGGACAAAATCACAAACAGGCATATGGATCCCAGACCCTACATGGACGGACAGTTCTCAGTCTTCCACCATGCATGCCAACGTTTCTACAAACCTGAGCTCAGGTATGGACATTCAGACTTCTGGGGTGGAAACTATTATGATAATCAGAGTTTGAAACCGCCCTTCGGCCATACCTGGGCCGAGTTCGGGGTATAGGACTTGTACAGGATTTAGCTCAGACAGGGGCACAGGCTGGCTTGCAAAACCCAGAGCAGTAATGTCTGACTTGTTTAAAACAAATTAGAACAGGCACCTAGAAGAAACGCTGCCCGCTTATGCTATAGGGTGGCCTTCAAACCCACCCGATAGATATTATATTGCTAACTCGCTTTTGAAAGGTTCCATGAATTTTCTTCCTGTTGATATTTTTGCATTAATTCACATCTCAGGGGAGGATTCTTATGATATTAGTTTTAAATCCTTTAAGGGCTTAGAGAAATTTTGGGATAGATACTCCATTTTGAAAAATACCCCTTTGTGGGTTCCATTTTATGCTATCCCCCTTACTAAACCAGTGTTTCGTTACATTACAATCATGTTTAGGAATGAAGGTGTCAGCGTAGGTAATATTTACCAATGGTTGCAAAATAAATGTGAGGTGATGGGACCCCCTGAAGCTATCTTGGACCTAGAAGGTATTTGGACAGGAGCTGGAAATTTAAAGTGAAGTTACCCCAAATAAATGGTGAAATTATCCATTTATCGAACAGCTTCTTTCTAGGAAAGATAGAGGGTCTGTTTTATAGTGGTCAGCCTCGGGCCTGTTATAAATGTGGAGCCCGTACTCATTTAAGTAGCTCCTGTGACCTTTTAAATGTCCATTGTGTGGAGGGTTTGGGATGTAGCAGAAAGATGTCAAAACATCTTTCAGTGTAATCTTTGTGGTGATAATGGCCATGCCTTTCACTCAATGCCCACGGCCTCCATAACAAAGCTGGGGGCTGGGATTCTGATGCCCTAATTAACAAGGCTCAGGGGAAAACAGTGATTGATCCTGGATCCCTTCACACATCAGGTAGTCAGGCTGATCCTTCACCCTCTTGGTGGACAAGCCTTCCTCCTCAGAGACTGAGGTGACTCCTTTGGTTGCAGATGTATCTATTTCATCTTCTCCACCTGATATCTCTGACTCTCAACAGGCCTCTTCTTCCATGCCCCCTTGAGATAGTGAAACCTCAGAGGTTTACGAGAGCTTCTAATAAAGCTTCTCTACTACCTCCACTCCAGTAGAAAACTTTTTCCCTTTGCAACTGGAAGGTAGGGACTCAGATTTAGAATCTGATACTTCCACCTATCGGAATTGATTTCGAAGAGGAAGATAACAAAGCCACAGACTTAGCAAAAGAAAAAAAGGGAAAGAAAGGAAGAAGAGAAAACTAGCCATTCCCAGAAGTCTGGAACTAATGATACTATCTCTGCAACATGGCGACCCTGAAAATAGCCTCCTATAATGTCTGCAGTATAAAGAACTTTAAGAAGAGACTTGCTGTCCTTTCCTTTCTTGGTACTTTAAATGTAGACATTATTCTTTACAGGAAACTAGGTTATCCTCCTGGCTGAAATCAAACAAACACAGAAAAGATGGGTGGGGGCCTTCCTTTGGACTTT
Organism: Neoceratodus forsteri; assembly: GCA_016271365.2. NCBI lineage: Eukaryota > Metazoa > Chordata > Ceratodontiformes > Ceratodontidae > Neoceratodus > Neoceratodus forsteri. Next base: position 1,627,496,656 of record CM028131.1, on the reverse strand, counting down.
TGGGCCTGACGAGCTGATGGGATTGGGGTTCTCTTTACTTCCACGGCCTTTAGAGTTCCTAAACTGGTCGACATCTGTCCAGGACGTGCTCTGCTCCTAGATTTTTCCTGGCATGACTTTGATTATAGATTATTAAACATTTATGCCCCTCAAGTTAAAACTGCACGTATTAAATTATTTGAGGATGTTAAGCCTTTCTATATACTCAAAGACACGTTATCTGGGGAGGGATTTAACTGTGATATAGATACTAAATTTAAAGGGAAGTCCAGAAAAAATATATTGTGATTCTTTAGCTTTAAAACAGATTATTAAAAATGCTGGACTATTGACGCTTATAGGTCATTACATAGTACAGGTGGTTCTTCATATCACAGGAACATATTTTCTTCACGTATTGACTATCTTTTTGTCTCTAAGTTTCAAAACCTTCCTTACATATATTACACCAACTGAGTTCTCAGACCATCACCTTTTAATTGGGGTTTTTAGTCTAGCAGATATTCCCCTAAACTATATTCAGCTAGCCCCAGATGGCGTTTAAATGTGTCCTCCTTGGAGGACAGTGATTATATTCGAATTACAAAATCTGTTTTTGCCCGTCATTATCTACACTTTGTTGTTATGAGAACCTTTTTTCTGGTGGAGACACTAAAATAGAGATTAAATCCCTTTTAAGTTCTAAGGGAAACACAAGGGCCAATTCACGATATCTTCAATACCTACATTATCGGGATCAATTTTACAAACTGATGTCACTACCATCGAGTGACAAACTCCCTTTGTTGTCTCAAATCTCAGAATTAAAAAACAGATGGTTGAATATCAGTACAGTAGAGCTATATCACTAGACATGGAATTTAGATTTGGGGCAAGCCAACCAACTTCAGATCCCTATTTGGCGGTAAGGAACGCCTTTGACCGGACTGTAATGTCTAAATTAATCTCTTCCAAGGTAAAATAGTAACCTCCGAGAAAGATATGATGTCTGTTGTACAGCAATTTGTTTCGGATACCTTTGGGGAGAACCCGAGCTTAGTGGGAATTTGCCTGAGGACTTTTGCCTTATCTTCCAGTGATGGACACCACATTTCAAGCTCAATTATTGAAACCCATTTTCCATTGGAAGTGGAAAAGTTATCCTATCCCTTAAACTTAAAACATCCCTGGTTTGGATGGCATTCCAAATGAATTTTATAAACCTTCATTTCGTACATGTGTCTTTTTCTTCCTCTTGTGTTCAATTTTATCTTAACCTCCACCTCCAGGTTTCCAGAATTTAATGTGGCCTTATTGAAATTTATTTTTAAAAAAGGGGATTCCTCCTTACTTACTAACTGGAGGCCGATAAGTATCCTTAATAGTGACTATAAGATCTTTGCTAAAACCTCACAAATAGATTGTCCTTAATTTCTGAGTCCCTTATTCATCCCGACTCAATCCTGTGCAGTACCACATAGGAAGATACAACATAGTTTATATTTGTTAAGAGACTTATTTGACAACAGTGATAGGGGAAAAGGGTCGGGTTTTATTATTGCTTTGGATCAGGTTAAGGCCTTCACAAAGTGTGTCACTTTACTTATTTAATATACTATTAACCTACAAAATTCCTAAACTCTTTGTATACTGGATTTCGATTTTATATTCGAAGCAGTGATACATCCTTTAGTGAATGGAAGAATGGGGCCTCATGGTTCCTGTAGTTAGGGGAGTTCGGCAGGTTGTCCCTGAGCCCTCTTGTATGTGTTTGTTTTGGACCCTATTATTCGATATATTCAGGGCATTCCGAGATTATGGGTTTGACCCTGATGTATCCTTGCCAAGGGTTAAAATAACCGCCTATGCAGATGATATTACACTTTTACGTTCAGAATAGGCCTTCCTTCAGAAAGCCTTACATTGTTTTCAGATTTGGGGAAAATTCTGGATCTGAACTTAACGCTTCAAAAGTTTTATTTTTTCTTTACATCCTGAACAGGATACTCTTTGATACTGGGGTATTCCATTCTCATCACAACCTAATAAAATTCTAGGAATTTGGTTTGGGTTAGGTGATATGGCTACTTTTAACTGGGAAAAGCAGTTAAAAATAGGGAATCTAAAGTGAATGTCTGGAAACAATGGAAATTTGGGAAACGGAAAGGGTTTCTATTGTTAAGCAATTTTTGATTCCCATATTTTTATACCTTAGTTATTTATACCCATACCTGTTTCATTAGAAACACGATTGTACAGCTGCCTTTTTTCAGATGATTTGGGGAATCGTTTAAATCCAGTTCTAGGATTTCCTTTACTTACCAGTTAAGAAAGGTGGATTGTCCATGATAAATCCAATTGTTTTTTTCATTCCATTTTTGTTTAATTCTTTTAGTTTCCTTTGGAATCACACCGTTCCCTTTGGCATTCGTGGTCTTATTTTCTATGGAGTCCTTACTTCCAGAAATGGACAACGACTTCCTAAATTGTTAAAACAAAATCATTTGCCCTGTATGGAATGCCTTCTTAAAAATGTAGCAGTAGAATTTATTATTTAATGACCTTATTTCACATACTAGGAAATCTTTCTATAACTATATTGTTTTTACTGTACAAGGCTCCATTTTGCTTTTCCCAGACTGTGTGCCAACCAAATGTCCTTTGCTTTACGTGAATTAACTGACTATAGAATACCATCTTCTATATGGGACATTGTGTGGATATCTTTACATGGGAAATTAGGGGTGGGGAATCTTAAATACAAACCGACAACTGAAAGATACTGTTTAAGGTCTTCTTGTAACTCTATTGAAGAAAGTTTATCTCACTTTCTTATTGATTGTCAGTTCATAAAGAATTTTGGTGTAAGGCATCTGATCATTGGGGGGTCCCGATGCTGCAGCAGATAACATATAATGCTTTGGTCTTAGGGGATTATACAGGTATATGGCAGTCTTATCATCCCAGCACCTTGAATGTTTTTTTTGCCTTTATTCAATTTTATCTTTGGCAGGCCAGATGTCAATTTATTTTTCAGCAACAATTAGTTCCTATTTCTATAATTTTGTCACAAGTGGAGACTGGTTTATCCTCTGCTGTTAAATTTGCTTCTTTTTGGAAATCTTTTTTTGTTTGACATATATATTTCTGTGTACAATTTTTGTATTGTTGTGTAAATCTGTTTAACTGGTGATGTTATGTTCTTTTCAATAAAAACTTCCCCTACTCTTTTCGATAAGTGCCATGGGATCTTTAACATCCACCTGAACTACCACCAATCCAGGCAGATGGGACCTCGGTTTAACGTCTCATCCGAAAGACGGCACCTCAGAAGTGCAGCACCCCTCTCATGCTGCACTACAGTGTCAGTACTGGGATATTAACCCAAGTGCCAGATGTGGGAACTGAACCCACAGCCCTCTGATCTCCCGGCCTCAGAGGCGACTGTGCTACCTATTGAGCCAATTTGTTGAGTGTTGAGAATGAGTGAATTTGTTGTTTATTTTGGAGAAGCTCACTCTTCCTCCCTTTGAACCTTACTTTGAACCAATCCATCCACCTGCCTGTTTATTTTCCTGAGTATTCTAATCAGGGGGAGGCTTTACTTCATACTCTAGATGTTCATCGGGTGCTTTGTTTTTATCTGGACTGCACCCGCCCTTTCAGAAAACCTGACCAGTTTGTTTTGTTCGCCCCCAGGAAAGAAGGGGCTTCCATTTCCAAACAGTGTTTATCTAAGTGGTTAGCTAATGGCATTGTTTATTGCTACTGCAAGTATGACAAACCTTTGCTAGGCCAGGTCAAAGGTCATTCTACTAGGGGCATGGCTGCCTCCACTGCATCCTTTAGAAATGTGTCTGCTGCAGATATTTGCACAGCCGCTACTTGGAGTTCTGTCCGCACCTTTGTCAAGCACTACAGTTTGGACATTGACTCCAGGTGTAGAGCCAGTTTTGGCCTTGCAGTCATCTAGGGCCTCCTCTCCTAATGTTCCTATGACTGCTGCTACCCTCCTCCCAGCTTCTGAGTCTACTCCTCTACTGCTTGGGATTCAGTCCTTATGGTTATTGCCTGTTGCAAGAGCCCCCTCGAAATAAGATAGTACAGTTATGTAAAAACTTACCATAACAGTAGATTTCGAGAGGAGCTCTTGCAGCAGTCACTACATTTCCTCCCTCCTTCCCAGTTTGCTGCTTCTCCATCGCAGCTCTTCTGCTTTCCTCGTTTATGAGGAACCTCCTCAGTTCTCCTATTTCTGCACATGCTGGGGTCTCCAGCGGGAGAACTGGGGATGGGCTGGGGGACCGCCCCTTGTATACCATAGGTCGGACGTCGGAGTGCCAATGTCAGGGGGGGCAGTGATTACTGCTAGCTAGAAGTTTTCCTTGTGGGCCTAGTGCCTGGCGGCTCAGTCCTTATGGTTATTGCTTGCTGCAAGAGCTCCTCTCGAAGATCTGTTACAGTAAGTTCTTATGTAACTGTACTTTCTAGGAGAGGTATATGGTTCACATCCACACAATCCACCCAACCTCCTCTGGCAAGTGGCACATGGATCCCTGCTTCCAGCTTGCAAGATCTGACATCACCGGGCGGTGTTGAGGAGGGTACAACCCAGTTTGGTGGGAGGAGTTTATCTTGAAGATGTTCTGGCTGGATTTAAAGGGAAAGGAAGACTGCCAGTGTGTGGATGTGCCCCATATATGCCACTTGTAGAACTACAGTTACAAGTGAGTAACCCTCACTTCTTTCTAGCTATTGCACACTATTTTACCAAATTGCTGTACTTCGAAACAATGAAATAATAATAAAAGAGGAGTCGCACTAATTTTAAGCATTTTATTTACTCAGTTTTTATTCTGAATGAATAAATGCAGAACACTGGTTCAATATATAACTCTTTACACAAAGAATAACTGAACAGCACTACAAGCTGCCATTTCTCATAAACCAATGAGTGTATTTTCTTGTTTTTTTGGTTTTTTTATTTATTCCTCCATACTCTCAACCCTCCTCTGCCTTTTCTTGCGACCTCCAGGCACCTCCTGATCCCTTCCTACCTCCCAGTCACTGCCACTTACCTCCACCGAGCCTTGACTTTGTCCCCCAAGTGGGGTCAGAGTGGAGGACTACCCCTGGACATTCTGGTCTTGTCAGGCAGAGCATGTAGTGGTAAGGTGGGGGACCCTGGATATACAGGGGCCATCACTGTCACGGAGGTTCTGGGATTGCGGTCTTTTTCTCTGTAAGTGCCCCCCCAGGACATCACATGCAAGATCATCCAGGCATGTGCAGGCACACTGTGCATCCTCATGCCAACAACCATGACTACCCCCCCCCAAATCCATTTCCAGCTGCACTGCCACCTGGGGTCACCTGGGTGGCAGTCTCGCAGCAGAGTGTAGAGTCCTCCCTCCCCTCTCCAGAAGAGGAGAGCATCCTCTAGGACACTCAGTCCTCCTACCCCCGTCTGGCCCCCAACGACCAGAACCTGGGTCGCTAGTGTTGCGAGCAGTAGCATTGCCACTGCACCAACTAGCTGGCCTTGATGAGTGTGTTTTCAACACTGTATCGATCTGTTGTACTTGCAGCTGGTGCCTCAACTAGCCTGTCAATCAACCTGGCAAAACCGTAAGAACTCTCACTTCTCTCTTGAATGTGCTAATTCAAGGATGCATTTGTCATCACGCAGACTCTACATGTGTTCCTGTGCCAGTGTGCATCCATTTTTAATGACACGAGTGAATAAATATAAAAGTTTAAATTTTAAAGTGCTGATAAATTTTTTTTTTTTTTTAAATGGACACTGTAACCTTGAACCGGAATGTAAGGATAATGAAAACTGTCATTTCATTACATTGTGTGAGGGGGAAAGCTCTAATGAATACTGCTGCTTTAAATGCCTTATTCACTTGTATCCTCCAGTAAGGGATTCTGTCCCACCATGGGACCTGAATCTGTGGATTGCCCAACTCATGGAGGCTCCTTTCGAACTTATGGCAACTGCTGATTTGAAGTATGTCACCTGAAAAACAGCTTCCCTGGTGGCTATGATATCTGCCAGAAGGGTGAGTGAGCTGCAAGCCCTCTGCAAAGATCCTAACTATATGATTTTTCATCAGGGACAAGGTAGTCCTAAGAACTAACAGAAAATTCCTCCCTAAGGTGGTGTCCAAATTTCATCTGAACCTGTTCATTGCACTTCCAGTGTTCTTTACAACAAAATCCAGTTCAGGAGAGCAAAGGTTCCACAGTTTAGTTATTAACAGAGCAGTGAGCTATTATTTGAACCATACAAAAGAGATGAGGTCCACAAATACTCAGTTATTTGTCACCTATGGTAAAGTGAGTAAAGGTAAGCCAGTATCCAAGAGAGCCATTTCTTGTTGGATAGTCGCCTACATAGAGTTCTATTACGGCAAAGCTGGCATGCTGCCATCTGAGGGCACACTGCAAGCGTGATACCTCTGCCTCTGTGTTACCATCAAGAGGTTATTTCCATACAAGAAGTCTGTAAAGCAGCCACCTGGAAAATAATGCACACTTTCACAAAGCATGATTGTCTTGATATACAGTCCAGAAGGGTTGCCAGCTCTGTCACTGCTGTCTTGCAGAACCTTTTCCCTAAGTAGGTTATGTACCCAGTCTCTGAAGGTACTGCTTTGTAGTCTGCAGTTGTTAAGCATGGTGAGGGATTCCTTTGGCTTGAAAGAAAAATTACTCGCCATAGTAGTGTTATTTCTTCCAAGGGATCCCTCTCCATGCTTAGCAATCCCTTCCCTACCTCCCATTCCGGAACCTGGAAAAGGTTCTTATAAGAATCAGTTCTTTTCAGTTTGCTTGACCATTACTTGTTACAGTACTGTACCTTACAGTTGATACTCACTGATCTAATCTTTTTAAATCTGTTCTGCCACATTTAAGTCTCCCAAGACTCTAAATCATTTTTTGGTAGTCATGTAGCTCGTTTAGTGGTCACTGCTCAACTAGCTTCAGAAATAAATCTGACCTTAGAGAGCAGAGGGGAGCATGACCACGCAGAAGAGTTTTGAATTTCATTCTAAGATTCCATAATTAGCATAAAATTCTAGTCTTCTGTACAACTTACTCCAAGGGAATGATTGCAGTTGTTAAGCATAGTAAGGGATCCCTTGGAAAAAACAACATTACTACGGTTAGTAATTTTTTCATACTGAGTAGAGGGGCTTCCTTTCCGCTACACCTCCCCCTCATAATTACAAAAAATACTGGTAACATCCCTTCTTTCCCTTCAGGGTATACCAGTATCTCTGTTAGTTACTACGGTGTATGCAACAGCCTGTCTTAGTATATATTGCTGGCTTGGCAGCACACTTCCACCTGATAGTAGCACTACTGTATCTACTAGATATAGTTATTGTATGTGACTCTTGCAGTACTGCAACCTGAGGGTTATCTCAGCCAGTGCAAGCAGTACCAGGTGGGTCCCCTCTAAGGTTGCTTTTTGATGTCTGTAGCTTGGGGGCTGGCCAGGCGAAAGTTCCAGAAGAAAGAAAATTCAGAAACCAGCCATGCCTTAAATTCCATAGAAAATCAAATTTTATTTTCAAACTGTATCCAACCAAGAACCTCAGAGTAAGCCCAACGTTTCACCCCTCTTGGGCTTCTTTAGGAAGTAAGTCTTGGTGGCTGCCACTTTACATGTCCGTCCATACTGTAGGTGAATTAAAAAAATCAATAGATGAAAAAGCTATAAATAATTTTAAAATGACGGGTGATTTTTCAAGAAATGACTAAGAGCTAAACCTAACATTATGAAACTCACACGAGCATTATAGCCTGGATCTTCTTCCCTGAAGAAGCCCTAGAGGGGAAACACGTTGGGCTTACTCTGAGGATCTTGGTTGGATACAGTTTGAAAATAAAATTTACTTGATTTTGTATGGAATTTAAGGCATGGCTGGTTTCTGAATTTTCTTACCTCAGCCTGTGCCACATCAGTTATTTGTTACCAGATTTACTGCTGTATGGTAAATCTGACAGTAAGAATAGAGTAATACTTTTGTCTTGCAGGGGAAAATTCTAACAGTTTTTTTCTCATGGTCATATCCCAGCGGGCACAACATTATCAAGTATTGCTTCTGTCAGATTTTCCTATCTGTATATATGCAGTACCTTTTTTTGCTATCTGCCTGTCCTATAAGGCTTGCCAGCCTTAAATTCTTTAACAAGTATCATCCTCCATTTTTTTTTTTGTTTGGATAAAGGTGGACAAGGCTGCATTTTCTAGGTTTGGCTTATCTTTGTCCTTTTCTACAAATTTCACTAAGAAGTCAGATTCTCAATATAGTTTTGTATACCCTTTTTGTGGCTGTGGGTGGAGCCTACAGCCATCTTACTGTCTGTAGCTGGAAAAATGGAGGAACGTGGAACACGGTTTGGGAGATCTTATCTGTGTCAGTCTTCACCATTCATCACAGATGGGTACGGGCCGGAGATCAGGACCCCACGGGAGCCTTTTTTTTTTTTTAAAAGGATAGGCGGAGTCGACGCAGCATCAGCGCCGCCCTCGAGGCCGATGTACTACGTGGCGCTCGAGGATTAGCTGTTAGGCTGCGTCGACTCTGCCTGCCTACCAGTTCTTCATCTCCCGCCGTCGAGGTCGCCTCGTGGGAAGCCAACTGAAGAAGTTTGACAGTTTTAGGCCTTAGCCTTTCGCGTTTGTGCGTTCGACAGTCCATCGGTCTCCTGCTAGTTCTGGGTTCTGCCTCCACTCGACGTCGCCGGTAAGATCTTTCCATTTATTTTAAAGTATAGCGACGTCGAGTCTATTTTTGGTGGTTTTTCCCGTAGGTCATGTCGCGGTCGGAGGGCAAGAAACCTTCTAAGGCCGGGCGGCCCCCTATGTGTCAGTGCCCGTGCGGCCGCCAGTACTCCGTTACCAACCAGCATGACCGGTGTCTCGCGTGTCTTGGCCCGCTTCATGACATGGATTCATGTGACGCTTGCTTCTCCATGGACCGCCGCGTCCTAGAACAGCGCGCGTTTAAAGTAGGGCGAGCTCCGCTGACTTTCGGGGGTAGGGTTCGCACTCATCGGGCCGAGCCGCGTTCTCTCTGCCTTTCCTCCGGGTCCCCTCCTGGTTCTGTACGGACCGAGGAGGAGGGAGCCTCGGCTCCTTGTAGCCTAGCCTTGGCCGAGGCTCCTCCCGCGGTGCAGGAGGCCCATCCCGCTTCTTCCTGGGAGCGGGCGGGAGGCGCCGCTATGGCAATCACCCCTTCGGGGGTGAAGGCTCCCCCGGTGTTGCTCCCACGGTCCGGAAGGCCTGGGTCGATGCCGTCCTCGACGCCATTGGTCGGCGCCATCGAGGCCTTCGGCGCCGTTCGCGGTGCCGTGGGCCCTGTCAGCGCCGATGGCGGCGCCAACTCATCTCTCACCGCCGTGGGCTTTGTGGCGCCGACACTGCTCACAGCGCCATGACCCTGGATTCGCCGCCATTCCATTCCCGCCGGTGCGCCCTCGGCACCGAGGTTGAGCATGGCGCGGGGCCTTCGGAGTCGCTCTGTCGGCGTTACTTTGGTGCTCTCAGTGCCGCTCGCAGCACCGAGGAGTCTAGCGGTGCCGTGTTCAGCGCCGAGTCCACTTTTGGAGCCGTCGGCGCCACTTCGGTTCTCGGTGCCGTTCGCGGCGCCGAGGGGCCTGGTGGTGTCATCGGCGCCGAGGCTGTTGCTAGGGCTACCGTCGGCGCTGTCTCTGTTCCTGGTACCGCCCCCGGTGCCAGTGGACTTGACGGCGCCGTAGCTGGCCCTGGCTCAGGACCTTTGGCCCGAGCTGCCCTGCCGCCTTCTGTCAGCCCGCTTGCCCGAGAACTGTGGAGGGCTGCAGGTGCCACCTCGGCCACTGCTTTGGCTACTGGAGAGGCTTCTTGGTGGTCGCCTTCCTCGCCCTCCTACCGTTTGGCTTAGGGCCTCAGACTCTACCTCTTCGGAGTCGGAGTCGGGCTCGGAGTTGGACGGGCAGTCACACCCTTCGGGGTTGTCTGCAGAGGAGGGCGGGCCGGTGGTCTCGACGACGAGTCACAGCCAGCCCCCTTCTGAGGAGCGTCCCCGAGGTTGGGGTCAGTGGTACTGACCAGCAGGCTATGGTGCATGCCACCGTTGCCATGCAGCCTGGTCTTAGAGGGTTCCTTGACCCCTCGGCGGTGGTACCCCCTCCCGTAGTGTGTCTCAATCGCCCAACTTTGGGGCCCATCGGGAAGTCTACAGGAGGGGAGGGTGCTGCTCCCTGGGTCTCCCCTTCGGGGGCAGCCCAGAGCTGCCAGCTACCTAGGCTGGCCCTCTCGAGGACCAGGACTCTCTCGGACTCTGAGGGGTTGAGGGGTGTGGGGTCGGCGCGTCGGCCTTTCTCTGGGGTTCACCCCGGCCCTGGACGAAGCCGAAGTGTGGACTTCCGCCCTTCCCCTTCCGGTTCCTTGAGGGGCCCATTCTTTGGAGGCAGGGGACCGTCCTTCTGGATCTATACGGCCCCGGTCGCCTCACTGGGGGGATTCTTCTGGGCGCAGCCTAGGCAGTACCAACGTGGTTGTACAGCTGTCGGCTGCGGAGTCTTCCGGGACACCCTCCTCGGGTGTCCATGGTCCGCTCCCTAGCCCTGGCAGAGGTCAGCCGACTTCTTCTCTCGGCTCTGCCCCTATCCCTCTGCTGCATTCTCCAGCGCTCCCAGGCATTCTTGGTCCTAGCGGCCCTCTCACCTGGGAGTAGTTCAGAGCGGTGGCTGCTCGGTTCCCTGCCTATGTTAGGGCCATGGACAGCCAGGTTTTTCAACCTCCCCCGTGCAGCCACCCTCAGAACACATGGTGACCTCCAGCTCCTCATCCCCTTCTTCTGGGGGAGAGGAACCATCTGTCCATATCTCTCCTGCCGCTGATCTCTCCGAGTATCAGCGTTTCCTCATGAGGATGATGGAGGACCTTCACCTTTCTCCCTGTCTGTGAGCAATCCCTCAGCATGCGGGCCGCCTTTCTAGGGTGAATTCAGGAGCGCCACCCTTGTGGTGCCACCCTGGCCTGCTCCCTTTCGGGAGGCGTCCATGCGTTTCTGGCAGAGGCCCTTCTCCGGAGTTCCTGCCCCTAGGGACCTCAGCCAGAGGTATTGCACTCCCCTGGAGTCTCCAGGTTCTATGCCTCATCCGCAGTCCGGATTGACGCACCTGGACACCCCTGACGGGCTTCGCGCCCTCCACCGTGACCGGCCCCCAGATCAAGACTCTTTGAATTTTGATTTCTGGGGAGGAGGACTTTCTCGCACGGTTGCTTCTCCATCTCTGCTCATCAGGCCCACTATGCAGCCTACAACAGGTTCATGTGGCTGCGCTAGGTCAGATCCTAGCTGCTTTGCCTGACTCGAGCAAACCAGGCAAGCCATCGCACTCTCTGCACATGGCCTGGAGCTAGCAAGGCACCAAGCAAGGGCATCTTACGATGCCAGTGAGGTAGCTGCCAGGGTCATAGGGACAGCGATCTGCACCAGGAGATCGGCGTGGCTTCGCCTTTCCCGGTTGTCACCCTTGGCCCGGCGTAGGGTGATTTGCTCTGCTCACCAGGTAACCTATCTCTTTTCCCATAGGGCGAGACGACGTTTGTCGGGGCAACTTCCTTCCCCCTCCAGGGGGACCCCGTCTCGCTCTCCCCACTCTCGGGCCCCCTCAGGCCCAGAAGGTTCTCCCCTTAGTGTGTCACCCACTGAGGGCTAAGGGACTCTGTCCCTTAGGGTGCAATGAATCAACCCCTTCGGGGCTTGGTACTCACCCATCTGGATGAATGGTGAAGATTGACACAGATAAGATATAAAGTGCATTACCTACCGTAATTATGATCTTTCTGTGTTCTCACCTTCATCACAATCCCCTCCCATCCATCCCCTGGGGCTTCAGTCTCTGGATCCTCCTCCCTCTGTGCCTACCCCTCTTTTTGAGCGGGATAAAGTTGGGACACACAGGGGGGTAGTTTCTTCCCTATGGGGTACAGTTCGAGTGGCATTCCTTCTCTACTACATATCTTCACTCCTGCAGGGTCAGAGCTGGTGGTTGCCCTCCTTCTGTTATCCATCTAATTAAAAAAAAAAAAAGAACTTCCCTTTTTTTCACCAAATATCTTACAGAGAGAGTACTGAGTCCCTGTACCCTGTCCTTCTCCAGAATAGCCGACTCTGCTTTTGGGGTATTGCCAGTTATTCTGTGCCTTGAATTCTGGCAAATAAGCTTTGCTACTCCTTGCAGTTCCTATACAGTCTGGTGACGGACAAGGGTCCTGGATCCTTGTTACCTCTCACTCTCTCTTGATTTTTCTCTTCCCCCCTTCCCTCCCTTATTCCTTTTCCAGAGATTGGGGCCCCTACCCAATCCCCTTAGTCTTCCTTCCTCTATGCTGTCCTCTCAGTCGTTATTTCTCCTTTTAGTTCAGTTTTTCTCTTCCTTTTTCTGTCCCTTCGACTCTTTTGTCCCACCCTCCATTCCTTCCTCTTACCTCTCCGGCGACTCAGAACTGGTAGGCAGGCGGAGTTGATGCAGCCTAATGGCTAATCCTCGAGCGCCACGTAGTACGTCAGCCTCGAGGGCGGCGCCGATGCTGCATAGACTCCGCCTATCCTTTTAAAAAAAAAAAAAAAAATGGCTCCCGAGGGGTCCTGATCTCCAGCCAGTACCCATCTGTGATGAATGGTGAAGATGCACAGAAAGATCATAATTACGGTAGGCACGTAATTTTTATTTTTCAATGTATCCTTCCACAACTATAAATCAGAGTTGAAATAAAATACTCCCTTCTTTCTGTTTAGAATGTTGGAGACAGCACTCCAAGCTGCTTATCAGATGGCCATTAGGAAACTGAAACAGCTTGTTAAATATTGGTTGCCTATTAAACTGGAGATTTGTTTACCCCCCTCGAAATGCAACAACTTGCACATTTAAATACTTGCCATTTAAACATTTTCTTGCTACTAGCTTCAGTTGGGCAGGTGTTATCTTTCAAGAAAGATTCATACTTCATAAATGTCACCCTTTCCCAGCAATTAATCAAAAGATTTACACTGTTTTTTAACCTCTTAAGGCACTATCTCATAAGTACGGTCTCAGAAATATGCCAGGTTATCTGTGAACTATCCAAGGCTAAATATATAGCAGTCAGCAGGCATTTTTTACTATGCTGTTTGGGGAAAAAATATATTGAGCTACAGCAAACACACACACACACACCATCCTCATGGCCACAACATTCAAAATAAATACTGCAATCTAATATGTTATAAAACAATAAAGAAACTGTTTATGTCAATGAACACAGTGAAGTTCAGTTTACAGTAGATTTCCTTTAAATATTTCTTATCCTATATTTTGTATCCTGGATAGCGCAAGGGAGATGCTACATCTCATTGTCTTAGGGATCTTCATTTTGCACATTTTTGCACTGTATTTACTCAGGATGTCCCAGATAAGATGCAACATCTTGTTTTCAGTGGGGTCATGATTTTACCATTTTTATAATGTATTTATTCAGGGTAGTCTAGTCCAGATGTAAAATATTGTTTTCAGTGTGTTCTGATTTTACGCAATGCAGCGTAATATTGTGTAGATGTAGAGCCCCGCTGAAAATAAGATGCCATTTCTTCAGTGAACTATCCAGGCTAAATATATAGCAATTAGCAGGCACATTCTAGTAAAACACATTGTAAAAATGTGTAAAAGAAGACCACATTGAAACTGCCTCTCAGCAGATCTGCATTGTGCAAATTCATTAGAAATAATGGGTAAAGGCATCCCAAAAGCTCTCCATAGCCATATCGGCTCTGACCAGAGTTTGTTCTGTGTTGCTAGGAATAAAAATAATCAGTGGGGTTGCTGAATTCATCCCAACTCCAGACAACTGTTATCTATCTAAAGAGGATTTCTTTTCTGGCTAGTAACAACTTGGTTGACAAACTTAGCCTAATTTTTGTTCTCAAAAAGGAAAAGTTATCCTAGACGTGACACAGAGCATATCCTGGTACCACTGAGGGGGCAGCTGCCTGGAGTTCTTACCCCTTTTTTTGTGCCAAGGATTTTTTTTTCCTTTTAGGGGTTATTACTTTTTTAGTCCTTGCTCAGGTTATTTGTATTTATGTACTACTTGTTTGTCCCTGGCAAGGGACACTACTGAGGAAGGGACAGATTTCACTTCTCTCTGTTAGGTTGGCAGTCGGTTTTATATTCAGCTGTTCATTTTCATGTCATATGTCCTTTTTCTTTTCTTTGCAATACAACAAGCATATAGGTCCATGCGATGTTCTTACTCTTCTTGATAACCAAACTGAGATAGGCAGGGCATCCGTAATGGCTATTGATTAGCTGTGGCACCAAATGGTGGCATGCATGTGCTGTCACCAACAGTTGGTGCAACATCCTAACTGAAAATATATTCTCCTGTGGGGTTCTAGCACCTCCAGCCCTAGCACCAAAGAGTAGTGCTCTGTGGAGAAAGTAGTCTTGAATTAGTTAAGTAACTTCTCTTTCCCCGTAGGGTGTCCCTTCAAAATTTGGGCCAGAGTGACAGAATAGAGATAGTCCTCTTTTCCTGGGGAATGGGGAGTAACATAGGGTATGGCCCAGTATGACAAAATTTAGATAGCTTTTATTCCCCAAGTGTAGCCACCCCACAGCATGGGCCAGTGTAACAGTGTTAAGATAAACCTCATTTTCCCCGGGAGGTGAGGAACAACCTCCGAGTGTTGGCAAGCATGGCAAAGGCCAGATAATCCATGGGTGTTACCACTTCAGAGTTTTATAGGTGCAGCAGTGTTGATGTAGTCTCCCCTTCCTGGGGGTAACCACCTCAAAGTTTGGTTGATATAACAAAAGTGAGATAACCCTCTCTTCCCTAGGTTAAGTCACTTTGGCATGTGTGACGGAGGAGACATAGTCCTCCCTTCCTTGCTGGGACCCACACCAGGGTAAGGGCCAGATTGTAGCAGTGTTAAGATAGTCCCTCCATCTTTGGCTGTAGCCAGTCCAGAGTATGAACAAAAGCAGTAGTGATTTACACTACAGAGTGATCCCTTGAAAGTATTGCACAGCGTGAAAGAATTCAGATAAGTCCTCCCCAAAGGCTTGTACTGGAGCCGCTGAACCTTGAATAACAAAATATGTTGCCTACATTGAAACGGTGGAATTTTGCTTGAATAGTGCTGTATTTCTTTGGTTATAAATGCTGTTATCTTCGAGGATATCTCTTTTATCAGGCCACACCTATGGAACTATAAGCCGCCAGGCACTAGGACCAGGTGGAAACTTTTGCAAGTAGTCCACCAGGGGATGCCACGACGACATCAGATGTTGGCTGCTACATAAATGTGGGCCTCAGTTCTTTTCTGCTACTGAAGTGGCTGCCATTTTATTTCCTTTTATAGAAAAAGTCTTCACTTTTACAGTGATTTTCGATGACATGTATGTCATCAAAGGAACCATCGAAACTATTCTGCTATTGTGACTGCGGTGAGAAGATTTACACCTGCAACTCCCACTACATCTGTGTTTGCTGCCTAGGCCCAGCACAGCATGACAGCCTGTCCTATCTGTTGGTGCTTCCACTCTGTGACTAGGGAACACCGTAAGGGGGCCCCCGACAACCATCTCCTTGAGAAAAAAGTGTCCATGATGGAGAAGGAGCTCCAGCAGAAGAGCACTGCCACCTCACCAGCTCAGTCTACTAGTTCCGGGTCTGATAAATCCAGAGACAAGTCATCAGAGTGTCATAAACACAAACACTGGGACATGGAGAAGTAGAAAACCTCCCCACTGCACTCCAGGTCATCCCTCCACTCAGTAGGTATGACCTCCTCTGCGCCATTGACTGTTTCCATGTTGATGCCACTGCCCCCCCCCCCAACCGTCAACACGACACCAAGGTCGAGGCCTAGCGCTAGCACTGCCAGACCTAGTAAGGCTGGTATGTTGCCGTCGATGTCTGGCATCCAGCCTCCCCCGTCATCTCTTCCAGTCACACCCGTCGATCACATGGGTGCAGACGTTCAGACGGTACTGTCATCTGTTACTGATATGATCAGATGCCTGCTACCTACCCCCCCCCCGTCCCAGGGGGTCCGTCGATGGGGCCTATTACCAATTTCCCCACGACAATGCAAGGCTAACCCTTGATCCAGCTACCTCCTTGGTGCCGCCGACATCGCCGGCACATTCTCTGCTGCCTGTCAGCCCACTCAAGTGATGATTATGAGTACAATCCTGAGTCAATAATGCAGGATGAGGAGGAGGAGGAAGAAGTAGAGGAGTATGCTGAGAGCCACTATGATGGGGGCACAACTCTATAGTGTCCAGCTGCAGTGAGGACTCAATGGTCCACACTCCAAGGCCCCACCTGAGGACCCTACCTTCCTCATCATGATACAGAAGTTACAGGCTGCCATGGCCCTTGACCTAGAATAGCAGGACACTGCCAAGAATAATTTAATAGATTTTCTGGAGCTGCCTGACTCTTCTCCTATTGTGGTGCCACCTCTCCTCCCTGCTTTAGAGGATGCCACCTTTTCTGCCTGGTATATAGACCAAATGTTATTCCAGCCATATCAAGGAAAGCAGAAAAAATGTACATGACCCCTTCTGGGATGCCAGTTTTTTCCACCCAGCCTGAGGCAGACTTTGTGGTCATTAATGCTGGTCATGATAGTTCAAGGGCACCTAAGCACCTGAGTTCCCTCCCTCCTGATAGAGAGTCCAAGAGGTTGGACGTTTTAGGCAAAAGGACCTTTGCCTCCTCTTCATTGGGCCTTCATATTGCCAGCTACTAAGTCAACATGATAAAGTACCAGAACACCCTCTGGAGGAAGGCCAAGGCAGCTGCACAAGCCTTACCGGAGTGCACCCCCGAACAAGAGCTTCTTAAGGCACTTACTCTGGGACTGATGTGGGTAAGTATCTGCTTTGCATGGCTTGTGATGTCTCAGATGCCTCTGCCAGGACTGCTGCCTCTGGCATCTGTCTCAGGAGGTACTCATGGCTCAGAGTTTGCGAATGATGTGCAATAGTCTATACTCAGTGCCCCTTTTAGAGGACATAAGCTGTTTGGTTCTGATGTCCAAGGCATTCTTTCCACCCTTCAGGGCTCAGGCAGAACCCTGAAGTCGGTGTGTTCCCTTTACCATACCCAGCCAAGGGGTAGGCACATGGTTGCTTTTCATCCAGCTGGTACCAGGCACTGCCCAGCAATCAGACAGCAGGGTTATGGGCAAGAGAGTAGGAACCTTGCCCACCCCCGGCACCACCCCAGATGCCCATTCAAAAGCCCCTAGAGGAGGTGGCGCAGGTGGAACTGTCACAACCAGCTCAGCCTGACCCCTTATGCACCCCCCAACCACCATTACCTCCGGGGTGGTTGTAGGGGGTCACCTCTCCCTCCACTTAAATCAGTAGAAAGAGGTGACAACAGATGCCTGTGTTCTAGAACTCCTGGAACACAGCCATGCTCTTCAACTTTTGGACAGACTCCAGATTATCCACCAGTGGAACCCACAGTCCTCCAGAACATCTTCCTCTGCTCCTGGAGGAAGTTTTAACTTTACTTCAAAAGAAGGCCATAAAGCCTGTGCCCTTCAAACAAAGGCACATGGGGTTTACATTCCGTACTTCCTGGTCCCAAAGTGGACAGGAGACCTGCAGACTATTCTGGATGTCAGAAAACTGAAGTTCTTCATAGAGTACAGAAAGTTCAAAATAGTCCTCTGCAAGGCCTGCTTCTGCTGCTGCAGGCAGGGGATTGGATCTGTTCCCTAGATATGAAGGGTACTTACCTTCATATCAAAATCTGGAAGCCTTACAGAAAATACTTGAGGTTCCTGTTTCAAGGGGAACATTACAGATTCACAGTGTTGCCCTTTGTCTTGACTTCTGCACCACAGGTCTTTACCAAATGCTTGGCAATAGTGGCAGCAGCCCTTTGCAGGGAAGGCCTCTCTGTTTTCTCCAGCCTGGATGGCTGGCTCTTTAAAGCCCACTCCAGGGACCAGTTGCACACATTTTGCTTGAACCAGGCAGCTGTTTAATACTCTGGGGGACACTGTCAACATACCCAAGTCAATGTTGACCCCTTACCAGCAACTGCAATATATAGGAGTAGTCTTGCACACCACTCTGAGATCAGTGTTCCTGCCCCCGGACAGGGCCCAGCACCTGATTGCTCAAGCATAATTAGTACAGGACAACCGATATGTCTCAGTCAAGACATTCCTATGGCTCCTGGGCCTTATGGCAGCAGCCGTTGTCACAGTACCATTGGCCAGTCTGCACATGAGGATTCCCCAGTGGACCCTAAGAATCCAGTGGTATCAGCTCACAGACGACCTGGAACTAAGGATTCTAGTCACATCTCCTGTGCACTGTGCACAAAGTGCTCAAGTGGTGGCTGGAACCCAGCAACCTGTTAAAGGGGTTCCCTTCCTGATCTCCTGCCCTCCCCTCTCCAGATTCTCCCAACGGATACTTCGGGGATGGACTGGGGTGCACACTTGGGCTTCCATCAAATACAGGGTTCATGGATCCCAGTGGAGAGCACCATGCACATAAATGTTCTAGAAATGCATGCTGTTCTGTATGGCCTATAAGCCTTTCAGACCCATCTGTCCCAAGGTCCTCTGCTAGTGCAGACAGATATCAGTGTGATGCACTACATCAACAAGCAAGGGGGAACTCACAGTTATACCCTATGCAGGGAAGTGATGAGAGTCTGGTATTAGGCTCGGGAATGTCACAATCCAGGATGCACAAATGGGAATTGCTGACCTTGGTTGTCAACGACCTGTTTGACAGATGGGGTCATCCAGAGTTGGACCTTTGTGTGTTCCCATACGATGTAAAACTGCCAATTTTCTGCTCACTTGTTCCAGAGCCTAGAGTTTTCTGGCAAGACGCTTTGTTCCTCTCTTGGAAAGGGAAGTTCCTGTATGCCTTCCCTCCCTTACTGCTCATTCAGTGTGTGCTTCTCATGGTCCAGATGGAGGGGGCAACTCTTAATACTGATAGCTCCCCTATGGCCTCGACAAATCTTATTTCCCCTACTACAGCAGCTGGCTGTGGAACCAGCAGTGCCTCTGCCCCTGTGCAAGGGTCTACTGTCACAGGAACAGGGAACCCTGGTCCATCTGGACCTCAAATATCTTCATCTCCATGCATGACTCCTGAAAACATAGCTATTGCCTGGTTTGGGGGTTCCCAAAAAGTGGCTGATGTTCTGGTGGTGGCCAGAAAGCCTTTCACCAGGTCCATTTACTCTTTGAAGTGGAAGCAGTTTGCTCTATGGGCTGCTTCTCATCACCCGGATCCATTCACCTGTCCAGTTTATCAGGTTCTGGAGTATCTGATGTCCTTATCGGATGCAGGCCTGCAGTATTCCTCCATCAGAGTGCACTTGACTGCCATTTCAGCTTTCCATGTGTCAACTGAGGGTTGTATGGTTGCTCAGCTGGAGGTAGCCCATACATTCTTGAGAGGCATACTGCATCTGAAGCCTCCCATTTGTAATTCAGTCCCAGCTTGGGACCTGAATTTTGTTTTGGAAAAGCTTACTTTGGCTGCGTTTGAGGCAGCTGTGACTTGTGGTTTACGCTTTCGTTTGTGGAAAGCATTATTTTTAGTTGCAGTCACTTCTGCTCGAAGGATTTCAGAGCTACAGCCTCTAATGTGTGAGCCCCTTATTCCGTTTTTCACGAAGACAGGGTATCTTTGCGTACCAATCCTAAGTTTATACATCCACCTGCCAGTTTATTTTCCTGAGCATGCCAATCCAGGGGAAGCATTGTTCCATACTGTAGATGTACATAGAATACTCAAGTACTATATACACCGCACCAAGGACTGCAGAAAGTCCTCGCAGCTTTTTGTTTTGTTTTCCCCTGGGAAAGAGGGCACCCCAGTTTCTAAACAGTGCCTGTCCAATTGGTTAGCAAACTGTATTACTTTCTGTTGCAGGAAATATGGTAAAGAACTTCTGGTGTGGTTAGTGGTCAGTCCACAAGAGGCATGGCCACTTCTGTTGCTTGTTTCAAAAATGTGTCTGCTGCAGACATCTGTGCAGCCGTCAGCTGGAGTACTGTCCACACTTTCACGTAACACTGCATTCTGGACATTGTCTCTTGAGAAAGGGCTGGCTTTGGCCTAGCTGTGCTTCAAGGCCTTTAGACTCCAGCCACCCAGACTGTTTATGGTCACTACTGCTTGGGACTCATTCCATAGGTGTGGCCTGATGAAAGAGATATCCTTGAAGAAGATAGAACAGTTACATACTTACCATAGCAGTAGGTCTTCCAGAGAATCTCTTTCATCAGACCATGCCATCCCACCCTTCCTTCCCCTGAGGATCTTGAGACTACGACTTGTGTTGTCTTCATCTCCATCATGGTCTTTCTATAGCGCTATGCCTCGCCTGGATTTGGATTTGCAGAATACTAGGTTCTCTCTTGGTTCCCTGTGGAGAGGTTCTCAGAGCATGATCTCTGGTGGGGAACTGAGGAGAGGAGAGGCCACCCATGTTTATGTAGCAGCCGATGTCTGAGGCTGCCCCTGGTGGACTGCTTGCAAACGTTTCTGTGTGATCCTAGCACCTGGCAGCTTATAATTCCATAGGTGTGGCCCAATGAAGGAGGTTCTCTGGAAGATCTACTGTTATATTAAGTACATAACTGTTCTTTTTTGCATGGATTTTTTTTTTGATCTTACCTTCTCACTCATATTTCAACCCTTTTCCTTTTCATGAAGACCCACTGATTGAACCACCACAAGGTAGGTGACCTGTTTGTGTTACTGCTCAGAACATCCACTGAAGATTATAATTTAAAAGACTCTACATGGGGATTGCTGCTATGTCTCTTCTTCACAGTGTGTCACCACTAATAATATCAGCTCATTCTAAGTAGGGCCAAGTGGCCCTTAACACCAAGAAGATGAACCACAATTCCCAACTTTTTGTTTTGGCATACCTGGAGAATCATGGGCCCACTTGCTGTGTTGTCACAACCCTGCTCTGTGAGCTTCTCCGCACTTCTCTGTTGGCGCTTGTGTACCTGCTCAGTATACAGATTTCATTATATTGAAAGGGGATCTCTCCTTGACACCCCTGGTGTTTTTATTAAAATGTTTTATGGGGGTACATAATCAAATCCCTGTTTTGTAAGGAAAAGCAAAGTTGGTTATTAGTAACTACATAGCTACAAAGCAGTGTGTTACATTGTTACTTCTGGGACCACAATTCTCCAGATATGCCTTCAGCTTGTAACAATCTGGGTTCTCACTGCTACTGAATTTTACAGCTTGAGAAAAGACAAGGCCACACAATGATTTTGTGGCTCTGAGAGAATTTGAACCTGGGTCTCCTTGTTTCCAGGCCTACTCTCCGACTCCAACCACTAGACCGCACCATTACCACAGTTAGTGCCTTCAAATCCAGTGCCACTAAAACTGCTTTTCAGGGTGCCAAATGTCCATTTGCCATCAGCTCACGGAACAGTGTTAGTAGCCAGGGTGAGAATCTGTATTAAAGCTGTATTGAATGCCGTTTTCAAGAAATGAAATTCAGTTCAACTCTTAATTTGTGTCTGAAATGCATACAGATCTTTAGTAAAGCTGCTATGACACATGGCCTCAGTGACTAGTAGCCTCACCTTCTTTTGCTCCCAGGCCATATTTGAAAATTTGAGGATTCAGTAAAGGGAGCTGAGGGTTTAGGCCAGGGGAGCATGACGAGCAAGGAGGAACTAAATGGAGACAGGAAGGAAGGGAGGATGAGCCAGGCTAGTTTAGCAGATGGGGGAGAAGGACCAGTTCCGAGCAGTGAGGGGGGAATTAGCAAGCACAGAAGGATACCCAGGAGGAGGAGAGGCACAGGATTGGAGGGAGGGGTGGCCATGGTAACTAAGGACGGGTGGCATGTGGCACCCAGAAAGGGAGGAACACGGAGCCAGCTGGGTGGAGGGGCTTGTAGAAAGGATGAGGGACATGGAAGGGAATGGAGGAAAGGAGTGGTCAGAGTGCTCCTGCTGGGGATTCTATGATCAGGGGTATCAAATGGGATAGGGAGGAGAAGCCTGGCCAGTTAGAACAAGATGCTTCTGGACTAACGGTGCACAGGGCTAAGCACGAGGTATATCAGCTGGCAAGGACTGTGGGGTTCCCCAGACATACTGGTCCACTGGGTACAAATGACATTGAGGGAAATAGCCAGGCTAGAGATACAGGCAAGATTCAGGAGCCTCGCCAGGGTCTGTCATGACATAGGATGCACAGTTTCCTTCTCAGAAATCCTGCCAGTGCCAAGGGCTAGTGGGGAACACAAAAGGAAAATTAGGAGATAAATCAATGGCTCAGGGAGTGGTGTGAGGCCAGAGGGTATGGGTTGATGGGGGGGGGGAGACCTGGGAGGATAAGGAGCTGTATGCTGAGATAGACTACATCTCAATTTGGAGGAAGGGAATCCTTAAGTTGAAAATAGAAGTTCATTGGTGAAAAGTGGGGTTTAAACTTGTGAGGGGGTGGGATGGGAGAAAAGGCTGTCAAGGGGTGCCATAAAGGAGGGACTCTGTCTCCACCCCTGGGGACCAGGAGGATTGCAGGAAAAGCCAACTTGGCAAGAGTGCAGACCAGGAGAAACAGAACCCCATGGGAACATGAGCAGGGAAATGGAACTATAGGGAAAGGGTGGAAGGTAGTCTCTAAATGCCAGGAGCTTGGGCAATAAAATGCCTGAGCTCCAGGCATGTTAACTGAGGGAGCAGTGGATGTGGCAGCGGTCACTGAGACTTGGGCCACTGCAAGACATGACTGGGACCTGAACCTGGAGGGTTACACTATGTTCAGGAAGGACAGGGGAGGGAAGGGAGGAGGGTAGCAATGATAGTCAAAAACTGCATTGGCATAGGGGAGTAGAGGAGGCGGAGGGAACCGTGGAGGCGATTTGGGTCACCTTGATAACAAGGGGGGCAAGAGAGTAAAATAGGAGTGGTGTATAGACCTCTGCCCTGGCGGAGGAGCTGGAGGACAGTCTGGTGGCAGATGTTAGGAGACACTGCAGACTGGGCAGAGGAACGGTGGTGGTGTTAGGGACTTAAAGATGCCAGGAACAGACTGGGAGACTATGACATCCTCTGTGACCAGGGAACAGAGGTTGTTGGATGTCTTCAAGACGCGCTCCTAACTCAGCAGGTGAGGGAACCCACCAGGAGGCACGGTACTGGATGTGGTCCTGGCAGACAGTGACCAGATTGGGGGCCTGGAGGTAAGGGACCCATTACGGGAGTGACCATGCCACGTCTGGTTCTGCCTGGACCTAGGAGGGGTAGAAGACTGCACAAAGACGGAAGTAACTGACTTCAGGGGCGGATTTTAAGGAAATGGGAAGGATCCTTAGGAGCATTTGGATGGGATTGGGTCAGACATGGACGCTGATAGTAGGTGGAAATCATCAGGAGAGGGGTGCAGGATGCTACCAGCACCTGTGCAAGAGTAAGACGAAATGGGTAGGGCCCAAAACCCTGTTGGTGGACCAGGGAGGTCCAGGAGGTGGGCGGGAAAGAAAGCAGCCTATAAGAAATTCAAGTGCTCAAGGAGTGAAAGGGACGAGGGAGTACGAGCTGATGGCTAGAAGGCCACTAGAGTGGTGAGGGCGGCTAAGGCAAAGAAGGAGCAGAACCTGGCCAGGAAATTAGAGAGGGAAAAAGGGGTTCTTTAGATACATTGGGGAAAGACGAAGGGTGAAGGGCAGATTAGCAGGATTAAATCAGGGGGAGATGGGCACAAGACCGGGGAGCAGGCTGAGGTACTAAATGAGCACTTCACCCTCAGTTTTCACCAGGGAAAATGGGGATGCTGCATCATACATGGGAGGAGACAGAGATAATGAGGAGGGTGGGACCCTTACCGATCGGCAGGTCTGGGGAGAGGGGGAGGCATCACTGGCAGGTGGGGGGAGGGCTAAGCAGGGAGAAGAGGTACCAGAAGTGGAAATCACAGCAGAGAGAGTGAGGGAAGCCCTCAGCTCCCTTAAGACAGAGAAAGCACCGGGGCCGGATAAATTACATCCTAGAGTGCTGAAGGAACTTGCAGATGTCCTGGCGAAACCCCTGGCAGAGCTTTTCACCATCTCTCTGAGGACAGGGTGGGTGCCCCAAGACTGGAAGGTGGGCGATGTAGTGCCCATCCACAAGGGGATCAAGGGAGGTGGCAGGGAACTACAGGCCTGTCAGCCTGACATCGGTGGTGGGCAAGGTGATGGAGGGCATTGTCAAGGAGAGGCTGGGGACCTGGATAAGTCAGGTGCCTGGACGATAGACAGCATGGATTCATCCCAGGGAAATCGTGTCAGACAAACCTGGTGGAGTTCTATGACTGGGTGACAAGTGCCTTGGACCTGGGTAGACCAGTGGATGTCCTCTTTCTAGACTTCAGCAGGCATTTGACTCTGTTCCTCACGTGGGCCTGTTGGATAAGCTTAGAGAAATGGGGGTGGGAAACCAGATGATCAGATGGATAGGCAATTTGCTCCAGGACCGGACCCAGAGGGTCATAGTTGGTGGGATAGTCTCATCCCCAAGGAGGTTCATTAGTGGGGTCCCACAGGGATCAGTCCTTGGGCCCCTCCTGTTCAACGCCTACCTATCTGACATAAGGACAGGAATCAGGAGGATAAGTCTCTTTGCAGATGACTCGAAACTGGGGGCGGTGGGGATGGGGAGGAGGGAGGGTGGCCCTGCAGGGGACCTGGAGGCTCTGGAAAGATGGTCTAGAAAGTGGAAGCTGAGGGTTCAATGCAGGAAATGCAAGGTACTCACCTGGGGGCCAGAAACCCAGGCCAAGTGTACACTCTGGGGGGAATACTACAAGTCTCCAATGGCTGAGAGGGACCTGGGGTGGTGGTGGATGTCAAGATGAACAACTCTGAGACTTGTAGGAGGCGCAGCCAAGGCCAACAGGATGCTGGGATGCATCGCTAGGGGATCACCTCCAGAAGGAGGGAAGTGATACTCCCTCTGTATAACTGCTTGGTGAGGCCGCACCTGGAGTACTGCGTGCAGTTTTGGAGGCCACACTTAAAGAGGGACATTAACCTCCTGGAGAGGATCCAGAGGAGGGCAACCAAAATGATTTGGGGCTTGGGGGACAGGACCTATGAGGAGAGGCTCGAAGAGCTAAATATGTACACATTGGAAGAGAGAAGGGACCGGGGGGACATGATAGAGGTCTTCAGGTACATGAAGAGGGTAAATGGGGGAGGAACAGTCAGGGTGCTTCGAAGGAAGGAGGAAGGGGCCACTAGAGGGCATGGGTGGAAGCTGGAGGGGGGAAGATTCAGGGGAGAAAGGAGGAGGTGCTACTTCACTGAGAGGGTGGTGGAGCCATGGAATGCACTACCTAGGGGGCTGGTGGAGGCAGAGACAGTGGAGGGGTTCAAGAGGGGGTGGGACAGGTACAGGGGAAGGGTTCTGGAAGCAAAATCCAATGCAGCAAGAATATCCGGAACTGGGAAGGGAGAAGCCAGAGAAGGCGATGGGGACAGCAAGGTCAGCTCCCAGGATGGGGGCTGACCAAACGAGCAGACACGAAAGACCGTTAGGCCTATTCTGCTGGCATTTTAGTATGTTAGTATGTTAGTAAAATAGGCATTCAATTGTCTACTGTACTTACCTGGATAAAGGTGATAAGAAGCAATCTTTTGGCACCTCTAGATGCCCTTTCGGTTTTCTTTTAGCATCTATTCAATATTTTAGTCTGTTTTGACCTTTTTTTGTTAACAGTCTTTTTTTTTTGCCTTTCTAACTACTCCTTAGCAGTTGCTGCTTTCTGTTTTCATACTACCAGAACATTCTGTGACATCAGAAACACCATTCTAGGCCATTCAGATGAATAGAATGTAATGGTGTAACTGATGTCATGGAAGGTCTTAGAAATATGAAATGAAAGAGCAGTAGGTACTGAGTTGATCTGCGTAAATCTGAGAGCACCCCCAAAGTTAAATTGTCGATTTATCAAAAATTGGTCAAATAATAGCTAAATATAGAACTATATATAACTGGCATGGCTTGGAAAATGGGAGGGCTGTTAATTATATAAAATTCATTTCCTATCACCTTTAACAAAAAACAAATAAATAAATCCTCATTACACATTAAAAGTATATAGATGCTACTTTGAGGTGAGTCCATATCTGGGGCACTGAATTACTCTGGGATTTTCGTGACCGATCCCACCCTAAACAGGTCATACAGCTGTGTTTAAAAAGTCTTATTTCCGTGTTATTCATCTAGGAAATGTAGCCATAGTCAGAGCTGACGAGATTGTCTCATAGCGTGGTAGAGTCAGAGTGGGCAAGAACTTTTTTTAATGAGATAGAGTCAGTGAGTGAGAGATAAGGTGCAAAGTGGACAAGGCCCTCTCTCGCTGAGGTAGAGTCAAAATGGGCAAGGTCATCTCTTGGTAGGGTAAAATCAATGTGGGCAAGATTGTCTCAGAATGAAATAGTCAAAAATGGGGAAAATTGTTTCTCAGTGAGGTTGATTCAAATTGAACAAGACTGTTTTTGGTGGGGACAAGTCTCTGCACAGATATGGTGGGGAAGGGTGGGAGGGTGAGGAAACCACTCTGATTTTCCTAGGGGATGGCAGAGGTAGTGAGGTGGATAAAAGAAGGGCTTTTCTCAGGTATAGTAAAACTTATTGTGCAGCCAATTTACAACCCTTTCTCATTACGTGATTGCAGTGGCTTTCCAACTAGCTGGTTTGATCTTCCAAGAATTAGTCTTATCCATAGAGTCCCACTTACAGGTCTGAACTGGAAGGCACTGGGACCCAGTGGGAGACAAAACTTTTGCAGGCTTGGCAGTGCAGGTATACTCCATGCGCATGCCTCCAGTGCGTGCCCACTGGTATACAGCACCCCCACCCCCAACCACCTCAGGTCCTGTTTTCCCACCGACAAAGCACAACTCCTCAATGGGGCCAGACCTTCCAGTTTGTCTTTTTTTTTTTTTTTTATCAATAAATTTTATTAGGTATATAAAATGTACAACCATAGCAAATTGCAGATAAACAATTATTACATTAGATCAACAATGCCTAAAACCAACATCAGTACACAGAGTACATACTCTAATAAAATATTCATTATGTAGACTAAATTTAAAAAAAAAACATCATAAACCTTTAAGATCAATTTTAAGAATTAGCTAACCCTATTACACTTTACAGAAGGTGAATTACAGAATTTCTTTTGAAAAAGTTGGTGTAAAACCTATACCTTAAATAATAACTTCAGGAGACATTACTGTAGATGTAGTCCAGGAAACTCAGTGCAAATAATGGAATCCTAATTAAAAAAAATACCCTAAAGATATAAAGGTCCCCTTATTATCTAAGCTAACTTAAAGGAAAAAAAGACCTGAAAAAAGAAGAAAGATGGGGGGGGGGGGATTTGAAAATAGATAGGCAATAGTAAATCCCATAAATCCATACTGAGCGTATTCAGTAAGAACAGATGGATAGTACAGGTCCAAACATGATTTGAAGAAATGTGTCAGGAAAGTGATAAATCTGATAAAAGATGGGGTTTCATGTATAGGACTCTTGTGTCCTTCTGTAATGAACAAGGCTCAAGAATAAACCAGTTAGTATGCTTTTAATCTTCCAGATTGTCTAGTAATAGTAATCTAGTTAGTTGTGTTCATACTGTACTTCAAGAAGTATAGCTAGGGTGTATTTTTGTGTCGGTTTATTCTTCATTTTTTTAAAGTTTCCTCACAGCCCTAGCTTTTGCTAATTGTCCATGACATGGCAGGAAGGGGATACTGAGCAGGCAAGTTTCTTCAGCAGTGAGGTTGCGTTCGACCACCACTCCTCTCTGAGTGAGTGTCCTGGCTCTGGGTAGTCTCGCGCTCAGGAGAAAGGGCAATTTTCCCGGAGTGACAAATGGAAATGATCCCGGCCCCACTCACGCTCAATGTCGGGTTCCAGGGACCATTCAGCCTACAGTCCCTTCCCCACTCACACTAGATGTTGGATTCCAGGGACCATTTGCCTTTAACCTCTTCTCATAAAAAAACATGAGAAGAAAAGGCACTGGCTGAGGTCGAGCTCACACCACTCTGCACTAAAGCATGCGACACCTGTAGGCCCAGAATCGCCACAGACATCTTGTTTGATGACACTAGACTTTCAGAAGCCTTCAGGCCTGATGTGTCTGTCCCCAGATTTTTCCCTGTCCACTGGGGAACCTTTGGGTGAACAGTTTGGTCATTGGGCGGCTGTTATGGAGCATTGGTCTCATTGCACGCTAAATTTGTAGTACATAGGTGATTTCAGATTTCAAGATTTTATTGTTTAGCATACAAATGCCATTACAATAACAATATTAAAAATGTATACATGTTACTGTAAAAGTACAAGTAAATATAACCATTTCCAGAGCTTACCAATAGATTATAATATAGAAACATAGAATTTGACGGCAGATAAGGACTGCTTGGCCCACCCAGTCTGCCCATTTCCCTACCTAATGGATAAGCTGCAGATCCTAGTTAACCAGCAGCCTACTTCTTTCTACCCCCACCCTCTAGAATTGCCTTATGACTGTCCCATGCATGCTTGAATTCAACCACTGTTTTTGACTCCACAACCTCCTCCGGAAAGCCGTTCCATGCATCCACAACCATCTCTGTGAAGAAATACTTCCTTACATTACCTCTGAGCCGCTCCCCCCATCATCAAATTGTGCCCCCTTGTTCTTGCACACCTCTTTTTTTGAAAGATGCTACCCTTTTGGACTTTGTTGATTCCATTGAGGTGCTGGGATAACGTCACACCTCAGGTGGTTGGACACGAGGCCGCAGGCCGAGTGCGTCCAATAACTGAAGGCGTGGACGTTATCTAACTTATCACCCTGGAGGGCATTATTGCTATTATACAGTGGCTCGTTGTTATACAGAATAAAAAAATAATTTTAAAGATGTTTTTGTGTGGAAAAATATTTTTGTTTTTTAAGAAAAGATGAAACAGTCAAGAAAATGCTTCATAAAATGCCCATCTACAGGTTCACAGTGAAGCTGAGACCAGACCTGTGATGTGCTTGGATAACATCAGGGGTCCAGCCCAAGACTGACCAATCAGAGTCCAGGATTTTTTCTTGCCGTTGTATAATAATTTTCTTCTTCACTGCTTAATGCAAACTTTTCCCATAGTTTTAAAAGTGCTTTAAAAAAGGTATCAGTGATCTTGCAGACTGTTTCTCATGGATTCAATAAAATAATACAGCGGTCCTGAACTGATTGATTATAAGTTATTAAAAATGATTCATGGTGCTGTATATGCCAGGAGGGATAATGGTCTGTAATAAGTTCAAAGAGGCTTTTTTCAAATTCCTGCATAGATTGTACTACCCACCGGCCACTGTTCATAAAGCTCATCCATCGGTATCCCCTTTGTGTGGTAGGTGTGGAAGGGAAACGGGTACATATGTTCACTGTTTCTGGACCTGTTCAATTTTGATGCAGTATTGGGAGGATGTGGTTACAGAGGTGACTCAGATTGCTGGTCTGCCACTGAAAAGGGACCCCCTGACCTGTCTGTTTGGAGTGGAGGTAGTAGAAGGGGGGAATGGATCCCGCTCCCCAGATGTATGAGAGTCATGTTCATGTTGGCTCGTCGTTGCATCCAGAATACTTGGGTTTCGAGTGGCAAGCCCACGGTTTCTCTGGTGCCAGGTAACGGTGCATGCCTTAGCACTGGAGAGACTGACGTATGCTGTACAGGATAGGAAAGAGGCCTTCCTTGGGGAGTGGTCCCCCTTCCTGTCCTCATTGAGCATGGCCGAGAATATGGTGCTGAGGACAGGAATGGGCATATGAGTCATGTGGGGGAAGGGTGCAGCCTCTTGAAGGCGTTAGAGTATAAGAAGGCCCCTGATGATTTTAGGTGGGTAGGGGACAGTATGTTTATGTAAGACTTATTCAAGGGAGAAGATTGTATTGTAATAAAGAACTGTGACCTTTTTTCAGATAAGATCTATTTGCATATCTGCTTGTTTGTGTATCGTTCGTCTCTATATGGATGTCTTTGTTGTTTACAAAGAAACTTAATAAAGAGATTATTAAAAAAAAAATTATTCAGAGAAGAATATCTGAATTTTGTATGTAAAGACCAATTAAACATCACAGGGAATAACATTTTCTTATGACCCATGTCACAAAAAAAGCCATTTTCAGTGAAGAGCCAGTGATGATGTCATAACCTGAACTCACATTCTAGTCCTCCCTGTCAGCAAGCTTATAGGACCAGTTTCTCCAGTTTAAAGCTCATGTGTAGTGAGTTTCACAAGTAAAACAGGCAGCACCATTCAATAAACATTCTATAAAACAATGTGTGTTTCAGGTTTTGTAACAAAGTTGACACATTTGTATTTTTTTTTGTTTGTGCCTTTTTGGTGTGGTCCATTTCTCCAGGGTTGCTGGATGGCTGAATCAGAATGCCTCCAGGCTGCTGATAGTCATTTGGGGTGCTACTCTACTGTGCCTGTTAAGAAGTTGTATTGTAATGTTGATAACTTCATTGCTGTTTGTCAGTGTCTGCTTTACAATAAGTTTTAATAGGAGCCTTATCTGTGTTAATTCCTACTAGGGATGCAAGTGTTAGCCCTGGTAAAATTATCATTTTAATGTGGAGTAAAAAATAGATGAGCCTGAATGCAGGTCAAGTAACAGCCAGTCAGGGAGAAAACACTGTGGACTGGCTACTGTATAGAAACTCTCAGTAAGGTTACAAAAACAGCTTTACCTCTCCACCCTCCGTTACAGGGAGATGGGATAATTGTTTTAAAGTGCCATCCTGAGAAATCACCTCAGTTGAATGACAGGTGTGAATGATCACAGCCTTTCACCACATCAGAAAGTTATCTAGTCTGCAAACCTCATAGCAGTGTGCTATGACTCTGCGTTCGGCAACCCTGGAGAAATGAACCACACCAAAAAGGCACAAAAAAATATGAATTTGTCAACTTTGTTACAAAACCTGAAACACACATAGTTTTTATAGCAATGTTTATTGAATGGTGCTGCCTGTCTTACTTGTGAAAACCATTGCACATGATCTTTAAACTTTGGAGAAACAGGTCCTATAAGCTTGCTGACCGGAAGAACTACACTGAGTTCATGTTATGACATCATCAGCAGTTCTTCACTGAAACTGGCTTTTTTGAACAGGAGGTGAATTAGGGTTGTAAAATGACTTGCAGCTTTTAAACAAGTAACTTAAGAGATCTCATTTTTGGCATGAGACTGATTTGGGCTATGCTGATCCAAATTCTGAATCGGAGTTGGAGGACTGGCTTGGGGGGAATCAAGTGTCCAAAGGACTGTGGGATCACCCCTGGCATTAGCGTGGCCCCTAATGGTGACTGGGGGGGGGGGGCAGAATGCTGGGACCGCACCTGGGGGGGGCGGAGGCAGGGCAGAACCTTGGTGTGCTGCGTGTAGGACCATGTGCAGCTCAGCCATTGACACCATTGTATGCCAAAATGGGTACAAGCCAGTAGGATAACACCAGTCTCCCACAGGCCCTGTACCCAGCTATCCAGGCAGACATCTGAGTGAACCAGATCCTGTCTTCAGTGAGGTTTAGGGGACCCTCTGACCCCGCCAGGGAGGTGAGCCGTGGGGGAAGTGCCAGATGAGGTAAGTCCTGTAGGACGCCAGGGTGACTGAGCTGGTGAGACCAGTGGATGGAGGGCCAGTTGGTGCGGGGGAAAAAACAGATAAAAAATAAAATTAACATCCCCTGATAATATCCTTCGGTGGATATATAGAGTCAGTTTTCTCAAGCATTTCAATAACTTTCTCTAAGCAGTTGGACTTCCCACTGTTATTGAATATTTTAACATTCTCTGTTAAACACATTTCCGTCTTGTTATCCCCATCATGCATAACCGTAATCCAAAAAGATGGAGAATTCTGATATCTAGCAAAGCCTGTATTGGTGTTCTTCCCAATTCTGCCCTTACAATATAACCAGGAATAGACTTACAGACTTGACAAATTGGGCAATGTAATAATTAAAATGGAATCTCCAGCTTTTAATGCTTTGTGATACCACAAACCTAGAACCCATATAGAGTAACTGGATTAAGTTTCACTTCTGCCGCTTTAAGTGCTGGTGCTACTGTATACCATTCATATTTAGCATTACATTTACATATAGCAGCTCTGCTCAACTTTTTTAGTTATTCTTTTGTATGTTTAGCTCATTTACCATTGTTTGAGAATACCATAGAAATATAATAAATGACAGCAGATAAGGACCGCTTCGCCCACCTAGTCAGCCCATTTTTCTTACCTACTGTAACACCGTAGACCCTACTTAATCTCTCGCTCCACCCACTTTCCTTATCACTAAGGTTCCCTTGTGCCTATCCCATGCCTTCCTGAATCCCACTACAGTTTTTGCCCCCACCACCCCAGCTGGGCATCCACCACTCTTTGTGTGAAGAAGTACTTTCTTACATCTCCCCTGAGCATACGCCCCTCCAACCTCATGGCATGACCCCTTGTTCTTGAGCATCTTTTTCTCTAAAAAAAGGCTTCCCGCATAAACTTTATTTATATCCATGAGGTATTGGAAACTCTGTGTCATATCCACCCTTTCCCTTCTTTCCTCCAGGGTGTGCATTTTGAGGTCCTTCTGTCTCTCTCCTCATAGGGCTTTTGATACAGATCCTGCACCATTTTAGTTGCCCTCCTTTGGATTGCCTCTTCTCTTGTATGTGTCCTTCTGGAGATGTGGTCTTCAGAACTGGACACAGTACTCTAGGTGCGGTCTCACCAGTGATTTATACAGCAGTATCACCACTTCCTCTTCCTGCTGGTGATGCCCCTTCCTATGCACCATCTTATCCCACTGGCTCTCCCCACTGCCTTGCCACACTGTTTGGCCACGTTTAGGTCATCAGATATAATTACCCCGGGTCCCTTTCCTGTTTGGTGGTCGTCAGTACCACTCCCTGAATTTTGTACTCCGCCCCTGGGTTTATGCGCCCCAAGTGCATGATCTTGCACTTCTTCGCATTGAAATTTAGTTGCCATACTCTTGACCACTCCTCAGGCTTTCTTAGATCCCTGTTAATTTTTCCACTACTTTCCGGAGTGTCTACCCTATTGCAGATCTTGGTGTCATCTGCAAAAAGTCATACCTTCCCTTCTAGCCCCTCTGCAGTGTCGCTAATAAAGACATTAAAGAGGACCAGTCCTAGTACTGATCCTTGTGGCACCCCGTTGGTCATCCTTCTTTCCTCGGAGTGAAATCTGTTAACCACCATTGTCTGTCACCTGTCCCCCACTCAATTTCTTACCTAGTTTACCAACTTTGGACCCACTCCCAGGCTGTCCAGTTGCTCATGAATCTCCTATGTGGAGCGATGTTGAAGGCCTCACTGAAATCTAGGAAGGCTACATCCACCGCTGCACCCTGATCCAATTCTCTGGTCACCCAGTCAAAGAAATCTATCAGATTTGTTTGGCTTGACCTTCCTCCAGTGAATCCATGCTGTCTCAGATCTTGTAAGCCACTGGATTCAAGATATTCCACGATCCTTTCCTTCAGTAGTGATTCCATTAATTTCCCCACCACTGAAGACAGGCTGACTGGCCTGTAATTGCAAGCCTCCTTCCGCTTTTGTGAAGTGGGACTACATCTGCATTGCTCAAGTCCTCCGGGACCACTCCCGGCTCCATTGAGTGGCTGAATAGGACTGCCAGAGGTGCAGTCAGCACCTCTCTGAGCTCCTCAATATCCTTGGGTGTATCCCGTCAGGCCCTGTTGCCTTGTTCACATTCAGATTTGCAAGTGCCTTCAGGACTCTGGCCTCTGTAAATGGACTGGTGTCAACATCCCTTCCTTCGATACCCCTGGCGCTTATCTGTGGCCCCTCTCCTGCCCTTTCCTCCGTGAACACTGAGCAAAGGTATTCGTTCAGGATGTCTGCTTTCTCCGTGTCCCCTTTCACACACACACGCCTTCCCTCCTTAGTCTTACAATCCCTCCCTTGGTCTTTCTCCTTTCACTTACATACCTGAAAAGTGTATTGTCCCCTCTCTGTACTGCCTGAGCTATTTTCTTCTCCTTTTGTGCCTTTGCGCTTCTGACTGCTTTCCCTGCCTCCCTCTGCTCCTCCTGATACACCTCCCTATCCTCCTCCCCCTCTGTGTTGCCTTATACCTCCTGAATGCTAACCTTTTTGCCCTTACTTTCCCAGCCACCTCTTTTAAGAACCATAGCGGCCTCTTTTTCCTCTTGCATTTGCTTACTTGCCTGATGCAGAGGTTTGTTGCCCACACTATCCTCGCTTTTAGTTTTGCCCACTGTCCCTCCACTCCACCCAAGTCCACTCCCCCTGCCAGGGTATCCCTAAGGCATTTCCCCATCTTTGTAAAATTGGCCCTCCTGAAGTCCTGGACCCTCGCCTTTGTGTGGCTCGCTTTTGTTGCAGTTTTTGTATTGAACCACACCATATGGTGATCACTGGTCCCCAAGTGGCCACCTACTGTGACATCTGCAGTAATGTCCCCGTTAGTAAGTACAGGGTCCAATATTGCTCCCTCACGAGTGGGCTGCTTTACTAGTTGTCTGAGGAAGGCCCCCTGCAGGGAATCTAGGATGTCCCTGCTCCTAGCTGAAGCTGCAGCTGGGATGCTCCAATGTATATCCGGTAGATTGATGTCGCCCACCAGCAGCACCGCCCCCTTATCTGCCATGTTTTGTATGCCCTCCACCAGATCCCTGTCCCTCTCCCCACCCTGTGCTAAAGGTCTGTAGATCATGCCAGTGCAAATGGCGGCTCCATTCCCCATCTCTAGGGTGACCCACAGTACCTCCGCCTTCCTTGTGTTCCTGTATTTCTGTGGCTTTTATGCTATCCCTCACATAAAGAGCTAGTCCTCCCCCTTTATTACCCACCATATCCTTCCTGAAAAAAGTATAGCCTGGTATGACTATGTCCCAGTCATGGTTCTCATTGCACCATGACTTGGTAATGGCGGCAATGTCCAGGTCAGCCTCTGCCATAATGACCACTAGGTCCAGGATTTTATTTCCCAGACTTTGAGCATTTGTGCGTGTGGCCTTTCAGATTCTGCTGCCACCCTGCTTGTCAGACCCCCTTTTTCCCTTTTCTCCTTACCCACTCTGCCCTTATTTCCATCTATCTCAATTTCTATTGTAATTCAAGAAGTGCAATAGTGATATTCCAATAAATATGTCAGCTGTAGGTTAGTTGGATGTAACAATTGTAACAAACACTTGCAAAATGCAATTATATTCTGAAGTCCTCTGAGTGCAGGTAACAAGAGTTGTAAGGAAAGTCCATAAAACAGCTGAAAAATATCTGTTAACACTGATGAGAGCACTCACATAGCAGCAGTTGATAATTTGCTCCACTTTGGCTCAAGCTGGAAATGGCAGAGAAAAATATTGACAGCAAGAACCTTTCTCTTTCATCATAGAAACATAGAATTTGACGGCAGATAAGGACTGCTTGGCCCACCTAGTCTGACCAATTCCCTACCTAACGGACAAGCTGCAGATCCTAGTTAACCAACAGCCTACTTCGTCCTACCTCCCACTAGAATTGCCTTATGTCTGTCCCATACATTCTTGAATTCCCCCACTGTTTTTGACTCTACAACCTCCTCAGGAAGGCTGTTCCATGTATCCACAACCCTCTCTGTAAAGAAATACTTCCTCACATTACCTCTGAGCTGTCCCCCCTCTATCTTCAGATAGTGCCCTCTTGGACTTTGTTGAGTCCCTTGAGGTATTTGAAAGTTTCTATCATGTCCCCCCCTCTTCCTCCTTTCCTCGAGGCTATACATCTTTAGTTCCTTTAGTCTTTCTTCATATGTCTTCTGATGCAGACCCTGCATCATTTTGGTTGCCCTCCTCTGGACAGCCTCCACCCTGTCTATGTCCTTGCCGAGATGGGGTCTCCAGAACTGTACACAGTACTCCAGATGTGGTTTTATCAACTGTCTGTACAGAGGGCCAACAACTTCCTGTTTTCTACTGGTGATGCCTGTCCCTATGCATCCCAGTATCCCCCCACCCCTCCTTACTGCCTTCTCACATTGCTGACCTACCTTTAGGTCATCTGATATGACTACCCCAGGTCCCTTTCCATTTTTGTTGTTGTCAGTATCTCACCCCCACCCCATTGTGTACTCTTCCTCTGGGTTTTGTTTCCCATGTGCATTACTTTGCACTTCTTTGCATTGATTCTAAGCTGCCATACATTTGACCATTCCTCCAACCTTGCCAAGTCCCTTTTCATCCTTTCCACCCCACCTTGTGTAGCGACCCTGTTGCAGATCTTTGTGTCGTCTGCAAAGAGACATACTTTCCCTTCCAGTCCTTCTGCAATGTCACTTATAAAGACATTAAAATGGACTGGCCCCAGTACTGAACCCTATGGTACCCCACTAATAATCCTCCTTTCTTCACTGTGGACTCCATTTACTATTACCCGCTGTGTCCTGTTGTCCAACCAGTGTTTTACCCAGGCTACCACCCTGTGACCCACTCCCAGGCTGGCTAATTTGTTTATTAATCTTTTGTGTGGGACTGTGTCAAATGCCTTGCTAAAGTCTAGGTAGGCCATGTCCACAGCCCCTCCCTGGTCTACTACTTTGGTCACCCAGTCAAAGAAATCTATTAGAATTGTCTGACATGACCTTCCCGCTGTGAATCCATGCTGCCTTGGGTCCTGTGCCCCACTGGCCTCTAGGTACTCAACAGTTCTTTCCTTCAGAAGTGATTCCATCATTTTCCTACCACTGAGGTCAAACTGACAGGTCTGTAGTTTCCTGCCTCTGTCTTGCTCCCACTTTTGTGAAGGGGAATCACATCCACCCTCCTCCAGTCCTCAGGTACCACACCATTCTCCCATGATTTATTAAAAAGGGTAGTCAGTGGTGTTACTAGTTCTTCCCTTAGTTCTTTTAGAATTCTGGGGTGAATCCCATCAGGCCACATTGCTTTATCCACCTTCAGTTTTAAGAGTTCTTTCAGAACCCTTTCTTCTGTGAAAGGACCAATATCAACCCCCCTATCCAGAGTGCTTCTATTGACCTAATTGGGTATTTTCCCCTGCTTTTCCATTGTGAATACTGAGCAGAAGTATTCGTTCAGTATCCCTGCTTTTTCACTGTCACTCTCTGCTCAACCACCTTTCTCTTTGTTAAGCCTCAGTATCCCTGCCTTAGTCTTTCTTTGTTCCCTAATGTACCTATAAAAGGTTTTATCCCCCTTCTTAACCGAGTTGGCTATCTTTTCCTCGGTTTGGGCCTTTGCTATTCTGACTGCCTTACCCACTTCCTTCTGCTTTAACTGGTACAGTTCTCTGCCCTGCTCCTTCTGTGTTTCATATTTCCTGAATGCTGTCTTTTTCTCCCTTACCTTCTCTGCCACTTCTTTTGAGAACCATAGTGTTTTTTCTTACGTTTTGATTTATTTGCTTCACACAAAGGCTTGTTGCCTCTGTGATGGCGGTTTTGATCGTTCCCCATTGTTGCTCCACCCCACCTTCTTGCCTATTTGCTAGTGCTTTTCTGAGGCACTCTCCCATTTTGACAAAATCAACCCTCCTGAAGTCCAGTACCTTCACTTTTGTGTGGCTTGACTCTACAGCTAAGTTTATTGTGAACCACACTGTTTGGTGGTCGCTTGTTCCCAGATGACTACCCACTTCAAGATCAGAGATCCTCTCTCCATCCCCATTTGAGAGTACCAGGTCTAAGATTGCTCTCTCCCGAGTGGGTTCCAAAACTAGCTGTCCCCTGTCCCTGTAGGGCATCGAGAATGGCCCTGCTCTTGGATGTGGCTGCAGCAAAGGTGCTCCAGTCAACATCTGGCATATTGAGGTCACCCATCAGCAGTGTCTCCCCTTTTTCTGCCATCCCAAGGATGCCTTCTATCATTTCCTTGTCCATTTCCTTCCCCTGAGATGGGGGTCTGTATACAACCCCTGTGCGGATTGTGGAGCCATTTCCAGTTTCCAGGGTGGCCCACAGTGTCTCCTCTCCTCCCTGTTTACCCTTTAATTCTGTTGCTTTGATCCCTTCCCTTACATAGAGAGCTACTCCTCCTCCTCTTCTTCCCTCCCTGTCCCTCCGTAGATTGTGTATCCTGGTATGCTGACATCCCAGTCATGGTTCTCTGTGTACCATGTTTCTGTGACTTCCACAATATCCAGGCATCCCTCTTCCATCAAGGCCACCATTTCAGGGAGTTTTTTACCTAGACTACGGGCATTGGTACTCATTACCCTCCATTTTTTATAGCTTTATTTCTTTTTGCCCCATCCCTGTCCCTACTACCTTTGCCTTTTTCTCCGTTTACCCCTGCCCTTCTCCCTGTTGACTGCTTTGTCTCAGTGTTTACCTCACTAATTACCCTGATTTTTTTTTTTTTGAGGGAAGGGCTAGGATTTTTCCTTCTCCTCTTTAGTGCCTTCCCCCTTGGCTAGTTTAAATGCTTGCCATTGGAGCATTTAAACCTATCACCTAGGATCCGGGTTCCCCTCCCGGATAGATGCAGACCATTGTGCCTGTATAGGCCTACTTCCCTCCAGGTGGAGCCCCAGTCCCCAGTGAAGCCAAATCCCTGAGTTCTGCACCAGCTTTTCAACCAGTCATTGAATCCCATGGTCCGGAGTGCCCTAGCTTCATCTATGCCATAGACAGGTAGCACTTCTGAGAAAGTTACTTGTGTAATACTTGTCTGTGGCCCTCTCCCAACTCCACAAACTCCTGTTGCACTGCTCTGATCCCATTCTCAGCCAGGTCATTCGTCCCTAGGTGGATAATGACATCCAGCTCCCTCCCCCTTGCCGCTGCTCCCACAATCCTGAGGATTCGTTTCCTGTCCCTCCAAGCCTTGGCACCGGGCAGGCACCTTATCTCCCTTTCCTCTCCCTTCCCTAGTTCTACCCTCCTAACAATTGAGTCCCCCACCAGAAGTTGTTTCCTTCCCCTGTGGGGTCCTGGACCACCCTCCTGCGGGTTTTCATTGTGGAGGTTCCACAATATGGAGGTATCAGTCAGGTTATCTCAGATATTAAGGCCCAATCTTGCTCTCTCAGGGAAGAAAGTGGATTATACATCCTCCTCCTCCTCTGTGTTTCCACCTAATAGGTCCTTCAGAGGACAAAATGTTTGTCAGGAATCTACAACAGCAGTTTGACTGTAATAGAAACTACTTCAGACTATTGTGTTAAGTAGTATTAACAGATTACATTTGTAAACTTCATCCAAAAAAGAGCCTGGATAAACCATGTTACTGTAATTCCCTAGTTAAGGACTGATAATGTTATTGAAGAGGAATGTTTTCCTAATAAGAAAGGCACTTTTAACTACAAATAGGCACACTTATTTTACTTAATAAACCTTTCGTGAATTAATAAGTTAAAGACTGTTAAAAGCTTACTTGTACATGACACCTGTCATGGGCAACAAAAAGCAAGAGATAGCAGCTATTTCTGTGTCTTTAGTTATTAAGGCACTCTTATTTAATAAACATTTCATTAATTAAGTTACAGACTGTTAAAAGCTTACTTGTACATGACACTTGTCATGGCCAACAAAAAGATAGCAAGAGTTAGCAGATATTTCTGTGTCTTTAGTTATTCAGGTATGCTCTTTGCTATGAATTTCAATTCGGAGTACAAAATCGTCTTTCATATCAGACTCTTAATTTGACTAAACAGACACAGCGCCTCTTTCTCACGTCTCACTTTCGGATGCACACCCTCCTATTGTAAGGCAAAAAATGGCTACTGGAAAATCTGTAATTCAGACTTCCATGTTGGACCAAGTGATTTTATAGTGTACCCATATGAGTTCCAAAAGCCCAAGAGTTTCAAATGCCCCAGTAAAACTTTAGTCTAATAAGTTAAAATAATAGAAAAGCAACTCCTAATTTTGTGTGACAAGTGTAAGAGTCAAATAACACAATGTGCAAAAGTACTTGAATCTTGGGATCATCCCGAACTGCAGGCTGACACTTGATCAACAGATATTGGTTGTGGTCCATGCCGGCTTTTACCATCTCAGAAACATCATCAGGATCAAAGTGCATCTAGCCGCTGCTGATCTGGCTGTGATAGTTCCTGGCTTTGTCACCTTCAGGCTCAACTGTTGCAGTGCTTTTCTTTATACCTAGGGCTAGTTGAAGGTTTGTTGTGACACCTGCAACTGGTCCAGAATGCTGTAGCCCAGCTGACTGTGAGCTCCTCTCGTAGGGATCACGTCACGCTGTTCTGGTGCACTGTACTGCACTGGCTGCCTGTGTGGTGGTGCATAACCTTCAAGATATGCTTGACAACATGCAAGGCCCTACACTGTTTGTGACCAGACTACTTAAAAGGCCTCCTAGTATCTTATAACCCAGCTCTCCCCCTCCGCTCTTCCAGTGTGGGCTTCTTGTCTCTCCTTTTATCTCGGCTGCAACAATCCAGGGACAGAGCATTCTATGTTGTGGTGTCTACTGTCTGGAATGCTTTACCACGATACATTAGATCTGCCCTCATGGTTGAGGCCTTTAAGGCCTCTTTAAAAACCTGTCTTTTTTTCAAGAAGAATTCCCTGACTGTTCTTATTTCATTGTTTTAAATTGCTGCATAAAACTGTAAATCGTTATTCCTTGCTGTTTTAGTTCTGTTTAGTGCTGTTTTAGTTCTCTCTACCAATATATGTTGATTTTTACTATCGCTATTATTGTGAAGCACCCTGAGCCCTATGAAAGGGGTGCTCTACTGTATAAATAAAAATGCCTTGCCTTGCCCTTACTTTACCCAGTAAAACACTTCACTGTCACACAATGTCCTGAGAAGTGAGCTAGTGCAAAACACTTGAGCTCAAAAACTCAAATAGTGCTTCAGATGAATTGCCATCTAAAAATTAAATCCATCTATCCTCTAACCTGATTTACTAGAAGGCAACTCTCTCATGATATTTCTTACAGCAAATTCGAACTTCTAGCTTTCAGCTTGTATACTGGGAATGATTTAAATACAACACGAATTGTAAAAAGTGTTACTAGTCTTAGATTTAATCTGTTTGCATCACCAGAATTAAAAATATTGACACCACTTAGGCTTTTGACCTTAATCTCTCCTCCCGATTTAGCTCTGTTGAAGTCATGGTCATTCTAAAACCTATTGGTCTGCTCCTCTGTGATGTGAGTAGCATTCCTCCTCAGCCAACTCCTGGCTCCAGGTTGGCTTCTAAGGGACTCAGATTTTATTTATTTTTATTTATTTAGGTCTAGGATTACAATTACTGTTGAGCCAAGGCTGTTTTACAAAGGTTCAACGTCAGAAAATACAGATTGAGGAAAACAGCAAGTCAAGAACAAACAACAATGTGGTGATTACAGTCAGTTTGCATACTGAGACATTGGAAATAAACGAAAAAAACCAAAACATTAGTTGAGAAGTGCTGTTGTCGGGGGGGGGGTGAGGGGGGAAGGCAAGGGGATAGGGTAGGTAGGAGATGTGGCGGCGGGGATGGGAAAGAAGGAAAATTGCAACATGGGGCACACAGATGCAGAGGCGTGGCAGGTGTGTCCCGTGAGAGGTGAGGGGTGACAAAAGCTGGTGGAGAATAGTGATTCTAAGGTTAGGTGAGGCAATCGCAGGAGCTGGTGGCAATGAGATGGTGCCGGAGTCTGGTTTTAAACATACCAGGTGTCGGGACTGAGGAGATGGTGGGTCTGAGGCCATTAAGCCAAAGCGGAGCTTTGTAGGCAAAAGAGCGTTGACCTTGGGTAGTGTGACAGCAGGGGACTTTCAGGAGCTGTCTAGCAGATCTCCTTAAGCTCCGACTATTGGAGCTTTGGTGTAACTGGGCTAAGACACCTGGGGGTGCAAGGCCAAGGTAAATTTTTTTCACCATGGTACAGGTGAGATACCTGATGCGGTTAGATAGTTGGAGCCAGCCAGTCTGAGCATACAGGTCACAAGTGTGGATTGGTGTAGTCCTGCACTCCTCTCCTCCAAATCCTTTGCCACCTTTCAGCTCCTCTGGGATCCTGGAAACTGATTCCCATTTATTCCGCTCAGTAGGGGAGGTTAGCCCACTGCTCCATGGAACCAAATGCTTCAACTCTGTAGAAGTGAGAAAAGCTTTTCTCGAGGTAGTATTTCTGGAAAAAGTGTAAAATAATAAAGAGAATATAACTGCTCTACATCACAACATAGATGGCTTACCATTTATAATAGAAATTCAAGCTTATAGATTAAAGGATCCTTCTGCTCTCTCTTGCAGTCCTTACACAGCAACCCTCTCAGCAGCCATCTTCCACACTGTGGGAGCCACGACTCAGGTCCTGGGCCAAAGCAGCAGCCTCCACTGCATTGCCAATGAGCAACACCTTGAGCTTTGAGGAAACGAAGAAGCAGGCCACAGCACAAATTGAATTTTCGTGAAGCACTCCAGGTGACTGACACTTTGTAATGGCGAAGTCAGCTTCATCCCAAGTTGTTCCTTTGCCATCAGGGCCTATGCCGGTGCTGCCTTTGGTGCCATCATCTTTGGTGGTATCAGCTCCAGCTGAGGTGCCAAGGCCTTCAGCGTCACCAGTTGCAGTGTCGCTGACAGCTCTGACTCTGTCAGAGCCAGCCTGGGTGCCGTCGTCGTTGTTGGGGCTATCTGCAGTGCTGCGTTCACTATCGATGCCACTTTTGGTGACGCTTTCTGTGCCACCCATAGCTCTGGTGCCATGCATGGTGCTGCATATAGTACCGAGGCTTGCGCCCTAAGTGCCAGCCCTGCACCTTTGGCGCCAGTCCTTTTTGGATCTACTGTTGTGCTGCTGTACCATGATATGGATAAGGATGAGTAGAATGCGGATCTTGTTCTGGATACTGGTGTGGTGGCGATGATTCCCTGGTGCCTGTGAAGCCTGAGCCAGCTCCTGTTAAAGTCCCCCAGAAAGATCTCTCATTTCAAGCGCTGCTCCAGAACTTACACAGTGCTTTGAAATTTGAGATGGTGGCTATTTATCAAGCTAGGGGACTACAATTGGAAGTTTTGAATCTGCCTACTATGCCAATGTTCCTGGTTCCATCAATCCAGCCTGCTCTAAAGACCCTCAAGGAGGCAGCCTGGAGCAGGCTGGCTTTTATGCAATTTATTTAAAAAGTACTTGACTTCCAGGAAAAAGGCAGTGTACTACACCCAACCTATAGCGAATGCTATCGTTGTTACGGCTAATAATGACAGGGCTGTAGCCTTTAAAGAGGTCATTGTGCAACCCACCAACGAGGAGTCAAAACAAGAGCTCCTGGTAACTATTACTGAAAGGATCAAGTCTGATAGTTACCAATTAAAAGCTTCCATAGATTCCTCCGATGCAGCAGCTTGCTGTGCAGCTGCATGGATTTTTATTCAGATGCACTGCTGGTTGCATACTGCGAGATTTGCTTCTGACGTCTAGTAGTGTAGCATTGCTGGATATGCAGGACAGGCCAGCACATTCTGGTAAACCCCAGACACCACTAGTACCTTCAGTTCAGTGTGAAGGAAGAAAATTGTGAGTTCAGAGTACTTCCCTATGGGCTTTCCTTGGTGCCTTGTAGTTTTACAAAGTGTTTTGCTGATCTTCCTGGACTAAGTCTCCATCACTTATTCACACTAGTGGGAATAGCGCCGGAGTCGCTAGGACCAAGCGGGAGCCAACATTTTTCAGAAGGGTCGGCGCCGAGACAGGACCACACATGTGTGGCACCGTGAGACTAGCTTGCACCTGTGTAGTCTATCTCGGCGTTGACCCCCCAACTGCCTCAGTTCCTTTTCTCCCGCCATCAATTGCGCTTGGATGTCAATGTCGCTCGTCTGCCAGAGTCAACGTTTTCGTCTATACGACAGCAGCTTTTAGTGTTTAATTTAACATTTTAATAGTATTAATTTCTTATTTTATGAACAAGAAAAGAAGATTATGAAGAAGAAGAAAAATAAATTCTCACCTGCCATCAACGATATCATTCTTAGATGGTAGCGGTGACGGTAGGAGGACTTTGTTTGAAAGTTGTTATGGCAGAGGGGCTGTGTCCGGTCCGCTGCCCTTTGATAAATGGGAAGGGTCTTACTACGGACAGTCCTGTGCTCGGTGGGGGGGGAGGACAGTCCACCGAAGCATGAATTAGCAGTTCCAGGGATCCGGCACCGCTTAACCTCGAGCTCTTCTTCCTCGTTGGGGGAAGAAGAATCAGTGCCACTTGAGGTTGCCCTCTGGTACGTCTGCACGAGGATTGTTAGTCGGGAGGGGCGATAGGCCTGAGCCGACTTTGGTGGGTCCCCCTTGGCCCTGCTCCTAACGGCCGCATTCTTTGACTCCAGACTCCATCTCTGTCCTCGTTGGCGCTCTGGTGAGCAGTTTCACCTCTGGGCCGCTCCTGTGGAGCAGGGGGTTCGAATTCTATCCAGTTTTCCTGGCCACTGTTTCTGATTTTGGGGCCTCCGGACCTCAGAGCCGCTGGACCGGGGCCAGGTCGATTGGATCAGGATGAGCGTGGTGCCCTCTTGGTGTCTTCACCATCGTGTCGACCCTTCATGCCTACCCCCCTCTCTCTTTCCATGCAGGGGCCGGCACAGGTACCACCTT
The DNA here is from genome assembly GCA_016271365.2 of Neoceratodus forsteri. Taxonomy (NCBI): domain Eukaryota; kingdom Metazoa; phylum Chordata; order Ceratodontiformes; family Ceratodontidae; genus Neoceratodus; species Neoceratodus forsteri. The sequence goes on along the minus strand of CM028131.1, from coordinate 1,627,451,987 downwards.
TTTCCTTCTCCCTTTCTTCTCAGGATTCTCCATTGGCATTCTGACTGTGGTGTTGTCCTGGTGCCGTGCCCGACGCCATTGGTGGTGCCACAGGTTTAGGCATCAGTGCCGTAGGTGGCACTGCTGGTGTTGGGTCAGCGCTGGGAGTTGGCGCCATGGTTCGACACCATGACTCAGTGCCGTGGTCGGCACCATGGCTCTGCACCATGGCTTGGCGCCTTCTCTCTGTGCGGTGCCGCAGATGCTGTTGTTGGTGCCATTGGTTGGCGGCAGTGCCACGGGTGTCTCGCAGCGCTGCGGGCACCTGTGGGTGGCACCAAGCACCCACAGTGCCATGGGTGGTGCCAGGCACCCGCAGGTGTGCTGGGCACCCATAGGTGGCGCCACAGGAACTTGCAGGTGCCGTGGGTGGTGCAGCAGGCACTCATGGGTGCCATGACTTTCATGGGTGCCATGAGTCCATTGGTGCCCTCGGGTGCCAGTGCTATTAGTACCATGGGTGCCACGGGTGTCATGGGTGCCATCGCTGTCATGGGTGTAGGGGTGCCCTCAGGCACCATTGCTGCCATGGGTGCCGGGGGGAACTGCGGGTACGTTCAGGTGTCACCCAGGTTGGCATAGACACTGCTTGGTGTCCGCCTGTGGCACGAGTGATACTGGTGCCGCAGGGGTGCCAGTTGATGCTGTCTGGTAGAACTAGTGACGGATTTCCTTCTGCAGACCTCTTCTCTGCGGAACTTGTGGCAAGGTGTTTTCCACAGAATGAAGTTCTGTTCTGCAGATTATTTTTCCCACACATCTTAGTGAGTGGCGGTCTGCATGGGCTCTTGTGTCATCCAGCAGTTTCCCGCTGATGGAACTCTTCTGTACTGTTCTGGCTGCAGAATCTCTCATTCCTCTCAGCACTTTCTCGGCTACCTATGTGGTGGCGAGCTCCTCGACATCCTTCCTGGTGGCGGAGTCTCTAGTGGCTCTTACATAGACCTCCCTTAGGGATCCTTCTGGGGTAGAAGTACATCTAGATGAGTCTCTCCCTGTCCTTCTGGTCAGTAATACAGTGGATGACTCATTTTATATACTGAAGGGCACGCCCCTCTCTATCATCAGAATCCGTGATGGAAGATCTTTTCAGTAGTTCCTCAGTGATGGGGTCAACCATAGTATTAGGACTGTATCCATGGACCATACACCTCTGCGTCTAGACTCTTTCAGTAGTCAAGACAATTACACTCTGTGGAACATTCTAATTCAATGGTCGGGAGTCGCACAGACTCTTCCGCTCCTTTGATAGGGGTGTATAGCTCCCTTCTGATACTGCCCTTTCAGTGGCTTCTTCAGCAGGTGGTTAACATCTCTTCAGCTGTGATTATTAGTCTGGTCACGATTTCAGTTCTGGATGCTCAGGCTCCTCCTGCCCCTCAGAGGAATGACATCTTCATCATTTTTGTATCAGGCAATCCTTGCTAGATAGCAGCCTGAAACCTTGTCAGGCTCGGACTAATGGTAAAAAAAAAAAAAAAAAAGTTAAAATTATCACAGCACAGGACCTAGCCGAAATTACCCGATACCCCACTTTTGGATCTGGTCAGGTTCCACCTCAGCCCCCTGAGGCGGTCATCTCTAAACTACGGTAAAGAGTACCTGACTTCTTCTACCCCTAGGGGGAGTCCGATCCAGTGGAGGTATGGGTCATCTCTTTTCTCCAAGAGAGATCTCTCTTATTCTGAGATATTTCTTAGACCTAGGCGACTGCCCAGTCTGTTGGTCCCCCTTTTTTAATCAGGCTTTCTTCTCTTGATCAGAGCCTCGCAGCAACAGAAGTGACTCTTCAGCGAGTCGAAATTTAGGTTCCTACTTCCTTGCTTGCTTCAGCTTAACAGACAGCATGCTCCTTTCTTGACCGCAGGTCAAGTAGGTCTTTTTCTGAGATGGCTTCTCAGATATTCACACCTTTGGTTCCTGCGCACTGGTTCCGTGCCAGTCGCACGCAAAGCTATCCTCTCTGAGTGCATGAAGGAGCTGTGATGTTTGTTTTTCAGCAAAGCAAACCAGAGTCCTTCCTACTCCCTTCAGGGAGGCCGGAGTGAGTGGTGCTTCACCGCATTGAGTCACTTCTGCCACTGTTCAGTCACTTTCAATGAATGGGTTAGCCCTAACTTGGTTCTGCTGTGTCCCTCCTCGAAGCACATCTGCCTCTGTTTGCCTTAGAAATCCAGCCCCTGTTTTTTTCTGTCTGAATGTTTTTTTCCACAGCGGACACATCCTCCTGTACACTTTTCCTTTCTTCCCTGAGTTCAGAGACTGCTACTACAGTTGTACACACAGTGGCAGGATGATTCCTTTTTGGAATATGCAGTGGGCAGGATCTGGTTCTACTAGACCACCACAAGAGGCTTCTACATCGTGCTTGGCCTTGCATCAGGAAGGTTCCAGTGACTAAGTGGAGATCATTCTCCTTGATGGGCTGTCCCCACCTGGACCCCCTTTGCTCACCAAGTAATGGGTTCAAGTGCTCCCGGACCTGTTGTTCACAGGTCAGCCATATTTGATAGTGGGGGTTTCCATCTGCACTTCCGGTCTACCCTGAACCAGTAGACTTTACCTCCGACTCTTTCAGTTCCTGAGGTCCCTTTACGTTACATTAGTACACTATTAATTTTGGTCCTAGACCAAATTGTGAGGCCAGGTTCTCACCTCTCTCCTAGAGTGGTTGCGGGTTCCTAGCGGACTTTTTATTTTGTGCATATTGCAGTCGTCTGCAAAGTGTTGAGTTACAACTCGAGCGCTTATCTTGTAAGCACTATGTTCTAGATGCTCTTACAAGACTGCTCTTTTTATTAGCAGGACAGTCCTTGGCTGTCCTTTCTGAGTGAACCCTATCTCCTACCACCCTACTCAGGGTTGTTGGTTTTAGCTCGGTACTCTCCCACTAGTGTGAATGAGTGATGGAGACTTAATCCAAGAAGATATGGAAATTACATACTTACCGTAATTATTGATCTTCTTGGACAGTCTCCATCACTCATTCACACGCCCACCCACCATCCCCTGGGTTCACTCGTTTTCTTTCCTGGTAGGGTCACCACCTTTGGATGAGGTAAAAACCGGATGCTAAACCACACCCCAAACTCCATCTCTGGCCCCTTCCCCATTTTATGACTGGTGAGTATATTGCTCCTTCTCCAAAGCCATTTGTAATGTTGGAAATAGCCATTACTAGTGATAGGAAATCATTTTTATACTGTTATTTATTTAATTTATTTATTTATTCAGTTTTGGTTTTTTTATTGTTTGGCAACCAGGTTAACTCCCATAAGCTGCATAGCCCATTTTGCAGGCATGACCCAGGAGCACAGGAAGGTTAAGTGACTTGCTCGGGGTCACACAGTATGTAAGTGGAGGCTGTGAGAATCAAACTCAGGTTTGCTGGATGTGCCAGGCTCATCCACAACTTATTGCTCAGCCCTCTGTTAAACACACTCCCATTTTCCTTCCCATGTCAGTCATGTATTCTGATGCTTTTACCAATTTTTGATAATTTAATTATTGGTGCTTGTGGTACCCTTAATACTGCACTATGTTCCCCTTTTCCTCAGCAGCTACTGCGGTTTCTTTTAATATTTCTAAGACATTCCACAATTTCAGACACATCATTCATGCTGTTTATCTGAATGACCTGTAAAAGTGTAGCTAATAAAGACAATGAAAGCTAGAATATTACTTTAACAAAAATGGGTCTAAAACATACCAGAATATAGGGCAAACAAAAGAAACACATGAGAGCACATAAAGGTGTAAAAGTGGTTTCCTGTCATAGCAGTAAAAGACCATATTTAAAATTCAGAGTGGAAAAGATTGGGTTAATTTACTGCAAATGATCTTAATGGCTGTATTTTACACCTCCCAGACAGACTGGTTTTACAGACAAAGGCAGGTCTGAATGACTGTGCCATCATAACTTCTTTGTAATCTGGACATGCAATGCAGCCAAAACAGTGAATGATTTGATACATCAGTTTTAAGAGTATATGAGCACTCAAAATGGCCCCAAAACCGGACTGAATTTAATCAAAACCGGATAAGGACCCTAAAAAACCGGATTATCTGGTCAAAAAACGGATAGGTGGTAACCCTATTTCCTGGTCTTCATTGTCCTATGGTTCAGACTGTGAAGACATTGTTCTTTAACCTTTCTTGCAAAGGCCATCTGGGCCCTCTCAGGCCCAGAAACTCAGGATGAGTTATTCTCATTAGCTATGCTGCACCTCCTCGGTCGAAAAGGCACTGAGGTGGTTGGGGGGGTCGATGCTGAGATAGCCTACACAGGTGCGAACCAGTCTTGTGGTGCCACGCATGTGTGGTCCTCTCTCAGCGCCGACCCTTCTGAAAATTTTTGGCTCCCGCTTGGTCCTAGCGTCTCCGACACTATTCCCACTAGTGTGAATGAGTGATGGAGACTGTCCAAGAAGATTAATAATTACAGTAAGTACGTAATTTCCATTTCTCGCACTGCACCTCAGAAGAAAGCTTGGATTTCAAGTCTTCCTTATCTGAATGACTGGTTGGCAGTCAGTAAACTGAAGATTCTGCCAACTAAGATGGAATTGTTGACTCAAGCTAAGGACCACCTATTTCATCCCTGCCTGTGTTCCCTTCACCTCCAGGCTTGGCTCCTGAAGAAGCAGAGGTGAACAGGTTCAGTGTTTCTCAGAGGGTCTATAAGGTACTACTTGCTGATATTAAGTCTTTCACCAGGAAAACTTAAGGGGCCAAATGGAAGCATTTTTCTGTTTGGTGTTCCAAAATCCCCAAGGACCCCTTTAGATGCCCCCCGGAAAGGTTTTAGAACACTTATTGGACCTGTCAGCCTCAGGGCTGCAGTGCTCAACAGTCAAGGTCTACATATTTGCTGTTAAACCTGGAGCTCCCTGAGATTGGCTCGGTGACCACCGTTCAAGAGAGTCCTCAGGGGAAGCTTGCATAAAAGACCCCCAATACCAAAACCAGTTACTCCATGGGATTTCAATACATAGGATCTCAGTTTGTGCTGGATATACTTACTTAAAAATCTTTTGAGCCGATTGTGACTTGTCACGTGAAATTCTTGACCTGGAAAGCAGTATTCCTAGTAGCCATCACCTCTGCATGCCAAGTAGCTGAAATATACGCTCTAGTTATGGGTCCTCTGGATACTGTCTTTCATAAGGACAAAGTGGTCCTGCATAAACACCCAAGTTTTTACCAAAGATGATGTCACTTGAACCAGTCCTTGGTCCTACCTGTGTACATTTCCAACCCTGAGAATGAAGGGGAATGGACAGTGCATTCCCTCACTGTCAAAAGAGTCCTTCGGTTCTGCTTGGATAGAACTAAGGACTATAGACAGGCAAAGTAACTGTTTGTCTCTTTCGATCCTAATTGGAAGGGTTTCGCTGTCACTATCCATTGTCTGTCTAGATGGATTGTGAATAGTCTCTGCCACTGCTATACCATAGCTGGGATAAAGTTAGAGGACTCTATCCATGGCCATTCCACAAGAGCAGTAGCCATGTCATTAACAGAGATCCACTCAGTGCACATTGCAGAGATCTGCAGGGCTGCCACGTGGAGCACTGTGTATACTTTCAACAAGCATTATACCCTGGATGTCCATTCACGACAGCATGCCGGCTTTGGCAGAGCTATACTGAATCGCTTGCTGTCATGAGTCCTAGGCTCTAACCTCCCCAGTTCATGGGACTGTTTCCTGAAGCTTATTACTCTGACCCGTAAGTGGGACTCTATGAGGATGATAGATTCATGGAAAATAGAGAAGTTGCATACCTATCATAACTGTAGATCTTCATGAATACAGTATCTTCTCCATAAAGTACCATGACCCACCCTCCATCCGCCTGACTCACTATAGTGTTATTGTGTTTTATTGTCTTCCTCCCTCGTTGAACAGGTAAGGGCTGTGAAGACACTCTGTTTTATGTTGGAGTTATTGGTCCTTTTTATAGGGGCCAACAGGGCTATCTTATGCCACGTGTAGTAGTTTGATTGTTCATATGTTTGATTTAAAAAAAAAAGCTACTGAGGTAGTTCTGGGTGGGAGCCACTGTACTACATTAGGCACGTGCAGCAAGTGCACCTGTGGGGCACACCCACAATGCCAGCCCCCAAAAGATCTGGTTTCCACAAGGTCCTATCACCACCCTCTCAGACCTTTAAGTGGTACTTTATGGAGAACATATTCGGGGAGATTTTCAGTTACAGTAAGTGTTTAACTTCTCTGTTTCCCCCTCAGCTGCAGAACTGAAAGTATATTCAGGTAGCTTATTCGGAGCTCAGCTGAAACCATCTAATAACCAGATAGCTTTGATTATGAGAGTTCTTATGCAGAGCCTTAACAGCTCAAATGCTAATAGGATATCATCTGGTTGCAGAACAAGTTCAATGTGAACTGTACTGTGCCTAACAAATCAGGCAAAAGAGGACAGGAGAGGGTATCAAGAAAGGTTGATGGTGACAAATAGAATATTAAAAGCAGAGCTCAGGTTAATGCAGGGGGTTAAAGAAGGGGACATAACATTCTTTCGATACGTATGGGAGCAGCACAAAACCAGGGAAGGGTGGTCAGGATCAGGAAGGAAGAGGAGTGGGAAAAGGACGTGAAAGGTAGGCAAACTTACTAAATGAATATTTCTGTTCGGTGTTCACAGTGTAAGACAAGGGCCCGCTGCCAGAATGCAGCATTAAAGCCAGCATCGGTGAGTACCAACATGGAGCCCATCACATAGGAGAGGGGGTTGAAGGGCTTAAAGGCACTAAAGGTGGCTAAATCAATGGGCCCAGATGGGAGGCACCCAGTGGTGTTGAGGGAAATGTGGCAGGACTGCTGGAAGATCTCTTCAGCTACTCCTTAGAAATGAGAGAGGTGCCCTGAGGATTGGAGGACAGGAGATGTTGCCCCCTGCACAAGGATGGGAGGTCTTTCCAAACTAACCTGATAAAATTCTTTGGATGACAAAGGCTGTGAATAAGGGTCAGGCAGTGGTTGATCTGTATCTAGATTTCAGCAAGGCCTTTGACTCCATCCACATGGAATGTTTGTTAAGAAACTGGGTGACCTGGGGGTAAGAGATAAAATATTTGGGTGGGTGAGAAATTAGCGGAGTGTGGGTGGACCCAGAGGATAGTACTAAACGGGCAACATGTAGAAGGAAGGTCACCAGCAGAGTGCCCCAAGGATGACTTTTGGGACTGGTCCTCTGCAACATATATGACATAGAGAGGGATTCTATGAAAAGATATGCCTCTTTATGGATAGTACTAAGATCTGTGGAAGAGTAGACAGAGAAGATAGGGTAAGGGCCAAGAGAGAGGCTCCAGAAAGGCTGGGGAGGTGGTAAAGGGTGTGGCAGATGAAATTTCACCCTAAAAGTGCAAGGTAAGGCACATAGGGGCCAAAACCCTGTGGTCAGAAAGCAGAATGGATGGAGTGGTGGTGGAGAGAACAAAAGAGAAAGGGATCTGGGATGTTAATAATGGACAGCTTAAAAGCATCAGCACAGTGTGCATGGGCGGGGCAAATGTGGTGGGATACATAGGGAGGGGGATTTGCAACAGGAGAGGTGATGCTGCCCTTGTACTGATCCCCGGTTTGACTGCAGTTGGAGCACCGTTTGCAGTTTTGGAACCCATACTTGAAGGACAGGGAGGGGCTGGATTTGGTGCCGAAGAGGGCAACCAAAACGATCCAAGGACAGCAAGGGAAGTCTTGCAGTGAACGGTTGGAGAACCTTAATGTGTACACATTGTGAGGGCAGAAGGGAAGGGGGATAGGTTATAAATGTTCAAGAAACTCCAGGAGATAAATTGGGTGGACAGCCGGGAGTTGCTCACACTGAGTGGGAACACAGGCACCAAGCAAAACTCCATGAAGCTGGCAAGGGGAGATTCAGAAAGGGTGTCAGGAAGTACTTCTTTATGGAAAGAGTAATAGTAAAATGGACAAGCTCCCAGAGAAGGGTTGTATGCAACGAAACAGTAGGGGATCTTAAAAGGGCATGGGACAGGCATATGGGGAGGGCGCAGGTGGGGCAGCAGAGAGAGGAAAGGAGGGAAATGACCACTAGGGGCATTTCCTACTGTTACCAGGTTTTGGGCAGCTTGGATGGGCCACAGGGCCTTAGTCTGCTGGCTGCCTATATTTCTATGAGGTGCAGTCAAAGTCGGTGAGCTTGTCTCTCAGTGAGGTAGAGTCAAAGTGGTGAAGTCTCTCCATGAGGTAGACAAGACCATCTCTTAATGAGGTAAAATCAAAGTGGGCAAGATTGTCTCTTGATGTGGTAGAATCAAAGTGAGCAAGATAGTTTCCTGTTGAAGTAGGACCAAAGTGGCTGAAATTTGTCTTGGTGAGGTAGAGTCAGTGTGGTCAAGATTGTCTCTCAGTGCGGTAAAGTCAACATCTGCGAGAACAAAGGTAGAAAGTGATAAGATCATCTCTCGTTTAAGGTTAGGTCACAGTGGGTGAGATCGTCTCCCAGTGAGCTTGAATCAAAGTGGATGGGGTCACTTCTCAGTGAGCAAATCACAATATTGTCCTGTGATAATGAATAAATTTTATTGGGGCTGAATGCTGCTTAATATAGTCACTGCATGCTTCAGCAGCTGTCTATATTTTAGAATCAGTTTACTCAACAGAAATTTAATTCTGTCAGTCGTTACAGCTAGCTGTTGATCAACAGGCAGATATGGAGACATATAGATGTAGACATTTTACAGGGCATCTATATCATGTTCACATATTCTGTGGCAAAGCTCATAGAGTGAAGCACCAGGGCAGTATCCAGCAGTGTCTGTGTACCTCCTGAGTCTTGTCATTTCTGACAGTAACGTTTATAAGCATCTGGGCATTTGTTTATTTTTTCCAGTATTGAGTGCGCTCATTTCTGATAATTGTTATATATTCTCAACTTGTGTTTCCATGTGTATCTGTACAAAATTTCCATGTGTGCATATTGTGTGAGTATATGTGATGTCTGTTTTTGTGTTCTCTTGTTGTGTATAATTTCTATTTTTGTGTGTCAACCTCTGTAGTTAATGTTTCTGTGTTTCAATGTTTGTTTTTATAGAATCTGTTCTGTAGCTTCAAGTCTCTGTACGTAATTTCTGTATTCAGTGCTTCCTTGGGACCATTTCCTTTTATTGACTTATCTGTCTTATTCCTGTATCTTGGCTTTAGATATATTATAAGTAAGTCAATAGAAACATTCATTTTAAAGATAACATTTTTACACTAATTATAAAAATGACATTTCTTTAAAGGGGCACTGTCCACCCTCTCATGCCTCAAATTGTTCCCAGTTTAAAAAAAACCCACAATTTATGATTACTTAACTTCTGTAAAATTTGCTGATGTAGCTAATGGTTTGATTGTGGTTCCTTTTTCTTTTTAAAAAGGAAAAACAGATTGCCTATCTTACCGATATTGCCACACAACAACATGTTTGTTTACAGTTCCTAGTCAACTCCCATAATGTTTCCTGGAATTGGGAACACCCGAACACCAGTTTAGCCACTCATGATGACATGGGAGAAGATTAGGCTGTTACATCATTAGTGGCTGCACTGTGTGGGGGTGTTCATAATGCTCAAGAAGTATGCAATAAGAGCAGATCAAGGATTTGCAACAAAATAAGGTTGCATGTAAGTACACCATTAGCGCACATTTCATTTCTGCTAAGCAAGAAAGTAGATAAAATGACTAGCAGCATTAGTCAATTTTGGAGAACGTAAGCAATCATAAAATGTTAGTTTTCAACTAGAAATAATAAAATGCAAAAAGGGTTGACAGTGTCCCTTTAATTCATAGCATACATTTCATCAGTATTCATCAGATTGCTAAAAGACTCAAAATAAATCTTGACTTTTTATCACTTTTTTGTTTGTTTTTTTAGTGTTATGGAGTGGTTAGGACATTTGGAGGCTGAGGTATCAATTGATGACTTCCCAGTGATCTTTTTTTATTGGACAAGGTTCCAGGAGATCATGCTGAACTTTGGCCAAGGCTGGTACAAGGACAACAACATCTTGCTGAAAGGGCTAAAGCGTGAAGTAGTGAGAGAGTAACCATAAAATGAAAACATCAAAGTCATTAGTTATATTACGATACTATCTTTGTTGTATTTTAAAAATGATATCGTAATTTAACTAATGACTTTTGATTTTTTTTTAGTTTGTGCCAGCTTCAGACAAAGTTTATCATGATCTCTTGGAACCTTTTCCAGTAAGGAAGATTACTTATTGGATATATTCATTTGATACTTGTCATCCAAATGGCTAAACCACTTGATAATCAGCACTGAAGAAAAAAGTTATAAAGTGAAGATTTTTTTTTGGTTTTTAATAGTTACATGAACATTGGTACAACACTAAATTTGAATTTTAAAAATACTGTTATGTAGTATAAAATGTTTTGAAAATGAACTTTTCTATCAACATAAAATATCTGAATTTAATAACTGGGGCTTTGTATGTACTTATCTATGCACTCTCAGTTTATTTTCTATTATCCAATGTTTTTATTTGCATTCTAATCACTTGTCACAACATTGAATTTTATTCACTGGTGTACTTACTGGAGAATGCTACATTTCTATGTATTTTATGTGGATACTAGAATGAGCATAGCTTTAACAGATGGGTTTATTGATATGTTCTTCTATACATAGTTCATCTTTATATAATTTGTGATATTGTATCCCTTAACTATGCTAATATCTGACAAGTAAGCTGTATTTAAACAGTGTCTCCAGTAAGCTGGCCTCACCCCCTCCCAACACTCTCTGAGGGAGTGGTGAAGCACCAATGAGCACTTTTGATTTCTGGGGCAGTGCATTTGAGCATTTTAGCACTTTAAATGTAATGTGCTTCTGCTCTTTTTTTGGTTTTGTTTTGTTTTCCTGCTGCAAGCTCGGGTAGATCAGCCCTAGGGGTAGATAAGTACAGTTCCTGCTGAAACCTAACCTGCATGTAAGTAGTAGAGCACTTTGAACCTCACAACAGCAGAGGGCTACAATGGAAGGCCCGTCTCTCAGGGTTTGTTCACCACAATCACAAAGTTTACCCAACCCTGACTAACCCCCTACTGGTTAAAAAAAACACTACCTGAACAGAGTAACTAACGGAGCATCCCACAGCATCAACAAGCTACCCCCATCCCCAGTTGTAAGGCACACTAGAGGAGACTGGGCACAAAAAAAAGGGCTCCTCAATATTCTATTATTGTTCACTAAATTAGTGTAGAAACAACCTATTCTGGTAGCATTAATGTTAGTCAGATCTGGTGAAGTGACATATCACATGATAAAGAAGTTAATGCGTAACAGAGAAAGCCTATGACTGTTGATTTATAGTCTAGTCAGATAGGATTGCTCGAGTCCTTTTAAATGTCTGGTAAGAGGGTAACTCTGTTGATCAATGCATAATAGGTTGTTACTAACACTGGAGGATATGTTCAGACCATTGACTATGGGGTCTTTACTATGAGTTAGATACATGTAATACAAAGTCATAACTCTGAATACTATGGGGTCACATATGGAGTGATACTGGAGCATCAAGCAATGGCCAACCTTGCTTCAAACCCCCGTTATTCTTCTAGATGATGACGGATACTAAGCATATGCTAATTACTTGGAATGTGAAGGAGATACAGTGCAGGGCTGAAATGCTGTGACACAGCATATTTACAGAAAATTCACATGACGTCACAGGACTCGCACCTTGTGAAACAAAGCTGGGTAGGACAAGCCATTGGAGCTGAAGTAACAAACATCTGGGCATCATGATACTAATAAATAGGAAAGTAATTTAAGATGGAACAAACTTGGTACCACCCTGAGGGGACAGCCCCAATCACTGCATCACTAAATAACAGTAGGATTGCATTAGTATAGTAAATGTGTATGCCCTGAATGCAGAAAAGGATAATTTCATGTGGAAAAACAGAAGCAGATAATTCAGTACCCTGATCACATAATCTAGATGGGCAGAGACCTAAACATGATATTAAATCCTTTTCTGTATACAACAAATCCTTTTAAGGACCCTATCACAAAGGGCATGAATGCTAAATGGTATTGTCTAAAACCTGAACCTAATTGGCACGTGAAGGATCGTGAACCCTCAGGAAAAAGACTATTCAGATCCAGCTCTCCTACATCTTCCTCATCCATACATATTGGTTTGTTTTGAAATTATGTTTCCTCTGGCCTCATTAACACTACCATTCTACCTATGAGCATATCTGACCACTCTCCAGTAAGGCCAGACATTAAACGTCACTCCATGGCTAGGTTGTACCTCAGTAACTTCAATTTATGAGAGACAAACAGCAAAAAGACAATCCAAGAGGTGACTTAAGTATTCATATCATACAACAATTCAATAGATACCTCATGGCACACCACGTGGGAGGCACTGAAGTACTCCCTAAACTGAAAACTGGTATCTTCTCCAGAATCAATCTTCTCCATGGAGTCCCACTTATGGGTCTAAGCCACAGCCACTACGACCCCAACAAAGCAAATCTTTTGGCCAGAGGGCCAGCAGTGGCTACCATCTATGGTGTCTGCACAACACTGTGTGGTGCCTCGCACCCGCCAATAACTGTTGCCGGCTCCCTCTCCTGCCACAGTTTTGTTATTCCCGCTGTCGAGTCTGCACCATGGGAGTGAATCAATGCCTCAGTTCCTCAATTGTTCAGTTCTGGTTTTATTATTTTTTTATGATGTCTGGTTCATCGAAGAAAAAGGAAACCAAACAGCCCGTATTTTCTGTTGTTGTCCATGTGGTAAGAAGATTGCTACCAATGACCGGCATCAACTGTGCTTTTCCTGCCTGGACCCAGCCACGACATGGACTCTTGCAATGCCTGTTTCTCTGTGGAAAAGAGGACTCTTGGAAACCACGTGTTGAAGTGGGGCCATCCAGTTCCAACCTTAGAAGGCAGGCTTCCTTCCAGGAGGTCCATGGAAAGGAGTCTTGTCCCTTCCATGGGACCTGACCCCCACCCCCAGTGCCCTAGTACTCAGAATGTGCTTACATAATCTAGCGCATGCAGATAAATTCTTAATAAGATTGTAGTTAGCCCCACTACATACCCTTTTAGGATGCAGGTAGAAGACTACCTTGTCTGTCAGACTGGCCAGTCTGTGAGGTTTAAATGGAATGTTAAATGAACCATAGCAGTTTTTATGATTTGGCTAACAGATGTCTGTCTGTTGTTCATTGTTTTGAAAGGATGTACTGCTTGTTTATTGTTCTTATCTAGTTGATGCTACTAATGAATTTTTAAGTTATGTACAAGTGTGTAAAATTGAAAAACCAGTAAAATAAAATGTAAAAAAAAGTTTGTCTCTGCACATGCCTGTCTTCACATCTGTATACAATGTCTGTTTCTGTGTCTCCTTGTCTGTATATGTCTGTTTCTGTATCTATATGAAGTATCTGTTTATGTTCCAGTGTTGCTTATCCTATAATGAGTTTCTCATCACATTTTTTTCTTTTTCTTTTTTTAGTACGGGTTTCAAGGTATTGGCTTGTCTCATGTATTGCTGGTGCCATTACTTTAATATGTTTGCTACTCCTGATGCACAGATATAGAAAAAAAGAAGGTAAGACGTCTCCACATGGTTCATGTCTGATCTTCAGAACCTGGGTGTTATCATTGATCCTGAACTTTCTGAGTACTTACATCTCCTATTTTTGTAAAATAGCAGACTACCAACTCCATTATATTACGCATATTCTTCACTGCTTGTTCCCACATCCATTACTTTGCACAAATCCGGCACTGCCTTGACATTACTGTTGCTGAAACTCTCACCCATGAGTAAGTCTTTTCCTGCCTTGACTATTGCCCTCCTTATTCTCCCCTCCTGCTCAGGCTTCTTCCCATGTCCTTAAGCTTAATTAGGATAGATTTGGGGACAGGAAGGGAGGAGGAGAGGCAGGTTAGGTGCCTACCCAGCGCCACAGCCCAGAGGGATGGGAAGCGGATCCTGAGGATCGCTAGGGCAGCACGACGGGAAGGAGAGCTGGATGTCACTGCCATCTAGGGACTAATGACCTGGCTAGGGACGAGGTTAGAATAGAGCAGGAGGGGTTCAGGGAGTAGGGGGAGGGGTCTTAGACAGGTAGCACACTCGGTGGCCTTTTCTGAGGTCCTGCCTGTGTACCACAGGGGGGTGGATAGGGTACCCTGTACCAGGATATTCAAACAATGGGTTGAAGGAGTGGTGCAGAGAGGAGGGATTCAACTACATTGGGGACTGGGGTCCCACCTGGAGGGATAAAGGCCTATACAGGGGAGATGGCCTGCATGCATCAGGAAAGGAAACCTGTGTTACATTGGCATGCATCTAAACTAGCTGAGGGTGGTGGTGGAAGGAAGCAGAGAGACATAAACTGTCCCTCCCCAAAAGCTGAAGTATTCAGTAGGGAAAACCCTAAGGGAGGGAAATCCCCAAGGATACCAGATAAGAAAAACAGAATGGTAGAAATAAAGAGGGATGGGAGTGAGAGCAGAGGTGGTAAGGAGAGAATGGAAAGGGGGGAGGTTGACAAACAGGGTGGTAGAAGAATTTGGAAAGCCATGTGTGCAAATGCTTGAACTCTGGGAAATAAAATCCCAGACCTGGTGGCCATTATGGCAGAGGCTGACCTGGACAGTGTCGCCATTAATGAGTCATGGAGCAGTGAGAACCATGACTGGGATATAGCCATACCAGGCTATACTCAGTTCTGTAAGGACAGGGTGGGTAAGAAAGGGAGCGGAATGGCTCTTTATGTGAAGGATAGCATAAAAGCAACAGAGATACAGGGAACACGGGGGGGTGGAGGTACTGTGGGTCACCCTAGAGATGGGGAATGGAGCCGCCATTCACACTGTCATGATCTACAGACCTTCAGCACAGAGTGGGAGATGGATAAGGTTCTGGTAGAAGCCATCCAAAAGATGGCAAATAAAGGGGAGATGCCGGTGGTGGGAGACTTCAGTCTGCTGGATGTAGATTGCAGCATCCCTGCTGCAGCTTCAGCTAGGAACATGGACATCCTAGACTCCCTGGAGGAGACCTTCCTCAGGCAACTAGTAAAGGAGCCCATCCGTGAGGAAGCAATATTGGACCTTGTACTCACCAACTGGGATAGTGTTGCAGACATCAGGTGGGTGGCTACTTGAGGACCAGTGATCTCTGTATGGTGTGGTTCAATATAAGAACTGTGGCAGAAGCTAACCACACAAAGGTAAGGGTCCTGGACTTCAGGAGGGCCGATTTTACAAAGATGGGGGATTGCCTCAGGTATGCCCTGTTGGGGGTGGGGAGGACTTGGGTGGAGTGGAGGAACAGTGGGCAAAACTAAAAGCAGGGATAGTGAAGGCAGCAAACCTCTGCATTAAGCAAGTAAGCAAAAGCAAGAGGAAAAAGAGGCCGCTATGATTCTCAAAAGAGGTGGCTGGGAAGGTAAGGGCAAAAAAGTTAGCACTCAGGAGGTATAAGGAAACACAGAGGGAGGAGGATAGGGAGGTGTATCAGGAGAAGCAGAGGGAGGCAGGGAAAGCAGTCAGGAATGCAAAGGCACAAACAGAGGAGAAAACAGCCCAGGCAGTAAAGAAATGAGATAAGGCATTTTTATGTTTGCTTGCATGCATGTGCAAGAAACATAGTGCGATCATCCAAAAAGCAGTGCTGTACAGTTGAAAGAGAGAGCTCCACTTCAGTGAGCAGCGCTCCCCCACCACATGCACGAATATTGCATGTTCATGCGCCCCCCCCCACGCACATACTATATGGCCGACGGGGGTGCCTAATCTCTGTCGGCTTCACGCCTCTAAAAGTTTTTCCAGGTGCCACTCTGGGAGCCCACCGTGGCAAAATTGTTATAGCCGACGGGGTGCCTAACTCGCTGGGCTCCAGGCCCCCAAACAGTTTTTCCAGCTGCCACGCTGGGAGCCCACCCCAGCATGGGCAAATGTCCCGTCAGCCTTCCTGAAAAAAAAAAAAACAAAACCTGTAAACAAAAGTTCCTCGGCGGCTCCTGCCCTCCCACACCCACCCTCTGCACACTCTGCCTCCCCACACCCCACCTCACCCCATACTTACCTCCGAGTCTGGCGCGACGATCTTCGGTGGACCGGGAACACGTCTGCACTCTTCAAAGCCGACCGCGAACTGAGGAAATGCCAGTAAGCTGTATAATGTAATAAATAGGGTTTTTTCAACTTTGATGCATATCTCAGGCATTTTTTGGAATTCTGGCACCACATTTTCAACATGGGGTTTTTGGGACCCCTCCTCATGAATTCTTGAACTGTCATGGCATTAATCAGGCTCAAGGGTCGTAAATCACCTTTTGGGACCGATTAAGGAAACGACAGTGCCAGTGTTCATAAGGTGGGCTCTCAAAAAACCTATGTTGCAAATTTAGTGAAGAAATTCCTAAAAATTACTGTTTTACAAGCATGCATTGCTCAGTTCCTACGCACACTCGTAAGTTCACAAATTTTTAATATTTGCACTCCGGATTTTCAACATTGCCATTTTACCACACCTCCTTATGAGCGGTACAGCTGTCATTTTCACATCTCACCCAAAATGTAGCCTGCATGATGGCGCAGTCGTGTGCGTAATCAATGTTTGGAACAGATTAAGAAAATCACAGTGACACTGGTCATGAGCAGAGGTCTTAAAATGGCTATGTTGAAAATTTGGTGACAAAAGTCCATAAAATGACTGTGTTACGAGTGAGCATTGCGCAGTTTCCATGCACCCTCGTAAGTTCATGAATTTGTAATATTTTCAGTCCAGATTTTCACCAGTGTCATTTTTCCACACTTCCTTATGAACAGTACAGCTGTCATTTTTCACAACATGGTCAAAATGTGTTTTCACACTTTCAACACAGAAATGCGTGGTCACTGTGGGAAATCATTGTTCGGGACAGATAAAGAAAATCACAGTGACACTGTTCATGATTGGAGGTCCCAAAATGCCTGTGTTGACAATCTGCTGTAAAAAATCCCCAAACTAATTACATTATGGGTGTGCGTTGCACAGTTTCTACGCACGCTCGTGACTTCACCAGTTTTTTTAATATTTTCACTGCAGATTTGCAATATTGTCATTTTTTACACCTCCCCATGAATAGTACAGCTGTCATTTTTCACATCCTGTTCGGAATGTGTTTTTGCACCTGTGGTGACAAATGCCGTAGTCGCTGTGCAAAAGCAGATTTCGGCTAACAAACTGATATTGCCACTGTTCATGAGGTGGGGGTCACAAAAAAACCATGTTGAAAATTTGGAGTGAAAATACCAATGAATGCCTGAGACGTTAGGGTTTCCAACCATAATGCCCCACCCTGTACAGAATGACAGGCATCAGGGCTGTGACTTGGGATTGTCGCCTGCAATGCTCATACAATTCCACCTCCACCCACACCCTGCAAGCCACTGAGAGGCATCGAGGTGTGCCTTGGACTCTTTGGCCCCAAAGTTCACCCCATTTTCCTATACCACACCCATCTCACCATATTTCCTGATGGAATGGGGTGCGCATAAGGGCCAAAGACCTCAAGGCACACCGTGACACTTGTCTGTGTCTGCAGGGTAAGGTGTGGTGAAATGGCATAGCCGTTATGCCTGACGACCCAAAGGCACACCCCAGTGCCTGTCACTATCTGCAGGGTGGTGATGGGGTTGGCTTCAATTCAATACTTCACTGCCATTCCTATTATGCAGCTCTGTAACTCCTACACTGCCAATGCCAATGCCAGCAAGCAAACATTCGGCATTGACAAGTGCTTGTTCAGGTATGTAAGCAAAAGGAGAAAGACCAGAGAAAGGATAGTAAGGCTAAGGAAGGGGTGTGTGGGGGGCGCAGGAAAAAGCAGACATCCTGAACAAATACTTTTGTTCAGTGTTCACAGAGGAAGGGGAAGGCGAGGGACCACAGATAAGTGTCAGGGGTATCAAAGGAAGGGAGGTGGACACAAGTCCATTTACAGAGGATAGAGTCCTGAAGGAACTCACAAATCTGAAAGTGAACAAGGCAATGGGGCCAGACGGGATACACCCAGGGATATTGAGGGAGCTCAGAGAGGTGCTGACTGCACCTCTGACAGTCCTGTTCAACCACTCACTGGAGACTGGACTGGTCCCAGAGTATTGGAGGAGGCAGATGTAGTCCCACTTCACAAAAGTGGTAGCAGGGAGGAGGCTGGTAATTACAGGCCAGTCAGCCTGACTTCGGTGGTGGGGAAACTAATGGAATCTTTATTGAAGGAAAGGATTGTAGAATATCTTGAATCCAGTGGGTTACAAAATTCGAGGCGGGATGGATTCACTGGTGGGAGGTCATGTCAAACAAATCTTTTTTTTTAAACTCTTTATTCAGTTTTCAAATAACAGACAATTCAGTATGTATATGACATATGACATAACATAACATTTATATGTCAGACATTAAAAACACAACAGGTCAGACCTTATATACAACTAAAATTCAATACTTTTTAACCAAGCATATACAGATATACAGTGTTCTAGGAGCGTGGCTATGTTGTTTATCCACACTTCTTGGCATGTCCCCTTCCACTTTAAATCTTGCCGGAAGTCTTCAAGCTGGCTTCTCCCACCCACCCGGGTGGTATATACCTCGGCTCCACCCCATGATGCCAGATCTTCCTTTCCACTGGAAGATACAAGTTCCCTCGTGCTCTCAAAGCATATCATAGCCCCTGGATTCTAATTGTCGGTTTTTACCGAAACTTAAACTTAAACTAGTTCATGTTAGCAGTTGCGCTTTCACCGCATCAGCCATGGAGTAAAAAATTTTCCCCTGGATTTCGCCGGTGCCCCTGCGGCCAGAAGATGTTGCGCACCAACCCCCACCTAACGTGCGTTTACTGTCTAGGTGTCGGACATGACACCTCGTCGTGTGGTTTTTGCCTGGCTTTCCATCCCAACGTCCTGGATGACCGCAAGGCACGTTTGAAGCTGGGGAGACCGGAGAAAAGGAACCTGCCAGTGAAATTGAAGGAGGCGAGGTGGGCGGTTTCCGCAGCCGCAGGATCCGCCGAGCAGCTGGAACAAATGAAAGCATTTGAGGAGGAAGCAGCTCGAGCTTCGGCCAATCAAAGCTTCTTTGTTCTTCTGAACCTTGGCTCCACCTTTACAGGCTCTTTCAAGGAGGTGTGACAGTCTGTCCCCACCCGGGGTGAGGCGCCCTCAGGCTCGCACTCCTCCCGCTCTCGGAAGAGAGAGAAGGCCCCCGGGTCTTCGTCTCATCGAAGACGTCCCTGGGACCAAGAGAGGTCCAAGTCCCAGTAACACGCGGTCTCGACTTCGGTTGAGATCGCATCCTCGGCCGCTGGCTTCACGGATCTTCCATCTTGCCAGGGGACCGAGGAAGTGGTCGTCAAGGTAGAAATTATCCTCGACCCAATAGACCTTTTGTTGCCGGCCATGGTTGATGACTCTTTGGAAAGGACTCCGGTCCTTGTCTTCCCTGATCAGGAGACCCAGCACGGTGGTGTTCCCATCAAGGACCCGGTTCCGGACCCTCGGTTTTCACCGACCCCGGTGTCTCCTGATCGACCGAGTAGGCCTCCCTGATCTCGGTCTAGGTCCAGATCCCCCTCGGCCGAACGGCCGAGAAAGCCATAAGCGCTCTAAAAAGAGGCGTCGCCACAGGTCCTCATCCTCCTCGGACGAGGAGAGGCTCCGATGGAAACTCCGGCACTATGAAGACCTCATGTGGCAACTGCTGATTCTGACCAGGCAGAAGCTGGCTCCGCCGTCCACCCCAGCCATAGCTTGGCTTCCACCTCCTAGGCCTGCGCCGACCCCTCCAGAACCGAAGCCACCGGTTCCTCCGCCCATGGGGCTGGCCCATCTCCTGGTTCGGCCTATCCTGGTCTCTCCACCTATTCTGGTGGAACCACCGCCTAAACAGCCTGAGGTAGGGGCACCCTCTGAAGAGGACCAACAAGACTTCCCTGACGTCTGTCGATAAGTCACCCTGGACCGCCCTTGGCACATCGAGAGTGACTTAGGCGGTAGTCCACTCTACCATGACTCCTCTGATTCGTACATCACCAGCTTGCACTCACATCCTGGGGATGATGAGTCTGCAGTCAGCGCAGGGTTGGAGGAAGACCCTTCCTCCTTCCAGGGCATTCTCTTCCTCCTCTCCGACACCACCGGAATGGCCCTGGAGCCCACCCAGAAAAAGATGGAGTACCCTCTCACAGACATCCTCAAGAGAGGAGATACCCCAACAGAGGCCTTTCCAGTGGCCGAGGCCATCGTTGGACTGGCCCTTGAGCTTTGGCAGCATCCTGCCTCCTGCCCAGCACCTTCTGCCGGCATGGCCCACAAGTACGCTGTGCCCATGGGGTCCCTTGCGGGATTCACTAAACACCCTTCAGCCGAGAGCTTGGTGACCGCCTCGGTGTTCGGGCACACGGTAGTTCGGCCGATACTGACCGACCACCCAGACAAGGAGTCCAAAAATATGGACCACTCTGCCCGCAAGGTCCATGCTGCCTTTTCTCTGGGCCTTTGTCAGGCCAGCTCGGCTGTTATTATGTCACACTTCTCCCATGCCCTCCTGGGGTCATTGGACTAGGTCCTCCCTCATCTCCCACCAGACATGCAGACTACCGTCAAGCAGGTCCGTGACCAAGGTCGTGCTGTCGCCAAACAGCAGCTCCAGACAGCCTTGGACATTGGAGATTTTTGTGCCCGCTCGTTGACAGCTGCAGTGGCCTCTCGCTGCAGGGCTTGGCTGAGGCCTTCCTCCTTCCCAGCAGATACTCAGCATAAGCTTGATGACATGCCCTTCCTGGGGACTGACTTGTTCGGTCCAGGAGTGGCTGGTCACCTTCAGCGTATAGAGCAGTCCAGTGCCACCTTGGATGCTACTTCTACCAAGGGTTTTTCGGGCAAGAACCAGCAGAAGAGAAAGAAGAAGCCATTTCGGCACTCTTCCCCTGCGGTCAGGCAGCCCTCCTATCAAGGAGGTCAGCAGCAACAGCAGCAGCAGGCTCAGGCTTGGTGCCCGCGGCCCAAGCAGGGTCCTCAACAGCCTCGTAAAGGAGGCCGAGGCGCAGGCCCTTGGGCCTCCTCCTCCTCCTCCTCTAAGCCTGCTCAGTGACGGGTTGGGGGTCACCACCCCTACACCCATCACACCAGCTCTGGGTCCTCCCGTGGGGGGTCGGCTCTGCCACTTCCTTTCCTCCTGGTCCGATATCACTCCGGATAGGTGGGTTTCTTGAAGTGGTCGGTCAGGGACTGCCTCTGGAATTCGAGCAGTACCCTCCCAGCTGAGCCCGCGCCCTTCGGGAGGAATGGATCTCCGCATGCACCCAGTCGGCTCTTTGAGAAGACGTGACTCAGCTCCTCCGCAAGGAGGCAGTAGCCCCAGTGCCGACAGACCCAGGCTTTGTTTTCAGGTACTTCCTGGTGCCCAAGTGGACGGGGGGTTGGCACCCCATCCTAGATCTCCACGACCTGAATCAATATCTCGGGTCCTGCACCTTTCGGATGGTCACTCTGTCCCAGATCATACCATCCTTGGAGCAAAACATGTGGTTCTGTTCACTGAATCTACAGGACACATTCTTTCATGTCCCAGTCCGTCCGTCCCACCAGCGGTTCCTCCGCTTCAGGGTTGAAGGGACCTTGTATGAGTTCCAAGCCATGCCGTTTGGCCTGTCATCAGACCCTCGGGTCTTCACCAAATGCATTGCAGTGGTGGTGGCCCACCTTCAGCGTCAATGAGTCAGAATCTACCCTTATCTCAATGACTGGTTCTTGGCAGGTTCCTCCCTTCAGGAGGTGGAGAGGTCCAGGGATCTGGCCCTCCAAACCTGCTCCCAACTCAGCCTCCTGATCAACGAGGCCAAGTCAGAACTCGTGCCCTCCCAGGTGATGGGCTTCATCGGGGCAGAGCTAGACTCTTGTCAAGCCAGAGCTCGGCTCCCGAGGGACAGGGCAGAGGTTCTCTCCTCCTTTGCCCGATTATTTCTGGTTGGGCACTTGCGCCCTGCCCGGGACTTTCTGCGCCTTCTGGGTTACATGGCGGCGTGCACCTCAGTGGTCCGTTGGGCCCGGTGGCACATGCGCCCCCTCCAATGGGAGCTGGCCGCCCAGTGGACTCAGCGATATGGTCACTTCGACCAGTTGATCACTGTAACCCAGAAGATGTAGGACGCTCTCCAATGGTGGATCACCCCAGACCGGTTGCAGGAAGGGATCCCGTTTGTCCGCCCCAAGCTGACGGTCATCTTAATGACCGATGCCTCTCTCATGGGTTGGGGAGCCCACATGGGGGAAAACAGGTCCCACGGGTTCTGGACCCCCAAGGAGTCCCGATGCCACATCAACCTGTTGGAGCTCAGAGCAGTCAGACTGGCACTGTCAGCTTTTGCTCCTCAGCTCCAGGGTCAATTGGTTCAAGTCCAGACGGACAATACCACAACCATGTACTACCTCAACAAACAGGGCGGCACGCTCTCCCGTCTGCTGTGCAAGGATGCACTCCGCATCTGGACCCTCGCAAGCCGGTTGGAGGCGGATCTCCTAGCCATCCATGTGGCAGGAGCCTCGAACCAGCTGGCGGATGCTCTCAGTCGCATAGGCCAGACATCCCACGAGTGGTCTCTCCATCCAGAGGTAGCTTACAGCCTGTTCTCCCATTGGGGCAAACCGATGGTGGACCTGTTTGCCCCCAGGGACAACACCAAGCTGAGGCTGTATCATGCCCGCCCCGTTCAGCAGGGCTCACTGCAGGGGGATGCCTTCTCGAGGCCGTGGACCCCAGGCCTCCTCTGCACCTTCCCTCCATTTCCCTTGATCCACAAGGTGCTACTCAAGGTGAGGAGGGACAAGGTGAAGGTGATTCTGGTAGCCCCAGACTGGCTGCGCCAGTTCTGGTACCCAGATCTCCTCAGCCTCAGCTGCAGACCCCGGAGCTGCTTTGTACACGCCCGGACCGGATATCTCTCAGCCAGGGGAAGGTCTTCCATCTGGACCTTCAATACCTGCACCTCACAGCCTGATACCTGAGCGGCTAGAGTTCCAGGCTTTGGGTCTTTCCGAAGATGTCTGCACCGTGGTGGAGGCATCCAGAAAGGAATCGACCAGGAAATGTTATGCCTTGAAATGGAAAAGTTTTTTCATTTGGTGTCAGGGTAAGGGTCTGGAGCCCTTATCCTGTTCTGTGGCTAACATTTTTCGACTACCTTTGGTCTCTCTCCAAAGGGGGGCTCCGGTCATCAACCCTTAGGATGCACCTGGCAGCCATTTCTTCTTACCGGGCGTGGGTCGGTCAGTCGAAATTGGCACAGAAGACAGTGGTCAGGTGCTTTTTCCAAGGCCTGGATCACATATCCTCGCCGGTGCGTGAACCTCCACCTCCGTGGGATCTGTTGCTGGTTTTGGCAGAGCTCATGGGCAAGCCATTCAAACCCATGCAGAAATGTGAGCTGGTCCTCACTACCTGAATTCCACTCCAACAAAACTTCCACAGCATGCTGCGCTGGTTCCACGCCATACACCAACCAACTCAGGGTCAACACCAAAAAAAACTGTGTCTGTGTCCTTTGGCACCAGCTAGAAATTGGCTAGGCTCTCGCCTTCCCGTTTTCTCCACACTGGATGACATTCCCATGGAAGTTGTCTCTGTTTTAAAGTACCTTGGTGTGTGGCTGGATAGCAAGCTTGACTTCTGTACCTACGTCAATGCCATCCATGCCAAACATCACCCCAGACTTGATACCCTGTACTGCAACAGGTAGTAACCAAAATGGTTCTCTGGGTCCTTGACTATGCAGATGTGTTCTATGGTATGGCCCCCTCCTCTTCCCTTGCCAAACTGGACACCCTCTGCAGTGCCTTCTGTCATTTTGCTACCAACTTTCCACTCCATACTCATGATTTCTCCCTCTCTGTCCTCTCACTACCTTCATGTCACCAGTCCCACTTTACCTCCTTCATCACTAAATACTGGTCTGGGTCCCTTCCCTCCTACCTTTACTCACTCCTCTCCCCTATCCTCTCCTCTTCTTACTCACTGCATTCTAGGGATTCCTGTACCTTCTTCATTCCCCACCCTCACTCTAGTGCTGGCCAAGCAGCCTTCTTCTACCATCTCCCATCCCTTTCGAACCTACTGCCCTCCTCCCTTCGACTCTCCCCCTCACTCCCTGCCTTTAGATGCCTGTTACAGCTTATTCCTGCTCCCCCTGCACCACTCACTCCCAGTCCTGACCCCTCTTGACTTCTTTCTCCTACTCTCCAGGCCCCCTCGCATGTGCCTCCCTAAATCGGATCTAACGGTGCTCTCGACCTTGGCCTATTCTCCATATCCAAGAAGCACTGTGACCCTACCCATCATGCACTGCATACTTAATATTATTCTTGCACATTTTGTACATAATGCAGCTTTGAACTTAATTGCCTCATCACATTTTGTTCCTTTCCTATGTATTTTGCATTAGGATGTTTGGTAATTTTCTTCTCTATGTCCTCCATTTCCACCTCTCCCAGGTCCCACCTGGAAACGATGAGCGTGCCTTTCCTTGTTACCCGATTTAACATAAATAAATAAATAAATAAATAAATACACTATTACCAGTCTTGCGTAAGCTGCCTTACACCCGACCAGAAGCCAGATTACTGTAATGCATGCTGTACGATGCACCATATCACTGTTGCAATGGGAGGCTTCTGTGTAGAATTTCATATAAGTGGTCTCATCCTCGCAACAGAAGTGAGGCCATTCCTCCCACACTCAGTGAAGCTTCTAGCTGCAAGGGATCCCTCCTTAATAAGGAGATGGCCATTGTTGCTGTTTGATGTGAACAATACCTGGTCTTCTAGCGTCCATATCTGTACTTGCTTTTTCATGTTGATGATGCTCATATTTGGCACCATGGATGGGGGGGGGTCAGTCCCTCGGGTCCTGATCTCTTAAGTATTTGGCTTCTTGGGTCTAAGAAAACAAAGTGGTTGGGTTGTTCCATCACAGTTCCTTGTTCTTCCAGTACCCTGAACTCAGCCCCATGGTTTACAAGTCATGGGGCTGCTACCTTTTGATTCATGGGTATCCTTTCAATTAGAGACCCAGAAACAGTCTACCTCACAGTGCTACTTCAGATGCAATGAATGGGGTAACCTTAGAGATCCATGTTTTGGTACCTAATTTCTCCACTTAGGACTCTGGGTTAATGATGCATGTTAAGAGGCACAAGCAAGAGAAAACTGCTAGTTGCATGAGTCTTGGCATCCCACCCTAGGGTATAGGCAGATATGCAGCAACATTGATCTGAGATATTCTGGCTTTGTCTTGAGCCCTGCTTCTCTAGTCAGTTCTGACACATCAGATGCTCACAACATCTGGCCAGTTCTTTGGGCTGGGGTGTTCTCAGTGTCCCAGAGCGAATACAGAGTTTTGGGGGATTGAATGGGTGAAGTATCCACAGTACTTGGCTAATAGTAGTAATAGTAATTTGGTAGCAATTTGGCTACCGTCTTCTCACAAGCATGTCGTGATCAGGCTTGCTTCTCTGAGGTTCTTTTGGGGTCCCTCATGGTTGACTAGGTACTTCTTTAGGCTCCTTAGTTTCCCCCAGTTACCCTCCCCTTATCTTTTCCCAGACCCTCCCACCAGTCCCCTGCTTCTGATGGCATACACTGAGTATCACACTGCTGTTGACTCCATAGACTGTATATCACAGCATAAACTGTATCACATTGCTTCTGATGGCATAACTAACTATGTAATCTTGTTTGTTTCAGATGATGAGCCAAAAGGTGGTCCAGGTAAGTCTTCTAGTAAAATATTACATACGTTCCCCGTTTTCAATATTATTAAAACGATTTGGCTGTTTTCCCATGTTTACAAGCCTATGCAGTTTGGATGGTTCTATGCAAAACCAAACTGAAAGTGCATTTTCCAAGAAAATGCATGGTGGTAAGCCTAACATATAACACAGAGCATTGTCAATCTAGTTACAGATACATGCCCGTATAGCTAAACCTGGCATCCCCTCCCACACACTGGAGGATCACTGAGCCAAGACCTCCTCTGGAACCACACAGCCTGCCATGTCTGCCATCAGAGAAACAATATACTGTACATATTTACACACACACACACACACACACACGTGTACACGGAGACTTTTTAACAAATGTATATTGCAGTATGTACATGCAACATTACACGTACACATGACATACACAGGCATACATGCATAAAGTGGTACTGGCAGCTATCCTGTTCTTCCGCTTTACTATGAAACAGTGTTATCACATTAAGGTACTGTGTAACAGTACTTCCTCCCTTAACGCAGTAACCTCAAAATATCACATTAGCTGAAGTGCTAATTTATTGTGTGTAGTCAACACAATAAAGTAACAGTTCAGCTAATGTGGTTCCTTAAACATATTGAGGTAAAAGGGAAGTCATGATCTTCCTCGAGAATATCCCTTTCATCAGGCTACACCTGTGGAACTTATAGCTGCCAGGCACTAGGACCGTATGGAAACTTTTGCAAGCTGTCCATCAGGGGCCACCCACAACGACGTCAGACGTTGGCTACTACATAAACGTGGGCAGCCCCTTCCCTCATCAGTTCTTTTCCCACCGTCAACCATACTTGTCGGACCATGTACGGAAATGCCCCTGCTTTGTTTATTTTCTCACCATAGTTAAATAATCACTCTTAGAAGTGATTTTCGACGGCATGTATGTTGTGAGAGGAACCATTTAAACATTTCCATTATTGTGAATGTGGTGAAAAAATGTACACTGCGATTTGCAAAGTATCTGCACGTGTTGCCTTGGCCTAGACCATAACGTGCAGGCCTGCCCAATTTGCAAAGGGTTCAACACAGCCACCTGCCAGTGTCGAAAAGGCACTTCGGAAAAGCGCCATTTAAGACAGCAAGTAGCCCAAATGGAGAATGAGCTCTAGGAAAAGAGCTCTGCTGTGTCGGCTTACTTCTTTGAGTCCAGGTCGTCAGAATCCCAAGAGAAATCATCCAGGATCCAGCAGCATAAGCACCAGGAGAAGGAAAGAGAGAAGGAGAAAACCTCTCCGCTGCAGTCTGGGTCACCCCTTCACACAGGTACAACCTGCACAATGCTGTCAACAGTCCCGTCGGTGCTGCCGCCTGCCACCCTGGTCATCGACCTAACTTCTAGGTCAAGGCAGGCCATAGGTGTCACCAGTCTTAGTACGGCTGGTGCATCCCCATCAACATCAGGAGGCCTTGTCAACTCCATTGATTTCCACTGGAGTACCTGTCAACCACACAGGCGCTGACATCCAGGCGGTGCTGTCAGCCTTCACGGGCATACTTAGGCGCCTTTTACCTCTTCCTTCTGTACCAGGAGGTCCATTGATGGGGCCTGCAATTCTGACCCCAACGATGATGCATCCTAGGACTGTGTGTCAGCTGCCTCCTCGAGAGACAACAGCCTCCAGCATGCTCTCTTCGACCCGTTGACCAGACCGACGACGACTTTGAATATAATCCTGATCTCATGATGCAGGATGATGAGGAGGAGGAGGCTAAAGACTGTGTGGAGAGTCCTTAGGAAAGGACTAGTCCCACTGTTTCTATTTGTAGTGAATACTCGGTGGTTTACACCCCAGGGCCCCCCCCCCAGAGGACCTATCTTTTATTAACAGTGGGGATAGACTTAGTGGGCAAATTTAAGAGGGCTTGGGACAACTACAAGGGGTTAAATAAAAATAAAAAGGCATGGAATGGAGGGGTTGGATGAACTAGAAGATAGTGGGATCTCGAGCAGACTGAATGGGCCAGGGGGTCCTTTTCTGTCGGCAGATTTCTGTTTCCATGTTTCTTAACATGATGGCACAATTACAGGCTGCCATGAGGTTTGATTTGGAGGAACAGGATACTACCAAGAAAAACCTCAACGATTTCTTGGAGTTACCTGATGCTTTCCCTATAGTGATACCACCCTTCCTCCCTGCCCTGGAGGATGCCACCTTTGCTGCCTGGCATAGGCCGAATGTAATTCCTGCCATACCAAGAAAGGCAGATAAGATGAATATGGCTTCCTCAGGGAAACCCTTTTTTGTTGGTCAACCTGATGGAGACTGTGTAGTAATCAGTGCTGCCTATGATAGATCAAGGGCACCAAAACACCCTAACTCAGTTCTCTCTGATTAAAAAGTCCAGAAGAGAACTTTCATCTCAGCCTCCTGGGGCCTGTGAATTGCAAACTACCAGGCCCATATGGTTAAGTACCATTGTCACAGTAGCTCTGGCCAGACTGCATGTGAGGATACCTAAGTTGACCCACAGAGGCCAGTGGGACTAGCTGATGGATGATCTACAACAGAGGGTTCTAGTAACCTCTCCTCTACGCAAAGTGCTCAAGTGGTGGCTGGAACCTGTTAAAAGAGGTTCCTTTCCTCATCCCCTCCATTCACCAGATTTTAACTATGTATGCTTCGGGGATGGGATAGGGGCACATTTAGGGCCCCATCAAATGGAGGGTAAGTGGACCACAGTGAAGAGCACCCTGCACCTAGATGTTCTAGAAATGTGAGCTGTTCTGTATGTCCTATAGGCCTTCCAAGCTCACCTGTCCCCAGGTCCTCTGTTAGTGCAGAACGACAACATAATAATAATAATAATAGGTTTATTTAATATAGCGCTTTCTCACTTCAAGGCACTGCACAGTAAGATAAAAACAGTAAGACAATAAAACAAAATCAAAGGAATTCTGGATACGCTTTTCCCCATAAAAAGATCTTCAGTGCCTGCTTAAAGCACCCCACTGTCCTGCACTCCCATAGCAGATGGGGCAGAGAATTCCATAGGGTAGGTGCCACAAACCTGAAGGCACGAGCACGAGATGATTTTAAGCTTACCCTCGGAATCTCCAGCAACCCCTTGTCAGCCGAGTGGAGCTGTCACAGAGGGGTGTAAGGAATCAGGAGCTCTTTCAAGTAATCAGGACCCTGTCCATGTAGGGCTTTGTAGGTCAGTAGACCTACCTTAAAGGTGATCCGCCACTGAATATGCAGCCAGTGCAGATCACGCAGCACTGGGGTAATATGAGTTCTTCTCGAAACCCCAGTCAACAAACGTGTTGCAGCGTTCTGCACTAGCACTAAAATAAGTGTCATGCATTACACCAGCAAGCAAGGGGAACTCACTCTTAGCTCCTGTGCAGGGAATCAATGAGAGTCTGGTACTGGGCTCTGCATGACGGCATAGAACTGTCAGCAGTACATGTTCCATGTGCCCAAAATGTTTTCCCATACAGGCTAATCGGGTCATGGTCCAGAATGCATGAATAGTAACTGTTGACCTCAGCAGTAGAAGATCTATTTGACAGATGGGGTCATCCAGAGTGCAAAACTGCCGCTTTTCTGCTCGCTTACTCCAAGGTCTGGAGTTTTCCAGTGAGAAGCATTGTCCTCTCTTGGAAGGGGAAGTTCCTGTATGGCTTTCCTCTCATTCAGAGGGTGCTGCTCAAGCTCCAGATGGAGAGGGCAACTCTGATCCTCATTGCTCCCCATGGCCTTGGCAGATCTGGTTCTCTTTATTGCAACAGCTGGTAGTGGAACCACCAGTACCCCTGCCGTATACCAGGGCCTTCTATCACAGGAACAGGCAACCCTGGTCAATCTGGACTTCAGGTCACTTCATCTTCATGCCTGGCTCCTGAAACTACAGTATAGCCATTGTTAGAGCTGGGCTTTCCCAAAAGGTGGCTGATGTCCTGGTGGCTGCCAGAAAGCCTTCCACAGGGCCATTTATTCCTTGAAGTAGAAGTGGTTTGCTTTGTGGGCCACTTCTCATCACTTAGATCCATTTACCTGTCCAGTAAATCAGGTTCTAGAGTATCTGCTGTCCTTGTCAGATGGAAGCCCACAGTCTTTCTCTATCATAGTGCACTTGGCTGCCATTTCAGCTTTCCATGTATTTATTGAGGGTCATACGGTTGCACAGCTGGAGGTGGCCCGTATGTTCTAGAGAGGCATTCTGCACTTGAAGCCTCCCATCCACAATCCAGTCCCAGCTTGGGACTTGAATATTGTTTTGGAAAAGCTTACTTTGGCTCCTTTTGAGCCAGCCGCTGCTCATGGCTTATGCTTTGTTTCTTGGAAAGTGTTGTTTTTGGCTGCCATTACTTCTGCTCAAAGGATTTCAGAGCTGCAGACTGTAATGTGTGAGCCTCTCTATTTGATTTTCCACAAAGACAGGATGTCTTTGCGTACTAATCCTAAGTTTTTACCAAAGGTGGTCTCTGAGTTTACTTTAAATCAAACCATCCACTTGCCAGTTTATTTTCCTGAACATGCCAATCCAAGGAAAGCACTGCTCCACACTCTAGATCTGATGTACATAGAATACTCAGGTACTATATACACCGCATGATGGACAAGAAGAAGTCCTCACAGCTTTTTGCTTCATTCACTTCTGGGAAAGAGGGCACTCCAGTTTATAAATGGTGTCTGTCCAAATGGTTAGCAAACTGTATTACTTTTTGTTATAGGAGTTGTGGTAAAAAACTTCCTAGGGCTGTTTGTAGTCATTCTACTAGAGGCATGGCCATGTCTGTTGCATGTTTCAAGAATGTGTCTACTACAGAAATCTGTGCAGCTGCCACCTGGAGAGTTGTACACACCTTCACGAAACACTACAGTCTGGACATTGTCTCTCACAAAAGGGCTGGCTTTGGCCTAGCTCTGCTTCAACACCTACTTTCTTAGGCCTGTAGACTCAAGCCACCCAGACTCTTTGTGGTCAGTACTGCTTGGTACCCATTCCACAGGTGTGGCCTGATGAAGGAGATATTCTCAAGGAAGATGGATCAGTTATGTACTCACCGTAACAGATCTTCAAGAGAATCTCTTTCATCAGGCCATACCATCCCACCCTCTTTTCCCCTTTTAGGATCCTGAGATTCTGGATAGTGCTGTCCCCTTCTCCATGAGGATCTTCCTTTTGCTCGCTACCTCGCCTGGTTAGCAGAGCCCAAGGTTCTCTCTTGGTTCCCTACAGGAAAGTCCTTTGCGCATAATCTCTGGTGTGGGACTGAGGAGGGAAGGGGCCACCCATGTTTATGTAGTAGCCGATGTCTCACGTCGTGGCTGGCCCCTGATGGACTGCTTGCAAAAGTTTCCATGTGGTCCTAGTGCCTGGCAGGTATAAGTTCCATGGGTGCGGCCTGATGAAAGAGATTCTCTCAAAGATCTGCTGTTACAGTGAGTATGTAACTGTTCTTTATGCAGTAACTTAATGTGGTAATACTGCTGTGTAATAAAGTGGAGGATAAGGTTAGCTGGCACTGTACAGTGCATACAACATATATGCAGGATTGCAAGCATAAGATTATATATGCGCACACACACACACACACGCACACACAGTCAATAGACTTTCAAGCAGATATACATGTGTAACCGGATGTTCACACCGATACACACAACTTAACAGGCATACACATAACAAACATGCATGCAGAGTTTCAGGCAGATGAAATATGTACATGTACATACACATGTGCAGACATTTGCAAGCAAATATACATACAGTCACCCATTCATACTCATGCACATACACACACAGACTTGAAAGTAAATATATTATAGGGGCATGGTCGCGGCTCTATAGTTAGGGTTATACTGGCAGGTCTATGTTAAACTCCAATGTTTGCACTTTAATAACTTCACAACTGTTGAACGGATTTGCATATGTGGTTTCGTGAAATAGATCTCTGGATGTGCCATGTTTCGTTCCAGTTGTTTGGGTGGATTTTGAGTTCCGGATAGTGAAAAAAAGTGAATTTTTTGGCACTTTTTTCCCCCTTTGATATGAATGAATTTTTCTTTGTATTTGGCTGCCGCCCATACAGTTTGGAATTTTGGTCTGAAATGTTAAGGGTAGAAAGGGACTGGCCCACAGATATGCCTTTTGCTTGTTTGGTGAAAAAAAATATTAATCCATTGCAAAGTTATTTAATTTAGAAAATTTTAAAAATTGGTTCTGAGCATGCTTAGTAAGCACTTAAAAATAGCTGTATGAAATGAAAAAATAATTATATTTTTGTATGGGGCCAATCCTTTTTCGTGAGGGGAAAATCATTGTTTCATTTGCCTCCATCTTCTCGTCTGTTTTTTTCAGAAACATTTAAATTTTAAAAGCCACAAAAATGACATGCTGGAGAGAGACCAACACATCTGTGTTGCTCATCTGGACTCTAGATGTAGTCTGCAGTGCTTCCCAGCCCTGATTCAGTTGGGGGGGGGGGCTAAGATCACTGGCAGCTGCCACCTGCAAAAGGGAAGAGCTTGGGGGAAGCTGGTGGTAGTAAGGAACCTGAGGTAAGCACCTGCAGTGTGGGGTGGAGGTGAGGGCACAACTGAGTTGGTTGCCAAAATAACTTTTACATTGTTTTCCTCTGTCGGCCATCTGGCATTATTGTGCTTTCTGCTTTGCAGGGTTTGCATGAATTTGTCAGCAGCTGGCGAGGAACTGAAAGATGGGCTGTGTTGGACCCTGAAAATGTCTTATGCACAGTAATACTGTATGTTACAGTATTTACATTTTCAGGTCTACTTACAGCAAGAGAGTAGGGTCAGGAGTGATCTACTGGAGAGGACACTTGGGAAGAAATAAGAGAGGGTTTAATTTAAAAATTAAACAGTTATCTTTACTGAAGAGCTGCTTCAGTTTGTGTGACCAGCTACTTGTAATCTGACCGGCCGTGGAAGACAGAAATGGGCTGCTGCATTTCAAATTAAATTTCCCATTCAGACTTTAGCGGAGTTGCCATAGATAGTTACAGAAGCATTGTATCAGGAGTCTGTGATGGTGGTCCCGGTTCCTGGTTCTCTAGCTACCTCTCTGCTGGATCCCAGCGTGTCAAGATCAGCGCCTCCCTCTCCAGCACTCTTCCCGTTCGCTCCGGGGTCCCTCAGGGCTCCATCCAAGGTCCAATACTTTTTAGTCTCTACCTCAACACCCTCTCCAGCTCGTGTACCAGTAAAATGCTCCTCTACGCCAACGATGCAGTCCTTGTTGCCTCACATCCCAATCCCACCTCCCTCCAGTTATCCCTCCGGCAAGCTTACAACCAAGCCGAAAGGTGGTTCAGAGACGCAGACTAGTCATTAACCTAAAGAAAACCAAATTGATGCTCTTCTCCCACCACCGAAATAAAGCTAAAAATACCCCCCTCTTGATTATCCCCAGCACTCTGCACCCGCTAGAACAAGTGACTACATATAAGTACCTAGGCATCACGTTCGATACTGCCCTCTCCTTCCACACCCACATTAATGCCCTGTCAGCTGCCATTAACTCTTGGATTGGCCTGCTATACCGGCACAGGGACTGCCTGCCTCAGGTTAACCTCAGGCTGGCCATCACCTCCTCAGTCTTGTCCCTCGTGGACTTTGGCTTGCCCATCTACGCTGCAGTTGACAACACTGCCCTCTCCAAAATCCAACTCTCCATCAATAAGGTCTGTAGGTTCCTGACCGGTGCCCCCAGCCATACTCACACCTGACTTCTCTATACTACCACCAATCTTCTCAACTTTGAGGAGCGACTGCTCTACCAGACCTGCCTTCTCGCTAAGAAATCTCTGCTAGGACTCTTCCCCCCCTGGGGTCTCCACCTCCCTACAGCAGCCATCTTCGTCCGTCACCACCCATAGCTCTGTTAAGGCCACTTTCAAGGTGCCCAGAACCAAGACCTCTCTTGCCCAGAGATCCTTCCTCTACCGAGCCCACACCTGGTTCAACTCCCTGCCTAGCTGCATCTCCAACTTGCCAAAAATTGGCTCCTTCAAAACAGCCCTTTGGAACCATATCTTTAATACCCACTGTTGTAAGTGCAACTAACCCCCTGTTGTAACCTGTGGTTCCCGCCCACCTTGCCCCCTGACTCAACAACGTCCACTGGACAGCCTCTCTCTCCCGCAGACCTATCCCTTCCCTACTAGGTCCAAACAGGGATGTAACCCACTGTCTTCTCTGAGGACCTACTATATCCATGAGTGTAACTCACAATTTTGTAACATTATGTAACCTAAGTAACGTACAAACTACTACATTATGTAACCTAAGTCTATCTATGTTAAATGTTCCTTTTACTGCACTTGTAATGTTATCCTCTGTTTTAATCTGCACTGTAATAACTGTCTTGATGTCTGCCCCCCCGCAACGAGGTGCCTTTGTAAATGAGTCTCTGACTCAAAGGTTGTAAACCCGATTTGTAATGAATAAATGATGTCAGCATTTCAAGTCTTGCCACACGTTGACTCCTGATACAAAAAATAGATGGTATCAGGCTGGTAGGCTGGTCAGAAAATGAACAGAGAATACAAAAATGCTTTGGGGCATTTACACCATAAAAAATACACACAAAGGCTATAGTTTGAAATTAATGATTTATGTAACACCTAAAATTAGAACAAAATAATTTCCTATCTCCTTTAACACAGTTTTTTGCAAAGAATGTCCTTATTTTTTGAGATAGTATAATCGTATCCTAATTTACCTGTGGGAGCGCACAGCCCAGAGGGCCCTGTGCTCCCATGCATCCATACTTTTTCAGATAGTGTAATTGTATCCTTTTTTGCCTGTGGGAGCACACACCACCAACCAAAATTGTCAGCATAGCCTTCTTTTTACCCCACCTCATGAACCCGGTTGTAAAAATGTTCAAATCCCTTCCAAAACGTCATTCCACGTCAATGCAATATCATCCCGCACTAGAGGCATGAAAACACATTTTGGCCAAGATTTGAAAAATGACAGCTGTCACATTCATGAGGTAGTGCAAAGAAATGCCTGCGTTGAAAATTTGGGTTGAAAATTACCAAAGTTACATGGGAGCATAGCGAAATTTCAACAGATGTGCACAACGTTGCCATTTTAACATATTTTGAGCCCACAGTTTCAACATAGCCTTCTCATGATACCACCTCACGAACAAGAGCAGTGAAATTTTTGAAATTCTACCCAAAAGGTGATTTCGCCAAGTGACTTCAAAATCACCTTTTGGGCCAGATTTGCGTAATTCCACCAACATTGTTCATGAGGCGGGGCCTCAAAAAGGATGTGTTGAAAATATGGGCTCAAAATATGCCAAAATGGCAAAGTTATGTACCCGAGTTGAAAACCCCATTGAAAGACATTGAACCGCACTTACCTTAGTTTCTCATATTGCAGTCCGCAGTTCCAGCAGCAAGACATGTCTTAGATCGGAGAGTGGATCTTCACCCTGGGACCTGTTCAGGTGAGTGAGGGTGAGGGGTGGTGGGTGCTCAGTGAAGGTAGGGGGCAGATCGGCGAGGGGCCGTTTTCTTTTTTTACAGGGGAAAGAGACATCAAGGGAAGGTTTTCTTTATTACAGGTACTGACATACAGGGACAGGGATCAGAGGGTGGGGGTTCCACTAGATACCAGGAAAACATACGAGGATGGCAGTCGGAGGGTGGGGCGGTGCCACTGGACACCAGGGGAAACAAATTATTACGGAGACATCAATCGGAAGTTGGGGGGGTGCCACTAAACACCAGGGAAAATACAAAAACATTATAGGGGCAGCAGTCAGACAGTGAGGTGTGCCACTGGACACCAGGAAATACAAAAAGAAATATTATAGGTATGGCAGTTGGAGGGTGGGGGACCACTAGACACCAGGGAAATACAGAATAAGTACATGATGCCGGTCAGGCGGTGGGGGTGGCACCACTAGAAACCAAGGTAAAATGACAATTATGGAGACAACGATTGGAGGGCGCCACTAGACACCAGGGAAAAATATGGAAAATACGTGGGCAACAATCAGAGGGTGGAGGTTGCCACTAGACACCAGGAAGAATGGCATGATAGGATTGGTCCCATACGATTAGTGCTTACTGAGCATGCTCAGAACCTGACATTTGTCAGTTTAATAACTTTTGAATGGATTCATGTATTTTCACCAAACCAGCCAAAGTCATATCTGTGGGCCAAGCCCTTTCTACTCTGAAAATTTCAAGCCAGAATTCCAAACCGTCTGACTGCAAGGCAATGACAAAAACAGCAATAAAGCAGTGTTCAGACAAAAATTTTCATGTCGGCAGAACATGCAAAAAACAGAAGGGAGTCATGAAAAAGGATAAAAAAAAAAAAAACACCTTTGGGGGTCCTTTTTCCAAAACGTAATTGCAGAATCTACCTTCCGTCCTGATGACCAACATATATATATGTGTGTTGGTGTCCCTGTACTATGGCATTTTTGTGGGCTTTCAATTTTTTTTTTTTTTTAAACGGCAAAACAAAATGGCAGCATGTGGCAAACCTCACAAAAAAGGATTCCCCATATGAAAACTTCATATAGCTATTTTTTAAGTGCTTACTGAGCATGCTAAGAACCCACATTTTTAAAATGTAATAACTTTAGAATGGATTAATATTTTTTTCACCAAACCAATGAAAGGCACATCTGTGGGCCAAGCCCTTTCTATCCTGAACATTTCACACCAAAATTCCAAACCACCTTGACGCAAGACGATGACAAAAAATAGATTTTTTTTTACATTTTTTCTTTATCTGCATCTCAAAATCCGCACATCTGACCAGAACAAAACTTGGCATGTCAAGGGATGTACCTCTACCGAGACTACGATGCAAACTTTTGTGCACATCCATTGAACGGTTGCATAGTAAGATTTCATGCTGCCCCTCCTCGCTTGTGCTAATATCTGTGCAGTGTGCCATTTGGCACGCAGCTAAAGTTATTTGCACTGCAGAATAATCCATAGATGGGTATTAAGCAAAGATACCTGTTTTCCAAATATTTTATCAAAATTAATGTTTTCCTCGGTCCGCCAATAAATCCATCGACACTGGAAGCATAACCCTATTGAGGACGCGCGATCTGGATCGAGCGCAGTCAAGTAGCATTTACACACCTGGTTTAGTAACGCTGCCCTTATAAAATCCAAACGCGAACTGTTCTGGTAATTTAGAGAAAACCGAGCCCTATGTGGCTCATAATGTACTACTTAAAACCGCGCCGAAATCCTGCGCATGCGCAAGGACAGCACGCTCTTGCGCATGTGCGGGATCTTCACACATGTTTATTCCACACATGCACAGGATTTCGGCACCAGTTTTAAAAAGTACATTGCGAGCTACACAGGGCTCAGTTTTAACTCTAAATTACCAGGAGTAGTTTGCAATTTAGGATTTTATATGGACAGCATGTTACTAAATGAAGCTTGGTGTAAAATGCCACTTTTGACTGCGCTCGGTCCTGGCGCGCGTCCTCAACAGGGTTATGCTGCCGGTGTTGGTGGGTTTATTGACGAACTGAGGGAAAGACGAATTTTGATAAGTATTTACAAAACGGGTATCTTTGCTTAATTTCTACATCTATGGGGTTATTCTGCAGTGCAAATGACATAGGCGTGTGCCAGAAGGCACACTGCACAGATATTGGCAAAAACAGAGGGGCAAAGCTGACAGTGCCCCTTTAAAGTGCATAATTTTGAGTTTAACATTAAACTGCGTACTCGACCTTAAATATAGTGGCGTGTGTGTGTGTATATATATATATATATATATATTTATGTATGTATGTATGTACGTACACGCATGCATTCAAATATACATGGTCACACATTCATACACACAGATTTGGAAATATACTATATATATATATATATATATATATATATATACACACACACACACACACACACACACACACACACACACACACACACACACACACTCACACACACACACGTGCATTCACGCATAAAAGCACCCACATAGATATTCACAGACATGCCTGTAAATAGTATAGAGATACACATACATCATGAGTGCATATACACGGACATGTGTATGCATTTTGACCTGCATACTCTCATGTGCACATATACATGTAGACAAATAAATGCTCATGGATATGAACCGGAATGTGTACACCAGTACATTTATAAACACAGAAGAGAAGAATATACATATAAGCATATTCAAACACTGATCCGCATACTGTTGCAGACTCCTCCACATGGAAACATGTGGATAGGTACACATGAGCTGATACCTGCTGAACATATGGGAGCACTCAGACAAGATCACATGGGCACACATGCACACTAGTACACACAGACACACCATAGATACATGCAGACGTGCACTTGGGGGTAAGCGAACAGATACATTAACATATTCACAGTGTCTTGTAATTGAGAGTCTTGTTGATTTTTCCACTGTGGGAAAAATCTCTGGCTCATAAGGTTTACCTTCTCCCATAAAAGACACTGGGGACATTGGAACCCACTGTTGAGGTACGATTGGGGTCTGTTATCCTGTACAACAGTGATAAACAAAAGGAGGCAACTTCCAATGAACATTTATAGTCCTGCACATACCTCTCAACTGCTGTGAGTTTGGCATAGCGCTATGATTTTTACACTGAAATTTACCCTTGCTCTGCAAAAGTTAACTAATGTTCTTAATAATGTTATAGATATTTGTGGGCACACAGACTATTAAAACATTGAACTAACTTGATGGAAACATTCCTTAACACTAACTGTATGGAGCCCACTGTTTGTAGACATATTATTTCTTGAAATACGAAAGTGCTACACATTCTGGTCATTTGCTGTAAATTTTGAAGTTCACTGCTCTAAATTTTAATACTTGGAGACTGTGAGGTATGAGCCTGTTTTTTTTTATTTTTTTTTTTTATCCTGTGCTTTGATGAATTTAGTTCACTTGCAAAACACGATTTTAACAGGAATCCAGTAGTGATATCATACAAGTTGCATTTTCAGCCACAGATGTTGCCCCGGTGTCTAAAATTGAGATGTAATCTAATTTCAAATCCTGCACTAGTGGAATGCTCCCTCTGCGGGTCAGATTTTTCCCCACTGAAGACAGCAGACACCTCAGAGTCCTGTTTCATCCCTTTTAAGGCTAAGTTTATTTTTTTTATAAAGTTTTAAAGTGCTATTTGTAATTCTAAGTTAGTTTTGCAATACTCTGCATTAGTTAGCTTTGTGTTATTATTTTTTTGTGTGTAAATCTCATTTCTAGGAACGCGGATATGGTGTAGTTATCCACACATACTGGAAGTGTTGTCCTTTCCCTTTGAGAGGTTGCCGGAAAGTCTTCAAGCTGGCTTCTCCCACCCACCTGGGTGGTAACTCCCTCAGCTCTGCCCCATGACACCAGATCTTCCTTTCTGCTGGAAGAAACAGGTTCTCTCCTTACCGTTCACGCGTTGAGTAGGCCCTCGTGCTTAAATCTCCAGATTTACTTCCAAAACTTAAAAAAAAAAAAAAAAAAAAACTCTCTTGAGTCTTCAGCTTGATCTCCGATCCGACCATCATGGACAATAAGTATGTTCCCGAGGTTCCACCAGTGCCCTTGAATAGCGAAGATGTCAGGACAACCCTTGCGCCGCTTCCGTCTACTGCTTGGGGCACAAACACAATCCTCAGGCCTGCGACTTTTGTCATTCTTTTCACCTGAACATTCTGGAGGACCATCTCACCTGACTTAAACTGAGCCACCCGGCGCATCGGAACCCAACAATCAAATCCAAGGATGCCCATTGGGTGGTCTCCGCGGCCGCGGGGTCCGCTGATCAGCTTGCGGCATTTGAGGAGGAGGCCACCCAGGCCGCAGCTCACTGCTCTTCAGCTTCTGCTTTCATGCCACTCCAGCTGGGCTTGATTTTCACGGGGTCCTTCAAGGAATTGTGTCAGTCCCCGACGACCCTCAGTTCAGGACCCTCTGGGCACAAATGTAAATCCAAAAAAGAGTCAAAAAAGAGAAAGGACTCGCTGTCATTCGTGGGATCGGGACCACTCTCGGCCGCGAACCTCTGATTCCTGTGCTTCTCCAGATCTGTCTCCGGTCAAATCCTCAGCCCAGGCTGCCGACTCCATGGTAACCCTTTGGGCCAGTTGGCCGAGATGCTGATTGAGGTCCTGGACGACATTTTTCTCGAACCAGCTGACCAGTTGTCAACTGAAGAGGCCGACACTGCCTTGTCCAGGACTCTGGTCCTGACTCAGACTGTTGAAGGGACGGATCAATCCGCTGACCTGCCACCTCTGGTCAACAACCAAGACTGAGAGGAGGCTCGGCACTCGCTGACTTCCTCCGAGCCCTGCCGCCGCGCCCCCCCACAGCGGCCGCAGTATTCCTCGCATGGGTCAAGATGGTCCCGCCAACAACAGTGATCCTGCTCATGGCACCACGGGAAGCAGCGCCGATGCTACTCTTCATTCTCATCCCCCTCAGGTGAGGAGAGGCTTCGGCGCAAATTACGTGGACACTATGAGGACTTGATGTGATAACAGTTGGTGCTTGCTGGCATCAAGCTGACTCTGGCTTCTTTGCCGGACATCACCTGGCTGTCACCCGAAAGGCAGATGCCTTCTCCATGTACGGAGCCAACCAGAACAGTTCCAGCTCGGCTGACTCCGGCATCGCCGCCAATAGCGGTGGAACTGCCACCTAAACAGACGCCATCCAGTGCTCCGACTAAGGAGTCTTGGCCTGCTAAGAGGCTTCCTCATTGGCTGTTGGTCACCACCACCCCGACCGTCCACGGAGGGTCAGTGGGGACTCAGAGTCTGAGGGATCCTCCCTGCACTTCAGTAAGGTTGATGTGGAGACTGTGGGGGACCTCTCAACGGACAAAGGCCCATCTTTCTTCATGGGCCTTCTCCACCTGATCTCTGAGTCGACGGATATGAAAATGGAGCCCATCCAGAAATGGGCTCGTTACCCATTGACTGAGATCCTCGACCGGGGAAACACTCCAATGAAGGCTTTCCTGGTGGCAGAAGCCATTCTTGGCCCTGCCCTGGAGCTTTGGCAGTGCCCTGCTTCATGCCCTGCGTCTTCTGCCCAGATGGCCCGCAAATACGCAATACCCACCTGTTCCCTCTGGGATTCACAGAGCATCCCTTGGTCAAGGAATTGGTGGCAGACTTTGTGTTTAGGTGCTCTGGCAACCTGGGGATGTTGACAAGCTGCCTGACAAGGAGCCCAAGAAGTTGGACCATGCAGCTAAGAAAGTCTACGCTGCCTTCTCACTTGGTCTCCACCAGGCGAGCTCGGCCCTCCTCATGGCCCACTTCTTCCATGCCCTGATGGGCTCCCTCAATGAGGTGCTTCCTCTTCTGCCTGTGGACCTTCAGACCACCGTCAAACTGGTCCTTTACCAGGGCTGGCATGTGGCCAAACAGCTCTAGACAGCCATGGACATTGGGGACTACTCTGCCCACTCCATGGCAGCCTCAATGGCCATGAACCGCAGGGCTTGACTGAGGATCTCAACCTTCTTGGCGGACACTCATCACAAGCTGGCAGTTGTCCCTTTCCTGGGCACTGACTTGTTTGGGCCCAGGATCAAGGGCCACCTCACCCATATGGAGAAGTCCAGTGCCACCTTGGACTCCATGTCATCAGCCCAGAAGGGCCCTGAGGGCTCCAAGCAGCAGCAGAAGAAGAAGCCTTTTCGGTCCACCTCCACTCCTGCAGCTAAACCAGGCCAGCCCCAGGCTGGCCAGCAAGCTCATGCCTGGTGACCTCGGCCCAAGTCAGTGGCCTCAGTTGTTCGTAAGCCTGGTAGGAGGGGCTACGGAGGTGCCTCAGCCGGGCCCTCCTCCTCCTCCTCCTCCCAGCCTGCCCAGTGACAGGATGAGGGGTACCTCCCTCATGTCCATCACACCTCCCCTGGGTCCTCCCGTTGGGGGTCAGCTTCACCACTTCCTTTCCGTCTGGTCCACTGTCACCACGGACAGGTGGGTTCTAGAAGTGGTGGGTCAGGATCTGCCTCTGGAATTCGAGCAGTACCCTCTTTGCCGAATCCGGGCCCCATGGGAGGACTTGATTTCTGCAGACATGCAGTCAGCTCTCAGAGATGACATAGCCTAGCTCCTTCACATGGAGGTCATGGTTCCTGCTGCGGATCCTCCGGAACACCCAGGATTTTTCTCTAGGTACTTCCTGGTGCCAAAGCAGATGGGGGGCTAGCAACCCATTCTAGATCTGCACAATCTGAACAAGTTCCTCAGGTTGCGCACCTTCAGGATGGTAACTCTGTCTCAGATCATACCATCTCTAGAGAAGAACATGTGGTTTTGCTCCCTGGATCTTCAGGACGCATTCTTCCACATCCTGATTCATCCGTCTCATTGCAGGTTCCTCCACTTTTGAGCAGAGGGAGCCCTCTACCAGTTCTAGGCCATGCCATTCGGCCTCTCCTCGACCCCCAGGGTCTTCACCAAGTGCATTGCAGTGGTGACAGCTTACCTGAGGCGCCAAGGGTTCCGGGTTTACTCCTACTTGGATAACTGGCTGATTGCAGGTCCCTCCAGGCAAGAGGTGGAGCAGTCCAGGGACCTGGCCCTCCAGACCTGCGTCTCCCTTGGCCTCCGGGTCAGTGAGGCCAAGTCAGAACTCATGCCTTGGCAGGTGATCAACTTCATTGGGGCGGAGCTCGACTCTTGCAGAGCCAGAGTTCAACTCCCAGCGGACAGGGCGGAGGCTCTCTTTTCCTGTGCCCGATCATTTTGGGTTGTGCAATTGTGCCCTGCCCGAGACTTCCTGCACTTGCTGGGCTACATGGTAGCCTGCACCATCATGGTCCATTGAGCCCACTGGAGAATGCGCTCCCTGCAGTGAGAGCTGGCCAGTCAGTGGTCTCAGCGCAAGGGTCACTTCGACTAGCTGGTCACAGTGACCCAGCAGATGTGGGATGCCATCCAGTGGTGGTTAGTCCCAGCACATTTGCAGGAAGGGATCCCGTTTGTCCGCCCAGAGCCAATGGTCATCCTGCTGACCGATGCTTCTCTCATGGGTGGGGGTGCCAACTTGGGGGAACACAGAGTCCATGGGCTCTGCACCCCCAAGGAGTGCTGATGCCACATCAACCTGCTGGAGCTCTGGGCAGTTTGGCTAGCGCTGACTGCATTCACTTTGCACATCTAGGGTCAGGTGGTCCAGGTCCAGATGGACAACACCACAACCTTGTACTACCTCAACAAACTGGGTGGGATGCACTCCCTGCCCCATTCAAGGAAGCTGTCCATGTTTGGACCCTCGTGCACAGCCTGGAGGCAGATCTCCTAGCCATCCACGTGGCAGGAGCCTCCAGTCAGCTGACCAATGCTCTCAAGTGGGTGAGCGAGGTGTCTCATGAGTGGTCTCTCCACCCAGAGGTAATACATAGCCTGTTCTCCCAGTGGGGCACCCCTCAGGTGGACCTGTTCGCCTCCAGGAGAACGCAAGCTGAGGCTATTTTGTGCCTGCCCCCAGCAGGGACCACTGCAGGGGGATGCATTCTCAAGGCCCTGGACCTCAGGCCTCTTCTGTGCATTCCCTCCAATTCCCTTGATTCACAAGGTGCTTCTCAAGGCCTGGAGGGACAAGGCACAGGTGACCCTGGTGGCTCCAGACTGGCCACAACAGTTCTTATACCCCGATCTCCTCAGCCTTTAGCAGCAGACTCCCGAGGCATCTTCCCCTTTGCCTAAACCTGCTTTCCATCAATCAGGAAGGTTCTCCACCCAGACCTTCGATCCCTGCACCTGACAGCATGGTTCCTGAGTGGCTATGCTTTGGGTCTCTCCAAAGCTGTCTTCACCGTTGAGGAGGCATCTCGGAAGGAGTTGACCAGGAAGTGCTATGCCTTCAAATGGAAGAGATTCCCCATTTGGTGTCAGGACAAGGGGTTTGACCCTTTGTCCTGTCCAGTGGCTAGCATTTTTGATTACCTATGGTCCCTCTCTCAGTCAGGCCTTCAGTCAGTGACCCTTAAGGTGCACCTGGCAGCCATCTCTGCTTACCGGGTGTGGGCCGGTCAGCAGTCGGTGGTGCAGGAGAAGGTGGTCTGGTGCTTCTTTAAGGGCCTTGACCACATTTCCCCTCTGGTGCGTGAACCACCACCACCACCACCAGGGGACTTGTTGCTGGTTTTAGCAAAGCTCAAGGGCAAGCCATTTGAACCGATGCACAGGTGTTAGATGTCTCGCCTGTCATGGAAGACTGCCTTCTTGGTGGCTGTCAAGTTAGCACAAAGGATCAGTGAGCTCCAGGCGCTTTCGGTGGAGTCTCCTTGCCAGGTCTTCCACAAGGACAAGGTTGTCCTGCGCCCCACCGAAGTTCCTGCCGAAGGTTGTGTTGGATTTTCACCTTAACCAGGTGATTAATCTCCCAGTGTACCTCACCAGTCACACCTCAGAGGCCGAGCACAGGCTCCATACTTTGGACCTGCGGCAGGCACTAGCCTATTATAAGGAGTGCATGGCTGGAGTTTGGGGACGAATTCGCCAGCTGTTTGTCACCTACGCTAAAGCCACACCTGGCAGACCTGCAGCCAAGCGGACGATTGGCAGGTGGATTGTCTCCTGCATTGAACTCTACTATTGTTTGGTGGTTAGGGAGCCTCCTAGAGGGCTAAGGGCT
This sequence comes from Neoceratodus forsteri, assembly GCA_016271365.2. Taxonomy (NCBI): domain Eukaryota; kingdom Metazoa; phylum Chordata; order Ceratodontiformes; family Ceratodontidae; genus Neoceratodus; species Neoceratodus forsteri. The sequence goes on along the minus strand of CM028131.1, from coordinate 1,627,407,431 downwards.
CATTCCACCCACCATAGTGCTCCGTCAGTGCCTGCTTCCAGAGATGCCCCTATCCAGGATATCTGCAGAGCTGCTACCTGGAGGTCAGCACATACCTTCATTTCCTATTACCACATTGACCTAGATTCACACCAGGATGCTAGTTTTGGGGCCTCAGTTCTCAATCTCTGTTCCCGTAGTAGGGGATGTGTGCCTTGCCGCCCTCTTCCCAGAGAATTGCTAGGAGTCTGCCAGTATGTGTAGATAAGTACACCATATCCATGTCCCTAGAAAAACAGGTTACTCTCCTGTAACAGTAGTCCTAGGAGTGGTACATGGTGTACATCCACATGGGCCCACCTGACCTCCCCTGGCTTTGGCGAACACATCTGCTTCCAGCGGGCAAGATCTGGCATCATGGGGCGGAGTCGAGGGAGTTGCCACCCAGGTGGGTTGGAGGAGCCAGCTTGAAGTCTTTCCAGCAACCTCTTAAAGGGAAAGGACACTGCCAGTATGTGTAGCTGTACACCATATGCCACTTCTAGAACTACTGTTACAGGTGAGTAACCTGTTTTTTATTTCTCCAGTTCCAAATTGGATCTAGGAACTGAAGAAATGCTGTTTCTAGGGACGTGGATATGTTGTTCAGTCCTCACTGTCTGGCAGGTTCCTTGTCGCTTTAAATCTTGCCGGAAGATCTTCAGGCTGGCTCCTCCCACCCACCCGAGTGGTAAAACCCTCAGTTCTGCCTCATGACGCCAGATTTTCCTTACCGCTTGGAAGTTCAGGTTCCCTCCTTAGCGCTCTGTGTTTGTAGGCCTGGACCCTAATCTTTCGGAGTTTTTTATGCGCCTCCCCTCCTCCCTGGCTGCCCACTCCTTCAGGCCCCCTAGGCCCTTCCTGACTGCCTGCCCATCCCCACGCCAGCCACTTTCCTCATAGTGTGGCTTCTCTGGGTGACCCAGCGTATCCCTTCGCCAGATGGGTCCCCCTCCTCCAAGGGGGAAGGCACCGGTAGGGCTGGCCAGCGCACTCTGTACTTGGCCCAGGGTGTCGCTGAGGTGTGCCGGTCATGGGTTTGGCAGCAACGGAGGGCTGGAGACCGTCATCTGGCAAGCCAGGGAGCCTTTTCTCTGGTTTTCTTGGGGGAGTGACATCCTGACGTCAAGGTTGACGCCAACATCTACCACTCCCCTTGTGCACTGAGCCCAATGTTCTGCTGTGTCCCCAGCCTCCACCAGGGGTCAGCAGGTGCCGGTGCACATCCCCACCCTTCCCCAGAGAAGGAGAGCTATTCCCGGGCGCTTCATCCTTCTCCCCCCGGCTGGCCCTCCAGCGACCCGAGTCCATTCCCAAACCTGGGTCGCCGGTGTCGCAGGCAGAAATCCAACCACTGCACCAACGGGCCAGCCCCCAAAACAATTTTAAAGTTTACGAGACTTAAGTCTTCATCTTCCCTCGTGGCTGCGATGGATACTAAATCTACTTCTGTCTTCCGTCGGTGCCCTTGCAGGCAGAAGATGTCTCGGACCGACCCGCACGCCACGTGCATTTACTACCTGGGAATTGCTCATGATCCGCAAGCCTCACGATGTATGCAAGTCCTTCGCCTTCGGGGTTCTTGAGGACCACACTGCCCGACTTCAAATGGGTCGCCCCGAGAAACTGTTTCCACCAGTGAAGTCGAAGGAGGCCCATTGGGGAAGTGTCCGCGGCTGTGGGCTCCGTGGAGCAGCTGGAGCAGTTGATCACCCTCGAGGAGGAAGCGGCCCAGGCCGCGTCTTCTTCCTCCTTGGCGTCAGCGTTTATCCCGCTTTCCTTAGCCTCCTCCTACACTGCTTCTTTTAAGGAGCTTTGTCAGTCCCTCTTCACCAAGGGAGAAGTGCCCTTGGGGACTCGCACAAGTAGGTCGAAGAAAATGGAACCGAAAGGTAAGTCCCACCATCAACATTTGTGGAAGCAGGAGAGATCTCCTTCCCCGGACCATCGGCTTTCGACTTCAGGCGAGGTTGCGGCTAAGGCCACTGGCTTCACGATGTCCCCGTCAGGTCAGCCAGCCGAGACACCCATCGATGCGGTCGAGATTTTTCTTGATCTGTTGGACGGGTTGTCGACTGGAGAAGCCAACAACCCTTCTTCACCGGTTCCCCCGGTGGTTACCAAGGACTTGCCTGTGCCTCCTGTGCCGATGTCCCCGGTCAAGGATCCTGATCCGAGGGATGAGTGGGTTTCCCCTGCCCCCTCTTCGACCCACCATCGGTGACCCCGAAAGTCTCGGTCTCAGTCCTCCTCTGTGTCAGGTAGGTCCCGCCAATATCGGCGGTCTCGGTCCCGGCATCACAGAAAGCGGCATCGCCGCTCGTCCTCTTTGGAGGATAGGCTCTGGCGCAAGTTGCGTCAGCGCTATGAGGACATGATGTGGCAACAACTCTTGCTAGCCAGTAATAAGCCGACTCTGTTGCCTTCACTGGCCATTAAGTGGCTGTTGCCCGATTGACCGAAGCAACCCCTCGCTATTGTCAAGGAGCTGGTTCCGGCACCGATTGCTCAGCCAAAACCGGCTGCTCCACCCATTGTGGTTGAACCATTGCCTCCACAACCTAAGACTGGGGCCCCAACCAAGGATTCTCGGTCAGGTCAGGGCTTACCCCACAGGTTGTCGGTCTCCCTCACCCCCGATCGGCCTCGGCAAGTGGAGGGTGGCTCAGGCGCTCGGCAGATGTTCGCGGACTCCTCAGAGTCCGATGACTCTTCCTTGTATTCCAGGCCCCTTGACCTGGAATCTTCCAGGGGTCAGTCGGTGGACGAGAGCCCATCCTCATTCCTAGGAATCCTTTGGCTCATCTCGGAGTCCACTGGGATGCAGCTCGAACCCCGTACAAAAACGGGTCAGATAACCCCTCACGGAGATTCTGGACCGAGGGGATTCCCCCACGGAGGCCTTTTCTGTGGCCGAGGCCATTGTTGGTCTGGCCCTGGAGTTGTGGCAGCGGCCTGCATCCTGTCCTGCGCCTTCGACCAGGATGGCTCACAAGTACACAGTCCCCACCGGTTCCCTCTCTGGTTTATCGGAGCACCCCTCTGCTGATGGGCTGGTAACCGATAGCATCTTCCGGTGCTCCGGAAACACTAGGGGAAGGTTCTCCATTCGGGCCTTCAATCTCTGCACCTGATGGCCTGGTTCCTGAGTGGCTAGAGTTCCAGGCCTTGGGTCTTTCCGATGAGGTCTTCAATGTCGTTGAGGCGTCCCGTAAGGAGTCGACCAGAAAATGCTGTGCCTTTAAATGGAAGAGATTCTCCATTTGGTGTCAGGACAAGGGGTTGGACCCCTCTTCCTGTCCATTGACTAGCATTTTGGACTACCTGTGGTCCCTTTCTCAGCTAGGGCTTCAGTCAACGACCTTTAAGGAGCACCTGGCAGCCATCTCTGCTTACCGGGCGCGGGTTGGCAAGCAGTCAGTGGCGCAGGAGAAGGTGGTCGGGTGCTTTTTCAAAGGCCTTAATCACATATCCCCTCTGATGCGAGAACCTCCACCTCCGTGGGATCTACTGCTGGTACTGGCTAAGCTCATGGGCAAGCCATTTGAACTGATGCACAGGTGTGACTTCTCTAAACTGTCCTGGAAGACCGCCTTCTTGGTGGCTATTACGTCAGCCAGAAGGATGGGAGAGCTCCAGGCACTTTCCATCGAGTCTCCCTACCTGGTCTTCCACAGGGACAAAGTTGTCCTTCGCCCCCACCTGAAGTTCCTTCTGAAGGCGGTGTCGGAGTTTCACCTTAACCAGGTGTTGACTCTGCCAGTGTTCTACCCCAATCACACCTCGGAGGCCGAATATAGGCTCCAGACTTTGGACCCTAGAAGAGCGCTCGCTTATTATAAGGAGCGGATGGCTGAAGTTTGGGGAGAGGTTTGCCAGCTGTTTGTCACCTACGCTGAAGCCGCACCTGGCAGACCTGCAGCCAAGCGGACGATAAGCAGGTGGGTCACCTCCTGCATAGATCTCTGCTGTCAGTTGGTGGGCATGGAGCCTCCCAAAGGGATAAGAGCTCATTCTACCCGCCATACCGCTGCTTCGGTGGCTGTTTCTAGGGATGTCCTTATCCAGGAAATCTGCAGGGCTGCTAACTGGAAGTCAGCACACACCTTTATTTCCCATTACCACATTGACCTAGAGTCACGCCAGGATGCTGGTTTTGGGACCTCGGTTCTCCAGTCCTTATTCCCCAAGTAAGTATCGGGGGTGCGTGCCTTGCCTCCCTCCTCCCAGAGAACTGCTAAGAATCTGCCAGACAGTGTGGATTGAACAACATATCAATGTCCCTAGAAATACAGGTTACTCACCTGTAACAGGAGTTCTAGGAGTGGTATATGTTGTTCATCCATACGACCCATCCGACCTCCCCAGCTTCAACGTGCAACCTGGCTTCCAGCGGGCTAGATCTGGCGTCATGGGACGGAGCTGAGGGTTTTACCACCCGGGTGGGTGGGAAGAGCCAGCTTGAAGACCTTCCGGCAAGATTTAAAGTGGCAAGAACCTGCTAGACAGTGTGGATGAACAACATATACCACTCCTAGAACTGTTACAGGTGAGTAACCTGTATTTTGTGCTGTTCTCATCCACAGTTTGGAAACCGCTAATACTATTTAAAATTCTATGAAATAACCTTTCTAAAGTTATTTTGTTACCATTTTTTACCACAGTTGATACCAGAACTGAATTTTACTAAAAGATTTTGCAGTCATATTGGCATGACTAATAAGCCTAAGATAAAAACTGGGCCTACAGGATTTAAAAATGGTTAATTGTGTCAGAAGCTCCTGGCAAAAGCAGACTATCATGAGCTCTGTTTTAAATGTCTTGACGTGACCTTTTTTTTTTTTGAAAATTGAAGCCTGCCCACCACAAAAGGATTCCAGAAAACTGGATCAAATGGCAAGGAAAGTCTATACAACAGCCACCTTGCAGTTAAGACAGGCAGCTTACATAGGAAATGTCTTATGGCAATGGATGCAAATGACACAGCATCCAGGGTGCTAGCAAACTCAATGGCCCCAAGGAGGTTCTCCTGGCTAGGAGCAACAACCCTAACCCCAGATACTCAGAATAAAGCAACTGACTTCCTCTTTGAGGGTTCACCCCTTTCGATGAAGCTTTCATGGAAAAAGTGGGTGAGCAGAATCCCACTTACAGTTGCGTGATGGAGAAGAAGAAGGCCTTTAACCTCATACAGGCCTTATGGAAGGGGAAGGCAGGGTTAGGGCCTGTTACTATAGGTCCTACACTGCTATGTTTAACCAGTAGTGCATGGAGGCACAGGTAGAGACAGAAGGCAGCTCTCCAGCCTCAGACAAAGTAGAACCCCTGACAGTTTTGTCCAGGTTGCCTTAGACTCATGGTCAGTTGGAGGGGTGCCTGGGCCACTACTTCCAGGATGGTAGAGCATTACCACAGACAAGTGGGCCCTGGAAGTTATGGATCAGGGCCTAACCCTCCAATTAGTGAAATTTTAATGGCTCAATAAGCCAAGAAACTTCTCAGACACCACTCCAGAAAAACATTTCTCCTGGGAATGGAAGTAGAAAAGCTGATTCCGTTCAGAGCTGTGGAAAAGGTTCCCACTTCCCCAAGGGTAAAAGGTCTCTTTTCAAGATACTTTCTAACCCCAAAGAGAAATGGGGAATGATAACCCATTCCAGACCTACGATTCCTAAACAGGCACCTAAAGAGAAAAAATCATGAGGGTTACACAGGGCACAGTCATCCCATCCCTCCATAAAGGAAAGTGATTGGGGTCCCTGAATCTGAAAGGTGCATATTTTCACATCCCAGTAGACCAGACCACAGGAAGTATCTCAGACTCAGGCTGGAAATGTGTCAGTACCAGTTCTCCACACTACCTTTAGGTCTGAATTCAAGATGAAAGGTGTTTACAAAGTGACTAGCTGTGGTAGCAGCACATCAGTGAAAAAGAGGTGTAATTGTTTTCCCTACCTGAACAACTGTCTCATAGCAGGGAAAACAAAACAGGAGGCAGTATGCTCCACATTCATGGTAAATACCGCCCTGGAAAGACTGGGGACTCACCCTGAACTTAAGTCCCAGTTAGAACCTGGTCAAGTGCTGGAGTAGAGGCTGAGTTGGACACTGTGCAGGGAAAGCTTCAAACCCCAGGAATCCCTCACTTAAGTGTAACAAGTGCAGCCACTCCCCTGGAATGATCAACTCCAGAACTTTAGACTTTTATGTTAATTATGGAATTTAGAAAGAAATTCAAACTCCGCTGTATGGTCATGCTCACCTAAGGTGGTGGCAGAAATTCATTTGAATCTACCTGTTTTTATTTTTGGCCTGTATTTTTCCCTAATCACTCTAGAACAGGTGAACAAAAACTGCATTGCCTTGATGTGAAAAGGACACAGAGCTACTGCTTTGACAGAACCAAGGACACCAGAATTGACAGCACTCAGTGGTTTGTCACTTATGGAGAGGTTGATACAAGTAGAGCTAGGGTTTGACGTGTCTTTAGGGTTCTAGTTCGGTTCGGGTTCGGCAGGGTATAATTCGAGTTCGGTTCAATTTGATAAGTGGAAGTCTGGGTTCAAGTTCAGTTTGGTTCAAGGTTTTTTTTGTGTAACTTATCAGTTTGAGTTTTAATGAATTCACTCTACTACCTCCATGTGGGTTCTTGACATCTCACATGGTCTGGGTTCGGGTTCATCTGTTTTTTTGTGGGGTTTTTTTGTTTGTTTTTTTAAGGTTCAAGTTCAGTTCAGATTGGGTGAAAATTGAAAAGTTTGTGTTCATTTCAGGTTCGGTTCACAGACAAACCCTGGCTCTAGTTACAAGTAAACCAGCACTATGAGAAGGCTGGCAAGCAGCCCCCCAAAGGTCTAAGGGCATACTACACAAGGCTGTCTCAGTGGTAGCTTCAAAGGAGTATTCCCCTCCAAGATACAGTAGAGTTCCGCTTATCCAACCCGTTAACTGAACTCCTTCAATCAACCGCGGTTGTTTCGCCTCTGAATTTGCAGACCAAGTACTGTATTGTGCACGTAAATTAATTATAATTCTTCCGCTTGTATACACTTGTTTCATTCAGTGCTCTTTTCATATCACATCACAGCATTACAGTACTATACCTTTTCTTGCAAGCGCTGTGTCACTTAGCCCAGTATGTGTCGCTTCGCATTTGCAGCAAGCAGGAGCAAGCATCAGCTGTTCATTTTTTCATCGGCACTCTAAATCACTGTCACTGCACTGTCAGCTCACAGTTGGTATGCTTTCAACAAGCTACCATGCAGCAGTTTTTTAACCCGCTGACCAAATAGAGATCTCATGTAAGCACAAGCAGGGCAAATAAAAAGGAAAAAGTAAAGCATCTTTCAGCACTGTTGAGCACTACCCATTTGCCAGGTTGTCAGCTTCAGTCTGCAGCGATCTGATAGCCTGCTCCTGTGATCTTACTGTGGCCGAGAGCTCTGCTATAGCTGTGACATGCCCTGCCACTTTTCTTTCTGTTTGAAAAATACGAACATCCAGTTGATGTATTGTGAGCGTGGTATTGTTGGAGGTGAGGCTCATCTCCCACATTTGTTTCATTAATGCAGAGAACATTTCTCCGATGGTGACAGAGTCCATGTTACCGTGAGTGACAGCCACCGTGCAGTTGGAGGACATGTACCGCTCACCTCACTGTGCACCTAACCCTCGATCGTTTGAGCCTTCTTTTTTTTTATTTTACTACAGCGGAAGGTTAATCATTTTAGATTCTGCTATTTTGGCCACCTATGTCAGTCTGTAAATTCAGCCTCTGGTGCAAATAAAATCCCCAATGGTGAGTGTTAGGGAGTTAGGCTGCCATCTTGCTTCATAATAAATACTGTACAAAATAAAACTAAAATAAAAAGCATACAGTATTTCAGAACTTATCCGACAAACAAGAATAACAGAGTGTTACACTACATTACACTGCGTGTCACTCGCGTAGGTATTCTGCCCATTTTATGCACGCATGTGTTCTGCCCATTATATGTGAGTCCCATGAAAATGTTTAGTTAATCCCGTTTTAACAAACTCCTGTTTATCCGAACTGGAAACATGTCGCTGAACAGGTTCGGATAAATGGGACTGTCCTGTATGTGTAAAGCAGCTGCCTGGTGTACTGTTCACACCTTTACAAGGTGTTGTTGTTTGGAACATCCACTCTAAAAGGAATGCTAAATTTGGGACTGCAGTCTTGCAGAACCTTTTTCTTAAGTAGGTTCAAGATGTCCCATCCTTCCAAGGTACTGCTGTGAAGTCTGCAGCTTGAATGACATCACTTTTGGACTCTTGATGTTAGAAGAAAAAAATTACTTGCCATAGTAATTATGTTTCTTTTAAGGGGTCCAGTAGTGGGTCTTACAATCCTGTCCCTACCTCACCTTCTAGAGCCAAAGTAAAAAGAGTTCTGTGCCTGAACGTTTTTTGTTTTAAAACTTTTACATTATTGCACAATGTTCAAGAAGTGGTTCTGTGTTAATTATGATTGGTATAGTTTTGTAGTTTAGATAGATGGACTCTGCTCCTTTCTTAGCTCTTCAGCAACAAATATGACCAGTAAAGTGGGCGTTCCACTAGTGCAAGGTTGGAAATTAGATTCAGTATTCTAAATTCTAGTCTCTGCAGCAGCATCTTTGTCTGGAGATGATGCAACTTGTAAGACTAATTACTGGACCCCTTAGAAGAAATATCATTACTATGGTGAGTATTTGTTTTGTCTTTTAGGAAGTGTAAAAAACAGTACTTTTTTAAAACAGTAACTCTTCTCTTCCTCAGGTCCACCTCCTCCGCCAGTACTGAAAACACAGAAGATTTTATTCATCTATTCAAAGGACCACCCCCTCTATGTCAAAATTGTGCTAAAATTCACAGAGTTCCTCAGGACCGTCTGCAGCACAGAGGTGGTCTTGGACCTGCTGGAGACAAACAAAATTGCAGAGGTGGGACACCTTCAGTGGTTGGCTCATCAAAAGAAGGAAATAGAAAATTCTTCCTCTAAGATTCTCATCTTGTGCTCTCGTGGAACCCAAGCCAAGTGGCAGGCTATGCTGGGAGAGACTCAGAAGACAGTCCTGCTGAAACAGGATCTGCTGTCTCCAGTGGGTGATTTGTTCACACCTGCTCTGAACCTGATTTTACCAGATTTCAAGAGGCCAGCCTCTTTTGGTAAATACATCATTGCCTATTTTGATGATGTGAGCTGTGAAAAAGACATTCCTGACCCATTCAATGTTGCATCAAGATATCGGCTGATGAAGCACTTTGAGGAAATCTATTTTCGGATCCAGGACCTGGAGTTGCATGAGCCAGGGAGGACACATAGAGTGGACGGCATTGGGCCCAATGACTACTTCAAGAGTCCCAGTGGTAAACAGCTCTTGCATGCCATTCAGGAGTTCCAAAGGTGGCAAAATTCTCATCCTGACTGGTTTAAAGAGCAACGCTCCTCATCAGAAAATGAAGAGCTGCATGAGTTGGACCTGCCAAACAGCATTTATGATCCATTGCTACCAACAGAAGGGGTAGTAAAAACAGTGTTGCTTATGAAGGAACCAGATCCTATTTATTGTAATGAAGTCCATATTACTGAACCAAAGGAGGGAGCTGTTTTGATGGAGCCTCAGTTGTGCTGTTATGGGGATGAACCTTATTTAGTGTCCCAGAATGAAGTCAGAATCAACTCTGATAAAGCATATGAAAACATCCCAGTTTGCATAATTGACCCACTCAGTCTGCCTGTTGGAGGTGGCATAGTTAATCATGTAATGCCTTCTTCTGCCTTGAGGACATCAAGGGATGGCAACATCATAGAGGGGGAGGAGTATTTATCTTTCAGAAATGACATAATTCTTCAGCACAGCAACAATACCTCATCTGTTGCAGTCAACAGCTTACAGCCTTCTGCTGTTCAGGAGGAGCCACAAAGCCATCTTTCTAATGATGTGAAGAAGCAACTACAAGACCTTCAGCGCATTTTGGTCCAAGAAAGTTTCCAGGTCCCAGATGAGCCTGCCATGCAGGAAGAAGTAGAGCATCCAGTCTTTGAATTCCATTGTAGGACCTATGAGGGACAGAGAGAGTCTCTTCAGTCTGACCAGGGCTACATTTCCAGGAGCTCTTCTCAGCCTCTGGAAGGGCCTGTGGATGCTGTGAGTGACACTGCTGCCCAACAGAACTGCCCAGATGCATTTCAGGAACTGAGGAACCTACAGCAGATGCTGTTTCAGGAAATTCAGCAGAGTGGGAATACCTAAACAATGACAGTCTTTTGACACAGAAGGCACTAAAGCCTTGCTGATACTCCCACCGTTTGACTTGTGCTGCCCCTTAAAAGCCTTGCTTTTGTTGTCTCACAGTAAACGTGGGCCAAAATGCTGTGCGTTATTGCATCTGTTTTTCTCTTCACGTTCAGTTTCTGTAGATTATGTCCTGAATCTCCTTTACCTCTGCATCCTTAATAAGCTGGTTCTAACTATTTCAGAGACCTTCTGCCTCTCTACGCAACTCCATACACTGTGCAATGGGGGGAGGGGGAGGGACTGTTGGCAATTCCCACTTCAGGATTGAAATCCACAGGTAATCCAGCAGTTTCAGTCCCTAATCTATAACTGCATTACCCAACAGAAATAAGGGCAGACTCATAATTGTTGATGTTTAAAACACTTTTTAAAAATTCTGTTTAAACTGGCGCTTGACATACTGTAATACTGGCTAGGTTTTGAGAAGTCTGATGTTTTATCTGTGATGTGCCTTTTATTTTCTATTTGTGTTAGGAAGAACAATTCATGCTTACTACTCAGGACCCCTCTGTCCATAATTCCTAACAGTCCTATATTTGGGACGTCCCCAGTTGTAGCCCTCAGAACCCCTCTGCCCATACCTTTTAACTATCCCACATTAGGAAGGATGTCCTTCATTATACCCCCTCCAAGCCCTTCTCTGGAGAAACATAAGCACACAGAAGCTTAGGGTGTGTAGCTTCCAACCCCTGTAGGACTGAGCACTTCTATCACCAGAGTTCGTCTGCTAAGGACTTCATTTTACTATGCTTTAAGGCAGCATTTTGTTTCTCCAGAAGTGTAACTTGTAACCAAGAGTCACCCTGAGCCCATGTATGGACCTTGTGGTAAATGAGGAATTTCGAGGGATATAATACCCATCGCACTGGTGATTGACTCCTTCTTAAAATAAAATATGTGACAGAGAACCTTATCTTTACCAGCTGTATTCCTGTTTATGTGGTAAAGGGCATGCCATTCAGGAGTTACAGAGGCAAGCCAAGTGGCAGGCTATGCTGGGAGAAACAGAAGGCAGCCCGGCTGAAACAGGATCTGCTGTCTCCAGCAATTGGTTTGTTCACACCTGCTCAGAACCTGATTTTACCAGATTTCAAGAGGCCAGCCTCTTTCAGTAAATACATCATTGCCTATTTTGATGATATGAGCTGTGAAAAAGACATTCCTGACCCATTCAATGTTGCCAGAGTCACTTCACTGAGTTTAGGGGACACTTTTCCCCTTTTAAACTTTTGTTAATATAAAAAGGCTATTCTACTGTTATATGCAGTGCTTGCAACTGTGTTTTTAGTGCATGCTGGTCTACACCTGGCAACCCAAACCCCCGGAGTTGCTTCTGCTTTTTACCCAATCTGAGCACCTCTGTCCATAACTCTCAGCTGCCCCACAAGAAGGGGGGGGTCCCTTATTGTACCACTCCAACCACCAAGGCCCACATTTTCCTCTCTGAATCACCTCATCCATACCTCTCAGCTGCCTGATGTTAAGATTGAAATCTCTCATATTACCACTAAAAACTCATCAGGACCATGCAGGTTTACCAAATTGTCTCCAACCCTATCATGTGTGAGAAAGAATATCAGGATCATGCATTTGGGGATTAAAAGTAATCAACTGTTAAAGGTTAAGAAATGAGGTAAGGCCACACAGTACCAAGATAGAGGTGCTTCTTGGGAGCTGTATCACTTTAGCCATGATATCTTTAAAAAATAAACTTTAATGTTTGTATTTGAGACCAACACTGAAAGCACTCATTAAAGGGTCAGTCTCAGCAGTGATCATGTCCATAGCAGGAAAAATAACTATGGGAACAGATTTCTTATAAAACAACAAAAGGGAGCAGGAGCATCTGACCATGTAGCTGCGGGGCTGTCGATGATTATGACATCCCCTGAACCCTGTGAAGCGACCCTGGCAGCAGTCAACCATGGCGTTAAAATGCTGTGCAAAACTGTAACAGACCTTTGCAAAAAAAGTAAATGCCTTCAGCATCCAGGTGGTGTACCTGGAATCCGAGGTGGATGAAACCAAAAAACAGCGACAGAGGCTCACAGCTTGGCAGCTAGGGCGCATGGGTCTGTAACAGACCTGCGGTAAGGTAAATGCTGTTTTGAAGCTCTGGCTCGAGCACCTGAAGAGGCAGGCTAGGGAGTCGAATGTCCACCTGGTTGGACTCATGGAAGGTGTCGAGGGTCCTAACCTGCTTGACCATGTGACTGACTGGCTTCAAGATGGACTGGCCTGGGTCCATAACATGAAGGTCCTGCGTTTGGAGATGGTACATAAAATTACACCAAGGTGAACAGCAGAAGTGGATACCACAGATTCTGCTGACTTTTACCACCAGTGTTGGAGAACAAAACAAGATCTTTGCAGTTGCCTCTCAAAAGGGAGCCCATTTCTCTGGAGATGCCTTGGTTAGTCTTTACCCAGAGTTGAGATGTGCCACGCAGCAGCAAAAAAAAAAAAATATTTTAAGGGTGCCAACACTGCTTTTCCACCCTGGATATCCAGTCGTCTTCTCTTTTCCCTGCAGAACTCAAAGACCAGCTTGCAGCATTTCATTTTTTTAGCTTGATTGTCTGGTTGTGCCCAGCACAACTTGTTTGTGATGTATCATTTTGCATGACAAAATTAGGCTTTTATTACATTCATATGAGTTTTTGTTGTCTACATTTTGCCAGATACTACCTCTCAACCTGAAACTTTTGCTGCTGGTTTTCCCCTAGGTTTGGAGTGCAGCCTACATCATTCTTGTCAGAGTCTGATTACACCCAGTATGCAAATTGACAATAGTAGGCACAGAAGAAGAGATTCTTTTACTTATGTAACCTGGTTTGGCTAGTAATTCTTTTTGCTGGTTGGTTTGTGTGTATGTATATTTGGAAATGTAGTTAAAAAAAAAAAATCTTTTAAATGTAGTGCCCAAGATTCATTGACAAATGCTAAGCGAGACGACCATGGTTTTATCATATGACTCATCATATGTCATACAAAATACACTAGTTTGCTTATTGTCACTAAATGTACACAGTACAATCTGTCAAGTTGCAGGTACAAAATTTATTTCAAACACGTAATCGTTATTGAGGTGCCAAATGCATTTCTTATTATGCATTTAACATTAAAGCAGCAGTATTTGTTAGTTGACAAAAAAATTCATAATTTCAATTTCTTTAGAAAAAAAATATTTCTGACATGCTTAGATTCGACCTCATGTATTTTTAGTTTTCTCAGATATTTTAAATACTGCTTGTTATGCTTATTTTTAAATTAATGATTCAGATTATTAAAGGTGGCTGCTACTCACAGTTTTTAAAAATCTCTTCTGCTGAGATTGCCTGTTGAATGTACACACTAAATTCATATTGTTAATATATGCTGATGTTGCTACCACATGTTTCTGTTTCATGACGGACATGGCATGGGACCAGGGACTTCTTTTAAAGTTCCTAATCCTGTATCTTCATTCAGGAATGAAAGAAAATAAAAATAAAAATGGATATATTGATGTTTTTGCCAGCAGACTCTTTCTGCTGACAAAACACTACATGGTGACTAGCAAATACTGCTGCTTTAATACACAATGCTGCAAATTAAAAAAAGGAACTAGTCTCCGCCAGTGACAAGTCATTACTGCCCAGATGACCAATGACTCCAAACAAAAATGGATCATGAGCGTCTTCCCCGACTTCATTACTTTCACTCAGTTCATCACCTCAACTGAGTGACACATAAGGATCACCCCTGTATGGATCTAAGTCAGGGATGTCATCTACTCACTGAATCAAAAATTTACTTTTGAAGCTAAGAGCCTGATGCACAAGGCAAAATGCTAACATTAGTCACGGAGTGCCTCCTCCACAAGTGTGGAGGCACCTCATGGCTCCCACAGTGTGGGTTTTGCCAGCACTCTACACCCAGCTCTTCTCTGCCCACATGACTTTGCATATGATGAGAATAAGGCCAGGGACAGGCATGTGTGTGACCCACAGCACTGCTTATGCACTTAGTGTGACAGGAGCAGGAACCCTATGGTAATGCTTCCCTGGACTTCTCAGGATCTTTCTGTGGACCAGTTGGCCATGCAACTTGTTGCCCTCTGCCCTCCAAGCAGACAGGGAAGGCTTGGGGCCTTAATTTTATTGCTCTAAAAAAACTGGAGAACCAAAACCCAAGCACACAAGAGTCAGACCGCTGTGACTACTAGAATATTCCAACCAAGGGAAATCATCCACTCCAGACTGTAGCACTCGAAAAGGCAAGTAAGGCAAAGAAAATAAAATCAAACAAGGGATTTATTCATGTGGCACACAAGTTGGAGGGCAACACTGACAACCCCTTACTTCCAATCCCCACCGGATTCTTCATCAGGGGCAGGGGCTTGGTGCAGCATCTCTTCCTTTAAAACTGCTCAATTAAAGGTATAGTACTCCTTCGTTAAGATAACCATGAACAGACTACAAGCACCCCACAAATCAAAAACAGCATCTTAAAAAATAATCAGAATAGAAAAGCAGTAGAAATAAATAAAAAGACACTACAAAATGAACACGTAAGTATACAGTGAAAAAAAAAAAGTTTTAAACAAGGGACAAGCAGAAGATGAAATACTGTTTAGTTACGAATGTTAATTTCAACACTGCAATCCATTAATAGATTATTATCACTATTAATAAATGGAGTTAGCTCATCAAGTATCCACTTCTAACTCAGCAGCAGTCAGTGGACATCTTCGCACAAAGAAACTGAAGAAGAAATGATAAGACAGTAAAGTTGTGCAAATATATAAGCAATATAAATGACAAGATTACAGAAAAGAGGATGACATTCCAAGACCCACAAAGTGTAGTAGTCGAGTTGAGTTGCTCCTTCTACAGGGAAATGGTAGTCCTTGGAGGACTGCCAGTCCCACTATCACTAGCTCTTAAAGCAGGGGATCCACTTTGTTGCAGGCATGGGCATCCTCAACATACAAACATACGAAGAAGCCAGCAGAAGAAGGCCACTTGGTCCATCTAGCCTGCTCGTATTGCAGGGTCCACAGCTTGAGCTACAGACCCTGCCCCCACTCCTCCCATCCTTTCCATCCTCCCTACCTTCTCCCTATGTCTATCTCAGCCTCTCTTGAAGCTGCCATCAGTCTTTAATAAGACCACCTCTCCCAGCAGCCCATTCCAATTGCCCACCACCCTCTCTGTAAGGAAGTGCTGCCTGACCTCCCTCCCTCCCAAACCTCCCTCTCTCCAGCTTAAGACTGTGCCCCCTCATGTTATGGTTGCCACTCAGCTTAAAGAGACCCTCCTTATCCATCTTATTTATCCCTTTCAAGTACTTGAAGGTTTCAGTCATGTCCCCTCTCTTTCCCGTCCTCCAGGGAGTACATGTTCAGTGCCCTCAATCTCTCGTCATATGCCTTACCCTGCTGACATGCTATCATCTTTGTAGCCCTCTCCTGGACCTTCTCCAGCAGGTTAATGTCCTTTTTGAGGTGTGGGCACCAGTACTGAACTCCATACTCTAGATGTGGCCTCACCAGTGACCTGTACAAGGACAGGATAACATCTGGGCTCCTACTGCTGATCCCTCTAGCTATACATCCCAGCATCTTGTTTACCCATACTGCTGCCTTCTTGCACTGCGTGGAGTGCTTCAATTCACTAGTGATCATTGCTCCCAGGTCCTTCTCCTCTCATGCAGATACCTGGACTCCACCCAGGTAGTACTCTGCCCTGAGATTCTTGGCTCCAACATGCCCCTGACCCTTCTGCAGTCCTCTCTACGTATGGATCAGAGAGGCCATATTTGTGGATGTCAGTATGTGTATCAGCATTTGTATGTTGGAAGCTATGTGGCCTGGACGTGTGCATTGTATGGAGCTACTTGACCTGGATACTTATGTAGGGAACTACGTGGCCTGGATATGGGTGAATTGGGGCAATTTTTCTGTACTGGGCCTAGCTCTGCTCTTCCCTGCTTACACAAGTGTGCCTATTGTCGAGTCACAGGGTCATGCTGATTATACTAAAGCCACAGTTACCTCGCTTCATGTTTGTCAATGAATTTCTGACACACAACATTAAAGGACAACTAAACAAGATAACTGCAATAATGCAAACATCAATAGTATAAAACCATAGTGCGAGAGACAAATGTGCTATATTTATTCCTGCCCATAGTTACTTTACCAGTTACATTTAAATATTGTTTCGTTAGGTTTTAATTTTGCAACCAAAATCAATATTTGTTAAACAACGCACTCCAAGACAACCATGAAATGGCCTCCTACACCATTGCGCAATGACATCAATATCCTAAGAGTGCTCTGGCTGTATAATTAGATACCAAAAATCATTCTTAGCTTGTTCAGTGTATTAGACTGTAGTACACAAGCTAAGTATGGATGGTTGTGACTTATTAAAACGGGGCATACTGTGTGCTATAAATAATTACACTGTAACATAGGGAGTACAGTAAGACAGCCCAAGCTCTCACTCTGTTCACATCATTGTGTAATGAAGTCAGAAGCTATTTCAAGTCGGCCTCAGGGGGCCAAGTTAAGAAAAAAAGTCTGTTTTGTTTACAAAGTTAAAACCTGATGAAACAGCATTTAAACACAGCTCATAAAGTAGGGCCAGGAATAGGTATAGCATGCTGTGATCTCCGGTGCTATGCTATGTTATAAAGCAGCAATATTTGTTAGTCTGCAAAAAAATTCATCATATAGTTTTTTAGCAAAAATGTATTTCTGAAATCCTAAGATTCATACTCCGTGTAGCTTTAGTTTCCTCAGATATTACTAAAACAACTTCCTTTAACTCATTTTATAATAATGACTCGGATCATAAAAGATGGCTGCCACTCGCAGTTAAAAAAAAACTTCTGCTGAGGTTACCTGTTGAATGTACATGCTACATTCATACTGTAGATGTATTAGGATAGTGCTACTATGTGTTTCTGATGGTAAACAGCACAACGCTGTACCAAGGTGTTCGTGACTTGTTATTGTATTGTTGACCTACTGTATTCCCTTGTCCCCAGGTGTGGCTGAAAATGGATCACTGATACAGTCCACTTTCCTGATAAAATGAAATAAATTATATTTAATTTTTTCATGGTGGACATGGCATGGAAGTGGGAATGTTTAAAAACATCATAATCTTGTCTTGGCGGGCCCGGTGGCACTGAGGACTGAGGCGCTGGACGCCTTGCCTCGTGGCACGCCGGTGACCCAGGTTCAGGAACGAGCCTGGGTTGTCGGCGGGGGAGGGGCAGAGATGGATGGAGCTGCTGACAGGCAAGCTCTCCTCTCTGGGGAGGTACTAGGGACTTCCTCCGGCTGATGGCTGCCACCTGGTAGAAGCTGGAGGCAGCACGGGCCAGGAGGAGCCAGGCACTAGGCATGGGGTGGGAGGAAAGGGGCCATTACCGGGGCCGTGGGACTAATGCATGCCTCCACATGCATGTGTACCCACTCCTGGGGACCCTGGGGTAAAAAACGGAGGAAAAAGCCAGCATGCAGGATGGCGACTCAACTCCCGAGGCTCCGCTCCGGCCGGGCATAAGGTAAGCCCTGGTAATTCCAGGTGATGAGGCTGGGGAGGGGGTCGGTCAGATGGGGGCTGTCCAGGGGAGTGACAAAAAATGTTAAATGATAAAAAAATAAAAACTTTAGAATCTTACCTTGGATTAGGAATGAAAGAAAACAAAAAGAATAATGTGTATGTTAATATTTTTGCCAGATGAACATTATTGCTGAAAATACACATATACATTATATATATATATATATATATATGATTAACAAATACAGTGCTTTAATATTACTCATGCCTACATGATTAAGTATCTTGTTTAGGTGCCTTTTTAAAAAAGGTATTCTTTTTTTAACAATGTTTATAGATAAACATAACTAGAAAAAAAACCTAGAACATGTCAGCAAAAGGGGGGCCTTCTGATTCCGCTAGTCTGCCTGTTGTTTGCATTTTAAGCTACTCCCCGATTTATGTTATACTACCATGTACTAGGATTCCTTTGTATCTGTCCCAAACTCTCTTGAACTCATTTATTGTTTTTTACTCCACCACCTCTTTTGGAAGCCTGTTCCATGGGTCCACAACTCTCTCTCTGTGAAGAAAAACTTCGTCATGTTTCCTCATAGTTTGCCAACCCTCAGTCTTATTCCATCCAGTTTATGCCTTTGAGACGTTTGAAGGTTTCGATCATGTCTCCCACCCACCGTCTCTTCTCTGCTCCAGTGTGTACATATTCGACGCTCTCAGTCTCTCCTCATAAGGCTTCAGGTGCATTCTGCACACTATCTTAGTCGCTCTTCTCTGGACCACTTCCATTCTGTCTGTGTCCTTCCTAAGGTGGGGCCCTGCAGAACTGTGCACAGTACTCCAGGTGGGGCCCTCATCAAGGACCTGTAAAGTGGCATAACCACCTCCCTCTTATATTCCCCTCCCGATGCATCCGAGCATGCTACTTGCTTTCAGTGTTGCCTTTTCGCATTGTTTGGTTGCCTTTAGGTCATCAGTTATGATGACTCCCAGGCCACATTCCTGGTTGGAGGCAATTCGTTTTTCTCCATTCATGAAGTACTGCTCCTTGGAGTTACTTTTTCATAGGTGCATGATTTCAGATTTTTTTGCGCTGAACCTCAATTGCCAGGTCTCCGACCATCTTTCAGGCAGCTTCAGGTCTGTTGCCATTTTAGTTACCCCATCGGGGGTATCAACCCTGTTGCAGATTTCAGTGTCATCTGCGAAGAGGCACACCTTGCCATTTAAGCCCTCTGAGATGTCACCTACGAACAAATTGAAGAGGGCTGGACCCAATACAGATCCTTGCAGCACACCACTAGTCACTTCACTCTCACCGGAGAGACTTCCATTCACCACTTTTTTCTGGGTCCTTCCATGTAGCCAATTTCCCACCCATCTAACAGCTCTGTTCCCTACCCCGGCATTACTGAGCTTGTTTAAGAGCCTCCTGTGTGGGACGGAGTCGAAGACCTTGCTAAAGTCAAGATAGGCCACATCCACTGCTCCTCCTTGGTCGACAACCCTTGTCACTCAGTTGAAGAAGTCTATCGGATTAGTGCGGCAGGATCTGCCTGCTGTGAATCTGTGTTATTTTGGATCCTGTAACCCATTTGATTCAAGAAACTCGATTAGCCTTTCCTTTAGTAGGGTTTCCATCAGTTTTCCCACTATGAAAATGAGACTGACTGGTCTGTAGTTTTCTACACGCTCTCTGCTTCCACTTTTATGAAATGGCATGACGTTTGCCCTTTTCCAGTCTACTGGCACTACTTCATTCCAGTGTGACTCACTGAATAGTTTTGCCAGAGGTGCAGCCAGGACTGCCATCATTTTATTTAAGATCCTGGGATGGAGTTCATCTGGGCCCATTGCCTTGTCTGTCTTCAGTTTATCCAGTTCCCTGAGGACCCTTTTCTCGGTGAAAGGGCTGGTATCCATTGCTATGGTTGAATTTGTTTCCTTGCTTCCCTCTGGTCCATTCCCTTCGTCGTCTTCAGTGAAGACTGAGCAGAAATATTTGTTCAGTACTTCCACACTTTTCTGATTTTCTTCCGTGTGCCCTCCAGTGTCCCTCGCCAGCTTGGTGATCGCTTCTTTAACCTTTCTCGGCCCTCTGATGTATCTGAAAAAGATTTTGTCCCTGCTACTGACCTGTTGCACTATATTCTGCTCTGTGAGTGCTTTCCCCTTCCTGATTACTATCGCTGATTTCCTTACTATGTTTTTGTAGTTTTCCTTGTTTTCTTCAGTTTTTTTACCCTTGTATTTTTTAAAAGCCCTTCGTTTTTCTCTTACAATTTCTCCAACTTCTTTTGTAAACCAGAGTGGTTTTCTCTTTCTTTTAGACCTGCTTACCATTCTCGAGCATTGACTAACCATGTCATTTATGGCTTCTTTTAACCTGGCCTACCTGGTTTCAAGGTCCATCTTATCTGGCATGTTCCTGAGACTTGCTGCTAAGCAGATCTTCATCTTCATGAAGTCCACTTTTAAAGTCCATAACTTTTGTCTTTGTATAACTTTTTCCTTTTCCTGTAGCAACCTTGAAATATACTGAGCAGTGGTCACTGTTTCCCAAGTGGTTTCCCACCTCAGCATCGGCGATTCTGTCTCCATTTATGAGGACTAGGTCCAGGAGCAGTCCTTTTGTGGTGGGCTCTGATACAAGCTGTATCAGGCCTGCCCTTTTTAGACCCACTAGCATGTCGTTACTTCTGGATGACGCAGCTGTGATATTTTCCCAGTTGATGTCTGGTAAGTTAAAGTCCCCCATCAAAATTACTTCCCTTTTTTTCTGCCATCCTGTGGATGGATTTTAGTAATTCTCTGTCTAACTCCTCGTCTTGTCCTTGGGTCCTGTAGACCACTCTGTGACAGATGGTTTCTTCCTTTCCAGTTTTTAGCATGACCCACAGGTCTTTCATCTTATCCTGATTACCTTGGATTTCTGTTGCGTCTATGTCCTCCTTGACATACATAGCGACCTCTCCTCCCTTTTTTCCGTTCCCTATCTTTGCGGTAGAGGTTGTACCCTGGGATTGTTGTATCCCAGGTATGATTGTTGAACTAGGTCTCTGATACTGTTGCCCAGTCAGTGTTGGCTGATACCAGCATGACAGTGAGATCTGACAACTTGTTTGCAAGCCTGAATGCATTTATGTGCACGGCAGCTCATGTTCGGGGCTTACAGTCTGAAGTCTGAATTTTACCCTTCCCTATATTTTTGCCAGGTAACACTTTACATTTCCTTAACTACACTGTAACTATTGCAAGTGCAAGGTAGTTACATGAAACAAATGTGTAAGTACATTGTAGTTACCCCTGTTGCATGTAATTAATGATTATCTACACCTTAGTTACATTGAAAGTGACATTTAAAATACAGACACCACTGGCTAAAGTGGCTCACAGAGCTATTAAAATCTTTTATTCTAGGCCCACTGTTGTCTGTGTCGTTTGGAGGGTGAGGTCTTATAAAACTACAAGGATGCCCATGGTATGCCCTTGCAGAGTATAATGTTTTGTCAATACAACAGACCACTGAAAAATCAGTTTGCATACTGGCTGTAATCAGACCCTAGCAGGAATAATGTGAGCAGCCCTCGACATGATAGAGTTCGTATATACAAAGACTAGACCAGGGGTTCTCAAATGGTGAGGCCAGCCTCCCTGGGGAGGCCCCAGTGTGTTCCAGGGGAGGCTCAAGCAAGTCTGAAAAAGTACTGTATTTAAATTTTGGGTTTTATATATTTTGTGTGAAGAGATGAAGCAAACTGAAAGAGAATAATAACAGTAGGTAAATTTTATGTATTTATTTATGAATAGGTGACAAGGGAAGGTGAATGAGCCAAGGCTCATTTCAGGTGTACCCCAGGGAAGGGTAGGGGGTGAATACATTTCAAAAGGTAACTGCAAAACAATCAAGAAATATACAGTGAGCAATAGTGCAAATAAATATGACCAATAAATTAATAATGAGTGGTGGTAATTGATCAATTTGTAAACTGATGGCAGAACAGCCCAAATACAACGATTGAGCATAGAAGTGTTAAAAGCAACAGAAGGAAGGAGCAAAGTAATCCCCGAGAAGTTGCTTAGGAGCAGGGAAGTAAGAGGAAGAGGCAAAGCATGTAAGAAGGTTATTTCATGTAGAGAGGAAACAGAAAGTAGTCTGACCCATGAAGGTACTGCAACAAGGGGTAACAATGGTTCAAGAATGAAACTAGCAGAGCAAGTAGGTTGGCAGGGGTACAATAAGCTAAATATTAATATTTGTTTATTTTATTTATTTGTTATTCAGATAACACCTTTGAGCACAGGAGCTCTTTTTCAAAAGTTCCAAGTCAGTATAAGATGGAGAACTAAATGTGAGCCAAGTACTCAAAGGGGTTTGAATTTATTCATGGTGTACTGTGCAAAGTACAGTGTGTTATTTTTCCTTGGGGAGGCCCCAAATTATTTAAATTTTTTGGGGAGGCTCAAAATCTTTTCTATGGATTTGGGGAGGCTCACTGTGACAAAGTCTGAGAACTATTGGACTAGACCATCCGTTTGCATATTATCCTCATAGACATAGTATAGGCCACTTGCAGACAGCAGCAGCATGAAAACCCCTAGTAACTCCACATGGTGTGCCCTCTAGTCTTTACATATAGGGTCTCTATGCTGTATGCCCACTGAGAGAGCCAGCAGCAAAAGTTTTCAAGCTTAAAGGGTACAATTAGGTAAAACGTAGCTAGCATAAAAACTCATAGAAAGGTAATAAAAACTTGATTTAGTTATGCAAAATGACACAACACATACACATTGTACCTGGCTGGACAGGTAGTAGCAGATAAACTAAGAAACAAAGCATGGCAGTTAATCTTTAAAGTGACTTATGGAGGGAAAACATTCATTTATACAGACCCTACTAATGCCAGTAAACTGGCTGTGAAACTTGCCACTAAATGTGAGGAGCAAGCAGACCAGGCAGATTCAAACATCAAGGACTAAACATGAATGTGAAAGGGACTTTAATGCCCACACTTTTGTTCTGCCTGCAGATCCCCCTGGAGGTAGGCCATCAAGACGTCTGTGTTTGCAACAGAACTACAGTGATTACATGGCTCTGAGACACTACTGAACTATTATCAAATAATTTCAGCTTCATGGAACTGAATGGCTCAGTGGATTGGTAGTGGGTTAAGGAATCTTACACCTCTAGGTCACAGGTTCAAATCCAGCACTGGTCTACAGTGCTTGAAAGCCACTGTCACCTGAGGGCTACACAATGGCCTATGAGAAATGAGTTGAGGTGGTCTCAGTCCAGTTCCTAGTGGGCTGGTGTCTACCTCACAATACCACCAACACAGTTGGTACTAACTGGAACCCTTGTCAGTCTCACATGAGGGGCCAAGAACTGAATGGGCCTGGAGTTTGAACCACCCTCTCACCTACATGGTTGTCCTTCCCTGGCATAGTTGAGGCACGTGTGGATAAATAGAGGATTTAGGTTCCAGTGCTGTCAATACAGCACCTTTCAACACTGCTAAAAGTCACACACACACACAAAAAAATATAAATATATATATATATATATATATATATATATATATATATATTTTTGTTTCTTGAGCAAACTGTGGACTGTGATTTGTTTGGGTGTAGAGGGGTGTGCGTTCACTTGTCTCTAAGTGTTGCATGTCTTTATTTTATTAAATCTTTTCAATATGCCTAGTTGGCACCTTTTCCTGTCTGTTGAAATGCGTGTTCCGTATCTAGCTGGAATTCCTTTGAGTCTTTTGGTATTTAATAGGACTTGTCCTCAAATGACCTCTTCACAGGACATAAATTTCATTATATCTAGTTGAGCTGTTAAACTGGGTTTCATGCAGCCGCCACCTGCACCCCAGGGAGAAAAAGCTTTATAGAAAGAAAAAAAACAAAAGCCTCACAAAGGAGCACCGCAGTAACCAAGATGAAAGCTTGAAAGGGGATATTAGGTTAACAGTCATTTCAGTTGGCACTTACAAACTTGTGGTCTCATGGCCTGTGTTTTCACCCTGGAGATGGACTCAACCAGAATCTCGTGCTGCTTTTTACTTGCTTTAGACTCGTATTTTTTTATTTAATGACTATCCATTTCTAGTAAGGTGAGTACGGAGGAGAAGGAGGTGACAGAGAAAGGGGTCGAGGATGAAGAGGGGAGTTGTGGGCAGTGGCAGAGAAATGGAAGAAAGAGGGACAGAGTACGGAAACAGATAAAACCAGTGAGTCCTTGAGTCTCCCTGCCTTCAAGTAAATAAATGCTTTGCTGCTGAAGTGCCATTCCTTTACCTTTCATCTTCAGATTTTTTTTATCTTCACCTTATGATTTGTTTATGTAGCCTGTCCCTGTCGTGTTTATCTCATGTTAGTCTAATACTAGGAAATATTATTTTTGAAAATGCTTGTAGACGAAATGCTGTGATAGAAAACGTATTCGCATTATGATGAATTTTTCAAGGTAACCTTATATGAAGCAGATGTATGACCACTTTTGGGTGAAATCAAATTTGTAGCAAATGATCACGATACATAAATAATCTTGTGTAATATATGATGAAAGTTGTGCTGTTATTTTGCTGCGTGATTCCTGGTAAAATAATTTTCCCCAATTTAAATGTACTGTTGCTTTATTTGCATTTAGTTTATATGTTCTGAAGAAACAAAACTCTACTGAAAGCTATAAGTATAAAAATTATTTTAAAAATATGTCCTTTTTTTCTGATATATTTTATTAAAGTTTTTACTTTTTAAGAAATGTGTTTGTTTTTTATTTCTTTTTGTATTATTTTTCTGCCAAACAATAAGAGAATTCTGAGGAACAAGTTGAGAAAGTAGCACATAAAGCAATATTACAAAACAAGGTGTGTGATATCATGGAATATCATACCACATCAGGTGCACTGTGAGGCAGAAGGCCACAGGCCGAGTGACTTCAGCCACCTGAGAAGGAATGATATGCCATGGTATTGCATACCTTGTAGTGTATTATGGTGATTATGAAATAGCATGCTCTACTTTCAGAATGGAATTATGTACTGAGATATCATTTCATCTAAAAGTAGTCTCAGCCAGTCAGATTTGAGGATTAGATCATCCGTTTCATAATACAGCCCATGAAATGGCAACAAAGAATCATTCAACCTGATTGGCTGAGAGCGATTCCAGCTGTGATTATATCTCACGATCTATAACTAGTCCCTGCCACTGCATTTCACTGATCTGAAAACCATCTGTCCATTCTGGTTCTTGATGTCATTCCAAAACATGGCTTCCCTGGCTTTACTGCTAATTTGATGCATCCTTACCATCTGTTTCCTGCACCTGCTACTGGTATGTGGGTCAGTTAAGCAATAAGCCACGAGGGGGTGTGGGTTATCGAGGGATTTACCACGGCTGGAGTGGTGCGCTGAGTGGGTAAATCCTCGCCAGCCATGGTAAATCTCCCAGTAACCCACATCCTCCGCGTGGCTTCTTGCAATTATACCAAGGTTAATTTTTTTACTATAATAAAATAAAAATATTAAAGAGGTTGCTGTGTGTGTTTATTTTTGTTGTATTTATTCCTGGGCTGCAGATGATTGGGATTTAGATGACCACCATTCGCTCATCAACAGCCAGTGATTATCAGAGGAGTTACACCAGTGGTAAACTGCCAGTCTGGCCATTTCATTGGCTGTTCACTTATGTCCATGGTATAATAATTTTTTTTCAACACATTGCACTTCCTCCATGAAACCCTGCCCATCAGCTCAACACCACGATTGAAAAGTAAGCCATGTTTGGGGCAAGAAAACTCCTTGTCCATCTTTTCTAGTCCAAGAACCAACACTCCTGTCTCACACAGCCATGCCACTGATAGCGGTACCATGTTTTCTCAGCATCTAAACATACCAGTAATGCTGGCATTTTGTGTTTACAAATGTAATCAATAACATGTATGGTATGTCTCACGTTGTCGGGCGACACTGGACAAAACCGATCTGATCTGGGGCTATGATCTGAGGTAGAGTTTTGTTTAGTCTCAAGGCAGGTGTTGATGCTACATGAAGATGATAAACAGATGCTACATGAAGCTGCTTGGTCATTTTTAGATAGTATTCCCACAAGTGATCTTGCCCTGGATTATGTTATAACCTAGTTCAATCAAATTTGTAATATATTTGCACCAGCAAGGAAAATTAGAAAAAAGGATGGGGCAAGTAATCAGATATCAGGAGAAGTAAGGGACATAATAAGGGAAAGGGAGAGGGAAAGGGAAAGGGAGAGGGAAAGGGAAAGGGGAAAGGCTCAGATGCAAATTTAGAGACAGTGGGACAAAGGGGGCCAACATTGATTGCAAACACCTGGAAACATGTTAATTGTCAATCCAGAAAGCCAAAGCTGAGTACTTTTGTTATAAACAGAGGAAGTGTCAAAACACCAATAATTTCTGTGCCAGTGTAAACGAAGCTCTAGGAAGGAAAAATAGGACAGGATCTAAGGTGTTGGTATACACATGGGAATAACAAATGTGAAAAATGAGTTCAGTAGTTTCTTTAGTGTCTAAACAGCTGCTTCATACTAGTGAAATGGGAACTTGACATATGACAGAATTTGATTTGGAGACAGGGCCCAATTTTCAAAGGACGGAATTTGGTGTAAGGTGCCTATATCAAAAAGATTTGACATTCGTGGCACCTTGTGCCAAATGTTGTGGCAGTCCCAATTTTTGAATGCAGGCTACTTCAAAATCGGGATGTCATGTGCCAAAGCTGCTCTGCACCACTCCTGTGCCAGAAGTGCCTGTGCGCCAGATCATAAGGGGACTTGCACCATGGTGGGGCTGCAGCATCCCCTTATTTGGAATTTTGGAAGCCCTGCTGTGGCCGCAAGATGGGGCTGAACTTAGACCAGCCATGAGCTGGTCTAACAGCCCTGCACCAGAGGTCTGCAGGGAGCCGAGTTGATAGCCTGCGAGGATGTTGGACACGGCAGAGGGACCTGTGTGGGTGCCATAGTGGGTGGCAGTGGCACGGCTGCTCTGGCAGGGTACACAGGTGTCACTGGGCGATTGTGCCCTGGACAGTGGGAAGAGCCACGTGGATTGGATACTCCCTGGTAGTCAAGCACTAACTCTGTCCCTTGCCCCCCAGGTGCCACCAGCCCTGGTACCTGTCCTGGAGCTTACACAGTCACCAGTATGTAGCAGTAAGCAATGGCTGCAAGGTACTAGGTGAAGACGGTGGACAGGGATGTAACCCAGGCACCGTGACATTCCCCTGCTGAATGACCTGCTGTGTGGAGCCATGCTGATGCCCGACTACACTGTCTGGGCCTGTGTAAGCTCCCGTCACAGGTGCCAGGTCTGGTGGCACCTGGGGGTCTGGGACAGGGTCTGTGCTTGACTACCAGAGATACCCTGTCCTAGTGGCTCTGTCCAACTGTCCAGGGCACATCCGACTGATGCCACCTGTGTACCCTGCCACAGCCACTGTGCCCCTGCCACCCACTACAGCACCCCCACAGGTCACACTGCCCTGCCCCACGACCTCCCAGGCTTCCTTCCTCCCCAGCATTGCAGTGTGGGCTAGCACTGTACCAGGCGGGGAGGGGGGGCTTGACAGGACCCTCCGTCAAACCCCTCCTGTGCACCACATCTTTGCCACAGCTTTCTGACTGCGGGAATTCTCAAGACTTTAGTGCAGGGACTCCCTTTATACTGAAATCGGGTGCAGGGTCCCTGGCACACCCGGAGTTTGTTGCAGCCGGGGATTGGTGCATCGTGTGCCAGTCTAGTGACTCTTTGAAAATCAGGCCCAGGGAATTTTATTTTAAGAAGGTTACTAAAAAAGAAACTATTAAATATTTAAATAAGATGAATACCAAAACTAGAAGGGGGAAGTGGTGAGACTGACATTAAGTTACTAAAACTAGCTATTAATGAAGGGGCTGTTCCAATAATGAAGCTATTTAATTTTTCCTTATGCACACAAGAAGTCCCTGAACTGTGGAAATGAGTCATGCTAGTCTTGGTACATACAGTGGGGATGCCACAACCACAAGTAATTATAGACCTGTCTCTGCTGTCCAAGTTACTGGGTAGAACTGCTTATGACCAACTAAAGAATTATGTAAAGGATTATGTATTTATTTCAAAGGTTTTACCAGGAAAGACATTCTGAGCTGGTAAAGGCTCATTTCCAGATGTGTCCTTGAGGAAGGGGGAGAAGATAACAGATACAAAAATGCAGAACATAAAATACATAGAATGAAACATGTATAACAAAAATAAACAGGACAATTATGCCTAAGAATAAATTTATATAAGTAACAAGCAAAATTATGGAACTAAACAAAAGAATAATTAAACAGTAATCAACTTAACAAAACTGGGAGAAAGAGTGATACTGGGGAAGTGCTGAGGGATGGAGAATTAGGTAAGCTGCAGGTAAGAAGTAAACCCAGTATCAGAAGCAACTGCAGGAGTGAGTAGAGAACTCACGGAGGAACACTTTAAGAGCAGGAAAGGCAGACGCAGAGTGAATAGGAGGCCCAAAGTTTAGGGAAACGAAATAAGGCATCCTTGCCAGAAGTAGATTTCATATGAGGGAGAGCAAAAGCAAGAACAATGATTACAAAGGGGGGAGGGAGAGGAGAGAGGTTAGATCAGAGGGGAGACAGCATAACCAAAATTTGTAGATAAAGGAGATATAGTGGGCAAAGCACCTGGCACCAAGAGAGGGGAAGGGAGGGTGAAGGAAGAATACAAGGTACAGTGAAGAGCATGCATGGCTTTATCAAGGGCAAAATGACAGAATGAGTGAAAGAGAGGATCCAGTCTAGCTAAAGTAGAGAAGCACTATAAACAATGTCTCCATAGTCAAAAATGTGCAAAATCATCTTAATGAGGATTTTTCTATGAGCAGGAAGAGGAATGCTACTCTTATTCCTGTAAAGCACCCCAAGCTTAAGATGAAGCTTCTTGTGAATAGCATCCACATGAACAGAGAAATCTAGATGATGATCTAACCATCCCTGAGGTACTTGAAGGAGGAGACATCTGCAATAATCGCACCGTCAAAGATATGAAAGGAGGAAAGTAGAAGTACCCTAGCAAGTCTGCATGGTGCCAAAAGTCATGGAGACTGTTTTCTTGGCATTGACAGATAACTGATTAATTTGGAACCAATGCTGGATGTTGTTAAAGTCCAGTTGGAGTTGGTTTGTGAGATCAGGGACAGAGGAGCCGGAGGAAAAAAGAACACTATCATCAGCATAGATATGTATTGACATAGATAAACTGGCCTTATTTATTTTATGTATGTCTTTGGTAACCGGGTAAGTGTACTGAACCAGGGGACCGTTTTCAGGCATCACCCGGGCCACTGAGGTGGCGGGTCAGGTCATTTCATTTTTATTGGTTATACTGGAAAGGCATGTGAGCATTGCTGTTCATTTACACAAGCATCCAGTTACATACAACAATCATGAGACATGACATAGGCTTAAACATTTAACTAACGGTGAGGGTTAATAAAATGGTACATACATTTAGGATAATACAGACTAAAGGGCAAACCATGAACTAGCCTTGGTGAATTAACAAATACAAGGTGACATTAAGCATTCAGTGAGGGTTTAACAATAATATAACGGGAAACAAATTATTTTTTTTAATTCTATTTTTTGCGCCTTCTGCAGTGCACCTGCGGAGGCATCCAGCCGCTGGCCCCTACTAACCCGGAGGACAGCAGGCTCACTCGATATGTGAGGGGTCTGATACGGCTGTTCCAGCCCAACAAAGGGTCTCCCTTCACCTCCCCATCCCAGGCTGGCCCAGCGCCCCCCAAACGCAATTCCGTGACAGGCCTCCAGGTCGGTGGGAGCGTGACCACCAAGCTGCATGGTCATGCCCAGCCTTTTTCCACCATATTACCCATTGGGGCGCAGACGTGCAATGATGTCTAGGCACAGTGTGCCGACGTCTGCCGCTCTACCCCCCCCGCATGCACCAGCACTGGTAGTGAAACTGGGCGTCCCCAGAGGTCACTACAGTGCGGTGGATTTCACCATCCCTCCCTAGGACTAGGAGAGCAGTCTGCGGTCACTCAATCCTAGTCCTCCCCTGCCAATCCCTGACAACCTGGGCTTGTTCCCAAACCCGGGTCACCGGTGTGGTGCAAGGTGTGGCATCCAGCACCTCAACCCACAGCACCACCAGGCCGATGGAAACAAATTTAAGTTCAATCTAAAAACTAGCCTAGGTGGATTAACAATACTACAAGTGCTAGAAAAAGAGGATAAGTGCCTGAGGTGGATAATAAGGGGAAAAAAGTGCAGAATGGGAGCCAGATTAGGGTTGTGAGCAGGTGCAGGTGGGAGAGAAATGTCTCCTGATATTGTGTTTAAAGGCATTTGTGGAGGGACAGAGTTTTAGTTCTGGAGGGAGAGAGTTGAAGAGCTTGGGTCCCATAAAAGAGAGTGTTTTCTGTCCTTGAGTGGTCCAGCAGAAAGGAACAGTGAAAGAGAGAGAGAGAGTGGAGGACAGTCTAGTGATCCTGGTGGTGGTGGCTGTCTGGAAGAGAGAAGTGAGGCAATCAGGGAGCAGTCCACTGGGGAGTTTGAAGAAGAAGGTGGCCATCTTGCAGTTGAGGCGGGCCTCAAGGGAGGGCCGACTGGTGAGCTTATAAAGGTCACAGTGGTGTGTGAATTTAGGGAAACCAGAGGCAAAGCGGATAGCGTTGTGCTAGGATCTTTGAAGTCTGGAGAAATTTTTGTTTGATGGAGAAGTGGGGGAGGGAGACAAGTGAACCATAGTCGGAGACAGGAAGGAGGAAGCTGGAGACTTAGAGGAATTTGGATTCCCTGTTAAGGAAATGCTTGGTTCTGTGGATGATACCAAGTCATTGGTGGGCTTTTTTGATTGTGAGGCTAGCATGAGCAACAAAATTGAGGTGGCTATCCAGGAGTAAGCCAAGGTATTTGAATTCACTAACTCTTTCAATGGTGTTACCAAGGTTGTCATAGAGGGAGAGGTCAAAGCCAAGGAGTTTGAGGGGTCTGGAGAAAACCATGAACTTAGTTTTCTTGGAGCTGAGTACAAGACCTTTGGACATGAACCACGTGTGAAGTCTGCTGAAATCAAATTTGAGTTTGTTAATGAAAGCGTTGGGGTTTTTGTCCTGACAGAAAAGGGCTGCATCATCAGCACAGAGAATGAGTTCTGAGGTAGTGCAAATGTCAGGCAGGGAGTTAACTACCAGAGAGAAGAGAAGAGAAGAGGGCCCAGGATGGACCCTTGGTGGATGCCGTATTTCATGGTTCAGGATTCAGAGAGGACACCGCCAATAATGGTGCAATGGGATCTGCCCGTTAGGTAATCCTTGAACCTGAGGCAGACCTCAGGTGAAAAATGGAGGCCAGCCAGGATATGGAGGAGGACTTCATGATCAACGAGGTTGAAGGCTTTTGTGAGGTCTAAGAATGCAGCACTGGTGCTAGCTTTGTCTGTGGAGTGGGTGAACTTGATGAGGGCAGTTTCAGTATTGTGTCAAACACGGAACCCATGTTGGGCCTCTGTGAGCAGATTGTATTTGGAGAAGAATTCTGAGGTTTGCCCATTGACCACCTTCTCTAAAATTTTGGAGAGAGGGGCAAGGAGGGAGATGGAATGGTAGTTGGATACTAGATCCTTGGAACCAGATTTATGAAGAGGTTCAATAATGGCGCACTTCCAAGCTTTCAGGAAGGACCCCGTGCAGAGGGAGTGATTGAGGATATTAGTAAGAGGTATGGCCAGGGAGTCACAGACAAGACGGAGAACTCTGAAGTCAATGTTGGCGCTCTTGGATGGTCTTGGGTCATTTGTTTTGATTAACTTGACCACTTCACCAGGGGTTAGGTACCCGAAATGGAACTTAGGGTGGGAGACTGGGAGGGGTGCGGGGGTAAATGAGGTAGGAGTGGAACTGGGCTTGTACTGATCGAGGTCATCAAAGTATTTATTGAAAAGGGAGGTTATTTCACTTGGCTCGGTGGTGGTTGTCATTTCAGAGGCAAGACAAATATGATCTTCGGAAATTCCCCTACCACTAAGGTTGTTAAGAATGTTCCAGGTCTTCCTAGGGTTCTCCTGGGCAGCACATTGTTTTTCCATGATGAAGGAGGATTTAGCAGATCTTGTGGAAAATTTTCACCTGTTCCTGAGGGTTTTGAAGTCTTGGAGGAGTTGGGGGGGTTTTATGTTTTCTATATAACTTCCAGGCTCAGTCCCTATTCCTCATTAGTTTGTGAAGCTCAGGGGTGACCCATTCTTGGCTAGAACCCTTAACCTGGATTTTTTTTAAGCAGGATGAAACGGTTGCACAGGGCAAGGAACTTACTGCTAAAGACTTCAAGCACTTTGCAAATGTCAGAAATGTTTTCAGTGAAGGACCAGTCTTGGGCTAGGGTGGCTTTGGACAACTTGGAGGCATCCAGCTTCTTCAATTGCCTGGTTTGAATGAATTTGTGTGAGTGGGTGGGTGTTTTTGTGGACCATCGGCAGATTACAGCAAAGTAGTCACTGACTACTGACTGAGTCTGGAAGAACTCCGGAGGTGGTGACATGGGAGAGATGTGAGACCAGGACCCAATCGATGAGGGACTGAGATCCAGTTTTGTAGCTGGTTCTGGTAGGTTCAGTGATGAGCTGGTGTAGGCCAAGACCAAGTATGGATTCCTTGGTGGAGTCATGGTGAGGGGACAGCCAGTTTAGGTTGAAATACCCAAGGATGATCCAATCCCTTTTTTGGGGGGGGAGGTCTTGATATCGAGGAAGAGGTCGAGATCACGGAGTGAGGAGAAGGGTGGCAGGTACACCATGCTGACTGTGACCATTTCATCTGCTCCAAGGAGGAGGTTAATCGAGATGGTCTCGACGGAGGAGGTGGGTAGCGGGGGTCAAATTCGGTGGCAAGGAGCTTTTCGGCAACCCAGATGAGGCCCATACATAATACAATACATAATAAGTTTCAAAACAAGGTGATTACACTTATGCAGATACACTTGCAAAGCAGGGAGATAAACATTAATGCAAATCCACATTCAAGCATACGTATGCTTGGCACACGGAGTTATGATACAGAAGCCAATAAGCAGCATGAAACAATATGACCTTGAGGAAAACATTAAGAGAACGGTCAGTACAGGATAAATAACCTTGAGGAGGTTATTTAGAAAAATAGAGAAAATAACGGGGCCCAAGACAAACCCTTGAGGGATGCCCAAGCTGATAGGGAGTGGGAGGGGGGGAAGGGTGTCACCAATACAGACAGCTTGTAACCTGCCCTCAAGGTAGGAGCAGAACCGCTCAACTAAAGAAACTGAGAGTCCAGCTGCCTTAAGCTTGTCCAGGAGAATGAGATGGGCAACGGTATTGAAAGCTTTGGCTAAATCAATGAAAACAGCTGAGGTGACAAGGCCTTGATCTATACCAGAGAAGATAGCATCCGTGAGCTGGAGGAGAGAGGTGGTAAAGGAATGAGACTTCCTAAAACCAGACTGAAAAGGAGTAAAGAAGAAGGCTGAATCAAGAAAATGTGAGAGCTGGGAAAGAACAAGGTGTTCCTGGAGCTTAGCTAAAGTGGGAAGGAGAGAGCTAGGATAGAAATGTTCTCACAGAAACCCAGCATGGTTTTCGGAAGAAATGTATGACTACTGCTTCACTGGAATATATTGATTTTTTGAATAATGTCTTGGACAAGCAGTGACATGGCTGGGGCGGGATATATAGATCTATCAAAAGCGTTTGATTTGGTTATTCATGGAATGAGTGTTATGAGACAGTTTAATCTTGGCTTGTCCAAAATGTTTGCAATTGGTTCCAGATTTATTTATCAACTAGTATGCAAGTGTAAAAATGAATAATATTGCATCTTCCCTCAGACCTATTAGTATTGGAGTCCCACGGGGTCAATATTGGGGCCAGTACTTTTTAGTTTATTTTGAAATGGACTTCCCTCTTTTTTCCAGGGCTACAGAGTCATCCTTTATGCTGACGATGCAGTCCAGGCAACAAGGAGCAAAACTGTCCCTGCTCTTGCAAAGCTACTCCAAGAGGATTTTAACAGAGTACAAGATTGGTTTACTAGTAATAACTTAGTGATGAGTTAAAAAAAAAACTAAATCAATGATATTTTATAGCACTAAAAAATTAGCAAATGCTGAACAACTGGAGATAAAAACAACCCTTGGAGTGGTGCTGGAGCAAGTACAGTATTTTAGATATTTTGGAATCTTTCTGGATAGCACACTGTCTTATGCCAAGCATATAGACTATGGTAAGAAAAAATAAATACAAGATTGGGTTTGCTGCAGTGAAATAAAAGAAATTTAAATATGCATGTGCGAAAATTTGTTGCTCAAAGTTTACTGCTTTCAATCATTTCTATGGTCTACTGGTATATGCAGTGGCTGCAGACTGTGTGCTATCCAGACAGAGTGGCCTACGCTGGGTTGTGTACAATTGTTTTACATGCTAAAAGGGATGCTCATCATTGTAATTATTATATCCAGTTGGGATGGCTCCCACTGGATTACCAAATAAGATATTATGATAGGATTTGGGTGTGGAAAATACAGAATGGTCAAACTACTGGACAGATCCACACACTGCTGAGTGTTTTACCTCTTCTAAAACAAGATCTACATGTAGTATGCAACTAAACATTCCTAGCTGTAGAACAAAATTTGGACATTTGTTCTTTTAGATATAGGGCAACTAAGGCTTACAATACATACCCACTGAACAGTGTTAATAGCAGATATAGTGGACATTGTAAATGCTGTTTAAAATTGCAAAATGTAACTGTTTTAAGTAATTTGTATATAATAACTGGGCTCCATTTTTTTCCCATAGAGAAAGCTCATTATAATTTGCTGTTAGAACCAGTTGGTTGTAACAGCAAACGTGCTGGCTTTCTCTGAGAGAAACCTGCAAGCTGCACTTGCCCTCACACACACAGTCATTTCCTTGGAACAGTCAAACCCCTCAAAATATGTCTCACAGTTCGCTCTCCTCAGAGACAGTTCTTCAGTTCATGTGGGACTCGCATCTATAAAAGACAAAGACCCACAAACTGCACTTTCCTCCATGCTGTTTCTTTCCCTCTCCACCCCCCCATCATGATAAACAAGCAAGCACCGTGGTTGCCATAGAAACCCAGTTTCATTTGCTTTCACAACTCAGTTTAAAACCTGCTGCAAAACATTAAAAAAATGAGTCTCCTAAACAGTTGTGAACTTTTATCTCTGACCAAAAGAATGTGGTTCTGGCAGTCATGTACTTTAGTGCTACTCATGCTGTTTCAGTCATTTCTGTAGTTTCAAGTTAAATGTTTTACATACATAGAAACGTAGAAACTGTTAGCAGAAGAGGACCTCCTGGCCCACCTAGTCTGCCCTAAAATCCCTACTTACTGTTCCACTGTAGGCCCTAATTGATCTCTGGGATTACCCCCTCCAGCCCTGTTACTAAGGTCTCTCTGAGTCTATCCCATGCATGTTAAATACTGTTACCATTTCGGTACTCACCACCTCTGCTGGGAGGCTGTTCCAGGCATCCACCGCCCTTTCCATGAATAAATATTTCCTCACATCTCCTTTTAAGTCGCCCGCTTTACAGCTTCATATCATAACCCCTTGTCCTTGAGCATCTCTTTCTGTGCAATATGCCTCCCTCCTGTACCTTATTGATACCCTTGAGGTATCTGAATGTCTCCATCATGTTCATACTAAGAATCATAGCTGTACAGAAGGCAATAGCCCATATTAGTACATCTCCAAAAATCTGGAAGTATTTACAACCTAGATAGTAAATATTTATCTAAGTTTGTTCTAAAGATGGCGGGGTTATTTGTATCTAATAGGGCCTTTGGTAGTGAATTCCAAATTGGGATAATCCTCTGAGTAAAAAAATAGCATCTAATGTCATTTCTGGGATATGTTAGTATTAACCTGATACTTATGGCTTCTAAAGTTACAATCCCTAGTGTTAAAGGATAGTCCAAGAAGTGCCATAAGTTCTTTATCCTTTGCTAAGTTGAACATAAGCAAGAGATCACCTCCTGTTCTTCTCTGCTCCAGAGAATACAGGCCCAGTTCCTGTAATCTTGTTTCATATGTCTTGTTCTGCATTTTGTCAATCATTTTGGTAACCCGACACTAAATCCCTGGACTGTTTATGTCTCTTCTAAGAAAGGGACTCCATAGTGGAGAACAATAATCTAGATGGGGACGTACATATGCTTTATATAATGGAAGAATGCAGCTTTTGTTCCGCGAGACAAATGCTCTTTTAATGCATCCTATAAGCCTATTTGCATGGCTTCTGATATGGTTATAGTGAGTGCTAAGTGAGATCAGATTTAATAATAATACCCAGATCCTTTTCCTCTGTTGTCGGCTGCGAAACATTATCATTGAATTTAAATTGTATATTTGGGTTTTCATCTCCCAAGTGCATTATTACACATTTATCGACATTAAAGTACATGTCATTATATGTTGCCCATTTTTCTAAATTTATTAAATCTTCTTGTAAGTCAGATATGTCTTTTTCACATCCCATTTTAGCTACGATTTTTGTGTCATCTGCAAATTTAAAGGCTATGTTTTTAAAATTTGCTGTTATATCTGACACAAAAATGGAAAACAGCACAGGTCCCAGAACGGACCCCTGGGGCACCCCACTAGTAACACCACCAGAAATTGGTGAATACCCCCTTATGCATACTTTTTGTGATCAACCATTCTTTGATCCAATTTACTAACCTATGATTTATTCCGATGGATCACATTTTACTAATCAAAGTGCTGTGAGGCACTTTATCAAAGGCCTTACAGAGATCCAAATATACCACATCATCTGGTATTTTGTCATGCAAGAATTTGCTAACATTTTCATAAAAGATTAAGTTGCTGGTAAGGCATGATCTTTTGCTTTTAAATCCATGTTGATTGTGATCCACCAAGTTTTTCTTAATTAGATCATCCTCAATTCTTGTTTTTAAAATGGCTTCAAATAATTTACCCAGAATACACGTCAGGCTGATGGGTCTATAATTAGAGATTTCCCCTTTATTGCCCTTTTTAAAAATTGGAGTGACCAAGGCAGTTTTCTAATCATTTGGTACTCTTCCTGTTTTTAGTGATAAATTAAATATTTTGTGTAATGGCTCAGCTAACCAAAGAGAAATTTCTTTTATTAAACGAGGATGAAGTCCGCCTGGTCCAGGTGATTTATTTGTTTTAAGTGCCTTGAGTTTGGTCCTAATTTCCTGCCTACTAATTTCTATAAAGTCATCATCTAATAGATTAAATGTATTTTGAACTTCATGCCTTTGTCCGTTACTTTATTAAAAGTTGAGCAAAAGTAGGTATTAAATTCATCTGCCATAATCTGAGGTGACTTGATTATGTCATTACCAATTGTGAGTGGTTCTATGTTTTTTATAGTCTGTTTTTCTATTGTTTATATAACAGTAGAAACTCTTACCACCATCCTTTATATGAGCTAATTTAAATTCAAGTTTCTTCTTTCCCACTTTGATGGCATTTTTACTCTTTTTTAATATTTGCCTGTATTTTTTAATATTAAATTCATTATTGCATCAAATAGAAGCACGATATGCTCTTCTCTTTTTTTTTAATAAAGATAGTATATATGGGGTTGCCCAAATTGGAAATTTTCCCTTATTATTATAGATGGTTCTAAGTGGCACATATTTCTTTTCTAATTCAGTAATTTTGTTTTTTATTGTAAGCCAGATTTCTTCAGGAGAATTTGATCCCTCATCCCATTGCCATGCAGTTAGATCTCTGCTTAACTGAAATAAATTAGCCTTGTTATAATTCCTAAACATTGTTCTGCCTAGGTTACCTGGACATTGTGGCCATCACTGAAACCTGGTGTAATGATAACCACAACTGGGAGATGGCCATACCTGGCTACAACATATTCAGAAGAGACAGAGCAGGCAGGAAGGGAGGAGGAGTGGCACTGTATGTGAAAAATGACATAAGGGCCACAGAGATCCAGGAGGAACAAAATGGGGGAGAGATACTGTGGGTTAAGCTGGAAAGGAAAATGGGAACAGCCATCCGCACAGGTGTGGTCTATAGACCACCAGCCCAGGAGGAAGAAACAGATAGAGTTGATGCTAGCCATCACAAAGGATGGCAGACAAGGATGAGGTAGTACTGGTTGGAGACTTCAATATTCCAGACGTGGACTGGAGCATCCCAGCAGCACCATCAACTAGAGCAGATTTATCCTGGACTCCTTCAGGGTGCCTTCCTCAAGCAACTGGTCATGGAACCAACTCGGCAGAAGGCAATACTGACCTTGTGCTCACAAACAGGGACAGTGTGATGGGGGTAACAGTGGGGAGCACCTGGGGAACAGTGACCACCAGTCATTGTGGTTTGAAATCACAGAAAGAGCAGAACCAAACCACACAAAAACACGTATCCTGGATTTTAGGGGGCAGACTTTGGGAAAATGGGGAGATACTTGAAAGAGGCATTAAGGGGAATGGGACAGGAATCAGGGTTGAGGAACAGTGGGCAGTATTTAAAATGGGGATTACAAGAACAACAGAATTATGCATTAAGCAGGTTAGCAA
This sequence comes from Neoceratodus forsteri, assembly GCA_016271365.2. Lineage (NCBI taxonomy): Eukaryota > Metazoa > Chordata > Ceratodontiformes > Ceratodontidae > Neoceratodus > Neoceratodus forsteri. The sequence continues at coordinate 1,627,368,893 of CM028131.1, read as the reverse complement.
AAGGAAAAGGAAGAGGAGACCATTATGGTTTTCCAAAGAGGTAGCAAAGAAAGTGAAAGCCAAAAGATTGCATTCAGGCAATACAAAAAGACACAGGCAGAAGGGGATAGGGAGAAGTACCAGGAGAAGCAAAGGGAGGCAGGGAGGTCAGTAAGGGAAGCCAAAGCTCAGACAGAAGAACACATTGCAAAATCAGTGGGTAGAGGGGACAAAACCTTTTACAAGTACATAAGTGAAAAAAGAAAGACAAAGGGAGGGATAGTGAGACTGAAGGGGGAGGATGGGGGCTGTGGAGGATGACAACAGTAAAGCTGACATATTGAACAGGTATTTCTGCTCAGTCTTTACTGAGGAAGAGGAGGGTAATGGGTCTGAAGAGAGTACAAGGGGTGAGAATGGTGCAGAAATGGACACAAGTCCCTTTACACGAGAAAGGGTCCTGAAGGAACTGGAAGTAATAAGAGTTGATAAAGCAGTGGGGCCAGATGGGGTGCACCCCAGGGTCCTTAAAGAACTAAGAGAGGTGGTGGCTGAACCTCTGGCTATCCTGTTTAGCCGATCACTGGAAACAGGGGAGGTACCCAAAGACTGGAGGACAGCAGATGTAGTCCCCTTATACAAAAGCGGGAACAAAGAGGAAGCAGGGAACTACAGACCAGTCACCCTCACCTCGGTAGTGGGGAAGATCATGGAAGCACTACTGAAGGAGAGATTGGTGGAACATCTGGTTGTCAATGGAGTACACGACCCAAGGCAGCATGGTTTCACCAGGGGGAGGTCATGTCAGACCAACCTCGTTGAATTTTTTGACTGGGTGACTAGGGAGGTGGATCAGGGGAGGGCAGTGGACATGGCCTATCTGGACTTCAGCAAGGCCTTTGACACTGTGCCACATAGAAGACTATTACACAAACTGGGGAATATGGGTGTGGGCAGGACAATAGTGTGGTGGGTAGGTAACTGGCTGAGTGGCAGGACACAGAGGGTGGTGGTAAATGGCTATCACTCCACAGAGGGAAGAGTGACCAGTGGGGTACCACAGGGATCAGTGCTGGGACCGGTCTTATTCAACATCTTCATCAGTGACATTGCACAGGACCTAGAAGACAGAATTTCACTGTTCGCTGATGACACAAAGCTCTGTAACAGAGTAGACACACCAGAGGGTGTAGACAGAATGAGAAGGGACCTGCAGAAACTTGAAGAATGGTCAGGGGTTTGGCAGTTGAAATTCAATGCAAAGAAGTGCAAGGTAATGCATATGGGGCACAAAACCCTGGCACAATATATCAGTTGGGGGTGAGGATATAGCATGCACCAAGCAGGAAAGGGATCTTGGGGTTATCATCTCTGATGACCTCAAGGTAGGTAAACAGTGTGACAAGGCAGCAGGTAAACCAAATAGGATGCTGGGATGTATAGGCAGGGGCATCACCAGCAGGAAAAGGAGGTCATAATTCCACTATACAAGACACTAGTGAGGCCCCACCTGGAGTACAGTGTACAGTTCTGGAGACCATACCTCACGTAAGGACATAGACACGGTAGAGAAGGTTCAGAGGAGGCAACAAAGATGGTGCATGGATTGCATCACAAGTCCTATGAAGACAGGTTGAAGGAACTGAACATGTACTCCCTGGAGGAGAGGAGGAGAGAGGGATATGATAGAGACATACAAGTATCTCACAGGAGGAACAGGGTGCAGGAATACACTATTTTAAGCGAAAAAGATGTTCCAGGACTAGAGGGCATGGGATGAAGTTGGAGGGAGGATGATTCAGAGGAAACATGAGGAAGAATTTCTTCACAGAATGGGTGGTGAACAAGTGGAACACCCTGCCAGAGGAAGTGGTGGGGGCTGAAACAATCACGGGATTTAAGAATGCATGGGATAGACATAAAGGAATTCTGGAGGTCAGGGGTAAGGAGCAACAGACTTCTAGGAAAACATAAACTGAACTTACAAGCTCAAATGGGCAGACTGGGTGGGCCATAGGCCCTTATCTGCTGACACCGTCTATGTATCTATGTAATAGTAAGTTTAGTATTTAAAGTTATCACACAATGATCACTGTTATGTAAAGGGGCATGCATTTTAATGTTTTTGACTTGATTTGGAATGTCTGTGATCAGTAAATCAAGGATATTATCTTTCCTTGTGGGGGTGTTGATAAGTCTCCCCTTTCTCTCCTTTCCTCCAGTGAGTACATATTTAACTCCCTGAGTCTTTCCTCGTAGGGCTTCTGATGTAGGCCCTGTACCATTTTTGTTGCCCTTCTCTGTACCAACTCCACCCAATGTATGTTTTTCCTGAGATGGATCCTTCAAAACTGGACACAGTACGGCCTCACCAATGATCTATACAGGGGTAACACTATTTCCCTTTTTCTGCTGGTGATACCCTTCCCTATGCACCCCAGCATCCTACTAGCCTTTCCCACTGCCTCATCACACTGCTTTGCCACCTTCAGGTAATCATATATGATGACACCCCCCCGAGATCCCTTTCCTGTTGTGTGATTGATAACACCTCCCTCCCTAACTGATACATTGCCCTTGGGTTTCTGTGTCCTATGTACATAATCTTACATTTTTTGGCATTGAAGCCCAATTGCCAAACCTGTGACAAGTCTTCCAGATTTATTAGATCTTCCTTCTTTCAGTTTTGTCACCCCCGTGTGTCCACTTTGTTGCAGATTTTTGTGTCACCCGCAAACAGGCATACCTTCCAGCTTCTCTGCGACGTCGCTAATAAGGACTTTGAAGAGGATGCTAAATGCGAAAGACTGTTTATCAAAGCAAAAGGAGTTTATTCAGCCAATATGAGGTAGTGGGTTACTTTATATCCGGAGATCTGTGGTAGTTTACTCATTTTTTCTAACCAGTTCTATTTTTAATCTTTGAGGTGAAAACATGGAGCACAGCAATTATATAAAACAATACACGGTAGGTGTGCAAAACTTGAATTTTATACATACCCTCTGTGTGGGATACATGTATAAACTGTCAAGCTTTGCTCTCAGAATTTACGGAGCATCCCACACCTTGGGTGTGTATACAATTCTCGTTATGCACACATACCCATGTATTATTCTATATTTTATTACTTATATTTGACAAAGTATTTTTATACTGTATTTTGTTGGTTGATTGTAATTTACTGTTTGACTGGGTAACCTTTGAAAACAGGCACTTGTGCCTAAATGTCTTTCACTAAAAATAACAATAACAAAATTGCAGTAAATAACTTGTAGACCATTTTCCCTATGATAGCTCAGCTGATATGCAAAATTTTGTTTTCAGTGGATGGTGTTTGTGCATGAGGTATTTCAAACCCCATAAATCCCTCACTTATGCTTAACAACTGTTTCATTCTCCTGGAATGAGCCACCCCATAGCTTTGAATGTTATGCTAATTAGAGAATCTTAGAGTGAAATTCAGAACTCTGCTGTGTAGTCATGCCCACCCTCACACTCTAATGGCATATTTAGTTCTCCACCTGAAGAAAGCAGTCATACCAAAGTCTTTGCTTCACTTCAGAGCGGATTACAATTTGTTGTATTAGTATTTCTCTTTACTTTGGTTGTCTCCCGATTACTCTACATTAGAGTGTATTTTGCTTTCATTTTGTGATTCTCTGGTTACACATCAGATCCCAGGAACCAGAGAAGGCCATTTTGTGGTGCGGATCCCACATTTAGGGAATCACTTTTTTCTCTTAAAAAAAAGGCGTTCTTTGCCATTTGAATTATCGCTTTGCAGTAATTTGGTGTGGATATTCTCAGTTCAGTTTTTTACAGGAACTGAGACAATAAATTGGCTTGAATTACTGTTTAAATGCCAATAGATGTCCATTTTAATACAGTCCACTCCACTTAAACTGCCCTTGGGTATACCAGGCAATCAGTTTTAGCGGGTGAATGTCAGTTGTCGTTTGCCAGTCACATAGAACATAATGTAATAATGCTTATAGCATCTATTGCACTCCCTCTAAGTCAGGCAGTTCATGTGCTGTTCAGTACCCAATTAACCTAAAGTAACCCCATGTAATACCTACTGTAATCGGTTCTGCTTGCCACTTGTTTAATTTGATTGCCGCTGATTGCAGAGAGCTTTTAAGGTGAGGTGTTAAGTTCATTAACAGATCTTTCTTGGCTGTGAACTGTGTTTGTACTTTTGAAAGATGGCATCAAAACAAAAAGCTCAGTGTCAGTGGCTCAGCAGGTAGCACACTCGTCTCTGAGACCGGGAGATCAGAAGCTGTAGGTTCTAGCCCCACACCAGGCACTTGGGTTAAATCCCAATACTGACACTGCAGTGCAGCATGAGGGGGATGCTGCACTCCTGCTGTGCTGTCTTTTGGATGAGATGTTAAACCGAGGTCCCACCTGTTCTGGTGGTAATTCAGGAGGATGTTAAAGATCCCATGGCACTTCTTGGAAAGAGTAGGGGAATTTTTTATTTAAATCGAAACAAATCATATACAAATCAGTATTACATCATACAAAACCATAAAAAGAAAAACCAAAACATAAATAAGTATTAATTCATATAATAACACCAGACCTAATAAGGACATTTTAACCATACCCCTTCCCCACACACTTTAAGAGTAAGAACATTTTTATTGAAGTCATAACTAATTTTATACAGATTCGTATTCCATCATACAAAATCTTAAAAAGAGAAAATCAAAACTATAATCAAATATTATTTCATACTATAACCTCTAGCATAAATAAAACTTTTTAACCCCCCCCCAATTAAAAGAGTAGGGAAATTTTATAATGAAATCATCACATAAATATGTACAAACTATATTTCCTCATACATAATCAAATTTATGTGAATACAAAAACAAATTAATATGTATTAATGCATACAGTAATCTCATACTAAATAATAGTATCTAAATTTTCCCCTCTCCCTCCATCCCTATCCTGGTTTTATTTCCTTAAACATTAATTAAACGATAAAGTCATGAGACTATCATAAACTCTCCCAATACTGAAGTGTAAATTTTGATTTCTCAAGTAATTTAATACGGCAAATCTCACATTCCATCATATAAAATAGGTCAAGAGGCATAATCTCATGTTGCTGTGGTAATAGTCTGCATCTCCTAATCCATATCCAATAAAGAAAGGAAACATGGATTGCCTGTAATGTACTAGGTGAACCCTGTAATTCAACACCAGTAAAGGATCCATAATATAAATTCTTAATAGAAGGGGGAACTGTCAAATGACCTTTCCATTGGCATTTTACTACGTCCCAAAATTCTATGGCATAGGGACACTGGAAATAGGAATGTTCCATTGTTTCCAAAATGAATGTACAACACTTTCTTGGATAGTATCGGTCCTGTATTTGTTTATGTTTCTGGTTGTTTTGGGTATTTATTTTCCCATGAATCCCCAACCATACTGGGTCCCACATATGTACCGGGATACAGGGATTTGCAATATATTTATGTAACCCCCCGTTACCCGGGGTTACTAGAATCCCAGTAAGACCTAGTGGTAGGCAGGGAAGGCAGCTTGTGAAACTCCAGTTAAATGGATTTCACACTGTCTCACGCTGTTCTCAGTCTCTGAGGGATGACATCACCATAGAACTATCGCAGCTGCATGAGCCACATTGGAATCAGCAGAAGGGACTTAGATTAGAATGTTGGGAGTTTTGAACAGTGAGTGTGAGTAGTCTGCAGTTGGAGATTGTTGTGAGAGGAGCACAGCAGTTTTGTGCATAGGCTCTTGGAGCCTCAGCTCTGAAATAGAGCTACTGTTAGGGAAAGGTGTGTGTCTCCGCCTAAAGAGGGACACAGTAAGCTGTTCTTTAAAGTGGTGGAGACCACTGATTCGGGTCTCTGTGCCCCATCCCTCAGGGGATGGGGCTGGAAGGTTTGCCTGCAATTCCAGGGGCAACCCCCCCTGGCTACTGCTAAAGAAGAAGCTGCCTTATTTTTCCATGTGTGTGGGGTACAAGAAGATTTCAAGATTCGCCTGTGGGGCACCTGCAACCGAAGGGTGAGTTCTGCTCTTTCCAAAGGGCCCATGTTTCATCCTGAACTGTGTTAAAGTGTGGATTGGACTGCTGCAGTAGTGGGAGGCCTAGAGTAATAGGCTTAGCCAAAAGTAAAAGTATGTTCAAGTCCAGCAAAAAGGGAAGTCAATACATGTAGAGGAGATGTGACATATGTCTACCCTGTAATCTACATTGCCAAGCTTTCAAAAGAGTTGTTTAGTATCCAGAGAAATGGTCGGGTATGGATTGTGGGAGCTGGAGGTGGGAGACCCCCCATCTTTAGTAACCAGGTCCACCTCTACGGATTTGCTCTGTGGATTTCTACTTTGCTTCATGCACTTGGCCAGTGATGAGGGAAGTACCCAGACGTGGGATTGGAAGGAAAATTTCCCTTTAGGAGTTGAAGGCTGTAAGGTGGTTTGGGGAGCCACCAACAGGAAAACTGGTTCATTCCCATATGGACCGTGGATCAAGTGGCTGGCGGGGGAGCCGGGCCATGGGAAAACCCCAAGTAGTGTACAAGTCGGGCTGTGTACCCAAAGCTGCGTGCAAGTCCGGGCTGTGTACCTTGTGGGTTCACAGCCTGAGGGCTGGAATAGTGAAGAAGTGTTCTGTTGCTCTAATCTGCATTACCAGGAATGTAGCCCTGTGGGGGTCCGTCTATGCTTTGCTTGTTCAGTTTGGATGTGAATAAAAGCCACACTTTAGAATCCCATTCCTGGTTTTGGACATTACAGTTATTGCTTCCTGTGTTCAGATTTACTTGGGTGCCCCTGTGCAGAGTAACCAAACCTAGGCCCCCTGTGCCTAATAACCTAGTCCTCCCTGAACCCAGTCCCCACCAGGTACTGCTGTCAGCTTCAACAGCATGCTACCTGTCATTTTGCAAAAAGGCACGGGTCCAGGGGTTACATTTAGAAATATTTAATCTCATAACAGTTGAAAAATTTGAAAATAGGGAATCTAAAAAATAACAGTGTAAGATATTTTTATAGAGCACCTTCCAGGAGATGCTACTGACTAACTCTCAACTAATATGCCAACTTTTAATTTTGTCAAAAACCCCATCCCATCTAATCGCTAATCATGGACTCCTTTTGTTTTTATGCATAAAATTAGCACCTCTCCATTCCTGAAGTATACCCTGTAAAGTTTTACTTACCGAATAACCTCAGATTGTAATGCTAGTCTTAACTAAAGGTACCAAATTCGAATATAAAAAAAAAAAAAAGGAAAAAAGAACTGGGTTAATCATCTTTAAACCTCCTGATTTTATGTCCGAATATAATACATTTCATTTAATTGGGTTCAATCTACTTCCCCAAAAACCACAAAAAAACATCTCATCAAAGAAGTCTCCAAATGTTTTGGCAAGAAAAAAATATTCTTTAAATACAAAAAAAATGGTATCAAAAAGGATTCGATCAAATAAATTTTTTTTTGTTAGAAAGTTTCCAACGATTCCAGCAAATTGTTTTAGAATTACCTTCTTGTAAAGCTTTCTGCCAATTAAAATCTGCACTATCAGCTCCTCCATAATAAATACCCAATATCTGACATGGCTGTCATTCACCGGAAAACCTCCTACCGTAACTGAATTATCTGGAAAGCCTGTCAAACTTAAACACTTAGTTTTTGTTTCATTGATTCGAGCACCCATAATGGTACCCATTGCTGTTATAACTGTACAAGCCATTTTTATAGAAGCCCCATCATAAAGCATCAAACACAAATCATCTGCGTAAGCAATTATCTTCGTCTGAAACCCTAGTTCCCCAGTAATTACCTTTATCAAAGGGGACCTATTAATTATCCTTAACAGAGGATCCAAACTGAAAACATGCAGAAGCGGACTCAATGGGCATCCCTGTCATACCCCTTTAAAAACTTTATATTTGGCACCTCTCCATCCATTTTCTAATGAGATAACATATGCTACAGCATAACACAAATGTAGCCATTGAACAAACAATGCAGGAATACCAAAAGCCAGTAAACAATTCCATAAATACTCATGGGAGAGTTCATCAAATGCCTTGGCCTGATCTAAACTTAACAAAAATCCCTTAACCGTTCCTAATCCTTCTTTCCTACATTCCATAATTTCTCGAATAAATATTAATGCATCAGTAATTTTCCTACCTGGGACTGAACAAAATTGAGAGTCACTAATTAAATCCGGCATAACCAATGATAATCTGTTACCTAAATGTTTTGAAAAGATTTTAAAATCAACATTCAATAATGTAAGCAGACGCCAATTTCCAATATCCATATGATCACCTTTTTTAAACAGGAAAATCAAGAAACCCTCATACATCTGCAGAGATAAAATCATTTCTGTAAGAAAGTAATTATACAAAGCCAATAATTCCTTGGACATAAATTTCCATAACAATGTATATATCTCACCGGGCAATCCATCAGAACCAGGGGAAACATCGTTTTTTTTTTTTTTTTACTTTCTATTTTATCCCCGCTCCTCACCCCGGAGCTACACTTCTTCGGGAGACACCAACCACCACCCTGCGACTTGCTTTACCTGATTCCCCAGGAGTGCCACCCATGGAGCCATGGCTATACCCGCAAGGCGGGTACAGGACCCGAACGTCCCAATGCTTCAGTATCTCATCAGGGTCCCCCGGTGGTCAGGCAAGCAGTCGCCATTAGGGTCGGTGTTCTTGGTGCTCCGTCTACCTGTGCTCCGGTGGTGCTTTTTCCTCTTTCTCAGGAAGTGGCCGGTGTCCTGATGTCAAGGCATTATGCCGACGACCACCACTCCCAGCCCTCTCTAGTACATGCTCCTGTGCTTGCTGTTCCTCTGGCCTCCACCAGAGGCCAGTCAAGCACCAAGCAAATGCCCCCACCCTCCCGGAGAGGAGAGCTGTCCTTCAGATGCTCAATCCTCTCCCTTCCCTGCCAACCCCCAATGACCCAGGCTCATTACCGAACCCGGGTCACCGGCGTGACGTGAGGTGTGGCGTGCAGCGTCTCAACCCTCAGCGCCACCGGGCCGGCCAGGAAACATCATTTTTAAGAGAAAGGATTACCCTTTCTAATTCTACTTTGGTAAACTCTGTCACCATAGACATCTGTAGTTCCAAAGATAGACTAGGGAGATCTGCTGCTTGCAAAAAGTACATCAAAAATTTAGAGTCTGAGTTTTGTGTCCCAAAAGTGTCCACAACATGTTTATCTAAAAATTTCATAATCCCAATATTATCAGAAACCGGTGAATCATTAGAGTTTTTTAAACTTGTAAACAACCTCTTTTCTTTTCGTCCCTGACATGCCAAAAAAGGGTTAACCTGCACTGTCTTACCCCGGGTTCCAATGATTGTTCCTTAGTAAGTGATCTTAACCTGTCATACTGGTATAAAGCCGCATCATTTTTTATCACTTTAATAGTTTCAGACATATCTACCTCACCTTCTGATTGGATAGAAAATAGGGATTGTAAAGTATGCCGAAGAGATAAATATTTTTCATTCTGGGTTTGGACATGAGATTTACCAACAGCTTGAAAATATCCTACTAAACATATTTTAAATGCTTCCCACCAACTACAGATATCTTCATGTAATCCAACAGTAGAAATTTTATCTTTAACTATCTGCTCCAAATCTGTTACAACATCTGGAAGTAATAATAGAGAAGTATTTAGTTTCCAGATACCTGGATCTTTCATCCTGTGTGTGTGGGGAGGGGGTATCAATACTAATTCCAATCAGAAAATGGTCTGATGATTCAATAGGTTCATAAATTAGTCGAGAGATTACTAAAGACTTACAGACAAAGACAAAATTAATACGAGAAAATAAAGAACCTTTAAAAAATGTAGGTTTAGCTCTACTGCGTTGTAATTGATATGAATCGATCAGTCCTGCTAAAGAAAGAAGTGATTTCAAAAAAACCTTATCACAATATTGTTTCTCAGTATCCATTTTTTGTTGGAAATTAATATTGAAATCCTCACAAAAAAATATCTGCCTACTAGTATACAGATACGGTTGAATCTTTTTCAACAAAGCAATCCTAAGGGCTTTAGTCTAGGGACCGTGTACTGAAATCAGTCTACACTGTAGCCCTTTTAAAAGTACATCCAACAGGAGCACTCTACCCGGTTCAATATCTACCAACCTATATACAGTAACTTGAGAAGTGGTAAAGCAAATTCCAACTCCACTACACGTAACATCCCTCAATGACCAAAATGATTTCCCCCAATGACAATCTTTGGAGGCTATCGAAACTTCATTCAAAGTATGTAAGGGTGTATCCTGTAAAAGGAATACATCATAGGGTAAATGAGAAAGTACCCCAAATGTCATTTTTCGCTTAATTTGGGATTTCAGGCTGTTCACATTCAGTGTCATAGATGACAAAGTGGAAGGCTCAGGGAGGGGGTTTAGGAGTTTTAATGCTCAATCTAGTTACTCGTTTCCGTGGTTCTAATTGATTTCTCCTAGAAGGCAATTCTGTCCCTTCTGGTATCGAACTAGAACCATCGGAATTTACCATTGGATCAGGCAATTGATGATCCTGTTCTACTTGGTCTCCCCAAGAAGAAAAAACAGCAAATCTGTTTGTGAGGGGCAACGGAGAAAGGGGCACATTCTGACTATCAACAATTTTTCCTACCAAACAGGAAAAAGAAGAGGTTAACATATTGTCTTCTGGATCTTGACCCATGTCCTGTGCCTCAGTAAAGACCAAATTCACAGGGCAAGAAAGATCATGTGAGGTAGGGAGCACGGGTTTCAAAATATGTTGAGGAGAGCCCGGGGGGGGGGTCACAAATGGAGTCTTTCTTTGCTCCCTAATAACACACTGAGGAAATGTTAAATCTGAAGCAGCTATATGGGTCAGTTCTGGACTAATCACATCAGACTGTTGGTCAATATTAGATCTAGAAAGATGTATTTGTCTATTTTCCCCAGTAACTCCCCCTCGGCCTTTACCTCTCCGTCTACCCCCAAACAAGTGGGGTTGCCCGATTTCCACCTGTGTAGGAGGGCCTCATATGCATGCGTTCAAGCACATATCTATAGGCCTTTCCCCAGGCCCTCTGGTTCTGTAAAAGGAGAAATTTCTTCATACTTACCATAATTTCCTTTTCTGTTTGCTCCAACATTGTCAGTGGATAATCCTAACAATTGGGTATAGTGCACCCCTACCAGGGGAAATGGCATAGCCCAAACTTCAGAGGGCTCATGATGATTCCAAGCAGCAGCAACTCCCCAGTAACTACTGACCTCGCAGTGCCATAGTAGCTACACATGTGCCTATATTATAACCAATTACTTGTATGCAACAACCCTTAACACTGTAAATAAAGCGGTCTTACCTTCACGGCAGACATCTGAGGAAGAAATGCTCCCCACTGTACACAAGGCTTAGACGATTTGATCCTCTTTGCAGGAAAATGATCGGGCAACAAGGACAACTCCACACCAGTTGCTCATCTGGAAAACTGAAGCTGACCAGTACAATAATGCATTGATTTCAGGCAACAACTGAATGCAGTGAGACTCCCTTCAACAAGGAAAACACCTTAAGCGTTAACACTAAGCATGTTAAACTGCCGTTGCAGACTGATTGAAAAAAAAATTTTGTTTTTTGTTTTTGTTTTTATTATGAGTACAGCACAGCACAGCAAAACAAAAGAGGATTGTCCAAAAACATAGTAGGTGATTTTATCACACAGGACATCCCTCCGCGCATACGATAAGATTCTCCCGCAGGAGCCAGACTCCTGGGTGGACCCCATTGACAATGTTGGAGCTAACAGAAAAGGAAATTACAGTACGCATGAAGAATTTTCTTCTTTCTGTAGCACTCCACATTGTCAAAGGGTAATCATAACAACTGGGTTCTAAGAAGCAGTACCCAGAGAAACCGGGAGGGGGAAGGATATTATCCCATGTGCCAGAGGCAAGCACTGAGAAATTACTTGCGAACTGCTGCCTGTAGCACTCTGCGACCAAAGCACCATTAGCAGAACTCTGAACATCCAATTTGGAATGTTTGTAAACGTGTGGATGGGTAACTACATAGTTGTCTTGCATAACCCTAAAGAGTGATGCTTCACCTCTCTCTGCCCAGAACATCGCCGTAGCCCTAGCAGAATGAGTCTTGATGAGAGCTGGAGGCCTTTTCTTTTCCATGACATTGGCCTTAGTGATGCAGGCCCACACCTTCCTAGCTAGAGTGGCCTTAGAGACCTTCTGATCCTGCTTGTCTGTTTCAGGAGAACAAACAGACTATCTGACTTTCAGAACACAGCTATCCATTTAAGACAGATCCTAATGGCGTGTTGTAAATCCAGCTTGTGCAATTCCTTCTCTTAGGAGTGAGAAGGTTGCGGACTGGAGGATGAAAGGCCCATTTCCTGGTATACGTGGAAGGCCATGGGCACTTTAGGGATGAAAAACAACTTTTCTAAGTACCACCTGTCCTTATACATAATAAGGTATGGCTCCTTGTTGGATAAGGCCTGTAAGACAACACATCCAGCAATATGGATGGCAGCAGTTCGGAAAACTCCTTGCAGAGAGCATTCAGAACCAAATTTAGATCTCATGGAGGAGCCAGAAATTGGAATACTGGACAACTCCTACTAAACATGAGCAAAAATGAATAACCTCTCTATTAGTTGCTAAGGAAAAAAACGCAGGGTGCTCCAAAGGAAGAAACCTGACCTCTCAGCTTACTCAATGCCAATCCCTTGTTCAGGCCTTCCTGTAGAAATCCAAAATCTATGGAATAGAGGCCATTAAAGGCTTAAAATCCTTCCCTCTGGCCCAAGATAAAAGAGGTGGCCCATACCCAAGCATAGGCTACAGACGTAGAGATTTTCTGGCAGCCATCAAGGTGTCAACTAGTTTCTTGGAGAAGCCTAATCTTTTTTTGGGTAACCTCCTCCTCATCTCAGGAACCAGGCTGCGAGCTGCATCATGCCTGAATTTGGGTGGAGAATGGGACCCTGACAGCAGGTCTCTTCGCACCGGTAGGCGTAAGGGTGCTTTGCTGAGCAAGATTCCGTAAGTCTGAGAACCACGGTCTTCTCGGCCACTCTGCATCTATTAAGAGGAAGCTTCCTCTTGAGTGCCTTTTATATTATTTATTTATTTTCAAACTTTGGAAAAAGAGGTAGTGGAGGAAAAGCATATGCTCTGCTGAAGGTCCACTCTTGAGGCAAAACGAGCACTGCTTCCGTCTGTGGACACCAAAAATGACTGAGGACCCTTTTTGGATCTGAGCATTGTTGCTTGATGTGAACTGATCGATCAGAGGTTGACCAAAGTGGTTGTACAGGAGTTCGAGCACCTCCAGGTTTAACCTACATGGGGTGAAAGCCGGCTCAGTGGCACCTAAGGGTTGAGGTGCTGGACGCTACACTCCGCGTCATGCCGGTGACCCGAGTTCGGGAGCAACCTCAGGCGCCAGGGGGTTGGCAGGGACGGGGTGAGGATCGAGCACCTGCTGGGCTGCTTTTTTTCCCAGGGGAGGGTTGGGGCTTGTCCAGCGCATCAGCGGCTCCCAATGGAGACCGGAGGCACTGCAGTGTGTCGGCTGCATGTCAGTGTGGCTGACGCAGGCAGGGTTGCCGTGCACCATGCGTCAGAGTGCACCAAGAACACCAGAACAAGGGAAAAGCCCGGCTCTGTGGGGTAGGCGATGGCACCTGACCCCCATGCCCACCGCTGGATCCACCTCGCCTGGCCTTCCAGTTCCTCCATCCAGGCCCTCACGTGCAGCCAGAGTCTAAAAAATGAAAGAGTGCCCAAAGAGGAGGGGCAGCCCCACCCCAGAGAGGTTAAGCTGGGGGTGCTGGCTGTGGGGGGGGGTGAGGAGGCTCAGGGTCAAGGGGACCTAGGTGGGCAGGAACAGGCAGGATGCCTGAGAGAAGCTCCGCGGGGCTGTGACCAGAGTGACAAAGAGTTGGGGAAAAAAAAACTACATGGGGTGAACATATTCTTGACTTAGCCAGTCCGCCTGAAGGTTCAACTCCCCTGCTAGGTGTACTGCCGACAGATAATTTTTTTTTTACACATGAGGAAGCTGGCGGCCTCTCGAATCATCTCCTTGTATTTGTGCTGCCTTGATGTTTATGTATGCCACTGTGACGGCGTTGTCTGACCTCACTTTTACCTCCATGCTAGCAGCATGGCTAGAAACTGAAGGGACGGTAGGTGGACCACCTCCCTCTCCTGAACATTTATGTGGAGATGCTATTCCTAAACTGACCAAGTTCTCTGAGTGGGTGGGTGGTTGGTTTAGGACTGCCCCCTACCCGTGCAGACTGACATCTGTTGTGAGAATTAACTCTGGGGAAGTTCCAGTGGAACCCTTGCTTATATCCTGCACATCCACTCACCAACTCAGAGAGTGACGAAGCTGAGGGGTGAGGGGATCCTGGCTTGATAATCCTCTGATGAGGGATCCCAGGCAGTCAGCAAACCCATTTGAAGAGGCTGCACATGGAAGCGAGCCCATGGGACTAGATCTGTCGCTGCCTGCCATAACGCCAAGAATCCACAGCAGACTGAGGGCAGATGCTGATGACTGCGTCCTGAGCCACTGGACGTCTGTCAATAAGGTCTCCTTCTGGGAAGGCAAGAGAAAAACCTTCCCTGGTTTCATGATGGAAGATTGTCCCCAGGTATTCCAAGGCCTGAGATGGCTCGTGAGAACTCTTCTCCCAGTTCACCACCCAGCCGTGTGACTCTAACATCTCCAGAGTCCTGAGTACCGACCACCAGGACTATCAGCATCTTCGAGAAATTCTGGGGGGGGGGGGGGCTGATGCATGTGCGAAGAGACGCACCCTGTAGTGGAAAAGCTGGCCCAGTATTGAGAACCTGAGATACTTTTGGTAGGACTGATGGACGGGATGTTGAGGTAGGCATCCGTCTGATCTATTGAAGCTAAGAAACCCCCCTGGCTAAACAGCCTGGGTGATGACCTCAGGGACTCCATATCGAAAGGACTGTGGCACACACACTGTTCAGATGCTTCAGATCCAGAATGGGCCTGAAACCCCCCCCCCCCAATGAGATGGGTCAGGGTCTGTGACAACGCCTGGCCTTTTGTGATGTCCTTGGAAACTGGGGCGATAGAAAATGCCCCCTAGAGAAGACCATTAAGAAACTATGGCATAGCCCAAGAAAAAGATCTCCAGAGTTCAGGCAGCTGACATTGTTTTTGGCCCATCTTAAGAAAAACTCCCGAACCTTCCACAAAGAAAGAGAGGTAGAGATGGGCCTGCGTTCCTTTATTGTGAGGCACCAGGCTTTTGGGGTTGGGCCTCCTGCATGGCACCTGACCAGGGCTCCTCTGATACTGTAACCTTTGTTACCTGAGTAGGTTCCTCTGTTCTCTGGAGTCAGTTCCGAAGGAATGAAACCCCCACTCGGAACTGCCTGCTCTGGCCATTACCTTGACCCCTTTGGGTTACAGTAGTTCTATGCTGTTGTTTGACACTGGAGATAGCCCTTCTTGTGCTGAATATCCTTTAAAATAGTATCCAGGCTGGAATCAAACAATAAGCCTCCCTCAAGCAGAGGTTAAACAGCTTAGCTTTTGAAGCTTGATCAGTGACCAAATGACTAAGCCACACGGCCCTCATGGCCGAAACAATGAAGTAGGCCGAACGGGCTGACATGCGTTATTCTCCAGTGTAAAATCACCTAGAAAGTGGAGGCCATGGCCATCAACTGCAAAATGCTAGCACCTTTCAAGTCAGGTGGAACTAAACTGGCCAGAGTAGTGACCCATACGTTTAATGCTCTGGCAACAATAAATGAAGCATAAGACGTACAAATATTTTTGCTGATAGAGGCAAAAAAACCCTGCACGCGGTGTCCACTCACTTGACATGAGAATCTGCAAGGGCCAGAGAACCTTCAACAGGCAGGGTGGTATATTTTACAGAATAATAAACAGCCTTGTCTTCCAGCAGAGGAGCTTCCCACCTGCGAGATCTTTCATTAAAAAATGGAAAATCCATATCTTTGGCTGGGAAGAAACTTTCTCTGATCTACACCTGGCCATTGTTGCTCAATAATTTGGTCACATAGTAGCTGGGGGGTATGCAGACAGAGTTGGAGTGACATCCGCCATCTCCATGGACTGTACCTCCTGAGATGTAAGGATCTAGGTGCCTCAGCTATCCAAAAAAGATAAGGACTTATTGTCAAACGGGAGGAACTGGGATCGCTGACTTGGGCTACGTCCACTCCCCTTCCTGTTCCTCAGAGGGAAGGGAACATCCTCTTCATCTGAGAGCCAATATTTTTCTTTTAAATTAGGGTCAGGAGCTTCTGCAAGATCCCTGCAATCCTCATCCTGGCCTCTAAGAAGTCAGGGTCGGGGTCTGCCGGCACATCTGTTTCCGCAACCTAAGCTCACTGTGACACACCTGGACATGCCTGTGTGGCCATCCCTGACCTGAGGAGCCTGAGTTGGAGTCAGGTGTGTCTGCTGGGATGTCCTGCAGAACACTGGGGCCCAAAAGCTCACTCAGGAGCCACAAAAGTGATTTTCACAATTCTGCTTGTCACTGCCAACTGAAGAACTAGGTGTCCCCCCCCCTCCCCAGACCAAATGACCAGCTGGAGGGTGCTGAGAAACACAAAGAGAGCAATAGGAATCCATGGTGGAGGCCCTCATCACCCTTGCAGGTCTTACATCGTATCATGATTAATGGTCTCTGTTAAGCCATGGTGGCAAGGAAAGTTATATTGTGAATGCCAAAGTAAATATTTTTTTTGATAAGAAAGAATAATTAGCCCTAATATGTGAACCTGTTCTAATGGCTCTCTACTGAGGTAAAAACTGTAATCAGTGAGACCTAAAAGTGCTGGCTAGGCATGCGTGCTCGTTAGTGGGAGTGCGCAGCACATCACAATGTCTTATGTGATGTTAGCACGTTAGCGCGGATGTGCGAGCACTGGCAATCGCAGAAGCACATTAGCACAATACAAAACAGTAGGCGATTGCGCACTAACGGTCATGTGCTGCACAACCATGCACACCACTGACACACAGGAAAAAGGACTGAAGGAGGAGTGCACACTCAACCACCGCCACAGCTGAACAGCAACTATGCAAAATGGAAAACAGAGGGCTGTGGAAGAAAAAATCCACAAAATCCTCTGAAGTACCAAAAAAGCACATTTTGCTGATATCAATACAAATAATTACAGACAACCTGAAGTTGGGGGGTGGGGGAATGAGAGACCTGACACCTGAGTTGAGGGAACCCCCCCCCCAGTATCCTACATGCCCAGAAAACAAATAAAAGATGTACCTACCTGTGGCACCCTTTTTTTTTATTTTTAGAGACCATTAGGAACACCCTAGCATGGCATACGTGGCTCCCAATCCTGGCAAGGCAAGGAGGAAGAAGGCAGGTTAGTCAATTTGAAAGCCACAGCTTAACAGACACAATTTTAATTTGGGGTGCTCCCTGGAACCAGGCAGACCCAACCTGCTATGCAGAACTGCAGCCCCAACAGAAATCATGAAATCTTGAAGAGTCTTGAGAGAAGATAAAAGTAACTGCTTCCTCTTCTAATGGCACTGCATAACTGGGGAGTTGCTGCTGCTTGAAATCTTCATGAGCCCAACATTCTAAAGCGTGGTCTGTGCCATTTCCCCTGGTAGGGGTGCACTATACCCAGTTGTTTTATTACCCACTGACAATGTGGAGTGCTACAGAAAGTATGGAGTTCTCCAAGACCTCACTGCGTTGATGCGTTGGAGACTCCAGTGGATGGATCTGCTGGACAGTTGACTCCTTTTGGGTGGTTGACTGCAAACCCTCCACAGTCTGCCTACCCTGAGTAGCAGACATCACCAGTGGCAAGACCTCAGCAATATACTCAGTCTACACCTCAGTGTCATCTTCTGGCATCACCTGTGCTGTTGTCATCATCTGCAGAGACAACATGGTGAGTGGCACCAAGAATAATGCCGGGCACCCTTCTAACACTCTTTATAGTGTCAGGAGAGGGACCAACTCAGAGGCATTTCAGCACTGTTGCCATTTAGGATATTGTCACTGTCCAAGGTATTGCGGTGACACCGCGGAAGGTGACAACCAGGACACGGGAATGGAGGTGGCAGTGACCATGGTGTCAGTTCTGGGTCCAGCTCCACGTAAGTTGCTGACGACAGTGTCATCCTGGAGGTTGTCCCCAATTCTGATGTCATTCAAAACACTGAGGAGGATGATGGCACCACGCACGATGTTGAAGTCGGCACCAAGTGCAGTTTTGAGTGCGGTGCCTGCCATGGTGACAGAGATTACCCTGTCCTCCAAGGCTGTTGCCAAACTCTGGGTCAGATGGTGGCCTGAAGGTGGAGTTTTCTCCAGAGCCCCTGGACATCACTGCCATGGGTGGGGACTGGATTGCCCTGTGGGACATGTACAGCTCCGCTGTCCTGACCTGGGGGTTCCCCCCATGGGCACCGATTGGGTCACTCCTCAGATGTAGAAGGATACCCTTTGGGTGACTCTGCTAGGTCTTCCTTTTGGGTGAATCCCCCAATGCAGTTCTGCAGCCCAGGACAAGGCCTCAGAGACCTGGCGCCTCATATTCAAAAATGGGCAATGTGGAGTGCAACGTTTTGTGCTGCACTTGCCCATTACCCACGACCCTCAGGATGCTATATTCAGTTGGACAGTGCACCGTCACTATCCGACTAAATATAGGGTCATGTCGGCACAGTGCTAAGCCAAGTAACGCTGCCCCAACATGGATCCCGCCAGTGCAGCGAACTGCGCCACCAGACGAAATAACACTAGTAGCTTCTGGCACAACATTCGGATTGCCCCATGTAAATGAGCCCATTGGGTATGGAAGGTACTAAGGGGCCATATGCATGCCAATTATGGGGGTTCCACCACTTCAGAGTGCTGGTGGCAGTGTGCCCAGTCATTACAGCGCCAAGTGGAAAAGTTGCTGTCCTTCCTTTTTGCGGGGGGCTGTGTACCTCACCACGCCTCCCACACCCCTCCTTTCTAAATATACTAACTCCAGTGGGGGTCAGGCCTTGATGAGGGGGTGGAGAATCTGACATTTGGTGCCGTAATGACCTGGTGCTGTAATGCTGGCACCCTAATGACCAGGAAGGAAATATGGGCACATCTGCGTGGTAATTGGCGACAGGTTTGCGCCCCTGTGACCAGCTCTGCTCCTACCCTAATTGCCCGGTCCTGTATCAAGTAATCACTGGTGTCCACCAGATGAAATGGCACCAGTAGCTTCTGGCATGATATTCAGACAGCCCCATGTAAATGAGCCCATTGGGCATGGAAAGCGCTAAGGGGCCATATGCATGCCAATTATGGGGGTTCCACCACCTCAGAGCACCGGCGGCATTGCGCCCATTCATTATTGCGCCAAGTGGAAAAGTCACCATCCTCTCTTTCTGCAAGGGGTTGTGCCCCCACCCTCCCTTTCTAATTATACTAACTCTGGGGGGGTGGACCTCAGGGAGGGGGCAGAGAATCTGACATTTGGCGCCACAATGACCCAGCGCTGTAATGCCGGCGCCCTAATGACCAGTAAAGAATAATGGGCACATCTGCATGGTAGGTGGTGGCAGGTTTGTGCCCTTGCAACCAACTCTGCTTCCACTCCAATTGCCTGGTCCTGTAACATCAAGTAATCACCGGTGTCCAATGGCCCCCCACCCTCTGATCACCAGTCCAAATGCAGAACAATAATTCTGTGTTGCCTGGTGGTCCCCCTGCCCCCCAATACGCCAGCCTGCGTCAGTGAAATCATCCCTGGTGCCTAGTGCCCCCAGTCGGCAGCCCCAGTGTAGTTTACATCATCTCTGGTGCTCAGTGGTCCCCTCCCCCTGGCCCACGATCATCGACTCTGGTGTCAAGTAAATCATCCCTGGTGCCTAGTGCCCCCCCCCCAGTGTCAAGTGAAATCATCCCTGGTGCCTAGTAGTCCCTCTGCCCTCCAATCACCAGCCCCGGTGTTATTGAAATCATCCCTGGTGCCTAGTGGTCTCCCTGCCTTCCGATTGCCAGCCCCATATATGAAAAATTATTCCCTGACATCCAGTGGTACCCCCCTCTTCACTACTGTCACCGACAAATCCACCCTTCCAAAACTCTCCTACTTTAAGCGTGAGTGCCGCGGATCCCATATGGTGACAGGCACTGCCCTCCTCTCATCTCTTTGACTGGCTGCCATATGGAAAGACAGGGAGCGCGCATCCAAAGTACTGTTTGGGGCGTGCATACTCTCTATTGTATGGGGAGCATGGCCTGTGTACTGTACAGGGTGTGCATGGCCTGTGTACTGTACAGGAAGCATGCTCCTTGTACAGTACACAGGCCACGTGCTTCCTGTACAATACAGAGGATGCACGCCCTGTACAGTACATTGGATGCATGCTTCCTGTCTTTCCATATGGTGGCCGGCCAAGGAGGTGAGAGGAGGGCTGTGCCAGTCACCATATGGGATCCATGGCACCAGCACCTAAGGTAAAGGGAGAGGTTGGCAGGGTGGGTTTGTTAGTGCCAATGGTGCGGGGAGAGCCACGAGATGCCAGGGAATAATTTTTCATACAGAGAGCTGGCAATCGGAGAGAGGGGGACCACTAGGCACCAGGGTTGATTTAATTGACACCAGGGCTGGTGATCGGGGGGGATCATTAGGCACCAGGGGCATGTAAAGGGATTACTGGGCCAGCAGTTGGTGGGTTGGGGGGTGCCACTAGACACCAGGGACATTTTTTACTTCACTGGGGACAGCGATGGGGGATGGGGTGCCACTAGATGCCAGGGGATGGGTGTGTTCCCCCAACTGCCAACTTGGTTGTTGGTTGCAGTAGTGCCAACAGCTGCTAGGGTTGCTGGGAGTAAGTTGGGGTTTTGCACACTGTAATTGTACTGCTCAGAGTGGCTTGTGCTGTATATTGCATTGCATGGGCATTACTGTCCCCGCCCTTCCCTTTGCCCACTGCTTACATTATTTTGTTTTGTATGTGCTAACCTTGTTAGTGCATGCAAAACCCTCTTTGAATACTGCACACAGGGTGCAAGCTCTGGGCAAACAGGGCGCAATCACTTTGCCCACTGGGCAAAGTTTTGAATATCTGGTCCCTGGAGTCTTAACCTCTTTTAGAGGGGCCTTGTCATTTCCTTGAAAGCATACCCTCATTGATAAGCCCGAGGGGCCTCTAATGGGGGAACAACACCAGGTGTGAGCCAATACCTTACATGGTTGGTATAGGGAGTCAGAGCCCAATCCAGGCCCTTCTCTCCTGTACCGGCCCTGCCTGGATGTGGCACCTCTTCTCCATCAATGTCTTCTAGCGAGGACAACAAATCATGTGCCCACCTCCCTTCTGCTGCTGGGTACACCCTGGTCCAGCAATTCCTGATTGAAGAAGATCCAGGCACTTGACCTTGATGCCTGGACTTCTTGGAATTCCCAACACAGACACTGTAAACATTCCTCCTTGGCCTAGGGCCATGGAGGAGGCATCTAAGGTGGTGTGGAAGAGTCTCCTCTCCAATCCAGCCATCCCAGGGACCTCCTCCTGTGGTATCATGCACCCACAGGGTACACAGGTGAGGTAGTTCACCCTTCATTGGGGCTTGAAGTACGGCAGACCCCATTGGGCCATGGAGCTTTATGCATGACCAATCTCCAGAGGCAGACAGGAACTGTTGGTGAACCCTCCTGCTCCTGTGCCACAAGAGCTCCTGCCTGGCACTAAGCAGTCTCAGGTCTCGCCAGACCAGTAAACAGCCCCTGCCCTCAGGTGTTCTCCCCCATGCAGAGGGCTAAGGGAATGTGTTACCCTTAGGGGAAGCTAGCTCCTCCATCAGACAAGAAGGGAAGCTTGGTACTCTGACCCACAAGTGGGAATCAGTGGTGAAGCTTGATTATTGGATGATATAAAAGTTACATTCTTACCTTAACTGTTGATCTTCCAGAATATCTTCACCATTGATTACCACACCTGCCCGTCATCCCTCACTCTAGCAGAGCTAGGGCCTCTGGAGAGCTCACCCTGACAGTGCTGGTCAGCACCATCTAGTGCCATGGCATTTCACCAGTTGTACTCCCTATGAAGTACTTGTTTTGAGAAAAAAAGAGGGTTTGGGACCTATTGCTGTGTTCCTTCTCCCACCAAAAAATAAAAACAAGTGAGAGAAGGCAGCTCCTTTCTTCTCTTCTGTTTTGTACTCCGTCTCCCTGTGCAGGGTAAACCTCTTTCCTGGGGTATATTCCTATTAGTTGCTAAATGCACTTTGTGCCTCTGGATATTATCCAGTCTAACTCCACTTGGCGGTGGCACTATCTATGGAACAATGCTGTGCACTGGATTGGATCAACATACACTAGTTCTTACACAGGGTACATCCCTGTTGCTACAGGAGAAGCAGATCTGTCTGGCTTGTGGTGTGAGACTTTGGTTCCATACCCAACTACCCTTTTAGGCCACCTAGTGTGCCACGCTCTACTTTATTTAAAGGCTAACACTTGGGTTTTATTTTGATCTTACCTATATCAGTCTTACCATTTATCACTGGTGGGTACTACTTAGGAAGCATCTAGACCTCACAGGAGCTTTTAGCTTGAAAAGCTTTTCCTAGGGGGAAGGGCATCGTCAGGGACGGCACCGCCCTCGAGATCAATATATTGCATGGCACTCGTGGGTTGGCCAGTAACCGTCGTCATCCACTCCACTACCTCAGTCCTGCTTTTCCTGCCATGGAGGCTGCAGCTTGGACTACGTGGGACAGCAAGAAGTCTACACGACACTCCTCAACTACCGTTTTCTGCTTGTCTGACCGAATACTCGTCGCCGCACTTGTCAAAGCCACATTTGGCATTGTTTTGTTATTTTCTTAACTAGTGTTTGTATGGCGTCATCTCTTTTCTTTCTTTTTCCCATCCACCTCTAAGGTAAGGACCATAGGCCCATCCCCCAGGCCTCCCCCGCTGTCATACACACCGAAGGAGAGCAGGCCTCCATTGGCTCAAGTCTCGCTGAACCCGGACACCTGGTTGAGCGGTCAGGGGAATGGTCGGCCTCTTCGGGGGGGCCGGCCATGGATCGCTGTAGGCCCGGCTGACCCCAGTGTCGAGGCCTCAGCTACATGTGGGGCCTGCATCAGTGGTCCCTTTGAGGGCTTTGGGGGGCTGGCCTCGGCCCCTGACACTGATTCCGGTGTTGGTGAGCGAGGCCAGCCCTTTGGTGCCAGGACGGGTAGAGTGGCCTGAGTTGCCTCTCTCGGGACTGCCATGCTTGCCTCCTCAGATTCAGAGGATGATCAGGCTCATCCAGATTGGCAACCGAGCTCTCCAGAGCAATGGTCTCTCCCCAGGATCCACTCAAGGTCGTCATGTGTGGGTTCTGGTCTTAGGACTGACACCATTCACATCGCTGCTCTTTCCTCCATAGGTGCCATGCTCAGCACCTTGGGGGACTCCAGTGCCACTACTGGCACCATCTTAGGTGACACTGACGCTTGTGGCTATGCCCCTGGTGTCAGTGCCATGGTCGATGATGGTGCCATGGTTGGTGCCACGTTTTCTGTCAGTGCTGTAGATGGTGCCATTTCAAGGGTCGGTGCCATGGGCCGCGCCATCCCCAGGGTCAGTGCCACCCCGATGTTGACACCAGGGTCGATGTTGATGGTGGCACCATTTCTGGGGATGGCGTCGATGTCAGTGCTGTGGCTGGATCCAGTGCCGCGGTTGGTACCGCTTTCAATGATTGCACTGCTTTGGGTACCGTTTCTGCGGAGGTGGGCAGTTTTGGTGCCGGGTCGCTCTTTGGTGCCAGCATAGAGTTGGAGGAGCAGTCAGAGGATGACCCTGGTGCTGGCTTTTCTCTTCCCCTTCCTTAGAGACCGGTGCCATAGTGGGACCTCGCTCGAGGGGCAGGTCTTGGTCCTCTCCTGGGAGGGAGGGTCTTGTCTGACTTGTGCTCTGCTTGGGTGACCTCGATTGCTCTGGGTCAGAGTCAGAGTGCTGGGCCGTGCACCTCCTCCTACTCTGGGGGATAGAGTCCTGCAATGGGTGGGGACAGGGGCCTCCCTACTGGATTTGCTCAGCTCTGGTCTCCCCACTAGGGGTCTTCTCCCCATGGGCTTCCTCCTGCTGGCTTAGGAAGGTTTGAGCAGCAGGTGGGGTCTGGGTAGTGCATCCCCCTTCCTTTTGAGGGGTCTCCTGCTTGTTTCCACAGCCCTGGCAGAGGGGACCCTGTCTCCCGGGACCATTCTACCCATTCTACCCATCCCTCTTCATCTCTGTCTCCTCCTCCCCCCCCCCCCTTCGCCTGGGTCTTTCTGGCCCTGGGTCCTCTCACTTGGGAGCAATACAGGGCCATGGTGAGTGCTTTCCCCATGTTTTCCAGAGCCTGCACCATCGTTCCTTATAGGGCCCTTCCACTTCATCAGCTTCCTCCTCTGAGGAAGAGGACTCCTCCTTGTACCGGTCTTCAGATGCTAACTTTTCAGAGTATCAGTGGCTCCTGTTGACAATGATGGCCCAGTGTCTCAATGCAATCCTGCACATGCGACTATGGTGTTCCTTGGGGAGTACAGCCAAAAATCCTTAGTGATCTCTTCAGGGCCTCGGCCCTTTATGGAGTTGTACAATGTCTGCCAGCACAGGTATTGTGCTCCCCTGGGGTCTCCAGGAACTTTGCCCCACTCCACATTGAGCTTGGAGTGGCTGGACATCCCTTCTGGGTGCCAGCACCTGACAAGAGACTGTCCTCTGGATGCTGATTCTGCAGAGTTTGACCACTAGGGCAGGAGAGCTTTCACCTCAGTGCATCTCTTGATGTCTATTGCTTCTCATCAGGCACACATGATGGCCTATGAGAGGCGCCAGTGGGCTGCATTGGCCGAAATCCTAGCAGCCTTGCCTGACTGCAAGGCAACCTGGTGAGCCAGTATCATTTCCTCAAGAGGTATGGAGCTAGTGAGAGACCAGGCATGGACATCTTATGACACCAAAGTGGTAGCCTCCAGGGTTGTGGGATCTGCATCTGCATTAGGTGGATGGCATGGCTTTGCCTCTCCCGGGTGTCACCCTTGGCCCAGCATAGGATGACTACCTCACCATTCCGAGGGGCCCATTTCTTTCTTTCTTCCTTCCAAAGAGCCAGGTGGGAAATGTCGGGGTGTCCTCCGTCTTCTGCAAATCAGGAGTCCAGTCCTGGCTCTGAATAGTAGCGGGTCTGGCCAAACCCGTGATAGGCCCTCTCCCCTCGTGAGTCCCCCATGAGGGGCTGAAGGCTGTCCAGCCTTCAGGGAGGTACCGGTCCACCTTATGGGCTTAGTACTCACCCACCAGTGATGAATGGTGAAGACTGATACAGGTAAGATATGAAAATGATATTCCTACTGTAATACTTGATCTTCATGTATATCTTCAGCATTCATCACTGCTTCCCACCCACCTTCCCCTCTTGGGCCTTAGCTTCTGAGCAGTGCGTCCTCCCTGCTTGCCTTCCCCCCCAATTGAGGCCAGTTGTGGGTGAAGTCCCACTGGTACCTCTGGGCTCCCTGCCACTTCTTTGAAGCACCAGGGGTCCACTCTAGAGGGTGGAGGACAAGCAGAAGCTCTTGCCCTCTTTTTCCTTGTTTCCCCAGGCCCCTCTTCTCCGTAGAGGAGATCATCAGGCCTCCTGTCTGGGAGTTCCACCTTGGGCTATCCTTGTGGGTCCCACCTTCGTCTGAACCTCTCTGCTGAGACTAGGGTGCTGAGGACTCTGTTTTGTTTTTCTTCTTTCTCCAAGTTGCAAGAGACCAACTCATGGGTCCCTTGTTTGCTCAAAGTCCCCTTGGACTTCAAAGCTGAGGAACCTCCTTGAGGTCTCCATTTCCTATTGATTTTACCTCCTTGGTGGTGCTAAATATAGGATCTTACCCTCTTACACCCTAGGACTTTCCCCCTGGGCGCCGAGGTGAACTCGGACTGGAAAATGGGTTCTCTCCCATCTACCCTCTCCTCTTGGTAAAGTCCTGTTCTCTGGACTATCACCTTGTCTCAGGCTCTTCCCAAAAAAAAAAGAGGGGGGGGATTTTCCACTTTAACAAGAGGATGTAGACAGCAGAGTTTTAGTCTACCTTGGTCCACAGGGACTTCTGGAATGTGGGGACATGCAGCCTCATCCTCCCACCTCATCTCTCTCCCTTTCTCCCTCCCTCCTTCCCTTCCCTTCCCTTCCCTCCCTTCCTTCCTTCCTTCCTTCCTTCCTTCCTTCCTTCCTCCCTTCCTCCCTCCCTCCCTCTTCTTTTCCTTCTCTCCTCCTTGGCCTGCCCAGAGGCTGGGGCCCTCCTCCCAGAATAAACTAGGCTCCAACCTCTTTTTATCTGGTCGGCTTATTCCTTTTTCAGTTTTTATCTGTTCCTTTTGCTGTCCCTTGGACTCTCTTGCCCCACCATCCACCCTTCTTTTTCTCTATGTCAGTTTCCTCTCCGGCAAGCAGAACTGAGGTTGTGGATGGGATGTTGATGGTTACTTGCCAACCCGTGAGTGTCACACAATGCGTTGGCCTCAAGGGCAGCACCATCCTTGATGTCACCCCTCCTCCTAGGAGAAAAGCTTTTTAAGCTAAAAAACTTCTTGCGGGGTGCTAGCACCTCCGGCGTAGTACCCACCAGTTATAAATGGTGAAGATATACAGGAAGATCAAGAATTATGGTAGGCACATAATTTTCATTTGTTTCTTTATATTTCCTACATCTTTTCCCTATGCCTTTGGGCTAGGAAAATTCTTAGCCCTCCTGGCGAACAGAATGGAGGTTAGTGAGGGAACTGGCAACAGTTATCAGCTAGTGCACAGAACCAGGTAGGGGATGCACAGGCACCATGCCCAGTAGCTGTGGCCATTCCTCTGGCGAAGAAAGCTTTGCTCCCATGGGGTCCCAGTGCCTCTGGCCCAGACCAATTAGTGGTAATCAGTGGTGAAGACACTGTATTCTAGAAGATCAACAGTTGCGGTAAGTATGTATCATTCATTTTTCTATGGGGTTCTGCTTTTACCCAGCTTTTCAAAATATGTACCCCATATAGGCCAGCTAGATACAGTATCTCTTTTCAGTGGGGGTCCTGCTTTTACACATTTTGACACTGCATTTACCCATGATAGCACAGCTAAGATATAATATCTCATTTTCAGTGTGGGTCCTGCTTTTACACATTTTTACAATATATAGGTGTATTTACCCAGAATAGATCAGATGAGAGCCAGTATCTCATATTCAGTAAGGTCCTGCTTTTACACAGTTTTTGCATTGTAATTACCCAGAATTGCCCAGCTGAGATGCAATGTCTCATTTTCAATGGGGTCCTGCTTTTACAGATTGTTTACAATATATTTACCCAGGAGTGCACAGCTGAGTTGCAGTGTCTCATTTTCAGTGGTGTCTTGCTTGTTTGCCAGTTTTTACAATGTATCCACAATTGCCCAAATGATGTGCAATATCTCATTTTCTGTGAGTTCCTGCTTTTACCCATCTTTTCAATGTATTTTCCTAGGCTAAGCCAACTGAGATGCAATATCTCATTTTCAATGGGGTCCTGTGTTTACACAGTTTTACAATATTTTTACCCAGGATAGCACAGTTGAAATGTGATATCTAATTTTCAGTGGGGTCTTGTGTGTTTAACAATTTTAATAAAGTGTTCATGCACAGTAGCCCAGCTGAGATGTCATATCTCGTTTTCAGTGGGGTCTTGCTTTTATACATTTTGACACTGCATTTACCCAGGTCCTGCTTTTACATATTTTTCAATGTATTTACCAAGGAAAACACAGCTAGGATGCAATATAGACCAGCAACACCAATTAAAGGAAACAGATCTCCCCTGGCTGGGTCCTCGTGCCCTCATAGGAACTGACCAGACCTAAAAATCTCAGACAGTAATTTTGAGAACTGTCTGTAGTGCTCTGTAGGAAGTTGTCAACTCCAGGCTGCTTAATTAAGATTTCCTTTGCCTAATTACTGGGGTGCACAGGGAGAAGCAGCCATCCGCAGGCAGTAAGCTGAAACCATGATTTGGTGGCTGGCACAGTATGTGATGCAGGAGAGAGAGAACAAGGCAGCAGTTAATAGAAACAGCCTGCTTCCACTCAACACCACCACTCCAGGGCCCTCCACTGATGCTACCTGCCCTACACCAAGGATCAAGGACATTGCTGTACTATTGCAGCTGCCACCTTACTAAACCTCTGCTCAAACCCTTACCCATGTCAAACCACAGCATTTTAGGGGCTTCCCTGCAGGGTCCTCAGGCCCCAGCTGCTCCCTGTAGTCGGCTCCTGATGTCTTCCCCTCCGTCTCCCAGGACATCAATTACTGGAACTGGCAGGGCAAAGTTGTATCGATCCAGTGGCTCTGGCAGGAGTCTTGCCCTGGCTCTCTGCCAGAGCTCAGCGGCTACAGCCATTGTGTGTGTCTCGTGATCCCAGCCCCAGGACTTAGTAGTGGGGTTGGGACCAGAACAGAACAGCCCATAAGCACCATCATGCACTAGATCCCTGTCCCCAACCCTAGGAACAGCAGCAGGGTTGGGAGTGAAGCAACAGAAGGCACCAGCATGCCATTTCAGTTAGCGCATGCATATGCTTTGAAGCTGAAGCTCCATGACAATTCAGGCCATCGCACCCAGGAATGGGGGGGGGTTGGGGTTTGGAAAGCACGCAGAGGGAGGGAGATTTTCTTTTCTTAGACTGGGAATAGAAGGAGGGAGGTGGAGTTTTTTTTTCTTACACCCAGAACAGGAATGGAGGGTAGAGGTTGTAGAGCATGCAGAGGGAGAAAGCAGGGTGTTTTTTGTTTTACTCGAGGCCAGGGGAAAAAGTGCTGGGGGGGGGAGCTGGCAAGTCTGGGATCAGCACTGGATCTGCTATGATTGGGGCTAGGGAGCTAGATGCCAGGGACTACATTCAGGGTTACGGAGAGGGAGGGTGCCACTAGACAGGTGGGAGAGCTGCAGAGGGAAGAAAAAAAGGCTTGGTGTGTGGTATGTTATGCAGGAGGGAGGGAGGCAGCACTTAATGGAAAATGCCCGCTTCCACTCAATGCCACTACCCCTGGACCCACCACTGCCTGCCCTACACCAAGAGCCAAGGACACTGCTGTACTACTGCAGCTGCCACCTAACCAAATCTCTACTAGAACCCTTGTCCAACCACAGCGTTTCAGGGGCTTACCTGTGGGGCCCTTTTGACCTCAGCTACTCCTGATGTCTTCACTCTCTGTTTCCCCCAGGATGTCAATAACTGGGGCTGGCAGGGCAATGCTGTATTGATCCAGTGGCTCTAGCAGGAATTGTGCCCTGGCTTTCCACCAGAGTACAGCAGCTATGGCTGTTTTGTGTGCCTTGCAATCTCCGCCCCATAACTCAACAACAGGGCTGGGACTGGGACAGGACAGCCCAGAAGCACCACTGGGTGTTGGATCCATTCACCCTGACCCTAGGAACTGCAGTGAGGCTGCAAGCACAGCAACAGAAGGTGCCAGAGTGCCATTTCAGTTAATGCGCTTTGGAACCAGAGCTTTGTGATATTTCGGGCCATAAAGGGTGTAGACAGGCATACTCACTGTACACATTTGTGTACAGTTTTGTTGAGTGCCTGTCACAAACCATAAGCCACTCTGTTAATATTATCATTCTAATCTGTAGTATTTAGGTTAGTGTAGGCCACTGAGGAGTGTCCAATACATGTATAACCTCTTTAGAGTGTAGAGGAGTCATCTGACAACAATCTGACTTGTTTGGAAGGGGGTGCCATTTGGAAAGGATGTGTACATTTTTTAATTGGGGGGGTGTAACTGTTGGAGATTATGTACAAAATGGAAATTTCTGGCTACACTCCGCCTGGGAATGGGAACAGAGAGTGAGGTCTGGAGAGCACACAGAGGGAGAGAGCGGTAAGGTTTTTCTTCTGGAATGGGAATGGAAGATGGGGGTTGGACAGCATACAGAGAGAAGGAGCGAGATTTTTTTTTCTTAGACCTAGGATGGGGGAGGGGGGTTGGACAGCACATAGAGAGTGAGCAGGAGTGTTTTGTTTTTTACGACGAGGCTGGGAAAAAGTGCCGGGAGGGAGTTGGTGGGTCTGGATGAGCACTGGACCATCTATGATCGTGGCTAGGGAGAGGGAGGGGGGCTGCTAGATGCCAGGGACTATGATAGGGGCTTTGGAGAGGGAAGGGGGCTGCTAGACAGGTGGGAAGAGTTGCACAGAGAAGAAAAAACTGCTAAGGTGCCGGGAAAAAGAGTTGGAGAGGAAGCACAGTGATCTGATGCACAGCAGTGCTGTGATGAGATTCCACTGTGGAGGTAGAAGGTAATCTGTGTTGGATCTGGTTACCTATTTCCTGACACTGCTCCTTTTCCTCCTCTGTTTGCAATATGTCAGTATAACTCTCACTATGCAGCAGTAAAAAAAGTCTTAAAAGGTTAAAAAAAACGTGCATAGTTTGCACTGATGCTACTCTATGACACACGTGCAGTAAATGAGACAGCCTGACAATTTGATACTCTGTCTCAAAAATCATAACAGTAGCACAAAGATGGAAAGACACCTTAGCTTGGGGGACGGTACACATCACAGCAACATTTTATTCAACAATCCACAGCAAGTCAACCATGTATAAGACAAGCCAATGCAAACAGAATCAGTCCGCCGTGTAACTTCAAAAACCTTCACAGGCACAATGCCTTTCTGTAGTCCTGGTAGTTTTAGAAATCCTTAGTTCTGCTGTCTGTAGGTAGTTTGTATGGCCATCAGTGTAAGAAATTGCAGCCTCTGTGGGGATTTCTACCTGGATACGTGAAGGATGCTGTAAAATGAAAGTTATCCATCTGTGAAGTACAGCTTTATATCAGCTGGTTTTGTGAAGGCAGGTGTGACTGATGATACAACAGTTAAAATGATACATTGAAATCAAAAGGGATCAGTTTTTCCTTCATGGCAAGTACACCAGCATCTTTGAATATTCCTGCTGCATTAATAAAAATAGCATTCACGTACATTTCTATGACTTCAGTCACACTCACACATTTCTTGTCTTGGTGAGACATTTTCTGCTGTGTTGCTGCACTGTTTTTAATTATGCACTTTGACCTTTTTTTTGTTTTTGAAACACTTTTTTAACTTGTATGATTTTGAGTTCAACTAAAGCTTATTTTAGAGATATTTATAACATTTTTTCATCTCATAGTTAGAACATCTAATAACCCTAACCACATTACATTGAAATCTATTACTCCATATAATAGTATGTCCTTTTCTTGATAAAGCATAAAAAACATATACCATCAATATTATTATATCCTGTCACTAGACTGATATGTGATAAACAATATTTTTAATTTTTTTAAAAAACATCTTTTTGCTTTTTAGGATTTATCCTTCGACCACAGCATATTTAAGTAAGATTTATAACATTTTCAAATATAATTATTATTATAAAATTGGATATGAAAATCCTGTAACCTTATTGTTTGAAACATGTCACATTACTGATTATTTTCTGATAACCACACACCACACTTGAACTACTATACATATTGTTTCAGCAAATAAAAACCTATTTTACAAGTGGGATAGCATACTCTCCGGTGGTTGCTGCATTCAACTGTGCCTCATGCTTAATAACCACCGAGGCATGCATTATTCACTTATAACTGCATACCCTGTCATGCTGTATCCCATACATAATATACACCCCTAATATTATCACCTATATCTCTCCGCCCTATAGCATCTCAAATCCTGTGGGCTTTAACAGGTAACTTTAGTGCAAAATACTAGAGTACAGAATTATTTAAGACCGTTGTCCTTTTAAAGCAACTTACATTGGTGCCAGGCAGGAAAAAGTGAAGCAGCAAAATAATTCTTACAATCCTAGGATATTTTAAGCCCCTCCAGTTCCTAAATGAGAAAACCACTGGCACTGTCACCTCCTGAACAGGAAATTCTGCATACCCCTCCATTGATGCAGAATTCTCAGGGCCCCGCTACATGACGGTATATCCAGTGTGGACCCTACCCCTGACAGGACAAGTTTGGGAGGACTCTTGGCTTGCAGGATCCCAAGGCAATAAGTTTTTTTTTAGTAACATCTGCTTTGTGTTGCTGTTCCCAAGGAAACCATTAGACACAGCTAAGAGTACAATATTTTAAACAAACAATATAAAAATTAAGTCTTCATATAAAGAAAAAATATGAAAACTGCATGTACTAGTAAAAAAATTAGAAAAGCCGTTACTCCAGTGAGGAAGATTTATATTGTGTCTATTGCAATCTGTGTATATCTGCATATGTTTTAAAATGTTTTATTGGCAATGGTAAAAGCCCATAGTTGAGTAAAACCTTCTACTATTTCTGGTCCCGGGCACCAAGATTATTGCTGCTTGTGGAATAAAATGATAGGCTATCTTCTGTTTAGTAAATGGCACTTGGCAAGTTATTGCAGGAAAGTGTACATCTGGCAATGTTTTACACAAGCTGGCATTGTACAATATGAGTTGTAAACCTTCTGGTAACCCAGAAGTGGGTAATGGCTGTTTCAGGTGCTCCCAGCAGAAGTCATTGTAGGATCACTGGCTGTGGGGGAGCTCCGAGCAGAAGCCACTGTAGAAAATGGTGTGGGAGCACTGACTGTGGCACAACTTGCTGTTACTCCAGTCCCAACCTCCTCCAGCAGGAGTCAATGTAGGCAGTGGGGTAGGAGCACTGGTTGTGGGGAATTCACTGCTACTCTAGTCCCAGCATTCCTCAGCAGGAGTCACTATAGACAACAGTGTGGGATCACTAAAGGGGGGGAAGGGAGAGCTCACAGCTGCTGCAGTTCCAGCTTCTCCTAGCAGGAGTTACCGTGGGTAATGGCGTGGAAGCACTGGCTGTGTGGGGAGTTCAGTTATCCTAGTCCCAGGCTCTCCTTGCATGTGTGACTGTGACAATGATGTAGGAGCACTGGTTGTGACAGAACCTCACAGCTACTCCATTCCCAACCTCTCCCAGCAGTACTGACTTTAGTCAAATATGTTGGCTGGTGGAGTACCCTCAGCAGCAGCCACTGTAGACGGGTGTTTGGAGCACTAGCTATGAGGTGGCTCACAGCTACTCCAGTCCTTGTCTCTCCCACAATGAGTCACTAGACGATGGATGAAGAAGCATCAACTATGGAGGGGGAAGGGATAGCACACAGTTACTCCTGTCTCGACATCTCCCAGTAGGAGTCACTGTAGGCTGTTCTATAGGAGCACTGGCTTTGGGGAGGTTCAGAGCTTCTCCAGTTCCAGCCTCTCCCAGAATGAATCAGATATAAATTTGCAGACTTTACTGAGACAACATATAAACATATGGGTATAAGACTGAAGGAGGCCTGTGACCACCCCCAACTTTCTCAGCAGTAGCACCTGTTTATGTTTACCTCTCCCATAAACCTATCCAGCATTTTGTTACACCCTTCCACATTCTCTAAGTTAATTGTATTGCTAAGTAGGAAGGGTGGGGCCATTCCATGCCCCCACATAATGGTCAAAGCAAAACATTTTATTCAAAGGGGTACACAGTCAGTACTAACAAACCCCAAACCTAAGTGTGATGCTGGTCCTAATTTGCTGTGTGCAAAATAGAGAATACTGGATGGGCAACTATGCACAACCTCTGCCACAGAGGGGTTCTGATTCCCTCTGACCTCGAGAGCGAAGCTCGAGAGGTCCATGGGGATCAGAATCCCGAGGTGGCAGAACACACTGGTTGTGCATAGAGTTGCGCATTCTGTATTTTTTATAATGTATAGTACTGTGTGAAATATGTGTTTGTGAGTTCTTTTGTTTTCAAAATGAAACTGACTCATGCAGTCTCTAGAGGTTCTAGAATGCTGTTCTACCACAGTAGGGTAGAATCACATTCCATGACCTTTGAACTGTGGTACAACAGCATTTTGAAAGGGATAGAATTCTATACAGAACAACACTCCACTATAACATTTTTTAACTTGCTGTTTATTGCAATACACTGGAGTGTATCTGGCTGATTCTGCTGACTCCAAAGTGAACATTAACTGCAGCTAGAAATCCCACAATTCTCTGCAGGTGCCATCAGAGATGGACTGCAGCAGTGGGAGATTTAGTAGCCTGCAGTGCCTGTTAGAGTTTTGTGTAACTTCTGATCTTTTGTTTGCTGGTCCTGCTGCCCTCTCAGGGCTAAATACAGTCACAGAGGACTATACTTCACCCCAGGAGAACAGCAAGACTGGCAAACATCTGGTCGGACCTT
Source organism: Neoceratodus forsteri (assembly GCA_016271365.2). Lineage (NCBI taxonomy): Eukaryota > Metazoa > Chordata > Ceratodontiformes > Ceratodontidae > Neoceratodus > Neoceratodus forsteri. The sequence continues at coordinate 1,627,334,557 of CM028131.1, read as the reverse complement.
ATGAAGGCTCTAACATGCACTGTAGGCTGCAGCACGTTGCAACCAGCCTCAAACTTCAGTGCGGGGCCTCCACACTTGGGTGGGGGGCTCTTAGTGTTCTTTCCCTTTGAAAGGTCCTCACCCTCAGTGTGTCAATGAACAAAACCAGGTGAATGGGGTTCACTGCCACCCAGCAACATATCTATGTAGTCAGAGGTGTTATCGTACCCAAAAATAAAGTGAGTCTCCCTCCTGGACAATGTCTGCTGCCGAGGGAATCACTGTACTTTCTAAACTAAGACGTAGCTGTACAAGCACCTTTACATCAGAAAGCAAGATTTTAAACAGTACACATTTCACATTTTGCCTGAGTCTGTGGAGGCAGTTTTGGGGTACATTGTTCAAGGGGATGTAGATGTGTAGTTTAGTAAACTTCAGTCCTGCAGCAGCCAGCTGTCTGCTCTGATGTAGATTTCTACAAAGGGGCTATGACAGAACTGTAATTGATGTTGCAAAACAGAAAGTTGATGGTATGGAAAGAGTCTGTCTCCTCACACCCAGGACTAGAAAAAAAATCAGGGTGTTATTAGAAATGATACACCTATTTTCGTTACTACCTTTATACCACAAGCCACCCTGGCTAAGAATGTAATTCAATTGTGCTTATGCAACTGGATAAGATAATGCTTGTGTGACTTGATTTATGTTGTGGCTTTCCGCCTCTCTACCCATGGGATATACCACCCTGTAGGGGTACAACGCAAAGAACCCTAGAGGAGGGTTTCCCCCCTATAGGTGCCGTGGAATGATTCCGTCGGCTAAAGGTAGCTTAGGAAGAAGCTCATGGGTAAGAGAAATGAGCCACTGGAAGAGGAGGGGTGGATGGTGGGGCAACAAGAAGCAAATCCTGGGGAGGCCCAGGATGAGTGGCCTTATAAAGCCTGATGGGGGAGTGACATAGTTGCTCTGCCCATTGAACCTCGGGCTTAAAGCCCTCTCATTCAATTGTGCTTATGCAACTGGATGAGATAATGCTTGTGTGACTTGATTTACATTGTGGCTTTCCATCTCTCTATCCGTGGGATATACCACCCTGTAGGGGTATGATACAAGGAACCCTAGAGGAGGGTTCCCCCCATAGGTGCTGCGGGAATGATTCTGTTGGCTGAAGGTAGCTTAGGAAGAAGCCCAAAAAGAATACCCAGTTGAGTGTTGAGCATCGAAGAGGCGAGGATGATGAATGAATGAATTCTGAAAAGATGATTAAGGGCAGACTTCCTAAGGAGAGAGGGGAAAGCCGGGGCCATCATCTGCCTCCATCCAACAGTGGAACCTAACTAATTAACCTAAGAAAGCACTAACCCTAACTAATATTATGACCACTGGCATGGAGGAGAGGAAAAACTCCCTTTGAGGAGGAAACCTCTGGGGATTTAAGGCCTAGGTCGCCTTCCCTCCAGGCTGACATCTGATTTAAGGACGTATGTCACTAAAGAGAAGGATATGAGTAGGGAAGATGATGAGGGGATAGGGAAAAACCCCAAAAGAAAGCATGGATCGAAGAAGGAACAGGAGGCAGCAGGGACCTGAGAGGGGTATGCCCGAATAGGCAATGGGAAGGAGTAGATCCATGTAGAAGTCAGAGGAGCAACCAGTATCCAGATGCACTCAAGAGACGACTGAGGATGATGTAGACTGATGATGATGATGATTGCTGCAGGAGTGCAGCAGTTCGATGAGGTAGCATAAGACCCAATGAGAGGTATGCTCAATAGAGCGATGTGATTAAGTAGACTCCAATGTCAAGAAGACAGGCCTGGAACCAGACGGTATGCTCGGGTCGAGCGATCGAGAGGAACAAAATGGACAATGAGGAGTGAAGCCATTAGTGGAGTGAATCCTTGATGGCTGGTATGATGCAAAGGCATGGTGAATGATGACAGGAGTCATGAACCTGATACATGTGGCAAGAGGGCCATGGGTCGATGAGGTGACATATGATTCATGATAGGTATGCCTAAAAGAAATATTGATTGCAGGCCAGACGGAGTCAGCTGAGGCATACAGACTGAGAGATTGAAACAGATGAGCAGGTTGAGGTGAGGTATTGTGGACCTGAGAGAGCTATGCTCGAGTAGTTGATGTGATGGAGTAGACCCATTTAGAGGTCGGAAAAGCGAGGATTCAATGATAGCAGGGTAGTAGAACCCCAAAAAGAAGAGGCAGGAGAGGGAAACGGCCAGCAACCAGAGTGCAGCAAGCAAAGCTAAAGTTGGAAAGGAGGGGGCACAGACAGGATGATGAATAGGGGCGAAGTGCAGGGGAAGAAGCAGCATGTCACATATTGTTGCTGCTGAAATGCAAGACTAGGGTGCTAGACACAGCACGAACTGCAGAACAACAGGGCATACATGCTGAGAAAGACCATGCAATCTGAGGAGTTGTGGTACCATCTAGCGGTTCAATGCGGGAGCACAGCATAATCTGCAGTGTGCAGAGGAACAATAGGTGGAAAGGCAATAAAGGAAGCAATGGTTAGCAGTGACTTCTATTTAATTTGCATTCATAGCAGCTAATAAACAGCAGATATGTATCTAATGCCAGACATTGTTAAGTTGTGAATAGCAGATCAATAAGAATCAAGCTATTTTTACACCTACCAAAAAAAAAATTGTTAGGACAAAACTGGGAACATACCTTCTGAGGCGTATGATCGATGTCCCCTTTAGCAACTTGTCTCATTGTTTTCCTCCCCTGTTGCTGTGCAGCTGAATAGCAGTGGGTAAAATTATTATGGAAATCCAGAGCAGATTAGGTACGAGCTGAAATTGATTCTGACTTGGGAAAACTGGAATCCCCACAGATACGGGAGTCAAGCAGAAGCGAGGGCCAAGGATAGTAGCACCCCAAACCGAGACAGGCAGTACAAAGGGTTTTAACAGTGAAGAGTTATGGCTTCGGTGGCAGCTGGGTGAGGCACCGGGCAGTACCAAGGCAGAGAACAGTGATGTGAGTGAGTGGCAGAAAACAAGGACCAAGAGAAGTGGAGACATGCCAGCACCAGCCGGAGTGAGCACTGAAAAAGTGAAGGAGACTGGGAGCGAAGGGAACCCAAAGGTGAGTTCACATGGTGAGGGACAGGTGGTCCCGGAGCTGGAGACAGTGCTGGGAGCCAGAGAGGAAACTCGGGGCAGGAAAAGGAAACATGCTAACAGCCCGAGAGAGCAAGCCAGAAAATCCATCAGAGTAGACCAGCGCAGAGGAGGTGAGCAGAGCTCCAGAGCCGGCAGAGGGAGGGCAAGCAAGGGACGGCCCCAGACAACAGGTGGCTGAAAGGTAAGGCAGCGGAGGTGCACAGGAGTGAGCTGAGAAAACCTGCAGCAACAGAGCATAACGGGGAGAAGGGAGGGGCGCAGAATGAGGGAGAAGAAACTGGCAGCCTGAGGCACCAAAGAGACAGATATGCAGCACAGGCATGTACGGGGCAGAGGGAGGTGAAAGCTGGGGCGGAGGCCAATGGAGAGCAGTGCCTCCAGCTGCCACTGAGAAACAAATCCTGGGGAGGCCCAGGATCAGTGACCTTATAAAGCCTGATGAGGGAGTGACGTAGTAGCTCCGCCCATTGAACCTTGGGCTTAAAGCCCTACCATTGTAAAAAATTGGCATATTTTACAAACTGATAAAAAAACTTGCAAAAACAGTGCAAAATCTTCGCCAAATGGTGTTTAAAAGAAGTCAAAATTTCAGCGACCATCTAGGACACAGTACCTATTGGAATAAGAATATGGGGAAGGAAAATTTCTGACAATTACCACAAGGAACCCAAAGATGTGGACATTGCCAATTCTGTCACTACATAAAAAGTGGGACAGAATTTATTAATCCAGTTACAGGTGATAAGTACAACCTATGGGATTCTGCAACATGTAACACTAATCATGTTACATATCTGTCCAGGTGTGATGGCTGTACTTCAGTAACACAAGGAGGAAGCTATTAGAGTGGCTGGGTCAGCATATTAGAAGCGTTCAAAAACTAGATGGAGTGAGTGCTTTAGCTGTACATACACAGAACAAGGGTAGAGAGCATGTATTTTCCGTTCAGGGTATTGAAAGAATATATGAATCAGTGAGGGGTGGGGACCTGGACAGAAAGCTACTGCAAAGAGAAACATTTTGGCAGCATAAGTTGAAATCTTAGAATACCCAGGTCTAAATGAGCACTTTCAGTTGGCTCCGTACCTATAGTAGCTAAGTTTTTGACTTAAAGCATGTACAGTTTGAACAGGATTAGACTGGAGTAAGGAATATATGGGATTCATTTCTTTGTACCCATTAACAACATAGAACATTTTTTATATGTGATTTCCAGTAACATTCATTATACTTGAATCAGTTTAATATCTTTAATATCTCTTATATTTTAAGTAACCTGTGCCTCCCCTTTCCCGCATCCTTGCCCCTTTCCATTTTTCCCTTTGGTTTTACCCCCCAGGCATTTTTAGATGATATATTTATGGGTTTAGATCTGTATATATTTTACAGGGATGTTTCTCGTGTACTGCTGCTAAGCATGTATATATACAGCATGTCTTTGTTGGATTCATTTATGTGTGCTCAATGGTGATGGTGTTCAAAATGGATTTTTTCCTTTTTAATGAAATGGCACTCTGTCACTTTAATGGTGGACTTTATAAGAACAACCACCACTGGCACCATTCAGCCTTGGAAAAGCAGAAGTAGCATGGGAAAACATTTGGCTGTGGGGTTTTGTGAGGGCGGTTACCCACCCGACAGCGACATTTCGTCAGTGAAATCCCCTACAGCGATTACAGTGCCATGCCGCTGTAGGGAACCCGCTGGAACCTGGCGCTGCCTGTCGGGGGTCCTGCATCCACCCAAATCAGCTCCGACTCAGAGTTGATAATCCTAAAGTGGAGGTGCGGGGTTCAGAGGCGAAGCCCCCCAAAGAAAACACATACAGCCACAGGGAACCGGCAGCTGACTGCAGAATGTGGTTGACCTATCGGTTTCACTGATGGGGCGTTCGACAAATATTTTGTCGAACACCCATCATGGATCCTTATGAGGGAGGGTCCATGTTTCATCTCACTGCTGGTTGTGTTTTGCAATAAAGATTTGTTTTATCCTGACACAGTGATTGAGTGTTTCCACTCTGATAATCTGAACAGCGCTGATTTGCTGCTGTATGGGTTTCAAGAGGAGACAAATGTGAGAAAAAGCAGACTAAATCAGCACTCAAAAAGGAATAAATCTCCACAGTACTTAATGTAATTTCCATCCAAAATATGTTTCATTTTACAAAGGAACAGTAACACTGAATGTTTCGATCTGGCAACATCTGTCAGTCTCATCCAGCTGGATAGCAATATTTCATGTTCCAAATTAACAGGGAAAGTCATGAGAAAGGGGATGCTGGATAAACGTTGTGGTACCAAACACAACCTGAAACAACCTAGTGTTAATACAAAGTAGGGTGTGCATCATAGTCCGTGTAGTACTAAAGACAAACCAAGCATGACCCAGGGGAGACCCCATTGTAGGTAAACTCAAAAGCACCAAATTCAGTACCCACTAAGAGTGGATTAGAATATTAAGGCCAGCATTTGATATGTTAAATCTGATGTTCAACACTCTGGCACTTCATGCGGGCACCGGCAGCTCCTCGAGGGGCGGTACAACATTAACAGTAGGCTACTTATATACAACATAATTTAAAAATAAACACATTTTTCATTGCATGGTAGGCCCAAGCTAGGTAGCCTGTAGAGCCTTTGTGAAACTAAATACAACTTGAAACAACATAGGAGTGAGTCAAGGTGGGTAGGCTAGTTAGAAAGTGTGGTGCTTGATGCAACACAAAATGATCCAGGGAAGACCCTAGGTAGGGTAGGCTGTATAGCCGGTGTGCTAATATGGTACTCATCCCAGGATTGTTTCAAATTGTGTCTGTAACTACACTGCTTATGCAGCCTACCATCGCTTGGGGCATCCCTGGATCATTCATAGTTGTGTCTGTAACTACAATGCCTGCACAGCCTACCATTCCTTGGGACATCCCTGTATCATTCATAGTAGTGTCTGTAAATACGCTGCCTGCGCAGCCTATCATTCCTTGGGACATCCCTGTATCATTCATAGTAGTGTCTGTAAATACACTGCCTGCGCAGCCTATCATTCCTTGGGACATCCCTGAGTCATTCATAGTAGTGTCTGTAAATACACTGCCTGCGCAGCCTATCATTCCTTGGGACATCCCTGGATCATTCATAGTAGTGTCTGTAAATACACTGCCTGCGCAGCCTATCATTCCTTGGGACATCCCTGGATCATTCATAGTAGTGTCTGTAAATATACTGCCTCAGCCTTATCATCCTTAGGACATCCTGGGTCATTCATAGTTGTGTCTCTAAATACACTGCCTGCCAGCCTACATTCCTAGGACATCCCTGGGTCATTCATAGTTGTGTCTGTAAATACACTGCCTGCGCAGCCTATCATTCCTTGGGACATCCCTGGGTCATTCATAGTTGTGTCTGTAAATACACTGTCTGCGCAGCCTATCATTCCTTGGGACATCCCTGGGTCATTCATAGTTGTGTCTGTAAATACACTGTCTGCGCAGCCTATCATTCCTTGGGACATCCCTGGGTCATTCATAGTAGTGTCTGTAAATACACTGCCTGCGCAGCCTATCATTCCTTGGGACTTCCCTGGATGATTCATAGATACCTTGGGGCATCTCTGGGTCATTCATAGTTGTGCCTTTAACTAAAACACCTACGCAGCCTACCATACCTTGGGGCATCCCTGAATCATTCAAAGTTGTGTCTGTAATTACTCTGCCTGTACTGCCTGCTATACCTTGCAGCATCCCTGGGTCATTCATGGTTGTGTCTGTAACTACGCTGCCAATGCAGCCTACCATAGCATTGGGCATCCCTGGATCATTCATAGTTGTGTCTGTAATTACTCTGCCTGTACTGCCTGCTATACCTTGCAGCATCCCTGGGTCATTCATGGTTGTGTCTGTAACTACAATGCCTGCACAGCCTACCATACCTTGGGGCATCCCTGGATCATTCATAGTAGTGTCTGTAAATACACTGCCTGCGCAGCCTATCATTCCTTGGGACATCCCTGTATCATTCATAGTTGTGTCTGTAAATACACTGCCTGCGCAGCCTATCATTCCTTGGGACATCCCTGGATCATTCATAGTTGCATCTATAACTACACTGCCAACGTAGCCTACCATAGCATGGGGCATTCCTTGATAATTCATAGTTCTGTCTGTAACTACACTGTCTATGCAGCCAACCTTACATTAGGTAATTTTTTCACTAAATAAATAGTTCCCACTGCTACAGATCAACTGACATATGTACTAAGGGATGCTACCCTCCAAACCACCTGTAAGCAGAGTACTGTAGTGCACACACAACTGTATATTTTAGTCATATTGTGCAAAAGTGTAATGTTAAAAAAATGAAACAGCAACTTATAAGACTCTGGCAGGAGAGCTGACAATGTCCAAACTATCCGCTCCTATGTTTCACCTCACATTCCAAGACTCTGAATGTGAGGTAAAATGCTGGGACAGATAGTTCAGCCAGCATCAGCTTTCCTGTCAGAGTTTAGTAAGTTACTGTTCCATTTTTTAATTTTACACATTTGCAGAATTTGAATAAAATTAATTTTTTCATCAGCAACTCTGTATGGCCCCAGAGTCGTGTGTGCACTGCAGTACTCTGCTTACAGGACCTGCCTTAGGTCATCCTTGAATCATTTCAATTTATGTCTGACATCACACTGCCTACTTAGTCTACTGTATTTTGGGTCACCCAAGGGTTTTATATATATACACACTTTATGGATTTTCTCTTCTTCTCCCTGACCCAGGCCCCGACAGACACAGATGTGCACATGTGTGGAGGCACACGCCGGGTACTGGCTCAGCCCCTTCTGCCCCAACCCTGGCTATTGCCACTGCCCCTTCGTGCCTATGCTTCCCACCAGACCTCCACCCGGTGGGAGCAGAACTACGGAGGATGCGGGCATCCACCCCAGGAGGGGCGCCTCAATTCCACTCCCTGTCCCCCCACTGCTGACTCCTGGCGACCTGAGGCGTTCCCAAACCCGAATTGCTGGCGTAGTGTGATTAAGGTGTCTACGCACCTCAGCCCTCAGCGCCACTGGGCCGGCTCACCCAAGGGTTGTTTGAAGTTGTGTCTGGCACTGCACTGCTGATGCAGCATACCATACCTTGGGTCACCCCTGGATCATTCAGACTTGTGTCTCATACTGCACCACCTATGCAACCTACCCTTTTGGGATTACCTCTGGCTTGTTTCAATCTTTGTGAAGTACTACACTGCTTACACAGACTGCCCTATCTTGGGTCACCCCTGAGTCATTCAGAGATGTCTGGTACCACACCGCTAGCACATCCTACTCTGCCCTATGGCTTTTGTAAGTTTTGTGTTGCTGCTGTTTTGACTGTAACATGAAATGAACAACAGCCTGAAACTGAGGAAGAATTTCTGAGATTTGTTTCCTGTTTTGAAGTGCAGGGTCCAGTGACAGATTGCCCAGGGGAGCATCCCACTTCTGCCAAACAGCTTCCCCTTCCTGAATTTGTCCCAGCTTCCGTATGCTTGTATTGACAAACTGCAGCCCAAAATATACTGTTAGGTACATTTGGCGACAATATTTGCACAATTTGTTTTCCACGAGGTAGGGGCAAACTCCCTTTCCCCTCCTCCCCAGTATTTCAGACCCCTCCCACACACACACACGCACATAAATGCTCCTTTGTAATCTGTAACTGCTTTTTCTCTTATCAAACTTTTTGAAAAACATACATCTTTGCAGGCAGTTAAAGATAAGCACCAAAAAAACAGATCAGAATCACATGACCAGCATAAGATGACAGAACAGAGTTTTCAGCCAAGTACAGCAGACACAAGTTGTACTGTATAGTTAAAAAAACAAAAAAAATCTAACCATACATATAAGCTTTTGTTTTCATCTGTCAAAAGTTTTTTAGTTACAAAATTATTGAACAATTTGTTCACCAAACTTCAGGGCCAAACACAAAAATAGGCTTCCCATAATTATGTTGCAGTGTTTGCTGCCTTCTGCTAAATTTACAGTTCAGAAGCAATAAGCCACAACAGTGTATGCATTAAATGAGTAAGTAATAAGCCATGACAGGGTGTGCATTATATGGAGAATAATGGATGGGTAGCCGGTTATAACGAGGATTTTAAATACCCCCGAGGAGTGGGATGCCCTTCGCTCTCTGGGTTTATTAAGGCATCCCACCCCGGGGGGGTAAAATCTGAGCTTTACCTGGCTACCCATGTTTTATTTTGTATAATTTCTGGTTTCTAATTTTTTATCCTCTGCAACTTACAGTTTTATTTGGAAAAGAGAATGTTGTGATAACCAGTTGGTTATAACGACAGAATAATAACTGGTTTCTATTTTTTAACATAGGAAAAGCTGGTTATAATTCTGTCATTATAACCAGCTGGTTATAACGACATTCTCTTTTCTAAGTAAAACTGTAAGTTGCAGAGGCAAAAAAATAGAAACCAGAAATTATACAAAATAAAACATGGGTAGCCAGTTAAAACTCTGATTTTACACCCCTCCCCCGGGTTGGATGCCTTAATAAACCCCTCAAGCTTCGCTCTGGGGTTTATGTGGCATTCCAACCCTCAGGGGTATTTAAAATCCTCATTATAAGCAGCTACCCAGACATTATTCTCTATATTATAACCAGCTTTTCCTATGTTAAAAATAGAAACCAGTTATTATAAGATTTTAATGCACATCCCAGAGATTTAGTAAGGCATGAGACTGAAAGCGGAGTGTCCTTATGCCCCTGGAAAGGGATTTAAAATACTATGATGCATACCCTGGAGGGGTGTATTACATTTATAAAATGGCTCTAAGTAGTTATTTTGGGGAAGAAAGTAAGATTCAGCACCTGCCTATATGTTTATAGAGACTTAATGCATGGCCAGGTGATGTCTCCTGGCCAATGAAATTTCCAGATATTTTTCTTGCCATTTTATAAAGGATTTCAATGCATGCCTCAGGAGTATGAGGCACAAGATCAAAGCCCAGTGTCCCTGTACCCCGGGAAGGCTTTACAGTCTTTTAATAAATACCCTGGAGTGGCTTTTAGTGCATTTATAAAATGTCTGGCTGTTATGTACTATAGTAAACATCATTAAAATAACTGTTTTAAGTGAACTAAATTGCTTAAAATTTTAAATGACAAAAATGTTTCATTTTGATGAAACCGTTTCTCTTACTGTACTGTACCAGCAGGTGTCACTTTTCTGTTAATGGTTTCTTTAGCTTGTTCCGGCACCAGTTCCTTTTGTTTAGGTCTTATAAACAAGGTTGATTCGCTTCAAAATAAGAACCGATACCTGACTGCATCAGTAGCATATCGAAGCACGGGCCAATGATGTTTCTCAGCCAGGCATATCGAAGCACGGGCCAATGATGTTTCTCAGCCAGGCATATCGAAGCACGGGCCAATGATGTTTCTCAGCCAGGCATATCGAAGCACGGGCCAATGATGTTTCTCAGCCAGGCATATCGAAGCACGGGCCAATGATGTTTCTCAGCCAGGCATATCGAAGCACGGGCCAATGATGTTTCTCAGCCAGGCATATCGAAGCACGGGCCAATGATCTTTCTCAGCCAGTACGATCTGTGGATTTCTCCTTGTCATTTCATACAGTAGCACAAAAGAAACACTGCAAGAGTAATTTTTCAGTTCCACCTGGTTCACTTGAACCAGAGCTCAGGTAAAAACTACACAGAAGTGGATGGGTATCACCTAAATATCTTCATCGCTCGCTCTCAGAAACTCTGAAAAAGATATTCTGGCAAAACCTGTCTGTCTCTGGGTACCTACAGCATATATTTGTTTTTGATGACTAGGAAAGGTGGGCTAGGAAATACTTTCCTATTTTCAGCTTTGTGCGGGGCAGGGGGAGGGGGGGCACAGGAAGTACTGAGTGATTTTGAACCAGATTGAACTTTTGGTGATTTTTTAGGACTATGTGCATTGTTATGCATCAAACTTCTGTTGAAGGATTTCTTTCATAATACTTAGTAGGTGTGAGCTCTTGACTGTTTGGAATTACAAAAGAACTATAAAAACTGTTATTGTAGCCACATCAGTTTTTGCTACTCCATTAAAACCCTCTGATTGGCTAGTGATCATTCTAAAGTGCAGGATCCATCTATAATGGTACTGTATGCACAGAGCCCATTGATTGGCTGATAAACATTGCAAAGGGGTCAGTTATTGTGTGCAATGGCATCTGCTCAACATTCTACACTGAAACTGATGGGCTGAATATGATTTATTATACAGTAGACATAAAAATCCTGTAATCTGATTGGTCAGGCAAAGTCTTAACCCATGGGTAAATTCTGCAGTAACCCATGGTTGAGGAAGGGCATTTATAAAAACATAATTTAACACATTTTAAAGGAGAACACATGTCCTCCCAGCAATGTCGCCCCCCCAAACCAGAACCCCCGATTAAGCTTTTCAGCCTACCAAATAATTTTTTAATTACCTCCACGTAATAAGAGCTCCTTCTATATATTTGGCTGTAATGTAAACATGGCTGGAGCAGCACAGTACCATTTGACATGCTCAGCATGGCTAAACACTCCCCACTGTATCGCTTATAATGGGGACCAGCGTGGAGCTGCACTGAGCATGTCAAATGGTGCTGTGCTGCTCCAGCCATGTTTACATTACGGCCAAATATATTGAAGGAGCTCCTATTACATGGAGCTAATTAAAAAATTATTTTGCAGGCTGAAAAGCCTAATTGGGAGGGGGGGCTGGTTTGGGGGCTGTGGTTGCTGGGAGAACAAGTGTTCTCCTTTAAAGCAGCAGTACTAGATAATTAGGAAGTGATCAGTTTCCAGTTTTGAAGCGCTACAGTAAATATGGTGGATGCCTATCTAGTATCGCTGTTTCAACATGGCGGGTGGCAAAAATGTAAACAAAAACAAAGGAAAACAGGGCAAATTACAGGCTGATAGTAGAGTGCTAGTGAGAAAGATTACCTGGTAAATGCTCAACAAAGCACAGGGAATACACTGTTGCAAAAGGGCAGATTTTTTTACCTTGCACTGCTGCTTTAAGTTTATTTTACACATGGGTCTACTGTATAATTACAGTAAGGCATTCCAGGACTTGGGTAATTGGGGGATTACCCACTTCTCATTTGATTAACTCACTCAGCTGCGCCTCATGACACACCACAAGAGGCATGGGTACATCCCCCAACACCACACGCCATGTCATGCCTTATTGCTTAAATAAACAAAACAACTCATCAGAACTCTTCTAGTCACAGCAGTTAATGCTGTCTCTTGCAGTACGTAGGTGCTAAAACTCACAATTTTGGATCACTACATTTAATAAAATCCATCCAGTATTTTCAGCTGTGCACAAATAATTGATGAAGAGCAGGAATCTACTGAGATAAAAAACAATTAGAAAACATTTTACAGACGTATCTAACGTTTAAGTTTTTCTAGTTTTTACATTAGTTTGTCTCATCATTTGGTGTTCTAAATATTTTCAGATACATTTAGGCAGTTTCTTCACTATTTGCATGTCTGAAAACTATCTGATTGTCATCAGCTGATCTCACTATCACTGTGCCTGTCATATTATTACAGTCTGTTGTCACAGAGGGAACTATGATTGTGAAAAGGGGAGGCACTGTGCTGTATTGGTTAGGACACTCTTCTGCAAAACAGAAGATTCCCAGAGTCGATTCTCACCTCTGTCACTAACTCCCTGTTTACAAGCCACTCAATCTTTCTGGGCTTCAGTACCCCTCAGTTTTTAAACTTGGTAGAAGTAGGAACCCAGAGTAAAGGGGATGTGTTCCTTTGGCTATCCTGGGTAAATAACTTATAAAATAAGAATAAAATCCCATAAACAAACACATGAGGACATATAGGCCCCCACAAAACTATGCATGCAGGTTTCACGGACACATTGGCAAAATATTTTGTAAACCCTGAGAAAGACAAATTAAAAATTTTAAATATTTACAAAATGGCTTGGATCAAAGTAGCAATTTTAATTGGTCAGAACTGGTCAAATGACCTGCCTTAATTTCACATTACTGCACGGTTTAGATTTTCCTTTTTTTTTTTTTTTTATAACTTTGAAAACAATTTTCTAAGTGCAATAACACATTCCAGGGCATGCGGTAACGTCATAAATAACTGCACTTTCCAGGTGGTTGAAGACGCATGGCACACAACCAAACTCAGATGTGCAGTAATTTAGTATCACTGCATACCCTGTCATGTGTTACTGCTTACGTATTCTCCAAAAAATCTTATTAGCTGAATAAATATTTACAAAACTATATACGAGACCTGATCTTCTCTGTGATATTTTCTAAATTTGTTTTGCTGTGGTTTTATGGCTAGGTTTACATTTGTTTCTAATGTTTGTATTTTTTAACTGTTCTGCTGAAACATTACTGAGCTGAGCAGAGACTTCTCATGTGGTATCATATTAAGCTGTTACTGGCCAAAATCCAGTCCAACCAATCACAAGCAGAGAGACAAGGACTGATGGCACAGGTGGTGGGGAGTCCCTAGGGCAATCAGGTGTGCTAAAAACATCAGGCTAGTACTGGCTGTCTATCCACTGAATATTTTGTTACTTCAGACCCATGCTTCTGAATTTCTTGTGCGGATACTGGCAAGTATGGTCTGAAATAACATGAGCCCAAACTAATGTGTGTGTGGGGAGTCCCTGGGGAGTATTACTAAACTGAAAAATATTAAAACTAATGAATGGAAGCTAAAGAGCTGCATGGTAAATCTTGTCAGTTCCTTCTGTCACATGGCAACCTCATACTGCAGCAAGGAAACAGTAACCCCCTTCATATACTCACAAAAGGTAAGACATTACAGTAATGGTAATCCCCCCACACACACACACCAGTGGTATAACAGTCTATATCTGTGGGCATCAATGATATAACAACTATAATCCCACACACACACACACACACACCAATGGTATAACAGCCCTTGTCTGTGGATATTAATGATACAGTAACCCCACACACACACACTGCAACTGTAACAGCCTGCCTGCAACAACTGATTACAGATTAACAGTAACCACTCCCCCTATACACACACACCGATGGTGTAACAGCCCTTGTCTGTGGCCACTAATGATACAGTAACACCCCCCCCAACACACACATGCCAATGGTATAACAGCCCTTCTCTGTTCCCATAAATTCTAGAATAACAGTATCCCTCAACCCCACTCCCTGCACACATCAATCATATAACAGGCATTAATGCTTTGTAAACAATAACACACTACAAGATGTGTATTAAAGCATTTTAATGCAAGCCCCACCAGCGTTCTGAGGCACAAGGCATAGCTGAGGCAGTATAGTGTAGTGGTTAAGAACACTGAGCTGCAAATCTGGAGAACTTTTGCCGACAGCAAGTCACTGCATACATACTGTGTGACCCTGAGCAAGTCAGTTTACTTCTCTGTGCTCCCAGGAAGCATCAGAAGACAAGCCTTGACTTAATGTGTCTTTCCTGGGCAAAAATTGCTAAATAAATATGTCTGAGAAATTCATTAACGCAGCATCCTGGAGTGTGTTATTGCACTTAAAAAATGACTTACTGTCATTGACCATAATAGGTTTTCTGGTTGTAAAAAGCAGATCTGGCAAATGTGCTTCCATGTGATTTCGATGCACGGTCATGCAACTTTACTTGGTCAGTGAGATTACTGTACTTGTCTATGCCATTTTATAATTCTATAGAAATCCCCCACCCGCTATGACCCCCCCCCCCACACACACACACACATATCAATGGTAGAACAGCCCTTGCCTGCAGGCAGTAATGATATAGGACAGAATCCTGAGCAGTGGGTTTTGGGAAAGTCTTAGAAGGAAGCAGCTTAGAGCAGCCTCCATGTAAACACAGCTCCTATGGGACTTAGCACCAGACTCTGAACAGTCGTGGCTTACAGCCTGGCCTTTGTAAAGAAAAGCCAGGATTCAGGTTAATACATATACACAGACAGCAATTTTGTTTTCAAAACCGTCTTCTTACTAATTCCATAAAAACCTTAATGCCTTGTGCATTCTTACAGTTGACAAGGGCACCTCGTTAACCCTCTTCTGTGCCACAGTCCTTCTAGCCTTTACATACTGTGCCAGCCAGGTGGCTCACCATCGAAATGGCTTGTGAGGTAGGGTCATAATGATTGTAGAGGGCAAAATTTACTAAAAAATAGTTATACAGTAAAAAAACAAAGGTTAATGGCAGTAATTTATCCGAAACTGTCGAGCACCCGGGGGTGGGGGGGTAATGCTGGTGTCCTTATGAGGGAGAAGTTGGCACTGATTGTAAGAGAGTCTCAGCCTTACTTGGGGGGGGGGATGATAACTCCAGGTCACACTCTGGCCATCCATTGTGGTGGTAGTGCTCAAATAGGGCAAGTGACAGCAAGAGATGGACAAACCAGGAATGTTTCACCTGGAGCCAAGTCAGAGCAGAGTCAGGGATCTGGCATGACTACAAACCAAAGCAGGAGCTGAGCCACAGCTACTGACAGTGTCCCTCATGAGTTGCATGAGAGGAGTTAAGGGTTTCAGCCACTGTACTGTTCAGGATGACAAAAATGCTTGCTTTGATCACAGCTGGCATGGTTTGACATTGGCTGTCAACTGCCTGTCAAGATCAAGCTGCGCC
The DNA here is from genome assembly GCA_016271365.2 of Neoceratodus forsteri. Taxonomy (NCBI): domain Eukaryota; kingdom Metazoa; phylum Chordata; order Ceratodontiformes; family Ceratodontidae; genus Neoceratodus; species Neoceratodus forsteri. Next base: position 1,627,318,739 of record CM028131.1, on the reverse strand, counting down.
AGGCTCCGGCCTGCTCTGGCTCGCCCACCCCTAGTGACAGACAGGTTGCTGACATATTGACAGTTGGGGAGGGTCATGGACTACCATTAGTAGGCAGGTTGTTGATATCATTATTGTATGTTATTTTATTGATCTATTCCACATATTTTATTGTTTAATGTTTTTAATTTTGTATAGCGCTTTGGTAATTGTTTGAATTGCGCTTTATAAATAAATGTATTATTATTATTATTATCATCATCCATGAGGGGGGAGTTTCATGCCAGTAATAGTTGGGGTGTTGACATATCCAAGAGTGGGGCTTATGTGGAGCTAGTAATAGCCAAGGTGTTGACATGGGGGGGGGGTTATTTAGGGCCAGTAACGGCTAGAGTATTAACATATCCATGGGGACACATGTCATTCTCCGAGATGCAATGCGAGAAGTGGCCTTGGGGACTGGAGAGGCTCCGAAGAGTACAGGACTGCTCAATCCCCTCCAGGCAGCAGCAGGCCAGGAAGAAAAAGTTCTTGAGCATGAAGACTGAGACTTGCTGTTCGTAGCCAAATACCAGGAGGCATCTCATCACTAGGAGGGGAACATTGACCAGCAGCCCGGAAAGCAGCCGCAGCCAGATGGATTTACAGTCAAGCTGGGGGGTGTTGAGCTGGTAGAGCCAGAGCACCGGCATGGCGAGAGCAAGGAAGTAGACAGCGAGGACGGTGTAACGGAGCTGCAGCAGGGGGGTACGATCCTGCAGCAGCATCTCCAGCAGGGTGAAACTGTCCAGCAGGTCCAGGCAACTGGTGAGGAAGCAGCTCTGGGCCTCCAGGTGTAGCTGTCCCCCGTAGCCATCTGAGATGGAGTTGATGAGGGCATAGAGCAGAGGGGCTGACACCATCAGGGTAATTTTGAAGCCAGTTGTCCCCAGGGGCACCCCCAACTCAATGAGGTCCAGGATAGAGGTCCCCAGTATCAGGACTACCTTGGGGGTGAAGGCAATGACGTAGATGAGCCAGGCCAGGTAGGCAAAGGTGAACTCGCCCTGGCTGCCTCCGAGCCAGGATGCCTTCAGTTGGCGGAGGCTGCTACAGCTCCTCTCCTTCTTGCTCTTAGCATTCTTGATGAAGAAGATGCCCCAGCCAGCCATGACGACCAGGTCGGTGGCGATCCAGGAGCACCAGTAGAGATCGGTGACCACGATGAGGTAGAAGTCGAGAACTCCCCCCTGGAAGATGAGCAGCAGGAAACAGAGGGCCTTGTAAAAGGCAGCCCTCCTGGGTGAACCGCGGCCATAGAGGGGCGCCCCCGCCGACGCCCCACTGCAGTGCAGAAACTCGCCGGCTGTCATGCTGTAGGAGCCTCCTGCAGCTGCCGGGACTAGTGGCTTGCTGATGCTGGGCTGCTTGCCGCTGTCTGTAGAGCCCTGCGACTCCCTTCTGAATAAGTTGTTCCGAATGCACAGAGGCTCGTCGTCCCCCTCCCCGAAGGGTCCTTCGTCTCCGATCGCCGCCGCTGGGTTGGGGTTCTGCGAGGTGTTACTGGGCAGGGAGCTATCAGCCCCGAAAACCGCCTTCATTGTTCTCTCTCCTCACCTCTCCCTCCTCCCGGCAGCAGCTGCAGCAGCTGGATAGCTCCGGTGGGGCTACAAAGAAACGCTGGACAGGATTTACTGGCTCTGGAGGAACTGCAAAAACTGAAACTCTGGTCTGGAGTCCCCGGCTCCGGAGGACTCATTCCATCAAAACTGGGCTCCAGTATTACAGTTTATTTATCCTGGAAAGGCCAGCAGAGATGAAGTATCTCGTTTTCGTTGTGAATCGTTGAGGTCCTGTTTTCTTCCCAGTGTTATAGCTGGCTGAAAGGAAACACTGGAAGTCCAAGCAGCTTGCTGAAGGTCACACAGTAAGTCAGTGATAGTGGCGGGATTCAAATCAGTGCTCGAATTGTGATGAAAAACGTGTTTGTTGGGGGCAATGGACTATATTCAGAGGCGTGCGCAGAGTCAGTGAAAAGGGAGTGCAAAAATCATCACAAAACTAAGGGGGTCTGGGGGCATGCTCCCCCCCCCCGGAAATTTTTTAAAACATCACTATAAATGGTGAGTTAATGGTTAAGTGAGATGAGTTAAAGCCCACCAGGATGAAACATTCTGTAATAAGGAGGTTACTGTTTCCTGCAATAATGTTTTAAAATTAAACTGTTTTATGAAATTGCATTCTTTGCTTCATTTGTAAAGTGAATTGCATCTCACTCCCTATTTCTCTCACACTCTGTGAAACAGATCCCCCAGATTACACTTATCCACTTTGTTAATTGCCCCTTTCTTTCACCAACACCAACCCCCAGGATTTTTTGCCTGCCCACTGCCTGCAAGTTATGCACCATAACCCAATTGCAAGAAGTGGACAAGCAAGGCAGCTTATGCAAAGGATTATTATCATACGATCTGCTATTCTGATTTGAGCACAAGAAAAAAAAAAAGGGACACAGCAGCAAAACAGTAGAGCAGCAGGCATTGAAAAGAGAGGGGAGGGGACTCAGTCCGCTACTGTTAAGGGACAACCATAGGGTGATTTGTGCATTATGATGATAGACAGAGCATTACTCGAGTAGGAGAAAGCAACATACTGCCTATTTTTTATAATATACATATTTCACCTGGGCCCCGGAGACACAACCCCCCCCCCCCACAGTCTTGCATCACATGGACTCCATGAACACATGGCACCCCCCAGCCTTACATTACTTGACATGGGTTCCAGAGACACACAGGGCCCCACCCTTGCTTTATTTTACATGGACTCTGGAGACACAAAGCAACCCCTCCACCTTGCCTTATCATACCTTATAAGGGCTCTAGAAACAAACCCCACCCCCAGCTTTGCCTTACTTCACATACGATCTGGAGACAAACATGCACTTCTGCCTTGTCTTACCTTACTTCACATGGCTCAGGAGACAAACGCCCCCTCCTTGACCTAGCATTACTTCACATGGGGAGCCCAGAGAAACAACCCCCCCCCCAGCCTTGCCTTACTTTTACATGGGCTCTTCAGACAAAAAAACAACACTCTCTCTCTAGGCTCTTTTACTTACTTCCTTATATGACACTGGAGCCAGTTCCCCTTTTCCAAGCTTGCCAGCACTGCACATGGGCTCTGGAGATAAAAGTACCCCCGCATGTGAGTGTAGGCAGAGCAGGCCAAAGAGTGTGGCCCTGGCCCATTCAGCGTCTCTCTCCTTTCTCTCCCCTCTCTCCCTCTCTCTTTCTCTCTCGCCCCTCTCTCTCCTCTCTCTATCTCCCTCTCCCTCTCCCTCTCTCGCCCTCTCTCTCCCCTGTCTCTGTCTCTCCCTCCTCTCTCCTCTTCTCTCTTCCTCTCTCTCTCTCTCTCCCTCCCTCTCTCTGTCTCTCTCTCCCCTCTCCCTCCCCTCTCTCTCTCTCTCTTCCTCTCTCTCTCTCCCTCTCTCCCTCTCTCTCCCTCTCTCTATCCCCCCCCTCTCTCTCTCTCTGTCTCTCCATCTCTTTCTCTCTCTCTGTCCCTCCTTCTCTCTCTCAGCTATCTTCTATGCTGGCATCTTGTGTTGACACTGCCAGAGGGTCCAGGATCTAATACAGCTCTGCATCTGGCTCTAGCTCTGGCCCTACCCCACACTCCAGACCCAGCCAACTAGCACTGCCTGCCCGCCCCACATTCCTCCAAGTCCGGACTTACTCATCCTAATTGCAGCCGAAGCCCCCCCCATACAAAAAAAGCAACATATTTACATACCGTCTGGAGTTGTGTGCTTCTAATTTTCTTATCTTGTCTAAAATAACAAGACTCCTCCAACAGAACAGCCAGCAGTAATCTGATTTCAACAGGCAGTATAGCAGAGGTGCCACACTAGTCCTCTAGGCTCCCAAAACTACACTTATTTTCTCTCCCTCTCCCTCTCTCTCTTTCTCTCCTTCTCTGACAACTTAGCGACAGTAGACAAATAAGTTGTTCCCAGGGGTCAGTGTAGGGGCCACAGGCTACTATTTTTATCTCTTGTTTACATCATCTATAGTCTGAATGGAAATGAACACCCCCAACTGAGTTCGTTCAAGGAGGTGTCACACTGGATATCAAAGAAGGCAAGCACAGCAGCATTTTTTTACAATAAATAAGGATAAAGATACGGATCTCTGACTATCACCTTTTTAAAGTATCTGTGAAGGACTAACTTTGTCAGCTATGGACATGACTTTCAGCTGTGGGAGGCTTTTGTTTATTTGTTTTCCAGGAAGGCAGCCATCAAAGCAGTCAAGCAACGGCATGCTATCACTTAAGGCTTGTTTACACCACCAACTTTGCAGCGCATCAATCCATGCACACAGGTTGATGCGATGCAAAGTCAGCTTTGTAAACACTTTCCAGAGCACTGTAAGTGTGTTGCGGATCTCTTTTCTGCTGTGGTTTAATTGTGGGTACTCATATCAGAGCGAGTGCGCTAACTGACATTGTAAACCATTTGATGTGCTCACTCCAATGGGAAGCCTTCTGTCTCAGTGTCTCCCAGCATCCTCCTCTGAATTTACAGCCCCTTCTCAGAGCAATCTGCAGCGCCACGAGGGGGGGCAGTGTAAACACTAAATTGATGGAGGAACAGCCAGCACAGCGGGAAGGGAGCAGCGCAAATGCAAGAGCGCTGCCGCCGTGGAAACACGGCTTTAGATAAATATCTGTCTCAAGTATCACTTAGCTCACTTTAATGCCAGTTGTGTGACTATGGGTCGGGGGGAGGCTATTGTTTTCTTGGATGGCTGTTAAAAGGAAAAACATGGTGTTAATTACTATTTTTCACTCAGGCAGGGCTACTGCAATTTGTTGTTATTGACTGAATGGAGATTGGCAGCTTCAGCAGTGAGAAGTAAGGGGGCCAAAACATGGCCCCCCCCCGGCACCTTTCAATCACACAGAACCAAATTTCAAACAGTAAGGGGCCCAGCCCTTTAGCCCCCCCAATAATTCGAGCACTGATTCAAACTCATCTTCTCCTGTATCGTAGTCCAGTGCTTTTAACCACTAGTTCCCACCACCTTCATGTGCACTATGATTTTGTTACTAAAAAGGATGAAATGTCGGTGGGGGGGGGATTGATTAGATGGTAATATTACAACACTCAGTTAAAGCAACAGTATTTGTTATACGGCTAGAAATACACAGTTGTTTTTATACCTAGAGAAGCTGTGTTTGCTCTTTAACTAAACATCCGCTAGAATCTCCCGTCACAGTTTTTTCTACAGTTGATATCATGTTATGCATCCTGTTTTAACATGTTGGTCAAATAACAGGACTTTAATATTTTGAACATTTTCTGTTTTTATATATGAAGATATGGAAATGGTAGTAACATGATGGTACACTGACACACCAAGTTACTTGACTCATTGCTTTCATTTAAAAACATTAAGTTCCTAACCCATATCATTTCTAAATTTAATACAAATTAAAACAAACAAACAAAATAAAAAAGATCTTTCTAAAGGTTTAAAAGTTTGAACCATTTGATTTTTGGAAACACAGAATTTGCTGGCAGATAAGGACCACGTGGCCCACCTAGTCTGCCCATTTTCCCCTGCCTATAGTGTCACTGAAGATCCTCGTTCATCTCGGGCCCATTCATCTCCCCCTTTCCCTTTCCCTATGATTCCCTTATGCCTATCCCATGCATTCTTGAAGCCCACCATTGTTTTGGCCCCCACCACCTCTGCTGGAAGACTGTTCCAGGGATCCATCTCTTTTTCTGTGAAGTACTTCCTCACATCTCTCCTGAGAATCTACCCCCCCCCCCAGCTTCTAAGTGTGCCTCCTTGTCCTTGGGCACCTTTTTTTCAGAAAACTACTTACGTCTTCTCCTCTGTTAATGCCTGTGAGGTATTTAAAAGGTCTGTATCGTATCCCCCATCTCTCACCTCACTTCTAGGGTGTACATATTTAGATCCTTTAATCTTTCTTCATAGGGCTTCTGATGCGGAACCGGCGCCATTTTTGTTGCCCTCTTCTGGACTGCTTCCACTCTGTCTATGTCCTTTCTGAGACATGGTCTCCCAAACTGGACACAGTACTCCGGGGGGGGGGGCTTACCAATGATGTATACAGAGGCAACACCACCTCCCACTTTCTGTTGGTGATACCCCTCCCTATGCACCCCAGCATCCCATTCACCCTCCCAACTGCCTTGTTGCACTGCCTTGCCACCTTTAGGTCATCTGATATGATCACCCCCAGGTCTCTTTCCTACTTGCTGGTCATCAGTACCCCTCCCCCCATTTTGTCCTCCACCCCTAGGCTTCTGTGCCCCAAGTGCATTACTTTGCAATTTTTCGCATTGAAACCCAGCTGCCATACCCATGGCCAATTCTCGTGTTTTCTCAGGCCACTGCTCATCCTTTCCATCCTCCCCGGAGTGTCCACCCCATCGCAGAGTTTGGTGTCATCCACAAAGAGATAGACCTTTTCTTCCAGCTCCTCTGCAGCGTCACTTATAAAGACATTAAAGAGGACCAGTCCAAGCAGTGATCCCTGAGGCACCTCACTGGTCACCCTCCCTTCCTCTGAGTGAACTCCATTTACCATCTCTCTCTACTGCCTATACTTTAACCAACTTCCTACCAGGTTTATCACCTTTGGACTCACTGCAAGGCTAACAGCTTGCTTTCTAGTCTCCTGTGTGGAATGGTGTTGAATGCCTTACTGAAATCTAGGTAGGCTATGTCCACCACTCCACCCTGATATAGTTCCTTGGTCACCCAGTCAAAGAACTCTATCAGATTTGTTTGACATGACCTCCCCCTGTGAATTCACGCTTTCTCAGGTCTTGTAACCCATTGGATTTAAACTATTCCACAATTCTTTCCTTCAGCAATGATTCCATTAACTTTCCCAGCACAGATGTCAGGCTGACTGGCCTATAATTGCCAGCCTCCTTCCTGTTACTACTTTTGTGTAGTGGGATTACATATGCCCTCATCCAGTCCTCTGGGACCGCTCTTGTTTCCAATGAGCTGTTAAATAGGATTGTCAGAGGTGCAGCCAGTGCCTCCCTGAGCTCCCGCAATACCCTTGGGTGGACCCCATCTGGCTCCATTGCTTTGTTCACTTTCAGATTTGCAGGTCCCTTCAGCAGTCTCTCCCCTGAAAATGGACTATTGTCCACCTCCCCCTTCCAGTGCTTCTGTTACATATTTGTGGTCCCTCCCCATCTCTTTCCTCTGTGAACACTGAACAAAAGTATTTGTTCAGGATGTCTGCCTTTTCCTGTTAGCTCTCTGTGCAGCCCCCCAACCTTACAATCCCACCGCTGGTCTTCCTTTTTTCATTTACATACCTAACAAATGTCTTGTCCCCTTTTATTACTGCCTTGGGTATTCTCTCTTCAGCATGTGCCTTTGCACTCCTTACTGCTTTCCCAACTTCCCTCTGTTTCCCCTGATACACCTCCCTATCCCCCTCCCACTGCCTCTCCTTGTACCTTCTGAATACTGCTCTCTTAGGTTTACCTTTTCTGCTATCTCTTTAGAGAATCATAGCGGTCTCTTTTCCCCTTTTCCCCGCTGTTGCTTGACACAAAGGTTTGCTCTCTTCACTATGGCCCTAACCGTTCCTCCATCCCATCCAGCTCACCCCCCCCCCCACCAGGCCATTTCCGAGACATTCACCCATCTTTTTAAACTCTGCCTTCCTGAAGTCCAGGACCCTTGCTTTTTTGTGAATGGATATACTTTATTGAATTTTCAAAACCAAAATTACATACAGAACAAGACAAAGCGAAAGAACAGTGAAACAGCCTCATATACATGCCATTGTACAACTTAGCAGTCTATGGAGAGCACAAAAGGAACAGAGTAACAGAACTCCCCACCCCATCCTTTCCCACCCACCCTCCCAACCCCAGCCATGGCTAGTACAGGTGGAGAGGTGGCAGCAAGGTGTGGCTATACACAGGTATACATCACAGGGGTGGTTTTACCATGTATACTAGTCCTATGCTGTGTCATGTCAGGATACATTCATAATATCCATAAGGGCGTAAAGCAACTCCCACCTTTTTTAAAAATATGGAACCAGTATCTCATAGGAGCCAACATATTCTCCATATGAAGAGCTTAGGACCCTCGCCTTTGTGTGGTTCGAGTCCGTGGCCATCCTTATATTGAACCACACTGTACAATGATTGCTGATCCTCAGGTGGCTCCCTGCTTGACTTCTACAACACTATCCCTGTTAGTAAGTACCAGGTCCTATATTGCCCCACCATGAGTGGTTTCACTGACTAGTAGCCTGAGGAATGCCCCTGCAAGCAGTCCAAGATTTCCCTGCTTCTAGCTGAAGCTACAGCTGGGAGGCTCCAATCTACATCCAGCAGACAAAAGTTCCCCACAAATAGTACCTCCCCTTTTCTGCCATTTTGCCAGTAGCTTCCATAAGTACTTTATCTAACTCTTCCCCCCTGTGCTGGAGGTCTGTAGATCACACCAGCAAACAAGGGCACCATTCCCCAACTCTAGGGTGACCCATAGTACCTCTTCCCCCCCCCCATATTCCCTAAATGAAAAACTGAAGTGGCATCAATATGAATAGACCATTAGGATACAGTTTTCATAAATATATACATGTCTATTGATAGCTGATATAATATGTTGGTAAAAACATCAGAATTTAAAAAAGTATTATTTTTTTTTTTTAGTATTTATTTATCCCTCCTTGGCTGCCTGAGCTGCTCCCCTCTTCGGAGACATCCAGCCACTGCCTGCCTCTGCCGTGGACACCCAGACTCTGCGGCTTCCCCCCGCAGCAGGGCCACAGGGAGCCCTGCTCATAACTCCTCGAGGAGCACAGATCAAGGCGGGTGCTGCAGCAAAACTGCGGACGGCCATCAAGCTGCTCGCTTCAGATGCCATTTTCCTGGTTTTCGTATCCCTTCAGTGCATGCTCAGACAGTGCCCCCAGTCTCCACTGGGGGCCACTGCTGAGCCATGCATTCCCGGATCCCACCCCTGGAGAGGAGAGCAGTCCTCCGGACGCTCAATCCTCTCCGCCCCTGCCAACCCCTGGCACCCCGAGTCCGTTCCTGAATCCGAGTCGCCGGCTTGGGACGAGGTAAGGCGCCAGCGCCTCAACCCTCTATGCCACCGGGCTGGCTCTAAAGAAGTATTATTAAACCATTTTAAATTTTTATATATTCATATATGGAAGTTGTAGCAACATGACATGTAAGCAGTAAGGCAGAGTGTTTCTTTTCCTGCACCTCGTGCACAAGTGAGTCATGAGGCACGAGGTATTTGCACTAAAGGACTTCAACCACCTGTAAGTGTGGGTCAGGAAAAAAAAACCACACCCTGAGTAAGCCCACTGGCACAGCCGTAGCACTACCACTCACAACCTAAGTTCAGTAGTGAGCTCAGGCCATCGGAGGGCTGGCCAGGGTGGAAGAGGATCCAGAGTCCGGAGGACCTCTCTCCTCCTCCAGGGAGGTGGGGATTGCAGAGCCTGGTGTACACTTGGCCCCTAGCAGTAAGCTAGGAGAAAGGCACCTGGGACTGCCACAGAATAAGCAGGGGGGTGGGCAGATGCTGACACATGGCACGTGGATGTGTGGGTCATGTTTCATGGCGTCAATGCATGCCATGCCCCTCAGGGAAGAAAACGGAAAAATCCTTGGTAGCAGGATGGTGCATGGACCCTCGCAGGCCCCTCACCCAACTAGCCAGGCTTGCCAGTCCAACTACTGGATCCAGTTCGCAGCAGCAGATTGGGGGACCCCACCAACCCCATGGGGGCAAGCCCTGGGGGTAGTGGCCAGTGGTAAATCCCAGCAGACATCTGGGAGGCAGGGCTGGGGGGTTCTGGCTGATGGGGGCTGTTCAAGGCATGGGGGGGGGGCCAAAAGAAACCCACACCCTGGAGTGTCTTGTTATGCTTATTATAAAATGTGAACTCGGTTAAAAAATTAAGAAGTGTAAAACATGAGATCTTACTTCGAGAGGGCTCTTGCAGGAGGTAATTACATATAGGACTGACGCCGGCAGGCAGTAGAGACCCACAGAAAATTTCTAGCTAGCAGCCCCTGGCGACGGCCGCCCACGTCGGGTGACCAGCATCAGGAGCGCGGTAAAAGGGTGGTCCTGATGCGCCTTCCAGTTCTTTCCCTGTCAGGCTCGTGCAGCACCGTGGAAAAGTTTGTGTCATTAGCCCCACTCACGCTTTTTACTGAAAATAATTGCTTTTGACTAACGTCAGTACATCTGTCAGTGTATGTCATCCCCTACACCCTCAAGCACAAGAATAACTGTGATTCATGCGGCACCCAACTACTGCACAAGGACGGCCACCGGCCACTCCCTGTGCCTGTTCTGCCTAGGCCCCAATCACCCGGTCGAGAAGTGCCAGCACTGCCTCAGTTTCAACGTGGCTACCCGGAAAAGGCAGCAGCAATCCCTGGAAGCCCATATTCTGAAGAAGAAAATGAGTTCAATGGAGAAGGAGCTCAAAAAACTGAGGCAGGCATCCACTTCCCCCGAAGGCCATCGGAAAAAGAAGGAGAAGGAGGGCTCCTCCACCGCGTCTCCCTCAGGAGTCACTGGGATGCAGGTAACATCCCCTCCGGGGGATCGCTCCTCGACGGCCGCCTCGGAGGTTTCCGAGGGGGCGTTGGCCCACCCGTCTGGCTCGCGCTCGGGCCTTGCGGGTGCCTCCTGGCAGTTGGAGGCCTCCGCCGCTGGTTCAGCCGCAGGCTTGCGGCCACCACTGTGGGCGACCAGGCCGAAGGCCGACCTCTGACGCCTGCCCGAAGAGGGCCGGGGTAAGACATCCGGACTCTTCACGGGCGCGGCAGGCTCACTCCACCAGACCAGGCCGATCACTCTGCCTCGTCCTGCCTCCGATGATAGCTGTCATAGAGTCGGATGCCGGCTCCTCCGGCAACAGCTGGGAGCTCGGCCACCGTTGGCTTGTCAATGTCTGGCTGGTGAAGGAACCGATGAAGGACCGCCACACGTCTGCCGCACCCGGTTCCCTACAGCCTTCACTGCCATCTGGGGAACCAGAGTCTCCCCAGCTCGACCCCGGAGATTCTTCCCCTCCATCCCTGGGTGAAGCTGGGGATCTTCCTCCTCTCCGTCAGTCCTTCCGTCACCTGGTGCACCGGACCTGACGGCTCCCTGGACGCCGGCTCCAATGCCGGCATCTCCGATGTTGGTACCTCCGACGCCAGGGCCTCCGAGGTCGGCCCTGACACCGACCTTACCGACTCCAGGAGACATCCTGCTCCCATCAGGCCCTCCACCCTCCGGGCCCTCCACTATGGACCCACCTGTGACACCACCGGCCGGGCCGTCTGCTCCGGCAGCCCCCCTGGCTCCCAGGTACCCTCCGTCCTATCCGACGCCAGCATACCCGGGACTGCAGTATCCGGCGCCACAGTACCCGACGCCAGGCTTCCCGACATTGCAGTACCCAATGCCACAATAGCCAATGCCGGGCTACCCAAAGCTGGGTTTTGGATATGCTTCATATGGTTACAACCCATATCTTTATCCCCCGCCTCCTCCTCCTCCACTGCCCTCATGGCCAACGGTGGACCTTCAGGAGACTCTGGCCTCCTGGTGGGCTGAGGCCAAGGCTCAGCTCACCAAAGAGGTCGAGAGCCACCTTCCGGCAATGGTGCTGTCCCAGGTTCCCACACGTATGAGGCGGCACACTCCCCCACCACCTCCGGATTCTAGGGTTCTTCCATCTGGATCCAGAGAAGGGCAGGACATGCTTCCCCAGGGACTTCCCAAGGGGTCCTTTCCTCCCCCGGGTCGGGAAAGGGAGTGTTTTTCCTCTTCATCCTCCTCTTCACCCTCGGACTTCTCGGATTCTTCCGACTGTTGCTCCGAGAGAGATGACAAGCCACGCTCTCTGTCGAGGCCCAGGCCATGGACTCCTCCGAAGTCTCCTCCGGAGGATCCTTCTTTTACGGAGTTGTTTAGGAAAATCCAGGAGGTTCGTCAGTGGCACTCCCTGGAACCAGATCCTCAGCATCTGAAACTCGCTGAACATCTGGATCTGCCCGTGACAGCTCCTACCTTGGTGCCACCCTGGATAGAACCTCACGCCGACCTCGTTACCACAATATGGAAACAGCCGTCGGCTTTAGCCCCACTTCCTAGGAAGTCGAACAGGCTATATCAGGCTCCAGAGGGTGTTGATTTCCTGGATTCTCACCCTCGTGCCGACTCGGTCGTGATTTGCGCCACTCACGGCCAGTCGACAAACCCCAAACATCTTCGCTTGCCACCACCTGATAAGGACTCACGCCTTCTGGACCAGTATGGGAGAAAGATTTTCGCTTCCTCCATGCTGGGGATCAGGGCTCTGAACTACGTCGGCCATATGGGGGATTACCAGAAGGCTATTCTGACTCAGGTGGAAGCCAAACTGGACTCCTTGCCTGACTCCCAAGTCAAGCAGGAGTTGGCTGATCTTCCCTTGTCAATCTTCACCATTCATTACTGCTTGGGTTAGTGCGGGCGTGCACCGCTTCTGAGAGTTTTTTTGGAGTCGGTTCCGCGCGCCGCCCTTGAGCGCGATGTACTCGTCATGCGTGAGGGTGGCCGTTAAGTCAGCGAACTCCTCCTCTATCTCAGTTCTGTTTCTCCCACCATCGAGGGTTGCACCTGCTGCGGTAGTTGAAGCTTTCTGCGTCACTCAGATCTCATATTCTCAGGGTATATTAGATTCGTGCCGTCTCGGTATGACCATTTCTTTTATTTCTGTCAACAGCACGAGTGCTTGTTGCGTTTTGTTCTTATTTAGATTCGCATCATGTTCGGGTTCAGGGGCAAAATGTAAATCGGGCGGGCCGTGCCCCTATGCGTCGGTGCTCCTGTGGCGGCATTTTCCGTCATGGATCGGCATGATGTCTGTCTCTGTTGCCTGGGACCCAACCACGATATGGGCGTGCGATGCCTGTTTCTCCATGGACCGTCGTGTCCTCGAAGTCCGCGTGTTCAAGATCAGCAAGGCCCCGACGACCTTTGGGGGACGGTGTCGCTCCAGGGATTCCCAGGTAAGGTCTCTAGGCCCTTCCTCCGGGTCCCCTTTCGGGCCTATACGGTCCATAGAGGAGGAGGCTTCCTCCTCTTCTCTTGCTGAAGAGGAAGCTTCTTTTGCTGTGTCGGAGGAACGTCGAGGTCCCTCCTGGGGTCGCAGTGGAGACACCGCCTCGACAGTCACCTCCTCAGAGGTGCAGGCTCCCCAGTGTCGAGGCCCATGCCTGCTGGGCCCGGCACCGGTGGACCCTCGACGCCGCCTTCCGGCGCCGTTTTGGATCCTGGCACCACCAGCGGTGCCAGTGATTGAGACGGCGCCATTGGCGGCGCCGCTCTGGCCTTGCAGGCCCGGTTCGCTCTCCTGGCGGTGCCAGGTTGGGTTCCGGTGCCGAGGGCGGCGCCGTGGGCCTAGCCGGCACCGGTTGGGAGCCGGGACTGGGCTTAGCGGGTGCAGGTGGACCGAGGTCGTCCGGCGCTGCCTCCAGCACTGGCGCCATTCGCGGCGCCATTTCACTGAGAACCCCCAGGGTTGCTAGTATTGTGGTCCAGCTGATCTCTTCCTCTTCAGAGGCTGATGACTCAGATGTGGACCCATCCTGGCAACCTTATTCTTCGGAGACAGGGTCCCCGGTGGCACGTGGTGCTAGGTGGCCCAGTGGGCCTCTTCCGCTGTCCCCGCTACTGTCCTCCCCTGAGGGCCCCCAGGCTAGGGGTGGTCTTGGGTCCCTGGGGGGCGATGGAGCAGGGGCAGGGAGGGGCTCCTCCTGGGGACCTTGGTGGCTACTAACCCTGGTGCTGCTGCAGCCCCTCAGGGTGGAGATCGTGGGGTCGAGGAGAAGGGTGCTCTCTGAGTCCCAGGGGAGGGGCAGGGTGCAGGTGTCCCGGTCTCTGTCGGCCACCCCTCGGGGGGTGGCTAGGAGCCGTAGCGCTGGGCCCCGCCTTTCCCTCTTGGACCCCGGGGTCCCCTCCAGTGGCGTTGCTGCAGGCTGCCCTTCTGGATCCATGCAGTCCCAGGTTCATCACAGGGGAGGATCCCCTTCTGGGCTCTTCCAGGCTTCACATCCCCAGGGTTCCATTTTGCGACCTGGTCTGTTGTCTGGGATCCCGCCAGTTCGGGCTCCATTCCCTAGATTTCAGAGCCCTAGCAGAGGACAGTTGCCTCTTCGTAGGTGCCCATCTCCCATTCCTCTGCAGCCACCCCCCGCTCTTCCAGGCCATGTCGGTCCTACGGGCCCATTATCCTGGGAGCAGTTCAGAGGTTCTGCGGCGGCCTTCCCCTCATATGTCAGGTGTATGAATGAGCGGGTCTTTTGCCTATCCCCACCACCACAAGAATCATCTGGACACTTGAGCTCTCCATCATCCTCACCTCCCTCCTCTGAGGGAGAGGAACCCTCTGCTCATATCTCCTCCGATGCTGATTTCACTGAATATCAGTGATTCCTTTCGAGGATGGTGAGGGATCTCTCGAATTTCCCACGTTAGGGGCGAGACGACACTAATGGGAGACGCGTGGAATTTATGCGAATTCAGTGCCCAGCACCTGGTGGTACCCTTCCTGGCCTATTCTTCCAGGAGGCGCCCATCCATTCCTGGCAGTCACCATCCGCCTCTTTCTCCAGCCCCGCAGACTGCCGATGAGTGGTACAGCCCCTTCGAATCCTTGGTACTCTTCCCAACCCGCCTCGGTTTGGTATACCTAGAGATTCCTCCAGGTCAGCCGCCTGATGACGATCATCCACCGGACTCGGATTCCCTACAGTTCGACCGGTGGGGGCGAAGAGTGTTCTCTTCCTGTCATGTGATGTCTTGCATTGCATCTCATCAGGCCCATCACACTGCCTACAGTAGGCATTTGTGGTTGATGCTCTCTCAGATCTTAGCATCAATGCCTGATACGGAGCAAACCAGGCAAGCTATTGCCCTCTCTGCTATAGGCCTGGAGCTGGCAAGACACCAAGCAAGTGCATCTTATGACGCCAATGAGGTGGCTTCCAGGCTTGTGGGGACAGCGATCTGCATTAGACGGACGGCATGGCTTTGTCTGTCAAGGTTGTCACCCCTGGCCCGGCGTAGGGTGATTTGCTCCGCTTTCCGGGGGACCCGTCTCTTTTCCTGCAGAGCTAGAAGATTACTGCAGGGCTTCCTCCGCCTCCCCTGCCTCGGGGCACCTCCTAGCTTTTCTCCCATAGGCTTCTCTCAGATTAGCCCAGGGTCTTCCCTTCTGTTCTCACCAGCAGGAGGCTGGGGTCTTGTTTCTCAGGGTTCTACCCCACCTTTTTTAAGGGGGCTTGGCTATCACTCAGTTAGTAATGAACGGTGAAGATTGACAAGGAAGATATGAAAATTACGACCTACCGTAATTCTTGATCTTCTCTTGTATCTTCACTCATTCATTACTGATACCACCCACCTTCCCCTCAGTGGCCTCCTACTGTGTCATCTCCCTCCTGTCTCAAGCTTTCTCCTTCCTAGCTTTTATGCCAAAAAACTTTCTGTTTTCCATTCTTAATGAATGGTTCCTTTTTCCCTCAAGGTAAAGAGGAATGAGCACGTCTGTACTTTCTCTTTATTCTGAGGAACCTTTCTGACACCTTTAGGGTGCGACTTCTAAATACCTTGACCAGGTTATGCAGTTTCACAGCTCAGAGACTGTGCCTGACTCTGCCTCAGCAAATTTAGAACTCCTAGCAGGTATTATCTTTGAGCTCATTCAGCTGCTGCTTGCACTTGTCAGCCTTGAGCTGCCTGCTTTGTCTTGCCTTAGGGAGTCTGATTGAGTTCCCACCTATCCTTCATATAAAGCTGCCTTTGGAAAGGCATAATCTTCCCATACACTGCTGTGTTAGCACTTAACAGGGTGTAAGGACTTAGTCCCTTCCTGGGTGGGCGCCTTCCAGAACAGGTTCTGCCCAGGCAGTCCATGAGCCCTCAGCTAGGATGTAGGGACTTGGTATGTTGAGGTTCAGATTCTCTGCCCTCATTTGGATCTGTTCAGGTAGGTCTCGCTGAACCTCCCTCAGTTCTAGCAACTCGGATTCTTGCTCCTTGTTAGTCTCGGAGCCTATGTCTTCTCAACCAATGCTCGATGGGCACTGTTCTCCCTCAACATGCCTCCTTTTCTTCTTTCTTCTTCTTCTTTCTTCCTTCTCTGTTCCCTCCCCAGAGCCGCCCGGAAAGGAGGCCCCTATGTCCCTTAGGTAGGAATTCTCTCTCCTCTGTCTACCCTCTACCGGCTTATACCTTTTCAGTTATATCCTTCCTTTCTGTCCTCCTGCCTCTTGCCTCGCTTTCCTTTTTTCTCACCCTTTATTTTCGCCTCTCTGGCTACCAGAACTGAGATAGAGGAGGAGTCTGCGGCACCTAACGGCCGCCCCTCGTGCATGATGCAGTACATCGCGCTCGAGGGTGACGCCGTTGGAGCCGACTCCAAAAAAAAAACTCCCATAGCGGGAGCGCTTCCAGCACTAACCCAAGCAGTAATGAATGGTGAAGATACAAGAGAAGATCAAGAATTACGGTAGGTACGTAATTTTCATATCTGTTCCACTCTGCTTGTTCGGCCAGTTGCCGTGGCGACATACGATGCAGTGGACACTGAGTGGGCGGAGCTCAGACCGCTTGTAGTCTACGGCAGCATGCTTGGTCTGTGTGTCAGGGTTGTCCCAGAGGTGCAATCTCATATCCAGGAAGCTACCCTTCCGGGGTCAGTGCTTTTAGGGGTGATGTCAAGGACATCCATCAATTTGCTAGGAGAAGGGATGGCACTAGTCAACTGATTCCATGTACCTCCCTATCAGCAGCAGCACTGGGCCCTCGCAGACGGAATCGCCCAAGGCGAAACCCTAGGGAAGGCGGGCACAAAACCGGGCCCCAGCTGCTAAGCCCCCACCCAAAAAGCTGGGTGGTGTTTCAGCCAGCAGCGCTGCCCCACACCACCTGACTCTTTCCTCCCACTGCCTCCGGACTTCGAGGAACCTGTAGGAGGGAGGTTTTCTCCACCTTCCGGGATGGAGGATAACCAGATTCTTGCATGCTCCAGCTCATAGCAGAGGGACACTGACAGAGTTTCTTCCAGAAACCACCCGCCACCCCCTCTGAAGTCGCCGATTCACGGGAACATCTTCTCTTGGTCCAGAGGAAATTTCGCCTCCTGCTGAAACAAGCACAGAGCCCGCCCCTCATCTGCAAGGGACGAGTTACTATTCCCATTTCTTTCTGGTCCCAAAGAAGACAGGAGATCTCAGACCAATTTTGGATCTCAGTTCCCTGAATCTTTTCGTAGAATACAAAAGTTCAGGATGCTCTCTTTGCAGAGCCTTCTGCCCCTCTCCGGCCGTGTCAATGGCTGTGTGCTTTGGATATGCAGGATGCTTATCTGCCCATTCCCATTCACCCATCTCATCACAAATACCTTCGTTTTGCATTCTAGGGGGGCCACTACCAGTTCAAGGTGCTCCCGTTTGGTCTATCTTCGGCCCCCTGAGTGTTTACCAAATGCCTGGCAGTGGTGATGGCCCACCTGCATACAGGGAGTGCAGGCTTTCCTGTACCTGGACGATTGTCTCCAAGGCCTCATCCAGGAGTGAACCCATTGCCTCTCCTTACGAGCAGGTTTTGCCTGCCTGGGTATTACCATCAACCATTCCAAGTCTCATCCTGACCCATCCCAGAGGCTACAGTTTATTGGGGCAATTCTCGATACGACCACGGGCAAGGCCTTCCTGCCTCCGGACAGGGCGTCCACCCTCCATATTCAAATAAGTCTGCTGTCTGACCGCAGGACGGTCTCTGCGAGGTCAGTTCTTCGCCTTCTCAGGCTCATGGCAGCTGCTATCCCGACAGTTCCTTGCGCTCGACTCCACATGAAGATTTCTCAGTGGACTGTACGCTCTCAGTGGGATCAACTAGTGGACGACCTAGATCACCCTGTTCTGGTCTCCTCACCGATGCTTTGAGACTCTGCAATGGTGGATGGTCTCGGAGAGAACCTGTTTCGGGAGTTCTTCTTTCATCCCCTCCCAGACTCTAACCTGACGCCCCAGGCTAAGGTTGGGGAGCCCATCTAGGTTCCTCATCGGACCCAGGCCCTGTCCAAGCTTAGAACACGCCTCCACATCATCGTGCTCGAGCTTCAGGCAGTGCTATGCCTCCAAGCCCTTCACCAATACATCCTTCCCAGCCACCTAGCCGTCCAGACGGACAACATGTGAGTGGTGTGGTACATCAACAAACAGGAGGGACTCGGTCCTACCTCTTTGTAGGAGGCAATGAGGGTTTGGGATTGGGCAACACAACACACCTTCACCTCACAGCACCACGTTCTGGGAGTTGATAACACCCTGGCAGACAAGCTAAGTCGCTTTTCTGCTCTGACTCATGAGTGGGAACTGGACCAAGGGGTCCTAGACAATATCTTTCAATTTTGGGGAACACCACAGGTCTACCTGTTCGCATCCCCTCTAAACGCAAAACTTCCCGTCTTCTGCTCGCTCGTTCCAGAGTGAGGCACTTTTTGGAGTGACGCTCTGTCTCTAGACTGGAAGGACAGATTTGTCTATGCCTTTCCGCCAATTCCACTTATCTCACGTAGTCTTGCAGAAACTAGCTTCAGAAGGAGCATGAATGATTCTGATCGCTCCTTTCTGGCCCAGGCAAGTTTGGTTCTCTCTTCTACAACAATACTCAGAGGATCCTTCTCTTCCTCTTCCTCTATCTCAAGGTTTACTGACCCAGGATCAGTGGACCCTGGTCCATCCAGGCCTCAAATCCCTTCAACTGCATGCATGGCTCCTGCAGACTTAGCCCAATCTTGTTTTGGAGTGTCTCCCAAAGTGGCAGAGATTTTGGTGGAGGACAGAAAACCCTCTACCAGATCCACTTATGCCATGAAGTGGAAAAGATTCACTATCTGGGCTGCTTCCAAGAACGTGGAATCCTTCTCTTGTTCAGCGGGGCTTCTGCTGGAGTATTTACGTCATCTGTTTGACCTCGGTCTCAGTCATTCTTCTCTGAAGGTACACATGGTGGCCATCGCGACCTATCATGTTCCTTCATAAGACAAAGCTTTCGCCAATTGGAGGTCTCTAAGACCTTTCTCCGAGGGGTTCTCCATCTGAGGCCCCCTATCTCGCACTCTGCTCCCCTTGGGACTTGAACTTTGTTCTCGAGAAACTTACTCTCCCTCCCTTTGAACCTGCAGTTTCTACGGATTTGAAGTTCCTTTTGTGGAAGACTCTCTTCCTAGTGGCCATCACTTCTGCTCGGAGAATTTCCGAGCTCCAGGCCCTGATGTGTAAAATCCCTTACTTGATTTTTCACAAGGAACATGTTGCTCTTCGCACGAATCCTAAGTTTCTCCCTAAAGTAGTAGCTGAGTCTACTCTAAATCAGACCATAGAGTTACTTGCCTTTTTTATGCAGTACTCTAATCAAGGGGAGTATTTACTGCATACTATGGATGTTCACCAGATTCTGAGATACTACACGAACAGGACGAAGGATCTCAGAAAGACTGATCAATTGTTTGTCTCTTTTGCTCACAAAAGGGAAGGCAATGCTGTTTCCAAGCAATGCCTGTCTAAATGGTTCGCTCATTGCATCACTTTCTGTTATGACAAATATAATAAGACCCTACCGGGTCAAGTAAGAGGCCACTCCACCAGAGGAGTAGCTGCCTCAGCGGCTTGTTTCAAAAATGTGTCAGCGGCAGACATCTGTGCTGCCGCCAACTGGACTTCCGTCCATACCTTTACTAAACACTACAGTTTGGATGCTGCCTCTCACCGTAGAGCAGGCTTCGGGCTGGCTGTTCTGCAAGGCCTCTTGTCTTGAGGCTTACACAGCTAGAACTGCTTCTTGGAGTAGTTTTTCCTCCTCCCAGTGCCTCTCTTTGTTCCAGACTGCTTGGGATTCAGTCCTATATGTAATTACCTGCTGCAAGAGCCCTCTCGAAGTAAGATAGTACAGTTACGTAAGAACTTAATGTAACAGTAGATCTTCGAGAGAGGCTCTTGCAGTAGGTGTAATACCTCTCCCACCTCCATCCCCCTTAGGCTTTTTCAGCCCTTTTCCAGTGAGGGAAATATCCTTTCTCTCGTCCAGCCTTTCTGGCCCATGGCAGGAAAGAACTGAAGAAGGGAGGCCAAGAAACCTACTTTAGACCGACGCTCCTGATGACGGTCACCTGATGTGGGGGCGGTCCCTCACCAGGGACTGCTAGCTAGAAATTTTTCCGTGGGGTCCTACTGCCTGTCGGTGTCAGTCCTATATATAATTACCTACTGCGAGAGCCTCTCTCGAAGATCTACTGTTACAGTAAGTTCTTACATAACTGTGCTTTCCTTTTCCTGAACCACATGGCTTCAGAACCTTCATGAACAATAAAGACGTGGGAAACTGCAAGGTTTCAATTAAAAAAAAATAATAAGTTGCCAGACCTGATGGCTCCAAAGTTAGCACAATTTAAAGATATTGTCTTACAAAAGGTGTAATTTGTTTTTATGCTCCTCTCCGAGCACCTGACTGGCCACTCCTTCGGGCCTCCAAGGTACACGCCGACACCACTTGTCCCCTTGCCATCATCCACTGCCCCTAGCAGCCACCCCTCGGTAACCCGCCATATCCCTTCATCGGGAGGGTCCCTCCCTTCTTGGGGGGGGCCCCATCAGGCACAACTCTGTATGCCGGGTGCTGCGGGGTCGATCTGGACACTTTCCGGGGCTCCATTACTCAACCAATATTGTACCCATTTAATCACCTTTGTACCCACTCCCAGGCTGCTCAGCTTGTTTAACAGTCTTCTGTGTGGGACAGAGTCGAAGCCCTTACTGAAATCTAAGTAGGCCACATCCACTGCCCTTCCCTGAGCTACTTCCTTGGTCACCCAGTCGAAGAAATCAATCAGGTTTGTCTGGCAAGAGCTTCCTCCTGTGAACCCATGCTGCCTCAGATCCTGCAATCCATTAGTCGCAAAGTATTCCACTATCCTTTCTTTTAGTAGTGCTTTAGTAGTGCTTCCATAACCTTGCCCACCACTAAAGTCAGGCTTACAGGTCTATAGTTGCCTGCCTCCTCCCTGTTCCCACTCTTGTGAAGCAGGACCACATCCACTCTCCTCCAGTCCCTTGGGATTACCCCCATGTCTAAAGATAGGTTGAAAAGAGCTATCAGCGGTGCCATGAGCTCCCTCCTTAGTTCTCTCAGTATCCAGGGGTGTAACTGTACGTTACAATACTTACATCCTCCACAGTGGTGGCAACCACTCAGGAGGGATGGAGGCCAAGTGCACACTTTAGGTGTGGGTTGGAGACTTTGGCTAAAATGATTGGTAATACTAGGGACCCTCCTATACACCACTCTGGATGGTGTACTGACCACATTGACCAAGAAACTCTCCATTTCATGGATATGCCAACTGAACTGAAGAACGGATAGCCCAAGTGGTAACAAAAGGGGACGAGATATTTTTTAGGCTTGTAAGTGAAAAGAGAAAGACCAGGGGAAGGATTGGAAGGTTAAAAAGGGAGGAGGGGAACAATTTAGAGGGGGAGCAGGAAAAAAACACAGACATCCTGAACAAATATTTTTGTCCAGTGTTCATAAGGGAGGGAGAGGGGAAGGGGCCACAAAAAAGTAACAGGAGCTCTGAAGGAATGGAGGCGAACACTAGTCCTTTTCAGAGGAGAGCATCCTAAAGGGACATGTTAATCTGAAAGTGGACAAAGCAGTGGGACTAGATGGGGTACATCCTAGGTTATTGAGGGAGCTCTGGGAGGTACTGGCTGCACCTCTGAGTTTTCATGGTTAATATAAGTTACCCACACCTAAATTCATTTCACTAACGTGGCAGCGAGGTGATTAAGTGTATGGTCTGTGTTGATTAAACTTTGCTTTGTTTAAATTCCTATTATAACTAATTGAGGGGCTGGGGTAATTACCTGAGTGCCTGAACTGGGAGCTGTTTCCCTGTGGTGGCAGTACAGGGTGATAGCCTAAGGGTGTTTGGTATCTCAGGAGTCAGTTTGTTACTTGGGGACAGCAGATATAATAAACATGTTTAGAGCGCTACTATTAATGAATTTATTTACATGGGTGGGTATCTTTAGTGCTGTTAATGGGTCTATCAAGAACAAGAAACATACACTGCTTAATGACATTTGTTGCTATGAAGCTTTTACTGACTGTGGATTTAAATACAAGGTAGATTGTTTTGTTTCAATCTTCAGAATTTTAATTATATGACCTTGAACATTAATTATGCTTTGGAAAATAGAGTCATTTTAGGATGTTTAATTGATACACTCCCTGTTTCTAAAGACACAACTAGATATCAAGTAGTTATCAAACTCAAAATTGTTCAATAGTCAGAAATATTCAAAAGACAGTTGATATTGCTGCTGTTACTGTTATCAGGACTTAAACCCTGGTCCCATTGCTGTTACTTCGAGCGGTGTTAATTTCCCCAAAACATTCACTTAATATTGTTTATCTCAATGCACAGAGGGTGGGATATTCAAAGGAGTTGCACATGGCGCAACAGGGTTGCACCACGCGCAACCCACCAATGTGCCCCGGCACGATATTCAAAGGGCAGGTTGCGCTGCACAACCCTTGATGCGCTCAGGCACCAGTATGTACTGCGGCGCGGGCGTGCCCATGCATATTTGGCACATCCCGATATTCAGCCCGGATGTGAGCACATCTGCTGGCACATACCTGCCTTGCGCTGCACAGGGGGGTGCAAAGTTGTGCCCGGCCAAACCAGGATCAAGTCCTGGCCACCCACAGGTGAGCTGCCATATTGCAAGGTGCTACACGGCAGCTGCCTGCTGTGGGTGGCCACCCAGGACACAGACCACGAGCCCCCCTGCCCAGGGGGCGTCGAGCCCCCCCCGCCCGATAGTGGGCATATGTTGAATAAATCCCTGGTGGTCCAGTGGACCGCTGTGCATTGCCTTATCACGGGCATATGTTCAAATGATCCTTGGTGGTCCAGTGGACCGATCCCCCTCGCCCGATCGTGGGCATAAGTTACATATCTCCCTGGTGGTCCAGTGGACCGATCCCCAGCACCCGATCGCAGGCATGAGTCAGATAGCCCTGTTGGTCCAGTGGACCATTCCCCTTCTCCTGATCGTGGGTGTAAGTTATATATCTTCGTGGTGGTCCAGTGGACTGACCCCAGCACCCGATCGTGAGTATAGGTTATAACTCCCTGGTGGGCCAGTGGAAACCCCCCCTATCATCTAAACATGGGTGGAACAATCTACAGACACCCTGGTGGTCCAGTGGTACCCCCCTCCTACCCGCCCTCGTCCCCACCACCTACTCCCCAGTCAGCAAGCGGGCGGCGGCAGCCCGCCTGCAAGCTGCCCGGCCGCCTGCTGACTGACAGTGTACAGTAGGGCTGAACACCTATTGGTCACTGTACTACACAGTCCCGAATTGTGAATGAGCCGCTCATTCACAAGTCGGACAGTGTAGTACAGTATGGTCTGCACACCCATTGGCCCACGCAGTGGACCAATAGGTGTACAGCCCTACTGTATACTGTCAGTCAGCGGGTGGCCAGGTGGCTTGCGGGCAGGCTGCTGCCGCCCACTGCTGATGGGGGGTGCAGAGTGGCAGGGAACACAGTGGGCGAGTAGGGAGGGGGTACCACTGGACTGTCAGGGTGTCCGTAGATCATTCCGCCCACAATCAGGTGCTGGGGGGGTTGCACTGGCCCACCAGGGATGTTTATCCTATGCCTGCGATCGGGCGCTGGGGATTGGTCCAGTGGAACACCAGGGAGATATGTATCATTTGCCCACAATTGGGTGAAGGGGAATGGTCCACTGGACCACCAGGGCTATCTGACTTATGCCTGCGATCGGGTGAAGGGGATCAGTCCACTGGACCACCAGGGCTTGTGTATACACATGCCCACGATCGGGCGAACGGAAGCGGTGCCCGGCGAGGGGCAGGAGGGCATTGGTCCCCAACGGCTGCAGCCTGGCAGGGCACCAGGTGCAAGTCACCGGGGATCAGTGCACCACATGCAAATGGGGCCATAATGACATGCAAATGGCTAATGACCTCATTTGCATGTCCAGTGCTGAATATCACGGTGGATGCACCTAGCGCAACCGCACTTGCGCTGGCACATCCCCCTGTTCCCCACCTGCCACTTACACTGGTGCAGTGCCACTGCACTATGTGCTGTGCATGCGCCCTCAGTGCCATATTCAACGATGCTGAGCCATGGTGCAGCACCATTGAATATCGCCTGGTCCCTGCCCTGGCGCAGTCCAGATGCGCTACGCCCAGGCTTGCGCCCCTGCCTGGTGCAGTCTGAATATCCCACCCAAAGTGTTTTGGCAAATTGGGATGAATTTTCGGATTGGTCCATTCAACAGCACTTTGATGTAATTGCTTTAACAGAGACATGGTTGACAGGAAAGGTTGGGGACGCAATGGTCAACTTAGAGGGATATAATCTCTTTCGCAGTGATAAAGTAGGTCACAAGGGAGGGGGTTGTTTGTTTTACATAAAGATTTCATAGTTTTGCTGGATGAGCCTTTAGGTATACAGTCCTCCTGTGAAATGTTATCTTTGACATTAAAATTAGGCCCAAGTAAGTTCCTATCACTAATGGTAATCTAAGTTCCACCAAGAAAACAGGAGGATGGTCTGGAACTAATTCAGACATATAGATGGTCCATTCCTTATAATCATGAGGTTATTATTCTTGGAGATGTTAAAATGAATTGGAATGGGAAAGATGTTGCTAATTACGGGACTAGATTAATATATCTTAGATTGACTCAAATAATTGACGCACAGACTAGGGTCCACTATAGGACTGGATTTTCTTCAATATTAGACTGGGTTCTTGTTTCTGATGTTACAAAAATTGTACAATCTGGAATTTTGTCAGACTGCATCAGTGATCACAGTCCTGTGTACTGTGGTTGGTCTGCCAAAAAGAAAATCGTACCACCAGCATATATTGTTTCACATAATTTTAAGAAATTAGACAAAGTTAAATTTAGAGAGCCATGTTAACTTTTGACTAGTCTTTTCTAGATAATATTTTGTTAGTTGACAATGCCCTGCAAGCTTTTTGTAAGCAAGTTAACTCTATCTGTGATTCATTTGCACCCCTTAGAAGATTACGCACGTGGGCAGTAGACAGGAATGGGTTAATTCTGAGTTACTTGATCAACTTAGGGATAGAGACAAAAAATGGAAACTATATAAAAAGAATGGGGATTCAGTTTGTTTTGTATCTTACAAAAAGGCACAAAATAAATGTAAGTCAATGATCAGGATTTTAAAACGACAACATTTCATTGAGAAACAAAAGCAGTTTAGGGGCCGGAATGTTTCAGATACATGGAATTTAATTAATGATCTTCTTGGTAGGAAGATCATGACTTCACCTCAGATACCTAAGACAACTTCTGGAGTAATAACTGAGCCATTAGCACTAGATGAAGAATTTAATAGCTATTTTTCTGATCTATCTGATTATGTGCCCAAAACTAACTGTTATAACTTTCTTGATAGTTATGCGAATAGTAACTTTAAACAGCTAGGGACTCACTCTAAATTTTATTTCAGGATACTCCCACCCAGTGAAGTTTTTTCTTATTTGACTAAATTTAACCCTCACCCTTTGGTGGGTAATAATGGGATGGACTATAGGCTGACAAGAATCACTGCAGACATAATTTGTTTCTCTCTCACAAAAATCTTTAACCTGTCCCTTTGCACTGGTCATTTCCCTGATACTTGGAAGCAGGCTACTATTGTTCCTGTTTTCAAGTCTGGGGACATGACCAGTGTAAAGAACTATCGTCCAGTATCTTTGCTGTCCCCAATTTCTAAGATCTTAGAGCAAATCGTGTTTGACCAAATGGTGGAATATCTATATATCAGACTATGACCTCTTAACATCTGCACAGCATGGCTCCTGTCTGGGTCATAGTACATCAACGGCCATGGTTGGATTCACACAGGCAGTCCACCAGGCTCTTGATAAGGGTCATTATACTGTGGCTGCCTTTGTGGACATGACCAAGGCCTTTGACTTGCTCAATCATGATTTGCTATTGGTAGCCCCACTTAAACTATGTCTGTCTACTGAGGCCGTTATATGGATTGGGAGCTACCTCTTTTTTTTTAATTATTTTTGGGGGGTGCTGATAGGGAGCTCTGGTCCCTCCCTCAGAGGGACTCATTCTCCAACACAGTAGTTAGGTCATCATGTACCCTGTCGGCTCCCAATTTTGTGCTGCTTTTTCCCCCTGGGCCCATGAACATGCAATGGGCAGACCAGCTGTCTCTGCCTCTGTGGAGGCAGCCTAACACCCTGGATGTGGGCCTTTCCCTGTTCTTGGAAGCACACCTGTGCTGACAGCCAGCCACTGCTGGGTGCCAGTCTACAGCACTCTGTGCAATCCCCCCTCCCCCAAGGAAGGAAAGCTGTCTACGGACACTCAATCCTTCCTTGCCTCGACGAACCCCGAGCAACCTGAGTTCATTCCCAAACTCAAGTCACCAGTGTCACTCGAGGTGTGCTATCCAGTGCTTCAACCCTCAGTGTGACCAATCCAGCCCAGGAGCTACCTCTTTGGTCGCTCCCAGTTGACAAGGATCAAGGGTATTTCTTCTTCACTGTCTGCTGTTCCATTGGGTGTCCTCCTGGGGTCTATTTTGGGTCCTTCATTATTTAGTTTATTTTTAAATTCACTACCTTTAGTCTGTCCTAATATACTGATTTTTCTTTATGCTGATGATGTGCTGATCCTCATGAGTGGGTCAAATTTGGGGGTAATAAGTAACAAATTGGCTTGTGATTTTGTTGCAGTACAAAATTGGTTTACTGATAATAAACTGGTTTTAAATGGGAAAAAAACGAAAACAATGATATTTTATAACCAAAGGAAAAGGTTGAGAGAGACCCTGACCCTATCCTTACATACACTGAAGGGTGATGTTATTGATCAGGTTCAAACTTTTAAATATTTAGGGTTTATATTGGATGAGAACCTAACCTATGAACAACATATTAGTACAATGATTAAACAAATCCATCAGAGACTAGGTTCTCTTTATAGAATCAATTCGCTTTTTACTCCATCAACTCATTTGTTATTATCACGGAGTTTTCTCCTGCCTTTGGTAGACTATGGCTTGTTATTTTATCATTCAGCTAATCAGTGGTTATTGAACAAGGTTATGATGTTGACTAATTAAATAGCAATATTTGCTACCTAGTTACTGATTTTCACGCGCCATTGTAGCCTTTATGAAAGCCTGGGTTGGTTGAAGCTAGAACAGAAGTACCAATTACAAATTGGGATATTGGCTAAAAAGATTACACTTAATAGGGCCTCATGTTCTTTTCATGAGCTCTTTAAAAAAACATGTCTCAATAGCTCAAACTGAAACTAGATCTAAACATTGTACTTGGTTCACGATTCCCATGATGAAAACATCAACTGGACAAAGATCTTTGCTATATTCTTTACCGTCTGTATATAATGCTTTGCCTTTGTCAATATTTGGTGCATGTACTACACTACCTGCCTTTAAATCCATTTTAAAGATACATCTTATCGTTACCAGTGTTTGTGTTTGACTGTACGATAATTGTTGTATGTCAAGTATTTTCTGTTATTTAATATTTGTTGATTGTTCTGGTCGCCCATGTAAACGGGTCTTTGGCTCATAGACTTTTCCAGATTTTAAATTTAAAAAAATGCATTATTTACATACAGTTGATTAATTATATTTTACTATATGTGTTTATAAAATCCTCTTTGGTCCATTCCTCTGTTCTCTTGTTGTACAACTTCCAAACTGGCTCATAATCTAT
Source organism: Neoceratodus forsteri (assembly GCA_016271365.2). NCBI lineage: Eukaryota > Metazoa > Chordata > Ceratodontiformes > Ceratodontidae > Neoceratodus > Neoceratodus forsteri. The sequence goes on along the minus strand of CM028131.1, from coordinate 1,627,290,829 downwards.
GAAGTGGTTATTGTTGTAAAGTGCACTCACAAAAAGTTGCTTCCATTCTAGTTTAGGAAATGCTAAAGATCTGGATGTTATTTTCCATTTTTTTAAGATTAGCCTTTTTATCGCCATAATAATAGTATTTATTTAGTTCGTTTTTATTAACCAGGTAGGTACACTAGGCAGAACCTGTCTGTTTTCAGGTACGACCCAGGAGAGTTACAACATAGTTAATACAGCACGAGAACAGTTTACAGCAATGTACAACAATTTTTCGGATTAAAGCAGAGAATATAGAAAATGGAGACATTTAAGGAGAGGTAAGCAGGTGTGCCATCAGATGAGTATCCCCTACAACATACAGAGTGCTTGATACGATAGAGAGAGATGGACACAGAGCAATACAGCATAGCAATTATTGTAATACACTGGTAAAAACAGTAGGATACGAATGCCATTGTGGCCAGTAGACTCAAGAATAATGTTGGGCCCTAATACCCAGTTCACCTTTTAGGGGGACATCTACATTTGGATGTATCTAGTAGGTTTTTACAAAAGGATTTTTCAGAAGAGCAACCGATAATTGGCGTTTATAGATAAGTCATTAAACATTTCTAATATTAAAAATTTGTAATCACTCCAATATTGATATGGGAAACAATTTTTACCAAGAAAGCAAAGGATTGTTTGGACCACACCATACTGCATTTGCATTCCCAAAAAATATGGAGAAAATCTGCATTCAAGGTTCCGCATTGCCAACATTCATTTGATGGTGCTAGTTTCATTTTATAAAGTCTGTGTGGGATATAGTAGGCCCCAATTAATCACTTTAAATTGAATTGCTCTGTCTCTTGATAGTTTGTATTTTTGTATTTGGGCAAGAGCCAATTTCCATTGTTGTTCACTTATATGGTGTTCTACATCTTTTTCCCATTTTTCAATTGTATTCTTGTATATTGTTAATACTGAACCTTTATACTTGGCTATTATCCATGGGTAATGTTTGATCCCAGATTTAGAATTATGGTCCACAATTTTGCCCAGCTCCATTTCTATTTCTTTATTGTTTGAGGCTCTTTTCCATCTTTTATAATATTTTGTAAATGAACTACTCAGTTGGTTAAAATAGAAATAATGATACTTTTGTAATTGACATTTGTCCCTAAAGGCCTCCCAAGACAATATACTACATTTTTCATATAAATCCTCACATTTCTTTATACCCTGATTCCATCAAGATTTTTTAAATAGCGTTTCCGTCTGTATAGTGTAATTAGGATTATATCAAATATAATTTAGGAGGGAAACATGTATTGCTCATTTTGTTCTATTAAGAACATTGTGTAATACTAGAGATAAATTCTTTATAATTAAGTTTTTAGAGTTTCCCTCTTTGTGAGCCAAAAAAGCAATTTTTTAATATTGAAGTCTTCTTTGTAGCATTCCTTAAGAATTAAGTTCTCTAATTTCAGATTTGGCTCTTTTCCTTGGTTTAAGACCCAATTTATAATTAATTTTATCAAAAAAGCATGATAACCTATTCCTATATCGGGATAGGCAAGACCTCCTTGCTCTTTAGACATGCAGAGTTTTTTTCCATGAAATTCTTGGAGCTTTATTGTTCCATATGAAATTCAAGAAGAGGCTATTTATTCTTTTAAACCAACTAGAGGGGATTGGAACTAGTATAGACTGTAGTGAATATGCAAGTATGGGAACGGCCACCATTTTAATAAGCTGAATACTCCCCCAGATAGAAAGAGGAAATTTCCCCCAACCTATAAACTTATCTTTAAGAGAAGCAGACAGTTGAACATGATTCAAGGTATACAGGTCCTCCATCTTATTTGCTATAGTAATACCCAAATATCTCATTCCTTTTTCCTGTACTATAACATTCATAATATTGTTTAAGGGCCTCTGGATGTTCTATATTAAAGGTCAACAGTTCTGATTTTGACTCATTAACTTTATAATCAGCCACAGTTAAAAAATGCCTGATCAAAATTTAAAGTTCCGTTAAGCTTTGTTTTGGGTTTTGCATTAAAAGTAACAAATCGTCTATGTATGCATTATATTTTAATTCTATGGGAGGAATTTTAATGCCATTTATTTTTTGATTTGCCCTTATTTCCCCCAATAACATTTCAAGTCCTATTACAAATAAGGATGGAGACAAGGGGCAACCCTGTCTCACACCCCATTGCAAAACTAAAGGCCTTGAAAAATATCCATTTATTTTTAATTGCACACTGGGTTTGTAGTAAATGTTTTTTATGTAGTCTATGAATTGATCTGGAAAGTTGAATATCTTCATAGCCCCAAACAAGAACCTCCTTTCTAACATATCGAATGCTTTAGTAGTATCAAGTGAAAGAAAAATAACTGGTGTACCCGAATTGATGAGAAAGTCCATTACAAACTGAATTCTGTGCAACCCTGAGTGTATATTCCTGTTAGGGATGAAACCTGATTGATTTATGTTTATAATGTTGTCTAATTGTGAAAGAATTATATTATTCAGTATTTTAGTATAGATCTTGTAATCAACGTTAAGAATAGCAATTGGCCTGTAATTCTCAACTCTAGAAGTATATTTTCCTAGGAATCAAAGATATATAAGCTTGACTGAAAGAAGGTGGAAGCTTATGAGTTTTTTGGACCTAGTTAAGAAACTTCTCTAACCATGGACCGAGTGTTTGTTTGACTGCTTCATAAAATTCTTAAGTAAACCTATCCATACCAGTACTCTTACCTTTTTTCTATTTTTGACTTGTATCATAAATTTCTGTAATTGTTATAGGCTTTAGTATATCCACCCAATCTTGTTCTGAAATTTTTCTTGCACAGAATTTTTCGTAATGGGCTATCTCCTCATCTGTGGGATTACATTCTGATGTATAAAGTAATGAATAAAAATCAAAATGCTTGCATAATACATCTTGTTGAACATGTGTATGACCCTCTGAGGTTTTGATTAAAGTTGTATCTACTTTTTTTTCCCACTCCTTTATTCTTTTGGCTAATAATTTCCCTACTTGTTTACTTTATTGTTTCCATCTCTTGTTTCCTTTAGCCCAGGTGTGCTTTGTCTGGTGGATTTCTGTTGGTGTAATACATTTTGTTAGTTCTGTTAATTCTTGTATTTTACTTTGATCTCCATTTTTAACTTCTAATTCTAATTGTTTAAGTTGTTGTTCTGTCTGTTGAAGGTCTTGCTGTCTTTTTTTATTTTTCCATGAAGCTTCAGAAATCAAATAGCCTCTTAACGTGGCCTTCATAGCATCCCAGCTTCCAATAATATTGTTGTTTGTAATTCTAGCTACTATAAAATTTGATGTGACCAAAGTAATTTTATTTATACTTTTTTGATCTTTTAATAAATTATTATTAAGTCTCCATATACCATCTGTCATTTTTTGGGTATCTATAACTAGGTCATAGCTGACCATGTTGTGGTCAGATATCAGTAGGGGTTCAATATTAACCTGCAAATATAGAGTATTAATTATAAGGTGTTTAGATATGAAAATGTAGTCTATTCTAGATACATTTTATGATGAGCATAAAAATGGTATAGTCTTTAATATTCTCATGTATTTCTCTCCAAATATCTGCCAGATTATTAATATATAGAAAGTTCTGGAGTAACCTAGTTTTATACTTGTCCCATTTGGAAAAACTAGCAGTTTTATCTAAGGGGTCATTAATGGAGCAGTTAAAATCCCCTCCAATGATTAAATCGTTACAGCCCCACCCAATCAGAATTTTATTAATTTCAGCTAAAAAATTTCCATAACCTTTGAAGGGTGCATAAATGGAGCAGAAAACTATTTCCAGTTCTTCAAACTTTACCTTTATTCCTACTATTCTGCCCTTATTATCTGTTGTATGGCCCATTACTATCTCCTTAAATTTTTTTATTTATTATTATTAAAACTCCAGCACTTTTATTTGTTGGGCCCAATGAATAATACAGTGAACCTGGCCATTTTTTACTCAATTTATCCATTTCCTTACTATTAAGAAAAATCTCCTGTAACATCACAACAACCAGTTTTAGTTTCCTAATTCTGGCCAAAATCCTATACCTTTTAATGGGAGAATGTGCCCCATTTATGTTCCATGATGCTCCTTTTAGTGTAATCAGCATTTAAATGTAGAAAATGTGTCCCTCTGTATGCTCCAAAATGTCAATTGCCCTGTACCTTTAGCAAAAGGAAGTAAGAACCTTAAATATAGGTTCTTAAAAAATATTTTAGTTCTCCCCCTCCCTCCTCATTTTGCCATAGACCTGTGTCTGGCAAACCCTAGAATACACTTGAGAAAAAACCACACAGCTGCAGTAGCCCCCCCCCCCACACACTTTTCCAACTTGATGCAACCTGGGGAAAAAAACGTTAGAACCCAATTTAACCATTTTCAAAGGAAGCAAAAAGATCTGGTAATCTTATTTTCAAATCAGAGATGGCTTCATTTACTGAGTCATAAAATAAAGTTTGGTTGTTGAGAAACATCTTCATTCTCGCAGGATAAATCATAAAGATTTTGAGTCCTTTTTTCCAAAGAAATTGTTGTACCCCACTGAATTACCTCCTTCTGTCCCGAAGAAGTTTGGAGAAATGGTACCTTAAGGAGATCTGTTGGTCTTTATATGTAAAGTTCAATGTTTTATAGTAGGCGGTCATAATCCTGTCCTTTCCTTCAGAAGTTAGCATTTTTAGAATTGCCGGTCTGGTCCCTTCACTTCCAACTTTATTCGCTTGACCAAGCCAGTGGATTCTATCAATGAAAGGAATATCATTATCTGATTCTAGAAGGAGGGTAAACATTTCCAGCATAATCCTTTTAAGTGAAGAGTCTTTTTTCCCAGTCTTGTTGTAATCCAAAAATATGAATGAATATTCTTGCACCCAGCACAATTTTCCTGGTCATCTAGTTTTGTTTGTAACATTGTTACTGCTTCTGAATTAACTTTATCTCCTTGGGTATTGGGCTCATCAAATCTTCTAACTGAGACTGACGGTTTTCTAATTCTTTAATTCTCTTCATCCCTTGTTCCAGTTTTACATCAGTATTTGAAAGTGATTCTTTTAAATTGCAGATAGCTTCTGGTAGTTGTTGCAATTCATCCAAAGAGGATTGCAAGGTTTGAAAATTACATATAATTTGCTTAGCCCAGTCAGGAGAAGATCCTTTCAGTGGCCCTTTGTCTGGGCCATTAGTATCAGAAATGTCCGGACTCTGTTTCAGAGGAGTCTTTGGAAGTTCCAGCTAGTTCATCTTCCTGTTTTAAGTTATGCTCGCCAGTTACGGCTTCTGGTTCTGAGCTTACTTGTGTTGTTTTATTTGAGTTAAGTGTAGCAGCTGTTGCCTTCCCCTTTCTGTTCTTTTTTTCTGGATCAGCTTTTCGAGCCATTTTGCTGCCAAAGGGTCCTGATAGGCTACAGCAATTTTTAAAGGGAAACAATGGAAAAGACAAAGCTTTCCTCAGACACTGCAGAAACTCTCAATTAGTGCTTTCAGACAGTAACAACTTTATTTAATGATTTAGAACAGCTACCCACAACTTCCACTTCCTGTTGCTGGCAGCAGCCATTTTATGAGCAGCAGTGAGCATCCTGAGCTCACTGTATGCTAATATACCTGTTTCACCTCAGCTATTGGTTGGCATGACATATTAGCATAAAGTGAGCTCTGGAAGCTCTCTGCTACTCATGAAATGGTGGCTGCCAGCAGTAGAAAGTGAACGTTGAAGGCCACTGTTTAAATCACTAAAAATCAATTAATTTGTTAAAAAAATGTTACTGTTTGAAAGCACTAATCAGGCATTTTTGTGGTAAAGCTTTGTCTTTTCCACTGTTTCCCTTTAAAGGGGAGCTGCAGTTGTTTTAATCCTTTTTGTGTTGGATTCCATTGCCTCCTCTTTAGTTGGTTTATCTGCTTCTTTTTTTTTTCCTGTATCTGGCACTCTGGTTTGCTTTGTACTGGAGATATGAAATAACTTGCGCAGTCTTTTGTTTCCCTGATCCTGTTCTTCTCTGGATGTAAATGAAGTGGTAAAAAGTGAATTCCAACAGTGTACTCCTACCCCCTGGCCTGTTTGTGTTTCTGTCCAGGAGCTCTTAAATTTAATTATTCTGAGACAACCACTGCACCAAACAGTGAAACCACCTAAGTGGCCCAACTGGTCCTTAAATATTAAGGAACCGGCCCCAGTATTGTGTAGAACAATTCCTTTTCTCTTTTTTAGTCTTTAAAGATCTCTACCCAGTTTTTACAGGGTATTGTCTCTTTACCTGGTCTGTACATTTTGATAAATGGGTTTTTAAAAGCTCTGTCCAAACTGAGTAAGAAAGTTAACTGACCTGTTTTCCAGGGGATCTTCTTGTTTGTCCGAAGCTCCTTTTTTCCTTTTTTTTGTTCTTTATTTTTTCAGAATGATGATTCCCATGCTGTCCCACTGCTATTCATGCATATATTCTCCAGCTTCGTGCTGCATCCCCTTGATAAACTGGCAACAGTCGGATCAGCTTAGCAGGGGATGTATGGAGTTACACTAGTCAGTTCAATCAAAAATGGCAAACTTTTTCATTCCCCTCCTTGCTGGTTCTGCTGATGAACCATTCATTTACTGTGGGCGGTCTTCCTCTTCAATTTACAGCGTCTGCTTCTGTGGCACCAAACGTTCATTTGAGGACCTGGGCAGAGGGAAAAAAAAAATCCTCAAAACCAGGATGCCAGTCATCAGAAACGCCGACTGCCATCCGCCATTAGGTGTGCTCTCAATGGGGGGATGCACCGTCTTGTGCTGCCTAGCTTGCATCTGCACACATTGAGGCTTCTCCTCCCTCAACAATCTCCTATTGGATGACTGACTTTGCCTCTCCTTATATCTTCTGAATGCTACCCTTTTAGCGTTTACCTTTTCAGCCACCTCTTTCAAGAACCATAGCGGTTTCTTTTTCCTTTTGCTTTTGCTCACTTGTTTGACACAGAGGTTTCTTGCCTTTACTATGCTCCCTTTCATCTTTGCCCACTATTCCTCCACCCCACCCAGGTCACCCACACCTGCTTGGTCATCCCTGAGGCATTCACCCATCTTTTTAAAATCTGCCCTCCTGAAGTCCAGGATCCTCACCCTTGTGTGGTTTGATTCCGCAGCCATCCTTATATTGAACCACACTATATGGTGATCACTGGTCCCCAAGTGGCCTCACAATGTCTGCAACACTGTCCCTGTTAGTGAGTACCAGGTCCAGTATTGCCCCATCACAAGTGGGTTCATTGACTAGTTGCCTGAGGAATGCTCCCCGCAGAGATTTCAGGATGTCCCTGCTTCTAGCTAAAGCTGTTGCTGGGAGGCTCCATTCTACATGTGGCAGGTTAAAGTCCCCCATCAGCAGCACCTCCCCCTTTTCTGCCATCTTGCCAATGGCTTCCATCAGTACCTTATCTAATTTCCTCCCTCTGTGCTGGAGATCTGTAGATCACTCCAATGTGAACAGTGGCTTCATTCCCCATCTCCGGGGAGACCCATAGTACCTCTGTCTCCCCCTGTATTCACAGCATCTCCGTGGCTTTTATGCTTTCCCTCACATAAAGCACCACACCTCCTCCTTTCCTTCCCACCTGGCCCATCCTGAATGGGGTATAGAATGGTATGGCCATGTCCCAGTCATGGTTTTCAGTTCACCATGACTCAGTAATGGCCACAGTATCCAGGTCAGCCTCTGCTATGATGGCCTCTAGGTCTGGAATCTTATTTCCTAGACCTCCAGCATTCATACACATGCTTCCAGATTTTGATTCCACTCTGCTTGTTGCCCCCCTTTTTTCCTTTTTGCCCTCCTCCTTCCCACCTCTCTTTTTAATGCTCCTGTTCTGGTCTTTCTTTATCTCTACCACCCTGCTCCCTTTATTAATTTGCACCCTGGGGGATTCCGCTTCCCTCAGGTGCTCCTTAATCTCTACTTCAGCCTGTGGGGGGAGGCAGTTTCTGACTTCACGACTCCTTCTGCCACCCCTTGGCTAGTTTAAATGTTTATTGAAATAACATTTAAACCATCCAGTGAGGACTGCAGTTCCCCTCTCGGAGTGATGCAGGCCATCATCCCTGTATAGGCCCTTATCCTACCAGGTGGGTTCCCAGCCCCCAATGTAGCTGAACCTTTCCTCTCTGCACCATTCCTTCAGCCATGAATTGAAGCTCCTGGTGTGGAGTTCCTTCTCCTGTCTCCTGTCGTAGACAGGCAGCACCTCAACAAAAGCCACTGAGTGAGCTACCTGTGTAAGACCCCTCCCCAGTTCCCTAAACTCCCTCTGCACCATCCCAGCCCCCTCCCTAGCCAGGTCATTAATCCCCAGCTGTACAATGACATCCAGCTCTCCCTCCCAACCTGCTGTCCTAGCGATCCGCAGAATTCACTTTCCATCCCTCGAGGCCATGCATCTGCTCATTTCCAAAATTTACAGAACATCTTGGTAGTCCATCTAAAAAGTCTGTATAAAAACATTTGAAAACATTTGCCTCCACCTTGTTAACCTCACAGTGCCCTTGTTCATAGCACTGTAGTGCTCACCATGACAACAGACTGTGATGTCACAAACAGCAACTGTGTGGTTAGCAGGGGAGAGTCAGACACATTTTGAAAGACTCAGGTAAATAAGTACAGCACTGCATTATCTAAAATATTTAGTAGATCAACAGCAGGGAAAAGTAAAAAAACGAACTAGAAAACAATAAATAAAAAATTCCTGCTCTCCTGCCACACTCACCATGCAAAAATTAAACATCTTGATGTGATACTGTGCAGCTTACCATGTGATACTGTGTTGTTTACCATGTGATATTGTGCTGCTTACCATGTGATACTGTGTTGTTTACCATGTGATACTGTGCTGCTTACCATGTGATACTGTGTTGTTTACCATGTGATACTGTGCTGCTTACCATGTGATACTGTGCTGCTTACCATCAAAAATGTGTGCTCACACCATCCTAATACATCCGCAATATGACTATAATGTATGCAGTCAAAAAGTAGCCTTGTCGGAAGAGATTTTCTAAAACTGCTAGTGGTGGCCTTCTTCATTGACTTGCATCACTAACTGCACCACTACTAATTAAATATGTTTAAAAAAGCATTAGGAGGCAGTATAGTGCAGTGGTTTAAGGCTCTGAGCTGCAAACCTGGAGACCTGGGTTTGAATCCCACAGCCCCCACTTGCATACTGTGTGATGCTGAGCAAGTCATTTAACTTCCTTGTGCTTCCAGGTCACACCTGTAAACAAGCTTTTGCTTAGTGTGTCTCTCCTGGTTTAAAAAAAAACACAGAATGTTGGAGACAGAACTTCAAGCTGCTTAGCAGATGGCAATTAGGAAACTGAAACAGCTTGTTAAATATTGGTTGCCTATGAAACTTGGATATTTGTTTACCCTCTTTGAAATGCAACAACTTGCACATTTCAGTACTTAGCGTTTAAACATTTTCTTGCTACTAGCTTCAGTTGGGCAGGTGTCTTTCAAGAAAGATTCATACCTCATACATGTCACCCTTTCCCAGCAATGAATCTAAAAATACTTACACTCCTTTTTTAACCTCTTAAGACACTGTCTGATAAACACTGTCTCAGACATATGCCAGGTCTTCTGTGAACTATCCTGGCTAAATATATAGCAATCAGCAGGTATTTTTTACTATGCTTTTTGGGGAACAAAATATATTGAGCTACAGCAAACACACACACACACACACACACACACACACACACACTGTACACACCATCCTCATGGCCACAACTTTTGAAATAAATACTGCAATCTAATATGTTATAAAACAATACAGAAACTCTTTACGTCAATGAACACAGTGAAGTTCAATTTACAGTAGATTTCCTTTAAATATTTCTTATCCTGTATTTTGTATTCTGGATAGCACAGGGGAGATGCTACATCTCATTGTCACAGGGAACTTCATTTTACACATTGTTGTACTGTATTTACTCATGATGTCCCAGATTAGATGCAATATCTTGTTTTCAGTGGGGTCATGAGATTTTACCATTTTTATAATGTATTTATTCAGGGTAGCCTAGTCCAGATGTAAAATATTGTTTTCAGTGTGTTCTGATTTTATGCAATGCAGCATAATATTGTGTAGAGATAGAGTCCCACTGAAAATAAGATGCCATGTTTTCTGTGAACTATCCAGGCTAAATATATAGCAATCAGCAGGCATATTCTAGTAAAACACATTGTAAAAATGTGTACAAGGAAGACCACATTGACACTACCTCTCAGCAGATCTGCATTGTGCAAATACATTAGAAATAATGGGTAAAAGCATCCCAAAAGCTCTCCACAGCCATATCGGCTCTGACCAGAGTTTGTCATTCATTGTTGCATCAGTTTTGATGGTTCTTCCAAGTCATTGTATTTTGAAATTCCTTTTTTTCTGCATAGTGCTCCCCCTTTCCAGCCACGTCAGCCCTTCTGACCCCATGCAACCACTCAGTCCCATCCTCCACTTACCTGCCACATCAACATCCCCAACGGTTCGACCCCACCCCGAGACATCGAGGACCCAGACTGGCAGCAGGCTTCATGGGGTTGGGACTGGATGTGATGGGGCTGTCATTCAAATTAAGGATGGGAGGATCAACTGGGACCCAGTTCTGAATCCGATCTTTTTCCAGAAGGTTCTGATTTGCTCTGGTTTGCCAAAATAGGTACATTTCCAAACCAGACCGGGACCAGTTGAGAGGCAGATCTAGATCAAGAGAAATTACATAATCAAGTTGCCTTTTCTCCCCCTTAATAAGCCTTTTGTTTGCCATTTACTGTTTAAAATAGTTATTTATGTTTTTGTCCCAGTTTGATCCCTTTCTTAACATGAAAAAAGCACCAAAATCACTTAAATTATTTGGACCAGGTCAGAACTGGGTCACAGTCAGATCCAGACTTGGTCAATGGACTAAGCCAGGTCAAATCAGAGTCAAGTCACAAATTATTGATTTCAAGTTAAACTGAGGCAGGCCAGTCCAAGGGGGTTCTGATCTAACACAGAAGCAGTCCTCCCATCCCCAATTGGGATACTGGTCTGCTACCCCCCCCAAGATTTTCTGGTCTTTTACTCCACCCTTGTGTTGGGTCAGTACTCCAGCAGCCTTGCTGAGCAACTCTTCTCAGCAGGCATGTGCCCCCCCAATGAGGTAGCAGGTGCCCCCTACCAGCCGCAAGGGGTCACTGCTATGGTAGAACCCAATGTCTTCCCTCCTTGTGCTGGATCATGTTTCACTCAGCAGCACTTACTGGTTTTGCCAGCCCGTTCCTGGCTCCCTGAGTACACTTCAGAATCTGGGTCACTGACACAGAAATACAACACACTTCTGCTGGGAAACGGGGTGCTCATTATTTTATAACTCTAACATCATCTAGTAAAAGCAAACATTTCAGGAAAAGTAGTGTAGCAAAGAGAAATTAAAAAATTCAACTAAATGGAAATGTAATTTTCACTGTGACAAAAGTTTAGATTTATGAGGAGTGCATTTAAGGCTTGAATCGTGGAATATTATTGAGATTGTTGTCTGAGTAATAGAATAAATTACAACACAGTTGTATTTTTGATACTGTCTTATACAGAATGATCACACAATGCATTACAAGTTAACAACAAGCATTTGTCAATGCTGAATGTTCACAGCTTCCATTGCTGTTGTACTGGGTCTTACCTGTACACATTTTTACTATGTATTTACCCAGGATAGATCAGCAAAGATACAGTATCTCATTTTCAGTGGTGTCCTGCTTTTACATTTTTTTATACTGTATTTGCACAGGACAGGCCAGCTGAGAGGCGATATGTAATGTTCAGTTGACTCTTACATTTTGACCCCAAATTTCCAAGTCTTTTTATGACCTGATGTTATAATCAAGACAGGTGGAATTTTTTTAAATGGCATCTGATAGGTGATTTCACAGTATGACTGTGAAAACAACTTTCAGAGGGGATATGAAAAATGACACCTGTCATGTTCAGGAGGTGGGGTAACACAAGGGATCTGTTGAACAATAGGGGCCAAAATCTGCAAAAATTAAGTTATGAGTAAATGCTGGAACATTTCAGCATTTCCTCATAACGTAGTTGTTTTTTCACATTTTGACATTTTTTTTTATATTGTGTTTATCGCCTTCACCCCCCCCGAATGCCCCCCTCTGACCCCCCCCCAGCCCTGTCACCCTGGCATCACTAGGACTTACTTGAACAGAGTCCTTTGCTGCCCGGTTGCCGGGTGCGGAGGGTCAGTCGTCATCTGCAGCCAGGGGATTTTTCCTCCATTTTCTCTCTTGACCCCGCTGCTGGGGCACACACACTAGATGTGTGTGCATGGAGGTGCATGCACGTCCGTGGAAGTCCCGCAGCGCCCTTCCTTTCTATGGTGCCCTGCAGACCCGCACTACCCTTGGGCCTCCACCCAGAGGCAGTCATTCAGCAGGAGCGCCAACCCTCCCTCCCCAAGAAATGTGAGCAGTCCTCCAGACGCTCAATCCTCTCCCTCCCCAGCCGACCCCCAGTAGCCCACTTGCACCACAAACATGGGTCGTTGATGTGGCAGGAGGTAAGGCATGGATGCCTCAGCCCTCCACACTACTGGGCTGGCTTTGACCCCAAATTTTTAACATAGTCTTTTTATGGCCACTCCTGAACATGACAGGTGTCATTTATAAAATAGTGTCTGAAACGTCATTTTGCACCACAAATATGAAAACACATTTTGGCCAGCATTTGAAAATGACAGCTGTCACATTCATGAGGTGGTATGAAAACAATAGTTATGTTGAAAATTTGGAGTCAAAATACTGACAGTTACTAAAGTTATGAGGTTGCACTGAAAGATTTCAGTGTACACTCATAACTTTGTTGTTTTTTAATATATTTAGCCCAATTTTTCAACATAGGCCAAGTGGAGAACATTTTCTAATCCTGCCCAAAAGGTTATTTTATGCCTCAAGTATGAAAACACATTTTGGCCAGGATTTGAAAAATGATAGCTGTCACATTATTGAGATGGTGTGGAAAATGGCTAGGTTAAAAATGTGGGGTCAAAATATTGAAAATTACCGAAGTTACAAGCGTGCATTGAAAAATGTACCCAAAATTTTCAACATAGCTGTCTTATGATCCTACTTCATGAACAAGGGTGGAGAAAATTTTCAAACCCTGCCCGAAAGGTAATTTCCCACAGCATAATCACATTTTGGATGGACTGACATAATTTTGCTGCCATTGGTCATGAGGTGGGGTCCCAAAAAGGACATGTTGAAAATTTTGGGAAAAAATATTCAAAAATGACCAGGTTATAAGGGCAAGTTCAAAACCCATTGAAATGTATTAAACTGTATACGTGATTTTCTCAGTTCCCAGTCCAGTGTTGAAGAGTGAAGACATGTCTCTGGTCCACAGAGGATTACGGCATTGTACCCCCAGTAAGTAAGGGGATGGGGGTGTGGGGTGGTGGGTGCTGAGTGGAAGGGTAATGGCAGCAGCAACAGACATCATTGGACAGGTTTTTTTTTTACAGGGTGTATAAAAATAAAAAAATCTATGAGATGCAGTTTTCTTTATTTCAGGTACCAACACTGGGGCTGGGCACCCCAGTGTCAGTGTTATCTGGCAGCATCAGGGATGGACTCCTCTTTGTCACACAATAAAAATGGGTTGGGTGGGAGTAATAACTGGCACCAGGGATTGGACACCCTGGTATCAGAAAATGAATGGGTGCTGAGTGGGAGGGGAGGGTGGTGGGAGGGTAACGGCAGTGGCAACAGATATCATTGGACAGTTTTCTTTTTTATAGGATGTATTAAAAAAAAGTCAGTGAGGACAGTTTTCTTTATTTCAGGTACTGAACACTGGGGATTGGGCACCCCAGTGTCAGTACTGTGTTTGGCTTTACCGAAGGTGGGCTCCCTGGTGTTGTATAGTGAAAATGGGCGAGGTAATGGCAGATACTGGCACTGGGATTGGGCACCGTGGTGTCAGAAAATTAACAAGGAAGGGGTGGAAAGGATTGAGGGATGGTTTTCTTATGTTTGGCGGTACTGTGGGTGGACTCCCTGGCATCACACAGTGAAAATGGGTGAGATAGTGGGTAGTAGACAGCCCTGGGGATTGGGCACCCTGGTGAAAATTAAGAAGAAAGAGGTATGAGGCACTGAGGGATGATTTTCTTTATTTCAGGTTATATTGGGGGAGACCACAGCAGGCTGATCAGGATGCTGATCAGCTCTCCTTGCTGGGTGGCATTATGCAGATCAAAGGAAAGAGCCGCCCTGTGATTGAGCTGGCTCTTTCCTTTGAACTACATGAAGTTTCTGCCCAGCAAGACCAGAACAGTGTCATGATCAGCCTGGCTGATGATTGGTGTGACACTGAAAAGGCCCTTGTAGACTGCCCTGCATTGGACTGAGAGTGACACACCTTTCAAAACCCACTGTCATACCAAAATGTTCACTTTGCATGCAAGGGTGAACATAAAAATTAAACACAACAGGCAGACTCACCTATTGTACTATAGTGAAAGATTCTTCTCCCCCCCCCACAGTGCTCCCAGTGCTCAATTCCTCTCCCTTCCTTCCCTGTGTCTGCCTCCCTTTCAAGTGCCAGTGTCTTCCATCGTTACTCTGGTGGCTAGAGGAGTGCTCCCCTGCTTCTACTTCCTGTGACCCATCATGATTTACATTGAGAATTTTTACATTTTTATTATATTATTTTTATTTATTGTTTTAAATTAACCTGTAATTAACTCATTGTATCTTTTTGTCTCTTGCAATCTTGTATATTGTTGGCCTCACTTTTGTAATTTGTGCTCTGGCTCTTGTACCATCTACTGCCCTGAGTGTTACTTTGTCACCCCTTTTATGTACCTTGTCCCCAGGGTCGCACCTGGAAATGAGCCTCTGCTCAGTGTGCCTTTCCCGGTTACCAAATTTTAAATAAATAAAAAAATAGAAACCACATGCCAATAGGGAAGTGGGCTTATGTTTAATGGGAACAGTCACCACCAAGGACCCCACACTCAAGTGTGGGGCTGGTCCCAATGTGCACTTTGTGTGCAAAGATGTTTTGGTTTACTTACTGTTTGCTGAAATGTAATAGATTATATTACACTAATGTTGCTTAGTTGTAGGCTGACATCTTCTGTTACTACAAATCCCAGAATCCCCTGCAACTCACATCAGAGCAATAGGCAGCAGGGAGAAGATTCAGTAGCCTGCAGGAAAAGCCATTGGAGAGCAGGGTAAGTGTCTGAAGAAGGTGGGTGACAGGGCTGGGTGGCAAACCAGACTGAGACATGCTGGCCAAGCAGCATAAACAACTAAATAAAAACACACCTCATGAACAGGTCAGGAAACAAAGTGTCATGTAACTAAGAAAAGAAGGTAAGAGACATGGATAATAGTATTCAGAGACATAGCAAGATGGTGCAGTAATGTCAAACATAACCCCACACAGCACAATATTTTCAGTCTAGACTGATCTTCTTGGGTACCGTAGAGATGCATTTCACAAAAAGAGCTTTCACCTTATATTCTGCTACACAACAGGGTCTGCAAAGATTGACTTTTTTTGTAATGTACCACATTTGTACATGTCAGAGACCATGAGATAGTCTCTAAAGTCAAGTGTTTCTTTCTTTATGCTCCTCACAGGCCCCCAGTTCCACACTCCTTCAGGTCTTCCAGTGTCCCCAGCTGCCTGCCGTACTCCTTTCCTGTGACTGGGTATCCACCTCCAGGTTCCCTGGAGTAGTCCATTTCCTCCTATGTTTCTGACTTACCTCGCTGGGGGGCATCTTCCTAGTGCCTAGCCATGAACACAGAGGGAGGAAGAAGTGCCTCTGAATATTGGAGGAGACAGCTGGGGGCTGGAGACAGAGCAAGGGAGGTCCCAGAGATGTGGGTTGGAACCAGAGGTGACCGTCATCTGGTGCTCTGGGCTGAAAGATTCATGTATTCTTCTGCCCGCTTCCAATACCCACCTCCCTTTTTGCGTGCTCATGCATGACATATGGTCATCTACATCAAGTGTGTCACCACCAGGAACTGCTCTTAGAGTGGTGTTGTGCCATGCCTTCCCTTGGAGGAGATCTGGAGGAAAAAACATAAGAAAAAATGCTTAAATTACAACTTTTATAATTTGTCGGATGCTGATCTCCATTTAGTTTTAATGTTCTGTTCATTATCTGCTTTATAATTCTGACTAATATGCCCATGCACAACAGCTGACCTCTCTCATACTCAACAAATGGCTGACAGCTACAACCATGCAAAATAGCATTATGCCACCACTGAACTGTTGTTAGAAATGTTTCATTATACACTGTTATCATTTCTGCCACCAATAACACTAGCACTATATGTTGTGGTGCTGAATGGGACTAATTCCTGACTCCTGGCCACTGCATTGCCTGGTAAGCTAAGGGAGAGGGCTACTGAAGCTGAGTGGGGCCAGTGACATCACTGGGAGTGGGTACAGCCAGTACAAAGGAGCGGCCTCACAAGCGATGAAGTTGAGCAGCTCCAAACATACTAATTGCCAGCAGATTAGGTCTTACGGTCTATCGAGTCTGCTCGAACCTCAGATCCCTAGTTGGGTGCCGAGACCCTCCCCCCTTGTGTTCCAGAGACCCCAATCATCCATCCCCACCCCCTGGGCCAGGTCATCATCTGATACATCCACTTTCTGTGTCTGCACCACCCTCTCTTGAAGCCCTCCACTGTGGATCTCTGAACCAGCTCGCCAGGCAGTGCATTCCAAGGGTCCACCACCCTCTCAGTGAAAAACCTCCTCCTCTTTTCCCCCCTCACCCTCCCACCTTCCAACTTCAAACCATGCCTCTGGTGATGCCTCCTGCTTTAGTCTAAAGATCCCCTCCATGTTTACCATATTTATTCCCTTGAGGTACTTGAAGACCTCAATCATGTCCCCCCAACTCTCCTCTCCTCCAATGAAAATAGGCAGAGCTCCTCAAGTCTGTCCTCATGCGTCAAATCCCCTAGTCCTCGTATCATCTTAGTTGCCCTCCTCTGTACCCTCTCCAGGAGCTGTATGTCCCTCTTCAAGTGTGGTCTCCAGTACTGTACACAGTACTCAATGTGTGGTCTAACCAGTCCATTGTACAGCGGCAGAATCACTTCCCTGCTCCTAGAGGTGATCCCCCTTATGATGCATCCCAACATCCTGTTTGCCTTGCTAGCCGCTCTCCTGCACTGCTCAGAGTTATTCATACATGCATCCACCATGACCCCTAGGTCTTTTTCGAACACCTGTGTGCTCTATAAACTGACCTGTCTCTAGCAGTTTGGAACCGATTCCTGAGGTGACATCTGCTGCTACTGAAGTGCCTGTGACTGTTCAGCCACAGCCAGTGGGACTGAGGTGCTGAACAGGAGTAACACCTGACTCCTGGCCACTGCATTGTCCAGTAAGCTAAGGGGGGGCTACCAGAGCTGAGCAGGCCAGTGACATCATTGGGGGCAGGTCAAGCCAGTACAAAGGAGCAGCTGCACATGCAGTGAAGTTCAGTGGCTCCAGACACTGAACATCTGTGTGCTCTATAGACCAACCCATCTCCAGCAGTTTTGAACTGTTTCCCAAGGTGACATCTACTGCTACTAAAGTGCCTGCGCCTGTGACTATACAGCCATGGCCAGTGGGACTTAGGGCTGAATGGGACTAACACCTGATTCCTGGCCACTGCATTGTCCAGTAAGCTATGGGGGGGGGCTACCAGAGCTGAGTGGGGCCTGTGATGTCATTGGGGGTGGGTCCCACCAGTACAAAGGAACAGCTGCACAAGTGGTGAAGTTTAGCGGCTCCAGATACCAAACACCTGTGTGCTCTATAGATCGACCCATCTCCAGCAGTTTTGAACTGTTTCCTAAGGTGACATCTGCTGCTAATGAAGTGCATGTGTCTGTGACTGCACGGCTAGAGCCAATGGGATGGAGGTGCTGAATGGGACGAACACCGGACTCCTGGCCACTGCATTGTCCATTAAGCTAAAGGAGGGCTACCGGAGCCAAGCGGGCCAGTGACATTATATGGGGTGGTTCCGGCCAGTACAAAGGAGTGAGCGCACAAGCAGTGAAGTTTAGTGGCTCCAAAAACCGAACACCTGTGAGCTCTATAGACCAACCCATCTCCAGCAGTTTTGAACTGCTTCCTGAGGTGACATCTGCTGCTACTGAAGTACCTGTGTCTGCGAGTGTATGGCTACAGCCAGTGGGACTGAGGTGCTGTATGGGACTAACACCTGACTCCTAGCTAGAGATGTTGTGAAATTTTATTTTGCCAGCGAAACTGCCATGAAATCGGCTATTTCGCCACGCAAAATATTGTGCGAAAATTGTGAAATTTTGCCCACATCTCTATGTACCCCTCTGAGTCCCTGGTGTGTAGTAGTCCCCCCCAGCCGATCACTGGCTGAATTTAAATCAAGAACCCCCCTAAGTCAACCTGAGCCCCGGCTCCGTATCTTTGTGAAAAAAAAAAAACAACAACAATCCCCTCCTATGTCCCTGGTGTCTACTGGTTCCCCCCCGGCCAATCACTGGCTGAATTCAAATCAAGAACCCTCCCTCCTCCCCCAGTCACCCTGCGCCGCAGCCCTGTATCTTTGAAGAAAAAAAAATAAAATCCACTCCCCCTTCCCTGGTGTCTAGTGGACCTCCACCCCAACCTGTCCTAAGTCACTCAGAGCCCACCTCGCTCCCCCCATATCCCGAACGGGCCATCGGCACAGTCCTCCACTCACCTCCACGGCTGGCAGCCCATCTGAGCGCTCAATGAATGAGCGCATGCATGCGAGGTAAGACAGGCAAAATCATCTTATTATAAAAGGACGTTTGACAGTAAAGTTAATAGGAACCCCCAGGATTTTTGGAAGATAATACATAATCAACAGACTCCTAGTCAAAGTGATTTTCTAAATACTTTTGTGATCAACAGAGAGAACTAGAAAATAGACCCAGAAGTGGCAGATAACTTCAGTGATTTTTTTTATAGAAATGGTACTGGTGAAGGGCAATTAATTCACAAAGGGGGCAGGTTGGCAAGCAATTGGTAAATGTAAATTTTCTGGATACAGAGCACCTGTTTCAATTGTGTGATATAATGGTGGGGGAAGTAATGACTCAGTTACTAAAGATTGACGTAACAAAGTCAATAGGCCTAGATAACCTGCCCAGTAAGTTGTTGAAATATGCTGTACCAGTTATTGCGAGTCCAGTTACAGCAATGTTCATCATGTCCCTAAATACTGATGTGTATCCAAATGTCACTGATGATGCCATATTATACTGTTCCCACAGCAATATCAACTGGCTTAATCAGAATCTAGAAACTGACTTCAATATACTTGTGAGCTGGATCCTTGAGAATCACCTAGTATGCAATACCAAGAAGACCACAGCTATGTTATTTTATAACCCCTCCTCAAAGATGACATCTGATAATACTCTGTTTATCCGGTCTGTCTCTGAGATTCCCTCGATTCCGTCCTGTCTTTTAAATACCTTGGCATACTGCTTGACCCCTGCCTATCCTCTGAGGAACATGTTGCATTAAACACAAAAAAGATTAATCAAAAACTTGGATTACTCTATCGCATTTTCCCCTTCCTCTCTCAGGACTCCTGCCGTACGACTGCCACCTCATCACTCCTTCCACTACTATTCTATGGTGCACACTCTTTCTATCTGCCAGAACATCCATTCTCTCTTGACTTAGAGTGCTGTATCACAGGGTGGGTCAATTTGTCCTTAGTGTTGACCCTAGATGCCACCACTGCGAAGTTTTAGCAGCAGAGGACTAGCCCTCCTATGACCACAGGCTGCAGTTTTTCTCCCTCTGCTTTATATGCAAACTGACCTTCCTCTTCTGCCCCCCTTGTCTGAGTGATCTACTAAGACTTAAACCCCCCCCTTGGTTACTCAGATCCTCCTTTGCTCCTTTGCTGTCCATTCCATCTCCACGCCTCGCGATAGGCAGGCAATCATTTGCCTACTTGGCTCCTACTACCTGGAACTCTCTACCTTTTTCTGCTCTTTCCCTTAACTCACTTGCTATGTTTAAGCGCTCCCTTTCAGAATAGCTGCTTCTTCCCTGGTGTGTACCTGTTTGAGCTAGATTCAATACCCTTTTTTAATCACAGATTTTTCACCATTGTATATATTGTATACTGGTTTTTCATAGGTCTGCTATATTCTACTGCGTACATCTGCATTCTGTTGTTGTACATTTGCTACTATACTTTTATCAAAGTTATTGTGTTTAACTATTGTCTTATGCGTTAATTGTTGTACCCTGACCCAGGTCACCCCTGAAAAAGGGACTGCTCTGTCTCAGTGGGCCTACCTGCTTAACAAATTTCAAATAAGTAAATACATATTTGAATCTGGGACTAATAAGGATATAGGAAACTACAGACCTATCTCACTGCTTCCAGTTATTTCAAACATTTTTGAGAGGTTGGTGTCAAAATAACTAAAGGTTTTTCTGGATGAGAATGGGCTGTTGAGTACTTCCCAGTCAGGATTCAGAGAAAAACACAGCACCCAGACAGCCTTGTTAAAGGTGGTTGGAGATATCCAACAGGCTTTGGATGAGAGACTCATGGTTGGATCAATATTTATAGACTTGTCAAAAGTATCTGACACATCAGATCATTGGGTCTTGCTTGACAAGTTACCTGCCTTGGGCCTGTCGGCTGAAGCTGTGGACTGGTTTCAACACTATTTGACAGGGTGAAGACAAACAGTATTTCTGGTACAATATCAATCTAAGTTAAAAAAATGTAATCAGACGTGCCCCAGGGATCAATACTGGGCCCTTTATTATTCAGTATTTATATGAATAACCTTTCATTTTTTGATTTAGAAAGTTTTCATTTTTATGCAGATGACAAAGTATTATATTTAAAAGGGAAAATTGTAACACAAATCCAAAACACATTACAGAGAGCATTTGATACTTTACAGTTGTTCTTTGTAGAAAATAAGCTGGCTCTTAATGTAAGGAAATCTAAAGTTTTACTGTTCAGGCAAAGAGGTGAAAATATAGGGGGGGACATGTTGAACATAGCTGCGAGGGATGGGACCACATTGCAACAGGTCGAGTCATATAAGTACCTTGGATTATTTATTAGCTTTTGGTAACCGGGTAAGTGCACTAGGCAACAAACCTGCCTATTTTCAGGCACGACCCAGGAGAGCAGAAAATGACAATACAGTAATGGCAAACAGTATGGGTTGATGAGGAGCGTAAATGGAATATCCATATTAATAATTTCATTAAGAGCTTGGGATGAAAACTAGGTGCTTTATATAAAATAAGTAAGGAACTACCATCTCAAGCAAGACTGAAAGTGGCAAACTCCATGATCATTCCTATGTTTGATTATAGGGGATGTCTTGTATGGTGGGGCAGTGGAGACAGACCTTGCCAAGGTTGCTGTAATGTATAATTGTTTCACCAGGTTTCTCCTTGGCGCACCACAAAAACCCATCATTGTACAATGTATAGAGATTCAAAATGGCTGCATTTGGGGCTGAGAAGGCAGTTACACTTAGCAGAATTTGTGTTTAGGTACTGTAAGGGGTTTGTTCCTTATTATTTAATTGACATTGTATCTTTAAAAGCTCCTAAAATTGGACTAAGATCATCTAGTGCCACTGAATTTGTTGTTGCATTTATGAGAAGAAATATAGGGAGATCTGTTTGCTATCTGGGTCCCCAACGTTGGAATGATATACCTAGGAGTTTAAGGTTATACAATAATTCACTGTCTTGGAAGAAAATTAAGGAACGGTGTGCTAGTCAGGCTGCTTTACCACAATTCTGTTGCCATAGTGTTGGAACTGGTTAAACTGCCAGTGTACAGATTGTGCACAAAGTCTCAGAGGTTGAGGACAGTATGTTTTTACTCTTTATGTATGCATGAATATCTATTTTAATACATGTACTCATATTATGTAACTTATGAATATTCTGTCTAGTCAAGTTAATAGTTTTTCTACCATGTTCTTTCCCTTGTAACCAGAATTAAACTAAAGGGTATCTCTTGTAAATGAGAGTAAGCTCAATGCGAATGGCCTTATTCAATTTGCTGAATAAAACATTTGTACTACTACTACAACTATTACTACTACTATATGACTTTATTGATTAGCCACTACCTCAGGAGCAAGAACATTGCCAACGACGCAGATGTCAGAAGTGACTGGGTTTGCTCTGCAAGTAATCCTGTCTTGCAGACCGCACCAGGTCTGCCCTTATTGCCAAATCCACCAAGCAGGCCTATAACACCACAAGACCTGGCATCCCAGCCTTCAGGTTCATCTCCCTCTCCAGCCAGGTCTATTCCACCACTGGACTTGACTAGGCCAGCCCTATTGCCAACACCCCAACTTCACCCATTACTGGGTCTGGCTCTGTCTCCCCCATCACCAGGGCGGCCCCAGCCTGAACCTTTTCATGCACCTGCCCCACCAAATTTGCCTATGTCTTTTAACTTTCCTGGTCTTTGGCAGGAACTGCCTGGCCCACTAAACTTATTTGTTTCACCCCGCTTGCCCATGCCACCGACCCATCACGCCCCATGGCTGGGAAGTTACTCAAGACTACTCACTCCATGGGTCCTACCAGCCCCTTTGCCCCCAATAATTGAAGAAATGGACCCAGGGACTGAAGGGATGGTGACTAGATGGATTGCTGCAGACATTTCCAACAGACAGTGAAGCTAAGGCAAAAAATATAAGTCAAGCCAGTAAGACTAGGGCATTAGCTTTCTAATTTTTTATAATTAATAATAGATTGTAGTAGTTAATTAACATTTATAATCTGTTGTTTACTAATAGTCATAGCGTGTATTGATCCTGTACCAATTGATTAGAAACTTATAGCTTGATAGATTATTCCTATGTACTTTTGAAATCCAGGTACTTAATTTTTATTTTTTATTATTCTTTATTTTTCTTTTCTTCTTGTAACTTCAGGCAGATTTAAGTGTGAAAGAAAGGCTTGTAATTTTCCAGACATGCTGCGACCTCATGTGCACTGAATATAACCCCTTGAACTTCTGACATTTGTTGGGGACTAGTAACCGCATGAACAACCACGACTAGTCAATCCTGTCCCACTAAATGAATAATTGGCCATATGAGCGGCTGGCCATGTCCTACCAAGTAAACAACTAACCACAATGAGGTATCAGCTGTTCGCACCTCAACCACAATGAGAGATCAGCTGCTCACACCTCTGACTATGGCGTGAGCCATCCCACAGCCTTATTTTGTTTTATTTTTAGCCCCTGGAAAGTTCTTTGGCCACCTAAGTGCCATGATGTCAGTTTCAGGTTACATCCCAGATATTCTTCTATATCAGATGCCACTGGGTTATTGACAACTCTCAGCATCTGATCATCAATTAGTGACCAGCTGGCTTGTAAAAGCTGTCAACATCTAAAACTTATCAAAGCATCAGGCCCTCCTGTTTTCTACCTTAGCAAAGTGTATATAAACCCTCAACAATCCCAACCAAGGTAAGGAATCTCAGAGGAACGGCTGCCTTTGCTCCTAGGGTCTCAGAGGACATCAGGTTTGCAAGGTCTGGTGAGTGTTACCACACTTTAGGTGAACTGGCACTCTGGCGTCATTTTTTATTCTTTATGTGGCTACTTTACTCTGCGATGGGAATATTATTTTATTTTTGTTTTGCACTGCTGATCATAAAATGTTATAATTGTGTTTCAAGAATTTATTTTAATTTGGAAGATAGTGTTTGCCTATCTATGTAATGCCAAAAGCTGCCTTACAAATATTATGTTGATAGAATAGTTCAATAGCATGACAGAAACTTTGAACTCATGATAACCTATTCCTTTTGTTACAAAGATTAACTTGCAAACATTTGAAAGTCAACAAAATCGAAAGTAAATACTTTTAACTATGAACCCTTGTACTAGTTTTCATTCTTGGCAAAATATTATTAAACTTAGAGCAATGAGTTTAGAACAGGATAATCTCAAAAGTAAAACAGGTTTAGATTTTTGTTTTCAGGCCACGCTGGTACTCTTAAGGTGATAGTTAAGGGCTATATCCACATGTTAAATTGCGCAGACTTGTCATGCACTGAGCCCTTACATAAATACTTGGGATGGTGTTTTCTAGACCCTGAGAAAAAACACTGGTGCAAAATATTTAACTGTCCTAGACATCAGGCAACAGATGGGTTTAAGGTTCATGTAAAAATATTCGAGGAACTAGGGAAATATCACTGTCCCCAGTACATAACCACAACGACAAAGGTAATTTAGATTTTAACGAACACACAGCCTTTGCAGACTGAGACCAAATAATCTTGGTCAGCCAGGTGTCAGATGAAATAGTAGTGGCAGGTGCCCTAGGTCAAAACTCAGGGGACACACTGCCCACTGTTTGTGTCTTGACCCCTAACAAACTTTATCCCAACCTGGCCAAACTGGTGGATGAATTTCAAAAATGTCATTCCCAGTCAGTGGCATGCACTGAGGAAATGTCAGGCTCCGCCAATCTTGGTGAAAGCCAAGTACACAAGCCTGACCAGGGCGGTTACTATGGGGAACCCGACGACACCCCAAGGAATGCCCACACATCAGGTTGTGTAGATGGAGTAGGTGCATGGTCTGCTTTTGATTGACACCAAGAAAATCTGAATTAGCAATGCAACATTAAGCGTAATAAAGAACCATTCTCCAGGTTGCTGTTGCAACAGTGACCCTTTAGGATTTTCCCCATTTTCTGATGTTTGTGGGGTGAGTATATATTTTTTTAAACTTTATTGAGTATGTCATTGATACATGGTCACTATGTCAATTCTAGGTTCCAAGACATAAAAAGTATGTTAACAAAAGTCTTATATATAGGAGTTGAAAACTTATCACCCTCTGTTACTTCATAGGGAGGTAACCCCAATAAAATAGCAATGTATAACATACATTTGTATCCAGTAATGGTACTAAGTAACCATCTGCACCATGACCATGGACTATATGCAATAGAAGTGTAGCAACAATAAGTCCTTGAGCACAGTATTCTTGAAATGGTCATAAAGACCATTAATAAGGCCATGCATATGATAAATTCCACAAATTAAACTGAGACGTCTCTCATTGCAATGCAAATAAAGAGCAGTACAATGACATTTGACTGTCTTAAACATATATGAGCCAAGTCCTGCTATATTAAGAGTTGTAAAGTTGCAAACTAATAAATGTATAACTTTGCAATGAATATGAAATATTAGTGAACACAAGTAACTGCTTGGAAATTAACACTACTGGCATCAAAACAGTATGCTGTAAGCCAACGAGTGGGCTGAAGTAAACTCAAATTAAGTGCAGGATTGAGCTGAAGGGGCGAGTACTATGCCGATAGATAACAGCCTCTCTCAGAGACTGCTAAATAATACAACTAAAAGCACCGCTCAACCTGACATTTCTACTCAGGAAATGACCACCCCGAAAACAGTTCCCCACCAGTCAGCTAGCAATGGTACATCAAAAACAGTTATAACAGCCTAAACAGTTTGCAAATCAGTTCAAATTAGGGTTTTTGATGGAAGCTATAAAGAGCCCTTATTATCAGTCCCCCTCAGGTTCCTCTGTAGCATGTCGGCTCTCAAAATCAGCTTTAATTTTAAGAAGCCTCTTTCCAGCCTCTGTAGGATCATTGAAAAGAAAGGTTTTACTGGCATATGATAGTTGGGGCTTCACGGGGTAAAGTAATGCTTGTGAGATTCCCAACTGGCACAGCTTGGAGCAGACAGCATCAAAGGACTTCCTGCATTGGCAAGTGGCAAAGCAGAGGTCAGGAAAGTAGAAAATTCTAGTGCCATCTGTAAACTGTAGTTTGCCCCTCTCCTTTGCAGCTAGTAAGAGCTGTTCTTTAATTGTAGGGTCAGCAACGACTAATAGAATAGTCTGAGGTGTCCCCTCCTGGGCTGGATGTCATTGGGGGTTTATTCAATAGGCATGAAGTAAGGCCCCCTCTCGCTGAAATCCAAGGGTGGGTTGCAGCTGGGAAGAAATAAAATCCAACAAAATGCAAGCCTTCCCATTCCTCCGGTACCCTGAGGCTACAGACATTTGCTGAGCAAGCTCCATTTTCTAAGTGCTCTAAACAGAGATGCAGGAGGCAATTTTTACCAAACCTGCAGTGACTAACAGATTTTTCTGCTAAAGATTTTGTTTACTGGGACTCTGTAGCCATGGAGTCTAACTTTACTTTAATAGTCGTCACATGTGAGGTAAATCCATCTACCTTCTTGTCCAGTTCTTTTTTAAATTACTCCAAGTCTTTTACTGCCTTAAGAATGGCAGTGTTGGAAGGTTCTCCCTCCGCTCCATGTGGCTGGCCTTGCTGTGGCGCAGTTTTAGGTCTCCCCATTTGTATAGTTCAAAATGTCCAGTAAAAGCTGAAGAGACAGCACCTTCAGTAAATCTGAGGCAAGGAGAACGGTTCCAGGGATTAATTCCACCAAACAAAATTGCTTAAACAGTCCAAAATAGATAAGATTAGACTGCAGCAGTCAGGAGCTTCCAAGAGAGACGTCTGTTGCAGTTGGCTGCTAGTCATGCCCCCAGTGAGTATATATTTGAAATCACTTGGGCTGGAAGGATATATTATGAAACATGGAAACTTGTGTTCCCGTGTTTCACAGTCCCAATACTGGCTGCCGAAACCTGCGGCTAACATTTTTTTTATGTTTGAGAGGCTTCCCCTCATACCCCAATGCAGAGTCCCCCTCCCACACCGTCCGTACTTTATAGAACCAACTCCCCATGGGCAAAATCCTGACACTGGGTAACCATGTTTTGGGCAGCCGGCATCAGGACTGTCAGCGTAAGGCAACAGAATTTCAAGATTTTAAATGGATACCAGCTGGAATAACCCCATAAGATGCAGCATCTTTTTCCATATGAATCCCTGGGAGGACAGCAGCACTCAGTGGGTTAACATAGTCCAGCAGGAACAGCTACATACAGGTTCAAATGTACAAGGTAAAAAAGCTGTAAAGGTAAGTACAACCAAACAGTAATCGAAGGAAGCTAACGACACAGGGTCACAGCAAATACAGAGCACGATCATTGTTATGCAACAAATACTGGGGTTCTAAGGTGGCAGAAAATACTGGACTTGAACACTTGCAAGCTAGAAGCATTCCTCAGCTGCAGAGAGTCTGCTCCGGGTGTCTGGTGCTGCAAATGCAAAGTCATTTTTACCGAATTCACACTTCGTCCACGGAATTGAGACGGTAAATACCTCCATTGATTGGAATAAGCAAGCACTGCTTGACTTGTTTTCAGCATAATGTTTTATTTCGTTGTCATAAAAAGGAACATATGATAAGGATTCAGCAATACGTGCAATACCTAAAACAGCAATATTGCTGAAGTATTCCTAATAATATTCATCTCCAACGAAGGAAGCCAAATGAGATCACGAGTCCTGACCGAAGAAGGACGAAATGAAAGATAAGCTGATCCATGTGATGACGTAGTCTTGGTTAGTAGTTTCCACGTTTTCTCAAAACATATCTGGTTTATTCATAATGATATAGCTAATTCTTTTATTGATGACAACTGACCCTATCCGGTAAACCCTTCCCCTCATAGAGGGAATACTTTTAGATTTCCAGTTTTCCAAAAGCAGTCTTTTAAAGTTAATGCTATACTTGGGCCTTGTTTAACTAAAGTAATAAAGAGACGTCACCTAAAATAAAAACATTAGGGGCACATTGGATAAAGCATTTCAAAATGTTTTGAAAAATACTATGGATACTCAGTCATACCCTGAATATCTTGTCACTACTGTCGCAAACGCACTCCGCAGGTCAGGCACTCTGCTCCCACCGTGCCAACCTCAGAGCGCAATAGTGTGAACAGGTAACAGACATGGTAAGTCTCCTGTCTGCTTTTGGGTCCTAATCACCTTTAGTCTCAAGTTCTGGGTGGATTCAAACTGTGAACCTTATGCTAGCATACACACAGAAACATACATAGACTGATGGCAGATAAGGACCGCTTGGCCCACCTAGTCTGCCCATTTCCCTACCTAAAGGATAAGCTGCAGATCCTATTTAACCAACGGCCTATTTCTTCCTACCCCCCCAAAAAAATTGCCTTATGTCTGTCCCATGCATTCTTGAATTCTTCCCAGTTTTAGACCACACAACCTCCTCAGGAAGGCTGTTCCATGCATCCACCACCCTCTCTGTAAAAAAATACTTCCTCACATTGCCCCTGAGCCGTCCCCCCTCTATTTTCAAATTGTGTCCCCTTGTTCTTGCTCATCTCTTTTTCTGAAAGATGCTACCCTCTTGGACTTTGTTGATTCCACTGAGGTACTGAAACGTTTCTGTCATGTCCCACCTCTCCCTCCTTTCCTCAAGGGTATACATATTAAGCTCCTTTAGCCTCTCTTTGTATGGCTTCTCTTGCAGACCCTGCACCATTTTAGTTGCCCTCCTCTGAACTGCCCCCATCCTGTCTATGTCCTTGTGGAGATGGGGTCTCCAGAACTGGATGCAGTACTCCAGATGGGGTCTCACCAACTGTCTGTACAGGGGAAATAACAGCTTCCTGTTTTCTGCTGGTGATGCCTCTCCCTTTACATCCCAGCATCCCCCCAACCCTCCCTACCACCTTCTCACATTGCTTGCCAACCTTAAGGTCATCTGATATGATTACCCCCAGGTCCCTTTCCATTTTTGTTGTTGTTACTACCTCCCCTCATTGTGTAATTTTCCCCTGGGTTTTTGTTTCCCAGGTGCATGACTTTGCACTTCTTTGCATTGAATCCAAGCTGCCATACTTCTGACCATTCCTCCAACCTTGCCAAGTCCCTTCTCATCCTTTCCATGCCTCCTTGTGTATCAATCCTGTTGCAGATCTTTGCTTCATCTGCAAAGAGGCATACTTTTCCTTCCAGTCCCTCTGCAATGTCACTTATAAAGACATTAAAAAGAACTGGACCCAGTACTGAACCCTGCGGTGCCCCACTAGTAACCCCTCTTTCTTCAGAGTGGACTCCATTTACAGTTACCTTCTGTGTCCTGTTGTTCAGCCAGTGTTTTACTCAGGCTACCACCCTGGGACCCACTCCAAGGCTGGTTAATTTGACTACTAATCTTTTGTGTGGGACTGTGTCAAATGCCTTGCTAAAGTCTAGGTAGGCCATGTCCACAGCCCCTCCCTGGTCTACTACTTTGGTCACCCAGTCAAAGAAATCAATCATCTGACATGACCTTCCCACTGTGAACCCATGCTGCCTTGTGTCCTGTGCCCCACTGGCCTCTAGGTACTCAACAATTCTTTCCTTCAGAAGTGACATCACTTTCCCTGCCACAGAGGTCAAACTGACAGGTCTGTAGTTTCCTGCCTCTGTCTTGCTCCCACTTTTGTGAAGGGGAATCACATCAGCCTTCTTCCAGTCCTCAGGTACCATATCATCCTCCCATTATTTGTTAAAATGTACAGGCTCCAATAATCTTCTCTTTGGGTGGGATGCAATATATCTTTCACCTAAGGGCACCTAACCAGGTATCCAAAATGAATCCTTAAAACTCTATAAGGGACCTTAGGTATATTCATACCTTTTACCAAGCTTAGTAACACCATCAAACCCTTGAACAGTTGTCAGACTTAATATCCGTTCAGCAATAACATGCAAAAAAATAAATGAGGAGACCCAGGCAGTATTTTAAGAAAATGTTTACTAAAAATGGATAAAAACAGTAAGATAAAATACAGAGCAAATATAAAAGGGCATCACAATCGCATAAAAGAAAAAAAAGGAAAACTACAGAACAAACTCCTAGCACAATACATTTACACCTTTTCTATCTAATGTATTACCTCTGTAAGTGCCTTTAAATTAGAGAGACCTTTGTTTCTTAAGAGCCCAAAAAGATATGACCTACATTTCAGACACAAGTATCAGTTTAAACTCTGTGTCTCCACACCCCTTCTGTGCATCATCTAGCTCCTCCTTTTTTAACATAAAATTACAAACATAATTTCCTACCAGGAGGTATTTTAAATAATGTGACCATCAGCAAAAACCCATTTCCCAAATTATGAGTCTTTGATCAGCCAGTTCCTTTGAGGTTTACAACCCTGCAGTCTGTCACCCAGGTGTGAGATAGCCAACAGGAATCAGCTAAATGACGTCCTTTCCTGATGTAATAAAATTCGTATTTAAATTCTAACTTCAAAAGCAGCAGCAGATGATAAGGGCCATAAACTGTCTCTCTAGAAGGATGTTCCAGTTAACTGTCTCCCTTCTGGTCTGCTTAATTACATCCTGGTTTTCAGCTACTGACACTTAAAGTTACAGGCCAAATTCCTCACACACTGAAATGTCATACACAGACCATGTACTTATAATGCCAATATCACACAATAATCATAACCAGCTGGCCAAGCGTCACAGTCCTCCCCACCTAGATGGAATTTGAGGGCTCTATCCCCTGCATGGGATGAGTTCCCCAAGTCAGTTCACTCCTCATATAGATGTGACAAGCCATCTACATTCTGATTGGTTGCTCTAGCCCTATGTAAGATCGTCATGTCATACCCTTGCAAGGCAAGACTCCATCTTAATAGTCTACCATTAGTTTTTCCCATTTGTGTCAGCCAAACCAGGGGGCTGTGGTCAGTTTGTACCTCAAAATGCTGCCAATATATGTATGGCTGTAACGTCTTTATGGCCCACACTATGGCAAGACACTCTTTTTCCACAGTAGATTAAGCCTGCTCCCTGGGAAGTAATTTTTTTACTCAGGTACACTACGGGGTGACCTTTCCCTTGGTTGGATGGCTGACTCAGTACTGCCCCAATACCCATGTCTGAGGCATCATTCTGGACTATAAAGGGTCTGCTATAGTCAGGACTTGTCAATACAGGAGCACTGCACAGTGCCTCCTTCAGTCTGGTAAAGACTTTTTCACAGGCTGGTTCCCAGGTAATTTTCTTAGGCATCTTTTTTTTACCAGGTCAGATAGGGGAGCAGCCAGGGCACTGTAATTGGGTACAAATTTCCTATAGTACCCTGCTGTCCCTAGAATACTCCTGACCTGCTTCTGCATCTCTGGTCTGGGCCATGCCTTGATCACCTCTATTTTTACTTAGTTGGGATGGAGCTGTCCCTGGCCTACAACATGCCCGGGGTATGCCACTTCAGCCATGGCCACCTGCCACTTCTCAGCTTTGACAGTGAGCCTGGCCCTCTGTATCCTGCCCAGCACTTCCCTAAGGTGGGACAGGTGTTCCTCCCAGCTGGCACTAAAGATGGCAATGTCATCCAGGTATGCCACAGCGTACTCCTCAGCACCATTTAACACCTGGTTCACCAACCTTTGGAAAGTGGCCGGGGTGTTCTTCATTCTGAAAGGCATTACTTTAAATTCAAATAAGCCTATCAGAGTGATGAAGGCCAACCTCTCCCTAGCTCTGTCAGTTAACTCTACCTGCCAGTACCCGTTTGTCAGGTCAATAGTCGTAAGGTAGGTTGCCCCTCCCAACTTGTCCAGGAGTTCATCCATCTGGGGCATCAGGTGGGCGTCTGACTTCATGACTGCATTCAGGCCATGATAGTCCACACAGAAATGAGTAGAGCCATCTGCCTTGGGCACAAGGACTACGGGTGAGGCCTAGGGGCTGTGGGATCTCTGGATTACCCCTAAATCCAGCATTTCCTCCACCTCCCTCCTAATGTCCTTTTGGACAGCCTTTGACACCCGATATGCTGTCTGCCGTATGGGTGTCTCTGTCCCTGTCTTGACATCATGTGTCGCTAAGGGGATTAGTCCAGGATTGGTGCTAAACAGTGGGGCAAAGTCTGCTAAAACCTCCCTTACTTCCTGGATCTTTTCCAGGGCCAGCATGGGTGACAATTTAACTGCATCCACAGAGGACTCCCACTTGCTTTCTTCTAGCAAGTCCAGAAGGGGGTCTCCTTCATCTGTCCCCTTCCCAGGATTACACACTGCAAACACCATGTCAGCCCTACTAGCACATGGCTTCATCATGTTGAGATGGTATATTCTTTCTGTATGTCTTCCGTCAGGTAATTCTATGATATAGTTCACGTCATTTACCTTTCTGACTACTTTGTACGGTCCTGCCCACTCAGCCTGCAACTTGTCTTTCCGGGCCATGATAAAGACCATGGCTTTCTGATCCACCATGTATGAGCGAGCTAAGGCTCTGAGGTAGTACCACACTTTATTTCTGTTGGGCAGCTGCCAGGTTGCTCTGGGCTGTCTCCATAAGCTCCTTCAGCCTTTCCCTAAACCTAAGGATGTAATTCACAATGGGAGTTCCCTGGGTGGCATGCTTGCCTTCCCAGTCCTCCCGGACCAAGTCTAGGGGCCCACGTACCCGTCATCCATATAAGAGCTCGAAGGGGGAAAGCCCTGTTGACTCTTGGGGCACCTCCCTGTATGCAAACAACAGGTGGGGAAGGTATTTCTCCCATGCTGTTCAGCAAATGCTTGGAGCATTGACTTCAGGGTACCGTTAAATCTTTCCACAAGCCCATTGGCTTGCGGGTGATAAGGTGTCGTGCGCCTCTGCACCACCCCACACTTCTCCCACAAACATTTCATCAGGCAATATGAAAGAACCCCCTTGATCGGTGATACCTCCTGCGGAAACCCAGCACGGGAGAAAATCCCAAGTAAGGCATCTGCCACTTTGTCTGTCCTCAGTGAAGATAGGGTGACTGCCTCTGGATACCGGGTGGCATAATCCACCCACAGTCAGGATGAACCTCTTCCCGGAGGAGCTGGGGGTATTTAAAGGCCCCACAATATCTATTCCTACTCTCTGGAATAGCTCCTCCACTAAGGGCAATGGAATTAGGACAGCTTGGGTTTTCTTACCTGCCTTCCCTATTTCTTGGCACCGGTGACAAGACCTGCAATACTCCTTCACCTGCTGGGTGAAGTTGAGCCAATAGAAATTCTGGGCCAACCGCTGCATAGTGCGCACAATTCCCAGATGACCAGACAAGGGAATCTCGTGTGCAATCTTGAGCAACTGCTCACGGTACCCCTGGGGAACGACAAGCTGCCTGCCTATCACCCCTCCCTCTGTCTTAGCATCCTGAGTATACATCAGTCCATTTTCCCAATAAACTTTATATTTTCCATCACCTCCCTGTGCTCCGTCAGAGTCTGCCCAAGCCTGCAGCTTCTCTAGACTAGGGTCACTTTTCTGAGCAGCTGCAAACTCCTTATACATTCCTAAGGCATGAGACAGGTCCCCATCAGTATCTAAACTAGGGTCCCTAGTTCTAGTGTAAGTGCACTCCGGATCACTGTCATCTCTAACCCTCTGACAATGGGTCACCCTCCTTCTTCGGAGTAACCCTCCATAGCTGTTTGATTAACTGCTACTGGGGAAATTTCTACCCACTTTTTATTAGTCTCCATATCAGGAGACACAGGCTGGGGAACCAGCCTCCCAGTGGTTTTCCCAGTGGCTTCTATGGGGTCCAGGGAACAACAATTTCCCCTTCCCGCTTGGCTATGGGTAACTGCACACACCACCCCGTTTGAGATTGTTGCGAAGGATGACATCAGCTGCTAAAGTTTTGGCTACAGCCACCTGTTGCACAGTTCCACCTGTTTCACCCCAGTCTAGGAAAACACTAGCAAGTGGCAATGTTGTCTCCTCCCCAGTGAACCCTTGTACAGTTACAAATTTATTGGGTATAAGCTGACCAGGTTCTACCAGATCTCATTTTACCAACATCAGGGATGCCCCTGTGTCTCTTAACCCTTGTGTCTGTACATCATTCACAATGACTGGGTGCACGTGTTCCCTCATGTTCACAGGCATGCTTCCAGAGACACACAAACAACCCACTTCTTTCCTAGCCCCATTTTGAGTTTTACTCGTCCTTCTGGGACACTGTCTGGCAATATGTCCAGTTTCTTTACAAACCCAACATTCATGTCTTTTCTCAGAGAAATCTTTTCTTTGAAACCTGGGGCTAACTGGTTTCAGTGGAGGCAATGAGGGTTTTAGCTGCCCTGAAGGCATGCTTTTCCCTTTTGGCAATGCCACGCCCACCCCATTCACTCTCAGAGCAGGTCTGCTCTTGGCATAGCAGTCCGAGAGTTCAGCAGTCTCTTGCACTGTTTTGGGATCTCGGTCCTCCAGCCAGGTTTTCAGCTCTGCTGGGCATGCCCAAAAAACTGCTCTAACAATGTAGCATTTTCAATTTTATCTACAGAATTTGCTTCAATTCCTTCCCACCAGCGTTTTAAAAACTGACATTGTTTTGTGGCTAGCTCCTCATAGCTCATGTCAGGGCTTCTTCTGAGCATACAGAATTTAGCTCTGTATGCTTCTGCAGTTAAATCAAACTTTTTTTAAATTGCAGCTTTAAGTTTGCTGTAATCATTACTGTCCTCATTGTCCATTTGACCCAATGCATCCCGAGCTTTCCCAGTAAGTAGCAGGGATAGCTGGAAGCTCTAGGACCCTCTAGGAATCTTTACCTAAATACAAACTTTTTCAAAGGAATTTAAAAAGGCATCCATATTCTCCCCCTCTTTAAATTCAGCTATCAATTTGGAATTTAATTTGTATCCCAGTCCTGTAGTTCCAGTTAAACCCAAACCACTTACCTGCTCTGGTTCTGGTGGTTGGAGTCGTAGCTTCTCCAGTTCATGTCGCCTCTGGCGCTCATGCTCTTCACGGTCAGCCTCCTGCTGTTCACATTCAGCTTCTCACTGCTCTAGCTTCTCTCTGTAACTCCAGCTCCCTCCTCCGCAACTCCATCTGCAGCCTGATGGCTCCAGAATGCTGGTGACCTTCCCTTGCTGCTATGGCCCTTGCCTTGCACTGGCCCTGCTGTCCTCCTCACTAGATCTGGACAATGCACTGGCCGCTGGCTCCTCCACGCCCAGGGTTTGGTCCTTTACAGTCACAGTCTGTGTCTCGACACTCTGGGCATCAGTGACCATCAGAGCATCCACGAGGTTCTGCTTGGTGGCTCTCCCCTTGTGCAGGACTCCTCTCTCCTTGCACAACTGCTTCAGGTAGTCTGCAGTGTGCTCACTGTAGTTGGAAGCCATCTTCTTCCCTAACTATGGCTACTCTAACTTGCACGTTGAAAAAAATAAAATAAAACAGGTAGGAACTTTGACTGTAAGCAAAGTGATACAGCTCTGGTCTCTCTTTTAAAAATAAATCACTGCCTTATTTTGCAAGTGAGCAGTATAGTATTAAGCTGACACACTGAACAGTTAAAGCTTGTGTTACCAAATTTATTGCACTGCTGCCAACCAAATCTGTCACAAACGCACTCCGCAGGTCAGACCCTCTGCTCCCACAGTGCCAAACTCAGAGTGCAATAGTGTGAACAGGTAACAGACAGGGTTACCCTCCTGTCTGCTTTTGGGTCCAAATCACCTTTAGTCTCAAGTAGTTCTGGGCAGATTCAAACTGTGAACCTTATGCAAGCATACCCAAATGTACAGGCTCAGATAATATTCTCTTTGGGGGGATGCAATATATCTTTCACCTAAGGGCACCTAACCAGGTATCCAAAATTAACCCTTAAAACTCTATAACAGACCTTAGGTATATTCTTATCTTTTATCAAGCTTAGTAACACCATCAAGCCCTTGAACAGTTGTCAGACTTAATATCCGTTCAGCAATAACATGCAAAAAATGACTGAGGAGACCCTGGCAGTATCTTAAGAAAATGTTTACTAAAAATGGATAAAAACAGTAAGATAAAATACAGAACAAATATCAAAGAGCATCACAATCACATAAAAGAAAAAAAGGAAAACTACAGAACAAACTCCTACCACAATACATTTAGACCTTTTCTATCTAATGTATTACCTCTGTAAGTGCCTTTAAATTAGAGAGATCTGTTTCTTAAGAGCCCAAAAAGATATGACCTACATTTCAGACACAAGTATCAGTTTAAACTCTGTCTCCACACCCCTTCTGTGAGTCATCTAGCTCCTCTTTTTGAATATAAAATTACAAACATGATTTCCTACCAGGAGGTACTTTAAATAATGTGACCATCAGCAAAACCCGATTTCCCGAATTATGAGTCTTTGATCAGCCAGTTCCTTTGAGGTTTACAATCCTGCAGTCTGTCACCCAGGTGTGAGACAGCCAACAGGAATCAGCTAAATGACGTCCTTTCCTGATGTAATAAAATTTGTATTTAAGTTCTAACGTCAAAAGCTGCAGCAGGTGATGAGGGCCATTAACTGTCTCTCTAGAAATATGTTCCAATTAACTGTTTCCCTTCTGGCCTGCTTAATTACATCCTGGTTTTCAGCTACTGACACTTAAAGTTACAGGCCAAATTCCTCACACACTGAAATGTCATATACAGATCATTTATTTATAATGCCAATATCATACAATAATCATAACCAGCTGGTCAAGCGTCACAACTACCAGAACATATGACTCAGATCAGCTCCTGTTTTCTCACATTTCCAGCATCAATCAGAATCAGTGTAGCCCATGTCTTTGAGTTTGGGAATGGTAAAAGTGGCACAAAATGTTAAACTGAGCAAGTCTGCTCTGTACCTCTTTATTGCACGTGTAAGCATTGTCCCAGATTTTAGGCCCGGTGACTTCATCAATGTACAACCCAAGCTCTTTTTCCCATTTTTGTTTTGCAGAAAGGGTGAGAGATTCCTGATCATCCAGAATAATCTTATATCGTAGTCTAGCCCTGTTCCATAACTGCCTGACCTTAAGTATCTGATCCCAACCATGGTTCCATGTAAGGAGTAATCTGAAAGAACCTGTTGCTGCTGTAAAATGTCCCTTTTCTATAGATACTGCCAGAATTGGAATTTGTAAATTTTAAATTTAACCCTTAATTCTTCAAACGATAGAAGAGAATTATCTGGAGAATGTAACAAATCCTTGACTCTTTGAACACCAAGATTCTTTTGAGAATCATTCTTTAGATTGGAGGCTTATTTTGAAAATTGATGGTAGGGTTATCCCATAATCGTGGAAACTCAACAGGTAAGAATTTGAAATGTAGCCGTTTAGTAGCTCTCATACATAAATTCATAGTTACAGATCTAATGGGCTGACTTTTAAGTAGAGCAGAGTTGGGATAGAATAGTTCACTAGAGATTCGATAAGTACAGTACTACACAAACTATTCTCAGCATGGCCTCATAAGGGCAGATTGAGAGATTTGGGGTCTTGAAACCAGTTAGATGCCCTTTTTTATCTTTTTTATCCATTTTTGTTCCCCATTCCCCCCCTCCACCCTCATGTCCTTGGCGTGAGTGCACACGTGTGGAGGCATGTGAATGCCACACACTGTGGGATGCCACACCCTACCGGTCACCCAGCTACCCACCTGCACCATCACCGGACCTCTACCCAGTGGCGGCGGGACTACGGAAGGGCGACCCTCCCAGGGAAAGGAGAGCTGCCGCTAGGCAGCTCAATCTTGCTCCCACCCTCCCCCCATACTGGCTCCCTGACAACCGGAGGTCATTCCCAAACCCAGGTCACCGACGTAGTGCAAGGTAAGGCAGAGATGCCTCAGCCCATTGTATCACCGGCCAGCCCAGATGCCTGTTTTAATAGGAGAACCCAATGACAACCCTGCCAGTAAAGCAATCCAAAACCACCAACTTTCTGAGATGATCTCAATTTATGAATACTAAATAGTGGAGGTTGTTTTATTCCATATGAATTTAGGGAAAAGTTGCTCAGTTTTTTTGTAAAATTTAAGAAGAATATAAGTGTAACCCCAGTGTCCACCTCTGGGTTACTAGCAAGTTTTATTAGAATGTACTAGAAGTGTTTTCTACAGTGTGTTTAAAGTTTTCTACAGCAGAGTCTTTAAAATGTTTAGCAGTGTACTAGAATCCTACGCAGTGTAATGGGTTCCTTTTTATTTACTCTCTCAGGGCAGAAAATGGTTAAAACTTTCAGGTCTTCCCTGACACCACTGTCAGTATGCTGTACAGAGATGCCAAGTGGGAGGAACTCTTGCAGCAGTATGACCCACAGTGGAATGTTGCAGCAGACAGTCAGTTGTTCACTCTGAGCTTTGAGTCAGTCTGACTGAGGAGAGTCACAGTGAGAGGTATCCATCCCTCCCCTGTCCTGTTTCAGTCCATAGTTTGGTCCCGGAGTAGCTGAGCATTGAGTCATGGCGGCGGTCTTCTCCAGTGGTGTGAAGGAGTTTTTTTTTTACACCTGATCATGAGAACTGTGAGTAAAATGTGGGAAACATCCCTGAACTGCGAGAGACCTTTTCTTTGTGTGGCAATTCAAAATGGACTCTTCCAAGATATCCCCAATGGGAATGCCTGTGAGGGTTTTGGAGGGACTAAACTGCAATTTGTCTGACAGGATGTTTGAAAGATAACATTCCCCGCTGTGACTCACTGGCACAGTTTCTGTAGTGGATCACCCTGACTGGAAGAGGGACAGTAGTCTCTGACCAGAAGATGAGGAAGTGCTCACATGCCATTAATCCAAGTTGCACATCTCACAGAGGGTATTTTCAGTGAGGACATGACCTGTCCATAATGTGTAGTTTCTGACAAAAAGTGTATTCAGTATGGGCACCAGCTGCCTTCAACAGTGTTTCTATTAGTGTGGAAAAAAATAGTCGGCAATGTACATGGTAACATACAGTGGAGGAACTGTGATTGGTATTTTGCAGTGGTGCCAGTGCACATTATGGTGATAGTGCACTTTGCACTGCATGGTGCATTGCACAGTGATGGCAGTGCATGTGGGTGATTAAGGGCACTACAGGTACAAATGTGCAGGCACTATAGCACCCACTAGCCCCGGACCGGCCTCTACCTCCTAGGTGACGAGTCCCCATAGACCCCATTTAACGTCTACAGACTAGCCACCCTGTTAATCTTCCTGCAGCTGAAGCACACCCCCTCCACCAACCCTGCAACTGTACCAAACTTCCTCCCGCAAACCAGCCTCTACAAAGCTGATCACCCTCCCTTGACCACACCACAGCCCCAGGGCTTGATGCCTCCGACTTCAGACCACATATCCCATCCATGGGCAAGCCTCCCATACCATGCCAACTACTCTGCACACAGCTAGAACACCCCCCCCAAAGCTGACCGCTCTGTCCTAAACTATGCACCCTTCTTGGCCCACTACACCCCCCAACCTGCATCCCTCACAACCAACAACCCTCCGTACAGCTGCAGTCTCACCTCATACCACTCTTTCTGTCCACAGACCAGCTATACAACCTCACCCTGCAGCTGGAACACCCATCACAGACCACCTTTAACAACTACAGACCAGCCACCCTGTTGACAACCTCCCTGCAATTGGACCAAACTTTCTCTTCCAAATCAGCCATTACAAAGCTTATCATACCCCCTGGACCACACCAAAGCCCCAGGATCCTCTCTGCATCTTGATGACCCACATTCCAGACCACATAGTCCACCCACGGACAAGTTTCCCACTCCATGCCAACCACTCTGCACGCAGCTAGAACCCCCCCCCCACAAACAAAGCACCCTGCCTGGCCCATTGCATCTCCAAAACCAACAACCCTCCGTACAGCTAGGCTGTCATCCCATACTGCCCTTCCTTTCCACAGACCAGCCGTACTCCTCCCCCCACCCCGCCGGCCACCTCCTCAGACACCTTTCTCCATTGAACACTAATGAAAAAAGTTACACTTCCTCAGGATGCCAGTTCCACCTCCTATAAATGTTCCAATTTAACCACTGCCACCGCCCCCCCCCGATAGTACACATGCCCCAGTTGAGTGTGTTCTTTGTAGCCAATTTGCATTTGGGGAGAGGGCTGGGGTAAAATGAGGGTCATGCATGCCATTGCCTCCTATGGAGACAGGTGTGTATGGGACCAGCAGCATCCCATACACACCATCTCCATGGTCCAGCCCCGCATGATCTCTGTCCTGCAGCTCAATCGTCCCACCCCTGCAGCTCAGCACACTCGCATTGGCAGTAGGTCTGCTTTGTGCTCCCAGCTCGGTCTGCAGATAGGAAGAGTGCTGGTATGAGCAAAAAAAAAAAAAGATCAAAAAAATAATAATAATAATAGATGTGTTTTTTTTATCTCACCAAACAAATAATGCGGTACTGGGAGTGCTCTCTGGTCTCGATGGGGCCAGGGGAGCAGAAATACAGGCTGCATGCGGTTTGTTTTTGTGCAAGACAGCTACATGCACAGCTATGAAAAACCGCATGCAGCCCATCGGCAAACCCGAGGTAGCGCTTTTTGCCATCCAAAAGATGGTGGTGCGCTTTACTTGCCTCGGGGGGGGGGCACTGCCATTCTAGTCTTTCTTCCCGAGTTCTGTACCTGATTCTTCTGTACGGCAGCATGTGGGTAGACAGCAGCGTCTCCCCTGGCAATATGGCGGACGTCAGTATCAGCTGATAGCATGTGTCCGCCCTCTAGGTAAGCAATAACCCACTCCAGGGTGTGTGGTTATTGGGGATCAATCAACACCCCGGGTGCATTGTGAGGCATGAGGCCGCAGGCCAAGTGTCCGCACAGCACCTGGGGTGTTGACTAATTCCCAATAACCACACACCCTGGAGTGGGTTATTGCGCTTATAACATGGGGTTACTACAGTGTCAAAAAACCAAAACAAACCCATGAAAAAATAGGACAACCACGATTTTTGCAATGTATCCTCCCCCACCCAACAGAAAATAATCCCACTGCTGCAATAACTCCGATGTGCATAGCACATTGTGCCTGTCTGCACAGAGGACAAGGGACATGTCTGAAGCAAGAAAGCAGGAACATTTATTGTAACATACATATCTGTACAGTGCAGCTCTGTGGCGACAATGTATGCCCAAGAGATGCAGCGACTGCAAGCCACTTGGAAACACTATGGCCTTGCAACAAAGGAATGCACTGGCTACTACCTTCTCTATGTCAAAATGTGCAGGAAGTCAACATTTGGGAACATGCTTCTTAATAGGATTTCGGTGACCACCAATGCGCACACCCATTTCCCAACCCTGTGCTGTTCACCTCCAGACTGTTCAGCACGTGAATTGACACAGAACGGAGAGTACAGCAACTTTGATTTCATGCTCTCTCTGGCTCTCACAATCTCCACCTCCTGCACGTGTCCCTCTCTCTCCCCACCAGACATGGTAAAGCTACAGGCAGGGACACTGTGCCACATCATGCTGCTTCATCTGTGTTTATGTGTGTGTCTTTCATTTACACAGTGTCTGCTCTTGTGTCTATTGGTCCGCCTCTGTTAATGATCTCAAGGGATAGACAACTATTGTGAGGACAAATGCTACAGAACACTTTGCGCGCCCCTCCGCTACAAATGTCATTGCGGTCTGTGGAACACATCAACAGTGATACCGTCTGTTGCTGCTGGCTCTCTGCCGTGATGAACCGCTGCTGTCTTTGTGTCTGTCTGTCCCTCTCTCTCTCCTCACAGAGTGAAGCCACTTGTGTCCCTGTCACCCTTTCACTGTGGTAACAAGACAGCAGCTGCACGGCTCTGTCAGGTGCCCCATGTCGATTGCGATGTGCCGCTCTCGGTCTGTTACTCACCAGAGTTGGTGGGTGGGTGGGGGAATCGCACACATTGGGGACCATCATGGGCACCGCGACACATCCTGGGAATGGAACAGCAGCAAAGTAAGGTACCACATATCGAAACCAAGTTGTCCATTGTTTTGTGGAAGGCAGAGGACACATTATTGCCAAAGACGGAACATCAACAACACTCCTCTCGCACTGCGTCTCTCACTTTCTCTCAGGGACTGCGACCACTGCAGGGTGGAGTACTGTGTGTGCCTCCTGCTGTCTCACTCACCGGACTGCATTCCCACCAACCATGTTATCCTCCCGCTGCTGCACAAACAGGCCGAGAGAAAGAGAGAGAGACATACATACATTGTTTCAAGACGTTTAAATGAAATGTCACAGTCCTCTTTTGTCTCTCTCGCCAGACCGGCACCTGTGTCTCTGCTCTGGCTTACACTATGTGCTCGGTCCCCGGGATGGGGGGGTGGGAAGACAGAGTGGCTATGAGAAAATTACAGCAACCCAAGCTATGCAAAAATGTCGACAGCAAACCAAGCTAAGCAAAACTGTCAGCCCCATAGCCATGGACTGGGGTATGAGAAAAGAGGTACCCAAGCTAACCAAATGGCTGCCGTGTGAAACTCATTTTCCCCACACATAATGAGTGCAGATCTACCCATGGATGTCTTCTGCACAGCCACTTCACAACCAGCTGTGTGTACAGATTAATCAGCGGTCAGGTGGCGGTAACTGACAATTGGGTTCCTCTTTTCTCATACCCATGTTATAATTGTTTATAAAATGGCCAAGGTAAATCAGCCAATCAAAGAAGCAGCTCATCATGCATGAACTCTATTCCATGCATGGGTAAAGAGCTGGTAGTAAAAAGGCCAAGATTCTGGTGCCATAGAACGTTGGCATTTTTACTGGCAGCCATCTTTTCTTTACCCAATGCGAGAGAAAAAACAGATTACTTTTTTCTCTCTCACGATTTGTTTGAAATCCCCACTTGTCTTGCCAGATTGGGAGAGGGGCTCATCTAGCTCTAAGAAATTGCAGCCAATACTGTAACACACCCCTTACCGCAACGGCAAAGTCCCTTGCTGCAGCCTCCTTCAACCGGTCCTGTATAATCGTGCTGATGGCTCCGATGGTTTGGTCGTGTTCCGCTAGCAGAACTGTTAGAAGGGTGCCTCGCTCCTTTGCCCCGGGGCCAGCATCGTGCAACAACAGCTGCTGCTGCTAGCCACAAACTGCTGGAGGAGCGGCGGTAACAGAATAAATGACGGATCCTTGCTCGTACCACAGCAAAATATTCAACCAACAAACCAATGAACAGCAGCGCTCTCAAAGGCACTAATTCTAGTGTACAACTGGCATGCGCTCGTATCTCAGCAGCTGCAGGTTTTTTTTTTTTACTTCATCTTCAGTTAACTTTTAGTTCGATGTGTAACTACTATGCCTCATTTAGGGATGGCAATAATAGCAAGGTAGAAGTACAGAAGTACCTCCAAAGCGTGGTGGGGGTGTGGCTATTTATTATAAAAACAATCTAAACCTAACTATGATTGACAAGCAAAACTCCTTGTGTGACTACATCCATGCCATACTCACACTAGGAGCTAAGAAACTTCACATTGTCTGTGCCTATAACCCCCCCCCCAAAAGAGTGGGCAAAATGGCCTAGTGGAGTTACTGGATCATACGGCTGCATATGCGGGGAATAATGAACTTATCATTCTCAAAGACTTAAATTTAAACTGGCTTAGCAAATCCCAAGATACTCCACAATCCCTGGTGCAGAGCTACAACTTACACCAAATCATTACTGACCCTACAAGAGTGTCTGTTACTGCCGATTCCAGCACCCTTATTGACTGGGTCTTAACAAATCGCGTGGACAGAATTGCAGGAACAGGTACACTGCTGGACACTATCAGTGATCATTCCACCATTTTCTGTATATGGAGCCCATCTACAATCTCCACATAACCCCCAACACTGTATATGATTCAGGAATTACGCTAACTGAAACCAGGTTCATTTTCTATATGATGTGTCTCACACTGACTGGTCCCCTGTCTACCAATCACCGAATACGGATGACGCCCTCCATGCTTTCCTGAATAAATTTGTATTCCTTCATGATAAACATACTCCGGTCATCACTCGGCGAGTTCGTGGTAAACAAACCAGATGGCTGCATAAAGACCTCCTTGCATCCCTCAAAAATAGTGACAAATGATGGAGAAAGTTTAAACTCTCCGGTCTCAAGGCTGACTTTAACTTCTACAGAGAACAGCGATCAAAGTGCAAAACACAAATAAGACATGCAAAAAGCCAGTACTGTAATGGCCTTCTGATGGATGTGGCTGGTGACCCTAAGAAATTTTGATCTCATACAAAAACTTTCCTCGGTTTAAAGCAAATTCACCTCAATAGTGACATGATACTGAAAGGAATTCACTGTAAAAACTCGGGCACAATTGCCAATGCATTTAAT
The DNA here is from genome assembly GCA_016271365.2 of Neoceratodus forsteri. NCBI lineage: Eukaryota > Metazoa > Chordata > Ceratodontiformes > Ceratodontidae > Neoceratodus > Neoceratodus forsteri. Next base: position 1,627,246,672 of record CM028131.1, on the reverse strand, counting down.
GCTCACTTCTCTGACCTCTCCTGATGTACCACTGCTTTCTCGCCTGATAACTTAATCTCTGGATCCCCCACCCCGAAGAACACAATGACGCCTTCACTCTACTTTAAAGCTGTCTCAAAGAAGGATGTCCTTAAACATCTCAATTCTATATCAGACAGTACTGCTGTTGGGTCAGACTGCCTTATGCCAAAACTCTTAAAGCTTGCGGCCCTGTTCATCGCAGGACCACTGTCCAGAATACTCAGTTTGTCCCTGTGTGAAGGAGTGGTGCCCGATATATGGAAACTGGCCAGAGTAATGCCGGTTTTTAAAAATGGCAACAAAAAAAGATATAGCTAACTATAGGCCAATAACCATACTGTCAGTATTAAATAAAGTCCTTGAGAAGCTCGTCACTGCACAGATCTCTGAACACCTCTTTAAGTATAACCTCCTGCACACAAACCAACATGGCTTCAGAAAAGGCCACAGTACTCAAAGTGCTCTATTACAGCTAACAAATGATGTTCTTCATGCCATGGCTCAGGGTCATCAAACCGGTGCAGTATTTATCGATCTGACGAAAGCTTTTGATCTTGTTAACCATCTTCTTCTGCTTGCTAATCTCCAAACCCTGGGTTTCTTGACTGGAGTTGTAACCTGGTTCCATAGCTACCTATCAAACAGAACTCAAAAAGTAAAGTTCAACTCGGCCATCTCCAAAAAAGCAGTCATTAATGTTGGTGTACCACAGGGATCTATCCTTGGACCCCTTCTCTTCTCAATCTTCATTAATAATATAGTACAAAACATATCCTCCTGTTCATCATTACTATACGCCGATTACCTTGTTCTTTACACTAGCTCAGATAATGTTGTCTATTAACCATAAGCTCTCTATGGACCTACTAAATATTCAGTCCTGGATCACCAGAAATAAGCTCGTTCTCAATACTGGCAAGACCCAGGCTATGCTCTTTGGGTCGTCCATTAAACTAAAACAGAGCCGGGAATTTTTCCGTGTCTCCTGGGCTGATGGTTCCCCACTGGAGACGGTAACTTCCTTTAAATACCTGGGTGTCTTACTTGATGAATCCCTCACTTAGACACCCATATAACCTCCTGTAAGGCTGTCAATGCCAGACTGGGTTTAGCCTACAAAACAAGCCGTATTCTTACCTCTTCTGCAAGATTGGCCATTGCTAGAGCTATCCTACTCCCGTCACTCTCATATGGATCTGTAATCTATACAGATGCATCCAAGGCTACTCTTCAGGAGGTGGGACACAACTTATAACAATATATGTCGATACGCCTCTGCATCCTCCAGGTTAAGACATCATTGCCTACTGTATTCAGATCTAAATTGGCCCTCCCCTATTGTACACCGGCTCCTCTCTCTTGGGAACCTTCTAGACAGTATACCGAGGTCCAGTATGCCTACCTACATCGCCTCCATGCTGACCCCTCAGCCCATCTCCTACAGCCTCCGATCTTCTGACCTTTCCTTGCTTAGCATTCCCAGATGTAGAACTACCAAAGGGAAATCAGGTTTCTCTCACGTAGCTCCCACTTATTGGAATTCGCTGCCCCTAGATGTCTGCCTGGCCCCTAGATGTACCACTCCCTTTGCCGCATGGGCCAGATGCACCTGTTTCAACCCCCTGTGGATCTTGGCTCCCTCTGCTTGTGCTGCCTTGCAGTTTCCCTCCTGTCTTCTGTGGTGGGAGCTGGCACCCTGCTCCTTCTGTTTTCCCCCACAAATTCTATCCTACCCCCTTCTTCCCATCCCTTTCCCTCTCTCCTCCCCTCTGTCGCTTGGCTATATTTCTGCATTACCTTTCTCAACTCCTCCCAGTAATTGTTTTTTCAGACAGCTAGTTGTATGATACTATTACATCGTTATACCACCCTGTGGCATTTCTGCACTTTAAATGTGATATTACTATAACTGATACTCATGGGCACTTACCTTCTATTTGTATAATACACCTTGCATGCCTTGGTCCCACTATTGTCTTAATCTTGTTCACTTTTGATATGTGATGTATTGTAGATTTCTTGACACTGTATGTTGTGTACCTGTATCTCTCTGTGTTGTGACCTCTCGGGTCATGCCTGAAAATAGTCACTTTTGTGTCTAGTGCACCTACCTGGTTATCAAAAAATAAACACACAAACAGTGCTATATGCAAATGAATATTAACAAAAGTAAGGTGGAAGGACTATTTTATCATAGATTTGTAGAACAAAATGTTTTTTCTCCATATAATCATTATTTTTCTAACTGTGAAAAATTAAAATAGACCATTTATAAAGCAATAAGATACTCCAGGGTGTGTATGGGACACATTTTACCGCAGGGCCAGGGGTGTAGTGAGTGAAGCCTTGGCCGGTGCCTTTAGCCCCGGCGTGCGGTGAAATATGTTCCATGCCACACCCTGGAGTGTCTGGCGTTAATGAGAGTCGGACCAGCGAGGCCACGCTTCTCGTAACTAGCTGTCTGCGTAACTGACACAGATCATCGTTATGTGAAGGATGTAAGGATGGACAGGAGCTCGAGAGGGGAGGGTTGTGAGAGCTGGCCCCGATGGCTTGCATTCATTTATTAAGTCTGCTATTGTGTGTGAGACGCTGAACCTACGTTTTCAGCGGAAGGCGGTGTGCGATTCCCGTAGCCTTTTACGCTATGCAATCTGGCTGGTCAGACTCTCTTCACAATCGCCGAGTGTCTTATTGCTGACATATAGAACTCAATGGGGACAACCCCAACCCAAATAAACTAATATAAAGTAAAGGCAATTATATTTACTTTCGAGGACACACCTTGGAAGCGAGTGCGCCGAGTGAGAAATACGGCCGCACGTGCCGAGTGAGAAATACGGCCGCACGCGCATTGCAGTCACTGATGTGTGTCACGTCCCCACAGAACATACATAGGGCTATCGCAAACTACTAAAGCCATCTAAAACGAAATGTGTAATTATTAAATTATTTTACTAATGACAGCATCATTTGCTGCGCTCAAAATAATATATTCCTGGACCGGGGGGGCGGAGCGCCCCCACAGAACAAACATAAGGCTATCGCAAACTACTAAAGTAGTTCAATACCGCCTTAAAACCATATCTACTAATATAGCCCTTTCCTTTGTATCAGAGCCTTGGCAATGACGCTGTCCCACTGCTTTCCCAGAGGTTGTAGTTGGTTTGCACGGAGAAAACTGTGTTTTAATGCCTGCTTTTGCAATTAAGTCAGTTAAATAACGCGTTCAAACCATAAAAAATAAATAAATACATTTCACGGGCTTGGAGATAACCGATTTGACTGACTGCAAGAGGAGCGTTTGGGGGCGGGGAGAACTGACGTTTGGAGGGAGGCGGGGCTAGTGACGCCGTTTGGAGGACCAAGTACCGTAATCCGCTGACTCCCAAAATCTGGGCACTCTGTGTGCCCTAATCTAAATAATGGCCAGCGACCGTACCCAATAGTGTAACTTGAGCTCTACGCTAATAGCGTAGGTCCTACGCGTTACATCCATCACCCAATAATCTTTATTGAGACGCTATCGCCTGTGACAGGAGCACTTTACAAGTGCTGCAGCTTGCGAAATGTGACTTCCCGACCAGAAAAAAGTAAAAGCTGGGAGGAGGTAGCTGACCTCCAGCTCAGTATGCTGCGGTTATTTATGCTTGCTGGACGTGTGCATGATGCAATAAATTGCGAGACACTTTGAGCCTACTGGGGTATTAAAACAATGAAAGTTAAACGAAGCGCCCCCGGGAAATCCTGTAACTGTCATCGAGTGGCTTTCGCGGTTGGACAGCCACAGGATGGCGTTCGCCAGCGCTGATAGGCGTCTCTCTCCTAGTCCTCTGACGTGTGCACTCGATGATGTCACCGATCCTGGGGCATCTGGGGAAAGGTAGTGCGTTACCGCGCGCACTGTGGGTGGGGGCGTGGCTAGTAGTGACGCGCAGGTGCCGGAAAAGAGGCAATCACAGGGACCGGGCTCGTAGCACCGGGGCGGAGAGACGCCCGGAAAGCATTCTGCAGGAAGAGCTCATTCCGGAAAGTCCGGCGCGGAAGAGCCATGGCTACGGCGGTGCTACTACGGCGGGGCGGCCTCCTGCTCTCCAGCGCAGCTCACCTCTGCCGCCGTGGAGCTGCATCTATCGCCGGTGCTCAGGTAACGGTCCCTTCCTACATCTGCCTCGCACGTTACAGCCTCTCTTTATCTTACGTAACACTGCCCAGCCTCCCATACCTCTCAACCTTTCTGCACCGAAACGTGTGACATAGCCTCTAACACAGCACTGGAAGCTCAAAACACTATAGCTATCAGTGCACTAATGTTCATAATGTTTTTGTATAACTGAGCATAATAGAGTATCATGAATTTCTGCTTTAAAGTCTCGGTGGGGAATGTGGAATATCACCTTCCCCATGATGGGCAAAGGGGTTTCTGAGAGGTAAAATGAGTGAGGTAATGTGTGACAGTTGAGAGGTATGCATCCTCCCTGTATTGTGCCCGGTATACTAGGGCTGCACTGGTCAGTGCCGGTGAATGGGTTGCTTTTCTGTTTCAGTGTAAAGTGCATAATCAAATTTAGTTTCATACAAGATAGCCCTTAAATAGCACGTGCACTTAATCCATAGCCAAAAAAGTGTGTTTCTATGACCAAAGCAAACAGTGGCGCTCGTAAGCACAAAAATAATGTCAAACATTAAAGTTACAGACTAGTTCTTCCTTAGAAAATGCATTTTACACTAAGCCCCTTATTCTACCAGTTTCCTGCGTGGATATCACCAATTTTGAAGATGTGTCCGATTTTGGCCCGTTGTCCCAGATTTGAGGAGGCAGGAGGTATGCTTCTGAAACATACCAGGCATTCCCTCAAGCTGTCAGCAATCAGCACTGCAATTGATTGCACTGGGCTTCAAAATTCAGAGCAAATGGCCAGAATGTACTGTGTAGCCGCATCAAGGAGAGGCGGGTGAGCTCGGAATTCGGCAGCAGCTGTGGAGAGAAGTTGGGGGAATTCGGTGGCAGGAGCCGCTGAGGGAACTGAGCGGGGCTCCCAGCGGGAAGGGAGTCAATCAGGGTGCGCGGCTTCACTGTCGAAGTGGAGCCAGCAGGAGCGCTCTGTAGCTGCATCAAGGCGAGGCAGGTGCATTCCTCTCAACCTCCTGCCTCATAAATCAGGCACAAGGCTTAAAAAAATCAGGGACAAAGGACCAAAATTAGGGACACATCTTCAACATTAGAAATATCCACCTAGAAAGCTGGTAGAATATGGGGCTTAGTGGAAAATGCATTTTCTAAAGAAGAACAAGTCTGTAACTCTAATGCTTGACATTGTTTTGTGCTTACAGTCCCCACTGTTTAGCCACAAAAACACAAATTTTAGGAGGGTCAGAGTAAAATTTTGAGGCAAAATAAGGGACGTTCCTGAAAATCACGGACACTTGAGAGGTATAGGCGGGCGACTGCTTGAGGGAGAGTCTGGGAAGCAAAAACCCACCTTCCCCCACCATGACCTTTTTAAGTGCTCAAGAAGCTCATCGGGGATTGGGCAGAGCTGCAGAAGGGGCGGGACAGGGAGACAAGGTCAAAGGAAGGAAAGTTTCAAGAAAGGGCTGATCACTGCGCAGGGAGCGAACTCAGCGGCTGGGAAACATGACGGATGGCATGGGTAGTAAGTGTTGTATTTTGGGTACTGTGTACATGGCATCATTTTTTTCAGGTGCAAATTGGACATTTTTAAAGGTTGGGGCATTCGGTGTGCTGGTAATTGCAGATTACTGTATTGTTGGGGGCATTTTGCAAAATGGGACAATCTGCTTGTAAAGGTCAAAGTGCAGTTCAGGTAAAAAATGTGATAAAAGGATAGTATTGTGGGGTGCTGCATAAGTGTAAGGTGTGTTTCAAGTAATAGGTTTCGGTACTGTATGTGTGAAAATTACTGTTGAGGAAAGGAACATGTTTAGGAACTCTATATGATAGGGACTTGTAGAGGAATATGGCATCTGGTCGGGTTTAAGGGTAATAAGTAACCATTAATCACTGCCAGAGGAGGCTATGCAGTGGATTAATGCCCGCTGGGGAGTTGCGTGCCTGGGTGAAGCCGGGAGGTCACACCACCACCAAGCATTAATCCCGCAGAGCCCGATGCTGAAGGTGATTAATGCGCTTATAATATAGGCTCGCCATCAATGGCCACGACGCAGTCTATGTACATAATTGGAATTAAATCTGAATCTAATTGTAAGATGTCTCGTCGACCGAGGATCACATTTTGACAGGCACTACAGCAAATCAGCAGAATGAGGAACCCTCGGTCTGACGCGACTGACCCCACTGACGGACTATTAGTAAACGATGACCTAAACGACAACTAGCTGATTTTTACTGACAGCATGCACCCTAAGAAAGCCAGCAGCTACTGCTACTGAAAGCCTGATCAGCTGATGCAGAACTTCACTACCGGGAGCGCGACTGACTGGACTGACCCAGTGATAAAATACTGTACTACTAGCTGATTTCTAGGGACAGCTTGCTATATAACGAAGGCCGCAGCTATTGCTACATTACCGCTGATCAGCTGATCCAGGAGTTAATTACCGGGACCACGAATGACCACACTGAACAGATAATAAGTTCACGGAGCATTCCATGATGGGACCACGAAGTTGCATTTTGGCCGCACGATGTTTTTAAATGTGATGTGGCGAAATGTACTTTAACAGTGTTGTGTAGTGCTACACTGCAGACTTCAGGAAGGGATTGGGCATTTCCTGGTGCTGTTGTCTGACTGACTGTTCGAAGCCCCCTCCCCCCAGCATCCAAGCACCAGGGTGTTGCTGCTCACACATACTCAATGTCTCCTGTTTCATTCACAGTGAACATCATGTTCATTAAAAAAAAAAAAAAAAAAGCGATACCCATATTCCCTTTGCTGATTTGCGTGCTGCTGAGTATACTGTCAATTTTGCTGGAGTTCACCAGTGCATATGTTTCTAGTGTAAACGTGATGATTGCTTCGGCAATACTAGCCGATTAGCAGCATGATGCAGAAAAACAGGGACTGGCAAGATGTTGATATGAGCATGTGTAATCTAATAAAACATGAGTAGAGACTAAATACGGTATTGTATGCCAATGAAATAAACAGGACACTCGTTTTAGACCCCTCCCCGGCGAGAAACTCGCAGTGGTGACGGGCGGGCGGTTACCCTCTGGTGCATCCCATGGCCACAGCTGAGTACTGACCGAGCGGGCGTTACCTGTGGGTTAATACCCGCTCGGTTTCAGTCAGCTGTGCCACTTCGGCGAATCCGGAGGCTCCATTCCGGCGGTCTGCAGTGAGCCGTGTTACAATTGCAATTTAAGCAGTGATGAAAGTGAACAGGAACACACAGGAACTCAGTTCCTGTACCTTTTTTGCAGCCGGAACAGAGTTCCTGTACTTCTTCCCACTAACACTGTAACTGAAATTCTTAAACCAGCGACATAATGACAGTTTCTGGGCCTGTGACCTGAAATCAGGGTTTCCATAACAACATTTGACATGTACAATAATGCTGTTCTCCTAGAAGTACTTCAACATCTCTAACTGAATCTACTAGTGTCTACACAGATAGACGTGTCTTGACCCAGCTATCCTTCAGATTGAGGATTTTCATTCTGCATTTCATATTTGCCAATGCCTGAGTTCCTGTACTTCTTGTCTACCACTTGCACCATTGAATTTAAGTACTGTATTGAGGTTTGAGTTTAAATAATTTCATTTTAAATACTGTTTGGGGGTATTTTGCAAATTGGGACAGCCTGCTTGTAGAGGGCAATTTGCAGTTCAGGGCCGAATAGGTTAATGAGTAAATTGCATTTTGGGATACTGTAGAAGTGAATGGTGTAAATTGTTTAGGTGCAGAATAGGTTTATGAACTGTATACGTGAAAATTGCTATTTAGAAATTGAATATGCTTGGCTACTGTATATGCTAGGTGCTTGTAGAGGAATATTGCAACTGGTCCCGTTTAAGGGACAAACGGCATTTGGCAGTGTTGAAGGGCAGACTGCTGTCTTCGTAGAACAAACTTGGTTGGCCAACGTCTAAGAGGGGGAAGGTATCGGAGAGCTAGGGGAACATGGATGGAACTGGCGAAGGAGGATGGGCAGGGGCAGGGGGGTGGGATGGTCATCCGAGTGGAAATGAGGGGGGACGCTGGTGGGCAAATAGAGGGGCGGGAAGAGTGGTGGGCTGCAATAGCTGCTGAGCGGCAATCTTTCTTAGAATCGCATGGAGGATGGGGGATGTTTGGTGTGCAAGCAAATAATGCAGCTGAAGAACGAGATCAGCTGTCTGCAGACAGAGATAAGGAGGGGACTGAGGGCTGCAGGGGAAGACAAGACAACAGTTGGGGAAGGGGGGAGGGTAACCGAGGGGGGCAAACAAATTAAAATGAGAGGGGGGAGAAAAAGCTGGAAAGAGGTGGCAGATGGGGTAAAGAGATAGGGGAACCCAGCTCCGAGGGTAAATGAAGGCAGAAAAGGTGAAGAATGGAAGGTGGGATATAACGGTCACAGAGTCAGCAGCAGTGGGGCAGCTAGCAGAAGGAAGGAGAAAATAAGTGGTAGTGATGCAACATTGTATAATTGGTTCATAACACTGGCATCATTGCGGGTTGTGATGGGGGGGAGGGGTGCTGCAGCGCGGGAGCTGAAGATAGACCAAAGGAGGAAGGAACAGAAGGTAGAAATATGGGGTGGGGATAGAGCTGGATGGGGGGTAGGTTGAGTATGGGGGTTTGGGGAGGGAAGGGAAGCATGAGTTGGAAGGGGTAAAGATGCATCAAGGGAAGAGGTGGAAGGAGCCTGAGGGAGAGGGAAGTAGGGGTGGGGGGAGCAGAGTTGGGATAGGGACTTGAGACATTAAAGGCGGAAGGGGGAGCAACTGGGCTGAAGGAGGAGAAATTGTGGGGAGGAAGGAGAAGGGAGAGAGTGGGGCCAGTGAGAATGGAACACAAAAACAAAGGTGGATTCCTAGTGCTGGGGGGGGGCTCGATAATAAGAGGGGTCACATGGGGTAGCAAGGGGGAGAGGCACAGTCGCATAAGAGTGGAAGCCAAGCCAGGAATGACAGTGGAAAGGGTGGGTCAGTCTCTTCTGAAGTGTGCTAGGAGGTGTAGGGAGAAACCTCATATAGTTTTGCATTTGGGAACAAATGACCTGGCAGGCAGCACAGTAGATGTAGTTCAGAGGAGGTTTGAGGAGCTGAGATAGATAATGTGAGGGGGCTGGAAAATCAGTAGCTTTCTCGGAAGTACTTCCAGTACCAAAGGCAAGCACTGCAAGGAAACGGAGAATGGAGGAATTTACTCCCAAAGGATATGGGCTAGTGGGGAAGGACCTGGGAGGACAGGGAGCTGTACGCTAAGGATATGCTACACTTAAGTGAGGAAGGAAGGAGGGTATTGAAACAGAGACTGGGAAAATACATAGAAGGCAAAGGGAAAGGGGGGTGGGGGGAGTGAAATAGGGTGGAAGGTTGTAACCTTAAACTCTAGGAGCCTGGGAAACAAAAACTGCAGAGCTACAGGCTCTCATGGCGGAGGAGGTGGACATGGCCGGCCATCACGAAACATGAGCCTCCTAGTATCATGACTGAGGCGACAATACCAGGGTATAGGATATTTAGGATGGGGTATAGCAGAAAGGGGTGCTGTATGTGAGAGGGACCTGAAGTGTGTCTGGGAAGAGAGAGGAGAGGAGGGCAGCACAGAGTCATGGATGCAAAGCCAAGATTCAAAAGGGAAGACTCTTAAGGATGGGTGTGGTATACAGGCCACCCTCTCAGACAGAAGAATTAGCAGGTCAGGTCAGAAGGAACTGCGGGAAGGGTAACACTGTGACTGTGGGGGACTTCAACATGCCGGAGTGGATTGGAGTACCCCAGCTACCAGGAATAGAAGGGAGCAGGTACTTCTGGACGCCTTCCAGGACAGCTTCCTAGTAGAAATTATCAGTGAGCCAACCAGGCTTGGGAACATACTGGACTTCGTGCTGGCTAATGGGGAGTTTGTAAGGGAACTGGAGTGGAGCAACCGCTGTGTGGGAGCGACCACCGCTCTCTGTGGTTCACGATAAACATGGTCAAGGAGGGTGCAGGAACAGGGACAAGGGTGTTAGATTTCAGGAGAGACGACTTCATGAGGATGGGGGAAATAGTAAGGGGCATCTGGCCAGAATCCATCCAAATATGGACACTAACCAGAGATGGGAGGTCATCAAGCTGGGGATTGAGGAGGCAGCCAGAACCTGCACCAGGGTACACAGTAAGAGGGCAAGGGCCAAGAAACCTAGCTGGGTGAGCAAGGAGATAATTTGGGGGGGGGGGGAGATAAGGAAGAAAAGAGACGCCTTTAAGAGGTTCCAAAAAACAGGGAGAGGGGAGGACAGAGAGGATTACCTGAAGGAGTTGAATGAAGTGACAAGAGCAACCAAGGCATCTAGAGAGCTCAGGTTGGCACAGGGCATTGAGAAGGGAGAGAAGGACTTTTCAGGTACATCCAGGAGAAAAGGAATTGTAAGGACCAAATCCTAAGGATGGGGGGTGGGTGGGTGCAAATGGGGCAGAGCAGGCAGAAACCCTAAATGAATACTTCTGCTCTGTACTTACTAAGGAGAAAGGAGGGGGTGTATCCAGGGGGTGAGTGGGAGGGCAGGCACAGGGGGGAGGAGGTGACAAATGGGGAATTCACAGTGGGTGAGGTACTGGAGGACTTGAGAGCATTAAGGTTGGACAAGGTGCCAAAGGCAGATGGCATTCACCCCAGGGTACTCGGAGAGTTGGCGGAAGTCCTGGTTGAACCCTTGGCAGACTTTTCAGTGCCTCCTTGGACTCTGGGATTGTACCTCAGGATTGGAGGTTGGCACAGGTGGTCCCTCTCCATAAAAGCGGCCCCAAAGATGAACCAGGTAACTACAGGCTGATAAGCCTCACATCCATCATGGAAAAGCTAATGGAGATGAGCCTGAAGGAGAGGCTGGTATCCCTTCTGGAGACTAATGGATTGCAGGACAGTAGACAGCATGGGTTTATCTCAGGCAGATCCTGTCAAACCAACCTGGTGGATTACTGTGACTGGGTAACTAGGCAATTAGACATGGGCCAGGCAGTGGATGTCCTGTACCTGGACTTCAGTAAGGCATTCGATTTGGTGCCACATGGGAGGCTAGGAACTAAACTGGAGGGCATAGGGGCGGGGACAAAGATGGTGGGATGGGTAGTGAACTGGCAGCAAGGGAGACAGCAGAGGGTGGTGGTGGTGGGTGGGGAACTCTCATATCTGAGGACAATGACAAGCGGGGTGCTGCAGGGCTCTGTGCTGGGGCTGGTGTTTGGGATATTCATAGCAGACATCTCGATAGGCATCAAGAGCAAGATCAGGCTGTTCGCAGATGACACCAAGATGGGAGCAGTAGTGGATGACGTAGGGGGTGGCAGGGGTTGCAGGATGATCTGTCAAAACTGGAGACCTGGTTGAACACTTGGCAGCTGGGGTTCAGTGCCAGGAAGTGCAAGGTGCTACATTTCGGAGCTAGAAACTCAGAGGAGCTACCTGCTGGGTGGGGTTCAGCTAACCACAACTGAGGAAGAGAAGAATCTGGGGGTGATTTACAGCTGGCTCAATGAATAACTCTGCACAGTGTAGGAAGGCAGCTGCAGAGGCAAACAGGATGCTGGGTTGTATTGCCAGGGGTATATCCTCTAGGAGGGGGAGGTGATCCTGCCGCTGTAGGTCACTGGTTAGGCCACACCTGGAGTACTGTGTGCATTACTGGTGCCCATACCTGAAAAAGGACATTAGGTTACTGGAGGAGGAGGTGGTGCAGTGCAGGGCAACAAAGATGATCCAGGGGCTGGGGAACTTACCCTACGAGAGCAGGCTGAGGGAGTTGAAAATGTACTCACTGGAGGAGAGGAGAGGTAGGGGAGATATGATTGAAACCTTCAAATACATGAAAGGAATAAACGAGACAGGAATGGAGGGGCTTTCAGGGTGGGGGGGCACTCGAGGCCATGATCTGAGACTGGAGGGGGTAGGTTCAGGAGGGAAATCGAATGAGAAGGTGCTTTTTTATGGAGAGGGTGGTGTCTGGGTGGAACGCATTGCCTGCGAAAGTAGTATCCTGTAGAACTGTGGGCTGCTTCAAAAGGGAATGGGACAGGGTAAAAGGGAGGATCACGAGGGAGGGGCAGCTGCAGTTTAAGGGCTGTTGGCTGCACAATCAAGCAGACTTGATAGACCATAAGGCCTTTATCTGCTGCCAGTTTTGTATATTCGACGTATGAATGTGTAGCACTTTCTGATTTTTAAAGAATAACGTCTACAAATAGTTTGACCCATGTATTTAGTGGTATTGTGTTAGGGAATGTTTTTGTCAAGTTAGTTCAATGATTTAGTAATTTGTGTGTCCAGAAATAGCTCTAACAATATTAAGGACATAAGTAAACCTTTGAGGTGCAAGTGTAAAACATAAGGTTCTTGGTTAGTGGTCCCTGGTAATCCAATAAAGCCACCTGAATACAAATGTTGTTTTAAATTAAGGCATTATTGGTATATTAAGGCATATTGTTGTTAAGGCAGTATAGCGCAGTGGTCTAAGGCTCTGAGCTGCAAATCTGGTAACATCCAGCAGACCAGGCTTGGGTTTGAATCCCACAGCTTCCACTTGCATACTGTGTGACCCTGAGCAAGTCACTTAACCTCCTTGTGCTCCCAGGTCGCTCCTGTAAAAAAAGCTTTCAGCTTAGTCTGCTATACCTGGTTAAATAACTAAATAAAATAAATAAATCAGTTGCAGTTTATTAATACTAAATAAGCCCTAACAATTTTACCTCTAACATGATTAAATCTAAACAACTGGTGGCCTTTTACCACCAGGGTTACAGGTACAGAAAAAGTGAAGCAGACTGGCTCCCTCTTTCTGGGTGTCCAGCATCCATAGCAGCCCGTAGGGCTGGTCTTCTGGAACACAAAGGACATGACATTTAGGTCCTGTATTTATACATAAAAAACACATAGTGGAAATTTTCAAACTCTACAGGAAATCTTAGCCTAGACATCACGTAATTTAATAACTTCATGAGACAAGGTTTCAAAAGTACAATGGCCATGAGATACTTCAGTCATAAGATACATTGGACACTTTGCCGAGACATGCGGTCATCTTTAGATGGAAAAACAAGTGATTAGGGGGTTTTACATTTATCAAAAATAACTCGCTTTAGGATACAGAAAACATATGAGGGGACTTCACATTCACTTTAAATAACTTGCTGACTAGATAGTGGCCAAAACAAGGATGTGATTGTTTCTTATCAACTTTTTGTTACATATTTTTTTTTAAACACAAGAAATTATAAAATGAGGAACTGTATCTAAGCTGCAGTGGGTTGACGTAGCTGGACCTTATCTTGGCTATGACCTTGTGTTGAAGGAAGGTTTTGTACAAAATATTTTTGCTGAGCAAAGCAGAGCTAATTTTTTTTTTTAAAAACATTTATCTTTAAACACGGTTTATGCTCTTCACTTATTTTCTACAGTTATTTAAAGGGCCCCAACACCTTTTGAACCTGGGCATCTACACAGACATCAATTTGCACAGTGGTATCATTATCTGCATGGTTTCAACAATTACTCTCCAAACACCTCTGCACTTACAAGGCACATTAATCTACATGTTGGTGTCATTTACTTATTTATTACTCATTTGCAGCCTCTACACTAGCCATTTTACATCTTTCCATCTTCCCAACCTTTTGGTTAGCCTATTACATATTGTTGATAAAAGTTTGGTCACTGGTCACTAAACTTTGGCCACTGGCCACTTTCAACACAAGAGTATATTTGCGTGTAAAAATCATAATATCAAGATGAACAGCTCGGAGACTTGTAGGAGGGCAGCGGCAAAGGTCAACAGGATGCTTGGATGCATCACTAGTGGGGCTCACCTCTAGGAGGAGGGAAGTGATATTCCCACTGTATAACTGCTTGGTGAGGCCGCACCTCGAGTACTGCGTGCAGTTTTGGAGCCCACATTTAAAGAGAGACATTGAACTCCTGGAGAGGGTCCAGAGGAGGGCAACCAAAATGATTTGGGGCTTGGGGGATAGGACCTGTGGGGAGAGGCTCGAAGAGCTAAATATGTACACATTGGAAGAGAGAAGGGACCAGGGGGATATGATAGAGGTCTTCAGGTACATGAAGAAGTTAAATAGGGGAGGAGCAGTCAGGGTGCTCTGACAAAGGAGCGGGGCAACTAGAGGGTATGGGTGGAAGCTGGAGGGGAGATTCAGGGGAGAAAGGAGGAGGTGCTACTTCACTGAGAGGGTGGTAGAGCCATGGAATGCGCTGCCCAGGGGTCTGGTGGAGGCAGAAATGGTGGAGGGGTTCAAGAGGTGGTGGGACAGGTACAGGGGAAGGGTTCTGGAAGCAAAAACCAGTGCAGCGAGAATATCCGGGACTGGGAAGGCAGAAGCCAGAGAAGGAGAGGGGGGCAGCAAGGTCAGCTCCCAGGGTGGGGGCTGACCAAACGAGCAGACACGAAAAACCATTAGGCCTATTCTGCTGCCATTTTAGTATGATAGTATGTAGTATGTGAAGTTCGTAGTAGCTGTGAGGTATGGTAATAGGGTGTGCAATGGGCAGGTAGCATGAGGTCTGAGAATACAGGCATTGTTGTGTTGGGGGCCACCATTTTTGTTTTGTATTTTATCCCCTGACACTGGGCATGGGTGAAATCCAGACCGCCACACTGGACCAAAACAGTAAAAACCAGATGGACTGGTCCACCCAGGTTGGCCATATCGGGTGTAAGTTGTACATACCGGCTGGACCACTTGATCCAGTTTTTACCATTTTGGTGCAGATAAAGTTATGCATCCTGTGGCACTGGTGCTGTGCATATCCCACTGAATATATGTAAGCCTCACAAATGGAAGTGACTCTTTGAAATCCAGACCACCTGAACGTCTGGACAGTCACTCTGGTTTTTACCATTTTGGTCTAGTCCTGGTCAGAGTCTGACAGTCCACGTTTTAAAGAGCTGCTGTCATAAAAGTACCTGCATTTCAGTAGTAGACACCTGCTGTGACTCTGAGGTAGATCGCAGATCAAAAAGTAACAAAAAAAGCTTACAAAATCTTTATTTTATTAATTTACTTCCGCTGCGCTCCTGTGATGTAACTGCTACTGTGCACCCGCCTGCTGGTGTGATGACGTTTGGTGAGGATCTGACAGCCACATTCTGGGCTGTCTGATCGAGTTGAAGGCGGGAGTGTGAGTGACGCGAGTTGTACTTGTTTTCTCTTTCATCTGTAGCAAGCATTTGTCATTGTGCCAGTGTTTTTTGCTGGTGCATTAATGGGACTCCATTTTTATAAAATAGAGAATACGGTGAACAAAGTTAGTCTGTTTTTCATTCGTGTAGTTCTCATTGCTGCACAGCATTGCATTGCACATGCTGAAGTGATTCGATGGCGGCCCGTTTTGGATGCGAGGACACAAACTAATCACTGTTCTCCGTACCTGTACAAATATGTCTCGGCTTGTCAGACTGAGTTACTTTTTTCTGTAGTCTAATACTCATAACAGTTTGACTTTGTTCTCATGCCAGTTGATAATCGTGTTGCCATATTGAAGCACTGCATATCACTGCACATGTATGTAACTATTTGATGGTGGCATGTTTTTGATGTGAGAACAATTATCTGCTCTGCTCCTTGTACATTGCAAGAATTCACATAGGTTTATGTTATTTACCATCATATGTACTCCGTTTTTGTCGGTATTGAGTACACTAAAAATCAGTCATATTATTATATTTTTGTCAGTTGCACTTGCGTGGATTACTGACCTTATATTCTCATATAGTTTTATTTCCTAGTGCCAAATACTGTGCTTCAAGTACTCCCAACTATAAACTGCTTCAGTATGGTTAATCAGTGTGTGTGCCTATGGGTGTTCAAACACCCATAAGAACAACATTAGCCTGCATAAAGTCCCACGTGATCCAGAAATAAGAAGCAAGTGGGATACTGCAGCACGCAGGGCGCGAGCAGATTGGAAGTGTGCCACTGAGAGTAGCCAGCTCTGCAGTGATCATTTTTCTGGAGGCAGCCTTTTGAACCAGAGTTCATCCTCGTGCGTGACTTTGGTTTACAGTCTGGCCATGTGTGCCGCAGGCTGCATCCTGATGCTCTCCCTACAGAATTCAAGAAAGTGCAAATTCCAGGCAGCATAGGAGCAGTGCCAAAGGAACCAAGGCTATCTGCAGCAGTTGAAAAATGTCGGAGGCAAGAGGTTGGTCACTATTGTATTACATACTTCATCACATATGCAGCAGAACATATGTTACTTTATGCATTTTCGGGCATCATTGAGCCGTTTGTGATATGTGCCATGCTTTTTGTGGTCAAAGTATTCAACTCCAATAAAACTGCATATTTCCGAAGTTGTCTGGTAAAGCTGGTGTACTTTGTCCCCTCTGTTCCCTGTCCTGGCGCTTGCTGCTCATGCAGCTTCGACTCGGTGTCAGTAGATATGCGGGGAGTGCCAGTCTCCCCTCGCCTCTTCTCAACCACATCCGTAACCCTCCCCCACTCACATCACGTCATTCCCTTAATCTATTTTTTTTTTGTACTTGTGGCTGCTGTAAAATGTATGTACATTTCTTCGATATCTTCTTACCAAAAATCCGGCCTTACAATTTGACAGTTGTGGAGAATGGAAATGCTATATATTCTATTTGAGAAGTGCCCAAAAGGGTCGGTTGCCATAAGGTAATGTAGTTCTGTAGAGGGGGAGCCTCCAGCTTCCATACTTCGCAGTAAAATGTACTGCCCCCCCATGCTACTACAACTTGAGTATTTTCACTATGCAGAAGTGTTACAGCTATCCCGATATTATATACGTGAGACACCTTTGCTGTGAGATGATCTATATACTGTAGGTAAATCATGTTCTGCATATTTTCTCTAACTTTAATATTGCATCTGTCCTTTCTTCCAGTGTTGCTTAGTTTTTATATAATAGTGAACTTGCATTAACCCCAGTATAGACAAGATGAGCTAAATGAACAAGACTCCATGATGAACCAGCAATGTGGTACACATCGTACATCTGGTCGGACCCATAAAGAGCTGTTGATGTTGGGAAACTGTTGACACTGAATTTCTGCAGCCTAAGAGTACACATAGCTACGTATTGGCATTTCACAGTTGGATTACCACAGCTGCTGAAACATGTCAGGCTGACAGCTCATGACACAAAACACTATTATACCGTTAGACGAGCAACTTGTTGTTCAGTGTGCCTTTCCTGGTGAAACATTTCAATAAATACATTTTATGTCCTTTGCAGATGGCATTATCTCATCCCCCTCCACTTCTAATCAGTGTTGTTTTCTAAATACACATGCATGTAGTAGATGTCAGACATATTCAGGTAGCATTACCCATGTAGTATTGGAATGCTCTAATCTATGACAGTTCCGCAGTGAGATCCACGAGTTGTACATTCCTATCACAGGTCCGGGTGTCAGCACTCAGACAACCTGATCTGTTGATGCTTGAGCTGCCAAATTGGGGTACTCCAGTACCAGACTGAAACCCATGTTGAAGAGAAGGCTCCTGGGATCCCATATTATAGCCACGACAGTCATACTGGACCCATACATGCAGCTGTCTGGCATATATCTAAACTCTGACGTCAGCCAGATTCTGCAGGGCAACTATATTGCTGGTGTTTCTGTAGTGACCTTGAATAATCCCCCCCCCCCTCCTTTTTTTTTTTATAATTTACATTTTCTTATCCTCCCGACTGAGGGGGAGGCATCCCCCCAACTCTAGCCATTCATCATCGGTTCCGCCACCCCTACCTCATATGTTTAATATTGACTTAACTGCCCATCTCCCTCTGCCACTTTCCTCTGCCCTGCACTCCGAATGTGAAGGGCCATGCCGCATGTGGCTTGGTACTCTGGAGGCATAGTGTCCCGGTGTTTGGGAGTCTGGGGTTACTGGCCATCATGCGCTGTAGTAATATTTTTTTCATTGTTTCCATTACATGACTGGGGCGTGCAGGCAAATAAATTGCATGCCCATGCTCTTAACACTTTGGTACTGCTTGCAGCAGGTCTCTGCCCAAATCCCGTGAATCCTTGTTACGTGACACCAATATTCACCTCGGCTTACTGGTGCTCATAATCATATTGACACCTACCTTACCTTCTCCCTATGATGCAGGAGAACAGTTCACATGATGCTGTATTTCTTCTCCACCTGCATGCCATCTGACATCTCCAGTCTACATATGAGCCCGAGCAGTGGCTGTACACCAGGGCACGTGCCCTGGTAAATAAATACTGTGCCCAGGTTGGTGGCCTATATGGTGCAGAGCTTCCGACATAGTAACAATATAACGGTGCCCTGGCTGCTTTCTGTTGTGCCCTGGTAAGCAACAGTGGGTAGAGCCACTACTGATGAGCCCTGGAGGATGGCACTGCAAGCTCAACTCTTAACACCCGCGAGAGTGGTGCTGTCCAATAATCCACGTCCTCATTAAAACTTTCCACAGAACTCATTGCTCCTTATCTGGCAGCTGATAAACTTTAGGTCGTGTCTCCACTTGAGGCCTGTGGGTGTGTCTTTGTGTGTATTCCATTTTAAATCAGAAGAAAATAGAATTACTGTATTGCAAGATCTTTTTTCGCGAGTCGGCTCTTGCAGCAGGTAACTCACATACAGGACTGTAGCTGGCAGGCGACAGGACCCCATGGAAAACTTCTAGCTAGCAGTCTGTAGCGGGGACTGCCCCTCGACGTTGGCCTGCCCTGACGTCACGTATGGTATAAAGGGTAGGCGGTCCCCAGCATGCCCCACATCTTTTCCTGCAGTCGACTCGCGTTCATCGGCTCCACAGATTGCCTCTTGCTAGCTCGACTGCCATATCTGTTATACGACTTTGTCAAAATTTCTTTCTTTCTTTTTTTGTTCACAGTTCCGCTTTTCAGCGACAGTATTCTGCATGTCGTCTTCCCCGATGCCTTCTTCTAAGGGGCACCCATCCAAGTGTACCTGTGGGAAATGGATCCTGTCCAAAGATGGCCATTCGGCCTGTCTGCTGTGCCTGGGCCCAGACCATGATACCCAGAAGTTTTAACAGCTGGACGCAGATCCGATGCTAGAAGGCACTCAAGGCCTATCTCGCAGAGCAACACTTGGCCGCCATGGAGCGGGACTCCTCTTCTGACGAAGGAACATCCCATCATAAAAAATCTTAAGGGAAGCATATGGAGAAGAGGAGAAAGAGAAAGAATGGTCTCCTTCGAGATCCTCAGGCTCCCGCTCTGCCTCCAGGGGTAATTTGGCCTCTGCTTCAGAGATGACCTGTTCTCCCTCCAGGCTCACTATGGTCAAGCCCCTGCTCTGGTTCAGATGTCTGGCACGAAGGATAGAGGATTCAGGTCTGCAGGCCCTACTCTCCAGCTTTTAAAGATCAAGTCGTCGGACATTCTGTCAGGCGGCTCTGACGCCAGTAAGAGTTCGTGAGTACCTTCCCGGTTGGCCTCTGTCTCTGGTGCCGACTCCCGGGGTAGGCAAAAGACTTCGGGGCACTCCTCTGCGAGATCAGCTTCTCAGTCCCCCAGCCATTCCAAGCCGTCGACGGATAAGCACAAACAGTCATCTAAACATACGTCGGACCAGCACTGATGTCAGCCCTCTGAAGACCAACACCGACGTCAGCATACCAACATCATTACCACAGCTGCCCAAACACCGGCACCGCCGATACAGGCACCCTCTTCCCCAGTTTCATCCCGACCACCGGTGGACGACAGGCTAGACGTCAGCCCTATGGAGGAGGGTCGGGCATCGGCCTCCCCAGCAGATGCCAGATACCGGCGCCGGGTCATCTAATGCCACCTCGACACCTCCGATCCACCCACCGTCGCCAGACATGGGGGCTGGGCTGGCGTCTGACCAAACCATGGATTCAGATCTAAACTGAACCTGTCACAAATTAAGGATCTCTTTGGCTACTTGTGGGAGACCATACGTACTGATGTTGTCCCACCTAAGCCGCAAATAGTGGTAACTACCACCACGGATTCTGGGGCTCCATCCTAGGTTCCTACCCCACTTCTGGTTCCTGCCAAGGTCCCAACCCCCCCTCCTCCAGATAAGGACACTGTCAAAGAGCCTTCTCCTTGTTCCGATTAAAAATAAGGGGAAGGTTCCTCACAAAAGGCGTCGCAGGTCATGATCCCAGTACTCGAGTTTATACAGTTCTTTTGATTGTCATAGACATAAGAAACAATGCCACTGGTCCCATTCCTCCTCTTCCACAGACTCTTACGAGTCCTCTGACACTTCATATTCGGATTCGTCTATCGAAGACTTGTCTTCTCTGGATCCGAGGGACACGCTGAAATCCCCACCTGATGATGACTCCTTCATGGAGATCATGAGGCACATTCAATCAAACATGAGGTGGGAAACTGAGGACTTGGACCCAGAGAAGCTCTGACTGGCAAAGTACTTACGTCAGAAGGACCCTAAGCCGATGGTCATACCACCATTAGTAGACACATTCGCGGATGTCACTAAGGCAGCTTGGAAGTGCCCCCACACGTCCACTGCTGTCCCTAAGAAGGCAGACCACTGCTATAGGGCTCTCAAGGAACAAGCCTTCTTTGAGGAACGCCACTAGCTGATTCAGTGGCGATTTTGGCTGCTCATGACAGATCTCAGAGGCCGAAACAACTTAGCACACGACCCCCAGACAAAGAATCCAAGCAGTTGGACTCCATGGGACATATTCAATTCAGTGCTTTAGAGTAACTGGTAATTGCTATTTTTCTTTTAAACTTGGATCGTGGGCTTTTAGTGACACTGTACTATCTTTGTTGTCTTTACTTAGAAGTGTTTTTGGGCTGTTGAAAATTTAAAACGTAGTGGTGGTGTAATTCTGTGCTGTCTTTAATTGCTGCAAATTTTCGCCCCCCCTTCCCCCAACTCTTAATTATATGCCCTGTTAAATCTGATTGAAAGGAGCTAAACACAGGGTATAGTAAGGGTGTGAAGTAGGAGGGGCATAAGGGGGAAGAAGCCCACCCTCAGCACGACAAGTGTTTTGACTCATTTATTTATTTATTTATTTATTGGTTTCTTTTCTTTTTTTTTTTTTTTCCTTTTCTCTAAAGAAAATTATCTGAGGATCAGTGGCAGGATTTTTAGGACAGTAAATTAATAAAAGGGGAACTAGGAGAGCTTCAGTAGCAGCCAAGTAGTGGAATAGCAGTATAATTGCAGTATAATGTGGGGAGTGGTGCAATGCAGTGGCTGTGGGGCAGCCACATTCAGGCAGACCTTCTGGACACTGAGGTGCTGCCCTATCTGCATGCATCTCTCTGGACTGCGGGATGAGGTAGCCAGACTCAGAGCGGAAGTAAACTGGGTCAGGAGTACCATCACCCCTATCCAGAGACCACCCAGTCCAGTGCAACTGCCTCAAAGGATGCCGAGAACGAGTAGCACTTGGATGACAGTGGGCTCAGGAGGGTTAGAGCTGTCAGGCAGAGGCACATCTCAGATCCTATTCCACTCAAGAACTCATATGCCACACTGGCAAACGAGGACAACCAAACAGAGGTACCCAGAGAAGTGGAAGGAAAGGATGTGGAGGTTAGCCTGGAGGTGACCTCAGCGGGAAAGCAGTGGATCCCAGAGGAGGAGGAGGAATCCTGGTGGGGGACTCCATCATAAGAGGGATCCAGCTAGGAACACAGGAGGGGAGGACAGGAGGTGAGGTGCCTACCAGGTGCCACGGCATGCAGTGATGGAAGGAAGATCCTGGGGATCACTGGGAAGGCAAGACGGGAGGTGAGCTGGATGTCATTATCCACCTAGGTACTAATGACCTGGCAAATAGGGAGCCAAAGGAAGTTCAGGAAGAGTTTAGGAAATTGGGGAGGGGTCTCAAGCAAGTAGCTACTTCTGTCACTTTCTCAGAAGTACTTCCTGCGAGAGGCAAGGGAGAGCATAGGAGTGCATGCACCAGGAACTTTAACTCATGGTTGAAGAACTGGTGCTGTGAGGAAGGGTTTGGATTCATTGGTGACTGGGGACCCACCTGGAGGGATGGAGGTTTGTTCAAGCCTGACGGCCTGCATCCATCCTGGAGGGGAATCCAAGCACTCAATGATAAGTTTAAATGCTACATTGACAAGCATTTAAACTAGCAAAGGGGGGTGGCAGGCCAGCAAGGAGGGTACCTACTTGCTCACCCCCCACAGCTAGCAGTGCAACCAGTGAACCAGAGGAGTGGTTATCTCTGCAAAGCAGTGTGCAAAAGATGGAGATTAGTGCCCAAGAGGTGGATAGGCAGAAAAGGGGCAAAATTCAGCAGAAGGGCAGACAGCAAGGAAAACCAGGGATAAAGGACAACCTAGGAAGGGGCTGGAGTAGAACAGCGAAACAGTCTAGGGAGGCCAAATCATGGAAAGCCCTGTGTGCAAATGCCAGGAGCCTTAGCAACAAGATGGAAGATCTGGAGGCTGTCATGGTGCAGTCAGACCTGGACATTGTGGCCATCACTGAAACCTGGTGTAATGATAACCACGACTGGGAGATGGCCGTACCTGGCTACAACATATTCAGAAGAGACCGAGCAGGCAGGAAGGGAGGAGGAGTGGCACTGTATGTGAAAAATGACATAAGGGCCACAGAGATCCAGGAGGAACAAAATTGGGGAGAGATACTGTGGGTTAAGCTGGAAAGGAAAATGGGGACAGCCATCCGCACAGGTATGGTCTATAGACCACCAGCTCAGGAGGAAGAAACAGATAGGGAGCTGATGCTAGCCATCCAAAGGATGGCAGACAAGGGTGAGGTAGTACTGGTTGGAGACTTCAATATTCCAGACGAGACTGGAGCATCCCAGCAGCAGCATCAACTAGGAGCAGATTTATCCTGGACTCCTTCAGGGTGCCTTCCTCAAGCAACTGGTCATGGAACCAACTCGGCAGAAGGCAATACTGGACCTTGTGCTCACAAACAGGGACAGTGTGATGGGGGTAACAGTGGGGAGCATCGGGAACAGTGACCACCAGTCATTGTGGTTTGAAAATCACAGAAAGAGCAGAACCAACCACACAAAAACACGTATCCTGGATTTTAGGGGCAGACTTTGGGAAAATGGGGAGATACTTGAAAGAGGCATTAGGGAATGGGACAGGAATCAGGGTTGAGGAACAGTGGGCAGTATTTAAAATGGGGATTACAAGAACAACAGAATTATGCATTAAGCAGGTTAGCAAGAGGAAAAGGAAGAGGAGACCATTATGGTTTTCCAAAGAGGTAGCAAAGAAAGTGAAAGCCAAAAAGATTGCATTCAGGCAATACAAAAGACACAGGCAGAAGGGGATAGGGAGAAGTACCAGGAGAAGCAAAGGGAGGCAGGGAGGTCAGTAAGGAAGCCAAAGCTCAGACAGAAGAACACATTGCAAAATCAGTGGGTGGGGGACAAAACCTTTACAGGTACATAAGTGAAAAAAAGAAAGACAAGGGAGGATAGTGAGACTGAAGGGGAGGATGGGGGCAGCGTGAGGATGACAACAGTAAAGCTGACGTATTGAACAGGTATTCTGCTCAGTCTTTACTGAGGAAGAGGAGGGTAATGGGTCTGAAGGAGTACAAGGGTGAGAATGGTGCAGAAATGGACACAAGTCCCTTTACACGAAAGGGTCCTGAAGGAACTGGAAGTAATAAGAGTTGATAAAGCAATGGGGCCAGATGGGGTGCACCCAGGGTCCTTAAAGAACTAAGAGGTGGTGGCTGAACCTCTGGCTATCCTGTTTAGCCGATCACTGGAAACGGGGAGGTACCCAAAGACTGGAGGACAGCAGATGTAGTCCCCTTATACAAAGTGGGAACAAAGAGGAAGCGGAACTACAGACCAGTCAGCCTCACCTGGTAGTGGGGAAGATCATGGAAGCACTACTGAAGGAGAGATTGGTGGAACATCTGGTTGTCAATGGACTACAGGACCCAAGGCAGCATGGTTTCACCAGGGAGGTCATGTCAGACCAACCTCGTTGTTTTTGACTGGGTGACTAGGGAGGTGGATCAGGGGAGGGCAGTGGACATGGCCTATCTGGACTTCAGCAAGGCCTTTGACACTGTGCCACATAGAAGACTATTACACAGATTGGGGAATATGGGTGTGGGCAGGACAGTAGTGTGGTGGGTAGGTAACTGGCTGGGTGGCAGGACACAGAGGGTGGTGGTAAATGGCTGTCACTCCACAGAGGGAAGAGTGAGCAGTGGGGTACCAAAGGGATCAGTGCTGGGACCGGTCCTATTCAACATCTTTATCAGTGACATTGCGCAGGACCTAGAAGGCAGAATTTCACTGTTCGCTGATGACACAAAGCTCTGTAACAGAATAGACACACCAGAGGGTGTAGACAGAATGAGAAGGGACCTGCAGAAACTTGAAGAATGGTCAGGGTTTGGCAGTTGAAATTCAATGCAAGGAAGTGCAAGATAATGCATATGGGGCACAAAAACCCTGGCACAATATATCAGTTGGGGGGTGAGGATATAGCATGCACCAAGCAGGAAAGAGATCTTGGGGTTATCATCTCTGATGACCTCAAGGTAGGGAAACAGTGTGACAAGGCAGCAGGTACAGCAAATAGGATGCTGGGATGTATAGGCAGGGGCATCACCAGCAGGAAAAGGGAGGTCATAATTCCGCTATACAAGACACTAGTGAGGCCCCACCTGGAGTACAGTGTACAGTTCTGGAGACCTTACCTACGTAAGGACATAGACAGGGTAGAGAAGGTTCAGAGGAGGGCAACAAAGATGATGCATGGATTGCATCACAAGTCCTATGAAGACAGGTTGAAGGAACTGAACATGTACTCCCTGGAGCAGAGAAGGGAGAGAGGGGATATGATAGAGACATACAAGTATCTTACAGGGAGGAACAGGGTGCAGGAATACACTATTTTTAAGCGAAAAAGATGTTCCAGGACTAGATGGCATGGGATGAAGTTGGAGGGAGGACGATTCAGAGGAAACGTGAGGAAGAATTTCTTCACAGAACGGGTGGTGGACAAGTGGAACACCCTGCCAGAGGAAGTGGTGGGGGCTGAAACAATCACAGGATTTAAGAATGCATGGGATAGACATAAAGGAATTCTGGAGGTCAGGGGTAAGGGGCAACAGACTTCTAGGAAAACATAAACTGAACTTACAAGCTCAAATGGGCAGACTGGGTGGGCCATAGGCCCTTATCTGCCGACACTGTCTATGTATTTATGTATCTATGTAAAGTATATTCTTCAGCCACTTTCAGCATTTGGAGCTTGAACTTAATATACGTGGTTCAGTTCCAGAACTCACTCTGGGAACAGGGGATGGACATAGTTAAAGACATCCGAGTGTCCACAGATGGCAGAATTAGTTAAACTTCTGCAGACTGGTTCAGACATGGGTACTCATGTCCTCCGGTTGGCATACGACTCAGCGGACATGGCTGCAAGGGTGGCCACAACAGGTGTATTCTTGAGCACACACTCCTTGTTCTGGGTCTTGGGGTTCGTGCAGGATGTGCAATCCAACCTGCTAGATGCACCCTTTCAAGATTTGGTCCTCTTCGGAGACTACACAGAGAGGATCATAACCAGACTACAGGACTCGGGCAAAGCAGTTCAGTTCATGTAATGTCCGAAACCACGGCCATTTCGAAAACCTTATTTTCGAGGCCGTGAGGAACAACAGCAATCACAACCTCGTTTTCAGCACCAGCAGCCTCAGTGAGGAGGATATAGACTTAGAGGCGTCCATGGAGGTTTTGCAGGGCCTGCCTCTCGCTCAGCCAAGTCGGTCCAAGCCACCCTCCATCTACTGCCGGACTCCCTGTTGGACCCACTTCCTCCCGTGACCCTGGCAGGGGAGGTAGTAGGAAGCCGGTTTTCGCTTTACGCCAAAGCTTGACAGAGGATAATCTCCAGTCAGTGAGTCCATCAGCTGGTAGACAATGGACACTCAGTAGAGTTTGTCCAGCTTCCACTGGACAGGCCACCCCCCCCACATCCTGTTATTCCCCGGTACATGCGGGTCTGATTCAAGCTCCTAACCCCTTTGTCAGGAAGCAGTGAGGGTGTGGAATTGTGCCATTTCCCACTATCTAGAGGGCTCTGCAGTCCACGTCCCAGGAATCCAGAATACTCTGGCCGATCCTCTCAGCTGCAGTCTGTCCAGAGTGCATGAATGGAGTCTCCTTCAGTCTGTCGTAGACGACCTATTCAACAGATGGGGCAAGCCAGAACTCGATCTTGTTGCCTCACCTATCAACGCAAAACTGCCCAGTTTTTTGCTTGCTAAATCCAGGGCCTGGTGTTTTCTGGCGAGACGCGTTGTCCTTCTCCTTGAAAGGGAGATTCCTTTATGCCTTCCCACCTTTCCTGCTCCTTCAGAAGGTCCTTCTCAAGTTGCAAGTGGAAGGGTGCAGCAGTGATTCTCGTGGCACCACTATGGCCACGAACGATCTGGTTCCCATTGCTACAACAGTTGTCTGTGGAAACCGTGATTCCCTTGCCATTGAGAACTCGTCTGCTCTCCCAAGACAATGGGATCTTGGTTTATCCAAACCTTTCGGTCTCTACACCTGCATGCATGGCTCCTGAGGACCTAGCCAAACTCTGTTTTGGGGTCTTGGACAGGGTCGCTGATGTTCTGGTGGGTGCCAGGAAGCCCTCCACCAGAGTGACTTGTGCCATGAAGTGGAAACACTTTTGACTCTGGGTGATGGCTCGACACCTGGACCCCTTGGCCTGTTCAGTGAAATTGCTCCTTGTGTACCTCTTGTCTCTTTCGGACTCAGGATTGGGCTATTCCTTCATCCGAGTGCATTTAGCAGCCATTTCTGCCTCCCATCTTCCTGTCCAAGGCAGAACTGTGGGCCGTAGATGGAGGTAACCCGCACATTCCTCAGCGGAATTCTGCACATAAAACCTCCCATAAGGGATCCCTGTCTCTCCTTGGGATTTATTTATTTTAGAGAAGCTGATCTTACCCCCATTTGAGCCAGCCGCAGATATTGAGCTTCGCTTCCTGTCCTGGAAAGCGTTATTTTTAGTTGCTGTCACTTCGGCTCGAAGGATTTCTGAGCTTCAGGCCCTGATGTGCAAGGAGCCTTATTTGGTGTTTCACAATTACTGGGTGGCCTTGAGAACCAATCCTAAGTTCTTACCAAAGGTGGTATCTGAGATTACCTTAAATCAGAACAGCCATCTTCCCGTATATTATCCAAATCATTCAAACCGAGGGGAGGCTCTTCTCCATACTCTTGAAGTTCACCGTGTTTTCCGGTTTTATTTGTTCAGAACAAAAAACTTTTTAGACGTTCCGACCAGTTGTTTGTTTCCTTTGCTCCTAGGACCCAAAGAGTGCCTGTAGCCAAACAGACCCTCTCAAAGTGGCTCGTAAATTGCATCTCCTTGTGTTACCAAAAGTACGATAAACCCTTGCCGAGCTCAGTAAAGGGCCATTCCACAAGGGGAGTAGCAGCCTATTTTGCTGCCCTAAGGAATTTATCTGCATTGGACATATGTGCAACAGCCATGTGGCATACAGTTTACACCTTCATCGGACACTGCAGTCTGGACATTGCCTCTTGATGCAGAGCAGGTTTTGGCCTTGCAGTTTTGCAGGGACTCCTCTCATAAGGGACTTTCCCATTTTTTCTCTTTCATTACCTCCTCCCGAGACTAGTCTGGTCTCCTGTACTGTTTGGGACTCAGTCTTATATGTGTTACATGCTGCAAGAGCTGATTCTAGAAGTAAGATAGTCCAGTTACTTAAGAACGTACCGTAAAAGATCTTCAAGAGAAGCTCTTGCAGCTGGTATGCTTCCCGCCCTCCTTCCCCCTAGAGGTTCTCTTTCCTGCAATCGGCTTTTGTTGCCAACATCTGGAGTGCTCTGTGAGGCACTGGCCTTGGTTCTCTGGTGCTGTTCACCTTTCATCCTGGTGCTGGAGTCTCCAGCGGGAGAAATGGGGCGTGCTGGGGACCTCCTACGCTTAATAATACCATACATGACGTCGAGGGCATCCTACCTTCAGAATATCTCAAATCTCCTCATACCACAGCTCCCTCTGACACAAGCCCTTCCCCAACTCTTAAACCAGGACAACCGCGGTTCTACTTTAGGCAAATAACTATCAAAATTGCAGCACCACTGTTCATGAGGGGAGGTCACAAAATGCCTATGTTGAAAATGTGGCTACAAAAATCCCCAAAATAATTGGGTTACGGATGTGTGTTGCGTAGTTTCTATGCATGCTCATGACTTCACCAATTTTTCATATTTTCACTCCAGATCTTCAGTGTTGCCATTTTTTTACACCTCCTCATGAACAATACAGTTGTCATTTTTCACATCCTGCCCAAAATGTGTTTTCGTCCCTGTGTCACCAAATGGCATAGCCGCTGTGCAAAACCACCTTTCAGCTAACAAACTGATTGTGCTGCTCTTCATGAGGTCACAAAAAACCTGTGTTGAAAATTTGGACTGAAAATACCAACAAACACCTACGACGTTAGGGTTTCTAACTGTAACATCCCACCCTGTAGAGACTTCCAGGCGTCTGGGGTGTGACTTGGGATCACTGGCTGTAATGCTCATGCCATTCCACCCCCACCCTGCAGCCAGTGACAGGCATTGAGGTGTGCCTTGGAGTGTTCGGCCCTAAAGTTCACCCCATTCTCCTATACTACACCCGTCTCAGTGTATTTCCTTATGGAATGGGGTAAGTATAAGGCCCAAAGACCCCAAAGCACACCACGACGCTTGTCAGTGTCTACAGGGTAGGGTGAGGAAAAATGGCATGAGTGTTATAGCTGATGCCACAAAGGCACACCCTAACACCTATCAGTCTCTGCAGGGTGGGGGTGGGGTTGGCGTCAGTTCCATACTTCACTGCCATTCCTATTATGCATCTCTAACTCCTGCACTACCAATGCCAATGCCAGCGAGACAACATTCGGCACTGACAAATGCTTGTTTAACCATAGCTGCTATTTCTCTGGGACAGCAGGCATTTTGTACTAGAGTGAGAGACTGAAAGAGAAATGGAAAAAAAGATCAAGGAAAGTCTGAAACAGATTTAGGGAGAATAAGAAAAAGAACTGCCTTTTGTGGTCAACCTACTGCAGTTTGAGAAAAGAGTCCAGAATAGTTTAAGAGGTACTGTTGTGCAACAGATTTAAGAGGGAAAAAAAGAATATAGAAAGTATGTCCCTCCACGCAAACATCTGTAACAGGTAGAACGCAGGTCTACCACTCACCCTGTCCTGACCTGGCCAGTCCACCCTTTTAATCTTTGCTGCAAAAGGGTGTCTCCAGTGAACAGAAGCCGTGTGACTTGAACTGATCTGAATGTTTCAGTTTTTGGTTTTGAGAGTCAGCTACATTTAAAGGGAAACCACCAATGCCCCCACACCTATGGGGCAGTCCTCGATTCAGCTGTTCTTGACTTACTGTACCTCCTCTGGTGTTTGGAGGATTTTATTTTAATCTGGTTGATCATGCCGTCCTCCTGATGACATTTTGTAGATAGTGCGTCTTGTGTTGCACCCCACAACCTCCTGCGACTGACGTCACGGGATCAGCTGTGGATGATGTAAACGACCCGTGGAGCAGTGTTTTAGCTCTCAGGTTTGTCACTGCTGGTTCCTGTTATTCCATATCTGGCAACTGTGAGTCTATGGCGCCGGGACTGGCAATCAGTCACCAAAAGCCAGAGCTAAAAGTAATCGTATACTGTTGCGCATGGCTACAGTTCTCCATCTGTAGCAACCAGAGTTTCAGTGGCGCAATGGCACAAGCATGATTGTTAAAATACTGTTACAGTGATGGCAGGAATTAGATAAAATTCTCCGAACAGCAGAGGAGGGAAAAGTAGGTAAAATGCCTAATCAGATCGGGGATTGCCCCCCACAGTATGTGGGCATGATTGAGGATATTTGAAGCCTTTAAAAAATCTTTTTTTTTTTCTTCCTTTTTTTAATGTCCCAGCTGACTGAGTCTTGACTGCAATGTGCAGTATATTGTCAGGGGCCAGATATTCAAAACTAGGGGCAGACTGAGAGGGCAAAGCTTTGCACTGTCCCTTTGCAAATGGCCAGGTGTCAAAAACTACTTTCAGTCATAATAGCACATTGGCACTGTTCGACTGATATATTAAGGGCCGTTTGAGTGCTAGACAATTTAGCGTTGTGCAGACTCAGCCCTTGTAATTAGGGACGGCACAGTGGCTTGCCCCTGTGCTATGCAAAGAGACCACTGTGAAAGGTGATAAGGGGCCTTTAGCATGCTCTGTGTGCTGTTTGATTGGAGCGAGGCCGTGCCTGTGCTGTGCTGCCCCTGTTTGCCAACCTGTTCCCTAAGAACAGCCTATCTGGATGGTGTTAGAAAGAGTGGTGCCCAGTCTCTCCCCCTTGCTGATTGCTAATCCTATTATAAAAGATGTTGCTCTGGGGTCTAGCCCCCTGCTCAGATGGGTAGAAGTCCATTCCTCCCGCCCCACCTGCATGCATGCCCGCAGAGGCCATAGGTATTTCCTGGTAGGTAGCAGTCCCCCCTTCCCCAAATCTGAACCCGTGTCGTGTTGCGTTAGGAATTCCCTGGTGGCTAGTGGTCCCTTCGACGCTTGGCCAGCTGGTTATGATTATTGTATAATGTTGGTTTTATAAATACATGGTCCGTGTATGACCATTGCAGTGGGAGAGATTTGGCCTTTAAATTACAAGGTCAGCAGCTGAAATCACAGGCTGTATTACACTGACCAGGAGATTCCTGTAATTAAGACTTCCTTAAAGAAATGGCATTTTACTATCTTTTTTATGACATGCTCAGGCTTTTGAAGTTGAAACAAAATCTAAAGTTTATGACATCCGGAAAGAAAGGGTAATTTAGCTGTTCCTATCAAGTTTAATACCTAAATGACAAATGCTGGGATTACTGAAGATTAAAGAGAAATATTTAATTAAAGGAGGTCGTATTTAGGAAATGTGTTTTTTTTTTTTCCCTTCTTCTTCTTCTGATGTTCCATTAATTAAAGATACCTTCTGGTAGGAAGTCATGTTTGTAATTTTATTTTCTAAAAGGAGGAGCTGTGGAAATAGAGTTGAAAATGTATCGGTGTATCTGAAATGTGACATATCTTTTTTGGGCTCTGAAGAAACAAAGTTCTCTCACATCTAACTTTAAACATACTTACAGAGATAATACAATAGATAGAAAAGATTTAAATGTATTGTGGTAGGAGTTTTGTTCTGTAACTTTTCCCATTTTTTTTTTTTTTTTTTTTGTTTTAGTTGTTTAACCAGGATTAGCACACTAAGCTGAAAGCTTTTTTACAGGAGCGACCTGGGAGCACAGGGAAGTTAAGTGACTTGCTCAGGGTTACACAGTATGCAAGTGAAAGCTGTGGGGTTCAAACCCAGCTCTGGTCTGCTGGATGTCACCAGATATGCAGCTCAGAGCCTTAAACCACTGCGCTATACTACCTCCCTAAGTTCTTTTGAGATTGGAAACTCTTGATATTTGTTCTGTATTTTATCTTACTTATTTTCATATTTTTAGTAAAATCACATTTTCTTGAAATACTGCCTGTGTCTTCCCAGTTCATTTTGCATATGAAGTGCCTGTATTTTAAGTCTGACAACTGTTTAAAAGGCTTGATTGTGTTACTAAGTTTGAAAAAGGTAAGAATATACCTAAGGTCTCTTATAGAGTTTTAAGGGTTCATTTTGGATACCTGGTTAGGTGCCCTTAGGCGAAGATATATTGCATCCCCACAAAGAGAATATTATCTGTGCTTGTACATTTGTTTACGCTAGCATAAGGTTCACAGTTTGAGTCCCCCCAGAACTCGAGGCTAAAGGTGATTTGGACCCAAAAGCAGACAGGAGCGTTACCCTGTCTGTTACCTGTTCACACTGTTGCACTCTGAGGTTGGCACTGTGGGAGCAGAGGGCCTGACCTGCGGAGTGCGTTTGTGACAGTCCCTCCCCCCAACTTGAACCCATGCTGGGTTCCGCTGTGGGGAGGGAAGACATTACTGTCACTGGACAGCAGCTGGCTGGGGGAGGGGAACTACCAACACCAGGGACCACTCTGTTGGGGTCCAGGAGGGGTGTCACACCACTTCTGTCAACCACCAGGGTTGAGCAGGAGTACGTTGATAAAAAAAAAAAAAAAAGACTAAGAGACAGACCAACTCATTTCTTTTTGTCAAATGTGTTTATTTTGGGGGTTTTCATAAAGAGTAGAGGTCAGTTGTATTTCAAATATTCTAGCTTTAAAAAATATAAAAATCCATGGAAATTAAGCGGAATACCAAATTTCCAGGCATAATACCAAAATTCTGAATCTGGTATTCTGCCAGGAATACCCCTTTTTCCCTTAAATTCTACCCGTTATATATCTATATATCTATATCTATCAATATCTATATATCGATATAGATATAGATATATAGATATATAGATATATATCTATATATCTATATATATATCTATCTATCTATCTATATATCTATATATATATAAACATAAACAGGGCTCAAAATATATCCTTTTTCGGATTTCCAGGGAAAGGCAGATTCTGTGCTGGAAGTGTGTTTTTGAGTCCTGCATTTCTGCCTGGAAATGCATTTGCCGTGTTTGGCCACAGGGCAGTAGTGAGAGACAGTGTGTTTAGGTGGGTGTCATGTGCTGAAGCAAGGGAGCCGGCAGGGGAAAAATATGTTTTCAGGCATTTTACAATCGGGCTTAACGTAGCCTGCTTCAGGATCCTGATCGGCACTGGAGAGACAACATCAGGGACAGCTTTTCACGCTTAAAGTTGAACCCGTGATTCATTGCAACTGTGAAACTCCTGCACTATACTCCGTGATTGGCCAACACATTCCTATGCTACTGCTGCAGTCTCTGTGCCGATCGCGTGGCAGAATGAGAGCAGTAGAGAGAGGAGCTTCCATTTGCACCAACGTCATTCGGCTCAGCTGTAAGTACAAAAAAAAAGAAAATTTAAATCACACACAAGTTGCTGATCTCAGTGGCTAATTTAAGTTAAGAAAGCTAAACTGGCAATCTGAGCTGTCTGGTTTGAAAGAGAGGGTATAACAGACACTCAGGAAGATTAGGAAGAAGGCGCTTAGGCACTTAACTGCTGGCACATTACATGCAGTTAACAAAAGGAAGCAAAATAGAATTCTTTTTTTTATAGTAGTATTATTTATTTTAGCCACTAAATGAATTGGGTCAAAACAGATAATGTCAGTAGTTTAAACAGTTTTTTTTTCTGAGCTGCTTTGTGTAATTGCTAGTCTGCTCCAAAGACAGTAAGAAAGTGACCTAGTGATGTGAAAATCTGTCCCTGTAAAACAGACATTTCAGTCCTGGTTTCTGTGACAAAACAGTCACTGCCTACTGTACAGTAGGTAGTAATTCGCTTATTCAATAACGAGCATTTGTCAATGCCGAATGTTGGCTTGCTGGCATTGGCATTGGTAGTGCAGGAGTTAGACAGATGCATCATAGGAATGGCAGTGAAGTATTGAACTGATGCCAACCCACCCCCACCCTGCAGAGAGTGACAAGCAGTAGGGTGTCCCTTTGGGTGTTTGGTAGTGCAGTGCGGAAAACATGTTGGGCAGGATGTGAGAAATGACAGCTGCACAGTTCATAAGGAGGTGTAAAAAAATGCCAGTGTTGAAAATGTGGCATGTAAATATACCAAATTTGTGAAGCTACTAGGGTGTGTGGGAAATATGAAATGCACGCTTGCAACACTGCCATTTTATGGGCGTTCGGCACCAAATTTTCAACATAGGCATTTCTGCTCATGTACAGTGTCACTGTTATTTCCTCAAAGTGTCCCAAGAAGTGATTTCGCACAGCGATCACACTATTCTGCACCGGAAGTGCGAAAACACATTTTGGGCACGATATGTCAAATGACGGCTGTACTGTTCATCAAGAGGTGTGGAAAAATGGCAATGGTGAAAATCCAGACTGAAAATATCACATATGTGAGCCGACGGCACGAAAGGCAGGCAATCTGCCAACGATGCTCAGAATACAGTTATTTTATGGAGTATCATCACCAAATTTTCAACATAGGCATTTTAGGTCCTCTGCTCATGAACTGTGTGACTGTCATTTTCATAATCTGGCCCAAACACTGATTTCCCACAGCGACTGCGCTATTGTGCGCAGTGCGGAGAAACACATTTGAGGCAGGTTGTGGAAGAGACAGCTGTACTGTTCACAAGGAGGTGTACAAAATGACAATGCTGAAAATCCGCAGTAAATTATTGTGAATGCGCCGAAGTTACAAGCCTGCGTAGCAACCGCGCAACGTGACGCCAGAAACAGGCATTTGTTGATTTTTTCCACCAAATTTGGAACTTAGGCTTTTAAGAAGGCACCTAGAACACCACCACTGTCATTTCGTTACGGGATTCGAAAGGTGATTTCCCGCGCAGTGACTGCAAAATCACCTTTCGAGGCCAATAAACGCCATGACAGTGACAGAATTCATGAGGAGGGCCCCAAAACCCCATGTTGAAAATTTGCAAAATTCCAAAAATGCCTGAGATATGCAACAAAGTTGAAAACCCTATCTAGCCCATTATACAGCTTACCGCATTTCTCAGTTCACGGTTGGCTTTGAAGAGTGCAGACGTGTTCCCGGTCCACTGAAGATCGCGTGCCGGACTCGGAGGTGGCATGGGTGGGGGGTGGGGAGGCAGGGTGCAGTGGGTGGGTGCGGGTTGTGGGGGGCAGGGAGAAGCGCTGGGACTGTTTTTATATACAGTTTAAAAAAAAGATGACGCGTGGACGTTTGCAACGCTGGGTGGGCTCCTCAGCGTGGCAGGACGGCTGGTGTGTGGAGCCGACGGGATGGGCACCCCTGCCGGCCATGCGAAAGATTAGTTGCCACGCTTGGGGTGGCCTGTGCCGCAGCACCCTGTAACTCGGGAGGACAGTGGAGCCGACGGGGATTGCGCACTTCGCTGGCCATGGCATCAGTTGCCCCAGCGTGGCACCCTGTACTCGGGGGAGAGCAGTGGAGTCGACGGGTATTGGGCACCCCTGCCGGCCATGGCATCAGTTGCCACGCCTGGGGTGGGCTCCCAGCGGGCACCCTGTACCGGGACGGGATTGGGCACCCCGCTGGCTATGGCTTCAGTTGCCCCAGCGTGGCACCCTGTACTGGGAACGGCACGCACGGGAGGTGTGTCATCTGTGCCACTGCATGACAAACTTGTCTCAGATTGCAGCGGCACTTTGTTTAGAAGTTTTGTCCACTTTACATAGCGTTGGTGTCAGGCTAGCATGCTGGCTTATTGGGAATGAGGGCGCACCCTGCAGTCGTGCCCTGCGTCCCAACAGCAGCTGCGCCCCCAAAACTGCACTCTCCCAATCTGTTGACTGCCGCGCAAGCATGGCAAGCCAACATAAAAATGATCTGACTTGCCAGAGTTTGTCTGCAGCTGGTTCACATAAATCTCTAAATCTGTACTGCTGTTCAGTGAGGAGGCCTATCAATAAGCACCCTTAAAGACAGCAGTCGAGTAGAAGTAAGGGGTGGGGTAAATTGTGGTCCTGAACCACCCAACTGTATTTTACATTTTTAATGCCTCAGTGTAAATGTAACATTTGCTCTCGAAAATGTATGTTACGCCACCTACATTTCTGGAGGAAATGTTCCACCAAAGTAATTATTTCTTGGTGTGTGTGTGTGTGTGTGTGTGTGTGTGTGTGTGTGTGTGTGTGTGTGTGTGTGTGTGTGTGTGTGTGTGTGTGTGTATGTATATATATGTGTATATATATGTGTGTGTGTGTATATATATATATATATATATATATATATGTATATCCGATGTGTTATGTGTGTGTATATGTATATGTGTATGTGTGTGTGTGTGTGTGTGTGTGTGTGTGTGTGTGTGTGTGTGTGTGTGTGTGTATGTGTGTGTGTGTGTGTGTATATATATATATGTATATATATATATATATATATATATATATATATATATTAGAGGCAAAACTATTTAATGTATTAGTTAGGTTGTTCCACAGTTATGTGAGGAATGATGTTAGGTTGAAACTCACTTGATTTCGCCTATCTTCACCGATTGGTACATTGGGTCGTCAGCCTCAACTCACCCCATCACATGTGTAAAGCAGCAGAAGTATAGGAGAATGGGGTGAGTTAGACCGACGACCCCAATGCGCACCCCAGTGCCGGTTGGGGGTGGGCGGGTCCAAGGAGGTTTCAACCCTAACACCGAATTTCCTCACTTTTGCCACTGTAGAACAACCCTAACTAATGCATTAAACAGAGTTTTTTGCCTCTAATTTCACTTCTTTTTGAGAATAACGAGAAACTGTGAATGTAATGCAGCGGCGGGAGGGCCCCGCGGTCCCGCCACGTGATGTCTTGTGGCATAGTAACAGGAACAGCAACGCAAAGAGAAGCGCTAACAGTGGCGCACATTGTAACGCAAGCGTGAATGAGAACAGAAAGGGTAACGCATACGGTGGCGTAGACGGGAACGGTCTGCCACATGATGTGTTGTCACATAGTAACATGGTGCCTGCAAACGGAAATGTCAATGGGCATGGTGATGCAAAGTGAAACAGAAAGAGAAACAGTACTGTAGACACAAATGGCAAAAAATAACATAAGCGCAAATGAAAACGCAAAGGATAACGCACATGGTGACGTAGCTGTCAACGGTAAGTGAAACGGGTACAGAACCGCAAGCGGAAAGGGCAATGGTAACAGTAATGTAAGCTCACAGGCTGGTTTTCCCCAAAAGCTGCATAGAGAAAACAGTGAGTACAAAGAATGTATGCATAATAATGGGTATCGGAGCAGAAAATGAGGACTTGGAATACTAAATAGGTTATATCTCAGGAACCGTACGACATAGAAAAAAAATTTAAAAGTCATATGATTTATGACTGTCCTGGCTAGTTTATACTTAGCCCCATTAGGGGCTAAGCATTTTTCCGACAAAGTCCGTATCTCGCACTGTTTCCGAGATACGGGCCCTGAAAGGCGCGGCAAACGCCGTAATGTTATCCTATGGGGAAAAAAAGAGAAGTTCGGAGTGCCATAACTTTGCCTCCCTGTAATGTTTTTTCACCAAACCACTGAAAGGCACATCTGTGGGCTGTTGGCTGTCTTCCCTCCAAATTTCAGGAAAAAAGACCAAACCGTTATTCTTCAGCAGGGTGCCAAAGGATTCCTGTAATGTGTCGGGCGCTGTAATGTTATCCTATGGGGGGAAAAAAACATCAACTTTGGAGTGACGTAACTTTGCCGCCATGTAATATTTTTTCAATGAAACACTGAAAGGCACATCTGTGAGATGTCGGCCGCGTTCCCTCCAAATTTCAGCCCAAAACTCCAAACCGTTCTTTTGCAGTGGAGTGCCAAAAATTACTGTTATTTTGGGCATAGTGTGTAAAATAGTGCCGTGATTTCAGAAAGCTTAAAAGTTTGCGACACTTTCGTGAGTTCGACACTACTTTGCGAAAGTACTTTTTCCAGAAATCTGAAAAACATATTTCCGGGGTGTTTTACCCCAAAATAAAGACATGGCTAGCATCCTCAGGGCCCGACTAGGTGAATACAAAAAGAATTAGGTTGCTCGAGGGTCTCAATTTTAAATGCCAAGCATTTTTCTGATCACTAACTGAAAACAAAATGGCGGATTTGAGACACTAACAGGGCCACTTGCGACACTAAAAAGTGCATTTGCGACACTGTCGAACTTTTTGTTAACTTTTCCCATTGACTTATAATGGGAAATTGTTTTTTGAATAACTTTTGAACCGTTTAATATTTTTTCACGAAATCTTCGAAAGGCACATCGGGGAACCCGGACGCACGTTCCCTGAAGATTTCGGACAGGTTGCGCAAACTGTGCGACCTGTAGGCACGACCATAGAATTCCAGAAAAAGCGTAAACGCACACGCAGATCACGCTTAATAACTCCGCAGCCGTATATCTGACCGGTACGAAACTTGGCAGATCCCAAGGCCTATGGTTCTTGATCGTGTTTTCCAAATTTCAGGCAAATCTGTCAAATGGTTGCAAAGTTATTAAGGTGTAAAATTTTGGGTTTAACATAGAAATGGCTCCTCAACCCTAACTATGGTAGCACTACCATGCTACCATAATATATATTAGATCGCACACCTAAGAGTGGGTTGTCGCTCTCTGTTATATGGACACCACCCAAGGCGTGCGTATATCAGAGCGCGACTGCACACCTAAGAGTGGGTTATCCATCTTATAAAATGGCAAAATTGTTTTGGAGGGGGGTAAAAGTGAAGGTGTGGGGTCGTGCTCTGATATACGCACAGTCATGTGATGTGTTTTATTCAACCAGAACATTGGATTTTGATTTGTATTTCATACCCATTTTATAAAAAAAAATATATATATATCATAGTTAGGGTTGAGTAGGCACTTTAATGTTAAATCTCAAATTTTGCACTTTAATAACTTTGCAACTGTTTGACCGATCTGCCTGAAATTAGCATGTGCAGTCTGGTACCGTAGATCTCTGGATCAGGAAAGCTGCTTTCTGGTCAGATTTGTGGTTCTGGAACTGTGGAGTGTCAAAAATGTGAAAAATCCTCACTTTCTGGCAAATTCTTTGCTCGTCTCTACAGCCTGAATGGTTTGTTCGTCTGGTCTGAAATTTTCAGGGTATATAGGGACTGGGTCCCAGAAGTGCCTTTTGAAGGTTTGGTGAAAAAATATTAATCCGTTCAAAAGTTATTAAACTTTTTCGTTTCCCATTATAGCCTATGGGAAAAATATATGTGCACCACAAAAACTTTCGCAAAAGTACCGCAGACTTTCATGAAAGGACCATTGGTTTACATGTGGAAAGTCCCACATGTAAAGCAATGGTACTTTTGTGAAAATCCGTGGTTCTTTCACAAAAGTCCACGGAATTTTCGTGAAGTTCCAGGTAAACAGCGCCTAAAACAGTTTCTTTGCCACTTCATAGCAAAAAAATGGTTTGGACTTTTGGGCTTAAATTTGCAGGGTGGCAAGCCCTTGCCCCACAGATGTTCCTTTTACTGGTTTGCTGAAAAAAAATTACACCAGTTCCACAGTTACAGCACTACGAACTTTTGGAATTTTCCCATAGGATAACAATGTGGCACCTGCGCCACCTTGTACTAAGCACGCGTGGGGGTGGCCAGGTCATGAATACAACTGCAAAGGAATTTTTTCCAAAGTTGCTATGGTTACTGAGATATTGCCACATTTGCAGTACAAGGGTTACTTGGAATGTCTCTAGCCCCCTCTCCCCCCCTCCTGTTTGCGATTGCAGTAGAGCCCTTTGCCATTAGGGTCAGGGGTGACCCTGAGATCTCGGGAATCCTAAGTGGGAGGGGAGGTAGACACATTATTACACTACATGCAGATGATATTCTGCTACTTCTCACTAAACCGGAGCAGTCAGTGCCAGCTCTGCTAAAAGTTCTAGACCATTTTGCTGGATTTTCAGGATACAAATTGAATCTGCACAAATCGAAAGTGATGTTTCTGGGGGAGGAGAGTGGAAGGGGGGGCATGTGGGGACTCAAGGTAGTGAAAAAGGCATTCACATATTTAGGGATTAAGGTGGGCAGGGAGCTGGGCACACTGTATAATCTAAATTATGCACCACTATTTGGAACTATATTAAAAGATCTCAATAGGTGGAAAGCACTACCAATATCCTGGAGG
The DNA here is from genome assembly GCA_016271365.2 of Neoceratodus forsteri. Classification (NCBI taxonomy): domain Eukaryota; kingdom Metazoa; phylum Chordata; order Ceratodontiformes; family Ceratodontidae; genus Neoceratodus; species Neoceratodus forsteri. The sequence goes on along the minus strand of CM028131.1, from coordinate 1,627,206,771 downwards.
GGTAGAATTAACCTTCTCAAAATGAACGTGTTGCCCAGAATACTGTATGTCAAGTAAATGATGCCCTTCAGCCCTATGACTGCAGATAACAAAAAGCTAGAAAGGAGTTTTACAGACTTTACATGGCAGGGGAAGAAACCGAGGATTAGCCTCAAAAAGCTCAAGGCTGGAGGGACAAAAGGAGGCCTAAATTTCCCAGATGTCAGAGGGTATTTCTTGGCAACACAATATAGGTATATACAAAACTGGATTAATAGGATAAGTGTAGCTAAATGGCTAGACATTGAGGAGGAGGGTTGCCTGGGACAGCCTCGTCCTACGTGGGAAACGGGGGTTACAGGCCCATAAGAGAACAGTGAGCGCAAACCCATTGGTAGTCTCGAGCTTGGAGGCCTGGGATACCATCAGAAGATGAAAGGGGGCAAAGCAAGTAAACACTGTTTTGGTACCAGTAGCGGACAACCCGGATTTCCTACTGGGCCTCGGGGATGAAGGTTTTAGAATGTGGCAGGAGAGAGTGATAAGAATGTGTAGGAGACTTGCTGACAAGAACAGACATGTACACATTCCAAGAAATTCGGAGAGGTACAGGTGCCCCTCCCTTCCATCTTTACAAATTCTTTCAGGTCTGAAATTACTGTAGACACTTCAGACAGATTAATGCTAGGAGATTCACCTCTATCGGAAGTGTAAAGGGAAATACTTGGGGCCAGAGTGAATGAGAGGGGCTGGTGGGGAGGGCAGTGAGACTGGACAGGGATTTCTTTCAAGGGGACACCCACTGAACTAAACAATGGTGGGAGAAAGATCTAAATATAGAGATAACTGACCCTAACTGGGAACTGGTACTAGGCTCACACATGAGCCTGCTCTTGTGTAACAAATATAAGGAGTTGCAATATAAATTTTTACACAGACTATACTACCCACCCAATATGGTCCACAAATTCCACCCAGAGGTGTCCCCAAACTGTGGAAAATGTGTAGTGAACAGGGGTACCTTTCTCCACTATTACTGGGAATGCCTGAATCTGAGGACCTACTGGAAGGGAGTGGCGGATGAAATTTCCAGGATGATGGGGCAAGCTATAGAGTTCCCCCAAGATCAATGCTATTAGAAGTGGAGGAGGTGGATAATGGTGACTGGGACCTCCACCCCCGGTGGGTGAGGGTTCATTTGGTGGTGGCCAGACAAGGGATACAAAACCTATGGACAACCTGCTCGGTGCCAACAGTCGATTAGTGAAGGGGATTGGCAATCAAAGTATTAACGGTGGACAGGCTGACATGTATATTGAAAGACAGAGGAGATCAGTTTCTGAGGGGCTGGAACAAGTTTTTCAATGCTCTAAATCCAGGGGAGGCGTCACTACTTCGAGATGGAGTGGTGTAGTCAAAACCATGGTAAATGCTGATCTCAGAGGGAACGAATGAAAAATGAATTGAGAGGAAGAACAACAAACGAAGTAACACTAATCGAATGAAATCTGATTTGGAGCATAGCACACGTTAAGTTTAGTTTTTTTCTATATTTTTCATGTACTAGTTCTAGTTTTAATTTTATTTTATTTTAATTAAAATTGAATATTAAATGTTAAAGTCAGTGGCCTAATAGTTATGATATAGGATTGAGAAATAATATAGCGCAGTGTGGTTCATATACATCTTATGATTAGGACATACAGTTTGTGTGAGTTATAAACAGACTGGATACAAAATATCATGACGACCCTGGAGAGGTGGTCATGTACCTGGAAACTGAAATTTAATA